>OY755044.1:30087628-32609814 GCA_963576565.1 Aspidapion aeneum | reverse complement strand
CAAATTTTTTCAACATTTTCTTTGATAGTCAGAGTAATTTTTTGCCCATTTTAGATGTTAGTTGTTTATTTGCGACTGTCAGTCCATAAAATTGTCGGAGTCAGAATAATTTCTCCTTCCTTTTGAATCATCTGTGTTAGTTGTTGATTCGTGACTCTGTCAAGCATCGTTTAATAAAAACTTCAGATCTCTTTTTTCGGCTTATTGTACGGTCAACAAAAAATTGTTGAGAATCTCACTCCCATCTTTTCATATTTTAATTATGCTTAATCTATAATAGTTTCCTGACATTGATTCACCTTTTCATTATATGTATACACAACACACTTCGAGAATAGTATTCAAAAACATAATTCCGGAAAAGCTAACGGACCTGAGGGAATATACGCTGAAATGCTCAAATATGGATCAAAGAAACTAATAGAAAATCTCACATATGGTGATTGGAATATTGCATTCATATCCTCAATACATAAAAAAGGAAACAAGCTGGATTGCAACAATTACAGAGGAATTTCAGTAACCAATATTCTAAGTAGATTGTATAGTAGGATTCTTAGAGATCTAATAGAGAATGATTTTCATGAACAAGAAGAAGAAGAAGTGGGTTTCATGCAGGCAGATCTTGTAGTGATAATGTTTTTTGTCTTAAACAAGTAATTGAGAAAATTAGTGCCAGAAGTATAGACTCATGTTACCTTTGTGGACCTACAAAAAGCATATGTAACCATTCCAGTAGATAAATTATGAACAGTGTTAGAGCAAAATCACATCAATCAAAGCGATAAAAGCAAGAACCCTCGCATTAGCTTGCTGGGGGTATCAGTGTATTTTGAAGTACATGAGTGAACCTTGTAATGGATAGGGTGAATAGATTTTCTTCTTTAATTCATAGTGGACTGTAACTTTCTTTAGGTGTAATTTTCTAATTTAATATTTCTTGATCGCGCAACCATACAAAAGCAATAGGAAAAATGGCACCTACCTTTGATGGTTATTTCTCTGCTTGCGGGCCCGCTCTCGAAGTAGTCTCACGTTCAGTCTTTGGATTGAGGATGGTAGCACTTAATAACTAAGGTTTTTATGTTTAATAGTTAATTTTCGAAAGAAAATTAATCTTCGAAAGAAGAGAATGATTTTTCACGAGTTCACGTGTTTTTCGCTTGACAGAATGTCATTTCATGCGCCGTTTGCGCATGTCCTTAGCACCCGCGTTGTTTCGACGGCGCAAGGTGCCACAATTTGAATTTGTATGGCTGATTATTTTTGAGGCGAAATAGATAAATTATAAATAAAATAAAGCTAAAGAAAATTGCAGTAACATTTCCCGCCACCGAAAACGAATGTTTTCAATTATAGTAATTTAGTAGAAAAAAAAACGCGTTTATGCATTTTTTAAGTAAAAAATAGAAAAACAAAAAGATAATTCCAAACATTGTTTGAACAGAAAAAAAATAATAATTTTTTTCCTATTATGAAAAGAAATTTATATTTACAATTAAACTAAAGAAATTAAAATTTAATATTTTAATTTTAATCTGAAGCCATAGGCAAAGGGCACAGTTTAACTATAGGTCGCTTAAATAACCCGGTTTTAGTTTTCACCGTAACAACCCTTACATGCCCATCTCGGCCGGGGTGTAACTCGACTATCCGTCCAAGTAACCAATGAATTGGTTGCTCATTTTCATTTTTAATGAGTACCAATGTATTCAATTCAATGTTTGGGTTTGGCTCGTCCATTTTGACCTTTGTTGCAGGGTGTTCAAATATTCTGATTTCCATCTCTTCCAGAAATCTGTGTTCAACCTTTGTATAAGTTGCCAACGAGATAAGGAATTTAGTTTTAAATGAGAAAGATCTGGATCAGGAACTGAATTTAGTGCAGATAACGTAAGAAAATGCCCTGCAGTCAAAGGAGCTAAGTCGTTCGGGTCAGAGCTTTGCGCCCATAGGGGTCTACTGTTTAGCAATGCTTCAACATCGGTTAAAAGAGTATAGTACTCCTCAAAGTTTAAGATTTGATCACCGATAACACGAAGTAAATGGCTTTTAACGGATTTTACACCAGCTTCCGCAAGCCCATTGAAATGTGGGGCAGCAGGTACATTGAAAAACCAAGAAATTTTTAAATGATCTGCGGCGTGCTTTGAAAGCTCGGTAAGCTCCTTGTAAGCTCCCTTGTATGTAGTTGCGCAGTCAGAATAAATATTGGTGCAAACTCCTCTTCGATTGACAAATCTCCGAAAAGCAGCAATGAAAGCGTCTGAAGTTAGGTTAGAAACTAGTTCGAGATGAATAGCTCTAGAAGCTGTGCACACAATCACTAAAATGTAAGCCTTATGAATGACTAATTTACGCCCTTGAGCTAATTTTATAGGTCCAGCGTAGTCAATGCAAACATTTGAAAAACATTTCAGCTGTGATATTCTGAAGCTTGGAAGGTCACCCATGTAGGGGGTAAGAGCTTTGGGTTGAGTGCGATAGCACTTAACGCAAGATGATAAAACCTTTTGAATAACTCTACGTGCTGAAAGTACCCAAAACTGTTGTCTAAGTAAATACATAGTTGTATTAAATCCTGGGTGCAAGTAGGTTGAATGAATATTTTGAATGATCAGCTTGGTAAGTGTGCTATCACTTGGTAATAGTAGGGGGTGTTTTACATCATATGATAATGTGATTGAATTTCTAATCCGCCCGCCAACTCGAATACGATTTTGGGGGTCGAGAAAAGGCGCCAATTTGCGATATGGTTTTGGTAAAAGTTCATTATTTTGAATTTTTAAGAAGATATCAGAAAAATGTTTATTTTGCACGTACTTGACAAGTACAAGTAAAGAGTCTTGTAATTCAAAAAGCGTAATAAAACCAGTGCGTTTAGTTTCCTGATGCTTAATGTTGAAAAAGTATCTGTGCCAAATAGCAATAATACGTTGAATTTGTAAAATAGATGAATAATTATGTAAAAGATCGTCTAAAATATCATTATTCAAAATTGTGGCCAAAACCTGTATTTTCTCTTCCTCTAAAACAGAACTAGTAATATTCGATTCTGACAGGGAAGTTAAATTCCATTCAGAGCGAGGAGAACATATCCAGGGGGGACCGGTAAACCATAAACAATGATTAAGTAAATTATCTGGAGTTAGGCCGCGACTGGCGCAGTCGGCTGGGTTCTCCAGAGTTCGGATATGATACCAGGGAATATCTGGAATGGTTTCCTGGATGTGACTGACTCTATTAGCCACAAAAGTTTTCCACCTATGCGGAGAGTTAGAAATCCAAGCCAGGACTACCTCTGAGTCAGAAAATGCTAAGATCTCATCGATTGTTATCATTGGCGAATAAATGTCAAGGACAAATCGAAGCAGATCAGCAAGGAGCGTAGCTCCCAATAGCTCCAGTCGAGGAATCGAAACTGTTTTGAGTGGGGGCTACCTTGCTTTTTGCAATAACAAGGGAAGATTTGATTTCGTTTAATAATTCGATACGTAGATATATAGCGCATGCGTAGCCGCGCTCTGAAGCGTCGCAAAATGCTAAAATTTGGCAACGTTGTATGTTAGATGAAAAAATGTATCTAGGGAGAGAAATCTCCGATAAACTAGAAAACTGTGAGTTAAATTGTAACCAAGTTTCGCAGATGTGGGGTGGGGGTTGATCATCCCAATTGATTTTTTGCTTCCAGAGTTCTTGCATTATTGATTTTGCGAGAAGAGTTACTGGCGATATGTATCCGCAAGGATCGTATATTTTAGCAATTACAGAGAGGATTTTACGTTTTGTTAACGGACTATTATCTTGATTGCATTTATATGAAAATGTGTCTGACGAAGGGTTCCACTGCAGCCCTAAGACCTTAATACTAGAAGGTTGTTCCTTATCGAAAGATATTGGAACTTGACAATCTGAAGGAGACAATGATGATAGCAATCTTGGGTCATTGCTTGCCCACTTACGTAGTTCAAACCCACCGGATTTTAGCAAGCCAATCAGCTCTTTTTGTAGCGCTTGCGCAGAAGACAAATCAGAACTGCCCGTACAGACATCGTCCATGAAAACGTCTTGAAGAACTACTTTTGCAGCATTTGGATACTTATTTTTCTCTTGAAAGGCTAACTCTCGTAAGGTTCTGATTGCTAAGAAAGGGCTTGAAGTGAGTCCGAAAACAACAGTATTTAAACGATATTCTTTTAGGGGTTCATTGGGGTGGAAACGCCACAATAAACGCTGATAGTCTCTATGTTCGGGTACTAAATTGATTTGCCAAAACATTTTTTGAACATCACTAAGAATTGCTATAGAATGAAAACGAAACCTTAATAAAATAGTTGTAATATCCGCATGAAGTTTAGGGCCTGGTAAAAGGGTCTCATTTAAGCTATAATTCTTACTTCCAATTGAAGATCCATTAAATACAATTCTCAAACGCGTGCTTGTACTATCGGGCTTTAGTACCCCGTGATGTGGTAAATATGAAACATTCATTGATTTCGGTTCATTATTTGAAATAAGGCTCATGTGTCCGTTTTTTAAATATTCTAGCATAAAATCTGAATACATGGAATACATTTCAGGATTTTTAAGAAGTCTAGATTCTAATGAAATGAAACAACGGTAAGCTCTAGAAAACGTGTCACCTAAGTCGGGTTCAGAGTGCCTAAAAGGTAAAGCTACCATGAATCGTCCCGTGCTATCACGTGATACCGTATTTTGATAAATTTCCTCAGCTTTTTTCTCATCTGGGGATAAATAGCTTTTTTGAGGAATCGATTCAAGCTCCCAGAACTTCCTAAGAGTCAAGTCTAGAGAGTTATCGAAAGCGGTAAAGTAGTTTTCGATTTTTAAAGGATTGGATTGATAAGATATGTTTTGTTCGACCCTGCCTAACAACACCCATCCCAGCTCGGTCTCTAGGGCGACTGGTTGACCTTGACACCCAGAAATACGACCTGATTTAATAATTTGGGAATAAATCTCGGCGCCTAGAAGTAGATCAACAGGGGCTGGTTTGTAGAAGAAGGGGTCGCCTAGTTTAATGTTTGAAAGATAATTCCAATTTCTTGGATTAATTTGGACACTAGGTAAAGAAGAGCATAATCTTTGAACGACTAAACCGTTAAAGGAAAATGTGGGATCAGTTTTTCCAACTGGACGAATAGTGCATTGCGTCATACCTTTTGTTGAAGAAGAAGATTGATTTATTCCTAGAATAGGAACAGATAATTTTTTCCTAGATAAACCTAACCTATTTAAGCAGTTTTCGCTGATAAAAGAGGCTTCGCTGGCGTTGTCTAGGACGGCTCTCACTACTTGATAGTTCCCGCGTGCATCGAGGATTTCTACAATAGTGGTAGACAATAGTACTGTGCTTTGACAGTTTGGGGTGAATGAGGTATAACAGTTGGTTTGGTTAGGTTGTTGTCGAGATGTATTTTGCGTTAATTGTTGATTTTGTTGCGAAGTAGAAGGATATTGACTTTGATTGATTTGTTGTTGAGATTGATCTTGAATTGGTTGCATTTGTGACTTAAAATTAGATTGATTAGAATGCTGCATGCTAGTTAAGGTTGGGTTAATATTCTGCTGAATATTTTTATCATAGAAAGGTATTTGATTTGAATCGATATTATTAGGATATAAACTATAATTTGATTGTTGATTCTGCGTTGGTGACTGAATGTTTGAAATAAATGAAGAAGTTGGCATGTTAGGTTGGGCTGGGTTAAATCGAGTTGTGACGTCACATAACATACTATGGTGACATAACCCGCAGGATTTGCAATTAAAAGGCGATAAGCAATCTTTTAAAAGAAAATGATTTGATCTTAAACAGTTGCCACATATATTATTTTGTCTCACGAAAGCGAGACGATCAGCTGGAGTTTTTTGAAAAAAAACTTGGCATTGAGAAAAAGGATGTACCGAAAGGTTACATAACTTGCATTGTTTTGATATTTTTGTTTGAAAGTTGCTTTGATTATGATTATTAAATTTTGGTAAAATTTGTTGTTTTTGTGGTATGCCTGTCATAAAGGAGTTTTTGAAATTATTGTTATTATATGAATTTGGTTTTGAACTATTGTAGTTACCAGATCCAAAACTTTTAGATTTTTTTTCCATATTTGATACTGAAGGCTGAAAATACTGAACCGATTCTAGTGCTTGGCACTGTTTTTCTAAAAACTCATATAGATCGGTGTAACTAGGAATTTCCTTTTCAGTATGGCAAACCTCAAAGGCTGATCTAGTGGGAGTATCTATTTTTCCCTGCAATAAAACAACGGAAACTGCCAATCTTTTGTATTAAATTCTAAGGCATTCAGGGCCTCTAGATTTTCAGTAAACGTGTCCAAAATATTTCTAAGATCTTTAGAGCTCTGATTTGATTTCATAGAGGAAACATGCACAATGGAATTCCAATATGACGTAGCTAAAAGGCGCTTATTGTTGTACCTTTTTTGTAGATTTGAAAAGGCAATTAAATAGTTACTATCAGTAACTGGTAACGACTTTACCAAATTTAATGGTTCACCCTGCAATAAAGTAATTAAATACCGAAATTTTAAGGCATTCAATAGTGCAGGATTTTTGTCTATTATGCTTGAAAAAAGATCTAGAAAAGTCGGCCATTTTAGCATTGAGCCCGTAAAAACCGGAATTGAAGGTTTAAAATTTTCAAAACTATGACTGGTGGGAGTAGGCGCAGAGGACTGCGGCCTAGAAGTGCCTGAAATTGGAAATAACTTACAAAATATTGCTTTTGCTTGAAAATAAAAAGTGTCACAATTTTTTCTAATTGTATCTTCCGCATCGAAATCTTTATCGTCGGTCAGCAACCCAATAAATTCGTTATGGAGATGTTTAAACTCAAAATATTGATCTTCCAAAGTTTCAAAAGCAATTTGAAAGATAGGGCGCTCGGCTTCATCATCCTGGGCTTTTACCGCCAAAGTATAGATTTCAGTGATCCTAGTCAAAGCGATTTTTCTTTTTCTAGTAAATGTTTTTAATTCTGCATCCCCCATTTTGATTGGTAAGTATTTTTTTTGTATTGACTTGGTTTTAAATTATTGAAAAAAAAAGGTATCTATTTTAAAACAGTTTTTGAGTTTTTGATTTTTTTGTATTTGGTTACTTGGATTTTGATTTATTTAAACACTTTTATTTTTTTGCACTTTAGCGCACTAAATATGTTTAAAATCGCGGAAACGCGAAACCGAAAGGCGATATTTGATAGAAGATTTGTATTTTATTTTTGCATTAAATCAAATTTTGAAAACACAAAATTCCCGAATAAATAAATGCATTAAATTTATCGATAGTAGGTAGTAAACAAGACTGACCGTGAAGTTTTTATTTTAAATTTAGAAGGCCGCACACACACGCACACATACGTAGGTATCAAGGAAACTCGATTACCTACAACTAAACTGTGCTCCGTTTGATAAGAATGAAGCCCAATATGGCGTTCAAGAAAAATTAGAATATTTTTAAAAACGCTTTTTCATAGCCTAGATGCGGCTCGGAGGTCCATAAAATGTAATGGATAGGGTGAATAGATTTTCTTCTTTAATTCATAGTGGACTGTAACTTTCTTTAGGTGTAATTTTCTAATTTAATATTTCTTGATCGCGCAACCATACAAAAGCAATAGGAAAAATGGCACCTACCTTTTGATGGTTATTTCTCTGCTTGCGGGTCCGCTCTCGAAGTAGTCTCACGTTCAGTCTTTGGATTGAGGATGGTAGCACTTAATAACTAAGGTTTTTATGTTTAATAGTTAATTTTCGAAAGAAAATTAATCTTCGAAAGAAGAGAATGATTTTTCACGAGTTCACGTGTTTTTCGCTTGACAGAATGTCATTTCATGCGCCGTTTGCGCATGTCCTTAGCACCCGCGTTGTTTCGACGGCGCAAGGTGCCACAATTTGAATTTGTATGGCTGATTATTTTTGAGGCGAAATAGATAAATTATAAATAAAATAAAGCTAATGAAAATTGCAGTAACAAACCTGAAAGTGATTATTTGTTACCTTTCAATATATTTTTATGATTCCAGTTTGAATTTAAGCACTGAAAATTGCTTCGGATGTAATTACACTTCTTTGTTTACCTTGTGTCAGCTGATGATGAGTCTCTAGTTGCGTTCGGTATTTACGTCGGATTAATCTTTTTGATCGAAATCGTTCGTTTATTCCATCTAGATCTAGGGGAGGTAGATCTGAATCGTTCAGTAATTCTGCTCAGACTAGTCGGACGTAAATCTGGTTGCTCTGTGAATTTTGACCGACGAAACAGATTGATCCGAGATTGTGACTTCATATTGGGTATTTGTTTTGTTTACAAAAATATTTTTTATGTAAAAAGATTGAAATTGAATTATGATGTTGAAGACAACAAATTATATAAATTTCCGACATAACAGGACAATTTTGTCAAAATTATAGCTGGGCGTAAGTTGCAATACGTACATAATATTTTTCGTTATATTTAGGGTTATAACCATTTATAAACATTTGATCAATTTTATCCGGATCGTCCGGTAATTCCAATTTGCTCAGACTAATTTGTAATCACGTGACCAAAAATCCGTCGCGTCTGAGATGCAAATACCGAACGCAGCTTCTGTAGACTCAAAACATGTCCTAAATAAAACCCGAAACAATAGAAGACGTTGAGTTTTTTCTTTGTACATCTAAATTCATTAATTGTTCCAAAAATTATGTGGTAAATAGGTACTTATGATGCAACCGTTTAGTAATCATATAACGTAAATACCATAAGTTGCTAACTGGAATTAGAACCACCGAGCTTTGTGCAAAATGATTTATTGTTGTTAATGCTTCAAACATTAACTTCTAATGGAGTCTGCATTTAAGTTAAATGGGTCTTATTTCATTTAAGGATACGAATAATTTAATGCATAGTCAGAACAAATAGTTTATAGCTTAAAGCACAGCTTACTACGCAATGAATAATGTTTAATCTAGATCAGTAAACTGCCTCCATTTGAAAATGCAACTAGGCAGGCGGCTCATTAGGTAGTGCCACGGACCCATGACACTACCGTATTTTTCTGCAAAAACACGTTTTTGCGAGGATGGGATGAAAAGTTTCCGGCCTAGCCTATAGCAGGCCCGATTTGCATTTTTGTTCCAACGTGTTTGTGTAGCCTTGCTTGAGGTCAGTATATGCTCAAAGTTTAAAGTGAGTGCGTCCACTAGTTTGTGTCCTGCTTATTTTGAAAGTTTATACAGTGTGTCAATTTTAAAAGATGGAAAAAAACGAGATAAGATCTGTGATAAAATATTTTTATATCAAAGAGTTATCGCCGACAGAAATAAAAGCTACTAGATGCTACACTAGGGGAATCTGCTCCTTCCTATACCACAGTTAAAACCTGGGTATCGGACTTTAAACGTGGTCGTACTAGCACTGATGATGCTCCGCATTCTGGCAGGCCCAAAACGGCAACTTCTGAAGAAATAGTGCAAACCATTCACAAACTGATTCTAAAAGATCGCAGAAAATATCAAAAGAAAAGCTCGTGCGTCTAACCATTTCAGGGGAGAATTTGGCACTCTTTAGACGTGATTCAGGCGACTTTTTGCTTAGAATTATTACAGTTGATGAAACATGGGTCCATCATTATACCTCTGAAACTAAGCAACAGTTCAAACAATGGACAGCAAAGGACGAACCAGTTCCAAAGAAGACAAAGGCAGTACCGTCTGCTGGAAAGGCCATGGCAATGGTCTTTTGGGACGCTGAAGGGATACTCCTCATAGATTATCTCGAAAAAGGAAGAACAATAAATTCAGAGTACTACAGCGACTTACTGGACCAGCTCAAGCAGAATATAAGCAAAAAACGCCCTGGTTTGGCAAAAAAGAAAATATTGTTTTATCAGGACAATGCACCTTGTCCGCTCTTGTAATGGCTAAAATCCATCAGCTAGGTTTTGAACTGTTAAACCATCCACCTTATTCGCCAGACCTAGCCCCGTCAGACTTTTATTTGTTTCCAAACCTGAAAAAATGTCTTGCTGGAAATTTTTTTTTCTCAGATTTAGAAGTCATTGCAGCTACAAACGCCTATTTTGACAAGTTGGATAAATCAGACTTCAGTGATGGCATCAAATCATTTGAAAATCTTGGGCCAAATGTATTACCTTACAAGGGGGCTATGTAGAAAAATAAATTATTATTTAGTCACTATAGTGTTGCGTTCTATGTTAGACCAGAAACTTTTCATCCCATCCTCGTATTTTAAAACATCTTTATTGGTTTTTATTTTATTTTATGCATTTCTTTTTCATTTTTATATTATATGAAATTCGGTAGCCCTGTGCAAAGCAGTGGATCACATTCCGACGCGCTGAATGGGCCACTGAAACCCAAAACAGCGTCGTACACGCTGCCACTTTTCTCTTGGCTCATTCAAATAGAGATATCTGCAGCCTATATGAGCGACAGTGATAGGGCTAATGTTGGGCACTTTAGCGTTGTTTAAATAGTAAAAATCAATGAAATTTTGTGCCTGGCATGCCCTTTCTAGAAACCCCAAACATAGTAGTTAGTAGGTAGATGTTTTTTAATGACTTTTGAACCGGCCGGGTCTCAAGTATGCATGCAAAACGAAAGCTGAATCGCCCAAGGCGTTATAGACCGTGCTTTGCTAGCAAACCAGTAGCATTTACAAATGGAGACTGTACATCTATCTACTTACCTCAACCCCTATCTATCTATCTATTTAGCCTTCTTCGATCCATCTTTGGAGCTAGGCCTCCACCATTATCTTCCACTCTTCTCTGTCTGTCGCCGTGTTCATCCATCTAGTTCCCCGCATGTTTCTTCAAATCTTCCGCTCATCTCATTTGAGGTCTTCCTTCCTTACTTCTTTTACTTTCCCATGGTCTCCAGTTTATAATACCAATTTGTTCCATTGAACGTCTTTCTGTCTCATATTATGACCGGAAAATCTCCTTTTTAATTTTGCTACCTCTGTAACATTTTTATTTCTATTGATCTTTGATTTTTTGTTACCTTATCCTTGTTTGATTTTTTAAGTGTCCAGCTCTAGGATCCATAGGTGAGTACATCTGTAATCTATTCGACTATTAATTAAAGATGCTTTTACTGCCCAGTTCTCAATGCTATCGAAAGCTTTTTCGAACTCTATAAACGCAATATATAGTGGAATGTTGTATTCGTTGGCTTGTTCTATTAGAATTTTCAAGGTTAATAGGTGGTCAACTGTACTGAAACCTTTTCTGAAGCCTGCTTGTACTTTTGATAGATTTCTGTCAAATTTTGTCAATCCTTATAACCGCCTAAACAATGTTGCATTCGTTTAAACGTAGCTTCACGTTGTCAGGATAGTGACAAACAATGGTTCTAAAACGAGCTCTAAAACAACTCATTAACACCCAGATCCTTTTTTATCTAAAACGGTGTAAGTTAGATAAGGGACTGCTTTAAAAGAAAAAATATTGGTTTTCGCTTGCAAGAGCAAAAAATGTAAAAAATCCAGATTGAAATATATAAGTTGAACACTGTACATAAGATCGTTTTCTTTTTACAACTTGCCTTTTTAAACTAAAATTGACGCGTCTAAGATTTTTCCTAAGCGGGAACTTTTGGAGTTGGTAAAAAACGTCATTCGTAATATGGTGAGAATTGAATGTACCGAGACATGCACTTTATTTTAAAAATTTTGAAATCTTGACTTTATCTGGCCTATACATACTCGAGCAGTGTGTATATGTATACAAAAATAAAAACAAATGTATGGAGATAAACTCTTATCATAATATAAATACAAGGCAAAAAAAATTACTCCATGTTCCACTAGCTCAAGGCCAGATTGCCTATAAAAACCCTAATGTTGTCGGTCCGCGGTTTTTTACTTAAATTACCAAATCTCTAGATTCGTTTAAATGCCAACCTAAAAAATACTTACTAGTTACTTTTACAAAAATTTCTTTGCTTGTTTAGTTTTAGTTTTTAGATTTAGGGCTTTTTTAAACATTTTTTGACTATTCCTATACAATTCTCTCTAAATTGTCAATTAGGGAAAATAAACGTATTTTATTCTATTCTATTCTATTCCCAAAATCATCTTGAATTCGAGATAGAACTTAAACCATATTGGTGACCTCCATTTTAAGAGTAAGTTGAAATAAAATCAAAATATTTGGGCGTTTCTTGAAAAAAAAATTACCGTTTCGTATTTATTTACCAGATATAAATCGCATCTTCCACTTGTTTCTTTGCTTGTAGTAGTACCAACTACCATTATTATTATTAAAGCATATTTTGCCCCAAACCAGAACTGTCCGGTATGCTAAAGTTATTTTGCCCGGTAGTGTTACGGTAATTCTTGTAACAATGCGATTTTTTTGTGTTATTCAAGATAGTACAGTCAAAGTCATAGATGTTATAGTCCTAAAAATATAAAGATTAATTTTAAATGTAATTTTAGTTTACGGGTTTTAAAAAAATTTTCTTAAAAGATATAGTGTTATATTAAAGATCAAGATAAATAATGGTTGGGCGCCACTTTGTTATATTATTAGCTCACACATATACTATACTATAGTAGTGTGAGCTTTGGTGATCCTAATTTTTTCGAGAAAAAAAAAGTTGCTCCGATTTCAAAAATTTGTATATATCTTTGCGTTTCAGATGATTTTAAAACTTTTTTGTTGCGCCGTCTGTCTGTCTGTATGTCTGTCTGTCTGTCTGTCTGTCTGTCTGTCTGTCTGTCTGTCTGTCTGTCTGTCTGTCTGTCTGTCTGTCTGTATGTCTGTAACGACCAACGCGCATAACTCAAAAACCGCTTGGCCGATTTTAATGAAATTTGGTACCTAGGCTGGGTCTTGGGTCGAGATGGTCCCATTTAAAAATGAACAAAATCCACCCAACAGAAACCAAATAAAAGGGTGGGGGTAGATTTCAAAAATTAGAGTTTATGTGAAAATATGGCGTGTGTGATATCAAACGAAAGGTAATTGAGTCTGCAGTTAAACAAAATACATTTTAATTTATTTTAAAAAAAGGGTGGGGGTATATTTTAAAAATTAGAGTTTAAGTGAAAATATGGCGTGTGTGATATCAAACGAAAGGTAATTGAGTCCGGAGTTTAACAAAATACATTTTAGTTTTCTGTTTTTTTTAAGGGTGGGGGTAGATTTCAAAAATTTCAGTTTAAGTCAAAACATGGCTTGTGTGGTATCAAACAAAAGGTAATTTAGTCTGGAGTTAAATAAAATATATTTCAGTTTTTAGTTATATTAGCTCACACGTACACTATAACTATAGTACCTAGTGTGAGCTTGGGGGCCCATATATTGGCAGAGTATTTTTTCATATGATATAACTTTTTGTATATTATTGATGTTGTTTTAATTAATTCAAATTTACCTCGGCTAGGTAGAGCTATTTAGGGTCGTGAGACCTCTATTTACTTTGACACAATTAACAACAATGGTGACAGATTTTTCTTACTATCACCATGTTACCAATGTATCAATGCAGGAACGAAATAAAAGATCAGGATTACTTTTTGTTTACAACCCTCAACATTAATTTTATTTCAGAAGGAAAAACACAAATAAAAACAAATGATCAAATATAAACGAAAAAAAAAATTAATTTTTTGTCGAAACTCAGTTTCTTAAAAAGGTAGTAAAAAAAATTATATTAATAAAATTATAGATTTTACTGTTCAAATATAACTTAAAAGAGACATACTTCCTTTTTAGAACCTTGTTTCTTTTGATGTACAATAGTGAAAAATATTTACATATGTTATAATAGTTTTGTCGAGAATTGAGGTTAGGAAAAAAAAATAACATAAAAACAAAACAATCTTAACCCAGGAAATGTTAGATTCAGTATATTTGAAGTAATCTTTAAAATATAACTATGGTTTCAATCATTGAGTTGTATAACGCCCTAAAAGGGCGTTATACAACTGGGTATAGAAGTCAATGGTTTCAATCATTTTCCATGGATAAAGACAAAAAAAAACTTTATTTTCTGATCAGGTCCATCAAAACACCCTATATAAATATTCCAAAGTTTCATTATTAAATTATTTGTCTTTTCGGGACACAAATCATCACCTAAGTTTATAAAAAAACAAAAATGTGTATTTTGGTTTTAAAAAAAACTATATGAAAAAAAACAGCTATCGGCAATAGCTATATAAAATTTTAGCTGTATTAACCTGTCTAACTCTATTTCAACCAAAGGGGCTTATGATACCTATAACCTCAAATTTAACCATATGGTCATGTCGTAGTGACTATTGTTATTTGGTACCAAGCTATCCAAAAAAGAAATGAGCAAGAGGCAGGATTAAATACTAGCCTGAAATCATAACCTGGATTCTAGAAATCCCATGTAGGCACAACATTGTGAACCCATTATAAATAAACTATAACCAAAATACCATATAGCCAATATATAAATATTTTGTCGAACATAGTTCGAACCATAAAACAAAAAAAATATGAAACTAATCAAAAAATTTTTTATAAAAAAAATTAAGGAGTCTAAATAGAGAGATAATTGTCTGTTAAAGACATAAAGAAAAATTGTAACATTTCCACGGCAAAGAAAAATTTTTATAAAAATACATATATGTATATTTATGTTATAACATATTTACCTAATTAAAAATAAAAATCTGGTATATGCAATTGAATTTCATATTACCATTAATTAAAATTAGAGCAAAGTTCTAATTTATCATATAAAAAAAATTTCAAGCCATGCTTGATGAACAAAAAAATTTTTTAAGGTTATGTTATAACATAATTAAAATACCTTGTTTCTCGACAAAATCTTGAACAGAAAGGGACGATTTTTGTAAAATTCCTCTCAATTCCCCAAACTGCAAAGCAATCACTGACCAATCAGATTCCCCAAAACCCCAAAATCTTCATTCTCCAGAAAATCAATAACACAAATCCGTATTCGTTAATAAGACTAAAACTGACTGAATAATTTTGAGTGACTTTATTTAAATTACAAAAAACTTATGTTTATTGTTTTATAGGTAAATAAATTTGGAAAAAATCTTCACAGAAGACCACGGTTCGGTCCGCTTCAATATGTTATGAAAATCTTAGTCTTTGCAAAACAAAGCTTTTTAGGTTAAAATACCAGACGGTCTATTTCGCAATGTGTGTCGTACTAGTTGAACAACCAGAAAATTCTTTCTATCCCTGTTTCACCCGAATGACAAAAAAGGGACAGACAACTCACTCGATCCTATTCCGAAACTGAACAAATTCAAAATGAACTTCTTCCAGCGGTTAGATCGCTGCATAACATCAATAATCTTGAGCTTAACCTGACTACAGATAGGTAGCGTGCAAGTCACCGGATGAATTTTCAAAATATTCTAATTAAACTCTCTCACGTAAGGTGTCGCTAGAGGTTATTTTTTTAAAGCAAATATTAATTCACTTAGCAAAAACGCGTTACGGAAAAAATAAAATTTTATTCGTAACAATAGGTAGTTAATTGGATCGAAATTACTTTTGCATCAATATTTTTGATGATTTTATGTCATCCACCTTTGGAAGAAGGTTTAGACAAATCTTCCTATTTACAAAGGAACATTTTTAATTAACTTTAGCAACCATAGTTAAACCAAAGGACAAACCTTTACTTGTTCGCATATTACTATACAGGGTGTCTCTAAAAGGTCTGTACAAAATCTTAGTACATATTCCTGAGGTCAAAATAAATCGATTTAATGCAAATTACCTTGGTTCAAAATTGCTCCGTTTCAGAGATACAGGGTGGTGAATTTAAAAATTAAAAATTGATTTTATTAAAATTTATGAACATTTCTCAACGTATTACTTTAAAAATTGGTACTCGGGGGTTTTTTGGGATACCAAACCTAAATATTGACACTTTTTCACTGTGGCCGTCAGAGGGCACTTCACAATGCTCATCTTGTGGTTTAAAATGACCATAACTTTTTCTCAGTGTATTTTTCAACTTTTTTTGTTAAGAAAATAATTTCCTAAGCTGTTCCAAGTAAAAAAGGTACTTTTGATAAAATCTGCTAGGGTGAGCCGTTTTCGAGATATTTGGGTTTTTAGTGTTCAATGCCGCAACGGAATATTAAAATTATTTTGGATCAAAAGATTTTGCTGCTACCTTTAAGGATTAAATTTAGTCAGTAAATGAGTTATTAATTTTTTTTTGTTTAGTCATTTTCGGTAGGTATCAGTCAATTTCTGGGAAAATAGTTTCACTTGGTTCACTTAAAATAAAAAACACCCTGTATCTCTAAAACGGAGCAATTTCGGACTAAGGTAAAATCGACTTATTTTGACCTCAGGAATATGTGCTAAAATTTTGTACAGACCTTTTAAAGACACCCCGTATAACCGATGATTCAGCTATCGAGCCCGATTTCGCTAAATTAAACAAAGGAAGATTTTACGGTTTTGGGCAGGGATATTTTTTTGTAATTCATCTTGAGCTTCAACATAGCCAACGGAATCAAACTTGACCCTTCAAAGAGGCTTATTTATTCTTATGTTCCGGAAAATTTTTAGAAGCCCTGTTTCCGCGACGTAGAACAAAGTACGAATCATTCTTCAAATCGGTTTAGTCTTTCCCAAAAACATAATTTTTGTCTCAAGCATTGTATTACAGATTATACGATTGCGTTCTTAATTCTGCATTAAGTTCCTCATAGATTAATTAATGCTTAACCAATTTTATTGAAATAAAATATTTCATAGTTAGCATCAATTGTTCCTAAAAGATATATATCAAAATTTGCCGCTGACTTGAAATCCAACGGCGAACTTTTGAACTTTTTTTTAAATTGGTAAACAAGCTTTATCTCGCCGCACACTAAGAAGAACAAACCATCAAAATGGCTTTAGTCCTTTCCGAAATATAAATGTTTGTACCAACGATTGTTTTACAGGTTTTTTATTTCTTTTCATTTTTATAAATGATCTATTTCTGCCACAGAAAGGGAGTTTTCAATCAGTAAAATTAGTTCAGTAGTTCTCAAGATATTAGTGTCTGTTTCAACGTTTGTTTGCATTTTAGACATTTGCATTTTCGCGTTGTTTTTCATAAAAAGCTTATGAATAAACCACTTTTGATGAATTATTTTGCACCATAATGACGAATATAATAACGATCGCTTAAGATGGCGGACAAATTCAAAGCCCCTATTAAGGATTGCTTAGTTTTATGTTGCAACAAACATAAGAATAAAACCGCCTCTTCAAAGAGACAAGTTTGATTTTGTACACCATCTTGGATTTCAAGATGGCGAGAAACTTTGGTTATAAACTTTAAGTAGTAATTAACTTTCGCCATGATGCTTTATATTTAAATAAAATTGGTCTATGGGGAAATTATTACAGAACGAATTGGCAAGGTGATTGCATAATGTGTAAAACAAAGGTTAAAAAAAAAATACCTCGTGGGGCGTTATAAAATTAGGGCCTTTAAACAATTAAACGCGCTTCTTTAAAGGGTCCAGATTACCTCTGTTCACCATCTTGGATTTTAAGATGACGGAAAAAATTATTATTTGGTAAATAATATTGATCAATGCCCTGGAAAGTGCAGTTTGTGCCATAAAAATAGGTAGTACGAGGGGACTTTATTGTTTCTCGAAGTATTCTCCACGAAAATTAATGCACTTTTGCATGTGCTTAAACCAGTTGTTAATGCTGTAATTCCACTCGTATTGGTACTGTCAAAATTGCATTCTTGAAGGCCTCGAATACTTCCTCTGGGAATTGAAATCTTTGACCACTCAGTCCATTCTTGATTTTGGAAAAAGTACTTAAATTGTTGGGACTGTACAGAGAATGGTCCAACAATTCGAAAGTTGTTTTTTGTGCTTTGTGCGAACTTGCAATGTCTTGGGCAGTAACAGTCCTTTGATCTTCCATAGGAATTACTGCTACATGACCTGCTTTTGAGACAAATGTCGCGACCATGTTTTTAAATAGACCTCGATCACGGATGACTTTTGTTGGCTTTTTTTCATCTTGGAATACCCAAACAGACGACGGACGTTTATTTTCGGGTTCATATGAGTAAATCCACGATTCATCACCACTGACAATGCTGTGCTCGTTTTTCGAGTTTCCTTCCCCAAAGCGGTCTAGTTTTCTAAAAATAATTGATCCTAGCTTTTTTCTGTTCTTCGGTTAACAGATGCGGTATCCAGCGGAAAGCTAATTTTCTTTTTTCTTACCCCTAACTATTCGTGCAAATTTTTTTGAATTGAGGTTTTTGAAATCCCAAATGAAGCCTAAATCTCGCGATATATCACATATCGATCTTGAATCGATGTTGACGGCTAATCCGTTCACGCTTGAATTCTACTACTACTACTATGTCGGTTTAGAACGTTTTTCTACGTTGTCCGACGCCTATTCTCCACCTCCTTCGATCCTGACAATCATCCTCTGGCAGATTTTTTTGACTCATTGATCTTTGGATTGACTGTTGCCATTCTAGTTTAGGACGCCCTCTTTTTCTGCGCCCTATTGGTTGCCATTCTAGGACCTGCTTTCGTAATCTTTCGTCGTTCATCCGTTGTACATGGCCGTACCATATCAGTTGCCTTCTAGTGATGTCATCCGTTATGCTTCCCTCGATTCCCATTCTTTCTTTTATGGTCTCATTTCTTATGTGATCTATTCTAGATATTCTCATTGATCTTCTGATTGCATCCATTTCGACACTTTCCATTTTTGTTTTGTTACGCGACAATTCTCTATTCCATACAACAGCGTGTTTTTGACCATTGTTTTATATATGTTAAATTTTACGTTCTTTTTTTTCTCTCTGCTCCACAAATTACTGTTAAGACATCCAATAACTTTTTTTGCTTTTAATATCCTTTTTTCTAATTCTTTACAGTCTGTACCTGTCTTATCAAATGTGACACCCAAGTTTGTCCATTTTCTAGTACTAACTCACTGGATTCGTTTCCAATACATAAGTACTGTGTCTTGTCCACGTTCACTGTTAATCCCCACTTTTGGTATTCTTCTGTTAACTTTCTCATCATATACTCCATGTCTTCTTTATCATTAGCCACAATTACTTGGTCGTCAGCAAACTGTAGTGTGTATATGGTAAATCGGTCGTTAAGTTGTATTCCCATGCCGTGCACTTTTTGTTTCCAGTTTTTTAGAGCTACTGCGATATATACTTTAAAAAGAGTTGGAGAGATACAACATCCCTGTCTTAAGCCTTTTGTTACCAGGAATTCTTTTGAAAGTCGATTTCCAATTTTAATTTTAGATTTTGACCCTTTGTTCTTTTATCGCTTTTATGTATGTATGATTGATATTAGTTTGCTCTAACACTATCCATAATTTTTCTACTGGAACGGTATCATATGCTTTGTGTAGGTCCACAAAGGTAACATGAGTCTCTATATTTCTGGTGCTCCTTTTCTCAAATACTTGTTTAAGACAAAAAACATTATCACTACAAGATCTGCCTGCACGAAACCCACTTTGCTCTTCTTCTTCTCGTTCATGAAAATCATTATCTATTAGATCTCTAAGAATCCTACCGTACAATCTACTTAGAGTACTGGTTACTGAAATTCCTCTGTAATTGTTGCAATCCAGCTTGTTTCCTTTTTTATGTATTGAGGATATGAATGCAATTTTCCAATCATTAGGTACTGGATGTCCTTTTATGCATTGGTTAATAATATATGTGAGATTTTCGAGTAGTTTCTCTGATCCATATTTGAGCATTTCAGCATATATTCCCCCAGTCCGCTAGCTTTTCCGGATTTAACCTTTTTAATATTATTCTTTATCATTTCTTTTTCGATGATTACTTCCTCTCCATGTACTTCTATGTCTCTTCTCGGAGAGGCTGCCAGATATTCGGGTCTCGTCTCCTGCAGCAGTCCCTTGTAGTGTTCTGTCCATTGTTCTGGTTTGATTATCTGGATGTTTACTTTTTCTTTTGTTGGGTTTTTTACTTACGCTTGAATTCTCCATACCGCTAAAAAAGTGTCGACTGATGTGGTGCTTCATTACCGAATACCGAAATCAACTCGACAAGGCATTTTTGTTGAGATAATTTCCTTCGAAAGTTACTTATATCCCAAAAATTTTATCGGTTTAATTTCATTTTTCCACTGATTTTTAAACTTAAAAAATTCACTGTATCTAAAGAACTATATGTATCGCACTGACGTTTTGAATTTAGGTTACGTGAAGATTGAGGTTATGTTTAAGTAACGACATTTCTGTCGCCCTCTATGTTTCTATATTCAAACAATAAAAGACAGCCCTTGTACAAGAAAAACATTTTACCCACTTTTTTTTTGGTCCCCCTTTATCTTGAGGTAATCTTCCCTACCTTTCAAAATGTGTGAGAGCATGTTCGCAAAAGATAAATCTAGTAGCTTATCTACTGGGGCGGAGATATCAGATTTCAATTGAATTTTCAATCAACAAAATTTTCTTTGACTTTACTATCTAGAATATTGTAAAGACAATGTTGGTAAGCGAAACATATTGGCTACAACAGGCCACCCCGGGCAAAATTTCTTTTTAAAATAATGATTCTTAGCTTGTAGTGGCTATCTTCAGCCGGCTATCGCGGCTTCGCTGATACCTATCGCGCCCACTATGGATGTTCAAAGCTATTTCTCTCTTATGGGTAGGATGGTCTAGGTATTTTGCTGACCACCATAGTTCCAAGATATTTTGTGAAATAGTTATTTATGATCGTGGTAGGCCTGCATACCATTATCATAAATAATTTTACTGCTGTAAAAACAGTGAAATATAAAAATTGAAATGTTATAATTTAGAGTGGCTAGAAAATAACCGTTCTCATAATAATTTTCATTCGGTACCATTATTCATCATTATTTTCAATATTCTTTCCTTTGGCTATTCTTTAGATAAATAAACATACCATGGTATATGCCCAGGGATGGCAGGTGTCCTGGATTAGAGCTCCGTCCTGAAAATACCTTTTGCAGGACGCCTGGATTTTTTAAATGCCATTTTAAAAAATGCTGGTCGATTTGGTTCGGATTCACACCCTCTAGGATCTCGGGAAAGAAATCAGAGTTCTTTTTTTGAAAAAATATATTAGAAAGATACCCCTTAGTCAAAGTATATGCCAAAACCAAATCAAACCAAATATTCGATAAAACGGGATTCGATAAAAATGTATTTACCTATACAAAACAATGCCCCTACAAAATGCGCTATTTTGTAATACCGCAATTTTTTACCAGCGCTATTTTGTTCCGCGCTATTTTCTACCGGCGCTATTTTGTATCAGCGCTATTTTGTATCAGCGCTATTTTGTACCGACGTTATTTTGTACCTTCGCTATATTTTGGACCGATGCTATCTTATACCGGGCTAGTTTGTTCTGCGCTAATTTGTCGCAGCGCTGTCTTGTCGCAGCGATGTTTTGTCGCAGCGCTATTTTGTTCCGCGCCATTTTGTAACGGAGCCATTATGGCTGATTTTTTGAATTTTTTAGTTCATTACTATTCCAGATGTTTGAACAAGTATTCTGCCGTCTTTAGTAAGACCCACTATCTACGTATTCACTTATTTCGAGAAAAGCGAGTTTAAAGTTTAAATGCTTGCTAAGAGTACATAGTAATATTTTTTTTGTTTTTCAAAATAAAATACTTCCGAGCAAAAATTTGGGTATTTTTCTTTAAAATATATGAAAGTAACCTATTTAAAGCCATTTTCGGTCCTAACTCATTTTTGATTTTTTTGCAGATAGGTGGGTCTGACTAAGGACGGCAGTATTACCTTCCTGTTAAAGTCTCTTAAAGTGCCTGTTTTTAGGGCTATGAAAATAAACGTTTACCATACCATAACCATTTAATAGAAGACACATAAACTATCCAAACCAAACTAGGTTGTGTATATTCAATTATGCATCGTCAAAAGTGATTTTTTTGAACGCGTTCCTATTACTGGACCATCTAGGAAACCACGAGTTGCTCGTAAATCTATATTTTATGGCTCATAAGAATAAGTATGGCACGTTTGGTGTAAAGAATTGTTTTGTATCATAGATTAGCTCTTTTTTGCGGGAAAAAGATGAACCCAACAGTTTTTTTAACCGACTGGAAAACCGGACCGTTCTCTACAATTTTTTATACGAAAAAGATTACTTTACAGGCAAATACTTTTAGAAAGCTTTCCGGACACAGCAGAGACCGGTAAGAAGCAAGAGAAGTGTTTTTAAGATTCCTCTTTCAGTGAGTTTGGTTACAACTTCTTTTGACAGTTTTTTAATTGCGTTTATTTTAATAGGTTTAACATTTGTGTCAAAGTATTCTAAAATCTAATTTAAAAATACTCTGCTAATATATGGGCACGTAAGCTCACACTAGGTACTATAAATATAGTACGTGTAAGCTAATATAACTAAAAAATTTAATATATTTTATTAAACTCCAGACTCAAATACCTTTCGATTGATACCACACAAGCCATGTTTTGACCTAAACTCTAATTTTTTTGATTTACCCCCACCCTTTTTTCTTAAACTAAAATGTATTTTGTTTAACTCCAGACTCAATTACCTTTCGTTTGATACCACACAAGCCATATTTTCATTTAAACTCTAATTTTTGACATTTACCCCCACCCTTTTTAAAAAATAAACTAAAATGTATTTTGTTTAACTGCAGACTCAATTACCTTTCGTTTGATATCACACACGCCATATTTTCACATAAACCCCAATTTTTTAAATCTACCCCCACCCTTTAATTTGGCTTGCGTTTGGTGGATTTTGTTCGTTTTTAAATGGGACCATCTCGACCCAAGACACAGCCTAGGTACCAAATTTCGTTCAAATCGGGCAAGCAATTTCTGAGTTATGCGCGTTGGTCGTTACAGACAGACAGACAGACAGACATACAGACATACAGATAGACATACAGACAGACATACAGGCAGACATACAGACATACAGACAGACATACAGACAGACATACAGACAGACATACAGACAGACATACAGACAGACATACAGACAGACATACAGACAGACATACAGACAGACATACAGACAGACATACAGACAGACATACAGACAGACATACAGACAGACATACAGACAGACATACAGACAGACATACAGACAGACATACAGACAGACATACAGACAGACATACAGACAGACATACAGACAGACATACAGACAGACATACAGACAGACATACAGACAGACATACAGACAGACATACAGACAGACATACAGACAGACATACAGACAGACATACAGACAGACATACAGACAGACATACAGACAGACATACAGACAGACATACAGACAGACATACAGACAGACATACAGACAGACATACAGACAGACATACAGACAGACATACAGACAGACATACAGACAGACATACAGACAGACATACAGACAGACATACAGACAGACATACAGACAGACATACAGACAGACATACAGACAGACATACAGACAGACATACAGACAGACATACAGACAGACATACAGACAGACATACAGACAGACATACAGACAGACATACAGACAGACATACAGACAGACATACAGACAGACATACAGACAGACATACAGACAGACATACAGACAGACATACAGACAGACATACAGACAGACATACAGACAGACATACAGACAGACATACAGACAGACATACAGACAGACATACAGACAGACATACAGACAGACATACAGACAGACATACAGACAGACATACAGACAGACATACAGACAGACATACAGACAGACATACAGACAGACATACAGACAGACATACAGACAGACATACAGACAGACATACAGACAGACATACAGACAGACATACAGACAGACATACAGACAGACATACAGACAGACATACAGACAGACATACAGACAGACATACAGACAGACATACAGACAGACATACAGACAGACATACAGACAGACATACAGACAGACATACAGACAGACATACAGACAGACATACAGACAGACATACAGACAGACATACAGACAGACATACAGACAGACATACAGACAGACATACAGACAGACATACAGACAGACATACAGACAGACATACAGACAGACATACAGACAGACATACAGACAGACATACAGACAGACATACAGACAGACATACAGACAGACATACAGACAGACATACAGACAGACATACATACAGACAGACATACAGACAGACATACAGACAGACATACAGACAGACATACAGACAGACATACAGACAGACATACAGACAGACATACAGACAGACATACAGACAGACAGACATACAGACAGACATACAGACAGACATACAGACAGACATACAGACAGACATACAGACAGACATACAGACAGACATACAGACAGACATACAGACAGACATACAGACAGACATACAGACAGACATACAGACAGACATACAGACAGACATACAGACAGACATACAGACAGACATACAGACAGACATACAGACAGACATACAGACAGACATACAGACAGACATACAGACAGACATACAGACAGACATACAGACAGACATACAGACAGACATACAGACAGACATACAGACAGACATACAGACAGACATACAGACAGACATACAGACAGACATACAGACAGACATACAGACAGACATACAGACAGACATACAGACAGACATACAGACAGACATACAGACAGACATACAGACAGACATACAGACAGACATACAGACATACAGACATACAGACAGACATACAGACAGACATACAGACAGACAGACAGACAGACAGACATACAGACAGACATACAGACAGACATACAGACAGACATACAGACAGACATACAGACAGACATACAGACAGACATACAGACAGACATACAGACAGACATACAGACAGACATACAGACAGACATACAGACAGACATACAGACAGACATACAGACAGACATACAGACAGACATACAGACAGACATACAGACAGACATACAGACAGACATACAGACAGACATACAGACAGACATACAGACAGACAGACATACAGACAGACATACAGACAGACATACAGACAGGACATACAGACAGACATACAGACAGACATACAGACAGACATACAGATAGACATACAGACAGACATACAGACAGACATACAGACAGACATACAGACAGACATACAGAGAGACATACAGACAGACATACAGACAGACATACAGACAGACATACAGACAGACATACAGACAGACATACAGACAGACATACAGACAGACATACAGACAGACATACAGACAGACATACAGACAGACATACAGACAGACATACAGACAGACATACAGACAGACATACAGACAGACATACAGACAGACATACAGACAGACATACAGACAGACATACAGACAGACATACAGACAGACATACAGACAGACATACAGACAGACATACAGACAGACATACAGACAGACATACAGACAGACATACAGACAGACATACAGACAGACATACAGACAGACATACAGACAGACATACAGACAGACATACAGACAGACATACAGACAGACATACAGACAGACATACAGACAGACATACAGACAGACATACAGACAGACATACAGACAGACATACAGACAGACATACAGACAGACATACATACAGACAGACATACAGACAGACAGACAGACAGACAGACAGACAGACATACAGACAGACAGACATACAGACAGACATACAGACAGACATACAGACAGACATACAGACAGACATACAGACAGACATACAGACAGACATACAGACAGACATACAGACAGACATACAGACAGACATACAGACAGACATACAGACAGACATTCAGACAGACATACAGACAGACATACAGACAGACATACAGACATACAGACAGACATACAGACAGACATACAGACAGACATACAGACAGACATACAGACAGACATACAGACAGACATACAGACAGACATACAGACAGACATACAGACAGACATACAGACAGACATACAGACAGACATACAGACAGACATACAGACATACAGACAGACATACAGACAGACATACAGACAGACATACAGACAGACATACAGACAGACATACAGACAGACATACAGACAGACATACAGACAGACATACAGACAGACATACAGACAGACATACAGACAGACATACAGACAGACATACAGACAGACATACAGACAGACATACAGACAGACATACAGACAGACATACAGACAGACATACAGACAGACATACAGACAGACATACAGACAGACATACAGACAGACATACAGACAGACAGACATACAGACAGACATACAGACAGACATACAGACAGACATACAGACAGACAGACATACAGACAGACATACAGACAGACATACAGACAGACATACAGACAGACAGACATACAGACAGACATACAGACAGACATACAGACAGACATACAGACAGACATACAGACAGACATACAGACAGACATACAGACAGACATACAGACAGACATACAGACAGACATACAGACAGACATACAGACAGACATACAGACAGACATACAGACAGACATACAGACAGACATACAGACAGACATACAGACAGACATACAGACAGACATACAGACAGACATACAGACAGACATACAGACAGACATACAGACAGACATACAGACAGACATACAGACAGACATACAGACAGACATACAGACAGACATACAGACAGACATACAGACAGACATACAGACAGACATACAGACAGACATACAGACAGACATACAGACAGACATACAGACAGACATACAGACAGACATACAGACAGACATACAGACAGACATACAGACAGACATACAGACAGACATACAGACAGACATACAGACAGACATACAGACAGACATACAGACAGACATACAGACAGACATACAGACAGACATACAGACAGACATACAGACAGACATACAGACAGACATACAGACAGACATACAGACAGACATACAGACAGACATACAGACAGACATACAGACAGACATACAGACAGACATACAGACAGACATACAGACAGACATACAGACAGACATACAGACAGACATACAGACAGACATACAGACAGACATACAGACAGACATACAGACAGACATACAGACAGACATACAGACAGACATACAGACAGACATACAGACAGACATACAGACAGACATACAGACAGACATACAGACAGACATACAGACAGACATACAGACAGACATACAGACAGACATACAGACAGACATACAGACAGACATACAGACAGACATACAGACAGACATACAGACAGACATACAGACAGACATACAGACAGACATACAGACAGACATACAGACAGACATACAGACAGACATACAGACAGACATACAGACAGACATACAGACAGACATACAGACAGACATACAGACAGACATACAGACAGACATACAGACAGACATACAGACAGACATACAGACAGACATACAGACAGACATACAGACAGACATACAGACAGACATACAGACAGACATACAGACAGACATACAGACAGACATACAGACAGACATACAGACAGACATACAGACAGACATACAGACAGACATACAGACAGACATACAGACAGACATACAGACAGACATACAGACAGACATACAGACAGACAGACATACAGACAGACATACAGACAGACATACAGACAGACATACAGACAGACATACAGACAGACATACAGACAGACATACAGACAGACATACAGACAGACATACAGACAGACATACAGACAGACATACAGACAGACATACAGACAGACATACAGACAGACATACAGACAGACATACAGACAGACATACAGACAGACATACAGACAGACATACAGACAGACATACAGACAGACATACAGACAGACATACAGACAGACATACAGACAGACATACAGACAGACATACAGACAGACATACAGACAGACATACAGACAGACATACAGACAGACATACAGACAGACATACAGACAGACATACAGACAGACATACAGACAGACATACAGACAGACATACAGACAGACATACAGACAGACATACAGACAGACATACAGACAGACATACAGACAGACATACAGACAGACATACAGACAGACATACAGACAGACATACAGACAGACATACAGACAGACATACAGACAGACATACAGACAGACATACAGACAGACATACAGACAGACATACAGACAGACATACAGACAGACATACAGACAGACATACAGACAGACATACAGACAGACATACAGACAGACATACAGACAGACATACAGACAGACATACAGACAGACATACAGACAGACATACAGACAGACATACAGACAGACATACAGACAATACAGACATACAGACAGACATACAGACAGACATACAGACAGACATACAGACAGACATACAGACAGACATACAGACAGACATACAGACAGACATACAGACAGACATACAGACAGACATACAGACAGACATACAGACAGACAGACATACAGACAGACATACAGACAGACATACAGACAGACATACAGACAGACATACAGACAGACATACAGACAGACATACAGACAGACATACAGACAGACATACAGACAGACATACAGACAGACATACAGACAGACATACAGACAGACATACAGACAGACATACAGACAGACATACAGACAGACATACAGACAGACATACAGACAGACATACAGACAGACATACAGACAGACATACAGACAGACATACAGACAGACATACAGACAGACATACAGACAGACATACAGACAGACATACAGACAGACATACAGACAGACATACAGACAGACATACAGACAGACATACAGACAGACATACAGACAGACATACAGACAGACATACAGACAGACATACAGACAGACATACAGACAGACATACAGACAGACATACAGACAGACATACAGACAGACATACAGACAGACATACAGACAGACATACAGAGAGACATACAGACAGACATACAGACAGACATACAGACAGACATACAGACAGACATACAGACAGACATACAGACAGACATACAGACAGACATATAGACAGACATACAGACAGACATACAGACAGACATACAGACAGACATACAGACAGACAGACATACAGACAGACATACAGACAGACATACAGACAGACATACAGACAGACATACAGACAGACATACAGACAGACATACAGACAGACATACAGACAGACATACAGACAGACATACAGACAGACATACAGACAGACATACAGACAGACATACAGACAGACATACAGACAGACATACAGACAGACATACAGACAGACATACAGACAGACATACAGACAGACATACAGACAGACATACAGACAGACATACAGACAGACATACAGACAGACATACAGACAGACATACAGACAGACATACAGACATACAGACATACAGACAGACATACAGACAGACATACAGACAGACATACAGACAGACATACAGACAGACATACAGACAGACATACAGACAGACATACAGACAGACATACAGACAGACATACAGACAGACAGACATACAGACAGACATACAGACAGACATACAGACAGACATACAGACAGACATACAGACAGACATACAGACAGACATACAGACAGACATACAGACAGACATACAGACAGACATACAGACAGACATACAGACAGACATACAGACAGACATACAGACAGACATACAGACAGACATACAGACAGACATACAGACAGACATACAGACAGACATACAGACAGACATACAGACAGACATACAGACAGACATACAGACAGACATACAGACAGACATACAGACAGACATACAGACAGACATACAGACAGACATACAGACAGACATACAGACAGACATACAGACAGACATACAGACAGACATACAGACAGACATACAGACAGATATACAGACAGACATACAGACAGACATACAGACAGACATACAGACAGACATACAGACAGACATACAGACAGACATACAGACAGACATACAGACAGACATACAGACAGACATACAGACAGACATACAGACAGACATACAGACAGACATACAGACAGACATACAGACAGACATACAGACAGACATACAGACAGACATACAGACAGACATACAGACAGACATACAGACAGACATACAGACAGACATACAGACAGACATACACACAGACATACAGACAGACATACAGACAGACATACAGACAGACATACAGACAGACATACATACAGACAGACATACAGACAGACATACAGACAGACATACAGACAGACATACAGACAGACATACAGACAGACATACAGACAGACATACAGACAGACATACAGACAGACATACAGACAGACATACAGACAGACATACAGACAGACATACAGACAGACATACAGACAGACATACAGACAGACATACAGACAGACATACAGACAGACATACAGACAGACATACAGACAGACATACAGACAGACATACAGACAGACATACAGACAGACATACAGACAGACATACAGACAGACATACAGACAGACATACAGACAGACATACAGACAGACATACAGACAGACATACAGACAGACATACAGACAGACATACAGACAGACATACAGACAGACATACAGACAGACATACAGACAGACATACAGACAGACAGACATACAGACAGACATACAGACAGACATACAGACAGACATACAGACAGACATACAGACAGACAGACATACAGACAGACATACAGACAGACATACAGACAGACATACAGACAGACATACAGACAGACATACAGACAGACATACAGACAGACATACAGACAGACATACAGACAGACATACAGACAGACATACAGACAGACATACAGACAGACATACAGACAGACATACAGACAGACATACAGACAGACATACAGACAGACATACAGACAGACATACAGACAGACATACAGACAGACATACAGACAGACATACAGACAGACATACAGACAGACATACAGACAGACATACAGACAGACATACAGACAGACATACAGACAGACATACAGACAGACATACAGACCGACATACAGACAGACATACAGACAGACATACAGACAGACATACAGACAGACATACAGACAGACATACAGACAGACATACAGACAGACATACAGACAGACATACAGACAGACAGACATACAGACAGACATACAGACAGACATACAGACAGACATACAGACAGACATACAGACAGACATACAGACAGACATACAGACAGACATACAGACAGACATACAGACAGACATACAGACAGACATACAGACAGACATACAGACAGACATACAGACAGACATACAGACAGACATACAGACAGACATACAGACAGACATACAGACAGACATACAGACAGACATACAGACAGACATACAGACAGACATACAGACAGACATACAGACAGACATACAGACAGACATACAGACAGACATACAGACAGACATACAGACAGACATACAGACAGACATACAGACAGACATACAGACAGACATACAGACAGACATACAGACAGACATACAGACAGACATACAGACAGACATACAGACAGACAGACATACAGACAGACACACAGACAGACATACAGACAGACATACAGACAGACATACAGACAGACATACAGACAGACATACAGACAGACATACAGACAGACATACAGACAGACATACAGACAGACATACAGACAGACATACAGACAGACAGACATACAGACAGACATACAGACAGACATACGGACATACAGACATACAGACATACAGACATACAGACATACAGACATACAGACATACAGACATACAGACATACAGACATACAGACATACAGACATACAGACATACAGACATACAGACATACAGACATACAGACATACAGACATACAGACATACAGACATACAGACATACAGACATACAGACATACAGACATACAGACATACAGACATACAGACATACAGACATACAGACATACAGACATACAGACATACAGACATACAGACATACAGACATACAGACATACAGACATACAGACATACAGACATACAGACATACAGACATACAGACATACAGACATACAGACATACAGACATACAGACATACAGACATACAGACATACAGACATACAGACATACAGACATACAGACATACAGACAGACAGACATACAGACAGACAGACGGCGCGACAAAAAAATCATCTGAAACGCAAAGATATACAAAAAATTTTGAAATCGGAGCAACTTTTTTTTTCGAGAAAGAATTAGGATCACCATAGCTCACACTACTATAGTATAGTAGTAATGTGAGCTAATATTGAAAATAGGTCCAAATTATAACGTAACCTATTAATTTCTAAGAGTTATTTTTGTGGTGTTTTATTTCAATTCAAAAAATTTATTATTTATGTGTTGAGTTTATTTGTAAATAAAGAGCTATGTACAGGGTGTCTCATTATATTTTTCCCACCCTTTTAGACCATTAATAATTGATGTAGGAATATAAAAGAAATTGTATTCGAATTCGCGAAATTTCTACTTTTAAATTCCATCTTTACTTTTTTCCTGATCAATACCGTATTTGACAGGTATTTGAAAAATGGTTTCTGAAATATTAGCGATAAATTTTTAAATGATAACAAAATAGCATTACCACTTTTGTGTTAATTTCAGTGTCCTTATTTTGAACTATGTTAGTCCCCATGTATAAACAGTGACTAGACAACTATTTTTTTTTAAATGACGCTCATAATGACAACCGGTAACGACAACAAAGTTGTGTCATTGTCACTGTTGATACATGGGGACTAACATAATTTGGAATAAGGATACAAAAATTAACGCCTCTGGAATGAAATAGCGATGTACAAAATAGCGAGTATTAAAATAGCGGTATCGAAATAGCGACATTCAAAATAGCGATGTAATGAAAGGGCGACTATCAAAATAGCGATGTAACAAAATAGCGATTACCAAAATAGCGATATTTTGGTTTGGTTTTGCATATAGTTCGACAAAGGGGTTTCTTTCTAACAATGAAAAAAAAACTTCCCTGGCTTCTTTCTCGGGATCCTAGAGGGTGTGAATCTGAACCGAACCGAACCAGCATATTTAAAAAAAATCTCTCCAGACTTCTTTTGAACCGAAACAAACTGAACCGAATTCGGTTCAGTTTGGTTCAGTTCGGTTCGGTTTGGTTCGGTGCGATTCGATTCGGATTCACCCCTCTAGGATCCTGGAAAAGAAGTCAGGGTACAGTACTAGACTGGGATCCAAAGATAGGCTTGTTATACATGGTTATAAAGCTCTTTCTATGCGTTATGTCATGGCTAATAAATCCAATATGGCGGCCATAAGAAATAACAAAGTTGGCTGTGGTTTCAAAAAAACTAGAAAGCCTAGAAATTTTTTTTAACGTCACTCGATTGCCCTAGGTGTAGGTGCTTATACAAAAATACCAAATTTTATTGAATGTTTATACAAGATAGTGACGATATTTCAATTTTTCGAACAACACAATTTTTAGTTTTTGCTCGATATTTTGAAAAGCCATGTAGATCTTTATTTTTATTTACTTAAAGTGGTATCTTTTACCATTTGCGATCACTCTCTTATAGTTTCACATAACATAAATAACATAAAATATTGCGAAAAACGTGTTCTCCATAATGGTGCCATGCTCCGTTAATAAGTTACCATATTTTCAATTTTTAAACCATCAAAAAGCTGTCATTAGCATTACTGAATTTTGACTAAATCAGCTCTTTACAGTACTGTACGCTATTTTACCTGAAAGTACCATGAAACTCGATTCAGCGGCTTAGGAGCTATCGTGGAACGGATAGACATATAACACACACACAAAATGAAAAACTATATTGCTAAAATAGATCAAAATACATCTACACAACATATTTTCGGCGTAATCTCAAAAAAAAATTCTTCGAAAACTTACTAGCCATTGCTACGCGGACTAGGAAGGTAAAAAATCTTTACTAATTACAGCCTTATATTCGAAACTAATAATGAGAGTTATTAAGCTATTGATTGAGGAAATAATTACTTATACAGTTGTCACTTATAACTCTACATGCACGCAACAAGATACAAATAATTTATCGAATGCATTCTAAAATAAGTTATATTCAGTAATTAGTCAGATATTTTCTAGCAATAACTTTTAGTTTATCTTGGCGTAGACCTACAATAAATTGCTAGGTTTTTTTTTCTAAGCGTAATAACAGTAAAGGTCTTATTTTAATTTTTTTAAATATTTATATGCTTTTGTTTCAGATAAACACATGCAAAAGACCACGCTGGACCACACGCAGAAACGTTTAAGTTGATTGACATGTCTAATTGATGTAAGTAAGTAAGTCATTATATTGTATATTTGTATTTTATTTTTCTATAGTTAAACACATTTCACAAGATTAGAAACATTGCAGGCACAATAGCGAACCATATAACAAATAATATAGAGCGAACTATATAACTAGCATTACAAACTTATAAAACTAATTTAAGTAAATAAATAAAATAAAACGAACTTTTTTAAAGATAAAAGGCCTCTTCCAAAGGCTGCAGGTCCGGAAGGGCATTGCGGATAAGCATTGCCCCTCTGAATGGCAAGGCTTATTCTCTGTTTTAAAAAATAGGTGGACCTAGGCTCGTAGGTAGAAGCATAAATTTTAGCACCCAGTTCTTTCACAAATGATTTAGCTTTTTCCCCCCACGGACCAAAAGTTTCCACACAAAAGGGAACAAATAAATAATTTGAAGGAATTTCTAAATACTTTTTAATTTTGATTTGTTCCGAATGTTTAGCAGCCTCTCCAGCTCTTCTAGATGTCAAATTTAGATAAGATGCTGCCAAAGTATCTGAGCAAGTCGCGTCCCACATAATTGGTTTTCCTCTAGACCATGGTACAAGAGAAAGACCATCTGCTCTTTTACCATCAGATCTTAATATCCCATTTGGTTCTAGAATTGCTGGGACATGGGCCGACACTAAAGCACGTTTAATAACTTATTATGAAACGAAGCGACAGCTTGCTTCTCTGCCAAACTCTCCCGCTCGATTACTTGCGACAAGAATCTTCCAAAATACTAAATCATAACAAAAACATTTCATGTAAAAAAAGCCAAGTACGCGAAAATAGTATTCCGTAAAAAGAATTGAGATAAAAGTAAAGCCAAGTTCTCCAATACAAATTTCAAAATTAAAGGTTCTTATTAGTTTAAAAATGTTTCTCATCTCAAGCGCAAAAGAGATACCTACTCAGTGTTTTTCAATAATATTTTTTTAATTAAATATTTTTTACCTTTCTTAAGGTATAAAGTCAATTTATTTACAATTATAATTCGTGTTCTCTTGTTAACAAAAAAACGTATTTACAATATATCTGTGAAACTAATTTAGCAAGAGTTATAAGCCAAAATTTGTGAAAAGGCATGAACAAAATCATTGGATTTATGACATCACATAGGCCCTCCTACCCAAATTTGAGGCGACTGAATATATTGCGTGATCCATCACCAATCGATCGAGGATAGTCCAAAACCAAAAACATTCATGAAATTTTTTTTCTTGCCCAATCTTAAAATTTTTATAATTTTTTTGTATTCAAAAAAAAATCAATATTTTTTGAGTTCTTAAGATATAAATAAATCTTATTAAAACTGAAAATCAATTTCTTGTTCTATTGCGAACAAATAACAGATACGATTCTTCTGTAAAGCTGATGTGGCAAAAGTTTGTGAAAAAACATGGAAAAAATCGCAATCTTGGATTTATGATGTCAGGCAGGCCCTCTTACCTAAATTTGAAGTACATACCCGACGAGTCAAAATTGAGTAACCGAGAAGCGAACCGAATCAATCGACTTGGGGTAATTTTAAACTTTTCTCTTTTTTGGGTATAAAAAGTTACTATTTTTTTAGTATTTAAAAAAATATATTATCGTTATTAATTTTTGAGATATAAAGCTAATCATTTTACTGTATTAATTGGTGTTGCCTTGCGAACAGAAAATGTAATAACAGTTTACCTGTAAAACTAATTTAACGAAAGATAGGCCAAAATTTGTGGAAAAACATAAAAAAAGCTCCCATCTTCGATTTATGACGTCACACAGGCCCTCCTACTCAAATTGGAGGCACACACTTGGTGTCTTAAAATTGTGTGATCTATTACCAATTGATCTAGAGTAGTTTTAAAAAATCTTTCACAACTATCCCACGAGACACGATTTTTTACTATCATATCCTTTGGGATGAAAATGGTTAAACGATTAACTCAACTCAAAAGTTTTCAATTTCCTTACCGTAGTTTAAATACTTAGTTATTCTTCATTTAGCTCATTTTTGGACTTTAATGTAATGTCGAACAATGTCCCAATAGGGATACTTTAATAAGGAGCCAAGGAAGAGTATAGTGCAAGAGTAATAATTAGTTTACTATGGTAGAGACCCTGTATGTATGACAAAGTTATTTTAAAGACATTCTAAATTTTGACTTTGATTTTGTAGTTCAAAGACACTAATTTCTCGATAGTATCCAAAACTACCAAAACTTACTGATCATTTAAAAATGGCACTTTTTATAAGAGATGCTAAAGAGAGTTCAATAGCAGCGTAGGCAAGAAACCTAAATTAATAGGTATTAACCAATCGAGAAACCAATCGTATTTTTTTTGCTCAATTTAAACCGTCATAACATAGTTACTCTTAAGAAAAACTAAATTTTGACTTTGATTTTGTAGTTTAAAGACACTAGTTTCTCGATAGTATCCAACACCAACGAAACTTGTTGATAATTTTAAAAATTATGGCACCTTTTAAAAGGAGATGTCAAGGAGAATTCAATAGCAGCGTAGGCAAGAAACCTAAGTTAAATAGAACCAAAAACCAATCGTATTTGATTTTGTAATTTAAAAACACTACTTTCTCGATAGTATCCAAAACCACCAAAACTTATTGATCATTTTAAAAATGATGGCACTTTTTATAAGGAGATGTCAAACAGAGTTCAATAACAGAGGAGGGAAGAAACCTAAATTCAAGGTATTCAACCAAAAGAGAAACCAATCGTATTTTCTTGCTCAATGCATCATAACATAGTTACTCTTAAGAAAAACTAAATTTTGACTTTGATTTTGTAGTTCAAAGACACTAGTTTCTCGATAGTATCCAAAACCACCGAAACTTGTTGATCATTTTAAAAGTTATGGCACTTTTTATAAGGAGATGCCGAAAAGAATTCAATAGTAGCGTAGGCAAGAATCCTAAATGAAATAGAACCAAAAGAGAAAGCAAATCGTGTTTTTTTGCTCAATTCAAACCGTCATTATCTTTAAGAAAATCTAAATTTTGCCTTTGATTTTGTATTTTAAAGACACTAATTTCTCGATAGTGTCCAACACCACCGAAACTTATTGAACATTTAAAAAAATTATAGCATTTTTTATAAGGAGGTGCCAAAAAGAATTCAATAGAAGTGTAGGCAAGAAACCTAAATTAAATAAGTATTAACTAAAAGAGAAACCAATCGTATTTTTTTGCTCAATTTAAACCGTCATAACATAGTTACTTTTAAGAAAAACTAAATTTTAACTTGTAGTTCAAAGACACTAAGATCATTTTTAAAATTATGGCACTTTTTATAATGAGATGTCAAAGAGAGTTCAATAGCAGCTTAGGCAAGAAACCTAAATTAAATAGGTATTAACCAAAAGAGAAACCAATCGTATTTTCTTGCTCAATTCGAACTGTCATAGTGTTGTAAAATTTCCAGAAATTTATTTTTGGAGATATGTCCGGAAATGTTTCCTGAGACATTGCAAATATATGAAAATATTGGAAATATTTGAAATATTAAAAAAATAAGAAAAAAGGTAATATTTATTTATAAAAATCATAACAAATCACCGGAAAACGCAGAAGGTTTATAAATGAACACAAATTAGGAGTTACTCTTGAAACAAATAAACAGAATCAAGGTCAAATTTGTACAACAAAAATCTCATTCTTGACACACTACACTATTAACTAGTCGAGCAAGAGGCATATCTTCATCGCTGTCATCAGCATCACACTCAATAACATCGTCTTGCCAGTCTGCTTTCTTAAAATCTCCAATAGTATCGAAAATAAACATTTAATTTAAGTTTAAAGCTTATAAGGGCCTATCCTTAAATTATGGATCCCTCAAGGGGGGAGGGGGGTTTGGCTTTGCGTTACACTTAATGTTATTTTAATGTGATTTTTCTTGAAAATGAGTTACGAGGGAGGGAAAGTCAAAAATCCTGAATTTTTCATCACGTAATTTAAGAACGCTCCCTAAGGTTACAAAATATGAAAAATAATATTTTTTAAAATATTTCCAATGTTCCCGAGGCACGTTCGGAAATTTCCAATATTTCCATTTCCATGGAAATATTTTCAACGCAAATATTTCCATTTACATCACTAAACCGTCATACCATAGTTATTTTTAAGAAAATCTAAATTTTGCCTTTGATTTTGTAGTTTAAAGACACTAGTTTCTCAATAGTATCTAAAACCACCAAAACTTATTGATCATTTTAAAAATTATGACACTTTTTATAAGGAGATGTCAAAGAGAGCTCAATAGCAGCTTAAGCAAGAAACCTAAATTAAATACGTATTAACCAAAAGACAAACGAATCGTATTTTCTAGCACAATTCAAACCGTCAGAACATAGTTATTTTTAAAAAAATCTAAATTTTGACTTTGATTTTGTAGTTTAAAGACCCACTAATTTCTCGCTAGTATCGAACCACCGAAACTTATTGATCATTTTAAAAATTATGGCACTGTTTAGATGATGTCAAAGAGAGTTCAATAGCAACGTCGATAAGAAAACTAAATTAAATAGGTATTAACCAAAAGAGAAACAATCGTATTTTCTTGCTCAATTCAAACATTCATAACATAATTATTTTAAAGAAAATCTAAATTTTGACTTTGAATTGACGAACTAGTTTCTTAATAGTATCCAAAACCACCGAAGCTTATTGATCATTTTAAAAATTATGGCACTTTTTATAAAAAGATGTCAAATAGAGTTCAATAGCAGCTTAGGCAAGAAAACTAAATTAAATAGGTATTAACCAAAAGAGAAACAATCGTATTTTCTTGCTCAATTCAAACCTTCATAACATAGTTATTTTAAAGAAAATCTAAATTTTGACTTTGATTTTGTAGTTTAAAGACACCAATTTCTCGATAGTATCCAAAACTACCAAAATTTACTGATCATTTGAAAAATGAAGGCACTTTTTATAAGGAGATGTCAAAGAAAGTTCAATAACAGCGTAGGCAAGAAACCTAAATTAAATTAGTATTAACCAAAAGAGAAACCAATCGTATTTTCTTGCTCGATTTGCTCGATTCAAACCTTCATAACATAGTTATTTTAAAGGGAATCTAAATTTCGACTTTGATTTTGTAGTTTAAAGACCCTGATTTCTCGATAGTATCCAAAACCACCGAAACTTATTGATTATTTCAAAAATTAAGGCACTTTTTATAACGAGATGTCAAAGAGAGTTCAATAGTAGCGTAGGCAAGAAACCTAAATTAAATTGGTATTAACCAAAAGAGAAACCAATCGTATTTTCTTGGTAAATTCAAACCGCCATAACAGTTATTTTTAAGAAATTATAAATTTTGACTTTGATAGTATAAGGGTCCATCTCACCGACTTTTTTTTTGTTACTTAGCTTAAAGCGTTTCTTAAGATAATCATAATATGACGTAATAAGGAACACTTAAGGTTAAGTAACGAAAACAAAAGTCGAAGTGCGATGGGCTATTAAGACCCTAATTTCTGGATAGTATTCAAATCCAATAAAACTTATTGATCATTTTAAAAATTATAGCACTTTTTCTAAGGAGATATCAAAGAGAGTTTAATAAAAGCGTAGGCAAGAGACCTAAATTAAATAGGTATTAACAAAAAGAGAAACCAATCGTATTTTCTTGCTCAATTCGAACCGTCATAACATAGAAGAGAAAATTAAGGAAACCTAAATTTTGACTGATTGTGTAGTTTAATGACACTACTTTCTCGATAGTATACAAAACCACCGAAACTTATTGATCATTTTAAAAATTATGGCAATTTTTATAAGGAGATGTCAAAAAGAGTTCAATAGCAGCTTAGGCAAGAAACCTAAATTAAATAGGTATTAACAAAAAGAGAAACCAATCGTATTTTCTTTCCAATTCGAACCGCCATAACATAGTTATTCTTAAGAAAATCTAAATTTTGACTTTGATTTTGCTGTTTAAAGACACTAGGTTCTCGATAGTATCCAAAATCACCGAAACTTATTGGATCATTTTAAAAATTATGGCACTTTTTATAAGGAGATGTCTAAGAGAGTTAGTAGTGTAGGCAAGAAACCTAAATTAAATAAAAACTGATAAATTCCAGTACCTATAAATGTATATTTCGAGACCTTTTACCTTACATTGTTTTGTACAGTGTGTTTAAAATTTCGAAATAACCAAATTCTTCTAAAATAAATGAATCCGTAACAGATCTTTTAACTCCACGCTATGTCAGCATTCAAAACAGTTTTCTGTAAATATCTCAGAAATGAAAGCTCCTACAAAGTTTCTGGTTATAATACAAATTAGGTATTGAGAAAAATGCTATCCATATTCCGAAAACTGCTTATTGAGGCGATGCTCTGTTAAAATACTGACAGTTTTAAAAATTTTATGGAATTTGACCAAAATCTAATCAGATCGTTACAGTGTCGAACACTACTTCTTATAAAAATCTTTTAAAAATTGTTTTAATTGATTAATTGTTTTTTTGTGTTTGTATCATGGGTCGGACAGAAACACACGCATGCGCGGAACGACGATGAGATTGCTAGGATAGGTCCAAATGCACCAAAATATCACATTTTCGGTGTTATCTCGAAAAACAATTTTTCATCTAAAACAATACCTTCTCTAGCCATTGCTGCGCGGGCTAGGAAGGTAAGAATTAAATATTAAATTCACCCGAAAAAAAAACCATTTAAGTTTGCAGAATAATAAAGAGATGCACGAATTCAAGAGAAACCAAGCGTATTTTATTATTTATTGCCAATATAAACCACCAGAACAATTTTTTTTTATCTAAATTTTGATTTTGATTTTATATTTAGAAGGCACTAATTTCTGGATAAGATCCACAGCCATCAAAACTTATTGATCATTTTAAAAATAACAGCACTATTCATAAGGAACCTAAATTAAATAAGTTTTAAATTTGTTTTGCATTGAGTTGCCACTAAAACTAATAGTTTCGAGTATAATTTTATATCTCCAGAACTTTTACCCCACATTGTATTATACACTGTCTAGGATTCTAAAATCGCCGACTTTTTGAGAAAACTCTAAATGTTGATATAAAACTTAAATTTTTTTAATGGAATACACTGAAGTCAATCATACATATATTTTTGGTTTAGGAGTCTATACCTATAATCAAATGTTTGATGTAAAAGATTTGTGAAACATTCAGGAAAAGAAGATTTGCGGGTTTGTTAAACACATACAAGAATCTTACGTGCATAAAATAAAGTAGGAATATAAGATACTAAAAAAAAACGGCATAATACAGGGTTCCTGGACAAAAGCATTGATATATTCCGCGTGTTATTTTATCGCTTTATGCTTCGTTATATTTTATGAAGTTGTTAAAACGTCGCGGATCTTAATTAATAATATTTATAGAGTCACAGTCGTTAATAATACAATAGGCGTTAAAATGACAAGACTTTTAGAGCCTTTGTAAAGTGTTTATTTTACGATCTGAGTGAACAGGCAACACCCAAGTTAACTAGAGCCCTGCAGTTTTGTGATTATAAGATATTTAAAAAATATTAAATGTTTAAACTGAACAATTGTTCTAAATAAATTCATTTTTTTGTTTGATCGCTGCCCCGAACTATTTCAGAATGAGCCAGAAATTAATAATAAGGTACAAAAACAGCGTTGTCCCTATGTAGTACATTCCCAGTGGCGCACCCAGGAATATGTCTTGGGGGGGGGGGGGGGGCGAGGCCTCTTGGGGGGGGCGAAGCCTCATGATTTCGAATTTTAAGCTATTTTTTGTGTTTTTTTCTAAAATATGTCGAAAATATGTAAAAAAATCTAAGGCTTGGGGGGGCCAATATCGGTTAGTCGCATTTACTAAACAATTTTATCAATCTTACGCTGCAGGTAAATATATCAATATCGATAAATGAATATATTTACTAAAAAGTAACATTAGTTTAATATCGATACTATTTTTCCCTATGTCTGTTTTAGGAGCGTTTAAGTAAAATAATCTGGTACCCCTGTTTTGAAGTAAGGGTGGACAGTTAATTTCGTTAGTTAAAATTGTGTGACCAAATCTAAACCCAAGCTTGTCTCTTCGATTGCTAAAACTATCTATTCTAATGATTTGTAAGCATTCTTCATAATTGTACAGTTTTTTTTCTATGCCTTATTTAAACAGCAAAAAACTGACAAACTTACGTTGTACTCTTTCTGACCTATTACTGTGAATGTCATAGTAAGGTGATCAGATCATGCAGCAATATTCAAGCTTGCTGCTAATTATTGAGAAATATAAAATTTTTAAAACCTCAATGTTATTAAATTTACTACTTGATCGAATAACAAACCCTAACACTTTGAACGCTTTTGTTATAATATTATTTATATGATCCACAAAATGAAACTCTAAATTAAAAAGCACCCTAAGATCATTTCTAAGGTGAACTCTGGATATTTCAATATTGGTAGTGGGACAAATTATTAAACTAAAAAAATAAAATCAAACAGCGTTTAGCAATGCAAACAAAAAATCAATTATTTTTTTGCCTTTTTTGAAACTTATTATCGATTTCTGGCTTACCCCGTCGGAAAAAGTAAAAATAGCCATAGAAATAATAATTTTTTTTCGCCCACTCTGTAACATATTAAAATTATTAAGAAATATCATCAGTACACAATGTGCTATAAGAAAAGTAAAGGAAAACTGCCATGTTTTTTAAAATGATATTACTTGGGTTTGTTGCCTAGGCTCCTATTGAGATCTCTTATGTATCTCTTTATAAAAAGTGCTGTAACTTTAAATAAATTAAGTTTTGACAATTCTTAATATTTGGAGAAGTTAGTATATACCTGCGGGTTATTAGAATATAAAATTCAAGTCAAAATTTAGATTTCTCTGAAAAACCAGTATGTTATAGCTCAGCTTGCTTGTTTCCATAAACCTCTTGAAACCATAATTGTTTTTAATAAAAAAGCAAGCAAACTAAAACTAATCAAATTAGCCACTATACTTTTAGGCAGGGATGGACATCTATTTGTAAATTAATATTTGAAGTAGTACAAAAATGTAAACTATCTAATGATCTAGTAAACAACTTACACATTATGTAGACAACATGTAATATATACCATTTTTGACAATTGTAGTCCTTTTAGGTTATGTTAATGTTTAAAATAAATAAAGATCAAATACCATCACCTAACATTTTTGATTATTGTGGATAAATACATAGATTATTTAAAAAATATAAAATAGTATTTCTTATAATTCTAATTATAAATTTGTGTTTTATTTTAGAACTCCAAATATTTTAATAATAACCTACAAATATAATTAATTAAAAAAAATGCAAATTACAAAAAAATTATTTAAATTTTTATTTGTTTTCAAAGTTTTAAAGAAAAAAACCAATAGTAAACAGTCCGTATATTGTCAGGAATGTAAATAACCCATGCCTTTGCCACTGTACGAAACCATCTTGGAAAAGCGACAAACGCAATTATGGTTCTGTTGAGATAAGAAAGTGGTTCCGCCTCCCTCCAAAATGGTAAATAACTGGTTGCCGCCTACCACACAGCAGATGGTTAATGCGAGAAAAACTACTGAAAAGTGAAGAGTGGGAGTTGTAATGGTTAAGCGTGGGGATACATCAAGTATAGAGAGGGATTTTCCTTCAAATGTCATTTTATCTCTGTTTTCGTTTAGGTTTTCTTGTTTAGCTCATTAGCTAGAAAATAAAGTAAATTTTAGGATTATCAGCAACGCCACTGACTTGGTTCCTCCAAGCTCTTCAAAGAGGGGATAATGGATTACTTAGGTCCAACCTAACGTTTATAAAAACCCAAACTTTAAGGAGACAACAAGTTTTGTTGAACTTAACTAAAACCTCTACAGTAATTATCAGTAAAGAAACATAAGATTTTTATATTTAAAGAATATTTTGAAGTTTGTTATTTTGGTAAGTTAAAGTTTTGTTTTAATATTTTGGGTCTTGTTTGTTTTATAGGCCATAAGAAAAGTCTTGTAGTACAAACAAGAGATCTACTACGGTACCCTCGTTTAAGGGTTCGATTTAAAATAAAATCGTACCCGACAATATAATGCGCAGATAAACCTACACGTTAAAAAAAATTGTCTTAGATCAAAGCAAATTGCTTTGAAGTAAAATAATTTGTGCCTTCCTAGTCACCAAGAGAATATTTTCTTGATTTAATACAAAAAATGTCTTGCCTCTTATTTTAATGTGAAATAGAAATTGTTTTATTATAAATTAGAACTAAATTACTCTAAGGCACCGTTTTCTCTGGAAGCAAAATATTACTTATATGAAGACAATTTACTTTGTTACAAAATGGAATATACTGAAACAAAACAGCTAAAGAAGAAAAATAAAGTCTCATTTCAAGATTAAACGTTGCATTAAACTAAAAAGAAATATTTTAATTCAAAACAAATTGTTTTAAGGTAAATCAATTTATTCAAGAAAAGAACGTGTTTTCATTGTAGACAAAATTTTATACCGTGTAAAATAGATTTGATAGAATCTACGGCCCATCCCTGCATAAAAGTATAATATACAAAATTTTCTTTATCTACAAACAAATCGTCGACCCGAAGGTACCTTATACACTACAACCTAGTAACTCCTGCTAAAGAACCGCTTAACGAGGTACTTTTAGTAGGTACTTTGGTGTGTTTAGTACCGCCCGTTGGTCGCATTCTTTGGCATACGGATCGTGGCGTGTGGGTGATCACGTGCTGAACCTTGTCTCGTGTCTCTCGTCGCAGGGTCGCGTCGCCGTCGAACGGCTCACGAGAGTTCCTATTGTGTCGAAAAATTCCAATCATGCTCAGAACAATCAATGCAACAGATTCTTTTTCATCCTTTATGTCGGATCCACACAAAATCAACAAAAAAGCAACTACTGTACTAATCAAAAAGAAATCAAATAATTTTTTTTTAATTTTCGTTCTTAATTGGGTAAAAAGAACTTATTGTTTCTCTCAAATTTCTTTCGTTAATAGCTCGAAAGCTTATCCTCACGGGGGTCCAATATCTAATGGACACCTAATAAGTGTTGACAGTTAACTGTTTTGTCCTTATGGGACTCCTCAGAACACTGCTCGGTCAATGTGACACCCTTGCGAAGTTAATCAGACTGTTTTGTCTCTCATTCTACGTCTATAGTAAGTCTTTTCTTTTCAATCGATCTTTTTATTGATCGATTATATAACTAGCAGTTTATTACTCGCCTGTTCTTGTTCTAGTTTCTCTCGTATCTCGATATATGGCGCTTTTTGCTGAACTTTTCTCACTATTGACGTAGGATGAAAGACAAAACGGTCTGGAGTCAAGGAGATCCGTTTGTTTGGTGCCTTTTTCTCAATGTACTGTGGCTCTAACGGTCTATATCCGAATAATTTCGCGCTAGTTCTCTGTCATGCTATGCAATAGCTAATTAAATAAAACGGAGTATATTTCTCAACCCCTTAGAACGTGCAGCCTGGTGTCTTACACTTACTCCCAGTCTGTTCATCTGTTTGTTGGGTCGGCATTGGTTTGTGACCAGCCCCGTAATTCTGTGGTGCCGGGAAAAAAGGAGATACGTCGCCCATTAAGAATAGGGACTTATCTCCTTTTTCCTCGGCACCACGGAATTATAGGAACGTATTCTTGTTTCATTTCAGGAGTTGCTTTGTTCTATGCCTGTCTGGCTTGTTCTTCCTCTAGGTTCCGCGATCTGTGCCATATAATCTGTATTTATTTCAATGGTGCCGTTGTTATTAACTCCATAAAAAAGACCAAGCCATCTTACCATTTTTTTTTGCTTTATGAATCTTTTAGATACTTCTATGTCATTTTACTAAGGCTTCTTATTTACGATTCACCCCAGCTATGAAGCCACTTAGTTCTAGAACTAGTAATTGCTGCTGTCTTTTATATTGTGCATATAGGAACATAGAGGGCGACACTGATCGTATGTCGTTACTAAAACTTATCCTCAACCTTTACCTAACCTAAATTCATAACGTCAGTGCGATACATATAGTTTTATAGCTACAGTGCATTTTTTAAGTTAACAAATTAGTCGAACAAAGGAACTAAACCGAAAACATTCTTAGTCTATAATTTTTTACAACTTTTGAAAAATATTATCTCAACAGGAATGTCTTGCCGAGTTGATTTTAGTTTTCGGCACTGAAGCACCACATCAGTCGACTGTTTCTCGTTGGTATGAAGACTTCAAGGGTGGACGGATTAGCCTTAGCGACGATCAAAGGCCAGGTGCACCAAAAACGGTTGTCATCCAGGAAAACATCGATGCTGTGCGCATGCTCGTCACGAAAGATATGTTACATATCGGGAGATTGGGGATATAAGGGACCTTAATTCAAAAAATTTTGCATGAAGAATTAGAAGTAGGAAAATTAGTTTCCCGCTGAATACCGCATTTGTTAACCGAAGAACAGAAAGAAGCTAGGGTCAATTGCTGTTAGAAAACTCTGGACCGCTTTGAGGCAGGAAACTCGAACAACGTGGTGTGAATTTACTCATATGAACCCAAAAATAAATGTCAGTCGTCTGTTTGGGTGTTCCAAGATGAAGCCAACAATTCCTCTGGAAGATCAAAGGACTATTACTCTCGATTGGTTCGGTTCCGTGGAAGTCATCGGTGAGATTCGAAAAACGAACCCCGAACGACGAATCATCCTACACCAAGACAATGCAAGCTCCAAACCCAAACGAAACATTAAATTGTTGGACCATCCTCCATACATTCCTAACGATATCTATACTTTTTCGAAAATCAAAAATGGACTGCGCGGTCAAAAATTTTAAGACGTCAGAGGAAGCAGTCGACGCCCTCAAGAATGCAATTTTGATAGTACCAACAAACGAGTGGAATTACAGCTTGGACAACTGGTTTTGGCGCATGCAAAAGTGCATTAATTTTCTAGGAGAATACTTTGAGAGACAATAAAGTCTTTAAAAGTTATCTACTGTTGATTCCAGCTGTATATGCAAAACTCAAACTTGTCTTACCATCGAAATGTCATGATTTATGCTATTTTATCATTTTATTCATGAAATAAGTGGAAAATATCTAAAAAAACTTAGTTTTTGGGAAGGGCGATGCCCCCTGTGTGCGCCCGTTACTCTAAAATGTGTCAAATTGAAACGCACCCTAACTTTTATTATTATTCTGAGTCTTTTCAAACAACTGTCCTCCTCCGTACCATACGCGTTATATTTTTCTCTCCTAATTATCGTGTGGCGCTTGATATGGACGCTGCCATAGTTGGAGTGTCATGGCATGCTTGCCACAATCAAAATGATGGGGTCAATGCAAAAAAGTTCAAGTTGTTTTTTAGCCCCTGAGCGCCATAACAGGAATATTAAAAATCACAAAATGTAAACTGAGATAGATAAAAACGAGTATATTTTCTCAGCACGATTGATTCCTCAAATATCAAAATCGCTTCTTAAAAGAGTTTTTTAGCTGCAAGAAATTTTGGAAGGGCGTATAACATTTTTAATTGTAAATGTTTAGTGTAAATTGATTTTTTATATTTGTTTTTTATAAATAATTAAAATTTTTTATACATATCTTTATTTTTTAAAATCCGCTTTGAATTTGTTTTATTAATTTCTTAATTTGGTCGTTTTAAAATATTTAAAACCTAGTAAAAAAAATAAAATATCAAATAGGAACTAACAAAATGAAAATATAAATATCAGGAAAGAATATAAAGAAATGAAAGGGTCCTTCCATAAAAAATAACATATTTTGGTAGTATCCGAGGGGTCATCGGCACCCTAAAATTTTGTACAGCGTCCAACAGGACTTGGGTCCTGTCGTGTATTGTTGGGTCCTGTTGAGTACTGTTGGGTCCTGTTGGGTCCTGTCGTGTACTGTCGAGTACTGTTGGGTCCTGTCGAGTACTGTTGGGTCCTGTTGAGTACTGTTGGGTCCTGTCGAGTACTGTTGGGTCCTGTCGAGTACTGTTGGGTCCTGTTGGGTCCTGTCGTGTACTGTCGAGTACTGTTGGGTCCTGTCGAGTACTGTTGGGTCCTGTTGGGTACTGTTGGGTCCTGTCGAGTACTGTTGGGTCCTGTCGGGTCCTGTTGAGTACTGTTGAGTCCTGTTGAGTACTGTTGGGTGCTGTTGAGTACTGTCGGGTCCTGTCGAGTACTGTTGGGTCCTGTCAGGTACTGTTGAGTCCTGTCGAGTACTGTTGGGCCTGTTGAGTACTGTTGGGTCCTGTTGAGTACTGTTGGATCCTGTTGGGTCCTGTCGTGTACTGTCGAGTACTGTTGGGTCCTGTTGGGTACTGTTGGGTCCTGTCGAGTACTGTTGGGTCCTATTGAGTACTGTCGAGTCCTGTTGGGTCCTGTCGTGTACTGTCGAGTACTGTTGGGTCCTGTTGGGTACTGTTGGGTCCTGTCGGGTCCTGTCGAGTACTGTTGAGTACTGTTGGGTCCTGTCGGGTCCTGTCGCGTACTGTTGGGTCCTGTCGTGGTACTGTCGGGTCCTGTTGTGAAATTTGTACAGTACTGTTGAAAGCTGATGACCCGTCGGTAGTATCTCTACTAAAAGTGAAAAATAAAATTCAATTTGACAGTTGAATTATTTATAAAACAATCCTAAAAAAATCAATTTACACCTAAATTTATTTTCATTAAAAAAGTTATAGGCCCCCTTCTTAATCACAGATTTTTAAGGTCCCCTTGTAGCGGATGCTTTTCATATTTTAAAGACGTCCCAAAAATCAAACCTACTTTTTTATTTGTCCATCTTGGCTGGAAGTACCATATATGTTTCTCTAATACATGTATGGGAAATACCTAAGAGTAAGAAAAATGGGGAATACCTATACCAAACCCCCAAAAACATCGCATTTGGGCCACCCTGTTCATATAATCATTTATTTAGCTATTTAGCTAAATTAATAGAGAGTTATTGCAAGAAGGCCAGGTAGTAATAGTGCTAAATTGACGTAACACAGTCGAATTTAAAAATAAGTGGCAAGGCAGTATTTATTGTGGTTCTTATAATACACAAAGGCTTACTATTGAAAGAACAGCTCTCATGTCTTACAATGTAAAACTGTTTATATACTGCCTGCGATTATAACTGCCTGGGTTTATTGAAATAAGTCCCTATTACTTACCTCCACGGTTTTTTGAACATTTATTAAGCTAAAAGACTATCTCTCTATTACAAAGGGCTAGTTACACCATTATTGCCCTATCTGGAAAATGTGCAAAGACCCGATTGTTTTGTTCTTCTCCACTATGGTTGTTGTACTCGTTTATCGGCGGCCCATTATAATAATTATCGCTGCAGTTAACGTCTGGATTTATGGTACTCTGTGAACATTTTTGCCTTTATCGTAGGACGTAACACATCAAGCTATACTGATCGCTCATCTGGATTTAAAAGAAGCTCTTTTGATTTTCTATTCATTTAAAAATACCCTTTTAATTAATGGGAACCTGGGAGGTTCAGGTTTGAAGTCCTATTCTATATATTTGAGGGTTAAATCTAAAATTAAAATTGGAAATCGACTTTCAAAAGAATTCCTGGTAACAAAAGGCTTAAGACAAGGATGTTGTACCTCTTCAAATCTTTTTAAAATATATATCGCAGTAGCTCTAAAAAACTGGAAACGTAAAGTACACGGCATGGGAATACAACTTAAGGACCGATTTACCATATACACACTACAGTTTGCTGACGACCAAGTAATTGTAGCTAACGATAAAGAAGATATGGAGCTTATGATGAGTAATTTAACGGAAGAATACCAACAGTGGGGGTTACCAGTGAACGTAGACAAAAAATTACGCTGTTGTATGAAATTTAGACATACCGCGTACCAGAAAAATACAAAACAAAAATGGAAAGTGTCGAACTGGATGCAATAAGAAGATCAATGAAAATATTTAGAACAAATAATGTGAGACATGAGATCATAAAACAAAGAATAGGAATTGAATATGGTAGGGCTAGAGTCCCTGTATAATATATCCAAATATGTCAACATACAGGGACTCTAGGTAGGGCCATATACAATGGGTGAAGAATGAAAAATTACCAAAGCAGGTCCTAGAATGGCAAACAATAGAACGCAGAAAAAGAGGGCGTCCTAAACTGGAATGGCAATCCAAATATCAATGAGTCAAAAAAACTTGACAGATGATTGTTAAAATCGGAAGGTGAAGAGTAAGCGTCAAACAGCGTAGAAAAACGTTCTAAATCGACATAATGGTAGTTATTCATTTTTTAAAATGCTGAAAAACTTGTTGCTAGGAGAGCTCCCATGTGCTAATTAGGAGCTAAGTTATAGTGTTAACCCTTCATTTCGCACCCTCTAAGGAACGCTATTCTAAAAAATTCGTTCTCAGTACGCGGCTCCATGATGGAGCCAAGCTAACCTTCAATTTTTATATGGAAGGGATTTAAGTGCTATTTCAGCGAAGAACCAAAATAACTTCTTTCCGACTAGGTAGACTGCTGGTGTGATAGTTTTTACCGGCGCAGTGTTTTTAAAAAAAATAAATTAGTAACTCACGACTTGCGCAGATCAATTTAAAATATCGTTTTTTAATCATTATTATTATTACTTGCCCCTGGTGCTAGGTTATGGTCAATGACCATTTTTTATTGGTTAATCTAATTTAATTTTTATTAACAAAAGGTAGGTTGTGGTTTAATAAAATAGTTAAAAGTCTATTAAATCGTTTATAGACAAGAATTTTCATAAGTGGATAGAATACCTATAATATAGTAAAGATGTATAGGAAATTTCGGTATGTATAGTGCTTTTTGCTTGTGCTATTTGTTTTATAGACTTACAACTGGTTAAAAAAAAATTAAACATAAATTAATGAACAAAAATTAATTAAAACAACAAAATTATTTAAATTTTTCAAAAATATTAGCAAGTCAAGTCTCAAGCCTCAACCAACTTGTCGGGTACGATTTTGTTTTAAATCGAGCCCTTACCAGGGTAGTGTGTATAAAATAAATATAAAACAGTTTTAAAACCGTTACAAATTTTAATGACTACAAAATAAAACTTTGTTATTATTACAAGACTTTCCTTATGACCTATAAAACAAACAAGACCCAAACTATTAAAATCGAAACTTTAACTAACCAAAATAACAAACTGCAAAATGTTCTTTAATTAGACAAATCTTATGTTTCGTTTTAGAGGTTTTAGTTTAAGTTCAAAAATTAGAATGTGACTACCGACTTGTCTCCTCAAAGTTTGAGTTTTTATTGCAGGAAGGCTGGAACTTATTAATCCATTATCACGCCCAGGTAGCAAGGGGTCATCAAATGACGTCGTTTTTTCGTCGAAAAGTGGTCATTTTGATGACCAGCAGGTCATCTACCAAAAATGTTGTCTTTAAGGCGTGAATTATTTGACGTCTTTTTGCCGTGTAGTTTTTGACGTCTTAAACACGTCATATATTGGTCACTTCCCACACTGCACACATACACTTATAATTACATAGATGGTGTCCTAGTCAGTACTTGACCGGATTTATACGAGATGTGGGGGTATGTATGTAATTTAAATTAAATTTTAAATCACGCCAAACTTCGAGGATTTTTCGCTTCCAGGTGAAGATATCTAAGTCTAGGTTTAGGTCTATTTTGATCCGTACCTATTCCAGGATCCAGGACTTCTAGCTCCAGGTTTCTTTCAGTGTTCTTAAATGCAGGGAATATTTCATATATTCAGACGAGTTTAAAAAAAGTCATAAATGGGTCACTATGTTCTGTTTTGGTCCCAAATACGTCATATTGCTGACGTCTTTAAAACGTCTAAAAACGACGTTTTTTTGATGTTTAAAAAACGTGACCTTGCTACCTGGGTCTCTTTAAAGAGCTTGGAGGAACCAAATCAGTGGCATTCCTGATAATCCTAAAGTTTAATTTTCATTTTAGCTAATGAGCTAAATAAGAAAACGTAGACAAAAACAGAGATAAAATGACATTTTCTGGACAACACTTTCTTATCTCATAGTTTTTCCATAGCCGATCACGTTTAAGGAAAAACCCTCTATCTACTTGAGGTGTTCTCTAGCTTAACCATTACAACTCCCACTCTTAACTTTTTAGTAGTTCTTTTTGCATCAACCACCTGCTGTGTGGTGGGCGGCACCTAGACGTTTACCAGTGTGAAGGGAGGCGGAACCACTTTCTTATCTATGCAAAATAATGTTTTACACTTTTCTTTTTCTTTTTCAAGCTGGCTTCGTACAGTGGTAAAGACAAGAGTAATTTGTATTCCTGACAACATATCTATCTATTTCTAAAAGCCATGATGTTCTTAGTTCCAAATTAAAGTTATTTGGCATATCAAATGCAAAAACCCTTGGCCCAATTTTTTAGTACAAAACAAAACGCAAAGAACACTTCGACTTACCTAAATAAAAATAACTTTGGGTATAGATTTGTGGCTTGGTTATTTTCAGATAAAAACCAATTGCGAAATCGATCTGTTGGTTTATTGGTTTTCAGTTCAAGAACGATTACTTGGAACTATGCTGCAGGTGCTATGAACCTTCACGATTATTAGTACAATATCTATCTATGCATTGTTAATTTTTTATATACATTAATAAATTAGGTATAGGCAAAAAATATGTATCGGGGAGAGTGGGGCATAGTGGCTGTCGGCACAAAGTAGTCATTTGAATTTTATTTGAAGTTGTGTAGCACATCAAAAGATTCTATTTTTAGTCTATGACCCCATTTATAGAACCTAATTTTTTTTCGGGTTAGTAAAAAGTTATCTCATTTTTTTAATTTTTGGCTGCTGTGATCTAAGACAACGATAGGTTTTTTACCTTCGTAGTATAGCTCGCGGAGTAAAGGCTAGAGAAGGTACTATTTTCAACGATTTTTTTTTCAGATAACCCCGAAAAATGTATTATTTGGGTGTATTTTGACCTATCTTAGCAATATCGTCGTGATGTCTGCCCTTGTGTGTGTGTATATCTGTCCGTAACACGATAGCTCCTAAACCGCTAAACTGATTTTCATAAAATTTTCAGCTAAAATAGTGATCGACACTGTAACGATCTGATTAGATTTTGGTCAAAATCCATTAATGCTAATAATATAAATAAAGATTTTTGACAATAAATTTATTTAAAAATGCTAACTTTTTAATGAAGCATCGCATCAATATGCGGTTTTCGAAATAAACTGCTACATTTAGCTCAATAATTTGTGTTATAACCAAAAGCTTTGTAGGAGCTTTCAATGTTCATTTCTAGTAGGTAAAGCAAACTTAAATATTTTTGGGTTATTTTTTATTAGCTGCCCTAAAAAAACAAATTTAAAATTTTCCAAAATAGAGACCACTTTGCCCCATACATGGGAAAAAGTGGTCATTTTGATATCTGTCCCTGTTTTATTTATTTACTCAGAAGCTAACTTTTCAAACTTTGGAATATTTTTCCCAGATATTCTATTCATTAACATACCAAATGTAGTGAGAAAAAAATAATATTAATAATGGGAAAGTTACAAGAATTTCTCCCTTAAAGTGCCCACAATGCCCCACACTCCCCTAATGCCGTGCTTATTAAAAACGCCGTAATCAACAAAATTGTAATTTTGGAATGTACGGCATTTTCTAATAGAATAATTAATCCAGTGTCTACTTAAAGCATAAGTATTTTCATCCTTCCAATTGCAGTTGATTTAAAAATTTAAAAGCAGTCAAAGGAGGAGGCACTAAATACACTGTTTACCGGGATGCGTCAGATGAGCTGAATTTGAGATATGTTGAAGGCTAAATCCTCCTGATATTTTTACCAAAAAAAATTGAGGGGGTCATAGGGTTTGTTTGCGAGCTATACTTATTTAAATGCGCATCAGTGAAATATGGAAAAACATGACCTCTTGTAGTTTTATTGTAATAACTTATCGCCAAATAAAAATAAAAAAAATATATTAGCCTTATTTCATTGCTAAAAGAGTCCTTTTAGGAATTTTATCAATTTGTGTCATATAGTTTTCGTCACATACCTACAGAGTGGCCCAAAATAATTTAAAAAAAAATACAGGAAAAATACCTGAGATTTATCAAATATAAAGAAAGGAAACTAAAAATGCATAATCAAAATTAACTACACTTGCTTTCATGTGAGTCGCTATTCTAGAGAAATGTTTGCAAAATAGGTTATGTGATAAGCTTACAGGGTATTTCAAAAAAAAAATCATTCAACGCATGTTTACTAATTGTCTACGGAATAGTGTGTTTACCGGGATGCGTTAAATGACGCAAATTTATGATATGTTAGGGCCCGAGCCGTCCAAATACTTGTCTCAAGGAAATTGGGGGTCATCGGCTAACTATTTCGTAGGCAATTAGTAAATATGTCATACGTTGAATTAATTTTTTTTAAATACCCTGTATAAGCTTATAAAATAATCTATTATGTAAACATCACTCTAGAATAGTTAAAATGACTCACACGAAAGCAAATGAAGTTAATTTTTACTATGCATTTTTAGTTTCCTTTCCTTATATTTAATAAATCTCAGGTATTTTTTCTGTATTTTTTTTTAATTATTTTGAGCCACTCTGTAGGTAATGTGACGCAAACTATATGTCAAAAATTAATAAAATTCCTAAAAGGACTTTTTTGTCAATAAAATAAAACTAATATCAGTTTTTTATTTTTATCTGGCGATAAGTTATTACAAAAAAACTACAAAAGGTCATATTTTTCCATATTTTAGTAGCGGGCATTATATATAGCTCGAAAACGAATCCTATGACACCCCAATTTTTTTTGGTAAAAATATCAGGAAGGTTTGGCCTTCTACATATCTCAAATTCAGCTCATCTGACGCATCCCGGTAAACAATGTAATTAGTGCCTCCTCCTTTTTTTTAACTCATAAGCTTCTAGAGTAGATTTAGGAATGGTATAAAAAGTTTTTACCATAATGGTTGCCTTTGTTTGTTAGGTAGTGTTTGTTAAAAAAAGTTTTTAATGCAAAATATAAGAGAAAGTTTTCAGCGGCTCGCTAAAAAATAGACAACATGGAATTCAAACTGCGTATTGAAATTCAACGAATCATATTACTTACCACATCATACCCGGGTATTCCGATATATATCTGCGTATATCCACCTGCCTACCAGTAATTTATTTAAACTATTGCCCACGTAGCTAAAAATTTATATGTAGAGACTACTTGGTAGCCACTAAAGACAGTTGTACACATGGCTGATGATAAAGATGAAAACAGTCGATTATTTCTTAAACTATTTAATTTATCAAAAAAAGTTTAATAGAAAAGTTGTAGGATGTTAAAATGTCTACAAAACAGTAATCATTTTACTTTCACATGGTTAGGTATAAGACCTCGGCACCACAAAATTGATTTTTTTTAGATGGAACACCCTGTATATTATTTGACATTTCAATTCTGCCATAATGTACGTAAGTTCAACCGTTTCCGACTTATCGAGTTTTAAAATAAATGTATTTGCATAAAAAATTCGTCTCCTAAATGTTTAAAAGTTTCTTAAATGAAAATACATTGTTCTTAAAACTCAGTAACTCGAAAACGGTTGAACTTAGGGCCATTATGTTTTTACGAACTTTGCTTAGAATTGAAGTCAAATAATATATAGGACTGTCTCCAATTAAAAATGGTGACCATGCTATTACGGGATAAAATAAATGGATCCATCTGATACCTTTCTAGCTAGCCTATCAGCACACTTCAAGTGAAGCCATGATATATCAGCCTTAAAAACAGTCTTTTGTAATTATCTCAAAAACAAAAGCTCCTACAAAGTTTTTGGTAATAACACGAATCATTGAGCAAAATATAGTCTATTATATGCCGAAAACCGATGCTCCGTTAAAAAGTTAGCATTTTTAAAAATTTTTAATTGTCAATTAGCATCAATGAATTTTAAACAAAATCTAATCAGCTCGTAACAGTGTTGAACACTATTTTACCTGCAAATTTTATGAAAATCAGTTAAGCGATTTAGGAGCTATTGTGTTACGGACAGACACAATATAAAAAACTAGGTACCTTATATGAAATTTTTATATAACTGTTTTAAATTTTAAAGATAAAAACTGACAATTATTCTATAAAAACTCTAAAAAAAATTAAAACCTTTAAAAAATACTACCTTAAAAGTATCTACATATTTTCTAATGAAAATGTGTTGATTTGATGGGACTATACGCGCAGTTATAAGTTACTTTATTGAATACGTGATGTTTGTTACCCATACTCCTGCAAAGTTTGAATGTTTAAACAAGCAAATGCTTAAAAGGGGGGACAACAACATACGCCCCCTAATTTAGCAGACATTCTTTAATTGGTAAAGAAATTATGCGTGCTAAATGAATCGTGTGCATTTTATTATAGAAGGACTTGCTGCTTTAGGTTTACTTAGTATATTTTTAAATGTATGTTTAATTTTCCGAAATTTATGCAGACGTCTCCCGAAAATCAGTGGCGGATCTGGCGCAAAATATGTCGTGGGCAAAGAAAAAAATTTGGCGCCTCCAGGGTTCAAAAAATGACCCTGGCGCCTGGCAGCGCGTCGCAAGGAGGTCAGCTTGTCTAATTTAGACGATCGATACCTCAATATCGAACTATTTTCTATCATAACTACTAAGTCTTCAAAAAGTGCCCAATTACCTTATTAGTAGACCCCAATGCAGAAAATCGATCAACTAACTCGTTGTCACTTGTGACGACGACAAGTCATAGGCCGTTTGATAGCCTGCATTAATCCGCACATCCGCACATATTCCGCGCGGAAAGGCGATTTTCATAAGTTGGTAAACCAGAGATTATGTGGTGATTTCTGCACGTATATTTAAAATATGGGTTAGTATCTTTAATTTTTACTATTAAACCATTTGCAAAGTTTCAGTTTGCTTGTTAAAAAAATTAGATAAATATTGATTTATTATAATTTTTCGAATATAATAATATATTATATATATTGGACGGAAAAAGTCTGGATCGGTACGTATCGATTGCGTTTATTATTTCAATCATGTATCAAGGGTTGTATAGGTGCTACATTCAGCTGCCTTTTCTTGCCGCTGTATTAGCTATGATTTATTGTTTCAGCGTTCGCGCATGGGATTGGCCGACGTAATTTATTTAAAATCTGGCACAAAGCACCGGTTTCACAGGATAAAAATCAATGCGTTTTAAAATATGTATGTGAAAATAGTGAATATAAAGACTACGATAAAGAATATCAGGGCACGGTAAAAAATTGATATATAGTATAGCAAGATTAATAAATTTAGTTAAATTTTTATAAAAAAGCTATTTTAAATAAAAAAGCTATAAGCTAGTTATGTACACACTCTCAAAGTATTAATTTTTCAAGTTTTTTGGTTAACAGGAAAAAAACGATATGTAACTTTTTTTTGGAGGCGACTGTACCATCTCCAGAATGCACAGTACCTATATTAATATCACATTTTTTAACGCTAGTTGACATTTCCTCACTTTCAGGCATTAATTTGTCAAAACTAAAACCATAAAATAATTTCGATCGTTCAGAACCGACAAGCTGACCACCGTGCGGCGTAGGCAGGTGCCCATTCTGCCCACGCCTAGATCCGCCACTGTCGAAAATAGCTAATTCGGTTACGACAGCTGTCGCAGTCCATTCTTGATTTTCGGAAAAGTATGGAAAGCGTAGGACCTTGGCTCGAGACTGTATGGAGGATGGTCCAACAATTCGACGTTTTGTTGAGTTAGAAATTCAATGGTTTTTTGTGCTTTGTGGGAACTTGCATGGTGGGAGATGATTCGTCTTTCGGGGTTCGTTTTTAGAAGTTCAGCGATGACTTTCGGCAAACAAATAGTGATTTACCAATCGGCAGTAACAATCCTTTGATCATCCAGAGGAATTGTTGCTACACCTACATCTGCTTCTGAGACAAATGTCGCGACCATCTGATATACTTCGAGAACGGATGACTTTTGTTGGCTTTTCTTCATCTTGGAACACCCAAAGAGACAACTGACGTTTAGTTTCGGCTTCATATCAGTAAATTCACGATTCATCAGCACTGAAAATGCTGTACACGGTTTTCGAGTTCCTGCCTTAAGGCGGTCTAGAGTTTACTGACACCAATTCCCTCTTGCGCGGGAGAACGGAGACAAGTCGAAAAGTTTTCATTTTGAGTTAACTAGCTTTTGGGGGTTTTCTAGGGGAGAGGGGCACTGGGCACATTAAGATTAGTAGAGTTCGCTATCCTAACCCAAGTTTTTGTTTTGTGTTTTTTTTTGGTCAGGAAATGAACTATGAAATGTACAAAAAACTTTAATTGGGAATTTCTCAAAAATGTGTTTTTCGACTTATCTCCGTTCTCCCGCGCAAGGGGGAATTGACCCGAGCTTTTTTTTTTCTTCGCGCCCTATTGGTTGCCATTCTAGGACCTGCTTTGGTAATTTTTTGTCGTTCATCCGTTGTACATGGCCGTACCACATCAGTTGTCTTTTAGTGATGTCATCGGTTATGCTTCCCTCGATTCCCAGTCTTTCTTTTATGATCTCATTTCCTATGATCTGTTCTAGATATTATCATTGATCTTCTTATTGCATTCATTTCGACATTATCCATTTTTGTTTTGTACTTTTCTGTTACGCGACAAGTCTCTATATTCTATACAACAGCGTGCTTTTCACCATTGTTTCATATATATAACATTTTACATTCTTTTTTATCTCTCTGCTCCATAAAATACTGTTAAGACATCCAATAACCTTTTACTATTCTTTTATCCAATTCTTTACAGTCTGTTCCTGTCTTATCAAATGTGACACCCAAGTCTACAATATTACCTTTCTCATCATATACTCCATCATTACTTGGTCGTCAGCAAACTGTAGTGCGTATATGGTTACGTTTCCAGTTCTTTAGAGCTACTGAAATTTATATTGTAAAAATATTTAGAGAGGTTTCTTAAGCATCTCGTTACCAGGAATTCTTTTAAAAGTCGATTTCAGATTTTAGTTTTAGATTTTGACCCTTTGTATAGTTCTTTTATCACTTTTCTGTATGTATGATTGATATTAGTTTGCTCTAACATTTTCCATAATTTTTCTACTGGAACGGTATCATATGCTATTTGTAGGTCAACAAAAGTAACATGAGTCTCTATATTTCTGGCACTCCTTTTCCCAATTACTTGTTGAAGACAAAAAACATTAACACTACAAGTTCTGCCTGCACGAAACCCACTTTGCTCTTCTTCTTCTTGTTCATGAAAATCATTCTCTATTACCTATATCTCTAAGAATCCTACTGTACAATCGACTGAAAGTACTGGTTACTGATTTTCCTCTGTAGTTGTTGCAATCCAGCTTGTTTTCTTTTTTATGAATTGAGGATATGAATGCTATTTTCCAATCAGCGGGTACTGCATGTCCGTTTATACATTGATTGATAATATATGTGAAATTTTCTAGTAGTTTCTCTGATCTATATTTGATCATTTCAGCGTATATTCCCCCAGTTCCCCGCAAAGTTTTAACACACGAAAAATTCATTTATGAAATCAATGTATTTTTTTATTAACTTTGTATTTCCCAATAAACATTAAAATCAAACGAAAGCGTTATATTCGTAGATTAATAGTGTAAACGCGGAAATTTCAAAAGCAAAATCCCACAGGCCAATTCATTAAAACCGAAAGCTCTCCAAATAAACTAAGCAAAGCACAATAAAGTCTAAAAGGCTGCCATTCAATAAACATGTCCCTTGTGGCGATACGTAAAGCAGGCTCGGCGGCATGCCTGCGCCATTACAATAGATATCCTTTTAGAGGTCTCTATCTATCAACGAGGCTTGCCCATGCCCATGACTGTGCCCATGTGCCTCAACACAATACCAGCGTCCGTCCGATCGCGGTTAATGTAACGACTCTTTTATAATGTGAATTGCGCTAGTAAAATATTCCTAAAGAGTTATTATTTTTGCATTCACTGATAGACATGCCTAGGAAACTCAATGCAATTTGACAGGTTGTTAGGTTAAAGTTCTCGCTACGCTGAAAAGAGGCGCTGCGGTCGCGCGTTTGTTCCTTATTCTATTTTTTTTGAGAATTATCTGTGGTTTGCATTTTCCGTCCCCCTTTTATTCAGGCGAAAAAAGTTTCTTCCACCGCATTTTATTTCGGGTTCATTTGAAATCTATCTTTTTGGCTTACATAGTTAATCTTTGCAGCTGACGCATTAAAATTAAATTTTGTTAAATTTGTAACCTTTGGAAGTTTTAAATATACAACAATGAGAATTTCGAGTTGCTTTCCTGGGTGAAGTGTGTAAAGTTCAGGTAAGTTTTCTGATTTTCTCATTTGAGGTTAGATTGGCATTTGATAAAATTTGTATTCGTAGTGTCTATTTACTTTCTTATCGCTTACTTTACGGAACTCTGAATACAGCTTTCCAATTCCTGTTAAGTGCCTTATTTGCCCATCAATTAAGCACAAATTTAGTGTTAATTTTATGTCTATCTCTTTCTTTTGATATAAAGTAAAAAGGACACACATAAAATTAACACTAAATTTTGTGCTTAATTGATGGGTAAACGAGGCATTACCCAGCAGCGTAATGTACTGAATAAATTTATTCCTAATTTTATATCTTTTATACCATAATCTAGCACCTATGATTAACGTGATTATAAGTTGTTGTTTTTTTATTGTTTTCAGCTTTTGGATGATATGTGCGAGCACGAATATGCAATGTATATACTTTGAAACATACCCTACAAAACTTACAACCAAGGCGAAGAGGTACTGTTGAATCACAGCAGATTTTTGTGAAGCTGTTAAAAAGTAGACATTTAAGAATGATTCTCTTCACGAACAACTGTTTCATTATTTATTCACTTATCACTCACCAGAAATGTTAAAAGCAAATTTAAATATACCAGATAGTTGTGTAAAACCAACAGAAGCAACTACTCCGAGGGAAAATACCCCTACCGGCATTGAATTATACTGATGGTTTGATGCTTTCGTTGGGAACTTGTTAAAACTGTTTGGTTTTCACTATGAGCAACGTCGATCACAAGGATATTCGTATCCTTGGAGATAGTGAAAACCAAACAGTTTTAAAAAGTTCCCAACCAAAACATCAGTATAATTCAATGCCGGAAGGGGTATTTTCCCTCGGAGTCGTTTCTGTTGGTTTCACACAACTTATGCTCTACACGGAGCTATCGCCTACATTCACCTGAGGATGGCCCAAAAGGCCGAAACCGGTCGCGGATTGGCATGGATCACTTGTTCCTGATTGTCAGGACGTGTTCCAGACGGGGATCATTCGTATTCTTGTGATCGACGTTGGAGATAGTGAAAACCAAATAGTTTTATACCAAATAGTGTTTGGTTTTTCATTATATTTTATTTTACCAATCAATTAGACTATGTATTATTTCATCTACAGTTAGTCGTTAATTTAGTTTTTATTTGTAGCTTTTTATATATTAATAAAAACTCATTTAAAAAATGTTTTATTTATTGCACTTAGTATATCATTTTCATCGTTTATATCTTATAAAGACATTAAATGTCTTTATAAAATATTGCCTGATTGAAAATTTCATAAAAACTTTAAAAATAAAGAAAATTCATTATAAAAGGCGATTCAAATTTCCCGCCTCAACTTTTAGTTCATCACTAGGCTCAGTAGTGGGCGCCACAGAGTGAACGGTCTGTCAAACAGCCGGAGTTGCCTATCTAATAACAACTGACTAAACCGAAGCAAAAATCCTTTACAACTGACTGAACCGAAGCAAAAATCCTTTATCTATGGTCATAGACTTGTTTCAATGTTCAAGTGGTCCAAAAGCTAATGACGTTATTATTTATTAACATTTTAAGAAGTAGGTACGCCTAGAGTCAAAATTGTATCAGCAAGGAGGGCCCAAGTTACTATTGTTGAATAACTATTAAAAGTTTAAGTTTTTATCAAGACGAAATATCCAAGCTGCGTAGTTGGAGATCTGACTTTCGATAAAACATTAACTGAAATGCCAAATGACAACTTAATAATTAAAATAGTAAGAGATAATTTTATAAAAATTTAAAAATCATACGCAAAATGAAAGATGGCCTAACGAATTCGAATCCAGGACTGAATGCAGTTACTTCAAAACAAACAAGAAACTATTCTGAATTAGCCAAGGACGAACAAGAAGAATTTTTTTCAATTGGGTTAAGGTTTTAAGAGATTATGCCATGATGCCAAGTGAAGTGTTTTGGGAGCAGCAAACAAAATTCAAATCGCTATTATTTATTTCTGCATGACCTCCGATGGGATATAAAACTTCCAAAAAAGGTCCTTAAAACAATTTGAATAAGGCCGTATTGATTAGCTTATACGTAGTAATTTCACAATAGAAAAACCTAGACTTTTATCTTTAGATCATAATTCTTTAGATAGAGTGGATCAATTTTTATACCCTTAATATCGAGATAAATAATATGCCAGTAAGGTTTTCTTTTACTTATTTTATTTTAACGCCTTCTGCTGCCTATGTACATCTTTTAATTTTTAATCATTTACGCAAACAGGAGAAACTTGTTCCAACCCCTTCCTTAAGCTTGCGCTTGGGAAGGTTAGAAAACATTTTTAAGCTTTTTCTTGACCAGCAAAAACCCTGAGAACCATCGTTAAGTACCCAATAACGCGTGGGTTTACTCATCGATATCTTTCAGAGCAGAAGGTACATCGAGCCCTCATGTTTGTCGAGACTTAATTTTTCATCGTCTATCCTCCTGGTCCAACCATCTTCTGTTTTGCACTGGTTCAAAGATCTTATGAAGGATTTTTCTTTCAAATATTTAAAGTTGTTCTTCATGCGCTTTTGTAAGTATTCATGATTCTCATCCATATGTCACAATCGGCTTAATTATTTTAGTGTAGAGTTTTTGTTTTAGAGGTCTCGTTAGAATCTTTGATTTGAGCAGTATTTGATAAGCGTAAAAGACTTTGTTTGCATGAATTATTATCTGGTATATTTCTTCTCTAATAGAGTTTCCTTTGTTTTTCCCTGGTTTAGCAAAAGTTATTTTTTAAAATCGTCACGAAGTATCCTTTGATTCCTTTCCTCATCCCAATTTTCTTTCTACATAAGAGCTACAGTAAAATTTTCCTTATCGACAGACCAAATAATCTTGGGACAACCCTGAAAAACTGACGGCTCGATGTCTTCTTCTAAATCTTCGTTGAGGTGTCCTTGACTGCCATAGGCTCACTGGATCACAAAAACTGCGTCTTCTTTTGCGAGGCTTCCAGGATGCTATAACCCTAGACTGTCAGGGCCTGCAGAGCCATCTCCCGCAGCAAGAACTAGAAACTACCAGTGGCCAAGATATTGAGTAACATGTGTACTGTTAAAAAATATATTGGAATTAAAACATTCTAATGCTTCTAGCAATTTTATAGGATTTCTTCCATATTCTTCAAAAATTGAGACATTAGCAAACTTCCGTTTCGTTTACTCGATTGTTCCCAACTCCACAAATAGAATTGGCTACTATGTGCCTGGTGGATTACTGACCACGAATAGACCAACAGGACAATAAAAATCTTCTCCAACAGTCAAGCAGCCTTAAGAGCGCTTGATTCCTATACGGTCTCACCGAGAACCTTCAGGAGCTGCAAAGATTCGCTGAATACGCTTGGTAGTGCTAATAATGTGTCATTAGTATGGATACCAGGGCATTCTAAACACGAGGGAAATGAGGCCATAGACCAAGCAGCGAGGGAAGCGGCATCTGCCGAATTTTTCGCTAAATCAACCATATTAAAATGGATGGATAATAGCTTCCAACAATACTGGATAAATATACCAGAAGTGGTTCACTCTAAAGAGTTCATTAAAAGACCCCGTAGAAACAGAGCCATTGGACTTACCAGACAGGAGATACGTATAGTGACTGGTCTTTTTACAGCATGGGACTAACAGAAGAGACCGAATGTAGACTCTTTATGGAGGATGACGAAACAGTCAGACCTGTAGGTACCGTGCAAATGTCCGGCTATTGCACGTTTACGTCAGAACATTTTCGGTAAACCTCAGATTGACTCAGAAGATCTGAACAGTGTCTCACTCAAACTGATAGCCGTCCTTTTTGGAGGACTAGACAGTGGTGAGAAACCACTCAAAAGTGAGCCCCAATAGAGCCACTGGTGGTCGCAGTAGAAGAGCTGCAAGGCCCACTCATATATGAATCATTATCATTATTCCCTGGGATATTTTTCAGCAGACACCAGAGTTATTTTCTTTTTAGCTTTTTTCTATTTCAAGCCCAAGTCGCTATTTATTGTTTGAATAATATATATATTGAAGATACTTACATACATACACAAGCATTGAAAAACTGAATCAATCACTAGTATAACAAGTACAGCTTGCAAAAGCTCCATAAATGATTTAACGAAATCGTGGTGTTGAATCAAACGAGTTGGGCTTGAAATTTCTAATTTTTATTTTAGTAGTTTCTCGTTGGGTGGCAGTATTTTATCATCTTGTCCGTTAAGTTTGTGTTATTTTCAATTTGAAGCAAATAATACAGAAAACTCAAAGGCGCTTGAGGGTACATAAGATCCCGAGTTTTCTTCATACTTGCTAAAAGCTTCTTGATCATGGCGCTGAACTTCTGCAGCACAGGTCGAACCTTGTTCGAAGAAAATTTAAATGAGTTGGGGACAGACATCGCGTCATTCTTTGTTGGGTTCCAGGTCACTCGGACATACATGATATCGAGCCAACAGACTGGCCAAAGCAGGTCTAGTCAAAAACGGTAACTCAGTTGACAATACAGTGTCGATCTCAGTGAGCATATTAACCCACATTAAAAATCCATGGTAAAACTAGTAGAGACCCAGACTTTGCGTGTAAAGGTCTGGGCAACGCTTCACCTAAATTTCTAGAAAAAGAAGCAGGAGGTCAGGGTACTTTGGCTCTTATTTGAGAACCATTGGTACGACATTTTATTGCGATATCTCATGAAAGAGTAATGTGCGATCCTAGACATACAGGACGGTTATGATCTTGCACCAACATCATGTTTAATGTATGTGACATGGCTGTAAAATTTCTATTGCTTTTCGTATGACTGGCTTGTGTTGTTAGGTACTTTTATCCGGTCAGTTATCCGTATTTTCCCGAAGATCGCTTTCTGCTACATTGTATTTATTATACATCAAGGGATAAAAGTTTTGATGTTATTCCGAGATCACCATATTTGACACTTTTTGGACATTTTGTGCCTCTTAAATTCAAAGGCTATTCTGCTCTAAAGAAGAAAAAAGCAGTAACAGACTTTATTTACAAAAATAGGATATTGGCGTCACTCATATAGAAATTAACTGCTTCAACTTCTCTTAACAAATAACGGCAGAATTAACAGTGGCAAATGGCAGTAACTAACTAGATCGTATACAAGAAAAAAAACTGAAATGCAAATAAGCTCTATAAGTATTGCCTAAAGGTATGTATTACGTTAACGTTCATGTTATACAGAAATACTAACATAATGAAACAAAGTACTAAAAGACGAAAAAATTTTATCCGCAGTCTTTGCCTATTAGGTGTAGCACAAGCATCTGACAAAGTGTGCCATAAATAAGACCTTAATTTTAAATCAAAACTGTTTCTACCAATACAATATTCTAATACTTTAAAGTAATACATATCTGATAGACACTTCAGAGTAAAACAAGAAGATGCATACTTAAATCTATGAAACATAAAAGCTATCGTAACTCAGGATAGCCTACAAGGGTTTATTTATACTTATTATTAACTTGTAATATCCCAAAATCAGAAAATTGTAATTTTGCAACATCATACTAATTTAATGGCATTAGAAAAATTAATTCGAAAATCAATAGACAAACTTAACAATGCAGCCAACCAAGTTCGCAATTAGACCAAAAAGAACAACAAAAATAATGGAACTATTCATGTTAATTTTACGAACAAAAATGTAAATCAAATACAAACCAGAATATCTCGATATAACACTTTTAACTCGGATCACCAAACAAACTTTTATGCCAAATTGCCCTGGAAAGCACAAGTTAAGAAAAAAGAAAACTAGACAGAAAATATAGTGGCTAATTGAAAGGAAGTTCAATTTAACCATATTGATGAACTGCTTGATATAGATTAATACTAAAAACAGTGTGGACTTATTGTTCTCAATTTTGGAATTTTACCAAAGAGTATATACTCGTGCAGAGATTTTCAAATAAAAAAAAACATGGAAAACCTTCGTACTTTGAAATAGTGACATTCATAAGGACCTAAAAATCGAAAATGTAGCGAAGACTATTAAAAGGACGCAAAAAGCCATGAAGTTAGACTCCATCGACATGTTAATGTGAAAACAGTTGGACTCCTAGGCAATAATGTGCTAGGTCGTATACTAAAAAGAGTGAAGAAGCCGTTAAACTAGTAAACTAACTAATATAAATAAAACAAAATATTGCCATAAACCAAACAAAAAAATGGTGATTTACAGTTCGAGCAAAGCGGGAAGAACGGTAGCATGAACCATATGCAATGGTTAAGTCTTTTTTTAGTATATTAGGTTCAAACAGCATAGCCTGACGTTGATCTTCTATTTTCTGGTTATAATTTCCATGTTTTTCTCGGTTTGGCATTGGCGGTCCACTAATATTTTAAAGATGTAGTTTTAAAACAGTCTAAAGCTCTATTTAATAATAATAATACAGTTTTCATCGCAACTTTTTATTTAAATTTTAAATATAGTTTAGATACCTTTAGACTGTGTAAAAACTATATCTTTAAAATAAGAACAAGCCGCCAATGATAAATTGAGGAAAACATGCCAAAAATTATAACCAAAAAATCGGAAATCAATGTCAGACTTCGTTTCTTATAGAACTTGCTACGATGAGGGTCCTTATATTTGTGTTCCAAAATCTCTCCAAAATTTTTATCTCCAATAATAAGGCCCTTTTGATTCTTATAAAACTTTACTTTGTTGGTAGGATTATTATAGATTGTTGCATTTTGTATTATTTACTTTTGTAAACTAGATCGGAAAGTTATCTTTATCCTTATTTAAAATAACGGTAACAGCTGTCAAATTTACTATGATTTTAACAGACCCAAAAACACCCTAATTAATCTTACTGACTAGATTTTAATGTAATAAACATAGTCTGTTTGACAAAAAATCTAAAAAAAAAACATTTTGACGAAAATAACAAGTTCCGGGGCTGGAAAGACAAAAACTGCCTCCTTAAAAAAAAGGTTGATTGTTTTCAGAAAATTACATTTTGCAAATTTTAAAAATTATTTTATAACTGTTAAAAGGGCAAAAAAACTAGGCTCGTGAAGTACCATATGACACCGCATTTTCAACACGATTTATGTCTTCGATTTTTCCCACGGGAGTCGGAAGTCGTACCTTGGGTACCACGTACAGCTAGCCGCTATACACAATATCATTCTTGTATGATTAAGGACCGTATGAGAGTAGCAACCAGATACACGAAGGTACGACTTCTACAAAGTCACGGACAATTTTTAAAAAAGAAACTTTAAATCAAAAGTAATACCGACCAGTGGCGTAAAAGATTGAGGGTGCACACCCAAAAAAAATTGGGGCGCATCTTTAAATATTGCACGCTAATGCTATCAGAATTAGAAACTTCCGCCATTTTCGTAACTACAAAATCTTCGAAATCAAAACAATACGGCCCGACCGATAACGCCAAGTTGTCTCAGTGCACTAATTTAAAGTGTATATGAGGTGCTTTAACAGCGACGTGGATGGCACCACGGGGGTGAGGGCGGCCTCGATCCTCGCAATTCCTGCACAAGAGCACAACCCCCAGTAAGGCTCAGATTCTATGACGGTAAAATTCTATAGGGGCATGTCCTCTCTTTCTATATTCCGTAATTAGAATACGACATAATATCTACGGTGCACAGAATTTGGGTCCAGTAAAGGATGGCGCGAGCCGGCGGCCTACGCATCCACCACATACCGCATTCTGTTTTAAACACAAATAGAAACACATAAATACCGTGTATTAATTTCTAGTTAGTATTCAAGTCTTTGGTTCGGTTCGATACTTTATGATGAAATTATTAATTAAATAATGATCAAATTTCAATCTTTTTAAAGTAAAATTTGTGAGTGCACGTGCACATGTGCACTTATGGTGGAACCGCCACTGATACCGACCAATTCTTGAGGTAATAGGGACTTATTGCAATAAAGCCTGGCAGTAGTCTGACAGTTTTCCATTGAAAACTGACAGTTGATATTTTAAAATTGACATACCAAAGTTTAAAATGAAGTGTATTTTCTTTATAAAGGGGGAGTATTAATTCCGCTTCTTATAATACGCAAAGGCCTAATTTTAAAAAAGCAAAGCGTATGTTACTTAAGAAAAAAACACTCTCTATATGTACATAATGTACCCTCTATATCAAAAATATGATACCTACTAAAAAATAAAAAAGTCAAAAACCTACTTCCTTTTTGATATTGACCAGCATTTTTAATGTTTTGTATTAGTGTGCGCCGGCAGTACCGCACAGACATTGTATATGGATAGCAGTTCTATTTTAGCACCCGGCAAGCCGTACCTACACGTTAATGTCGCACGACCGTAAAGGAAGCTTTATATCTACGCCCGAACATAAACCATAAGTACACCATATTTATTTAAGTTTTTAAAATTCCAAATTTCAAAAAAACAAATAGACCAGATATGTATTTTTTAAAACAGCAAAAAATATAAAAATACTCTGCCAATCTATGGGCACCTAAGCTCACACTAGGTACTATAATTATAGTATACGTGTGAGTTCATATATATCTAAAAACTGAAATATATTTTATTCAACTCCAGACTCAATTACCTTTTGTTTGATACAACACAAGCCATGTTTTGACTTAAAATCTAATATTTAAAATCTACCCCTACCTTTTTTTAAAAACCTTAAATGTATTTTGTTCAACTCCAGACACAATTACCTTTCGATATCACACACGCCATATTTTCACCTAAACTCAAATTTTTGAAATCTACCCTTACCCCTTTTTTTTAAATGAACTAAAATGTCTTTTGCTTAACTCCAGACTCAATTACCTTTGGTTTGATACCACACACGCCATATTTTCACGAAAACTCTAATTTTTGAAATCTTTCCTCACCCTTTTATTTGGCTTGCGTTCGGTGAATTTTATTAATTTTCAAATCTCGACCCAAGACCCAGCCTAGGTACCAAATTTCATTCAAATCGAGCAAGCGGTTTTTGAGCTATGCGCATTGGTCGTTACAGACAGACATACAGACAGACAGACATACAGACAGACAGACGGCGCGACAAAAAAGTTTCAAAATTATCTAAAACGCAAAGAAATATAAAAATTTTTGAAATTGCAGGAACTTTTTTTTTCAAAAAAATTAGGATCACCATAGCTCACACTACTATAGTATTTATAGTAGTAGTGTGAGCTAATAGCAACAGCATAAAAACTATCAAAAATAAAAGAAAATATATGCAGCCAACCGGAAAAACAAACTAGACTCGATCCGAGTTATTAGGATGAAATGAGGTAAACTTTAGGGTGTGAAAACGGGTTTTCACGGTTTTTGGCGAAACTAGACCTCCGATCGAAAAAAGATCAATACAAAAGTTATAGGTCACAACAAAGGTAACCTTTTTAAAATTCGCTTTTTTTTATATAACCCAAAATTTTCTGAGAAAAACCGAATTTTTTTTAAAATTATATGGTAATTTACCTTTAAATGTTCTTAACACGCTTTAATGATTTCAAAGAAAATATTAATATTTACATTTTATTTTCATTTTAATCCTAAAAAGATGCCTTATTAGCTCACACATATACTATACTATAGTAGTGTGAGCTATGGTGATCCTAATTTTTTCGAGAAAAAAAAGGTTGCTCCGATTTCAAAAATTTTTATATATCTTTGCGTTTCAGATGATTTTGAAACTTTTTTGTTGTAACGACCAACGCGCATAACTCAAAAACCGCTTGGCCGATTTCAATAAAATTTGGTACCTAGGCTGGGTCTTGGGTCGAGATGGTCCCATTTAAAAACGAACAAAATCCACCGAACACAAACCAAATAAAAGGGTGGGGATAGATTTCAAAAATTAGAGTTTATGTGAAAATATGGCGTGTGTGATATCAAACGAAAGGTAATTGAGTCTGGAGTTAAACAAAATACGTTTTAATTTATTTTAAAAAAAGGGTGGGGGTATATTTCAAAAATTTGAGTTTAAGTCAAAACATGGCTTGTGTGGTATCAAACAGAAGGTAATTTAGTGTGGAGTTGAATAAAAAATATTTCAGTTTTTAGTTATATTAGCTCACACGTAGACTATAACTATAGTACCTAGTGTGAGCTTAGGGGCCCATATATTGGCAGAGTATTTTTACCTGTTAAGATACATAAACGGTGTGACAAACAAAACATCACTATTGAAAAATTTTTGTAAGGAAATAAATAAATTAATTTAAAGCATTTCATTACGCTATTTTTAAATTTTTTTTAAACTGCTTAAATTTTGTTTCCTTGCAAACTTTTCTAATTTTTTACATCACCAAAAAATAAATGATTTAACGAAAAAAATTACCAGTGGGGATTTAATTTTTAAATCAAAATAAAATGTCAACATCATTACTTTGATTTAAAAAAATTACAACATGTTAAGGACACAAAGAAGTATGCTTTGACCAAATTTTGTCAAAAACAAAAAAAATTTGCAGATAAAAATCGTTATTTTCTTTTCGATTTTCCTAGGAAATGTTTGGTTATGCAAAAAACTATTATTACAAAAGTTGTACACCTTTTTATTACTTATAACTTTTGTATTTTTTCGATATAAGATTTAGTTTCGCTCAACACCGTAAAAAACCATTATCTACCTCTAAACGCTCACCCAATTTCACCCCAATAACTCGGATCGAGTCTAATCTTATTTTCCTAATGGCTACGATAGAGTTTTCAATAGTCTAAAAGGAGTTGTACAGGGGTTTCCCATATATTTTTACACACTCCATATCTAAAACGTTTATTTGAATAGATTCAAAATATGATAAATACAAAAGTTCCATAATTTTTTATAAGGTTTAAGAATCTTAGGACAAAAATGACAAAAAAATTTATAAATGTCCAAATTTGACAGGTCGCTGTTTTTTTTAAATTGAACACCGTATATATTATTTTAGATTTTTATAGATCGTTTCTTCCTGATTTCAAAAATATGTATTTTGGGATTATTTAGTTTATGAGTTTTGAAGATATATGCGTTTAAAAGTTTTAAAAACTTAAGTTGACATTCTTTAACACATCAAGGCAGACATGAAAAAGACACATGCATTGACACAAAAAGTGATGCTGTTGCTTTTGTAAGGTATATAATCTATTAATATTTACCATCCATAGTGATTTTGCTAATAAAAAAAAATAATACAATTTAAAAAAATATATCTAATAATTCATTGGTTATTTTCTGCATAGATTCATACAATTTTGAATCATTTTTATAAATTTTCTGTGAATAGCTTAATAGATAGATAAAGTGCGCAGAATTTTCATTAAGATCGACGTGTGTAAATGCCTGTTCTATTTTCTCTTGTAGAATTTGAAATGTTTTCAGCATGTTCAAATTCTACAAGAGAAAACAGAACAGACGACATTCATCGATCAAAATGGAAATTCGGCGCACTGTATCTATCAAGCTATTCACAGTAGTATTCAAAATTGTAGTAATAATCAAGGAGGCTATGTAGATAATTACCAATGAAGTATTCGATATTTATTTTTATCTAAAACAAATTGTATTACTTTTTTAGAAATTACATTAATTCGCAGAACCACCACGGATGGTCAATGATACATACCTTACAAAAGCAACAGCATCACTTTTTGTGTCACTGCGATTGTCTTTTTCATGACTGCCATCAATTTTACATTTAAACGCATATATCTCCAAAACTAATAAACGAACTAACCCAACATTTATATTTTTGAAATCAGGAAGGAAAGATCTATAAAAATCCAAAATAACATTATATAGGGTGTTCAATTTAAAGAAAACCATCGAACTGTCAAATTTTGACATTTATTTATTTTTTTGACATTCTGACCCTAAGATTTTTGAACTTCATAAAAAATTATGAAACTTTTCTAGTTATCATATTTTGATATCTATTCATATAAACGTTTTAAATATTGTGTAAAAATATACGGGAAAACACTGTACCAATAAAAAGTTTGATTTAGTCGAATTTACATAACATTCCTTAACATTTTAATACTTTTAAGATCATTCTGATTCTAAATTCCTTTATTTTTTTAGGATCGTACGAACCCTCCTACACACATTGCCAAAATAGCTTATGGAGACCCTGCTAGTGCCTAGAATTTCCAAAATCAAATCGAGTAACTACATTAGAAAGGCTCCTATGTTACCATGATGGCCTAATCTGCCGCCACATCACGAAAACTCAACGAAGTAAAGCCACAGTGTACCTAGGTATCTACACTTCGCTAGAGAAGGAAAATTCAAGATAATTGAACAAACAACTTTTGTAATTTGGGCCTTATAGGTTCAGTTGACCATTTTAGAGCTACTGGCCTGTTAAGTCCCAAGTTACGGCATGTTGTAACCTTCAGAAACCCTGTGTTGGAACATCAATGGCTGTCACCTATTATTTTGTTATTTTTTTTATTATACAGGGTCCCTTCCAATGTCATTTGCGAACGAAGAGGCGTAATTCTCTGACTTATTTATTGACTCAAAACTAATAACAAAAACTTAACAGAGGCCTTTTTGGGTATTTTTTTATGGAAAAATCCTGGGATACGTCAATTTTGTTTAATTTATGAGGGGACACTTTTTGGATATCTTGGAATTTTTCTACCCTTAGAGGGGTAAATCCCTAATTTTGAATAGGGAAAGTGGGTGCAGTGACAAAAAAAAATCGATTTAGATTCTGATTTTCTGAAAATCGCTCCTGCTTGGCCTCGAACTAAATGTTAAAATAAATGGATCCATGACGGAACTGATACCTTCCTAGCCCATTAGCACACTCAACGTTATATCAACCTTGAAAACAGTTTTTTGTAAATATCTCCGAAATGAAACTTCCTACGAACTTTTTGGTTATCACACAAATTTTTTCAAAAAGCGCGCACTACTATTTTTTGAAAACCGCATATTGATGCGACGCTCTGTTAAAAAGTTAGCATTTTTTAAAAACTGTCACTAGCATTGATGAATTTTGACCAAAATCTAATTAGCTTAGTTGCAGTATCGAGGTAGGTAAAATAACCTGAAAATTTCATGGGAATCGGTTAAGCGGTTTAGGAGCGATGGCGTTACGGACAGATATACATACATACATACACAAACACACACACACACACACACACACACACACAGACATCACGACGATATTGCTAGGTCAAAATATACCCAAATAACACGTTTTCGGCGTTATCTCAAAAAACAAAAAATTTCGTCGAAAACAATACCTTCTGTAGCCATTGCTGTGCGAGCTAGAAAGGTAAAAATGAGCCAAATCAATTAAAATACAGGGTGGTTTAGTAGGCTGATTTGATGATGTAAGGTATAAATGACAATAAATGTTGTATTTAGATTCAGATTTTCTGAGAATCGCTCCTGCTTGTTCTGAAACTAAGATGTTAGAAAAATTAATTCAATGAATTAATCTACAGGGTGGTGTAGTAGGCTGATTTTGTGATACCTTTGTTTTAAAAGATATCGGAAAATGTTATTAAGAAGAGTTGTTTAGATTCAAAAGTTACGGCAGATTCTGAATTTTAAAAAAAAATCAGCCAACTCTGATTTTATAAGTCGATTATAAAAATTTTGTTTAGAACTGATTTGTTTGAAATAATACCCTTTTTTAATATCTCTTAAAACGAAGGTACTTTACTTTTAACACTTTTTATTAAATCAACCTACTAAACCACCCTGTATATTAATTAATTTGGCTCATTTTCTTAACATGTTAGTTTAAGACCAAGCAGATTTTTTTTTGTCATTTTTACCTTGCCGTGGCTCAATCCGTGGACACACTGTATAATCCGAACACGTTCGGTTTTAGATACTTTTCTTAACCGTGCCAATACATGTTTATCACAAAATACGTAATTAATAACTTTAAGCGTAGAAACCAAAAAACAAGAAAAAAAAATGTTTTAAATTCGTGAAAGGATCAGGAAGGGTGTGGCTGTGGTTCAGACTATCCATACATTACTGTATTTAGAAAGTTTTTAGTCTTCTATAATTTTTTTTGTCTGTGCCACCGTTAATAAAATAAATTAAATACAAGACTATTTTTTTTATAATTTCTAAATAATAAATCTAGTAAATTTAGTAGTCACATAGCAATTGTTTTTTATTGTTTAGCTCGACAAACAAAAAATTAGAAACTAAAAATTTTTAGATGAAACAAAGAATTTTCTTATAGTTTTGAAATCTTATAAAATGTCTTCCTATAGATATTTATTATAATTTCACATGTTCGATGACATATGCCCTATAAGCTTCCAAATTCAAGACAAAATCTTAAAAACTGCTCGAGCTTCAACAAAAAAAACAAAAAAAATGTTGAAATTTCAAAAACTTCTAAATAGAATAACGAAGCGTTTGCGCACCTATGGTTGCTATATGAACTTTAGGTCATAAAACATGTTAAGGAATAAACCGATTTTTGTGTTTATGATTTCAAGGAATCCCCTGTATAAATGATTTTATACAAAAGAAAAATTGAGACAAATTTGGGGTTTCTTAGCGGCATTTGCCAGTTATATTGATTGCAATGCCCTTGGAAATCCCAAAAATGTTCAATATGTCTACAGAGTATCTATTATAGGCAATTCAATAGTAATCACATATACTTTAATTTGTTTTATCTGTTCCTTAAAAAAACATGGTCTAGTAAGTGACAAAGGAAAGTGGTCATCACTCGATAAATGTATTGTCAATATTTTTATAAGCGTCTTTGTATATAACAATTAAAAAACAATGATAAAGTGCCCTCACACGATCAATACCATTGTCCATATTTTTGTTCTTGTCATTCATTCAAATGATATAAGCAAAGAAACATATTGTTACAAATTTTAGTTGTTTAAATTTTATAGTTAGAATTTATTTAGGTTTAGTGTAGCATTAGGTTCGTTTCTATTATGGTTGTATTATTAGTCAAGGTTTTAGTAGCGTTATCTATGACTGACGATCGCTTATAAACGCGAATGTTCTAGCATCGAAAAAGGATAGATAGTTCGCGAAAGATCGAAGAGGGTATATACGCGAGCGGCCATCGCTTGATGAGTCAGAGATAACGAGCTGTAGAAATCGCGAGATATTAACACGAAGATAAAAAGCCGATTTGCGTAGTGAGTTATTAGTGACTTTTAGTGCCGTTTTGGTACAATGAGTTGTCGAAATAAACTGACATACTGTTTTTGACGTTTACTCGTTTTATTTGTTGTTGCGAACCCGTGTGAGGGCCGTTTAACAGCAGAGATATTGTCCGGTTAAATTCTAGCCAGATCTGATATGGATCTTTACTGTATTTATTACAACGTTGTTCTTATATTAATATCAAAATAATAACTCAAACCTTTTAAAAGTATGTGTTTTTTATTTTCTTAATCGATTCTTAACAAAAATAGATCAACTTACTTACATAAGTTTTTTCATTCCCAAGCCTGGCACTCATCAAAAATCGTTTTTTTGCTCTTGGGGGGAGTTTTTTCCTCAATATTCGCAGCCTGCTTTCGTTTTTTTCGATTAATTTCTTGAAAACTGTCGGACATCATCTTACCATTTGCCGATGATGACGTAACGCCTGAGGAGACAGCTTCTTCTTCTTCTGAATTGGTTGAGGACTCACCCTCCTCTTCTTCAATGGGGTCTATTGACCTTTTCGAGGTTGAAAGCCCAGGCCTAGTTGGTTTAAATATTAATTTGGTGGCGAAAATCTTGTATTTAAAAAAGAAAGTTTAAGATCATTGATAGACTGGCCTTAGAGTTCAGTTTGGCAGTTTCGTGATTACAAGTGCACTATTTTACTCAACTGGGATCAGAAAACGAGCGTCTGTGGAAAGGGAAACCTCACCCAAAAAGGCAACGCCGCACCACAAGTAATTGAAAAACATACCTACGATGTTTGTAATTCTATTTTTTTTAAATAAAACTAACCCATGCCAACCCAAATTCCGCCATGAAATGACGCAAAATTTATCAAAAAATTCTGCTGAAAGAATTGATATGTACTATAAAGGGCGTAAATTGAAACACCATGCTCCACGCACAAAAACAATACGAGTAAGACGACTAACTGATGGCCTGTGCCTGACACAAAATTTCTTTGATTTTTCGTATTTAAACAACGCTAAATGTCCAACATTGGCTTTATCTTTGTCGCTCATATAGGCTGCTTATAGAATCTATCTCTATTTGAAGAAGCCAATAGAAAAGTGGCATATACTCATTGGGCAGCGTGTTCTACGCTTCTTTGAATTTTAGTGGCCCATTCATCGCGGCGCGTCGAGTCGGAGTGTGATCCAAAGAATTGCAGTTACCAAACTACATATAATTATTAAACTAAAAAAAATGCATAAAATAACATAAAAACCTATAAAGATGTTTCAAAAATTAAAAAGAAACGTGTCTTTGCACGTGTCTTTGCAGAAAAATAATGCCCTGGCACCGTGGCACTATCTCACGAGTTGCCACTGGCGTCAGGCACCAGCACGAATTGCAAAGGATTTCAATAGATAACGTTAATTTTCAAGCCTTAAAAACATTTCCTCTACTAATTGTATGTAACTTGACCTGGGCATATACTAAGTTTAATTTTTTTTTTTTGAAAAATCATTTTCCAAAAATATTTTCTTAAATATTTTTTAAATTAGATTCCCTGTCCTTCTTTTGGGAGGCCGAAATCGGTGGAAACCTAACGTTGATCAATTGATCGACACCGTATCCTAGCCTGTCCAGACACGCCCAGGTTAGGATACATTTCCGAGCAACTGCCCACGGTTAAGGCGCGTTCTCACGAATCGATTTTAGTGGATCAACTAAAATCGGTCAAGTTTTTGTTCAGACCACAACCAAAAAATCGATCGAATTAGTTAAATAAAAATGGCGCCACGGACAGTAATACGTGCAAGTGTCTATTTCCATTTCCCTCCCTAGTCGATTATTCCAAAGGCAGTCATTACTATGCGATATATAAATTTAAACATAACACCCTCTGACCACTTTAAACTCATTTTGTTTTGCGTTTAGTCGTACAATAATTATTTTTTACTGAATTATTATTACTCTACAAAACAACAAAACTGATGAAAGCAAAGAGCTGCCGAGTGCAAAATGCAACAAAATACAGTGATTCAAGTCGACCAACAAACGTTCACACGCTTCAAACAAGATTCGACTCGTCTGAAAAATATTGATGACTTATATCTTAAACGATTAAAGTTGAAACATATGTTCTCACAGTTCTTTTTATTAGATTTTAGTTGATCAACCAAAGCTGATCAACTAAAATCGATTCGTGAGAACGCGCCTTAAGGTTAACACCGATTTCGCTTTCACAAAAGGGGATCCTCACAAGAAGAGGACAGAGGAGCTATAATTTTAAAGCTCCCGTTTTAAGTGATATTTATTATATATATTCTATATTTAAATACTAACACGTATAACTGGCAACATAGTAATGAGGTATTTCTCTTCACAGACGCTCGTATCGTATCAGAAATGGGCAATGAGCAGGGAAATAAGAACTGGGTTAGTTCGGGCTGTTACTGAGACATTAGACTTAAAATACACTAAGCATTTTTTTTTACTATTATGCGCACTCGCAAGGAGATCCCTATCACGCTCGAGAAGCGGCGGCAAGCATTATTACCTGTGATTACGTATGGGTCATTTAATAAAAACCCAACCAGGTTCCCGGGTTTATCATTTTCGATTTCGATGATTTTTAGTATTGTCAGCTATTAAAAACTGGAAAATCTAATTTTTGTAAATAATTTTTTTAAATTACAGTTTAGCCTTAACTACAGTGTGACTCAGGTCTTAATATGTATATCTTGCCACAAAAAACTAAGGCTGGTTTGGAATTTGGGACACCTTAGAGAAACCATTTTGAGTAGCCTTGAAATCAAACAGGGGTATAAAGCATTAAAAAAAAAAATTGCTTAAATATCACGGACTTGCTGGTTAGCCCGACTTGCACGCGTCATAGCGTAAAAAAAACTACCTTAGTTAAGGAGAAAAGCTCGTAGAACATATACTCCAAGTTTGATTCAAATCGGCTAAGTAGTTTCTGAGATTAGCGGTAACAAAAAAAGCCCTGTTCCTTTATATATTTATATTTTTTTATGCATTATTTATTTAGCCTAATTTTTAACTATGTAGGTTAATAGTGATTTTACTTTTTAAGTTAAAGTCAAAAATCCTTTCTTTTTGACATGCAAAAAGTTTATCAGTATTTTATTTGATTAAGGTAGTTTTTTGCGCGCGTGGGAGTCGAGCTAACCGGCATCGTGATATTTAAGCAATTTAAAAAAACTGCTTTAAGCCCGGGAACAACAAGGATTAATTTCAAAATTACTCAAAATGGTTTCTCTAAGGTGTCCCAAATTCCAAACCAGCCTTAGTTTTTTTTTTTGGAAACATAGAAAAACCTATTAAGACCTGAGTCACACTGTGATGACACACACGAAGTTTTTTTAAACTCTTGTTTAAATAATATCCTGATTCAGTGCTAAGATATTCACGAAATTTCAAGATAGAGAAACCATGAGATGAAAAGTTGTTTTGTCACTAAAAAGCAAAAATTCCATTGTACTACATTATTTGATCCGTCTTTAAAAATACTTTCCAACAACCCAATCCAAGTAAGCATATATTAATTTTTGAGTGGCTGTCAGGTAAAAGTGTAATTTAAAAAAATTTATTAAAAACAAACTATAGTTGAGGTTGTATATAAGTGGCACCGCGTCAAACCTATGGTAAACCAAATTTTATGGCAAAATCTAAGTAAAGATGCCTTAAAACATTAGTGTTTCACTTTGTACATGCAGTGTGACGCTTGATATTTGTTTGATAAAACACTGAGACCTTTTAAAGGAGAGATAAAATAGGTACTTACCTAATAAATAAAGATCGGAAACATAAAAGAGAATCCAAAATTATATTAAAATGTGCGCAAATATTGATTTAGTTACAAAAACGGGAATTTCTTTTTAAAAAGCTTGGTCGTAATTTGTTTGACATAAAACAGTCAAAACAACAACAAATAGAAAAAGCCCGGCTAAATCAATATGTTCGTAACAACCAGATAAGAGTATATATGTTCCATTCTAATGAAATCGTTTAGAAAAAGACATAAATAAAAAGCAAGTAAAATAGTAAGCTAATGACTACTTAATGCAGTGCCTCGTTTTGGGAATCAATATCAATAAAAAAATTACAGGAAATGCGTGCCACTGTATGTACCCCTCTACTCCCTTCCCGCCCATCACGGTTTGGATGACGCGGTGCCACTTTAATCCAATATCAACTATACCTACTGGTAAAAAAAACCTGATTTTTCAGTTTTTTCATTGCTAAAACACCAAAATTCATCAAACTTGGAAAGGATAAACCCCCAAACCACTTTTTTTTTACTTGATTTCATATGAAAGGACCCCTATAAATGAGAAGTTTGGATGCTGACTCCCAAAGAAGAGGATGCGCTACTTGAACCGTGGCGCATCCTCTGCATACAAAAAAACTCAGATAGAACTTTGCGTTTGAGTATAAAGCGCAGAAATAGTTTGATTTTTAAAAGCTCAAAGGATGGCATGGCTGCGGCATACAAATGGCATGAGTTATAAAAGAGCAAGAAAGAAAAGCCCAACATTATAATATCTTGCTGTTAAAAAAATGGTCCATAATATTTCTCTACCTCTAAATATTAGCTGCACTGCACTGTTCAAATAAATAAATTGTTATTTAAAAAAGTTATCAAAAGTTTTATTAAACTAAAAAAAAGTAGTCTTTTATTCTCAAATAGTAGTCAAACAAATCTGCAAAATAGTTAAATTCGTAATGAGATCGAAAAAGTACAAAAACTATGAAACATAGCACAACAAAAAAACATAATAATAAAAGAATCTTATACCCTTCAAAACTGTCCGTTTTTCGCCTTTTCTCCGACGTCCTTCTTAATGAGTCGGATGATTTTCTTCTTTTGATGGGACTTGGTAAAGGAGTTTTTATACCTGAAACAAAACAATATGTTAATTTCCACGTAGGTAGCAAATATACGTAGCATTGTTGAGAAGATCAGCTCTGCACAAATGGCAACACTGCGTCAGGCATCAGCACTGGTTGCAAGAATTTGCAAGAAATTTTGCAGGGTGACACAATATCCCTTATACTATTTAACCAGGGGCCAGAAGATGTTTTTAAAAACTTAGATTGGGAACAAATAGTAATCAAAGTAAGCGGACAATACTTGAACCATGTAAGATATGCTGTTGATACCGCCTTAATAACAAATAAGAAAGAAGAACTGATAAAAATGTTGAAAGAACTGGATACAGCAGCTAAAATCATAAGAAACACAGATGAAGATATCACGATCAGAATGAACCAAGTAAAAATAGAACATTTAGAGGACCTGGGACATATTATCAAATAAAAAAAAGAAAACCAAACAGCTGAAATCAAGATACGAATAAGATTGGCCTGAGCACTATTCAGCAAATTAAGCTACATATTAAAAAATATCCTCATAACCTCGAAACGAAAGTGTATAACCAATGTGTCCTTTAAACAACAAGTGAAATTAAAGAAAGAAAAATAAGAAAAAAGTTTTCTGCTTCGGCCGGGGCTCGAACCCGGGATCTCTTGCTATCTAGGCAAACATTCTACCACTGAACTACCGAAGCCATACATAAATTTTCGGAAAACTTCCACCTATGCAGGCTGCGGTGTCTCAATACCTTCCTGTAAAATTTTCTTTTTTGGGAAAACTCTTTTTTCCTCACTCCTCAAACTTTAAAAATCCTATATCTTAAAGACAGAGGGTGTTATAAAAACCTTTTTACTTATTTTGGCATTCTCTTTTACCCATTAAAATATTGTCATACCGTTGACATCCAGTATGTTTTAATTTGTCAAGTTGTTATTATTTATTCTTATTTTTATAATAACAAAAGTTTAAAAATTCTAGTTTGATTTATTTAAAGCTACCTTTGGGAGCGGAATTGGTAAACTGGAATCTCTAAATGCAAACATTTTATTTAAAGAGGATGAGAAACGTTTTTTTTTGTTTAGAAGATGAAAAAAGTAATATTTTAAATAAAAACATTAGTAGAGGGTGTCCCAAATTCGATGTTTTTGGGGTTTTTTTAATTTATGAAAATTTCATTTTGTGTAACTTGCATTTTATAGTTTTTGTTATAAATAATCCAACTGTCAAATTGAATTCTCAGTTTTAGCTTTGGAAATATTACATAAAATTGTTATATCTTTATGAACTTCTTTAATTAAATTTCTTTATATTCCTTGTATTTTATTATATTGTTAGTTCTAATTTTATATATTTTTCACTGGGTTTAAAATATTTTAAAATGATCAAATTAAGAAATATAAAACAAAAATCTCTGATATATTATTTAAAAGAAATGATACCCTGATTTCAAAAATTGAATAAAAAGTGGATCATAATCATCCATAAGGAAAATACCAACTATATTTAATATGTCAAAAACTAAAATAGCTTGACCTTCACCATTAAAGGGTTAATTGGGGGGCTAGAAAAAAAAACGTAAGGAGGCTCGTGGATCATCATAAAAAACTACGGCAAAATCCCACCCTAAAGGTGCATTATTTTAGTTTCTTTAAATTTTTTCGGACACGATCACTTTTTTGAAAAAATTGCAGGTATAACAATATAAAAAGCATGGTATTCATTTTGGACAAAAATGAATCTTAAAACTGTCCTAAAACTTTTGGCAAACTACCCCAGAGCCCCCCAAAAGTGCATTTTTTTTGAATTTTTGCAAAAAATTTAAGATACTTTATGGTAGACAATAAAATTCCTTTTCTATCGATGTACAAGCCGGTGGGGTTAGAGTGATTACAAACTCTCCAGAGGGGTCCGTTATTTGTAGTAATTAAAAAAACGTTTTTTCCATAATTATTTGAAAAACCAACCATAGTAGAAAAAAATACTATATTTATTAAAATTTCCTTTTGAGTGCTGTGTAACACGGTCAAATTAGTTTTATGACTAAAACTTCAGGAGCGTTCGTAATATAAATACAATTTGTAAAAATCACAAAATAAACCATTTTTGTTTTAGTTTTATCTAATTTTTTCAGAAACTAAACCTAATTCGAAAAAATATCTACAAGCTTATTGTAGACAGTGAAATTTCCATTTTAACAATGTTTAACTCGGTGAGGGTTAACTTATAACAAACTCGCCAGTACGTACGTAAATGTGGGTCCTTTAAAAAATTTAAAAAAAAAACATGTTTTATTCAATTTTCTTAAAAGCCAAGCATATAATGCTATTTCCATAATCGCTATTATATTCTACACTTCATCGTAGATAATAAAATTTGCTTTTAAATAGTGTATAACAGGGTAAAAGTTGTTTTATAATTATCAACACCAAACAAATCCATTTTTTTACATGTTTTATCCAATTTTCTTAAAAACTAAGCTTTTTACGACAATTTACTGAGGAGAATAGAATTTCCTTTTAAACGGTATCAAAAAATGTAATAGAAGTTATGTATAACTCTCCAGGGGCGTCCGTACATTAGAGTAACTTTCAAAAATTATAAAAAAAAACATTTTTGTTAAATTTTCTAAATAATCCGTTGGATAAAATAAGGTAATTTTTTTCCTAAGAAGCTTAGTTAAAAAAAAAAATAGATAAAATATGTAACAAAAATTGATTAATTTGGTTATTTTTGAATTTCTTTTTAAATAAAAATACTATTTCCTATTCTGGAGGCTTAGATGTGACATAAAGCCCACATTATATCAGAGCTTTTAAAAGGAAATTATATTTTCTACAATAAACTTATATTTTCTACAATAAAGTATCCTACACATTTTTTCCCAAAAAATGTGGTTTTTGAGAAAAAATTATAAAAACTATAATAAACTATAATTTTTTTTCGAAATAATCCCAATTTACGGATGCCACTCAAGAGCTACTACCTTCTCCTAACCTTATCGACCAATACATGGTTGGAAAGAGACTTTCATTCTTCACAAAACAGTGTTCTTTGCAATTAAAAAAAAACTAAAACTATTCACTTTTGGAGGAGGGTTCGGGGGGACCTTTTTTAAGGTGATCCACATGCCTTGAATGTTATTTATTCCATGCTTGAACCTACATTTATTTCTGTAGCCCCTCAATAAACCATTTTAGGGTGAACGCCAGACTTTACCACGCACGATAACTCAGAATCCATTTTGATATGAGAATTAATAATAGCTAAAACCCCAAAAAACATCGAAATTGGAACACCCTGTATAGTGTGTCATTACCTACCTGCGAGCAGAATCTGTCTCTTGGCCCACGGCATAATTGTGTAGTTCTCTCCTTTGCTCAAATTTTTAAAAGCCAACCCTGCCTGTTCTTTTTTGTATAGTGCAACGTACGCTGTGTTGTCTGAGATCCAAGCGATATTGACAGGGCCTGAAACAATAAACAAAATATTTTATTTAAAAAAATAAAACCTCTATCAATAAGAACCATTTTTTTTTAGGTTTTTAATAATACGGTTGGGTGTCAATCAAGCGCTAACTCATTAGTAAAGATCCTACTGACCCCTACATTCTCTTAATTATACTCAATCTAAACACCAGTATTTACTAAAGGGTCTAGATAGCTAAGTGCTACAATCCTAGGTCTACAAGTCTAGATTTAGGTTGAAGGTTTAACTTATTTTTCCTGTGAATGCAATAGTTTTTAATATTTATATAAATTGTTCATAAATACCTTGTAATATGCGTCATCTTTTTTCATTGTATCAAAGACATTATTTCCACACAAAGGTTAAAAATAAATAAAAATAATAAAATATTTTGGTTTTAAAATGGTAGCCATATTTAAACCTTCAAACGTCACTAGGAAATGTCCAATAAAAACGGTGTAAGTCAGTGTCAGCTGTCCGCTTTATTTTACATGTTAATTTTTTAGACAAGTTAGCGATGATTAAACCGATGTTCAATTGTTTTGGTGGATGTGTAATTGAAAACGAATTCTAATATAACTTGTGCTTTTTATAATATTTAAATATTGATACGTATTTAATACGGTAGTGCATCTACAAACATAGTTTTAAGTTATTTATGTATTATTTAGCTTTAAAAATGTTTGTATATAAGTTTTTTATCGATCATGGATTATTTCTATTGTTTTTCGAACTTTAAACCGTGCCTCAGGGGTGGTGCTTCAATTTGAGACTATTTTTAACAGTAATCCTACGACTGCACGGACTAAATTTCCAAAAAATTACATTTCGTTACAAATTTTTTCTGTGGTTTTTCTTTATTTCTAAAGTTAATTTGAATTTATATGAGATGAAACTCACTGACAAATGCTTACTATCATATTGCACATTAGGGTGAAGTAATTATTTGACCTGTAAGTATTAAAAAAATACACTTACCGGTCGGTCTCAAGTCTATAGAGTTGATACTTAAATCCGGTCTAAAATGCTAAGTTCTAAGCACTTAGTAAATACTGGTGTTAGAGTAAGTGACATCCCTGGTGTTAGGTTATGCAACTTACCAAATGGGCTAAACAACTGAATAATATTGTCATGTTTCCATTCTCTTGGAAAAGTGAGATAAAATACGTGGTTTCTTGAAGGAGTTACTAAAAAAAGGAAATTTTATAAAAATATATAAAAATTATTATAAAAGGAAGAATAATGCGTAATATTTTAAATTATAAAGCATTCCAATACATTGGTTAAAACTAAGGTTAGGAGAAAACAATAAAAAACTTACTATCATTTCCAGTCAAATTTACAAATTGGTTGTCAGAAAGATACATCAAGAATATCCTAAAAATAATAAATAGATCTATGACGGATCTAATACCTTCCTATCTTGCATATGAGCACACTTCAAGTGGGCCTGGATGTCAGCCTTGAAAACAATTTTTGTAAATATCTCGGAAACTAAAGCTCCTGCGAAGTTTTTAGTAATATAACAAATTATATGAGCAAAATCTACTATATTCCGAAAGCCGCATATTAATGCGATTCTTCGTTAAAAGGATAGCAACGCTGTTTTTGTTAATGGTTTCTGTTGTTAGACATAAGTCACGAGAAAAACAATAAAAGATTTAGAAAAAAAATATATTATTCTAGAAAAAGTGGGACCTTAATATTTCTTATAACTTACTTGTTGACATAAGGAGAGAGCAGCTTTTTTCCTAGAGGACCAAAAGTGTCTGGATCTGGCCATTTTCTTTCAGTTCCTGAAAAAAATTACAGAAAATTAAATTAAATATGAAGCAACCACAGAGTATAAAGCGTTGAATCCTTCGTGAATATATCCACTCAGTTAAGGACAATCATGGTAAAGCAAGCTTTACCCACTAGGTGAGAAAAATTGCGACCAAAATCAAATTCAGAAAGTGTGCACATTAAACCCGCTAGTAATAGAAGTCTATAGAGGCTCAAAAAATCGTCAATGAATGAGTATGGTGGATCGTTTATGTACCTAAATGTTTCCATAAAGCTATAAAACACAGTCCTGTGATATAGGCATCATACCCCGCTTCATGTTCTTTCACGTCAGATGCAGAGTAACTTTCTTTGCCTTCTTCAATTTCTAAAAAAATCATATTCAGGGTTTTGATTAAAGGTTGTATCCATTGTCTTTGTTTTATACCTTGTTTAAAACATTTTAACTGAAGATAGTTCATCAGTTAAAATGTTGTAAATTCGCTGTGTACTAGGGATAAAAACAGAAAGAACAAAAGATCATTTTTCGCAGCATTTTTCATAGAGTGTACTGTTCAACCCTGAAATGCGAAAATACTTTCTCGATCAGGGGTAAAAAGTAAAAATCAGGGATAAAAGATTACATATCAGGGGTGAAAGTAAAAAAGAGAGACTTTTATTCCTATAATGCGATATAGAAGTAAACTTTTTATCCCTAAAATGCGAAAATACTCTTCACACTTTAGAGATAAAATGAGCACTATTTGTCCGTTTTTCTAGGGATAAAAATGTAGCTTTTTATCACCGGGATCAAAAGTGACGGATTAGAGAAAAAATGTCAAACGCAGGGATAAAAAATGACATGGTAAAGAAGCAAAAATAGTACAAAACTGTAAAGTCCTTAAACAAAATCTGAGTGTGTCTTGACAAATAGTGTTTTAAGTGCTAGGGATTATGAAGGTCATTTTAGCCCATAAAACAAAGAAATAAAGTGGCTTCTTTAGTCCCTAAAGTAAAAGAATAGCGTACAAACCTAGCAAACAAAATTTTGGTCACTTTTTCCCTTGGTATATAATATACTATTTGGCACTTTAGGAATAAAAAATGTCACTTTTTATCCCCGAAATAAAAAGCGACGATTTAAAAAATCGACATAAAAAGTAACAAATCAGGAATAAAATAAAAGGTCAAAATCGGGGATAAAAACTAATATTCCAAGCAAAAAACATACCAAACTAAAAACTCGAAAAAAAAGTGCGTATTATAACGTATAAACCTCCTGATAAAAGTCATTTTTATCCCTTGGTATATCAGATTTTATTTATTATTTACCTGTTTTTGGCATCTCAAATGGACTTTGACTGACAGCATCCAAGACATCTTTTAAGACACTAGATTTTACAGAAGCTTTAAAGGGCTCCGAAGTAGCCAGGAATTTCGTATCAAAGACACTAAAATCAATATTTAAAAAAAACATATTTAGATATTACATAACGTTTGTATCTTTTTGTGCAGAGCAAATCAAAAAATTAATCAAGCTTAATAATTAAATAAAAATTAATTATTGAGTCTGGTATGATACTTCAAGAAAAACTTACGCTAATTTCAAATATCTAAGAAAAATACTAACTTTATTTAATATATCAAAAAGTAAAAGTGACAGATTAAATTTAGTTTGACAGATTCCCTATAGAGACACTTAAAAAGCAATGTACACTAAAATTAAATTTTTAATTAAAAAAAACTTTTTAAAATGAAAACTTTTAAAAGACCAAACAAGTTTCGTGGCTAATCGGGCAAAAAGGAGTTTTTTTTGTTTCCCTTAACTGTCAACACTTATTAGGTGTCCATTAGATCTTGGACCCCCGTGAGGTTAAGCTTTCAGGCTACCCACGGAAAAATATAAGGGAAACAAAAAAAACTCATTTTTGCCCGATTAGCCACGAAACTTGTTTGATTTTTAAATTCACGGGTACGAAATTCCACGTTTGTCTTTTAAAAGACCTGTAACTCCAAGCCGGTTAAATATATCAAAATTTTTTTTTTCCATTTTTAACTTCTCTTAAAATTTGAGCGTTGCAAAGGGTACTTTAAAAGTAATTTAACCCCTTAGAAGTGCTTAATTTGCATCACCCAACTAAAATACACTAATAGCCCATCGCACAGACTTTTTTTTCGTTACTTAGCCTAGTGTTCCTTCCAGTGTTTAGGATTTATCAAAAATCATTACTCCACTTTTTAGTTTTTTAATATTTTTATCTGTATAAAGGTCTGTTTGTAATCGACTGTTATATGAATCTTATTTTATTGCTTTTTTTTAACAGTTTTTAAATTTAAAAAAAAATCATACTTTGTAAATAAGGAGCTGGCACATTCCTTAAATTCTTGATACTCGTCTGGCAACGGTGTTAAAAATTTGTCGATTGTATGCATAAAGTCATACATCAAATTATGTCCTACTACGGGCTTTTCCTAAAAAATCACAAATTAAAACAAACAACTGGGCAGTCACTAACTACTGGTAGTTAAATATTTTTAAAAATATTCCAATTTCGTAAAAGAAGTTAAGTAAAAAGTAATCAGACTCTACAAACGTGGATAAATTACTAAAAGTAGTTAAATTACTAAAAGTCATTGAAACCAAGTAGTTAACCACTTTTTGAAGTACTTTTTACGATTATTTTATGCAGAATAAAAACAATCGAATATAACTACCTACTAGTAGAAAAACAGTAATCAGATAAGAAGAAAGAACTGATAAAAATTCTGGAAAAACTGGACACATTAACTAAAAATATAGGCTTGAATATGAAGTATACCAAAACTAAAATAATAACAAACACTAATGCAGGTATCACGATCAGAATAAAAAATCAAGAAACGAGTAAGATTGGCCTGGGCAACATTCGGTAAATTAAGGTCCTCAGTACCTCAAAACAAAAATGTATAATCAATGTATTCTCCCTGAACTCACCTATGGACCTGGACACTTACAAAATCAAACATGGATAAGGTAACAAAAGCCCAAAGATCAATGGAAAGACAAATGTGACATGTAGAGCTAACAGATAGAACTAGGAATAAATGGATAAGAAAATAAAACAAAAGTAATAAATGTCAGAGGAGTATTTCAAATACAGTAAACTAACCAATGGTAACCGTTGATAACAGTTAAAATGCAATTAGAATTCCCATAGACCGAATCGCAGCCAACGATAAAGACCGGCCATGGCCGTTATAAGCAAGTCGGCGGTCACGTGATCTTAGGAGTCCCAGGATTCTTATTGTATTGCTTAATATATTATATGTTTTTACACAATTTAAATAAATTAACAAAAAATTTTTGTTCTTTTATAGGCAAAAATTGAAAAAAATATTTTGCTGATATATGTGTTTATTATGGATAAAAGAACTGAATCTATAAAATAAAAAATTATACAAAATTTGCACTCTAATATCTTCAGGTACATATATTAGGTACATAATATCGTTAGTAACTTCAAATCTATACAAGTCTTTCAAAATTGGACATATCAAACCTAAGCTTTAAGTTTTTTAATTTTTCTTTGAGTATCATCATCTTTCTCTGAGTTCTTATTCAAAGATTTATTAGCAGACACTAAATCATTGTGCTTTTTAATAAAATTATTTTAAAAAACTTTACATGCCCTTAAACTAATTTTTTCAAGCTTTGACAATAGTTTTTCTCCACAAAAACACTCGCTAGAGTTATCTGAAGAAAAATTTTCAATAACATTTCACAATAATTTATTAAAAAGAAACAAGTGATTTTGTGAATAAGTGAGATGGTTTTCACATTCAATGAACTGAATGTAGTGGTCGTCAATAATTTTTTGCAAAATTACCCAGCATAAAGTTTAATATATTTCATTAAATAATATAAGGAGCATCCAATTTATAAAAACTATAAATTTGAGCGCCTGTCAAATACGGTAAGCATCAGGAATAAAGTCAAGATGCAATTTAAAAGAAAAAATTTCGCGAATTCGAACACAATATCTTTTATGGATGATTCTACAAAAATGGTGCTGTGGAGTGGGAATGCATATTTTTCAAACACAGACTGCAAATGAAGCATAGTTTTAGTGATAAGATTTAAAACGAAATGTTTTCTTTATGGAGCATTTGAGTTTAATGTATAAAAAAAATTGCAAGTTTATAATTTTTTTTATTACAAAGCAAATACCTCATTCCTCTGGTGTAGTCCCAAACCAAATATTAAAAACTCAGATTGAAAAAAATATCCTAATAAATAATATTTAACCAAGTCTTAACTATTTATCAAAAAATTGATAAAACTTAAGTTTGCAGTCATATTTTTTAAAATCCGAATTAACATTTTCTCCGGAAAATTTTACAATTTTAAACGTGCTCCATTTTTATTAACACAATACTTGTGAATATCAACGGTTAATTTCTAGAGAAAGAGACGGCCGTGGATATCTAATTTACTTGTGAGGGTGACAAGTTGTGACAGATAATGTCAACTTTAGTTTGGTTTAAGTTATAGATCTTTTTATTTTCGGCAGAAAATTAGTTTTTTTCAAAGAAATCAAAAAGGAACGCTTCAATTATCATTCCTCTGGTAAGTAAATATTGGACTGATATCAATAGTATAATATTTTTGTTGATTGTTTTAAAATTATAAGTATAGGAACTTTGTATATATAGTAGTCTAAATAGATTTTGATTTAAATTGGAAAACCATTAAAAAACTCATTCCTCTGGTACTCATCCCTCTGGAATTTGTATGCAATAATTCCTAAAATTCGGGAAAATACATTTTTCTTAGTTTACACCTAATTAGTTACATAAATTTAAAAAAACAAAATTATTTACTGTCCTGTACTGTTATTTAAAGGCAATGACCAAAAATGATATCCATATAGCCCACTTTTGGTAGAATCATCCTTATATTCCTATATCAATTATTAATGGTCTAAGATGGTGGGAAAAATATAATGAGACACCCTGTACTTACTCAACTTACCGATTCAACAATCATCCTAATAACTTTACTAAACCCTATAAAATCATCCAGCTGCTTTAAACTCTCTTCATTTTTCGCTTTCTCCATATCCCTTCTTTCCTCTTTACTTTTCAACCTAGAGGCAAAAAGTATCCTATCGCTTTCCATTTGCCTGGTTTCCAAGGAAAGTTTGTCAGAATATTTGGCTGCAACCAGTTCGTAGATCAAACGTCGCATAAAGCTATTACAATTCGGTAGTCTTATATCTTGGTCAGAACTTTCTAAAAAGGTGTCCAATTTTTGGCTGAAAAATTCAGTAGAAAATAAACAATCGGTGGATGGTCACTCTATAAATGAGATATGGCTGAATTTGGGGCTAAATAATTGTCCATTCGATTTGACAGTACTACCAGGGCCGGCCCTAGCAGTTTTGCCCGAGGGGAATTCGCTACCCCAAAAATCGTATAGTGATTTCCATTTTTAAAGGTATTCCCAATGATTCTCAGCTGACTACCGGTGATTTCCAGGTGATTGCCAGTAATTCCCAGCGATTCCCAGGTGATTACCAGTGATTCCGAGGTAATTTCCAGTGATTCCGTAGATTTTCAGGTGATTCCCAGAAAAATGTACAGTGATTACCATCCGCGAATTCCCCCTCGGTTTTGCCGCCCCGGGCAAAAAGATAAAATGCCGCCCCTTCGTAACAAAAATTAAAAGCGATAACGTAAACCATTGCCACAGCGGCGTAGACTTAAGGGGTGGAAAAACCGAAAGCTGAAAAAAGCCCATTAACAAAATTTGCGCCCAGAAATAAAAGTCCCTAAGTGATCTCTTTTTTTTATAAATTATACAGCCGATTTGGCGACCCCTCGATTTACCGCCGCCTCAATTGGTCGCCCCGGGCAGGGGCCCGGTTTGCCTGCTACATTAAGCGCATAATCCCGTGTTAAAGCGTAGATAGCGCTAGCAAGATAAAGACCCCTGAGATTGACAAAGAGTTTCAGGCTAAATAAAATAATTCTTGAGAAAAAAAAATTGCCAAACGTTGGGGTTCCTAATGGAGCGGCTCACTGGGTTTTCTTGTAGTACCACGTATGGCTTAAATATATCAGTACTGCTAAAGCGTATTAAAACCATTAATGGAAAATGACTGCTATTAGCGTTCCGCCATATGGGATTCAAATGAACCCAAACGTATGGCTTGGATTAAAAAGTAGACGCTTTTAATAAAATTTGACAGGAACTGCTTTTAAATGATGTTGACAATTTGTTAATGCGATGATTTGACGTCAAAATTGGGGTCAAATTTTATTATAATTTAGATATAAGAAAATCCTTTAGATTTTGGAACTTTTAGAAGACAAACTCATTATCTTGAGTTGACGTAGCTGCTTACTTGGTATTTTTCGAAACAAATTAAAAAGTATTTATCCTAAGGTAACTGATAATGGGTGTTTTTAAGCTTAGAAAAGAGATAGCGCTGAGAGCGCAACACCCATTATCAGTAGCATTAAATTTAACCAAGCCATACATTCCAACGATCAAATAAAAACTTACCCTATATCATCCATAAACTGCTGACAATTTTCAGGAACAGGAATGTGTTCACTAATGTCAGATTTTTTCTCAGAATCTATTCCTTCCAAACGTCTTTTGAGTTGTTCTGCTAAAAACTCTTTGCACTTGTCTTCCTCTTGGTCGTTTAGGTATGATATGCCATCTTTAAACACTTTGTTAAAATCAAAGTTGTTTTTTATTAAGAAATCTATGCTCGAAGTCTGACAGAGGAATCTCTGGTCTGGGATGTAACGGTTTTCTGGTCGCCGGAATGTGTAAAAATTGTAAGAGTGATGTTTAAAAATGTTGTCTGTTTCAATGTATCTGAAAATGTAAAAAGTCATGTCGTCAAAAGCTGTTGGGAGTTATAGGTAGGTAGCGCTAACAATGTGTCATTAGTATGGATACCAGGGCATTCTGGGCACCAGGGAAATGAGGGAAATCAGGCCGCAGACCAAGCAGCAAGGGAAGCGACATCTGCCGAATTTTTCGGCCCAAAACCAGCCCTGGGGATTTCATATAATGCTGCTAAATTAACCATATTAAAATGCATGAAGAATGGCTTCCAACAATACTGGATAAATATAACAGAACTGGCTCACTCTAAAGAGTTCATTAAAGGACAGAAACAGAGCCAGGAACATCATTGGACTTACCAGACAGGAGATACATATAGTCACTGTCGACTGAGAGTACCCATGCACAGAATGGGACTGACAGAAGAAACCGAATGTAGACTCTGTATGGAGGATGTCGAAACAGTCAGACATGTACTGTGCGAATGTCCGGCTATTGCACGTTTACGTCAGAACACTTTCGGTAAACCTCAGATTGACTCAGATCTGAACAGTGTCTCACCCAAACTGATAGCCAGTCTTTTTGGAGGATTAGGCATACAGTGGTCAGAAACCACTTAAAAGTGAGCCACAATAGACCCACTGGTGGTCGCAGTGGAGGGCTGCAAAGTTCACTCACATATGAATCATCAGGTAGGTACTTTTAGATAAGAAATTAAAATAGGTATTTTTAATTAACAAATTAGGTTTTAACACAAAACAACCAATTTTAAACACCAATTACATGGGTAAACCCCGAAAAATGAGTATTTTTGAGCTAAATAGTACTTTTTTTGGATAATCTAATAATAAAAACAAAATTTTTTAGAAAGAAAACAGAAGATAACTACTCCAAAATTATAACGGCCACGTTCATCTTGAATAACTTTTCCGTTAGTAAGTTTAAAAGGCTTGTTTATATTTGATCCACCTTCGTATGTGAGAGTGGACTTTACAGCCCTGGGACCACCAGTGGGTCTATTGTGACCATAGATACTTACCTAAATAAGGATATCCCATATTGGACAACCAAAAATTCTCTACAATCTGTCAAAAGTTTTTCGTAATAATGGGCTGGTGTATCATATGCTCCAATCCTGCTTGAAACTAGTTTCAGACCAGTCAATTCACAGTCAATGCTGACAAAAGTGCAGTCCTTAATGGATTTTTCAATTTCTGGGAGGAGGTCTTTAAAATCTACACAAAAAAAAATAATTATAAGTCTAGAAAACATTTTTGAAAATATGACTTGACTTAAAGGCGACGTCTGCTTTTCAACAATAAACTCCTGGACAAAATTATCTGCATCACATATTTTTTTAGAAAAATTGAAACAAAAATAAATATCAATTCAAAAATTTATTTGTCATTTTGTTTGATTGAATAGAATATCTGGGGGCATGACAGTGCCCCGCCAAGTTCACGGAAATTGCTGTACCATGTTTTCTTGAAACATTTTAGCCTATATTTGACCTATCTAAAACTCTACTTTGGAATGAGCTACAAAACTCAAACTTTGCACAGTCGTAGATCATTCTAGAGTTAACAATCCCTCCAAGTTTCGTGGACTTCCTAAAAATATTCAAGTAGTTATGAAATTTTAAAAAACGACGAAATTGTAAAAGTAACATTGCCCACTTCCAGAAACGCTAGAGAGCTGAGCTTTGGCAGACTGATAAAAACTATAGGAAAAAATTGAAAAACCCCAAAATTTTAATTTACTTCCCTCCCTTATAAATGTAAAGTTATTTAAAAGTAATGTTGTCCACTTCCAGAAACGCCAGATAGCTAAGCTTTGGAGGGCTGATAGGAACTATGATAAAAACCATATTCTTTTAAAAGGTAGTAAAATCATGACAAAAACATTTCATGTAAAATTAACGAAACACATGAAAATGGTATTCTGTAAAAAGAATTGAGATAAAAGTAAAGCCAAGTTTGCCAATACAAATTTCAAAATCAAAGGTTCTTACTTAATTATTTTCAGATTGTTATACTTAAATATCATCTCCACATTTCACAATCATTTTGTTCTGTTTATACCCAAAAAATCATTTGGTGAACGCGTCCATATCTCAAAAAGGGAATACAAATGGGCACAAAACATATTAAAATCAATTAAATACAACAATCTATATTTTAAACTAAAAATTAGAATTAGTAATGTTTATGAATTCACATGTAGTTCACAATAAATTTTAAGTAAATGTTAATTTTACTTATTAATAAAGTTGCCTGACCAGACACTCATGATTTGGGGAACAGATACATAAAATATTAAAAAAATTTTATTGAAAGTGTCAGATAGTGCTGTACTACCGTATCAACTTTGAACAGTTTTTGTTTGAAACTCGTAGACAATGATTGTGTAGAAATAAAATTTCGGACTTCCATTGTCTTTATTTTAAAACACGACGTTTCGGTTAGTAAGTATCTCTAACCGTTATCAAGTGTAAACTAAACAATCTAGTCTCTAGGCTACTACTTATACTACTTGGTGTGCAGTCAGGTGTGACGGCCCGCCCCCTTTTTTAATCCTAAGTCGCCTGTTTTCCTTAAGGAGTGGTTTCCATATGTTTGGTATGTCCGTGCTTGGTTGACTGAAAACTTCTTTATTCTGCATTATATACGCAGCTTCAATAAACTTTCGTTTTCGCCAATGCGACTCCTTATGTAAAACTTTAGCTTCTGACCACTGAATCCTGTGATCATTTGACCATGCATGATCTGCTAAACCGGATTTTTCAATATCCCCTAATTGGGTACTTTTTAGATGTTCATTTACTCTAACCTGAAGAGGGCGTTTCGTTTCACCTACATATGATTTACCACACTCACACGGGATTTGGTAAATACATTCCTTATTATTTGAGGGATTGTCTGGTTTTGTTTTAGTTACAAAACTTCTTATCGTATTTCCCGAAGAAAATACTGTTTTTATATTATAGTGTTTAGCTATTCGTCTTATGTTTTCTGAAATCCCTTGAACATATGGAATGTTAATAACACCTAACGGATTATTATTTTGAGAATTTGGTACATTTAGTTTGTTTTTAATTTTAAATATCGTTGAGTTTATTAATTTCTCGGAATAACCATTCTGTTGTAAGTCCTTTTTAATGTTGTTAATTTCTGTGGTTAATTCTTCATTATTACTACAAATATTTACGGCTCTTAAATACAAACTTCTTATAACTCCTTGTTTTGTTGCAACAGAATGATTAGACTTAAAATTTAGGTACTGTCCCGTGTGTGTAGGTATATACAGTGGTTTGAATGTTTCTGTCTAATCGTTTGACAAGAACATCCAAAAAAGGTAAGGCCGAATCTTTTTCAATTTCCAGCCCAAAAAATCAAAGATAATAATGGCGGCAATGTCATTTTTCGGAACGGTCAATTCGGGAACGTTATCCGATATGACGAACGTAAATAAGCCTTATTTTATCACAAGCGTTTATTTAACTTTACTTGTAAGTTTGTAATAAATATAAGAATTCAATTTTTTCAAATTTTGAAAATATTTGAAATGTATTTTCTTTTTTAATTTTTTGAAAATTTAAATATTTTTTTAGAGTTTTAAATTTGGATTTTTTTAGAACATTTGAAAAAATTTTTTTTATTTATTGAAAATTTTTTTTTTCTAATTTTTGATAATTTTTTTTGGAATTTTTGAAATTTTTATCATGAATCAAGGGTAATTTGATTTAGAAAGATGCCTTAATTTAATAAAAATGCAAAATAATCACTTTTATTATTTTGGGCACAAAATATTCATTTAGGGTATGCTAATAAATACAGGGTGTTCGGCACACGAACCGTCAAAATTTTTTGGGATATTGTTGGGGTCATTTGCTGCCTTTTCAGTCTTGGAACTTGGGTCCTAAGAGTCACGGCTAAAGAGATATGAATTTTTAATTTTTTTTCTCAAATTATCCAAAATTCCACCTTTAAACCCTCTGGTGCTTTTCCAGATATTAATAAAAAGCTTATGAGGGTTTAAAGGTGCGACTTTGGGTAATTTGATTAAAAAAAATTTAAAAATTCATATCTCTTTAGCCGTGACTCTAAGGACCCAAGTTCCAAGGTTGAAAAGGTAGCAAATGACCCCAACAATATCCCAAAAAATTTTGACGGTTCATTAGCCGAACACCCTGTATATGGTTAAAAAAAACATTGCATATTATGGAAATTATATAAAGATTGAAATAATGTGCCATTAAAGCCAAATATATAAATAAATAAAACAAATAGTTTGAAACTTCAAAACTTGAAAATATCTTAAATTTTTGACACAAAAATAAAGTGTGTTTAAAATTAGCAACAATTACAATCCATATCAAATTTTGCTAAATAAATGGAATCAAAGTACCTACTTTTAAAGAAAGTTTAGTATTACATATTTTTAAAGTTTTAAAAAATGTTCCTTAAATGACATTTTTTTGAGTGTAGTTATTATTTTTGTCAATAATTTGAAAAATGTATCATTCTATGTTCTGCCAGGTTATAAATTAATAAATGAGGAATTGACCCAACATTTAAGCGTAAAAAATATTTTGTAAACCAAAGTCAAATTTTTAATAATTTGCTAAATAAAATGTTCCACCTTGATGATTTTGGCTTTTTGAAGTTACATTGCCTAAGATTGTAGATATGTAAAAACTGAAAAAAAAACATTAAATTCTCCATCAAAACAACAACAAAGGTCACATGACACGATGTTGCACATGTGCACATTCATTTCCAGATCCATTTCCAGAAGATTAAATCTTGACATGGAGCAATACACTTGCAGTTGCATGCAAGATTAGTGTCCCTGAAGGCCGCTTGACATGGTGCATGACAATAAAATTTGCAGGCAAATGCATGAAATTTTGCCCAGGTGCATGTGCAGTACAAATCCAGCTGATTGTCAATCCATTTTTATCAGTCCAGTGCCATTTTTTTGCATGCAAACTGTACTTGCATGCAAACTGGGGAATTTTTACCTAGATTCTGGGGAATCAATGCATGGCCATGCACAATGTCAAACAAAAAGAAGATTTTTTGCAGGCAACAATTTGACCAAAATTTTTTGCTTGCAAATATTTGCAGTGCATCATGCACCATGTCAAGCGGCCTTGAATGACATATTTGTTTGTTTATACAATAGATGTCATCAGGCACCCTAATCTTGCATGCAACTGCAAGTCTATTGCTCCATGTCAAGCAGCCTTTAAGGCCGCTTGACATGGTGCATGACAATAAAAGTTGCAGGCTCGTTTGCAGGCAAATGTATGAAATTTTGCCTAGGTGCATGCACAGTATAAATCCAGCTGATTGTTGCAGGCAATCCATTTTTAAGGGTCTGGTGCCATTTTTTTGCATGCCAACTGTACTTGCATGCAAACTGGGGAATTTTTACCTAGATTCTGGGGAATCCATGCATGGCCATGCACAATGTCAAATGAAAAGAAGATTTTTTGCAGGCAACAATTTGACCGACATTTTTTGCTTGCACATATTTGCAGTGTGTTATGTGCCATGTCAAACAGCCTTTACAAGTTGGCCAACTTTTTAATTTAATTTTAATTTTTATTTGGTTTTACACCTACACAGTTTCCCATACAGTTTCCCATTTTTATCTGTATAAACCCAACATTAAAGAAAATATCTCAAAAACCGATAAAAATCAGCATCAAATAGGGTCTACTTTCATCTCCTTGAATAAACACATCCACTTAGCAGTCACCCTAGAACTTACCTAGAAGTTGGATAAACTAAAATTTTCTTTGAATCTAAACTAATCCTTGGGAAATTTCTGTTTATAAATGAATCAATAAAAAAAAAATCTCTATTGTGGGTATCTCTAGTTCATGTATTAACTTACTTGACCTGGTTACCTCCATATTAACTAAATTCCCAAACTAATATTCAAATGAATTGAAATTATTAAATATTATTTGAAAAATTCATATTTTTAAAAAAATATCCATTTGTTTTGGGGGGGAAAATTTTTGTAAATAAATAACACGGGTTTTTTCCAAGATGGCCGCCAAGCAAATGTCAAGTGTCAACGCAACCCTTAAGGACACTAAAAACTATCAATTCCAGGTCGGTCGAGAGGTGGCGCCACAGTATACTAATTATTTACAAGGACTGTACACAGAGAACAGTCCTTGAATTATTTATAGTAAGGAAAGCACCCCGGTCTTGTCATAATACTGTTATACATACCCCCTGTATACATTAGTTCGGAATACAAAGTTCGAGAGGCGCTTACTACAGACCGTCACCCGTGGTATAAAAATATTATGTACAGACTCCTCTGCTGTCGCCATGGACATTAACAGCTACTCTCGGTATATGTTTTTGATTATGACTGACATTGGCAAAACAGATAAAAATATGACGTAAATGTAATTCGGTATTTTTCATTTGTGGTTGCAGTTTTTCGTGATTTTTCGACTTTTTACCTTATTTTTAAAAGTGTTTTTTGCTAAATTGTGGCCTATCGGTAATTGAGAAATTTAAAAGAAAACAATTTTGTGTTCTTGGGTGCGAAGACTATGTTAGCAAGCGCCATTCCCAAACGGAACCTAAAAAAAAATACTTCGGCAAAAAAACTAACTTTGACGAAAGACGAAATTCACAAATATATAGTGTGTGATGGACACGTTGAACCTGGACGGAGTTTTAAATGTGTAGTTTTAAATTTTAATATTTGAAAAAACATAGATTATTTCACTATACTTATATACAGGGTCCGGCAGAATGATCTCCCTCAATAAAAACGCCATTGTAAATGCTATTTATATTTCATTTTTTTCGGTACACAGTCGAAGCTGATTTCTGAAAGTTTCACTCGTGCAGTAACTCTAAAGCGATATTCCTGTAATTTCTTGGTGTATTGCTGCTTTCGATTCGTCAATGGTTCGGGAATAGTGTTTAGATATTCCCAAAGTATCTGGAACCAAAGCATGCCTACCAAGTGCGAAGTGAGTACGAAAAGTTCTTTGTGTCGTAATCACAGATTCGTTACCTACTTTTGATTAATGTCTCGATAACGAAGACACGATGGCAAGGTAATGGCAAGCCGCGAGCTACCAACCAACTATGCTAAGCTTCCCCTCTCTTGAGTGATTCAGGCACAGTGGCAGTGCAAAATATGGGAGATCATTATGCCGAACCCTATTTAATTAAATGAATAACCGGAAATATTCACTTTACTTACGTTACATTTTTTTATTTTTCATGAAAAAAACAATTTAAAAAGTTTCCGTTTATAGAAACATAACCTATATTTGCAACATTATTAAGTATAAAGCATTGTAAAAGTATACATTATTAATTTAAGTTAATTTAGAATGTGTCAATATTTTCTATGCACTAATAAAAAGGAAATTACTGTAGAATATTCGTCAAAAAGCCTTTTTTAACTAGGAAATTACCCTCTCAAGGAAATTTATGTACCTAAATGAATGGGAAAGAAACTTTTAAACCTTATAGATTGAATAAAAATTTAACTTTCCTTTTTTTTATTGCTAGTAGTCATTAATTTAAACATTCTTTGATTAAGCTTCCTTATTGAGCAAATTTAGCTTTGACACAAAATAACTCATTCTTATCAGCGCGCATCGTTTAAATTTAAAACTATGTAATTGACGAGCAGAATGAGTTTTTTAGTGTTAAAATTTAATTTGATAAAAACTGTTCAAAACACTATATTAAAATATGTAGCTTGATTGGAGAATGATTTCATTGATGGCTATGAGCATCCGGTATTCAATAATTTGAAAAGCCATCCTGTAGCTTAGAGACAAACTGCGCGTTATATTGTTTCAAATCCCCCTGTAAATGTTTAGTACGGTTCACAAAGTTGGAGAGGCGCTGATTCGTGCACGACACCCCGGTATACTGCGCCAATTTAGTAATACAACTCCCACGGTGTAAGTGTCTGGTCTATCTCTGTCATTCGTCTATGGGTGGCGCCTTACAAATTTCTGACTACCATCATAGGGTCACTACATCTTGTGAGACGATTAGAGTCTCCCAAGAACGGTTTCGTTCCATGGGTGGGAGAAGTAAAATTAAAAAAGTTTTGAATTAACACGGCCGCGATGGGAAGCGCAAAAGCTTTTTGAGAAATCCCATAAATTAAATTTTTTAGTTGTGTGCGTAAGTAACGGGAATAAAGTTAAAGAAATAAACAAATATACAAGCCGAAAAAAAACGCGACATGTTCTATAAATATATAAACTGTTAAAATAAGAGAGTAAAATAGTTTTTTGTGGGCACTTTGCGCTTAACCGTGCGTACTTTAGTCCTCTCCTTTATTTCTTATATAAATGCATTTAAGGACTACCTATATAACCACGATTAGATAAAAAATGCTCGCAAAAAAAGACTTTCGCCGAATAGGTATCATAATCACGGATATTAGAACAATAACGGATTGGATTTGACCAAAGTAAAGCCGGCAAATCCAAAATGGCCGCGACCAAACCTAAAAAACCCAAGAAACGAAAGACGAAATGTCAAATGCTTGTCAACCGCTGTTTTTGTTTATTTTTTAAAAAAAAATTTTTAACAGTTTTTGCGAGTTTTCCTAATCGAATTTGGATAAATTGGAGAAATATCAGTTCAGTATTGTACCTATCGAGTTATATTAAAAGCCTGTAAATATTGTTTTAAAGATGGACAGGTAGCTTTATTGGTGTTTATCCTGGAACTTGGTTCAATGTTGGAAGGTTACAGACATAGAGCATTTTATTAGGTTATGCTGCCCACAAGTTTTACTTTTTCGTAGATGACTGCAGATAGCTTGATGATCTTGCAGAATGATCTGTTTGTTACCAAGCTTAAGGCATTCAACTATATCTACCATGATGACAATGATACCATATACTTAGGAATATTATGTATATGAATGATACCTACAAGCTGGAGTGGCATGTATTAAAGTAACATTGGTGAGTAAAAGGTAGATAAAAATTTTATATAAAAATAATATATATATATATATATATATATATATATATATATATATATATATATATATATTTATATATATATATAGAAATAATAATAATAAGTGAAGTTTATATCATATATACCTACCTAAAATTGGCAAAATTTGCCTTAGTTTTAAATCATGTTGACCAGTTTGTAGATACATTTTAATAGTTACATTTACATTAAATTAGAAATATTAACGCTTTTAAAATCTTTTACATCAACTTGTTTTTAAATATATAATACCCAGGATTATTTTCATTGAATTTTTAGCATGGTTTAAAGGTTTACCAAACAAAATAAGGAAGATAGATGACAAACAGAAGAAAGGTTGGTGTATGTTTATGTTGCCATTTAGGTAAGTTTTTTACAACTTTAAAATCTCTTACTTAATCTAAAATTATAATTGGGCACTATGTATAAATAAATCTTTATTAGCTATTATCTGTCTCCTAATGCATTTTCAAGTGAAAACCCACACACCCCTCTGAGTGTTACATAATTTAAGAATGGTCCCTTAGTCAAAGCTCTCACTATTATTTACATAACCACCCTAAGGTCCCTACAGACAGACATGGGTGAATTAAGACATGAATGTGCATGCATGAAGACATAATCAAAATTGTGAATGTGTATGCGAAACAATGTTACATTTCTAAATATGCACGAAGTGGAATGTGCTGATAAATTTTGAAATGTCATTTTATTTCTGTGTTTAGTGTCTGTTCTTAAATTATGTAAAGCCCTAAAGGGGGGGGGGGTTGGCCTTGCATTACACTCAATGTGTTTCTACTGTGTTTTTTCTTGAAAATGCATTACGAGGGGAGCTCAAAAATCCTGAATTTATGTGTTACATAATTTCGTATGTACATTAATGTCTTAATTTATTTAAGTCCATCTAGGAGCCTCTAGAATCCTGGTGTAGAAAAACAAATATTAATTAAATAGCTGTTGAAATATTTAAAGATTTGTTTTTTTTTTAGTATAATTTTAAGCTTTGTTAAACCATGCAGGCCTGCAAATGCTTAGGGACCTTATATTAGACAGAAAATGATAACTGTCACAATAGGTGACAATTGAATATACCTATTGGTAGGTTAAAAAGAGGTCTGTCCAAATTCTTCTGCAATTCTGTAACACTTTACAAAATGAGTCTGGAAGTCAGATAATGACTTTGTGTCTTTAAGTACACCTTCTTATCCAAATTATTTTGTTAAAAAAGGGGTTATCCATAAATTGCATAAACATAAATTGGGAGAGGAAGTGTATCATGGGTGTGTTAGATTTGATGGAACCACTGATTGAACTTAAGTTTCTGCTGGGAATAATATCCTAGCAAAGTGAGATTTGTGCAGTTATCTCATTTTTACATATCCAGTTATGAATTTGTTAGCTTTTGATTGTTAAAACAATGATGCACTAGTGAAAAATTTACAAAAATGGTTTTTTTTAGCATAATTTTAAGCTTTGCCAAATACCATCAAAAGCCACACAGGCCAGCAAATACTTACACAGAAAATGAACAAAAGGTGACAATTAAAGAAGTTGGTAGGTTAAAAATAGGTAACTGTCCAAATTATTTTGCAAAACTATAAAAAATAAGTCAAAGACAAATAGTGACTTTTTGACTTTTACAATAATTGATTTGTTTTTTAGCATAATTTTTAAGCCTTGCAAAATACCTATCAAAACAAATGCAGGCCTGCAGCAAATACTTAGGTACAGACCTTATGAGAAAATGATAACTGGACAAAATATGTGACAATTAAAGATATAGGTAGGTTAAAAAGAGGTCATGTGTATTTTGTTGTGTTGTGTAACAAAAATAGAATTTTTACCTTTCTATCCTGCAAAGCACTGCTTAGGTCTGATTTATAGTTTGACTTTTATTTTTGCCCTTGGTATGTATTTCCCTCCTTTTCAAAATGAAAGACAGCAAAGGACTTTAGTATTTCTTTCTGATTTAAAAAAATAGTTTATGGTTTTATAGTCTTGTAGGTAATAAGCTAGGAAGGTGCCAGACCTGTCACATTTAGTTTTTTAGACAACAAATGTATCAATGCAATTTTTTTCGCTAGTGTTACATATTTTTAGGGGGTTCCTCTGAAATGTGTTTTGTGGTTTTAATGGGTAAGGTTAGGTTTAGGTTCTTGTTTTTTCCTCAATAGTGTTGCAAAAGTTATGCATATGGGGTAAAGCTGAGAAAAAAAATAGGTTTTAGAAACAATCTATTTCTAGTATTATTCGTTTTGACAAAATCCTTCCTAGCCTGCACAGCAATGGCTAGAAAAGGTATTGTTTTAGTTAGATGAATTTTTTTTTGAATAACGCCGAAAATCTATTATGTTACTGTATTTCAACCAATCTTAGCAATCTCCTCGTGACATCTGTCCATGTATGTCTGTATGATAGCTCCTAAAATGCTGAACCAATTTTCATGAACTTTTTAAATAAAATGGTGTACCATACTCTAGAGCTGTTTAGATTTCATTCAAAATCCCTTACCAAATGCTGGCACAGTCAAATTTTTTTTCAACATACATTTTAACAGAGCATCACATAAATATGTGGGTTTTCATAATAATTTGTATTATAACCAAAAACTTTGTAGGAGTACACTTGGAGTGTGCTAATGGACTAGGCATAGAACATTTCTAAAAACTCAACTGTATTTATTGCATGATGATACAGAATTATTCATTTTTAGGAAAATGTGCAAATTTTCTTCAGTCAGTAGCTGGGATGTAAGATTCACCTAATCAGTTTCATTTATCGAGGTTTTGGTAGTGATGAATGTGAAAAAAGGCAAGAATTACAAAGATTAATAGTTTATATTAAAAAAAAATAATAAACACATATACAAAACTTTTTTATAATTAATTTAAAACATATATTTTTTTAAAGAGGCCTTAAGCAACCAATTTTGAAATTTTAACCATAAAAAAATACTGACGGCATAAAAGGCAATTAGATCATTTTTCTCAGGTACACTGAAAAAAAACTGTTTTCAAATCAACCATAAAAAATTGGTTACTTCCATACTAACGATAAACAGATATTTTGTTAATATAGTGTAGTTTTACTTAATAAAATTCATAACTAGACTAAAATAGTGCACTTCCTAATTTTTTCGTTGTTTCGCTAGCTAATGAAAATTTTAGTACCCAATCAAATTTCAATATATTAATGGATTTTATATTCACAGCAAATATCTTTACATCTATCTTTTGTTTGTCCATTTTTTTTTGTAAAAGTTAAAGCTGTACTCCAACTATTAGGGTCACATAATTTTTGACTTTTTGGAGTTTTGAAAGCTGTAGAAAAAACAAGAATAAAGGTCTAAAATTCGCTTTACTGATATGTCTCCAACTGGTGGGTGAATCATTTATTTTGCTCTATTTCGTTTCTTTTATGTTTAAGAGATGTCGGTGATTGGGTGGTTAAATAAAATACAAAATTAGAATGCCACATTATAATGAGTCACAATTTAGTACATTTTTAATCACTAGTGCAATGGCGGACACAAGGGAGAATGTTATCTAGGAGCAAGAGGGAGACCAACACGTTGGTACATTTGGCGATTTCAACTTTAAAAATATATAAACTCTGAAACATTTTTTTTTTGAAATACATATATTTTTAGCTTTTGTTTGCAATAAAAATTAAAATCGCGTATGTAGCACTTTTGAAGAAATACTATAAAATGTCTTTTTTATGTAAATTAATGTTCAGTTTGCCTTATTAATGTTCTTAGAGTATGTTCTGGTTAAAATATCAATCCAACATTATACATATACATATATTTAAAAAAAAGATAACCTAAAGTTTTAACAAATTTATATTAATTAAACATAACCTTTATTTTGAAGTTAATCTAACTATAACAAAAATTCAAAACTAAAAGAAAAAGATTTATAATTCTGGTGGTACTAAACAAAATATTCTTGTGACCATAAAATATAGATTACTAAAAAGCTATATATGTTGTGCCTTGTATGAATAAGCGCAGCGTATTAGTTTCTTCTTACAATCATCATAATTGTTCTTATTTGACTTAAACGTTTTGTCAAACATACCTAATGATTGATGGATCTGCTCAGAGGCCTATTCGGAAAAAAATCGTCATTGTCTTTGATACTGCTCTATAAATTCTGGTACGTGATATACTAGAGCATGAATTTTTGGTGTAGGAAGAATTTGACCTTGTGAAACGCAGAAAAAAGAGCCACATATTTGTTTCCTGTAAGAAAATAATCATAATTATAGCTTGAACGGTTTTATTTTTTCGAAATTAACCTTATCGTTTGAAGTTTTTATTTAAACAACTTTCAAGTGGTATGGTAAAAGACGAAAAAACGAAACAAGGAATATTTATAATTATTTTCTTACAGGAAACAAAAATGTGGCTGTTTTTTTGCGTTTTACAAGGTGGTTGGCAGTTGTTTTGGACGAGTTGTAGATGCAAAATACAAAATATTCATTAAGCACTACAGTTCAATATAGAGCTGGACAAAGTCAAAATTCTTCCTACAGTGAAAATGCATGCTCTAGTATATCACATACCAGAATTTATAGAGCAGTATCAAACAGCAGGATTTTTTAGCAGATCCATCATTCATTCTATATGTTTGAAAAAACGTTTGAAAATTCGCTGAGTTTGTTCATACAATACACAACATATATACTCCTCTTTTTATAGCTTTTAAGTAACCTATATTTTATTTTTACAAGGATATTTTATTTAACAGCACCAGAATAGACATTTTTCTTTTAGTTTTGCATTTTTTAATTAATAATATTTTTTTAATTTTCATCTTATCTTGTATAATATACCGGGTGGGCCAAAAAAAACCGAACAATTTTTTTTTCATTATCACTTTTGAACTATACAATCGATTTGAATGGGACAAACTGGACTTGGCAGATAATTAATCAGAGTTTTGACTGAATGTATTTTTTTGTCCATCATCTCAAAATCCAAGATGGCGGACGAAACTAAAATGTACCCTTCAAAGATGATCGTTTATTCTCGTGTTGCGAACATGTTTTATTAATTTTTTTAAATCACAAGGTATGAATCAGCAAAATCGGTTCGGTGGTTCTAAAAAAATATATATTTTTTTAACCATTGTTTTAAACATTATACAATTGCCTTGCCAATCATGTCTGCGCCTATTTCCCTATAAATTCATTACTACTGAATCGATTTTAATGAAATAAAAAACATCCTGGTGAGAATTGATTGCTTTTTAAAGATCATGATCAAAGTTTATCGCCATCTTTAAATTTAAGATGGCGGTCGGAATTATATTTGATTCTTCTAAATGGCGTGTTTATTCTTAGTTTCCGAATATGTTTTAGACTTTTTTTAATTTATAGAAAGGCACTGCTTTTCCCCCACACAACGAGGTGCAAGTTAGTAAAATCGGTGTGGTGGTTCTCAAAAAATCTATTTTTGTTTCAGCCATTGTTTTACAGATTATACGATTGCATTACCAATCCTGTCTGCATTTATTCGCTTATAAATTCGTTATTACTAAACCAATGTTAGTGAAGTAAAACAAATCATGTTGAGAATTTATTGCTCTTTAAAGATTATAATCGAAATTTGCCGCCATCTTAAAATTTAAGATGTCGGACAGAATCATACTTGATTCTTCAAAATGGCGTGCCTATTCTTATTTTCCCAAAATGTTTGTTTTTTTTTAATTTATAGAAAAACATTACTTTTCTCCTGCATAAGGAGATAAAAATTAATTAAGTGCTTTTCTATAACGTAAAACATTTTTTGAAAATAAGAATAAACGTGCCTCTTTGAAGGGTCAAGTATGATTATTTCCGACCTCCTAACTTTCAAGGTTCAGTAATAATGAGTTTATAAAGAAATGAATGCGGACAGGATTGGCAATGCAATCGTATAATCTGTAAAACAGTGGCTGAAACAAAAAAATATTTTTTGAGAACCACCGAACCGATTTTACTAATTTATACCTTGTTGTGCGGGGGAAGGGAAAAATAGTGCTTTTCTAGAAATTAAAAAAAACTAAAATATTTTCATAAAATAAGACTTAACACGCCATTTTGAAAAATCAATTATGATTCTGTCCACCATCATAAATTTTAAGATGTTATTAAATTTTGATCATGATCTCTAAAAAGCAATCAATTCTCACAAAGATATTTTTTATTTAATCAAAATCGGTTCAGTAGTAATGAATTTATGGCAAGGCAATCGTATAATATTCAAAACAATGGTTAAAACAAACATATATATTTTTTAAAACCACCGAACCGATTTTGCTGACTCATACCTTGTTGTGCGTGGCAAGAATGCAGCTTATTTAGTGATTTAAAAAAATTAATAAAACATGTTCGCAACACAAGAATAAACGATCATCTTTGAAGGGTACATTTTATTTCGTCTGCTATCTTGGATTTTAAAATGGCGGACAAAAAAAAAATTATTTAAAATCCTCTGTCAGCTGCAGTTTGTCCCATTAAAATCAATGGTATAGTTCAAAAGTTATAATGAAAAAAAAATTGTCCGTTTTTTTTGGCCCACCCGGTTCATATTGGAGTGACATTTTTACCAGAAGATACTCTAAGAACATTAATAAGGCACATTGAGCATTAATTTACCTAAAAAAAGTAATTTTATATTATTTCTGGAAAACGGCTAAATGCGCGATTTCAATTTTCATTGCAAATAAAGCTAAACATATATGTATTTCAAAAAAAAATGTTTCAGAGTTTATATATTTTTAAAGTTGAAATCGCCAAATGTACCAACGTGCCAACAACTTCCTGTAAGTTAAGATTATGTTTCAAAAGCGTTTCTGTAGAAACTAATGAGTTGGAAGCATATTTGTGTGAAACTTTATGTAACTTTTCTTACTACAATATTAAGCAATTGTCCTTATTTTTAATAGAATAAGCAAACATTTATTTCCTGTAAAATACATTTGTCTACAGATATAAAATAAAATTGGTTATAGAATTATTATTCTTTTTATTTTTGCCACAAAAAAAAACAGTTTTAAAGTTCCGAAAATAATCAACTGATCGAGCTGCCCAATAAACATTTTCAACCATTTTCATTATTTTTAGGAAGCTACAAATTTGTTTAACGATTGTTTACAATAACTAAATTTACTTTTAAAAATTAAAGTCTGGATCAATTCTAACCCCCTTAAGTCTACAAGAGTCTCGCTTATAAGTTACTATACAGGGTGTTTCCTAATTGAATGTGAAATGATTTATTTTTGAAAACTTTACCACCCTGTATCTCAAAAGGTAAGACGTTTAGAACATATGTTTAAATGAAGTTTTTTTCTTAAAATGGGCCCAAAAATCACCCCCATAAATATTGACATTCAATTAGGAAACACCCTGTATATAACTCCATCCTCCCTTCTTAAGTGCTAAGCCCTCAGCCCTTGCCACCATTGCAAAAAAAATCTACAAAAGTTTGAAATCAATCTAGATTACTACCTTAATTTACTACATGGTATTCTTACATATAAACCTACAAAAAAAATAAAAAATATATTATAATTAATTTTTTTTTAATTAAAATTATTTATCACAGATTTGATTTATTAATAATAATTTCAAACTCGATTTATTTAGGAATTATTTTTAGGTCTAAAAACAAAAAACCTTTCTATCAGACATTGGGTTTTAAAATATTTAAAATTTGATCTCCAGCAAAATATACTTTCCTACCACATATAAAATTTTTTCTGCTGTTAATTTTTGAGTTTTGTTCAAGATTTTACATGCTGCTGAATGTTACAAGATCATTATTAAAAGACTGAAAAAAACTTAAAAAAAAAGAAAAATAGTTCATTGCTAATTGTTTGGATGAAATTTGGAAAGTTAATTAATGTTTGTATATGTCTGTGACCCAAAAATATATATTTTTTAAGAATAAGAGTTTTATGACTAAATTTTTCTATGTAGGTAAAAATAAGTAACAATCTCCAAATTGTATCCAAACTAATAGCAATTAACTATTTTTTACTATCAACTTATACTTCATTGAAAAATAGTTAGATTTAAGATTTTACCCCTTCCATTTTCCTTACTGGCTTTGGAGCTGATAGTCTGCTAATTTCTCTGGGGGTTTTTCTCTGGTTCTAGCACTGTGCAAAGTTTGAGTTTGCCATAGGACTAATTTGTCTTCTTTCACCAGGTGATGATAATGCAGTGGTAGAACCATTGGAACCTGCTGTAAGAAAGCTGTTAAAAGAGCCATTTTGACTATTAGTGTCACTTTCCTTTTGATGAAATTCTGGAAGGTCTTATAGTGACTCTACTGCTCCAGAGCTATTAAAAGAATTGTTATTCGATTGTAAAATGGGGGATTGCTTGTTTTAGAGGTTGCTTAATATGAGGGGAAGTTGGTGCAATAGCTTTGGTCTGGGTCACAGTTGTTTGTTGATTTTTATGTATGAGTAGTCTTCTTCTGGTTTCTCTGTTGGTTTTCACCAGATATTCTGTATGTGTGATATATTTTAAGGAAATAGAGACGCCACAAACTTATCAAACTCAAATTTATATGTGAAAATCAAAGAAGGAAAATATCAGTACTGTATACTCTAGCATTGTTTAGAGAGACTCACCTCCGCCATTGCTAATTCATAAGCACAGGGAAATAAAAATAAACGATTTTTGACAAAAATATACCATGTGGCGGACAAATTGTTTATATGTTGCATGATTATAGATGTCATTCACCGCTGACGACTTAAATTATTTTAGTGAAACGCCAATGAACTTGACAAGAAAATAACAACCAAAAAATATGAATTTCAGTGACTTTGATGGGTTTGTCGCGTCTCTATTTGTTTAAAATATGTCATACTACAGGGTCTCTTGTTTTTACCCGTTATTTCTTGATACTAGTCTGTGTTGCAAAGATATGTTGTTTTACCTATTATTTTTTTTATTGCAATTTAGCAAAAAACGATGTAATATAATGTATGTAGTGATACCTGACTGTTTCTTGGATCATCTAGAGCAGCTTTCATTTTGTTTTTAAAGTGCCCTACAGCCCTTCTCCTCAACTACAAGAAATTTACAATCCATTTAGTCTCTTTGATCTGTGGTGGGTCTTTTTGAGTTTTTTTGTGTGTTGCCTCCAAGTGGTTCAATGATTCTGGCCATTTAGTTTCTTTAATCTGTGCTGGGTCTTAAATCACAAAAATCTATGTGTATATGTCCCATGACCTTTTCTTTGATCTGTGGTGGATCTTTTTTGTGTGTTGCCTCCAGTGGTTCAATGATTCTGGCCATTTACTCTCTTTGATCTGTAGTGGGTCTTTTTGAGTTTTTTTGTGTGTTGTTTTCAAGTGGTTCATCACATAATGGATCGAATCTAAACCCTGCTTTAGTATTGGGTTTACCTATAACAATAAGAAAATACAGGGTTTTACTAAATTAAACAACCTTATTTTAAGAGGTGAAACTATATATGATTTTTTAAGACAGAAATTGATAACAAAAGGTTTGCAGAAATATGTTTATAAGAACTTTTAATAAGAGGGTTATGCTGAAAATTTTAAGATGCTCTGATAATAGGTAATAATTTTTTTGGAAAAAAAAATATAATTGAATGTAGTGGTGAATAATTTAGCTATCACCCAAAACTGTATAAAAATCTGATCCTACACTAACTATAGTTTTTTTTTTTTATTTTGGCGGTTAAATCATGACATATTTCCATTAGTTTAAATATTTATTTATTTATTTAGTAGTGAAAATGTGAAAATGGTTTACATTTACAATTGTTTACATTTACAATTAATAATCATCATTTAAATAAAATGTTATAATGATTTTTGGTCAAAGGCAAACATTTCATACCAAGTTAAAAACAATTTTGAAATCTCCAAATATTTTTAAAACATTTTAATTAAAAAGACACTCACCAGGATTTTTGCTATTGTTTTTTTGAAGATGATGATGAACATGTAGCTATGATAGCTAATCCAGCTGTAAACACTGACCATAACAACAGTGTTGCTTCCAAGTGGTTCACCACATAATGGATCAAATTTAAACCCTGCATTAGTATTGGGTTCACCTATAACAATAAGAAAATACAGGGTGTGACATAATTAAATAACCATATTTTAACAGGTGAATCTGTATATACTTTTTGAAGACAGAAATTGGTACCTAACAAAAGGTTTGCGGAAATATGTTTATAGGAACTTTTTAAATGAGGGTTATGATCTGATCCTACACTCACTATGAAAAAAGTAAATGTGTATTGAAAAGATTCATATTTCTCAACTCACAAGCTACAGCGATTTTTTTTGTACAATTTTATAATGCCCTTTTGTCACATTTAAAAAAAAGCTTACAAAATACTTTTTTGTGTAGTTTTAGGCAAAACTGGCCGACACCATTCGAAAGAAAGGTAAAAATTTTATAGCTCCTTACAATTTCGTATCTATTGGACAAAGGATGGTCAAGAAATAAATTTTGAAATTTAGCAATTTCAATTGTAAATAAAATTTTCAAATGCAAAATTTTTACATCTTTTTTGAATGTTGAAAGTCAGTTTTGAAGCTTTTTTTAAATGTGACAAAAAGGTTCTATAAAATTATATGAAAGACATCTCTGACCTGCAGGTTCATTGCATATTGGCTGTGAAACAGAGTGAAGGTTTCAAATCTACTCTTGTGATAGTTACTGTAGGATCAGATTTTCATACAGTTTTAGGTGGTTGCAATGAATACACAACTATAGAGTTGTGTATTCATTGGTGGTTGCCAAATTATTGGCCACTACTGTATAGTATTATATAATTATACAAGTGACTCTTTTTGATTCTAAGAAGAAAAGTATGTAGGCTATCTTACCTTTTGCTAGGTGTGGGTAGCAACTTTCAGGCTTTCAAAAAGTAAACTTGAGCTAGTGAGTCCTTGGTGTAGGCTGGGAAGTACTCTGATACTTTCGTTCTCACCTGCCAGGCCAATTGTGACCTGTAAATAATTTTTTTATTTAATTTTACCTGATTTAAAGACTGTTAAAATGACAAGTTTGATATGCTAAGATGAAGTTTTAATTTACTGTCATCAGAAAATATCTGTTCCTTCAGGGTAATTTCATATTAAATCAACCAGAGGTTTGCCAGACCATTTCACCGATTTTGAAAAAATTTGTTACACAGTATCTATATATGGGTGGGATAAAATATCCAAAATATTTTTTTTTCTGATCAGTTGTTTTTTTTAATTAATTTTCAAAAATCGAAAAATTGACCCATTTTGGTTCAACACAGCTTCACAAAAATTAACATATCTTGAGGACAACTTATCGCAGATTGATAAGATATAGCTCTAAAGGCAATTTAAATACCTTTCCAACGATGTGTCACATGACCTATTATATTTTCATCCCTTTTTTTTTGAATTTTGGAAAAAAAATTGATTTTTTGCAAAAAAGTCATTTTTGATATTTTTGAAAAAAATTTCTAAATGGAGACATTATGGGTTCATGGTCAAAAAAAACAAACATTTGGCAAGTCTGAAATAAATCATGTTTATTTTTTGTGAACTTTTTCATTGACCAACTATATACAGGGAGTTTCAAAATTCATTAACATAATTTTAGTGTTGAATTCTCTGAGTGATTCTAAGACAAAATTTTCATATAAATATAGGTCCTCAAACCCCTTGTTTTGAGATACAGGGTGTAATTTTTTTTGTAGTTTTTTGTCTATAGCTAGTCCAGTTTTTCAGATATTTAGCTCAAATTTGGCACATATATTTAGCTATAGGCACTCACTACACTATTAGACATGCCAACTAATAGTAAAAATCTACAGAGTGATTCTTTTTTAGGGGTCTTGTTGCCTTTTCCCCCTGATTTTTTTTTGTTGTAAGCCACTGGTAGATTTTAAAACAAGAAATAAAATAGCTGTTTCATTTGAAAAATTTTTTGTTTTTTGCAATATATCTCTAACTGTTTTAGAAAAAATCACTGTTGAACCAAACACTTCTAAGTATCAGAAAATAAAAAAAATGTTCCAGTATTATATGGGAACTATATCAAAACAAACAAATTAATTAAAACACATTTGGTTCATCTCAAAACTGCAGAAAATATAAAAAAAAACTAAATTTTAACACCCTGTAGGTATCTCTGAAACTAAGTGTTTGTGGACCTATGCTTATATAAACTTTTTGTTTTGAAATCACTCAAGGAATTTAGTATTAAAATTATGTTATTGAATTTTGAAACACACTTCATGTTGCACCAGTGTGGCTGTCCCAAGGAAAAACACACTAATTGACATAAGGAAAAGATCATGGTATAAATTTTTCATTGTCCATTTACTCAATGCAAAATGTTTATTAAGGCATAGAGCAAGTAATTTTCAAACAAGGATGACATAGATATTTAGTAGGTATACTTGGTCTATCAAATCAAAATCAGAATCTTTATTAATGCATATAGCAGTTACAAATCAAATAGTACGTACTAACACTATTGTCACATCAAATTTTTTTTATAATAATGCCATTTTATAAATAAAATTACTAAAGTGCAAGTTATCATAATTCACACAATCGGAATATCACTTTTTATCACAACTTATAACTTATTTATTTATTTATTCATATATACCTATATATAGGACCCTTGCAAGTTAGTCTAGTAGGTAGATAGGTAGTTATTAGGTTAGATAATATAAATCTGTATCTTTTATTCACTTGTATGCTGTTGATACATTAAATAAATAAAATACAATTTCAATATCTCACTAGTTAATTTCTTTATAGCAAGAAATAACCATCCTCTCCCACTCTTCTTAAAAATTTTCTCTGCACTTTCTCTAAGCACTCTTTATGACCACTATAAAAAACCTTCCAAACTGAAATGGAACACCAAACGAACAAGTGCACAGTATACATTGTTGAATCATAATGCCTCAATAAAAATTTTACATTTGTCATGACAATGGAAAGGTAATACCATGATTTTCTTGGGACAGTCCAGTGCACTTTATTAAATTATTGAAATGAAGGGGGTAACAACTGACCCAAAATTTGTACATATGTTGCAAGTAATGCCGTGTAAATATTTGAATAATGCCACGAAATTCACACAAATTACTGTAATGCCATGCTAATATATATTGTTAATGCAAGGTAAACAGTTGTTTCCCCCTTGATCGAAACTGCACTGACCCAATTTTTAACAGCACCAAAACAGTGTTTGTCACTTACTTTCACAAAAGAATTTGGTATAAGTAATAAACTGTCTTACCAAGTCATATATTTTTGTTCCTGTAAATATGTAAACGAACATACAAGTAGAATAATTCATTGTGAGGTACATCCTGTACCTTTATGATGTTTGAAGATAAAAGTTGGGTTTAAACATATCTCAAATTTCCAACTGCTTTACATTGGTTCCTAAAAATTTTAATGTAAGACCACAGAAAATCACATCAACCCCAAATACATTTTACCTTTACTAATCCCAGTGTCCGGTGGGATTCTGCTCCAAAAATCCTTAACAAACACACAAAACTTATAGATTATAATTATATCTACTGTATTCATAAAATAGAAGTCTGTAAATATATCAAACACGGTTTTCTTTTCGACAAAAATTCAAAAAACCCAACAAAAACAAGACATCGTGCGCCATGATAAACACCATAGCTTAATTGCAGACCGAACCGCAGCTTTTTTTTCTGTGATAAACACAGAATGATAAAATCAAAGTATAAAAGAGTTTGGTTTGGGCTGCCGGCAGGGTGCCATGACCCACAGAACACAGTGCCCAACTTTTAGTAGCCACTTGCTTTCGATATGTCAAACGCATGGCGTCCCCACTTTTTCTATTTTGGTTGGTTGTGAAATCCAATCCGTTATTGTTCTAATATCCGTGATCATAATACATAAAGCAGGGTGTTTCCTAATTGAATGTCAATATTTATGGGGGTGATTTTTGGGCCCATTTTAAGAAAAAAATTTTATATGAACATATGTCCTAAACGTCTTTTACCTTTTCATTTTTTAATTATTATTAATATATCTACAATACCACTTCAGATATTTTAATGAAATTTGTCATACATGTACTATATGAATCAAGAGGCATTTTTTAATGTATCACTTTTTTTTAAATTTCCATGAGTGGCGTTCGTACGTAATTTGACCTGCCTATTTTGGCAGACATTAGATAGTTTAAGTTGTGCTACGTATTTTTACGTAAAACTGCACGTTAAGTGCTCTATACATGTTTTGTTCCAAATTTGAGTTTAACTTGAATGTTTTTACGTTACCATAATAAGTCTACTAATAGCAGAGAATATGGGATTCGGCACTGTGTTTTCTTGATGTTACAATTTTGTTTTTTGTCTCTTCAACTACAGTAGGAATATATTTGCAAATAATCGCTTGTAGTGGAAGCGGAAATTATCGTCTAGGCCTCATTTTTCGATCGGTCAATCACCCAGTTCTATTCTTTGGTAACGTTAAGGTGCCCGCAGACTGCCGTAAGCTAACGTAAATACCACAGAACGTAAATACGTAAGCTCCTAACGTGACCTTGACGACGGTGTGACGAAGTGCGCTTGCGTAACTGTCAAATCTTATGCTTACGTAAAAATACGTAGCACAACTTAAACTATCTATTGATGGCACGCCAAAGTTGATCACTTGATTTTTTTCAATCCGATGACGGTTTTCGCTTAAAAAAATAAAAACCGTTTCTCTGCATGATCATAAAAATATCGTTAATATGACAATATTAACCCGGGACGCAGGACAAAACATTCGAAAACGAGACAATTAATCTTGAAAAATACGGTACGTCTGGCAAATGTGGCAACCCTGTATGTGTGCGAATACGATACAAATCTTCGCTGCTTTGCTTTGATAGTGGCGCAACTAAAAATACTCTGCCAATATATGGGCCCCTAAGCTCACACTAGGTACTATAGTTATAGTGTACGTGTGAGCTAATATAATTAAAAACTGAAATATATTTTATTCAACTCCAGACTAAATTACCTTTTGTTTGATACCACACAAGCCATGTTTTGACTTAACCTTAAATTTTTGAAATCTACCCCCACCCTTAAAAAAAACAAAAACTATAATGTATTTTGTTAAACTCCGGACTCAATTACCTTTCGTTTGATGTCACACACGCCATATTTTCACTTAAGCTCTAATTTTTGAAATCTACCCCCACCCTTTTATTTGGTTTGTGTTCGGTGGATGTTGTTCATTTTTAAATGGGACCATCTCGACCTAAGACCCAGCCTAGGTACCAAATTTCATTAAAATCGGCCAAGCGGTTTTTGAGTTATGCGCGTTGGTCGTTACAGACAGACATACAGACATACAGACAGACAGACAGACAGACGGCGCAACAAAAAAGTTTCAAAATCATCTGAAACGCAAAGATATATAAAAAATTTTGAAATCGGAGCAACTTTTTTTTTCTCGAAAAAATTAGGATCACCATAGCTCACACTACTATAGTATAGTATATGTGTGAGCTAAAATGCTTTTTTGCGTTTTCTGTTTTGCGTGACTCTTATCATTTTCATAAAATATTTTTACCACAAAATTTTGATTGATTTAATTAAAGCAAAAGAAATATATAATAGCGATTTCGGCTTCACTGCTCTGAAATCACTCGCGGGTAGAGCGGTAACGTCACGAATCTCTCTCCGAGCACCCCGGGATTGATCTAAGATCGAGCGGGAATGCTCGCCTTCGGAGCAAGGGCGAACATGATTTTTCAAACACTTGATCGAAAATTCGTGGGTTTTGTAACCTGAACAAATAAAAAATATTCTTGGTTTATAATTTTTTTATTTCAATTTTTTTGTTGCATTGTAGTATATGAATGTAAATTTTCTAAATGCAAAGTACGAAAAATACCTATAAAACACACACAAAGGTAGAAACAAATTAATCATATATAAAAAGTGGGGTTATGTTTTTGTTTTGATCTGAAACGTTGCTCCGTCAAAAGAGATGGTGCAATTCAGAGCACCCGCTCGGAGATTTGCGGGCAATAGTCGAGCACGCAAATCTTTTTTAGGGCACTGCTCTTTCTTAAGTCGAACGCGTGCATCCGTTTCAGAGCAATTTTCGAGCACTCCAGGGCAGTTTTCGAGCAAAAGCCGAAATCGCTATAAATATTTGTCTTTGCATTATTTTTGAAAAGCGTTTCCTGAAAATTATCATATAATAATGGCATAACTGGATATGCCACTATCAAAGCAAGCCAGCGATCTATACTTTGAATGATAGGATTTCTTTTTTCAAATAAAAACATTTTGTTCATTCTCTTTTTTTCTAAAAGAACGCAGAAACAGAAAATTCTAAAAATATTTTTGGCATTTAAAATATGCTTAACTTTGTTCGCAGTAGACACAGAAAACATAAGGAAATCGACCGAAACAATGAAGCTTCCACGGCCAAGTTCATTTACTCCAAAATAGATTTTTCCAAAATAAACTCAGGTTTTCCGTTTTTCAGGGAAAAAATAAAACTACAGACCTGCGCTTTTTCCAAACAATAGACGTCAATTCGGCGAGAAAAAGCAGATACAAGTTGTTATGTGCAAGAGAGAGAAAGATAACGAAAGGCATCAACTTTTAAAACTTTCCTAAAGAGATAGGGCTATATGTTTTTATGGTGCAGAATAGAGAGAGGAAACAAACCTAAAAGGTTTATTTCTTAGTGTTTGGAATGTGAGTTGTTTAACGAAGAAATTGGAGGCTAGGGCCTAGTCCAAGCGATAATTGACATCTCAGCTGTTTAATAGAGGTGACTGACATTAGTTTTGACGTCTCGAAAATCGAAATTCATTTTGCTGATCATTGTGGAAGTGAACGGTGTTGAATTTTTGCAAATTTTAAGGTGAAAAATTTATCAAAATTGGTTGAAAATGAGCGAGTTAACGCAGGAAGAGGTAAGCAATAAGGCATTATTAAAGCGCAAAAGAAAATGAAACTTTTCTTTGTTAGAATGGCTTTGTTTTACACAAAAGAAATAAGTTTTTTTTGTGTTGAAATAACAAGGAAATGTTGAGCTGTTCTAGGCCTTGAATTATAATCAAAAGCGTAAATAAAATTGGTTACAAAAAGGTATTGCAACCTGAGGAAACTGCAATCATGTAACATTTTAAATTTCAAAATGCTTGAGTTAACATAGCTAATAAAACATGTAATCAGCTGGCATTTTAAAATAAAGCAAATATATTTTTTTACTTCTACTTTATCAAAACAAACATTTCTATAAAATATAGAACTAACCTTTAATATTTGATTTCTTTTAAAAATAAGTATATTTTTTATTTTTTCTTTCAAAATTAATAGCTTTTGCAGTACCTACAGGTAACTGACAACTATAAGAGGTAACTGATTATAAGAACAAACAACATTATTTTAAAAAATGTTTTAACTTAAAAAAATGCTAAAATTTGTATATAAAAATCACAAACGCCTTTTTTTATGGAAGGGGGTGGGGGTAGGGGTGGGAGGACATTTTTTTATTATTGTATTGACCACTATATGTATACCAAATTTCATCCAAATCGGATAATGGGAAGTTTGTCAAAAACACATTTTTCTATAGAAGGGGGTGGGGGTACGAGTGGGAGGATATTTTTTTCAATGTTGTATTGTCATTGGACCACTATATGTATACTAAATTTCATCCAAATCGGATAATGGGAAGTGTGTCAAAAACACATTTTTCTATGAAAGGGGGTTCGGTTCGGGGGTAGGAGTGGGAGGTTTTTTTTTTCTTAATGTTGTATTGTCATTGGATCACTATACATATACCATATTTCATCCAAATCGGATAACGGAAGGTGTGTCAAAAACAAATTTTCTATGGAAGGGGGTAGGGGTGGGAGGAAGTTTTTTCTTATTGTTGTATTATCATTGGACCACTATGTGTATACCAAATTTTATTTAAATTGGATAATGGGAAGTGTGTCAAAAACACATTTTTCTATAGAAGGGGTGGGTATAGGGGTGGGAGGATATTTTTTCTTAATGTTCTATTGTCATGTTTCATCCAAATGGGATAATGGAAAGTGTGTCAAAAACGCTTCACAAGATTTGATAGTTAGATAGTTAGTTAGATAGTTAGACAGAACATGTGAAGCTTAATAAAAGCTTGTAAAAAACGAGTCAGTTACTTGTAGAGCAGGTCAGTAACCTGTAAGTATTCTAACAGGTAACTGATGCACAGGTAACTGACGATTTTGTCATGTTGTGTCAGATATTATTAATACTACTAAAATTGAGTCTAATAAACAACAAAACTCAAAAAGTGTATCCTATTGTAATTATGTTTCACCATTTTTTAAATGGTTTTTTTGTTGTTCTACCTTTTAAAAACTTACCAGGTTACTGATCAAACTGAAGGTTACACACGCGACTATGGATCGGTTAAACGACACACCCACTGTCTTAGACGTGTGAAATCGAATTAAACCGTTCGCGCGTTTTCCGAATCACAAAGCTCTTTTTCACTTAGCAACTCAAGGTCAAGAATGATCCAATGATGTCAAATGGCTAAAAATTCTGAAGGCACAGGTAACTGATGCAATTTTTGGTGACAAAGTTGAAATTTGAATATTTAAAAACAAGTAACTTTAAAACAATTCTGGTTTTGACTATTTATATAACTAAAGGTTGTTTTTTAATGTTTACTAAGAAATTACTCCAATAAATAATTATAACAACATAATTTAATTAAAATATAGTAAACTTCTAATGGTGACACTCCAGGTTACTGATGATTGTTACATAAAACCTCTGTTATCTAAACGAAATATTTTTTAAAATCTTCCAAAAATGAACTTGCTTGTTAGTTATGTAATAGAACTATAAAAATAAAATTAATTTTATACAAAAAAAATGTTTGTTTGTAGGTCACATCAAAATCTGTCACTTTCCAGATATTCACCCAGATAAGGTATAAATTACAAAAAAAAAATTGATTTAAATTCTGATTTTCTGGGAATCACTTAAAAAATTGAGCCAAATCAACTAATATACAGGGTGGTTTTTAGTAGGGTAATTTGATAAAAAGTGTTAAGAGATAAAAAGTGTTAAGAGTTAAAATACCTTTGTTTTAAAAGATATCTGAAAATATTTTTAAGAAGAGTTGTTTAGATTTTCAGAAAAATCAGCTAACTCTGATTTTATAAGTTGATTATGAAAATTTTGTTGTGACAATTATAAGCTATTTTTTCTGAAAATTGAGACTCATTTGTAACTTTTAATTCTAAACAACTTTTCTCAATAACCTTTTCCGACGAGTTTTCCGTTATCTCTTAAAACAGAGGTACTTTACTCTTAACATTTTTTATCAAATCAACCTCCTAAATCACCTTGTATATTAATTGATTTGGTTCATTTTCTTAACATGTTGGTTTAAGACCAAGCAGAAGCAATTCCCAGAAAATCAGAATCTAAATCAATTCTTTTTTTCATTTATACCTTGCTGAAACTCAATCCATTGACACACTGTATAAAGACCCAAAGTAATACTTCCTTACTTTGTATTTTATATTAATAGGAAGATAATCTGACAGTAATAAATTTGTCATTTGTAAAAATCAGTTTTTCCTGCTCGTGCACTCGTGTAGGTTATCTTTAAAACGATATGTATCTAGTGGGTTTTTATTAATGGGTAACATTCAACGAATATATGCATGTTTAGTAATTCTTTTTTAATCACAAATGTTTTACCTTCCTAACCCGCATAGCAATGGTTAGAGAAGGTATTATTTTCAATGTAACAAATAGCTCCTTAATCGCTGAACCAATCTTCATAAAATTTTCAGGTAAAATAGTATTCGACACTCTTACAAGATGATTAGGTTTTGGTCAAAATCCAAAAATGCTAACTTTTTAAAGACGCATCATATCAATATACTATTTTCGGAATATAGTAGACTATATTTTGCTCAATAATCTGTGTTATAACCAAAAACTTTGTAGGAGCTTTAGGAGATATTTACAAAAAACTGTTTTCAAGGCCAATATATTATCATGGCTTCATTTAAAGTATGATAATAGGCTAGCCAGGAAGGTGTCAGATCCATCATGGATCCATTTAGTTTTTTTACTGATTTTTTTAAAAACCAAACCTTACCGGGAAAAACGTTTTACACTGTGTTATTAATTTAAATGTTCTCTCGAACGATGTGTATAATTAAAACATTTATTTAACCGTTAATAAACCAGGGGCGTCGAAAAATAAAGACTATATTTTTTTTTGAGTGTTTCCCGTTAAGAAAAACCCAATTTTATTTTCAGCAAAATAGGATAAAATAAAATAATTTAAAAAGCTTAGTTTTTAAGAAAATTAAATCAAACAAAAATTAGTTAGAAAAAAGTAACCTCAATATGCAGAATGAACCGAACCCCTTACCTTAACACACATTTCTGGCAGTGCCGGGGGCACTCCTTTTCTCAATTAATTGTTTAAGACAAAAAACACATTATTACTACACGATCTGCCTGCACGAAACACACTTTGCTCTTTTTCTTCTCGTTCATGAAAATAATTCTCTATGATATCTCTAAGAATCTATTACTGAAATTTTTCTTTAATTGTTGCAATCCAGCTTGTTTCCTTTTTCGTGTAGTGAGGATATGAATGGAATTTTCCAATCATCAGTTTAGCACCCCAAAAAATATAAAATAAATGATTGAAAACAATTACATCAAAACTTTCCACCTAAAACTACCATTTAACTGGACTATTATGGACGGAAAAGATCCACTAAGAAATATTTTTATTAATAAAAATTTGCTAACACTACCTTATATATACTGAAATGTTTAATGTATGTCAAAGAAAACCTAAGTGAGTACAACTTAATGTCAGAAACACACGATTATGGTACAAGAACTGCTGCGAGCATCAGGTTACCCTTTACCAGGTTAGAACATTCTAGGTTTAGTAAGAACTATTATGCCCCAATTTTTTACAATAAATTGCCAAAGGAAATAAAATTAAATAAATTTAAAACTAAAATTAATCGATACTTGTGTCAAAACGCCTTTTATGACCTAGAAACATTTTTAATAAAAAATTTAACCATTTCAGATTTTTAGCTCTGTCTGTGTTATATTATGTTAAGTGTGTTTGTATATGAATGTCTGTGTTTCTGATTTTAAAATGTTTTTTTTTCCTGATAATAAAATGAATTTTATCTTATAAGTAGGTTTTATTATGATTTATAAAACTTTTAATAATAATTTTTAACTACTTATTTTAATTGTATTATGAATAGTGATATTGTTGTTTTAAATAGTTTATGACGACGCCATAATGTGACAATGTTATTTGTTAACTATTGTACATGTTTTTAAGCTAATATATTTCTATTCTATTCTATTCTATTCACTTTCTAGCTGACTTTATATTCGTTTTATGTTCTATTCAGATGCGACGTCGACGCCTAGCGCGTCTGGCCGCCCTAGACAGCGGCTCTCCATCGAATTCCATCTCGCCCCCCATTACGCCCATTTCACAGTCCCCCATGAGTACGACGCAGTCACAAAGCCCCCCAGTTTTCGACACCCAAACCAATCCGATGGATGAGAAAAATTTGCTGACTGTACAGAGCACTTCGAGTCAATCGCTAGGAGAAAAGGAGAAGGATATTTCGGTTGGGAGTGAGACTGAAAAACGCCGGTTTGATGGTAAGTATACATGGTGTCCCAAATTCGATGTTTCTGTGGGGTTTCTTTTTTTTATACTGAATGGGCCAAAAAAAACTCGACAATTTTTTTTTCATTATAACTTTGGAACTAAAACATCGATTTTAATGGGACAAACTACACCTGGCAGAGAATTAATTAAAGAAGAGTTTTTACTAAATATATTTTTTTGTCTGCCATCTCAAAATACAAGATGACTGATGAAATTAAATTGTACCCTTCAAAGATGCTCGTTTATTCTTGTGTTGCGAACATGTTTTAGTGACTTTTTTAAATCATTAAAAAAGCTGCATTCTTGCCACGCACAACAAGGTACAAATCAGCAAAATCGGTTCAATGGTTCTAAAAAAAATATTTTTGTTTCTACCATTCTTTTGAATATTATACGATTGCCTTGCTATTCATGTGTGCATTTATTTTCTTATAAATTCATTACTACTGAAATGATTTTAATGAAATAAAAACCATCCTGGTGAGAATTGATTGCTTTTTAAAGATTATGATCAAAATTTATCTTAAAATTTAAAATGGCCGACAGAATCATACTTTATTCTGCAAAACGGCTCTTCTTCTTATTTTCTAAAAACGTTTTAGTTTTTATTTTAATTTATAGAAAAGCACTAATTTTCCTCCGCACAACAAGGTACAAATTAGTAGTGGTTCTCAAAAAATCTGTTTTTGTTTCAGCCATTGTTTTACAGATTATACGATTTCATTGCCAATCATGTCTGCATTAATTTCCTTATACACTCATTATTACTAAACCGATCTTAGTGATATAAAAAAAATCATTGTGAGAATTGATTGTTCTTTAAAGATTAGAATCGAAATTTGCTGTCATTTTAAAAGTTAAAATATCGGACAGAACCCTTCAAAAGCACTACTTTTATCCCGCTTAACAAGGTATAAAGTACTAAAATCGGTGAAGTGGTTCTTAAAAAATCTGATTTTGTTTTAACTAATGTTTTACAAATTATATGATTGCATTGCATCAAGTATTCTGTCCGACATCTTAAATTCTAAGATGGCGGAAAATTTTGATTACAATCTTTCAAGAGTCATCATTTCTCACCATGATTTTTTCATTTCACTAAAATCGGTTTAGTAATAACGAATTTATAAGGAAATGAATGCAGACAGGATTGGCAATGCAATCATATAATCTGTAAAACAATGGTTGAAATAAAAATAGATTTTTTTGAGAACCATCACACCGATTTCACTAATTTGTACCTCGTTGTGTGGAGGAAATGTAGTGCTTTTCTATAAAAAAAAAACTAAAACATTTTCGGAAAATAAGAATAAACACGTCATTTTGAAGAATTAAGTATGACTGTCCACCATCTTAAATTTTAAGATGGCGATGAACTTTGATCATGATCTTTAGAAAGAAATCAATTCTAACCAGGATGTTTTTTGTTTCATCAAAATCGAATCGAATTTAGAAGGAAATAAATGCAGACATGATTGGCAAGGCAATCGTATAATATGCAAAACAATGGTTAAAACAAAAACATATTTTTTTAAAACCACTGAACCGATTTTACTGATTTTTACCTTGTTGTGCGTGGCAGGAATGCAGCTTTTTTACCAATTTAAAAAAGTTATTACAACATGTTCGCAACACAAGAATAGACGAGCATTTTTGAAGGGTACATTTTAATTTCATCCGCCATCTTGGTTCTTGAGATGTCGAACAGAAAAATATATTAAGTTAGAACTCTGATTAATTCTCTGCCAACTGCAGTTTGTCCCATTAAAATCGATTGTATAGTTCAAAAGTAATAATGAAAAAAAAATGTCCGGTTTTTTTTGGCCCACCCAGTATTTTAATTTTTATTTAAAATTTTATTTTTTAAATTACACTTTTTTTTATGAATTACCTTCCTAGCCCGCACAGCAATGGCCAGAGAAGGTATTGTGTGTGTTATTTGGGTGTATTTTGACCTATCCTAGCAATATCGTGTGTGTGTGTGTGTGTGTGTGTGTATTTTTTCTGTCCGTAACACAATAGGTCCTAAACCGCTGAACGGATTTTCATAAAATTTTCAGAAAAAATAGTGTTCAACACTCTAACAAGCTGATTAGAATTTGGTCCAAATCCATTAATGCTAATGACAGGTTTTTGACAATTAAAAAATTTTAAAAATGCTTTTTAACGGAGCATCGCATCAATATGTGGTTTTCGGAATATAGTAGACTACATTTGGCTCAATAATTTGTGTTATAACCAAAAACTTCGTAGGAGCTTTAGTTTCTGAGATATTAAAAAAACTGTTTTCAAGGCTGATTATCATAGCTTTACTTGAAGTGTGCTATTAGGCTAGCTAGGAAGGTATCAGATCTGTCATAGATCCGTTTATTTTTTATTTAATAATTTGTTTTTTATAGTTCTAATTAAAATTACCCGTTTATTTAATCATTTTAAACCTAGTGAACAAATTTTAAATATAAAATAAAAACATAATTCCATAAGAAAATTACCAACTTTATGTAATATCTCAAACACTTTGGATTCTTTATAACAAAAACTGTAAAAATTCAACACCAAAATAAAATTTTTACAAATAAAAAAGTTATAGGCCCTTTCCCAAAACACAGAGGCTGTGTTATGTGACAGGCTGTTCCAAATTCATTCAACAAAATACTGCAAAGAAAATTTTTGAGATTTTGGAAAAGTATTATAGCATTATTTTTTATTCATAGAAATTTATAATACAGTTGCATATTTTTTTTAATGTTGAACTTACCTTTCAAATTGGATTTAGTTTATTAGTTAGAACACAAAATTTTTTTGATGGAATGACCTTTTATTATTCTATTTTTGAATTGTGCTTTAAATTTCCATTTAAAATGATGTATCACACAGTTTTGTTATTTTTATATTTGATTTTTTTTATGTAAGTTTTAATTTAATGCAATTTGATTTTTCCAGGTGTCTTTAAAGAACCGAGTAAACCCATCGACATACAAAACCCAACCAGTTCTAAAATAAGGGTTCGAGCCCCTCCTCAAAGGAGCGACTCTGAGACTAGCTCAATTCACATGGAAGTTGATGAAGTTAGCGGGTCAGCTGACAAAGTTGGGGCCAATACAGACATTGATTCTGGTTTTGAGAATATGGAGGTACATACAAAAAAATATAATATACATATGTTACACTAATACATGGTATGTCAGCAACGCGAAACAAAACGCGTTTTCACCGTGCATTACTTTATGCAGATGACAAAATAGCGAAATCGGCATGCTGCTAATATTTAATGTTGCCGTCGCGATCAGAGATAAGAATTAAAGTTTGCAATAGTGCAACATTTTCCTGGGTCACCCTATACGTTATTTATAGTACCTTTTGGTGTTTTGTGCCCTTATATATGGTGATAAAAGATCTCAAGGTAGGCATTTCAGCCCTTTCAATAAATTCGTTTTTCGAATTTTTCGTCTTTGTTTATTAATCTAAGGGTCTTTCTCATACAATGTAATGCGTTTTTGTCCGTGTTTTGCCTCATCTCCCTCTGGAATTACTTCGCCAGCATTGCGCTTATGAGACGGGCCTATAGTTGAAATTGTATTAAAGTGACACCGCGTCATCAAAACCTTGATGGGCGGGAAGGGAGTAGAGGGGTACATACAGTGGCATGCACTTCCTTAAATTTTTTTATTGATATTAATTCCCAAAATGAGGCACTGCACTAATTTGTCATTAGTTTACTATTTTACTTGCTTTTTATTGACGTCTTCTTCTAAACGATTTCATTAGAAAGCAACATATATACTCTTATCTGGTTGTTACGAACATATTGATTTAGCCGGGCTTTGACGTTTTTCTATTCGTTGTTTTGACTGTTTATGTCAAACAAATTACGACGGAGCTTTCTACGAAACAAATGACCGTTTTTGCAACTAAATCAATATTTGCGCACATTTTAATATAATTTTTGGATCCTCTTTTATGTTTCGGATCTTTATTTATTAGGTAAGTACCTATTTGATCTCTCCTTTAAAAGGTCTTAGTGTTTTATTCTTCAAACATTAAACCCCGAGCGGTACACTGCATGTACAAAGTGAAACACTAATTTTTTAAGGCTTCTTTACTTAGATTTTGCCGCAAAATTTGGTTTACCATAGCTATGACGCGGTGCCACTTTAATACAATATCAACTATAGTCCATTCGTATTATAGGTCTATGACAAAAACACAACAAAAATACCAACAGCTGACTGTCTCCGCCCTTTTGACAAGGTTGCGATAAAATTAAAGTATAGTAAGTCAAATGTTTGGTGTATTTTGTGTTATTTTGGTTGGTTGTAAAATCCCCTCCATTGTTGCGAGATTTAAAGGTTTTCCTTTAATATGAAGGGTTTTGAACAAAAAAATTTTTTGGCTTCAAGGTTTTTATTCGAACTGGAAGGATTTTGACTATTTTGAGGCAAAGTTATATATTTTGCAAATATTCCAATAATTTTATCAAACTTAACTTATTGTAGGTAAATTTTAATACTTTAATTTTAATTTTGGATTTTATAATTTAAGATTTAAGTTCTAAATCTTTTATTTGTGTGGTATTTTCTGCCATTTTTATTATAAAACTTTCATGGTTTAACCCGATACTGTTTTGAAGGATATCAATGGTTTTTGTCACTTAGTTGGAAAGTCGTCAGAAAAGTCTGGCAATACTCATCCAATCTCTAGCTGTGCCAGAATCTGGATATATATATATATATATATATATATATATATATATATACATATATATATATATATATATATATATATATATATGTCGCGACTAACGCTTAAAATGGAAGGATGGAATGGATCCGAAGTGGTTTCTTTTAACATCTACTGACAATACATTTATTTTTTAAAACCACCCGAAAAAGACCTATCAGTTGGTACCCGATAGCAGGGTGCACACGCTGATGTTCGATGTTCAAAAGTCTTAAAACGGTGCAAAACACATGAGACCAAATTGGTCTCGATTTTAGGTTCCACTTCAAAACGTGGAGGCCAAAATAACGATAATATGGCGACTTTGGCAAACCAACCGTGTCGCGACTCAAAAGTAATGTAAACTTCAGTTTGACCAGCGCATACTCTGAAATGCTGATTAGAAAATTGCATTCATATCCTCAATACATAAAAAAGGAAATAAACCGGATTGCAACAATTGCAAAGGAATTTCAGTAGCCAGTACTCTTAACTAGATTGTACGCTAGGATTCTTAGAGATCTAATAGAGAATGATTTTCATAAACAAGAAGAAGAAAAGCAAAGTAGGTTTCGTGCAGGCAAATCTTATAGTGATAATGTTTTTTGTCTTAAACAAGTAATTGAGAAAAGGAGTACTAGAAATATAGAGACATGTTACCTTTCTGGACCTACAAAAAGCATATGATACCGTTCCAATAAAAAATTATAGAAAGCGATAAAAGAACTATACAAAGGATCGAAATCTAAAATTACAATTGGAAATCGACTCTCAAAAGAATTCCTGGTAACGAAAGGCTTAAACTACATGGTATGGGAATACATCTTAACGACCGATTTACCATACACACACTACAGTTTGCTGACGACCAAGTAATTGTAGCTAATAATAAAGAAGACATGGAGTATATCATAAGAAAGTTAACAGAAGAATGCGAAAAGTGGGGGTTAACAGTGGACGTGGACAAGACAGTACTTATGTATTGGAAACGAATCAAGTGAGACAATAGACAAACAATATCTCCATGCAATGAGTATGTATACTTGGGTGTCACATTTGATAAGACAGGAACAGACTGTAAAGAACTGAAAAAAATAATAGTAAAAGTAAAAAAGGTTATTGGATCTCTTAACAGTATTTTATGGAGCTGAGAGATAAAAAATAATGTCAAATTTAAGCTCATATAAGAAATGAGACCATAAAAGCAAGAATGGGAATGGAGGGAAGCATAACAGATGACATCACTAAAAGACAACTCATATGGTACGGCCATGTACAACAGATGAACGTAAAAAGATTACCAAAGCAGGTCCTAGAGTGGCAACCAATAGGAAGCAAAAAAAGAGGGCGGCCTAAACTGGAATAGCAACAGTCAATCCAAAGATCAATGAGTCAAAAAAACCTGACAGAAAATGATTGTCAGGATCGAAGGAGGTGTAGAATAGGCGTCGGAGAACGTAGAAAAACGTTCTAAACCGACATTGTAGTAGTACATTTCGACCACAGGCTTCAGAGGCTCTAACATGTCTAAATGATGGGTGTTTGCAAAAGTTTTGAATGAGTATTGTTTGTTTAAGGTGGACGATTCCGATCTACAAAAGAAAGACCTTCAACGGCAACGTACAACATCGTCATCGGTCGAGATCACAGTGGAACAATTGCAAGAAGCCGTCGCTCGAATTCTCCTTTCGTCGTTCACAGAACCTCGCGAAAACCGTCTATTTCTACCTCAAACCGCGGAACAACTCAAAGCGCAGTCCTGTATGTCGATTAGGGACTTGGCGTCAAACGCTATTGTAGAGGTAAGCGCCGGTACACACACGCGTTTTTCTGCAGCGCGGTGTCGCAGCGTTACCGCAATTGCGGTCCGTGGTACTATGAAATCAATGGTGCGACTCACACAGTTGAGCGGCAAACGCGCGTTCGTCTTGCGTGCATTCTTCAGAAAAACGCGGTAACGCTGCGTCACCGCGCTGCAGAAAAACGCGTGTGTGTACCGGCGCTAAGATGTGCTTTTGAACATAATTGATTTTATTATGTGTACCAGGCAGTTTAAAGCTTTTAAAAAATGCAAAATAATGATTTTAAATGCAAATATTTAAAAAAAATTAGTTAACACTTGACCTTTGTTCCCCACTTGAATTTCAGGGGTCACTTGGCGCTAAAATTAAAATGGGGAGTTATGTGCTCGGTTATGTGGCATTTCGTTTTTGGGGGATTTAATTGGTTTTCAAGAAATTTGCATTAAAAAATGTTTAGTTAAATTAAATGATTTATTTTTGAAATAATATCAACACCGCAAAGGCATTTAAAAAAAACATTTTTAACACTGTACCCACTCACTATCTAGGATCAAATAGTTAGAGCAAAATATTTGAAAAGGATCTCCGTTTTCCGTCTATCCGCTGAATCCGAATATCCCTGTTGCCGATTTGAAATATCGACGGACGGAGAAAAACCCCTCCATTTTCTCGAAAACTAACCTTTTTATCGAAAATTGCAAAGAACAGTTTTTTGTTGAGAACAAAATTCCCTTTCCAACGATGTATTGTCGATAAGGTTAGGAAAAGCAAGTAGCTCTTCAGTGGCGTCCATAAATTAGGATTATTTCGAAAAAACATGTTTATTATAGGTTTTATAAAATTTTCTCAAAAACTACACTTCTTGGAGAAAATGTGTAGTATATTTTATTGTAGATAATGTAATTTCCTTTTAAAGCTGTAATATAATGTGGGGTTTATGTCACAGGTAAGCCTGCAAGGGCGTACTTATAAAAATACATTTTCAAAAATAACCAAAATAATCAATTTTTATTACATAATTTAAAAAAAAGCTTCTTTGTAAAAAAAATCTTTTTATCTTATTCTCTTACAAACCTTCGTTTTAAAAAAAAAAATTACAAAAATGTTTTTTTGGTAATTTTTGACAGTGACCCTAAGATACGGACGTCCCTGGAGAGTTATTAGCCATAACTTCTATCAAATTTCGTGATACGCCTTATAAAAGGAAATTTCATTAGTCACGGAAAAGTTAAAAAGACATTTTGTCGTCGAAAGGTTAATTTTTATGAAAATTGGATAAAAATTGTAAAAAAATTGATTAGTTTGGTGATCTTAAATAATTACTTTAAATTAAAAACACCACTGGAGCGGTAAATATGAAATAATTTTAATTATTGATTTAATTTCCGCCTCTAAAGTTTTAATTATAGAACCAATCTGATCATGTTATACATCATTTTAAAGGAAATTTTATTGACTGTAACGAAATACAACACATTTTTTCCTATAGACATTAGTTCGAATAAATCTTGTGATAAATATTTATTTATATATATTATAATATATTTTTTCAACTTTTTTAAATTACTTCACTTAACGGACGCCGCTGGAGAGTTTGTTATCAGTCTAACTTCATTGAGTTATATATTATAAATTTTTCTCTTAGAAGCTTAGTTTTTAAGAAAATTTGAAAAAAGCTCAAATTTTCAGATTGTGGGGGGTTTGGGTGAGTTTTTGTAGGTTTTTACAGCTATTAAAAAGAAAAATATGATATAATTTTTTAGCAATATAAATATATGTTTGGAATGTACACCTTTACAGCGGCAATTTAAAATTTGGCCGCCATGTTGGCCGCCATCTTGAATATCTCAGCCCCTGTCAACAATTCGAGGTGGCAACAGGGATATTCGGATTCAGCGGGGTCGAAATAGGAGAAATTGACCATTTGCCAAAACGTAATATAAAATGCTTCTAAAAATTGGATTTTCCGAAATCTTGCCGTAACTAAAAGGGTTGACAGAGAGATAGCAATATTTCAAGATCGACAGGTCGAAGGATTTTTTAAAAAACTTACTCTAAATACTCAAAATGGCCTCTGGTATTTCGTTGGGCCACCCATATACATAATATTCCAATACCCATGGTAACTGCCCATTCATGATGCAAACATGAGGGCCTTGGGGTCTTTAAGCAAAAAAGACCTGATTGATTGCTTTCAAAGACATATGCGTATTATTTCCATATAGTACGTATTATTGCAATACCTAAGGTACCTTACGATGCAGAATGCAAACATATTTGAAATAGCAATATCAATGGTATATGGTCTATCCTTTTTGCGGTCCTTAAGATAAAATGTCCTGATTGGTTATACTTTTACGTATGAATATTATTTTATTATTGTATTCGTTACGTCAAATCATCGGCGTACAGTTGACAAAAACTCTATCTATGTAAATATGGTATCGGTGCATTTTTCGTACCTTTATTTCTGAATGTTTGCATCAAACGCCAACCATTGTGTAAATTGGTAACAGGGAGTATTGGAATACAGTCGAACCTCTATTAATTCAATAAATAGAGGCCAAAATAGGGGGGTTACCCTACAAAAGGTCCGGTAGTTCTGAATTTTGGATATGTTGTTAAGCTCAGGAGGGTAGTTAAAAATCTGAGTTTTCGTCACCCCCACCCCTGTGCTCCCTCCGCCATCTTGAAAAAACCATCAAAAATTGGCACTCTTTTTAGTTTTTTGCCTTTAATTTCATTCCAGTACACTAAATCGCAAAAATAATTAAAAAAAATTGTTTTAAATTCAGCACACCACTGGAGCGGTAAATATGAAATATTTTTTACCATGTTACACAACGTTTAAAAGGAAATTTTATTATCTACAATGAAGTAAAAAACAATTTTTTTGATAAAGGGCATGGTTTTCATACAATCAAATAAAACCTGTGCAAAACATAATTTTTAAAAAAATTATTTAAATTATTTACGGATGTCGCTGGCGGGTTCGTTGGAAATCAAACCCCATCGAGTTATACACCGTTGGAAAGAGAATTTTACTGTCAATATAAAGTGCATCATAGCAATTTTTTAAATTAGGCTTAGTTTTTGAAAAAATTTCATAAAACTTTTAACAAAAATATTTTAATTTGTGATTTTTTAAAATTGGTTCAATTTACGGGCGCCTCTGAATTTATAACCATAAAACCAATCCGACTTTCTTGTACAGCATTTTAAAAGAAATTTTATTTGCTACAATAATGTATAACACATTTTGTTCTATAAACCTTGGTTTAAAAAAAATCGAATAAAGCAGGGAAAAAACATGGATATTTTTTGACTTTTTTAAATTACTTCAATTAACGGACGCCGCTGAAGAGTTTATCAATAGTTGACCCCCATCGAGTTGTACCTTTTTTAAAAGGAAATTTCATTGTCTACAATAAAGTATATTACACGTTTTTCTCTTAGAAGCGTATTTTTTGAGAAAATTTGAGAAAACCTAAATATGTTAGATTTTGGGGGGTCTGGGGGGGTTTTTGAAGAGGTGGTTAGTTTAAGGAGGTGTTTGACCCCTAAGCTCTCTTACCTTTTTGTACGTTACTAAATTAACACAAAAAAATAAAAATAAATAAAATACGTGCCGTTTAAAGCACTAAATTTAAAAACATTATTATTTTCTAACTTACTTACTTTAAGTTAAAATTTACTCCCACTCCATTACAATATTTAAAAATACATTTAAAGAATGGATTTTGTAGCTGATAAAATTCTCTACAAGATATGTTCTTAGAACTTTTACCCTAGAACAAAGTATTTCGGAGCTTATGCCGTCTAAAGTAGAAAAAATTTGAAAATTTGTCCAAGCACGTGATTTTAGTCATTTTTGGAAATTACCTAGCTCCGTTACTACTGCTCGCAGAACAACCACGGTACCACTCAATTGTAGATAATTATATCCTCTAAAAAATTTCATATAACTCTTTTTGCGATTTCGTGTACTGGAACGAAATTAAAGGCAAAAATCTAAAAAAAGTGCCAATTTTTGATGGTTTTTTTCAAGATGGCGGAGGGAGCACAGGGGTGGGGGTGACGAAAACTCAGATTTTTAACTATTCTTTCGACCTTAATAACATATCCAAATTTGAGAACTACCGGACCTTTTGTAGGGTAAAACTCCTCTATTCATTGTACTATATAACTCGAACTTCAAGGGACAACCAAATCAGTTCGAGTTATGGAGAGTTCGACTTATAGAAATTCGAGTTAAAGAGGTTAAAATTCATATAAAAAGTGCAGGGACCACTTCGAGTTATAGAGAGGTTCGAGTTTTAGAGGTTCGAGTTAGAGAGGTTCGACTGTATTACGTATATGGAGCCACCTCTATAACGTATTAATTTTTGTATTGATAGGTATTGACTACAATAAATAAAGGAAGCAATCCTTTCAAAGACATCACACCACAACATCAAGACATGACAGATACAATAAGCTTACACTCAGGTTCCGTCAGTCCCGTACAAAATTCCCCATCGACAAGTCAATTGTCGTGTCCGATACCTTTGCTCACGATGAAAGATCAAGTAGACGACCGGCCTATCACTTTGGCCGTTAGTTTTTTAATGGAATCTTACAATAGAGTAGCAGTCGAAGAACGAAATCACCCAAAAAAGTCAAGCATTCCACCACTCAGTGACGTGTTAACGGAAGTGCGGCAACAGCTGATTCAGTACACGACTTTAGTTGTGCAAGGACAAATTGTTCAAGTGAAAGATGGCAGCAAATTGAAGTCACCTCTTTTGAAACCGATTTTGCAACAAACAGTTCCGAGAGGTAAGTTAATTATGGTGCACTGAAAAATTGATTCTATCTCATTAAAATTCCTTATAAAATTTTAATGTAAAGCTACTAGAGCAATAAAACTAGGCACCGATTATACGGACATAGGTATACTTTTCTTTTAAGCGATAAAAAATGTATTGATTTATTTTCTTCCAAGAAATATTTTTTTTTGTTTAGTAGCAAAAAAAATTCTTAGAGCCTAGTTATGCAAGATGTGATGAAATTCAATTTGGGCATAAACCAAACCCAGGTAGCAAGGGATCATCAAATGACGTCTTTTTTTCGTCGAAAAGTGGTCATTTGGATGACCAGCAGGTCATCTACCAAAAAATGTTGTCTTTAAGGCGTCAGTTACTTGACGTCTTTTCGTAGTGTAGTTTTTGATGTCTGAAACACGTCATATATATTGGTCACTACTCACAGTACACACTTTGTCCAAGGGACTTACACTCATACTTACATAGATGGTGCCCCAGTCAGTACCTGACCGGATTTATACGGAATGCTGGGGTACATATGTAAAATAAATTAAATATTAAATCAAGACAAACTTCGAGGCTTCTTTCGCTTCAAGGTGGAGATGTGTAAGTCTAGGTTTAGGTCTATTTTGATCTGTACCTCACAGAACACCGCTGTACCTGTTCCAGTACTTCCAGGTCTAAGTCACAGAAGAGTCACCTTTTGTGTCTAAGTTTCCTGCAGTGTTCTTAACTGCAGGGAATATTTCATATATTTAGACGAGTTTATAAAAAGTCATAAATAGGTTTGTGTCTGTGTCTGATGTTCTGATTTGGTCCCAAATACGTCATATTGCTGACGTCTTTAAAACGTCTGAAAATGACGTCATTTTGGGTGTGTCTTTTGAACGTCATTTAAAGGTTATTTACACGTCAGGTTAGAGACGTCAATGGTCATTAAAAATGACCTGTTTTTGACGTTTAAAAAACGTGTCCTTGCTACCTGGGAATGTTTCTCTTTAAAAGTAAAATTGCTGATGGGTGTGACACATACAGTGTCGGAGTACAGCGTTGGTTTTCTAAATAATTCCTAATAATAAAAAATTTTAAATATTGAAAAGTAAGTGTATTTCTTAGACATAAAAATATTTAAAAAAAATATATATAACAAATAAAAGATTCTTAGCTTCTATATTACAAAACAAAATAGTTTGAACTAATAAAAATAAAGGGTTTTAATAAAAATTAGTAAATGTTTTATGATCATTTTAAGTATTTTTTTATGACGCCCTTACAAATCAATATACAAAAGTCAAAGTTAGCAAATGACAACAACAGTAGTACAGCTTCCATTTTCTAAGATAAAACGGATTCTACAGAGTGATAAAATTTATCAAATTAACATTTCATTAAAATCACTATAATTTCGTTTATAAACCATTTACCGGATTTTATTTTTATAATAAGCATTACAGCATTACTATTTTCTGAATGTATAAACTGGGCAACAACTACCTAGCCGTCATTTTTACTGTTTTTTTTAAACTTTATTTATTGTAGCTACTGCTTTAACTGGTATTTCGCAATGAAACTTGGTACAATTTATCGGCTTGTTACAGGCTATGATACAAAAATTTAAGTTTGCGTAATTTTTAATATGCCAAAAGATAGGGTGATAAAAAAAACCTATAAAAAGTAGTAGTCTCAAACTTTTGTTTATACCGGTTATGCAGTTTGTTATACTTTCCACATTTTTTCACTTGAGATAACTGGAAGAACTAGTCTTGTAAATCTAAGAATATACAGGGTGTTTCTTTTGTCAATAATTTTTTAAAATAATTTCAAACCTTTAGTAACACCTTATAAATATTTGATGATAGTGAACTTTTTTAGCAAAGTTTTAGTCCTAAATCATGTGTATTTTTATTATACACGTATTCCTATGTCTCACATAAAGTATACACTCATTGTAGAGCAAGCACATGACCCTTACACAACGAGGGCTTTAAAGAGGGTTGGCTCTTTTGTTTGTTGCCAGTTCTACGTGTTGTATGAAATTATATTATGTAAACAATATATTAAGGCGGGATTTTTAAAATGATATCTTTCCTGTCCTTCTTTTGTATGGTCGAAATCGGTGTTGACATAAAGTAAGTATAACCTAACCGTGGTCAATTCATCGCTTGCGTATCATAACCGGGCCGTGCCTGGGCAAGATAGGATCATTTGACGGTTATTTATTTCCAAGAAATAATCATTCAAAAAAGTTCTTCCCAAAATGTTGAATGAGTATATATGCATGGGTTAAGTTACATTAGACCGGTGGGTATCTACTACAGATATAGTTACAAATTTCGATCACTTACAACAAGTATATGAATAATATGATTTTGCACCGAAAAGTATCGAATAAATTTTTAAAGGCTGAGCAACTGGCGCCAACTCTTGGAAACCCTTGCAATTCGTGCTGACGCCTGATGAAGTGTTGTCATTTGTGAAGAGCCGACCCTCTAATTAATAATTTTTAACGTTGTTAGTTCTGCCTATTTTTATATTTAGATGAAATAGGGTGTTTTTATCTTTTGCCAGTATCTGAGTATTATGAACTCTAATATGACAAAAATATCGATTTCTGCGCGCTACTCATACCCTTTTCTGTGGACGAAGCGAAAAATTAATTTAGTCTTGAATACACCTTGAAAAATTCCTTTAATATTTGTCGTAGGTTTTCTGACCGAGTTAGTGACCAGAACCCACGCAAATCAAAAGTTGTTTGACAGAGTGTTCAGTCCGATTTTGCAGGGACTGTTCAGAATGATGCAGAAAGCGGACATCGTAGAAGACGAACACCGAGCGCCTCTACAGGCTCTGTTCGAACTAGCTGACATCCGATGCACGAACCGTCCTATTTGTACCTTAATAGCCAATCAAACACAATTTAACGTGACAGAAACGCTGACCAATGCTGGTGGAAGGGAGGTCACTTTTACGTCATTTTTAGGTAAATAACGTTTCGAACAATGATTCAAGAACATCTACACCAGTATTTACTAAAGGGTCTACAGTGCTAAGTGCTACAATCCTAGGTTCAAAAGTCTACATTTTGGTTGAAGGTTTAACTTATTTTTCCCGTGAATGCAATAGTTTTTAATATTTATATAAATTGTTCATAAATACCTTGGGATATGGGTCATCTTTTTTCGTTGTAACAAAGACATTATTTCCACACAAAGGTTATAAATAAATAAAAATAATAAAATATTTTGGTTTAACAATGGTAGCCATATTTAAACCTCCAAACGTCACTAGGAAATGTCAAATAAAAACGGTGTAAGTCAGTGCCAGCTGTCCGCTATATTTTACATGTTAATTTTTTAGACAAGTTAACGACGATTAAATCGATGGTCGATTGTTTTAGTGAATGTGTAATTGAAAAGGGATTCTAATATATCTTGTGCTTTTTACAGTATTTAAATATTGATACGTATTTAATACGGTAATGCATCTACAGATATAGTTTTAAGTTATTTATATATTATTTAGCTTTGAATATTTTTGTATGTAAGTTTTTTTGTCAATCATGGATTGTTACTACAATTTGAGACTATTTTTAGCGGGAATCCTACGACTGCACGGAGTAAGTTTTGAAAAAATGACATTTGCTTACAAAATTTTTATGTGGTTTTTCTTTATTTCTAAAGTTAATTTGAATTTATATGAGATAAAACTCACTGAGAAATGCTTACTATCATATTGCACATTATGGTGAACCAAATCTTACACTTACTTAAAAAATACACTTAAACCGGTCGGTATCAAGTCTATAGACTTGATACCTAAACCCGGTCTACAATGCTAAGTCTTAAGGTCTTAGTAAATACTGGTGCTAGAGATTCGATTTCACATCCAACCAAACTAAGAAAAAGTGTTTAACACAAATACCTCGTAGCATAAATACAGGGCATATCCATGCATTCTTACACGCGATGCTTGAAGCCAGGACCCCACTACATTCTTAATGTTCCCTTTCGGGTAGAGAGGATTTCGGTAACTGCGCATTCGTTTTGGTGGTTTTGGGACATAATCCGTTACGTCCCTACATTATTTGACAATTGTCAAAAATGTAAGGTTATGTTTATTATCAAAATTGCAGTTTTTCTAAAATTAATTGAGCAGATTTATTGTGGGCACCATGAAGAGTGTTTAATGGCATCTATAAACCACTGTTAACTTTATTAACAAAGTATAAAAAATACTCTGCCAATATATGGGCCCCTAAGCTCACACTAGGTACTATAGTTATAGTGTATAGTGTGAGCTAATATAACTAAAAACTGAGATATATTTTATTCAACTCCAGACTAAATTACCTTTTGTTTGATACCACACTAGCCATGTTTTGACTTAAACTCAAATTTTTGAAATCTACCCCCACCCTTAAAAAAATCAAAAACTAAAATGTATTTTGTTAAACTCCGGACTCAATTACCTTTCGTTTGATATCACACACGCCATATTTTCACTTAAACTCTAATTTTTAAAATATACCCCCACCCTTTGTTTTTAAATAAATTAAAATGTATTTTATTTAACTGCAGACTCAATAACCTTTCGTTTGATATCACACACGCCATATTTTCACATAAACTCTAATTTTTGAAATCTACCCCCACCCTTTTATTTGGTTTGTGTTCGGTGGATTTTGTTCATTTTTAAATGGGACCATCTCGACCCAAGACCCAGCCTAGGTACCAAATTTCATTAAAATCGGCCAAGCGGTTTTTGAGTTATGCGCGTTGGTCGTTACAGACAGACATACAGACACACAGACAGACATACAGACAGACAGACGGCGCAACAAAAAAGTTTCAAAATCATCTGAAACGCAAAGATATATCAAATTTTTTGAAATCGGAGCAACTTTTTTTTTCTCGAAAAAATTAGGATCACCATAGCTCACACTACTATAGTATAGTATATGTGTGAGCTAAAATAGAAATACTTACCTATAGAATGGCACTCCCTTACTTCTCCCAGACATTTTTCCACAAACCGCACATGTTTTACGTGAATTATTTCCAATTTTTCACAGAAAAGAACATAATAGCACACGCTTGCGCACTTGAAAATTTGCATATACGAATTAAAATGCAAAACAAATTTGCCATTGTTTCCAAAGCAAGCTGCTTGCTTCACTTTTCAATTTTTTAAACCAGTATTTATGCTCTGACGTATTTGGTTTAACATTAGTGGACTAGAAGGGCTTTCGTAGGCAACTCGTTAGGCAGCCAACCAAACTCGCTATACTTTGATTTTAAAACGTCCTTGTCAAAATGTCAGAGACTGTCAATTGTTATTATTTTTGTTGTGTTTTTGTTGGAAAAGGAAGAAAATCTCGGATTTCTCATTCTGATGGAAAAAGTAATGTTTTATGACCCTGAACAGCGGTTGATGAGCACTTTACATGTCTAAACCAGAGAAGGAAATGTCCAACTGAATTTGGATTAAATTTTAAGCAATCCGCGGTTTCAAAAAGGACACTACGCTACTGTCCGGATCAGCTGTTTAATCAGGGTTGCCAACTTTAGGAAGGAAAATTTCCCTATTTTAGGGAAGTTTCGGCAGCTTCAGGGCTTTAGGCAGGGCTATCAAAATGGACGGGCCACGATCCTCCACTTTGTTGACGTCACATCCGGGGCTGATTTTTTTTTGATGGTCACGTTACGACACAGCTGATTGTCTTTAAAATATTGAAGTTGGAATGACGGTTCATGGATATTTGATTTTTTTTAAATAAAGCCGTTTTTGAGATTGTTTTTACTTTATTCTGGCAGAACAAATTTTTTTAAATGTATAGTAAGCCCTAATTTTTCATAGCCGCTTCATTAGCTCATACAAAAATTAAGTTTAAAGCAGAAGCGAATGTGACAATCACATATGACAAAGTCAAATACATGTCAAATATAACAGTTGGCATGTGGTACATGGCGGGTAATTTGAATTCAAAATATGGAATGCTAAATCTTGAAGATTTTAACCTTTTAATCATGTTGCTTCCTTACAAACCTTTGGTGAAATATCGGGATGGTGTCTGAGAATATTTCACTGAAATTTTGCGGAAATCTGTAGTGCCATTTTGAAAATATCATAAAAAAACTTCTGACCTCCCATAAGACCCAATGTAAAATTCAGCCCCGGGAGAACAGCTGATTTTTTCAGGGTCGTGGCCTCTATTTTTGTGTTGGCCTTGCTTTAAGCCCCTAGAGCGTAACATAATTTAAGGACAGGCCGTTAACTAATTTTGAGGCTCATAATTAAAGATTTTAAATGTATTGCACCCGAGAAATGTGACTTTACCCACACAGAACCACCGATTTATAAATTTGGAGAAATCTAGAGATATTACAAAGCGCGTTCAGTGAATTTGGCACAAAAATTGTTGGCAACGCTGTGTTTAATGGCGGCTGAAGGATAAACATTAGCCTATCCGGTTTTCTTTATCAATCCTAATTTCCCTAAAAAGTTCCTTTTTTATTTTAGGTCCATTTTTGGACATATCGGTCTTTGCCGAAGATGAACCAAAAGTAGCCGAAAAACTATTCTCAGGAAACTCATTAAACGACCGCGATTTACGTCATGGTTTACAAGCCGAATTGGAAAACATCCGCAATACTCAACACAGAATTTTCCATTTTATCTTAGCCAACCAAGACAGCAGAGATGTGTGTTTAAAATATTTAGGAAATCTTTTAAAGCATAACGAGAAAAGATCACAGTTGGCGATGGAAGAACGGGTGCTAGCTGGTGATGGGTTCATGTTGAACTTGTTGAGTGTGTTGCAGATGTTGTCGGTGAAAATTAAGTTCGATAAAATGGATTTGATGTACCCGTTTCACCCAGAAGCAATTATTTCCATTGAGAGCGAAACTAGGTTAAAGTTTTCTTCACAAGAAGTTGGCGACTGGTTGGAAGAATTCGGTAAGTTTATTAGATAGTTTACCAACTAGATTTAAAAGATCGGTTAAGTCTTCAAGCGACCGCGGTTTACGTTTACAAGCCAAATTATAAAATACGACCGAATTTGGCAAGTTTTTAGTTACCTCGGTAAACTCTGTTTCAAAAACGATATTGTAAGGAAATATACGTTTTTAAAAACAATGAAGTGTCTTTGGGTACCAAATATTGTAGGGATATAGTATAAGGATTCGAAAGCGGTTAACAATATTTTTTCATTTGTTTCAGGCAAATCACATGAATTTCAGCCCCCGAATTTTTCTACTATTTGCTGGTTCCTAACTTTACACTGCCATCACTTATCAATTCTTCCAGCTTTACAAAGGTTAGTATTAATGGCGATATCTCCCTTTTAATATTTTTAACATAACTTGGGAACAAGTTATATTTTTGTTATATTATATATTTCATCCTACCTGAATTTTCAATAAAAAAAAAATAGCTTTTGGTTATTTTTCAATTTCTTTTAAGAAATTATTTTTAGATATATACACGGAAATATAATATGTGTGAATTTTAAAAGTTATCTGCCAAAAAATATTTTTAAAAATTCGCTTGAGATGGGTTATTTTGTAATTGATTTTACAAGCTTTTATTTACCTTCACATGTTCTGTCTAACTATCTAACTATCAAATCTTGTGAAGCGTTTTTGACACCCTTCCCATTATCCGATTTGGTATACATATAGTGGTCCGATGACAATACAACATTTAAAAAAATATCCTCCCACTCCTACCCCCACCCCCTATCATAGAAAAATGCGTTATTGACACTTCCCATTATCCGATTTGGATGAAATTTAGTATACATATAGTGGTCCGATAACAATACAATAAGAAAAAAGGTCCTCCCACCCCTACCCCCTGCCCCTTCCATAGAAAAATGCGTTTTTGACACACTTCACTTCAAATGACTAAAATTTGGTATATGCATAAAGGTCCGATGGCAATACAGCCCAAACAAAAAATATATTTCTTTACCTCTACCCCCACCCTCCTCCCATCCCAATAGAAAAATGAGTTTCGAAATAACTCACGATCAGCGATTTCATTATAATCTAGTATCTCTTCTGTTCTGTTATTCTCTTGCTACTATCACCTCTTCCGTGGCTCTTAGTCGTGTGAACGGTCTTAGAATTGAAAAGCTAGATTGCGCAAAATTAACAGGAAAAAAACCATGTAACAATGAGGCACTATTAGAAACTGAAAGGATGAGATGTAAACATTAAAAGTCCTTTTCATTACCACAGTATAACTGCAGAATTATAATATATACCTCTGCACTAAGAGTTCAAAAATGTAATATCAGAGACTAAAAAGTAGAAAATAAATTGGTAATTTTTTTTTTAAGTCACAAGCTTTTATGAAATGCACTAAAAATTAAAAAATAATTTTCCAGCATTCTGATATTATCATAATAATAAAAGCGATGGCCGCAAATCAAAGCATAAGTTAATCTAAATTTGTGATCTAAACACTTAAAGAATATTCAACATAGCAGGTCATCAAAGATATGTTTGATGTGCCGCAATATTATGCCATTGCCATACCTACCAAAGAGAAATGCTGGGGTATCTTGGGTCGGGTTGGGTGGGCTTGCTTGGTACCTCTGCATTTTTCTGCTAGACAGATTCTTGCAAATAGTGATATTTAATTGATACGCGGATATCTTATCGTGCTAACATCGTCAAAATTTCCATGAGTCGGCCATCGCTTTTATTATTATGATAATATCAGAATGCTGGAAAATTATTTTTAAATTTTTAGTACATTTTATAAAAGCTTGTGACTTCAAATTTTTTTTTAACCAATTTATTCACCATGTTGACGACCATATTTTGCAGTTTATTATAAATATTTTGACCAATTTATTTATCATCTTGACGACCATATTTTGCAGTTTATTATTCAAAGAAGAAAGATGGAAAACGTGCTGTGTGTGGATCGATAAAAATCAAAACGAATTTTATACTTCACACAAAGGTATGTGTGCCTAACTTGCAAGTGTCAGAAGGAAAAATAAAAATTATTTTTCAACTATTTTTCACCATGGGATCCATTTTCAGATATCAGAGAAGACTTAGAGCAATAAGAGACTTGCAAAAATTGTTAGACGAAACAACAGCGGCAGAGCCCATGTGGAAAAATACTCCTTTCGCCAGTAGGAACAAAAAGTTTATCAAGAGGTGGAAACACCAACTTAAAAAACTCAACAGGTAAGGATCTTTGTGACAAAATAAAATTAATTAATTTACATATTACTCACTATTTTTAACAAATTAAAAGCTGATAGAATCTAGGATTAGCCCTAAGGAACACCCATTATAGATTCCAGTGTCCATTCTTGAAAAAAATTTCTACATAAAATTGGGGTCAAAACTCAACTGATTTTTGTTTAAATCGTGTCAAAGTTTTAAAATTTAGAAGCCATTATCTTTCAAATAGTACAAATTTGACGTGTCTCACCTTATAATAATTTTTTAGCAGGAATATTATAGATCTAAAAAAGTTCCATGTCTTGGTCTAAAAGTTAAAAAAATATATAATTTTTCTTGAAAGTTAACGAGTTAACTTTGTCTAAACACCTGTGCCTAGGAAAATCCCTTGTTCAAACTTTTGACTGCAGGCGCGTGTCCCCTCACTGTCTTGTTTCAGTCTGATGGTGGTCTGAAGATGAAGCGTGCATGGACAGAGCGTGCGCGGGCGATGATCACGATTTTAGGGAAATTTTTGCGTTATGTCAATTATTGATGGTGAAGCTCACCGAAGCTCTCGTCTCGTTAAGAGAATCTATCGGAAAAAATAGTGCATTTAGTGTAGGTGAACCCCTCAAAATTCAACCAGTGTAGTGAGGTGACTATTTCCACCAAAAAATATCACGTTTTGGGGGGTAAATAATAATTGTTTTAATTAACGCTTTAACTTTATCAAACCAGATGATCGTACAACCTGTCGATAAATCCTAATTTTGGAAGTACAATTTAACTTTGTATATCAACCTGTTTTGTTTCAAAACATTTTTTATGTTTTGGGTATAAAGAATAATGGTTTTAATTAATTTTATTCAACCGTAATGCTTGTATTTAGGTACCTATGTACCTGCTGATAGTGCTGATCAACACTAACTTTGGGCTGAGTCGTTCCTTTAAGCAAACTGTTTTGCTTTTAAAAATTGGTCAGTTTAAACACAAAACAATATAAACAAAACAGGTCAACTACCTATCACCTTTAACATTAAAGGCGATGAGTCAAAAGCCACTGTGGCTTTTGAAAGAATTCGTGCAAAATGCGCAGTGTTGCCAAACGTTTTAAACTTTAATTACCTATATTTCGAAAACAACTAATATTTGGCCCCCATTTTATATAAACTTTTTTTCTTATTTTGGCCTCCTCTATCACTCATTAAAATATTGTGAGTCATATCGTTTACACCCTGTATACAAATTCAATTTAGGAAGTTTTAAGTATTTCTAAGGATATAGAAAAAACTGCCTGTTGCAATTCAATTTGACATTTGGATTCTTAATAAAAAAACTAAACAAGCAATAAAAAATTCTTAAACAAAATAGTTATCTCTCTTAAAAACGTCCTCTACTTTATAAAAAAGGCTTCCTATTGTAAGTATCGAAATTTAGGACGCCATTTTAGCTCAACAATATTTGTAGAACCCTTTATATACAAGATTTGTCATTTTAGATCCCGCGCATGCGCTGAAGCCGGCCTACTAGACAAAAACCTGATGCGTCGTTCGCTGATTTTCTACAACAGCGTGGCGGCGTACTTGCTCAGTTTGATGACCGGCGCGCCCTCTGGCTGTCCGATCCCGGACCTGCCACTGCCCCCGCCTCAGTCGCCGGCTTTTTACGCCGTTCCCGAGTGGTACGTCGAGGATATTGCCGAATTTTTACTGTTCGCTTTACAGTAAGTATGCAACAATATTCCAGTTCTTTAAGTTAGTTTTGAGAAAAATAGTCAAACTCAAATGATATAAAAATATATGGTTTTAAAATAACTTTATAGTAAACTAACATTACTGTTTAGCTTTAGTTCAAACAGCAAATGAACAAAACTATTCACTTATTAATGAACAAAACTTAATTTTACTAAAGTCGAAAAACATTAATATTATTATTAAGTAGAGGAATATATATACCTGGGACAAATTACTAAACTGAAAAAAGAAAACTAAACAGCTGAAATCAAGAGACGAGTAAGATTGGCCTGGGCAGTATTCGATAAATTAGGCTACATATTAAGAGTTAAAAAATATCCTCAGTACCTTAAAACGAAAGTGTATAACCAATGTATCCTTCCTGTACTTACCTATGGATCCCAGACCTGGACACTTACAAAATCAAACATGGATAAGGTAACAAAAGCCCAAAGATCAATGGAAAGACAAATGTTACATGTAAAGCTGACAGATGGAAAAAGGAATTAATTGATAAGAAATAAATCAAAAGGGATGTCAGAGGAGAAGTAGCAAAATTAAAATTGAAATTTTCCGGTCATAATATCAGACAGAAAGACGATCGACGGAACAAATGTATTGTAAACTAGAGACTTTGGGCAAATAAAAGAAGTAAGGGAAGACCCCAAATGAGATAGCGAACGATTTGAAGAAACACGCGGGAACTAGATGGATGAACACGGCGACAGACAGAGAAGAGTGGAAGATATTGGGGGACGCCTATGTCCAAAGATGGATTGAAGAAGGCTAAATAGATAGTAAGAGATAGACAGAACTCTATTTTGCTGGGACGCCAAACTTTTTCCTTTGCGAAAATTCTTTACAATGAGTCCTGAGGCGCAAAATTTTAATTTAGTGACTGTAAAAAATGCATTAAGTAGTAATCATTTATATCAAACATGAAAAAACGTTTATCCTACAAATTGGATGCCTTGACGGCCGTGTTCCCCAACACAAACATGCCAAAAGAACGAGATAAAAAAGTAACATAATCGTCTAACTAAAAACATCTATATATTTATCGGATTCACAACATTCTACGTCTTCCGATACCCAATCTCCACTCGTTTCTGTTTGCCCATAATTCATCATCTAGGCCTCTTATTCTTATTTCACTGTCTATTCCTTCTCTCCAGCTTCTCCTTGGCCGTCCTCGTTTTCTTCGGCCAGTTGGTTTCCATTGTAGTATTTGTTAAGGTAGTCTTTCATCATTCATTCTTTGTACATGTCCGTACCACACCAGTTGTTTTGTTCTTATATTATCCACTAAAGTACGTTTACCCACTGTCATAATTTCTCTTATTCTTTGATTTGTAACTCTTTCTCTTTTTGATTTCCCTGCTGCTCTTCTCCAATAGTCCATCTCCGTAGCGGAAAGCATTTTTTATGTTCTATCCTTGATTGGCCATAGTTCTGAGCCGTATGTAATAATACTTTTTACAATGGTGTTATATATAAGCTTTTTGTTATGTTTTGATATACTTTGGTCCCAAATTATTCCATTTAATAAAGTTATTGCTTTTCTTCCTTGTACGTTTCGATCTTTTATAGCTTTGTCTAGTGTTCCGTCAGCTGTAATTTTCAGACCTAAATATTTATACTCATCACAGGACTGAATTCGCTGCCCGGTATTTAAGATTAGATCCTGTTTCAATCCACCGATACACATATACTCTGTCTTATTGAGATTAACCTCTAGTCCCCACTTATTGTACTCTTCTATTAGTTTTCATATCATTTATTCGAGGTCGTCATATTCTTGAGCCACTACTATCTGATCATCGGCGAAACATAAAGTATACAAGGTGGTTTCGTCCAACGGAATTCCCATGTTTTGGCATTTTCTCTTCCATACTTTAAGGACTTGTTCCAAGTATATCTTGAAGAGCGTAGGCGAGATACAGCAACCTTGTTTAAGACCTTTATTTACTTGAAAGCCTTTGGTTAGTTTTGCTTTTATTTTAACTTTTGCGGTATAACTCTTTGATGGCCTTAATTAGTTGTACGCTTATGTTTGTGCTTTCCAACGCTTTCCAAAGTAGATTTAGTGGTATACTGTCATATACTAAAAACATCTAAAAATCCAGAAAAACTAAATTATTTCAGTGGACAATTAAAACTTTCCTCAAAAATAAGTGGAAACACACCATTAGAATAAACAACCCTAATTATATTGTTAGTCTTTCTTTTCATTTGTTTTTTTTTCAGGTACTTTCCAACTGTGATATCTGAAAACACCGAGGACACTTTGATCACGTGGTTGTTGGTGACGATCTGCTCGTCCAACATGGTCAAGAATCCTTACCTAGTTGCCAAATTAGTCGAAGTAGTTTTTATGATACTACCCAATATTCAACCTTTCTGTAAATCGCTGTACGAAAAACTGATGTCTCATCCCATCTCAAGCTCGCTTCTGCCCAGTTCTCTTATGAAATTTTATACAGACGTAAGTTTGTCCACTGCGCAGCCTAAACAGTAATCCTTTCTAAATTAAAAAAATATATATAGTCTAAATTATACGCATTTGTAATGACGTCACCAGGTGAGAAAAAAACGTATGGCGTAGATATTTTTGCCAATCAATGTTTTTTGGTTGACAGTGACAGATACTTCACATAACCAATTACCTACCTATTTAAATCATATACACTACTTTTTTTACAAAGTTTATTGTCACCGCTGTTTATAATATACTAAACAAAGATAAACAAAAATGACGTCATTACAAATGGGTATAATTTGAACTATACACTTCACTCATATGTAGAGCAACCTAAGAAAATAAATAATTTTCTCTTTGTTCGCTCCTTGCAATTTAATTTGTTTTGAAGAGGGATATTAGAATGATGAAACAATTTTAATGAATACAAAATGTTTAATTTGCCACAGCCTATAAACCTAATACTTGCAGATATTCGAAATGGTGTGGTCCAAAAGTAGAGCAACCAAGATTTTTTTTTTTTTTAAATATAAAACTGTAAATTTTTTTAATATCTAGTAGCATAACGTTTGCTCTTGATGACTGCTTGACATCTCGTCTTCATTGGTCTTATAAGTTTTTCAATGTAGCCTTCGGAAATTGAATTCCAAACTCTCTGAATTTCTTCATACAATTACTTCGTATTTGATAGCTTTTTCGTGTGAATTCTTCTATCAATTTCATCCCATAGATTCTCTATCGGGTTTAAATCAGGGTTTTGAGCTGGCTATACCATAACATTGACTTTATTATTTACCAACCAGTCTTTAACCAACTTTGATGTGTGCTTTGGGTCATTGTCATGTTGAAAAACCCATCTTAAGCTCATGTTATCCTCTGCCCAAGGTAACATATGGTTTTCTAATATATTCTGATAAACCAAGCGATCCATTATTCCATTAATTTTTATGAGCGGACCCATGCCAAACCCTCCAAAACAACCCCAAACCATTATACTACCACCGCCATGTTTAATAGTTGGTCGTGTATACTTCGGGTTAAACCTTTCATTTATTGGTCTTCTTACCCAGCAAACACCGTCTGATCTAAACAATTTAAAACGACTTTTCCATTTTTCGTAAGACCAGTTGACATGCTCTCTTGCAAATTTCAATCTTGCTTCTCTGTTTTTTCTAGAAATAAAGGGTTTCTTCGCCGATTTTCTTCCATATAGACCAGCTGAGATATTGAAATCCCTCCTAGCTGTTGTTTAATGCGAGAAGCGTTAATGAATGGATCTTCAATTCAATCTTTTTATATTTCTATCAAGTACAGCATCAGTTTTTCTTCTACCACTTTTGGGTATTCCTTCCAAAGTGCCTCTTTTGTTATAATTAGAAATAGTTCTAGAAACAATTGATTTGTTCAAGTTTAGATCTTTCGCAATTTTTTTTTTGTTTTTCTCTGTTTCTTAATTTTTCCAAAATTTTTTGTTTTACTTGAAGTGACAAATGCACACCTCTGGGCATTGTTAATCTTTAAACTTTAAAATACACTACAAGCAGACTAAAAAGCGCGAACAAAAATGATAAAAAAATAAATATTAAATTTGGTTGCTCTACATATGACCTACCCAAAAACCAAAAAAATCATCAGTAACGAATGCAGTCTCACAAAATGAACAAAAACCTTATCATATTTTTTTGTGTCAAGAGCCACAACTTATTTATATATAAATTCCTAAATACTATTTGCTAAAATGGGTTCTGTTAAATTTTTTAAAAAGTTGCTCTACATATGGGCGATAGTGTAAGTAGTTTCTTAAAATGTTAAAGATTCACTTGAATTGACAGTTGAAAGGGGCTATTTACTCTACAACTATCTGTCTCGCTTCTTGTCTGGTGTAGATAACATCGTCTCTCTCATATGGCAAGTAGCTTCATCTTTTATCCAGTTGGGCAAACTTCAGGCTGAATCGAGAGAGACAACACTTATCTGCAGACCACATACAGTGTGGAACAGCCAAATGGAATAAATTCGATAACGAATAAAAAAAGACGCTTGGACACATCGATTTGTATTTTTAAATGTGCATTTTTTCAACAATTGAAGAGCTCTCGGAAAAAAAAGGTCCAAAAACTGAAAATGTTCAATAAATCAATTTTTAGATTTAAAATTACTTTTTTGAAATATCCATGGTGATTTGGGACCAAACATAATATACTTTATTTAGCCCAAAGGCTCCAAATTACAGTTCTATTAACCGTTTGTAGACTTCTAGAACTGTTTGGTAATTATGGCTTCCTATTCTGTCGAATGACGGTAGTTCCCGGGAAGAAAGATGATGTCCACGACAGTATCAATTAAAAATTCAATCAATAATATATCGCAAAATATTAAAACAAACATAAAATTCTTAATTATTATAACGAAATTTCACTTTTTTCATGTTGACTACCCTATGTCCCCATAAACTTCACTAACTCTTCCATGGAATTTTATTTTTTTAATTTATTATCCATTTTAGCGCAACCAAACTACACTTACCAAAAATCTTTAACTTTTAATAAAATTAAATGGCTAAATGGCATTTTTTAAATCCTATCTTTCTACCACCATCGTTACTATGAAATGGACTTTCATCTTTTTTCCCAAGAACTTCGCAAAGGACTATCATCTTTTTTCCAGCAAGAGCTTAAATAGTTTTTTTTTCTAATTTGAAAAATACTTTTATTTTAAGAATTTTCATTTGTTATAGATGAAAAAAATATCAGAGAATACGAATTTGTCAAAATATCAAATTTTAAAAAAATGGACTTTCATCCTTATTCCCGAGAGCTCTTCAATTATATAGCGTGTGTCATGTGACAATGGCCAATGCCAACTTTCTTATTTTAAATACAACCTCCTGTATATTAATTTTTTGCTTTCTCCAGAAAGTTCTAGACATAATTCATGTAAAATGTCCTATACCTATAGTTGATGTTCTATTTAAGTGGCACCGCGTCATAGCTACGGTAAACCAAATTCTGCGGCAAAATCTAAGTAAAGAAGCTTTAAAAATTTAGTGTTTCACTTTGTACATGCAGTGTGCCGCTCGGGGCTTAATGTTCGAAGGATAAAACACTACGACCTTTTAAAGGAGAGATCAAATAGGTACTTACCTGATAAATAAAGATCCGAAACATAAAAGAGGATCCAAAATTATATTAAAATGTGCGCAAATATTGATTTAGTTGCAAAGACGGTAATTTGTTTTGTGAAAAGCTCCGTCATAATTTGTTTGACATACAGTCAAAATAACAACGAATAGAAAACGTCAAAGCCCTGCTAAATCAATAGTATGTTCGTAACAACCAGAGAATAGTATATATGTTCATTTCTAATGAAATCGTTTAGAAGAAGACATCAATAAAAGGCAAGTAAAATAGTAAGCTAATGACTAATTAGTGCAGTGCCTCATTTTGGGAATCAATATCAATAAAAAAATTAAAGGAAGTGCGTGCCACTGTATGTACCCCTCTACTCCCTTCCCGCCCATCAAGGTTTTGATGACGCGGTGTCACTTTAATACAACATCAACTATAAGTCTAACCATTTTTGAAATTTTGACAGTTCCAAAACGACAATTTCCATATTTCGAAAACAGAAGTATGGAAAATCGGCTTACATGCACCTATCCTTATTTTTAATTATCTATCGTTTGACATCAACCACGGCCACATTCGGTTTTAACGAAAAATCGGAAATTACGGTTAAACCGGAACTGTTCGTGTCATGCGAGGGGTCCAAACACTGAGAATTATTCAAGGAATATGAATGGGGTATACTTTGCGACTGTTTGCCTACAGGGGCTAATGTGTAGAGGGATAACCGGAGCTATGAGAACTACCCCGATCCTGGCCCTAGAGACAATTCTGGGACTACCATCGCTACCAACTTGGATCAAGAGGGAGGCGATGGGGACCTACCTACGTCTAAGGGACACGGGTCAGTGGAGAGGAAGAGGGGAAACAGCTGGTCATCTAGCTATAGAAGAGCTGACAATTAGAGAAATCCCCCTCACGTCAATGACGGTCAGCAGAGCACACGCACCTTGGAGGCTCGAGAAGAGGTACAAAATCCACATCCCAGTCAGGGAAGCGTGGCAGAGAGACGAAATGATGTTTGAGGAGAGCGCTTTAGTTTGCTACACTGATGGATCCAAACTATCAGAGAGGCAAACCACAGGAGCGGGAGTATACGTGGAAAAACTAGAAGTTCAGAAGAGCTACTCGCTCGGTGAGCAGGCTACTGTTTTTCAAGCAGAAGTCTACGCCATAATAATGGCGGCAACCCTAGAAGAGGTTCGGAACAGCAAAGAGGAGCTTATATATATATGCTCTGACAGTCAAGCCACCCTGAAGGCGCTAAACGCACCCAAGATTGCTGACGGCTTGGTGGAAGAATGCGCAGAGGCGCTGGAGACCCTAAGCGATGGCAAACGGGTGACGCTGGTTTGGGTTCCGGGACATACGGGGGTACCAGGCAACGAGAAGGCGGACGAACTCGCACGACTCGGGGCAGGAACCGCCTATGTAGGACCGGAGCCACTTTTGGGCGTGACAAAAAGACAAGTGCAAAGCGGACTCAACAAATGGGCCCAGGACGCGCTATTAAACTCCTGGGAAACAGGAACGGGTTGCAGACAGACCAGAGAATTCGTAGACCGTCCAAAAGCGACCAGAATTAGATGGATGCTGGGACGGACACGAAAAGACCTCGGACTGCTACAAAAACAAAAATAAGTTAGATAAACTCGCAAGACCCGATTTTCTTATAATAATTTTTTCCCGAAGTCGTAGCGATAATAATAATAATAATAATAAAGGTCTTTATTTTCCAGCTTAAAATACAATTTTACATAAAAATTTAATTCTAAATTCACCTAAAAGGAAGAAAAAAAAATGCCGGAAAAAAGCCGGAGATTAGTAATCTATCTTGAGTAACAAGATAGGCTCTGAATTAAATCTCAAGCTAAAGAAAAATAAAATAAACAGTTTTCTTGTTACCAGTATTTTTAAATTTCAACTGTGATAAACAGAAGAATAATCTTAAATACCTAGTTAACCTACCTAAATAACTATGTACTTATAATATAAAAACAAAATAGAAATAAGAGCGAGAAGTATTACTATTGAAATTGGAAGCTAAATATTTGTTGTTTTATAAAATGAATTAATTGTTGAATAAATGTTTTTTGAAACTTTTTATAAAGCCTGGAAAATTTTTACTTTTGATAGAATCAGAGATTGAGTTATATACTTTAGAAACTTGGTAACTAAAGCTATGTTTGAAAAATTCTAATCTATGTTTTGGTATAAGTATCTTATTGATATTTCGCAAGTTACGATTATGTACATTTCTATTAAACAAGATTTTAGCGAATAAGTAGGAAGGTAACTTATTTTTATTTATTTTGTGAAAAAGACAAGTTCTCTAACCGCTATAATTTCTGAGATAAATGCCGCGGCCAGCCTTATTGGACCACCCTGTATAGTTATATAACTCTTTTTAGGTTGAATCAACGGGATCTAGTTCGGAGTTCTATGATAAATTCTCAATAAGATATCACATAAGTCTGATTTTAAAAGGTAAGAAAAGTTAAAATATGCAATTAAACAAAAATTATATAATTTAAATAAACAAACTTGTCAAGCTAGTTTGAACTGCAATTTATTTAAACTCCTTGAGAAAGGTGACAAATAAAATAAATCGAGTACGATCTATTCCAAAACTTCTCCCGCTTATAAGTATTAGGTACGAATTGTATTTGTCAAGTGAGAAACAAACAACCGCTCATCTCTTATTTCTTTTAACATTTCCAAAACATTTTCAGACTGAATATTTTCAGACTTTTCCAAAACGCTTATGTAAGTTTTTAATTTTTTAGAAATGTGGGAGTCACCTACTCACCAACAAGCTATTATTATGGAATCAAAGACTGGCAGTCAGTTCGTTAAATTTATCAATATGTTAATGAACGACACGACATTTTTGTTAGATGAATCTTTAGAGTCGCTTAAAAGGATACATGAAATTCAGGAATTGATTGCTGATGAACAAAAATGGTAAGATTGTCTTTTATTCATTTTTATCAACATACAATGTGGCCGCCAAAACTAAGAGTGCCCTACAATAATTGTATGAAAATCTTATCCTTCAACTACAAAACAACTAGTAGTAAATTTGAAAACCTAACTTACAATGCTCTGACATAATCCTCTAACATATAGTTGGGTGCAAGTTTCTTTATTTGTAAGTTTTGTGTAGCTATAATTTTATTATAACAACGCAAAAAATGGCCTATATTGCATCAATTATATTAATATTAAAACATATTGCATTCAAAGAAAAAAATAGTTAAGCTTTGACCAAAATGCAGACCTAGTCCATTAAAATTAGCACTTGGCACCTTTTAGTAATTATTTGTGTTAAGCCCATCAGACACAAAAATGCATAGAATGGCGGCTTATGCAAGTTTGTGTGTGATCAGCTTTATACTTTTTTCCATTACAAGCTGAGCCCCGACCTATTCGAATGCCTTCGTTCATATATTCGGTTCGTTTTGTTTGCTTAGTGTAGACAATTTACCAACTCAATCCAGTGGACATCAAGATAATCTGTAATTTTTTTTTACGGGTATGTGCACTCGCAAGGAGATCCCTATCACGCTCGAGGAGCGGCAAGTACGCGGAAATGTTGGTGTATGTTGGTTTTGGGAAGCGATGCTGTTCTCCAGAGCTTCTGATATAATGAGGTTCTTGGTGCCTCTATTTTGACAGTAAATTGATGGTTACCGTCTGTTTGACGTGTTCGCCTAGTAGGTGCTAATCCCGGGGGGATCATACGTGCCAACTCTTCAGAGCATTTTTCGTAATAATACCTGTACAAGAGGGATAGATCGGCACAGTTCTTCGATGTTCAAGACTATCCAAGCTACGGGTAAGTGCGGGATCATTAATCAGCTTGATAGCTCGTTTTTGCGCGGTGTTCACAAGCATTAAGGTATGTTTGGGTGCCGCACGCCATATATGTGAGCAGTACTCTATAGTTGGTCGAATCTGGGCTTTGTAGAGTGTCAGCAGTTGGCTTGGTGTATACAGATGTCTTGTACGAAATAGCACCCCAAGCTTTTGGGACGCCCTTTTAGCTATATCTGCCACGTGACTGTGCCAAGACATGTTGGTCTCTGCAGTGACTTCTAAGATGTTCAACTGGCTCTGCAATGTGACAGCACTTCCAGATAGCATGATGTTTGGCTCACCGGTGCCGGTCTTTTTTGAAAACAGGGCTGCTTGGGTTTTCTGCGCGTTGAACTGTACAAGGTTTTTCTTGCCCCAGTCCTCTATTATCTCCAGGTCGTTATTTATCTGCGATATTTGAGTTAGTCTAAGATGATGGAATTCACTTGCGGAGAGACATGTGGGTGGTATGAGTGAGGAGACTACATTGCCATCATCTGCAAAGCAAGAAAGTGGATTTACTGGTTTATCTATGAGGTCATTTATGTAAATCAGAAAAAGTGTTGGCGAAAGGATTGCTCCCTGTGGCACACCAGCATTTATTTGGTAAGAGTTGGAGTTCTGGCCATCCAGTGCAACATAAATGGATCTATCCTTAAGGTAACTTTCAAACCAAGTGCAAAGTTTCGGCGACAATCATCCCATTGCTTTGAGCAGATTTTCATGCCAGACTTTATCGAATGCTTTAGATATATCTACAGCAATTGTTCTTGTTTCACCCCGCAACTCAATCGCCATAAGTGAGTGACATATGTAAGTGAATCCCCAGTTGACCTATATTTTCGAAATCCGTATTGCTTGTCGTTGATAATTTCGTACTTTTCCAAGTACTTGGTTAGGTGATTGTTCACAACTCTTTCCATTACTTTTGATATCACCGGAAGTAGATCAATTGGTCTATAGGTTAACGGACCTGTCCTTTTTTCTTTCTTTGGAATTAATTAAAACTAAAGCGTGCTAAAAAAAATAACGACAATACTTCTAAAAAATTATATTTTATAAGGCGGTAACTAACAAACTTAGTTTTCAAAAAAATTCAAAAAATGTTATCATATCTAACTTTTGTTTACGAAAATCAGCTGCACCACCTGTGAATTGAAAAATTCGACATATATATATAAGATCCGCCTATTGAGTTGTAAATCAACACTTTTTCAGGTCAAAACTTCCAACAGATCAACAGCAAAGTAAAATGCGTCAATTGACAGCAGACGAGCGGCAGTGCCGGTCGTACCTCATGCTGGCCCGGGAAACCGTCGACATGTTCCATTATTTGACTGTAGAAATCAAAGAACCATTCCTGAGGCCGGAGCTGGCTGGTAGACTAGCTTCTATGCTCAATTTTAATTTACAACAGCTTTGCGGAAAGAAATGCAAAGATTTAAAGGTAAAAAAGATTTTGTTTCTCTTGCATTTTTTCCGTACGTATGCTTTTAGAAAGGGCGCAATCTAATAAATACAAAAGAAATTAAAAATAAAAAGCAGGGAAGCAAAATAAACTGCAGTGGAAAGAGAAGATGCACTCCCTGACCATGACAACCCATGGTCTCAGGCCGTAATAACACCAGTTGTGTTTGTATTGCCTTTGCGACGTCGGTGTCGGTCAGCGGAGTTTTAAGTCAACAATAACGTCAATAAATTTACGTTGTGCGCTATACAATAGAGACCCACTAATTAGGCGCTGACTCGTGACGTAGGTTGACATTAGCACCCCGACATAAATTGTAATTTTGGAACATACTCATTTGCATCTCTTTTTAAAGCACAGCTTATTTTTTATTGCTGTCCAACCCATAGCGCTGCACAGTGGGCTCCCAAATCTGATTTTTGACCAAAATTAGAAAAATAGGTTTTGTCACAATATTTTGTTTTGAAATGAGAAAGAAGTAATTATCAATCAAAATGGCGAATCCAAAATGGCGAAGTTTCCTACTTATGAACCGCTAAGTATGAAATTTAGTGATAATAGTCGCTAAATATGATTTTTGACTTAAATTTAAAAAAAACTTATTTACCAATAGGTTTTAAATTTGGAACCTTGGCGTGTCTAAAGTCGTTGAGTATAATTATGAAATCAAACTTAAAAATTAAATGACGAATCCAAAAGGGCAGAGTTTTCTATTTATTTGTAAAATTGAAACTTTGGGGTGTATAAAGCCGATAGTTAAGATTTCTAACTCAAACCTAGAAAAAATATCATGGCGGATCCGAAATGCAGAACTTTTACATTTATGAACCGATATGTATTAAATCTGAAACTCTGCGGTGTTTAACGTCGCTTATTATTATTTTTTACTCAAACAAAAAAACTTGCACGGCGGACCCAAAATCTTTATCCTATACACTATCCTATATTTATAAACCGATTTGTGTCAAACCTAGTACTTTAGTTAAGGTTAAAGCTCACCGTGTAATGTGCAGCAAAGCTGCGTTGAAAAGGCTGAGGAGTTTACATAACTAACTAACATAAGCTAAAATCAAACTAAAATCAAAAATATTAAAAAAAGTTAAACGGTATTATCTTTGGCTCTACCAAAAACTAGAAAATAATACGAACGTAACCCTCACTTTGTAGCGGATAAGAACCTGCAAGTTTAATGACTGCATAATCAAATAAAAATGATTTTTCTAGAAAAAGTTGTTTTTAAGTTCAACAAAATAAATATTTTTAAAGCGTCCACTTTTTTATACTAGTTTGTTAAAACCCAGGTTTAGTAAACTGCTGATGAGTTGAAATAGAACCGTTTACCTCTAAAGCTTTTTTACCTAATTCTTCTTTCATAAACAATCCACCTGTAAAAGTTAGTTTCATCTGTAATTTTTGGTTTTTGAGATATTGCAGTTGGTTTTTATTATGGAGTGACCATCTTTTTATTTGTTTGAAATTAGTATATAGCTAGTATTTTTATACATTATTTATATTTTTTATTAATATATATTTTTCCATGTTTGTTTGTTTAGTTTAGCCTAAAGTGTTTTAAAAATAATAAACAAAATCTTTTCTAGCAGCAGATTTTAAAGTACAATTTTTGAAAAATATGTATATTCTTTATAAAAATAAAAATTTTTAAAACATGGTTGATGAAGGAAGCAAAATTTTTGTCCAACATTTATAAGAAATTTATATTTTTATAGAATTTCAGAAATGCCACGCAAAAACCATTGTCTGAGCTGTCTATACATTAAAATTGGACTCAAAATATACGGGTAGAAAGTCTAATTAGGGGAAAGGGGGGCAAAATGGGATACTTAATTTTATAGGCTTATTTCTCCTATTAAATGGTCACCATTGCGTTCGTCATTTGGAATTAAGTTGGCTATACGTTATCTTTATGTTCTAGTTTTTAGTTTAAACGATTTAGAACATCATCCTCATCACCATCCTTTTATTTTTGTAAAAAGTTGCTTTTGGTAAAATGGGGTGCCTATGTGGCGAAACGGGCGGGCCGGTTGTGTAATTTAGAATCAATATTTTTGTAAGACCAGTCTTATTTATTAAAATACTAGACAAGTTAAAAATACTTATTGTTGTAATATATTGTAAATACATTTATAATCATAAAATTTAGTAATTACAGAATTTATAAAGAATTACAGCGACCAAGTCATCGCTGCCGACTCTCCTACACGAATTTTTCGTCAATTTTTTGCAAAGAGAACATAAAATACGAGTTTCAGTGATGTTGTTATCAAAAAACAAAAATGTTTTTTGGGCAAAATGGGTTGTAGGTTACTAGGTATAACAAGGTGTAACGTGTCATTTTTGCGTTTAAGGCAACGTTACATATTTGTTTATTTAGGTAAATAATCAAGGCTCTTTGATTCGTCTTTCTGTACACAAATCAAGGGTATTTTATAGAGCTAGGTTTGGAGGTTATATAGTGTCCAAAAAGTTACCTTATAAAGGAGACATTCCATCGAATTACTGTGGACACTACGCACATCGCATTATCTGGACATCGTAATTGGAATTTAAGATCACAGGCTTCGGGAAAATCACATAAAAATTTTGGTTGTTTTGGTTTTATCTGTGGAATTTTGTGATTCTCTTGTCGTCATGAAATTAAACAGCTGGGAAATGGCGGTGTTGCCGCATCACAAATGGTTTCAGTAACAGGAAGGAAACATTTAGATGAACAGTTCATTCCCTTACGCTTATTTTCGAGGATATTGGGACAATCCGAACCTCATATCCTTCACGGATTAACTAGTTTTGATAGTACGAAAACATATTTGGGTTGACCAGCAACAACCTTTGTATTTATGAAGATAAAATAAATACGAGTTATGCACTTTTGTAAATGGGAGATAAACGAGGGATAAAAACCAAGACTAGAAGAATAAACGAAATCGTGTAACTTAACATCTGAACACTTGTGCCTGTAAGCAGTAGTTCAGTGTGTATTTTTGGGTTCAGGTTCAGAAACAACTTTATTACTGTAGAAATGTTTTACAACAATGGCGTTAAACCATATGAATATTAGAGAAAACATTTATAAAGAGCGAAGGAAACTTTTGGCTAAGACTGTAACTGGAGTGCAACTAAATTCTGCGCTCAGTATAGCTTTACTCATATGGGAATTGGTTGAGTGTTCGAATATTCCTGGGTTTGATACATGCTCGAATCTTCAGTAATTGATTTTACAGTTGATGGTTTCAATGCTGAGCTTTTTACAGTCCGGTAGGCAAATGTTCGGTCTATGTATGGAGGGTGTCTCGACGTCCTTGTTATCAAAATTTCAACCGTGGAAATAGATCCGACAACACCTCAATGCACGTTTTACATACTTTCAATGTCCCCTTGGTCAGTGCTGGCCCCTACATACCGGTATGGAACTATTGCTGTATTTCCTCATTGGTTAGTTTGAAAACCGCGGGTCTTTTCTTCCAGTCTCGTTTTACTGTCCCCACTCCCCACCACATTTGAAAAACGGTTTCCGGCCACTTCATTTTTTGTGTTCTGCCTGGTCTGTTACTAACGAATTTTGGCTGGGTCGACAACAGTTTCTGGGATCGCCTTTGTTTTTGGTTTTTGGCACTGCAGCGAATTGCAGGAGATATCCCAGAAACTGTACAAGTGAGTCCGTCGTGTCTAGGGTAATCTAGAGTGACGCTCGCACCCTTTTGAGGGGAATTTAAGTCGGCCTACGCCATTTGTACGGGGAAGAGCATTGGTAAGTTCGATTTTATTTTTTTCATTTTTTTTATTATTTGAGGACTCTTCAAGATAATATTTGCCTCCCAAATTGTAATTATTTTTCGTGTGAAATGTACTTTTTTTTGACAAAAGACGTGGGGAATTTTGGCGTTTTTATATTTTTCTTTTCACCACGTGTTGGATAAAAACTATATATTGTTTTTCTCCTTTGTCTACAGCCCTGTCCATTCCATCGACAGCGGTGCTGGACGCTGGTGGGAAGCCGGACGAGCCAGTTGTAACCCTGGGAAAGGTACGTAGGGTTATTTTAGTTCATCTGTTTAAATCTGCTGTATTTTATTGAGTCGACATGGGGTTCTCCAGGAAACTGAAACATTTCATTTTCCACAGGGTTTTACGCTCGGGCAAGAAGCCAACAACCTTTTGACCACCATGTGCTGCCCTAGCACCATGTGCTAAGCGAGCATGAGGGGAGACGAGGGCAAACCAGGAGCAGCAGTAGCAGTGAGGAGGTGTCTGGACAACTCCAGGTTTACAAACTAGAACATACATTTATACATAAAATAATCACGGACCAAGGTAGGAGCAAGCCTTAACTATAATTTTTTTTCATATATAATTGTCACAATATAATTTAGACATAATCTTTTCCAATATAATTTTTACAGTATAATTTAACACCTCTTGTAAACGCAAGATAAGGTATGACGTCATAACCCTAGTTTTGCGGCATATTTACTACATTGACTTGTTTCCTTCATTTCATTTATTTAAGGTAATTTTACTGTCAAATTTAAAGTGCCTTGCTATTTTGGCCCTATTTAAAGTGCCTTGCTATGTTGTCCCTGACTTGTTTGGTATTTTTCTCAGGTTTTACAATCAAAATATACAAGATGAACTAAATTTTTGCGTTATTTGTACAACCCAGTGACCAACTTTGCGGAGACAAAAGAGAGATGAGATTACATGTTTTAGCGGTTTCTTTACACTTTTTTTACCTCATGGGGTGGATCTCGGACTGGGTTGCTACCTGTCTCATTCTACCCAACGTAGAATGATGACAGCAGATATTTGGTCCAGATCTCCCCTATGATGGAACGATTGTGGAAGTGTATTTTTTTTAACAATCATTTATATAACCGAGTCTCACACTACTGACTCAGATGTAGGTACACTATGACCTGTTAAAGGAGTCCATCTACCTGTAAAGTGCTTCTAGTTTTGTCATCTTAATTCAATCTTTTAGAGTTTTATTCTGTTTATTTTTTTTTTTGGCTTTTTAATTACACAAATATTCTGGAAGCCTTGGAAGTAAGTAGAATTTCATTGTTTAGCTACAACGTTTGGGTTGAACTGTATTTTATTTAAGATCTTCTTTGTAAAACATTGGTATTAAATAATGTGGCGCACTTAAAATTTTCTTACTTCTGAACCCCCCCTTCTCCACTGTATAAAAGTTACCGGGCATATCAATGTTTTACCTAGCTGGAAAATACAGTTCTGCTTCCAGATATTTGTTTAATTATTCAGTGGGTTTCAGTGTCACAAAATGGCGGCAACTTCTTTAAGCTGCCACAAATGTCACCCAACGCATTTTAAAAGGCCACAAATTGGCGCCCAAATTTTTTTTTAACTTTTTTAAAAGGCCACAAAGGTACCCCATTTTGTCCCCATGGAAAAACCTCGTTTTGGCCCAAACCGTCAGTTAAATTCAAACAAAAATCATACATTGTAAAGGACTAATCTTACGGGTGATGCGTTTAATTATGAATAATACATAAACCCGCTAATCGTTCAATGTAAACAAAATTTTAAAAAGTCAGTAAAAAATGTATTTACCGTGACAAAATGCGCAAGCTATTTCTACAATAAACAGCGCACAACATCAACTGTTGAGCAAAAACTAACTGAAGCTCAGCCGACCGGCACCAATCATATTGCAGAGAATTGATCCAGTCATAAGGATAAAACATCTGATATTAAGAGGTTTTATTTTTGCGCAATTTGCTTAAAACTGCGATATCCCGTTTTACCTGCGTACCCCATTTTGCCCCCATTTCCCCTACCTCTTTTTACAAGATTTATTTTATGTGAATTTTATACAACATAAAATATTGTCGTAAAATGGCTTAAAATCTGGATCAAACCGCCATACAAATATGGTACTTTAACGCGTTCATTTAAAAGGAAAAATGACACTTCTAAAAAATAACTGAAAGTTACGTCAATTAAGTCATTGTTTTTTCAAGGCCTGCTGCACTATCTACTATTTTTAGTAAAGAGGTTTAGAAGTTTCAGTATGTTTTTAATTTAACGCTTTTTGGTCAAAAATTAGATCCGCGAGCCCACTGTGTGCATTAGAAAATTCATTGACGTTGATTGTCAAAATGGCACAACTGTTTTAGACTGGATGCGCCTGTCCCACTACCTGTATGCCCGCAGTTAGAAAAACGATAACTGGAATGGACTGTATATATTTTATTAAATAAAAGCGCGAACAAACATAAATATATTGATACAAAATCACGAAATAATTAAAGGTCCATAGGTTAATTGCTGGTACCCACACAACGGAAATCAGAAACAAAGTACTCACCAGTTTGCAGCCAATTTCTCCACGTTCCAGGGGCCCCTGTCTGGATCTAATGATGGCACCACGTAGCTGAAGGGCTGAAGTTTCTAGTTCTATGCTTCAGTACACCAAAATCGAGCACTTTCAAGTGTAGAAATTTGTAATAGTTGGAGAAAGTAATTAACACGCCATTTTTCTCGAGGCGGTAGAAAGGATCTCTCTGATTCTTGGTGCGCATGTCAATGCGCGAAAAATGTACTCTGTCCTTCATCCAATTGTGTGGTTTTAAAATTTAAAAACAACCGCGAAATTTAGCGGGAGCTAACATAACTGCCCTCCAAAACACACAATTTTAGAATATCAACCGGACAGATATAGATATAAGAAAAAATGATCGACCGATAAATATAAATGAATGGAAGACAGATAAGTATCGTAAGTTTATTAAGAGATAACGAAATCCCGAAAAAGGCAACTTTAATAGGTAGAAAAAGTGAAAATTAGTTTTAATTCGGCAAGAGGCACAGTTTTACAACTGGCCGCTTGTAAACACCGGTAGCCGTTCGTACCGTCGCTACACGCACTTGACCGTCTCCGCCGGGATGCAGTTCGATAACCCGACCGACTGGCCATTTCAAAGGTGATTGGATGTGATCACTCGTTATGATAACCAAATCATTTAATTTGATATTTGGGGACAAATCAGCCCACTTGTGTCGCTGTTGTAGCGTATGCAGATACTCTACAGAATACCTTTTCCAAAAATCATTATGTAGTTTTTGGATTAGTTGCCATCTCGAGAGCCGATTTAGGGGAACCTCGGACAAATCTGACTCCGGAATTTCTGAATTAAGGGTCAAAAAATGCCCAGGGGTAAGAGGTTGAAGATCGTTTGGGTCTGAGGAGGCAGGAGATAAAGGGCGACTATTAAGTACAGCTTCTATGCGACATGGAAGGGTGGACATTTCCATGATGGACAACTTCTGGTCGCCGATAACTCAAACAAAGTGAGTTTTAAAACTTTTGACGCCAGCTTCTGCCAGGCCATTGAAATGTGGACTGAGAGGGGGTCCCAGATGCCAACGAATAGAAAGTCTGGTGGACGCACTTCTTGCGTAATCAAGTAATTGGTTACGAAACCCTATAAAATTACTGCCCTGATCTGACCAGCATTGCGTCACGCTTCCACGTCTGGAAATGAATCGATGGAATGCACCTACAAACCCTTCGGTGGACAGTTCCATGGTTAGTTCCAAATGCACGCAATGTGACAGACAAACACACAGACATACGATTTGAAAGCTTTACAACCACGGTAACGATAAGGAATCACAAAGAAAGGTCCACAAAAGTCGATAGCTACACTCGAAAAAGGTTTAAGTTGATTGATTCAATGAGCTGGAAGAGAACTCATTATGGGCGGTCTATAGGGTTTAGGGTTGATTCTAAAACATTGCAAGCACTTGGATATGGTTCTTTGAATTGCCCGTCTGGCAGATAATATCCAAAATTGCTGTAAAAGCAGATTATGTAATGTTTTAAACCCAGGATTGGTATTGGTATTGTCGATGAGTGGACTCGATAAGAAGAGTAGTTAAACGATGGTTACTCGAAAGTAAGACGGGGTGTTTTGCAGAATAAGACAAAAGGTCAGATTTTTGTAATCTGCCACCGACTCTAATGATATTATTTTCATCAAGAAAAGGTGAAAGTTTTCGAAAAGGTTTCGGTATTGGTTTATCCTTAGATAACGCGGAAAAAAGCTCAGAAAAGCAAGAACCTTGAACGCGTTTGATAAGAAGGTATAACGCACTTTGCATCTCACCGGTGGTAGGAAAAACAATATTTTCAAAAATAATTTTTTGGTCCGGTGGATTAGTGGGTTTTTGATAGGAATGGTTTTGAAAAAGGTTAACTATTCGAAGGACATAACAAATGATACGTTGAATTTTTGATATAGATGAATATTTGATAAGAAGCTGATCTAAGAAGTTAAATCAATCGGCATTTTTGATTTATGAAAATCGGGCCATTCGTTTTCGGGAGACCACAAAAAGACGGTGCGTTCCAGCTGTGAAGGGGTGGCCCCTCGTGACGCAATATCGGCTGCATTTAAAGCAGAAGGAATGTAGCGCCATGAGTTTGAGGGAATGATTTCTTGGATTCTACTGACTCGATTTCCAACAAAGGTTTGCCAGCGATTAGGAAGGGATGAAAGCCAGTGCAATACGACTTGCGAATCGCCGAAAGTAACGATATTTGTAAAAGTTATTTTTCCTTTATAGCTAGATAAGACGAAATCAATTAATTCGCTTAAAAGAAATGCGCCTAGGAGTTCTAGCCTAGCCAAAGTTTGTGACTTTATAGGCGCGACCCTAGATTTTGCAGATATGAGAGAAACAGATATATTGTTTTCCTCTTCTACACGAAAATATACGACGCCTGCGTAGCCTCGAATTGAAGCGTCACAGAAGCCGACGATTTGACAAGTATTGCTTTTAGACAGTTTGATTTTTCGGGGTAATTGAAAATTGGAAAGAAGCGGGAATTCAGAACGAAGTTTGTTCCAAGAGTCGATGATAGAAGAATCTGGTTCTTCGTCCCAGCCTATTTTCGATATCCACAACTGTTGCAAAATAAATTTTGCTTGTAGCAACAAGGGACAAAGAAAACCTAAGGGATCGAAGATTGTTCCTATGATAGATAAAATAGAACGTTTAGTTGGGGGTTTGTCCTTCATTCGGCATTGATAAGAAAAAATGTCGTTTTTTGGATGCCATTGAAGGCCTAAAACTTTGATAAAGTGTGGTTCATCCTTGTCAAAAGAGAGAGGCATTTGACCATCGGATTCTGGCAATGTTGCCAATAACTCAGGACAATTGCTTGCCCATTTTTTAAGTTCAAATCCTCCCGACTTCAACAAATCATTGAGTTCCGTCTGAAGGGAAAGGGCTTCAGAAAGCGAAGGGCTAGTTCCCAAGATATCGTCGATGTAAATTGACGTTTTTAGAACAGTACTAGCCATAGGAAAACGTTCCTTTTCTCTCTCTGCCAGCTCATTTAATGTACGCATAGCTAGAAAAGGTGAGCATGTCATGCCAAAAGTGACAGTAGAAAGTTCCCACACTGAAAGTGGGTTCTGTGGAGAAAACCTCCACAATATCCTTTGATAAGGACGGTGATAAGGATTGATAAGGACTTGACGGAACATCTGTTTGATATCAGCAATGTAGGCAATAGGATTAAGACGAAACGTAAGGAGTAAAGAAGCAATATCCTTTTGAAGTTTCGGTCCAGATAACAACGTGTCATTGAGACTAATATTTTTTGGGGTGACTGCCGAACAATCCCAGACTACCCTTAATTCTGTACTTAAGCTTTCCGGCTTTAGTACGCAATGATGTGCCAAAAAACATGATACATCGACTTTTGGTTGACTAGATAAAACTAGACTCATGTGATTAGAATCGATATAGTCTTGCATGAAACTAGAATAGGCAGTGTACAGATCATGATTTTTGAGTAATCTATTTTCTAGAAGTAAAAATCTACGATAAGCTTGCGGATAAGTATTTCCTAGGTCAGGGTTTATTTTATCTTTAAACGGAAGATCTACCATGAATCTACCGCTCGGTTGCCGTACGACACTCGCAGTAAAAATTGATTCCGCTTGTTTTTCTTCCTTTGATAAGATTTGTTTTTTAGGCAAATGTTCGATTTCCCAAAACCTAGGGATAATGACCTCCAAAGGAGGTGAATGACTCGTTAAAAAACAACGTTCCGTAAGACTACCTACTTCGTCAACTTTTCCCATGACGACCCAGCCAAAGATGGTTTCAAGGGCTGAAGGTTGCCCTATTTGTCCAAGAACCCTGCCCTCCTTGAATATCTGTGCGAATAGCTCGCAACCAATAACTAGGTCCACAGGTCTAGATTTGAAATAAGATGGGTCGGCAAGTTTAAGGTTTTCCAAGTGTTTCCACTGATTATCGTTCAAAGTGAATGTAGGCATATTGGAACATAGTTGTGGAACAACAATTGCTTCAAAATTAAGTAAAGGAGTGACCTGTCCTTGTGGCTTAATGTGACATTAAACGAGCCCTTTGGAAGTAAGAGAAGACATTTGATTTAATCCGAATATTTCAGTGGTGTAACTTCGCCTAGGAAGATTAAGACGCTGAATACACTTTTCACTGATGAATCCTCTCTGTGATCCAGAATCAAGCAGTGCCCTTACAGGTTGAAAATTTCTGTAACCGTCCATAACATCTATTATGGCGGTGCATAAAAGAAAGGTACCTGAAGGTCCTGAGGTATTTAATGACACATGAAGATTATTGACAGGTGGTGTGTGAATGACAGGACTAGTATCTTGGCTTCCAGACTCTTTATTAATTTCTAAGATATGAGTTAAAGTGTGGTGCCTTTTACTATTGCAAGTCCTGCATGAATATTTTGATTTGCACATGTCTACCCCATGCGAGGGATGAAAACACGGTAGACATAATTTTTTCTGCTTGACGAAAGATAGGCGATCGATAGGTGAGAGGTCAAGAAATGTTTGACATTTCGAAAGTACGTGACCTTGATTACACCGGAAACATTTTATTCCCGTGCTTGAATTAGTTGAGGTGCCAACCAGTCCTATAAAAGGCGAATTGGATGATTTATAGGTAGGCTTTTGCCCAAACTGATTTTGCATAGAATTTGATTTTTGATAGGTAGGCACCTTTTTGGGTGCTGTTGATTGAGGAAGTGATTCCAAAACTTTACATCTTTTTTCTAGAAATTGAAAAAGTGACTGAAAAGTGGGAATTTCGGTATTAGTATTGGCGTGACTCATTTCGAAATTTGAACGCGTCGGAATATCCAATTTTTCTAACAGAATGAAAAAAATAATAAAGTCCCAACTGTCAACGTCAAAGCTAAGTGATTTTAAAATTTCTAGGGATTCTGAAAAGGTGTCAATTAAATTACGCAATTCTTTAGCTGACTCGTTTTTTAATGTATAGTTCATAATTGTGCTTAAAGCATTATTTGCGAGGTCTCGCTTGTTTTGATATCTGTTGACTAATTTGTCGTAAGCAATTTTATAATTTTGATCAGATAAGCTAATCCCTGATATCAATTTTAAAGGCTCATCCTCGAGATATGAAAATAAATATTGAAGTTTTCGAACGTTACTTAGACTTTGATTTTGATCTATAATGTTATTAAAAAGATCGAAAAAGCTTGGCCATAATTTTTTATCACCTCGAAATATGGGAATACCTAACTCTTTGAGTTTTGGAGTTTCAGATTCGTTTTGACGAACATATGATCCCGAAAAGGATGGGGCCTCAACCGGAAATATTTCAGAGTAAACCCCTTTACACGCATAAAATTATTTACGAGCTTCTGAAAGGATCGCATCTTGCGTTTTAAACTCCTCGTCGTCCGAGTCGTCTATCAGCATAATGAAATCATTATGTGCCAACATGCATTTATCGAAGGTTTCATCCAAATCGGAATACCTCACTTGAAACTCGTTTCTCGCTTTTGCTTCCGTTGCCGCGGTTTGTGAAAACACATAACACTCGGTGATCGCAGATAAAAAACCCTTGCGTTTTTGCACGGCTTTTTTGATAGACATGATTTTACCTTTGAAATGACGAAATTGTCGGGAAATATACAATTAACGCTAAATTAATGCTTCTGAAATAGAAAAATGATGAATTGTCGAAAATATGCACTAATTTATCGCAATTGATGAAAAATGTTTTAATATCGAAATGGTATGGAACAAATCTAATCACAGAAATGTTGTTTGTTTGTTTTGATTGATCCTCGATTTTGTTTGCGGACCGAAAACAGGTGAATTGCGCCGGAAACCGAAGGTCGAACGAAAATCTACGGTTCAATACGATTGGCAAAATTCAAGGCCGTGTGGTCGCGGAGAAAATGCGAAAATGGCTGCCCTAAAATACCGTCGAATGGATTTAATTTACTTATTCGGTTCGGAGAAACACTTTTTGTATGCCCGCAGTTAGAAAAACGATAACTGCAATGGACTGTATATATTTTATTAAATGAAAGCGCGAACAAACATAAATATATTGATACGAAATCACGAAATAATTAAAGGTCCATAGGTTAATTGCTGGTACCCACACAACGGAAATCAGAAACAAAGTACTCACCAGTTTGCAGCCAATTTCTCCACGTTCCAGGGGCCCGTGTCTGGATCTAATGATGGCACCACATAGCTGAAGGGCTGAAGTTTCTAGTTCTATGCTTCAGTACACCAAAATCGAGCACTTTCAAGTGTAGAAATTTGTAATAGTTGGAGAAAGTAATTAACACGCCATTTTTCTCGAGGCGGTAGAAAGGATCTCTCTGATTCTTGGTGCGCATGTTAATGCGCGAAAAATTTACTCTGTCCTTCATCCAATTGTGTGGTTTTAAAATTTAAAAACAACCGCGAAATTTAGCGGGAGCTAACACTACTTTGAGTTAAAAACAAAGAGTAAGTAGCTGGATGACAATGTATGAGTTTAGTAAATAAAACGAGTAGACCAATATTTAGTTATTAAACTCATGTGTGTTTAATATTATTAAGTGCCCTTACTAATACATTAGTTTAAAAAGAGATGGTAAATAATCGGATAATAATGTGTAAGTTCAGTCAATGACACGATTAGATTAGTTGGTGGTACGTTCCGGAATCATATTTTGTGTCGGGGTGCCGTGCCACGTCACAGTCAGCGCCTTATTCCTAAATAAATTATTTTAGGTGAATAATCCAGAGAAGTACGATTGGGAGCCTAGGAAAGTTCTGAGCCAACTGGTTGGCATTTATTTACATTTAGACTGTGATACTTTTGCGGAAGCCCTCGCAAGTGATGAGGTAAGTTTTGTTTGTGTAGTTTTTTATTTCATTTTAAGATTTACAGAATGGGCCCAAAGTAGAGCAACTTTCTAAAATTATATATAAATCGGATCCTGTACCGAATATCAAAGAACAAGTGGTGCATTTTTTTACTTTACTGCAGTTCTCAGTTTACTTGTTTTGGCGAATTTACCCTCAAAATCATAATGTCATGTTTTTAAAAAAGTTTGTGTGCAATTTTAGGAAAATTGACAAATAGTTATACGTTATATGAATGACAGTTTTAAAGCAATTTAACAAAGGTGTAAATATGACATTTTAAAATTGATAAAAATAACTTGTTTTGCATGTAAAGCTGGAAAAAAACAGTAGATAACTTTTAAAGACTTTACTATTTCTCGAAGTATTCTCCACGAAAATTTACACTTTCCATGCGCATAAACCATTTGTCAAAGCCGTAATTCCACTCGTTTGTTGGTACTGTCAAAATTGCATTCTTGAAGGCGTCCACTGCTTCCTCTGGCGACTGAAATCTTTAACCACGCGGTCCATTCTTCCTTTTCGGAACAGAATAGAAATTGTTACAACTTAGGTCGGGACTGTATGGAGCATGGTCCAACAATTTGACGTTTTGTTCGTTCGGGGTTCGTTTTTCGAAGCTCAGCGATGACTTTTGGCAAATAAATGGTTATGTACAAATCAGCAGTATCCTTTGATCTTCCAGAGGAATTGTTGCTACACGACCTGCTTTTGAGACAAATGTCGCGACCATCTTTTTGGATACACTTCAAGATCGGATGACTTTTGTTAGCTTTTATGCATCTTGGAACACCCAAACAGTCGACTGACATTTATTTTCGGGTTTAGAGTTTTCTGAGACCAATTGGCCCTAGCTTCTTTCTGTTCTTCGGTTAACAGACGCGGAAAACTAACTTTCTTACCCTTACTTCCTCATGCAAATTTTTTTGAATTGAGGTCTTTGAAATTCCCAATCAAGCCTCAATCGCGCCATATGTCACATGTCGATCTTCCGTAATGAGCATGCGCACCGCATCGCTGTTTTCCTGGGTGACAGGCGTTTTTGGAACACACTTGAATGGTCGCTGAGGCTAATCCGTCTACGCTTAAATTCTTCACATAAAACTTTTTTTAGCTTTTTTTAAACGTGACAAAAGGTGAAAATCCCCGAAACACGTAAACAGAACTAGATTGAAGTAACCCATTTCTTATTAACTTTTTTCCTATTTTGTTTTTTACCGTTCCACGGTATTTTTCAAAGCAAACATCTCAAAAACAAATTGATAGCTTTTCGAAATTTTTACACAGTTGTAAAGACAGTCAAGACACCTTTAAAAGAAGATATCACTCGAACCAATTTTTATAATAAAGGTAAAGTATCCCCCTTGCAAAAAAACTCGAAAAAAAATTCTGTTACCTTTTAAAAAGTACCCTGTTTAATAATTGTATTTAGTAGTGCAACCTTACAAAAAGATCTGACAAAAAATCCATTATTCTTATGAAGCATTCATCGACATGAGATAACTTTTTGATAGTAATCAGCTGTTACCATAACAAATAGCATAGGCCAGCGAAAAAAAATCTTAAAAAGTTATCCCAAAAATAATGATATGGACTTTACTCTATCTATCTATTTAGCCTTCTTCGATCCATCTTTGGACATATGCCTTTGGGGGATGCCTATACAATTACTATTATTATTTTTGGTAAACTGAAAGAAGTATACCCTAGACTTAAAAAAGTTATGGTGCATACCAAAATTTGGTTTGTTTTCTTGCAGAGGTCATTCCGTAAAGAACTATTTAACGATGCAGCTCTTAGACTAGAACGTCATAGTATAAAGACTTTTGCGGAAGTAGAACAGTTCAGACAGTTAGCGGATAAGGCTTGCAGAGTTCTCGAACATAATCAAAGGTAAGTCCATAACAACAAGCTGTATTAAAATTTTGCCTGCTCCTGACATTCTGCCTACTAACACCTGTTTAACGGGGTTCGGTCTCCGAAGAACTTGGCCTGTACAGCACACCAGCACTGAAATGGTATGATATTTATGGCATTCAGGGTTAGTTGCATTAAAAGCGCAGGTCGTCCATACAGACATGGGTTAATCAACAAAATAATCAGACGTTCTCTTCAGCAGGAGATTCCTGTATTCTGGAGCCGTCTACAGTGTGTCGCAAGTTGTTTGGTGCTTTTGGAAAAAATTGGAGATAAAGTCAAAAATATGCAATTTTTAAGTCGAATAAATAATAGGAACAGGTTTAGTTACTACATATGACTAAATAATTTTTTATTAAAAAGTGGCATTTTTATTACCTCCCTGTGGAGAAGTGACATATTGGTTTACACAAATAATAAAAATTATTTTTATTATGAATTTTTTTTGTATTTTTCTTGTAATAAACATCAAGTTTGTTGGGAAATAATTTAAATTAAACTTTAAACATGAGGGATCCAATTTGTATGTAGTAATCATATTGTGCAATTTTTCTCGTTGTACGAAATTATTAAAACAGCGTCTAACTAGCTGTCAGCCGTGATGAGTGAGTCGAAAAAAGCTGAAAACTACCTTTTATTACTACAATCCTGGACAAAAACCTAACGCATAAATACTTTGAACAGTGCTTTATTATTGTTTTATTTCTTAGGTCAGATGAATGGCACGAAGATGCTCCAGACGAGTTTAAGGACCCTCTGATGGACACCTTAATGACCGATCCAGTACTGCTGCCTAGCGGTCAAATCATGGACCGGGCTGTGATCATGCGCCACCTGCTCAACAGTAATACTGATCCTTTCAACAGGCAACCATTGACTGAGGATATGCTTTTGCCAGGTAAAAACGAAACGAAAATGTAACCCGTCATATACAAGCGTATTCTAAGGGACGGTTCCTCAATTGCGTGTTACTCTGGGGGGTAACCAACCCGGTGTTAATTTTTACCTGAGGTTAACTCGTGGTTGTGTTTCTCCTGCAGCCACTGTGGGTGGAGTTAACAAAGCCTGCGTTGGTAGCACTATTTACTATTGTAGTGTTTGCATAGTTTGTTTTTATCCATAAATATTTGCGCAATCATAAATAATTACGCGGCTTAAATATTGTAAATATCTCAACTATGTTGCCAGTTCCACCACTGTGGGTGGAATTTACAAAGCCTGCATTGGTAGCACTGTTTACTATTGTGCAAGTTTCACCATATGTTTGATTGTTCGAAATCAGTCACATGATGGCAAAGGTTCCATAACCACAAAGTTTTTAATGTTTTTTTCCGGTTCTAATTTTTACTCATTACACCATTGCTTTGTATGCAAAATCTCATTTTCAGCCTCTTGTGTGTGCAAAATCTAATGTTTTAAAAAAGTTTTAAAAATAAAGCAACATCTTAGAATCTTAGGTGCTCCAGGGCTTGTTCAATTTGTTCGAGAATGTAAAGGATGGTCTCTTTGCTTAATCTAAATCTTATAATAAAGTTTTTTTTATCAAACATTTTGAAAGGATTAAATCTTGATCGAATTATTTGGTATTTAACATAGTCAATAATAAAAGTCTTCGTCCCCATCGCTGACTCCCTCGAAAACTTCAATTTCCAAAGAATATTATAGGAGAAAAATTTGGAAATAGTAACAAAAATATGAAAAAGTATATGTACCTTCTCTTTACAGGTTATACCAAGGGTCAATTTAACTCAAGGTTACACAAAGAGTTGGAGCTAACCCGAGGTGGTGAAACGTTTAAACTCTAGTTCTAATTAACCGCTAGGTGACTCGCTAATGAGAAACCGGCCCTTGAACTTAAACATCAGTTAGATATGGAGGGGAAACGTTAAAATCTATGTGAAGGAACGATAAAAAACTATGAATGTAACTCTAGAATTTTGGCACAAAAACTCAAAAAATCACAGTTGGCTTACCTTATTTGTCGGTCGTTTTTGTCCATCTAGAAGACCATTTTTTTTGCGGCGTTCGCCCTTTCGAACTTGTAATTTCTTGGTAGTTGACAGGCCTATGGTATCTCGTCGGATAGTCGTGGAAGTTTTTTTAAAGTACGCTATATCGATTGGTAATACTGCCGTCATAAGGAAAAACCACGTATTCAACAATTTTTGCAAAAACTAGATATTGTTTTCCTATGACTTATATTAGCTTTCTAAACATACGCGTATATATCAGATTTAGTCGTAAATTCGTGGTTAAGTGTTCACGTATTTGCATCACACTAACGGAGGTATAAACCACGTGCTTACACAGTACTAAGAATAAACCACAAAAACGAATAATATACGCGGTTTTGCTTTTTAGCAGCGGCCATTTTACGTGGCTCTTTCTTAGCACTGTACATTTCCGCGGTTTTTTCCTGTCACGACCCGCTTATTTTCGGGATGCATCGAACGCGTTAGCGTTTTTGCAATGAATCGCGCAAGACGTTTAGTGAGTTTAGCACTAAATAAGTGAGAACCAAATGACGATTATGCAAACTCCAGTGCTTGTAGTGATACAAATAATACTAGTGATAATACTGAAGATCAGTCAATACGGAATTTTAAGTCGTTTAAATAAAAATGTTACTAAGGTTGGTACTGACACTGTAAATATAGAGCAATTAAATTTCAAAACCTTGCAGATGGTTTTTTTATCATCTCTGTTTTATTTCTAAAGTTTGGTGCTCTGCCAAAGCCAACAGAGCAATATTATTATTATTATTTACGATTAATGTGTATTTTTTTCAGTCTATTGCTCGACTAAAGCTAGCAGAGCAGCATTAAAATTTTTAAATGAAAATGTTATCAAGGTTGGTACTGACACGGTAAATATAGAGCAATTAAATCTCAAAACCTTGTAGAATGTTTTCATATCATCCCTATATTTTTAAAGTTTGTTGCTCTGCTAAAGCCAGCAGAGCAATATATGGTTTTTTAAAAGAAGTACCTAGAGCAGTCCTAACACAGTAAATGTTAATTTTTCTCGTCTTTTCTCTGTTTATTGCTCGAACTCCATGTTTTATTTCTAAAATTTGGTGCTCTGCTAAAGCCATCAGAGTAATACTTATATATTTTTTAAAAGGAGTACCTAAAACGGTCCTAACACTTGTAAATGTTAAGCAATTAAATCCTTTATCACTGGATTTACGATTAATGTGTAATTTTCTCGTCCTTTCTTTGTCTATTGCTTGACTAAAGCTTATGGAACTGTAAATACGTGTTTCTTTCTTAGTATTGCAAACATATTTTCCCTCTAATACGCCGTATTTTTCCTGTGTATATTATAAAACAGATATTTATTGCGTCATTAACAAATAATCTGTTTTATTCAGTCGCTTTTTTAGCATGTAAATTTGGGCAATATAAGATTTTATTCCGGAAAATAAATTTCTGTTTTATTTGCATCCAAAACTTTACTCTCCATTTTCTCAAAATAGCGATTTTGTTGAATACGTGGTTTTTTTTACGGCAGAATAGATTACACAATTTTAAGTCACTGGGTGTTTACCTCCTATTTCAGTAGGAGGGCCGGTGTGACTTCATAAATCCAAGATTGCGGATTTTTTCATGTTTTTTCACAAATTTTGACTTATAACTTTTGCAAAACTAATTTTACAGAAAAAACTGTTATTACGTTTTTTGTTTGCAATAGAACATCAATTAAGATAGTAAAGAAGTTAGCTTTATATCTTAAAAACTAACAAAAATATAAATTTTTTTAAAAATACTGTGACTGTGGTGCCAGTTCCCAGGGTATTCCAAGACATTCAACAAATCTTTTTTTAATTATTTTTCGTTTTCAACGTTAAAGTGTGAATTTAAATTAGAAGTAAGTATCAAAGTCTGGTCACATAACCTTGTATGTGTTATAATAATAGTTTTTACAAAAGTGCAATAATGCAAGGTTTTGCTGAAAACCTTAAACAACAATTCGAAACCGGGGGTGAAATTAAGAAAACAAAAAATTATAAAAAAAAGTTTCTGGTGCTTCGGCCGGCATTTGAACCCGGAACCTTTGGCGTACAAAGCCAAACGTTACGGGTTCAAGTCTCGGCAGAAGCTTGAAATTGTTGTTTTTGAGTAAAACCTTGCATTAGTTCACTTTGGTTAAAAACCCTGTATAACCTTGCAATTTTCTTTTATAGTTGATGATCTAAAGGAAAGAATAAGAATCTGGAAATCAGAAAAGAATCAACACCCACTGAATTGAAGACTATAATTTTTTTTAGTTTTTAACGGTTTTCCAACAAAATGCAAAAAAATTATTCCTATTTTCCTTTTTCAATTATTTTATTGTATATTACGCTCTTATAGAGAAAAAAAGGAACCGATAAAATTTTTATTAATATCATTTTGTATAAAATTGATTTAAATTTATATTACGTCATGTTTCATTATTTTAATCATTTTATTGTCAACCAAAAGATATGTTTGATTGCAATCATAATTTCTAAGGGTTCAAAAAATTGACAAAAATGCCGAAACTGTGAAAACAATTTTTTATAGTTAATTAGAAATAATGTTTATAGAAAATTTTAATTTTAAAATCTTTTTACGTTTTGAGGTCATCATTAAATTTACTGAAAAACAAACCTGTCGTCGTCCTATCGACCGCCGTATCGGAGGTAGATCTTTATTTTTCATGTAAAAACAACTCCTGAGAAGGTAATACGTACAGGGTAATTCAAACTGGACAGTTTTGGGAAGTTTTCAAGTACTTCCCGGAGAGATAGAGAAAAACTGTTAAGTTAAAAGATGAAAACCTTATCTTGATACATCAAGTCGTTGTCGAGCTACGGGGGTTTTTTTTAAGTTTGCATTTTGTGAAGGGATCTGTAACTTTAAATTAATTAAATTTATAAAAAAAAATTTGATGTAAATAGTTCTTTTATAGTTTTTTTTATAAATAATCCAACTGTCAAACTGCCACTTTTAGTCTGAGATATTAGACCGAAAGCTACCGAAAAATAAGGTAACCCTCCCACCTACATGGGAATTTTCGACACGTATATTTTTTTGTTGCTATTGGAATCTATAGTTGATATTGTATCAAGTAATCTTGATGGGCGGGAATGGAGTAGAGGGGTACATACAGTGGCACGCACTTCCTTTAATTTTTTTATTGATATTGATTCCCAAAATGAGGCACTGCACTAATTAGTCATTAGCTTACTATTTTACTTGCTTTTTATTGATGTCTTCTTCTAAACGATTTCATTAGAAAGAAACATAATATACTCTTATCTGGTTGTTACGAACATATTAATTTAGCCGGGCTTTGACGTTTTCTATTCGTTGTTGTTTTGACTGTTTATGTCAAACAAATTATGACGGAGCTTTTTACAAAACAAATTACGGTTTTTGCAACTAAATCAATATTTGCGCACATTTTAATATAATTTTGGATCCTGTTTTATGTTTCGGATCTTTATTTATTAGGTAAGTACCTATTTGATCTATCCTTTAAAAGGTCTTAGGGTTTTACTTCGAACATTAAACCCCGAGCGGCACACTGCATGTACAAAGTGAAACACTAATTTTTTAAGGCTTCTTTAGATTTTGCCGCAAATTTTGGTTTACCATAGCTATGACGCGGTGCCACTTTAATACAATATCAACTATAGTTTCAGGTTTTACTTGTTTGCCACTGTCAGCAATTACAGCATATACACAGGGGGGTGGGGGAAAAGAGGAGGATCACCTGGACAAAAGTCGTTAAAGTAAAAATTTTATTACTAAAACTGTGATAATTTTTTCTTTTAAAAAAAGTCACTTCCACAAAAATCGATTCATTAACTGCCGACATATAAGCGTTTCCTTTTTTAAAAAGAAACGTTTATATCTCGGCATATAATAAACCAAATTTTTTCCCTTACCTTCTCTAGCCATTGCTGCGCGGGCATGTGTCAAAATTTTCTATGTACCGGGCAGGGTTACCCTATGTTGGCTTTCGGTCTATATTGCATAAAGTTGATATTTTTGATAATGGAATGACCCGATATTTATTCGATTTTCAAAAAAACAGCGTAAAATGTCCTGAAAAATGATGTATTACACTTAATAAATAATATTTTTTATTTAACCAATAAAACTGGAATAAAATAAAAATAACCCGAATAACATAAAAACTAATTTCGTATGTGGCGGTCGATAGCAAGTCTATAAGTTCAAATGTACTGCCTATTATTACCCTATGTAGACTAGGCTAAATAAGGTTTTCGATCTCACAAAATAAAGAAAAAATATATATTGCATTTTATGTTAAAAAGTGAACTGCCATTTAAAATCCGATTTTTTTGTCATATTATTATATGTTGAAAACTGAAAATTGAAGAAAAAAACAAAAGCCTTCAAAAAAACCGCATTGGACTTGTGTTTTTATTTTTTATTTTAAATAACTGAAGTAGCAAGTATTAATTTAAAGCAGGTAGTACACTGTCTTTAAAAAACCTTCTTGTTTTGAAATATTTGACAGTGTGATAATATTTCATGTTATTACCAAGGCCCTGTATCCTGGAAGCCTGGCGAAGAAGTAGTTTTGGTGATGAAGTCTGCTGTCCATGGAGCGTATTATCCGCTCAGGTTTTCATTGGCTGAAGTATTTAAATCAACCAATCAGAACCCAAGAAAAGATAAATCAGCTCGGATAATACGCTCCATGGACACCCTCAGCAATTACACTGTCAAATGTCTTACATTTATTTTTTTAAACCTCTTTGTCAAAGATACACTGATAGTATAAAACTAGTAATTTGGTCCCTAAATAAATTTTATAGTCTGAAACAAAAAATAGCTCAAATTATATGATTTCTGAAAAAGCGTAAAGGATAAAGTCGAAAAGATTAAGTTCCCTTCTGTATATAAATCCTATTAATAAGTTAACCTAAATAAAAACTGGGTTGATCTTTGATGGTACTGAATGGAAAACTCAGTTATTTTACAAGATAAAGACATGTGGATATGACATTACTGCATTTTTATTTCGAGACCTAAAAAAAACTTTGTTATTACTGCTGATATATCAATTTTTTGAAACTTCTCTACAGATAAAATAACGTTATCAAATTTTTTGTCCGACGAGTCAGATTCGAGATTTCAGAAAAAAAACTATAAATTAAATACGGACCTGGATTTTTTCTCAATTTTTTTGCTTCACATTGGGTCCCCAATTAAACACTAGCTATAAAAAAACTGAAAAAAAAATCCAGATCCGAATTATATTTCTTAATTTTTCTCTGAAATCTCGAATTCAACTCGACGGATCAAAAATTTGATAACGTCATTTTATAGACAGGATCAACTGTCTGTAGATAAGTTTTAATAGAATTTAAATATGTGCCCTAATTACGGATTTCTAGGACTCCAAATTTTTGAATTTTCACTCGTAGCTTTAAAACTACATGGGCTAGAAAAACATTTTTTAATTTTTTTTTCTCAAAATTTGAGGACAGTAATGTAAAATCCCCAGATCTGTCTCTTTTATAATAACTAAGTTTCCTATTCAATACCATCAAAAATTGGACACCCTGTTCAAGAAATAAGATAACATAACATAGATAAAAAAGGACGGAATCGCTTTGTCGAAAAAATGAGATTTTTATTATAATTTTCTCGAACTTCAACTTTATTTTAGCAAAAAAATTAAAAGCAACTTTATAGTATCCTGTATAAAAAACTCTTTATCTTTAGTTAGGTAATCATTTTTTATATGAAAAATTAGTTGATAGTAGAATAATAAAATATAAATTGTGAATATGTAATTTTATTTAGATTGTTTTTATTTTTATCTACCCTTCAAGAACCTTGAAGTATCTGAAAATTCACAAAATCTATACATATACAGGGTGTGACAGATAAAAGTAACTACATTCGAAATAGCGCCAGTTACAACCCATTTACTGTGTGTTACCGTTTCCGAAATGCCCATTAAGCTCCGATGTAATTTTACGATGTCCGTGTTAATTTTATTTCATACAAAATTGCTTAAATTTGCAAATATTTTGTATTCTTAACCTTTTTGAAATTGAGTAATGAAAATACAGGGTGTCCCAGATAACAGCAACTACATGGGGATTTCGGAAACGGTAAGAGATACGAGTTTGTTTAAATTAGAAAAAAGTTGCGCTATTCTAAGCCTAATCAGGTGCTGTATCAATATTAAAGATATCTACAGGGGTTATTAAAATATCGGGCAAAAACTAAAAAGTGTGTTTTTTCAAAAATTGAAATATTGCCGCCATCTTGCAAACCAATTTAATGAAATGAATGACGTTAACAAATTTTTTCTAGGCCTTCTAGTTTTTTTGAAACCATAGCCAACTTTGTTATTTCTTATGACCGCCATATTGAATTTATACGCCAATAAATAAGCATTAAAAGAGCTTTTCAACCATGTATAATAAGCCTATCTTTGAATGACGGAAAATGTGAATTTATTTAAAAAACTGTTTTTCACTTGATTGGCTGTGAAACCAAGGCTGTAGTTGCGTTTGTTGTCATACCTACGTAACTATCTGTCAAAAATTTGTCATTTATTTGAATTATCTGTTGGAGTTTTAAAGTTTCTAAATTACTTAAGATTTTTTTTGAGTCACATTATCAATCAAATTTAACATGGAAAGGTTTCCAAATGGGGAGAAAGTAGATATGTATGAATGTTATATTTTGTATAATAAGAATGTTGGAAGAGCTCGAGATATGTACTTTCAAACATATCCAGAAAGACTACAACCAGGTTTGTCAATCTTCAGAATACTTAGAAATAATTTAATTGAATATGGTTCGTTTAAAAAACAAAAAATTGTAATCGACTACCTGATGAAAATATTGAAGCTCTGGTTCTACAAAGTGTCGTTGACAATCCTCGCATCTCCCTTCGTGAACTGGAAAATATTGTTAAAGTACCCAAATCAACTGCACAAAGAATTCTTAAAAAATTTAAGTATCATCCATATGCAACACTTATTCGTCAAGCACTCCGAGATGGTGACTTAGAAAGAAGAACCTTGTTCTGCAATTGGTTCATACAAAAATTGCAAGAACACCCTCAATTTCCCCTTAAGGTTCCATCAAGTTGGGTTTGAATGTATGGCTAGACGGACACATACTATTTAACATTTTTGTCTCTAATTCATCGATGCAGGATTTGCATGAATAACAGCGATGGAATTTTCAAACATTTGCTTATTTAATTCAATGCTTTGTTGTCGGTTTTTAGTTTTATTTTAAATTAAATAATAAATGCAAACTTTTGTTTCAGAAATAAAAGAAGATTTTAAGAAATTGAATTAGTTCTTAGCCAGAGAAAAATTAAAAAATAAGGGCCTTAAAGATTTGCATATAAATCAAATAAATGGAAAAGTTTTGAAAGGTAGTTACGTAGGTATGACAACAAACACAACTACGGCATTTGTTTCACAGCCAACTAAGTGAAAAACTATTTTTTTAAATATATTCACATTTTCCGTCACCCAAAGATAGGCTTATTATACACGGTTGAAAAGCTCCTTTTATGCTCTATTTATTGAAGTATAAATCCAAAATAGCGACCGTAAGAAATAACAAAGTTGGCTATGGTTTCAAAAAAACTAGAAGGCCTAGAAAAAAATTGTTAACGTTTATGCAAAACTACCAAATTTCATTAAATTTGTTTGCAAGATGGCGGCGATATTTCAATTTTTCAAAAAACACAATTTTTAGTTTTTGTTCGATATTTTAAAAACCCCTGTAGATATTTTTAATGTTGATACGGCATCTGATTGGACTTAGAATAGCGCAACTTTTTTCTCATTTAAACAAACTCGTATCTCTTACCGTTTCCGAAATCCCTATGTAGTTGCTTTTATTTGGGACACCCTGTCTAAACAATTTTGTATTTGGTATGAAAAACTGTGTTTTAAATAAATAAAATACTTTTTTTATTAGTAGGTCATAAATATTTATTTTATCTTATTTTAATTTTAACAGTGAGCAAATATTCTTTAAAGATAGATATGTAGAATTCGAAGCCTAGATTTCTATTTAGCACAGTAAAATATTTTTAAAGTCACTTTTAAAAAATGCAGTGTTACTAAATTGGTATCATCCTGTATGTTTAGGGTTGGTTGAACAGAATATGCTTTAAGTTATAGTCCTTGCCATAAGCAGTTACACTAAGGACACTTATCGTAAACCTTGCGATACGATGAGTGTCCTTAAGTTACACTTCACTATCAAAAATTAAGTATGTCGTGCTGGTAAAAAATTAAAAAAGAGGTTGGAAACGTTACAAAAGTTTAACTGCCTATAGCAAGGGCTATACCGATAAAAGTTTTTGGTTTAACCCAAATACCAAATACTTTATAGCATAAATACATGGACAAAGAATCGAAAAGTGAAGCACTCATAGCTGGTTTTGAAAACAATTGCAAATTTAAATTCGCGGACGCGAATTTTCAAGTGCGCATGCGTGTGCTTTATCATGTAGACACACAGCTGCTGTGTGGGTGGAGGCCATATTGATATTTTGCGGCGTTTTGCGTTTGTCGTGTAAAATTATGTTTTTTTCTGTAAAAAAAGGCAGAAGAGCTGTCGTAGGTCACGGATTAGTTTGTTTCTTTTTATTTGTTTTCTATCTTTTCGATGATCCATATGTATAGTAGTTTATTTTTCGCCTGCTCCTGTGCTTGTTTCTCTCGTATCTCGGTAGATGGCGCTTCTTACGAGAGTTTTCTCAATATTTACATAGGATTAGAGACAAAACCGTCTAATTAACTTCGCAAGAGTGTCACGTTGACCAAGCAGGGTTCTGAGGAGCAGCGTTGCCACCTATACCGATTTTTCGGTAAATCTACCGATTTAACCTTTTACTTTACGATATACCGAATTACCATAGTTTTCTACCGATTTTTTTTTCGATAAAAACTTTTATTTTTGATACGCCTCATGATCGCGATTAAAAAAAAACACCATAAATAAAATATTCTTTTTATGTAAGATCCTTTGTAGAATAAAAAATTTATTTCAAGTCATTGTCTTTAAAAGTGTATTTATGGCGCCATCTCTTGCATTTTGCGATATACTCAGCCGGCAGCCGCAAGCGGCATTAAAGATCACGCTATTATAAAAGGATGATGCGAGAAGCGATTCGATTGGCTCCGACCTTGTGAATCCCCTGAGGTTACTTGCCAGTATATTGAATGATTCCCAGAAAATTACTGCTCACACGATTTTCACGTATAATATTATCTACCTAATATGTACCTAATTTTTTTATTTAATTCTTAATTTTGGTATTTTGTCAGTAAAAACAAATCGTAGAAATACAATTTACCTACTAAATCAATCCAAACTATCGATAGTTCTCCAGCACTGCTTGCTAAGTTGATTAAAAAATCTACCGAAATCTACCGATTTTTCTCGAAGCCTTCTACCGAAGACCTCATGGTCTAGGGTGGCAACGCTGCTGAGGAGTAACGACGAAACAGTTAACTGTCAACACTTATTAGGTGTCCATTAGATCTTGGACCCCCGTAAAGTTAAGCTTTCAAGCTACCCACGGAAAAATATGAGAGAAACAAAAACTCCTTTTTACCCGATTAGCCACGAAACTTGTTTGATTTTTTAAATTTACAGGTACTAAATTTCACGTTTCATTATTTTGATTGCTCAATATTGCGATGGTCTAATTTTTAATTATTCGGTATTTTTAATATTCGAGATTTTAATTTGCGATAAACATATTTCGATATCGTGAACGTCACTCAAATGTCTAGACAAAAATAAAATATTAATCCCGTGAATACATCTTTTGAAATGACATAAAAATCCAATTTTATGACCAACACATTTAAAAAAAAATACAACTTAAAAATATTCGTAAGAAAAACTTTGAGGGATTCAGTAGCATGCAGTGCAGTAAAAGCAGGGGAGGCTTAAATTCACAAAATAAAAATAAGTCTTGAAAGATTACTTACTACAAAAAATCCCTGTATCCTGTCACATTCTCCTTCGCCTGTCTGGCGTTTCCTGTGTTGGTCCATTCCTTTTGTATCTCTTTCTGGGTTCACTCTGTTAGGGCCGACTTCATTTGCCCTCTTGTGATCCACCCCTGGCGAGTTCGTCCGCTTTCTCGTTTCCTGGGACTCCCATGTGGCCTGGGACCCATACGACCTCCACCTCTCTTACTCCGGCCAACTCCTGAAGTGCATCCGCGTACTCCTGCACCAAACCCGTGGACATGGTTGGTTTGCACAGTGCTTTCAGCGCAGCTTGACTGTCTGAACAGATGCAGAGGCGCTTTCCTGTTTCGTTCCTAATTTCTTCCTCCCATGTTACCGCCAGTATAGCGTAAACCTCCGCCTGGATGACTATTTCATTGGATCCCAGCGAGTAGCTTTTTCCAATACCCTTGCTTTCCATGTACACTCCTGCACTGGTCGAATTTTAGTCTGTTAGCCTTGATCCGTTTGTATAGCAGACCCTGGCATCGCTAAGGAATTCAACCCCTCCCTTTTTCCATGCATTCCTTGGCGGTATGGTTACACGGTATCTCCTTTTCTCCCTTAACCGCTTCTCTGGCATTGCTTGTCTGTACGTCGATAGAGCAATCTCCTTTTTCGTCACAGTCGCGATCTCCAATAACTATATAATTATCACCCAAAAAAAAACATCAAGCCTTTAAAAAAAGTAATTACCTATTAGTTATTTACAAAATCAGGATAATTGTACCTAAATATGGAAAATTGCGGTAGCTAGCACAAAATCCGAAATGCGTTTTTGTAGCAATTAATCTTTAATTATGTTATATTTTGGTACCCAAATTTCACGTAACAAAACAGTTTTTTACTTAATTTTTTATAAATATTCGATAAAACATACACTGCTTTCTGTGAAAACTAAACGTTTTCTAGTTAAACTCGATTTTCATCAGATTTACAACAGGCATGCATGGCATACGACACTTCTTGTTCTTTCTCTCATTCTTACAGCGCCAGCGGCCTGCAGAATACAACGTCTTTCGAGAATCGAAAAAGGCGTAGCCCTTAATATCCCATTAGCGAAAGTCAAATGGAAAATTAGTCTATTAGGAACATATTAGATGAGAAAGGCGCGGTAATGCAGTATATGCAGTTAATCGAAATATACCTTACGCAATCTTTAGAATAAAAATTAATGTTTATTATTAATATTTTTATTGAATAATGTTATGAGGTAAGTTATTTAAAATTTATCTAGGGTAGGCAACGCCTTTCCGCTTACATTGTACGCAGGCCACTGTGTCCGCCATCGCTCTGGCAGCCAATCCGAGGTTGGCATGGGTAGAGAAGTAGAAATAGAAATAGAACGTTTTAAAGCATAGGCCAGTCACATGGTATCCAAAAAGGGGTTCTGGTGTTTTTAGTGGTTTACTTTTATTTATTTCTTTGAGGTGCTGAACATAATTCTGAGGTTTTCAAACAAAAATTCCCTAGGCAAATATGAGATATTTAAGATGGCGGCCGATAAGGTATATTATATTTTTTTTCAAAATATTTAAAATAAAAGTTCTATAAAGACCAGGCACAATAAAGCAAAAACCTCGCCCCCTTTCCCTTCAGGAACATTGGATCCTCCATGCTGGATTTTTGACTATTTTTCCTTTATAAGTATTACTCAGAAAGTACTTATTTTTTTAGAACAATATAAATGCTTTTTTGTCCGTGTTTGGCCCTCACTAGCTCCATCTCACTCTGTAATCAATTTTCGGGCATGAGGCTCAGTTCATTTATATGTATGACGTCCATATTTACAGAAATAGTCAAAAACCTTATTTAGATTAGATTTTTATTTGGCTTACAAGTTCACTTAATTAGGTTTTATATTGTTTGAAAGAAAATTTTATTGTCTATAATAACGTCTAAACCAATTGGTCGTTGTCGTTAGTAGTAAAGTTAATTTGCCCAAAGGTTTTTTTTGTGATTTTTAAACATGATTCCTGTGTAGGGACGCCAATAAAATGTTAACTATAATATTAATCAAATTAGGTTATACATTGTCGAAAAGAAAATTTTATCGTCTAAATAAATGGATCCATGATGGATCTAATACCTTCCTAGCTAGCCTTTAAGCACACTTTAAGTGAAGCCATGATATATCAGCGTTGAAAACAGTTTTTTGTAAATATCTGATAAAGTAAAGCTCATACGAAGTTTTTGGCCATAACACAAATTATTGAGTAAAATGTAGTCTACTATATTCCGAAAACTCCATATTGATAGGCTGCTCCGTTAAAAAGTTAGCTCTTTTTTAATTTTTTAATTGTCAAAAAACTGTCATTGGCTTTAATGGATTTTGACCAAAATCTAATCAGCTCGTTAGAATGTCGAACACTATTTTATCTGAAAATTTTATGAAAATCGGTATAGCGGTTTACCAGATATCGTGTTATGGACAGAAATAATATACACACACACAGACAGACATCACGACGATATTGCTAAGATAGGTCAAAATACACCCAAATAACACATTTTCAGAGTTATCTCAAACATTTTTTTCCTCGAAAATAATACCTTCCCTAGCCATTGCTAGGAAGGTCACAAGGGAAAAATAAGTAGTTTCTGGGCTAATGTAAGGAAAAATAGTCGACGGCGCCATTTTAACAATGATAATGAAAAGAAAGGGGTCGGGACTTTTACTATGTCTTATAGAACCCCATGGCTATTAGAAAATATTTTTTATCCCTTATTGGCCGCCATTTCGATTATCTCATATTTGCTGAGATAATTTTTAATGGAAAACTTCAGCCTCGTGTTCAGCACCAGAACAAACAATATAAAACAAAACACTAAAAACAATTACATCAAAACTTTTTACGTGAAACTACCATTTGATTGGACCATAACCGCAAAATAAACTGAATCGACATTCTTTTAAATTATGTAATTCGGTAAAAAACATACAGGAGGATTACCAAAAAAAAATCTAAAATAGTAGAACATTTCTCGTACGCTACAAGAGTTGAATACCTAATTTACCAGTACTTTTCTAATGTATATGTGTACTGTTTCATACTTTATACTGGCTACATTTACGTACTTATATTTAAATATTTATTGTCAAAATTTATTGTTAATCAGTTTTGATTAAAAAAAATTATCTATTATCGTTTCTTGAACAACAGAAAGTAACGAAGAAAATTGGAAAAAATTTGAAGTCAAATTTATTTAAGGTCAGGTTTCCTAATGTTTTACATAAAGTGTCAGACTAAATCTACTATAAAGATTTTTTTTTAATAATAATTTCGGAAATGTAACGAAAAATATTTGACTTGTCCCAAACTCGCGGACAAAAAAATTATTAAATTTCTTTATGGAAAAATAAAAAACCCGTATTGTTACAGTCAAAGTAAAATTGATTGATTTTTTTTAAAATCAGTCTAAATCATTTTAGTTTATAAATAATCTGATCAAAATTAATAATGATAACGCATGTTAAAAATTTCTAAAAATATCGATTATATAATAAAATAAAAATAAATAAATAAATGGTAATGTTTTCGGCCCCGTCTTTAATGGATTTATAACAATATATTAATATTTTCTTAAAGAAAATTAGTTTTAATTAAAAAAAAAAATCAAAATCACATTAATGCAGATCAAAATCAGAACCTTGACACCAGTATAAACTGAGATCCTAAAACTTGGCACTCAAACTAGAGTACAAGTACCAAATCGGTAGACTTGACCTCGATCGGTTTAAGTGTGTTTTTTAAGACTTACAAGAAATTTAAAAAAACAAATAATTTTTTTAACGATATGTAGTTTTTTTGGAAATTTAGTCGGTGAAGTCATAGGATTCCCTTGAGGGGTGGTTTAAAGTTCGAAAAACTATAGAAATCATCTATGATGATGAAAATAACTTAAAAATGTCCCTGTAGATGCATTACTACATTAAATACCTATAAATGTTTAAATATTGTAACAAGCGCAAGATACAGTACAGTCCCGATTATCCGAAATAATGTGGACCAAGAAGTGATTTCGGATAATCGAAATTTCGGTAAATCCGATTTTTTTTTTGGAAAATAGAAGTTTAGGGTGCGTATATCATTAGATCGACTTAAAAACATTTGTAACTGTCCGCTAACTAATACAATTCGCATTTTAGACCGTGAAACCCCGAGGGGAACCACCTAGCAGTATAGGTAAATCCCAGACGCGTTTCCTATAATGCGAATTTTTTCGGTTAATCGGGATTTTTGTTTTTAAAGTTTGTTTCGGATAAACCGGATTTCGGAAATCGGGATTGTACTGTATATTAGAATCCTTTCTCAGTCAAACATCTACCAAAACAAGTGAAAATCAGTAAATAATTAACATGTAAAATATAATGGACAGCTGACACTGACGACACCGTTTTTATTGACGTTTGGAGGTTTAAATATGGCTGCTATTTTTAAACGATTATTTCCCACCTGTCAATTTGAACCAATCAAAAAGACGGCTTTCAACGTTAAAAATTGTTTTCAAGTGGATAAATTGCTTGACGGCTCCTGTCAGAAGTTTATCCGATAAAATGTTCGATAGGTCCTGTCAAAATTTTATCGGTGAATGACTTTGGAAAAACAATGGCTTAGCAACCTAACAACGCTTTCATTTTGAGGTAATTTTTTAAAAAGTGTTTCTGTGCACCAAGATGGAGCGTTTTGGGCATGCCCAAGACGAAGAAATCAGCGAAGAAGTAGAAAAAAGCATCCCCAGCAACACAGGCAAGACACATAGCTTGGCATGGAATATGCAAAAAGTCAATGGCGAAGAGTACAAAGAGCATTGCGTAAAAATAATGTGGAACATCGTGGCCAAAAAGCTACAAGAAACCTTTTTTGTCAACTACAACATTGTTTTTGATCCGTTTAAAGATATTGAATTCAAGACTTCTCGTGACGCCAAAAATGCGAAAAGAACTCTTCAGAAGCAGGAAGATAAAACGAAAACAAGTTCCACTTCACTAACGCTCGATGAGTACTACAAAATGGTTACTTTGTCATCATAAAATCTTTATTAGCAAAAAAGCTCTCGAGTATAAAATAAAATGTTCACAATCACACTAATCATAATGGTAATGATAACTACAGTATATCAGTAGCGGCTTGCAGCCATCTTGCAAAGGTGAAGCAAAACAATGACATAAAGAAAAAATAGCCTGTACGCCTGTATTATGTCCTCATATCCAAACGTTTAAAAAATATCAAGACCGATAGACTATTTTTGACACCTAATCCAGCATGGAACACTCCCCAAAGCATAGGATGGTTTAAAAATGTACCTGTGGGAAGAAACGAGCTGTCGAAATGGACAAAAAAAGCGGCATATAAAACTGGCTTCAACACAACAAATAAGAAAATTACAAACCACTCACTAAGAGCCACAGCTATCAGCAATTTAGCAAAAGCGGGGATCGAGGAACAACAGCTCATAAAAATAACTAGACACAATCGAGCTGGCTCCATAAAACCCTATTTACAAATGGACAGTAACCATCATTCAAGAATTATTGATGCGTTAAGAAATGGAAGCAATAAGGGGCCTCAAGCATCTTCTTCGCAGGGGCATCATAACCAAAAGGCCACTGCAACTGTAACCGGCGCAATCTGTTCCGAAAATAATGATGTAACAAGCATTATAAAAAATCACAACAATATATCAAACAACACTCCCGTAGTGTACAACAATTGCAACTTTTACGTAAATTGTAACCTAAGTAATAGTACCCAATAAGTTACATTATTTATTGCTAAATTTAATTAAATAAATTGTCATATTTTTGTTAAATGAGGTTTTTTGTTCAGTCGGGAAATAATCTTACCAAATATCATTCGTGCATCTAATTTATCATTTAAAAAAATTCAAAAAACTCGTTTTTAAGTAATTTGTTTGAAACAAAAGACGAGCGTTATTAAAAAGTCGAGTCGCAGACAAGAAATTTTTTATTTAAACTTTGATTTTCTGGGAATCGCTTTTTTGGTGCCATCTCTCTCCGTCACCTGATGCGTTTTTTGAATCGGGGTGGGCATGCATTGTTGGAAACAGGGTATTAGAGTAATAAAAGATATATTACTCTTTCTATTTTGGTTGGTTGTGAAATCCAATCTCTCTACTATGCCCATTTCAGGCACGATACAACCATGGGCGCACCCAGGGGGGGGCGGGGCCCGGGCCCCCCCAGCCTTAGATTTTTTTACATATTTTCTACATATTTCATGATAAAACAAAAAAATAGCTTAAAATTTGACATCATGAGGCTTCGCCCCCCCCAAGAAGCCTCGGCCCCCCCCCCAAGACACATTCCTGGGTGCGCCACTGATACAACTACTGACAATTAATAAACGACGAATTTTAACATAATTTTAATTTAGTAATTGACTGACTTGTCTGCATTAATGTGTTTTATTAAAGACTGACGTCTTTATTCAGTTGAAACCTTACATAAATAATATTTTTTTAAGTCATAGTCTTACCTTTTCGTTATGAAGGGTAACTCAGGTACTAGACTACACGCAAGTACATACAGAATACCCAGAAACAAATTTAACTTCGCGGTTTTTTTGGGTACCCCGCTATTATCGTTAGAACGAAACTGCTTTTCAATTTTAAAAGCATTAGGCAGTGTGATTAGGGGCAGGCCAAACCATTTCGAGTATTTTAACGTATACACCATAAAAATGACATATGGAGTGAACAAAAGAAAAGCGTACAAAAAATGACTGGCCGTGTGGCCAATTATAATTGCCAAAGTCACTATTCCGACTTTTTTGTCGGACTTCGAATCGCGAGTATTATTACTATGCAAAATAGCCTCGGTATTTAAGGCCAATGGTATCGCGTAATACATTGTGGCCCATTCGATTCTACCTGTTTGTACTAGAAACGAGAATAGTACGGATATGGGTCCGAAAATAACTAAAATCAGTACGTCACCTAGAGCAATGTACTTGAAACCAATACCTCCTGTGTATAGGAAACTGGATGATAAACCGCCGAAGTAGACTAAGGCGAGATGTTCCATTCGAGCGGGAGACATGGCCGCCATGAAAATGAATCCTATGCAACCCAGAAGGTAGAGCAGGGCCCCCAAAGAGACAACTTCATCTTTAGACAGGAGATGGTCTACAAGGATCCTGTCATCTGATTTTCTGTTGTCAATACCTAGAAAATAAAATTATGCAGTCCAATAATTAAAGACACAAAACAGGTGTTTTGTTGCAAAATGTAGCAAAGTTATGAAACTTATCTTAAAAAATAGCGCCTAAATGTTAGTGGTCGGATACTATCGATAGCACTATCGATATTATCGATAGTTTGTGACTATCAAGAACCATCAATAGTTTTTTAAATCGCTGGTTTTTAGTATTTTAAAAAATAATTTTCACGAGAATCCTTTCAAGACACTAAAATAAAAAAAAATAAGTTTATTAGCAAGCAAACAGCAATTCAGCACTAGATCAGTAGATCATAAATCTATAGGTAGGTATTAATGACTACCTTCTCCATCAGTTTATGCAGTGATTATGTATCTGCTTGCTACTCGTGCTACCATTTATTGCTTCATGAATAAACTAGAGAAAAATCACCGGATGCAATTAAGGGGAATCACAAGATTCAATTATTTAGTGTGCTTTTGCTTTATTTCCTGTAGGTAGGTAGGTAGTAGGTCGCTTTTGGTAACGCCACTAATTTCGAAACAATAGAAACTTTTTTCGATAGTACTATCGTTACTATCGATAGTATCTCTTGAGACTATCGAAAACTATCGATAGGGCTGACTACAAAACACTACTAAATGTACGGACGCCACTGGAGTGTTAACCTTAGCTTGAGCATCAATTAGTAATACACTGAATATCAGTTATCACGACATTGAACGGACTGCATAATTTCGATCATTATAACCGAACATCGTTATAGAGAAAAAAGGTAACAAAATGGGTTATATAAAGAACTCGGTCGGGACCTTAATATGTCGCCGCTATAAGCGATATGTCGTAATATTTGATATTGTTTTAAGTGATATTTACTGTACATAATAAGTTGTTCTGCTTACTTTATATAAAGTTAGCAAAATCATTTTTTAAAAAAAGAGAGCAATAAATTTTTTGGTTTGGCAAGTCATTTTAGCGATAAATAATACAATACCTAACAATATTTAAAAAATTCCGAGTGATATATGCTAACTTTGTACATATACATATTATATTGTTCCGAAACATGACGTCAATATTTTATCCAACCAAGTATTCTACGGCCCAAAATAATGATAAAAGTTTATTAAAATATCATGAAGGTCGAAATAAAAAGTAACAAGGTCGGCTACGCATTTTGTTTATCACGCATGTTGAGTACATCGCCACTCAATATTACCTATTATTAATAGGTGATAATTTAACTTAAAAGTGCCGTTCACCAAAATGACAAAGTAGGGCATCCTTATTGATTCATAGATTTTTATACAGCGTGGCCAGCCTTCTATCTAGGGGTAGGATTTTTGTATGGGCCATAAGTATTGCATGGGAGAACAGAAAAGCGTAAAACCAACGTTGCCAGATTAGCAAAAATATCAGTATAAGCCGGTACTCGGTTTGCGAAAGGTCAACTTAGTTAATATGTTTGCCGTCAATTTAAGAAGATTAGGATAACACCGGTTTTGATTTCCCAAAACGAGGACAAGAAAGCTATCTCAAAGAAATAGTTTTTCTAAAAATTATCCTTTAAGAAAAATGTCAATGTTTTGGAAAAAATTGTTATTCAAAAATAACGTTTCCGAAAAAAACGTCACTTGAAATATTACGAAAATAATGCTTTCGAAATTTAGTTTCTCGATAAAACTGTCTTGGAATAAAGGAGTTTAGAAGAGCTTGTTTTTGAAAAACTGACAGTGACCCAAACTGGGCGTAATATACCTTAAAATTATGCTTCTTCCTAAAAGAGAATAATTTAATAAATTAATTGAATAAAAAAATAAAAAATTTAATTAATAATTTTTGCTTACTTTTACAAACAAACAGCATTTTATAGTGTTATTCTGTTTATTAATTTTCGTCAAGTAATAATTGTCGCCCTAAACAATTGTTTCAGGTTGTTAGCTTTGGCAACGCTTGAACGCTTTCTACGGGAATCGTGCGTATCGCGGTCTCTTATTAATACATGCTATACTCTATCTGATTTGTGTCCTCTTATAGAAACTAAGCCCCCTAGATGTGGACTTCTTCACGCGGTATATAGACAGATGTTGTAAAAACTAAGAGACGGCTCGCGGCACTTTCAATCTTTTCTTGCTTTAAGTCAGTTTTGAAAAGCGTAAATTTAAAAAAGTGTCGCGAGACGTCTCTTAGACTTTGCCCAAGAAACTTAAACAAGCTCCCCATTCAAATTTCAGATAATTCTGATGAAGTAGAGATATCATGTGGCTCATTCTGTAATAACCTTCTGTCTATACATAAAAATCTATCACTGATTTGAAAAATCGAATTTCTACTCTTAAGCTGTGTAGAATTTTTGTCTGTTACATAGCAACACTGCACTCCTGGGCAGGACATAGGCCTTATTTCATCACGCGACCAAGGAAACAAAAGTTTTGACTATATAAAGCCTTTTGTCTGATATTTTCAATACACCTAAGATACTTGCACATGTTGCAAGATCTGTGAACGTTTTATTTAAAGAACTTCAAATACAACTAAATAAATAGAATTCAAATAAATAATTTTATAAATAGGTATTTTTTAGTTTTATTCTATTTTCGACATTCCAAGCTATGTTTGTGTACTCATTCTGGTGACACAATCAAGCGCATTTGAAACTAGCAATAAATAAATAAAATGTGCCACATTGTCTTGCAGGCCCTAAAAATTCCATTTCCAGCAAAAGAGGAAAAAAAAATATTGTAATAAAGTTTTCAAACACATTTTTCTTGAGGTAGGACAAGATTACCTTTTTTATGAGAAAAACTTAATATTTTTATATTTTGTAATCAAAATTATGAAAAATTTAGGGCAGTTTATTCACACACTTTTTAATTCCATTTTTGACTTTTCACTCTATCTTTATGTGCTTATTCTGGTGAAACAATCAAAAGCATATGAAACTAGCAATAAATAACTATAAAAGGTGTCACCCCACATAGCACAAATCAAAACAACATTAAAAACACACACTTTTTTAAGTTTATTAGGTCGCCTTTTAATGTTATTTTTAAAACCATGTTAAAATCACACCAAAATAACATGGTTTTGAAAATAACGTTAAAAAGCTACCTATTAAACTTAAAAAAGTGTGTGTTGTGACATTGTCTTGCAGGGCTTACTAATTACTTTCATTTAAAGTTAAAATCTCACCAAAATAATGTGGTTTTGAAAATAATGTTAAAAAGCTACTTATTAAACTTAGGAGGATTAGGCATACAGTGGTGAGAAACCACTCAAAAGTGAGCCACAATAGACCCACTGGTGGTCACAGTGGAAGGGCTTATAAATCACTTATTAAACTTAAAAAAGTGTGTTTTTAATATTGTTTTGATTTGTTTTATGTGGGACATTGTCTTGCAGGGCTTACTAATTACTCTCATTTCCAGTTTAAGCATTAAAAGGAAAAAATATTGTAATAAACACATGGTGTGTGTTAGCCAAAATTATGAAAAATCAACAAACAATTAGGGGAAATTTTTCCCACACTGGTTACCCTAAAGTCACTTCAATACCAAATCCGAGACCAAATCTTACATTGTTAAATCATGACATCTTTAAAAAATTGAATTTTGAAAATATTTATTTAATAAATTATTTAGAATTTTAAATCAGGATTTTTTTGGAAATTTTAAAAATATATATTTTTTTTTAATTTTTGAAAATTTTAATTAAAAATTTATTAAATGAGGAGTTGACCCAACATTTAAAAATAAAAAATCTTTTGTAAAGCAAAGCCAAGCTTTTAATAATTTGCAAAATGGAATTTTCCACTTTGATGATTTTGACCCATATAACTCTTCCTGACACTAGCTTATGATTTTACAATACCTACCTTTAACATAATCAAAATATGTATTGACTACATTTCCAGCACCATGAACTGAAACAACAGTGAACAGAGTTAAGATAAGTGTGATGTAATTGAAGTCGGAGTTGCCTGGGTATTTGTGGGCAATTGTAGCACCTAAAATAAATAAAAATATTAAATAGGTATAGTTTATTATTGGTTTTAACTAGGGGCCTTAAATAAATTAATAAAGTTCTTATGTTTCATTACTGATATTAGGCATCCAGAATAAAGGTTTGTTAATGTGGCCTCAGTCCATTATATTCCAAGTAAATAGATTTGTCACCTACCTAGCAAGGTGGGCATTAAACTAGCACTCCATGACCATGGACGTAGGGCAAGGACATAACTGCTCAGCTTCATTAAACCTGATTTGGATTTGACCAGAGCGGGTCCTCCAGAAGCTTCCCCATTAGGTACAGCTGTCTTTTCCGAATTTTTAATTAACTGGGTCTCTGATTCACTTTCTGGCATACTTTTTAAATTTTCTAAAGATTTTTGCTTTAAAATAAAAAACTTAGCTTAGCTTATTGTTTCCTAAATTGTTTTTCTTAGTTTTTGACTGAAAACAGTTTTTTTACAAAATAATTTGAATTTTTTTCAAATTTTAATTTTTTAGGTTAATTTTTATGTCAAACTCTTCTTTTTTTTCAAACCACTGAACACGAAAGATTTCGCACAGCTGAGAGCTGCATTGGGAAGTTAGCTTTTATAAGGACACTGGGCTAGTGCTCTGCGCATTGAGGTTCTTGAGTTTTTTCAGGGTTCATGCTATCTGGTTTTCCTTCAATAATTTTTTATAGTTCAACACGGCGGCTTTTATATAAACACAAATGCAAACACTAGTTTTCCAAGAAAATTAATTGGAGATAAACAAAGTTACAAGATTTTTGGCTCCAGGACGTTGTGACCCTATTTCTGTGTGGCGCCCTCTATTAATTGGTTTCTCTGGTTTCTCCGTGATATGCCATATTCCATTGGGAAAATGAGTGCAGCACTGGTGGTGCACTGACACTGAAACGGTGCTGTCAAAAATTTGCACCGAGTGCAGTTTCAATGGAACACGCGGAAAATGAAAAATCGCACTCGTGTGGTATACGGTCACTATATCACGAAGTTCCTAACATCGTGATATAGTGACCTTAGTGTGGTGTGCCATTATGAGCTGTAGAACTTCTTTTTTATTCTCGCTTTAAGCAACGTTAATATAACATTTTCTTGCAAATAATTTTTTATAGTATATCTATTACGAATAGAGGGCAAATTGATTATGCAAAAATCTCATTTTTGAAAAAAATGTCACACAACCTGTAGTTTTATCAGGCCAATGACGATATCCATTTTTATTTGTTTCAAAGTTACACGCCGATAAATATTATCCTAAGATAAATAAAATTCGTCAAATAAATAAATAATGATTTTATTTAAAAAAAGTTAATAAGAATATTTTAAAAATGCCCACCTCCTTGTTGAATGCAGGCTTGTGCTCGTATACCAACAGATAGAATAGTTATCTATATTTCGCGCTTGTTTTTCAAAAAACCCTAACCAGAAGTGTACTTTATGCTCCCAAAATTTGAACATAAGTATTCGAAACACCTTGTATACATATATAATATTTCACAAGTTTCTTTCAACTAAACCTAACTTTCCTGCCTTGCAGAATTTGGTCAAAAACATGTTGTTCAAAATCCATTTGTTCGAAAGTAATATTAATACTTCAATAACATTTTCTTGAAAAGGAAAATTATTTAAAAACATTTCCTTCAAACAAAAAATTGTTTGAAAACATTTTATTAAAATTTTTTTGTTCAAAAACATTTTCTTTGAAAGTCATTTTTTTTTCATAAGGAAAATTGTTCAAAAAAGTTTTTGAAGAAAATATTTTTGAACAAATTTCCATTCAACAAGAACATAACCTAACCTAACAGCTAAGCGTAAGGGTGTTTTAACATACCATAAAAATTGCAAGACATGTGCCTCAGCGCTAATGGGGTTTCGTCCCCTCTGTTCTTTTTTTGGACAAAATTGAGGCAACTTGAATTTATTTATGAGGAATTCTGCAGTGCTCATCTCGAGCCGAAAGTGTTTCTTGAACTAAAAAATACATTTATTTTTACTTATAATCATAGTTGCCAGAAAACCCCAACTGTCGGAAAATTAGACCCAGGGCCCCAGTCAACCAGATCCATACAAATCTACTTACCTGTTTGTTGTTAAATCGGTAAACCACATTTTCAATAAAGTTTTTTATTTTTGGGGTTTCCGTTCTCATTGTTTTTATTGCACAGAACTGTTTTTCTTCATCTTCATCGCTGCTACGTGACCAACTTTATTTTCACTCATTTTTACGTCCCACGACAATAATAAGCGTTTAAAATTAATGGCGGGAAAAAGTTTTCGGTGCGGCACGAGCCCTCAGAGCCGGTGTCAAAAAAGCCCCACTCAGTGCAAAACTGAATTCATAAGTTCCTCAATGGAATACGAAAACTGAAAAAGTGCATGTCAATGGAATGCAAACACCGAGCCAGTTGTGCACTAGTGCTGCACTCATTTCCCCAATGGAATACGGCAAGAAGAGATGAAGGTGAAGATGAACCGCGCTGTCATTTTTCTGTCACCGGTTTGCTGTGCTGGCTGGATCTGGATTGTTGGTGAAATTTTCCAAATTCTGACGAAATCTTCCAAAAAAACTTAAAGGTAAGCTTTTGATTTTTTTCTATTTTGGATTTGGTTACAAATTGATTATCTTTTCTTGAATTTCTAAAAGTCCAGTTGGGTAAAAATTGCGAAATAACTGGTTTTTGTTGAACTTTACCACCCGGCAAAATGAAAAAATACAGGAAGAGCCAATTTTTATAGCAGATTTAATTTTTATCAGTCTATAGATTTATCAAATGTAGATAAGTATCTACTTATTGTCAAGACTCAATATTAGGTTTTTTTTATTTTGAGTTGCAGTCTTTAAGGGCTTTCTCTCTTTGGAAAACCTTTGGACATTGATTAATAAATTCAGTTGACATTTCCAGTTCATATTGGCTCATTCAAGGAGTCATGTCTGAAAGAACATTTAACATACTCGTCTTTTGTCTAGTCTTTTGTCTTGGTTTAGTCATATGTCTTGTCATAATAAAGTTAAAACCACTGTTTCTTATGGGAGTGTTCATACAATGCTTTTGCTTTTGTTTTTGATTAGTCTTTGTTTTAAGAGTTGCCAACTTTCAATCCTTAGGACAACGACTAAGACAAGTGACAGACATCAGCTGATATTTGTTGTTTTTTTTTACAGGGCGTCCGACAAGCGCAAGCGCGCGGCCGAAATTTTGAATTTACCGCCATTAATCATGTTTTTAACAGAAAATCTCAACATAACCTCAAAATTTTATTTTTTTTTTTGCTTTTGTTCTTTCGTGTCTGTGTTTCGTGCACAGATTAGGTTAAATAAGATTGTTTTGTGTAGAAAATGACTTTTGAAGAGGGCCTTTTTATTGAAATTGAATTTTGTTTAAGACAGCTAACACTAATCAAAGGACAAAGACTAATCAAAAACAAAAGACTAAGACGAGTATGAACAATACTTTTAAACCACAGTTTCTTATGGGAGTGTTCATACAATGCTTTTGTTTTTGATTAGTCTTTGTCTTAAGAGTTGCCAACTTTCAATCCTTAGGACAAGGACTAAGACGAGTGACAGACATCAGCTGATATTTGTTGTTTTTTTTTTACAGGACGTCCGAAGAGCGCAAGTGCACGGCTGAAATTTTGAATTTACCGTTATTAATCATGTTTTTAACAGAAAATCTCAACATAATCTCAAAATTTTATTTCTTTTTTTTTTCTTTTTCACTCTTGTTCTTTCGTGTCTGTGTTTCATGCACAGATTAGGTTAAATAAGATTGTTTTGTGTAGAAAATGACTTTTGAGGAGGGCCTTTTTATTGAAATTAATTTTTTTTTTCAGTGGGTTATGACTAAGACTAATCAAAAACAAAAGACGAGTATGAACAGCCGATTTTGTTTAAGACAGCTAAGACTAGTCAAAGGACAAAGACTAATCAAAAACAAAAGACTAAGACGAGTATGAACAATACTTAAGTAGAGTTTATACAGCAACATGACATGACATAAGACATAGCATGACATAACATAACAGAGTTGAGCTTATGACAAACCATGTTGGTGTTTATACAGAAAAATAACATGACATAACATTACATGACATAACATGAGACATAAAAAGATGCCCAACTTTTATCTTTTTATGTCATGTCTTGTGTGAAAACACATTACGCGCATGATCGCGTCGTCATTTGTTTACGATTTTTTACCATAACCCTACTTTTATATTGTATTTGGATAGTTTTGATGTGGTTTTTTTGTTTAAAAAAGAAATAATTACGCAAAAATGGTAAGTAAAACATCAGATATTTAGGTACATATAAGTAGGTAGCCTTTTTTTCATTCATTTTTGTTGCAGGTAATTGGGGCTCCCCTAATACATGTGATGATGGCCCTTTGGTTATTTTAAGTGATGTATATACTTGTTTTAGATGGATGAAGAATTACAGCTTCTACTTCTCATTGGCCTTGCAGCTAGTGCTATATGTATAACAAGAGTGTGAAAAAGAAGGCACTTTAAAATACACCCAATGAATAAGAAGTTCAAGCCATTTTTTTTGGCATTCTTATCTTTGTACCACTTGTCTTTTTTATTATACAGGGCAGGGAAGCCCTGCACCTGTTCAATTAATTCACCATCATCCATATTTTCAAAACAACAAGAGAAAACTAAAGTATTGTTCATACTCGTCTTAGTCTTTTGTTTTTGATTAGTCTTTGTCCTTTGATTAGTCTTAGCTGTCTTAAACAAAATCGGCTGTTCATACTCGTCTTTTGTTTTTGATTATTCTTAGTCATAACCCACTGAAAAAAAAATTCAATTTCAATAAGAAGACACCTTTTCAAAAGTCATTTTCCACACAAAACAATCTTATTTAACCTAATCTGTGCACGAAACATAGACACGAAAGAACAAAAGCAAAAAAGAAAATAAAAACAAATAAAATTTTGAGGTTATGTAGAGATTTTCTGTTAAAAACATGATTAATGGCAGTAAACTCAAAATTTCGGCCGCGCGCTTGCGCTCTTCGGACGCCCTGTAAAAAAAACAACAAATAACAGCTGATGTCTGTCACTCATCTTAGTCGTTGTCCTAAGGATTGAAAGTTGGCAACTCTTAAGACAAAGACTAATCAAAAACAAAAGCAAAAGCATTGTATGAACACTCCCATAAGAAACAGTGGTTTTAATGGATTGTTCATAGTCGTCTTTTGTCTTGGTTTAGTCATATGTCTTGTCATAAGAAAGACAAACCCCCAATATAAAATTTGGTTATCTGAACTGTAGAAGTTGAGGTTTTTACTTTCAGTGATCTGCTTGCAAAAAGGGACTAGAGAAATATTAAGAGGGTATTTGCGTTTAAGAAGTCTGTGGTAACAGCAGAAAAGCCTTGTTCTTCTTCTCCTTAAGGCCGCTTGACATGGAGCAATATAATCTGCAATGCAGCAATAACTTGCATGGTCAAAAGATTGCAAGCAATACTTTCATGTCCATTGACATGGTGCAAGTCTATTTTAATTGCAAAGGTTAAACAGCATATTAGTTTGAGACACTCAGTGCACCACTCTGTCTGTCTGTACAAACTTCTTCAATGTAATAGAATATACACTTAAAGTTTCTAACCTCAAATATCTTGATTTGGTTTTGCAGTTTTATTTTGATTTCTTTCTCTATGGTTTTAGGTTTAAAAATGTTAACTGTTAAATATAAACATAAAAATAAATAAAGCTAATAAAAAAAAAGTGATCAGCACATCAGTCTATTTATTAATTGCTGCAGCTTGTTTGCTCTGGGATGATGGAAAAGAAAGAGTGCAAAGACGATGGTGGGTCAAATATGTAGGAAAACAAAATGAAATAGATTTGTCACCAGAATTCCCTAGCATTGCAGGCCTTTCAGCAATAGAAATCGCCCCAGACCTATAAATTTGCAACATTTGCAAGCCTTGCACTTTATCAGCTGGGTTGAAAATGTGCATGTCAAAACAGTTTCTTGCAATGCAATGCAAGTCAAATTGGTCCATGTCAAGCGGGCTTTACTAAATTTTAGATTGCATATTGTTTGGGCAGTTTTTTGTACTTATTTATATATATATATATATATATATATATATATATATATATATATATATATATATATTTATCAGTTTCACAATGTTCTATGTCTTCCAATACCCAATTGCGTTTTTTAGTTATTTAATTCTAAAAATTGTAAAAAAATAATCACAACCTAGTTTTTTGCTGATGGCTGACTACTGGTAACACATAATTCTAAAAACCCACTAGTCAGTTGGGTTGCTAAATATTTTTTTCAAACCATTAGTCGGCCCCCTGCACCCACAATACTTTTAGAGCAGACCAACTTCGAGATTTGTTTGACCAGTGTTTGGCCATAGTGTTTCTTATGCTGGGTTTATAGAGATAAAAATTTATATTAATAAAAATAAATAGGTATTTTTATTTTTGTGCATGTGTAAAATCATGTCATATGACCTTTGTTTTCGTTGTGAAGTAGAGTTTTGTTTTCTTTTTTGTTTTGGTGTTTTAATCCAAAAATACTTGTTTGTTGTACTTTAAAAATTTTCCACAGATGTTATCTTTTTTAAGATTTTTAAATTAGCTATTTTTTTTTTGAATGTTTTTTTACATGTTTTTATAATATTTTAATTCTTTTTGGATTTTTGTAAATAAGTTTATTCCTATTTGATTTTTATTTCTTTATTATTACCCACCTACCTAGTTGTATCTACCTACTACCTATAAGTAAATACAGATGTTTTAATACTAAACTAATATCTAGATTTTTAGTGGCCGAGTATTAGTGGAATTCTTGTACATTTTTATTATTTTTCATTTTAAATTTTTTATCTTTGTTATTAGGCTATTTTTGAGTTTTGGAGAACACACAGGCACTACCTAGAAATAGTTATGCAATAACTATGATGGACTGTGCATGAGTATATATTTTTTTAAATTAATTTTGTTTGAGACATATCATTAGGTGGCCAACTACTGGCGCATTTACCCTATAAAAAGTGAGTTGTGGGAATTGAGTATGCAATTAAAAAATGCATTTCAGTACTTTTAAGTAGGGGACAATGAGTTGCTCATTGCTATTGGAGGAACAATAGATTATACAATACTAATTTCTCAAAAATATTTCTTTATACAAATTTTAATTGACCTTGGATGCATTAATTATAAGAGTAATTTATCTGATTTTTGTTTTATCTAACTTCAGGGATTCTTTTTGATGAATTACTAGCAATGCTTTTAGGTTTGTCCTGATTTCTTCTTCAATAATATAATGTGAATGAACCCAAAACTTAATCATAAACCTGTTTTAATTAGATTTGTATTCTACCTTCCACAAACTTCATTTAAAGGTGAATGGATGACCTACAATTATTAATAGTTGTGCAATAGCCTGGGACCAGCATTTTAATATTATTATGATTTGCAAGTACTTAATATGTACCCGTGAATATGTTAAGAGTATTTCTTAAAACTAAGGAAAATGCTTCTCCATGTTGGAATTCACAATAGGTACAAACTGAGCACTCTGATTCCTTTTAATTTCTCCCAGATCAATTAAGACTTTTACATGCAATCTTTTACATAAAAATAGAAGTCTGTTGTTATCTTTTATACAGTGTTCTGAACATTTTTCTCCAGGACTATAAGTATAATACCAGGAATTTATGTCCTATAGGATGGTGAACAAATTTGTTTAAGCTGATAACTCCTATGGTCTGAACAAGGTTTTAGTTAACAATAACTTGTTTTTTATATTTAATGCATGCTTCTACTTTTACTTTTGATGCCCAAAGCGCACTTACGAAATTATACAGTTTTGTATTTTCAGACCTGTATTTTCATGCATCAGGTTATTGGGTAGTTTTGTACCCAACTGCGACTAGTAGGTACAAGTAGAATATTTAGCAGTTGGGTGTCTTTTTATTGACTTTTTTTTATTTCCAACTTTTTAGTTTAATTCTTATTCATCCTTATAAAAAGCACTATGCATTTACCATTCATTTAGCGTTACCCAAAAAGTATATGTAGATTTTTATGGACGCGAACAGTGTTACCTTTGATTAAGTGAAGATGGGGAAGTAGAGAGGGAACTAGTAAAATGGTGTTGAAAAAAATCTTAAAGCAAGTGCAGAATGAACTTCTGAAATCGCTCTATATTTCTGAAAGTCACAGCTACAACTATTACTAAAAAGGGGGGTTGGGAGGAGGTAGGGAGAGAGTGGGCGAAACTAGTGAAACGGTCTTGGAAAAAAGTCTTAAAGCATGTGCAGAAAGGATTTTTGAAATCTCCCTATATTTGATAAAATTATGTGAATATGGTTTCTTAAGAGGGTGGGGGAGAATAACAGGATGGGAGATGGGTGGGAGCAGGGAGGACTACAAAGTAAAAGCAGCAAATTAGAGGACATTTGCAATGGGTTCTCAAAGGTATTTCATTAAAATCGCCTGAAATTTTGAAATGCTTTTTACTACTGACATAGCCCAAATCAAAACAAACTCATACGTCTTCACTAAGGATAGAACCGGTATCGTGTAGAAGGGCAACGGACGTTTCCGCACGATGATGATGGCCGACTTCAACTAAAACACACATTCCTCCTGCCCTCACTCGAAAACATCCACCCATACCCCGCTGAAAAACGGGTGAAATTGAAACCCTGCCCCGCGCGGCGCTGCCGGCTTGTAATTATTTACGCTAAAAAAGTTCACCCAATTAATCACTTGATGTTAACCACAGATAATAAAAAGAACTAAACAATCATGTCGTAAGGGAAGATTTAACTTTTTGTATGCCTTAAAGCCGATATTATGTGAGAAAATGGCGTCTGACGACCGCCATATTGACTGCTGTTTAAAAAAATATAGCCTATAGCATATTCAGCGACACTTTTTTCGTCAAAATCGGTTCAGCCGTTTAGCCTCTAGCGCCACACAAACATACATATTTACATACATACGAAGCAAAGCGAAAAACATTATGCTTCCTTTCGCCGTGCTGCAGTTGGGTAATAAAAAATAAACAAAATAAAAATATTTAAAGTAAAGTAAAATGAAAAAAGAGAATAAAGAATAAAATGAAAGAAACTGAACCATTTAAAAGTATTCTTCATAAAATTCATGTAGGCTATAGTATGCTTTAGGGACTAGTAATTGTTTAAGTTTTTGTCTAAAAGTCTTGTTATGTCTCTCAATTTTCAACTCTTCAGAAAGGCAATTAAAAATATTAACACTCATAAATTTTTGAGTTTTTGGTTAGTGCTGTTTTGGGTTATGTACTAACAAACATTAAGATATCTCGAGAACTACTTACACCAGGATAGTGATATAGTATTTAAAAGGTCTTTAAAATACTTCTTGAATCATGTAACATATGATTTATTTTTTTATAAAAAACAAAACTAAATTCTGTTCTCTAGATATGTATCTTAATGTTTTTCAATTTTTTTTTCTTTTAAAAATTTAATAACAAATCAACCATAAATCCAAAAAAAAAATAATTTGGTAGTTTTCATCTCCTTTATGGATAGAATAAATGTACAAAAAATTATCAAAATCGGTGAGATGGTCTGCCAAACCTCTATTTTTTGATAGATAATTTCATAAATCAAAAAGTTATAGATCCCCTTCCAAAATGCAAAGTAAAAAAAAATAAAGTTTTTACTACTTAGGTCATTTCTCTTGAAACCTTGCATTGCAAAGGGGGGTGAATTTTTCATAGCTCTTCTTGAAACATAGATAGCTGTTTTTAGAAAGCATTTGAAGTGATTTAACCAAAAGTAATAACCTTAAACTCTAGCTTTTCCTCTACAAAATATACACTATACTTTGATTAATTGCCTAAGTCAGAATCCAATCTAACTGTCCATTATTTTTAGGTTAAATCACTTCACTTGCAACTCACTTGAACCACAAACCTAACTGACGACCCCCCAAGTACAAAATGTCTGAGGGGCAGGGTAGTAAAGACTCCACAGCAGCAAAAGCTCCCATGGTGTACATTTGTGGGGAATGTCATAATGAAAATGAAATCAGACCAAGAGATCCTATACGTTGCAGAGAATGCGGTTATCGTATCATGTACAAAAAGCGTACAAAGAGGCTGGTTGTGTTTGATGCTAGATAAGTTTGTACAATGTTTAGGTTTTAAGTTTAAGATTAAAGGATTTACCGACGCTTGTACCAATTTTTAGCATCCCTTAACACTTAACTATATTTAAATGAATACTTAAGTGTTAAATACTTAAAACTTTGGTGCAAATAGCGGTTAAGATTACTTTTAAAATAATGATTGTGCCCTTGTCTAAAATAAAGTATCATTCCAAACCAATTGATCTTTTGATTATTCCAAAAGAATAAAAATTCAACTTCAGGTATTATTTTATATTCACATCTTATACAAAAATATTATATAAAGTGTACACTTTGTCTTTAACCTTGGCTGTTTCATTCGGTGGAGGGCTTCTTTTTTTTTAAAGTAATTTATGTCATTATCATTCTACCTTAAAAACGATTTTTCCAGTAAAACACAAACTATCGTACATAGGAAACATTCCGCAAAATAATAAAAACAATTACCGAAAATAAATAATACCCTGGCGCACGATACCGGTAGTGCACACAGGTTAGGTTAAATTATGTACTTCACTTGCAATTCACTTGAATCACAAACCTAACCGACCCCCAAGTACAAAATGTCTGAGGGGCAAGTTAGTAAAGACTCAACAGAGACAAAAGCTCGCATGGTGTACATTTGTGGGAAATGTCATAATGAGAATCAAATCAGACCAAGAGATCCTATATGTTGCAGAGAATGCGGTTATCATATCATGTAGAAAAAGCGTACAAAAGGGGATGGTGGTCTTTGATGCTAGATAAGTTTGTACATTGTTTAGGTTTTAAGTTTTAGATTTAAGGATTTAACCCTGCTTGTACCAATTTTTAGCATTCCTTGACACTTAACTATATTTAAATAAATACTTAAGTGTTAAATACTTAAAACTTTTTTGCAAATAGCGGTTAGATTACTTTTGTAAATAATGATTGTGCCCTTGTCTAAAATAAAGTTTATAATTTAAGATAATTTTTTTAAATCATTTTAAACCATTTGATATTTTCATTCTTCCAAAAGAATAAAAATTCAGCTTCAGGTACTATTTGATATTCTCTTATACAAAAAATTCGGGGGAGGGTTTTTTAAAATTTTTTTGTTTTATCATCATTCCACTTCGAAAACGATTTTTCTAGTAAAACAGAAACTATTATACATAGGAAACATTGAGCAAAATAATAAAAACAATTACGGAATGTAAACAATACCCTAGCGCACGATACCGGTAGTTCACACAGGTTAGGTTAAATTACTTCACTTGCAATTCACGTGAATGACAAAACTAACCGACCGCCAAATGTCTGAGGGACAAGTTAGCAAAGACTCAACAGTAGCAAAAGCTCTTATGGTGTACATTTATGGGGAATGTCATAATGAGAATGAAATCAGACACAGAGATCACATATGTTGCAGAGAATGCGGTTATCGTATCATGTGCAAAAAGCATACAAAAAGGCTGGTAGTGTTTGATGCTAGATAAGTTTGTACACTGTCACATTAAGGTTTCGATTAAGGGATTTAGCGCCGCGTGTACTAATTTTTAGCATCCCTTAACACTTAACTATATTTAAAAATTAATACTTAAGTGTTAAATACTTAAAACTTTGGTGTCATCATCATTCCACCTCAAAAACGATTTTTCCAGTAAAACAAACTATCGTACATAATAATATGAAACATTAAGCAAAATAATAAAAACAATTGCCAAATATAAACAATACCCTGGCGCACGATACCGGTAGTGCACACAGGTTAGGTTAAATTACTTCACTTGAATTACAAATGTAAATTTGATGCTAGATAAGTTTGTACATTGTAAGATTTAGGTTATAAGGTTCAGATTTAAGGATTACCGCCACTTGCACCAATTTTTAGCATCTCTTGACACTTAACTATATTTAAATTAATAGTTCATTGTTAAGAGATACTTAAAACTTTGGTGCAAATAGCGGTTAGGATTCCTTTTTTTAGATAATTATTATTGTAATGTTATGTACCCTTGTCCAAAATAAAGTTGAGAATTTAAGAAAAAATTTTTAAGCACTTTAATTCAGAAAAACAAAAAAAAAAGTTGAGGATAAAACCCTAAAGGAATCATGTCGGTACTTTATTTTTTTTAATTTACATTACTATTTTTAAATTGGTAACGAAGTTTGGTCATAAACTTTATAATAACAATATTTTAGTGTTAATTTTTTCTCATTTTCAAAAATATAATCTCTCTAGACTACTTGACATACTATTAACAGAACCACAATGCAGAAACTTATTAATTTTTTTATTAACCTCGTCCAAAGAATTAGTAGATCAATGTCAGGTAAAAAATGTCGTTCATGCCTGATGCCTTCATTTCATAATTTAATTTTATAAAAATTGCATTTTTTTCAACCTAATGTACTAATTTATACTTTTTTTTTCTTAAGAACCACAGATATTTTTAATTAAAGGGGACACACACACACTTTGCGAAACGAACCATTCGTACATCCTCCCGCAGTGGCGTAGCGTGGGGGGGGGTTCGCCCCCCCCCCCGCCCCGATTGTACTGGCGCCCTAAGCTTTATTAAGTAGCAGGGCCGGCAACGGATTGTGAGGGCGGCAAATCTGTCGCCGACAAAAGAGAGGAAACTAAAGACAGGATGACCTTTTTTTTTGACCGCAAACTTTTTTGGTGGGCGCCCTTTTTAGCTTTCGACCCCCCCGCCCCTTCAGGAACGCTACGCCGCTGACCTCCCGGCCTATTTATAGTACTTTAAACGGTGTAAACTATGTTTTCTGTAAAAAGATGTTCTTTTTGATGACTTTTTTACATAGCCTGTAAAATCTCGGCTACAAAATCGATATCGCACTGCTTTATTATTATATTACCCGATTTTTATTGTTTGTTTAAAAAAAATGTAGATACACCATACAAATTATCATGGGTTGTTGATTAATATTTTTAAATTTTTTATAAAGTCGTTGAAATTGGATTGAACTTTGATAAGTAAATTGTATGTGACATCACGGAATCTATACATAATTTATAGCAATTTGAATTTTAAATTCGAAAAAAAAGTGCTGTAATTTAAAAACAGAGTTACAAACAGGTTTTTAGTAGGTTGGTGAGTGTGTTATACATTCCTGGTAAGTGCTTAAATACGTACTATTTTTAACTATTTTATAAATAACTTTTAAAATTCGCGTTTTTTCTTATTTGTTTACGGCAAGGGTCAAACGAGTTTCCTAAATTTTTTATTCAATTACACAGCGCCACAAGAAAAAATAATTGAGCATCAGGCGGCCCTATATAGAGTTACAATAATATTGTATTGTAATATATTGTGCAATATTATTAAATGACCCCTTCAACTCAAACGATCAATATTTATAATATTGACAGCCTATAAACCTCAATATTTTCGGACCTCTAAGAAAATCAAACGATCAATTTTTATTGTACAATAATATTGACAGCTCCTAAACCACAATATTTTCGAACCTCTAAAAACTAAACAATAATGCACAATAATAACTCTATACGGTTCAATAAAAAAATATTGCGCAATTATTATTGTACCGGATGGCCCAAAAAAACCGGACATTTTTTTTTCCTTATAACTATTGAACTCTTCCATCGAATTCAATGGGACAAACTGCACTTGTCAGAGAATTAATCAGGTTTTGTATAAATATATTTTTTTGTCCGCCATCTCAAAATTCAAGATTCAAGATGCTCGTTTATTCTTGTGTTGCTAACACGTTTTCATTATTTTTTTAAATCAGTAAAGAAATCTATTTTTGTTTCAACCATTGTTTTGAATATTATACAATTACCTTGCCAATCATGTCTACATGTATTTTCTTATAAATTCATCACTGCTAAACCGATTTTGATGAAATAAAAAACATCCTGGTGAGAATTGATTGCTTTTTAAAGATCATGATCAAAATTTACAGCCATCTCAAAACTTAAGATGGCGGACAGAATCATACTTGATTCTTCAAAATGACGTGTTTATTCTTATTTTCTGAAAATGTTTTAGTTTTTCTTTTAATTCATAGAAAAGCGTTACTTTTGCCTCGCACAATGTAATAATTGTAATTGTAATAATATTGCACAAAAAAGATACTGTGCAATATTATTGTAGGTTTATGGGCCTCAAAATTGAAAAATATTGCTCAATAATAACTATAGGGTAAACTGCCCAATTGTCGTCCAGTTAGTGGAAAGTTCAACTTCAGAGCCCGAAATATCGAACACTTTACATCATTTGGTATTATGAGCGGCTAATTTCCATTCTTTGATGATTTAAGAATTCAAAAATAATTAATTTAGATTTTTTTGCTTTAATCTAACAGTTCCAGACAATTAAAATGAAAAAAATGTCGTTTTGCCCAGTTTTCGTCCACGGCCTTCCCTCCTTCTGTCCAAAAATTTCTAGTTTTTCGACCGGACGAAAACTAGGTTTTGGTGGTTCGAACAACTGGTTTGTTGGCGGTCGAAAACTGGTATTATTCGACCATTTTGGGACGAAAAATAGGAATTAATCGACCACACGCCAAATAAACTGGTCGAAAATTGGGGTTTTTTGGACGAAATTCACAAGGAAAAACTTGATTTGAGCAGATTTAGGAGCAATATTCCCGCGAAGTTCGTTAAGCATATTAGTGTACCTAAAAAACATAGTGGAACAACTGGAAGAGTATTCGGTTTCTTGCGTTTAATTATCTTGTTGAAGGCAACCTCAACTTAAATCTTGATGGTAAACTAGTTTAGTCACCATTACAGTCGTTATTATTCTTGAGTCGAGGAAATTTAGTGGAAAGATCTGCGTGTACTTTTTTTTGGTATACCTAGAAATCCAATTTGATTTATTTTTCTTTTTGTACACACCAGGTACCTACCTAAAAAGTATATTGTGTAATCTGAAAAATTCAATTCTATTTTATACTAGCTAAATAAAAAAATCTTCAAAAAATTAAAAAAGACTAACCTAAATAATAAAATTATGAACACCAATGCAATTTTTTCAAAAGGATTTGTATCTCAAAAATGGTAAAAATTACCAAAATGCATTTTTCATTATTTAAATTCTTATAAAATTTAAACTTTGCAATGTGGACCATTTTTTTATTCTCCCTAGAAGTACCCGAAAAATTTCAAGAGTTTCCAACTGGGAATGCCCTATACTTATAGGTAGGTACCTACTTCCATTTTTTAGTTACCTATTTTAACAAGAAACAGTCAGGGATTAACTTCTTAATTGCTAGTGGTCGAAAAAAACCTGTTTTTCGTCCGTCAAAATCATCAAAAAAATGATGTGGTCGAAAGATTCCAGTTTTTCGTCCGGCCATATTTTGGGTGGTCGAAAAATTCCATTTCTTCGACCAGCCAAATTTTGCCGATATAGAAAAAAAAATCTGTTTGCAATGTGTCTTAAAATTTCACTAATTTTAATAATAAAAGATTAGGATAGATTATAAGCACATGGACCAGTAACCCAGTTTTCGTCCACCTGGACGAATAATTATTTTTGACCTTTTTTTCATCTAGTTCGGCGACCACCCATTTTTTGATAGAAAAACTAAGAAATTGTAACTAAAAGTTATATTTTTCTATAGAAAAATTATTATTCTAACTAAAAAACATAAAAGTTCAACACATTTTGTAAAATTCTAATACTTACTCGCTATTTCCCGCAGGCACCTACACTAGCAAAAACATAACGAAAACTTCATTTTGGTTCAACGCACGTTCACCCTACTAAAGACAAGACTGTACTGGCTAAGGCATTTTTTAAGAAGGTGTCCATAGATGGAGCCATATGGTGCTTGTTATCTTATTTTTAGGCAGAAAGTGCCAAAGTGGACGACAATTGGGGGTGGACGGCTAACTGGGTGTTTTACCCTACCACTCAATAAAAAATATTGCACAATAAAACGTAAACTCGTTTAATAATATTGCACAATATTACGGAATGAGCAATATTAACCGTTCAGACTAAAGGCCGCTTGACATGGTGCATGACGCCCTACAAATAATTGCAAGCAAAAAATTTCGCTCAAATTGTTGCCTGCAAAAAATCTTCTTTTTGTTTGACATTGTGCATGGATTCCCCAGAATCTAGGTAAAAATTCCCCAGTTTGCATGCAAGTACAGTTTGCACGCAAAAGAATGGCACCGGACCGATAAAAATGGATTGCCTGCAACAATCAGCTGGATGTGTACTGCGCATGCACCTGAGCAAAATTTCATGCCATTTGCCTGCAAATTTTATTGTCATGCACCATGTCAAGCGGCCTTTTAAGCATTAAAGTGCATTTGAGTGCAAGGGGTCATTCAATAATATTGCGCAAAAAATATATTGTGCAATATTATCGTAGGTCTAGGGGCCAAGACAGACATTTCTATGTATTTTTTGACACTGAAGACAAATCCGGGCTCTAGAATTTTCCCCAGTGGTGCAATTCATATGAAAACAAAAAAAAATGTGGATCTGATACCTTCCTAGCTAGCCTATTATGATATATCAGTCTTGAAAACAGTTTTTTGTAAATATCTCGGAAACTAAAGCTCCTACGAAGTTTTTGGTTATAACACAAATAATTGAGCAAGACGTAGTCTACTATATTCCGAAAACCGCATATTGATGCCATGCTCCGTACAAAAGTTAACATCTTTTAAATTTTCTGTTAAAAAACTGTCATTAGCATCAATAGATTTTTGACCAAAATCTAAACAGCTCGTTACAGTGTTAAACACTATTTTACCTGCAAATATGAAAATCGGTTCAGCGGTTTAGGAGCTATCGTGTTACAGACAGAAAAAAGACACACACACAGACAGGCATTACGACGATATTGCTAAAAACATAGGTCAAAATACACCCAAATAACACATTTTCGGCGTTACCTCAAAAAAATTTTTTTTGTCGACAATAATACCTTCTCGAGCCATTGCTGCGAGGGCTAGGATGGCATGGGCGCACCCAGGGGGGGGCGGGCCCCCCCCCCCCCCAAACCTTAGATTTTTTTACATATTTTCGACATATTTCAGAAAAAAACACAAAAAATAGCTTAAAACGCGACATCATGAGGCTTCGGGCCCCCCCTGAACTCAACTAAAAAGAGGTGGGTCATTCCATAAGAAAATTTATAACTTTGTGTTATATCTCAAAAACTAAAAGCAATAGATAAAATTCAGTTTGACATAAATTTTGAGAATAAAAAAAAGGCCCCAATCGAAAATGCAGACTTTCAAAAAGCCCCTGCCGGGCAAAAAGTGGTTGATATAAATGCGGGTTTCACCCAAAATGTTTTCTTGAAATTTGTACCTTGGTAAGTGGGTTGTTTTTCCTCTATCTCCCATAGAAGTACCCAAGCTCACTTAAAATCGCCCAATTTGAATCACCCTGTACATGGTATTTTCCGGCCGGCGTCTCAGTAAAAAAATATTTTACGAATGTAGCCGATGTTATTTTTGCAACAGTTTCTGAACTTTGATAAGGAAGGTGACTATGGTTTACTACTGATACAGGACTTATTTATGAATATAAAAAATTGATCCTTTTTATATTTTAGACTTGTGTGGAATTATTTGTGATTAGCGTAGTTTAGATTAAGGATCAAGAAAGGTGAGGTATTTTTTTTAAATTTGAATATACATTTATTAAATAATTTTTGGATTTTTAACACTTTGTCGCGATTACTTAATTTTTCTAAGAGAATTGTTACACATTTCATTCAACTTTGATTCTTTTTTACTTTTCTTTCATTTTCTCCGTAGTATAGCGGGTCAAGTCGCTGCTTGCAATGCGATCGATCCGGGTTTGATTCCCGGCATTGCTATTGGATGTTGTATGCGTTTTTTAATTACTTTAATTTGTTACCAACACGGTTGAATTTAGTTTTCTGGTCGTTGATCCAATGTGTGTAACTCTGTCCGTAACACGATAGCTCCTAAACCGCCCAACCGATTTTCATGAAATTTTTAGGTAAAATAGTATTCGATACGGTTACGAGATGATTAGATTTTGGTCACAATTCATCAATGCTAATGACTAAAAAACTGTTTTTAGGGTTGATATAGCATGGAGTTTACTTGGAGTGTGCTAATGGGTTAGGAAGGTATCAGATCCGTCATGGATCCATTTATTTTGTTCAATTTTAAAAATATTTGAAATTTTAAGATCTGTTGAATTTTTTATTTTTTATTTTGAAAATATTTGAATTTTTTTATTTAAAATTGAAACTTTTTAGAATTTTTAATATTTTGAATATTTTGCTAAATTTTTAGAATTCTGGAAACTTTTCAAAACCATTTATTTCAACATTTTTGTTATTTTAAATTTTTGCTTCAATCAGTGTCCCTTTGAACAAAAGTTTCATGGCTTGGCACGTCGCGCCCTTTTATGGTTTACGAGCTTAGCTTCGTTATTATCCTAGGAGCATAAATGGGCCATTAATATCTTTTTTGGGCGCTAGTTATTGGTTGGTCGTTGGTAAACCTGTTCATTTGTTTTCTATTTAGAAATAACAGTCAATAAGGTTTATGTACAGGGTGTCTCATTATATTTTTCCCACCCTTTCGATCATTAATAATAATTGATGCAGGAATATAAAAGAAATTGTATTCGAATTCGCGAAATTTTTACTTTTAAATTGCATCTTGAGTTTATTCCTGACGCTTACCGTATTTGACAGGTGCTCAAATTTATAGTTTTTCTGAATTGGATGCTCCTTATATTATTTAGTTAATAAACTTTCCAAAAATACCCCATATGTCGCAGTTTTGATAAATAGTTACTGAAATATTAGCGATAAAATTTTTAAATGATACAAAAATAACAATACCACTTTTGTGTTAATTCCTTATTTCGAACTATGTTAGTCCCCATGTATAAACAGTGACAATGACAACTATTTTTTTTTTAAATGACGCTCAAAATGACAACCGGTAACGACAACAAAGTTGTGTCATTGTCACTGTTGATACATGGGGACTAACATAATTTGAAATAAGGATACTAAAATTAACACAAGAGCGGTACTGTTATAATTGCTAATATCTCAGAAACTATGGCTCTAAACTACGGCATATCGGGTATTTTTGGAAAACATGTTCCAAGCCTAATCTATTAATTAAATAATATAAGGAGCATCCAATTTACAAAAACTATAAATTTGAGCGCCTGTCAAATATGGTAAGCATCAGGAATAAAGTCGAGATGCAATTTAAAAGTAAAAATTTTGCGAATTCGAACACAATTTTTTGTATATTCCTATATCAATTATTAATAGTCTAAAAGGGTAGGAAAATATGAGACACCCTGTACATATTTTATTGTTTCTTTTTTTTCCTATATCTACAATACTAATGTAACTAATGTCAATATCGCTAATGTGTATTTAATTATAAAGTACTATGCATAAGTGTATGGTCCGATTAGGAAACTAAACAAAAATGCGTGTTTGTTCAGCCAAAATTATTTCCAAAACGTTTTATCCTATTAAAAAATGAGTCAAAGAGTTAGAGTAGACAGGTGAACACTGTTTGATACTTTACACTGGTCTATTTTTTAAGTGATGAGTAACGGGTTGAAATTAGCTTTATTTTACTAATTGTTTTCTGTAACTTTTTTCATCTCGCGATTTTGACATGTTTAAGGTCACAAAGGGGACACGGCCGTAAAAGCATCTAATTTTTAGGACAAACGTTTTTTCATGTTTAGAATCATTACATTTTTAGATTTAAGCAAAAAATAATTGTTGTAGAAACAAAATTTCGTACTTCCATTGTCTTTATTTATTTTAAACACTTGAAAACGGTTAAAGATACTCACTAACCGAAACGTCGTGTTGAAAATAAATAAAGACAGTCGAAGTCCGAAATTTTGTTTCTACACAATCATTGTCTATGAGTTTCAAACAAAAAATAATTGTTAATACTTCGAATTTTTTACATCCAATAAACTGACATGGTTTGACAGCCAGGATCGCTCACGATGAACCTAGAAGATAAAACCAAGCCGTCAACTTTTAAAATTGGTCCTCACATAAATTGAATCAACCATATGAGACCAGTAAAAAGCAACATTCTCTTTTTTTAATTCAGTTATTTATCTTTTAAAAAACAACATTTTATCTTATTTACTTGTAAACTTTTTCTGTGCAATTATTTAAAGCTGACCTTCGTGTACTTTCATGCGATTTTTATTCATTTATCGTCTTATTCTAGTTTCGTGCAGGTGTACAGAGAGTTCACCTACATATTTAATTTATTAATTTTTTCGAAGTGGCACCTAGCATATTTGCCTTAAGTGAATAAATAATATTTTAATTTCGGTGTTACATAGGACAATTTGTGAAAAGGTAATATTTTTTTTATAAATTAATAGGTAATCTTTAATTTTAACACGATCAGTAGGTACCTATGACTGGTGCCCTTGTATTAAACATTGTTGATATCTTGCATATTATAACCATACTCACCGGCAACACTGTATAGACATTTTTGTAGCTTTTAAGGGAGAAATATAATATAGCAACAACGTATTTAGCGGTAAAGTATATATGTTAACAATAATTAAGTTTATTACAGTTTTTTAATACTGGTTTTCATAAAAGTTTGAATTTACTTCAAACATGTTTTCAGCAATTTCGGAAAAGAGTTGCTTTTAAAAAAATCATTTTTTTTTTTTAAATGCTTTAACAAATTGTATTTTTAAAATAAATGGATCCATGACGGATCTGATACCTTCCTAGCTAGCCTATTAGCACACTTCAAGTAGTAGAGCCATGATATATCAACCTTGAAAACAGCTTTTTGTAAATATCTTAGAAACTAAAGCTTTTACGAAGTTTTTCAATTTAACACTAGCAAGTAGTATTGAACAAAATGCAGTCTACTACATTCCGAAAACGGCAAATTGATACGATGCTCCGTTAAAAAGTAAATATTTTTTAAACTTTTTAATTGTCAAAAAGCTGTCATTAGCATTAATAGATTTTGACCAAAATCTAATCAGCTCATTAGAGTGTCGAACACTACTTTTCCTAAAAATGAAATCGGTTCAGCGGTTTAGGAGCTATCGTGTTACGGACAAATAATATACACAGACACACACACACACAGACATCACGACGATATTGCTAAGATAGGATCAAAAAACACCCAAATAGCACATTTTTGGCGTTATCTCAAAAAAAAAATTTCGTCGAAAATAATACCTCCTCTAGCCATGGCTATGCGGGCTAGGCAGGTAAAAATAAAATTTGAAAAATGTTGCCAAATTTAATTTTTTTAACATTTCTGGAAGTGGTTAAAACTAAATTTGGTAAATTCTTAATTTTGTGTTTAAATTGTTTTTGATTTTATATGTGAATGATGATTTAAGGTTTCGCATTTTTTTCTCTGAAATCAAACTGATTACTATTCTTGGCAGTCTGACACAAAACAGAGTTATTTTTTATTTATTTTGACTTGGTTTCAATAATTTTCAACAACGTTCTATTTTTTACAGAAACTCAAATAAATCATCATGCCTGTCCCAGCACTGCAAAAACCAGCCCCAAAATTCAAGGGAACCGCCGTTGTTAATGGCATGTTCAAGGACATCTCTTTGGATGACTACAAAGGTATGTCAAAAATTATAATCAGCGACTTGAAACATTACCTAGTTCCATATTTGACATATCGATGCATAAATAAGAAAATCCGTTCATTTTAATTTCTTTAAGTTTAGAAGAACTCTATTAAGTACTTTTAAGCACTGCAAACTTTCAAGTTAGATACAAATCGGTGTAAAAATAAAAAAAATCCGCCATTTTGAATCCTCCATTTTGGATCCGTCATTTTGAATTTTTTATGAGTTTGAGTCAAGAATTATAATCAGCTACTTGAGACACCGCCGAGTTTCAAATTTTATACTTATCGATGCATAAATAAGAAAGTCCGCTATTTTGGATCCGCCATTTGAATTTTTTTAAGTTTGAGGATAAAACTGCATTAAGTGGTCTCAAGCACTGTAAACTTTCAAGTTTGAAACAAATCGGTTTAAAAATATCCGCTATTCTGAATCCGCCATTGTTGTAATAAGATAAATAAGAAAGTCCGGCATTTTGGATCCGCCATTTGAATTTTTTTAAGTTTGAGGATAAAACTGCATTAGGTGATCTCAAGCACTGTAAACTTTCAAGTTTGAGACAAACCGGTTTAAAAATATCCGCTATTCTGAATCCGCCATTGTTGTAATATAAGACGTAAATTAACATTTCTTAAGCTTGTAAAAATTCAAACGAAACATTGCATAAAAAGATAGATTTTTTTAAAACCTTGTGCTTTGATCCAAAGAACGAAAGAAAAATATTTTTGTTTTGTTTTTTTCGCTCTCTCTATCTCTATCTTTATATACCTCTTTTCTAGGTCAATATGTTGTTCTGTTCTTCTATCCTTTGGACTTCACGTTTGTCTGCCCCACCGAAATCATCGCCTTCTCGGATCGTTTCGAGGAGTTCAAGAAGATTAACACGGCCGTGATTGGATGCTCAACTGACAGCCACTTCTCTCACTTGGCTTGGATCAGCACCCCGAGAAAACAAGGTAAAAAATACTGGAAATATTCAATCTCAACTTATACTCCTAAACTTGGCAAATTGCAGATGACCAATAGATTTAAAAAATGGACGGGGTGTTTTTTTAATTTAAGGAAGAAGAATACTTGGTTCAAAATAAGGCTTTATGTATTGTTAATTTGTTAACTTATAATTTAATATTTAACTTGGATTGCCAAGACTTTTGTTAACAAAAAACAGTAACAAACAATTTTATTCAGCCTTTAAAAAACAAAGTATGTTTTTTGTAAAACTTTGTAATTTTGTACATATCTCTTTTTCTCTTGGACTTTTATTTTTTCCATAAATTCACTTTATCACAGAACTTGTGGTAAAAGTTTGTCACATAACTTGTGAAATACCCTGTATAAATACAACGTAATTTTAATTAACTAATGAATATGAACCAAAATTGGCTGTAACATTTTAAAAATAATAATATGTAGTTTATCAGACACCATGGCATTATTTTTTACCCAAAAAACTTTTTTCTAATTTTTTTGCACTTCCTTCAGAAATACCCTGTGAATTATCCAACAAAAGTACTATTTAAAGATTGGGGTATGAAAACAAAACAAAATACAAGAAAAGTTATGCATCTGGCCTTAAAAATTTTTTATGTGTTTTTTGTTTGCCTTGCCTTTTTTTGTCTTTCACTTGACCTAGTTGAAACTTATTTTTTTTTAATTTTAGGTGGTTTAGGTGAGATGCAAATTCCTCTTTTGGCCGACAAAAACATGCAAATCTCTCGTGACTACGGAGTGTTGGATGAAGAGGCTGGCATTGATTTCCGTGGATTGTTCATCATTGACGGAAAAGGTAAGTTCAATCAACGATTAACAATTTGTACACAGATAGGCAACCCAACAAACTTAATAACAGCAGCGGACAGATGGCTCTGCCGTATATTCATGTAAACACGGCAGAGCCATATGAGGCACGTAGAATAACAGTGAGCTAACTTCAATTCTTTCATCTAAAACGCATTGCTTTATGTGATTTTATCAGAATAAAATTGGTCTATCTCTGTTTTCAGTATTTTTAATAGATGGCGGTTTTTATTTTCTAACGCAGCCCTAGAAACAAAAAATCTTCAGTGTAATAATAATAATAATGGTACAAAATTAATTAAATTCTTGGTGGAGTTAGCCCACTGTTATTCTATACGCCTCATATGTTCGCTGCTGTTATGAAGTTTGTTGAGTTGTCTATCTAAATAATACTCTATGAGTCTAAATATTATGCAGAATATTTCAAGAAAGAATAAACAAAATCAAAATAATAGTTAAATTTTATGTAATATGGGGTTCAACACATAATATTTGCAAATACACGAAAATCTGCTTCTGCCAAATGATTATTTTTGACTTATTATGACTTAAAAATATAGTACCTGTTCCTATTTTTGAAAAAATGACAACTTGAGATACAGGCTATTGAAATACCTAGTTGGGGAAATTTTTTTTAAAGGGCTTTCAGTCACTAATTCGGCCCCGCTGAATCCGAATATACCTGTTGCCAACTCGAAATATCGACAGGGACGAAGAAAATCCCCCAAAAACCGGCTTTCTTTTCAATTTTATTCAATTTTCTCGAAAACTATCATTTTTATCGAAAATTGCAAAAAACAGTTTGTTGTGAAGAACAGAATTCACTTTCGAACGATGTATGGGTTGATAAGGTTTGGAAAAGAAAGTAGCTCTTCAGTGGTACTACACACAAACTACACTTCTTGGAAAAAATATGTAGTATACTTTATTGTAGAAAATATAATATCCTTTTAAAAGCTGTAATATAATGTGAGGTTTATGTCACAGGGAAGTATCCAGGAGCTACTTATAAAAATAAATTTTCAAAAATAACCAAAATAAAAAAACCTATTTTTGTTACATATTTTATGTTTTTTTTTAAAGAAAAATAAGCTTAGAAAAAAAATTATTTTTAACTTATTCTGTCCTATAGACCTGCGTTTGTAAGAAAATTTTACAAAAATGTTTTTTTGGCAATGTTTGAGAGTGACCCTTAATACTGACGTCCCTGGAGAGTTAGCCATATTTTCTATCACATTTTGTTATAAACCTTTTAAAAGGAAATGCCATTATTCACCAAAAAGTTAGGAAGACATTTTGTCGTAAAGAGCTTAGTTTTTAAGAAAATTCGATAAAACCTGTAAAAAAATTGATTAGTTTGGTGATTTTAAATAATTACTTTAAATTAAGGACGCCACTGGAGCGGTAACTATGAAATACGTTTCACTTTGTTATACATCGTTTAAAGGAAATTTATTGTGTATGATAAAGAGAGAGCTTGGTTTTTAGGAAAATTAAATAAAACGTGTGAAAAATGTTTTTTTTAAATATATTTTTTTAAATCACCCCTATTTACGGACGGCACTGAAGAGTTTGTTATAGTCAAACCCCACCGAGTTTCACATGCTAAAAAATTAAATAAAACATATAACAAAAATGGTATATTTTCTGTTTTTAATTGACTTAATTTACGGATGCCCCTAGTTTTAATTATAAAACCAATCCGATCACGCTATATATCATTTTAAAGGAAATTTTATTGACTATAATAAAATATTACGCTTTCCTGTAGACATTAGTTTTAAAAAAATCGAATAAATCTTGGGAAAAACATGGATATTTTAAAAAAATTTTAATGTACATTTTTCTCTTGGAAGCTTAGTTTTAAAGGATATTTGAAAAATCCTCAAACTATCAGATTTTGGGGACCTGGGAGGGTTTTTGGAGGTTTTTACAGCTATTTAAAAAAACTAATATGATATTATTTAGTTATATAAATATATATTTTGAATTTTTATATACACCTGTGTCAATTTGGGCCAGGGCTATCAAAAAGGACGGGCCACGATCCTCCACTTTGTTGACGTCACATCCGGGGCTGATTTTTTTTTTTTGATGGCCACGTTACGACACAGCTGATTGTCTTTAAAATATTGAAGTTGGAATGACAGTTCATGAATGTTTGATTTTTTTTAAATAAACCCGGTTTTGAGATTGTTTTTACTATATTCTTTTAGAACAATTTTTTTTAAATCTATAGTAATCCTTAATTTTTCAGAGCCGCTTCATTAGCTCTCATAAAATTAAGTTTAAAGCAGAAGCGAATGTGACAGTCACAGATGATAAAGTCAAATACATGTCAAAATGGCGGGTAATTTGAAATCAAAATAAGGAATGCTAAATCTTGAAGATTTTAACCTTTTAATCATGTTGTTTCCTTACAAAACTTTGGTGGAATATCGGGATGGTGTCTGAGAATATTTCACTGAAATTTCGCGGAAATCTGTAGTGCCATTTTGAAAATATCATAAAAAAACGTCTGATCTCCCATAAGACCCAATGTAAAATTCAGCCCCCAGAAAACAGCTGATTTTTTCAGGGTCGTGGCCTCTAAAATTTCGCCGCCATGTTGGCAGCCATCTAAAATATCTCAGCCCCTGTCAACATTTCGAGGTGGCAACAGGGATTTGCGGATTACGCGGGGTCTATATAGGGGGAATTGACCATTTGCCAAAAAGTAATATAAAATTTATCTAAAAAGAGGATTTTCGAAATCTTGCCTTAAACAACCCTCCAAACATTGGCAAAAAAATATTTTTAAAATATATTATTTTCTCACTTAGGTTTTTACACCGAAAATTGTATATTTATCTGATCCTGTACCTACTATCAAAGCAGAAGTGGCATATTTAAAAACTTTAGTCTAGTTCTCAGCGATGTGTTTCGGCGACTTTCGATACAAAATCATTTAGTGCCTTTTTGTCAATTTAAAAAAAAGCTAAAAAAAGTTTTTTCTCTATATGCTTAGGCAAAAATGACAAGTCCCATTCCAAAACGACCAACCATTGTACAAAGGATAGTCTAGATATGAAACTTTCAAAGTGCTAAAAATGCCCAATATTTGTCAATTTTAAAAGATTTTATGTAGTCTATTATTATTTGTCCAATTGTTGTGAAATTTTCAGGACATACATAACTTTTACATCTCTTTCAAATGGTACTTGCCATTATTGCATAAAATTACACGTGTTTAGCTTTTTTTTTTAAACGTAACAAAAAGGCTCTAACGGATTTTGTATGGAAAATCGCCGAAACACGAGAACTGAGAACTGGACTTAAGGGGGTTTATAAAAGTTGTATATCTATCAACCTTTGTAAAACAATGTGTTAATTGAGCAACAAACCATAGTATAAAGTGGAAGTTTAAGGTGCTTTTAAACTGGCTTTGTTACAACTAGACTCATTAGGGTTCGTTTTTTTAACAGGTAATCTGAGACAAGTCACCATCAACGATCTTCCCGTTGGTCGCTCCGTGGACGAGACCCTTCGTCTGATCCAAGCTTTCCAATTCACCGACGAACACGGTGAGGTGTGCCCAGCCGGCTGGACTCCCGGCAAAAAAACCATGAAACCTGACCCCACCAAGAGCAAGGAGTACTTTGGCGAAGTGAACAAGTAAATGTTTTCTTAATATTTTCGTTTCTTTCTTATCTGTGTAGTTGTAGCCAACATGCACTATAGAGTACACTTTAAGATTGAACTTTGGTCCTTTGTTTTTCTTGTTACTTCACAAAAAATTGTTTTGTTTATTCACTCACAAGACTGTACCATATTTAATTGATCTGCACAACTTGTGTGTCACCGGTGCAATGTTCGTGCTCTTTTGGGAAAAGCAGTACAAGGTTTCTTATTCTATTGAGAAATTGACAACTTAGTGTTGCGCTCATTGCCTTTACTGCCTCAGAATTCATGTTGCAATTGTGTCAGTCGTATTCTAGTAAAGGTGCACTGTGGTAAACACCTATATAGTGTAAGTGGATCACTAACCAAGTTAAATAAACAAAACTGTAGACTAGAAACTGGGAGGTCGTCTCAGGAGAAACGCGATCTCATAGAAATCCAGAAATTGAATTGAATTGAAAACGGAAGCCAATAATATAAGCAAAAAAGCAACAGGTTTCAAGTGGCATAACCTCTTGAAATCTACCAAATTGCTCTGGCAAATAGTCTTCAGCAACGCCAATAAACGAGTGAGTTAAGTCAATTGAAACACTAACTTTTAAAAATAAAATTAAGTTGTCACTTGCCCAAGATATTTAAATTTGTTTGTTTGTTAGTCTAAAACTATGAACTAATGAATGGAAAAAACAACAGCAAATAAATAAAAGACTGGGCTACAAAATAGACAAAAAAACACAAAACATTGGAAGAAAGAAACTTTCAAGAGCCTACATAGTCTCTAAAAATGAAACAAAACCTACAAAAGAAAAGTAAAATGATAACAGAAAAAAGAGAACATAATAACAAACACCAAGATTAATTAGAGCTACAAATGGCTTAGAGCAAGACAATCTGAAGGATCTCCAAATAGTGTCAAAAAATTGTCCACAAGAAATGTGCCAAATCGTTACCAAAGCAAGACTGGTTATGCGTTTTGACTAAAAACTCATTATCAGGGCTCAGAAAACTCATCGTCAGGGCTCAAAAAACATATAAAGATTCAACAAGGTAAAAAGACAGTCAAACGAAAAAAATTAACTTTTTTAAGTAAAAAATTTATTTTAATAAACGACAATACCACAAGAGGACAACTACTTATGGTATTTTTGTTTTTTGCTTTTTTATTTGTTTGTTTTGCTAATTTTATTTTGTTGTTTAACTTACTTTCTATTTTGTTGGCGACTCCTTATTGACCTGATTATGTGTTGATACGTTTTCTCAACCCTGCTGATGACTTTTTAGTTGAAATACATAGAAAAATTACTTGTTTTAAATTTGAAATGAAATCGAACACTTCAAATATAATCTACCATTTAGATCCACAGTTTGCTGTTTTAGACTTGCAATAGTTTTCTGTTTTTGTATTAGTCTTTGTGCTATAAAATCCACAAACGAATAATTTTTTAGGCCTGCAGAACACTAATATAGTGATTGTTGAAATGACAACTACCTGATCATCAAATATCAACAACGTCATATAAGCACAAAGTAACAAATTATATTATGCTACTAGAGTTCAAATTTAAGTGTGTTCTATAGTGCACGTTTGAGTTTTCCAAACAGATTTTTGAAAAAAATCTTGTCTTCTACAATAACTATTTTATATCTTAAGGTTAAAAATAGCCATACATAACCTTTAACTCGAGATCTAATACAGTTAATTAGTAAGTTATTTATAAAGATTTATGTTTTTTCTTCCATTTTTTGTTAGTTATTACGTTTAGGAATTAGTTTAAAATTGTTCTTCTTCCCTAGAACATTGTTATTTTGGAAAGCAAAAATATAGGCGTATACACTAAATGGTTATTTCTTTTTAAATATTTAAGAAAACCTCACTAGTTTGGTAAATCCGCGAAAATCTTTTAGGCATTCTAGGTCTTATGAAATTAGGATAAATTCAGTTTAACTTGAATTTCCGATAAGAGAATCTAAACAAATAATTTACACCAAAATGATGAATGAATATATAGACGCGTTCCCAAAATGTCGACTTTTTGTAAAGGAGCTTTCGAAAAGTCTATTTTGTTTAGTACCATGCACTAATTACATTGAACTCAGGTCTCGGTCAATTTCATAGCATATGAATAAGGTCTGGCTGTGGAATAATTTATCCAAAAAAAAAACTATAAAAAAAGCAACTTTTTCATAAATAAATAAATGGATTCATGCAATGAGTATAAGATACCATAAACAACAAGTGAAATTAAAGACGTAAGAATTACAAAAAAGTTTCTCTTCGGCAGGGACAGTGGGAATGAAGAATAGGTTATTTGACAAATTTTAGAAAAGAATTTAGAATGATACATAGATCCCTAATTTGCTACGGAAAATTATTAAAATAGTATATTTTAGTATGACTACATTTAAAATCAAGTTTTCTGATTTCCGATTTGAATTTGCCTCTAAAACGCTCATTTCTAGCATGGCGTTGCAATGACGTCACAGCGCAGTAAACTCGCGGACAGATACACGGCATTCAAGTGTTTATTTGTTTCTGGTCTGTGTCTGTTTTTTATGTAAAAAAATGTCCTATAAGTGGTGTGTAGTGCCTCAGTGTTCGAATAATAGCATAAAAACACCTGAAAAACTATTTACTCATGTACCTACAGCAGTAAAAGAACGGAAAAAGTGGCTAGAACTTGCTCGAAGGGCCTTATCTAATACATCTTCACTTTACATTTGTGAAGATCACTTTGATGTGAGTATAACTAAATTGTTTCTATTAATTTTTCTCACATTGTCTATAATATATATAACTATTTCGTAAATGACGATGAACTTTTTGAGGTTATGTTTATTACAAGGGGTGAACAACTATAATAGGCAGAAAGGTGTACAAATTTTTAGGCGGTGCTAGGCAGTTATTAGGCAGGACTAGGGAGTACCTCTAAATGCAGGATTAGTCAGTGCACATGCAGGCTAAATGTAGGACTGAGCAGTGCATATGCAAGACTAGGCTGTGCATATTTGTTATGAAGGGTCATAAGAATTCTTTGAAACAAAATGTATTTAGGAAATTTTGTTTTAAAAAAGCAATTTTTGATTGTTTCTTAATGCTTAAAATAATAATGATTGGGTATTTAATTGAATCTATTGTAAGTGGCATATTAAACAAAAAAGCAAAACATATAACCTAATCTCAAAATCTAAATGAGTAAAAGTAGGCGAAGAATATCGTAAAAAAATTTTCAGTTATACTTACATCAACATTTTATCGTTTCCAAATTCCGCAGTACAAATCACTGTTGTTGGCAAAGAAGCCCGCCACCATAAAGGAATTCAGCATTGGCAAGTTGCAGCTATCGGCTTTATAGAATCCGTTTTCCATTGAAAATATTTTTTATAAGCAAAACACAAAATAAAATCTCATTTAGGACGATAATTCGCACTTTAAACCAAAGCAAACATTACCATCCATAAGAAAATAACTCAGAAAATAGGTTCGTTCGAGGCGTTTACTGTTTTGTGACGTCACTCGCAGCTGATTGGTAGGCCGCCTGTTTTGAATCACGTGGCTAATTGTTTTAATTCAATGAATTTATTTAATTAAAAGAACTATGAATTTGAGAAAAAATTAAACAAAAAAGTTTGTTTTTAGCATTACCAAGACCTAAAGAGATATCCAAAAATAAATATATATTTATTTTTTATTACTGTCAAACACCCTATTACATTGAACTCAGGTCTCGGTCAATTTCATAGCATATGAATAAGGTCTGGCTGTTGAATAATTTATCAAAAAAAAAACTATAAAAAAGCAACTTTTTCATGAATAAATAAATGGATCCATGCAATGAGTATATGATACCATAAACAACAAGTGAAATTAAAGACGGAAGAATTATAAAAAAGTTTATCTTCGGCAGGGGCAGTGAGAAATAAGAATTATAGAAATCATTTGATTGGCTTGGTCGAGAACCCTGAGAATTTCTCGTTCTTGTATTGAGATACCACATGCATAAGTAGAAGTTTTCCGAAAATTTATTTATGATCTTTGGCGGCTTAATGAAAGAGCGTTTGCGTACAGAGCAAGAGATCCGGGTTCGAGTCCCGGCCGAAAAGATTTTTTTTTATAATTCTTCTATCTTTAATTTTACTTGTTGTTTTAGGTCCTTGCATTATTTGCAATTTGGTATTTGAAAAGAGTATAGGATACTCATTGATCCATGGTGGATATGATACCTTCCTAGCCCAGCACACTTCAACTGAACTCCACGCTATATCAGCCGTGAAAACAGTTTTTATAAATATCTCGGAAGCTCCTACGTTTTTAGTAATAACTTAAATTATTGAGAAAAACGTGTTCTACTATATTCCGAGCCGTATATTGATGCGATGCTCCGTTATGAAGTTAGCATATTTTCAATTTTTAAACTGTCAAGGAACTGTCATTAGCATTAATTAAATTCCAAACACAGTACCCCTCACAATCTCTGAGGTTAAAAATGTGTACACAACCTTAAAAAGCGGTAAATCTGCTGGACCCGGAAATATCCCAGCTGAACTTATTAAATATGGCACTGAAGAATTGTTTTGGACATTACGGAATCTTTTCCAAAAATATTTAAATGGAACTGTAGTACCAACTGAGTGGAAAACGTCATATATATCCACAATACACAAAAAAGTAAGGAAATATATATATGACAATTATAGAGGTATATCTGTGACTAGTACACTAAGCAAATATACGGTAAAATAATAAGAAATAAAGTGGAGAGCGAATATAAAGACATGGAGGCAGAAGAACAAGCCGGTTTCAGGGCGGGTAGATCGACTTCAGATCATCTCTTTTGTATAACCCAAGTTATTGAAAAGAAAATGGCATACGGACAACGAAGAAATAACTGGTTATTTCTTCGATGACAAGAGCTGCATCTGCTTTACGCTGATTTGCAGAAGGTATATGATAGTATACCACTAAATCTACTTTGGAAAGCGTTGGAAAACACAAACATAAGCGTACAACTAATTAAGGCCATCAAAGAGTTATACTGCAATAGTAAGAAAAAAGTTAAAATAAAAGCAAAACTAACCAAAGGCTTTCAAGTAAATAAAGGTCTTAAACAAGGTTGCTGTATCTCGTCTACGCTCTTCAAGATATACTCCTTAAAGTATGGAAGAGAAAATGTCAAAACATGAGAATTCCGTTGGACGAAACCACCTTGTATAATTTATGTTTTGCCGATGATCAGATAGTAATGGCTCAGGATTATGACGACTTCGAATATATGACACGAAAACTAATAGAAGAGTACAATAAGTGGGGACTAGAGGTTAATCTCAATAAGACAGAGTATATGTGTATCGGTGGAACGAAACAGGATCTAATCCTTAATACCGGGCAGCGAATTCAGTCCTGTGATGAGTATAAATACTTAGGTCTAAAAATTACAGCTGACGGAACACTAGACAAAGCTATAAAAGATCGAAACGCACAAGGAAGAAAAGCAATGACTTTATTAAATGGAATAATTTAGGACCAAAGTATATCAAAACATAACAAAAAGCTTATATATAACACCATTGTAAAAAGTATTATTACATACGGCTCAGAAGTATGGCCAGCAAGGATAGAACAGAAAAAATGCTTTCTGCTACGGAGATGGACTATTGGAGAAGAGCAGCAGGGAAATCAAAAAGAGAAAGAGTTACAAATCAAAGAATAAGAGAAATTATGACAGTGGGTGAACGTACTTTAGTGGATGATATAAGAACAAAACAACTGGTGTGGTACGGACATGTACAAAGAATGAATGATGAAAGACTACCTAAACAAATACTACAATGGAAACCAACTGGCCGAAAAAAATAAGCATAAGAGGCCTAGATGATGAATTATGGGCAAACAGAAACGAGTGGAGATTGGGTATTAGAAGACGTAGAACGTTGTGAAACCGATAAATATATATATAAATTCAAAACGATACCTTCTCTACCCATTGCTGCGCGGGCTAGGAAGGTAAAAATTTATAGAAAAGTGGTATTTTCTGACCACGTCCTGTATTAATATGAGAACAATTGATTTAGAAAATAAAAATGCATGCGTATTTATTGTAGTTTGTGTTACAACCCACGCAATGGTGTGGCAAATATTTGTTATATTTCAGGCATGAGGGATCAAGTCCTAGCAAAAAGGGGCCCAAGAGGCTTCGCGAGGAAGAGTCATCCCCAGTCAAGGATTCAGGGCTTAAAAATGCAAGGTCAGACTAATATGTGGCAGTGTAAATTCCCCCTTATCCGGGAGAAATGAAATAAGTCGAAAAATAGGCCGTTTGGCATTACTTCCTCTTTGGGGTTCTTTGTTTGTAATGTTTATTAGGCAAAGAATACCGCACCCGTTTACACAGTGTTTTTTCTTGGTGTTATTGGCTATATTTTTAGTATGTTATAGTAGGCTATACAGGGTGTCCCATACCTTAGGGGCCATAGGCCAAAAGGTGATAGAGGAGGGCATGTCTGATTAAAAGTTCCTATAATGCATGGCTCAAAACTCTTTCTTTGTCGAGATACAGATCATCAAATTTGGCGATTTTTTTAAAAAACGCAGTAAAAATATGAAATTGGTTAAAGTTGTGGATTGGAACAAGAGCAGTAAATTGAAATAAAAATAATAAAAAAAAAGTCAGTAATTTTTTTTTTTTAACTGTTATTTTATATTAATTTTTATGAATGCCATATTAAACACAATGTTTTTTAAATATTTTTTGTTAATAAAAACAAGTCTCTAGCGAGACATAGTAATAAGATATTATTGATATTTTTTAAAAGAATAAGTACGCAAAAATGATTTTTTTTTTAAATATATTATTTTTTGTAGATTTTTGGAGGTTATTTTGACAGCCTGTACCTTCTCAACTTACAATTTTATGAAAAAAAAGAATACCACATTTTTGAATCACAATTAGCTGAGTATTCAGCTGGCTGTAACAGACTTTCTTTTTTTCCTGAAACCCTTTTTCCCCCAACTCGTCTAACTTTAAAAATCCTATATCTTAAAAACAGATTTGTGTTGACCCCCATTTTATATAAAGTTTTTTGTCAGAAATAACCTCGTCGATCACCTGTTGCACTATGGCCTCTAAGTTATGGGACAACCTGTATATAAAAAAATGGAAGTAAAGTTTTTCTATGTACACAAAAAATACCATTTAACGAACTTTGTCCGTGTGTATCTGAAAAACTGTACATAGAAAAACTTAACTTTACTTACATTTTTTTTAGTTACATACCCTACTATAACGTACTAAAATTATAGCCGATTCCACCGAGACACAAATTTCCTGTGTAAACGGGTGCGGTGTTCTTTTCATTGATTCAATGTGTCTAATAAAAATTTCGAACGTCCAAAAGCCAGCAGAACCCATTTTTCGACTTATCTTCTTTCACCCGCGCAAGTGGGAACTGTTGGACACATTTTTAAAATAAAAAGGGTAAAAATTAGATCGAACTTTTTTACAACATGCCTTTTTTTTGTTCTAAAAATAAAATTTATCAACTTTTCTAATATAGGAAAAAAAATACGGACAGTTCTTTACATATCATTTTATTTCTTAAAACAAATTAAGTTCAAAAGTTTTTTATAATAATTGTAAGTGTAAAAAAAAGAATGTTTTTGTGAAGAATTGGATTTTTTTTTCAAACTCACAATGAATAGTAACCCTCTTCACCCAGGAGAACTCGAAAACATTCAAAAAAAGAATCGTTCGAAAGTTCGTCAAAATTATTAGAATTAACTAGTAGTCTAAGTTAACAAAAAGCCTCCGATTGGAAATTTAAATGAAAAATTATGATGTTTTTAAATTATTTTTGTAATATTTTGTGGTGAGTAATGAGTAATCTCATATATTAATTTTTTTGATAAAAAATTGAGTTTCCTATTTCTTTTGATACCACGCATCGGCGTTACAAATTTGAATCTGGCCTACATGATCCTAATTAAATGTGTGCCGACACTAATCCAAAATAATCATTCCAATGTGTGCCGACAGTAATCCAAAATAATCATTCCAACGTGTTACGATCATTATTTCTGGACGAATTGGAAAGTTCTATAGGACCTTAACTCAACTCAACTAGATGGATTAACAGGGACAGAGAAGAGTGGAAGATATTGGAGGAGGCCTATATGATTAAGATTGGTTTTTTATTTTGATCCAAGTTTTAACAGCCCTGTAACAAAATATAGAGTATTGTAGTGGGTCTTTCCGTAGATGGATGTACTCTAGTTGACTAGCGCAGTAGTTCATAGACCAGTCATTACTAAGTACCAAATGTACTACGATATTCAATTAGACGTAATGTACAGTTGGTAACTTAGTAAATACTTGAGGTTGAAGTGATTTGTTCCATGAATGGATCTCTTGTCTTTTTCATTCAGTAGCGATAGATGCTAATAACATTGCTGAGTCCCTGACGTACTACGATAATAAGTAGCAGTAGCTGCTTAAAACATACAGTCATTGCTAAGTACCAAACGTACTACGGTATTAAATTAGACGTAATGTACTGTTAGTAACTTAGTAAATACTTGAGGTTAAAGTGAATTGTTCCTTGGACGGATGGCTTTATAGCTTTTTATGAAATATCAAGTTTTTTTGATGCATTACGAATACTTAGTAGTGCAAGCCCAGTCAGTGATTGCTGAGTACCCAACGTTCTACGATATTAAGTAAGACGTAATGTACAATAGGTTACTTAGTCAATACTTGACGAGGTTGAAGTGGATTGTTCCTTGAATGGATGACTTTATAGATTTTCATGCAGTATCTAGTCTTTTTGATGCATTACGAATACTAGTGCGGTCAGTCATTGATAAGTACCAGCCGTACTGCGATAATTAATGGGAGGTAATGTGCAGTTGGTAACTTAATAAATACTTGAGGTTAAAGTTAAAGTTCCTTATTTAATGGATGGGCCTCTCGTCTTCCTCACGCAGTAGCAATAGCAGTGCAAAACCGACAGTCATTGCTGAGTACCAAACGTACAACGATATTAGATTAGATGTAATCTACAGTTGGTAACTTAGTGAATACTTAAAGGGAATTCTTCCTTGAATGGATAGATCCTCATCCAGTGGCAAATAGCAGTGAATATCCACAGTCATTGCTGAGTACCAGTATATTAGAAGGTATGGTCTCCTCCTCTCCTCCTTCTCATGCAGTAGCGGTAACAGTGCTAGTCCAGTCGGTAATCAATGAGTACCAATCGTACTACGATATTAAGTAAGCCAGTGCAGTTAGTAACTTGATGTGGAAGTGGATTATTGCTTTGCAGGGGAAGCCTAGTTAATGATTAATGAGTACCAACCGTACTACGATATCACATAAGACGTAGTGTATAGTTGGTACCCAAGGCTGTGTGCTTTTAGGGACAGTTGATGACAATCCAGCTGACCAGATCAGCTTCTAGTTAAATACAGTTATAACTAGTTGCTGATTTCTTGTGTAATCAGTAAATACAGGAACTGCAAAGGGTTGTTTAAGATAGATACTTTACAGGTCTATCCAATATTAACAGAACACACAAACTTCTTTACCTTTGTAACCAAAAACAATCTTAATTTATGTTATACCAAAAAAGTTATAGTTTTAGCCCAGCGGTCACTTATGGAATGGTAGAATTCCTACATTCTGAAAATTATAGTAGAATTGGACAGTACAAAACTAACAACGTAGGCAAAATTTGAACGCTTGTAAAATTTTAAACGACTTATGTGCTACATAGTTCTGTAACCCAGGATTCGCCTTACTACGATATTTAAAAAACGTAAAGTATCGACTATATCAGGTTACACATAATAGTGATATTATGTGTAACAGTTTTAGACAGATTGACAACACAAAATAATTTGCAGGATGTAGAAGCTGTTTAAAACGGAGGTGTTATAGGGGTGTACATACCTGGTTTATCCAAGATAATTAGTGTAATTAACTAATTTAGAAATTTCTTTACTTTTTATTTATCAAAATCTCAAGTTACGATGTAGCAAGGAAGCTGGGATATTGTTGGTCGTGAGAAGTTCTGTAGGAAAGTTCATCTATTGTTCTTTTTAGGCAATATCAATTAAGAGTAGACTAAAGCTCAGTTATTACGGAGTACCAAGTGTACTATACGATATTGAATAAATCGTACAGCTCACGTTGCTACCTCAAAATAATAAAACTAGGTTTTTGGGGATAGTACAGGATTTTCTTTTAGCTTCTGTGGTTAAATCCGAAACAAACTCAATGTAAATTGCTTTGAATATTTTTTTTTAAATGCTTATTCCTTCAGTTTTGGATTGGTGATTTTTTTGCGCGATTTGTAAACACTAAAGCTATAAAGTGACCTTAAAAACCATACACTTTAAAGCTTAAATAGTATTAACAAGACACACAAATTCTGATAATGCAATAATACCGTTGGATCAAAATTAAGAAACATTTTAATATTAACTTAGATTCGTGGCTATTTTTATAACCCGGTATACGCCGTACTACGATATTTTAAAGCACGTAAAGTAGCGGTGATACAAGGTAACAGTCCATTGTCTTTTTTGGGGCTGTTCCGCAGTTGGTAACTTGGTAAGGCAAGCTGATTTGTTTTGGAGATTGGTGTTCGTGAATGGATGGACGGATGGATGTATAGCTCACCTAGGCCTCTATATGTAATCGTAATAGTAGTATAAACCCTCCAGTTATTGCTAAGTACCTAGGGTATTGAATAAGACGTAATCTACAGTAGGCAACTTAATAAGTATTTTAGGCTGATTCTTTTGTTTATGAAATAAGTCCTCTCGTGGATGGCTGATTTAACTAGTTCTTTTCATGCAATAGCAGTTCGAAGCTCAGTCGTTACTTAGTATCAACTGTACTACGATGTTTAATAAGGCGTAATCTACAGTTGGTAACCTTGTAAGTACTTGACTACTAGTTTTTTTGAGTTTGTCGATCCGCTTCGATGCATGGATGGTAGTCATTTAGTCTTCCTCGTGTGTTGTATCAATTGCAGTACAAAGCCCAGTCGTTACTAAGTACCACTCGTACTACGATATGGAATGAGACGTAATCTACAGTAGGTAACTTAGTAAGTCCTTTACGCTGGTATAAGGTGAGTTCTCCCGCAGATGGCTGATTCAAATTTATACAATAGTAGTTCGAAGCCCAGTCGTTACTCAGTACCAACCGTACTACGATAAGATATAAGTTACAGTTTGCAACCTAGTAAGTACTTGATGCTAGTTTTTTTAGTTTGGCGATTCGTTGATCGATGGATGAAGGAGTCGTTATTCCCTATGTGTTGGGTCATTAGTAGTACAAGGCCCAGTCGTTACTAAGTACCAACCGTACTACGATATTGAATGAGACGTAATCTACAGTAGGTAACTTAGTAAGTACTTTAGGCTGGTTCCCTTCGGTATGTAGTAACTCCTTCTGTAGATGTATGGTTCAACTTGCCCTCTCCATGCCAAAGTAGTTCGAAGCCCAGTCGTTACTAAGTACCAACCGTACTGCGACATTAAATAAGACGTATTCTACAGTTGGTAAATTAGTAATTACCTGATTAATTTGGGTATGCAGTGAGTGCATGGTTCAACAGTCTTCATGCAATAGCAGTTCGAAGCCCAGTCGTTACTTAGTACCAACCGTACTACGATATTTAATAAAACGTAATCTACAGTTGGCAACCTAGTAACAATTAAATGGAAGGTTTTTTGCGGTTGGCGATGGATGGATGAGTTATTCAGTCTTCGTAGTAGTACAAAGCCCAGTCGTTACGAAGGTATCTTAGTAAATACTTTACACTGGTTCCTTTAGTATGTACTGAGTTCGTCTAGATGGATGGTTCAACTAGCGCTCTTCAGTTTAAAGCCCAGTCGTTACTAAGTACCAACCGTACTACGATATTAAATAAAACGTATTGTACAGTTCGTAACTTAGTAATTACTTTAGACTAGTTCCTTTGTGTGTAAAGTAAGTCGTTCCATGAATGGATGGGTCAAGTAGTCTTCAACATATTATACCAGCAGTCCAAATCCCAGTTCTTACTGAGTACCAAATGTACTACGATATTTAATGAGACGTAATCTACAGTTGGTAACCTAGTAAGTACTTAAGAATGGTCTAGTTCTTCTCATGTTGTGTCAATAGCAGTACAAAGCCCAGTCGTTACCAGACACCAACCGTACAACGATCTTAAATAAAACTTGTACAGTTCGTAACTTAGTAGTTTCATTTAAGCTTGTTCCTATAAGTGTAATATAAGTCGTTCCTTGAGTGGACTGGTCAAGTTTTCATGCAATAGCAGCAGTCCAAAGCCCAGTTCTTACTAAGTAGCAACCGTACTACAATATTTAATGAGACGTAATCTACTGTTGGTAACCTAGTAAGTAATAAAGATTTTTTTATAAAGTTTCGTTTATAGTTCGTGACTGAGTACCAACCGTACTACGATATTAAATTAGACGGAATGTGCAGTTGGTAACTGCGTAAGTACTTTAGGCTGGTTATTCTCGATATGTATTCTTAGGCGTGTATGAGTCTTTTAACTAATCTTGCAATTGCAGTTTAAAGCTTAGTCGTTACTAAGTACCAAACATACTACGATATAAAATAAGACGTAATGTATAGTTGGTAAGTACTTGAGGCTAAGGTTGGCGTCTACTCCTTGTACTATGACAGCATTCAGCCCAGGTCCCTGAGTAAATTATGGTTTTGTTGATTTTTTGTATGATCAGTAAATACTGGAACTGCAAAGTGTTATTAAAAGTCACACACTTTTCAGGTTAAACAAACTTCTTTACCTTTGTAACCAAAAACAATCTTAATTTATGTTATACCAAAAAAGTTCTAGTTTTAGAATAAGATCATTGCGGTGTAAAGCCCAGCGGTCACTTATGTACTACCAGTCATACATCTTGAAAATTAAAGTAGAATTGGACAGTGCAAAACTAACAACATAGGCAAAATTTGAACGCTTGTAAAATTTTAAACGACTTATGTGCCATATATTTCTGTAACCCAGGATTCACCATACTACTACGATTTTTAAAAAACGTAAAGGATCGACTATATCAGGTTACAGATAATAGTGATGTACGGTTTTAGACAGTTTAACAACACAAAATAATTTTCAGGATTTAGAAACTTTTAAGATGGAGTTTTTATAGGGGTTTACATACCTGGTTTATTCAAGATAATCAGTGCAATTACCTAATTTAGAAATTTATTTACTTTTTATGCATCAAAATCTCAAATTACGGTGTAGCAGGGAAGTTGGCGATATTGTTGGTCCTGAGAATTTCTGTAGGAAACCTCATCTAATGTCCTTTTTAGGCAATATCATCCAACAGGAGACTAAAGCTCAGTTATTACGAAATAACAAGTGTGCTATACGATATTGAATGAAACGTACAGCCCAGTTTGCTAGCTCATAATAAGAAGACTTGGTTTTTGGGGATAGTACAGGATTTTCTTCTAGTTGCTGTGGTTAAATCTGAAACCAACTCAATGTGGATTGCCCAGTCGGTACTAAGTACCAACCGTACTACGATATTAAATAAAACGTATTGTACAGTTCGTAACGTAGTAATTACTTTAGGCTAGTGTAAAGGAAGTTGTTCCTTGAGTGGATTGGTCAAGTCTTCACGCAATAGCAGCAGTTCAAAGCCCAGTTCTTACTGAGTATCAACCGTACTACCATATTTAATGAGACGTAATCTACAGTTGGTAACCTAGTAAGTAATTAAGACTTTTTTAAAGTTTCATTGATGAATGGTTTAGTTCTTCTCATCAGTGTCAATAGCAGTACAAAGTCCAGTCATTGCGGAGTACCAAACGTACTACGATATTTAATTAGATGTAATTTACAGTTGGTAACTTGGTAAATACTTGTGGTTGTTCCTTGGATGGATCTATAGTATCTTCATGCAGTAGTTATAGTAGCACAAAACCCTCAGTCTTTGCTGAGTACCACCTGTACTACGGTATTAAATGATACGCAATGTACAGTTAGTAACTTAGTAAATACTTGGATCCTGCGTGGATGTCTCCTCCTCTCCTCATTCTCATGTAGTAGCGATATGATAACAGTTGCATGTCCAATCAGCCATCACTGAGTAGCAACCGTACTACGATATTAACAGTGCAGTTGGTAATTTAGTAAATACTTGAGATGGAAGTGGATTTTTTGCTTTGTAGTTTTTCATATAGTGGTAAACCTAGTCAATTATTACTGAGTAACAACCGTAGTGCGATATGAAATGAGGCAGTACAGTTAGTAACTTGAGGTGGAAGTTGATTGTTGCTTTGCAGTAGATGCCTAGTCAGTCATTACTGAGTACCAACCGTACTACGATATCAAACAAGACGTAGTGTACAGTTGCCAACTTAGTAAGTACCTAAGGCTCTGCTCTTTAAGGGACAGGTGATGACAATCCAGCTGACGAGATAAGCTTCTAGTTGAATACAGTTGTACTAGTTGGTGATTTCTTGTGTAATCAGTAAATACGGGAACTGCAAAGGGTTGTTTAAATTACACACTTTACAGGTCATCCAGTATTAACAGAATATACAAACTTAGTTTCAGAATAAGAGCATTGCGGTGTAAAGCCCAGCGGTTACTTATGTACTACCAGTCCTACATTTTGAAAATTAAAGTAGAATTTTACAGTACAAAACTAACAACATAGGCAAAATTTGAACGCTTGTAAACTAACATAAAATTTTCTTTACTTTTTCTGCATCAAAATCTCCAGTTACGATCTAGCAGGAAAGTTGGCGATGTTGCTGGTCGTGAGACGTTCATCCAACAGTAGACTAAAGCTCAGTTATTACGAAATAACAAGTGTGCTATACGATATTGAATGAAACGTACAGCCCAGTTTGCTAGCTCATAATAACAAGACTTGGTTTTTCGGGATAGTACAGGATTTTCTTCTAGCTGCTGTGGTTAAATCTGAAACCAACTCAATGTGGATTGCCCAGTCGGTACTAAGTACCAACCGTACTACGATATTAAATAAAACGTATTGTACAGTTCGTAACTTAGTAATTACTTTAGGCTAGTGTAAAGGAAGTTGTTCCTTGAGTGGATTGGTCAAGTCATCACGCAATAGCAGCAGTTCAAAGCCCAGTTCTTACTGAGTATCAACCGTACTACCATATTTAATGAGACGTAATCTACAGTTGGTAACCTCGTAAGTAATTAAGACTTTTTAAAAGGTTTTATTGATGAATGGTTTAGTTCTTCTCATGTTGTGTCAATAGCAGGACAAAGTCCAGTCATTGCTTAATTATGTGCCACATATCTCTGTAACCCAAGATTCGCCCTACTACAATATTTAAGAAACGTAAAGTATCGACTATATTAGGTTACAGAGAATAGTAATATACAGTTTTAGACAGATTCACAACACAAAATAATTTGTAGGAAACTGATTTAGAAACAATATATAACGGAGGTTTTATAGGGGTGTACATACCTGGTTTATCCAACATCATAAGATAAATGAGTGTAATTATCTAATTTGGAATTTTTTTTAAGTTTTTTTCTCATGTCACCATTTAGCAGGGAAGCTGGGATATTGTTGGTCGTGAGAAGTTCTGTAGGAAACCTCATCTAATAACCTTTTTAGGCAAGATCAACCAACAGTAGAGTAAAGTTCAGTTATTATGGAGTAATAAGTGTACTATACGATATTAAATAAAACGTACAGCCCAGTTTGTTACCTCAAAATAACAAGACTAGGTTTCTGGGGAGGTTACAGGATTTTCTTCTAGCTTCTGTGGTTAAATCCGAAATTAACTCAATGTGGATTGCTTTGAATATTTTTTTAGAATGCCTATTTCTTCAGCTTTTGGTTGTTGATTTTTTGTGCGATTTGTAAACGCTGAAGCTATAAAGTGCCCTTAAAAACCATACACTTTAAAGCTTAAACAGTATTAACAAAGCACACAAATTCTGAAAATGCAATAACACCTTTGGATCAAAATTATTATTAACTTAGGTTAGTGGCTATTTTCTATAACCCTGTATCCGCCGTACTACGATATTTTAAAGCACGTAAAGTAGCGGTGATACAAGGTAACAGTCAATAGTCTCTTTCGTGCTGTTCCGCAGTTGGTAACTTGGTCCAGCCTGATTTTTTTTTGGAGGTTGCTGTTCGTGGATAGATGGATGGAAGGATGTATAGCTCACCTAGGCCTCTATATGTAAGCGTAATTGTAGTATAAACCCTCCAGTTATTGCTAAGTACCAACCGTATTACGGTATTGAATAAGACGTCATCTACAGAAGACAACTTAGAAAGTACTTTAAACTGATTATTTCGAGTATGAATTTAACTAGTCCTCTTCATGCAATAGCAGTTCGAAGCTCAGTCTTCACTGTGTATCAACGGTACTACGATGTTTAGTAAGGCATAATCTACACTTGGTAACCTAGTACGTACTTGACTGCTAGTTTTTTTTCAGTTTGGCGTCCGCGTCTATGAATGGTAGTCATTTAGTCTTCCTCATGTGTAGTACCAATTGCAGTACCAACCGTACTACGATATTGAATGAGACGTAATCTACAGTAGGTAATTTAGTAAGTCCTTTAGGCTGGTATAAGGAAAGTTCCCCTGGAGATGGCTGATTCAACTTTAAACAATAGTAGTTCGAAGCCCAGTGTCGTTACTAAGTACCAACCGTACTACGATATTTAATAAGATGTAAGTTACAGTTGGTAACTTAGTAAGTACTTGAGGCTAGTTTTTTAGTTTGCCGATTCGTTGATAGGGTCGTTCTTCCTTATTTGCAGTGCCATTAGTAGTACAAGGCCCAGTCGTTACTAAGTACCAACCGTACTACGATATTGAATGAGACGTAATCTACAGTAGGTAACTTAGTAAGTACTTTAGGCTGGTTCTTTTCAGGATATAGTAAGTTCTTCTGTATGGTTCAACTAACGGTCTCCATGCAAAAGTAGTTCGAAGCCCCGTCGTTACTAAGTACCAACCGTACTACGATATTAAATAAGACGTAATCTACAGTTGGTAAATTAGTAATTACCCTAGGCTAGGCTGATTTCTATGAGTATGCAGTGAGTCATTCCGTGAGTGCATGGTTCAACAGTCTTCATGCAATAGCAGTTCGAAGCCCAGTCTTTACTGAGTACCAACTGTACTACGATATTAAATAAAACGTATTGTACAGTTCGTAACTTAGAAATTACTTTAGACTGGTTCCTTTGTGTATAAACTAAGTCGTTGCATGAATAGATGAGTCAAGTAATCTTCGACATATAGCAGCGGTCTAAATTCCAGTTCTTACTGAGTACCAACCGTACTATAATATTTAATGAGCCGTAATCTACAGTTGGTAACCTAGTAAGTACTTAAGACTTAAAGTTTCGTTGATGGTCAGGTTCTTCTCATGTAGTGTCCATAGCAGTACAAAGTTCAGTTGTGACTGAGTACTAACCGTACTACGATATTAAATTAGACGGAATGTGCAGTTGGTAACTGAGTAAGTACTGTAGGCTGGGTATTCTCGATATGTATTCTTAGGCGTGTATGAGTCTTGTAACTAATCTTGCAGTTTAAAGCTTAGTCGTTACTAAGTACCAAACGTACTACGATATAAAATAAGACGTAATGTACAGTTGGTAACTTAGTAAGTACTTGAGGCTAAGGTTGGCGTCTACTCCTTGTACTATGGCAGCATTAAGCCCAGGTCCCTGAGTAAATTATGGTTTTGTTGATTTTTTGTATGATCAGTAAATACTGGAACTGCACAGTGTTGTTAAAAGTCACACACTTTTCAGGTTAACCAGTATTAACAGAACACAGAAACTTCTTTACCTTTGTAAAGAAAAACAAGCTTAATTTATGTTAGACCAAAAAAGTTATAGTTTTAGAATAAGATCATTGCGGTGTGAAGCCCAGCGGTCACTTATGTACTACCAGTCCTACATCTTAAAAATTAAAGTAGAATTGGACAGTACAAAACTAACAACATAGGCAAAATTTGAACGCTTGTAAAATTTTAAACGATTTATGTGTCCGTTTTGATAGCCCTGATGTGCCATATATTTCTGAAACCTAGGATTCGCCATACTACTACGATATTTAAAGAACGTAAAGTATCGACTATATCAGGTTACAGATAATAATGATGTATGTACGGTTTTAGACAGTTTAACAACACAAACTAATTTTCAGGATTTAGAAACTTTTAAGATGGAGGTTTTATACGGGTTTACATACCTGGTTTATTCAAGATAATTAGTGTAATTATCTAATTTAAAAATGTATTTACTTTTTATGCATCAAAATCTGTTATGATGTGGCAGGGAAGTTGGCGATATTGTTGGTCCTGAGAATTTCTGTAGGAAACCCGAGGGGTCATCGGCACCCTAAAATTTTGTACAGCGTCCAACAGGACTTGGGTCCTGACGTGTACTGTTGGGTCCTGTTGAGTACTGTTGGGTACTGTCGAGTACTGTTGGGTACTGTCGTGTATTGTCGAGTACTGTTGGGTCCTGTCGGTGTACTGTTGAGTACTGTCGTGTACTGTCGAGTACTGTTGGGTCCTGGCGGTGTACTGTTGGGTCCTGGCGGTGTACTGTTGGGTCCTGTTGAGTACTGTCGTCGTGCCTCGCCCTCAAAAAACATGCGAGCGAGCAACAAAAAAAAAAAAAGTCATCATCTTTGGGGAACCGCGCCGCGCTCACAAATCTTGCGACCAAAAAAAAAGGTCATCCTGGGGAAGGCCGATAGGGCCTTCTCGCGTTTCATATATGAATGAATTAACCGAACCGCGCCGTAGAAATTTGAACCACGCCGTCTCCAAAAAAAAAAAAAAAGGTCATCCTGTCGTTTTGCATCTACACCACTGTTTCGGGTAAGAGGGTTGTGTCGAGTACTGTTGGATTCTATCGTGTACTGTTAAGTCCTGTTACGTACTGTCGTGTACTGTTGGGTCCTATCGTGGTCGTGTACTGTCGAGTACTGTTGGGTCCTGTCGTGGTACTGTCGAGTACTGTTGGATCCTGTCGTAGTACTGTTGGGTCCTGTCGTGTACTGTCGAGTACTGTTGGGTCCTGTCGTGTACTGTCGTGTACTGTCGTGTACTGTCGAGTACTGTTGGGTACTGTCGAGTACTGTTGGGTCCTGTCGTGGTACTGTCGAGTACTGTTGAGTACTGTCGTGTACTGTCGAGTACTGTTGGATCCTGTCGTGGTACTGTCGGGTACTGTTCTGAAATTTGTACAGTACTGTTGAAAGCTGATGACCCCTCGAGGAAACCTCATCTAATGTCCTTTTTAGGCAATATCATCCAACAGTAGACTAAAGCTCAGTTATTACGAAATAACAAGTGTGCTATACGATATTGAATGAAACGCACAGCCCAGTTTACTAGCTCATAATAACAAGACTAGGTTTTTGGGGATAGTACAGGATTTTCTTCTAGCTGCTGTGGTTAAATCTGAAACCAACTCAATGTGGATTGCCCAGTCGGTACTAAGTACGAACCGTACTACGATATTAAATAAAACGTATTGTACAGTTCGTAACTTAGTAATTACTTTAGGATAGTGTAAAGTGAGTTATTCCTTGAGTGGATTGGTCAAGTCTTCATGCAATAGCAGCAGTCCAAAGCCCAGTTCTTACTGAGTATCAACCGTACTACGATATTTATTGAGACGTAATCTACAGTTAGTAACCTAGTAAGTAATTAAGACTTTTTAAAACTTAAGGTTTCATTGATGAATGGTTTAGTTCTTCTCATGTTGTGTCAATAGCAGTACAAAGTCCAGTCATTGCTGTGCCACATATTTCTGTAAGCCAGGAGTAAAGTATCGACTATATTAGGTTACAGATAATAGTGATGTACAGTTTTAGACAGATTCACAACACAAAATAATTTGTAGGAAACTGATTTAGAAACAATATAAAACGGAGGTTTTATAGGGGTGTACATACCTGGTTTATCCAACATCATAAGATAAATGAGTGTAATTATCTAATTTGGAAATTTTTTTACTTTTTTTTTCTCATGTCACCATTTAGCAGGGAAGCTCGGATATTGTTGGTCGTGAGAAGTTCTGTAGGAAACCTCATCTAATATCCTTTTTAGGCAAGATCAACCAACAGTAGAGTGAAGTTCAGTTATTACGGAGTAACAAGTGTACTATACGATATTAAATAAAACGTACAGCCCAGTTTGTTACCTCAAAATAACAAGACTAGGTTTCTGGGGAGGTTACAGGATTTTCTTCTATCTTCTGTGGTTAAATCCGAAATTAACTCAATGTGGATTGCTTTGAATATTTTTTTGGAATGCCTATTTCTTCAGCTTTTGGTTGTTGATTTTTTTGCGCGATTTGTAAACGCTGAAGCTATAAAGTGCCCTTAAAAACCATACACTTTAAAGCTTAAACAGTATTAACAAAGCACACAAATTCTGAAAATGCAATAACACCTTTGCATCAAAATTATTATTAACTTAGGTTAGTGGCTATTTTCTATAACCCTGTATCCGCCGTACTACGATATTTTAAAGCACGTAAAGTAGCGGTGATACAAGGTAACAGTCAATAGTCTCTTTCGTGCTGTTCCGCAGTTGGTAACTTGGTCCAGCCTGATTTTTTTTTGGAGGTTGGTGTTCGTGGATAGATGGATGGAAGGATGTATAGCTCACCTAGGCCTCTATATGCAAGCGTAATTGTAGTATAAACCCTCCAGTTATTGCTAAGTACCAACCGTACTACGGTATTGAATAAGACGTCATCTACAGAAGGCAACTTAGTAAGTACTTTAAACTGATTATTTTGAGTATGAAATAAGTCGTCCCGTGGATGGCTGATTTAAGTAGTCCTCTTCATGCAATAGCAGTCTTCACGGAGTATCAACGGTACTACGATGTTTAGTAAGGCGTAATCTACACTTGGTAACCTAGTTAGTACTTGACTACTAGTTTTTTTGAGTTTGGCGTCCGCGTTGATGGATGGTAGTCATTTAGTCTTCCTCGTGTGTAGTACCAATTGCAGTACCAACCGTACTACGATATTGAATGAGACGTAATCTACAGTAGGTAATAAGGTAAGTTCCCCTGGAGATGGCTGATTCAACTTTATACAATAGTAGTTCGAATCCCAGTCGTTACTGAGTACCAACCGTACTACGATATTTAATAAGATGTAAGTTACAGTTGGTAACCTAGTAAGTACTTGAGGCTAGTTTTTTAGTTTGCCGATTCGTTGATAGGGTCGTTCTTCCTTATGTGTAGTGCCATTAGTAGTACAAGGCCCAGTCGTTACTAAGTACCAACCGTACTACGATATTGAATGAGACGTAATCTACAGTAGGTAACTTACTAAGTACTTTAGGCTGGTTCCTTTCAGGGCGTAGTAAGTTCTTCTGTATGGTTCAACTAGCGGTCTCCATGCAAAAAGTAGTTCGAAGCCCAGTCGTTACTAAGTACCAACCGTACTACGATATTAAATAAGACATATTCTACAGTTGGTAAATTAGTAATTACCTTAGGCTAGGCTGATTTCTTTGGGTATGCAGTGAGTCATTCCGTGAGTGCATGGTTCAACAGTCTTCATGCAATAGCAGTTCGAAGCCCAGTCCTTACTGAGTCCCAACTGTACCACGATATTAAATAAAACGTATTGTACAGTTCGTAACTTAGTAATTACTTTAGACTGGTTCCTTTGTGTGTAAACTAAGTCGTTCCATGAATAGATGGGTCAAGTAATCTTCGACATATAGCAGCGGTCCAAATTCCAGGTCTTACTGAGTACCAACCGTACTACGATATTTAATGAGACGTAATCTGCAGTTGGTAACCTAGTAAGTACTTAAGACTTAAAGTTTCGTTAATGGTCAGTTTCTTCTCATGTAGTGTCAATAGCAGTACAAAGTCCAGTCGTGACTGAGTACTAACCGTACTACGATATTAAATTAGACGGAATGTGCAGTTGGTAACTGAGTAAGTACTTTAGGCTGGTTATTCTGGTTATATGTATTCTTAGGCGTGTATGAGTCTTGTAACCACACTTGCAATTGCAGTTTAAAGCTTAGTCGTTACTAAGTACCAAACGTACTACGATATAAAATAAGACGTAATGTACAGTTAGTAACTTAGTAAGTACTTAAGGCTAAGGTTGGCGTCTAGTCCTTGTACTTTGGCAGCATTAAGCCCAGGTCCCTGAGTGAATAATAGTTTTGTTGATTTTTGTATGATCAGTAAATACTGGAACTGCAAAGTGTTGTTAAAATTCACACACTTTTCAGGTTAACCAGTATTGACAAAACATACATATTTTACTGAAAAAATTGTTCAAAAGTTAGCGCTAAAAAATCCGTAATAATTTGTACACAGAGATTACTAACAATACTATGTTTGTACAGAAACTACAAATGCAACACTGATTTCTGTAACCCAGGATACGCCGTACTACGATGTTTATATACACGTAAAGTACCAACGATACCAGGTAACAGTCAATAGTGAAAAATAATAATAAAATCTCTTTTCACTTTAAAATCTCTGTCAACTAGTACCTACTGTTAATTAAAAACGGTTACTAGAAAGCAGCTATTCTAGTAACAATAATAATATTATATTGAGCATACACCAGAAAAAAACTGAAAATAAACTCAGATCCACCGCATTTGATGTTAAATCTGGTTGTTTATGGTACATTTCAAGAGCTAAAACTCCTTATATAAAGGGTAATTTTTTGTAGAAAAATAAAAAACAGTTAAAAATTACTCAGTACACAGGCTTTTTTTAATTTAATTTCACCCATTAATAATATGGCTAACTATAAATATAGGATATTTTTGGAATTATTTTAAATGAACTTGATGGTCATTACTCTTATACAGGGCTACCAAATGAAAAATAGCAAAAAAAATTTGCGTTATTCAATTGTGACTTGCAGCTGTTGACTTTCACTTGACTAATTCACAAATACAGTTTTGTTAAAATAGTTGGGAAAATGTTTACCTTTTTTGAGTTATGAAGTTACAGCGATTTAGTCTCCCAGACGGTATTTTATTTAAAACAGCTTGTATTTAAATAGTATTTTTGATCCTGGTTTCAAAAATACCCACTTTGGTCGACCGTTTTATTCTCATTTTACGCAAATGAGTATTTTCAAAATCTGGAGGAAATATGCTATGAAAAAAAATACCGGATTGTTCATATGAAATTGATTTAAAATATAAAATAATTATTCGCGACGATTAAAAAACAAAGAAAATTATAGTAGATATATCAGCGACTTATTGCAACAAAGCGAGGCAGTATTCTGACAGCTTCACATTGAAAACAGACAGTTGTTTATTTACCATTAATACAGGAAGGCAGTATTTATTCCGGTTCATATAGTAAACAAAGACCGTATATTGAAAGATCACAGATGAGTCTTACAATGTCAAGGTGTCAAAATACTGCCTGGTACTATTACAGCCTGACTTTATATTAGGGACTTATTGCAATAAAGCCAGGCATTAATAGTGACGGGCCATTGAAAACTGACAGTTGATCTTTCAAAATTGACATACCCAAGTCGAATTTATAAATCCAGTCGTTTATTTTCCATTAAGAGTGGCGTCACTATTAATTCCGGCTCTTATAATACACAAAGGGCTAATTTTGAAAGAACACAGCTGTTTTTATAGTGCGTCTGTTATAACTGTCAGAATAATGCCCCGCACAATCAGTGCTTGGCTTTATTGCCTGTGTAAGTCCCTGTAATATCTGTAATGTCGTAACAAGATAAAATTGCTCCGCCAACAAAAGATATTAAAAAAATTAGAGCGGGCGTTTATCAATATATATTTTACCAATAACTGCTTTTAAACAGGATTCACTAAAACACTTGACTGTTTCACAAACACACACGACTTTTTGAATTTCAGTTTATATCTCAAAACGATTTGTAAGGTACTGACTGATTAAGATTAAAACCGGGGTTTTTATAGGGATTTATCTGGTTTTTCTTAACACCTTCAGATAATTAGCGTAATTACCCAGTTAGAAGATATCTTCAGTTTTAAGGGATTGAAATCGCGAGATTCGTTAAAATAGTCTGGGAGTCGACAATATTTTTAAAAAAATTTAATATCTTTACTTTATTTGAGCTAGTCGACATAGTTTGATTACAGAAGAATAGGAGGTGCTACGGTTTTTACTTAAGTTCAGCTTTATTTAAGCACGTGATTTTTGGGTGCCTTGAAATTTAAGTTCTTTTTAGAAAATGTTTCTGTTTAAATCTTGTTTGTTTATGCAATACAATCTGTCAAAAAATGGTGTACCAACTTGTTAAATGAGCTGATTTTTTAAAATTTAAGTTCTTACTCCATTTACACAATGGTTTTGTGTATTCATTGATTTATAATAACCAGCTACTCATGTTGGTTATGTTTTTTTAAATTTTTTACTGTGATTTATCTTACTTATATAATATCTTTCCTTAAAAAAATATATATTCACAACCTATTATTTTAAAATTTTTTACCATAAAAAAACTTACAATTAATAAGTTGCCAATATCATTTTTTAAAGAGGAGGTATATTCTATATTTCTAAGATTAAGTAATTAAGATTATTCGCAAAAAAAAAATTCGACAGTTTGTTCCACCTATTTGCCCATTTTAGAGTACTATTATGATTTTGTGCTCTTCTGAGAGGGCATGAGGGTAGACTAGCATCGTAGTAGCTCTCTCTCTCTGCTCCATGGCTTCTACTCTGGCACTGTCGCAGTTAAAAAGGTATTGGAAGTCCGAGAATTCTTTCCGACATCAAGTTTAAGCTGTCTGACATTTACTCCTAAAAATGTGTCCAATTGAGATAGATCTCTTTTAAATGAACGTGCTTTTATTTACCAAATAGGCTTAAAATAGTTCCCACCAAATTAAATTTCAGTATTTCCCATCCCATTCAAAACATCAGTTTTTCCAGAGAACCCGATACGTTTATTTTTTAATTTGAGATCTTAAGGAGCATTAAAAATGACACTAGTTTACAGTGATCGACACTTAATCTGAATAACCTGTATACTTGCTCCATAGTAAGTTTAATAGGTGTGTAGTTTTTTCACTTTATTTTTAAAATCAAGTTAAAATCACATTAAAATAACGCTTTTTTGAAAATATCGTTAAAAAACGACCTAGAATTTATAATAACGCGTTTTTTAACGTTTTATTTTTCTTTGTGTTGCCCACAGTATTATAACGAACGTCACGATGAGATCGCCGAACAAACACACAAACAATATGGCACTCAAATTTTAAATTTGCAAGAAAATTGCTTTTTAATGAAAAAGAGTTAGAAATTTTAGATCCTATGACAATTAAGGTGTGAAAAAGAATTGGTTCAAAAAATATCCCTAACTCCCCTACTATTTCAATAAACATAAGATATAATTTTCCTGCTTAAAATCAGAGAAATCACTAGAGGTTATTTTGAAAAGTAATTATAATTTATTACCTATTAACTATCTTAAAGCGCTTCCAAAAATTACAGTTATGCCCAAATACAAACACTTCGTTTTGATAATTTTGAATTTTTTAATTATAGATTTTTAAAACTTTTTTAGTTAAATATATGATCTCTAATCGTTTCTAAAGCCAGCATTTCTTGTCTTTCTGTGCTTTATCGGCAAAATACGTTGACGATCATGATTCCATGTAAATTGGATCCCGCCCGGAACTTATGGGGGTGGCTTTGGGTTGGATTTCTTTTAAATTTCAGTATGTTGTAGATTTTGATGCCCTGATGAAAAGTTATTATTGCCCCATCATCGTCCGACCTATGGTTTCAAAGATACAGGGGTTCAAAATTTCAGTTTTTAGCTTTTGTGCATTTTTCACAAAAAACTGTTTTAAGTAATTTCAACCTATTCTGAAAAATGATATTATTGTCTGTTGTATATCAAACGTTAGGCCACAAGTAGAGGTTAATACACAAACAAAAAAATTGGACCTATTAACAGTTTGCTACATTCAGTGGCGTTCCAAACTTAAAAATTAATAAAAACTATTTATTCAAAAAACGATGCTTTACAGAATTAACTATAAAAAAAGAACAAAGAGTGGAATTTTTTTTCATTTATCCTGTCTTTTAGAAATCTCCCAAAGAAACCAGAATATGTATAAATGGTAAAAATCGGTTTGTAAAGTTTTTCACAAAACGCTGTAAAACTCTACGCTTTTTAGGATTTTAAGGTTTTTTTTTTGAAATGCAAAATACATTCGCTTTTTTTAACGATAATATTTAAATAAATATAATTAATTATGAGGTTAGTGGAATGATTTTTGTTACTCACAGTACTTTTTTAATCATTTATTTATTCAGTGGCGTACAATTTACCAAGATAAATGTTCGAAATCAGAACTTCTTTTGACATTGATATTTTGGCGACATTAAAAGTTAAATAAAAAAGTTTAACAATTTTATCTATTAATTTCACAATTGCAGGTTAGTGAAATGAGCTAAAGGTGAGCTCTACAGGAAAAAAAAGTTATACCGGGTAGGCCAAAAAAACTGGATCATTTTTTTCATTATAACTTTTGAACTATACAATCGATGTTAATGGGACAAACTGCGCTTGGCAGAGAACTAATCAGAGTTCTGATAAATATATTTTTTTGTCCGATATCTCAAAAGCCAAGATGGCAGACGAAATTAAATTGTACCCTTCAAAGATGCTCGTTTATTCTTATGTTGCGAACATGTTTTATTTTCGTCCACCATCTTGGATTTTGAGATATCGGAGAAAAAAATATATTTAGTCAAAACTCTTATTAATTATCTGCCAGGTGCAGTTTATCATATTAAATTCGATCATATAATTTAAAAGTTATAATGGAAAAAAAATTGTCCAGTTTTTTTTGGACCATCCTGTGTAACTTTTTTTCGCTCACCTTTAGCTCGTTTGACTACCCTACCAATGTCAAATTGACAGATCATATTGTGAAACTTTTTTATTTTACTTTTAATGTCGCAGAACAATCAGAGTAAATTTTAGATCCTATGACAATTAAGGTGTGAAAAAGAATTGGTTCAAAAAATGTCCCTAGCTCCCCTACTATTATAAACATTAGATATAATTTTCCTGCTTAAAATCAGAGAAATCACTAGAGGTTATTTTGAAAAGTAATTATAATTTAATACCTATTAACTATCTTAAAGCGCTTCCAAAAATTACAGTTATGCCCAAATACAAACACTTCGTTTTGATAATTTAGAATTTTTTAATTATCGATTTTTTAAAACTTTTTTAGTTAGATATGATTTATATGAGATGTAAATTGGATCCCGCCCGGAACTTATGGGGGTGGCTTTCGGTTGGATTTCTTTTAAATTTCAGTATGTTGTAGATTTTGATGCCCTGATGAAAAGTTATTATTGCCCCATCATCGTCCGACCTATGGTTTCAAAGATACAGGGGTTCAAAATTTCAGTTTATTGCTTTTGTGCATTTTTCACAAAAAACTGTTTTAAGTAATTTCAACCTATTCTGAAAAATGATATTATTGTCTGTTGTATATCAAACGTTAGGCCACAAGTAGAGGTTAATACACAAACAAAAAAATTGGACCTATTAACAGTTTGCTACATTCGGTGGCGTTCCAAACATAAAAATTAATAAAAACTATTTATTCAAAAAACGATGCTTTACAGAATTAACTATAAAAAAGAACAAAGGGTGGAATTTTTTTTCATTTATCCTGCCTTTTAGAAATCTCCCAAAGAAACCAGAATATGTATAAATGGTAAAAATCGGTTTGGAAAGTTTTTCACAAAACGCTGTAAAACTTTAAGCTTTTTAGGATTTTAAAGTTTTTTTTTTTGAAATGCAAAAACTTTTTTTAACGATAGTATTTAAATAAATATAATTATGATTTGAATGGAATGATTTTTGTTACTTACAGTACTTTTTTAATCATTTATTTATTCAGTGGCGTACAATTTACCAAGATAAATGTTCGAAATCCTAACTTCTTTTGACATTGATATTTTGGAGACATTAAAAGTAAAATAAAAAAGTTTAGCAATTTGATCTATTAATTTGACAATGGCAGGTTAGTGAAACGAGCTAAAGGTGAGCTCTACACGAAAAAAAGTTATACCGGGTAGGCCATAAAAAACCGGATAATTTTTTTCATTATAACTTTTGAACTATACAATCGATTTTAATGGGACAAACGGAGCTTGGCAGAGAATTAATCAGAGTTTTGATTAAATATATTTTTTTGTCCGATATCGCAACAGATGGCAGACGAAATTAAATTTTACCCGTTCAAAAATGCTTGTTTATTCTTATGTTGCGAACATGTTTTATTTTCGTCCACCATCTTGGATTTTCAGATATCGGAGAAAAAAATATATTTAGTCAAGACTCTTATTAATTCTCTGCCAGGTGCAGTTTATCATATTAAAATCGATCATATAATTTAAAAGTTATAATGGAAAAAAAATTGTCCGGTTTTTTTTGGACCACCCGGTGTAACTTTTTTTCGTGTAGAGCTCACCTTTAGCTCGTTTCACTAACCGACCAATGTCAAATTGACAGATCATATTGTTAAACTTTTTTATTTTACTTTTAATGTCGCAAAACAATCAATGTCAAAAGAAGTTAGGATTTCGAACATTTATCTTGGTAAATTGCACGCCACTGAATGAATAAATTAAAAAAAGTACTGTGAGCAACAAAAATCATTCCGTCAACCTCATAATTATATTTATTTAAATATTATCGTAAAAAAACGCAAGTATTTTGCATTTCAAAAATAAAACATTAAAATCCTAAAAAGTTTAGAGTTTAAAGCGTTTTGTGAAAAACTTTACAAACCTATTTTTACCATTTATACATATTCTGGTTTCTTTGGCAGATTCCTAAAAGGCAGGAGAAATGAAAAAAAATTCCACCGTTTGTTCTTTTTTTATAGTTAATTCTGTAAAGCATCGTTTTTTGAATAAATAGTTTTTAATAATTTTTATGTTTGGAACGCCACTGAATGTAGCAAACTGTTATTAGGTCCAATTTTTTTGTTTGCGTATTAAGCTCTACTTGTGGCCTAACGTTTGATATACAAGAGGCAATAATATCATTTTTCAGAATAGGTAGAAATTACTTGAAATAGTTTTTTGTGAAAAATGCACAAAAGCTAAAAACTGAAACTTAGAACCCCTGTATCTTAAAAACCATAGGTGGGACGACGATGGGGCAATAATAACTTTTCATCAAGATCTACGACTGAAATTTAAAAGAAATCCAACCGAAAGCCACCGCCCATAGGCTCCGGGCGGGATCCTTTATTGGTGGCGGTTATAAATAAATCGGCATAAGTTTTTTTTAGAGTGGCGAATTAAAGGACAAAATATTAAAATTACAAGATCCAAATAATAAACGATCGAGAAAAAGTTCAAAAAAATATTAAAATAATACCAGGCCAAGTTTTTTTTTAAATTTTATTTATTTAATATTTTTTTTGGAAATTTTCCCTTTATTCTTTTTTGATCTTTTTTTCTTTTCGTTGTTTTTTATTTTTCCTTTATTATAGGTCTTAGAGTTTTTGAGATATTTAGCTTAAACATGAGGTCTAAATTAACTTGCAAAAAATAAAGATTGTGTGTGAAAGATTCTGAGTGCCTCCAATTTGAGTAGGAGGGCCGCACACAGGGCTGGATGGCGAAACTAGGTTAACAACATGATTTTAAGTGTAAGTTAAATAGGTTTATTACATTTATTTCGTTTTTAACTTGTATAAAATTATTTTTTAATAATTAATAAGTAAAAAATTAATAATATACAAATACACAGTGTCCTCATCAAATACTACATCATAATACATTTAATGTAGGCAATCATCATATGATTTTTTTTTAATGACGAATAATATTGAAAATAGGTATAAAAATTGCTTATTTTTAATATTTAATTAATAACTGCAATATATTTATGCTACATATATACAGGGTAGGTAAAATGTAACTCCTTATTTTATCAAAAACAATATAAAAACTAATAAATAAATATCTATAAATATAGTACTCCACTTTTTACATTTTAGTTGTAAAAAATGCAGTGCTCGCCAAAATTTATACCTTTTTTATATATCTTTGATTATATTGACCTTTTGTAAACTACGTTTTTTTACGTTTTTCTTAAAATACAATGAGATAAATCTAAAATATATTTTCGGTTTTTGTGAAATCTTTGGAAACTGTGAAATTTATGTAAATTCAATTGGTTCAAAATTTAGCCCTAGCTCCCCTACTATCTCAATAAACATTAGATATAATTTTCCTTCTTAAAATGAGCGAAATCACTAGAGGGTCTTTTCAGGAGTAATTATAATTTAGTACTTATTATCTTACACAAGCACTTCGTTTTCATAATTTTGAACTTTTTTTAGTTAAATATATGACTTTCTAAACGCTTCTAAAGCAAGCACTTCTTGTCTTTCTGTGCTTTATCGTCAAAATACGTTGGCGATCATTCTTCCATGTAAATTCGTTAATGGCGGTTCTAAAAAAAATTGGCATAAGTTTTTTTAGAGTGGCAAATTAAAAAACAAAAGATCAAAAATAATAAACACACAAACAATATGGCACTCAAATTTATTATTTGTAAGAAAAAGTTTTTTATGAAAAAGGGTTAGATATTGTAGATCCTATAACAATTGAGGTGTGAAAAAGAATTGGTTCAAAAAATATCCATAGCTCCCCCACTATTTCAATAAACATTAGATTTAATTTTCCTTCTTAAAATCAGAGAAATCACTAGAGATTATTTTCGAAAGTAATTATAATTTAATACCTTAGTAATTATCTTAAAGCGCTTCCGAAAATTACAGTTAGGCTCAAATACATACACTTCGTTTTGATAACACAGCCCCACAACAAAAAAAAGTTCATACTCGAGGGTCGGACATATGTATTTCCATGTATTTTTCGACGCTGAATGGCCCCTCAGGGACCGGAAAATCGTGTTTCGGGCGTCGCATTCCAGTATTAAAAAGTACACAAAAATACCACTAATGCTATTGCGACGCCCGAAACTCGCCATATAGAGGCCATTTTTGACCCCTGGGGCCAATTCCAGACGTGCGGGGGCATTTCTGAGCTGGGGTTCGGATGTCCGACCCTCGAGTATGAACTTTATTTTTTTTTGTGGGGCTCTGTAATTTTATTATAGATGTTTTTTTTTTATTTTTTTTTTGTTAAATTTATGATTCTCTAATCGCCTTTAAACCAAGTATGCTTGTCTTTCTGTACTTTATCGTCAAAATATGTTGGCGATCATTCTTCCATATAAATTTGTTAATGGCGCACAGAGGGGCCGGAACCCATAAAAGTTACCAAAAATATGAAACTCAGGATATGAAATTTAAGTGAAAAAAACGCTTGAAAATTATCCTCCTTGCATCTCTTTCTTTATTTAAGGCATCCATGAAAAAGTGCGTACAACAAAACAATTGATAGCGCTTGTCAATGGTAACGTCATTTTAATTGTGTTACATATGCATTCTTTAAAGTAAAATATTTGGTACTTTCAAAGGTCATTTTCTCTGTGACAGAATTTCTTAGAACTAAAAGATAAATGGCTAGCACTAACTACGAAGTATAGATTTGTTTAGTATAAATTTATTTAGTTTATTTTTTAATGTTATTTAGATAATTAAATTCTAATCAAAACGTAACAGAAATTGAGTTTTGTTTTAAAACTGTAGTTTCAGCTGGCTCAAAAGTTAAGGATCCATTCGAATCCATCACAAACTTTTATTGCTTCTTTTTCTACAAAACCTCATCTTTAATGTGGTATAAGCATTTTTTGCAGCATTTTGCGGTTTAACTCAAGAAAACGATTTTCAGAGTTTCAAGCATTTGCATATTGTGTGACATTTTAACAAGTCACATTTCTGTCTAAATGTCCCACACACTATAATTTAAATTTAATAAAAAAATATCACTCTATTTTTATTAACAACTTTGCCTGGTTAAAAAAGGGACTAAACATATTTTAGAATCATATTCTGCCAATTCTTGGGCATTTAAGCTTAAAAGATTAAAATCAGAATTGGAATAAAAAATAAGTATACTTATTTTCTCCGCAACTATTTATTAATTTCCTAAAAAAAATTAATAAATATTTTTTAAGTTATAAGCTTTGGTTACAGTTATATAAACATATAGGCATACATACAGACAAAAAGGCAAAATCCAAAAATGCTTCAAATTATTTTTCACAAAAGCAAAGATATATAATTTTGGTAAAATCATCGCACATTTTATTCTTGTAGCTTTCAGTAGGATCACTATAGATAATAATTAATTATATTTTGGTTTGGTATATTATGCGCTAAAAATGACAGAAGAAAATAAGTTTGTTATATTTTAATAAAGACAGAATTTAGAAATATTAGGGTCAAAAAACTTTTATTTAAATAAAAAAAAATAATATGTGGATTATTTTGAAATCAGCCATCATGATAATTCGATAAAAGTAAAAGAATGTCCGTCTTCAAATTCAGACCAAAAGTGTCAAAATGTATGTTATAGCAGGGCTATCAAAACGGACGGGCCACGATCCTCCACTTTGTTGACGTCACATCCGGGGCTGATTTTTTTTTGATGGCTACGTTACGACACAGCTGATTGTCATTAAAATATTGAAGTTGGAATGACGGTTCATGAATATTTGATTTTTTTTTAAATAAACCCGGTTTTGAGATTGTTTTTACTATATTCTTTTAGAACAATTTTTTTTTAATCTATAGTAATCCTTAATTTTTCATAGCCGCTTCATTAGCTCACACAAAAAATTAAGTTTAAAGCAGAAGCGAATGTGACAATCAGAGATGACAAAGTCAAATACATGTCAAATATAACAGTTGGCATGTGGTTCATGGCGGGTAATTTGAATTCAAAATAAAGAATGCTAAATCTTGAAGATTTTAACCTTTTAGTCATGTTGATTCCTTACAAAACTTTGGTGGAATATCGGGATGGTGTCTGAGAATATTTCACTGAAATTTGGCGGAAATCTGTAGTGCCAGTTTGAAAATATCATAAAAAAACGTCTGACCTCCCATAAGACCCAATGTAAAATTCAGCCCCCGGAGAACAGCTGATTTTTTCAGAAAGAAATATCTTTAAATCCTGAGTGAGCATCTGAACACATAAACTTTTTAACAAAATTAAAAGAAACGACTAAAAATCAAATGAGGCGCTCTCGGTTCTTGTAGAAGTTGGCTGATCAAGAAATCAGTAGAATCTCATCCAAAAAAAGACAGGAGTAATTCCTTTGCTTAAATTTGCTTTAGTTACCTGGCTGGTTCCATTAAAATTTGGCAAAATCCATCTCCATCGTCTTCCGCTACTTCAGATTCAGATTGTGATAATTATAGCGTAGTTTAGTTGTGTTTTTTATTCCTTGAAATATACCTTTTTTTAAATAGATAATTTTTAGATTTATTCATTTTATTAACATGGGTCGTGGGCTATCAAGTTAAAGGTTATTTTACTTAGATAATGAAATTTCAATCAGGGAACATAAGGGTTGTTGTTTTTTTTTCAATTACTTTAAGTTTTAACATTAAATTGTGTTCTATATGTAAGTACTGCGTTAGCGTACCGCACACCTCGGCTAACTGCTCGTGCGACAATAATTTTTCATTAAATTAATAATTTTAAGAATAAAAATGCGTTTATAGACAATTACAATAAACATTATATGCATATAGAATTTTCGGTAACTTTTATGTGTCCCGGCCCCACTGTGTGGCGGTTCTAAATAAATCGGCATAAGTTTTTTTAGAGTGGCGAATTAAAAGACCAAATATTAAAAATACCAGGCCAGGTTTTCTTTTATTTATTTAATATTTTTTTTTGAAATTTTCCCTTTATTCTTTTTCGGTCTTTTTTCTTTTCGCTCTTTTTTATTCGATTTCTTGTCTTTACAAGCATTTATCATTTCAATTATTATTTTCAATCTTTTTTTGATCTCTGCTGTTTTTACAGTTTATTGGTTCAGTCATTGCAAAGAGAATTGTAGAGTGGAAAGGCTAATTGATCTAAGTGCCAAAAAGCGTTTTTGTGGGAAACTAAAAAGAACTGTACAATACATGCACGCAGACTTACAGATGACGTTATTTTAAACATGTTTGTTAGGGCATAAGGTGGGGAAATTGCACTTAGTTTTTATAGCCCCGTATTGGCCGTGACACATACATCATTTTGGGTGGAAAATCTAAAATTTGTATATTTTGGCACTTAGATCATTTAGATATAAACCGTATTGTTTTATGATTTTTTAATCGAAAAATTACGAGTATCTTCTAATAAATGGAGAGCATAGTGTCACACCCTTGTCTCCATTAAAACAGATCTATGTATGGTAAATAACTACTTCTCGGAGCAGTGGGGTATATAGAAAAAAGTTTTGGAGTGGCCCGAGACAGTTTGAGGGGGGGGGCGAGAGCCCATGAGGCCTATATTTTATGTTTATATTCATGGAATATGTATAAAATATTAAAAAAAATCTTAGCCTTGGGGGGAGCCCGGGTCCCCAGCCCTCTCAGTCCCGGGATATATGCTACGAAGGTTTTATGTTATACCCAAGATATCCAAAAGATTATTGCACGAGTTCCAGTAAAAAATACCAACTTTATATAATATCTCAATACCTAAGTAGTCCTATACTTGAATACAGCGGCCCCCTCTCCTACCACGTTAAACCCCGCCCACTTTTCCTATAATCTTTCAGCGGGGGCGTGGCCACGCCCACTTTCCCCCTCCCCTCCCGCTCTAACCCCCTGAGGCGGGGCCTTACCCCTCCCCTCTCCCCTGGAGGGGGAACCCAAGATGGCGGCCGGCCAATAAAAAGCGAGCTCCCTCCTGGGGGAGGAGTCAAAATGATTGCCGGCCAATCAGAAGAGAGCTGGTTTCTCATTGGTTGACCAATAGAGTCGAAGTGAGCAATCTCTATTTTGAGGTCAACCATTAAGAAGCGAGCTCTCCTGAAGGGAGAGAAATTAAAATGGCGGTTGACCAATAAGGACAAAGATTGTCTCTGACTAGTCAATCAATCATGGGTAGCCTCTACCTATGCCACCGACCAATAAGAATGCTGCTTGTCTCTCATTGGTTGGGTGGTTTTAAAACGCCATACTACAGTATAGGACTACTAAAATGCCCTTTCTCTAGCTTTCGTCTCCTCTTTTTCTTTTGCATTCCTCTTGTTTCAACACCCGCTTTGTTGGCTAGACTGAATATGGTCAGAGCCAAGCAAGCGTGTCTAACGATACTTGGGTACTTCAGACCCTTTTTGTGTTTCTTCGTCTCTCAACTCTCTCTAACTGCGGTTTTCAATGCATGCAGGCGCAGTAGGTATAAACAGAAAATGTTCGGCTTAAATTAATATGTCAGAAAGTTCTGTTATGGAAAAATTGGTTTTGTTTTATGAAATTTTTATTTAATTTTTATTGTAAATTAAAAAAAACTAGCATGGTTAGTGTTAGATTATTTTAAAATAAATTCAAAATATGATTCTTTTCAACAGAAGGTTCATTATTCTTTTAAGTGTGGTATCTAGTTTTGCAGTAATGCATGTAAAAATATTAGTGTTACTCTGAAGCTTAAAAGTAAATAAAGACATGTCTCTGCTTTATGTCATTAAGTTAAAACTTACAGGTAATTTAAACTAAAAATATTTTTAACAAAATATAAAAAATTTTACGAATGTTTAAACTATTATGTAGAAAATATATTAAAGACGTAATACAGTAGCAATAACTTGCTCTGGTTTTGGTATATTATTAGACTTGAAGCTGTGTACTCGTCAACTTTTTAATTGGTAGTGTATTAATGGCATACTAGAGACTTGGTCCCAGGGTCAAGCAAGTATGCCACCTCGTGTGCCCTTGTGTCATGCCTCAGGGAGAACTTCCCATTTTTCTATTCCTCTTTGTCTAGGCTGCGCTCAATTTTTTATGTTTTTGATAGAATTTATGTCGTCGCGATACGTCTAAATAGTTTAAGGTTTGATTATATTAAAGATTAAAAGATATTTGTCCTATTAAAAATGTTTCGCGGTAAGTTACTGTTATGCACGCAATAATGTTTGTGCTCTATCTATTAGGCTTGGCGTTGCCAAATGTGCCAAAAAAAAAACGGGATGGGAACTCCAGCTCGTAAAGTCGGAACACAACACATAAGATAACTCACCTTTTGCTTAAAACCTGTGTTTCTCATATTATAGTAAGTTTAGTATTTTTTAGGTTAATCTTAATTAATATTACGCAAATATAGTTTAAAAAATATTTATAAAAATTAAAGACTTTGGCCTTAAAGGGGTGTTTTTGCACTCTCTACAATGTATTATTAGTCCGATTTAAAGTTTATTATTAAAACAGATTACAGTTGTGAATTAATAAAATATGTAAAATTCAATTTAAAATCTAAACTTTTAAAATGTATGATTTTGTATTACTGTCTGATTGGTGTTAAATCAGAACAAACGACTGGCATAATATATAAAAAACAACTTTTAATTCTCGCTTTAACAAGGATAATTTAGAAACTAATGAACTTTTAAACCTAATTTGATATTTTGATCACAATAAATTAAGCCCGAACATAATTTGCTTCTTGTAAACCTTTTGAGAGGCCAATACTGTGGCCCTATCCTGTATTCATATGAAGTATAGTTAACACTATGTGGTTTTCACCTTTCCCAACGTCGGTCACAAGGATATGATGAATCATGTCTGAAACATGCCCTGACAAGCTACAGACACATTGATCCATGTTAATCGATTACCGGTTTCTGCCTTATTGGCCCATTCTCAGGTGGATACATAGTTAATCGTGCCATTTTAGAGCTTTTATTTCAACAGACATACATACAGACAGACATACGGGGGGTGTCGCCGTAGTCAAGCTATCGGATCGAGTGGACCCCTCCCGGAAATGGCTAGGCTACCTACCTTTCGGTTTACGCCTAATCTTCGATTTTAAATGCCATATATAGATTTTGTCTTTGTCTTTCACTCTCGCTCCACTTACTCTAACACTCATTCATTCTCAGATTTCCCTTCCCCTGAGGTTATGGTTTTATGGTTTTTACAGACAGTCATACAGGCAGATAGACATACAGACAAAAATACAGACAGACATACAGATAGACGAACAGACAGATATACAAAGAGACATACATACATACATACAGACAGACAGACAGACATAGAGATATACCGACCGACATATAGACTCTTCAGAGGCACTCCATAGAATGTAGGAAAGAAGCTGCAACCTATTGAAAGCTAGTGTTTTTAGAAAATCATGTACGACTTCTGCCCCTGTTAAAAGGCCGCAATATCATAGGGAAACAATGCATTTATGCCGCCTTTTTAACTAACAAAACAGAATAGTAAAGACGCATGGTAGGCGGAATCTACAAACAATTTATGATGAATGTATGAAATATGACGCATATAAAGACGTACACCAGGCATATAGGCATTTTTGCTAGAACCGAACACAGAAATCTAGCACAAAACTTACGAACTACCAGGGATCACAGTTTTACTATATTAGTTAGGTATAGTGGCACACAGGCACTAGTACCAATGTAGAGATACTAAGACTTTGAATTTACAGCTCTACGAAATCATTTTTGTAATAAAAGCTAAACGACATTTCGTACTTAGACGAATTATCTTTAAAAAGCCTAATTTATCTATTCATAAAAATCCTTAATAATCTGCAAAGAAAATAAAGAAATAATGGAATGAATCGCTATTTTCATTATAGATAAATAGATGCAGTTAAAAAATATAAAAAAAATGAACATTGTTGACATGGATACTCGAGCTTTAAAACCGTAATTATGACCCAATTCCTAATAATTGTTGTCTTTTTTACACTTTTTACTTTAACTACAAGCAAGTCTATTATGCCTCTCATTCTATAGGCACATATTGGTAGTTAAATTGCAAAGCTAATTGCGATGTACAAATGTAGCTCAATTCTGGAAAGAGTCTTACACACCAAAAATAGACATTTGCACTGGGTTTTACAAGTGCATAAATCTACATGTTGATGTTTGTCAGTTGACCATTGAAAGTTGACAGTTGATAGGTGACAAGTGAGAAGTGACAAGTGACAAGTGACAAGTGACAAGTGACACGAGACAAGTGACAACTGACAAGTGACAATTGACAAGTGACAAGTGACAAGTTACAAGTGACAAGTGACAAGTGACAAGTGACAAGTGACAAGTGACAAGCGACAAGTGACAAGTGACAAGTGACAAGTGACAAGTGACAAGTGACAAGTGACAAGTGACAAGTGGCAAGTGGCAAGTGACAAGTGACACGAGACAAGTGATAAGTGACAATTGACAATTGACAAGTGGCAAGTGGCAAGTGACAAGTGACAAGTGACAAGTGACAAGTGACAAGTGACAAGTGACAAGTGACAAGTGACAAGTGATAAGTGACGAGTGACCTGTGACAAGTGACAAGTGACAAGTGACAAGTGACCAGTGACCAGTGACAAGTGACAAGTGATAAGTGATAAGTGATAAGTGATAAGTGAAAAGTGACAAGTGGCAAGTGACAAGTGACAAGTGACAAGGGACAAGTGACAAGTGACGAGTGACGAGTGACAAGTGATAAGTGACAAGTGGCAAGTGACAAGTGACCAGTGACCAGTGACAAGTGACAAGTGACAAGTGACCAGTGACAAGTGACAAGTGACAAGTGACAAGTGACAAGTGGCCTGTGACAAGTGACAAGTGACAAGTGACAAGTGACAAGTGACAAGTGACAAGTGACAAGTGACAAGTGACAAGTAACAAGTGACCATTGACCAGTGACAAGTGACAAGTGACAAGTGACAAGTGACAAGTGACCAGTGACCCGTGACAAGTGACAAGTGACAAGTGACAAGTGACAAGTTGTGCCTCGAAGAGGAGAAACTTGACACACGATTGGTGAAAAGTTGAGACTGGAAGGGGGGAAAGTTGATACCCGAAGAAGACGAAGTTGGTACTAAAAAAGGGAAAGTTGATACTCAAAAGGGGGAAAGTTGTGCCTCGAAGAGAAGAAACTAGACACACGATTGCTGAAAAGTTGAGACTCGAAGGGGCGAAAGTTGAGACGCGAAGGGAGGAAAGTTGATATCCGAAGAAGATGAAGTTTGTACTAAAAAAGGGAAAGTCGATTCTCGAAGAAGGAAAAGTTGTGCCTCGAAGAGAAGAAACTTGACACACGATTGGTGAAAAGTTGAGACTCGAAGGGGCGAAAGTTGAGACGCGAAGGGAGGAAAGTTGATATTCGAAGAAGATGAAGTTTGTACTAAAAAAGGGAAAGTCGATTCTCGAAGAAGGAAAAGTTGTGCCTCGAAGAGAAGAAACTTGACACACGATTGGTGAAAAGTTGAGACTCGAAGGGGGGAAAGTTGAGACGCGAAGGGGGGAAAGTTGGTATCCGAAGAAGACGAAGTTGGTACTCAAAGGGTGTAAAGTGGGTACTCGAAGGAATAAACGTTGCTACTCAAAGGGGAAAAAGTTGGTATCCGAAGGGGGCAAAGTAGAGTCTCGAAGGGGGTTCGGTTCGATTGGTTGGTACTCAAAGAGAATAAAGTTGATACTCGATGGGTGGAAAGTTGAGACTCAAAGGGGGAAAGATGGTACTCAAAGGGCTAAAAGTATGTATCCGAAGGTAAAAGTATTACTACTCAAGGTGGGCTGTAGAAAATATCTAAAGGAAGCAAACAAAACAAATAAAAATTGACGGAAACTTGTACTATGCCCGCTAATTAACAAAAAAACATATATTTTATGATTGTTGGTACTAAAGTTTGCATGATTTACTAAAAACTTTGCGGTAAATGTATTGGGCTAAAACAGCTGCAACCCATTTCTAACAAGTATAAGCCTGTTTTCGACAAGTCTTAACGTAAATCTGAAAAGCACTTATAAAAGGGCTGAGCGTGTTGAACTGCAGTCAGTTAGGTATAACTTTTCAAGGAAAGTGCATTATTGAGTTCTATCAACACAGTGTTTTAGTGAAGTTGGTGCTATTCAAAAAAATAAAATGAGTTTTGCAACGAAATTGGTTTATAAAATTATGTGTCAGCTTGGTATGGTAGAAGATATGGATAAAAATGTTTCAATTTTAAAAATTCTAAAAGATTGTGCTTTGGCCAGTAGACAAATAAGCATTGCTTTAAAAAAAGCTTCTTCAGTTGCTGAAAAATCTCATTTGACGGCGTGCCTGGGACAAGTTAAACAGTGCAAGCACATTTTAAAACAAAAAAGCCTCAAGTTTGGTGGTGCGATTGGCACCAAGGAAACAGCCAAACATCGCGTACAATGGGAAGACATAAAATCAGCCTTTGAAAGCCGAGTAAGAAGTGCTGTCATTACAAATTTACGTCATAAGGATCCTAAAAAGTTTTTAGAGGATTGTTTTAGTTTATTTAAACGAAGAATAGAAAATACATTAAAAAAAGAGGATATGTTAAAAGTTAACACTATTTTAAGTGGAGATTTTCAAATAATTAAACAAGGACAACATGGAAGTGAGACAAAACACTTTAATACCGCTAATGCGGTTATTGACCGTAATACAAATTTAAAAAACTGGTTTGAGAAAAATGTAAAAACTTTGCTTTTGACTGACTTGGAAGAATTTGAACAAAATCAATCTGGATGGTCTCTTACAAAAATTAATAATCTTATTGTTGCTGTTAATAAATATAACTGCATGAGAGCCGGATCTTATTTAGAGCTACCCAAAGAAATTCTTAAGTGTAAAGCTTGTGTAAATGTGGAAAACAATGACGATTTATGTTTTGGTTGGGCTATTGTGTCAGCATTATATCCTGTTGAAAAAAACTCAAATAGAATCTCATCCTACCCGCGTCCTCAAGAGGTGTTAAATTTAAAAAATATAAAATTTCCAATGACTTTAAACCAAGTCGCCCGATTCGAAAAGCAAAATAATGTATCCGTAAATGTGTATCGCCTGCAAAAACCTAATAAAAACAGTTTTAAAGTACTGCCTGCGTACATTTCTGAAGAAAGGAACGAAAAACATGTTAATTTGCTAATGATTCAAAATAATTACTATTTGGATGATGAACAGATTAAAGACCTTTCGCCACCAATTTACCACTTTGTATGGGTAAAAAATCTTTCAAGGCTAATAAGTAGTCAAATCAGCAAATCCAAAAAAGCAACCTATGTATGTGATAGATGCCTGCACTACTTCTATTCTGAAGCTGGGCTTATTCAACATATAAAAGACTGCAAAGTTATTGGCAGTTTTGTGGTTCCGAAATTACCAAGTAGCGATAAAAAAGTTGTTGAATTTAAAAACTTTAAAAATAAACAATTTGCACCGTTCATTATCTATTCGGATATTGAGTGCTTACTGCTTCCTGTTGCAGAAAATATTGGAAAAAGAACCCAAAAATATCAAAGTCATGTGCCTTGTTCGGTAGGATATTATGTAAAATGTGCCTACGATGATTCTTTATCATTTTATAAATCTTACACGGGGCCTGACTGTATGGAATGGTTCAGTAAACAGTTACTAGATTTCGCTGAAAACTTGGAAACTGTATTTCTCTGTGACTTACCCCTTGAGCCTTTAAGTAAAAAGCAAAAAACTGACTTTAACAATGCAAAAAAATTTCATATTTGTGAACAGGACTTTTTAGCTGGTGAAAAGAAAATACGCGATCATAGTCACCTTACATCTGAGTATCGTGGTCCAGCCCATGAAAGCTGTAATCTGAACTTTCAGGATAGTCATACTGTCCCTGTAGTATTCCACAATCTTAGCTCCTATGATGGACATTTGATAATTGAAAACATCGCCAATTTGGACGGATCAATAAATTTGCTACCAATTAACAAAGAAAAATATATAGCATTTACCAAAAAAATTAATGAAAATTTAATCGAATTTAGATTTATTGATTCGTTCCGCTTCATGGCCAGTAGCTTGGACAAGCTAGTTTCATATCTTGAGGAGTATCCACTAGTAAGAAACGAATTTCCCAACTTGTCTGACGAACAATACAAACTTATTTTTAAAAAAGGAGTATTTTGCTATGACTATATGAATAGTTGGGAAAAATTAAGAGATACATCTTTGCCTGAGCAACTTAATTTCTTTAACACACTCGAAAGTAGAGAAACATTGCCTGCTGATTATGATCATGCCCAAAATGTATGGAGAAGCTTTGGTTGTAAAACCCTACAAGATTACATGGAACTCTACATGAAAGTTGACATAGTACTTTTAATGCAGGTATTTCAGAGATTTAGAGAGAGCTGTCATAAAACGTATGGTCTGGATCCTGCTAACTATTATACGCTTCCTGGTTATACGTGGGATTGCATGCTGTATTGCACGCAACAAAAATTAGAGCTTTTGACCGACTATAATATGGTGACTTTTATAGAACGCGGCATTAGAGGAGGGTTAAGCCAATGCTCTAAAAGATATGTGGAGGCCAATAATAAATATATGGCCAACTATGATTTAACCAAAGAAACATCTTTTTTGATGTATTTTGATATCAATAACCAATATGGATATAGCATGAGTCAGAAACTGCCGTATGAAAAATTTAATTGGTTAGAAAGTGAAGAAATGCTCAATTTTGATGTTAATAAAATTGAAGATGACTCGAGTAATGGATACATCCTGGAAGTCGACTTGTACATTCCTGTAGAATTACATGACTATTTCTCAGACTTACCCTTATGTCCTGAACATCGCTGCCCACCTAACGAGAAAAACCCTAAAAATAAGAAACTTATGGCCACACTATATAATAAAACGGAATACGTAATTCATTATAGAAATCTAAAGCAAGCGTTAAAACTTGGTATAAAACTTGAAAAAATTCATAAAATTTTATGCTTTAAGCAATCTGCATGGCTTAAATCCTACATTGATTTGAATACTCAACTAAGACAGAATGCTAAAAATGATTTTGAGAAAAACCTTTTTAAATTAATGAACAACGCCGTGTTTGGTAAAACCATGGAAAATATTAGAAAACATAGTGTTGTTAAATTAATCAAGAAATGGGATGGACGATACGGAGCAGAAGCACTGATTTCTCGACCTGAATTCAAAAGCATTACAATATTCAATGAAAACTTGGTTGCCGTAGAACTTGAAAAAACCGAAATATATTTTAATAAACCGATATATGTGGGAATGTGTATTTTGGACATTGCCAAAACAACAATATATGATTTTCACTACAACTACATGGTACCAGCTTTTGGGAAGGATTGTACTGTGGCATACACAGATACTGATAGTTTAGTTTATAACATAAAAAATCATGATATTTATGAATCAATACAGCGCAACTGTGACAAGTACTTTGATACCTCAGATTATGCTGAAGATAACATATATAACATACCGAGGGTGAATAAAAAAGTTTTAGGCATGATGAAAGATGAAAACAATGGCGAAATAATGACGCATTTTATTGGCCTTAGAGCTAAAATGTATGCTACAAAAGTAGTGGACAGCAAGAGTAAAGCTGCAAAAGTGATTAAGAAGGCAAAGGGTGTAAAACAAAACGTTGTAAAATCAAAAATATTATTTGAGGACTATGTCGACTGCCTAAATAACTTTCAAGAAGAGGTGATTACGCAAAATCTTATAAGATCCGAAAAGCACAGACTATACTCCATTAAACAAACAAAAATTGGACTAAGTCCCCTGGATGATAAAAGATGTATTTCAAAGGACTGTTATGAAACGTTACCGTGGGGGCACTACAGGATTTAGTGACAACTTAGGTTAAATGTAATTTTAATAATGGTGTCTTGTTTATGTTTTTATTGTGTTTGGTTAGATATTTTTAATAGTGAACTATATATAAGTATAACCTAAATTTAATCTTGGTTTTGCCTATAGATTATATTATAAAACCTCTAGAATTAGCAAAAGTTTAGTAGCGCCTAATATGTTCATGTAAATATGAATATATATAATGATAGTCATAGTACCTGTAATGTTATTATAATATACCGTCTAAATATGATTAATAGAACTTGTAAGTCTATATGATCATAGAAGGACATAATATATTTCTCTATGCTATGAATAAGATTATATAATTAATTGTATCTGTATATAAAACTTTTTTAAAATAAACAAGTAAAAAATATTCTAAAGTGTTTACTATGAACCTAGTCCAAGTAAGTAATACTAACAATTTAAAAAATAACGAACTATCTATTAAAACAATTAACATCTTTAAGTGGAGAAAATAAAGGGCTTTAAACTGAAAGAATCAATAGACATTCGTTAAAGCAATAAAATCGCTTTCAAGTAACTCACTGTTTAGGTGAATACTACAGTCCTGTAACAAGCAAAAAGATAGCAAGTTACAGGTCTGCCTAAGGTACAAGATGAACTGCAACACCTAAAGAGTCAACTGAGGGTCAAACATTTATTGAAGGTTAGATTGGGTAGTACAAAAAAGACATGGAGACATTACTGCCTCCAATATTCTGTGACATATCGAAAAAATGTCCACGTTTTCGTCTTATGGGGAAATTACTGCCTCGAATTAAATATTCTGTGACATATCCAAAAAAAATGACCACGTTTTCGTCTTGTGGGGCTTTACATGGAAAAAGTGAGCCAGAACCCGTATAGTATATCTACTTACCTAATAGGGACAGATAAAATTCTGTATAAAAAAGATGATAAAAAAGCAATTTACACCAAAATGAATTATAAATAACAATGGTATAGGCCTCCCAAAAGGCAGACTTTAAAACACGGCTTGCTATATTTGCAGGATGCGATTTTTACCTATATCGAGACTTGCAAGCTTCGATCATGAACTTGCAGTGGCGTATATAGAAAAAAGTTTTGGGGTGGGCCCGAAACGCAGCGGCGTAGCGTGGGGGGGGGCGCGGGGGGTTCGTCGCCCCCCCCGCCCCGAGGGTAGTGGCGCCCCATAGGTGGTAGAGGCGCCCTTGTGACTTATCGGCCGCCCTCTCACACATGATGACCTTTTTTTTTTTTTTTTTTTTTTTGGTTGCAAGATTTGTGAGAGGCGCCTTTTTGACCTTTTTGTGTTTTTTTGCCACAAGATTTTTCATCCGTTTGTTTTCAGAGGCGCCCTTTTTAGCTGTCGCCCCCCCCCCCCCCCCGCCCTTTCAGGCACGCTACGCCGCTGCCGAAACGGTTTGGGGGGGAGGGGGGCGACACCCCATAAGGCCGTATGTTATGCTATTTTTTGTTTGTATTCATGAAATATGTGTAAAATATCTAAAAAAATCTTGAGTTTAGGGGGAGGCTGCGGGCTTCCTTTTATATACGCCACTGTGAACTTGCAAGTGAGTTTTTCTTATCTCCTGTAGATATTCCTAAATCCCTTGAAAACATCGGATTTGGGACAACCTGTACGAACAGATAGAGGTAATCTTTTGGCTTATTTTAAAACTAAAAGTTGCAATAGACGTAGGTCGGCATACGCTTTGTTAAAGATCTATAAAAATTAATTTTTTGTTTGGTTTTTCCTTTATTATTTGGAGTTTTTGAGATATTTAGCTCAAACATAAATAAGTTACCTTGTCGAAAATAAAGATTGTATGTGAAAGATTTTGGGGGATTGCCTCCAATTTGAGTAGGGGGGTGGTCATAAATCCAAGAAGGCAGCTTTTTTCATTTTACGGTAAGAAATTTGACGTAATGTACAGTTGCTAACTTAGTAAATACTTAAGGTTAAAGTGGACTGTTCTCAGTCAAAAACATTCAGGGTTTCTTGAATTTCTTTGTTCTCAGTAGTAGTAGCAGCACAAAACCCTCAGTCATTGCTGAGTACCAAATGTACTACGATATTAAATTTGACGTAACGTACAGTTGGCAACTTAGTAAATACTTTGGGATAAAGTCGTTGTTCCTTGAATGGATATGTATTCTTCCTCATGAAGTAGCAATAGCGTTGCTGAGTACCAAACGTACTACGACAAATTAGACGTAATGTACAGTTGGTAACTCAGTAAATACTTAGATCCTGTGTGAATAAGTCTCCTCCTCTCCTTCTTCTCATGCAGTAACGATAACAGTGCAAGTCCAGTCAGTCATCACTGAGTACCAACCGTACGACGATATTAAATGAAACAGTGCAGTTAGTAACTTGGCAGGCAAATACTTGAGGTAGAAGTGGATTGTCGCTTTGTAGTTTTTTATATAGTAGCAATAGCAGTAAAAGCCTAGTCAGCATTACTAAGTACCAACTGTATAGTTTTTGCAAAGTCAGTTGAACAAACATAAAAGCCGACCATCGGCATATCCTTTATAGAAGTGACATGGGCGGCGGTAGATATACTCATGAAAATTATTTCATTTAATTATGGCGTAAACCAAAGAAATAAAAATAGATAATTAAACTTTCTATTCCTACACCTACAGGAACGACACTGATTTATTTTCTATTAAGGGGTCCCGAATAGCACACCCGAAAGCAATTAAAAGCGCATCTCAAAAAAATCTGCCAATCAGGTGCAGTCTATCCACCTGTGCTCGGTCGGTCGAAAAATAAATACTTTGTGGTCGGACCGCAAAGAGTCGCGCCTCTTCTCTGTCGGTAGGGTTGAAATTATTCCAGGAAGGTTTTATATGAATTTGGATAACTTTTGAAGGGCAGAATGAACCAAAAATTTCATGAAATCCATAGAACCCCGTATTAGGAGTTATTCAAGTGACTTTGCAAAAACTATACTACGATATCAAATGAGATGTTGTGTATAGTTTGGTAACATACCAAGTACCTAAGGCTGTGTTCTTTGACGGGTAGTTAATGACAATCCAGGTTACCAGATCAGCATTTAGTTGAATACAGTTACAACTGCAAAAGGTGGTTTAATTACACACGTCAGGTGTCAGGTCATCCAGTATTAATAGAACACACAAACTTCTTTACCTTTGTAACCAAAAACAATCTAAATTTATGTTATACCAAAAAAGTTATAGTTTTAAAACAAGAGCATTGCGGTGTAAAGCCCAGCGGTCACTTATGTACTACCAGTCCTACATTTTGAAAATTATGGTACAATTGGACAGTACACAACTAACAACATCAGGTAAAATTTGAACACTTGTAAAATTTTCTACGACTTATGTGCCACGTATTTCTGTAACCCAGGATTCGCCGTACTACGATATTTAAAAAACATAAAGTATCGACTATATCAAGTTACAGATAATAGTGATGTACGGTTTTAGACAGATTGACAACACAAAATAATTTGCAGGATTTAGAAACTATTTAAAACTAAGGTTTTATAGGGGTGTACGTACCTAGTTTATCCAAGATGATTAGCGTAATTCTCTAATTTAGAAATTTATTTTATGCATCAAAAACTCAAGTTACGATGTAGCAAAGAAGTTGGCGCTATTGTTGGTCCTGAGAAGTTCTGTAGGAAACCCCATCCAATGTCCTGTTTAGGCAATATCATCCAACAGGAGATATTGAATGAAAGGTACAGCCCACGTTGCTAGCTCAAAATAACAAGACTAGGTTTTTGGGGGTAGTACAGGATTTTCTTCTAGCTGCTGTGGTTAAATCTGAAACCGTCTCAATGAGGATTGCCCAGTCGTTACTAAGTCCCAACCGTACTACGATATTAAATAAAACGTATTATACAGTTCGTAACTTAGTAAATACTTTGAGCTAGTTTAAAGTGAGTTGTTCCTTGAGTGAATTGGTCAAGTCTTTATACAATAGCAGCAGTCCAAAGCCCATTTCTTACTGCGTACCAACCGCACTACGATATTTATTGTGACGTAATCTACAGTTTGTAACCTAGTAAGTAATTGAGACTTTTTTAAATTTAAAGTTTCGTTGAATGATTTAGTTCTTCTCAAGCAGTGTCAATACCAGTACAAAGTCATTGCTGAGTACCAAACGTACTACGATATTAAATTAAACGTAACGTACAGTTGGTAACTTAGTAAATACTTGAGGTTAAAGTGGATAGTTCCTGGGACGGATGGCTTTTAAGTATTTAGTCTTTTGATTTATAGTTTTAGACAGATTCACAAGACAAAATAATTTGTGGGAAACTGTTTTAGAAACGATTTATAACGGGGTTTTATAGAAATGTACATACCTGATTGATCCAACATCTTAAGTTAAGTTAGTGTAATTATCTAATTGGGGAATTTCTTTACTTTTTTCTCAAGTTACGATCTAGCAGGAAAGTTGGCGGTTCATTGCTGGTCGTGAGAAGTTCTGTAGGAAACCTCATCTAATACCCTTTTTAGTCAAGATCAACCAACAGTAGAGAAGTTCAGTTATTACGGAGTAACAAGTGTACTATACGATATTAACTAAAACGTACAGCCCAGTTTGTTACCTCAAAATAACAAGACTAGGTTTCTGGGGAGGTACATGATTTTCTTCTAGCTTCTTTGGTTAAATCCGAAACGAACTCAATGTTTATTAATTTATTAAAGTTTCATTGATAAATGTGGATTGCTTTGAATATTTTTTTTAGAACGCTTATTCATTCCGCCTTTGGTTGCTGATTTTTTTGCGCAATTTGTAAACTCTGAAGCTATTAAGTTGCCTTAAAACCCATACACTTTAAAGCTTGAACAGTAATAACAAAGCACACAAATTCTGGAAATGCAATAATACCATTGGATGAAAATTAAGAAACATTTTAATATTAACTTAGGTTCATTAGTGGCTATTTTCTATAACCCGGTATACGCCGTACTACAATATTTTAAAGCACCTAAAGTAGCGGTGACACAAGGTAATAGTCAATAGTCTTTCGGGGCTGTTCTGCAGTTGCATTAACTTGGTAAGTCCAGGCTGATATTTTTTTCTGAAGTTGGTGTTCGTGGATAGATGGACCGATGCATGGATGTATAACGCACCCAGACCTCTATATGCAATCGTATTAGTAGAATAAACCCTCCAGTACTAACCGTACTACGGTATTGAATAAGACGTAATCTACAGTAGGCAACTTAGTAAGTAATTTAGGCTGATTCTTTTGAGTATGAAATAAATCCTCCCGTGGATAGCTGATTTAATTAGTCCTCTTCATGCAATAGCAGTTCGAAGCTCAGTCATTACTGAGTACATTTACTACGATGTTTAATAAGGCGTAATCTACCGTTGGTATCCGTGTTGATGCATAGTCATTTATTCTTCCTCATGTGTAGTATCAATTGCAGTACAAAGCCCAGTCGTTACTAAGTACCAACCATATTATGGTATTGAATGAAACGTAATCTACAGTAAGTAACTTAGTAAGTACTTTAAGCAGGTTCCTTTAGTATGTACTGAGTTCGCCTGTAGATGGATGGTTCAACTAGCGCTCTTCAGTTTAAAGCTCAGTTGTTACTAAGTACCAACCGTACTACGATATTAAATAAAACGTACTGTACAGTTCGTAATTTAGTAATTACTTTAAGCTTGTTCCTCTGTGTGTAAAGTAAGTCGTTCCAACCGTACTACGATATTAAATGAGACGTAATCTACAGTTGGTAAATTAGTAATGGGCTGATTCCTTTGGGTAGGCAGTGAGTCATTCCGTGAGTGCATGATACAACAGTCTTTAGGCCATAGCAGTTCGAAGCCCAGTTGTTACTAAGTACCAACAGTACTACGATATTCAATTAAACGTAACTGCAGTTGGCAACCTAGTAACAATTAAAGGGAAGGTTTTTTGTGGTTGGCAAGCGATGGATGAGTTATTCAATCTTCCTAGTAGTACAAAGCCCAGTCGTTACGAAGTACCAACCATATTATGGTATTGAATGAAACGTAATCTACAGTAAGTAACTTAGTAAGTACTTTAAGCAGGTTCCTTTAGTATGTACTGAGTTCGCCTGTAGATGGATGGTTCAACTAGCGCTCTTCATTTAAAGCTCAGTTGTTACTAAGTACCAACTGTACTACGATATTAAAGAAAACGTACTGTACAGTTCGTAATTTAGTAATTACTTTAAGCTGGTTCCTCTGTGTGTAAAGTAAGTCGTTCCATGAATGGATGGGTCAAGTATTCTTAAATATATCACAGCAGCAGTCCAAATCCCAGTTCTTACTGAGTACCAACCGTACTACGATATTTAATAAGACGTAATCTACAGTTGGTAACCTAGTAAGTACTTAAGACTTTTCGTTGATAAATGGTCTAGTTCTTCTCATGCCATGTCAATAGCAATACAAAGCCCAGTCGTTACTAAGTATCAACTGTACTACGATATTAAATAAAACGTATTGTACAGTTCGTAACTTAGTAGTTACTTTAGGCTGGTTCCTATAAGTGTAACGTGTGTCATTCCTTGAGTTGACTGGTCAAGTCTTCGTGCTATAGCAGCAGTCCAAAGCCAAGTTAAGACTTTTTTAAGCTTAAAGTTGCGTTTATTATAGCTTTTCTCATGCAGTGTTAATAGCAGCAAATTCCAGTCGAGTACCAACCATATTTCGATATTAAATTAGACGGAATGTCAGTGGCGCACCCAGGAATATGTCTGGGGGGGGGGGGGCGAGGCCTCTTGGGGGGCCCGAAGCCTCATGATGTCGAATTTTAAGCTATTTTTTGTGTTTTTTTCTGAAATATGTCGAAAATATGTAAAAAAATCCTAGGCTTGGGGAGGGCCCGCGGGCCCCCCATCTGGGTGCACCCATGAGAATGTGCAGTTCGTAACTGAGTAAGTACTTTAGGCTTGTTATTTTCGATATGTATTCTAGGAGTGTATGAGTCTGGTAACTAATCTTGCTATTGCAGTTTAAAGCTTAGTCGTTACCAAGTACCAACCGTACTACGATATTAAATAAAATGTATTGTACAGTTCGTAACTTGGTAGTTACTTTAGGCTGGTTCCTATAAGTCTAATGTGAGTTGTTCCTTGAGTGGATTGGTCAAGTCTTTATGCAATAGCAGCAGTACAAAGCCCAGTTCTTCAGTTGGTAACTGAGGAAGTACTTTAGGCTGGTTATTGTCGATATGTAATCTTGTGTGTGTATGAGTCTTATAACTAATTTTGCAATTGCAGTTTAAAGCTTAGTCGTTACTAAGTACCAAACGTACTACGATATAAAATAAGACGTAATGTACAGTTGGTGACTTAGTAAATACATGAGGCTGAGGCTGGCGTCTAGTCCATGTAGTTTGGCAGCATTAAGCCCAGGTCCCTGAGTAAATCATAGTTTTGTTGATTTTTTGTATGATCAGTAAATACTGGAACTGCAAAGTGTTGTTAAAAGTCACACACTTTTCAGGTCATCCAGTATTAACAGAACAGACAAACTTTACCTTTGAAATCAAAAACAATCTTAATATATGTTATACCAAAAAAGTTATAGTAGAATAAGAGCATTGCGGTGTAAAGCCCAGCGGTCACTTATGTACTACCAGTCCTACATTTTGAAAATTAAGGTAGAATTGGACAGTACAAAACTAACAACATAGGCAAAATTTGACCGCTTGTAAAATTTTAGACGACTTATGTGCCACATATTTCTGTAACCCCAGGATCCGCCGCTTAAAAAACGTAAAGTATCGACTATATCAGGTTACAGATATTAGTGATGTACAGCGTGTCCCATTTTCGATGGAATTAAATGGGAAACTCGGTTATTATTAAAGATATTGTTTTTCTGATTGCACCTTACCGTGCTCTTTTATCAAGACCTTAAAAATGGTGTATTCAGATTTTTGCTATACCCCGTAGTTTCGCTAATACAGAGAGTTTTTGAAAAAACTGCATATTTAATAATTCCTTTTGTCTCGTTTATTTTGCAAGATATTTTTAATCTGTAAAAACTTTTATGTGGCAACTTTTTTAGAAGAAAATAACGACGTTGTCAATTTTTTAAAATATTGTTTAGTTTTTGAGATATGGTATTTATCATAAAAAAATTAAATACGGACCTGGATTATTTTGATTGGTTTTATGCTATTATTATTACAATACAATAAAAAATTAAAAATAACCGAACCGAACCGGGAAATGTTCAACATAAATATAAATTAAAAATTGCTAGTTGAACGATTTTTGGTCTAAATGTTTTGAAACTTAGCAAATTAAAATGGTTTTACTTTAATTTAAAGATTTATATGAAACAAAGTCTACGACAAAAACAAAAAAAATAATGAATTACAAAAGTTAATACCTAATTTTATTTAGTGATATTAATGTTTAAACTGATTGCGATTATGTGTAAGACATTGTTGGCATATTTTAGTAATTTGTCTTAGAGCATAAAAATATTTCTGCCGTTTAGATATTGGGATTTTGTTGCTTGAATATAGCAGTCAAACATATAATCTGCATATGGTCGATTTCTAGCCATTTTAGAATAATTTTGAGTGACTTATTTAGAAAAATGACAAGTAAATGACAATGTCAATTCCACGCTTTTGTTTTTTCATTTTGAAGTAAATTTCATGAGTTGCTGTGCTATCAAATAATTACTATGATATTTTTGTAACTTCTTAACATTTTTAACTTTATTTATTAATCTTTCAATTAACGTTTCAAAACAGATAAGCTAAAAATCGTTCAACTAGTGTGTGTGTCTTGCAATTTTTAATTTATATTTACGTTGAAAATTTTCAGGTTCGGACAAATATTTTTTTAGAAATATTAAATACCTTTTTCCCCTTAAATTAAAAAAATATTAAAGTTTTATTAGTTTACGATAATAATAACATGAAATCAATCAAAATATTAATTAAAAAATCCAGGTCCGTATTTAATTTTTTTATGATAAATACCATATCTCAAAAGCTAAACAATATTTAAAAAAGTTGACAACGTCATTATATTGCTCTAAAAAAGTTGCCATGTGAAGGTTTTTACAGAATAAAAATATTTTGGTAAATAGCCGAAATACAAGGAATTATTAAAAATGCAATTTTTTCAAAAACTCCCTGTATTAGCGAAACCACGGGCAAAAATCTGATTACACCATTGAGTTGTATAACGCCCTATAGAAGTCAATGGATTACACCATTTTTACCGGCTCAAAAAAAGAGCACGGTAAGGTGCAATCAGAAAATCGATATCTTAAATAATAACCGAGTTTCCCATTTAATCCCATCGAAAATGGGACAAGCTGTACAGTTTTAGACAGATTGACAACACAAAATAATTTGCAGGATCTATAAACTATTTATAACGGAGGTTTTATAGGGGTGTACAATGGTTTATCCAAGATAATTAGTGTAATTATCTAATTTAGAAACTTCTTTACTTTTTTGCATCAAAATCTCAAGTTACAGGTGTTAAGTCATCTAGGCGCTTATATATTTAAAATTTAATATTAATCAAATAAGTATTATACTATCTGTAATATAAAGTATGTGAAATAAATAAACTTGAAACTTGAAGCAGGGAAGCTGGCGATATTGTTGCTCGTGAGTAGTGCCGTAGGAAACATTATCTAATGGTTTTTTTAGGCACTATCAACCAACAGTAGACTAAGGCTTAGTTATTACGGAGTAACAAGTGTACTATGCGATATTGAATGAAACGTACAGTCCACGTTGCTAGCTCATAATAACAAGACTAGGTTTTTGGGGATAGTACAGGAGTTAAATCTGAAACCAACTCAATGTGGATTGCCCAGTCGGTACTTGGTACCAACCGTACTACGATATTAAATAAAACATATTGTACAGTTCGTAACTTAGTTATTACTTTAGGCTAGTATAAGGTGAGTTGTTCCATGCAAGAGCAGCAGTCCAAAGCCCAGTTCTTACTGGATACCAAACGTACTACGATTAATAAGACGTAATCTACAGTTGGTAACCTAGTACGTAATTAAGACTTTTTTAAACTAACTTTTGTTGATGAATGGTGTAATTACCTAATTTGGAAATGTTACGATGTAGCAGATAAGCTGGGATATTGCTGGTCGTGAGAAGTTCTGTAGGAAAGATCATCTATTCTCCTTTTTAGGCATTACCAACTAACAGTAGACTAAAGCTCAGTTATTACGGAGTACCAAGTGTACTATACGATATTGAATGAAACGTACAGCTCACGTTGCTACCTCAAAATAACAAGTCTAGGTTTTTGGGGATAGTACAGTATTTTTTTCAGAATGCTTATTCCTTCAGCTTTGGGCTGTTGATATTTTTGCGCGATTTGTAAATACACTTTAAAGCTTAAACAGTATTAACAAAGCACACAAATTCTGAAAATGCACCTTTGAATCATAATTTAGAAACATTTTAATATTAACTTAGGTTAGTGACTATTTTTTATAACCCGGTAAACGCCGTACTACGATATTTTAAAGCACGTAAAGTAGCGGTGATACAAGGTAATAGTCAATAGTCTCCTTTGGGGCTGTTCTGCAGTTGGTAACTTCGTAAGACCAAACTGATTTTTTTTTGATGGTCGGTGTTCGTGTCTGGATGGACGGATGGATGTATAGCTCACCAAGGCCTCTATATGCAATCGTAATAGTAGTATAAACCCTCCAGTTAATGCTAGTACCAACCGTACTACGGTATTGAATAAGACGTAATCTACGGTAGGCAACTTAGTAAGTACTTTAGTCTGATTCTTTTGATTATGAAATAAGTCCTCTCGTGGATGGCTAATCCAACCAATCCTCTTCATGCAATAGCAGTTCGAAGCTAAGTCGTTACTGAGTACCAACTGTACTACGATGTTTAATAAGGCGTAATCTACAGTTGGTAACCTAGTAAGCACTTTACTACTAGTTTTTGAGTTTGGCGATCCCCGTCGATGTGGTCATTTAGTCTTCCTCGTGTGTAGTACCAATTGCAGTACAAAGCTCAGTACTAACCGTACTACGATATGGAATGAAACGTAATCTACAGTAGGTAACTTAGTAAGTCCATTACGCTGGTATAAGGTGAGTTCTCCTGCAGAAGGCTGAATGAACTTTATACAATTGTAGTTCGAAGCTCAGTCGTTACTGAGTACCAACCGTACTACGATATGTAATAAGACGTAAGTCACAGTTGGTAACTTAGTAATTACTTTAGGCTGGTTCCTTTGTGTGTAGTATTCGACATATAGCAGCAGTCCAAATCCCAGTTTGTAACCGCACTACGATATTTAGTGAGACGTAATCTACAGTTGGTAATCTTAGTTTCGTTGATAAAAGGTCTAGTTCTTCTCATGTTGTGTCAATAGCAGTACAAAGCCCAGTTATTACTAAGTACCAACCGTACTACGATAGTAAATAAAACGTATTGTACAGTTCGTAACTTAGTAATTACTTTAGCCTCGTTCCTTTGTGTGTAAAGTAAGTCGTTCCATGAATGGATGGGTCAAGTAGTCTTCGGCATATCATAGCAGCCGTCCAAATCCCAGTTAATACTGAATACCAAACTTACTACGATATTTAGTTAGACGTAATCTAGAGTTGGTAAGCTAGCAAGTACTTCTAGTTTCGTTGATAAATGGTCTAGTCCTCCTCATGCCGTGTCAATAGCAGTACAAAGCCCAGTTATTACTAAGTACCAACCGTACTACGATATTAAATGAAACGTATTGCACAGTTCGTAACTTAGTAATTACTTTAGGCTGATTCCTATAAATGTAATGCGAGTCGTTCCTTGAGTGGACTGGTCAAGTCTTCATGCAATAGTAGCAGTCCAAATTCCAGTTCTTACTGAGTACCAACCGTACTACGATATTTAATGAGACGTAATTTACAGTTGGTAACTGAGTAAGTACTTTAGACTGGTTATTCTCGATATGTATTCTTAGGTGTGTATGAGTCTTGTAACTAATCTTGCAATTGCAGTTTACAGCCAAGTCGTTACTAAGTACCAAACGTACTACGATATAAAATAAGACGTAATGTACAGTTGGTGATTTAGTAAGTACTTGAGGCTGAGGTTGACGTCTAGTCCTTGTACTATGGCAACATTAAGCCCAGGTCCCTGAGTGAATTACAGTTTTGTTGATTTTTTGTATGATCAGTAAATACTGGAACTGCAAAGTGTTGTTAAAAGTCACACACTTTTCAGGTTAACCAGTATTAACAGAACTCACAAACTTCTTTACCTTTGTAACTAAAAACAATCTTATTTTATTTTATAGCAAAAAAAATCTAGTTTTAGAATAAGAGCATTGCGGTGTAAAGCCCAGCGGTCACTTATGTACTACCAGTCCTACATTTTGAAAATTATAGTAGAATTGGACAGTACACAACTAACAACATAGGCAAAATTTTCAACGACTTATGTGCCACGTATTTCTGTAACGCAGGATTCGCCGTACTACGATATTTAAAAAACGTAAAGTATCGACTATATCAGGTTACAGATAATAGTGGTTTACACAGTTTGACAATACCAAATAATTTGCAGGATTTAGAATCTATTTAAGATTTAGAGAGGTTTTTAGAGGTTTACATACCTGGTTTATCCAAGATAATTAGTGTAATTATCTAATTTAGTTCTTGCAGTGTCCATAGCAGTACAAAACCATCATTGCGGAGTATCAAACGTACGACGATATTTAATTAGACGTAATGTACAGTTGGTAACTTAGTAAATACTTGAGGTTAAATAATTAGTTCCAGTACTCCGGTATTAAATTTGATGTAATGTATAGTTGGCGAGTTAGTAAATACTCGAGGTTAAAGTTGATTGTTCCTTGGATGGATCTCTAGTATCTTTATGCAGTAGTAATAGTAGCACAGAAGCCTCAGTCATTGCTGAGTACCAACTGTACTACGGTATTAAATGAGACGTAATGTACAGTTAGTAACTTAGTAAATACATGAGGCTAAGGTTGGCGTCTAGTCTTTGTGGATCCTGGTTAGATGTCTCCTCCTCTCTATTCTTCTCATGTAGCGATCACAGTGCAAGTCCAATCAGTTATCACTGAATACCAACCGTACTACTACGGTGCAGTGCAGTTGGTAATTTAGTAAATACTTGGGGTGGAAGTGAATTTTTGCTTTGTAGTTTTTCATATAGTGGCAATAGCAGTGAAATCCTAGTCAAGTATTACTGAGCATTGCGGTGTAAAGCCCAGCGGTTACTTATGTACTACCAGTCCTACATTTTGAAAATTAAGGTAGAATTGGACAGTACAAAACTAACAACATAGGCAAAATTTGAACGCTGGTAAAATTTTAAACGACTTAAACGTATTTCTGTGACCCAGGATTCGCCGTACTACGATATTTAAAAAACGTAAAGTATCGAATATATCAGGTTACAGATAATAGTGATACAGTTTTGCAGAAAATAATTTGCAGGATATAGAAGGGGTGTACATACCTGGTTTATCCAAGATAATTAGTGTAATTACCTCATTTAGAAATTTCTTTACTTTTTATGCATCAAAATCTCAAGTTACGATGTACCAGGGAAGTTGACGATATTGCTGGTCATGAGAAGTTCTGTACGAAATGTCATCTAATGTCCTTTTTAGGCAATATCAACCAACAGTAGACTAAAGCTTAGGTATTACGGAGTAACAAGTGTACTATACGATATTGAATGAAAGGTACAGTCCACGTTGCTAGCTCATTATTACAAGATTAGGTTTTTGGGAATAGTACAGGTTTTTTCTTCTGAATGCTGTGGTTAAATCTGAAACCAACTCAATCTGGATTGCCCAGTCGGTACTAAGTACCAACCGTTTTACGATATTAAATTAAACGTATTATACAGTTCGTAACTTAGTAATTTCTTTAGGCTAGTATAAAGTGAGTTGTTTCATGCAAGAGCATCAGTCCAAATCCCAGTTGGTAACCTAGTAAGTAATTAAGACTTTTTTATGTTTCTTTCATTGTTGAATGGTGTAATTATCTAATTTAGAAATTTATTTTTTTCTCATGTTACGATATACATAGCAGGTAAGCTGGGATATTGTTGGTCGTGAGAAGAATCTATTGTCCTTTTTAGGCAATATCAACCAACAGTAGACTAAAGCTCAGTTATTACGGAGTACAGAGTGTACTATACGATATTGAATGAAACGTACAGCTCACGTTGCTACCTCAAAATAACAAGTCTAGGTTTTTGGGGATAGTAAAGTATTTTTTTTTAAATGCTTATTTTTTCAGCTTTGGGTTGTTGATTTTTTTTGCGCGATTTCTAAACACTAAAGCTATAAAGTGACCTTAAAAACCATACACTTTAAAGCTTAAACAGTATTAACAAAGCACACAAATTCTGAAAATGCACCTTTAATTCAAAATTAAGAAACATTTTAATATTAACTTACAAGGTAACAGTCAATAGCCTCTTTCGGGGCTGTTCTGCAGTTGGTAACTTGGTAAGTCCAGGCTGATTTTTTTTGGTGGTTGGTGTTCGTGGCTGGATGGACGGATGGATGTATAGCTCACCAAGGCCTCTCGTAATAGTAGTATAAGCCCTCCAGTTATTGCTAAGTACCAACCGTACTACGGTATTGAATAAGACGTAATCTACAGAAGGCAACTTAGTAATTACCTGAGGCTGATTCTTTTGAGTATGAAATGAGTCCTCCCGTGGATGGCTGACTTAACTTATCCTCTTCATTCAATCGCAGTTTGAAGCTAAGTCGTTACTGAGTACCAACTGTACTACGATGTTTAATAAGGCGTAATCTACAGTTGTTAACATAGTAAGTACTTTACTACTAGTTTTCCGCGTCGATGCATGGATACAAAGCTCAGTCGTTACTAAGTACCAACCGTACGACGATATGGAATAAGACGTAATCTACAGTAGGTAACTTAGTAAGTCCATTACGCTGGTATAAGGCGAGTTCTCATGCAGATGGCTGATTCTACTTTATACAATTGTAGTCCGAAGCTCAGTCGTTACTGAGTACCAACCGTACTACGATATTTAATAAGACGTAAGTCACAGTTGGTAACTTAGTAATTACTTTAGGCTGGTTCCTTTGTGTATAGTCTTCGACATATCATAGCAGCAGTCCAAATCCCAGTTTGTACTGAGTACCAACTGCACTACGATATTTAGTAAGACATAATCTACAGTTGGTAACCTTGTAAGTACTATTACTTCCGTTGATTAAAAAGCCCAGTTATTTCTAAGTACCAACCGTACTACGATAGTAAATAAAACGTATTGTATAGTTCGTAACTTAGTAATTACTTTAGACTGGTTCCTTTGTGTGTACAGTAAGTCGTTCCATGAATGGATGGGTCAAGTAGTCTTCGGCATATCGTAGCAGCAGTCCAAATCCCAGTTAGTACTGAGTACCAACCGTACTATTATATTTAAGGAGACGTAATCTACAGTTGGTAACCTAATAAGTACTTGTTTCGTTGATAAATGGTCTAGTTCTTCTCATGCCGTGTCAATAGCAGTACAAAGCCCAGTTATTACTAAGTACCAACCGTACTACGATATTAAATAAAACGTATTATACAGTTCGTAACTTAGTAGTTACTTTAGGCTGTTCCTAGTGTAATGCGAGTTGTTCCTTGAGTGGATTGGTCAAGTTTTCACGCAATAGCAGCAGTCCAAAGCCCAGTTCTTACTGAGTACCAACCGTACTACGATATTTAATGAGACGTAATCTACAGTTGGTAACTTAGTAAGTAATCAAGACTTTTTTAAACTTAAAGTTTCATTCATGAATGGTTTAGCTCTTCTCATCAGTATCAATAGCAAGTCCAGTCATTACGGAGTACCAAACATACTACGATATTAGACGTAATGTACAATTGGTAACTTAGTAAATACTTGAGGTTAAAATGGATAGCTCCTTGGACGGATGGCTTCTTTTTCATTGAGTATCTAGTCTTTTTATCGGTCATCACTGAGGACCAACCGTACTACGATATTAACTGAGACAGTGCATTTGGTAAATTAGTAATTGAGATAGAAGTGCTTTTTGCTTTGTAGTTTTTCATATAGTGGCAATAGCAGTGAAAGCCTAGTCAATTATTACTGAGTACCAACCGTAGTGTGATATTAAATGAGGCAGTACAGTTAGTAACTTGAGGTGGAACTTGACTCTTGCTTTGCAGTGGATGCCTAGTCAATCATTACTGAATACCAACCGTACTACGACGTAGTGTACAGTTGGCAACTTAGTATGTACTTAAGGCTGTGTTCTTTGAGGGACAGTTAATAACACTCCAGCTGACCAGATCAGCTTCTAGTTGAGTTATAACTAGTTGCTGATTTCTTTTGTAATCAGTAAATACAGGAACTGCAAAGGGTTGTTTAAATTACACACTTTACAGGTCATCCAGTATTAACAGAATACACAAACTTATAGTCAGAATAAGAGCATTACGGTGTAAAGCCCAGCGGTAACTTATGTACTACCAGTCCTACATTTTGAAAATTAAAGTAGAATTGGACAGTACAAAACCAACAACATAGGGAAAATTTGAACGCTTGTAAACTACCATAGAATTTTCTTTACTTTTTCTGCATCAAAATCTCAAGTTACGATCTAGCAGGAAAGTTGGCGGTTGATTGCTGGTCGTAAGAAGTTCTGTAGGAAACCTCATCTAATAACCTTTTTAGGCAAGATCAACCAACAGTACACTAAAGTTCAGTTATTACGGAGTAACAAGTGTACTATACGATATTAAATAAAACGTACAGCCCAGTTTGTTACCTCAAAATAACAAGACTAGGTTTCTGGGGAGGTTACAGGATTTTCTTCTAGCTTCTGTGGTTAAATCCGAAACGAACTCAATGTGGATTGCTTTGAATATTTTTTTTAGAATGCTTATTCATTCAGCTTTTGGTTGTTGATTTTTTTGCGCGATTTGTAAACACTGAAGCTATAAAGTGATTTTAAAAACCATACACTTTAAAGCTTAAACAGTATTAACAAAGCACACAAATTCAGAAAATGCACCTTTGGATCAAAATTAAGACACATTTTAATATTAACTTAGGTTAGTGGCTATTTTCTATAACCCGGTATACGCCGTACTACGATATTTTACAGGACGTAAAGTAGCGGTGATACAAGGTAACAGACAATAGTCTCTTTCGGGGCTGTTCTGCAGTTGGTAACTTGGTAAGTCCAGGCTGATTTTTTTTGGTGGTTGGTGTTCGTGGCTGGATGTATGGACGGATGGATGTATAGCTCACCAAGGCCTCTCGTAATAGTAGTATAAGCCCTCCAGTTATTGCTAAGTACCAACCGTACTACGGTATTGAATAAGACGTAATCTACAGAAGGCAACTTAGTAATTACTTGAGGCTGATTCTTTTGAGTATGAAATGAGTCCTCCCTTGGATGGCTGAGTTAACTAATCCTCTTTATACAATCGCAGTTCGAAGCTAAGTTGTTACTGAGTACCAACTGTACTACGATGTTTAATAAGGCGTAATCTACAGTTGGTAACCTAGTAAGTACTTTACTACTAGTTTTTGAATGTGGCGATCCGCGTCGATGCATGGATGGTAGTCATTTAGTCTTCCTCGTGTGTAGTAGCAATTGCAGTACAAAGCTCAGTCGTTACTAAGTGCCAACCGTACTACGATATGGAATAAGACGTAATCTACAGTAGGTAACTTTAGTAAGTCCATTACGCTGGTATAAGGTGAGTTCTCCTGCAGATGGCTGATTCAACTTTATAAAATTGTAGTTCGAAGCTCAGTCGTTACTGAGTACCAACCGTACTAAGATATTTAATAAGACGTAAGTCACAGTTGGTAACTTAGTAATTACTTTAGGCTGGTTCCTTTGTGTGTAGTCTTCGACATATCATAGCAGCAGTCTAAATCCCAGTTTGTACTGAGTACCAACCGCACTACGATATTTAGTCAGACGTAATCTACAGTTGGTAACCTTGTAGTACTATTAGTTTCGTTGATAAAAGGTCTAATTCTTCTCATGCCGTGTCAATAGCAGTACAAAGCCCAGTTATTTCTAAGTACCAACCGTACTACGACAGTAAATAAAACGTATTGTACAGTTCGTAACTTAGTAATTACTTTAGCCTCGTTCCTTTGTGTGTAAAGTAAGCCGTTCCATAAGTGGATGGGTCAAGTAGTCTTCGGCATATCATAGCAGCCGTCCAAATCCCAGTTAATACTGAGTACCAAACTTACTACGATATTTAGTGAGACGTAATCTACAGTTGGTAACCTCGCAAGTACTTCTAGTTTCATTGATAAATGGTCTAGTTCTCCTCATGCCGTGTCAATAGCAGTACAAAGCCCAGTTGTTACTAAGTACCAACCGTACTACGATATTAAATGAAACTTATTGCACAGTTCGTAACTTAGTAATTACTTTAGGCTGATTCCTATAAGTGTAATGCGAGTCGTTCCTTTAGTGGACTGGTCAAGTCTTCATACAATAGTAGCAGTCCAAATCCCAGTTCTTACTGAGTACCATACTTATTACGATATTTATTGTGACGTAAGCTACAGTTGGTAACTGAGTAAGTAATTTAGGCTGGTTATTCTCGATATGTATTCTTAGGCGTATATGAGTCTTGTAACTAATCTTGCAATTGCAGTTTAAAGCTTAGTGGTTACTAAGTACCAAACGTACTACGATATAAAATAAGACGTAATGTACAGTTGATGACTTAGTAAGTACTTGAGGCTGAGCTTGGCGTCTAGTCCTTGTACTATGGCAGCATTAAGCCCAGGTCCCTGAGTGAATTATAGTTTTGTTGATTTTTTGTATGATCAGTAAATACTGGAACTGCAAACTATTGTTAAAAGTCACACTTTTCAGGTCATCCAGTATTAACAGAACACACAAACTTCTTTACCTTTGTAATCAGAAACAATCTTAATTTATGTTATAGCAAAAAAAAATTATATTTAGAATAAGAGCATTGCGGTGTAGAGCCCAGCGGTCACTTATGTACTACCAGTCCTACATTTTGAAAATTAAAGTAGAATTAGACAGTACAAAACTAAAAACATAGGCAAAATTTGAACGCTTGTAAAATTTTAAACGACTTATGTGCAACATATTTCTGTCACCCAGGATTCGCCGTACTACGATATTTAAAAAACGTAAAGTATCGACTATATCAGGTTACAGATAATAGTGATGTACGGTTTTAGACAGATTGACAACACACAATAATTTGCAGGATTTAGAAACTATTTAAGATGAAGGTTTTATATGGGTGTACATACCTGATTTATCCAAGATAATTAGTGTAATTTTCTCATTTATAAATTTCTTTTTATGCATCAAAATCTCAATTTACGATGTAGTAGGGATTGGCGATATTACTGGTCGTGAGAAGTTCTGTAGGAAACCTCATATAATGTCCTTTTTAGGTAAGATCAACCAACAATAGACTAAAGTTCAGTTATTACGGAGTAACAAGTGTACTATACGATACTGAACGAAACGTACAGTCCACGTTGCTAGCTCTAAATAACACGACTAGGTGTCTACGGATAGTACATGATTTTCCTCTAGCTGCTGTGGTTAAATCTGAAGCCAACTCAATGTGGATTGCCCAGTCGGTACTAAGTACCAATCGTACTACGATATTAAATAAAACGTATTGTACAGTTCGTAACTTAGTAATTACTTTAGGCTAGTGTAAAGGAGGTTGTTCCTTGAGTGGATTGGTCAAGTTTTCACGCAATAGCAGCAGTCCAAAGCCCAGTTCTTACTGAGTACCAACCGTACTACGATATTTAATGAGACGTAATCTACAGTTGGTAACTTAGTAAGTAATCAAGACTTTTTTAAACTCCAAAGTTTCATTCATGAATGGTTTAGTTCTTCTCATCAGTGTCAATAGCGGTACAAAGTCCAGTCATTACGGAGTACCAAACATACTACGATATTAGACGTAATGTACATTTGGTAACTTAGTAAATACTTGAGGTTAAAATGGATAGTTCCTTGGACGGATTGCTTCTTTTTCATTGAGTATCTAGTCTTTTTATCAGTCATCACTGAGTACTAACCATACTACGATATTAACTGAGACAGTGCTGTTGGTAAATTAGTACTTACGTTTTGTAGTTTTTCATACAGTGGCAATAGCAGTGAAAACCTAGTCAATTATTACTGCGTACCAACCGTAGTGTGATATTAAATAAGGCAGTACAGTTAGTAACTTGAGGTGGAAGTTGATTGTTGCTTTGCAGTGGATGCCTAGTCAATCATTACTGAGTACCAACCGTACTACGATATCAACTAAGACGTATTGTACAGTTGGTCACTTAGTAAGTACTTAAGGCTGTTTTCTTTAAGGGACAGTTAATGACAATCCAGCTGACCAGATCAGCTTCTAGTTGAATAGAGTTATAACTGGTTGCTGATTTCTTTTCCAATCAGTAAATACAGGAACTGCAAAGGGTTGTTTAAATTATACACTTTACAGGTCATCCAGTATTAACAGAATACACAAACTTATAGTCTCAGAATAAGAGCATTGCGGTGTAAAGCCCAGCGGTTACTTATGTACTACCAGTCCTACATTTTGAAAATTAAAGTAGAATTGGACAGTACAAAACCAACAACATAGGCAAAATTTGAACGCTTGTAAACTAACATAGAATTTTCTTTACTTTTTCTGCATCAAAATCTCAAGTTACGATCTAGCAGGAAAGTTGGTGGTTCATTGCTGGTCGTGAGAAGTTCTGTAGGAAACCTCATCTAATAACCTTTTTAGACAAGATCAACCAACAATAAACCAGTTCAGTTATTACGGAGTAACAAGTGTACTATACGATATTAAATAAAACGTACAGCCCAGTTTGTTACCTCAAAATAACAAGACTAGGTTTCTGGGGAGGTTAAAGGATTTTCTTCTAGCTTCTGTGGTTAAATCCGAAACGAACTCAATGTGGATTGATTTGAATATTTTTTCTTAGAATGCTTATTCATTCAGCTTTTGGTTGTTGATTTTTTTGCGCGATTTGTAAACACTGAAGCTATAAAGTGATCTTAAAAACCATACACTTTAAAGCTTAAACAGTATTAACAAAGCACACAAATTCTGAAAATGCAACTTTGGATCAAAATTAAGAAACATTGTAATATTAACTTAGGTTAGTGGCTATTTTCTATAACCCGGTATACGCCGTACTACGATATTTTAAAGCACGTAAAGTAGCGGTGATACAAGGTAATAGTCAATAGTCTCTTTCGGGGCTGTTCTGCAGTAGGTAACTTTTTTGGCGGTTGTTCGTGGCTGGATGGATGTATAGCTCACCAAAGCATCTATATGCAATCGTAATAGTAGTATAAACCCTCCAGTTATTGCTAAGTACCCACTGTACTACGGTATTCAATAAGACGTAATCTACAGTAGGCAACTTAGTAAGTACTTTAGGCTGATTCTTTTGAGTAAAATAAGTCATCCCGTGGATGGCTGATTCAACTAATCCTCTTTATGCAATAGCAGCAGAACCTAGTAAGTAGTTTGTTACTAGTTTTTGAGTTTGGCAATCCGCGTCGATGCATGGATGGTAGTCATTTAGTCTTCCTCGTGTGTAGTACCAGTTGCAGTACAAAGCTCAGTCGTTACTAAGTACCAACCGTACTACGATATGGAATGAGACGTAATCTACAGTAGGTAACTTAGTAAGTCCTTTACGCTGGTATAAGATGAGTTCTGCTGCAGATGGCTGATTCAACTGAACAATTGTAGTTCGAAGCTCAGTCGTTACTGAGTACCAACCGTACTACGATATTTAATAAGACGTTAATCACAGTTGGTAACTTAGTAATTACTTTAGGCTGGTAACTTTGTGTGTAGTCTTCGACATATCATAGCAGCCGTCCAAATCCCAGTTAATACTGAGTACCAAACTTACTACGATATTTAATGAGACGTAATCTACAGTTGGTAACCTAGCAAGTACTTCTAGTTTCGTTAATAAATGGTCTAGTCCTCCTCATGCCGATGCCGTGTCAATAGCAGTACAAAGCCCAGTTATTACTGAGTACGAACCGTACTACGATATTAAATAAAACGTATTGTACAGTTCGTAACTTAGTAGTTACTTTAGGCTGGTTCCTATAAGTGTAATGCGTGGGCTGGTCAAGTCTTCATGCAATAGCAGCAATCCAAACCCCAGTTCTTACTGAGTACCAAACTTACTACGATATTTATTATGACGTAAGCTACAGTTGGTAACTGAGTAAGTAATTTAGGCTGGTTATTCTCGATATGTATTCTTAGGTGTGTTTGAGTCTTGTAATAGCAGTTTAAAGCTTAGTCGTTACTAAGTACCAAACGTACTACGATATAAAGTAAGACGTATTGTACAGTTGGTGACTTAGTAAGTACTTGAGGCTGAGGTTGCCGTCTAGTCCTTGTACTATGGCAGCATTAAGCCCAGGTCCCTGAGTAAATTATAGTTTTGTTGATTTTTTGTATGATCAGTAAATACTGGAACTGCAAAGTGTTGTTAAAAGTCACACACTTTTCAGGTTAACCAGTATTAACAAAGCATACATACTTAACAAACTGGAAAAATTGTTTAAAAGGTAGCGCTAAAAAATCCGCAATTTGTATAAATGCACCACTGATTTCTGTAACCCAGGATACGCCGTACTACGATATTAAAATACACGTAAAGTACCGACGATACCAGGTAACAGTCAATAGTGAAAAATAATCATAAATTCTCTTTTTACTATAAAATCTCTGTCAATTAGTACCAACCTATACATACCCTTGCTATATACCGGAGGGGCCAAAAAATCCGGAAATTATAACCTTTGAACTATACAATAATTCTACAACGATTTTAATGGGACTACTGCACTTGGCAAATAACTAATCAGAGTTTTGACTAAATATCTTTTTTATTCGCCATCTCAAAATCTAAGATGGCGGACGAAATTAAAATTTACCCTTCAAAGATGCTTGTTTATTCTTGTGTTGCGAACATGATTTAATTATTTTTAAAAGCTGCATTTTTACCACTTACAACGAGCAAAATCGGTTTAAAAAAAATTTTTTCATTCAAACCTTGTTTTGCATATTATACGATTGCCTTGCCAATCATCTCTGCATGAAACATTTTCGGAAAATAACAATAAACGTGCCTCTTTGGAGGGTTAAAGTATGATGATCAATTCTCACTAGATTTTCTTAAAATCGGTTCAGTATTAATGAATAAGGACATAAATATATTGACATGATTGGCAAGGCAATCGTATAATATGCAAAACAATGTTTTTTTTAGAACCACTAAACCGATTTTGCTAGTGAATGCGGCTTTTTTACTGATTTAAAAAAATACAGAACAGTTTGCCCATTAAAATTATGTGTGCTGTTGACTTTCGCTTGACTAAATCACCAACACAGTTTTCTTCACAGTTTTAGGGACTCGTTAAAATAGTTGGGGAAAATGTTTTAGTAACGCAATAGCCTGTATTTGAATAACATTTTTGTCCCTGGTTCCAAAAATACCCACTCTGGGCAACCGTTTTGTTTCCAGTTTAGACAAATAAGCATTTTTGGAACCGGGAGGAAATATGCTATTAAAAAAATTGTTCATTTGAATTTGAATTTGAAATATAGAATAATAATTACTCGTGACGACCAAATAAAAAAATTATAGTAGATATTGCAATAAAGCCAGGCCGTAATAGTGCCAGGCAGTATTCTGACAATTTCACATTAAAAACTGACATTAATAAAGGAAGAAAGTACGTATTTATTCCGGTTCATATAGTAAACCGTATCTAGCAAGATCACAGCTGATCTTACAATGTGAAGGTGCTAAGCCTGGCTCTTTGCAATAAGTTCCTATTATATTATAATAGCTGTAATTTCGTAACAACATAAAAATTGGCTTTTAGACCAAAAATATTAAAATTAGAGCGGGCGTTTATCAAAAAAAATATATATTTACCAATAACTGCTTTTAAACAGGATTCAATAAAACACTTTTCACTGTTTCACCAACACACTCGACTTTTTAAATTTGAGTTTACATCTCAAAACGATTTCTAGAATACTGATGTTTAAAAATTAAAAACGAGGTTTTTATAGGGATTTACCTGGTTTTTCTTAACACCATAAGATAATTAGCATAATTACCCAGTTAGAAGATATCTTCAGTTTTAAGGGATTTAAATCGCGAGATTCGGTAAAATAGTCGGGGAGTCGACGATATTTTTAATAAAAATTTAATATTTTTAGTTTATTTGAGCAAGTCGACATAGTTTGAATACAGAAGATTAAGAGGTGCTACTAGGTTTTTACTTAAGTTCAGCTTTTTTAAACACATGATTTTTGTGTGCATTGTAATTTAATTTCTTTTTAGTTAGTTTCTGTTTAAAAATTGTCTGTTTATGCAATGGTGTATCCATCAGAATGGGTGGAAAAAAAAACAATTTTTTAAAAACGTTTCATGTATCTTGCGAAATTTTTACCGGCCTTGTTAAATGAGCTGACTTTTTTAGTTATTTACCTAAATGCGGAAAGTAATACTTTACCGCACAAACCGTCAAGGGTGGTTCGGTTCGGACACTTTCCGCATGTGTTAGGTACAATATTTTACCTATGAGTACCTTTTTTTTCAAAAAATTGAATGTAATTTATAAATAAGCATGCACGGTAAAAAAATTTGTCTACAATAAAAACACGTTCAGTTCTTGAATAAATTCTTTTACCATAAAATAATTTGTTTTGAATTAAAATAATTCTTTTTAATTCAACGCAGCGTTTAATTTTGAAATGAGACTTTATTTTTCTTCTTCAATTGTTTTGTTTCAGTATACTCCGTTTTGTAGCAAAGCAATTTGTCTTCATATAAGTAATATTTTGCTTCCAGAGAAAACGGTGCCTTAAATTAATTCAGTTCCAATTTATATTAAAACAATTTCTGTTTCACATTAAAATAAAGAGGCAAGACATTTTTTATGCTATTACAAGAAAATATTCTCTTGGTGAATAGGAAAGCACAAATAATTTTACTTCAAGGCAATTTGCTTTTTTCCAAGACAATTGTTTTTACCGTGTGTCAAATTAGTGAAGCTGTTGCTAAGGTTTCTAAGTGGTGCGCGTGCGGTAAAGTAACTTTACCACACAGTGTGCTTCTTACTGCATTTACACAATAATTTTGTGTATTCATTGATTTATAATAACCAGCTACTCATGTTGATTCTGTTTTTTTTTTAAATATTTTTTACTGCGGTTTACCTTAGCTTTGTGTTCCCCATAATTTTCGCAACATATGGGAAACATTTTTATTTGTGAGATATGGGAAAATTTTTTTTATATACGATCAATCAAAAAGTGTTTAGAATGTCATTTTAGGGTCCTCTATGAAATTTGAACTATAACTATATGAACCGGAATAAATACGTACTTTCTTCCTTTATTAATGTCAGTTTTTAATGTGAAACTGTCAGAGTACTGCCTGGCACTATTACGGCCTGGCTTTATTGCAATATCTACTATAATTTTTTTAGTTGGTCGTCACGAGTAATTATTATCCTATATTTCAAATTCAATTTCAAATTCAAATGAACAATTTTTTTAATAGCATATTTCCTCCCGATTCCAAAAATGCTTATTGTTAGTGTCCTCTATGAAATTTGGAGCAATAATAATAAAAAATAAGAAATACCCTTTTCTTGGCCCCAGCCTTATTATAAATTAATTTTATACAAATTTTATCATTGAAATAGTTCAAGTAACGCAATATTTAATGGGCAAAAGTAAAATGATTCCAAATTCTTCCAAACCTTACAAACTGTCAAAAAAAAAGACCACCAGACACATGTGCTAATCGGATATTTTTATTTAATTTTTTATGAACGACTTCAATAAAGAATTTTGAATAATTTTACCTTTGTTCATTAAATATTGCGTTACTTTCAATAATAAAATCTGTATAAAATTAATTCATAATAAGGCTAGGGCCAAAAATAGGGTATTTCTTATTTTTTATTATTATTGCTCCAAATTTCATAGAGGACACTAACAATAAGCATTTTTGGAATCGGGAGGAAATATGCTATTAAAAAAATTGTTCATTTGAATTTGAAATTGAATTTGAAATATAGGATAATAATTACTCGTGACGACCAACTAAAAAAATTATAGTAGATATTGCAATAAAGCCAGGCCGTAATAGTGCCAGGCAGTACTCTGACAGTTTCACATTAAAAACTGACATTAATAAAGGAAGAAAGTACGTATTTATTCCGGTTCATATAGTAAACCGTATATTGCAAGATCACAGCTGATCTTACAATGTGAAGGTGTAGAAATACTATTTTGCACTATTACAGCCTGGCTTTATTGCAATAAGTTCCTATTATGTTATAATAGCTGTAATTTCGTAACAACATAAAAATTGGCTTTTAGACCAAAAATATTTAAAAAATTAGAGCGGGCGTTTATCAAAAAAAATATATATTTACCAATAACTGCTTTTAAACAGGATTCACTAAAACACTTTTCACTGTTTCACCAACACACTCGACTTTTTGAATTTGAGTTTATATCTCAAAACGATTTCTAGAATACTGATGTTTAAAGATTAAAAACGGGGTTTTTATAGGGATTTACCTGGTTTTTCTTAACACCATAAGATAATTAGCATAATTACCCAGTTAGAAGACATCTTCAGTTTTAAGGGATTTAAATCGCGAGATTCGGTAAAATAGTCGGGGAGTCGACGATATTTTTAATAAAATATTAATATTTTTGTTTATTTGAGCAAGTCGACATAGTTTGAATACCGAAGATTAAGAGGTGCTACTAGGTTTTTACTTAAGTTCAGCTTTTTAAACACATGATTTTTGTGTACATTGTAATTTAAGTTCTTTTTAGTTAGTTTCTGTTTAAAAATTGTCTGTTTATGCAATGCAATCTGTCAAAAAATGGTGTATCCATCAGAATGGGTGGAAAAAAAACAATTTTTTAAAAACGTTTCATGTATCTTGCGAAATTTTTACCGGCCAACTTGTTAAATGAGCTGACTTTTCTAGTTATTTACCTAAATGCGGAAAGTAATACTCTACCGCACAAACCGTCAAGGGTGGTAAAGACACTTTCCGCATGTGTTAGGTACAATATTTTACCTATGAGTACCTTTTTTTTCAAAAAATTGAATGTAATTTATAAATAAGCATGCACGGTAAAAAAATTTGTCTACAATGAAAACACGTTCAGTTCTTGAATAAATTCTTTTACCTTAAAATAATTTGTTTTGAATTAAAATAATTCCTTTTAATTCAACGCAGCGTTTAATTTCTTCAATTGTTTTGTTTCAGTATACTCCGTTTTGTAGCAAAGCAATTTGTCTTCATATAAGTAATATTTTGCTTCCAGAGAAAACGGTGCCTTAAATTAATTCAGTTCCAATTTATATTAAAACAATTTCTGTTTCACATTAAAATAAAGAGGCAAGACATTTTTTGTGCTATTACCAGAAAATATTCTCTTGGCGAATAGGAAAGCACAAATAATTTTACTTCAAGGCAATTTGCTTTTTTCCAAGACAATTGTTTTTACCGTGTGTCAAATTAGTGAAGCTGTTGCTAAGGTTTCTAAGTGGTGCGCGTGCGGTAAAGTAACTTTACCGCACAGTGTGTTTCTTACTGCATTTACACAATGATTATGTGTATTCTATGATTTATAATAACCAGCTATTCATGTTGATTCTGTTTTTTTTTTACTGCGGTTTACCTTAGTTATGTGTCCCCCATAATTTTCGCAACATATGGGAAACATTTTTATTTGTGATATATGGGAAAAAATTTTATATACGATCAATCAAAAAGTGTTTAGAATGTCATTTTAGGGTCCTCTATGAAATTTGGAGCAATAATAATAAAAAATAAGAAATACCCTTTTTTTGGCCCCAGCCTTATTATAAATTAATTTTATACAGATTTTATCATTGAAATAGTTCAAGTAACGCAATATTTAATGGGCAAAAGTAAAATGATTCCAAATTCTTCCAAACCTTACAAACTCTCAAAAAAAAAGACCACCAGACACATGTGCTAATCGGATATTTTTATTTAATTTTTTATGAACGACTTCAATAAAGAATTTGGAATAATTTTACCTTTGTTCATTAAATATTGCGTTACTTAAACTATTTCAAGAATAACATCTGTATAAAATTAATTCATAATAAGGCTAGGGCCAAAAATAGGATATTTCTTATTTTTTATTATTATTGCTCCAAATTTCATAGAGGACCCTAAAATGACATTCTAAACACTTTTTTCAAATAACTTTTTTCAATATTTTGCCATTTAACCTCACTTTTTGGGATTTCATGCCTAATTTTTTGAATTTGCCGCCATGACAGTGATCATGTGACAAATGTCAAAATGTCTTTTTAGGTTATTTAATAAGCAGGATTGATTGTATATATAAAATTTTTCCCATATCTCACAAATAAAAGTTTTTCCCATATTTTGCGAACATTATGGGGGACACTGTATATGTTCCCTTTAAAAAAATGATATTTACAACCAAATAATTAATAAGTTGCCAATATAATTTTTTTAAAGGGAACCTCCGGAGGTATATTCTATATTTTTGATAGTTATTAAGAATAATCGCAGAAAAGTTTTTTCGACAGTTAGTTTCATCCAGAGTATTACCATAAATTTGTGCTCCCCTGGGAGGTCATGAGAGTATCCTAACATGGTAGTAGCTCTCTCTTTGTCTGCCTCTGTCGCAGTTTAAAAGCTATTGGAAGTCCAAGAGTTCTCTCCGACATAAGTTTAAGTTGTCTGAGATTTACTCTTTAAACTGTGTTCAATTGATAACATTTCTTTAAAATAAAAATGTACCCTTTTATTTACAAAATATGCTTAAAATAGTTCCCACCAAATTAAATTTTAATATTTCCCATCCCATTCAAAACATCAGTTTTTCCGGAAATCCGGATACCTTTATTTTATATTTTGACAAGGGGTGTTAAAATTGCCACTAGTTTACAGTGACACTTAATTTGAAATAACCCGTTTACTTGCTCCATAGTAAGGTTAATAGGTTTTTCGATTTGTCACTTTATTTTTAAAATCACATCAAAATAAAGTTGTTTTGAAAATATCGTTAAAAAGCGACCTAAATAAACTAAAAGACCGGTGTTTTTAATGGTTTTTTGTGTTGCCCAGAGGGTTATAACGGACGTGTCGACGAGATTGTCGAAAAAACACACAAACAATATGGCATTCAAATTTCATATTTGTAAGAAAATTCCTTTTTAATGAAAAAAGGGTGAGAATTTTAGATCCTATGACAATTGAGGTGAAAAAGAATTGGTTCAAAAATAATCCCTAGCTCCCCTACTATTTCAATAAATATTAGATATAATTTTCCTTCTTAAAATCAGAGAAATCACTTTAGTTATTTTCAAAAGTAATTATAATTTAATACCTATTATCTTAAAGTGCTTCCAAAAGTTACAGTTAGGCCCAAATACAAACACTTCGTTTTGAGAATTTTGAACTTTTTTGATTACAGAATCTTTTAAATTTTTAGCTAAAAATATGATTCTCTAATCGCTTCTAAAGCAAGCATTTCTTGCCTTTTTGTACTTTATCTTCAAAATACGTTGGCTATCATTATTCCATGTAAATTTGTTAATGGCGGTTCTAAATAAATCGGCATAAGTTTTTTGTTAGAGTGGCGAATTAAAGGACAAAATATTAAAATTACAAGATCCAAATAATAAACAATCGAGAAAATATTCAAAAAAGTAAAAATAATAAAAAAAATTTTTAATCAAAGCAGGTTATCTTTTATTTTATTTATTTTTTTGTTGAAACTTTCCCTTTATTCTGTTTTGATCTTTTTTTTCGTTCTATTTTATTATATCTCGTAACTTTACAAGCATTTGTCATTTCAATTATTTTTACCCAACCGCAGCACGGCGAAGGAAGGGGGTTTCGATTGTTGTATGTACCGGGTGGGCCAAAAAAAACCGGACAATTTATTTTTCATTATTACTTTTAAACTTTACATTTGATTTTAATGGGACAAACGGCACTTGACAGAGAATTAATCAGAGTTGTGACTGAATATATTTCTTTATCCGCCATCTAAAAATCCAAGATGGCCGACGAAATAAAATTATACCCTTCAAAGATGCTCGTTTATTCTTGTGTTTCGAACATGTTTTAATTATTTATTTAAATCAGTAAAAAAGCTGCATTCTTGCCACGCACAAAAATGTACAAATTTGTTTTAAACATTATACGATTGCCTTGCCAATCATGTCTGCACTTATTTCCTTATAAATTCATTACTACTGAACCGATTTTGATGAAATAAAAAACTTCTCACCACGATTTTTTTTTTCACTAAAATCGGTTTAGTAATAACGAATTTATAAGTTCGTAGAATCTGTAAAACAATCGTTGAAACAAAAATAGTTTTTTTGAAAACCACCACACCGATTTTACTAATTTGTACGTCGTTGTGTGAGGAAAAAGTAGTGATTTTCTATAAATTAAAAAAAAACTAAAACATTTTCGGAAAATAGGAATAAACACGCCATTTTGAAGAATCAAGTATGATTCTGTCCGCCATCTTAAATTCCAAGATCGCGGAAAATTTCAATAACAATCCTTAAAGAGTCAATTTTCACCACGATGTTTTTTATTTAATCAAAATCGGGTTAGTAGTAATTAATTTATAAGGAAATAAATGCAGAGATGATTGGCAAGGCAATCGTATAATATGCAAAACAATGGTTGAAACAAAAATATTTTTTTTTAGAACCACTAAACCGATTTCGCTAATTCGTACCTTGTTGTGAATGGCAAAAATGCAGCTTTTTCACTAGTTTAAAGAAATAATTAAAACATGTTCGTAACACAAGAATAAACGAGCATCTTTGAAGGGTACATATGGATTTCGTCCGCCATCTTGGATTTTGAGATGGCGGACAAAAAAATATATGTAGTCAAAATTCTGATTAATTCTCTATCAAGTGCAGTTTGTCCCATTGAAATCAAATGTAAAGTTTAAAAGTAATAATGAAAAATAAATTGTCCGGTTTTTTTTGGCCCACCCGGTATGTAAGTAAATATGTTTGTGTCACGCTAGAGGCTAAACGGCTGAACCGATTTTGACAAAAAATGTGCCGTTGAATTTCTACTGATCCCGAAGGTGCTACAGGCTATATTTTTTTAAACAGGAATCAACATGGCGGTTTTCAGACGCCATTTTGTCCCATGATGTAGGCTTTAAGGCACAAATTATCTAAATATCAGGCGATTTTATTGAAATTTCTTTGATTACCCATGGCAAATGTCCTTTAATTTGCTGCAGTTACTTTGTAGTCCTCCCTGCTCCCACCCATTTCCCCTCCTGTCATTCCCCCCACCCTATTCAAAAACCATATTCGCATAATTTTAACAAATATAGAGCGATTTCAAAAATTATTTCTGCATCAGCTTTCAGATTTTTTACCAATACCATTTTACTAGTTCCCCTCCCCCCTCCCTCTGCCTCTCCCTCTCCTCCCTGTCATCCTTATTAGTAATAGTTATAGCTATACCTTTCACAAATATAGAGCGATTTCAAAAATTCTATCTGCACATGCTTTAAGACTTTTTTCGACACCATCTTACTAGTTCCCTCCTCCCTCTCTTCTCCCCCACCTTTACTCAATGGAAGGTAACACTGTTCGCGTCCGTAGAAAATCTACAGGCACCTTTGGAAAAGCTAACTGAATTGTAAATGCATAGTGCTTTTTATAAGGCTGAATAAGAATTAAACCTAAAAGTTGGAAATAAAAAAAATGTTAAATAACAAAACACACAACTACTAAATTTACTTGTAACTACTAGTTGAGTACACAATTAACCCAATAACCTGATTCATGAAAATACAAAACTGTATAATCTCGTGCGCTTTGGGCACATTATAGATGTACCTATCAATTTTGTACTCAACTGCGACTAGTACTTTCAAGTAAATTTAGCAGTTGTGTTCATTTTTTTATTTAAATTTTTTTTATTTCCAATTTTTCTTCTGCTGTTTTTACAGTTTATTGGTTCAGTCATAGCAAATGCCCCGGGTTGCCCTACTGTTGTAAAAATGAAAACATTTGTTAGTTTTTGAGTTATAAAGCTATTTTCTTTACTATATTAATTGGTGTTCTCTTATAAAAAAATCGTATTTTTCGTTTTTCTGTAAAACTAACTTAGCAAAAGTTACAAGCCAAAGTTTGTGAAAAAACATAAAAAAAAGCCTCCATCTTGGAATAATGACATCACACAAGCCCTTCTACACAAATTGCAGGTAAACACCCGATGTGCAATTTATTACCACTAGGGTAGTTTTAAAAAATCTTCCACAAGTATCCTACGGAACACTATTTTGGACTACAAGCAATGAATACTATTCGTGTATTCATTGCTACAAGCCACTAAACTATCATACTAAAATACAATTTTTAAAAAATTTTTAACGGATCTGGGGGCACGGCAGTGCCCCGCTAAGTTCGCGTTAACTGCTGTACCATCTTTTCTTGAAACAATGAGCTACGAAACCTAAACTTTGTACAGTCATAGATCTTCATAGAGTTAACAACCCCTCCAAGTTTCATGGACTTTCATAAAGTTACAAAACTTCAAAAAACGTCCAAATTGCCACTCACTCAGTTCTGTATAGATCATCAAAATTCTGCTGTACTTCCAGACATGATACAAAGGCTCAAATTCGTCAAACTGTGAGGAAATTATGACCAAACCCTTGGAAAAAATCAAAAAACTCCAAAATTCTAATTTACTTTCCTCCCCTATACATGTAAAATTATGTAAAATTAACTTCCAGAAGCGCTAGAGAGCTAAACTTTTAAAAACTGATTGGAACTATGACAAAACCATAGAAAAAAATTAATTTTTCAACAATATTTCGCATATTTTACTACTTTAAGCCTTAAATATTATCCAAATCCTTTAAAAAAGGAGTGAAATCATAATAAAAACATTTCATGTAAAAAAAGACAAGTACGCGAAAATGGTATTCCTTAAAAAGAATTGAGATAAAAGTATAGCCAAGTTCTCCAATACAAATTTCAAAATGACAGGTTCTTCTAGTTTGAAAAGGTTTTTCTAAACTTGTGTTAAATTGAACATAAAGAAGTTTGGCTGTAATAGCAAAGTTTTAAAAAAACATTTCCAAACTAGTAAGAACCTTCCATTTTGAAATTTGTATTGGAGAACATGGCTTTAATTTTATCTCAATTCTTTTTAAGGAATACCATTTTCGCGAACATGGCTTTTTTTACATGAAATATTTTTGATATAATTATATTTTTCGGAAAAGTTAAGTTAAAGGTAAAGCAAACTAAATCACTTTTCATTATTAATAGTTTTTATATATTTGAAAACATAAATAAACCTACATAAAAAAAGGTAAATTATACATAAAAAAATACGACAATAGGTCCCTACATTTTGTTATTTTTTACATTTATAGTTGCTTTTAGTTTAATTAGCCCCTAACACATAAAGACAATTTTTTTTAAATTAAAAATCTAGGCCTTCGCGAGGTATTTACCTTTTTAAAAATAAATCTTGCAGATTTCGCCGTCAGCGAATTTTATACCCTTTGAAAGCTCTTTTGTTTAGTTAAAAAAAAAGCACGACATTTTACAATAAAATCCAACATATTTTAAAAAATACCTATCTCACGTCAACAATCATTAAGATGATGTTTTTAGATTTATCAAAACAAGAATATCTGCCCCAAAAGTCGAAGAAAATCAAAAATTTTATAGGAGAAGTTTGAGTAGAGGGAGATATTTAACTGACCCACTTCTTTTTAATGTCATATTTTCTCCTATTGACAGTCATTTTTGGCTTGATAGCTCTCAAACTGTCAAAAGCTTGATCTTCAATTGTGGGCATCAAAAGAGTGGGTCTTCCTTTGTAGATCTTCGGCATATTGTATTGAAATTTCGAGCTCGCGAACATGACGTGTTTTCGAAACGGAGCCCCTCCTGCTCGACGCATGGCTTTCTTCAACTCTGCTTGTTCTTCGATTTTTTCTCTAATGGATTTTATTTGACGAGCTCTGGAAAAAATTATATTTTATTTAGAACCTGTTTCCGTATATTTCAACAAAGGTTTACTACGCGTATTTAAAGAGACAGAAAACAAATGTAAATATAATAATTATAGTGCTTATCCCAAATCGCCAGAAAATTTTATCCTCAACACGAATGAATGTCGCAAAGTTATAAAAAAATCAGAAACATGATAAATCTCTTACGGAACACCCTATATCTTTATCTATTTAGCCTTCTTCGATCCATCTTTGAATATAGACCTCCCCCCAATATCTTCCACCCTTCTCTGTCTGTCGCCGTGTTCATCCATCTAATTCCCGCATGTTTCTTCAAATCGTCCGCCCATTTCATTTGGGGTCTTCCCCTACTTCTTCAGTTTACAACAGGTTTGTTCCATCGATCGTCTTTCTGTCTGATATTAGACCAGCAAATTTCCATTTTAATTTTGCTACTTCTCCCCTGACATCCCTTACTTTTGTTTTATTTCTTATACAATTATACATTTTTCTACCTGTTTGCTTTACACATAACATTTGTCTTTCCATTGATCGTTGGGCTTTTGTTACCTTATCCATGTTTGATTTTGTAAGTGGATCCATAGGTATATATAAAAATAACGAGGATATTCCAAATTCAAAATTACGCTTAGACTTCTACCAAATAAAATTTCATGACATTACTTTGTATTTAAAATATCTTCGTTATTTTTTACTTTATGAAAAAAGCAGATGACAATTTTTGTTTAGAATAGAAAGTCCTACCAGAAAAAATTATAAAGTACAGGGTGTTCAATTAATTTTTTAAAATTATTTTTGAAAAAATTCCAAAAAGCGATGCAGTGCCTCGCTAAGTTCGCGCGCCGTACCATCTTTTCTTGAAACATTTCAGCCGATATTTGACCTATCTAAAACTCTACTTCGGAATGAGCTACGAATCTTATACTTTGCACAGTCGTAGACCTTCATGGAATTAACAACCCCTCCAAGTTTCATGGAATTTCATAAAGTAGTTATGAAATTTCAAAAAACGTCGAAATTGTCACTCACTCACACATGTATAGATCATCAAAATTCTACTGTACTTCCAAACAGGCTACAACGCTGAAATTTGGCAGACTGATATAAATTATGACCAAACGCCTGAAAAAAAATCAAAAAACCCCAAATTTCTAATTTACTCCCCTCCCCTATACATGTAAAGTTATGTAAAAGTAACATTGCCCACTTCCAGAGGCGCTAGAGAGCTGAGCTTTGGCTGACTGTTAGAAAATATGATAAAACTATGGGAAAAAATTTAAAAACCCCAAAATTTTAATTTGTTTCCCTCCTCCATGAATGTAAAGTTATTTAAAAACAACATTCTCCACTTACAGAAACGCTAGAGAGCTGAGCTTTAGAAGGCTAATAGGAACTATGATAATACCATAGGAAAATATTTTAAAAAATCTCAACATTTTTAAGACATTGCAAAAGTTTTGAACAATATTCGGCAAATTTTACTAATTTAAAACGTAAATATTATCCAAATCCTTTAAAAAAGGAGTGAAATCATAACAAAAAAATTTCATGTAAAAAAGCCAAGTACGCGAAAGTGGTATTCCGTAAAAATAATTGAGATAAAAGTAAAGCCAAGTTCTCTAATACAAATTTCAAAATGAAAGGTTCTTACTAGTTTGGAAATGGTTCTCTAAACTTGGCTATTACGGCTGCAAATGACTCTTATAGGCACAGTGCTAAATTGAACATAAAGAAGTTTGGCTGGAATAGCAAAGTTTAAAAAACATTTCCAAACTACTAAGAACCTTTCATTTTGAAATTTGGAATACCACTTTCGCGTACTTGGCTTTTTTCTACATAAAATGTTTTGGTTTTAATTTAAACTATTTTCTATCTTTAATAATAAAAAAGTTAGCATTGGAACTTAACTATAGGATAATAGGAAAGAAATTAGTCACACTAAGTGCCTTATTGTACAAGACTTAGCAAGTTAGGAATCCTAAAGAGTTTTCGAGTTATTTTTCCATTTTTTATAATTTATTCTCTGCTTACTTTTTCTTGTACTCTGCCAGTAAAACATCTAATTGTGCGCTTTCCTTTTTTGAATCTATCTGCCCTTGTTCCATATCTTTTAGCAAAGTGGGCTGTGTTAGGAGTCCCGACTCTTCCACAATTTTGCTCGTCATGTGCCTGTAGACCATTCTTTGTGTTTTTAGGTAGTTCATATTTTCTCTTATCTACAAAAATAATAAAATTGGTAGCAAAGTAAATGAATCAATACGCGTTACAACACCCAGTAAAATTTATAAAAACAGCTATTTTTCTAAGTGTAGAAAATCGTTTTTCCCACACGCAAATGCCGTTGACAGAACGATGCCTAGCGAGTGCTGTTAAGCACTTAAGTGCGGAAAAATAGGTTTCTGCAAGCGTTAGAAACAATTGTTTTTCTACAAGCATAAGGAAAGTATAAAAAAATTAAATTATAAGAAAAACAAACCAAACACGGCTCTGCTACACAATAGCGCTGCTACAAAATGACGCTTACAAAATAGCGTGCATCAAAATAGCGCCTTACAAAATAGCGCTGTTACAGAAAAACGCCTTACAAAATAGCGTTGCTACAAAATGGCGCTGACAGAAAATAGCGCTGTCACAAGACACCTTTCCCGGAATCCTAGGAGGTGTAAAACAAAACCTAACCGAACAGAACCGAAATTTCGGTTTCGTTCGATTTGGTTTCACACTCTCTAGGATCCCGGAAAAAAGTCAGGAAAGTTTTTTTTAAAAATAATATGTTAGAAAGAGGTTACTGTTAGCTCCCGCTAAATTTCGCGGTTGTTTATATATATTTTTAAAAACACACAACTGTATGAAAGGCAAAGCGCATTCAGCGTATTTGGACATGCGCACCAACAACCGGGGAGATCATTTGTCAATCGCCTAGAGAAAAGGCGTGTTAATTTCGTTCTCCAACTATTTTAAATATCTACACCTGAAAGTGCTCGAATTTTGTGTACTGAAGCATAGAACTGGAAACTTCAACCCTTCAGCTACGTGGTGACATCATTAGATCCAATCGGGGGCCCCTGGGAACGAGGAGAACTTGAATGCAAAGGAGGTGAGTGCTTGTCTATGATTACCGTTGTGTGATATCAATATTTTACCTATGGACATTTTGATTATTTCGTAATTTCATATCTATATTTATGTTTGCTCGCGATATCATTAAAATATTTACAGTCCATTGCCTTTAACGTTTTTCTATCCGTGGGCTAACATAAAAGTGTTCCTTCCAGCCGAATTATTTTTAAATAATAAATCCATACGACGGTATTAATAAAATTGCAAGTCGAATAATAACAGGGCGGTTCAAGGCCGCATCGTCGTTGAAACGTCGAGAGAGAAAGTCGGCCGGCGCAGTACGTGTTTTTGGTCCGCTGCCATGGTAACGGGTCTACTCCGCGTGGTGTAAACAAATCGAGTAGGAATCAAAACAAAACAAAACAAGAGTTCAGTGGTGTATCATATCATTTCGATATTTAAAACAATTTTTATCAATTGGCGATAAATTAGTGCATATTTTCGACAATTCGTCATTTTTCTATTTCAGAAGCATTAATTTAGCGTTAATTGTATATTTACCGACAATTTCGTCATTTCAAAGGTAAAATCATGTCTGTCAAAAAAGCCGTACAAAAACGCAAGGGTTTTTTATCTGCGATCACCGAGTGTTATGTGTTGTCGCAGACTGCGGAAAAAGATGAAAGAGCGAGAAACGAGTTTCAAGTGAGGTATGCCGATTTGGATGAAACCTTCGATAAATGCATGCTGGCACATAATGACGTCATTATGTTGCTAGACGACTCGGACGATGAGGAATTTAAAACGCAGGATGCGATCCTTTCAGAAGCTCGTAAATATTTTTATGCGTGTAAGGGGGTTTACTCTAAAATATTTCCGGTTGAGGCCCCATCTTTTTCGGGATCATATGTTCGACAAAACGAATACGAAACTCCAAAACTCAAAGAGTTAGGTATTCCCATATTTCGAGGTGATAAAAAATTATGGCCAAGCTTTTTCGATCTTTTTAATAACATTATAGATCAAAATCAAAGTCTAAGTAACGTTCGAAAACTTCAATATTTATTTTCATATCTCGAGGATGAGCCTTTAAAATTGATATCAGGGATTAGCTTATCTGATCAAAATTATAAAATTGCTTACGACAAATTAGTCAATAGATATCAAAACAAGCGAGATCTCGCAAATGATGCTTTAAGCTCAATTATGAACTCCACCTTAAAAAACGAGTCAGCTAAAGAATTGCGTAATTTAATTGACACCTTTTCTGAATCCCTAGAAATTTTAAAATCACTTAGCTTTGACGTTGACAGTTGGGACTTTATTATTTTTTTCATTTTATTAGAAAAATTGGATATTCCAACGCGTTCAAATTTCGAAATGAGTCACGCCAATACTAATACCGAAATTCCCACTTTTCAGTCACTTTTTCAATTTCTAGAAAAAAGATGTAAAGTTTTGGAATCACTTCCTCAATCAACAGCACCCAAAAAGGTGCCTATCTATCAAAAATCAAATTCTATGCAAAATCAGTCTGGGCAAAAGCCTACCTATCAAAATTCAAATTCTATGCGAAATCAGTTTGGGCAAAAGCCTACCTATAAATCATCCAATTCGCCTTTTATAGGACTGGCTGGCACCTCAACTAATTCGAGTACGGGAATAAAATGTTTCCGGTGTAATCAAGGTCACGTGCTTTCGAAATGTCAAACATTTCTTGATCTCTCACCTATCGATCGCCTATCTTTCGTAAAACAGAAAAAATTATGTCTAGCGTGTTTTCATCCCTTGCATAATGTAGATACGTGCAAATCAAAATATTCATGCAGGACTTGCAATAGTAAAAGGCACCACACTTTAACTCATATCTTAGAAACTAATCAAGAGTCTGGAAGCCAAGATACTAGTCCTGTCATTCACACACCACCTGTCAATAATCTTCATGTGTCATTAAATGCCTCAGGACCTTCAGGTACCTTTCTTTTATGCACCGCCATAATAGATGTTATGGACGGTTGCGGAAATTTTCAACCCGTAAGGGCACTGCTTGATTCTGGATCACAGACAGGATTCATCAGTGAAAAGTGTATTCAGCGTCTTAATCTTCCTAGGCGAAGTTACACCACTGAAATATTCGGATTAAATCAGATGTCTTCTTTCACTTCAAAAGGGCTCGTTCAATGTCACATTAAGCCACAAGGACAAGTCACTCCGTTACTTAATTTCGAAGCAATTGTTGTTCCACAACTATGTTCCAATATGCCTACATTCTCTTTGAACGATAATCAGTGGAAACACTTGCAAAACCTTAAACTTGCCGACCCATCTTATTTCAAATCTAGACCTGTGGACCTGGTTATTGGTTGCGAGCTATTCGCACAGATTTTCAAGGAGGGCAGGGTTCTTGGACAGGTAGGGCAGCCTTCAGCCCTTGAAACTATCTTTGGCTGGGTCGTCATGGGAAAGGTTGACGAAGTAGGTAGTCTTACGGAACGAACCAGTTGTTTTTTAACGAGTCATTCACCTCCTTTAGAGGTCATTCTCCCTAGGTTTTGGGAAATCGAACATTTGCCTAAAAAACAAATCTTATCAAAGGAAGAAAAACAAGCAGAATCAATTTTTACTGCTAGTGTATTACGGCAACCGAGCGGTAGATTCATGGTAGATCTTCCGTTTAAAGATAAAATAAACCCTGACCTAGGAAATACTTATCCGCAAGCTTATCGTAGATTTTTAATTCTAGAAAATAGATTAATCAAAAATCCTGATCTGTATACTGCCTATTCAAATTTCATGCAAGACTATATCGATTCTAATCATATGAGTTTGGTTTTATCTAGTCAACCAAAGGTCGACGTATCGTGTTTTTTAGCACATCATTGCGTTTTAAAGCCGGAAAGCTTGAGTACAAAATTAAGGGTGGTCTGGGATTGTTCAGCAGTCACCCCAAAAAATATTAGTCTCAATGACACATTGTTATCTGGACCGAAACTTCAAAAAGATATTGCTTCTTTACTCCTTACATTTCGTCTTAATCCTATTGCCTACATTGCTGATATCAAACAGATGTTCCGTCAAGTCCTTATCAATCCTTATCACCGTCCTTATCAAAGGATATTATGGAGGTTTTCTCCACAGGACCCACTTTCAGTGTGGGAACTTTCTACTGTCACTTTTGGCATGACATGCTCACCTTTTCTAGCCATGCGTACCTTAAATGAGCTGGCAGAGAGAGAAAAGGAACGTTTTCCTATGGCTAGTACTGTTCTAAAAACGTCAATCTATATCGACGATATCTTGGGAACTAGCCCTTCGCTTTCTGAAGCTCTCTCCCTTCAAACAGAACTCAATGATTTGTTGAAGTCGGGAGGATTTGAACTTAAAAAATGGGCAAGCAATTGTCCTGAGTTATTGGCAACATTGCCAGAGTCCGATCGTCAAATGCCTCTCTCTTTCGACAAGGAGGAACCCCACTTTATCAAAGTTTTAGGACTTCAATGGCATCCAAAAAACGACATTTTTTCTTATCAATGCCGAATGAAGGACAAACCCCCAACCAAACGTTCTATTTTATCTATCATAGGAACAATCTTCGACCCCTTAGGTTTTCTTTGTCCCTTGTTGCTACAAGCAAAATTTATTTTGCAACAGTTGTGGATATCGAAAGTAGGCTGGGACGAAGAACCAGATTCTTCTATCATCGACTCTTGGAACAAACTTCGTTCTGAATTCCCGCTTCTTTCCAATTTTCAATTACCCCGACAAATCAAACTGTCAAAAACCAATACCTGTCAAATCATCGGCTTCTGTGACGCTTCAATTCGAGGCTACGCAGGCGTCGTATATTTTCGTGTAGAAGAGGAAAACAATATATCTGTTTCTCTCATATCTGCAAAATCTAGGGTCGCGCCTATAAAATCACAAACTTTGGCTAGGCTAGAACTCCTAGGCGCATTTCTTTTAAGCGAATTAATTGACTTCGTTTTATCTAGCTATGAAGGAAAAATAACTTTTACAAATATCGTTACTTTCTGCGATTCGCAAGTCGTATTGCACTGGCTTTCATCCCCTCCTAATCGCTGGCAAACCTTTGTTGGAAATCGCGTCAGTAGAATCCAAGAAATCATTCCCTCAAACTCGTGGCGCTACATTCCTTCTGCTTTGAATGCAGCCGATATTGCGTCACGAGGGGCCACCCCTTCACAGCTCATGTCACATGACATGTGGTGGAACGCACCGTCGTTTTTGTGGTCTCCCGAAAACGAATGGCCCGATTTTCATAAACCAAAAATGCCGATTGATTTCGGAGATATTAATCTGGAGGAAAAGCCAAAAGTCTGTTGCAATGCGATAATTGATGGCAACTTCTTAGATCAGCTTCTTATCAAATATTCATCTATATCAAAAATTCAACGTATCATTTGCTATGTCCTTCGAATAGTTAACCTTTTTCAAAACCATTCCTATCAAAAACCCACTAAGCCGCCGGACCAAAAAGTTATTTTTGAGAATATTGTTTTTCCTACCACCGGTGAGATGCAAAGTGCGTTACACCTTCTTATCAAACGCGTTCAAGGTTCTTGTTTTTCTGAGCTTTTTTCTGCGTTATCTAAGGATAAACCAATACCGAAACCTTTGCGAAAACTTTCACCTTTTCTTGATGAGAATAATATCATTAGAGTCGGTGGCAGATTACAAAAATCTGACCTTTTGTCTTATTCTGCAAAACACCCCGTCTTACTTTCGAGTGACCATCGTTTAACTACACTTCTTATCGAGTCCGCTCATCGACAATATCTTCATCCTGGGTTTAAAACATTACATAATCTGCTTTTACAGCAATTTTGGATATTATCTGCCAGACGGGCAATTCAAAGAACCATATCCAAGTGCTTGCAATGTTTTAGAATCAACCCTAAACCCTATAGACCGCCCATAATGAGTTCACTTCCCGCTCATCGAATCAATCAGCTTAAACCTTTTTCGAGTGTAGCTATCGACTTTTGCGGACCTTTCTTTGTGATTCCTCATCGTTACCGTGGTTGTAGAGCTTTCAAATCGTATGTCTGTGTGTTTGTCTGTACGGCCACACATTGCGTGCATTTGGAATTAACCATGGAACTGTCCACCGAAGGGTTCGTAGGTGCATTCCATCGATTCATTTCTAGACGCGGAAGCGTGACGCAATGCTGGTCAGATCAAGGCAGTAATTTTATAGGGTTTCGTAACCAATTACTGGATTACGCAAGAAGTGCTGCCACCAGACTTTCTATTCGTTGGCATCTGGGACCTCCTCTCAGTCCACATTTCAATGGCCTGGCAGAAGCTGGCGTCAAAAGTTTTAAAACTCACTTTGTACGAGTTGTCGGCGACCAGAAGTTGTCTATCATGGAGATGTCCACCCTTACCTGTCGCATAGAAGCCGTACTTAATAGTCGCCCTTTATCTCCTGCCTCTTCAGACCCACACGATCTTCAACCTCTTACCCCTGGGCATTTTTTGACACTTGAACCCCTTAATTCAGAAATTCCGGAGTCAGATTTGTCCGAGGTTCCCCTAAATCGGCTCTCGAGATGGCAACTAATCCAAAAACTACATAATGATTTTTGGAAACGGTATTCTATAGAGTATTTGCATACGCTACAACAGCGACACAAGTGGGCTGATTTGTCCCCAAATATCAAATTAAATGATTTGGTTATCATAACAAGTGATCACATTCAAACGCCTTTGAAATGGCCGGTCGGTCGGGTCATCGAACTGCATCCCGGCGGGGACGGTCAGGTGCGTGTTGCGACGGTAAAAACGGTTACCGGTGTTTATAAGCGGCCAGTTGTAAAACTGTGCCTCTTGCCAAATTAAAAGTAATTTTAATTTTCTACCTTTTACCGGGTATTACAATAGGTTTTTATTTTTTATTTTTTTTTGAATTTTTTGTTTGTTTGTTTTGCTTTTTTCGGGATTTCGTTATCTCTAAATAAACTTACGATACTTATCTATTTTCATTCATTTATATTTATCGGTCGATTCTTTTTCTTATATCTATATCTGTCCGGTTGAGATTCTAAATTTGTGTGTTTTGGAGGGCAGTTATGTTAGCTCCCGCTAAATTTCGCGGTTGTTTATATATATTTTTAAAAACACACAACTGTATGAAAGGCAAAGCGCATTCAGCGTATTTGGACATGCGCACCAACAACCGGGGAGATCATTTGTCAATCGCCTAGAGAAAAGGCGTGTTAATTTCGTTCTCCAACTATTTTAAATATCTACACCTGAAAGTGCTCGAATTTTGTGTACTGAAGCATAGAACTGGAAACTTCAACCCTTCAGCTACGTGGTGACATCATTAGATCCAATCGGGGGCCCCTGGGAACGAGGAGAACTTGAATGCAAAGGAGGTGAGTGCTTGTCTATGATTACCGTTGTGTGATATCAATATTTTACCTATGGACATTTTGATTATTTCGTAATTTCATATCTATATTTATGTTTGCTCGCGATATCATTAAAATATTTACAGTCCATTGCCTTTAACGTTTTTCTATCCGTGGGCTAACAGTTACCGGGAGTGGAAAGTCATAAGACGCTTTTTGGTAGCAGCGCTATTTTGAAGTAGCGCCATTTCGATGCGCGCTATTTTGTAGCAGGGCAATTTTGGTGCGCGCTATGTTGTAGCAGCGCAATTTTGAGGCAGCGCCATTTTGATGCGCGCTATTTCGTAGCAGCGCTTTCTTTAGACAGCGCCATTTTGATGCGCGCTGTCTTCATGCTCGCTATTTCGTAACAGCGCTATTTTGATGCTCGCTATTTCGTAGCAGCGCCATTTTGTTGCTCGCTATTTTGTAGCAGCGCTACTTTGTGGCAGCGCCATTTTGTAGCAGCGCTATTTTGTAAAGCGCTATTTTATAGCAGAGGCAACCCAACACACATGTTATCTTTACACAATAGATAGCAACCTAGGCATTTCGTAGGCAATATTATTAAATATAAACTTCAAATCCATGTTTTTTTTTTAATTTGATATTTCTGTGCGGAAAAATAAATTTTTGGACTAAAAATAGCGTGAAAAATGCGACAACTATTTTTATTGCAGAAAATTCTACTTTGGCGCACTAGTGTGGAAAAATTTTCCGCACACAAATATCAAATTTTAAAAAAACCTGTATACAGTGTGTCCACGGATTGAGTGCCGGTCTAAATGACAAAAAAATGTCGATTTAGTTTCTGATTTTCTGGAAACCGCTCCTGTTTTGTCTTAAAGAAAGATGTTAAAAAATGAGCCAAATCATCGAACATTTAACATTATAAGTTCGAAGGCCAAATCCATTAATAAACAGGGTGGTTCGATTAGATTTAGATTCTGATTTTTCGGGAATTGCTCCTGCTTGGTCTGAAACTACGATGTTGAAAAAAGGAATCAAATCAATTAATCTACAGGGTGATTTAGAGGGCTGATTTAATAAAAGTATTAAGAGTAAAATAACTTTGTTTAAAAAGATTTCGGAAAATGTTAAATAGAAGAGTTGTTTAGATTCAAAAGTTACGGCAAATTCTCAATTTTCAGAAAAATCAGCCGACTCTGATTTTTCTGAAAATTGAGTCCATGATGAAAATTTTGTTTAGACGATTTAAGATGATTTTTCTGATAATTGAGAATAAGTCGTAGCTTTTAATTCTAAACAACTTTTCTATATAACCTTTTCTGATATCTTTTAAAATGAAGGTACTTTACTCTTAACACTTTTTATCAAATCAACCTACTAAATCACCCTGTATAATAATTGATATGTGGCTCATTTTCTTAACATGTTCTCTACTCGTAGACTAGACTTCTCCTGGGTCCGTCCAAAACGTTATTTTTTCACTGTACTTAGCTATAGCCCGTTAAATATATTAGTTGAAGTGTTCTTGGATTATTTCTAAAAGTTTGTTTAAAGAAAAAAAACATATTTTTTGAATTTTAGTTTTGAAGTTTTGAATTAATCAGAACCTAATAACTTTTTAAAATAAGTACTTAGTACTCAGGAATGTAATTAGTTTATTGCAGTCTTAAAAATTTTGTGAAAATAAAACCCTTTAATAATTACAATTTAAAATATTTGGGTATAATAAAGGATTTATAAAATTAGGGACCACGAAGAACAAAGATTATCATAATTTAATCCTTTCCAAATGCAACATGCCAAAATACCAAATTACAGGCCGTTCATTAAGAATACAGGGTGCTCCATAACTCATCGGTCATAATTCACAAGATATCAGAAGGCAAAATACGAAGACTTGTTTAATTAATGTACGAGACTGGCAAAAGTAAATCGTTAAAAAAAACAGGTTGAAAAAAACGTAATTTTTAATAATTTTACAACGGACAAAGATCAAAAATGAGTACACTAATTTTTTGGAGGTGGGAAATTCGATTTTAGGTATTAGCTTAAACCTAGTTCCTAGGTATTTAATCATAAGTTAAATTTTATATAAGAAACTTTTATAAGGGTGGTAAAATTATGGGTTAAAACTAGCGAACAAAAAAAAAACGTTTTTTTACTATAAAAAGAAAATTTGAATGATTTTTTTTGAAAAACGTTTAAAAGCCTAACTGTTAGGCTTAATTAGTGTCAATTAAAAATGAACCTTTTTTGGACCCTAAAAAGTGGTTTGATCATGATTAATTTTTTTTCCAATGGAGTAAACCCCACCTATAAAATGGTTATTGAAGTTAAAAATAATCGTATATCTTTTTTACATAATATCAAATTATACATATATAAATTTAAAATTTAATTTTTCAAAATAAGTTTTTTATATGTAGATTCCTGTGGACAAAATAATTTTTGTTTTTAATATTTTTGATATACCAGGTGGACCAAAAAAGAAACCGGACAATTTTCTTTTCATTATAACTTTTGAAGTATACCCTCGATTATAATGGGAAAAACTGCACATGGTAGATAATTAATCAGAGTTTTGACTAAATATATTGTTTTGTCCGCCATCGCAAAATCCAAGAAGGCGGACGAAATTAAATTGTACAACTCAAAGATGCTCGTTTATTCTTGTGTTGCGAACATGTTTTAATTCTTTTTTTAAATCAGTAAAAAAGCTGCATTTTTGCCACGCACAGCAAGGTATGAATCAGCAAAATCGGTTTCGTGGTTCTTAAAAAATATGTTTTTGTTTCAACCAGTGTTTTCAATATTATACGATTGCCTTGCCATTTATTTCTTTATAAATTCATTACTACTGAACCGATTTTGATGAAATAAAAAACATCCTGATGAGAATTGATTGCCTTTTAAAGGATCAAAATTTTTCGCTATCCTAAAATTTAAGATGCCGGACAGAATCATACTTAATACTTCAAAATAGCGTGTTTATTCATATTTTCTGAACATGTTTTAGTTTTTTTTTTAATTTATAGAAAAGCAATACTATTCCCCCGTCAAACGAGATACACATTACTAAAATCAGTGTGGTGGTTCTTTAAAGAGCGATTTTTGTTTCAGCCATTGTTTTACAGATTATACGATTGCATTGCTAATAACAATAATGAACCGATCTTAGAAAAATAAAAAAAAATGATAATGAGAATTGATTGATCTTTAAAGATTATGATCATCTTAAAAGTTAAGGTGTCGGGCAGAACCATACTTGAGCCTTCAAAGAGCCAAGTTTATTCTTATTTTCCGAAAATGTGGTAGCTTTTTTTTACATTAATAGAAAAGCACTACTTTTCTCCCGCACAAACAGGTACAAATTAATAAAATCGGTGTAGTGGTTCTTACAAAATCTGATTTTGTTTTAACCAATTATTAATTTTCCAATTATTTATTTATAGATTCATTATTACTGATCCGATTTGAATATGTTAATGTTAAAGAGCAATCAATTCTCGCCATGATTTTTTTCATTTCACTGAAATCGGTTTAGTAATAACGAATTTATAAGGAAATGATTACAGAGAGGATTGGCAATGCAATCGTATAATCTGTAAAACAATGACTGAAACAAAAATAGATTTTTTTGAGAACCGATTTTACTAATTTGTACCTCGTTGGGTGGCGGAAAAGTAGTGCTTTTCTATACAAAAAAAATTAAAACATTTTGAAAAATAAGAATAAACACGCCATTTTGAAGAATCAAATATGATCCTGTCCAGTGTCCGTCATCTTAAATTTTAAGTTGGCGATAAACTTTTATCATGTTCTTTAAAAATCAATTAATTCTCACCAGGATGTTTTTTATTTCATTAAAATCAGTTCAGTGGTAATAAATTTATAAGGAAATAAATGCACACACGATTGGCAACGCAATCGCAAAGCAAGGGTTGAAACAAAAATGTTTTTTTGAACCACTGAAACAATTTTGCTGATTAGTACCTTTTTGTACGTGGCAAGAATGCAGCTTTTTTACTAACTTAAAAAAATAATTAAAACTTGTTCGGAGCACAAGAATAAACGAGCATCTGTGAATGGTACATTTTAATTTTGTCCGCCATCTTGGATTTTGAGATGGCGGGCAAAAAGATACATTTGGTCAAAACTCTAATTCTCTGCCAAGTACAGTTTGTCCCATTAAAATCGATTGTATAGTACAAAAGTTAAACTGAAAAAAAATTGACGGGTTTTTTTGGCCCACCCGGTATGTATGGGCAAAGATTGATCAATCAACAAAACTAGGGTCTATTCAGTTGAAAAAATAAGTACTTTTTATTGTAGGGGCCGTTTTTTAAACAACGCTAAATAACTAAATAAATTTTTTGGAAAACTTAACTTATCGTTTAAAATCTATATTCTGTGTGATTTTTAAAATATGTTGAGGTTTTTATAACAACTAAATTAAAAAAAAATTAGTTCCAAGAATTAATATAACTTATTTATCCGTGAAATTTTATCATCTTATTTGAATAAAAATGCCTAGTGAGATAGGTTAAGACAAAATTGGTAGATTACACAAAAACTAGTTTTCTACAATATTTTTGGCATCTTTGTCGTTTTGTTTTATCGTTCGATTGTTAAAAAAATTTTAAAACTTTTTTTGAATTTTGCTTTTGTATATGGCAAAGTTGACCTAAATATTTTAAGAACTGCAATAGTTGTAAAAAAAAACTTAAAATTACAAAGCTCGAGATTACAAAGCTCTATTGATCGGTAACGTAGCAATTGCAATTAATCAAAGTTTTTAAATGCAAGAGTACACCCATTAAAGTTTTAAATAAAAGTCAGGGGACCGAAAATAAAATTATTTATTCTGTATTTCAGTTTTATTTCTTTATAAGAATATATGTACACAAATAGTTTTAATAATTTGTTACGTATGGATCCCGTTTTTAATAAGCAAAGGGAGCCACAAAAAATATATTTTTAATGGACATCTTTATTATCTCCCCAAAAATTTATTTTATAATATCCCCTCAAAAATCTTAGTCGACGTGTTTTGGGAATTTCTCAAAAAACAAATATTTTCTGGATTTTTTTTTGTTTTAAAAAAATATTTTTAAGTTTTGTAATAATCACAACCTAATAGCTTTCTGAAATGATTACTTAGTAGTTAAGAATGTAAATAGTTTACTGCAGTCTTCTTAAAAATTTTGTGAAAATAACACCCATTGATAATTACAATTTAAAATATTTGGGTATAATAAAGGATTTATAAAATTAGTGCCTATACTAAGAAGATCAAAGATTATTTAATCCCTTCCTTTCCAAAAAATATTTTTATAAAAAGTAAATAGACATTTAATAAGCTGATTTAAGTAGATACTTAAAATAAGGCGAAATACCAAATTATAGGCCGTTCGTTAAGTATACAGGGTGTTCCATAAATCATCGGTCATAATGCACAAGATATCACGGCAAAATACAAAGATTGGTTGAATTAATGTACATACGAGAGTTGTAAAAGTAATATAAGTCGTTAAAATAAAAACAGGTTGAAAAAAACGTAATTTTCGAATAGTTTTAAAACGGACAAAGATAAAAAATTGAAAACTTTTTTGGAGGTGGGAAATTCGATTTTAGATAGTAGCTTAAACCTAGCTCCTAAAGGGCGCTTTCTACACAGGTACTTAATCATAAGTTAAATTTTCTATAAAAGAAGATAGCGAACAAAAAAAACCGTTGAATGATTTTTTTGAAAAATAATTGAAAACTGTTAGAATTAATTAGTGTCATTTAAAAATGAACCTTTCTTGGACCTTAAAAAGTGGTCTTTATCATATTTAGTTATTAATGATAAAATGATTGTTTAGAATAAAAATAATCATATATCTTTTTTAAATAATATTAAATTATACATATATGAAAATTATAAAATGTAATTTTTTTATATGTACATTCATGTGGAGAAAATAATTTTTGTTTGTAATATTTTTGCTAATGTATGTGCAACGATTGACATTATAAATTCAACAGAACTAGGGTCTATTCAGTTGAAAGAAAAATAAGTACTTTTTACCCTTTCTTAAATAAATAATTAAATAAAAATTTTGTAAAACTTAACTTATCGTTTTAAACCTTTACTATGTGTAATTAAAGTAAAATATGTTAATTTTGTTATAACAAGTAAATTAAAATATTTTTTGTTGCAAGAATCAATTTAAATTATTTATTTATAGGATTTGATATTCTTATTTTAAAAAAATACTAGTATTTTAAGAAAATTTGGTAGACTATAGACTTTAAAAATTTTAAGTTTATAGTAGATTCTAAAAAGCAAAATTAGTTTTCTGTTACAATATTTTTGGGATTTTTGTCGTTTTGTCTGATCTTTCCATTGTTAAAAAATTTTTTAAACTTTTTTGTATTTTGCTTTTGTATATGCCAAAGTTGAGCTAAATATTTTAGCTGTAAGCTCTGTAGATCGGTAACGAAGCAATTATTGCAATCAATCAATGTTTTTTAAAAGCAAGGGTACATTCATTAAAATTTTAAATAAAAGTCAGGGTTTGAAAAATAAAATTATTTATTTTGTATATCATTTTTATTTTGTTATAAGAATTTATGTAGACAAATATTTTTAATAATTTTTTTAAGAATAGATCCTGTTTTACATTTTTAATAAGCTTTCAAGCAAAGGGCGACAAAAGGGGAACACCACAAAAAAGCCTCCTCTTCTTATAAAAAATGTATTTTTTAATTGGACATCTTTACGGAGGTCTGTAGGTCTGTACAATAAAATATTTCTATTTATTATTAATAAAATTTGAAAAATGCAAATTGTGTTTTGAAATACTGTATCATGTAATATCAAGAAAATGGCAGTTTTTAATAAGTTTTCAAACAAGGAGTAAAATTTTAAAAAAAAGTTGCATGCGACTAGACTCCATGACGGTCTCCCCAAAAACTTATTTTTTAATAGGTATATACCATCAAAAATCTTAGTTGACGTGTTTTGAAAATTTATAAAAAAAAAGGCAAATATCTGCGTTTTTTTTTCAGAAAAATCTAAAAAAATATATTTTGAAATGATTACTTATTAGTTACGAATGTAATTACTTTATTGTAGTCTTCTTTAAACATTTTGTGAAAATATTACCCTTTGTTAATTACAATTTAAAATATTTGGGTATAATAAAGGATTTATAAAATTAGTGCCTATACCAAGAAGGACAAAGATTATCCAATAATTTAATCCTTTCCTTTTTAAAAATATTTTTATAACCCTAAATAGACATTTAATAAGCTATGATTTAAGTAGATACTTAAAACGTGGCAAAATACCAAATTAACGGCCGTTTATACAGTATACAGGGTGTTCCATAAATCATCAGTCATAATGCACAAGATATCAGAGGGCAAAAAACGAAGATTTGTTCAATTAATGTACGAGAGTGGCAAAACTAAGTCTTAAAAAAAAGAGAGTGTTGAAAGTAAAACGTAATTTTCGAACAATTTTAAAACGGACAAAGACATTACATCCAATATGAGTACAGTTTAGGTATTAGATTAAACCTAGTTCCTAGAGGGCGCTTTCTACATAAGTACTTAATGAAAAGTTAAATTTTCTATAAAAAAAACTTTTTAGAGGTTAACTCTTAGGCTTAATTAGTGTCAATACAAAATCAACCTTTCTTGGACCCTATAAAATGGTTTAATTATAGTTGATTATTTTTTTCCAACCGAGTGAACCCCACCTGTAAAATTGTTATTGAAGATAAAAATGATCGTATATCTTTTTTACATCATATCAACTTATAAATATATCAAAAATTATAAAATTTAATTTTTAAAAATCATTTTTTTATATACAATCAACACAACTAGGGTCTATTGGAAGAAGATTAGTGCTTTTTATTGTAGGTATATCTTATTTAAATAACGCTAATTAACTAAAAAAATTGTTTAGAAAACTTTACTTATCGTTTAAAAGTCTTTATTGTGTGTAATTTTTAAAATATGTTGATTTTTTTATAACAACTAATTAAAATATTTTTGATTGCAAGAATTAATTTAAATTATTCATTCATGATATTTTATTATCTTATTAAAAAAAATGCTAGTAAGACAAGAAATTAAGAAATTGGTAGATTCCACAGACTTTAAACATTTTTAAGTTCTTGTTTTATTTTTTTTATCTTTCGATTGTTAAAAAAATTCAAAAACTCTTTTGTATTTTAGTTTTGAATATCCCAAAGTCGAGCTAAACATTTTATGAACTGCAGTAGCCGTAAAAAAAACTTAACATTTTAAAACATATAATCTATATCGGTAATGAAGCAATTGCAATCAATTAAGGTTTTATAAACTTTTTGTTCTAAAAATAATACCCTGGAATCTGGTGGCATATTTTAATTAAGACCCTGTACAGAAACCTGCGGCACATACATTATATAAATTTAACAAAATAAAGAAAATCACCTACCCTGACATATTCTATTTCAACTCCATTTCTTTCTTCCTTTAAATCCACTAAGTCTGCGTCCAGTGCTGCAGATTTTTCTCGAATATGAGCCAAAACCTACAAAAACAAGCAATTAACCTAGTAACACGTACCAGTGGCGTATGTAGAAAAAAGTTTCGGGGGTGGGGCCCGAGACCCCATGAGGTATTTTATGTTTTTATTCATGAAATGTGTGGAAAATATCTAAAAAAATCTTAGCCCCCCCCCCCCCTTATATACGCCACTGACACGTACTTTTTCAAAACGTTTTTAGAATGTCCATTTCAAACCTGGGAGACTTTTTAAAACGCACGTCTAGGTCCGTCAAGGTCTGATAGAGGTACCTGTAACGTTTTTTTGGTTCTTTTTTACGTTCTTAAAACCTCCCCACAGAACAATTTTAAAGTGTTTTAAAAACTTTTTTCGGATGTTTGTCAAATTTAATTGTTTAACCTTCTGCAACATTTTGGGACGTTTAATAAACGTTTCAGTGACGTTCGGAAACGTTCCAAAGCGTTTTCAGGACGTACGTTCCAGGGACGTCCAAAAAACGTTTTAGGGGACGTTGAAATATAGTTTTAGGTTTAAAAAACGTTTCAGAGACGTTTAAAAAACGTTTCAGGACACGTTTAAAAAATCCCTTTTTATGGGCTTTTACGTAATGGGCCCTTTGATATTGAGCCCTATTAAAACTTACTCCACTCCAATCTGAGTACCGTAAAAAAGTTTGAAATTTACTTTTTTTCTGATAGGCCCATGAAATAAAAAGAAAAACCAAAAAAAAATACAAAAAATATAAAGAAAAACAAGGGTATAAAGTTATAACAATTTATGTAATATAGATATTATCAAAAACTAAAAGTGACATATGAAGACAATTTACACTAAAATGAAATTCTCATAGCTAAAAAAGTTATTGTTTAATGCTGCCAGTTATTTTTTGTTTTGTTTTTATTTGAATTTTTGGGAAAACCTAACCTTAAATTTTGTTTTGATATTTTTTGGGCTCTTTAGCCAAACCTTTAAAAGGGAACCTCCTTGTTTGTGGAAATTCCGATCAGGTGAACATTTTTGTCTTTGTTGAAAGTTATTTCCTTTTTGAACACCTGATCATTTTGCTAAATTCATGCGCGCTTTGCACACGCTGGGAGTTTGAAGCGCCCCCTGTATTTGACAGGGGAATAAAGAACCACTTCCGAAAAGAAACTAAACGAAGTCACACGTGTTTTAAGATTAAGACCAAAATTCCATCCACAAGAAAGTCCGCGGCGCCGCGAGTGAAACTGTGGAACTGCTGTTAAATGAAAGAAGGTAAGCTTCTAGCGTGTTGCCGATTTTTTTTCCTTTGGTTTAGTTCAATAAACGTCTGTTTTCCCAGACGGGATGAATTTAACTCTGGGGTAATTTTCATTAGCTTAAAAACATGTTGCCATATTAATATGCGGTTTTACCTTCCCTAGAAATCCCTGAACCTCCCAAAACATTGAACTTGGGACAACCTGTATACCTGAATTGTATTGGCACATTTAGATCTCAGTCTCGTAAGTTCTTCCTCTTTTTCCTCAATCTTGTCTGCATGACTCATATTGTCAATTTTGAGCTGCTCATAGTCAGCCAATAACAGGTTTGGTCCTAAAAAAGTAAAACTTGAATATTTTTAGGAGAGTATGTGGTTCGTCCCGCCTTCCTTTTTGTAAATATGTTCTTTTTACTATAATTTACCAAATTGGTTCGAATTAGGCTATTTGGTGATTCACTAGAGCATTTTCTATTTTTTGTTTATTTAGTATTAATTAACTAATTAAGTACTTAAAATTACTGGGTTATTTGCATTTGAAACTCCCGCGGTTTTAAAGGCAAATATTACAATTTGCTATAATTAATTTACTTTACATAAAATGCATTTTGAATTACTAAGGTTCCTAGTTCCTTTAATATGGACCTTCGTAATCTCATTCCCTCCTACTTATCCCTTTTCTCCTACGCCTATGGATTAACGACGCCACTGGGCGACATGTGGGAGAACGAACGCAGTAGCGATACCTGCTGCAGCATGGGAGAACCGTTTCGTCTTCGAACCAGAATACACGCGTGTTAGCGACTCTCCTACCACATGAATGTGGGGTGCAAAAAATACGGTTTAACAGCGCGTCCTCCCATGAGTTCCACTTCCTGTATAAAAATGGTAAGTGAAAATGCATTATTTTTACCTTACATACATTTGTTTATTGCTACACTAACCTAGAAGGTAAACTAGACCATTTCAGAATCCCTTGTACCAGCTTAGCCTATGACCTTATTCCCTTAACTTTACAGTCCACACCTAACACCGTTAAATTCCAGACAACTCTCCTTTCTGGACCACCAGGGAGCCCCATTTTTGATCCTTAGCGACCCGGATTTCTGGAATCGTTTTTTTGCCTTTTTAGGTTAGTTTTTTTTACTGGTTTCAAATGCAAGAAAAACCCTTGTTTTTCCTAAATGCCTTTTTTACTGGTTTCAAATGCAAGAAAAACCCTTGTTTTTCTTACATGCCTACTTTAGAAAACCCCTAGGTTTCTAAAATACATTTTGCGATTTTTTTTTGTGTAAAAACAAATGCAAGAAAAACCCTTGTTTTTCTTACATGCCTACTTTAGAAAACCCCTAGGTTTCTAAAATACATTTTGCGATTTTTTTTTGTGTAAAACCAAATGCAAGAAAAACCCTTGTTTTTCTTACATGCCTACTTTAGAAAACCCCTAGGTTTCTAAAATACATTTTGCGATTTTTTTTGTGTAAAAATTAAATATTTTTAACAATAAATTTAGCCTTTTCATGCGAAAAACCAAACACAGATAAAATCTGTAAACTACTATGCTTTTTTTTGTTTCGAATAAATCAAGTTTTTTCGTTTCTTTTTTGTAAAAAAAAAAAAAACCGTATAGAATTTGGGTGTTTTTTTGTTTGTCACTGGAAATAGTTTAAAATAGTGTCTGCAAAGTGCTATTATTTTAGCCGTTGTGCCTTCACATTTGTGGATTGCTATAATTATATCCAATTTGCTCGAAAAAAATCTCCAAATTGCCATATTCATTTTTGCTTATTGCAAATTGCTATGACTATATCCGATTGCGGATGCTTTACTATATTCGTTTTTGCGTAAAAATTGCTATGAATATATCTATTTCTAATTTACTATTATAATATCTGTCTGCAAATGGCTATGATTGTATCCATTTTTTGCGTGCATAATAAATTTTGAAGGAAATTTAATTCTTAACTTGAGAATTTGTTTTCGTGTAAAGGCAGATAAATAGTTTTACCAAATTAAATGCTTTTGATTTGTAGGTATTTATTTTTAAATTTAATACATAGTAGGTACCTACTTATTTGAATTCGCGAGGCGAAGATAAAAAAAAACTTATACACAAGTTTTTTTGTTATCATTAGTTTGCATCGGGTATTTTCTTTACTTTTGTGCGCTTATAGTTTGATTATTGTAATTAAACGTAGGACATTAATATTTATACAGGGTGTCCAAATTTTGATTTTTTTTTCAGTTTACCTAATTTTTGTCAATTATTTTTTGGATTTTTTTTTAAATCATGTCTAGTTCGGATAAAATTTTAAAGGCTAAAGCCTTGCGCTATAGTGCGATTTCACAGCTAAATTTGATCATTGAATCCGCGACCCTCGCAAAAAATGACCCTGCCTATCACAGCGGCTTTAAAGTCAAATTTCGCACATTGTCAAAAATCAAAAAAGATTTTGAAAAGCACCATAATACTTTGTTGACGTTGGTAGCCTCTGATGAGGATCGCTTAGTAGTAGAAAACAAAGTGTCTATGGACTTTTGCAAACGCTGTGACGAGATTTCCACTATATTTTACGAACTTTTCGAACTACCCTTTGAAGAGGGAGGGCTTTTGAGCAGTACGATAAATCCCATGGGCAGTCCCTGTGCCTCCACAGACCAGCATGGTTTACTGCCTAGGATAAAAATACCTCTTTTTCAAGGGGAATTTAAGGAGTTTCCAACCTTTTTGCAAGCCTTTAATGCTACCGTGCACAATAATAGGTCGCTGGGAAACTTTGAAAAATTCAATTTGCTTTTTTCTAATTTAAAGGGCCCTGCCCTGGATGTCATTTCTGACATTCCTATCCTTGCTGAAAATTATTTAAATGCCTACCACACCTTGGTGGATAGGTATACAAATAAACGATTACAAGCTTACCTTCACTGGAAGGCAATTGAAGGCTTCTCTCCTCTTACTAAAGAGAATGCTACGAATTTGAGGAATTTGCTTGATTGTTTTTCGAAAAACTTAAGTGCTTTAAAAGTCATGGGTTTTAAAACGGAGTTTTGGGATTATATTATGGCACAAATGCTCTTGGATAGGTTGGACCCAACCACGCGCAAGGCATTTGAGCAAAATTATTGCTCCAATGAGATCCCCTCTTATGATAAAATTCGTGCTTTTGTTTCTAGCCATTGCATTGCGTTGGAACAAATACAACAAACTCAAGATTACTTAAAAAATAAAGATTTGTCAATTTCAAGTCAGAAAAATCAAGCAAAGTTTCAAAATCGATCTGCTTTGTTTGCTAATACTCAGAGAGCCTCCAAAAATGCCTCCCAGTCTCCAAATGGCCAAAGTGGCTTAAATAATACTCCAAACCCTCAAAATTTTTGTTTTCTCTGTAAAAGTGGCGATCATATAATATACAGATGTCCTAATTTTTTGGCGAAAACTCCCCAGCAACGTTTTGAGATTGTTAAACAACATAAAGCGTGTGTCAACTGTTTGGCCTCAAAGCATAATTTACCCCAGCAATGCAAATCAGAAAAAAGATGTTTACATTGTGGCCAATTTCATCACAGTCTCTTACATTTTTTTCCTATTAATTCTACACCTATTTCTGCGAGTAGCCCCTCTACTTCTGCAGTGCAACCCCCGAGGAGCCCCGTGGCTACCGAATTTAATAGAACCACTAACACCATTGTTACTGGTATGTCTTTAAATGATCGCGAAGTACTTCTCTGTACCGCTTTAATACAAATACAGGATGTTTTTCAAAATTGGCACACAGTGCGCGCCATCTGTGACTCTGGTGCTCAATCTTCATTTATATCTAAGTCATGTGCTGATAGTTTGGGCCTTCCTAAATTTAATATCGCCATGACTCTACAAAGCTTAGATCGAATGACAACTTCGGCAAAATCTGGAATTAATTGCAATATATCCTCTTTGCGTGATAATAATTTTGTTTTTAATTTTGATGCGATAATACTCGATAAAATTTGTAGTGATTTACCTCATTCCTCATTTTCGATTAAAGGTTTTCCTTTTCTCGCCAACTTAGAACTAGCTGACCCAGGCTTTAATAAAAGCGATAAAATTGATTTATTGTTGGGCGGCGATGTGTACCCTTACATTTTGCTAGATGGTCGTTTGTCTACGGGACCCAACAACCCCGTCTGCATTAATACTATTTTTGGTTGGGGAATAATGGGCAATCTTTCACTTTCACCTTCAACTACAAATCAAATTAAAACATTTTTTACTACGTCAATGAACGATTCTTTTGTCAATTTAGATAAAAATCTACAACGATTTTGGCAAATAGATGACATACCTAATGTCAAGGCCATTGACCCCGAAGATGAGTTTTGCGAAAATTATTTTTTGAAAACTACCTCAAAAAATGAGGAGGGGAGATATATTGTATCTTTACCATTTAAAGTTACTGCTCCAGATTTTGGCGACACTCGATCCATTGCCGTACGTCGTTTTTTCTCCCTTGAGAAGAAATTGCTACAAAACCCTGATTTTTATGCTGCCTACAGCTCTGTTTTACAAGATTATTTAGATAATAATCATATGCAACCGGTTTCTGCACCTTTGCCGACCGAAATTTCAAATCATTTTTATATTGCACACCATGCGGTGTTTAAAAGAGATTCTACTAGCACCCCCCTGAGGGTGGTTTTTGATGCGAGCATGCACGCCCCTGGCAAAATCTCGCTCAACAACGCTGTTTATACTGGGCCCCCTTTACAAAGGGACTTACAAAAAATTTTATTACTTTATCGTTTGCATAAATTTTGCTTTTGTTGCGACATCCGTCAAATGTACAGGATGATTTTAGTTGACCCTAGTCAAACTAATTTTCAAAGAATAGTTTGGAGGTTTGATCCTAACCAGCCTATTCAAGACTTCGAAATAAATAGAGTTTTATTCGGGGTCTCTTGTAGCCCCTTTTTGGCTATCAGAACTTTGCTGCAACTTGCTAGAGAGCATGAGGACCTTCCTCTTGCCTCAAAAATCATTGAGGAGGCAGTTTTTGTCGATGATGTGATTTCGGGAAGTGATGACTTTTTTAAGGCCACTGAGATGAAAAATCAATTAATCGAGCTACTTAGCCGAGGTGGATTCGAATTGCGTAAATGGGCGAGCAATTGTCCCGAGTTACTATCCGATCTTCCTGAGTCACACATTTCGATGAAGGCTCTTTCTCTCGATTTAGATGCTGAAAATTCAACTTTGAAAATTCTCGGTTTAAATTGGAACCCTCATACTGATGAATTTTTTTATACTTTCGACTGTTCTCTCCAAACATGCACTAAAAGAACAATTTTAAGTAATTTGGCCCGCATTTACGACCCTCTGTCTTTTTTGGCGCCAATAGTTTTAATTTTAAAATTAATTGTTCAATACTGCTGGGCAGAAGACTTAAACTGGGACGACCCTGTCAGTCCGGAAATTGTTTTTAAATGGGAAAAATTTAAAAATGAATTAAAGTTTTTGCATTCTGTTAAAATTCCTCGTCAAATAATTTTGCCTAATGCTAGTCAAATCCAGCTAGTAGGATTTTGCGATAGTTCAGAACGGGCCTATTGTGCTGTTGCTTATATTCGAATTTTTTATTCTGATGGAAACATTAAAGTTTTTTTTGTTTGTAGTAAATCTAGAGTCGCACCGTTGCGTCGTAAACTAACTTTACCAAGACTAGAGCTTTTAGGAGCTGTTTTGTTGGCTAAATTAATGGATTTTTTACTAGAAACGTTCTCGGAAAAAATTAAATTTGATAAAATTCTTGCTTTTACTGATAGCACAGTGACCTTATCTTGGATTCAGGGATCTCCTCACAAATTTAAAACATTTGTTTCGAATAGAACTGCCTATATACAAGGAAGAATTAGCCCTGAGTTTTGGCATTATGTTCCTACTGAACAAAATCCTGCTGACTGCGGTACTAGGGAAATGTATCCCTCTGATTTACAAAGATTTTATTTTTGGTTAGAAGGGCCTTCTTTTCTAAACCAACCTACAAATACTTGGGATTTTATGACAGTTACTTACGATGGGAATGCAGTTTTGGAAGAACAGCGAAAAAATATTTTTAACGTTTTTACTTGCGAACAAACAGTTGAATATTATGTAAACAACTTGTTTGAAAAATACAGTTCTCTTTTTAAAATTAAGAGAATAGTTGCTTACTTTTTGCGAGGGTTACAAAAGTTTAAAAATCCCTCATACAATTTTGCTACTGATTACCTTACAAATCAGGATTACTACAAAAGCTTACTTTTTATTTCGAAATGCGTACAATCTTTTTCTTTCCAAAAAGAAATTGAATTACTAAAAGATAAGAAACAGCTTCCAAAAGCTTTTCAAAAATTATGTCCATTTTTGCATAATGAAAGCTACGATTTGCTTCGTGTTGGAGGCCGTTTATGCCATTCAAATTTATCATACGATAAAAAATTTCCAATTCTTTTGCCTTCTAGTGCAAAATTCACTGAATTACTGATTTTAGATTTGCATCGCAGCAATCTTCATTGTGGTATACAGACCACAACTTTTTTACTAATGCAAAACTTCTGGGTATTGTCTGCTAAAAAGGTAGTGAGAAAAGTTTTAAGTTCTTGCCATACTTGCTGGAAAACTAAACCTAACTCCCTTCAACCCCCTATGGGTAACCTACCGAAATTTAGAGTTTCCGAAGCAAAGGTGTTCGAAAATGTAGGTATAGATTTTTGTGGTCCGTTCACGATTACTCTTGGTCGGACCAGAGGTGCAAAAACCATGAAAGCATATGTCTGTTTATTTATCTGTTGCGCTGTTAAAGCCGTGCATTTAGAGTTAGTCTCTGATATGACATCAGAAGCCTTTCTGGCTGCTCTGCGCCGCTTCATAGCTAGAAGAGGACTATGCTCAAAGATCTCTTCAGACTGCGGGACCAACTTCGTGGCCTCTGAAAAATACTTGCGACAAATTTTTTCTGATTGCGTGAAGGGGGAAGGTATAGTTTGGTCTTTTAACCCACCTGCTGCTCCCCACATGGGAGGCATTTGGGAATCAAACATTAAATCTTTAAAGACTCATCTTCACAGGGTAGTTGGAAATCAAATACTCACCTATGAGGAATTAAATACGGTTTTAACCCAAGTTGAAGCCATAATGAACTCACGTCCTTTATGTGCCTTAAGCACCGATCCTACTGATCTGGCGGTCTTGACTCCTAATAATTTTTTAAATTTGAGGCCTCCAGGTACAATACCCGATCCAAACTACTGCGATATTGCGTTAAACAGGCTGTCCAGGTGGCAACTGTTGCAAAGAATGCACCGCGATTTTTGGATTCGCTGGCATCGCGAATATTTGCACACTTTGCAACAGCGAGCCAAATGGCACCAACCTCTTGCTTCCATTGATATTGGTACTATGGTACTGATCAAAGATGAAAATTCCACTCCATTGGATTGGCCCCTAGGCCGCATTGAAGACCTTATTAAAGGTTCTGATAATGTTCCACGGGTTGCTATTGTAAAGACTACTAAAGGTACCTACAAACGGCCTTTGGTAAAACTATGCGCCCTGCCTACAAATTAAACTCTCTGAAATGCCCCTGGGCATTCTCAGGGGGGTGGGAAATGGTTCGTCCCGCCTTCCTTTTTGTAAATATGTTCTTTTTACTATAATTTACCAAATTGGTTCGAATTAGGCTATTTGGTGATTCACTAGAGCATTTTCTATTTTTTGTTTATTTAGTATTAATTAACTAATTAAGTACTTAAAATTACTGGGTTATTTGCATTTGAAACTCCCGCGGTTTTAAAGGCAAATATTACAATTTGCTATAATTAATTTACTTTACATAAAATGCATTTTGAATTACTAAGGTTCCTAGTTCCTTTAATATGGACCTTCGTAATCTCATTCCCTCCTACTTATCCCTTTTCTCCTACGCCTATGGATTAACGAAGCCACTGGGCGACATGTGGGAGAACGAACGCAGTAGCGATACCTGCTGCAGCATGGGAGAACCGTTTCGTCTTCGAACCAGAATACACGCGTGTTAGCGACTCTCCTACCACATGAATGTGGGGTGCAAAAAATACGGTTTAACAGCGCGTCCTCCCATGAGTTCCACTTCCTGTATAAAAATGGTAAGTGAAAATGCATTATTTTTACCTTACATACATTTGTTTATTGCTACACTAACCTAGAAGGTAAACTAGACCATTTCAGAATCCCTTGTACCAGCTTAGCCTATGACCTTATTCCCTTAACTTTACAGTCCACACCTAACACCGTTAAATTCCAGACAACTCTCCTTTCTGGACCACCAGGGAGCCCCAGTATGTATTATTTAGGTGCAAATAGAAAAAAACACATTAAAAACCACAAACTTTATTTAAATACTACAAATGAGTTTCCATTTGGGCAAAATTAGTCGGTCTACTTTACAGAAATGAGTTCTTTAGTAACTACTAATAATTATTGAAGTCATTAAAAACACATCTAAAACATGAATGCACTCATCGAACTCAGGCCCCCCGTAGATCCGCTACTGGTCACTGTGTGAGTCTGTTTGTCTTCGCCTCTCTTTCCACCCTCCGTATATACGGTGGGAAAAAAAATTTGGCACTTTTTGAACGCGCTCTAAGTTTGGACTTAGAGCGTGTTCAAGAAGTGAGTTAAGACCAAGGGCGTTATACAACTCAATGGTTAAGACTTAAGAGACTTAATTGGCCGATTTTGAAATTTATGGCTCCCTTTCTAGAAAAAAAAGATAAAACTTTGTTGACTATTATTACTAGCACTATTATGTCGGTTTAGAACGTTTTTCTACGTTGTCCGACGCCTATTCTCCACCTCCTTCAATCCTGACAATCATCTGTCAAATTTTTTTGACTCATTGATCTTTGGATTAACTGTTGCCATTCTAGTTTAGGACGCCCTCTTTTTCTGCGCCCTATTGGTTGCCATTCTAGGCCCTGCTTTGGTAATCTTTCGTCGTTCATCCATTGAACATGGCCGTACCATATCAGTTGTCTTTTACTGATGTCATCCATTATGCTTTCCTCGATTCCCATTTTTTCTTTTATGATTTCATTTCTTGTATGATCTGTTCTAGATACATAAACACTTTCAATTTTTGGTTTGTATTTTTCTGTTACGTTACAAGTCTCTATTCAATACAACAGCGTGCTTTTCACCATTGTTTCATATATGTTAAATTTTACATTATTTTTTATCTCTCTGCTCCATAAAATACTGTTAAGACATCCAATAACCTTTTTTGCTTTTACTATTCTTTTTTCCAGTTTTTTACAGTCTGTGGCTGTCTTATCAAATGTGACACCCAAGTATACATACTCAATGCATGGAGATATTACTTGTCCATTGTCTAGTTCTAACTCACTGGATTCGTTTCCAATACATAAGTGTGTCTTGTCCACGTTCACTGTTAGTCCCCACTTTTGGTATTCTTCCGTTAACTTTCTCATCATATACTCCATGTCTTCTTTATCATTAGCTACAATTACTTGGTCGTCAGCAAACTGTAGTGTGTATATAGTAAATCGGTCGTTAAGTTGTATTCCCATGCCGTGCACTTTACGTTTCCAGTTTTTTAGAGCCACTGCGATATATATTTTAAAAAGAGTTGGAGAGATACAACATCTCTGTCTTAAGCCTTTTGTTACCAGGAATTCTTTTGAAAGTCGATTTCCAATTTTAATTAAAGATTTTGACCCTTTGTATAGTTCTTTTATCGCTTTTATGTATGTATGATTGATATTAGTTTGTTCCAACACCGTCCATAATTTTTCTACTGGAACGGTATCATATGCTTTTTGTAGGTCTACAAAGGTAACATGAGTCTCTATATTTCTGGCGCTTCTTTTCTCAATTACTTGTTTAAGACAAAAAACATTATCACTACAAGATCTGCCCCCACGAAACCCACTTTGCTCTTCTTCTTCTTGTTCATGAAAATCATTCTCTATTAGATCTCTAAGAATCCTACCGTGCAATCTACTTAGAGTGCTGGTGACTGCAATTCCTCTGTAATTGTTACAATCCAGCTTGTTTCCTTTTTTATGTATTGAGGATATGAATGCAATTTTCCAATCATCAGGTACTGGATGTCCGTTTATGCATTGATTGATAATATATGTGAGATTTTCGAGTAGTTTCTCTGATCCATATTTGAGCATTTCAGCATATATTCCCCCAGGTCCGCTAGCTTTTCCGGATTTAAGCTTTTTTATACTATTCTTTATCATTTCTTTTTCGATGATTACTTCCTCTCCATGTACCTCCTCTCCTCGGAGAGGCTGTTAGATATTCGGGTCTCGTCTCCTGCAGCAGTCCCTTGTAGTGTTCTGTTCATTGTTCTGGTTTGATGATCTGGATGTTTACTTTTTCTTTTTTTGGGTTTTTTACTGTAGAAATGAATTTCCATACTTCAGAGCTCTGCCTACCTCCTACGTGTGTATTTATATCGTGGCATTTGATATATTTTACAAATTGGAACATGAGTATTTTTTCCCTGTAGTATACTGTTTGAATAAAATCTGTGACATTACAATTTTTGGTCTTAATACAACTGATTAAGTTTTTTATAACTTTTCTATCTTATAACTAAATTGGATAAGTGATACCTCGGTGGGTGAAGAAAGACCATTTAAATTTTTTTGCGATTTATTTATAAAATGAGTCAAAAATTTCGAAAATCGGCCGATTGGAACCAAAGTTATAGCGCGTTTAAAAAAAGTTCAAATTTTTTGGCCCACCCTGTATTTACCAAATACTTAAATATTTTACCAACTTTATCCAGTGCTGAAATGGCATCCAATTTTTCCTGAACCATATCTTTGAATTTAATGTATTTTAACCTCATTGAACATACTTGGTCCATTTGACAATGCTGTCTTCGAATCAGCCTTTCAACATGCTAAAAGAAAATTATTTTTTTAAATTAAACCTACTGAGGACTCCAAGCCATCTGCTTACTGTAACCGACATATTTTATAAATAAACTAAACAAATAAAAGCACGAAGCATAATAGGTTAATATAGGTAAGGATGAAAATATTGTTGAAATAAATGATACGCTGACAAGAGTTATGACCAAAGTAAGAATAGATGTCGCACAAAAAGATAAGAAGAGAGAAAATTGTATGTCAGAAGAATACTAATAAAAATAAAAGAAAATATTAGAAAGATCCAAGAATTAAAAGTTGAGAGAGTTATAGAAAAGAATAGAAATATAAAATAGCTAAGACCGACTCTAGGTAGATATGAAATAACTAAAATAAAGTATATGAACCGCTAACGTTAAAGAGGATATTATAAATATCACTCAACTATTCTATATAGAATTATACAAAACAAAAAGGGAATCATCGCGAAAAACAATGAAGAAACTCCAAACAAAAATAAAGAACAAACTCAGAACTATAACTTGAAAAAAAAGAGCATTACAGAAAATAAAAAATAACAAATCACCTGGAAAAGACGGATACTCAAGCATGGTGGTAAAGCTGTAGTTAATACCCTAATACCCTCAATATTCTGATCAAAATACTAAAAGAAAAAATAATCCCAAAGAACTGGACAGAATCCACAACCATTATTCTACACAAGAAAAGCGATAGAGCAGACCTAAAAACCTATCGACCTATAACACCTTTAATGCAATTTATAAGCTTTTCACGAAAATATTAACAGATGACTTACATTCAATTTTTACAGATATCAATCAAAATTACAAGCAGGCTTCACAAAAGGTTTCAGACAGTTGATCACATATTAACCATGAAAATCACAATAGAATGAGCCAACGAATACCACATTCCACTATATAGTGTACTCCGGTTATAACGTACCCTCAAGGGACCAGAAAATATGTACTTTATAAGCGGAAGTACGTTATAAACAACACAATTAAAAAGAAGAGAATAATGGCCGGACCAATGAAATATGTACGTAATAACCGAAAGTACGTTGTAACCCAGGTAGGTTATAACCGGAGTACACTGTATATTGTGTTTATAGACTTTGAAAAAGCTTTCGATAGCATTGAGCACTGAACAGTAAAAGCACCTTTATAGAATAGCCGAATAGATCACAGATACACAGATTTAATAGCCAATATATATAGCGAAGCAACTACATCAATCAAAATCCACGAAAGAATCAAGCCAATCCACATAAGAAGAGATGTCAGAAAGGGTGACAAAATATCCCTTAAACTATTTAACCAGGCCCTAGATGTCTTTAAAAACTTAGATTGGGAAGAAATAGGCATCAAAGTAAGCGGACAATATTTGAACCACCTACAACATGCTGACGATATCGCCTTCATAACAGATTAGAAAGAAGAACTAATGAAAATGGTGAAAGAACGAAACAGCCGAAATCAAGAGACGAGTAAGATTGGCCTAGGCAGCATTCAGCGGCGTAGCGTGGGGGGGGGCGGCGCGGGGGGTTCGTCGCCCCCCCCGCCCCGAGGGTAGTGGCGCCCCATAGGTGGCCGAAGCGCCCTCAGCTTTATTAAGTCGGGCCGGTAATGGCCAATTGAGTGGGTGCCAAAGGAAACTAGCGACATGAAGACCTTTTTTTTTTTTTTGGTCGCAAGATTCGTGAGAGGCGCCCTTGTGACTTATCGGCCGCCCCCTCACACATGATGACCTTTTTTTTTTTGGTCGCAAGATTCGTGGGAGGCGCCCTTGTGACTTATCGGCCGCCCCCTCACACATGATGACCTGGTTTTTTTTTTTTTTTTGAAGCGCCTTTTTGACCTTTTTGTTTTTTTTTTTGCCACCACAAGATTTTTCATCAGTTTTCAGAGGCGCCCTTTTTAGCTGTCGCCCCCCCCCCCGCCCTTTCGGGCACGCTACGCCGCTGGCAGCATTCGGTAAGCTAAGTTACATATTAAAAAATATCTTCAGTACCTCAAAACAAAAGTGTAAACAAAAATGTTTTCTGTACTTACCTAGGGATCCCAGACCTGGACACATAAAAAATCAAACATGCATAAGGTAACAAAAGCCCAAATATCAATGGAAAGACAAAAGGAGTGACTGGATAAGAAATAAAACAAAAATAAGGCATGTCAGAGGAGAACTAGCAAAATTAAAATGGGAATTTGCCGATCATTATGTCAGACAGAAAGACGATCGATTGAACAAATGTACTGTAAACTGGAGACCTTGGGAATATAAAACAAGTAGAAGAAGACCCCAAATGAGATGTGCGGACGATTTGAAGAGTGGAACATATAGGAGGCCTATGTCCAAGATAAATAGGTAGTGGCTGGTTTAATGTCCCTCATATTCACACAGAAATATTCTCATGCAAATGTGGTATCACAATGGACCGGAATAAGATCAGCTGACGTTGCCTGTTCGTGGTCTGTAACCTTACCTAACCTAACCTAACACACTAATGTGTCTTTAGACCAGAAGGACAGGTCTATCTAGTGCATACCCTGGCTCTGATACTATTTGATTATCCGACTCCCAAACGCGTAAATATGGGCATAAGGCATACAGATAATCAGTTTCTTTGAGCTCACCTTATCTGGAATAGGATTGCCAGTCTTGGTATTAATAAGCCCAAACCCAACTTCACTTTCTCGATCTTGCATTCTTTTAAACATAGAACTTAGCTCCACACTCTTTTTATTCTTATGTTCCCTTAATGTGTCTAAAGTCTGATTGAGATGCTCTCTTTGAGAAACCGCGTAGCTCATAAGCTCACCATAGGCTTCTAGTTTTCGATGGTATTTTTGCTGGGCATCAAAGGACCACTCGGTTTCTTTTGTGACGTAATCCATCTAAAATATGGCTCAAAGTCGTCAATTTGTGTGATTATGGTTTTGTTAGTGTTTAGTTCTAAGATAAGGCCAAAATGCCGCGGGTGAAATTAGGTGTGTGTAAGATCGGTTAGGTGGTTTTGGAGATGCATTTTTTCAAACCTATGTTAAAAGAGTTAACTAGACATATTATAATCACATAAAAACCTTATCTATTTATCTGATTAAGGAAAAATGTATAGTGAATTATTGTGTACCAGTGGATTTCTTTTTCAATGAGGTTGAAAATTTCGCATAAGTTTCGAAGATTGTAAATCATTTCAAAGCCGGACAAAATGTTTTTAACTATGCCATCGATTTTAAAGGACAAACACACAATAATTGATCAGGCTTTCGACCAAAAATATATTTTTATCCGCCATCTCAAAAGACAACATGTCAGATATAATCAAACATTACCCTTCAAAAAGGCTCGTTTATTCTTATGTGCCGGAAGTTTTATAGAAGGTTTTTTGAATTTTAAAAAGCCTTATATTCGCTACGCCCAATGAGATAAAATCGGTTTAGTGGTTCCCGATTTTTTTTTCAAACATTGTTTTGCCAATTATTGATTGATTGCATTTTCAATTTTTTCGGCATTTATTTTTTCATAGAGTAATGTTTACTAAACCGATTTTAATAAAATAAAAAGCATCATGGTAAAAATTAATTGCTCATTAAAGATCACAATCGAAATATGATGTCGTTTTAAAATCCAAGATGGCGGACAAAATCAAATTTGACCATTCAAAGAGGTTCGTTTATTCTTATGTTTTAACAACATTTTATTTTTTTTTGAATTTGAAGAAAAGCTCTATTTTTAAAGAAAAGCTCTGTTTTTGAAGAAAAGCTCGGTTTTCGCCGCAAAGTTCAGTTTGTTCTATTAAATCGATGGTTTACCTAAATAGTTCGAATAAAGAAAAATATTTTGACCAGTTTATTTATTTTTATTATTTATTTTCTCCCATTCAGAGTGTCAACTTGCAAACCATTAAGGTCGGTTCAGCCGCACAAAGTACATTAGATTAAATTAGATTAGCTTACATTAACTTACCTTAAGCCAAATTAGACTAACTTAACATCCTATCATAACAAAAACATTTCATGTAAAAAAAAGCCAAGTATAGTTTTTGCAAAGCCACTTGAATAACTCCTAATACGGGGTTCTATCGATTTCATGAAATTTTGCTTCATTCTGCCCTTCAAAAGTTATCCAAATTCATATAAAATCTTCCTGGTATAATTTCAACCCTACCGACAGAGAAAAGGCGTGGCTCTTTGCGGTCCGACCACAAAGAATTTGTTTTCCGACCGAGATGCGCTTTTAATTGCTTTCAGGTGTTCTTTTCGAGACCCCTTTTGTCGGCCGTATGCAGAGTTAGAAAATAAATCAGTGTCGTTTCTGTAGGTGTAGGAATAGAAAGTTTTATTATATATTTTTATTTCTTTAGTTTACGCCATAATTAAATGAAATAATTTTCATGAGTATATCTACCGCCGCCCATGTCACTTTCTTTAAAGGATATGCCGATGGTCGGCTTTTATCTTTGTTAAACTGACTTTGCAAAAACTATACGCGGAAATGATATTCCGTAAAAAGAATTGACATGAAAATAAACCCAAATTCTCCAATACAAATTTTAAAATGAAAGGTTTTTACTAGTTAGGAATTGTTTTTTTGAACTTTGCTATTACAGCCAAACTTCTTTATGTTCAATTTAGCACTGTGCCTAAGACTCATTTGCAGCTGTAATAGTCAAGTTTAGAAAAACATTTCCAGACTAGTAAGAACCTTTCATTTTAAAATGTATTGGAGAACTTGGGTTTACTTTCATCTCAATTCTTTTTACGGAATATCATTTTCGCGTACTTAGCTTTTTTTACATAAAATCTTTTTGTTATGATTTCACTCTTTTTTTAAAGGATTTGGATAATATTTAAGTTTTGAAATAATAAAATATTGTTCAAAACTTTTGCAATGCCTTATTTCATATTTTGAGGTTTATTTAATTTTTTGTTATGGTTTTTTCATAGTTTCTATCGGCCTTCCAAAACTTAGCTCTCTAGCGTTTCTGAAAGTGGGCAATGTTACTTTTACATAACTTTACATTTTTAGGGAAGGGAAGTAAATTAAAATTTTGGAGGTTTTTAAATTTTTTCCTTAAATTTTATCATAGTTTAGTCTAGTTTATTTATTGATAAAGTACTACACAAATGAGCTTTTACAAGTCAAAATAGTAAAGTAGATATAAAACAATAGAACCTACTGATTTATGAAAAAAATATATATATATATTTCGAATCTAGAATCTAAAAATCTTATTCAAAATAAGGTATGATTTTCTAAAATACATAGTATAAATAACATTGTATACATTTTTGGAACACACATTACATGTTGAAATTGCTCTCAAGATATTCCTCGAGAGAGTAATAGTTCCTATCAGTCTGCCAAAGCTCAGCTTTGAAGCATTTCCAAAAGTACAGTAGAATTGTGATGATCTATACCATGAATGATTGGCAATTTCGACGTTTTTTGAAATTTCGTAATAAAACTTGGTAGAGTTGTTAGCCCTATGAAGGTCTACGACTGTGCAAAGTTTGAGTTTCATAGCTCATTCTGAAGTAGATTTTTAGATAGGTCAAATACAGCAGTTGCGCGAACTTGGCCGGACACTGCCTTGCCATCAGATTGTATGCCTTTAGGAACCTTCCTAAGTAAAAAAACCACACTTTTTTCACAACAAAATTTCTTAAGTTAGTCGAATTTGGCTTACGGTAAGTTAATGTAAGTTAATTTATTTTATTCTTATGTAATTTATTGAAGCGACCATTATTGTATTTGTATACCCGTTACCTACGAAATAACTAAATGCTCGATGGTGGTGGTATACCTTTCTTTTCTTAAAAAACATGGCCAACCTCTTTTGCAAAATAAAATTATAGCTCTGTTTCGTTTGGACCTCCTCCACAAGGATCTCATGGCGGACGTAGTAAGGCTCCCGATCGAGCACGGGTACTTCTTCTTCGGTCAAGGTTTGTTCTTCTTCTTCCGGGATTTCTTCAATGTCTAAATATGCATAATAATAAATATACTGCTCGCAAAAAAAATAGAACAGATGAAAATATGAACATGTCACAGCACATCGTAGCGCTAGACTCAGATTTGTCAACTTTAGCGAAATTTCCCAATTACACTGCATCACGAAAACTACGTCTTCTTTCTTCAGGCTTCCAGGATGCAGTGACCTAGTTTTATAAACAAAATACTGCTACAACTGTAAGATCAACAACTAATTTTTATCAAAAATAAAAACTAAAACACAGATTAGCAACAGACTCGGATGATTCTTCAGACTAAAGCCCATGGATGTAGGTGTGTAAGGTTTTTTATTTCTTTTATTTTATAATCCAATAAAAAAATTTTTTATTAAAAAGTAAAAACATATATTTAGTAATTTTAGGAATTCCTTTGCATCTGGGACACATCCCCACATATGGTCCGCCCAGTGGCGTAGCGTGGGGGGGGGGGGGACGCGGGGGGGTTCGTCGTAAAAAAAAGCCAAGTACGCGAAAATGGCATTCCGTAAAAATAATTGAGATAAAACTAAAGCCAAGTTCTCCAATACAAATTTCAAAATGAAAGGTTCTTACTAGTTTGGAAATGTTTTTTTAAACTTTGCTATTACAGCCCAACTTCTTTATGTTCAATTTAGCACTGTGCCTAAGAGTCATTTACAACCGTAATAGCCAAGTTTAGAAAAATATTTCCAAACTAGTAAGAACCTTTGATTTTGAAATTTGTGTTGGAGAACTTGGCTTTACTTTTACATAACTTTACATGTATAGGGAAGGAAAATAAATTAAAATTGTCGTGTATTTAAATTTTGTCCTATAGTTTTATCATAGTTCCTATCAGTCTTCCAATGTTCAGCTCTCTAGCGTTTCTGGAAGTGGGTAATGTGACTTTTACATAACTTTACATTTATAGGGGCGGAGAGTAAATGAAAATATTGGACTTTTTAAATTTTTTCCCATGTTTTTATCATAATTTCTATCAGCATTCCAATGCTCAGCTCTTTAGCGTTTCTGGAAGTGGGCAATGTTAGTTTTATATAAATTTACATTTATAGGAAAGGGAAGTAAATAATGTTGGTGTTTTTAAATTTTTTCATATAGTTTTATCATATTGTCTTTCAGTCTTAAAATGTTCAGCTCTCTAGCGTTTCTGGAAGTGGGCAGTGTTACTTTTACATAATTTTACATTTATAGGGGAGGGAAGTAAATTAGAATTTTGGGGTGTTTTAATTTTTTCCTATAGTTTTATCATAGTTCCTATCAGTCTGCCAAAGCTCAACTCTCTAGCATTTCTGGAAGTGGGCAATGCTACTTTTACATAACTTTAAATGTATAGGGGAGGGGAGTAAATTAAAATTTTGGGGGTTTTTGATTTTTTCCAGGGTTTGGTCATAATTTCTATCAGTCTGCCAAATTTCAGCTTTGTCTGGAAGTACAGTAGAATATTGATGATCTATACATGAGTGAGTCAGTGAGTGGCAATTTCGACGTTTTTTTTTAAATTTCGTAACTACTTTAGGACTTTTTGGAATTCCATGAAACTTGGAGGGGTTGTTAACTCCATGGAGATCAACGACTGCATAGTTTAAGATTCGTAGCTCATTCCGAAGTAGAGTTTTAGGTACGTCAAATATCGGCTGAAATGTTTCAAGAAAAGATGGTTACGGCGCGCGAACTTGGCGAGGCACTGCCGTGCCCTCAGATTTTTTTTTATTTAATTTTTTTCCCTTCCCGGTAGATAACTTGTTTTAAAATGTTAATACTTTATAATAATAAGCTTGATCCCCACTTGTATCAAACATCATTTACTAAAATTTAGTTTTTGATTTTTTAAGTAAAGGTTAGTAAAGTAGTTAATACTAGTCGGACCACCATTGGGATTTTAAAAATTAAATTTTTTCTTCAATTAGGAACTATACGACACAAAAAAGCGTAATCATAACGAAAACATTTCATGTAAAAAAAGCCAACTAGGCGAAAATGGCATTCCGTAACAAGAATTGAGATAAAAGTAAAGCCAAGTTCTCCAAACTTCAAAATGAAAGGTTCTTACTAGTTTGGAAATGTTTTTTTAAACTTTGCTATTATTTCTATCAGTTTGCCAAATTTCAGCTTTGAAGCATGTCTGGAAGTACAGTAGAATTTTGATGATCTATACATGAGTGAGTGAGTGACATGATCTATACATGATGATCTCTACATGATACATGATACAAGTTTCAGGTTTTTTTCACCGAATATGACTGGGCTAAATTCCAAGGTTTGAAACGCCTAAAATCTTTTTCATTTTGATTGTGAGATTTAAAATGAGCGATTTTAGATGTGATACCCGCAAAAATTTACTTTACCCTTCCAGAACCGCCGATTTTTAAATCTAGAGAAATTTTAAATCGCGTACAGGGAATTTCAAACAAAAATTATTGGCAATGCTGGCTGAACTGACGCGACGCCGACACGCTCAGTATGATGACCAAATATTTACATAGAAAATACAAAAATAAACACAAATTTTTAAACTTGCATTTGTGTTTTTACGTGTCGAAACCCTTAATAACTTTCTGGTTCTATTTTTTTTATGTTCTATTTTTACAAATCTATTAAACTTACAATCAAAGAGCTCGACAGGTTCCGTGTCTGGACTAATGTCAAACCCCAAAAGTGCCTCTTCACTGCCTTCGTATCTAGGAGCACTTTCATATTCCTACAATGGAAAGATGTGTCTTTTTAGATCTTGCATTGCAATTTTAAAGTATGATTCACAAAGTCAGTTGAGGTTGGGAGTTGAGGTTCGGAGTTTTAAAGTTGAATATCACCTTACTGAAACATGTATTTCCATTCATAAAGTAAGTTGAGGTTCAGTTGAGGTTCAGTAAAGTAGTTGGAGATAACCAAATTTTATGTTGGGAGTTCAGAGCAGTTGGTATCTACCAATAAAACTACAGCATTTAGTCACCTGACCATCAGCTGTTGCAGCCAGAGAATGATTTATGAGTGTGGCGGCCATTTTCATTTTAGTTGTTTGGATTTTGAATTGAGTAGTTGTTTTTAAAAATTTTCGTGTGTTCTTATTATAAAAAAATGACTAAGGAGAGATTTCTGACCTGAAATTTTTTAAGGTTAGGTAGAATCCAAAGAGCTGTTTTGTGTCATTTTACCATTTTGAATTATTGGACCAATCATTAATAAGCAGTCAACTGAGTTTATGAATGGCTCAAATTGTGAACTCCAACTACCAACTGACTGAACTCCGAACTCTCGGCGTCAACTGAACCTCAACTGACTTTATGAATCGGACTTAACTTTTCTAAACTATTAAAAATAAGGCTTGTTTTATATGTAAAATTTGTAAATTGTAAAAATTCTCGAGGCCAGAGGTTCAAGCACTGATTGGGGAATATGTGTTTGTATTTTTCTATATTAATTATAAAAACTTAAAAAAATTCCAACAATTTAAGAATTGACCCCTAGGTGCTTGTCAGCATCGCAATTTGTAGGATATTCAATCCCTCCAAAATTTTTAGGAGTCATTGCACAGGCGTTTATGGACGCCTTGAAGTTAGCCAATTGACGTAAGCATCGGCTATGTCATGTTTTGAAACGAGGTAAAAATCTCGTTTTGAAAATAATGCTAAAATGAGACATTTTATGTCATTTTTTGTTAAAATTTTGTTTTTTTAATTGAGAAATTGTTTCTTAATGTTATTTAGTTTTTACTAAAATATTGACAATAAATTCACAATTTAAACCTCTGTGAACGGTATTTCATCGTATAACGCCCATAAATTCGAAAATATATATATGAAACGTCACCAATTGATGACGTATTTATTGAACCACACTGTTTCGAAACATATAGCAGGAAAATTCGCCTCCAGTGTGTCGCCTCGTTCGTTAGCCAATAAAGAAACATTGGAGTTCCGTCAGAGGCTTCTTACCCCTTTATTGAGGTCTGTTTACTTGCGGCATCATTAAAGTGGTACCTACCTACCTCACCTATAGTAGAGGTATTGGGATACGCGGATGACATAGGAGCAATCATTAGAGACAATCCAGAGAGTGAATTCTCTGGAAAGATACAAGAAGTAATAAACACGGGAAAAGATTGGTGTGACATGGAACAGATGTCTGTAAATCCCAGCAAAACAGTTATTATACCGTTCACCCGTAAAAGGAAGCTTGATTTCCTGACTCCTCCGGAGCTTAACGGTGAAAGAATTCCATTTGCATCAGAGGGGAAATACCTAGGGGTTACTCTAGATAAAACTCTTACCTGGAATGCCCATATGGAAAAACTAACCCGCAAAGCCACACTGTCCTTATGGACTTGCAAAAGAATTTGCGGAAAAACCTGGGGCACTAGCCCCAAACAAATGTATTGGCTGTATATAACAGTCATCAGACCCATGATTGCGTATGGCGCAATAGTCTGGTTTGAGAAGGGACATCAAAGAACCTCAAGGGCCAAACTAACCAGCTTGCAACGACAAGCCAGTCTTGCCATATGTGGTGCAATGAGCTCTAGCCCATCGACTGCGCTTGAATGCTTACTAAACTTACCTCCGCTTCACATTTTCTTAGAGGCGGAGGCACGAATAGCAACATACAGAATAAGAGTCACCCACCAGGATGGCAGGGCAAACAAAGTGATATCAACAGCCCTAATAAGGGAACAAGAGTTGGATGCAACTCTAGGAATGATATCCGACGTCATGCCCAACACGGTGTACAGCAGAAAGCTATACAACATTATCCTCCCGGAGAGGGAGGACTGGTTAAAGAACAGGACCAATATTTCAAATAACGATAGCTTCTGGTGTACCGACGGATCCAAAATGCCTTCGGGCGTTGGATCTGGAGTTGTTAGTATTCAAGAAAAAGTCGAGATTAAACATAGTCTCGGCCAATTGGCTACTATATTTCAGGCCGAACTCGTACCCATTGAACTGTGTGCCCGGTGGATTACTGACCACGAATGGACCAACAGGACAATAAAAATCTTCTCCGGCAGTCAAGCAGCCTTAAGAGCGCTTGATTCAACCATATTAAAATGGATGGAGAATAGCTTCCAACAATACTGGATAAATATGCCAGAACTGGCTCACTCTAAAGAGTTCATTAAAGGACCTTGTAGAAACAGAGCCAGGAACATTATTGGACTTACCAGACAGGAGATACGTATTGTGACTGGTCTTTATACGGGTCACTGTCGACTGAGAGTACCAATGCACAGAATGGGACTAACAGAAGAGACCGAATGTAGACTCTGTATGGAGGATGACGAAACAGTCAGACATGTACTCAGAAGATCTGAACAGTGTCTCACCCAAACTGATAGCCGGCCCTTTTGGAGGATTAGGCATACAGTGGTGAGAAATCACTCAAAAGTGAGCCACAATAGACCCACTGGTGGTCGCAGTGGAAGGGCTGCAAGGCCCACTCACATATGAATTATCAATGATCATCATCACCTCACCTATTTGTATATACAACAATTGTTTATATTCCTAGTACTTACAGGCATATCGTCTTCCTTCTCCTTGCTTTGCTTCGTAAGCACTCTTATTTGCTTCCTTTTCGTTTCCCTCGATCTTTTTCGATCCAAAACAGTCGTGGAACCTCTTGGATGGTTCTTGTCTTGACCTGGAGACTCGTCATGTAGAAATGACACCGTTGCACTTGGGCTGCTATTTTATATGAAACCAAACAGAAAAAAATTGGATTCTAATTCTTTAATAGAACGAATACATTTCACTTTATATTGCGTTTATAGACTTTGAAAAAGCTTTCGATATCATTGGGCACTGGGCGTAAAAGCATCTTTAATTAATAGTCGAGTACACCAAACAAAAATAAATGGATCCATGATGGATCTGATACCTTCCTAGCCAATTTGTACACCCATTAGTGAATTCCACGCTATATATCAGCATTGAAACCAGTTTTTGTTAATATCTCAGAAAGGGAAGCTCATACAAAGCTCAATGCTCCGTTAAGAAGTTAGCATATTTTCAATTTTTACACTGTCAAGAAACTGTCATTAGCATTAATGGATTTTGACCAAAATCCAATCAGCTCTTTACAGCATTGTACTCTATTTTACCTGAAAAATTCATCGGTGTAGCGATTTAGGAGCTATCGTGTTACAGACATACACACACACACGGATAGAATAACACATTTTTGGCGTTATCTTAAACATTTTTTTTCGTCGAAAACAATACCTTACAATACCTTTTCTAGCCATTGCTGCCATTGAGGTTTGGCAGACCACCTCACTACATCTTTCACCGATTATAATTATTTAGTCTACCTATAAGAAAGTAGGAAAATCCCAAATTTAAAACTTTTCTGATGTGTAGTTTTTTTAAATTAAGTTTTAAAATTAAAAAAAAACTGCCATTTAGCTTTAACATGTAATAAAAAGAATTAAGAGAACCAATTTCACTGTTTTTATGACTTACTTGAAAGATTTTTAAAAAAATGTAAAACCTAAAATTAAAAAAAATATATTTTTATAAATTTTCGAAAAAAGTTTTTTTTTTTATTTTTTTAATATTATTCCTTAATGTTGACGCAAGATCCTTACCAAATTTCAGGATAAACTAATAATGAGTTTATACCAAAAATGGTAATAATTAAAGAACTGTCATGGAAAAATAGTAGGAAAAGGATCATTTTCTTAATAAAATATACAAAACAGAAATTTTAGAGGAAAATAATTGAGGAGCAGATTTTCTATATGCATTTTGTCCATTTTTTCACATTTTTAACCAAAGATGCCATCGCAACCTACATACATAGAGCAACAATATTATGCCACAGAAGATGTACATAGGTATAATCCTTGAATGATTTTTATCCATATTTTAGGTATATTTTAAACTTTTCGGTTAATTTCTTGTCAAACGCATAGCAGTTTTTTTTATTTACCAAAATTACAAAAATTGACAAAATGCATATAGTCTGCTCTTCAATTGGATTATTTTAATCAGTGTGTTTTATTTTAGACTAATAGTTCTAGAGTTATGAGGCATATTTTAACGCCATATTGGATTTCGCTCCAATACTTAATCTACCTTCATGGTTTTATGTAGTTCTCTTAAAAACTAACCATTTTCCGATATTTAGTTTCGCTAGACTGTGGATAAATTTATTCCATTTTAACTATTACCTTTTCTCCATTTCTGTTTCTTTCTTTTTTCTTTTACTATCTGCAAATGAAAAATAATAAAATAAGGTACGGTCGACCACTTTTTTAATTTTATTTTAAAATTGACAACTCGTCTGGAAAGCCGAGAATTTCAGCTTGCTTGAAAAAGTGCTAAAGAAAATCATATATCATATGAATATATCATGGTACCTATTTTAAACCATGCGGGGGTGCCAAACAACGAAAAAAGTGCGTTGTATTCTACAAAAAAATAAGATAACATTAAGAAAGTGGGCAAGTGTACTTGCGTATAAGGCTAAAGTAAGGAATATTGGTGCTAGTGCACTCAACCATTTATGTAGAAAAAACATATTAATAGATAGTTTTTGGTCATGCCAAAAACGGCCGACGACTAACGCAACTTGACACAGTTGACATTTGAACGTCACATGTAGTTAGCGGCTTCCGTGGAACGCCGCAAACTCACGGACGGTTAACATAGGATTTTTGAGATACGTAGAACGTGCGCAATTGTGTTTTAGCGAGCTTCTATTAAATTCCGCGCCATTTGGTGGCGCAGGCTGCACAGGTCACAACATTGTTGAGCGCACGGTCCCTATATACTGTGTGTTGAGCGGCACCAGGGACAGATGGAAGAACATTAAGCAATCTCTGGCGGAACCCATTTCTTTCACAAAGGGGATAATGGGGTAATAAGTAATAGGAAAATTTTTTTTGCTACTCTTGCAGTTTGTCTTTTGTCATTTGAGATATCTGAAAAAACCTTTCAAATTTTCTACTACAATATTAATAAAGTTTTAGCACTTTTGTTTTTTACAAGCAAACCATTTCAAATATTTTTTTTGTCTAAAGGAAACACTTTATTTTCAGTTTTAATGCTTAAGTTTGCTGTCAAATGTAAGACTTTCTATGTATTGTTTTAAATTTTGCCTGTCATAAGCAAGTAGTTCAGAATGGAAATGTTTCTTATTACCCTTTCGTTTTGATTATCGTGGGATAATGAAAAACATCGCAATGGGGCAATAAATATATATAATTTTTTATTGTATATTGATTTGAGTACTTAGTGAAGTTGCCTTCAAATTTGGCAAAAGTGACCTATGTTAAGCTTTAGAAATGGCAAGTTGCAAAAATATTAAATGTCATCTAACTTAAATAGTCCACAGCACACCGATCTATTTTTTAAGTGATAACTAACAGGCTAAATTTTCGTACTTATATTATTTGGCCGAGACACCTAACTTTTTCCCCGCAAAAATACTTGAAAGTGATTCCTAGCAGAGTGTGCAGGCGTAGACATGCTTCGTGCATCGGACTGACTAAACCAAACATATGATTTGTAGAACAATATTGCCATTAACTTTTACACATTAAAAAAAAAATTGGATACTAATTCTTTAATAGAACGAATACATTTCACTTTATATTGCGTTTATAGACTTTGAAAAAGCTTTCGATATCATTGGGCACTGGGCGTAAAAGCATCTTTAATTAATAGTCGAGTACACAGATTTATTAGCCAATATAGCGAAGCAACAACATCAATCAAAATCCACGAAGGAACCAAGCCAATCCGCATAAGAAGGGGTGTCAGCCAGGGTGACACAATATCCCCTAAACTATTTGACCAGGCCCTACAAAATATTTTCAAAAAATTAGATTGGGAAGAAATAGGCATTAAAGTAAACGGACAATATTTGAACCATCTAATATAAAGCCTTAATAACAGGTAAGAAAGAAGAACTGATAAAAAAATGCTGGAATAACGGGATACAGCAGCTAAAAATATAGGGTGAGTATGACTACACTAAAACTAAAATCATAACAAACACAGATGTAGATATCACGATCAGAATAAACCAAGAGAAAATAGAACAAGCACAGGAATATATACCTAGGCTGGGACAAATTAATAAACTAAAAAAAGAAATCCAAAACAACTGAAATGAAGAGACGAGTAAGATTGGCTAGGCAGCACTCGGTAAATTAAGCTACCTATTTAAAAATAAAAAAATATCCTCAGTAATTTATAATTTTGAGATAATTTGAGAGCTAATAGCTGTTTGTTTTTTTCTCTTGTCTATAAAATGTATGTTTTAAAGTAAATGGCAACATTGTGCCCCAAAATCATATGCTTGGTTTGGTTAGTCCGAAGCTCCAAAATTTCTTCACCTGCGCATTCTGTTAGAATAGGCGTCTTGGCCTAATAAAGCTATGTACGAGAATTCAGACTGTTAGAAATCAATTAAAAAATACACCGATGTACTGTGGACTATTTGCGTTATATGCCATTTAATATTTCTGCAACTTGCCATTTTTGCTGCTTTACATAAGGCACTTTAGTAAAATTTTAAGGTAACACTACTCAAATCAAAGTGCAACAAAAAATATTATATTTCTTATTACCCCATTACGAAGTTTCCTGTTATCCCACGTTAGTCAAAACGAAGGAATAATACGAAACATTTCCATTCTAAACTTGTTTATAACAAGAAAAACCACAAACAACGTATTAAAACTGCAAATAAAGTTTTCCTTTAGACAAAAACTCCTCCATCATCCCCTAATGAATATCACGATTTTAATAGTCTTGCACCCCAAACGACAGATAACCGCACCGTCGGCGTCGACAAAACCGGTACCAAAAATGCTATTTTGAACTGTCAAATATTGTTAAAGTTGTCGTTGTCGGTGAAGTTATCGCGCCTAAATTTGGCACGACCAAAAACTCTCTATTAAAGATGTCTTTTACGTGCATTTATGTTTTACGCGAAAAATGATAATAAATTTTACTAAAAATTTATTAAGCAATAGCTTAAATAAAACGTAAATTAAAAAAAAAAGATTTAAGTAGTTAGCTGCCTGAAATTTCCGTTAATTTGTTGTTATAAAGGAACTACCATGTGCGCCAAAACAATCAAAATATCTTTAATTGTTCATGGTGTTTTAATTTTTTCGGCAAATTTTCACAGAAAGCTGCAGTTAACATCCTATTTAGTGCTCTAGGTTTTGTTTAATCCTTAAGTTTAACTCTTAGAACATTGAACTAGATTGTCCGTAGGTTTAACTTGATGTTTATACGTAACCATAACTTATTTGACCTCTATAAACTTAGCATTACAACTTAAGAATTGGATATTCGCAATATATGCATTAATTGTCGTAAATTTGTCGTGAAAGAAAAAAATCTGTCGCGCCACCCGTTTGCCTAAAAAGGGGTGGTAAAGCTAAGTTGAGTCTCAACTTATCACTACCACCCTAGAAAAAATGAAAATTTTCAAAAACCAATATATGAAATAATTGTCGTAAATTTGTCGTAAAAACAAAAATTTTCTCGCGCTGCCCGTTTTCCTGAAAAGAGAGTGTAATGCTAACTTGAGTTTCAACTTAGCACTACCACCACCCCAGAAAAAATTAAAATTTAAAAAAAAACTAATAAATGCATTAATTGTCGTAAATTTGTCGTAAATTTGTCGTGAAAGAAAAAAAATTATCGCGTCATCCGTTTTCCCGGAAACGGGCAGTGAGCAATTTTAAGATCTGTCAGCCATATCTCAGTGATCTTTAAGCTCTTTCACAAAACTTGCGATGATGTAGGTGGGTGATGTTTAACCTTTTTGCGCGATTGTAAATTTTTGGTGAAACAATCATTATATTACGTCGTCGTTGGTTTCAACTATCAAGCTAACGCCAGGATTTTGCGTTGTTTTACAAATTACGAAAACTTCTAAAAAAATATTATGTTGTCCATTAGCGCCAACCATACCCCCCCCCCCCCCCCGTTCTTCCTTTGACCTTAAGCCATTTTGCTATAGAGAACGAATATAGATAAGTTTTATGTTACCACAACATATTCACGTAATACTGGGTACCTACTAGCTTAATTTATTTTATTGTAGGCAAAAGCCCCACCAACCCTCGTTACACTTTGCCAAACTTTTAGGAACCCCTCCAAATCATGTTACGTAATTAATAGGCGACACCTAATAAAATAAAAATCAAGCATAGCATAGACAATGACTGGGAAAAAAACATTTCGGACGCGTGTGTGAACGTGGTATGTCGACTTGGTAACACAGCTCTGGGTGCCTATTCTTGAAGATTCTTGAGGTGAGCGAAATTTTCACCTTTATCGTTTTCATCGTGAAATAATTACGCGGGCATTACGCCCCCTTTTCGGGTGGCGCAAGAAAATTTTTGTTTTCACGACAAATTTACGATAAATTTACGCTAATTAGCTTAGATTAGTTTTTGAACATTTTATATTTTTCTGGGGTGCTAGTTGAGACTCAACTTAGCATTACATCCCCTTTTCAGGAAAACGGGAGGCGCAAGAAATTTTTTATTTTCACGGCAAATTTACGACAAATTTTGGAAATTTTTATTTTTCTTGGGTGTTAGCTCCCGCTAAATTTCGCGGTTGTTTTTAAATTTTAAAACCATACAATTGGATGAAGGACAGAGTACATTTTTCGCGCATTTTGACATGCGCACCAAGAATCAGAGAGATCCTTTCTACCGCCTCGAGAAAAATGGCGTGTTAATTACTTTCTCCAACTATTACAAATTTCTACACTTGAAAGTGCTCGATTTTGGTGTACTGAAGCATAGAACTGGAACTTCAGCCCTTCAGCTACGTGGTGCCATCATTAGATCTTGAAAGGGGCCCCTGGAACGTGGAGAAATTGGCTGCAAACTGGTGAGTACTTTGTTTCTCATTTCCGTTGTGTGGGTACCAGCAATTAACCTATGGACCTTTAATTATTTCGTGATTTCGTATCAATATATTTATGTTTGTTCGCGCTTTCATTTAATAAAATATATAGAGTCCATTGCAGTTATCGTTTTTCTAACTGCGGGCATACATAAAGTGTCCTTCGAACCAAATAAATAAATTTACTCCATACGACGGTATTTTAAGCAGCCACACGGCCTTGAATTTCGCCAATCGTATTGAAGCGTAGGTTTCGTTCGACCTTCGTTTTTCGGCGCAATTCACCTGTTTTCGGTCCGCTGCTATGGTAACGCAGGGTCTACCGCGTGGTCATTTCAGTAAACAAAATCGAGGATCAATCAAAACAAACAAACAACATTTCTGTGATTAAATTTGTTCCATACCATTTCGATATTTAAAACAATTTTCATCAATTGCGATAAATTAGTGCATATTTTCGACAATTCGTCATTTTTTCTATTTCAGAAGCATTAATTTAACGTTAATTGTATATTTACCGACAATTTCGTCATTTCAAAGGTAAAATCATGTCTATCAAAAAAGCCGTGCAAAAACGCAAGGGTTTTTTATCTGCGATCACCGAGTGTTATGTGTTTTCACAAACCGCGGCAACGGACGCAAAAGCGAGATACGAGTTTCAAGTGAGGTATTCCGATTTGGATGAAACCTTCGATAAATGCATGCTGGCACATAATGATGTCATTATGTTGATAGACGACTCGGACGACGAGGAGTTTAAAACGCAGGATGCGATCCTTGCAGAAGCTCGTAAATATTTTTATGCGTGTAAGGGGGCCTAGTCTGAAATATTTCCGGTTGAGGCCCCAACCTTTTCGGGATCATATGTTCGTCAGAACGAATCTGAAACTCCAAAACTCAAAGAGTTAGGTATTCCCATATTTCGAGGTGATAAAAAATTATGGCCAAGCTTTTTCGATCTTTTTAATAACATTATAGATCAAAATCAAAGTCTACGTAACGTTCGAAAACTTCAATATTTATTTTCATATCTCGAGGATGAGCCTTTAAAATTGATATCAGGGATTAGCTTATCTGATCAAAATTATAAAATTGCTTACGACAAATTAGTCAATAGATATCAAAACAAGCGAGACCTCGCAAATAATGCTTTAAGCACAATTATGAACTCTACATTAAAAAACGAGTCAGCTAAAGAATAACGTAATTTAATTGACACCTTTTCAGAATCCCTAGAAATTTTAAAATCACTTAGCTTTGACGTTGACAGTTGGGACTATGGGGATTATTTTTTTCATTCTGTTAGAAAAATTGGATATTCCGACGCGTTCAAATTTCGAAATGAGTCACGCCAATACTAATGCCGAAATTCCCACTTTTCAGTCACTTTTTCAATTTCTAGAAAAAAGATGTAAAGTTTTGGAATCACTTCCTCAATCAACAGCACCCAAAAAGGTGCCTACCTATCAAAAATCAAATTCTATGCCAAATCAGTTTGGGCAAAAGCCTACCTATAAATCATCCAATTCGCCTTTTATAGGACTGGCTGGCACCTCACTAATTCAAGTACGGGACTAAAATGTTTCCGGTGTAATCAAGGTCACGTGCTTTCGAAATGTCAAACATTTCTTGACCTATCGCCTATCGATCGCCTATCTTTCGTCAAGCAGAAAAAATTATGTCTAGCGTGTTTTCATCCCTCGCATGGGGTAGACACGTGCAAATCAAAATATTCATGCAGGACTTGCAATAGTAAAAGGCACCACAATTTAACTCATATCTTAGAAACTAATAAAGAGTCTGGAAGCCAAGATACTAGTCCTGTCATTCACACACCACCTGTCAATAATCTTCATGTGTCATTAAATACCTCAGGACCTTCAGGTACCTTTCTTTTATGCACCGCCATAATAGATGTTATGGACGGTTGCGGAAATTTTCAACCTGTAAGGGCACTGCTTGATTCTGGATCACAGACAGGATTCATCAGTGAAAAGTGTATTCATCGTCTTAATCTTCCTAGGCGAAGTTACACCACTGAAATATTCGGATTAAATCAAATGTCTTCTCTTACTTCCAAAGGGCTCGTTCAATGTCACATTAAGCCACAAGGACAGGTCAATCCTTTACTAAATTTCGAAGCAATTGTTGTTCCACAACTATGTTCCAATATGCCTACATTCACTTTGAACGATAATCAGTGGAAACACTTGGAAAACCTTAAACTTGCCGACCCATCTTATTTCAAATCTAGACCTGTGGACCTAGTTATTGGTTGCGAGCTATTCGCACAGATATTCAAGGAGGGCAGGGTTCTTGGACAAATAGGGCAACCTTCAGCCCTTGAAACCATCTTTGGCTGGGTCGTCATGGGAAAAGTGGACGAAAGGTAGTCTTACGGAACGAACCAGTTTTAACGAGTCATTCACCTCCTTTGGAGGTCATTATCCCTAGGTTTTGGGAAATCGAACATTTGCCTAAAAAACAAATATTATCAAAGGAAGAAAAACAAAAGGACAATGAATATAGCTACATGGAACTTACAGGGTGTGAATCAAAAGTTGGACCTTATTGCAACCGAAGTGCAGAATTGTAAGATCGATATCATTGCACTTACAGAGACAAAAAAGAAAGGAACAGGTACGAATAGTGTCGGCAATTTCGTCCATATATTCACTGGAGTCCCAAAAGAAAGAAAAGCAACCAGAGGGGTATCCTTATTAATAAAGAAAAACCTAAAAAATAAGATTCCCGACTACGATTGCATTAGTGAAAACATACTTCGAGTGAACATGAAGATGCTTGGTCATAATATAAGCATAATAGCAGTCTACGCACCATCAGATGACGAAAAAGTAGCTACAAAACAACTGTTCTTTGAACAACTTGATGAGACTATCACCAAAATCGGTAATACCAGAGAAATAATTATGCTTGGCGATTTTAATAGCCGAACTGGTAGACAAACCCAGAGCAAAGTGATAGGACCATTTGGAGAAGAAGTAACAAATGATAATGGCTTCAGACTGATGCAATTGTGTGAAACCCACAACCTAAAAATAAATAATGGTTTTTTTAGGCATAAGGATATTAATCGATATACCTGGATTCAGCCAACAAGAAATCTTAAATCAATCATTGACTATGCTATAGGTGGACAACACTCGCAATTAAAGTGGTATGATGTGCGAGCACTTCGTGGTATTACCTGTGGATCTGACCACCATCTGGTAAAAGCACAAATACTATTCCCTTTCAGAAAAACACATCAGGACGAAAGTATTGAAGAAAATGAAAACCTAGAATGCATCGAAGACAATCAAAAATACAACTTTAGAAGTCTAGAAATCGAAAGTACTCAAAGATTGTATCAGAACCGATTAGATAAAAAATTAATAAACACAGAACACTCATTTGAAGAGATATACACAAACATAATAAAAAGCTTGAAGGAAGCAAGCATCGAAGCTGTTGGATACCAAGATAATAGAAATAGCAGGGAGATGTGGTGGACGGAAAAAATACAGGAAATGGTCAAAGAGAAAAAACGCACATACTTGAAATGGCTCAGTACTAAAGAACAAAGAGACCTAGAAATCTACAGGGAAACCAAAAGACAGCTGAGAAATTTGATACGCACAGAAAAAAATGAACTATTCGAGCGCAAATGCCACGATATCAATACACACGTAGGAGGTAGGCAGAGTTCTGAAGTATGGAAATTCATTTCTTCAGTAAAAAACCCAACAAAAGAAAAAGTAAACATCCAGATCATCAAACCAGAATAATGGACAGAACACTACAAGGGACTGCTGCAGAAAACGAGACCCGAATATCTGGCAGCCTCTCCGAGGAGAGACATAGAAGTGCACGGAGAGGAAGTAATCATCGAAAAAGAAATGATAAAAAATAGTATTAAAAAGCTTAAATCCGGAAAAGCTAGCGGACCTGGAGGAATATATGCTGAAATGCTCAAATATGGATCAGAGAAACTAATCGAAAATCTCACATATATTATCAATCAATGCATAAACGGACATCCAGTACCTGATGATTGGAAAGTTGCATTCATATCCTCAATACATAAAAAATGAAACAAGCTAGATTGCAACAATTACAGAGGAATTTCAGTAACTAGTACTCTCAGTAGATTGTACGGTAGGATTCTTAGAGATCTAATAGAGAAGGATTTTCATGAACAAGAAGAAGAAGAGCAAAGTGGGTTTCGTGCAGGCAGATCTTGTAGTGATAATGTTTTTTGTCTTAAACAAGTAATTGAGAAAAGGAGCGCCAGAAATATAGAGACTCATGTTACCTTTGTGGACCTACAAAAAGAATATGATACCGTTCCAGTAGAAAAACTATGGACAGTGCTAGAGCAGACTAATATCAATCATACATACATAAAAACGAAAAAAGAACTATACAAAGGGTCAAAATCTAAAATTAAAATTGGAAATCGACTTTCGAAAGAATTTCTGGTAACAAAAGGCTTAAGACAGGGATGTTGTATTTCTCCAACTCTTTTTAAAATATATATCGCAGTAGCTCTAAAAAACTGGAAACGGAAAGTGCACGGCATGGGAATACAACTTAACGACCGATTTGCCATATACACACTACAGTTTGCTGACGACCAAGTAATTGTAGCTAATGATAAAGAGGACATGGAGTATATGATGAGAAAGTTAATGGAAGAATACCAAAAGTGGGGATTAACAGTGAACGTCGACAAGACACAGTACTTATGTATTGGAAACGAATCCAGTGAGTTAGAACTAGACAATGGACAAGTAATATCTCCATGCAATGAGTATGTATACTTGGGTATCACATTTGATAAGACAGGAACAGACTGTAAAGAACTGGAAAAAAGAATAGTAAAAGCAAAAAAGGTTATTGGATGTCTTAACAGTATTTTATGGAGCAGAGAGATAAAAAAGAATGTAAAATTTAACATATATGAAACAATGGTGAAAAGCACGCTGTTGTATGGAATAGAGACTTGTCGCGTAACAGAAAAATACAAAACAAAAATGGAAAGTGTCGAAATGGATGGAGGCAATAAGAAGATCAATGAGAATATCTAGAACAGATCACATAAGAAATGAGATCATAAAAGAAAGAATGGGAATCGAAGGGAGCATAACGGAGGACATCACTAAAAGACAACTGATATGGTACGGCCATGTACAACGGATGAACGACGAAAGATTACCAAAGCAGGTCCTAGAATGGCAACCAATAGGGCGCAGAAAAAGAGGGCGTCCTAAACTAGAATGGCAACAGTCAATCCAAAGATCAATGAGTCAAAAAAATCTGACAGAAGATGATTGTCAGGATCGAAGGAGGTGGAGAATAGGCGTCGGACAACGTAGAAAAACGTTCTAAACCGACTAAATAAAAAAAGAAAAAAAAGAAAAACAAGCGGAATCAATATTTACTGCGAGTGTCGTACGACAACCGAGCGGTATATTTATGGTAGATCTTCCGTTTAAAGATAAAATAAACCCTGACTTAGGAAATACTTATCCGCAAGCTTATCGTAGATTTTTACTTCTAAAAAATAGATTACTCAAAAATCCTGATCTGTACTCTACCTATTCTATTTTTATGCAAGACTATATCGATTCTAATCACATGAATCTAGTTTTACCTAGTCAACCAAAAGTCGACGTATCATGTTTTTTGGCACATCATACTCTACCTATTCTATTTTTATGCAAGACTATATCGATTCTAATCACATGAATCTAGTTTTACCTAGTCAACCAAAAGTCGACGTATCATGTTTTTTGGCACATCATTGCGTACTAAAGCCGGAAAGCTTAAGTACAAAATTAAGGGTAGTCTGGGATTGTTCGGCAGTCACCCCAAAGAATATTAGTCTCAATGACACGTTGTTATCTGGGCCGAAACTTCAAAAGGATATTGCTTCTTTACTCCTTACGTTTCGTCTTAATCCTATTGCCTACATTGCTGATATCAAACAGATGTTCCGTCAAGTCTTTATCAATCCTTATCACCGTCCTTATCAAAGGATATTGTGGAGGTTTTCTCCACAGGACCCACTTTCAGTGTGGGAACTTTCTACTGTCACTTTTGGCATGACATTCTCACCTTTTCTAGCCATGCGTACATTAAATGAGGTGGCAGAGAGAGAAAAGGAACGTTTTCCTATGGCTAGTAGTGTTCTAAAAACGTCAATTTACATCGACGATATCTTGGGAACTAGCCCTTCGCTTTCTAAAGCCCTTTCCTTTCAGACGGAACTCAATGATTTGTTGAAGTCGGGAGGATTCGAACTTAAAAAATATGCAAGCAATTGTCCTGAGTTATTGGCAACATTGCCAGAATCCGATCGTCAAATGCCTCTCTCTTTTGACAAGGATGAACCACACTTTATCAAAGTTTTAGGCCTTCAATGGCATCCAAAAAACGACATTTTTTTTTATCAATGCCGAATGAAGGACAAACCCCCAACTAAACGTTCTATTTTATCTATCATAGGAACAATCTTCGATCCCTTAGGTTTTCTTTGTCCCTTGTTGCTACAAGCAAAATTTATTTTGCAACAGTTGTAGATATCAAAAATAGGCTGGGACGAAGAACCAGATTCTTCTATCATCGACTCTTGGAACAAACTTCGTTCTGAATTCCCGCTTCTTTCCAATTTTCAATTACCCCGACAAATCAAACTGTCGAAAACCAATACCTGTCAAATCATCGGCTTCTGTGACGCTTCAATTCGAGGCTACGCAGGCGTCGTATACTTTCGTGTAGAAGAGGAAAACAATATATCTGTTTCTCTCATATCTGCAAAATCTAGGGTCGCGCCTATAAAGTCACAAACTTTGGCTAGGCTAGAACTCCTAGGCGCATTTCTGTTAAGCGAATTAATTGACTTCGTTTTATCTAGCTATGAAGGAAAAATAACTTTTACAAATATCGTTACTTTCTGCGATTCGCAAGTCGTATTGCACTGGCTTTCATCCCCTCCTAATCGCTGGCAAACCTTTGTTGGAAATCGAGTCAGTAGAATCCAAGAAATCATTCCCTCAAACTCATTGCGCTACATTCCGTCTGCTTTAAATGCAGCCGATATTGCGTCACGAGGGGCCACCCCCTCACAGCTCATTTCACATGACATGTGGTGGAACGCACCGTCGTTTTTGTGGTCTCCCGAAAACGAATGGCCCGATTTTCATAAATCAAAAATGCTGATTGATTTCGGAGATATTAATCTGGAGGAAAAGCCAAAGGTCTGTTGCAATGCGATAATTGACGTTAACTTCTTAGATCAGCTTCTTATCAAATATTCATCTATATCAAAAATTCAACGTATCATTTGTTATGTCCTTCGAATAGTTAACCTTTTTCAAAACCATTCCTATCAAAAACCCACTAATCTACCGGACCAAAAAATTATTTTTGAAAATATTGTTTTTCCTACCACCGGTGAGATGCAAAGTGCGTTATACCTTCTTATCAAACGCGTTCAAGGTTCTTGCATTTCTGAGCTTTTTTCCGCGTTATCTAAGGATAAACCAATACCGAAACCTTTTCGAAAACTTTCACCTTTTCTTGATGAAAATAATATCATTAGAGTCGGTGGCAGATTACAAAAATCTGACCTTTTGTCTTATTCTGCAAAACACCCCGTCTTACTTTCGAGTAACCATCGTTTAACTACTCTTCTTATCGAGTCCACTCATCGACAATACCTTCATCCTGGGTTTAAAACATTACATAATCTGCTTTTACAGCAATTTTGGATATTATCTGCCAGACGGGCAATTCAAAGAACCATATCCAAGTGCTTGCAATGTTTTAGAATCAACCCTAAACCCTATAGACCGCCCATAATGAGTTCACTTCCCGCTCATCGAATCAATCAACTTAAACCTTTTTCGAGTGTAGCTATCGACTTTTGTGGACCTTTCTTTCTGATTCCTCATCGTTACCATTGTTGTAAAGCTTTCAAATCGTATGTCTGTGTGTTTGTTTGTACGGCCACACATTGCGTGCATTTGGAATTAACCATGGAACTGTTCACCGAAGGGTTTGTAGGTGCATTCCATCGATTCATTTCCAGACGTGGAAGCGTGACGCAATGCTGGTCAGATCAGGGCAGTAATTTTATAGGGTTTCGTAACCAATTACTTAATTACGCAAGAAGTGCGTCCACCAGACTTTCTATTCGTTGGCATCTGGGACCCCCTCTCAGTCCACATTTCAATGGCCTGGCAGAAGCTGGCGCCAAAAGTTTTAAAACTCACTTTGTTCGAGTTGTCGGCGACCAGAAGTTGTCCATCATGGAAATGTCGCATAGAAGCTGTACTTAATAGTCGCCCTTTATCTCCTGCCTCTTCAGACCCACACGATCTTCAACCTCTTACCCCTGGGCATTTTTTGACCCTTGAACCCCTTAATTCAGAAATTCCGGAGTCAGATTTGTCCCAGGTTCCCCTAAATCGGCTCTCGAGATAACAACTAATCCAAAAACTACATAATGATTTTTGGAAAAGGTATTCTGTAGAGTATTTGCATACGCTACAACAGCGACACAAGTGGGCTGATTCGTTCCCAAATATCAAATTAAATGATTTGGTTATCATATCGAGTGATCACACCCAATCACCTTTGAAATGGCCAGTCGGTCGGGTTCTCGAATTGCATTCCGGCGGAGACGGTCAAGTGCGTGTAGCGACGGTACGAACGGCTACCGGTGTTTACAAGCGGCCAGTTGTAAAACTGTGCCTCTTGCCGAATTAAAACTAATTTTCATTTTTCTACCTATTACCGGGTATTACAATAGGTTTTTCTTTATTTTTATATTTTTTGAATTTTTGTTTGTTTGTTTTGCCTTTTTCGGGTTTTCGTTATCTCTAAATAAACTTACCCTACTTATCTGTTTTTCATTCATTTATATTTATCGGTCGGTCATTTTTCTTATATCTATATCTGTCCGGCTGTTATTCTAAAATTGTGTGTTTTGGAGGGCAGTTATGTTAGCTCCCGCTAAATTTCGCGGTTGTTTTTAAATTTTAAAACCACACAATTGGATGAAGGACAGAGTACATTTTTCGCGCATTTTGACATGCGCACCAAGAATCAGAGAGATCATTTCTACCGCCTCGAGAAAAATGGCGTGTTAATTACTTTCTCCAACTATTACAAATTTCTACACTTGAAAGTGCTCGATTTTGGTGTACTGAAGCATAGAACTGGAACTTCAGCCCTTCAGCTACGTGGTGCCATCATTAGATCTTGAAAGGGGCCCCTGGAACGTGGAGAAATTGGCTGCAAACTGGTGAGTACTTTGTTTCTGATTTCCGTTGTGTGGGTACCAGCAATTAACCTATGGACCTTTTTTTATTTCGTGATTTCGTATCAATATATTTATGTTTGTTCGCGCTTTCATTTAATAAAATATATACAGTCCATTGCAGTTATCGTTTTTCTAACTGCGGGCATACACTTGGGTGGTAGTGCTAAGTTGAGACGCAACTTAGCATTATCACCTCTTTCTAGGCAAACGAGTGGCGCGACAAATTTTTTCCTTTGAGGACAAATTTACGACAATTAATGCATATAAATATTTCTTAAGAAGTTCACTTTTTTTCGTAATTTCTAAAACAACGCAAAATCCTGGCATTAGCTTGATACTTGAAAACAACGATTAATGAATATTTATATTAACAACACAAAAATTTACAATCGCGCGAAAAGGTTAAACATTATCACCCACCTACATCATCGCAAGTTTTGTGAAAGAGCTTAAAGATCACTGAGATATGGCTGACAAATCTCAAAATTGCTCACTGCCCGTTTCCGAGAAAACGGATGACGCGGATTTTTTTTTTCTTTCACGACAAATTTACGACAATTCTTAAGTGGTAATGCTAAGTTTATAGAGGTATTTATTTGGCGATAATAATATATAGGGTGTTCCAAGTTAAGTGTCATTTAACACATTGTTATCTTTGTTATTATTAAAAATAGAAAAAAGTTTAATTAGACAAACTAGTAAAAGTTTTGACGCTCTTTAAGATGCTTAAATCAAAAAAAACATCGAACATAGCGTTTTCGAGAATTCTAGTTTTTTCAAAAAACATAAAACAAATTTTAATTAAACACCCTGTCTTTTATAATTTTTTCTGATAGGTCTTTTAATTCGAAACAAAAATTATCTGTTGATTTTTTTTCCTAAAGTTTAAAATAATGAAGACATTCCAAATTCAATATACTTAGACTTCTCTCAACCAAATAAAATTTTAATACAAAATTTTGAAGTTAAAATATCTTCGTTATTTTTAACTTTAGGAAAAAAATCAAATAACTATTTTTGTTTAGAATTGAAAGACCGATCAGAAAGTTATAAAATACAGGGTGTTCAATAAAAATTTTTTTATGTTTTTTGAGGAAACTCTAAAACTCCAAAAAGCGATGCTCTATTTTTTTGATTTAAGTATCTTAAAGAGGATCGAAAATTCTACTAGTTTGCCAATTTACCAACTTTTTTTATGTTCAATAATAAAAAAGTTAGCAATCGTGGGCACTAAACTTGGAACACCCTGTATATAATATGGCAAAATTTCGTATGTGTCTTTAGTTTTAATTTTTAACACTTTAAAGTTTTAATGTATCTTGTTTAAATATATACCATCTTTGCCTTTGGTTTTAGGTTCCGCCTTTATAGACTTTGTAGATTTCACAGACTTGTTAGACTTAATGGAATTTCTGTCGGCATGTTGGTCTAATTCACTTTTGATTTCTTCACCTTGGTATTCTTCAAAGACGTCAGCTTCCATACCTTCAATCTATTTTAAAAAAGCTAATTTTGTTAACAAGGTATTAAATAAATAAATAAATAAATAAATTTACTTGTAAGTACTAGTCGCAGTTTAGTTCATAATTGATAGGTATAGCTATAAAGTACGACATGCTTCAACTTTTAGTTTTGATGCCCAAAGCGCACTTACGATATTATACAGTTTTGTATTTTCATGAATCAGGTTACTGGATAATTTTGTACCCAACTGCGACTAGTAGTTACAAGTTAATATAGCAGCTGGGTGTTTTTTTTATAAAAAAAAAAAATATTTCCAACTTTTAGGTTTATTTCTTATTCAGCCTTATAAAAAGCACTAAGCATTTACAATTAATTTAGCTTTACCCAGATAGTACGTGTAGATTTTCTACGGACGCGAACAGTGTTACCATCCATTGAGTGAAGGTGGGGGAGGAGAGAGGGAAAAACTCTTAAAGCGTGTGCCGAAAGAATTTTTGATATCGCTCTAAGTTTGTGAGAGGTATATCTACAACTATTACTAATAAGGAGAGCGGGGGAGAAGAGTGGGAGAGAAAGGGGAAAACTAGTAAAATGATGTTGGAAACACAGTCTTAAAGCGTGTGCAGAAAGAATTTTTGAAATCGCTCTATATTTGTTAAAGGTATAGCTACAACTATTACTAATAAGGAGGGAGGGGGAAACTAGTAAAATGATGTTGGAAAAAAGTCTTCAAGTGTGTGCAGAAAGAACTTTTGAAATCGCTTTATATTTGTGAAGTTATAGCTATAACTATTACTAATAAGGATGGCGAGGAGGAGAGAGGGGGGGGGGAAGTAGTACAATGGTGTTGGAAAAAAATCTCAAAGCCTATGCAGAAAGAATTTTTGAAATCGCTCTATATTTCATAAAATTATGCGAATATGGTTTTTGAATAGGGTGGGGGGAATGACAGGAAGGGAGATGGGTAGGAGCAGGGAGGAATGCAAAGTAAGTACAGCAAATTAGAGGACATTTACAATGGGTAATTCAATAAAATCGCCTGAAACATCATGTGACAAAATGGCGTCTGAAGACCGCCATGTTGATTCCTGTTTAAGAAAATATAGCCTACAGCACCTTCGGGATCAATAGCAATTCAACGACACCTTTTTTGTCAAAATCGGTTTAGCCGTTTAGCCTCTAGCGTGACACAAACATACATATTTACATACATAAATCAATCGAGAAAAAAAATGGAGTATTACTGGTCTAGTTAGGGAAGTTTTCGATTTACCCGCGTGGCTTAGTATAAAAAGTTTATTCTTTGTTCAAATTTATTATTTTATACGGTAAATGGTATAGATATCTGACAATTTCAATTTAAAAAAATGTATAAATATTTTTAATTTGTATCAAATCTGTTAAGAAAGTTATGGGTCGGAAATACATTTTTATATTTAATAAAATCTGTCGCATAATAATTGGAACAACATTTTTTATGTATGTAATACCAGCCTATTGTGTTTTTTACAATTTTCACCCATTTTCCTAGAAAATTTACTTTATAAATATTTTAAAAATGCCTAAATTCCACAAGTTATTTCTAAAAATCCCTAACGGATGAAGTCAAATGAACCTTACCAAAAAAAAAAAAGAGCTGGCTCCCAGTTTAACACGAGCCAGCTTCCCCGATTTTATGCATTTATTCGATGGGAAAATTATAAATCCTGGAGTATACTGACCACGGTTATGAAATTTTTTTGCACCAAATATTAATATCGGGCACAAAGTTGACCTACCTATTTAGGCCGGCATTAGATAGTTTTTGGTCGTGCCAAAAACGGCCGACGACTAACGCAATTTGACACTGTTGACGCTTGAACGTCACATGTCGTTAACGGCTTCCGTGTAACGCCGCAAACTCACGACATAAGAAGTTTGACGTACGTAGAACGTGCCCGATTGTGTTTTAACGAGCTTTTATTACATTCCGCTCCATTTGCCTTGCGCTGCGAGGGGTCATCGGCACCCTAAAATTTTGTACAGCGTCCAACAGGACTTGAGTACTGTTGGGTACTGTCGTGTACTGTCGAGTACTGTTGGGTCCTGTCGAGTACTGTTGAGTACTGTCGTGTACTGTCGAGTACTGTTGGGTCCTGTCGAGTACTGTCGTGTACTGTTGGGTCCTGTCGTGTACTGTCGAGTACTGTTGGGTCCTGTTGAGTACTGTCGTGTACTGTTGGGTCCTGTCGTGTACTGTCGAGTACTGTTGGATCCTGTCGAGTACTGTTGAGTACTGTCGTGTACTGTCCCAACTAACATTTATAGTAGCGGCTACATGTTCTAAAGGCTTTGCTACTTTCTTATAGTAGAAATGTGGTGATCCCAACCAAAATTTGTTACTTTTTAGTTCTAACTACTATTTAGTATCAGGAAATAGTAGATGTTTCGTAAAAACGACCCTCTACACTACTTCATAGGATTGTTTCTTGATAGTCGATTCTGATAGTCTTCTCTACCACAATAGGACGTTGCTAAAGTTTTACTTTCTTTTTAGTCGTTATTTCGTAGTCGCCCTGACTTTTATATCCTACTTAATTACCACTAGAAAGTTAAGCTTCATTGGAGTCCCAAACAAGTGTATCCGACAACTACATTATAACTTTAATTTTTACCACAAAAGTTTGTGTCATCAAAGTAACATCTGATGTAACAATGTAGACAAAATAACTTTTTGGATCAACTTTAAAGCCGCAACTACTTTCAAGTAACCTTTTCGACTATCAGGGAATATAGTTTGGGACGCCATGTTTTTATGTAAGAAAGAAAATTTAATATTTTTGTTGTCGTTTTATGAGCTCATATTAAAGAGCCAAACTATTTTATAAACAAATTAGTTGAAGCTTACCAAAAATGCTCTTCTTAAGCACCATTTGTTGGAGTTAACTGTCGATTATGAAAACATAACCTCCAAAATCACAACACAAAAATTCCATCAGCTACCAGAAAACGGCTCAATTTTACGGGCGCACCGGTTTTTTGCAATATATATAATGCATGTTATACAAAAAACTTTGCGTCGCACTCGAATTTTGATCCTCTGCTCGTAAATTCTCACACTTTTCGATAACATAGTTCATATTATAACCATAACCAAACAAAAAAACTAAGCGAGTCTGTTTACTGTTGTGTCCACCATATTGTGTAACAATTCTACCAAAAAGAAACGATTATATTATTTGCAACTACATCGCAACTTTTATGCCATTACGGAAAAAAACAGCCTCTACGACGTAGTAGATACCTGGCTACGACGTAGTAGTGTAGTTGTTACTACAGTGACTTTAAACACTTGGCCAAGTAGTTATAACCAGAAATTGGTTCCCCACTTAGGGAATTATAACGTCGCTGTATGGTATACTGAGACGTAGCGCGAGTACGTTGCGGTTACTTTTAAGAAATTCTTTCTAGTTGGGGTTTCGTCGTTACAACTTTAATTGTTTGTTGGGGTTGGGTCCTGTCGTGTACTGTCGAGTACTGTCGTGTACTGTTGGGTCCTGTCGTGTACTGTCGAGTACTGTCGAGTACTGTCGGGTCCTGTTGAGTACTGTCGTGTACTGTTGGGTCCTGTCGTGTACTGTCGAGTACTGTTGGGTCCTGTCGAGTACTGTCGTGTACTGTGGGGTCCTGTCGTGTACTGTCGAATACTGTTGGGTCCTGTTGGGTACTGTCGTGTACTGTCGAGTACTGTTGGGTCCTGTCGAGTACTGTTGGGTCCTGTCAAGTACTGTCGTGTCCTGTTGGGTCCTGTAGATTACTGTTAAGTACTGTCGTGTTCTGTTGGGTCCTGTCAAGTACTGTCGTGTCCTGTTGGGTCCTGTAGAGTACTGTTAAGTACTGTCGTGTTCTGTATGGAAAAAATTATAAAATTTTAATAATTAGAGACATAAAAAGGTCGTTTTGGTGCAAAAGCAGTGGCGGTCTGTGGGGTGCAAAGCTGGAGGAGCGAAAATCGACTTGAAGGTGGAAATTATGATTTTATTTAAACTATATTGAGTAATTGTAATTACACAATTAAGATCTGGTAAGGACCTACCCAGTTTTTAACTTTTTTTTTTCTTTCAAAAACTGTTTTTTTTTTTCATAATATTACTGAAGTAGGGATGCAGTTCTAAATAAATTTGTGTGTATGTATCGATAGTATAAGCTGTTGCACGCTCGACTGATGATCCAAAGGCCATGAGTTCGATTCTCACATAAAACTTTTTTTTTTCAAACAACTTTAAATTAAAATTTGCTAATGACTAATTAATACGGGATGCTTACGTGATGGTCATGAATATTTATACAGTGTCTCAAAATCTCTCTGCACTTTATTTGCATTAGAATTAACCTAATTCGTATTAAAAATAACGATATAACAACTATCAGATTCTCGATCAAATTTTTAACTTTTCTTTATTAAAATTAAAAAAACATATTAATAAAACAAAAAATGGAAATTATACACAAATTGGCAACGGTGGATACACTTTAATCAGCAGGCGTTGAAAAGCAAACGATCCCGCCCTCGATCCCGCCACTGCTTTTGCACCAAAACCTCGACCAAAACGACCTTTTTATGTCTCTAATTATTAAAATTTTATAATTTTTTCCATACAGAACACGACAGTACTTAACAGTACTCTACAGGACCTTCGACAGGACCCAACAGGACACGACAGTACTTGACAGGACCCAACAGAACACGACAGTACTTAACAGTAATCTACAGGACCCAACAGGACACGACAGTACTCAACAGGACCCGACAGGACCCAACAGTACACGACAGGACCCAACAGGACCACGACAGTACCTGACAGGACCCAACAGGACTGAATTATTTTGGTTCATATCATTCATTCATAAAAATATAAAAATAAACGGACTTTTTTTGTCTCGTTTTTTGTCCATACCAATAAAAATTTATTTTTGATAAAAGTTCAATAAAAGAGGGACGAAGAGGGATCAATTCCCTCGCAAAATACTCGATAAAGTATATTCAACTCGGTATTCAAAGTATTTTTTAGGGACACAAAGAAGTGCAAAGAAGACAAAAATACGCAAAAATATTTTACAATACCCTCGGTAATTGCACTATTAGTCTATGCTTCAGTTTAGATCTTGTAATGACCTACCCAGATTTTTATTTGGTTTTATATTCCAGATTGGATTCTTTTTAAATATTACTGACGCAATCGAGATGTAGCTCAAAAAGATATTCTATATAAGTTTATAGATAGCATAAAGTGTGGAGTGTTTGACTCATGATCCGCAGGTCATGGGTTCGAGGCCCACACCTAGCATTTTTTTTTCTTTTAAACAACTTTAATTAAAATTTATTAATTACCACTAGGTAGTTTTGGTTTAACAGCAATGTATATTTAGTATATTTTAAAGAATTTTGTTTTTGTATTGGACTCGATTGGAACCGATTAAAGATTAGCGCTTGAAAAGCAAACGATTTCAAATAGGTTAGGACGGGATAGGTTTCCGATCAATTGACCAAGGTTAGGTTTTGTTTCGGTTTGGTTTAACCTCGGGTTTAACAACGATTTCAACCTCCCAAAACGGGGACAGGAAAGTTTTAATTTTAAAAATTTCGCCTTTTATCCGACTTTTATCTAATATTCTCATTTTGAAATTCCCGCAGAGACAGTTTTACACGAGGTTTTACATTGGGATCGTTTGCTTTTCAACGCCTGCTGATCGACTGCTGATTAAAGTGTATCCACCGTTGCCAATATTTGAATAATTTCCATTTTTTGTTTTATTAATATGTTTTTTAATTTTAATAAACAAAAGTTAAAAAAGATCAATGGAGGCATTTTGGGTCAGTTAAAATAACAAAAAAATTCTATAGTTGTTATATCGTTATTTTATTTTTAATACGAATAAGGTTAATTCTAATGCAAATAAAGTGCAGAGAGATTTTGAGACACTGTATAAATATGCATGACCATCACGTAAGCAACCCGTATTAATTAGTCATTAGCAAATTTTAATTTAAAGTTGTTTGAAAAAAAAAGTTTTATGTGAGAATCGAACTCATGGCCTTTGGATCTGCAGTCGAGCGTGCAACACCTTATACTATCCATTCATACACAGAAATTTATTTAGAACTGCATCCCTACTTCAGTAATATTATGAAAAAAAAAGTTTTTGAAAGATAAAAAAAAAGTTAAAAACTGGGTAGGTCCTTACCAGATCTTAATAGTGTAATTACAATTACTCAATATAGTTTAAATAAAATCATAATTTCCACCTTCAAGTCGATTTTCCCTCCCCCAGCTTTGCACCCCACAGACCGCCACTGCTTTTGCACCAAAACGACCTTTTTATGTCTCTAATTATTAAAATTTTATAATTTTTTCCATACAGAACACGACAGTACTTAACAGTACTCTGCAGGACCCAACAGGACACGACAGTACTTGACAGGACCCAACAGAACACGACAGTACTTAACAGTAATCTACAGGACCCAACAGGACACGACAGTACTCAACAGTACTCTACAGGACCCAACAGTACTCGACAGTACACGACAGTACTCAACAGTACTCGACAGGACCCAACAGTACTCGACAGTACACGACAGTACCCAACAGTACTCAACAGTACACGACAGTACTCGACAGGACCCAACAGTACTCGACAGTACCCAACAGTACTCAACAGGACCCAACAGTACACGACAGGACCCAACAGTACACGACAGTACTCAACAGGACCCAACAGTACACGACAGTACTCGACAGTACACGACAGTACCCAACAGTACTCAACAGGACCCAACAGTACTCGACAGTACTCAACAGTACTCGACAGGACCCAACAGTACTCGACAGTACACGACAGTACCCAACAGTACTCAACAGGACCCACCAGTACTCGACAGTACACGACAGTACCCAACAGTACTCAACAGGACCCAACAGTACACGACAGGACCCAACAGTACTCGACAGTACACGACAGTACCCAACAGTATTCGACAGTACACGACAGGACCCAACAGTACACGACAGTACTCAACAGGATCCAACAGTACTCGACAGTACCCAACAGTACTCAACAGGACCCAACAGTACACGACAGTACTCAACAGTACTCGACAGGACCCAACAGTACTCGACAGTACACGACAGTACCCAACAGTACTCAACAGGACCCAACAGTACTCGACAGTACTCAACAGTACTCGACAGTACACGACAGTACCCAACAGTACTCAACAGGACCCAACAGTACACGACAGGACCCAACAGTACTCGACAGTACACGACAGTACCCAACAGTATTCGACAGTACACGACAGGACCCAACAGTACACGACAGTACTCAACAGGACCCAACAGTACTCGACAGTACACGACAGGACCCAACAGTACACGACAGTACTCAACAGGACCCGACAGGACCCAACAGTACACGACAGGACCCAACAGGACCACGACAGTACCTGACAGGACCCAACAGGACTGAATTATTTTGGTTCATATCATTCATTCATAAAAATATAAAAATAAACGGACTTTTTTTGTCTCGTTTTTTGTCCATACCAATAAAATTTATTTTTGATAAAAGTTCAATAAAAGAGGGACGAAGAGGGATCAATTCCCTCGCAAAATACTCGATAAAGTATATTCAACTCGGTATTCAAAGTATTTTTTAAGGACACAAAGAAGTGCAAAGAAGACAAAAATACGCAAAAATATTTTACAATACCCTCGGTAATTGCACTATTAGCGAGACTATTAGTCTATGCTTCAGTGTAGATCTTGTAATGACCTACCCAGATTTTTATTTGTTTATATATTCCAGATTGGATTATTTTTAAATATTACTGACGCAATCGAGATGTAGTTCAATAAGATATTTTATAAAAGGTTATAGATAGCATAGAGTGTGGAGTGTTTGACTCATGATCCGCAGGTCATGGGTTCGAGGCCCACACCTAGCGTTTTTTTTTCTTTTAAACAACTTTATTAAAATTTATTAATTACTACTAGGTAGTTTTGGTTTAACAGCAATGTATATTTAGTATATTTTAAAGAATTTTGTTTTTGTATTGGACTCGATTGGAACCGATTAAAGATTAGCGCTTGAAAAGCAAACGATTTCAAATAGTTGGTTGGGATAGGTTTCCGATCAATTGACCTAGGTTAGGTTTGGTTTCGGTTTGGTTTAACAACGATTTCAACCTCCCAAAACGAGGACAGGAAAGTTCGAGGTTTTAATTTTAAAAATTTCGCCTGTTATCTAATATTCTAATTTTGAAATTCCCGCAGAGACAGTTTTACATTGGGATCGTTTCGGGTCGTTTGCTTTTCAACGCCTGCTGATTAAAGTGTATCCACCGTTGCCAATTTTTGTATAATTTCCATTTTTTGTTTTATTAATATGTTTTTTAATTTTAATAAACAAAAGTTAAAAATTTGATCGAGAATTTGATAGTTGTTATATCGTTATTTTTAATACGAATAAGGTTAATTCTAATGCAAATAAAGTGCAGAGAGATTTTGAGACACTGTATAAATATTCATGACCATCACGTAAGCAACCCGTATTAATTAGTCATTAGCAAATTTTAACTTAAAGTTGTTTGAAAAAAAAAAGTTTTATGTGAGAATCGAACTCATGGCCTTTGGATCATCAGTCGAGCGTGCAACAGCTTATACTATCCATACATATACACAAATTTATTTAGAACTGCATCTCTACTTCAGTAATATTATGAAAAAAAAAAAGTTTTTGAAAGATAAAAAAAAAGTTAAAAACTGGGTAGGTCGAGGGGTAGGTCCTTACCAGATCTTAATAGTGTAATTACAATTACCTCGACAATTACTCAATATAGTTTAAACTCGAGTTTAAATCGAGGTTTAAATAAAACGAGAAATAAAATCATAATTTCCACCTTCAAGTCGATTATCCGAGCGATTTTCGCTCCTCCAGCTTTGCACCCCACAGACCGCCACTCGCGAGGCCACTCGCCACTGCTTTTGCACCAAAACGACCTTTTTCGTTTTTACCTTTTTATGCGAGATGTCCTCGGATATGTACGAGGAGATGTCTCTAATTATTAAAATTTTATAATTTTTTCCATACAGAACACGACAGTACTTAACAGTACTCTACAGGACCCAACAGGACACGACAGTACTTGACAGGATCCAACAGGACGCGACAGTACTTGACAGGACCCAACAGGACTCAACAGTACACGACAGGACTCAACAGGTCCCAACAGTACTCGACAGGCCCAACGGCCCAACAGTACTCGACAGGACTCAACAGTACCTGACAGGACCGGACAGGACCCAACCGAGGACCCAACAGTACTCGACAGGACCCGACAGTACTCAACAGGACCCAACAGTACTCAACAGGACCCGACAGGACCCAACAGTACTCGACAGGACCCAACAGTACCCAACAGGACTCAACAGGACCCGACAGGACCCAACAGGACCCAACAGTACTCGACAGTACACGACAGGACCCAACAGTACACCACACCCTATAAAAAAAAATGGATAAAAAAGGATTTAAAAAAATGAATCCATTTTCTATCCGCTTTTTGAAATCCTTTTTCTGACCTTTGGGGGATAGAAAGTGTTAAGTATTAAAATGGATAACAAATTTTTAATTCATTTCAATACAGATCCTGGCATACAAAATAAATCCATTTTGAAACATTCTATCCTTTTTTATACACTTTATGGCATTCAAAGTAAATCCATTTCAATACACTTTTTGTCATTCAAAAGGAATCCATTTCTATGTCATTAAGGGGATTTATTTTTAATCCCCTTTAATCCATAAAATCTTTAACCTTTTGAATCCCCTTTTAAGAATAGAGAATGAATACATTTTAATACCTTCGAGATCTACATTTTCAATCCTTTCTTATCCAAAAAAAGGATTTCAAAAAGCGTATGCAATTAGCATTAAAAAGTATATAAACATTCAATCCATTTTAATACACTTTGTGGCATTCAAAAGGAATCCCTTTCTATCTCAGTAAGGGTTTTTATTTTTAATCCTCTGCAATCCATAAACTACTTATCCTTTTAAATCCCCTTTTAAGTATGCAGAATGAATACATTTTAATACCTCCTAGATCTACATTTTCAATCCTTTCTTATCCAAAAAAAGGATTTGAAAAAGCGTATTAAATTGGCATTAAAAAGTATACAAACATTTCATCCATTTTAATATACTTTGTGACATTCAAAAGGAATCCATTTCTATCCCATTAAGGGTTGTTATTTTGTATTCTCTTCAATCCATAAACTATTTATCCTTTTGAGTCCCCTTTTAAGTATACAGAATTAATACATTTTAATACCTCCAAAATTCACATTTTCAATTCTTTCCTATCCGAAAAAAGGATTTGAAATGGCGTATTAAATTGTCATTAAAAAGTATATAAACATTCCATCCATTTCAATACACTTTTTGGCATTCAAAAGGAATCCATTTCTATGTCATTAAGGGGATTTATTTTTAATCCCCTTTAATCCATAAAATCTTTAACCTTTTGAATCCCCTTGCAAGAATACAGAATGAATACATTTTAATACTTTCGAGATCTACATTTCCAATCCTTTCTTATCCAAAAAATGGCATTCAAAAGGAATCCCTTTCTATCTCATTAAGGGTTTTTATTTTTAATCCCCTGCAATCCATAAACTACTTATCCTTTTAAATCCCCTTTTAAGTATGCAGAATGAATACATTTTAATACCTCCTAGATCTACATTTTCAATCCTTTTTTATCCAAAAAAAGGATTTGAAAAAGCGTATTAAATTGGCATTAAAAAGTATACAAACATTTCATCCATTTCAATATACTTTGTGACATTCAAAAGGAATCCATTTCTATCCCATTAAGGGTTGTTATTTTGTATTCTCTTCAATCCATAAACTATTTATCCTTTTGAGTCCCCTTTTAAGTATACAGAATTAATACATTTTAATACCTCCAAAATTCACATTTTCAATTCTTTCCTATCCGAAAAAAGGATTTGAAATGGCGTATTAAATTGTCATTAAAAAGTATATAAACATTCCATCCATTTCAATACACTTTTTGGCATTCAAAAGGAATCCATTTCTGTCATTAAGGGGATTTATTTTTAATCCCCTTTAATCCATAAAATCTTTAACCTTTTGAATCCCCTTGCAAGAATACAGAATGAATACATTTTAATACTTTCGAGATCTACATTTCCAATCCTTTCTTATCCAAAAAATGGCATTCAAAAGGAATCCCTTTCTATCTCATTAAGGGTTTTTATTTTTAATCCCCTGCAATCCATAAACTACTTATCCTTTTAAATCCCCTTTTAAGTATGCAGAATGAATACATTTTAATACCTCCTAGATCTACATTTTCAATCCTTTTTTATCCAAAAAAAGGATTTGAAAAAGCGTATTAAATTGGCATTAAAAAGTATACAAACATTTCATCCATTTCAATATACTTTGTGACATTCAAAAGGAATCCATTTCTATCCCAATAAGGGTTGTTATTTTGAATTCTCTTCAATCCATAAACTATTTATCCTTTTAAATCCCCTTTTAAGTATACAGAATTAATACATTTTAATACCTGCAAAAGTCACATTTTCAATTCTTTCTTATCCGAAAAAAGGATTTGAAAAGGCGAATTAAATTGTCATTAAAAAGTATACAAATATTCCATCCATTTCAATACACTTTTTGGCATTCAAAAGGAATCCATTTCAATGTCATTAAGGGGATTTATTTTTAGTCCCCTTTAATCCATAAAATCTTTAACCTTTTAAATCCCCTTTCAAGAATACAGAATGAATACATTTTAATACTTTCGAGATCTACATTTCCAATCCTTTCTTATCCAAAAAATGGCATTCAAAAGGAATCCCTTTCTATCTCATTAAGGGTTTTTATTTTTAATCCCCTGCAATCCATAAACTACTTATCCTTTTAAATCCCCTTTTAAGTATGCAGAATGAATACATTTTAATACCTCCTAGATCTACATTTTCAATCCTTTTTTATCCAAAAAAAGGATTTGAAAAAGCGTATTAAATTGGCATTAAAAAGTATACAAACATTTCATCCATTTCAATATACTTTGTGACATTCAAAAGGAATCCATTTCTATCCCATTAAGGGTTGTTATTTTGTATTCTCTTCAATCCATAAACTATTTATCCTTTTGAGTCCCCTTTTAAGTATACAGAATGAATACATTTTAATACTTTCGAGATCTACATTTCCAATCCTTTCTTATCCAAAAAATGGCATTCAAAAGGAATCCCTTTCTATCTCATTAAGGGTTTTTATTTTTAATCCCCTGCAATCCATAAACTACTTATCCTTTTAAATCCCCTTTTAAGTATGCAGAATGAATACATTTTAATACCTCCTAGATCTACATTTTCAATCCTTTTTTATCCAAAAAAAGGATTTGAAAAAGCGTATTAAATTGGCATTAAAAAGTATACAAACATTTCATCCATTTCAATATACTTTGTGACATTCAAAAGGAATCCATTTCTATCCCAATAAGGGTTGTTATTTTGAATTCTCTTCAATCCATAAACTATTTATCCTTTTAAATCCCCTTTTAAGTATACAGAATTAATACATTTTAATACCTGCAAAAGTCACATTTTCAATTCTTTCTTATCCGAAAAAAGGATTTGAAAAGGCGAATTAAATTGTCATTAAAAAGTATACAAATATTCCATCCATTTCAATACACTTTTTGGCATTCAAAAGGAATCCATTTCAATGTCAATAAGGGGATTTATTTTTAGTCCCCTTTAATCCATAAAATCTTTAACCTTTTAAATCCCCTTTCAAGAATACAGAATGAATACATTTTAATACTTTCGAGATCTACATTTCCAATCCTTTCTTATCCAAAAAATGGCATTCAAAAGGAATCCCTTTCTATCTCATTAAGGGTTTTTATTTTTAATCCCCTGCAATCCATAAACTACTTATCCTTTTAAATCCCCTTTTAAGTATGCAGAATGAATACATTTTAATACCTCCTAGATCTACATTTTCAATCCTTTTTTATCCAAAAAAAGGATTTGTAAAAGCGTATTAAATTGGCATTAAAAAGTATACAAACATTTCATCCATTTCAATATACTTTGTGACATTCAAAAGGAATCCATTTCTATCCCATTAAGGGTTGTTATTTTGTATTCTCTTCAATCCATAAACTATTTATCCTTTTGAGTCCCCTTTTAAGTATACAGAATGAATACATTTTAATACTTTCGAGATCTACATTTCCAATCCTTTCTTATCCAAAAAATGGCATTCAAAAGGAATCCCTTTCTATCTCATTAAGGGTTTTTATTTTTAATCCCCTGCAATCCATAAACTACTTATCCTTTTAAATCCCCTTTTAAGTATGCAGAATGAATACATTTTAATACCTCCTAGATCTACATTTTCAATCCTTTTTTATCCAAAAAAAGGATTTGAAAAAGCGTATTAAATTGGCATTAAAAAGTATACAAACATTTCATCCATTTCAATATACTTTGTGACATTCAAAAGGAATCCATTTCTATCCCAATAAGGGTTGTTATTTTGAATTCTCTTCAATCCATAAACTATTTATCCTTTTAAATCCCCTTTTAAGTATACAGAATTAATACATTTTAATACCTGCAAAAGTCACATTTTCAATTCTTTCTTATCCGAAAAAAGGAATCCATTTCTATGTCATTAAGGGGATTTATTTTTAATCCCCTTTAATCCATAAAATCTTTAACCTTTTGAATCCCCTTTTAAGAATAGAGAATGAATACATTTTAATACCTTCGAGATCTACATTTTCAATCCTTTTTTATCCAAAAAAAGGATTTCAAAAAGCGTATGCAATTAGCATTAAAAAGAATATAAACATTCAATCCATTTCAATACACTTTTTGGCATTCAAAAGGAATCCATTTCTATGTCATTAAGGGGATTTATTTTTAATCCCCTTTAATCCATAAAATCTTTAACCTTTTGAATCCCCTTTTAAGAATAGAGAATGAATACATTTTAATACCTTCGAGATCTACATTTTCAATCCTTTCTTATCCAAAAAAAGGATTTCAAAAAGCGTATGCAATTAGCATTAAAAAGTATATAAACATTCAATCCATTTCAATACACTTTTTGGCATTCAAAAGGAATCCATTTCTATGTCATTAAGGGGATTTATTTTTAATCCCCTTTAATCCATAAAATCTTTAACCTTTTGAATCCCCTTTTAAGAATAGAGAATGAATACATTTTAATACCTTCGAGATCTACATTTTCAATCCTTTCTTATCCAAAAAAAGGATTTCAAAAAGCGTATGCAATTAGCATTAAAAAGTATATAAACATTCAATCCATTTCAATACACTTTTTGGCATTCAAAAGGAATCCATTTCTATGTCATTAAGGGGATTTATTTTTAATCCCCTTTAATCCATAAAATCTTTAACCTTTTGAATCCCCTTTTAAGAATAGAGAATGAATACATTTTAATACCTTCGAGATCTACATTTTCAATCCTTTCTTATCCAAAAAAAGGATTTCAAAAAGCGTATGCAATTAGCATTAAAAAGTATATAAACATTCAATCCATTTCAATACACTTTTTGGCATTCAAAAGGAATCCATTTCTATGTCATTAAGGGGATTTATTTTTAATCCCCTTTAATCCATAAAATCTTTAACCTTTTGAATCCCCTTTTAAGAATAGAGAATGAATACATTTTAATACCTTCGAGATCTACATTTTCAATCCTTTCTTATCCAAAAAAAGGATTTCAAAAAGCGTATGCAATTAGCATTAAAAAGTATATAAACATTCAATCCATTTCAATACACTTTTTGGCATTCAAAAGGAATCCATTTCTATGTCATTAAGGGGATTTATTTTTAATCCCCTTTAATCCATAAAATCTTTAACCTTTTGAATCCCCTTTTAAGAATAGAGAATGAATACATTTTAATACCTTCGAGATCTACATTTTCAATCCTTTCTTATCCAAAAAAAGGATTTCAAAAAGCGTATGCAATTAGCATTAAAAAGTATATAAACATTCAATCCATTTCAATACACTTTTTGGCATTCAAAAGGAATCCATTTCTATGTCATTAAGGGGATTTATTTTTAATCCCCTTTAATCCATAAAATCTTTAACCTTTTGAATCCCCTTTTAAGAATAGAGAATTAATACATTTTAATACCTTCGAGATCTACATTTTCAATCCTTTCTTATCCAAAAAAAGGATTTCAAAAAGCGTATGCAATTAGCATTAAAAAGTATATAAACATTCAATCCATTTCAATACACTTTTTGGCATTCAAAAGGAATCCATTTCTATGTCATTAAAGGGATTTATTTTTAATCCCCTTTAATCCATAAAATCTTTAACCTTTTGAATCCCCTTTTAGGAATAGAGAATGAATACATTTTAATACCTTCGAGATCTACATTTTCAATCCTTTTTTATCCAAAAAAAGGATTTCAAAAAGCGTATGCAATTAGCATTAAAAAGTATATAAACATTCAATCCATTTCAATACACTTTTTGGCATTCAAAAGGAATCCATTTCTATGTCATTAAGGGGATTTATTTTTAATCCCCTTTAATCCATAAAATCTTTAACCTTTTGAATCCCCTTTTAAGAATAGAGAATGAATACATTTTAATACCTTCGAGATCTACATTTTCAATCCTTTCTTATCCAAAAAAAGGATTTCAAAAAGCGTATGCAATTAGCATTAAAAAGTATATAAACATTCAATCCATTTCAATACACTTTTTGGCATTCAAAAGGAATCCATTTCTATGTCATTAAGGGGATTTATTTTTAATCCCCTTTAATCCATAAAATCATTAACCTTTTGAATCCCCTTTTAAGAATAGAGAATGAATACATTTTAATACCTTCGAGATCTACATTTTCAATCCTTTCTTATCCAAAAAAAGGATTTGAAAAAGCGTATGCAATTAGCATTAAAAAGTATATAAACATTCCATCCATTTCAATACACTTTGTGACATTCAAAAGGAATCCCTTTCTATCTCATTAAGGGTTTTTATTTTTAATCTTCTGCAATCCATAAACTACTTAACCTTTTAAATCCCGTTTTAAGAATGCAGAATGAATACATTTTAATACCTCCTAGATCTACATTTTCAATCCTTTCTTATTCAAAAAAAGGATTTGAAAAGGCGTATTAAATTGGCATTAAAAAGTTTTTAAACATTTCATCCATTTCAATACACTTTGTGGAATTCAAAAGTTGAATTGTTATTTTTAATCCCCTTCAATCCGTAAACTACTTATCCTTTTAAATCCCCTTTTAAGTATGCAGAATGAATACATTTTAATACCTCCTAGATCTACATTTTGAATCCTTTCTTATCCAAAAAAAGGATTTGAATAGGCGTATTAAATTGGCATTAAAAAGTATACAAACATTTCATACATTTCAATACACTTTGTAACATTCAAAAGGAATCCATTTCTATCCCATTAAGGGTTTTTATTTTGAATTCTCTCCAATCCATAAACTATTTATCCGTTTAAGTCCCCTTTTAAGTATACAGAATTAATACATTTTAATACCTCCCAAATTCACATTTTCAATTCTTTCTTATCCAAAAAAAAAAGGATTTGAAAAGGTGTATTAAATTTTTATTAAAAAGTATAAAAATATTCCATTGATTTGAATACACTTTTTGGCATTCAAAAGAAATCCATGTCCGGTCTAGGACAACTGGGCGCCGCCAACTCGGCGCCGCCAACTGGGCGCCGCCAACTCGGCGCCGCCAACTGGGCGCCGGGCCAACTGGGCGCCGGGCCAACTCGGCGCCGCCAACTGGGCGCCGGCCAACTCGGCGCCGGACTAAATTTTTTTTTTGGTAAAATGTGTAGAAGAAAAATAAAATATATTATTTATATAAAAACATCTTTAAAAAATCCTTTACGCAATTTTTTTTACAAGCTTTTATTTAGCTTCAGATGTTCTGTCTAACTAACTAACTATCTATCAAATCTTGTGAAGCGTGTTTGACACACGTAGTGGTCCCATGACAATACAACATTAAGAAAAAAATATCCTCCCACCCTACCCCCACCCCTTCTATAGAAAAATGTGTTTTTGACACACTTCCCGTTATCCGATTTGGATAAAATTTTGTATACACATAGTGGTCCGATGATAATACAACAATAAGAAAAAAATATCCTCCCACCCCTACCCCCACCACCTTCTATAGAAAAATTTGTTTTTGACACACATCCCGTAATCCGATTTGGATGATATTTGGTATACATATAGTGATCCGATGAAAATACAATATAAAAGAAAAAAATATCCTCCCACCTCTACCCCCACCCCCTTTCATAGAAAAATTAGTTTTTGACACACTTCCCATTATCCGATTTGGATGAAATTTGGTATTCACATAGTGGTCCGATGACAATACAACATTAAAAAAAAATATCCTCCCACCCCTACCCCCACCCCCTTCCATAGAAAATGCGTTTCTGACACCCTTCCCATTATCCGATTTGGATGAAATTTGGTACACACGTAGTGGTCCCATGACAATACAACATTATGAAAAAATATCCTCCCACCCCTACCCCACCCCCTTCCATAGGAAATGCGTTTTTGACACCCTTCCCATTATCCGATTTGGATGAAATTTGGTATACATATAGTGGTCCGATGACAATACAACATTGAAAAAAAAAATCCTACCACTCCTACCCCCACCCTCATCTATAGAAAAATGCGTTTTTGACACACTTCCCATTATCCGATTTGGATGAAATTTGGTATACATATAGTGGTCCGATAACAATACAGCAATAATGAAAAAATGTCCTCCCACCCCTACCCCCCACCCCCTTCCATAAAAAATGCGTTTTTGACACACTTCACTTCAAATGACTTTTATAAAATTTGGTATATGCATAAAGGTCCGATGGCAGCCCAAACAAAAAATATATTTCTACCTCTACCCCCACCCTCTCCTTTCCCCAATAGAAAAATGAGTTTCCAAATAATTCACGATCAGCGATTTCATTATAATCTAGAATAAACTCTTCTTTATTTATTTACCTCTGCATTTTTCTGCTAGATTGATTCTTGCAAATAGTGATATTTAATTGATACGGATATCTTATCGTACTAACATCGTCAAAATTTCCATTTTTTTAACTAATTTATTTGAAATTTGTTTTTGTTATGTAAAGTTAAATCCATTAAGTCGACTGTTGAATCTTGGTAGTTGTAGTGTTTGGTAACCTGGTAATACTACAATTTACGTTTATTATTACAACAATGGCGAATCCAGAAATCAAAATGGCCGATCCAAAATGGCGGATTTTCTTATTTACCAACCGATTTGTCTCAAACTTGAAATATTACATTGCTTGAGGTCATTTAACACAATTTTTAACTCAAACTTTAAAAAAACAAAATGGCAGATCCAAAATGGTGGACTTTTTTATTTTTGAAATTATACGAAAATGTTTTATGAGACAGAATATTGCATTTTTTGAGAACAATAAGTTGGTAAGCTAAAAAAAAAATTATACAAAGCTTTTAAAAAAATAGTAGGTAGGTACCAAGTTTTTTAAAAATTATTAAGATTCAAAAGTATTTCGTTAGTTCAGAAATGACAAAAATTAAATTTTTTATAAACGTAAAGTTTAGTACTCGTGAATGAAGAAAACAAAAACTGTTCGTGGCTAAGCGGGTGTAGAAAGATTTTGTTTCTCTTGTCTTTTTCCGTGGGCAGCTCGAAAGCTGTACACTTACGGAGGTCCAAGATCACACCATTAGATCGTGGACCCCTGTCGGTTTACAGCTTTCGAGCTGCCCACGGAAAATACAAGAGAAACAAAATCTTTCTATACCCGCTTAGCCACGAATTTATTTAAAAATTTTTTTACCTACTCTGTAAATCTTTTTAAATCTAAATCACTACCTATATGTATACCAAATTTCATCCAAATCGGATAACGGGATGTGTGTCAAAAACAAATTTTTCTATGGAAGGGGGTGGGGGTAGAGGTGGGAGGACATTTTTTCATTATTGCTCTATTGTTATCGGACCACTATGTGTATACCAAATTTTATCCAAATCGGATAACGGGGAGTGTGTCAAAAACACATTTTTCTATAGAAGGGGTGGTGGTAGGGGTGGGAGGATATTTTTTTCTTAATACTGTATTGTCATTGGATCACTATATGTATACCAAATTTGATCCAAATCGGATAATGGGAAGTGTGTCAAAAACTCATTTTTATATGAAAGGGGGTGGGGGTAGAGGTGGGAGGATATATTTTCATTTCCAAATTTCATCCAAATCGGAAAATGGGAAGGGTGTCAAAAACGCATTTTCTATGGAAGGGGTGGGGGTAGATGTTGGAGGATATTTTTTTTTTAATGTTGTATTGTCATCGGACCACTATGTGAATACCAAATTTCATCCAAATCGGATAATGGGAAGTGTGTCAAAAACTCATTTTTCTATGAAAGGGGGTGGGGGTAGAGGTGGGAGGACATTTTTTCATTATTGCTGTATTGTTATCGGACCACTATATGTATACCAAATTTCATCCAAATCGGATAATGGGAAGTGTGTCAAAAACGCATTTTTCTATAGATGAGGGTGGGGGTAGGAGTAATAGGATTTTTTTTTTCAATGTTGTATTGTCATCGGACCATTATATGTATACCAAATTTCATCCAAATCGGATAATGGGAAGGGTGTCAAAAACGCATTTTCTATGGAAGGGGGTGGGGTAGGGGTGGGAGGATATTTTTTTCATAATGTATTGTCATGGGACCACTACGTGTGTACCAAATTTCATCCAAATCGGATAATGGGAAGGGTGTCAAAAACGCATTTTCTATGGAAGGGGGTGGGGGTAGGGGTGGGAGGATATTTTTTTTTAATGTTGTATTGTCATCGGACCACTATGTGAATACCAAATTTCATCGAAATCGGATAATGGGAAGTGTGTCAAAAACTCATTTTTCTTTGAAAGGGGGGGGGGGGGGGTAAAGGTGGGAGGATATTGTGTAGGTATTGTCATCGGACCACTATATGTATACCAAATTTCATCCAAATCGGATAACAGGATGTGTGTCAAAAACAAATTTTTCTATGGAAGGGGGTGGGGGTAGGGGTGGGAGGATATTTTTTTCTGATTGTTTTATTATCATCGGACCACTATGTGTATACCAAATTTTATCCAAATCGGATAACGGGAAGTGTGTCAAAAACACATTTTTGTATAGAAGGGGTGGGGATAGGGGTGGGAGGATATTTTTTTCTTAGTGTTGTATTGTCATGGGACCACTACCTGTGTACCAAATTTCATCCAAATCGGATAATGGGAAGTGTGTCAAAAACGCTTCACAATATTTGATAGATAGTTAGTTAGTTAGTTAGACAGAACATCTGAAGTTAAATATAAAAGCTTTTAAAAAACTGCGTAAAGGATTTTTGAAAGATGTTATTATATAAATAATATATTTTATTTTTCATCCACACATTTTAACAAAAAAAATTTTTAGTCCGGCGCCGAGTTGGCCGGCGCCCAGTTGGCGGCGCCGAGTTGGCCCGGCGCCCAGTTGGCCCGGCGCCCAGTTGGCGGCGCCCAGTTGTCCCATTCCGATCCATGTCTATGTCATTAAGGGGTTTTATATTTAATCCCCTTTAATCCATAAAATCTTTATCCTTTTGAATCCCCTTTCATGTATACAGAATGAATACATTTCATCCATTTCAATACACTTTGTGGCATTCAAAAGGAATCCCTTTCTATCCCATTAAGGGTTGTTATTTTGAATTCTCTTCAATCCATAAACTATTTATCCTTTTAAGTCCCCTTTTAAGTATACAGAATTAGAACATTTTAATACCTCCGAAATTCACATTTTCAATTCTTTCTTATCCAAAAAAAGGTTTTGAAAAAGCATATTAAATTGTCATTAAAAGTATACAAATATTCCATCCATTTTAATACACTTTTTGGCATTCAAAAGGAATCCATTTCTATGTCATTAAGGGGTTTTATGTTTAATCCCCTTTAATCCATAAAATCTTTATCCTTTTGAATCCCCTTTCATGTATACAGAATGTAAACATTTGATCCATTTCAATACACTTTGTGGCATTCAAAAGGAATCCCTTTCTATCTCATTAAGGGTTTTTATTTTTAATCCCCTCCAATCCATAAATGTTTTTACTTATCCTTTTAAATCCCCTTTTAAGTATGCAGAATTAATACATTTTAATACCTCCTAGATCTACATTTTCAATCCATTCTTATCTAAAAAAAGGATTTGAAAAGGCGTATTAAATTGGCATTAAAAAGTATACAAACATTTCATCCATTTCAATACACTTTGTGACATTCAAAAGGAATCAATTTCTATCCCATTAAGGGTTTTTATTTTGAATTCTCTCCAATCCATAAACTATTTATCATTTTAAGTCCCTTTTTAAGTAAGGTAAAATCACCAGTGCCTGACCATTTAAGGATTTTTTTATGGTAATCTTTAATTAAGTTTGTGACAATAACTATTTAAGTATTAAAATTGCTTTTGGCGTTTCTTTTGTACTTTTTGCCATGCACACTAACAAACTATATGCAAAGAAAATTATATATGACAAAAAAAAACATAAAATAAAAAACCCAATATTGTACCCTTAGCTGACCCTCCGAAAACGAATTGCTCTTAATGTTGACCCCTTGTGTACCTTAGGCTGACTATTAACAGAGAAAATTAAAAAAAACTATTTTGACTGTTTAAAACTATTTATATTTTCTAAAAACTAATGTAAACATAAAGGATTTTTTGTAAAAAAAATACTAATTAGTAAATAATTTTCTAATTATTTTACAAAACACATGCCCCTGAAGTTGACAAGTGGGGAAATCACTTCAATCATGTTCTTCTTATCATATCAAATCCCATCTGGTAAGTCTGGCCACTTCCAGCCATTTGGTCCTGACGGCATCATAGTGTTCACAAAGTATTCATTTTTGTCATTTCTTGTTGAATTTTTTTAACTTGAAAGTATTTTTAGTCCAGAAGTTCTATTGGTTTTTCTCTTGAACTTGATTTTTTTTTTCTAAAAAAGTTTCTTTAATAAGTTTTTCTTCCATATCTTTTACCCATTTTACTACCATGTCTTTTTCTTTAGGAGAAAAAATGGTATCTGGACCCATTTTGCATTCTTTTTGATACTTTCCCTTGTACTTATACAGGGTGTCCCATAACTTAGGAGCCATAATGCAGCAGGTGATAGAGTAGCCTATTTTCGAGAAAAAAGTTTATATAACCTGGGGGGTCAACACACATCTGTTTTTATGATATAGGATTTTAAAAGTTAGAGAAGTGGGGGAACAAAGGGTTTTACAAAAAAAAAATCTGTCACAGCCAGCTGACCCAACAAACAATTAAAGTTGTAACGACGAAACCCCAACTAGAAAGAATTTCTTAAAAGTAACCGCAACGTACTCCCGCTACGTCTCAGTATACCATACAGCGACGTTATAATTCCCTAAGTGGGGAACCAATTTCTGGTTATAACTACTTGGCCAAGTGTTTAAAGTCACTGTAGTAACAACTACACTACTACGTCGTAGCCAGGTATCTACTACGTCGTAGAGGCTGTTTTTTTTCCGTAATGGCATAAAAGTTGCGATGTAGTTGCAAATAATATAATCGTTTCTTTTTGGTAGAATTGTTACACAATATGGTGGACACAACAGTAAACAGACTCGCTTAGTTTTTTTGTTTGGTTATGGTTATAATATGAACTATGTTATCCAAAAGTGTGAGAATTTACGAGCAGAGGATCAAAATTCGAGTGCGACGCAAAGTTTTTTGTATAACATGCATTATATATATTGCAAAAAACCGGTGCGCCCGTAAAATTGAGCCGTTTTCTGGTAGCTGATGGAATTTTTGTGTTGTGATTTTGGAGGTTATGTTTTCATAATCGACAGTTAACTCCAACAAATGGTGCTTAAGAAGAGCATTTTTGGTAAGCTTCAACTAATTTGTTTATAAAATAGTATGGCTCTTTAATATGAGCTTATAAAACGACAACAAAAATATAAAATTTTCTTTCTTACATAAAAACATGGCGTCCCAAACTATATTCCCTGACAGTCGAAAAGGTTACTTGAAAGTAGTTGCGGCTTTAAAGTTGATCCAAAAAGTTATTTTGTCTACATTGTTACATCAGATGTTACTATGATGACACAAACTTTTGTGGTAAAAATTAAAGTTATAATGTAGTTGTCGGATACACTTGTTTGGGACTGCAATGAAGCTTAACTTTCTAGTGGTAATTAAGTAGGATATAAAAGTCAAGGCGACTACGAAATAAGGACTAAAAAGAAAGTAAAACTTTAGCAACGTCCTATTGTAGTAGAGAAGACTATCAGAATCGACTATCAAGAAACAATCCTATGAAGTAGTTTAGAGGGTCGTTTTTACGAAACATCTACTATTTCCTGATACTAAATAGTAGTTAGAACTAAAAAGTAACAAATTTTGGTTGGGATCACTACATTTCTACTATAAGAAAGTAGCAAAGCCTTTAGAACATGTAGCCGCTACTATAAATGTTAGTTGGGGAATACCCAGGTAATTGTGATTCCAAAATGTAGTATTCCTTTTTTGATAAAATTACAAGTTGAGGAGATACAGGCTGTCAAAATAACCTCCAAAATTGTACTTATTTTAAAAAATATCAATAATATTTTATTATTATGTCTCGCTAGAGACTTCTTTTTATTAACAAAAAATATTTAAAAAAATTACATTACACATTATATTTAATATGGCATTTATAAATGTTTATACCAAAAAAAATGTTTTTTCTAAAAAAATTGACTGACTCATTCTTTAAAAAATTATTTTTATTTCAGTTTATTGCTTTTGTTCTAGTACATGACTTTGCCCAATTTCATATTTTTACTGCATTTGTTTAAAAAGTTATTATCAAAAAAGTTTAAAAAATTGCCAACTTTAGTGCTCTGTATCTTGACAAAGAAAAAGTTTTGACCCATGCATTATAGAAACTTTTTTCTCAGACATGACCTCCTCGAACCCCTGTTGGCCCATGGCCCCTAAGTTATGGGACACCTGTATAGAAGGGTTGTTTTTGGAACCTTGAATTGTACAGGCATCCCATTTCTGACAGCAATCAATGCATTTTTCATCGCATCTTCTGAATAGCATAAAATCTTTTCCCTTTCTTTTTTAGCAGTGGGAGTGGTGTCAGTCATTTCTGAAAAAAGTTATTAGTTCTAGGTTTAAAGAGTATTTCAAAGTGGTAGTTAAATAAAACAACCTAAAAAAGTACCTTCATATTTAAAATGGTCAGCTTTGGAAACAGTGTGTTCCAATACCTGACCCCCCGGTCACCTAAAGGTTCCAATCATTTTTTTCATGTTCTATTTATTTCATACCAGTTTTGGATACAAAAAGCATCAATTAAAATGTATACTTGAAAAAAACTTGATGGTCCAATAGCTGACCACCCTAGTCAACTACTAGAACAAGTGCTAAAATGTTTTAGGTTATTTTTCCTTTTTTTTTGTCAATTCAGGTTTTTTTTAAGCATTAACCAACCTGCCACAGAAAAAAATTTAGGAAATATATAAAACCTATTTAGAAAAACACTATTTAGGGCTACTTACTTCTTAGCAAAGTTCACAAGAAACTGTTAAAAACTAACACCACTACAACATGTGTTCCTCCATCAACTGACAGTTGAAAACTGAACTGGGTTGCCAACATAGAAAAACTTTTGTCAACAAATTAAAACATCAGACTATCTTTTTTTTATGCAGAATATGTCTCACTTGATTTAATTTTCTTATTATAAAAGAATAAAACTGCAATGGTCAGCTATACGTACATGGTCAGGCACAGGTGCTTTTACCTTATACAGAATTAACAAATGTGAATTTGGGAGGTATTAAACCTCCCAAATTCACATTTTCAATTCTTTCTTATCCAAAAAAAGGATTTGAAAAGGTGTATTAAATTGTCATTAAAAAGTATATGAACATTTCATCAATTTCAATACACTTTGTGTCATTCAAAAAGAATCCATTTCTATACCATTAAGCGTTTTTTTTAATACCCTCCAATCCATTAAATAATTATCCTTTTGAATCCGCTTTCAAGTATACAGAATAAATACATTTTAATACCTCCGAAATTTACCATATGCACAAAGGATCCGTTCTTAAAACTGAATCATTTTTGAGACTCAATCTCTTGTTGTTTTTGTACAATTTACGTTTTTGTTAACATTATGGCTTATGAGAAATCAGTTTGTTTGTCCTACTGAAGATATCTTAGATTGGATCATATGTTTTGCTAGACAGCCCTATAAGTACCTAGTTAAACAAAAAAAAAATAATAATAACACCAACCAAATACCTAACCTAGAAAAATGTTTCCATTTATAAATTGGCAATAATTCCAAAAAACTTTTGTTCTTATTTCTTCTATCCTACCCATGTATACAATTTATACAGGGGGTACCATAATTAGCAGAACACCTCAATATACAGTCGAACCTCTCTAACTCGAACCTCTATAACTCGAACCTCTCTATAACTCGAACCTTTTAAGTGGTCCCTGCACTTTTTATATGTATTTTAACCTGTTTAATTCGAATTTCTATAACTCGAACTCTCCATAACTCGAACTGTTTTGGTTGTCCCTTTGAGTTCGAGTTATAGAGGTTCGACTGTATTAGAAACTAGCAATTTTCAAAAAACTATTAAACAGGAGCTTCAAAGCTTCTCTCAAAACTCTCCTTTTAAACATTTTTCTAACTGCTAGTTTCCTATTTATATATAAGTATACATATTATATAGTTTCTTATTTATGTTCTGCTATTTATGGTGCAAAAAAATAATAAAGAAGAGGACAGATTCAAATTAACCAACCTTTAATTCATAATTTCTATTCACTTAGCTGAAAAACATCCTTAGCAAAATGGCACCATAAATACTATCCTTGATTTAAAATCCATATAAACACTATCCTTGAAGCTGAGCCACAATAGACCCGACCCGATAGTAGTCGCAGTAGAAGGGCTCCAAGGCCAACTCACATATGAATCATGAATCATCCTTGAACCTCTACCAAATGGAAAAAATGATCTCATATAATGCGTACTGTGAGAGGAAGTTCACTGGAATGTCCCTATTAAAACAAAACTTATGACTTGACTTGTTCTAAGCTAATGTTTTAAGCAATAATCACCTACCAAAAGTATCTAGCTCACTGAGCAGTATAAAAAATATCTGTTGCAAGATTTAAAAAAAAGTTAGGTAAAGAGGGCCTACTTGTCAGACTTGCCGGTCAACCCCCCCACTACTACTAGGTAAAGATTCAAGTTAAAAGAAAACTTTTTGATATAATTTTTCTCAAAATTTAATAAATAAAAAAAAATAAAAAATGCTTTTATATAAAACACTCCAGAACTAAAATAATATTTGTATTTGTCAACTAATTTATGGTAAAATTGACTGCTAAGAACCTTTCTGATTTCTCTTATACATCTTAGTTTATAAATGGGCACTAACTATATCATTATAGAACACACGGATTCGAAATGAAATTTAAAACAACGTACCTGGCCAAACCGATCAAATTGAAAACTCAAGAATTTCTCTATGCTCAAGAAAAAGGAAAAACCACAGAACACCAAAGGAAAAACTGAAAGATGCAAATATTGACATAACCACAGATTAGGTAAATAAGGACGTAAAGTCACCCAACCAATATGAAGAACAATACCATGTCAATGGTGTATTCGAAGAGGAGCCGCTCAAAAATTAATAAAATAAAATTTGAAAAAGTGACACTATTTTTAAAGGATTCCTAATGGCTCCCCCCGATGCGAAGATTTTTTTTGGTATTTTCCACATATATCATTAATAAAAACATAAAATACGGCAGTGGCGTATATAGAAAAAAGTTTCGGGTGGGGCCCAACACAGTTTTGGGAGCTCTGGTACAAAATAGCGCAGGACAAAATAGCGTGGACAAAATAGCGCAGAACAAAATAGCGCAGGACAAAATGGCGCAAGACAAAATAGCGCAGGACCAAATGGCGCAGGACAAAATAGCGCAGGACAAAATGGCGCAGGATAAAATAGCGCATTTCAAAATAGCGCACGTCATAAATCCCAAGTCGATTATCCCTGTCCAGCCGAAGTGGACCAGGGGCCGAGGATAGGTTAGGTTAGTATCCCAACCTGACCCGGTTAGGTTTTTTTACAAAAAAAAAACTTGCCTGAACAGATCAGGTAAGTTTTTTTTTGTAAAAAAACCTAACCGGGTCAAGTTGGGACACTAACCTAACCTATCCTCGGCCCCTGGTCCACTTCGGCTGAGGCAGTTTGAGTTATAAGGTTAGACCTTCACTGTTTATTAAACTAACCAAGTAAGGTTAGGTTATTAGCTCACACATATACTATACTATAGTAGTGTGAGCTATTGTGATCCTAATTTTTTCGAAATAAAAAAGTTGCTCCGATTTCAAAAATTTTGATATATCTTTGCGTTTCAGATGATTTTGAAACTTTTTTGTTGCGCCGTCTTTCTGTCTGTCTGTCTGTATGTCTGTCTGTCTGTCTGCCTGTCTGTAACGACCAACGTGCATAACTCAAAAACCTCTTGGCCGATTTTAATGAAATTTGGTACCTAGGCTGGGTCTTGGGTCGAGATGGTCCCATTTAAAAATGAACAAAATCCACCAAACACAAACCAAATAAAAGGGTGGGGATAGAGTTTATGTGAAAATATGGCGTGTGTGATATCAAACGAAAGGTAATTGAGTATGGAGTTAAACAAAATACATTTTGGTTTTTTTTTCTTCAAAAAGGGTGGTGGTAGATTTCAAAAATTAGAGTTTATGTGAAAATATGGCGTGTGTGATATCAAACGAAAGGTAATTGAGTCCGGAGTTTAACAAAATATATTTTAGTTTTTGTTTTCTTTAAGGGTGGGGGTAGATTTCAAAAATTTGAGTTTAAGTCAAAACATGGCTTGTGTGGTATCAAACAAAAGGCAATTTAGTCTGGAGTTGAATAAAATGTATTTCAGTTTTTAGTTATATTAGCTCACACGTACAAAATAACTATAGTACCTAGTGTGAGCTTAGGGGCCCATATATTGGCAGAGTATTTTTTTAGTATCTCCGAGGATAGGTTAGGTTAGTATCCCAACCTAACCGGGTCAGGTTGGGATACTAACCTAACCTATCCTCGGCCCCTGGTCCGCTTCGGCTGGTGCAGTTTGAGTGATAAGGTTAGGCCTTCACTGTATATTAAACTAACCAAGTAGGGTTAGGTTATTTTTTTAGTATCTTTTTGAGATCTGCGCTATTTTGTCCTGCGCTATTTTGTCCTGCGTTTTTTTGTTCTGCGCTATTTTGTCCCGCGCTATTTTGTCCGCGCTATTTTGTACCAGAGCCATTTTGGGGGGGGGGGGGGGGGGCGAGACCCCATGAGGCCGTAGTTTACGCTATTTTATGTTTGTATTCATGAAATATGTGGAAAATATCTAAAAAAATCTTAGCTACGGAGGGGAACCGGCCCCCCCCTCATATACGCCCAAAACTGTCTCGGCCCACCCCGAAGCTTTTTTCTATATACGCCACTGATTATGACCAAATTAAGAACCCTGGAACGCCACAAATAGTCAGAAAGATCGGTTATAAATTTCTTAAACAGTTTGACACGCAATCACATCGTTGATTGAAAAAGTTATTTAATCAAAATTTGTAAAAATGATCTCGCCCAGCTATAGGAATTTAAGCAATTTTCAACAGGTATTTAATTATCATTTAAATTTAGAATTTTTAGAATATTCTCTACACAAGGTTCATACCTATAAACATACCTATACTTAAAATTACCAATTCTCTAAAAAGCAATGTGTGTATTTTCTAGTGCATTCCGGAATATTCTTAGCATGTTAATCTCAGAATATTCTTGGCACGTTCATAACTGGTATATACTATGGATGTACTAAAGTGAAACATTCTCACATCGTATATGCCAAGAATATGGTGTGCTGATTCCTAAAAGAAGATCCTTTACAGTATATTCATCGCATATACTTAGGATGTGAATCTTCTTTTAAAAATATGCTAAGCATATCACTAAAAGAATATTCTTTAAAGAACCTAAAAAGAATATACAAAGCATTTGAATGTTCTTTCAATGCTATGTGGGAAATAATGAATTCATAAAAAGTCATTTAAATGGATTGTTCTATAGCGTATTAGTATGTATTCAAATGTATTAAAAATAAATCCTTTTATGTTTATTCGGTTGCATTGAGAAAAAAAGGAATTAAAAAGTATTCATTGGTATAAATAATAATATATATGCCAAGAATATGGTGTGCTGATTCCTAAAAGAAGATCCTTTACAGTATATTCATCGCATATACTTAGGATGTGAATCTTCTTTTAAAAATATGCTAAGCATATCACTAAAAGAATATTCTTTAAAGAACCTAAAAAGAATATACAAAGCATTTGAATGTTCTTTCAATGATATGTGGGAAATAATGAATTCATAAAAAGTCATTTAAATGGATTGTTCTATAGCGTATTAGTATGTATTCAAATGTATTAAAAATAAATCCTTTTATGTTTATTCGGTTGCATTGAGAAAAAAAGGAATTAAAAAGTATTCATTGGTATAAATAATGATTATATAAAAAGGTATTTAATTGGATTGCTTTAAAGAGTATAAATATGTATTCAAATATATAGAAAATGAATACTTGAAAAGTTCATTCAATTGTATTGATAAAGGAAGGTATTGAAAAGTATTCAACGGTATAAATAATGAATTCATAAAAAGTCATTTAAATGGATTGTTTTATAGCGTATTAGTATGTATTCAGATGTATTAAAAATTAATCCTTTTATGTTTATTCGGTTGTATTGAGAAAGGAAGGAATTAAAAAGTATTCATTGGTATAAATAATGATTACATAAAAAGGTATTTAATTGGATTGCTTTAAAGAGTATAAATATGTATTCAAATATATAGAAAATGAATACTTGAAAAGTTCATTCAATTGTATTTATAAAGGAAGGTATTTATTGAAAAGTATTCAACGGGATAAATAATGAATTCATAAAAAGTCATTTAAATGGATTGTTCTATAGCGTATTAGTATGTATTCAAATGTATTGAAAATGATTACATAAAAAGGTATTTAATTGGATTGTTTTAAAGAGTATAAATATGTATTCAAATATATAGAAAATGAATACCTGAAAAGTTCATTCAATTGTATTGATAAAGGAAGGTATTAAAAAGTATTCAACAGGATAAATAATGAATTCATAAAAAGTCATTTAAATGGATTGTTCTATAGCGTATTAGTATGTATTCAAATGTATTAAAAATGAATCCTGAAAGAAGTATTCGGTTGCATTGAGAAAGGAAGGAATTAAAAAGTATTCATTGGTATAAATAATTATTACATAAAAAGGTATTTAATTAGATTGCTTTAAAGAGTATAAATATGTATTCAAATATACAGAAAATGAATACTTGAAAAGTTCATTCAATTGTATTGATAAAGGAAAGTATTAAAAAGTATTCAACAGGATAAATAATGAATTCATAAAAAGTCATTTAAATGGATTGTTCTATAGCGTATTAGTATGTATTCAAATGTATTAAAAATGAATCCTTCTATGTGTATTCGCTTGCATTGAGAAAGGAAGGAATTAAAAAGTATTCATTGGTATAAATAATGATTAGATAAAAAGGTATTTAATTGGATTGCTTTAAAGGGTATAAATATGTATTCAAATATATAGAAAATGAATACTTGAAAAGTTCATTCAATTGTATTGATAAAGGAAAGTATTAAAAAGTATTCAACAGGATAAATAATGAATTCATAAAAAGTCATTTAAATGGATTGTTCTATAGCGTATTAGTATGTATTCAAATGTATTAAAAATGAATCCTTCTATGTGTATTCGCTTGCATTGAGAAAAAAGTATTCATTGGTATAAATAATGATTACATAAAAAGGTATTTAATTGGATTGCTTTAAAGGGTATAAATATGTATTCAAATATATAGAAAATGAATACTTGAAAAGTTCATTCAATTGTATTGATAAAGGAAGGTATTGAAAAGTATTCAACGGTATAAATAATGAATTCATAAAAAGTCATTTACAAGGATTGTTTTATAGAGTATTAGTATGTATTCAGATGTATTAAAAATGAATCCTTTTATGTTTATTCGGTTGTATTGAGAATGGAAGGAATTAAAAAGTATTCATTGGTATAAATAATGATTACATAAAAAGGTATTTAATTGGATTGCTTTAAAGTGTATAAATATGTATTCAAATATATAGAAAATAAATACTTGAAAAGTCATTCAATTGTATTGATAAAGGAAGGTATTGAAAAGTATTCAACGGTATAAATAATGAATTCATAAAAAGTCATTTAAATGGATAGGTTTCAAAAGATATTGAGAAGTATTTAAATGTATAAAAAATGAATTCAGAATTTGGTATATACATGTAACCAAAACAGTTTTGAATAAAAAAGTATTGGTTGGAATAAATTCTGAATACCTATCCTCTGCTCAGGGAATTGAGCAGGATACATAGTTATTAAAAGGTATAAAAACTGAATACTTTTTAATGCCATTGAATCCATTATTTTTTATAGGGTAGCATATTAGTATGTATTCAAATGTATTAAAAATGAATCCTTCTATGTTTATTCGGTTGTATTGAGAAGGGAAGGAATTAAAAAGTATTCATTGGTATAAATAATGATTACATAAAAAGGTATTTAATTGGATTGCTTTAAAGAGTATAAATATGTATTCAAATATATAGAAAATGAATACTTGAAAAGTTCATTCAATTGTATTGATAAAGGAAGGTATTAAAAAGTATTTAACAGGATAAATAATGAATTCATAAAAAGTCATTTAAATGGATTGTTCTATAGCGTATTAGTATGTATTCAAATGTATTAAAAATGAATCCTTTTATGTTTATTCGGTTGTATTAAGAAAGGAAGGAATTAAAAAGTATTCATTGGTATAAATAATGATTACATAAAAAGGTATTTAATTGGATTGCTTTAAAGGGTATAAATATGTATTCAAATATATAGAAAATGAATACTTGAAAAGTTCATTCAATTGTATTGATAAAGGAAGGTATTGAAAAGTATTCAACTGTATAAATAATGAATTCATAAAAAGTCATTTAAATGGATTGTTTTATAGAGTATTAGTATGTATTCAGATGTATTAAAAATGAATCCTTTTATGTTTATTCGGTTGTATTGAGAATGGAAGGAATTAAAAAGTATTCATTGGTATAAATAATGATTACATAAAAAGGTATATAATTGGATTGCTTTAAATAGTATAAATATGTATTCAAATATATAGAAAATGATTACTTGAAAAGTTCATTCAATTGTATTGATAAAGGAAAGTATTAAAAAGTATTCAACAGGATAAATAATGAATTCATAAAAAGTAATTTAAATGGATTGTTCTATAGCGTATTAGTATGTATTCAAATGTATTAAAAATGAATCCTTCTATGTGTATTCGCTTGCATTGAGAAAGGAAGGAATTAAAAAGTATTCATTGGTATAAATAATGATTACATAAAAAGGTATTTAATTGGATTGCTTTAAAGAGTATAAATATGTATTCAAATATATAGAAAATGAATACTTGAAAAGTTCATTCAATTGTATTGATAAAGGAAAGTATTAAAAAGTATTCAACAGGATAAATAATGAATTCATAAAAAGTCATTTAAATGGATTGTTCTATGCGTATTAGTATGTATTCAAATGTATTAAAAATGAATCCTTCTATGTGTATTCGCTTGCATTGAGAAAGGAAGGAATTAAAAAGTATTCATTGGTATAAATAATGATTACATAAAAAGGTATTTAATTGGATTGCTTTAAAGGGTATAAATATGTATTCAAATATATAGAAAATGAATACTTGAAAAGTTCATTCAATTGTATTGATAAAGGAAAGTATTAAAAAGTATTCAACAGGATAAATAATGAATTCATAAAAAGTCATTTAAATGGATTGTTCTATAGCGTATTAGTATGTATTCAAATGTATTAAAAATGAATCCTTCTATGTGTATTCGCTTGCATTGAGAAAGGAAGGAATTAAAAAGTATTCATTGGTATAAATAATGATTACATAAAAAGGTATTTAATTGGATTGCTTTAAAGGGTATAAATATGTATTCAAATATATAGAAAATGAATACTTGAAAAGTTCATTCAATTGTATTGATAAAGGAAGGTATTGAAAAGTATTCAACGGGATAAATAATGAATTCATAAAAAGTCATTTAAATGGATTGTTCTATAGCGTATTAGTATGTATTCAGATGTATTAAAAATGAATCCTTTTATGTTTATTCGGTTGTATTAAGAAAGGAAGGAATTAAAAAGTATTCATTGGTATAAATAATGATTACATAAAAAGGTATATAATTGGATTGCTTTAAATAGTATAAATATGTATTCAAATATATAGAAAATGAATACTTGAAAAGTTCATTCAATTGTATTGATAAAGGAAAGTATTAAAAAGTATTCAACAGGATAAATAATGAATTCATAAAAAGTCATTTAAATGGATTGTTCTATAGCGTATTAGTATGTATTCAAATGTATTAAAAATGAATCCTTCTATGTGTATTCGCTTGCATTGAGAAAGGAAGGAATTAAAAAGTATTCATTGGTATAAATAATGATTACATAAAAAGGTATTTAATTGGATTGCTTTAAAGGGTATAAATATGTATTCAAATATATAGAAAATGAATACTTGAAAAGTTCATTCAATTGTATTGATAAAGGAAAGTATTAAAAAGTATTCAACAGGATAAATAATGAATTCATAAAAAGTCATTTAAATGGATTGTTCTATAGCGTATTAGTATGTATTCAAATGTATTAAAAATGAATCCTTCTATGTGTATTCGCTTGCATTGAGAAAGGAAGGAATTAAAAAGTATTCATTGGTATAAATAATGATTACATAAAAAGGTATTTAATTGGATTGCTTTAAAGGGTATAAATATGTATTCAAATATATAGAAAATGAATACTTGAAAAGTTCATTCAATTGTATTGATAAAGGAAAGTATTAAAAAGTATTCAACAGGATAAATAATGAATTCATAAAAAGTCATTTATAGTTCTATAGCGTATTAGTATGTATTCAAATGTATTAAAAATGAATCCTTCTATGTGTATTCGCTTGCATTGAGAAAGGAAGGAATTAAAAAGTATTCATTGGTATAAATAATGATTACATAAAAAGGTATTTAATTGGATTGCTTTAAAGGGTATAAATATGTATTCAAATATATAGAAAATGAATACTTGAAAAGTTCATTCAATTGTATTGATAAAGGAAGGTATTAAAAAGTATTCAACAGGATAAATAATGAATTCATAAAAAGTCATTTAAATGGATTGTTCTATAGCGTATTAGTATGTATTAAAAATGCATCCTTCTATGTTTATTCGGTTGTATTGAGAAGGGAAGGAATTAAAAAGTATTCATTGGTATAAATAATGATTACATAAAAAGGTATTTAATTGGATTACTTTAAAGGGTATAAATATGTATTCAAATATATAGAAAATGAATACTTGAAAAGTTCATTCAATTGTATTGATAAAAGAAGGTATCGAAAAGTATTCAACGGGATAAATAATGAATTCATAAAAAGTCATTTAAATGGATTGTTCTATAGCGTATTAGTATGTATTCAGATGTATTAAAAATGAATCCTTTTATGTTTATTCGGTTGTATTGAGAAAGGAAAGAATTAAAAAGTATTCATTGGTATAAATAATGATTACATAAAAAGGTATTTAATTGGATTGCTTTAAAGGGTATAAATATGTATTCAAATATATAGAAAATGAATACTTGAAAAGTTCATTCAATTGTATTGATAAAGGAAGGTATTGAAAAGTATTCAACTGTATAAATAATGAATTCATAAAAAGTCATTTAAATGTATTGTTTTATAGAGTATTAGTATGTATTCAGATGTATTAAAAATGAATCCTTTTATGTTTATTCGGTTGTATTGAGAATGGAAGGAATTAAAAAGTATTCATTGGTATAAATAATGATTACATAAAAAGGTATATAATTGGATTGCTTTAAATAGTATAAATATGTATTCAAATATATAGAAAATGATTACTTGAAAAGTTCATTCAATTGTATTGATAAAGGAAAGTATTAAAAAGTATTCAACAGGATAAATAATGAATTCATAAAAAGTCATTTAAATGGATTGTTCTATAGCGTATTAGTATGTATTCAAATGTATTAAAAATGAATCCTTCTATGTGTATTCGCTTGCATTGAGAAAGGAAGGAATTAAAAAGTATTCATTGGTATAAATAATGATTACATATTCAATAAAAAGGTATTTAATTGGATTGCATTAAAGAGTATAAATATGTATTCAAATATATAGAACATGAATACTTGAAAAGTTCATTCAATTGTATTGATAAAGGAAAGTATTAAAAAGTATTCAACAGGATAAATAATGAATTCATAAAAAGTCATTTATAGTTCTATAGCGTATTAGTATGTATTCAAATGTATTAAAAATGAATCCTTCTATGTGTATTCGCTTGCATTGAGAAAGGAAGGAATTAAAAAGTATTCATTGGTATAAATAATGATTACATAAAAAGGTATTTAATTGGATTGCTTTAAAGGGTATAAATATGTATTCAAATATATAGAAAATGAATACTTGAAAAGTTCATTCAATTGTATTGATAAAGGAAGGTATTAAAAAGTATTCAACAGGATAAATAATGAATTCATAAAAAGTCATTTAAATGGATTGTTCTATAGCGTATTAGTATGTATTAAAAATGCATCCTTCTATGTTTATTCGGTTGTATTGAGAAGGGAAGGAATTAAAAAGTATTCATTGGTATAAATAATGATTACATAAAAAGGTATTTAATTGGATTACTTTAAAGGGTATAAATATGTATTCAAATATATAGAAAATGAATACTTGAAAAGTTCATTCAATTGTATTGATAAAAGAAGGTATCGAAAAGTATTCAACGGGATAAATAATGAATTCATAAAAAGTCATTTAAATGGATTGTTCTATAGCGTATTAGTATGTATTCAGATGTATTAAAAATGAATCCTTTTATGTTTATTCGGTTGTATTGAGAAAGGAAAGAATTAAAAAGTATTCATTGGTATAAATAATGATTACATAAAAAGGTATATAATTGGATTGCTTTAAATAGTATAAATATGTATTCAAATATATAGAAAATGAATACTTGAAAAGTTCATTCAATTGTATTGATAAAGGAAGGTATTGAAAAGTATTCAACAGGATAAATAATGAATTCATAAAAAGTCATTTAAATGGATTGTTCTATAGCGTATTAGTATGTATTCAAATGTATTAAAAATGAATCCTTCTATGTTTATTCGGTTGCATTGAGAAAGGAAGGAATTAAAAAGTATTCATTGGTATAAATAATGATTACATAAAAAGGTATTTAATTGGATTGCTTTAAAGGGTATAAATATGTATTCAAATATATAGAAAATGAATACTTGAAAAGTTCATTCAATTGTATTGATAAAGGAAGGTATTGAAAAGTATTCAACTGTATAAATAATGAATTCATAAAAAGTCATTTAAATGTATTGTTTTATAGAGTATTAGTATGTATTCAGATGTATTAAAAATGAATCCTTTTATGTTTATTCGGTTGTATTGAGAATGGAAGGAATTAAAAAGTATTCATTGGTATAAATAATGATTACATAAAAAGGTATATAATTGGATTGCTTTAAATAGTATAAATATGTATTCAAATATATAGAAAATGATTACTTGAAAAGTTCATTCAATTGTATTGATAAAGGAAAGTATTAAAAAGTATTCAACAGGATAAATAATGAATTCATAAAAAGTCATTTAAATGGATTGTTCTATAGCGTATTAGTATGTATTCAAATGTATTAAAAATGAATCCTTCTATGTGTATTCGCTTGCATTGAGAAAGGAAGGAATTAAAAAGTATTCATTGGTATAAATAATGATTACATATTCAATAAAAAGGTATTTAATTGGATTGCATTAAAGAGTATAAATATGTATTCAAATATATAGAACATGAATACTTGAAAAGTTCATTCAATTGTATTGATAAAGGAAAGTATTAAAAAGTATTCAACAGGATAAATAATGAATTCATAAAAAGTCATTTAAATGGATTGTTCTATGCGTATTAGTATGTATTCAAATGTATTAAAAATGAATCCTTCTATGTGTATTCGCTTGCATTGAGAAAGGAAGGAATTAAAAAGTATTCATTGGTATAAATAATGATTACATAAAAAGGTATTTAATTGGATTGCTTTAAAGGGTATAAATATGTATTCAAATATATAGAAAATGAATACTTGAAAAGTTCATTCAATTGTATTGATAAAGGAAAGTATTAAAAAGTATTCAACAGGATAAATAATGAATTCATAAAAAGTCATTTAAATGGATTGTTCTATAGCGTATTAGTATGTATTCAAATGTATTAAAAATGAATCCTTCTATGTGTATTCGCTTGCATTGAGAAAGGAAGGAATTAAAAAGTATTCATTGGTATAAATAATGATTACATAAAAAGGTATTTAATTGGATTGCTTTAAAGGGTATAAATATGTATTCAAATATATAGAAAATGAATACTTGAAAAGTTCATTCAATTGTATTGATAAAGGAAAGTATTAAAAAGTATTCAACAGGATAAATAATGAATTCATAAAAAGTCATTTAAATGGATTGTTCTATAGCGTATTAGTATGTATTCAAATGTATTAAAAATGAATCCTTCTATGTATATTCGCTTGCATTGAGAAAGGAAGGAATTAAAAAGTATTCATTGGTATAAATAATGATTACATAAAAAGGTATTTAATTGGATTGCTTTAAAGGGTATAAATATGTATTCAAATATATAGAAAATGAATACTTGAAAAGTTCATTCAATTGTATTGATAAAGGAAGGTATTGAAAAGTATTCAACGGTATAAATAATGAATTCATAAAAAGTCATTTAAAAGGATTGTTTTATAGAGTATTAGTATGTATTCAGATGTATTAAAAATGAATCCTTTTATGTTTATTCGGTTGTATTGAGAATGGAAGGAATTAAAAAGTATTCATTGGTATAAATAATGATTACATAAAAAGGTATTTAATTGGATTGCTTTAAAGTGTATAAATATGTATTCAAATATATAGAAAATAAATACTTGAAAAGTCATTCAATTGTATTGATAAAGGAAGGTATTGAAAAGTATTCAACGGTATAAATAATGAATTCATAAAAAGTCATTTAAATGGATAGGTTTCAAAAGATATTGAGAAGTATTTAAATGTATAAAAAATGAATTCAGAATTTGGTATATACATGTAACCAAAACAGTTTTGGATAAAAAAGTATTGGTTGGAATAAATTCTGAATACCTATCCTCTGCTCAGGGAATTGAGCAGGATACATAGTTATTAAAAGGTATAAAAACTGAATACTTTTTAATGCCATTGAATCCATTATTTTTTATAGGGCAGTACTCAACAGTACACGACAGTACTCAACAGGACCCAACAGTACTCGACAGTACACGACAGGACCCAACAGTACACGACAGTACTCGACAGGACCCAACAGTACTCGACAGTACTCAACAGTACTCGACAGGACCCAACAGTACTCGACAGTACACGACAGTACTCGACATGACCCAACAGTACTCGACAGTACACGACAGGACCCAACAGTACACGACAGTACTCAACAGTACACGACAGTACTCAACAGGACCCAACAGTACTCGACAGTACACGACAGGACCCAACAGTACACGACAGTACTCAACAGTACTCGACAGGACCCAACAGTACTCGACAGTACTCAACAGTACTCGACAGGACCCAACAGTACTCGACAGTACACGACAGTACCCAACAGTACTCAACAGGACCCAACAGTACACGACAGGACCTAACAGTACTCGACAGTACCCAACAGTACACGACAGGACCCAACAGTACACGACAGTACTCAACAGGACCCAACAGTACTCGACAGTACACGACAGGACCCAACAGTACACGACAGTACTCAACAGCACCCGATAGGACCCAACAGTACACGACAGGACCCAACAGGACCACGACAGTACCTGACAGGACCCAACAGGACTGAATTATTTTGGTTCATATCATTCATTCATAAAAATATAAAAATAAACGGACTTTTTTTGTCTCGTTTTTTGTCCATACCAATAAAATTTATTTTTGATAAAAGTTCAATAAAAGAGGGACGAAGAGGGATCAATTCCATTCAATTCAACTCGGTATTCAAAGTATTTTTTAGGGACACAAAGAAGTGCAAACGAGAGTGCAAAGAAGACAAAAATACGCAAAAATATTTTACAATACCCTCGGTAATTGCACTATTAGCGAGACTATTAGTCTATGCTTCAGTTTAGATCTTGTAATGACCTACCCAGATTTTTATTTGTTTTTATATTCCAGATTGGATTACAGTCGAACCCGAGGTCGAACCTCTCTAACTCGAACCTCTATAACTCGAACCTCTCTATAACTCGAACCTTTTAAATGGTCCCTGCAATTTTTGTATGTATTTTAACCTCTTTAATTCGATTTTCTATAACTCGAACTCTCCATAACTCGAACTGTTTTGGTTGTCCCTTTGAGTTCGAGTTATAGAGGTTCGACTGTATTTTTAAATATTACTGACGCAATCGAGATGTAGTTCAAAAAGATATTGTATATAAGGTTATAGATAGCATTAAGTGTGGAGTGTTTGACTCATGATCCGCAGGTCATGGGTTCGAGGCCCACACCTAGCATTTTTTTTTCTTTTAAACAACTTTAATTAAAATTTATTAATTACTACTAGGTAGTTTTGGTTTAACAGCAATGTATATTTAGTATATTTTAAAGAATTTTGTTTTTGTATTGGACCCGATTGGAACCGATTAAAGATTAGCGCTTGAAAAGCAAACGATTTCAAATAGGTTAGGACGGGATAGGTTTCCGATCAATTGACCAAGGTTAGGTTTTGTTTCGGTTTGGTTTAACAACGATTTCAACCTCCCAAAACGAGGACAGGAAAGTTCGAGGTTTTAATTTTAAAAATTTCGCCTGTTATCTAATATTCTCATTTTGAAATTCCCGCAGAGACAGTTTTACATTGGGATCGTTTAGTGGCGGTCTGTGGGGTGCAAAGCTGGAGGAGCGAAAATCGCGAAAATCGACTTGAAGGTGGAAATTATGATTTTATTTAAACTATATTGAGTAATTGTAATTACACTATTAAGATCTGGTAAGGACCTACCCAGTTTTTAACTTTTTTTTTATCTTTCAAAAACTGTTTTTTTTTTCATAATATTACTGAAGTAGTCGGGATGCAGTTCTAAATAAATTTGTGTGTATGTATGGATAGTATAAGAGTTCGATTCTCACATAAAACTTTTTTTTTTCAAACAACTTTAAATTAAAATTTGCTAATGACTAATTAATACGGGTTGCTTACGTGATGGTCATGAATATTTATACAGTGTCTCAAAATCTCTCTGCACTTTATTTGCATTAGAATTAACCTTATTCGTATTAAAAATAACGATATAACAACTATCAAATTTTTTTGTTATTTTAACTGACCCAAAATGCTCCATTGATCTTTTTTAACTTTTGTTTATTAAAATTAAAAAACATATTAATAAAACAAAAAATGGAAATTATACAAAAATTGGCAACGGTGGATACACTTTAATCAGCAGGCGTTGAAAAGCAAACGATCCTCGAAACGATCCCAATGTAAAACTGTCTCTGGGGGAATTTCAAAATGAGAATATTAGATAAAAGGCGAAATTTTTAAAATTAAAACTTTTCTGTCCTCGTTTTAGGAGGTTGAAATCGTTGTTAAACCCGGTTAAACCAAACCGAAACCAAACCTAACCTTGGTCAATTGATCGGAAACCTATCCTAACCTATTTGAAATAGTTTGCTTTTCAAGCGCTAATCTTTAATCGGTTCCAATACAAAAACAAAATTCTTTAAAATATACTAAATATACACTGCTGTTAAACCAAAACTACCTAGTAGTAATTAATAAATTTTAATTAAAGTTGTTTAAAAGAAAAAAAAAATGGAAAGTGTGGGCCTCGAACCCACGACCTGCGGATCATGAGTCAAACACTCCACACTTTATGCTATCTATATCCTAAACTAGAATATCTTTTTGAACTATATCTCGATTGCGTCAGTAATATTTAAAAATAATCCAATCTGGAATATAAAAACAAATAAAAATCTGGGTAGGTCATTACAAGATCTAAACTGAAGCATAGACTAATAGTCTCGCTAATAGTGCAATTACCGAGGGTATTGTAAAATATTTTTGCGTATTTTTGTCTTCTTTGCACTTCTTTGTGTCCCTAAAAAATACTTTGAATACCGAGTTGAATATACTTTATCGAGTATTTTGCGAGGGAATTGATCCCTCTTCGTCCCCTCGTTCGTCCCTCTTTTATTGAACTTTTATCGAGACTTTTATCAAAAATAAATTTTTATTGGTATGGACAAAAAAAGTCCGTTTATTTTTATATTTTTATGAATGAATGATATGAACCCTCGTATTAACCAAAATAATTCAGTCCTGTTGGGTCCTGTCAGGTACTGTCGTGTACTGTTGGGTCCTGTCGAGTACTGTCGTGTACTGTTGGGTCCTGTCGGGTCCTGTTGAGTACTGTCGTGTACTGTTGGGTCCTGTCGTGTACTGTCGAGTACTGTTGGGTCCTGTTGAGTACTGTCGTGTACTGTCGTGTACTGTCGAGTACTGTTGGGTCCTGTTGAGTACTGTCGTGTACTGTTGGGTCCTGTCGTGTACTGTCGAGTACTGTTGGGTCCTGTCGAGTACTGTTGAGTACTGTCGTGTACTGTCGAGTACTGTTGGGTCCTGTCGAGTACTGTCGTGTACTGTTGGGTCCTGTCGTGTACTGTCGAGTACTGTTGGGTCCTGTTGAGTACTGTCGTGTACTGTCGTGTACTGTCGAGTACTGTTGGGTCCTGTTGAGTACTGTCGTGTACTGTTGGGTCCTGTCGTGTACTGTCGAGTACTGTTGGGTCCTGTCGAGTACTGTCGTGTACTGTCGAGTACTGTTGGGTCCTGTCGAGTACTGTCGTGTACTGTTGGGTCCTGTCGTGTACTGTCGAGTACTGTTGGGTACTGTCGTGTACTGTCGAGTACTGTCGAGTACTGTCGAGTACTGTTGGGTCCTGTTGAGTACTGTCGTGTACTGTTGGGTCCTGTCGTGTACTGTCGAGTACTGTCGAGTACTGTTGGGTCCTGTTGAGTACTGTTGAGTACTGTCGTGTACTGTTGAGTACTGTCGTGTACTGTTGAGTACTGTCGTGTACTGTTGGGTCCTGTTGTGTACTGTCGAGTACTGTCGAGTACTGTTGGGTCCTGTCGGGTCCTGTTGAGTCCTGTCGTGTACTCTTGGGTCCTGTCGTGTACTGTCGAGTACTGTTGTGTCCTGTCGAGTACTGTTGGGTCCTGTTGGGTACTGTTTGGTCCTGTTGAGTACTGTTGGGTCCTGTTGAGTACTGTCGGGTCCTGTCGAGTACTGTTGGGTCCTGTCGGGTCCTGTTGAGTACTGTTGAGTCCTGTTGAGTACTGTTGGGTCCTGTTGAGTACTGTCGGGTCCTGTCGAGTACTGTTGGGTCCTGTCAGGTACAGTTCGGGTACAGTTGAGTCCTGTTGGGCCTCTCGAGTACTGTTGGGTCCTGTTGAGTCCTGTTTAAACTATATTGAGTAATTGTAACTCGTTGTAATTACACTATTAAGATCTGGTCAGGACCTACCCAGTTTTTAACTTTTTTTTTATCTTTCAAAAACTGTTTTTTTTTTCATTACTGAAGTCGACTGAAGTAGTCGGGATGCAGTTCTAAATAAATTTGTGTGTATGTATGGATAGTTTAAGGTGTTGCACGCTTGACTGAAGATCCAAAGGCCATGAGTTCGATTCTCACATAAAACTCTTTTTTTTTTCAAACAACTTTAAATTAAAATTTGCGAAATTTTTAAAATTAAAACTTTCCTGTCCTCGTTTTGGGAGGTTGAAATCGTTGTTAAACCCGAGGTTAAACCAAACCGAAACAAAACCTAACCTTGGTCAATTGATCGGAAACGTATCTCGTCCTAACCTATTTGAAATCGTTTGCTTTTCAAGCGCTAATCTTTAATCGGTTCCAATCGAGTCCAATACAAAAACAAAATTCTTTAAAATATACTAAATATACATTGCTGTTAAACCAAAACTACCTAGTGGTAATTAATAAATTTTAATTAAAGTTGTTTAAAATAAAAAAAAATGCTAGGTGTGGGCCTCGAACCCATGACCTGCGGATCATGAGTCAAACACTCCACACTTTATGCTATCTATAACCTTATACAGAATATCTTATTGAACTACATCTCGATTGCGTCAGTAATATTTAAAAAGAATCCAATCTGGAATATAAAAACAAATAAAAATCTGGGTAGGTCATTACAAGATCTAAACTGAAGCATAGACTAATAGTCTCGCTAATAGTGCAATTACCGAGGGTATTGTAAAATATTTTTGCGTATTTTTGTCTTCTTTGCACTTCTTTGTGTCCCTAAAAAATACTTTGAATACCGAGTTGAATATACTTTATCGAGTATTTTGCGAGGGAATTGATCCCTCTTCGTCTCTCTTTTATTGAACTTTTATCAAAAATAAATTTTTATTGGTATGGACAAAAAACGAGACAAAAAAAGTCCGTTTATTTTTATATTTTTATGAATGAATGATATGAACCAAAATAATTCAGTCCTGTTGGGTCCTGTCAGGTACTGTCGTGGTCCTGTTGGGTCCTGTCGTGTACTGTTGGGTCCTGTCGGGTCCTTTTGAGTACTGTCGTGTACTGTTGGGTCCTGTCGTGTACTGTCGAGTACTGTTGGGTCCTGTTGAGTACTGTCGTGTACTGTTGGGTCCTGTCGTGTACTGTCGAATACTGTTGGGTACTGTCGTGTACTGTCGAGTACTGTTGGGTACTGTCGTGTTCTGTCGAGTACTGTTGGGTCCTGTCGAGTACTGTTGAGTACTGTCGTGTACTGTTGGGTCCTGTCGTGTACTGTCGAGTACTGTTGGGTCCTGTTGAGTACTGTCGTGTACTGTTGGGTCCTGTCGTGTACTGTCGAGTACTGTTGGGTCCTGTCGAGTACTGTTGAGTACTGTCGTGTACTGTCGAGTACTGTTGGGTCCTGTCGAGTACTGTCGTGTACTGTTGGGTCCTGTCGTGTACTGTCGAGTACTGTTGGGTACTGTCGTGTACTGTCGAGTACTGTTGGGTCCTGTCGTGTACTGTCGAGTACTGTTGGGTCCTGTCGTGGTACTGTCGGGTACTGTTGTGAAATTTGTACAGTACTGTTGAAAGCTGATGACCCCTCGTTGCGCTGGCTGCACAGGTCACAGCCGTGTTGAGCGGAACCATCGAACATATAACATCTATTATATGTTCGAAGGCGGAACCCATTTATTTGAAGTAGGGGAACATGGGGGTATAAGAAACAGGGGTAATAGGAAATATTTTTTGCAACTCTTGCATTTTGTCTTTGGTCATTTCATTCAAACCATTTCCGATAATATTTTTTTTTTGTCTGAAGGAAACACTTTATTTTCAGTTTTAATAGTTAAGTTTGTTGTTAAATGTAAGACTTTCTGCTTGTCATAAACAAGTAGTTCAGAATGGAAATATTTCTTATTACCCTTTCGTTTTGACTATCGTGTAAGATAATAGAAAACATCGTAATGGGGCAATAAGAATTATATTATTTTTTCTTGCAGTTTGATTTGAGTACTTAGTGTTACTCAGTTAGTAATCACTTAAAAAATAGACCGGTTTACTCTGGACTATATGAGTTAGATGCCATTTAATATTTTTGCAACTTGCCATTTCTAAAGCTTTACATAAGTCACCTTTGTCAAATTTGAAGGTAACAATACTACTTCAATCAATACGCAACAAAAAATAGTATATTTATTATTGCCCCATTACGATGGCTTCTATTACCATACGATGGTCAAAACGAAGGGGTACTACGAAACATCTCAATTTGAAACTATTTGTTTACCACAAGAAAAATCACAAACAAAGTATTAAAACTGCAAATAAAGTTTTCCTTTAGAGAAAAAAATATTCCCCAACTTCCCCTATTTAATATCTCGATTTTAGTAGTCTTGCACACCAAACGACAAATAACCGCACTGTCGGCGTCGACTAAAACCGGTAACAAAAAGGCTATTTGAACTGTCAAATATTGTTAAAATTATTGTTGGCGAAGTTATTTGGCACGACTAAAAACTATCTATTACCTTACAATTTTGCATGGGCCCCACCCATTTTACCTTATAGATAAATGCATGTATCTACTCAATCTACTACTGGAAATAGAAAAATCAGTCTACTTACATAAGTGATTCTTGTTTTCAGTTGGTTTTACTTATAGATTAATACTTGATAAAAGCATTCTTCAAGATTTTTTTTTTGTAAAATTCTTTTAAGTATGTTTCGCATTACATAAAAATGAAGTTTTAATACCTAAACAATTTCTTCAGTAATATCAGAAAAAACAGTGTCAAAGCGACTTATGTTTAATTATTCTCTTTGATATAGTATTACCCTAAATATTGTTTAATCGATACCTTAAGGCATGTTCACATAGTGTGGGGTGCATATAGACTTTCGTGATGTTTATTTTTTATTTTTTACTATTTTGGGAATTTATCCAATGATTTTTTATCTTTAAATGTCTTTATTTAGGGGCCAGCCCTTTTAAAATTTATATTTAAAATTTACCTACAAAATTTTAAGTTTATCAAAACTAAAAAAAAAAATACAGTTTTAAATATTTTCAAAATTTCAAGAAATTTCAAAATTTTTCTCGGGCTTGCGTCTTAAACTTCACATTTCCGTGTAATGACCATCATATATAACGTGCTTGTTATAGTCAGAGCATATTTTAGCTCACACATATACTATACTATAGTAGTGTGAGCTATGGTGATCCTAATTTTTTCGAGAAAAAAAAAGTTGCTCCGATTTCAAAAATTTTTATATATCTTTGCGTTTCAGATGATTTTGAAACTTTTTTGTTGCGCCGTCTGTCTGTCTGTCTGTCTGTATGTCTGTCTGTCTGTCTGTCTGTCTGTCTGTCTGTCTGTCTGTGTGTCTGTATGTCTGTCTGTAACGACCAACGCGCATAACTCAAAAACCGCTTGGCCGATTTTAATGAAATTTGGTACCTGGGCTGGATCTTGGGTCGAGATGGTCCCATTTAAAAATGAACAAAATCCGCCGAACACAAACCAAATAAAAGGGTGGGGATAGATTTCAAAAATTAGAGTTTATGTGAAAATATGGCGTGTGTGATATCAAACGAAAGGTAATTGAGTCTGTAGTTAAACAAAATACATTTTAATTTATTTAAAAAAAAGGGTGGGGGTATATTTCAAAAATTAGAGTTTAAGTGAAAATATGGCGTGTGTGATATCAAACGAAAGGTAATTAAGTCCGGAGTTCAACAAAATACATTTTAGTTTTTGTTTTTTTTAAGGGTGGGGGTGGATTTCAAAAATTTGAGTTTAAGTCAAAACATGGCTTGTGTGGTATCAAACAAAAGGTAATTTAGTGTGGAGTTGAATAAAATATATTTCAGTTTTTAGTTATATTAGCTCACATAACTATAGTACCTAGTGTGAGCTTAGGGGCCCATATATTGGCAGAGTATTTTAAAAGGCTTTCCGTTTTCGGTCTAGAAGCAAATCATATTACTTTTTGGCAACAGACCATTTCCCCCTAATTTGACCCCGCTGAATCCGAATATCTCTGTTGCCCACTTAAAAAATCGACAGGGACGGAGAAAATCCCCCCCAAACCCCCAAAAACTTTTTTTTTTCAGTTTTATGCAATTTTCTCGAAAACTAACCTTTTTATCAAAAATTGCAAAGAACAGTTTTTTCTGGAGAATAAAATTCCCTTTCCAACGATGTTTTGGTCAATAAGGTTAGGAAAAGCAAGTAGCTCTTTAGTGGCGTACGTAAATTTGGATTATTTAGAAAAAACATGTTTATTATAGGTTTTTCAAAATTTTCTCAAAAACTACACTTTTTAGGAAAAAATATGTAGTATACTTTATTGTAGAACATAACATTTTCTTTTAAAACCTTTATTAAAATGTCGGGTTGTTGCCATATTTAAGGCTTCAGGGGCGTACTAATATAAACTTATTTTCAAAAATAACTGAAATAATCAGTTTCTCTTGCATATTTAAATATCTTTTCTAAGACTTTCAGAAAAAAATGTGCCTTTAATCTTTATCGAGGATAAGACAATTTCTTTTTAAATGATATATTATAAAGTGAGGTTAATGTTATGATAAATACTTCAAAAAGGTTCGCAATTTATACCTACTAAAATAAAATGTTTCCAAATTAAAATAAACTGTTTTTTGATTAGATTAGATATTTTGATTTATCTAAATAAGTTCTTTAAAGCAAAAAAACACCGGTGGTTATAAGGGGAGGAGGCATAGGGGCCATGGCCCCCTCTAAGCAATATTTTTGTGCAGAAAGTAACAGTAGTAACTTTGACACAGGTGTCTTTGGTTATTTTTTTAAGCATATGGAACTAAAAATAAAGTGGTGAATCTTATGCAACGGTTTGGGGGGGGGGGCATAATCATAATTAGGTACTCATCGGGATCAACAACCAACCTGTCAACCTGTTAGGAAGAGTTTAATGTTTTATTTGAAATTGAGATTTTGATGCAAATTGAATAAAACCCGTAACAAAAATAATATTTTTTGGTAATTTTTGCAATTTACGGACGCCTCTGGAGAGTTTTCTATACTATGGGTCACATTTTGTGACACACTGTTTAAAAGGACATTTTATCATCGGGCCCGCCGCCGAAGCCATAAAAGGTCGAAAGTACAAAAGGTCGAAAGAAAATCGACAAAACAAAATATTAAAAATACAAATTTACCGTATCAAGTCGAATTGACCTGTCCAGTCGATGTGGACCCGCGGCCGTACTTTCGATCTTTTGTACTTTCGATCTTTTGTACTTTCGACCTTTTGTACTTTCGACCTTTTGAACTTTCGACCTTTTGTTTTTTGATCTTTTGTACTTTCGATCTTTTGTACTTTCGACCTTTTGTATTTTCGACCTTTTGTACTTTCTACCTTATTATGTCGACCTTTTGTACTTTCAACCTTTTATCCGCCGCTCTTTATTATCCACCGAAAAGCTAATTAGACACAAAATTGATTAGTTTGGATTGACCTTAAATAATTTCTTTAAATTAAGAACACCACTGCAGCGATAAATATAAAATAACTTCCACTTTGTTATACATGGTTTGAAAGGAAATTTTATTGGCTATGACGAAGTATAAAACACATTTTTTGATAAAGAGCTTGGTTTTAAATAAAATTTAATAAAACCTATGAAAAATTTGAAAAAACCTCAAACTTTCAGATTTTGGGGGGTCTGGGGGGGTTTTTGAAGGTTTTTGCAGCCATTTAAAAAAAAATTATATGTTATTATTTTTTAATTATATAAATATATATTTTGAATGTACACCTGTGACAATTTGGGCTTCCCAGCGGCAATTTAAAATTCCGCCGCCATTTTGGCCGCCATCTTGAATATCTCAGCTCCTGTCAATATTTCGAGTTGGCAACAAGGATATTCGGATTCAGCGGGGTCAATATAGGGGGCATTGCCCATTTGCCAAAAAGTAATATAAAATGCTTCTAGAAAGTGAATTTTCCCGAATCTTGCCTGAACTATTATGTAAACTACTATAATATGTCAACCGATAATTCCACAAACCTTTTCAACAACCTTCTTTTTATCAGCGTCAGCATCCACCGGTTTCTCAAAAAAATCAGTGTGAAGGTCTTCAACTTCTTCTTTTTTCTTTTTCTTCGATTCCCCCTTTTCCTCAACTTTTACTGTACCATGTTCCTATCGATACACCACAATTATTATAATTATACCTCAGAAAATTATCTTTCCGAAAATTTTTTCATCCATTTTTAAAATTTCGTATTTATTTTTCCCCTCATCTCTTCTCATTAGAGAACAGTTGGATGACTTAATGTTTTAAAAAATTTTCAAGTACTTATTTGTAGTTTTGATTGCATAAATAGTTGATAAAATACACATCGGAAAAGTCTAGGCCTATTTTTAAATTTATTAAAAATTTTTTTTTAATGTATCTATATTTATACATAGTGGAATTTAAATTATGCACCAAACTGTAAGGGTTGATGGAAAAGGTCAAAAGTGACTTTTGAGACAAAAAATTCAAATACTTCTTGGTCAAAACTTTTTTGTTTTATAGTTATAACCTTTGTCAAGTTTTAAAAGAAAACTGTGACTTTTCTACCACCCTTTATCTAAATAGTTTGGTGCATCATTTAAAATACATCCTGTACATTTAAGTATTTTTATTAAAAGCCACTTCAGTGCCAGAAAATCAGACAATAATTCGACGATTAAATTATGTCTGTTGTATTTTGGATCCAAATTGGAATAAAATTTCCCCGTTCTCCCCGATTTTCCCAAAATTTCTAATCTTTAATTCCCTTACAAATATCTTCTTTCCTTCACCATAAATAAGTGTCCATTTCCATGGTTGAACGGACAAATTTATGGGTTATTCTGTCTGTCCACATTCAGATGTGACTTGAACTGATTCATTAACCTGGGTAAATTCTTAATTAATTGTGATTCCAACTCCCCTACGTGGAGCATTTTTTAATTTGAAATGAATCTTAATCTACGATAGGTTAAGAAATAAAAAGCGTAGTTTCGATTAAATTATGCTTAATTTATTTCTTGATGGTTGATGGTTTTTATAAATAAATTAAGCATAATTTAATCCAAACTACGCTTTTTATTTCTCAACCTATCAAAAATTTGTGGAGTGAGGACGTTTTTCCTTAAGAATCATTTGAAATTCTTAATTTCTTACATAATTTCCTAAACCAGCAATTCATTGATCATTTCTCTTTAACAATACTTGATAATATTTTACCTCCATCTCAGGTTTATCGTCCTTTTTCTCCAATTCTTTTAATGTGTCTCCAATTTCTTCATATTCATCCTGTTTGATGATGAACTGATCAGGGTCTTCAATTTGTTCAAGGACCGAAGTGCTTTTTCTGATTACGTCACCCACATTTAAAGTGCCTTTAGATTCTGAACGCCTGGCTCTTTGGTCAGTTACTATAAATTATCTACAGTGAGATTCTTGTCAGGAAGATAAATAAATAAAGATTTTGTTTTTTAAGATACTAATAGGGGAGGTCTTGAAGATTTTGGGAACTTATTTTTCCTACGAGCGTGCGGAAAAGTAACTTTTTCGCACGATTTTTCATTTGGAAAGATGTATTTTTCCGCACGATTTTAGTTTCCCGCACCATTTTTACTTTTCCGTACGACTTTTTCCGCACGTCCAAAATGCAAGAATCCTCCTGTTCACAATCGTTTCCAAATGAAAACCCGTCTTCCTACACACAAGTTTTATTTTCAAGATGTGCTGCTGTACCGATGCTACCAGAAGCCCCGAAGGACGAATCCTGTAATGTTACAGCCTGTACAGACCAATATACTTTCCTCCATTCACCACACTAGTAATTCTCAGCAGCAAACTGATCAAGGCATTTCTGTAGTGGGCCAAACACCAACCAATCAAATTCAAATAAGAAACGACGTTCTTCAAGATGTGGCGGCATCTGCTATATTGCAGCATGCAACAAACACAAAGTGCACTTTTAATTTCAATATTTACCATCGTTAACTTTTTCGTTATTGTTAATTAAATGTTCTTTATATAAAGTTTCTTATTAATATATCATGATAAAAAAATTATGTTTCATTATTTTTCCGTGCATAAAAAAATCGTATGAAAAAGTAAAAAAATCGTGCGGAAAAGTAACTTTGCCGCACTAGTGCTGAAAAGTTACGTTTCCGCACGATTTTTGTTTTGTTAGAAAAATATTTCCAAACTAGTAAGAACCTTTCATTTTGAAATTTGTATTGGAGAACTTGGCTTTACTTTTATCTCAATTCTTTTTACGGAATACCATTTTCGCGTACTTGGCTTTTTTTACATGAAATGTTTTTGTTATGATTTCACTTCTTTTTTAAAGGAATTGGATAATACTTAATTTTTAAAGTAGTAAAATATGCGGAATATTGTTCAAAACTTTTGCAATGCGTTACTTAAATTTTTGAGGTTTTTTAATTTTTTCCCATGGTTTTATCGTAGTTCCTTTCAGCCTTCCAAAGCTCAGCTCTCTAGCGTTTCTGAAAGTGCACAATGTTACTTTTACATAACTTTACATGTATAGGGGAGAGAAATAAATTAAAATTGTCGTGTTTTTAAATTTTGTCCTATAGTTTTATCATAGTTCCTATCAGTCTTCCAATGCTCAGCTCTCTAGCGTTTCTGGAAGTGGGTAATGTTCAGTTCAGTTCAAACATGCTTTATTGTTCAAGAATATAAACTCTTATTAACAAAGCTTAAATACCTATATAGAAAAAAAAACTTAAAAATAAATGTAGTGTGTTAGATAAGGTCATTATGATACGTAAAAAAATAGAGCACTTAACCTAGAGGAAAAATTGAAAACTTAATATTAATTTTAGTTCAACTTGATAGGTATTCTTAAGTTAAAGGCATAAGTCTAAAGTTAAAAAAAACAAACAAACAAAATAATTTAAAAAAAAGTAATACTAATAGTAAAAAAGTTTTAAAAAAGTATTGGCATGAGTAAACCAACCTAGAATATAAAGAGATACATTCAATATAAAAAATATAGCAGGTACAGTTATGGTTACATATGAAGGTAATACAGGATGTTAATATAAAATATATATATAAAATATAATATAATATAGAAGCAATTTAAATAAAATCTATTAAAACACATGGGACGTCAAATTGTAAAGATAAAATAGCAATAGTCAATGTAATAAAAAAAAAAAATAATGATAATAATAATTAAAACAGAAAACATAAATAAACATACTAATTAAAATGATATATAAAATAGATATGTTGCAGCTATGTAAGTAACATGTTATTTGACTAGAGTCGTTAGAAAAAAATAAAATAAAATAAATAAAGATAAGGTGAGCTATTATTGTAGGGGAAACAGCATAAATACAGTTAGAGTAGAGGGAATAGTAATGGTAGCAAAGAATTTAGAACAGAGACAATATTTGGGGTTACAATTATCGTTTTCGAAAGAATGAGAGAAGAATTCGTCGACAGTGTGGAATGCGTGTTTAATTAGTAGGTTTTTTAATTGTTTTCTAAAATTAGATGTATCTAAAACGTTCTTTAGGTCAGCTGGAAGATGATTAAATAGTTTGATGGCTTTGTAGATAATGGAATTTTGTACCAAAGATGAATGAGGGATAGGTAGTGGAATATTGTCTCTTTGACGCGTCATGTATGTAGCTTCCTGAACTGCAAATGAGCCTTTATGTTTATGAATTAGGGCTGTTGATTCGAGTATATAAAGGCATGTTAGGGTTAGAATGTTAAGACTAGGAAACAATGGTCGACAAGAATCTCTTGGTGAGGCACCAGTTATAAAACGAACTGCTCGTTTTTGAATTGTAAACACAGATTTAAAGAGATAATCGGAGCAGGAACCCCAAAAAGGAAGACCTTTGTGACTTTTATAAATGAAAATATTGGACTTGTTAAATTTTTTCCCATGGAAGTGGGCAATGTTAGTTTTAGATAAAGTTACATTTATAGGCTCTATCTTAAGGAAGAAAGAAAGAAAGAAGAAGATAGAGCAGAATTCAAGGAAGACGAAAGAGACAATATCATTAGAACGATGGGATCTCCAGTACCCCTCACAATATCTGAGGTCAAAAACGTGTGCAAAACCTTAAAAAGCGGTAAATCTGCCGGACCCGGAAATATCCCAGCTGAACTTATTAAATATGGCACTGAAGAATTGTTTTGTAGATTACGGAATCTTTTCCAAAGATATTTAAATGGAGCTGTAGTACCAACTGAGTGGAAAACGTCATATATATCCACAATACACAAAAAAGGAAGGAAAGATATATGTGACAATTATAGAGGTATATCTGTAACTAGTACGCTAAGCAGAATATATGGCAAAATAATAAGAAATAAAGTGGAGAGCGAATATAAAGATATGGAGGCAGAAGAACAAGCTGGTTTCAGGGCGGGTAGATCGACTTCAGATCATCTCTTTTGTATAACCCAAGTTATTGAAAAGAAAATGGCATACGGACAAGAGCTCCATCTGCTTTACGTAGATTTGCAGAAGGCATATGATAGTATACCACTAAATCTACTTTGGAAAGCGTTGGAAAAGACAAACATAAGCGTACAACTAATTAAGGCCATCAAAGAGTTATACCGCAATAGTAAGGCAAAAGTTAAAATAAAAGCAAAACTAACCAAAGGCTTTCTAGTAAATAAAGGTCTTAAACAAGGTTGCTGTATCTCGCCTACGCTCTTCAAGATATATTTGGAACAGGTCCTTAAAGTCTGGAAGAGAAAATGCCAAAACATGGGAATTCCGTTGAATGAAACCACCTTGTATACTTTATGTTTCGCCGATGATCAGATAGTGGTGGCTCAGGATTATGACGACCTCGAATATATGACACGAAAACTAATAGACGAGTACAATAAGTGGGGACTAGAGGTTAATATCAATAAGACAGAGTATATGTGTATTGGTGGAACGAAACAGGATCTAATCTTAAATACTGGGCAGCGAATTCAGTCCTGTGATGAGTATAAATACTTGGGTCTAAAAATTACAGCTGACGGAACACTAGACAAAGCTATAAAAGATAGAAACGTACAAGGAAGAAAAGCAATAACTTTATTAAATGGAATAATTTGGGACCAAAGTATATCAAAACATAACAAAAAGCTTATATATAACACCATTGTAAAAAGTATTATTACATACGGCTCAGAAGTATGGCCAATCAAAGATAGAACAGAAAAAATGCTTTCCGCTACGGAGATGGACTATTGGAGAAGAGCAGCAGGGAAATCAAAAAGAGAAAGAGTTACCAATCAAAGAATAAGAGAAATTATGACAGTGGGTGAACGTACTCTAGTGGATGATATAAGAACAAAACAACTGGTGTGGTACGGACATGTACAAAGAATGGATGATGGAAGACTACCTAAACAAATATTACAATGGAAACCAACTGGCCGAAGAAAACGAGGAAGACCAAGGAGAAGCTGGAGAGAAGGAATAGATAGTGAAATAAGAATAAGAGGCCTAGATGATGAATTATGGGCAAACAGAAACGAGTGGAGATTGGGTATCGGAAGACGTAGAACGTTGTGAAACCGATAAATATATATATACATTTATAGGAGAGGGAAGTAAATTAAAATGTTGGTGTTTTTAAATTTTTTCATATAGTTTTATCATATTGTCTTTCAGTCTTAAAAAGTTCAGCTGTCTAGCGTTTCTGGAAGTGGGCAGTGTTACTTTTACATAACTTTACATTTATAGGGGAAGGAAGCAAATTAGAATTTTAGGGTGTTTTAATTTTTTTCTATAACTTTATCATAGTTACTATCGGTCTTCCAAAGCTCAGCTCTCTAGCATGTCTGGAAGTAGGGAATGTTACTTATACTTAACTTTGCATTTATAGGGGAGGGAAGTAAATTAGAATTTTGGGGTATTTTAATTTTTTCCTATAGTTTTATCATGGTTCCTATCAGTCTGCCAAAGCTCAACTCTCTAGCATTTCTGGAAGTGGGCAATGCTACTTTTACATAACTTTAAATGTATAGGGGAGGGGAGTAAATTAAAATGTTGGGGTTTTTTGATTTTTTCCAGGGGTTTGGTCATAATTTCTATCAGTCTGCCAAATTTCAGCTTTGTAGCATGCCTGGAAGTACAGTAGAATATTGATGATCTATACATGAGCATCGAAGAAATAACTGGACATGTTCTCTGACATGAGTGAGTGAGTGGCAATTTCGACGTTTTTTGAAATTTCGTAACTACTTTACTACTTTATGGAATTCCATGAAACTTGGAGGGGTTGTTAACTCTATGAAGATCTACGACTGTGCATAGTTTGAGATTCGTAGCTCATTCCGAAGTAGAGTTTTAGGTAGGTCAAATATCGGCTGAAATGTTTCAAGAAAAGATGGTTATGGCGCGCGAACTTGGCGAGGCACTGCCGTGCCCTCAGATATCTACCAACTAAAAAGACATTTTATTATTTATTATTTATTCTTCTATTTTATTTTTATATTTTTTATTAAATCTTCTTTATATTTTTTTAGGTTAGATTTAAGTATTAGCTTTGTCAACAGGAGTACTGTAGTCTTGGACAATAAAGTATTTTTTGATTTAATTAGATTTAAGGACTCCCGCAATGAGTACTCCCTCAAAATCAGGTGAAAACCAAACAGCGCATGCGATCTCACTGGATTTCCGCCTGTGTCGTTCCTGACATGGGAACATGCTCATTCTCATTTTGAACGATTTAACGAAGTCAGACACTGAATTTGTTTTTTCAGACTCACTTGATGGAACTGCTATACTGACTTTGGGAGAAGGTGCTACAAGACTTTCTGTACTTCGGGGTACAGCGGCGGCGTGAGCAAGATAACCAGGTATCGCCTTGGTAATAGTTGCCCTTAGAGTGCTGCCTTGTGGAGTGCTGCCTCGTGCAATGCTGCCTCGTGGAGTGCTAGTTACTTGATTGTCCGATTGAGATTTTCTAAGGCTGGTTCTTGTATTTTCTGCAAAACTCATTTATGAAGGGATGTGTGTGCGTGCTTGTGTATTTATTAAAATGAAAAATAAAATAATATAAAAACAATAAATGACAAATTTATTTGTCAAGTTGGACTTCCTTAAACAATCGGCTTATTAAAGAAAAAGGTCCCCATGGAGACCCTGTATGTATGACATATTTTAAAAATATGTCATACATACAGGGTCTCTGTTTCGTTCTCACTCAAATTAGTTTTATTTTTGAGTTACAATTTTATTTATTTTTCTTTTTACAATTTTTGGGAATTTTACCGCGCTGCGGCGCCTTTAAGAGTTTTTTTTTGTTTTTATTGTTAATTAACTTTAATACTATTTACAGGGTTCAAACCCTTCTAAATTAAAATTAGTACTATGATATAAGTATTTACAATTATTTATATACAAATTACAACTTACTATTACGTGTGCATAATGAAAAAAAAATACTTGCAATACAAATTTCAATTTACGCGATGGTCTTGACACCCTTTGTTCCGTTCCTTCAAATGAAATATTTTCCCACTTGACCCGCCTGTGTATTAAACATCCTTTTTACCTATATACGAAATGGATCAAGGTGAAATGCCGTCGACCTCTAAAAATCAGTATTCACAAATCTGCAAAAGCGAACAGTCACTGTGTTCCTGTGATACTCGTACAAATATTTACGCCTTTTAAAGGCAATTTTTTACAAGCTCGCGAGCGGGCATGATTACAACCCATATTACTAACTCTTTTCCCTGTGAGAACCTCCGGGGTTGAAGTGAAGATCTACCACAAGACGTCGCCAAATTGGATTACCCTTGTAGCTCCTTTTTTTGTAAGTCAAGACCTCTTCATTTCGTCTTTTTTTACTTCATATTACTACAATAGAGATTTGGGTACAATTTGGACGCAACTTAGAAATACTGTGTTTATATTTAACATCAAAACCAGTTTGGGTAGTCCGATTGATCTAGGTATTTTACAGTCCAGTTTGGGACTGATTTTCCCCTGATTTTCAATCTCAAACAAGGATTTTTCATGGTGGACCCAGTGACTGTTCGCCTATGCAGATTTGTGAATACTGATTTTTAGAGGTCGACGGCATTTCACCTTGATCCATTTCGTATATAGGTAAAAAGGATGTTTAATACACAGGCGGGTCAAGTGGGAAAATATTTCATTTGAAGGAACGGAACAAAGGGTGTCAAGACCATCGCGTAAATTGAAATTTGTATTGCAAGTATTTTTTTTTCATTATGCACACGTAATAGTAAGTTGTAATTTGTATATAAATAATTGTAAATACTTATATCTTAGTACTAATTTTAATTTAGAAGGGTTTGAACCCTGTAAATAGTATTAAAGTTAATTAAAAATAATAACAAAAAAAACTCTTAAAGGCGCCGCAGCGCGGTAAAATTCCCAAAAATTGTAAAAACAAAAATAAATAAAATTGTAACTCAAAAATAAAACTAATTTGAGTGAGAACGAAACACTCCCACCCCTGAAAATGCCAGGCATTTTCGGAATCAATTCTCCATAGGGAGAGGACATAGCTTTACTAGTGGTCGCTTTAACATACCTTTGGTGGTCTTAACCACGGCTACGCGCGCGATACCATCAGTACCTAAAATGAGCTCCGTGATTCGCCCCAGAACCCACTCCAATGGTGGAGTATTTTCGTTTTTTATAAGTACCATTGTACCTTCTTTCGCAACGGGCCCGTCTGGACGTTGCGTGACATTGCGTAAGAGTATGTAAATATTCGTCTTTAAAACGACGTAAGCAATTGCCAACGAGACAATCGATTTAATTTAATTGCATCCAAATCAGGGTCTGGAAGACAAGTAAGAGGTTCCATATTAAGAAAGTGTCCTGGGGTTAAGGCTGTAAGGTCATTCGCGTCAGATGATATGGGAGTAAGAGGGCGGCTATTGAGGACAGCCTCTACCTGTGTGAGGACTGTGTATAGCTCCTCGTAAGTAAGGACTTGTTGTCCGATAACACGAATTAAATGGGTTTTCATAGATTTAATATTGCTTTCCCATAGGTCACCCATGTGGCTAGCAGTTGGCGGATTAAAGTGCCATTTTATGGCTTCCTTTTCCGCAACGTAAGAAAAGATTTCTGTAAGGTATTTAGCGGAAGCTAAGAAGTTGCCTCCATTATCCGAGTACACTTCAGTACATCTACTTCTTCTGGCTATAAAACGGCGAAAACCCGCTAGGAAACCATCACAAGTGAGATCGGAAATCAGCTCTATGTGTGTACAACGTGTAACACAGCAAACAAATAGAGCTATGTAAGATTTTAATTGTTTGCTAGTACGCAACTGACTTGCGCGGATCATGATTGGTCCAGCCATGTCAACACTCACGTGTTTAAAAACACCAAGTTGGGAAACTCTAAATCTCGGTAAGTTACCCATGTAGGGTTGATAAGGCTTCGGATCCACCCTCCAGCAAAAACCACTTTTCGTATGATTTTCTTAGCAGAAAGTACCCAGTAATTTTGAACTAGTAAAAAATGTGTGGTTTGTATACCTGAATGAAAAGTAGTAAACAAAGCCTTGCTTGGCAATAAAATCGGAAATTTTTGGTTGTAATTGAAGAATGCGTCAAACGTCCGCCAACGCGTAAGAAACCTTGTGTATCCTAAAAGGGACTTAATTTTCGAAAAGATTTTGGCAAAATTAAATTATTTTCCAACATGGAGATTTCTTTTTGAAAATAATTTTGTTGGGCGTGTTTGACTAAAAACATTTCAGCATTTCTTAGCTCAAAAAATGTAAGGTTTTGATAAAGAAAAACAGGTTCCTTTTTAGTTTTAAAAATTAAATTTTGATAAAAACGTAAAACGTATGCCAAAATTCGTATTAATTTTGATAACGTAGAATATTTTGTATAGAATTTATCAAAGAAGGTTAAATCAACTGTTACTTTTAAAGTAATTTTTCGTTCTTCGTCACGAACTAGGAGTTCTGACTCAGAGGAAATAGTATCATTGGAAAGAAAATTCCAAGTTTTAGGATTTTGTAAAAGAAAGTCAGGGCCGTTCCACCAAAGTGAAAAATTGGTAATTTCGCTAGGAAAGAGACCACGTGACCCCGGATCGGATGCATTTAAATGAGTAGGAACATATGCCCAGTTTTCTGCAGGGACTCTTTCGTGAATGTATGCAACGCGGTTCCCTACAAAGGTTTTCCAGGAATACGAAGGTCTTTTTATCCATGCAAGGGCGACTGTACTGTCTGAAAATGAATAAATTTGATCAATTTTTAATCTATTTTCGTAACTTTGCACAACAAAACTGAGGAGTTTTGCTAGTAATACTGCACCGGAAAGTTCGATTCTACAAATACTTAAAACTTTGATTGGAGCCACTTTGCTTTTGGCTGTAATAAAATAAGTTTTTACCGTATTGTTTTTGTAAGTAATTCGTAAATAACAAACCGCACAGTAGCCTTTTTCGGACCCGTCACAGAAACCGATCAGCTGACAGCTTGTCATATTAGCTAAGTCAATATGGCGCGGGATCGAAACTTTAGATAAAGTATTAAATTCCGCTTTGTACCTTTCCCATTTTGTAATTATTTCTGAATTAGGGGTATCGTCCCACTGTAAGTTAGCTTTCCAACAGTACTGTATAAGTAACTTTGCAAAAAAAGTGATTGGAGTTAGAAAGCCGATGGGATCGAAAGTACGCGCCAGATTGCTTAAAATTGATCTTTTAGTGCAAATTTGATCTGTATAATTTAAGGAGTAAAAAAAGTAATCTTTTACTGGGTGCCATTTAAGGCCAAGTATTTTTAAAATCGTATTATTTTCAAAATCAAGAGAAAAATCCTTGAGTTGGACATGATCTTCCGGGAGATCTGTAAGTAATCTCGGGTCGTTAGCAGCCCATTTATGCAATTCGAAGCCACCTCTGTGCATTAACTCAATCAGCTGATTTCTCATCGAGATGGCGTCTTCGAGGGTGTCAGCCCCAAAGAGCCCATCATCAATATAAAAATCATTTTTTACAATAGCTGACGCGAGCGGCAAATCTGAGTAATCTTCAGCTAGCTGTAACATAGTACGAATTGCTAAATAGGGACTACTGGCAACACCGAAAGTTAGAGTAAGAAGTTCGTAATCTGTAACAGGTTGAGACGGCGAAAATCTGTAAAGAATACGCTGATATCTAGTCTGATCAGCGGTGACGTAAACGTTACGAAACATTTGTTTGACGTCACATGTGTATGTAAACTTGTAAAAACGAAAATTTAGCAGCAGGGCTACCAAATCTTTTTGTAATTTTGGACCCGCGTGTAGGGTCGAGTTTAGTGAGGGTTTACCAAAAATGCAACTCGAGGCATCGAACACAATTCGAACGGGGGTTGTTGTAGAATCATTTATTATTACCGCATGATGCGCTATGTAAAAATAATTATTTATTTGTAAATAAGTAGGAGGGGGAACCGGTCTCATATGGCCGAGTTCTAAATATTCTTTTAGCACGTCCGAATATGTAGTATGTAATTTTTTATCTCGGAAAAGTCGATTTTCTAAAGAATAAAATCTACGTAACGCAAGATCTCGGGTGTTTCCAGAGTCTGGGGCTGTCATTTTAAAGGGTAACGCAACTATGTATTTTCCTGACGGGTGTCTAGAGGTAGTTTTTAGAAACAAATTTTCACAAAACTCTTGATCCGGAGTTTTAAAAATTACCTCTGGTACTTCTTCTGTTTGCCAAAATAACTTGAGAGTATTTTCGATACTAGAATCGCTCATTTTAGTAAAAAAAGTTTTTATATTTTGGTGCCTCGAATTTGGTAAATTAATTTTTCCCATTACCACCCATCCAAAAGTAGTGTTTAGACAAACGGGCTGATCCGGACCGTTAGAAATTCGGCCGTTTTCAAGGATCAATGGGAAAAAATCAGCTCCAAAAATAGCATCGATTTTTCCACTTTTAAAACAGTATTCGTCTGCAAGTTTTAAATTGGCAATGTAAGGATAATCTTTTAATGAAAAGGTAGAAAAAGGCATATTATCGCAAATTTTTTCAAGGATGATGACCTCTAAATTATATTTTCTAACGTCATCTAAAGTAGAAATTGTACAACAGACTCCCGCTTTAGAAGAAGTACACATACCATCTAGACCCTGCAACGTCAGTGAAGTACTAAAACGGGGTAAATTTAATTTTTTAGCAAAATCTTTTGTTATAAATGACGCCTGCGCCCCAGAGTCTAGGACTCCGCGACCCTCTTGCCAAAGACCAAATTGATCCTGTACTTTAAATCTAATGGTGCTTAGTAAAACCGCGTGATCATGTAACGCCATGTTAACATTGACTGTCCGATTCTCAACTACTCCAGTCGAATTAGACGACGAATGCGAAGAATTTTCCGAACTCGGGTTCGGATTGTAGGTAATAGCAGGGACACTCTCCGCAGGAGTACGTTCAAAATGCAAGTGAGTGTGGTAGGGGAAAGCACATTTAAAACAACGTTTTTTAGAAGTACATTGGGTTTGAATGTGAAAATTGGCCAAACAATTGGTACACGCGTTATGACTTTTCACAATCTGCGATCTTTCGTAAGGACTTTTGGCCAAAAATGTAGGACACCGGTAGATCACGTGACTTTCTGAGCAGTAATAACAAGTACTTGTAGAACTCTTAAAGGTATTTGTATTGTGGGAAGTAGCAGTCTCCATTGTATGATTGGTATTTGTAAAAAAAGCAGATTTTTTATTCTGCTGAGGCGAAGCATGCGAACCTCTTGTATTGTAATTTTTATTCGTAAAAGAAATCTTAGATTTTTCTGTATTGCAAATTTTTGCACTAAGAGAAACGGTGTCTAAGGCTGTACATTGTTTAAGAATAAAATCTTTAACGGAATCGTAAGTAGGCATGTCTGTCGAGGCATGCTGATGCTCAAAAACTTTCCTCGTATGAGGATCTAATCTGTCTAAGAGCATATTTGTAGTAATAAATTCCCATTTTTCGACCTCGTATTCCATGGTAATTAATGCTTGTAAATTTTCTTGGAAAGTATCCATTAATAAACGTAATGTTTGTACATTTTCGTATGTCATAGGCGGAAAATTTTCCAATTTTTTCCAATACGAAACTGAACGCAATCGTCTATTATCGTATCTTTCAAGCAAAGCTCGATACGCGATGACGTAATTATCATTTTGCAAGGGCAAATGCGATACCAAAGCGTATGGTGTGCCGGAAAGAACTGAAAGTAAAGTTGAAAACTTTTCAACGGGGCTCATAGATTTGTTAGTATGAACTAAGGCATTGAAAACCTCTATGAAAGTAGTAAACTTTTGATGGTCACCCGAAAAAGTAAGCAAATCCATCCTTGGCTTGTAATGATGCTCGTGTTCGTGGCAATGCACGACCGTAGTATCATTTAAAACGGTTTGATTCGCTTGAGTGTTAGAGTTTTGGCTCTGTTCGGGTTCCTCAATTAACGTGTAAAATATTGATTCAATCTCTAAGAGCCTGTTTGAAAAATCGTACGCAACGGCATTTTGTATTTTAAGTTCCTCTGTTTGGGAAGCAATAAGCGCGATCAAAGTATTCTGATGACCGTCAAAACTCTTACGCAACTTCTCAAGACTCTGAAAAGCAACTCTGAAACGATTCAGATACACTGCATTTGATTCTGCCTTTTTGGCGGCATCCTCGATCAATTTTAACTGGTCTAAAACGGCGCCTCGCAATGCTAAGGCATGCTCTCTTTTTTGTTCGCTTGTAATTGTAGGCATTTTAATAAAATTAAAAAACTATTGTATATTTACAAAGAATTATAGTAAATAATTGTAAATAATAAATTTATTTTATATCGATTGTAAAAAGTATGAAAAACGAGCGTTCGACAGACAGGCGACAAAAAATTTAAACTGATAAGGAATCGCGCTCGAAACAAACTTAAAGAAGGCAAAAAGACCGCAAAAAACGTAAATTTGAATGCGAATACGGGGCCCCTAATGGGTGCAAATTTTTAAAAACTTGGGTTTTTAAATTGCAAGAGGGCGGTTTTTAAAACCTACCACTAGTAAAGCATTAGTAATCATGTATCGTAATAACCTAATCTAATAATCGTAATTGTAACGTAAGTTTGTGCGTAATGAAAAAAATCGCTAAAAAATAAAAAATAAAGATTTGCGAAAATTAAGGGCAACTTAGAAAGGGTTGGAAAACCAGACTGATCCGGTTCGAAGGACCATGAAAAATCCTTGTTTGAGATTGAAAATCAGGGGAAAATCAGTCCCAAACTGGACTGTAAAATACCTAGATCAATCTGACTACCCAAACTGGTTTTGATGTTAAATATAAACACAGTATTTCTAAGTTGCGTCCAAATTGTACCCAAATCTCTACTGTAGTAATATGAAGTAAAAAAAGACGAAATGAAAAGGTCTTGACTTACCAAAAAAGGAGCTACAAGGGTAATCCAATTTGGCGACGTCTTGTGGTAGATCTTCACTTCAACCCCGGAGGTTCTCACAGGGAAAAGAGTTAGTAATATGGGTTGTAATCACGCCCGCTCGCGAGCTTGTAAAAAATTGCCTTTAAAAGGCGTAAATATTTGTACGAGTATCACAGGAACACAGTGACTTTGCAGATTTGTGAATACTGATTTTTAGAGGTCGACGGCATTTCACCTTGATCCATTTCGTATATAGGTAAAAAGGATGTTTAATACACAGGCGGGTCAAGTGGGAAAATATTTCATTTGAAGGAACGGAACAAAGGGTGTCAAGACCATCGCGTAAATTGAAATTTGTATTGCAAGAATTTTTTTTCATTATGCACACGTAATAGTAAGTTGTAATTTGTATATAAATAATTGTAAATACTTATATCTTAGTACTAATTTTAATTTAGAAGGGTTTGAACCCTGTAAATAGTATTAAAGTTAATTAAAAATAAAAACAAAAAAAAACTCTTAAAGGCGCCGCAGCGCGGTAAAATTCCCAAAAATTGTAAAAACAAAAATAAATAAAATTGTAACTCAAAAATAAAACTAATTTGAGTGAGAACGAAACAGTCTCTAGGTCCCAATAGGTACGCCGTGAGTCAGGGTGTTCAAAATTTAATTTTAGGGGAAACTGGGAAGGAACGAGGTACCAGGGTAGAACGAGGCATGGCCTCTACTAGAGTCCTTGTATGTTGACATATTTGAATATATTAGAGTCGCGACAAGCCCATCAGTGTCTTTTAAAATAAAAGGATATAAGAACTCTTACAATGTTTGCAAAGAGAAATCATAGGCTCTCTTTATCTTACAACGAACGGGGGTAATTTAATTATTAAAAAAATTCAAGTCACTTAAAATCGTTGACGTGAATAACGACCTTAAATGAACTTGATAAAGCATGTCATGTCATGTTTTTTTTTTGAAAAGTTTTATATTTGGTATAAAAATACAAATACATCCACACATCCTCTAAACAGTGCATTGAAGCTCTGGCCTCGAGAATTTCTATATACAAAACAAGCTTAATGTAACTAGAATTATGGTAACATCATGTACATTGCACAAAAAACTTAAAACTATTTTTTTTATAATATTTGAAACAGGTACAACAGTTGCAACTGAACACTACCTTATTTAATAAGTGGTAATTTTATAATAAATTAATAAATAATAGAAATAATTATTGATATGTTATGAACATTTCTGGAGATTAGTAAGCGCGTACAAGTTTACGCATACTAATCTTTTCGTGTGTAGACAATATCCGCCTAAAATATCTCTCGAAGATTTGTTCGCGCGCACGATGTACGCGATCAAATCTCTCGGTGTCTAGGCAAAACGCATCGATAATATCGTGTTTATGTTTAGAACGTTTAATTTTGTCTTCGTGTTTGTAGGCAATTCCACCAAACGTACATGTATGCAGAGATTAGTTCGGTTCGGTTCGGTTCGGTACTAATCTCTGCATACATGTACGTTTGGTGGAATTGCCTACACACACGAAGACAAAATTAAAAGTTCTAAACATAAACACGATATTATCAATGCGTTGTGCCTAGACACCGAGAGATTTGCTCGCGTACATCGTGCGCGCGAATAAATCTTCGAGAGATATTTTAGGCGGATATTGTCTACACACTAAGAGATTAGTATGCGCAAACTTGTACGCGCGTACTAATCTCTAGAAATGTTCGCGTGTCTGTAGGCCCCTTTAAGGGTCCTACAGACACGCGAGTATTTCTTGAGATTAGTACGCGCGAACTAATCTCTGCATACATGTACATTTGGTGGAATTGCCTACACACACGAAGATAAAATTAAACGTTCTAAACATAAACACGATATTATCAATGCGTTTTGCCTAGACACCGAGAGATTTGCTCGCGTACATCGTGCGCGCGAACAAATCTTCGACAGATATTTTAGGCGGATATTGTCACACACAAAGAGATTAGTATGCGCAAACTTGTACGCGCGTCCTAATCTCTAGAAATATTCGCGTGTCTGTTCTGGTCTTTAGGTTCTGCAAAAATAGATTATAGCTTTTTTTTAATTTGATTTCTTTCGGAAGAGTATTATATGTTTTTGCTGCATTTATTATAGGATTCGAAAGTCCAATATTTGTTCTTACATTAATTTGATGTATGCCATTAATATTTCTAGTTTGATGATCATGTATTTCATTTGAAATGGTCAATTGAATATTGGATTTTAATTTTTTATTTAGTATTTTATATATTAATTTGCTTGAATAGGCTTTCTATTTTGTGAGTGTTTAATTCCTTGTATAACAGATCAGTATTTGCAAGTATGTCATAGTTATATAAGATTTGTCACAAAGTTTGAAATAAAAGTAAGGAAAATTTTTATACAACAGAAAATTAAAACAAAACTAGCGATTTTGTGTATTTTTTGATTTTTTTTTGTAAACCATTGGTCACGTCGATTTTCTTTCCATGGGGGACATCTTTTGAGTGCTTTGGTGTCATTTTTATCTAGATAGGGGATATGATTCGAGTTTCGCCTTATTTTGATGGGCTTTTGAAAATGTTTTATTAGTTTTGAGACTTTAATAAGGGTCCAACTCACCGACTTTTTTTTCGTTACTTAGCTTAAAGCGTCTCTTAATATAATCATAATATGACGTAATAAGGAACACTTAAGGCTAAGTAAGTATATATGCCAAAAACATATTGAACAAACTCTACTTTTACAAAAATTCGATAAACCTATGGAAAAAATTGAACTGTACAAAAAAAACGACAATTTAGTTCAAGGTATTGATACATTTTTTGGCCTCTTATCAAGAACATAAAAAAGTTATCAATTTACTTCTAAAAAAAAAACATATTTTAACTGACAGGTTCTCATTAAAAAAGAAACAAAATAGAGCAACAATTTGCACTAGAGAATTCTTCTAACAGAAAAAACTTTTTAAGCCACATAAATAACAATCTGTTTAGGAAATAAAGATGCTTTTTATGTATGTATTTTTGTATGTGTGTTTTTCTACAGAAGTGCTTGGATTTGGAGATAAACGCAAAATAATTCTTTATGATTCCACATATATTTTGTCCTTTTATCAAATCCATCGCACGATAATTTTTTCCGAAAAAAGCTTATTTTACTAGTTATATGGGAAAAAAGGTAGACCGAACCGAACCGAACCGAACCGCTCTTCGGTATGTTGTTCCGAATATCTCAAAAACAAGTATAACCTAGCTGAATCCTCTTGGTAGTAAGTTTTGGGTGGTCATGTGAATTATATTCCCGGTGCCAGTTCCCCGGATATTTTTTTGTGTTGCACAGTGTAATCAAACACACGGGTTTTGCCAACCGTCCCACATATTATATTATCTAGCTTTAAGAACCCGGTATAGCTTATAAATGTCTCTAAACATTGAGTTTTGAAACACGTTTTTTATTAATTGTTTAAAAGTTTCAATTGTGAAAAATAGGATACGCAGTTTATCAAAATGACGCAAGTCTTCCTACACTTTTCGTAATTTTATTCGTTTTATAATCGCACCCTTGACAACACACTCCATCTCACTTTGTTTACACTGGAATCGATTTTGATCAAGAGTGCCCTTCCTTTTTGTCCATGTTTTATCGCCTTGTCTTTTTGGAAATATTTTTTATATCTTGACTTTCATAACATTTATTTAAAATGTCAGATGTTAGTTGAGGCATGTTGAGGCCAGTGGCGGTTACTCCATAAGTGCACATTTGCATGTGCACTCCCAAATTTTACTTAAAAAAATATTAAACTTTGATCATTCCTTAATTTAATTCATAATTACCCCAAAAGAAATTCACTAAAGACTTGAATATAATCTAGGAATTAATACCTGGTATGTATGTGTTTGTATTCGTGTTCAAAATCTCCATCAAACAACGCTTTTATTTACTGGAACCAAATTCTATGCACCCCAGATGTTATGTCGCATGCTAATTACGAATTATAGAAAGAGAGGACGACAAGTCCCAATAGAATTTTACAGTACATAGAATCTGAACCTTCCTTCGGCACAGCGCGTATACAAAAACCAGCCTCGATGCCGCCCGCACCCCCTTGATGACCCCTGCGTCATCGGTTCACGTTGCTTGTTAAAGCAGATCACGGGCACTTTTAATTCGTGCGCTTAGTAATTGTGTGTGCAACGATTACTTTTCCAAGTATCGAGTAGATACTGATACTTGCTATTCGAGTATACTTGCTATTCGAGTATCAGTATATATCGGTAAATCCAATAAATACTGAGTAGAGTTGAAATTTTAAGTACCTACTAAGTATGCAAAAAATAAAAATATTAATGTTTTACATGTTTGTTACTTATACGGCCGTTGCCGATATGATTAATACGAAAGTAACACTTCGGCTTCGGTCCCATTCGGGATTCGAGTAACTGGTATTTGACGTCGATTGATTCGATTACTTCGAATCCGTCCATGTATCAGATATTATTAAAGTATCGAGGCACTATCGGTGTGGCGCGGGTGGTTTGTTTTGATTTCGACGATTTGGTATTTACGACAATGGCGGAAGTTTCTAATTCTGATAGCATTAGCGTGCAATATTTAAAGACAAATTTTCATCTTTGCCATTAGAAGAGAAAATAAACTCGGTGTGATAATTTATTATTAATTTATAAAAACAATAATAATAGGTAGGTAACTAATATCTAACTAAATATCTCATTTTTTAATTATTTGTCCACTCGAAGGCCCAAAAAGTTAGCGTGGCACTCAAAAAAGATTTTCGCCTGCGCCGCAATTTTTTTTTTTCGGTGTGCACCACCAAAGATTTTTATCACGCGCCGCCACTCGTTGAGGCTACTTTGGTTGAGGGTGTTGGTTGCGATTAGTTAAGGTGTCCCAGACAATAGGAACTAGATAAGGATTTCGGAAAGCCCGGTAAATATTAGCTCACACATATACTATACTATAGTAGTGTGAGCTATAGTGATCCTAATTTTTTCGAGAAAAAAAAAGTTGCTCCGATTTCAAAAATTTTTATATATCTTTGCGTTTCAGATGATTTTGAATCTTTTTTGTCGCGCCGTCTGTCTGTCTGTCTGTCTGTCTGTCTGTCTGTCTGTCTGTCTGTATGTCTGTCTATCTGTCTGTAACGACCAACGCGCATAACTCAAAAACCGCTTGCCCGATTTCAATGAAATTTGGTACCTAGGCTGGGTCTTGGGTCGAGATGGTCCCATTTAAAAATGAACAAAATCCACCGAACACAAGTCAAATACAAGGGTGGGGGTAGACTTCAAAAATTAGAGTTTATGTGAAAATATGGCGTGTGTGATATCAAATGAAGGGTAATTGAGTCTGGAGTTAAACAAAATAGATTTTTGTTAAAAAAAAGGGTGGGGGTAGATTAAAAAAATTAGAGTTTACGTAAGAATATGGCGTGTGTGATATCAAACGAAAGGTAATTGAGTTCGGAGTTAAACAAAATACATTTTAATTTTTGTTTTTTTTAAGGGTGGGGGTAGATTTAAAAAATTTGAGTTTAAGTCAAAACATGGCTTGTGTGGTATCAAACGAAAGGTAATTTAGTCTGGAGTTAAATAAAATATATTTCAGTTTTTAATTATATTAGCTCACACGTACACCATAACTATAGTACCTAGTGTGAGCTTAGGGGCCCATATATTGGCAGAGTATTTTTAATTTCGATACAGCATAATCATATACTCGGAATAAGGCCTAATTTTTTCAACCAAACTAAAATTCTATGTCTTACCTTTATCGCGATGTGACCCAGTTATAAGTTACCACATGGGGCTTTATGGTTAATAGGGTATTTGACAAATTTTAGAAAAGAGTTTAGAATGATACATAGATCCCTAATTTGCTACGCAAAATTATTAAAATGGTATATTTTATCATGACTACATTTAAAATCAAGTTTTCTAATTTCCGATTTGAATTTGTCGCTAAAACGCTCATTTCTAGCATGACGTTGCAATGACGTCACAGCGCAGTAAACTAGCGGACAGATACACGGCATTCAGGTGTTTATATGTTTTTGGTCTGTGTTTTTACTGTTTTTTATGTAAAAAAAATGTCCTATAAGTGGTGTGTAGTGCCTCAGTTTTCAAATACCTGCATAAAAACCCCCGAAAAACTATTTATTCATGTGCCTACAGCAGTAAAAGAACGGAAAAAGTGGCTAGAACTGGCTCGAAGAGACCCAAGGGCCTTATCTAATATATCTTCACTTTACATTTGTTTTGTTTTCACGTTCTATATACAGTGGCGTATATAGAAAAATGTTTCAGAAGGGCCCGAACAGTTTCGAGGGGGGGGCGAGACCATATGAGGCCGTATTTTATGCTATTTTATGATTGTATTTATTAAATATTTAGAAAAACCTTCGGGGGGGAAGGCTTTTGGTCCCTCAGCCCCCCCTTATATATGCCACTCAATATATATATATATATAACTATTTCGTAAATGACGATGAAATTTTTGAGGTTATGTTTATTACAAGGGGTGAACAGCTATAATAGGCAGAAGGGTGTACAAATTTTTAGGCGGTGCTAGGCAGTTTAGGCAGAACTAAGGAGTACCTCTAAATGCAGGATTAGGCAGTGCACATGCAGGCTAAATGTAGGACTGGGCAGTGCATATGCAAGACTAAGCAGTGCGTCGGCAGAACTAGGACGCAGGACTATGCAGTGTAACCTATGCAGTACTTCAAGTATTGCTGGTCGTTGTATAATTTTTGCCTTCCTGTCCCCCCCTCGGTTTATTTTTATTTTTGTTTTTTTCAGATGATGAATCTATTGTAAGTGTCTTGTTGTATCATGGTAAGAAGTGGCATATTACACAAAAAAGCAAAACATATAACCAACCCTCAAAATCTAAATGAGTAAAAGTAGTCGAAGAATATCGTACAAAAACTTTCAGTTATAAACAAAACAACTCATCAAACACTTACATCAACATTTTAACGTTTCTAAATTTCGCAGAACAAAAATCACTGTTGTTGGCAAAGAAGCCTGCCACCATAAAGGAATTCAGCATTGACAGCATTGACAGCTATCGGCTTTGGAGAATCCATTTTCCATTGAAAAGGTTTTTTATAAGCAAAACACAAAATAAAATCTAATTTAGGACGATAATTCGCACTTTAAACCAATGCAAACATTACCATCCATAAGAAAATAACACAGAAAATAGGTTCGTTCGAGGCGTTGACTGTTTTGTGACGTCACTCGCAGCTGATTGGTAGACCGCCCGTTTTGAATCACGTGGCTAATTGTTTTAATTCAATGAATTTATTTAATTAAAAGAACTATGAATTTGAGAAAAAATTAAACAAAAAAGTTTGTTTTTAGCATTCCCAAGACCTAAAGAGATATCTACAAATATATATTTATTTTTTACTACTGTCAAACACCCTATTCAGAAACGGTATGTAAGTCATACAGTTTTGGTTTAAAGGAAAAAAGTGGTGCTAGTCCGAGCCTAATGAAATGCTGTATCGAAATTAAAAAATATCTATAGTGGTTTTGAAAAATTCGAGCAAAAAATAAAAATTATTTAAGAACTCAAACGTAAATATTAATTTTGATTGCTTCAATAGAAATAAAAAGTTTACAATTGTTTTATGAATAAGGCAAACAGAGAATACAAATTGTTAAATGCTGTGCTTTCGTGGAAACTTAGCTTGAAATATACAGAAACAAATATAAATTTTTGTTTCTATTAAACCAACCAAAATTATTTGTTACTCATGTAATTGGCTACATAAGAAATTGGATCTAAAAAATCTAAATTAAGGTTTTTAAAATCGATTTTTGATTGCCATGTAGACCTAAAATATTTTTCTATAAAATATGTTTCGTAAACAGAGCTATTTGTATCTACATTTTGTAAAAATAATCTGTTAAAAAATAGCAACAATAACAATGAAATTTATTTAACTAAATCTGAATAGCAACTATAATAAGCTGTTGATTACAATGTATAATTTATAAAGTAAGTGAATATTTAATTAGTTATTATTATTGATATCAGTCAAGGAGTTTACATGGTATTAACAATTATTAAGAATTTTCGATATTTCAAGTGAACTTTTTAAAATAAAATTACCGTCATATTGGGTGTTAATTCCAAGAGTGTAAAAAATAGATTTGGCAACTTTAGGATAGGTTAGGCAAGGAAACCACTGACTAACATCGTAAGGGGTCTGTCACCCGCCCTACCCTAACCTAGAGTCCCTGTATGTTGACATATTTGGATATATAATATGGCGCTGGGTCAATAGCGCGCAGGTCAATTGCGCGCAGGCCAATTGCGCCCGGACAAATACGCGCAACCAATTGCACACAACCATTCGCGCGCACCCAATTGCGCGAGAACAAATGCGCGCGAACAAATGCGCGCAACCATTAGCGCGCAACCAATTGCTCGCGGACAAATGTGCGCAAACAATAGCGCGCAACCAAATGCGCGCAACTTTTTCTTTCCAGCAGAGGTATACCAAGGTTCGAGGATAGTTGATAGTTGACCTGGTTAGGTTAGGGCCCTAATCTGACCCGGTTAGGTTTGCGTACAAAAAAAAAACTTACCTGACCAGATCAGGGTAGTTTTTTTTAGTATACTAGGATACTTACCTAACCAGGTCAACTGCCAACTATCCTCGACCCTTGGTATACCTCGGCTGGACAGGGCAGTTCTACTTGGTTAGAGGTTGGATGGGATTCTGATACGGAGCTGGGTCAATTGTGCGCAGGACATTTGTGCGTCAGGTTAGGTTTCGTTAGGTTTGGTTAGTTTTGGTTAGGTTTGGTTAGTTCTGGTTAGGTTTGGTTAGTTCTGGTTAGGTTTGGTTAGGTTTGGTTAGTTTTGGTTCGCATTTGTCAGCGCGGAATTAGCTGGCGCGCAAATGTCCTGCGCGCTATTGACCCAGCGCCCTCTGATATATAAACTTGGGCGCAATGCAAATTTGTCCGCGCACTAATAGTTGCGCGCAATTGGTTGCGCGCATTTGTCCTCGCGCTAATGGTTGCGCGCTATTGACCACGCGCCATATAATATATCCAAATATGTCAACATACAGGTGCTCCACTCGAACCTATGGTTGGCGTTTCAATTTTAAAAAAATTTGGAAAGTTTTTGTTTTAAGTCGCCTTGCTGTTTCAGGACACCCGACTTGACGCCATTGACGGTATATCATTAAAGTAAGATGTATTTCAGTTGCCGAATCGACCCCCCCCCCCCCCCACTCGAATCCGAATATCCCGGTTGTCAACTCGAAATATCGACAGGGACGCAAAAAATCCCCCCAAACCCCAAGAAACCTGTTTTGTTTTTGGTTTTATCCAATTTTTTCAAAAACTAACCATTCTAGAGAAAAAAAATAACAGGTTTTTGTGGAGAACCAAATGTATTGGTCGATAGGGTTACAAGAAGGAAGTTGATCTTTATTGGAGTAAGTATGTAAATTAGGATTTTTTACAAAATACTTTGCCAATATATGGGCCCCTAAGCTCACACTAGGTGCTATAGTTATAGTGTACGTGCGAGCTAATAAAACTAAAACCTGAAATATATCTTATTCAACTCCAGACTAAATTACCTTTTGATTGAGACCACACACCCCCACCCTTCAAAAAACAAAAACTAAAATGTATTTTGTTTAACTCCGGACTCAATTACCTTTCGTTTGATATCACACACGCCATATTTTCACATAAACTCTAATTTTTGAAATCTTCCCCCACCCTTTTATTTGGCTTGTGTTCGGTGGATTTTGTTCATTTTTAAATGGGACCATCTCGACCCAAGACGCAGCCTAGGTACCAAATTTCATTAAAATCGGCCAAGCGGTTTTTGAGTTATGCGCGTTGGTCGTTACAGACAGACATACAGACAGACAGACAGACAGACAGACATACAGACAGACAGACAGACGGCGCAACAAAAAAGTTTCAAAATCATCTGAAACGCAAAGATATATAAAAAAATTTGAAATCGGAGCAACTTTTTTTTTCTCGAAAAAATTAGGATCACCATAGCTCACACTACTATTGTATAGTATATGTGTGAGCTAAAATATGTTTACTATAGATTTTAATACATTTTCTGAAAAAAATACCCCATATAGTGTGTATACTTAAATACATTTTTTAAATACATTTTTTAAAATAACCAAAATAATAATTTTTTCTTACATATTTTTCTATTTAAAAAAAAATAAGCTTCTTAGGAAAAAATATCTTTTTAACTAATTCTATCTTACTGACGATGTTTTTTTGGGTAATTTTTAAATGTACGGACGCCTCTGGAGGTTAGCCATATTTTCTATCACGTTTTGTGATACATCATTTAAAAGGAAATTTTATGAACCACCCCAAAGTGAATAATTTATATTGTCGTAAGAAGCTTGGTTCTTAAGAAAATTCGATAAAACCTGTAAAAAAAATTGATTAATTTTGTGACTTTCATTAATTACCTTAAATTAAGGACACCACTGGAGAGGGCAAGCGCGGATCTGGGTCAAAATCTAGGGGGGGGGGGGTAATAGTCGATGAATTTTTTTTTGTAATACATTTTTTTTCTAGGGGGGGGCTAATTCTGCTGTTCTTCCTTATTTTATTAGAAAAAAGTGTATATTCTTTTTTCTAGGGGGGGGGGTAATTACCCCGTTATCCCCCCCCTCAAATCCGCGCTTCGGAGAGGGATCGATGGAATAACTTTCACTTTGTTATACAGCGTTTTAAAGGAAATTTTATTGTCTGGTAAAAGCTTGGTTTTTAAGAAAATCGAATAAAAACGTGTAAAACAACATGTTTTTTTTATGATTTTTCTAAATCACCCCCATTTACCGACGTTTTTGTTGCATGTAGACGTTGATTTTTTAAAAAAATTGTAGCATTTTTATTTTATGGAACAATAAAACGCTACGTAAATATAAGCATGGTTAGCTCGAAAAAAAATGCTCAAGTTTTTGCTTGCACTGTCCGTGTACATCAACTGTGAATAGCACCACTTGATATTTTGGTCGGAGAATATCCTGTTCTCTGGAGAGATTGCGATTTGCCTTTTAGCGTCCGGTCCAGAGTCACGTTGAATAACGTGTCGAGTGACCCTCAATTTTTTCTCCATTGGAGGTTTTGAGAAAATCCTCCATTAAAACCACGTTCTTAGTGAGCCCCCAACTATTGATTTGCTGTGCAGGGTCTGTAGAATGTGTGGAGAGCTTACCTTATTGAGGTAAGTCCTTTTTTTTGCTATTTCCACGATGTGGATAGAATGTTCATGCTAGTTTTTTTGTTAAAAACAGGGTCCTTGGGAAGATCGCGTGATTATCCCGCTACAATTTCCATCCTGTTTTTGGTTACAAACAATCCATCAGGAATTTGCAAATTATTTCCTGACCAGAACAATGTCTCAGACAGTCCATCATTCCATGGTCTCAGGCACTCCATAGTCTCCATTGTCTCAGGCAGGCCATGATTTCCATAGTCGCAGAAAGTCCATATTTTCCATTTCCATGAATATCAGGCAAGATCTTTCCTTTCATTTTGAGAAAATTCGTCGTATAACGTCCATTATAAAAATATTAATTTATTTTAAAATAAATTAATGGGTACTCTAAACCTACTAGAATAATAGAACATAAACATAAATTCTTAAGAATAAAGAAAATAAACGTTTATTCTAAAATTTTAATTTAATGTACACTTGATGGCAGCTTGCTTAAAACTATAACCTCCCTGGTATATTATAGCCATAACACCACAGCGTAATAATCCTTTACATAAATAATTAGGTATTATGTTTTATAACCTTTTCCTTTTTTTTTAAAATTAATTAGGTATCAGCTTTTAGTAGGTATGAATTACCTACTTCAAGAGGTCTTATTTCCTCTACCTTTTTGTTATAAAATTCCATGAAGAATTTTTAATAAATCTATTGTTGATTTCTACTCTAAAAAAGTGTTTTTACTTTTCATCACAAAGAATCAGTGAGGTCTCCTTTATTAAATTGTAAAAATGTACCTTTAATAATAATTCACTATTTAGGCATTTATTTTGTGTTTCTTATTTTACACATGATTCAAAATGAGTGGCGTCCAAAAACATTTAAATATATAGGTACTTCAACTCAGTGATAAAAAACCTACGACCCAGCTCTCCTAAGAAAAAACTGAGTGTCCGTTCGCTAAAGCCTAAACAGATGTTTTTTAATTATTATCAATCAGTATAAAAAAATAGGCTTCAAAATCTAAAAAATCATGGGAAAAACATGGGTATTTTTTTAACTTTTTAAAATTACTTTAATTAACGGACGCCGCTGGAAAATTTCAGTCTGACCCCATTGAATTTTGAATTTCTTTGATTATACCTTGTTCAAAAGGGGATTTTTTCCCAAATGAATACAAACATTTGGACTTGAATTTTAAGAAAACTAAGTGAACCAAAAAATTTGTTTCTGGTACCGAAATATATATATATAATATAATATAATATAAAAAAAGCCAAGTACACGAAAATGGTATTCCGTAAAAAGAATTGAGATAAAAGTAAAGCTAAGTTTTCCAATACAAATTTTAAAATAAAAGGTTCCTATACTAGTTTCGCAATGTTTTATTAAACTTTGCTATTACAGCCAAACCTCTTTATGTTCAATTTAGCACTGTGCCTAATAGTCATTTCCAGCCGTAATAACCAAGATTAGAAAAACATTTCGAAGCAAGTAAGCCGAAAATTTTGAGGTATTTTAATTTTTTACCATGGTTTTATCATAGTTCCTCTCAGCCTTCAAAAGTTCAGGTCTCTAGTGTTTCTGGAAGTCGGCAATATTACTTTTACATAACTTTACATTTATAGGGGACGGAAGTAAATAAAAATTTTGGGGCTTTAAATTTTTTTCCTATAGTTATATCATAGTGCCTATCAGTCTGCCAAAGCTCAACTCTCCAGCGTTTCTGGAAATGGGCAATGTTACTTTTACCTAAATTTAGTCCCCTCTCCTATATATGTAATATAAATTTGAGTAAATTTTTAATATTTTTTTTTACAGACCAAATTTCTATCAGTCTGCCAAATTTCAGCTTCGTAGCATGTCTGGAAGTACAGTAGAATTTTGATAATTTATACATGACTGAGTGAATGAGTGTGTGGCAATTTCGACGTTTTTGGAAATTTCGTAACTACTTTACTACTCTAAGGAAGTAGAGTTTTAGATAGGTCAAATATGGGCTGAAATATTTCAAGAAAATATGGTACAGCAGTTTACACCGCGACCTTGGCCGGGCACTTCCATGCCCTCAGATTTGATAATTGAGTCTACTCAAATGAATCGAGTAGAAAAATAGACATAGATGACATCATAACCTGAGCAGTGAGGTGAATGCTTCGAAAATAAAATTTTGGCTGAGTGTGTATTTTCAATTATATACAGGCTAAACAGTATGTTTTATTGTTAAAATGTCATAGATATTTTAGGAAAACAAAAACAAATATTATTTTTAAAAATAGGTAATAAATCAAGTAAGTCCTGGGGGCGCAATGAAGTGCAAGGGGTGTCAACTTAGTTTCTACCAAAAATTTCCTTTGTCATTTTTTCCAGTTATACTTAATTTTTCTAAAATTTTCACCCGCGGCACAACTATTTACTTTAGTTTATTAGTTTAGAGTTATATCTTCAAAAATTTCTCACAGCACTATTATTTTTCGGAAAGTATTTAATTTTTTAAAACTTTTTGCCTGCTAACAGTTTCTTTCAATTTTTCAGTACCTTTTCATGTTGCAAAACTTTTCTGCGGTTTCACTTCTTGCGAAAATACCTAATTTAATTTTTCTAAAATTTACGCCTGGCATTTTTTCATTATATCTACAAAAAAATTTTCTAAATTTTTGGCTCTGGTCAATTTTTTTAAATATTCTAGTAATATTTCTGTTTTAGTGTTTTTCCTGTGGCGCCATTTTTTTTTCGAAGAGTAGCTAATTTTTTGAACATTTTTGTCTAAGGCGCCACTTTTTTATTTTTTCTGTAATTCTTTTCTGCGGCACGAAATTTCCGAAAAATAAATAATTTTCCTAAAATTTTTTAGTTTTATAGTGGGATAATAAGTATTCTCACACCCCCTCCTCCTGTAGTAGTATTTCCTAATAAGCCTGTGGCTTAAGTTCCCAGAATGGCCTGACTAGTTGTGTCCCGGGTAACAATGTTTACACAACCCATGAATATACGGCAGAGCTATCTGTCCGCTGCTATTATTGTTGGGTTGCGTATCTATAGGGGTTCTGTAACTTGGACACTTTTTGGGTAGGTTATAGGAGAATTTTACATTATTTTACTACGTAACGCAAAAACATAACATTTAAAAAAAATGGCACCATAGAAGAAAATTTTTGCAATACAAAAAAAATGCATGAAAAAACTCATGGAAATTGTGCCACAATATTTGTTGACATGGCGAAAAAAATAGCGCAGGTGAAAATTTTATATAAATTAGGTTTTTTATCAGAAAAAATGGCTCCAGAGGAGTACAGTTTTGGTAAAAAAGAAAAAAAAAAGAAAGTGTTAGAGAATAAAATGCTAAAGTTTTGGTTTTGGATTTGGCAATTATTGGTCAGTTCGCCCGTGATAAATTATGTTCATTTCTAATTTTAAATATATATTTTAGCGCTACCTGGCGCTTGGCGCCCTAGGTAGGTGGCTACGCTGCCTACGCCCACCTACGTCACTGCGAAGGGTAAACTTTACCTTTACATTTTAAAAAGGGTAAGTGGACCTCGTCAGTGGCGGATCCAGGTTGTCCGGGGGGGGGGGGGGGGTGGTGGCAAGAAGGGAAAAAAACACAAAACAATTATTTTCTTGCTGAATTTAATAAGACTTAGCTTTTAAGTTTGCTACTACGTGCAAATAAAATGCGCCGCAGGCGAAAATTTGAGAAAAAAATTTAAAAAAACGATATTTTAGCGAAAAATTTTTAAAATTTTTATATTTGGTATAAATTTGCGGCCTATGCATTGGTTCATTTTTTTTATGGAACTAAAAAATTATAAGCTTTATTTCAAGGAGGAGAGGGGCCTCTGCACCCCCCCCCCCCCCTGGATCCGCCACTGGACCTGGTTTTGAAGGTCTCTGGAAGATATTTACAATAGGGTATTTGACAAATTTTAGAAAACTGTTTAGATTGATACATAGGTATCTACGCTACGCAAAATTATTAAAATATTATATTTCATCATGACTACATTTAAAATCAAGTTTTCTAATTTCCGATCTGAATTTGCCGCTAAAACGCTCATTTCTAGCATGGCGTTGTAATGACGTCACAGCGCAGTAAACTCACGGACAGATAAACGGCATTCAAGTGTTTATTTGTTTTAGTCTGTGTTTTTACGGTTTTTTATGTAAAAAAATGTCCTATTAGTGGTGTGTAGTGCCTCAGTGTTCGAATACTAGCATAAAAACACCTGAAAAACTATTTATCTATGTGCCTACAGCAGTAAAAAAACGGAAAAAGTGACTAGAACTTGCTCGAAGAGACACAAGGGCCTTATCTAATACATCTTCACTTTACATTTGTGAAGATCACTTTGATGTGAGTTGTCTATAATATATATAACTATTTCGTAAATGACGATGAAATTAGTTATTAGGCAGGACTAGGGAGTGCCTTTAAATGCAGGATTAGGCAGTGCACATGCAGGCTAAATCTAGGACTGAGCAGTGCATAGGCAGGACTAGGCAGTACCTACGCAGGACTATGCAGTGTAACCTATGCAGTACTTCAAGTATTGCTGGTCGTTGTTTACTTTTTGCCTTCCTGTCCTGCAATTTTTGATTGTTTCTTAATGCTTAAAATAAATAATAATGATTGGGAATTTAATTGAATCAATTGTAAGTGGCATATTAAACAAAAAAGCAAAACTTATAACCTAACCTCAAAATCTAAATGAGTAAAAGTAGGCGAAGAATATCATAAAAGAATTTTCCGTTACATACAAAACAACTCATCGAATACTTACATCAACATTTTAACGTTTCTAAATTCCGCAAAACAAAAATCACTGTTGTTGGCAAAGAAGCCACCATAAAGGAATGCAGCATTGGCAAGTTGGAGCTATCGGCTTTGGAGTATCCGTTTTCCATTGAAAATATTTTTTATAAGCACAACACAAAATAAAATCTAATTTAGGACGATAATTCGCACTTTAAACCAAAGCAAACATTACCATCCATAAGAAAATAACACAGAAAATAGGTTCGTTCGAGGCGTTTACTGTTTTGTGACGTCACTTGCAGCTGATTGGTAGACCGCCTGTTTTGAATCACGTGGCTAATTGTTTTAATTCAATGATTTTATTTAATTAAAAGAACTATGAATTTGAGGAAAAATTAAACAAAAAGTTTGTTTTTAACATTAGCAAGACCTAAAGAGATATCTAAAAATAAATATATATTTATTTTTTACTACTGTCAAACACCCTATTGTTAAATTTGAAAAATTGAAGGCAAATATCTCCAAAACGATAGATTTTTGAAGTTTTTTCCGAGTTCTAAAGACACTCACCAAGATCTCACTCGATCCACTTTCCCTATTCAAAATATAGAGGTAAAGTTTACTTCTTGAAGGGGGTGCGTGCTTCAAAAATTTCAAGACGGCCAAAAAGTATCCCCCTAGCAAACAACATCGACGTACGGTTTTTCCAAAATCGTAGGATAAATACCCGAAGAAGCGTCTGTTACCTTAAAAAAAAAACAGCCTGTTTGTCATTTTTTTTTGGGCATGAAGAATTCAATATGTTTTAACTTTTTTTTTTAATAGATATCTAATATAAGACACACCTTCTTTATAAAATGCGCATGCCAAGGTACCCAAGTTTGACAAAGTTGCTCGTCCTTCCCGCCCATGTGCTTTTTTCAGGACCGCGTCTCGTTAGTTTTAGCCAGGAAAATTATTTTATATCACCGACCGTCTAACAATACCTGGTTGCTGAAAACTCATCTTTTAATGTCGTTTTAAGTCAAAATATTTATCACAAAGGTTAGCTTTAGCGCCCTAGATATAAATTATACAACGGAGAGAATTTAGTGGGATAAGGGCAAGGTGTTCTCGTAGCTACCGGAAGCTTAAGAACACACACCTATACTAACAAAGAAAAATTAAAGATGACGAAACGGTTTACGAATAGGCGAATTTTGAATCAGTGCCTTGGTCGGTCAGTGGACGAGCGTTTGCCTGGATAGCGATAGGTCTCTGGTTTAAATCCAGCCTGAGGTAAATCTTTTTATTATCTTATTTTTCCCTTGCCCTTATTCACAAATTCTGACTCAAACTTAAAAAAATCAAAATGGCCGATCCAAAATGGTGGATTTTCTTATTTACTAACCGATTTATGCCACTAAATTCTCCTTGTTGTACAAAATATTTATATTTACGGCTCTGTAATGAAAGCGCGAGTGAAAAAATCGCAAGTAACATAAGCGAAATGTAACAAAAGCGCTATGTAACAAAAGCGCGGTTACAAAAGTGCGATTTAATAAATGTTATGTTAATTAAAATTTAAATTTCTTATAATGAGAATGAAGCTATTGTAGGACGGGCTCCAGAACGAATAGCGATGTACAAATTAGCGGGTATTAAAATAGCGGTATCAAAATAACGAGAATCAAAATAGCAATGTAATGAAACAGCGACTATCAAAATTGCGATGTATCGCTATTTTGGCCATGCGCTATTTTTCCCGGGATCCTAGAGGGTGTGAATCCGAACCGATCCAAACCAAACGAGCATATTTAAAAAAAACACTTCCCTGACTTTTTTTCCATGATCCTAGAGAGTGTAAATCCGAACCGAACTGAACCGAATGCGGTTAGGTTTAGTTTGGTTTGGTTCGTTCGGATTCACACCCTCTAGGATTATGGAAAAGACGTCAGGGAAGTTCGGTTCGGTTGGGTTCGGTTTGGTTACATCGCGCTGTTGTCACTCGCGGTTTTGTTACTCGCGATTTTGTCACACGCGCTTTCATAACAGAGCGGAAAAAGTTTGCGAAATAAGAAAAAGCGACACGGTGAAAATCAATAATAGCACAAGCGAGATGGAATTTGATTTAAAATATATTGCTGTAATTTCATTTTGTTATTTTTTAAACTGTTGAATTGAAATTAAAACTTTTGGCAAATTTTTCCATAGTTATGTTTATTATTTAACAACACGTTTTAGCAAAAACACTATTAGTTGTTTAAAGAAAAGCTGCTTCCAGCACTTTTGGACATTTTTGGATCAAAATTGGGCCCTATTAGGATTTAAAACAAAATAAAATATACAACTCAATACTTTGATTTAAAATAAAAGGATTAGTGACGGATCTGATATCTTTCCAGCCGATTAGCTTACTGCAAGGGAACCTTTTTAATAAATATCTCAGAAACGAAAGCTTTTACGAAATTTTTGGTTATAACGCAAATTATTGAGAAAAATGCGTCCTACTATATTCCGAAGAGCGCGTATTGAGCCGACTCTCCGTTAAAAAGTTAGCATATTTTCACTTTTTAAACTGTCAAAAAACTATTTTTAGCAAATCGAATTAGCTCGTTACAGGGACGGACATTATTTTTCATGAAAATTGGTTCAGCGGTTTAGGAGCTATTGTGCATGCACACACGAAACGTTATGACGATATTGCTAAAATAGGTCAAAATACACCCAAATAACACATTTTCGGCGTTCTCAAAAAAAAAGTAGTCGAAAACGCAGCAATAACTAGAGAAGGTAAAAATTACAACCTGTTACGGCACAAAAAGAAGTTTCCACCAAATTTTGTCAAAAACAAAAAAAGAGAAAATCTAAATATAAAAATAAGTTTTTAGTGATTTTATCCGAAACTATTAGTATATTTAACAAAAATCTTGTTACAAAAGTTGTAGACTTTTTATAACCTATAACTTTTATATTTAAGGACAGATTACCAAGAAACCCAGGGAAAAAAACCGACCTAAACGAGCCGTTTACTGTGTATTTAGGTGTGTTCGATAGGAGCTCTAGTTCCGCTGAAAATCGTAAAAACCATTATCCACCCCTAAAGCTTACCCCATTTAAGCTGGAAAGTCTAATTTTATTTTTCGATTGGCTGGGACAGATTTTCTTTTATATTAAACAGTTTTTTATTTTATAATTTTAGATACCAGAATTCTCAAACTAAAAAAACAATACTAATTTTATTGCCCTGTTGTACTAGCGCATTGTCATATTTTTATCAACACTGCACTGGAGGAATTTTTTAACAACACCCAAAGAGTGTCAATAAACCACGAGTGGCGAACTCAATTTTTCAAAAGAATTCGCTATTAGATCGGCGTTGTATTCCCCCACTCTCCCCTTATGTAATTTAGCATTGTTGCCTGGGTCGTCCAAAGTGTGAAATCAAGCCCTGGTTTTTTTACCGAAACCCCGTGGGAGCTTTTTTATCCATCGCCAACTTGCAATCCGCAACATTTTGTAACGTGCTTTCGTCGACTTTAAACGTGGTGTTGTTGGCGCGCACATTATTTAGCGACAGACTGTTACACACGCGCCGCGATCTTTTTGAATTTTTCCGCCGGTATCGCAAATTTTTGAATTGTTTTTTTTGTCCAGATTTTTAACGGTAAGTTTTTGCATTAGCAAAGAATTTGCTCGTAGAAAATTTATTCCTTAACAATAAACACAAAAGATTATAAAAAAACTAATTAAGTTGGTAGGGGAGATTAATATAATATTTCATAGTTTTTACTAAAATACACGTATATTTTTTAAAAATGATATTAAAAAACTAACAAAAGTACATAACTTGAACTAAATATTTAGTTTAACATAAAATATAAAAATTTGTTATAAAACACTAAAATAAAAGTAAAAAAATATTTAATTTTAAAAGTAATGCAGATATGCCATTTTATCCAACTTGTTGGATAAAATAGCATACTTTTCTGCTCCTAATTTGAACACAGTTTACAACAAAAAGCCACTAAATAAAAATAAAACTTCTCGGATCTAAAAGATACCTATGCCTCGGCTTCATTGGTTCGAGTACTTCCGAATGAGTTTGTGGATAAACCAACGAATTCGTTCGTGTTCGCCATTGTTTTGTCTGTAAACTGGCAAATCATCAAATGAAATTAATACGTTTACTGCTTTATCTTGTTGTTCGTTGCAAATGCACGAAAAAAACCTCATAGCGTTAATTTTAATTTTGTTAAGTAAATAAAAATTAATCCAAACCGTTTATTGAAATTTCGTTTTTATTTTATGATAAAGTATAATAAAACTACTATAATAAATATTTATGTATTCCGATATGCTCGCGACTATACCAGGAACATTAAGGATGCAACCGCTTTGAACAGTATTCGATTTAATGTAAATGCAGAACGAATAAACTAATTAACTTTCTGCAACCACAAGCGAACGTATTTGTTAAAGTAAGAAAAATAACTAAATCCGTTGTTAGTTTCAAAAACTTTTTAATATATAGCCACAAAAAATATTTTTGAAATTTTATCTAAATATCATATCTCCTGCTACAGCTAAAAATAACACATGTAGACGGACTAAAAATGCGCAAGTAATTTGAAATAAAGTGGGTGTGCCATTTTATCCTAGTGTGCCATATTATACCAAATTCCCCTATAAAAACTTCAAAAGTTTGTGTGATTTAGCAAGGATAAGTTTAATAAATATTACCCTAGAGAAATAAATTAATAATGTATGTATGATACTACTTATTTACACAGAAAAAAATGTATATATCAAATTGCCTTTACTGAAAGGAAACCATCCTTCGTTATAAAATACATTTGTTTTGTTCCAAGAAAATTTATTTCTAGAAAAAAATTGCTTCATTTCTAGATAATTAATATTTTATTTTATTAAGAAAAATTGATTGAAGTTTCGCATTTATTTTTATTTAGTTTAAAAATTATCTAATAGGAATAAATATATAGTCAAAGCCAGTGGCGTATATAGAAAAGAGTTTCGGGGTGGGCCCGAGACCCCATATTTATATTCATAAAATATGTAGAAAATATCAAAAAAAATCTTAGCTTGGGCGGACCAGGCTCCACTCTTATATACGCCACTGGTCAAAGCTAATTGTTATATGTAATCCTATTTAAACCTAACTAGATTTAACTTATAACTAAATATTAATTAAAACCATCATCCGCCCTAATATACGGCGTGTCTCAAAAATATACCGACAAACTGTAAGGGGTGGTAGGGGCCATCAAAACAAGCATTTTTTGTCTAACTAACAAAAATCAAAAAAAAAATGAGATACGCTACCAAAATGTTTCCCATAAGTACGACGTAAGTGACGTAACCGTATCTCTAATGACAGCACGGCAGTAGAGTTGTTTGTGTTCGACGTATCTACCTAATACAGTTGATTTTTTAATGTTCGCTATCTTGAGAAGTATTTTAAATGCTAGTTACGTCGGTACGGGAGATAGAAGATGATAGATAGTTTAAGTTGTGCTACGTATTTTTACGTAAAACTGCACGTTAAGCGCTCTACGTTTTGTTCCAAATTTGAGTTTAAGTTGAATGTTTTTACGTTACCATAACAAGTCTACTCATAGCAGAGAATATGGAATGCGGCACTGGGTTTTTCTGATGATAAATTTTGTCTTTTCAACTACAGTAGGAATATATTTACAAAGAATCGTTTGTACTGAAAGCGGAAATTATCGTCTAGGCCTCATTTTTCGATCGGTCAATCAACCAATTCTATTCTTTGGTAACGTTAAGGTGCCCGCAGACTGCCGTAAGCTAACGTAAACACGTAAGCTCCTAACGTGACCTTGACGACGGTGTGACGAAGTGCGCTTGCGTATCTGTCAAATCTCATGCTTACGTAAAAATACGTAGCACAACTTAAACCGTCTGATATGTCCGCAAATGTGTCGTATGGGCTCTAGAGCAAAAAAACTGTTTTTGGTACTTTTATTTTGCGCATTAATTGAATCGCTGTTTACAGTGCAGTTTACTTACTTTTTTGTTTCTTAACAAACAGGGTTGGATGGACTCAAACAAACCGGCCCTGGCAATTTTTTTTATTCGGCCCTCGCTTCGGTACAAAAACTTTACGGCAAAGAAAACGAAGCCATATTGTGTTTTTTTTTGTTGATATTATGGAGGTTTTGTTATTAAATAACATGCTAATTTTAAAGGATGTAATTTCCATTTTAAGAAAAAAAAAACTTCATATAAACATATGTATGCATGTCCTAAACATCCTAACTTGTGAGATGCAAGGTATTTAAAGACTTTCAGAAATTCTCCTTTTTTATTAATATCTGTGATACTGCTCTAGATATTTTTGTTAAGTTTTATAAACTGTATGCCTATATTAAACACTAAGTACCTATTAACATAATTAATATCCAATTTTTTCACAAAATAAAAATTCAAAAAAAATATAAACCTACAAACTTTCAAAATACAACAGCACTGCCCCGTAAGTTAAAACGCTGCAAGTTATTTTTTTTCGAATATAGGTTTTTGGTCTCGACGGATTTTCCATTCCAATGTAATAAAATTAAAAAAAAAACTAAAAAAAAACAAAAAGCAGTAACTGTAGTACTACCTTATGAACAACTAGAACTTTGAAGTCTTTTTTTCCGAACCACACTTTCGTCACTTGCGCCCTTTTAACTACCGGGGGCAGAGCAGGTATGCTAATTTTTCATACGGTAACGACTTTTTTAATAATGAACTTGATGCTGCAATTTTATCTATGATCTCCTTAATTTGAACTGGACCCAATACCGATTTTTCAATCCGTTAATCGATTTCTTAGATTTTTTATGTATTTTAGCACCAAAAATGATCTATCGCAACTTAGATATGAGATACTGGCAAGACCGTACCGAAGGGGGAGATCAGAGGGATGAATCCGCACCAAAATAGTCAACAAAGTGTGTTTCAGAAAGAAAAAAAGAAATTTCACAACATCAACACAAATAAGAAAAAAATTGGACAATATTTTTATTACATTTTTTTAATCTCCCGATTTTTTCTTCTGGATATTGGTATTGTAAAAAGATATTAATAAGTTAGTGCCATTATCACATTATCTCCCTGATACATTATACTTATTTTAATATAAAAGTAACTGTAACAATCAAACGAGTAACGCATGCCTGGAGTTACTACATACAGATTTTTTAAATTTAAATGTTTAATGTTTTAATTAGTTCGTTTGTCAAACATACAAAAATATATATTAATAATTTGGAATAGGTACATCGGGCCTGCGGCCCAACCGGCCCTAAATTGTACCGGCCCACCAGGCATTTGCCCGGTTGCCCGCCTGTCCCATCCAACCCTGTTAACAAATTAATTATTGTTTACAATAGTTATTCATTGTAAACAACGATTCAACTAATGTACAAAATAAAAGTTCCAAAAATAGTTTTTTTGCTCTAGAACCCATTTTGCGGACATAATATGGTTACTGGACAAAAAATATTTGTTTTGATGATTGATATAAACTTCTACTATACTTTTAGTTTTTTAGTTAGATTTCGGTCATGTAGTCATTGTTTAATAATTTAAAATATTTCAAAACGAAAGTGTAGGGCAAAAATTGAAGTCTTTGTTTTGAACAAGGCAAATAAAACTGGGGTCCGGATCTGTTAAATTCGAGGATAAATTATTTTTAACAGAAAATAGTTGGGGATTCCCTAGGCCCCCCGTGCCTATAATAGCACATTAATAAATAATAACTGTTGGTGTTTTGAGGTTTGAGGTATGAGGTAGAGCCGCGGGACTGTAAGCGCGCTGGTCGTTTTATAAAATCTGGGTGCAAAAATCCTTAAAGGACGATGTAAAAATATTAATTTTTCCGAGCCACACAAAGACAATATAGAGGATTGGCACTCACCTTTTTTGTTGTTTCCGTCGTCCAGAGGAGCTCCTCTCGCTGGCCCAGTCGTTGCAGTCGATCCACACTAAAATCACTTGGTTGTGTAATGGTTTAGTTTGATTTTCTAAGAATGTTATTGGATTTTTTGGTTAATAGAATTTATCACCATGCTGCGTGGTGATCTCGATAGAATACGACAGATGAATCTTTTTTGGTTACGCCTTTTTGCGCAGATTCATTTTTCGTAGATGGCGCTGGCGTTTTGCTTGTGCCAATCAAAATTGAAATTGTGTGGCGCAAAATTTGAATTTAAAATTAAAGTTGCACGAACAATAACTACTAATCATCTACCTATTAGATAAAGTAAAAACACAATTATTGTTACGTTGATCGTGAGCAAAATTTAATTACTTTAATATTAATAATTAAATATATTATTTTTAGTATTTATTTTTTATAAAAATAAACGATCTACCATCAATTTAAAAAAATTGCTTAATTCAGAAGTTTGTGAATGAGACGTTAACTTCTTTAAAAGGCATTATTCACTTATTAAATTCTGACTTAAAATATAAATTGGTTAAATACAAACAAATTTGAAAATTAAAATAAACAATGAAAAATTACAAATTGTTAATTCATTTAAATACTGTGTGTCCCAACGAAAACGAAACAGAGGCGTTTTTGGGTATTTAGAATATTTTTTCGAAAAATTCCTCGGACACGTCGATTTAGTTTTTGAGGGGGACCCTTTTTGGCTATCTTGAAATTTTTGTAGCATGAACCCCTTCGAGGGGTATACTTTACCCCTATATTTTGAATAGGGAAAGTGGGTCTAGTGATACCTTATTTTGAAGCTCTCTTGAATATCTTTACAACCGTGTAAAAATTTGGAAAATCCATCGATTAGTTTTTGAGATATTTGCCTTCAAACTTTCAAATTTAACATGGACTGATTAAATAAAAATTTAATTAGAAATTTATTATTTTTCGGATTTAATTTTTATTTTATCATTCCATGTTAAATTTGAAAATTTGAAGGCAAATATCTCAAAAACTAATCGATGGATTTTCGAAATTTTTACACGGTTGTAAAGATATTCAAGAGAGCTTCAAAATAAGATATCACTAGACCCACTTTCCCTATTCAAAATATAGGGGTAAAGTATACCCCTCAAAGGGGGTTCGTGCTACAAAAATTTCAAGATAGCCAAAAACTGTCCCCCTCAAAAACTAAATCGACGTTTCCGAGGAATTTTTCGAAAAAATATTCTAAATACCCAAACACGCCTCTGTTTCGTTTTCGTTGGGACACACTGTATGTAAGAACTATGGTAGACCCAATATCAAAGTTTAATTTATACTACGAGAATATCACCTCCAAAATTGCATATAAAATAAAATTGGATATTTAGGAAAAATAAGTCATTATTTATCTTTTTTCTTTATAATTTTGCCATGTTTTTTGTACAGCTGAATAATTTTATATTCAGCTAATGAAGATGTTTTCGAAAAACTACAAATTTTGCAAAACCGGTCAATGAGAATAAATTTAAATGCAGATAGATATGTCAAAATAAAAACAATGTTAAGGAAATTAAACTGGCGAAATGATAAAACTTTATTATTTTATAACTTTTGTATTTTTATTTACAAAATTAATAATAATTCCATACCAGAATAATTAAAACAATTTATAAATATAAATTCTAATTGTCATACTTCCTTACAATACACGATCTAAGAAAGATTTTTATTTATACACCACATCAACATTAATTTGTTCAAAAATCAATTTTTTCAAAAGGCAGAAATAGTGTCGGGCAGTATTCTAACAGTTTTCGGTTGAAAACTGACAGTTGGTTGGTCTTTTCATTAATAAAGGCGCCACTATATTAATTCCGGTTCTTATAATACACAAAGGCTTAATTTTGAAAGAAGACTGTTCTTATAATGCGAAACTGTCAGAATAGGGCCCGGCACTATTACTGCCTGACTTTATTGCAATAAGTCCCTAATAAACTAAAAGTGTCAAATAATAAAAAATAATCCAAAATAAAAAAAAAATATTTTTTTCAAAAAATATTAATTTTCAATTCAATTAATTTAAAATTATTAAATTTGATTAATATAGTATTTACAGTATACTAATATAGTATAAGTTTAGATTTATATATTTCTTTAACAAATTATCTAAATATCAAATGTAATTTTAAGTAACTTATTTAAGAAAGTATTGTAGTAAAAATGCTGAAAAAAAGCTTTTAAAACAAAAATTTTTTATGAATTATTATAGAAATTGTAAACATAAAAATCACCAACGTATAGATTTGAAAAATTTGCATAATGTTTGTACAACTTCGAAATAAAAATTTTAAAAAAAGATTCGTAATTTATATGTTGCAAAAACTAACCAGTAAAATTTATAAAAATCGATTTAAACGATCATTTCCGTTACAAATACATAAAGTAATATTATCATAGTGTCAATAAGTGGTAGTAATAATAGGATTAAAGGTGATTGTGCGTAACTAAGATTTAAATAATTTGAATAAATTTAAATAATGCGATATGATTTATTTTAAAAAGCCAGATTCAAACAAATGAAAGATTTATTGCCAATTTAATGGTCCATGGAGTTAATTTTTGGATCATTTAATTGACGGCGTATTCCTCTTGTATCCTCGTTCTTTGGCTGCTAGAACCAGTACTATTTTACAACATGTATTACTGTTTACGGGGGCCACCTCAGTTTATCATTTAAAGGACAAAAAAAATCGTAGAAAATCAAAAACAGAATAAATAAAAAAAATAATAACCGGATATTATCAAAAATGTCATTCATTAAAATATGACGGGAATATTAGCTGAAAAAACCCTGAAACTTGTAAAAAAATAGGTGCAAGCTATAATTACACAACCCCTAGATATGCAACACAACAAACTTAATAATAGCAGCGGACAAATTGCTCTGCCGAATATTCATGTGGTTCCAAAGATTACGCGGCAGAGCAATCTGTTTGCTGCTGTTATTAAGTTTGTTGGATTGCATATCTAGGGGTTGTGTAACCATTGATGCAAGCTGGATTTTTGTATACAATGAAACCTCCTACAAGCGGACACTCGCGGTTCCGTCGATTTTGTCCGCTTACTAGAGGTGTCCGCAAGGAGAGGTTTCACTGTAATTGTACGTGCAAGACAAATAATACTTAGTTAATTTTCCTAAATATTAATTATTCCGTTGCACTGAGCCATACAGGTTGTCACGTGACACCGCAAAGTGCGCGGATAGAAAGTGCGCAACCCACCGGCGCGATGACAAGAGAGAGATCATCGTAGCCTCCATATTGAAACCGGCGTGTTTTACTCGGTTTTCCAAAACTACAATTCAATCAATTACAATTAGTGTCAATCAATTCTAAAATCATTCCAATCCGTTACCTCAACTCCTCACAGTGATTTCGATCAACTCAAGAACTCTGGTAGAAGCCTGGGCGCCCAGTGAATGGAATTTGTACCGCCGAAAAATAGCAAGGTAGGTGTCAATCGACATTTTGTATGGTTCTCGCGTTATTTTCCATTTTTATCCTTAATGCGTTAAAAGTTTAACCAGCGCCTAAAGCTATCGAAAGGTTGTATGTCTTGTGCATACATTTTTATGGTCCTTCGAACCGGATATTCAAAAAAAAATAACAAAAATTAAAAATTAATTCTTCAAAAAACCAAAAATCTAAAAATTTTACGACGCCATTAAGGACCAACAGGATTTATCAGTGACGAAGCGACACGCCTTTCCTAACACATGTTTAAAAATTTTATCGATTTGTCTGCAGTTTAAATTTAAAGGTCGCGGTCGACAAAACAACTGTTTTTTGTTTACCTACGGGCGAGTGAACGAAGGTCAAAATAAAAAACTTTGTGTACAAAATAAAATAAAATAATAAGAAATTGTGAAAAACGTTTTAGTGTTCAGTGATAATACTTATTACTAATTAAACAATTAAAATGACTAAAACCGGCCTGGATAAGGCAGTGCAAAAACGTACAGTTTATGTTACGCGGATTACCGAAACATACACAGCAGCTATAAAGGCTCAAACTGATTCAAATGTAAATTCTATTTTCAAAACAAGGTATGAGAACTTGGAAGAATTTTATGATGAGTTTAAAAAACTGCACAATGACGTCATTAGCCTAGTGGAGAACGATGACGAATACAAAGTGCAAGACAAGCTACGAGAAGACACGGACAATTTTTATTTTGAAACTAAAAGTATTTTCAATCAACTTTTTCCAGAACAAAATATTTTACAAGGCAATTTTGTATCTCTTCAAAATCAAACAAACAGTCATGAATACAAGGATCTATTAAAATTGGATGTCCCATGTTACGATGGCACTTTATTAAAGTGGGTCACTTTTTATGATATGTTTTGCTCATTAGTGCACAATACTAATATGCCTCCAGTAAGGAAATTTAGACATTTAATTTCATATTTAAGAGGTGAACCACTCAGTTTAATAAAACACTTGCCTATTAATGATAATAATTACAATATTGCTTTTCAAACACTAGTAGATCGATACCAAAACAAAAGACTTTTGGCAACAAGCTACTGGAACACCGTAAATAGTACGGTTCCCTTAAAAAATAATTGCTCTTCCAAGGATCTTAGAACTTTACTCGATAGTTTTAATGAAATTATCTCTGCTTTAGAGTTATTAGGTTTTCCAACTCAACATTGGGATTTCATACTTTTCAGCATGCTTCTTTCGCGTTTAACTACCTCAATACGAACTTCTTTTGAGATAGAATATAGTAAAATGGAGCTTCCTACCTACGAAAACCTTACAGAGTTCCTCAAAAACCATTGTAGGGCCTTAGAATCAGTTCAAATCATGCAAAATATTTCTTATTCAACTATGCAATCAGACAATTTACAAAAATCAAATCCAAAACCACCTAAGCGACAATTCAATTCAAATAATAATTACAGCAGTTAATCAAAACCATATCAACCACAAGTTTACGTGGCAAATACAACTCAAAATCCTCAAAACTCAAAAATAACTTTATTTAGCAATAATTCGCAATTCCAACCAAATCAATCTAAATTCTTTAATTCAAATCAACAACCAAATCAATCTAGTTTTAGTTTCACTCCAGAAACTCAAAACAACTCAAATTCAAATACAAATCAATTCAACTCAAATTCAAATACAAATCAATTCAACTCAAATTCAAATAGACAACAACAATTAAATAATTCGAATTTACAATTTAATTCGAATCTGTTTCAAAATAAATACAAATGTCGTTTATGTACAAATAAACAATTTCACAATCTTTCACAGTGCCAGGTATTTTTATCAAAAACTATACAGGAGCGTAATGCCTACGTTAGGCAAAATAATGCGTGTAGCAATTGTTTAAGATCGCATCCCTTAAATTTATGTCAATCTACTTTTTCTTGCCGTATCTGTGGCCAGCGTCACCATACGAGTATTTGTAATAACTCGCAAACTACTCAATCGAATTCACAAAACGCGTATTTTACAAATGTACAACCAACCCCAAACTTAAATCAAAATTCAATTCAATATTCCCAAAACCCCAATCAAACACAAAATGAAACACCCAATGAGGACATTGATTACATTAATTGTGGGTGCACCTCACTCACCACTCAAAAACCTCAAAGTACTATTTTACTTTCTACAACAAAGGTAGACATCCTAGATAGTCGTGGATACTATCAAACTATACGGGTTGTCCTCGACAATGCGTCAGAGGCCAATTTTATTTCTGAAAATTGTCTTAATCGCCTAGGATTATCTAGGAAAAAATTCATAGTCCCCATACGAGGCATCAATCAATCTACTTCAACCACCAATGGCATAACAAATTGCACAATTAAGCCTGTTGGCCAAAATAATCCAACGCTTTCTCTTGATGTCTATGTCTTGCCAAAGGTAAGTGCAAATTTGCCATCTTTTCAAGTTAATCCTCACAATTGGCATCATATCTCTAATTTAAATTTAGGAGATAATACTTTCAATATTCCCGCACCTGTAGACATGCTTTTAGGAGCACATGTTTATTCTCAAATAATTCAACCTAACATTATTCCTGGAGAACCGAGGCAGCCAATAGCACTTGAAACCTTGTTCGGCTGGGTGCTCCTGGGAAATACGGAAATATCAAATCAACCTACATACAATTCAACTTCATATTCATGTCACTTTACTTCTTTACAAAATAATTCACTAGATCAAACGATGATCAAGTTTTGGGAAGTTGAGTCTCTCCCAACAAAGAAGTTCCTCTCTCCTGACGAGAAAAAATGTGAATCATTTTAACAAAAAACTGTCACGAGAGTTAGTTCGGGACGTTTTCAAGTTTCATTGCCATTTCGTCACTCTAGACCTATTTTAGGAGATACCTACTCACATGCTTACAAATGTTTTTTATCTCTTGAGTCTAGACTGATAAAAAATCCCGAACTATATTCACAGTATTCCGAATTTATGAATAACTACTTAAAAAACGATCATATGAGTTTAATTCTAGAATCAGAATCAAAAAATCAATTCATAAATTATTTACCCCACCACTGCGTTGTACGCCCCGATAAATCAAGTTCACGCGTTCGAGTAGTTTTTAATGGCTCGGCAACAGCGGGTTCAAAAGGTATATCCCTTAATTCTACCCTTCTCCCAGGGCCCAAATTACAAACTGACATCAACTCAATTCTGTTAAAATTCCGATATCATGAAATAGTCATGCTCTCGGATATTACGCAAATGTTTTTACAAATAAAATTAGCTCCGGAAGATCGTGATTATCAACGTCTTCTGTGGCGTTTCATATCAAGCGATCCTATTCAAGAATACAGACTTAATACTGTCACGTTTGGTATCACATCTAGTCCTTTTTTGGCCATCAGAACTATTCAAGAGTTAGCCAAAATCCAAGAAAAAAACTACCCAGAAGCTTCTAGAGTGCTCCTAGAAGACATTTTTGTCGATGATATCTGCGCAGGCGCAAACTCTATAGAGTCGGCTCTAGCTCTACAGCGAGATTTAATCGCTCTTCTAAAATCAGGCTGTTTTGAGCTTAAAAAATGGGCTAGTAATCCTCTCTATCACCAGACGAATGCCAAATTCCCTTTTCTTTTGACAAGGAAAATCCTATATCCATAAAGGTTCTTGGACTCCAGTGGGACCCAAAATCAGACAATATGTTTTTTTCTTGTCAGCCGTCGGAAAAACGATGCACAAAAAGAAATATTCTAAGCGCTATTGCTTCTATTTTTGATCCTTTAGGGATGCTTTCTCCAATTTCATTTTTTGCAAAATGTCTTATGCAAAAATTATGGATTTCCAAGATAGGATGGGACGATCCCGTGGACAAATCTATTCTTCAGCATTGGACACAATTTCAAAATGAACTTAAGTGCTTATCAGATATTAAATTTCCTAGGCACATTTTTTCTAAAGATATAATATCTTGTCAACTGCATGCTTTTTCGGACGCATCAGAATTAGGCTACGCAGCATGCGTTTATTTACGTATCGAGCTGTCAGATCAAAGCATAAAAACTTCCTTAATTATGGGCAAATCAAGGGTCAGTCCCTTAAAAACTATTAGTCTCCCGAGACTAGAACTTTTAGGTACTGTTCTTCTTACTGAACTTCTTAGTTTTTTTTATAAAAACTTATTCCCCTTTAATTTCAATAGATAAAACTTACGCTTATACAGATTCTCAAGTCGTCCTCTTTTGGCTTTGTAGCTCACCTCATAGATGGCGCTCTTTTGTTGCTAACAGAGTTAGCCAAGTACAAGAAAAACTCTCTAATGTAAACTGGTATCATGTAAAATCACAAGAAAACCCTGCGGATGTCGCCAGTCGTGGCACAACTCCTTCTAATTTTATAAACCACCCCTTGTGGTTTACAGGGCCTTCCTGGCTTAGTCAACCATGTACTACATGGGACTTAAAAAATCCCGCATTACTCCAAAACTCAGAAACCGATTTTCAGCAAATTTTAAATGAAGGAAAGCCTGAAAAAATAACACTTACTACAAACATCGATTATCATATTCTAGACTTCCTTGTAAATAAATATTCATCCCTTTTTCACATTCAAAAATTAATTTGTCAGATTCGACGAATATTTTATAATTTTAAAAACAAAAAGGAACCACTTACAGGTCCTATTTCTATTTTTGAAATTCAGTATGCTTTAACACTCTTGGTTCGAAGAAGCCAAGAATTACATTTCTCTGACCTCCTAAAACAACTAAAAAACAACGAACTTTTACCCAAAGCTTTTCGAAAAATTGCACCCTTTTTGGACACTACCGGACTGATAAGGGTAGGTGGTCGTCTTAGGCATACGAATTCTATACCTTTTGATGCAAAACATCCTCTATTGCTTCCCAGATCAGGCAGGTTGTCTGACCTGATCATTGAACATATTCATAAGGAAAATAGCCATCCAGGGCTAAATACAGTTCAGTACTTACTAAGACAACAATTCTGGATCTTAGCATCCCGCAGAGCTATTCAGTCAGTTTTATCTCGATGCATAAGATGTTATCGCCTTAGACCAAAGGCTTACATCCCTTATCAAGGTGACTTACCTTATTTTAGAATTTCACAACTAAAGTGCTTTCCTCATGCAACTTTAGACTATGCTGGTCCTATAAAAATTTCACCAGGTCGTTGGTACCGGGGTACCAAAGAATTAAAAGCCTATATCTGCATTTTCGTGTGCGCAAGTACGCGCGCTATCCACACAGAAGTTGCGTCAGACCTTACTTCTGAATGCTTTATAGCCGCACTCAGAAGGTTTGTAGCTAGAAGGGGTCGTTGTAATTTTTTATACAGCGACAGAGGCTCCAATTTTCAAGGAGCAAACTCTGAGCTTAAAAAGCTCTTCGAAGCTTCCTCTGAACATCTTCAGATTAAATGGCATTTTTTTCCTAGTGCTAGTCCTCATTTCAATGGCTTATCAGAGGCTGGTGTTAAATCAGTAAAAACACATCTTTACCGAGTGATCGGAAATCAGAAGCTTACATACGAAGAACTAAATACTTTGCTTGTGCAGATCGAGGCATTGTTAAATAGTCGCCCAATCTCTGCGCAATCATCCGATCCCAATGATTTTTGTCCACTCACTCCCGGACATTTCTCTGTCCCAGACCCAGACTTATCACAATTAAAACTAAACACTCTTTCTCGGTGGCAACTTGTACATACTCTACAGCAGAGGTCCAAGTGGACAGAAAAACCTACTAAAGTCGAGTTAAATACTTTAGTAGTCATAAAAAATGAAAACAAACCACCCTTGCAGTGGTCTTTAGGCATTGTAGATTTGCATCCTGGTTCAGATGGACATGTTAGAGTTGTCACGATTAGGACTCAACAAGGGCTATTTAAACGTCCAATTGTTAAATTGTGCCCTTTGTCTTTTAACTGAACACTCAAGCAATGTTCATTCTATGTCAGTGTCGTCATAGAATTCTTCTATTTTTATTTTATTTTATTCCTTTTCGGGAAATATATTTTTTTTTGTTTTATCGCGGCAAAAAATAGAATAACATTTTGTCGCAATTTTTTAATTTTTTTTTGGAAATAATAATTGTTATTCCCTAGTTATAATACATATTATTTTTCCTGGTTCTAAAATAGTATTTTAGGGCGGCCGGGAAAATGTACGTGCAAGACAAATAATACTTAGTTAATTTTCCTAAATATTAATTATTCCGTTGCACTGAGCCATACAGGTTGTCACGTGACACCGCAAAGTGCGCGGATAGAAAGTGCGCAACCCACCGGCGCGATGACAAGAGAGAGATCATCGTAGCCTCCATATTGAAACCGGCGTGTTTTACTCGATTTTCCAAAACTACAATTCAATCAATTACAATTAGTGCCAATCAATTCTAAAATCATTCCAATCCGTTACCTCAACTCCTCACAGTGATTTCGATCAACTCAAGGACTCTGGTAGAAGCCTGGGCGCCCAGTGAATGGAATTTGTACCGCCGAAAAATAGCAAGGTGTCAATCGACATTTTGTATGGTTCTCGCGTTATTTTCCATTTTTATCCTTAATGCGTTAAAAGTTTAACCAGCGCCTAAAGCTATCGAAAGGTTGTATGTCTTGTGCATACAGTAATTGTTTCTTAGCATCTGGGACACCTCCCCACATATTCTCCGCCAAAATCCCCCTTGAACTTCGCTAGATATAAGGCCCCAAATGGTCTAAACTCAGTTTTTTGTGACTCTCGAAAACTAACAATTTAAAAAAAAAGAGAAAAATATACGCAAAAACATTTGTTCTATACTAAAAATTTAAGAAAATACCTCACCTAACACTGTAGTTAACTTGTTTTAAAATGTTAATACTTTATAATATTAGACTTGATCCCCAAAGCAAAAAACTTTTTTAAGTTTATTAGGTCATTTTTTTAACGTTATTCTATTACCAACGTTATCTCGGTGTGATTTAAACGTAGTTTTATAAATAACGTGAAAAAAACGACCTATTAAACTTAAAAAGTTTATGTTTTCCACCTTTTTTTACACAGAATCGAAGTTTTGTTCACCGTATTTTATCAAAACCGGACAAATTCTTAAAAACGGGTTTGTCCTTCACCTAAAGAAGAGAGGGTTTGATATTGGTATTCAATTGTAGAGTCGTTCACGGCAACTTCTATAGTCATATTTTAAGCAACCAAAAAAGAACGGATCTGACGTATGATGTTTTTGATAATGTCCGGTTATTAATAATTCCGTTTTAAAAATTAGACTGTTTATACCATTTTTCATTAAGATTTTGGACAATTTTTTTTGTCCTTTGTAGCGATAAATAGGCATCAGTTTACGGCCACCAAAAAAAAATTCCAAATATCTGCGATTTATCTGCTTATATTTACGCACGAAACAGGTAATTTTCAGACGTACGAAAGAAGGCCTATTTTCAATTCGTCTTTCTTTTTTGCTAAATCTTCCATTTACGGTACTTAGTTTATTAGTGTCCCTGGCGATACAAACCTGACCTGACATTGTATTGTATTCATTTGAGAAACGATAAAGGATAATTGTTTAATGGAATCTTCAAACCGTGCCAACCTAAACCCTTCCGCGTGAAGCGCCGATCTGGGTGAAAATCTAGGGGGGGGGGGGGTAATAGTCAACGAAAAAATTATTTGTAATATAATTTTTTTTCTGGGGGGGGGGTAATTTGCCTATTTTCCCTTTAATCAATAACAAAAAGCGCATATTTTTAGTTCTGGGGGGGGGGGTAATTACCACGTTACCCCCCCTCAAATCCGCGCTTGTTCCGCGTCAAGATGCTGATTTTTTTACAGGCCCATCTCAATTGTTACGGGAAGGCTTTTTTCTTTGGAGATGGGGTACCGGGTTGCCGGGGTACCGGGTCCGACACTACTCCTTTGTATTCTAAATGTTGCTATTGTCTGGCCAGAATAAAATGAGGTTCAAAAGAGATGGCTTCATTTACCACTATCTTCCTCTGTCCAGTGGCGTGCTATAATTCATTTTATATTTTACTCCTAATTTTATTTTTATTAAAACTAAATATTTTTTTAAATTTTTTATACTTATTATATTATATAGGTACCTACATATTTCATTAGGTAGGTGCGTACAAATGTAGAAACAAAAAAAAACAATTGACTTTCTAACAATTGCAAAAATCAAAAACCATTCGTTATATCTTCAAAATTGGAACTTCATACAGTTTTATTTAAAAAGAGTAAATGATACGCCATTGTTTCTTTTTTCGTATGAAATGTGTATGAAACGTGCCTAGTTAACCTGCTTGAGTCCAGCGTTAACAATAGAAACCCAATAAAAGGGTGTGTATGTCAACGGACCGGATTCGAGTTGAGCCAGCGGCAGCGGTAACAATAGAAACCCAATTAAACGGTGTGAATTATGAACGGGCTGGAGTAGATTTCGTTAAAAATACCAGTCAAGTACCGTTTTTTCTTGTAATATTAAAATTTTTATCATGGTAAATTTGCTAAAAATGAATACCACCCAGTAAAACAAAAGTGCTGTACACAGAGGGAGATAGATTGAGTTAAGCCATCTCTTTTGCGCCTCATTTTATTCTGGCCGGACAATAAACAATTTTTCACTTTTGGTAAAATTATTTCTTAGTAATTTTTTTTATGCAAATGCATTGAATCCCTGGTAGAGTTTTCATATCGAAATAATTAGTACCTATAAAACTACCCATTGATGGACACCTACCAAGAGCAAGTACGACTAGTTGGATATTTAAAGATTTTATTAGTGTTCTTAGAAGGCTCCAAGAAGTCGCCTATTTTTGCAAATACGTTTCAGTAAAAATGCCTGCATCGACAGTTGTGGACAAAAATAATGTTATTAGGGGATGGGACAATTCGCCGCGGCCGATTCGCCGCAGCCGATTCGCTGCGGGACAATTCGCCCCCGGCCGACTTGCCGCGGGGACAATTTGCCGCGAGATTTTTTATTTTATGATATTACCATTGGCAATTGTTTAAACAGTTTTATTTAGCTTGACTTCATATAATATATTTGTTTATTTGTTTGATCATAACTTTTTCAAACTTTTCCAACTAGTTATTTGGTGGTTAGTATAATACAATTCATTTAATTTAAAAAAAATCAAAATGGCGGTTCCACAATGGCGCAATTTCTTATTAATAAATCGATTTCTCTCAAACTTGAAACATCACGGCGCTTGGGGTAACTTAATACAATTTTGTGACTTAAATTTAAACAAATTAAAATGGCGGATCAAAAATAGCGGATTTTCCCATTTATGAACCGATTTGCATCAAACTCGGAACTTTGAGATCTTTCAGGTCGCTGATTATTATTTTTAACTAAAATTTAAAAAAATCAAAATGGCATTTTCTTGTTCATAAACCGATTTGCCTCAAAATTGGGAGGGGCTGATTTCTCTGGGGGGGGGGGGGCGAAGCCTCATGATGGCGAATTTTATACTCTTTAATCTTTTTATTCATGAAATTTGTGAAAAATATCTAAAAAAATCTTAGGCTTGGGGGGGGGGGGCTAGGCACCGAGGAATCCGCCATTTTTACGTTTTAAAATTTAAATTAAAAATTTTATTGAGTTACCTTAGACGCCGCGATGCTTCAAGTTTGAGGCAAATCGGTTTATAAATAAGAAAGTGCGCCATTGTGGAACCGCCATTTTGATTTTTTAAAATTAAGTGATAAATAATAATCAGCGACCTAAAAGATCTCAAAGTTCCGAGTTTGATGCAAATCGGTTCATAAATGGGAAAATCCGCCATTTTGGATCCGCCATTTTATTTATTTTTCAATAGAAAAAATTGTTGAATTGTATACTAACCCCAAATACCTAGTTGGAAAAGTTTCAAAAAAGTTATGATCAAACAAATAAACACATATATTATATGAAGTCAAGCTAAATAAAACTGTTTAAACAATTGCCAATGGTAACATCATAAAATAAAAAATCTCGCGGCGAATTGTCCCTGCGGCGAATCGGCTGGCGGCGATTATCCCGCGGTGAATCGGCCGCGGCAAATTGTCCCCTACCCACTTTATTAAATTTCCGATTCGTGTGGCGTTTCTTGGGTGATTCTGCCAGTGATTTCTTTTGCGATTCTGCTAAAAAAAAGCTATAATTATATCTTGTCCCGCAGCGCGGGGTGATGTTAGTGGCAGACATCGATCTACGCAAACAAATTCAATTTGCAAAATAGGTGGGGACACCTTTCGAACGTTAGACACTTATTGGAATAAAACCTGACCTTATTTTAAAATCGACCTTATGGTGACAGATTTACATATAAAAAGCAGCAGCTGGTCTCCGTCAAAATTCGGCCTTTGAGTATTTAAAAACCGGATTTATTAGTGTCGGTATTTATTAAATGAAAGTTAGCGTCTTTATTATTAAATTTGGCTTTGGTATGTCTATTTTGAGAGGTCAGCTGTTAGTTTTCTGTGTAAATGTGTCAAAATAAAGTCGGCTCTAAAATAAAGTCATGTTTTATTCCAATAAGTCCTTGTTGACTATAAGGCCCGCGCTAAATATAAGTATTCACAAGATATCAAGTCTTCTGTATTTACTACGTAGGTGATTTAATGTGTGAGGATTAAAAAATGAAACAAATCCAATATAGAAATAAAATTTCGGACTTCCATTGTCTTTATTTATTTTAAAACACGTTAATAAAAATAAAAAATATTTATTTTTATTCTGTTCGAAACATAACGCAATAACAACAACATTTTTGCTTCACATCACGTTAATAAGTAAGCACGTAAACGCCTGTTAAAACTTGTACAAGACAAATATTAGGAAGATGTATCGATTCAAGACAACAGGAGTTTTATTTTCTTACTTCAAGACAAATGGTTAGGTTGTTTTGGTTCAACATATTTTATGTTAAATTAGAGACAATTTATATTGGGTTGTTTTGGGTAAAAAGGTAGACAGATTGTCGTAGCTTCGATAAAAACTGATTTCTGTTTTATTTTAAATAAAATTAAGCAAGCATTCTGAATGAAACAAAACAATTAAAGAAGATAAATGAAGTCTCATTTCAAGACTAAACACTGCGTTGAACTACAAAGAAATATTTTATTTCAAAACAAATTGTTTTTATTGTAGACAAAATTTTTTACCGTGTACGACACCACCAAAATGGGCAGGCGACAAAATGAAAATGATGCAAACTAAACAGAAAAAATTAATTGTGGATACCCACTTTAGAAAACTAACTGCCATTGTCCAGTATCAGCTAGGGTAGCTTCGGATCTGAAGGCATAAATCTAACATTCAAAACTGTGCGTAAAATAGCTCCTTTGCGGCCACTCGTAGAAAAAGGTTTCATTGTAAATGACAAAACTCTTGGCCCTAAACTAAGGGACCTTGTTAAAGGCTAAAAAAAATCATTACAGAGACTTGTGCTGCCAATTTAGTAAGAAGTGGATGTGCAAATAGGCTAGTCTAAAAACACATTTTGCCCCTTAACGCCCCCTAGAGGTCATATAATCTTTGGACGAGCTGAAGAATCAGAACTTGTTTGCCAATATGTGTGCCAAATTTCATTACCTATTACTTCAAAGCCTAACCTAACCTACTTATTGACTGCAGCATTTTTGTCGATTGAGAGGTTCGGTAGTGTTGGTGGGTTTATTAGTATTTGATTAAAAAAGGTTTTGTAAAAAAATTCTTAGTAAAAGTAGTAAGTTAAGTAAAATAAGAATCTGCAAAAATTAAAAACTAAAAAACACACATAATACTGTGTACACAATATTTATTTAATATAGGCAAAATTGACAGTAAATTCTCAACAGTGGGTAATTTTAATTTAAAATGTTGACTATTTTAGTCCACGGTAGTACTAAGTATAAAAGATTAAAAAAGCAAGCTAAAAACAGCAATTTAAAGCTTATTCTATTTTTAAGCTTTTCCCATTATAGACAAGCTATTAAAAATGTAAATAGCTCGGCTTTATACGGTTAAGTTTTTGTAGTGTTTTATTTTTCCTTATTTCTTTTTTCAGAATAATATCGTAAATCCGACATAAGAACACAGAAAAAGAAGCGAAAAAAAATTGGAATAAGAACTTGTTTCTTGGAATGGCCTCAGCGAAACTGCACAAAGAAAAAAAATGGGCAGGTAAAATATGTGACTTTTTATTCACACTCGTGTTCCGTTTTTGCCTTTTTACTAGCAGGAAAAAGCGCCACCGTCTCTTGTACTCTAATTTTTGACTTTTGTACCCTCATTTTCACTGGTCTCGTGACTAAAAATAGGAACGCGAACCAATTTGTGATCTTTCACTTTTCTACTCACAAAAATATACAATCACTCGTTCCCCCACTCACGTAAACCGGTGCCGTAGGGGTTTACGTGGTAAAAGGAAAATAGATAGAAATAATTTACATACGAAGAAAAGACAAAGAGAGAGATAGAGAATGCGCAGTAATCCGGCTCGAAGGACCACAGTGTTTCAATATAAACTTTACGTGTTGAAAAGGCTTCTTCATGAGAAACGTTTTAGTTTTATCGTATAAAACAGTACTTATATTTTACATCTAAAATATAAAAAATAAAATCGTTTAAATTATTTTTGAGTTATCGTCATTAACGTTGTAAATAATATCAATGGTTCACGTGTAACAATTTTCAAAAAATACGCATCGGATTTGGTCGGATTTATATACCTTTGTCCTATTTTTGTTTTTGCGATATACAGGTAAAATTAACTACATGGGTATTTCGGAAACGATAAAAGATACAATTTTGGTATAAAAAAGAAGTTGCTATTCTGAGTTCAATCAGACGCTATCTCAAAATTAAAAATATATTCGGGGGTTGCCTACAGAATTTGACTGGACGACTGTTGTCATCGGGTTTCCATAAAAGAAAATGGTTTAAGGCAACCCGCTGGCGTAGATTTTATAATCTAATTACAGTTGGCCAGTCAGGTTCAATGACTTTTCATATTCTGTAGTTAACCTGTGTAAAAGTATAAAGAGACCTTAATATAAATCTAATATGGCGGTCATAAGAAATAACAGAGCGAACTATGGCTTCAAAAAAAAACTAGACGGCCTAGTCACCAATAGTAGTCGCTGATACAAAACTGCCAAATTTTATAAAATTTGTACACAAGATAGCGCCGATATTTCAATTTTTTGACAAAAATATTTTTAATTTCGATTAAACATCTTGGGTTCGGGATAGCGCAATTTTTTTCTTATTTATACTATAATGAATCTTTTGGGACACCCTGTATGGGTGTTCAATGACAATCAAGAATTTATAATTTTTTACACCTTGTGTTTGTTTATTAATCTAAGAGTTTACCCTTGCCTTGTTAAGAAATTTGCAAACTTTTTAACGCCTTCATTTTTTGTTTTTATTGCATGCTTATTTACCCATCTGTGTTGAATATTGATTGCAATATTGATTCTGTAATTAATATTTAATGTAAATTTAAAAAAATGCCTTGACCACTAAACAAAAAATACCTTGTTTAATTTGTTTTTCAAGACGTACATAAATCATTCAGTTATAACATTGATAGAATAAGCTAAGGTTGGGTATGTAAACAAATATATATTTAAAAATTATAGAAAATCAATGGTTATATAATTTAAGGTTATATACAATAATTTAATGTTATATAAAGTTTATATCATTAGCGGTTATGTAATCAAAATTTAGGTTTCGCACCTCTCTTAACCGAACCGAACCGGGTTTCCACCTATGCGTTTTCACCCTGATTCAGGTGACGCTGTATTTAAAACCGGTGGAAATCCATGTCCCGTCGCGTCATGCGTTTTTAGCTCACACTAATACTATATAAGTATTAGCTCACACTACTACTACATAAGTAGTGTGAGCTATGGTGATCCTAATTTTTTCGAGAAAAAAAAAGTTGCTCCGATTTCAAAAATTTTTAGATATCTTTGCGTTTCAGATGATTTTGAAACTTTTTTGTTTTGCTGTCTGTCTGTCTGTTTGTCTGTCTGTCTGTCTGTCTGTATGTCTGTCTGTCTGTCTGTCTGTCTGTCTGTCTGTCTGTCTGTCTGTCTGTCTGTCTGTCTGTCTGTCTGTCTGTCTGTCTGTCTGTCTGTCTGTCTGTCTGTCTGTCTGTCTGTCTGTCTGTCTGTCTGTCTGTCTGTCTGTCTGTCTGTCTGTCTGTCTGTCTGTCTGTCTGTCTGTCTGTCTGTCTGTCTGTCTGTCTGTCTGTCTGTCTGTCTGTCTGTCTGTCTGTCTGTCTGTCTGTCTGTATGTCTGTCTGTCTGTAACGACCAACCCGCATAACTCAAAAACGGCTTGTCCGATTTTAATGAAATATGGTGCCTAAGTTAAGTCTTGGGCCGTGATGGTCCCATTTAAAAATGAACAAAATCCACCGAACGCAAGCCAAATAAAAGGGTGGGGGTAGATTCCAAAAATTAGAGTTTATGTGAAAATATGGCGTGTGTGATATCAAACGAAAGGTAATTAAGTCTGGAGTTAAACAAAATGAATTTTAGTTTATTTAAAAAAAAAGGGTGGGGGTAGATGTCAAAAATTAGAGTTTAAGTGAAAATATGGCGTGTGTGATATCAAACGAAAGGTAATTGAGTCTGGAGTTAAACAAAATACATTTAATTTTTTTTTAAAAGGGTGTGGGTAGATTTTAAAAGTTAGAGTTTAAGTCAAAACATGGCTTGTGTGGTATCAAACGAAAGGTAATTGAGTCTGGAGTTGAATAAAATATATTTCAGTTTTTAGTTATATTAGCTGACACGTACACTATGACTATAGTACCTAGTGTGAGCTTAGATTGGCAGAGTATTTGAATTAGGGTGGTTACGTATAGGTGGAGACTAGACCTTAGCCTAGAGTAGTAAATAGTACCAATGAATACAAGAGTTGTGTATTCATTGGGCGTATCTAAAAAAAATCCGGTTTTGAGTTGCGCCCACCATAATTGCTAGCATCTTTATTACAATATTTTATATTATCTGCATTTTATAAGCATCTTTTACAGTTAAATAAACTCAGATTGAAGTTAGTAAAAATCTTTAAATGGAATTACTCAATACTTGTTATTTTGAGATACACCTTTTCGTTTTGTCCCTAAAATAGCAATGATTAGGTTATGTAAAAAAAAGCTAAACGACAAAGTCAAAAACTAAATAAAACTTTAACTACCTGTAGCTCGGTAACGAAGTGTTTTTCAAAAACTAAGAAAAGACAAAAAAGTCTTAATATAATGCAGGGAATAACGCCGTAACAGGGACGTGCCTAACTTTTGGTTGCCTGAGGCAAAAGGAAAAATTGCTCCTCCTCATTTAAAAACTCACTTTAGAGATCAAAAGTGTACATTTAGTCCCTGTTTTGAGGTAATAAAATTATACTTTTTAATCCTTCGGAGACTAAAAGCAACCGCAAAAATCCAGTAACTACCTATATATATAATATATAATATATATAATATACAATCACTCGTTCCCCCACTCACGTAAACCGGTGCCGTAGGGGTTTACGTGGTAAAAGGAAAATAGATAGAAATAATTTACATACGAAGAAAAGACAAAGAGAGAGATAGAGAATGCGCAGTAATCCGGCTCGAAGGACCACAGTGTTTCAATATAAACTTTACGTGTTGAAAAGGCTTCTTCATGAGAAACGTTTTAGTTTTATCGTATAAAACAGTACTTATATTTTACATCTAAAATATAAAAAATAAAATCGTTTAAATTATTTTTGAGTTATCGTCATTAACGTTGTAAATAATATCAATGGTTCACGTGTAACAATTTTCAAAAAATACGCATCGGATTTGGTCGGATTTATATACCTTTGTCCTATTTTTGTTTTTGCGATATACAGGTAAAATTAACTACATGGGTATTTCGGAAACGATAAAAGATACAATTTTGGTATAAAAAAGAAGTTGCTATTCTGAGTTCAATCAGACGCTATCTCAAAATTAAAAATATATTCGGGGGTTGCCTACAGAATTTGACTGGACGACTGTTGTCATCGGGTTTCCATAAAAGAAAATGGTTTAAGGCAACCCGCTGGCGTAGATTTTATAATCTAATTACAGTTGGCCAGTCAGGTTCAATGACTTTTCATATTCTGTAGTTAACCTGTGTAAAAGTATAAAGAGACCTTAATATAAATCTAATATGGCGGTCATAAGAAATAACAGAGCGAACTATGGCTTCAAAAAAAAACTAGACGGCCTAGTCACCAATAGTAGTCGCTGATACAAAACTGCCAAATTTTATAAAATTTGTACACAAGATAGCGCCGATATTTCAATTTTTTGACAAAAATATTTTTAATTTCGATTAAACATCTTGGGTTCGGGATAGCGCAATTTTTTTCTTATTTATACTATAATGAATCTTTTGGGACACCCTGTATGGGTGTTCAATGACAATCAAGAATTTATAATTTTTTACACCTTATAAGCATTTAAAATAGCACTGACCTTATGATGAGTTTACCCTTGCCTTGTTAAGAAATTTGCAAACTTTTTAACGCCTTCATTTTTTGTTTTTATTGCATGCTTATTTACCCATCTGTGTTGAATATTGATTGCAATATTGATTCTGTAATTAATATTTAATGTAAATTTAAAAAAATGCCTTGACCACTAAACAAAAAATACCTTGTTTAATTTGTTTTTCAAGACGTACATAAATCATTCAGTTATAACATTGATAGAATAAGCTAAGGTTGGGTATGTAAACAAATATATATTTAAAAATTATAGAAAATCAATGGTTATATAATTTAAGGTTATATACAATAATTTAATGTTATATAAAGTTTATATCATTAGCGGTTATGTAATCAAAATTTAGGTTTCGCACCTCTCTTAACCGAACCGAACCGGGTTTCCACCTATGCGTTTTCACCCTGATTCAGGTGACGCTGTATTTAAAACCGGTGGAAATCCATGTCCCGTCGCGTCATGCGTTTTTAGCTCACACTAATACTATATAAGTATTAGCTCACACTACTACTATATAAGTAGTGTGAGCTATGGTGATCCTAATTTTTTCGAGAAAAAAAAAGTTGCTCCGATTTCAAAAATTTTTAGATATCTTTGCGTTTCAGATGATTTTGAAACTTTTTTGTTTTGCTGTCTGTCTGTCTGTTTGTCTGTCTGTCTGTCTGTATGTCTGTCTGTCTGTCTGTCTGTCTGTCTGTCTGTCTGTCTGTCTGTCTGTCTGTCTGTCTGTCTGTCTGTCTGTCTGTCTGTCTGTCTGTCTGTCTGTCTGTCTGTCTGTCTGTCTGTCTGTCTGTCTGTCTGTCTGTCTGTCTGTCTGTCTGTCTGTCTGTCTGTCTGTCTGTCTGTCTGTCTGTCTGTCTGTCTGTCTGTCTGTCTGTCTGTCTGTCTGTCTGTCTGTCTGTCTGTCTGTCTGTCTGTCTGTCTGTCTGTCTGTCTGTCTGTCTGTCTGTCTGTCTGTCTGTCTGTCTGTCTGTCTGTCTGTCTGTCTGTCTGTCTGTCTGTCTGTCTGTCTGTCTGTCTGTCTGTCTGTCTGTCTGTCTGTCTGTCTGTCTGTCTGTCTGTCTGTCTGTCTGTCTGTCTGTCTGTCTGTCTGTCTGTCTGTCTGTCTGTCTGTCTGTCTGTCTGTATGTCTGTCTGTCTGTAACGACCAACCCGCATAACTCAAAAACGGCTTGTCCGATTTTAATGAAATATGGTGCCTAAGTTAAGTCTTGGGCCGTGATGGTCCCATTTAAAAATGAACAAAATCCACCGAACGCAAGCCAAATAAAAGGGTGGGGGTAGATTCCAAAAATTAGAGTTTATGTGAAAATATGGCGTGTGTGATATCAAACGAAAGGTAATTAAGTCTGGAGTTAAACAAAATGAATTTTAGTTTATTTAAAAAAAAAGGGTGGGGGTAGATGTCAAAAATTAGAGTTTAAGTGAAAATATGGCGTGTGTGATATCAAACGAAAGGTAATTGAGTCTGGAGTTAAACAAAATACATTTAATTTTTTTTTAAAAGGGTGTGGGTAGATTTTAAAAGTTAGAGTTTAAGTCAAAACATGGCTTGTGTGGTATCAAACGAAAGGTAATTGAGTCTGGAGTTGAATAAAATATATTTCAGTTTTTAGTTATATTAGCTGACACGTACACTATGACTATAGTACCTAGTGTGAGCTTAGATTGGCAGAGTATTTGAATTAGGGTGGTTACGTATAGGTGGAGACTAGACCTTAGCCTAGAGTAGTAAATAGTACCAATGAATACAAGAGTTGTGTATTCATTGGGCGTATCTAAAAAAAATCCGGTTTTGAGTTGCGCCCACCATAATTGCTAGCATCTTTATTACAATATTTTATATTATCTGCATTTTATAAGCATCTTTTACAGTTAAATAAACTCAGATTGAAGTTAGTAAAAATCTTTAAATGGAATTACTCAATACTTGTTATTTTGAGATACACCTTTTCGTTTTGTCCCTAAAATAGCAATGATTAGGTAATGTAAAAAAAAGCTAAACGACAAAGTCAAAAACTAAATAAAACTTTAACTACCTGTAGCTCGGTAACGAAGTGTTTTTCAAAAACTAAGAAAAGACAAAAAAGTCTTAATATAATGCAGGGAATAACGCCGTAACAGGGACGTGCCTAACTTTTGGTTGCCTGAGGCAAAAGGAAAAATTGCTCCTCCTCATTTAAAAACTCACTTTAGAGATCAAAAGTGTACATTTAGTCCCTGTTTTGAGGTAATAAAATTATACTTTTTAATCCTTCGGAGACTAAAAGCAACCGCAAAAATCCAGTAACTACCTATGCAGCGAACGAAACTTTAAGGAGATACTACGCTCGGACATGGAATAAATAACGACTAAAACATTTTCGCCTTGGGATTAATCCGTCAAAATTTCAGAAAAATAAAGTAATACTTATATAAAAAAGACGCCGCAGGCTAAACATTTTCGGGAAAAATGGTCTCTAATTAAAGTTTTGTATAGTTTTTAATTTTTATTTTTCGGAGGGAGGGATTTAACATAGTAAAAATATTTTTTAAAAATCGTTCATTTTCGAAGAGCCGTCTATTCGAATAACTGTCCATGATGTCAAATTCATGGATCCATGTATTTCTATTTACAAATACGTTTTAATCTTAATGTTAAATCGTTCATGCTTGACATATTTTTACAAAAACACCTTGTTTCTTATAAAAAAGTTGTTTTTCTGCAATTGATAGATTAAATTAATTTTCCATTATAAATAACTACAGTGAAGTCCGGATATAACGAACCTCAAAAATGAACTAAATACGGTTCGTTATATCCGAGGTTCTTTATAAGCAGTAATGAATAAATTTTGTTTAATTTTTTATGTTTCTTTTTTTAGTAGTATCCAAGATTAAGAAAACTAAAAATATTACGAAAAATATTGTAAATTTTTATATTTTTAGAAAAAGGCAGAATACATACGAATAAAGACGTTTATTATTATTGTTATACATAAAAATATGTAAAGTACATAATATGGTGGTATGTAATACATACAATCTTACATACATTTAACGAATACAAAGCCTAAATCTGTTTTATGAAATCTGTAATTTTTGCCAAGCCATATGAAGAAAGTGAATAGCGTCTAATAGGTCTACAGAAAATGTTTTATTTTTGTCAATTGCGTCCAACATTTTCATAAGAAGAAGTAGAATTTTTCTTTTCTTCAATTTCAGTTTTTCATCCCTTTCACGTAACTCAGTTTTGAAAATTTCCGATGTAATTTGTCAAGGTCGCAGTAGGGCATTTTCACACTAGACGACACGACACCGATTTTAATGCAATAACACGGGACGAATTATGACGGCATCTCATTCCTTTACATGTTATTTCGTTTTGGTGTCGTTGTCGTATCGTCTAGTGTGAAAACGCCCATTGTCTGCTTATATAAAATTCGTTTTAAAAGAAAAATACATATTCTAGATTAGTAAAATTAGGTTCGCTATATCCGGAAGTTCGCTATAAGCGGGATCGTTATAACCAGTAAGACAATACATGAGTATTTATGGCAGTGGCGCACCCAGGAATATGTCTTGGGGGGGGGCCGAAGCCTCTTATGGGGGGGCCCGAAGCCTCATGATGTCGAATATTAAGCTATTTTTTGTGTTTTTTCTGAAATATGTCGAAAATATGTAAAAAAATCTAAGGCTTGGGGGGCCCGGGCCCCGCCCCCCCCCCCTGGGTGCGCCCATGTTTATGGGTGACTTTTCGTATAAAGAAAAAAGGTTCGCATTAACCAGAAGTTCGCGATAAATGAGTTCGTTATAAGCGGACTTCACTGTACTTTCCTAGTGCAATGTTTCCGGAAATTACAATTGCAAGTACCTACTTAATTCAAAAACACTTCAAACTAAGAACTTTATATGTAGGTAACAGTTTAAATGACGCCAAAAGTTTCGTAGAGCTTAGACAAAATTAAACAATAAAAAGATTGTGCAAAAAGTACAAGAAAAACCATAAATACCTATAGGGGGTGTATGTTTTGGTTGTTGAGATACAGAGCATTAAATTTGACGATTTTTTCAGCTCTTTTGGCTAATAGTTTTTTTAAAGACCCAGTAATAATTTAAAACTGCATAATTTTGTACTATAGTAAGAAAAATAACTAGGGATAAAATATATAAAAAAAAAGTATGCCGTCAGTTTTTCTGAAAAAAAACTGTTTTTTTTTTAGTCAAAGAATTTTACATTTTTAACAGGCTTTTGGTATATACATAAATGGTATAGTCAAAGTTTGTCAGAGTAATAATTTTGATACAATATGAGGGTGAGTTCTAGGTAATAGTTCAAAATTGCAGGATCAATTCAGGAGCTTTAAATATTACTATTTGTCCATATTTGCCTTAGTAACATAGTAAAAATATTTTTGAAAAATCGTTCATTCTCAAAGAGCCGTCTATTCGAATAACTGTTCAAGTATTTCTATCTACAAGTACGTTTTAAAATTAATAACATTAATGTTAAATCGTTTATGCTTGACATTTTTTTACGAAAAATACCTAATACTACTCTGTCGGTTTAGAACGTTTTTCTACGTTGTCCGACGCCTACTCTCCACCTCCTTCGATCCTGACAATCATCCTCTGTCAGATTTTTTTGACTCATTGATCTTTGAATTGACTGTTGCCATTCTAGTTTAGGACGCCCTCTTTTTCTGCGCCCTATTGGTTGCCATTCTAGGACCTGCTTTGGTAATCTTTCGTCGTTCATCCGTTGTACATGGCCGTACCATATCAGTTGCCTCCTAGTGATGTCATCCGTTATGCTTCTCTCGATTCCCATTCTTTCTTTTATGATCTCATTTCTTATGTGATCTATTCTAGATATTCTCATTGATCTTCTTATTGCATCCATTTCGACACTTTCCATTTTTGTTTTGTATTTTTCTGTTACGCGACAAGTCTTTATTCAATACAACAGCGTGCTTTTGACCATTGTTTCATATATGTTAAATTTTACATTCTTTTTTATCTCTCTGCTCCATAGAATACTCTTAAGACATCCAATAACTTTCATCAAATGTGACACCCAAGTATAAATACTCATTGCATGGAGATATTGTTTGTCCATTTTCTAGTACTCACTGGATTCGTTTCCAATACATAAGTACTGTGTCTTGTCCACGTTCACTATTAATCCCCACTTTTGGTATTCTTCTGATAACTTTCTCATCATATACTCCATGTCTTCTTTATCATTAGCCACAATTTCTTGGTCGTCAGCAAACTGTAGTGTGTATATGGTAAATCGGTCGTCAAGTTGTATTCCCATGCCGTGCACTTTACGTTTCCAGTTTTTTAGAGCTACTGCGATATATATTTTAAAAAGAGTTGGAGAGATACAACATCCCTGTCTTAAGCCTTTTGTTACCAAGAATTCTTTTGAAAGTCGATTTCCAATTTTAATTTTAGATTTTGACCCTTTGTATAGTTCTTTTATCGCTTTTATGTATGTATGATTGATATTAGTTTACTCTAACACTGTCCATAATTTTTCTACTGGAACGGTATCATATGCTTTTTGTAGGTCCACAAAGGTAACATGAGTCTCTATATTTCTAGCGCTCCTTTTCTCAATTACTTGCTTAAGACAAAAAACATTATCACTACAAGATCTGCCTGCGCGAAACCCACTTTGCTCTTCTTCTTCTTGTTCATGAAAATCATTCTCTATTAGATTTCTAAGAATCCTACCGTACAATCTACTTAGAGTACTGGTTACTGAAATTCCTCTGTAATTGTTGCAATCCAGCTTGTTTCCTTTTTTATGTATTGAGGATATGAATGCAATTTTCCAATCATTAGGTACTGGATGTCCGTTTATGCATTGGTTAATAATATATGTGAGATTTTCGAGTAGTTTCTCTGATCCATATTTGAGCATTTCAGCATATATTCCCCCAGGTCCGCTAGCTTTTCCGGATTTAAGCTTTTTAATATTGTTCTTTATCATTTCTTTTTCGATGATTACTTCCTCTTCATGTACTTCTATGTCTCTTCTCGGAGAGGCTGCCAGATACTCGGGTCTCGTCTCCTGCAGCAGTCCCTTGTAGTGTTCTGTCTATTGTTCTGGTTTGATTATCTGAAAAATACCTTGTTTCTCATAAAACAGTTGTTTTTCTGCAGTTGATAGATTAAGTTAATTTCTGATTATAAATAAATACTTGCCAAGTGCATTGTTTCCGGAAATGACAATTCCAAGTGCCTACTTAATTCAAAAACACTTCACAAACTAAGAACTTTATACGTAGGTAACAGTTTAAACAGTGGCGCACCCAGGAATATGTCTTGGGGGGGAGGCCTCTTGAGGGGGGAGGGGCGAGACCTCATGTTGTCGTATTCTATGCTATTTTATCTTTGTATTCATGAAATATGTGAAAAATATCTAAAAAAATCTTAGACTTGGGGGAGCCCGGGCCCCGACGCCTCCTCTAGGTGCACCCATGGTTTAAATAACGCCAATTATGAGGTCAAATTTTTCAGAAAAAAAAAACTGTATTTTTTTCTGTACAGTCTATAAATGACATATTAAACTTATACTGACGTCAAAGTTTATCAGAGTCGCAGATTTTGATATATAAAAAAGCACTTATTTAATGCGAACCACGCAGCAGCTAGCGAAACGGGGTTTTCAAATTTAGATTCATAATTTTACATTTTTAACAAATTTTTGGTGTAAATCCATTACCGTCTCCTAATACGTTAATGGTATAGTCAAAGTTTGCCAGAGCAATATTTTTGATACAATATGGGTGAGTTTTAGGTAATAGTCCAAAATTGCAGGATCAATTCAGGAGGTCCAAATAATACTATTTGTCCATATTTGCCTTTGTCCGAAAGTTGATAGTTTAGAAGATAAAGGGTGTTAAATTTATTTTTTAAATTTCAAATTTTGTCCCTAGCAAATTGGTTTTTAGGTGTTTTGGAATAAAACATGGTGTTTTTGGGTCGATAAATACGATTGCAGTGTTAGTTCCGATAGATTTTGTAGAGGGCGCCAATTGCGGTATCTGTAGTGCCTTTAATTTGGCATATAATTTTTGTGGGCTAATTTATTACGGCCGCTTGACATGGTGCATGATGCGCTGCAAATATTTGCAAGCAAAAAATTTCGGTGAAATTGTTGCCTGCAAAAAATCTTCTTTTCGTTTGACATTGTGCGTGGCCATGCATTGATTCCCCAGAATCTAGGTAAAAATTCCCCAGTTTGCATGCAAGTACAGTTTGCATGCAAAAAAATGGCACCGGACCGATAAAAATGGATTGCCTGCAACAATTAGCTGGATTTGTACTGCACATGCATCTGGGCAAAATTTCATGCATTTGCCTGCAAATTTTATTGTCATGCACCATGTCAAGCGGCCTTTATAAATCTGATTCCATATTGGAAATCCTGGATGTCTTTTGAAAAAAAAAGGTACACTTAAATTCACCCCCAACCGTATTCGAAAAAAAACGCAATTTTCTAATCTCACCCTTTGGCACAAAACCTTAATATTAGCAAATGTAAGGTACCGAACTATAATCGTAGATATTGCCAACTAACTTGAACTGACCTGATTTAACATAGTAAAAATATTTTTGAAAAATCGTTCATTTTCGAAGAGCTCTCTATTCGGATAACTGTCCAATATGTCAAATTCATGGATCCATGTATTTCTATCTATAAGTACGTTTTAATCTTTATAACAATATTTTTTACAAAAATACCTTGTTTCTTATAAAAAAAAGTTGTTTTTCTGCAATTGATAGATTAAATTAATATCTGATTATAAATAAAAAATACTTGCGAAGTGCAATGTTTCCGGAAATTACAATTCCAAGTACCTACTTAATTCAAAAACACTTCAAACTAAGAACTTTATATGTAGGTAACAGTTTAAATGACGCCAAAAGTTTCGTAGAGGTTAGACAAAATTAAACAATAAAAAGATTGTTGTACAAAAAGTACAAGGAAAACCATCAATACCTCTACAGGGGGGTGTATGTTTTCGTTGTTGAGATACAAAGCATTACATTTTATGACTTTTTCAACTTTTTTGGCTAATAGCTTTTTAATAAAACACATTAATAATATAAAACTGCATAAAGTTTTGTACTGTGGTAAGAAAAATATCTAGAGATATTAATTATTTAAAAAAAAATTATGCCGTCAAAGTGAACGCAACTGTTCACTAAACACATTTATTTATTGCTAAAATTCACAAAAAATCCCGAACCCTTATAATTCCATTTTCTCTATTCTATGCCGTACAAAAAGTGCTCAACTCACCCATTATCCAACAAAACTCGGCACATGAGACGAGTTCGATGGCGGTAGAGCTCCGGGCCGCGTGTGGTCTCTCTGCTGATCAAAGATGGAAGGAGCGAAAATCTCGCCTTTTTTAGTATTTTTGACGTATGTCACGTCAACACATGACACTGCGCATAGAATCAAAAATAGGTAAAGCTTTTCACAACAATTTCAGTTTGGACCCCTATTCCTGAGAAATTTTGTGCTTAGTGGGTAGCGAGACGCCGTTTTCAAATTTAGATTTTTTAAAAAATTTATAGTTTTGGCAAAATGTCGATTTTCAACAAAATTTATATTTTTAACAAAATACAGATTATTAACAAATTTGGTATATTGTCAAAGTTTTCCAGAGTAATAATTTTTGATATAATATACCGGGTGGGCCCAAAAAAAAACCGGCCAATTTTTTTTAGTTATTACTTTTGAACTAGACAATCGATTTTAAGGGCACAAACTGCACTTGGCAAATAATTGATCAGAGTTTTGACCGAATATATTTTTTTGTCCGCCATCTCAAAATCCAAGATAGCGGACCAAATTAAAATGTTGCCTTCAAAAATGCTCGTTTGTTCTTGTGTTGCGAACATCTTTTATTTTTTTTTTAAATTCGCAAAAAAGCTGCATTCTTGCCACGCACAACAAGGTACAAATAAGCAAAATCGGTTAGGTGGTTCTAAAAGAAAATATTTTTTGTATTTCCTTATGAATTTATTACTACTGAAGCGATTTTAATGAAATAAAAACATCCTGGATCAAATGGATTGCTTTTTAAAGATCATGATTAAAGTTTATCGCCATCTTAGGATTGGCAATGCAATCGTATAATTTGTAAAAGAATGGTTAAAACAAAATCACATTTTGTGAGAACTACTTAACCGATTTTATTACTTTGTACCTTGTTATGCGGGAGAAAAGTTGTGCTTTTCCATAAATTAAAAAAAATCAAAACATTTTCAAGTCAAGAATGATTCTGTCCGACAACAAATTTCGATTATAATCTTTATATAACAATAAGATCGGTTCGGTGACAATGAGTTTATAAGGAAATGACTGCAGACAGGATTGACAATGCAATCGTATAATCTGTAAAATAATGGCTAAAACAAAATAGATTTTTTGAGAACCATCACACCGATTTTACTAATTTGTACCTCGTTGTACGGGGGCAAAGTAGTGCTTTTCTATAAATTAAAAAAAAAACTAAAACATTTTTAGAACATAAGAATAAACAAGCCATTTTGAAAAATCAAGTATGATTCTGCCGCCTTAAATTTTAAGATGGCGATAAATTTTGATCATAATCTTTAAAAAGCAGTCAAATCTCCCCAGGATGTTTTTTATTTTATTAAAATCGATTCAGTAGTAATGAACTTATAAGGAAATAAATGCAGGTATGCTTCGCAAGGCAATCGTATAATATTCAAAACAATAGTTGAAACAAAAATATTTTTTTAGAACCCCCGAAGCGATTTTGCTGATGGCAAGAATGCAGATTTTTTACTGATGTAAAAAAATAATTAAAACATGTTCACAACATAAGAATAAACAAGCATCTTTGACGGGTACAATTTAATTTCGTCCGCCATCTTGGCGGTGGCGGATATAAGATTATATCTTATAAAATCGATGGTATAGTTCAAAAGTTTTAATGAAAATAAAATTGTCCAGTATTTTTTGGCCCATCCGGTATATTTAAAAAAACGACATCAGCGATTCAACAAAAATAAATATACCTTGGCACACTGAGCTCAGCAAATACGGATGGCTGTCCGTGCCTGTTGGCGCCAATTTTTTTTTAACTTGATTATGATCTTTTAATCTTCTTTGAGCATGCCTGATTTAAAATGCATTTCTGATTATAACTCACACTGACAAAGATACATTTTTTATTTATTTTTAAAATGTATTTATTAAGCTCCCAAAAGAGAAAACTGGTTTTTACGTTCATCTGCCATGTCAGCTTTAATTTTTTCGCAAGTTTGTTATTGGTTTTTGTTTTGCAGAGCTATTTTTAACCTAAACTCGTGGGAAAACTCGTGAATTCGTAAATTTTTAAAGAACCATGCACAATTTACGTTGAAATTGAACCCCTGTAAAATTCAACCAAATTTTATAAATGTAAAAGGGATTGTAGGTAAATCTCTGATAGAATTTATATGGCTTCCCTGATATTTAAATAAAGTACGTATGTTGTGGTATCTACTATAATAGAGGCAGTGGCGTAGCTATTGTTGGGCATACCGTGGCAGTGCCCGGGGCCCCGGCGTAAAAGGGGACCCAGCCGCCCTAGTAAAAAAATCGTCTTTAAGCGGCAATAAATTTGTAATTTAAATGTAACAAAAAACTTGGTGTTAAACTAAATTTTAACTTAAAATCAACATTTTATGATATTTTTTTTCACAAAAATAACTCAACTTTTATTATTGCCTGCGGGCATTTTATATTTATCTGGCTTTTAAAATCAGAGTTCAGACTTATTAAAAATAAAAATTTACTGCTTTCTTGGTCCCTCCCCTTTGGACATCCTGGATCCGCCACTGTAATTGTATATTTTATTCATAAGGTTTATACAGGGTGTCCCAACTAACCAAGACGTATTTTTGGGTATTTTTCGTGCGAATTTGGAGAAACGCTCAGACACGTCGATTTTGTTTGCGAGGGGACACTTTTTGGCTATCTTGAAATTTTTGTAGCACGCACTACCTTCGAGGGGTATACTTTACCCCTATATTTTGAAAGTGGATCTAGTGATACCTTGTTTTGAAGGCCACTTGAATGTCTTTACAACCGTATAAAAATTTTAAAAATCTATCAACTATTCAACTTTCAAATTTAACATGAACATAATTTTTTTTTTAATCAGAATTCTATATTTTTCGAATTTAATTTTTATTTTATAATTCCATGTAAAATTTGAAAATTTGAAAGCAAATATCTCAAAAACTAATCTATTTATTTTTGAAATTTTTATCATTTCATGTAAAATTTAAAAATTTTAAATCACATATCTCAAAAACTAATCCATGGATTTTTAAAATTTTTACACCGTTGTAAAGGTATTCAAGAGAACTTCAAAACAAGGTATCACTAGACTCACTTCCCATATACATAATTTTCCAATACTCACGGTAACTGCCCATTCATGATGCAAACATGAGGGCCTTGGGGTCTTTAAGCAAAAAAGACCTGATTTTGGTTGCTTTCAAAGACATATGCATATTATTTCCATATAGTACGTATTATTGCAATACCTACGGTACCCTACGATGCAGAATGTAAACATATTTGAAATAGCAATATCAATGGACACTAAGTCTATCCTTTTTGCAATCATTAATTTAAAATGTCCTGAGTGTTTATACTTTTCACATGCATATTATTTTATTCGTGTATTCGTCATGTCAAATCATCGGCTCACAGTTGACAAAAACTCTATTTATGTAAATTTGGTATCAGTGCATTTTTCTTACCTTCATTTCTGAATGTTTGCATCAAACGCTAACCATTGTGTAAATAGGTAATAGGAAGTATTGGAATATTACGTATATGCACTTTCCTTATTCAAAATATAGGAGTAAAGTATACCCCTCGAAGATGGTGCTACAAAAATTTCAAGATAGCCAAAAAGTGTGCCCCTCGCAAACAAAATCGACGTGTTCAAGCGTTTCTCCAAATTCCAACGAAAAATACCCAAAAACACCTCTGTTACCTTTTAGTTGGGACACCCTGTATAAGAGCTTCCTTTAAACAAACACGTAGTGCAACGATGATGAAATGAATGATTTTGCAAATTGAAAAGCAAGCAAAAGAGATTTTATTTTGATATTATGGCAAAAGACAAATTTTTGTTGTCAAGCATTTTATATTCTTATTGACTTATGAGAGCCCCCAAAAAATTTGCCCCGGGCCCCTAGCTCGCCGCTGAATAGGGGGTCTGGATACATTTGACTGCTAAAAATTAAACTTAATTTTTATAGAAACCTTAAGAAAGTGGAAACAGAAAAATTAACTTTATTGGTAATCATTGTTTCCATGCTAACATTTTCATCCCTTGCCTTAAAAACTTTTAAATTGAAGTGTATATTTTTTTAATTTTAGAATTGATAAAGATTTGAGGAAGTTCATAGACCTACGCGAAAAGTTGGGATTTTTTTCAATTTGAATTGACGTCTTTGGCAATTACAAGGAAAAGTTTTTTGTAAAGTAAGATTAAAAATTGATTGATTTAAATTGATATCAATTTTTTATAGAAACCTTAAGAAAGTGAAAACAGAAAAATTAAGGTTATTGATAATTGTTTCCATGCTAACATTATCGTTTCTTGCCTTAAAAACTTTTAAATTGAAAAGTGTATATTTTTTTGATTTTAAAATTGATAAGGATTTGAGGAAGTTCATAGACCTACTCGACAAGTTGGGATTTTTTTTAATTTGAATTGACGTCTTGGGTAATTGCAAGGAAAAGCTTTTTGTAAAATAAGATTTAAATTGATATCAGATTAAAAATTCGTCCATGATCTTAAAGGAAAATGGTATCATAACAAAAACATTTCATGTAAAAAAAAGCCAAGTTCTCCAATACAAATTTCAAAATGAAAGGTTCTTGCTAGTTTGGAAATGTTTTTTTAAACTTTGCTATTACAGCCAAACTTCTTTACGTTCAATTTAGCACTGTGCCTAAGAGTCATTTGCAGCCGTAATAGCCAATGTTTAATGCTGCCAGTTATTTTTCTTTATTGTTTAATTTTGAATTTTTTGGAAAACCTAACCTTAAAGTTTGTTTTGATATTTTTGGGCGTTCTGCAAAAACCTTCAAAAAAGAAAGTCCTGTTTGGGAAAAATTCCGATCAGGTGATAATTTCTCTATTTGATGAAAGTTATTTTCTTTTTGATCACTTGATCATTTTAGTAAAATCATGCGCGTTTTTTGCTCACGCTGGGAGTTTGAAGCGCCACCCTGTGTGTGACAGGGGAATGAAGAAATCACTTCCGACAAAAAACCAAAAGAAGTCACACGTGTTTTTGGGTTGAAGACCGAAATTCCAGTCACAAGAAAGGGCCGCGGCCGCCAGTAAAATTTTGGGACTGCTACAGAATTACAGAAGGTAAGCTTCTAGCGTGTTGCCGATTTTTTCCTTTGTTTTTTTAGTTTAATAGACTCTGTTTTCCCAGGCGGGGCGAATTTAGCTTTGGGGTTATTTTTTTTGGGATATCTCTAGTTTTTCTCCCCTTCAGGGTTCAGATGTCTAGCCAAGTTTAGAAAAATATTTTCAAACTAATAAAAACCTTTCATTTTGAAATTTGTATTGGAGAACTTGGCTTTACTTTTATCTCAATCCTTTTTACGGAATACCATTTTCGCGTACTTGTTTTTTTTTTAATGAAATGTTTTTGTTATGATTTGACTTCTTTTTTAAAGGAATTGGATAATATTTAATTTTTAAAGTAGTAAAATATGCGGAATATTGTTCAAAACTTTTACAATGCCTTATTTAATATTTTCAGGTTTTTTAATTTTTCTCCATGGCTTTATCATAGTTTCTATCAGCCTTTCAAAGCTCAGCTCTCTGGAAGTAGACAATGCAACTTTTACATAAATTAACATGTATAGGGGTGGAAAGTAAATTAAAATCTTGGTGTTTTTAAATTTTTACCTATAATATTATTTTAGTTCCTATCAGTCTTCCAAAGCTCAGCTCTCTAGCGTTTCTCAAAGTGGGCAATGTTAATTTTGCTTAACTTTACATTTATAGGGGAGGAGAGTAAATTAAAATTTTGGGTTTTTTAAATTTTTTCCCATGGTTTTATCATAGGTCCTATCAGCCTTCCAAAGCTCAGCTCTCTAGCGTTTCTGGAAGTGGGCAGTGTTAATTTTACATAATTTTACATTTATAGGGGAGGGAAGTAAATTGGAATTTTGGGGTGTTTTAATTTTTTTCTAAAGTTTTATCATAGTTACTATCGGCCTTCCAAAGCTCAGCTCTCTAGCGTGTCTGGAAGTGGGCAATATTACTTTTACATTACTTTACATTTATAGGAGAGGGAAATAAATTAAATTTTTGGAGTTTTTAAATTTTTTTTATAGTCTTATCATAGTTTCTATCAGTCTGCCAAACTTCAGCTCTCTAGCATTTCTGGAAGTGTACAATGTTACTTTTACATAACTAAATGCATAAGGGAGGGGAATAAATTAGAATTTTGGGGTTTTTTTTCCAGGGGTTTGGTCATAATTTCTATCAGTCTGCCAAATTTCAGCTTTGTAGCATGTCTGGAAGTACAGTCGAATTTTGATGATCTATACATGATTGAGTGAGTGAGTCAGTGAGTGGCAATTTCGACGTTTTTTGAAATTTCGTAACTACTTTACCACTGCATGGAAGTCCATTAAACTTGGGAGGGCTGTTAACTCTATGAAGATCTACTACTGTGCAAAGTTTGAGATTCGTAGCTCATTCCGAAGTAGAGTTTTAGATAGGTAAAATATGGGCTGAAATGTTTGAAGAAATGATGGTACGGCACCATGAACTGTGCGAGGCACTGCCGTGCCCTCAGATAACAGTCCCATTTCAAAACCGGAATTATTAACATCCGGACATTATCAAAATTATCATTCACCGAAACAGACATGAGCATAATTGTCCGCGGCCAAAAAAGAATTATAATAATCAAACAAAAACAGAATCGACTTTACTTCTCAAAACCGGAAAAATGCATAAAGCATGGGCGCAGCCAGGGGTGGGGCTTCTGTTCGGTTTGGGGGGGACCGAACCCCCCAAACCTAACAATAACAAAATTAAATAACCTTAAATACGGCATCGTGTGGTCTGGCCCTCCCCCCAAGGCATAATCCGTGGTGCGCCACTGTAAAAAGGGGTTGGCTTGTGTGTTGTAGAGAAGAGTGGTTCTATTACTGCTATGCAATTGAAGCGTCAACCTCTATAGCCCATTTTAAGCAACCAAGAAAGAGCGAATTTCGTGTTGCTATAAGATGTAAAAAAGGTAAGGCGCACGGCGAAGTGCGCTGAACCATATAGGTTAGGATTCGTTTGTGATTACGTGACCCAGAGGTTAGGTAATCAAAAAGATGCATGCTCTTAAATACGTAGTATAACTTCTGAACTAAAGAAAATTTCACATTTTAAAAACAAACATATTATGGGTTCTAAAAGAATATTAAAGGGTTTGAGAAATGTGACTCCCCCTGGCCCCTTTGACGTGTCGCCACTGGTAAACAACGCACAAGTTAATAAATTCTTGTGATATTGTCCTTTATACTTTTGTCCGGTTTCGAGAAAAAACGTTATACAAAACTAAATAAAAAAATCAAAAATCAAGTTTTTGTAGCTAATCGGATAAAAAAAAGGGTCTTAAAAAAAATTGTGTGTGCTTAAAACCACACTGCAGAAGTGTTAAGTTCAACAAGGCGAAATTAATAATACTGGCCTTCATCTGCATCATCATATCGCTCGCTGAATGTTCCTCTCACAGTTAGTCGACTCGAGCCGACTTCACCCGAATGAGCGTTATATAGCCGGCTCTGACAGCTCAGTTCAATTCACTACCCACAAAAACTGCTAAACGCGCCTAAAGAAGTTTACACTTCAAAAACCTTTTTGCCGGCTTAGCCACGAAAACTTGTTTGGTTTTTAATTTACGGGTACCAGATTTTACGCTTTTTTTACAAGCTTTTATTTAACTTCACCTGTATGTATGTGGGTATGTATGTAATCAAATCTTGCAACTCATTTTTTAAGAACTTCCAAACATCCCACAGTGGAACGTTTTGAAGATCTAGGTGGACAACCCCTGAGCAACATTAACACTCTTTAATGCTTGATTTTTTTAGCTTTAAAATAACATAAAATATTTAAAAGCATTTAGTATTTGCAATATTACCTACCTCTTATATAGGGTGATTCAGATTTTAACGATTTTAAGATTTGTAGTCATACTGTATGTTTTTAACGAAAATTGTTTCAACAAATTTTATAACAATGAAGTAACGGTATATATTTTTTTTAGTTTTTGCAAGAAGGAATTTAAATAAAACAGTTTTGCAATATACAAGGTGTTTCAGAAAAATTTAAATAAAGACGTTTTAGGCGGTAAGGGACGATCAAGAAAAAAATTCCGCTCTCATCTGTCACTATATGGAAAATAATTGCATTAAAAATTTTAAACCTCTCACCCCTTGCCCGGGGTGAAACCAACCCCTAAAATTATAATAGAAAATGTTCATCGGATGGCATTATCTTTAAAGTGGTTCAATGTGAGAAAATTTAAGAGATATTTGGATTTTAATTTTATATAACTAAGAAAGTTTAAAAAATATTTATTCAATTGAAAAATTCCATTTTTATTTGAAAAATATCATTACTTAAAATAGCAAATAATAGAATAATTAACACAAGTCCATTTTATTATTATCTTGCAAACTAACCTGTGTTAATTAATTTCTCAATCTGACACAAAAAAGACAAGAAAAATATATTCATATCATATTTCTAAAACCGCATAATAATAACTCGCTCCGTTTGAAACTTAATTTTTTGGATTTCTTTAACCTCAAAAAACTTCCCTTGGGGTTTGGTGCAGATGCACTTTTATTAAGCTTGGTTAAGCTTGTGACAGAGTGAAAAGTTACTGTTTACAAAAATTCATGAAAGTCGAGAGTTTCAAAAACCCCTCCTACAGACATACATAGGGCATATTCTTAAATTACGTAACCCCTCCTCCCCCCTCCGTAATGCATTTTTAAGAAAAAATATATTCAAGAATCATGACAGTGTAACGCAAGGTTAATAACCCCCCTTCCCCCTTGAGCGTTACGTACTTTAGGAATCGGCCCATAAACTACAAGGGGGTTTATGAGGATTTAGGAGAAGAAGACATACCAATTTTGGTAAAAAAGTGGCGCTATTCCGAGCTGTATCAAAGAAAACATTTATATGCGTTTTCGATATATTGAGAAATAAATGGATCCATGAGGGATCTGATACCTTCCTAGCTAGCCTATTAGCACACTTCAAGTGAAGCCATGATAATATATCAGCTTTGAAAAGTTTTTTGTATATATCTGAGAAACTGAAGCTCGTACGAAGTTTTTAGTTATAACACGAATTATTGAGCAAAATATAGTCTACTATATTACGAAAACTGTATATTGATACGATGCTCCGTTAAAAAGACAGATTTTTTTAAAATTTTAATTGTCGAAAAACTGTCATTAGCATTGATAGATTTTGACCAAAATCTAATCAGCTCGTAATAGTGTCGAGCACTATTATACCTAAAAATTTTATGAAAATCGGTTCAGCGGTTTAGAAGCTATCGAGTTACGGACAGAAATAATAAACACAGACACACAGAGAGACATCACGACGATATTGCTAGATAGGTCAAAATACACCCAAATAACACATTTTCGGCGTTATCTAAAAAAAAGAATATAATACCTATTAATAATACCATTGCTATGCGGGCTAGGAAGGCAAAAACTAAAAATTGTGACTTTTTGAAAAAAATAAAGTCCTAAAAAATTGTTCATTTTATTGGCCTAGTCATATTTATATAGTTTTATTCAATTTGTTTAAAAGAAGGCGACAATATTTTAGTTTTTCGAATAACACAATTTAAGTTTTTAAGCATTATTTTGAAACCCCCTGTTGATATTTTTAACTTCGACACTGCATCCGATTAAGCTCGCAATAGCGCCACTTTTTACCTTTTGAACGAATATCGTAAGTGTTACCGTTTCTAAAAATCCCACAAAGCCCTATGTACTTACTTTTATCTGGAGACAAACAGACACATTGACTCATCGTGATATAGAAAAATGCACGAAGATTGACTAATTTAGGTTAGAAAATCCCCAAAGGGCACATTTGTGAAGGTATCAAAAAGAAAATGTCATTAAACACAAATAAAAGGTTTTCTATTTTAGAGTTGCAGGCTAACAAAATAATTAAGTACAAGTTTACCGCAAAAAAAGGACAAAATTTCAATGCTGCGTCAGAAAGTAGAGATTTCGGTTGATTAGAAAATAATTAAACTAACATCAACAAATTCTAACAAACTAAAGTTTCAGTCCAACAAAAACTATATAAAAATAAAATTTTCCTTACCAAAACACCAGCGAATTCATAAAATCATAGCAAGTAAAACACTGCAACAATGACAGTCAAAATGCTTCCCTAGTCTTAAGGACATGTCACTCTAAAGATGCCTGGCACTTGTTTTACTCCAGCGCCTACTACGCGGGAAAAAACAATATTGTTTTAAAGCATTTCCCATACATAAGATTAAAATGTCTAAGCAGAAAATTTTTAAGATGCAACTTTCAATGCAAATATCTTGACAACCAGAGGGGATAAAAACATAATATTTTGGATCTAGGATGTATGGAATATGCTCTTTAATTGTAGGTAGCTGAAATGTTAATTTATAGTACTTAACCATGTCCACCTAGATTAGTCAAACGTTCCACTGTGCATCCGATTAACTTCAAATTTCGCATAGCGTCTTAGTTCCGATGACAATACAATAATATGGTTTCATCCGGTACCTACCTCCCCCCTAACGTGGGGGGTGGAGAGGGGGTAAAACTTTAGTTTAGTTGTCCGATTTCAACCAAAATTGGTATCTGGGGGTTTTTGAGTATGAGAATTACGAATTTTTGATCAGATTATAAAAATTCAATATGGCGGATTCAAATTGGACGATTTAATATCAAGTTTTTCTGATTACTTTCAACTGACTTCCACGTATCCGATTTACTTCAAATTTCGCATACCGTTATAGTTCCGATGACAATTCAATAATGTGGTATAACTGACTGCCTACCTCACCACTAACCTGGTGGGCGGAGAGGGGGTAAAACTTTAGTTTGTGCGATTTCAACCAAAATTGGTATCTGGGGGTTTTTGAGTATGAAAATTACGAATTTTTGATCAGATTATCAAAATTCAATATGACGGATTCAAATTGGACGATTTAATGTCAAGTTTTTCTGATTACTTTCAACTGACTTCCACGTATCCGATTGACTTCAAATTTCGCATACCGTTATAGTTCCGATGACAATTCAATTGTGTGGTATAACTGACTGCCTACCTCACCCCTAACCTGGTGGGCGGCGAGGGGGTAAAATTTTAGTTTGTTGGATTTTCACCAAAATTAGTATCTGGGGGTTTTTGAGAATGAGGATTACGAATTTTTGATCTGATTACAACAATTCAATATGGCGGATTCAAAATGGAAGATTTAATGACGATTTTTTCTGATTACTTTCAATTGACTTCCACGTGGGTATCTGATTGATTTCAAAATTCACATGCTCTCTCACTAAAAAAGGGGGGAAGGCGTAGAAGAGGTAAGGCTTTAGTTTGTTCGATCTCGACCAAAATTAATTAATCCTTGCGTATAATGATCATAATAATAACGACAGTTTTAGCATATGTCGCCTTTGTTGGACGGCCTTCTCTTCGAGGACTTAGATATTTTCAAATTGACAGGAAAGACTCCCTGCAATATCAATGCGCAAGCTGAAATACATAGACTTAGACAAATCTAAAAATTAAAAAATAAATTTAGAAAAAAAAATGTACAACAACATTACACATTACATTAACCGCGGATCTGGGTGAAAATCTAGGGGGGGTAATAGTCGAAAAAAAATTTATTTGTAATAAAAAAAAATTTCTAGGGGGGGTAATTCGCCTATTTTCTCATTAATCAATAACAAAACGTGCATATTTTTTGTTTCACGTTACCCTTCCCCCCTCACATCCGCGCTTGCATTACATTAAATCCTGGACTCCCGTCAGGTTACGCTTTTAAGCTACCCATGAAAAAAAAACAAGAGAAACAAAAACCCTTATTTTTACCCGCTTAGCCACAAAAACTTGTTTGTTAATACAAAGCTTCAATTCTGTTTTTGTTCGATTATTACCACTTCTGTTCTTACTGCGGACGATTATGCTTACGTTTTTGTTTTGATGAGTGACGTATTTGATAATGTCTGGTTATTAATAATTCCGTTTTTAAAATTGGAATGTTATAACATTTTCCTTTAAGACCTTGGACGATTTTTTTTGTCGGTCATGACGATGGATAGGGATTTCTTTTTATCTATATTTCCTATATCATATTTGAATTTAATTTCTTATCAAATTTTTTAAAATTTTTTATTGATAAGCACAGGGTGTCTAAAGTGTTGAAGATAAGTATACTTATCTTTGAGCAAAGTCGCTGGATTACAAATTTTCCTATCTACGCAGCTAAGTTTGATTTTTTAAATTAATCCTTTAAAAATTACTTTTTATCTGTGTTATTTTTTTTCTATTTATCATCATTTTAAATAAAAAATTGAAAGCCACATTTTTCTTAGTAAATATCAAACCAGATGTTTAAAAAACATTGTTAATTCGTTCCATTATCTAACCATACACGACTTATGATCATCAATTATAATTTGCATCCATTCAATTATTTTTATCAATTGTAATTTTCTAAAACACTTTTAGTGGTATTAAAAAATCATCTGGTCTCAAGGACATTAATCAAGAATTGCAATTCTAAATCCAGAATTTTTTAAAAATAAGAAGGGAATTTTTTTATTCTTAATAAAACAGACATATATTTTTTTATTTACTTATAAACAAAAGTTTACGGGAGATACCCGGCTAACTTATTTTTGGGGGAAGGAATATACTTTTTTTCGAGTGTTCAGAATTCCCCGCAGTTGAGGTAAAACTGGAAATTATGTTACCCATATATAAAGCATTTGTCGACTTTAGTTAGTCTGGAAAATAAATATTATAAATATTTTGTTTTGTAATCTTGCAGCATCATTAAAGTGGTACACACTATTTTTCTTGTGATAACTATTTTTACAAACAAATAAGGAGTAGGAGACAATTTTGCCACAGTCCGATTCGCCGGAGTTACAAATCACCGCGAGAATTTTGGATAGGAGACAATTTCACGCGGCCGATTCATCGCGAGGACAATTTGCCTCCTTCCATATCACCTCGGGGACAATTTGCCGCGAGAATTTTTATTTAAATTTACTTTGAATCTAACAAAAGTTATTTTTCACTGTCCACTTGTTGGGAGATCGAAATCTGTGCAAAAAATGCCCCCACAAAAAATGATGTCCCGAGGCACCCTTCTGGGTGCGTCCTTGATTCCATTATCTAAGCAAACACGACTCATGATCATCAATTATAATTTGCATCCATTTAATTATTTTTATCAATTCTAATTTTCTAAAATACTTTTAGTGGTATTAAAAAATCATCTGGCCTTAACTAGATTAATCAAGAATTACAAAAGTTGCGCGTGTATGCTCTTCAAACATTCTAAATTGACAATTTTTTAAAGTACCGTAAGATGGGGATTTTTTGTCTTTTTTTAAATAAAACAGATATATATTTTTTGTTTTTTTATAAATAAAACTTTGCGGGAGATACCAGGCTAACTTATTTTTACCGGAAGGAATATATTTTTCTTTTGAGTTTTCAGAATTCCCCGCACTTGAGGTAAAACTGGAAATTATGTTAGCCATATATAAAGCATTTATCGACTTTAGTTAGTCTGAGGGCCCTTCTGGAAAATAAAGATCGTTTGTAAAAAGCATTATATTTTGTTTTGTAATTAGGTACACTTGCGGTACACACTATTTTTCTTGTAATACCTTGGTCTATTTTTACAAACAAATACGGGGTAGGAGACAATTTGCCGCGAGTAATGCGCCGCGGGGACATTTTGCCGCAGTTCGATTCGCCGGAGTTACAATTCGCCGCGAGAATTTTGGATAGGAGAAAATTTGATGCGGCCGATTCACCGCGGGGACAATTTGCCTCCTTCCAAATCACCTCGGGGACAATTTGCCGCGAGAATTTTAGTTTATATTTAATTTGAATCTAACTTAAGTTATTTTTCCCTGTCCTCTTGTTGGGAGATCAAAATCTGTGCAAAAAATGCCCCTACAAAAATTTAAAAAAAATGCTTTTTCAATTAGTTTTTTAAAAAACTAAAAGTTTAAAGAGTTTTTATCAATAATACTATTTTAAAAAGAAGTTTTTTCAGAAACTAATTTATATATTTTTTTTAATTTTCGCGGCGAATGATCCCCGCGGCAAATCAACCCACGGCAAATCGGCCCCGGCTATTTGTCTCATCCCCAACAAAGACAACTATATCATATTTTTTTGAAACGTATATGACTATGCCATTTTGTATTTCATTCTGACAAATAAATAAAAACATGCCGAAATATAATTCGGTAGTTAACCATGCCATTTCCAAAATACCTATGTTTAACGCGTACCAGTTTTATGACATGGGCGCCCAGGGTGCGGGTGCCTATTTTTCACTTATTTTTTTATATTTTTTAAACAAAATTTTTTCACCTATTTTCTATATATTTCTTGAAAAAACACAAAAATACCTTAAAATTCGACATCATGAGGCTTCGCCCCCCCCCCCAACACATATTCCTGGGTGCGCCACTGTTTATGATACCGATAGTGTACCACACAAAATATCTACAAAAATCTTAGGCTTGGGGGGGCGGGGGGGGGGGCGTAGCCCGAGGCACTCTTCTGGGTGCGCCCTTGATTCCATTATCTAAGCAAACACGACTCATAATCATCAATTATAATTTACATCCATTTAATTATTTTTAACAATTTTAATTTTCTAAAATACTTTTAGTGGTATTAAAAAATCATCTGGCCTCAAGTACATTAATCAAGAATTACAAATGTCGCGCGTGTTTGCTCGCCAAACATTCTAAATTGACAATTTTTTAAAGTACCGTAAGATGGGGATTTTTTTAGTATTTTTTAAAATAAAACAAACATATATTTTTTTATTTTCTTGTAAACAAAAGTTTACGGGAGGCTAATTTATTTTTGGGGGAAGGAATATATTATTTTCGAGTTTTCAGAATTCTCCGCACTTGAGGTAAAACTGGAAATTTTGTTTAGCTGAGGGCCCTTCTGGAAAATAAAGATCGTTTGTCAAAAAACTTTATATTTTGTTTTGTAAGAAGGTACACTTGCGGCATCATAAAAGTGGTACACACTAGAGTCCCTGTATGTTGACATATTTGGATAATATCCAAATATGTCAACATACAGAGACTCTAGTACACACTATTTTTCTTGTAATACCTTGGTCTATTTTTATCAACAAATACGGGATAGGAGACAATTCGCCGCGGCTAATGAGCCGTGGGGACATTTTGTTGCCGTCCGATTCGCCGGAGTTACAATTTGCCGCGAGAATTTTTGTTTAAATTTAATTTGAATCTAACTTAAGTGATTTTTCCTTGTCCTCTTGTTGGGAGATCAAAATCTATGCAAATATGCCTTCAAAAAAAAACTACTTATTGAAAAAAAGTTGAAAAAGTTTTTATCAACAATACTATTTTAAAAAGAAGTTTTTTCAGAAACTTATTTATAATTTTCTTTTTAATTTTCGCGGCGGATTGTTTCCGCTGCGAAATGAACAGACAAATTGTCCCCGCGGCAAATCACCCCGGGGAAATCGGCCGCGGCGATTTGTCCCATACCGAACAAAGACACTGTATATCGTATTTTAGCTCACACTACTACTATAAGTAGTGTGAGCTATGGTGATCGTAATTTTTTCGAAAAAAAAAAGTTGCTCCGATTTCAAAATTTTTTATATATCTTTGCGTTTCAGATAATTTTGAAACTTTTTTGTTTTGCTGTCTGTCTGTCTGTCTGTCTGTCTGTCTGTCTGTCTGTCTGTATGTCTGTCTGTATGTCTGTCTGTAACGACCAACCCGCATAACTCAAAAACCGCTTGTCCGATTTTAATGAAATTTGGTACCTAAGTTGGGTCTTAGGCCGTGATGGTCCCATTTAAAAATGAACAAAATCCACCGAACGCAAGCCAAATAAAAGGGTGGGGGTAGATTCCAAAAATTAGAGTTTATTTGAAAATATGGCGTGTGTGATATCAAACGAAAGGTAATTAAGTCTGGAGTTAAAAAAAATTAATTTTAGTTTATTTTTAAAAAAAGGGTGGGGGTAGATGTCAAAAATTAGAGTTTAAGTGAAAATATGGCGTGTGTGATATCAAACGAAAGGTAATTGAGTCTGGAGTTAAACAAAATACATTTTAGTTTTTTTTAAAAGGGTGGGGGGTAGATTGAAAAAAATTAGAGTTTATGTGAAAATATGGCGTGTGTGGTATCAAACGAAAGGTAATCGAGTCTGGAGGTAAACAAAATAGATTTTTGTTAAAAAAAAGGGTGGGGGCAGATTAAAAAAATTAGAGTTTACGTAAAAATATGGCGTGTGTGATATCAAACGAAAGGTAATTGACTCAGGACTTTAACAAAATACATTTTAGTTTTTGTTTTTTTTAAGGGTGGGGGTAGATTTCAAAAATTTGAGCTTAAGTCAAAACATGGCTTGTGTGGTATCAAACAAAAGGTAATTTAGTCTTGAGTTGAATAAAATATATATTAGTTTTTAGTTATATTAGCTCACACGTACACTATAACTATAGTACCTAGTGTGAGCTTGGGGGCCCATATATTGGCAGAGTATTTTTGAAACTTTTATGATTATATCATTTTGTATTTCATTCTGACAAATTAATAAAAACAAGCCGAAATATAATCCGGTAGTTAACCATGCCATTTCCAAAATACCTATGTTTAACGCGTACCACTTTTATGATACCGATAGTGTACCACACAAAATATCTACAAAAATCTTAGGCTTGGGGGGGGGGGAGGGGGCGTAGCCCGAGGCACTCTTCTGGGTGCGCCCTTGATTCCATTATCTAAGCAACACACGACTCATGATCATCAATAATAATTTACGTCCATTTAATTATTTTTATCAATTCTAATTTTCTGAAACACTTTTAGTGATATTAAAAAATCATCTGGCCTCAAGTACATTAATCAAGAATTACAAAAGTCGCGCGTGTATGCTCTCCAAACATTCTAAATTGACAATTTTTTAAAGTACCGTAACATGGGGATTTTTTTGTCTTTTTTTAAATAAAACAGACATAATATTTTTTGTTTTTATATAAATAAAACTTTACGGGAGATACCAGGCTAACTTATTTTTGGAGAAAGGAATATATTTTTTTTTCGATTTTTTAGAATTGATTCCGCACTTGAGGTAAAACTGTTAGCCATATTCAAAGCATTTGTCGACTTAAGTTAGTCTGAGGACCCTTCTGTAAAATTAAGATCGTTTGTAAAAAGCTTTATATTTTGTTTTGTAAGAAGGTACACTTGCGGCATCATAAAAGTGGTACACCCTATTTTTCTTGTCATACCTTGGTCTATTTTTACAAACAAATATGGGGTAGGAGACAATTGGCCGCGGCTAATGCGCCGCGTGGACATTTTGCCGCAGTCCGATTCGCCGGAGTTACAATTCGCCGCGAGAATTTTGGATAGGACACAATTTGACGCGGCCGATTCACCGCGGGGACAATTTGCCAATTTTTGTTTAAATTATTTTTATCAATTCTAATTTTCTGAAACACTTTTAGTGGTATTAAAAAATCATCTGACCTCAAGTACATCAATCAAGAATTACAATAGTCGCACGTGTTTGCTCTCCAAACATTCTAAAATGACATTTTTTTAAAATACCGTAAGATGGGGATTTTTTTAGTCTTTCTTTAAATAAAACAGACATATATTTTTTTGTTTTCTTATAAACAAAAATTTACGGGAGATACCAGGCTAACTTATTTTTGAGAGAAGAAATATATTTTTTTTTCGAGTTTTTAGAATTCCCCGCACTTAAGGTAAAACTGGAAATTATGTTACCCATATATATATAAAGCATTTGTCGACTTTAGTTAGTCTGAGGGCCCTTCTGGAAAATAAAGATTGTTTGTAAAAAACTTTATATTTTGTTTTGTAAGAAGGTACACTTGCGGCATCATAAAAGTGGTACACACTATTTTTCTTTTAATACCTTGGTCTATTTTTACAAACAACTACGAGGTAGAGACATTTTGCCTCAGTCCGATTCGCCAGAGGGACCATTCGCCGCGAGAATTTTGGGCAGGCGACAATTCGACAAAATTATAAAACTGCGCCATATTTTAAGCGATTTTTAAATAAACTTCTTTGCCACCGCCGCCGGTTTTTATTTTATACATTTCTTTTTCATTTGTATATTATAAGAAAATTGGTAGCCCTGTGCAATGCAGTGAATCACACTCCGACTCGATGCGACGGCGACGCGATGAATGGCCTACTGAAACCCTAAGCAGCGTCGAATACACTGCCACTTTTCTATTGGCTGCTTCGAATAGAGATAGATTTTATCTGCAGCCTATATGAGCGACAGTGATAGTGCCAATGTTGGGCATTTTAGCGTTGTTTAAATAGAAAAAGTCAAAGAAATTTTATGCCAGGCACAGGTCATCAGTTGGTCATATTACTCGCATTGTTTTGGTGCGTGGAGCATGGCTGTTTTAATTTACGCCCTTCACAATACATTTCAATTATTTCAGCAGAATGTTTTGATACATTTTTATAATTAGAAACCCGAAACATAGTAGTAGGTATGGTTTTTAATGACTTGTGGTTGAACATTTGAGCGCAACACCCCGATTTTTCTTACTGACTCAAATTTCTGGCACTACCATGTTGTATAGACACGAGCCGCCGCTGGACGAAACTTATTTCCTTAATTTCTATTGACGAAAAATTTAGTTGGCACTGGGGAGGTGTGACTCCATGTGCGCGTAATAAAATTAACGTCACTTATTTTTCATTTATTTTCAAAAACATTTCTGAACTTCGCTCTAAATTTATGGATTATCGCAGACAACAATCATGAATTTAAATTGCATAACATATTGTTTATAGTTTTTTTTATACAAAAGCCTTATAATTTAAAAAAAAATTCATACCTATAGGGGAAAGGGTGGCAAAATCGGGTACGGGGGTAAAACGGGATACCGCCAGTTTTAGGTAAACTGCCCAAGAAAAAAACTTCTGAATATCAGATTTTTTATCCCCATGACTGGTTCAACTCTCTGCAATATGATTGGTGCCGGTCGGTTGAGTTTAAGTTGATTTTTGCTCAACATGTGATGTTGTGCGCTGTTTATTGTAAAAATAGCTTGTGCATTTTGTGACGGTATAGTACATGTTTACAGACTTTTCAAAATTTTGTTTACATTGAACAATTAGTGGGTTTATGTATTATTCATAATGATTAAACTGGTGGTTAGGGGACAAAATGTTTTTTTTATGGGGGGCAAAACGGGGTACCATTCCTAGATGGACCCAAAAAAAATATATTTTTTAATTTTTTTTGGCATCATCACTAAAAGTTATATTTTTGTTGTTTTTGCAAAAAATGGACGCAAAATTCGTGTAGGAGAGTCAACAGCGATGACTAGCTCGCTGTAATTCTTTATAATTTTGTAAATACAAAATTTAATTATTATAAATGGATTTTTTATTACAAATTTTTATTTTTTAAATAAGTATTTTAATCTTGGTTAGTATTTTAATAAATAAAAACTGATGGAGTTCTAAATCGCTTAAACTAAAAAGTAAAACATAAAGATAAATGAACGAAAAATAAAATAAAATTACATTCAATCGAACCTCTCTAACTCGAACCTGTTTAACTCGAACCTTTTAAGTGGTTCCTTCACTTTTTATATGTATTTTAACCTCTTTAACTCGAACTCTCCATAACTCGAACAGTTTTGGTTGTCCTTTTGAGTTTAAGTTATAGAGGTTCGACTGTATTAGTTTTTTGCAAATATTAATATGTAAGTATTAACTGAAAATCCATGAAAGTAGACAACTTAAAGAATTAGGGGGGGCAGGCGCACCGTACATCTGCTACTGGAAATTGTAATTATTTGGAATTTGTTCCTATCAATCTGGAGTACAAAGTCATGAATGGCCCATTCGTTCGGTCTCTCAGCGAGGCGTGCTCAAGTGAATACGCGCCTCCAATATATATATATATATATATATATATATACATATATACATATATATATATATATATATATATATATATATATATATATATATATATATATATATATATAGCGGGTGGACCAAAAAAAACCGTTCAATTTTTTTTCATTATAACTTTTGAACTATACCATCGATTTTAACAGGACAAACTACACTTGGTAGAGAATTAATTAGAGTTTGAATAAATAAAAATTTTTGTCCGCCGTTTCAAAATCCAAGATGGCGGACGAAATAAAATTATACCCTTCAAAGATGCTCGTTTATTCTTATGTTGCGAACATGTTTTAATAATTTTTTTAAATCACTAAAAAAGCAGCATTCTTGCCACGCAAAACAAGGTATGAATCAGCAAAATCGGTCCGGTGGTTCTAAAAAAAATATTTTTGTTTGGATTGCCTTGCCAATCATGTCTGCATTTAGTTCCTTATAAATTCATAACTACTGAATCGATTTTAATGAAATAAAAAACATCCTAGTGAGAATTGATTGCTTTTTATAGATGAAATATCAGGGGATTTATGTCTACCATCCCACCAAATTTCATTTCTGTTGGACCTTTTGCAAATAGAAATTCCCTGCCGCTTGGCCTATTGGGTCTAAACAAAAAGAGATTTCTGGAATTTTTTATCTTTTCTTTACCCCATTCTCCCCACTCATCAAGACCTTTTCAAAATTCTACATTTTCGTAGTATTGAACTTTATAATTCAGAAAAAATGCATATTTTTAATGCGAATTGCATTTTAATATGGAATTATGATTGTCATGTAAAGATACGTCAAAACAATTTGTATCCATAGGGAATTATGCATTACTCATTTCCAAATATAGATACTTAATAGTATTATTGATTTCCTATTATATTTCAAACAATACACAATATTGAAAATAATCATGATTAATAACGATAACGCAAAAATAAATTAAACAATTGTATCAGGAAAACGTGCTTTTTAAAATGGCTTCAATTAAATTTTCTAAAACGCCTCCTTATATAGAACTTGTAGGGCGTAAATATTTTGGGCGCTATAAATTATATTACCAAAAGAATAAATAGTTTAATTTAAAAGAATATCAACTAAAAGTAAACATTATTGTTTGGTAGTCATGTAAATTAAATTGTACTTACATAGTAACTATTTAGCAAAAGTTAAACTGGATGTTGAAGCCGGTTTCTTGTATCTGTAATTAAGAGAAACGTACCTGAGTAACGAATTTACTCAAATTCTACTTAAAACAAGGTTACTTAAGTGCAACAGTAGTGCAACATTGTAAATCCCTTATATATTGAACCATACAAAATAAATCGTCATTATAATCTAATCCACAGTAGGTCGACTGACGAAAATGTAATGGTAAAATACATTAGTAGAAAAATGTAAAGGTCAAATAAATTAGTCTTGTACCCAAATGCCAAATCTAATACGAAGTCTTGCAATGGTACAGAGAGCGCAGATACTTAACCAAAAATAGTAATTAAATACTAGCGCTAGGTACCAGCTCCAGATACTAGCGGTGAAGCGTACAGGTGAGTCCTAAAGGTCAAATAGCACTCCGCTCCGACGTACAAAGGAGCCTGCTCATCTGCAAATGGGCTAGGTACCACCTTTCTATAGTTGCCATAAATATGCCTGAGCAAGACTAATAATTATAAACACAAACTAAACTCTCAGTAAAGTTTACAAAAGTTTATGCATAAACGTTAAATAAAAATAGACTTTCAAATACTTCAGGTATCGTGTAATTAAAAACAAGTAAACTCACAAATAGACACACAGTTTTGTGCTATTTCGGCAGCAGTCACGCACGTTTATTGCGAATTTACTAGTTCTAAGTTATTGTAAATTTTCTTTTTTAAGAAATAAACGTCTAAATTATTAAAAATTATTATTACTTACTCTGTAAGACACACTCACCTAACACGTAAGACAGTGGCGTATATAAGCCCGGGCCCCCCCCGAAGCTAAGATTTTTTTAGATATTTTCCACATATTTCCTGAATACAAACATAAAATAGCATAAAATACGGCCTCATGGGGTCTCCCCCCCCCCCCCAAACTGCCTCGGGCCCACCCCGAAACTTTTTTCTATATACGCCACTGACCTAAGATCAGGTGACGTAAGATTATAGTAGGCAAATTAATTACTCTGTGAGACACACTAACACCTAAGATCAGGTGATGTAAAATTATAATAGGTAAATTAATTACTCTGGGAGACACACTCACCTAATAATGTTTTAATCACAAACTAACTTAAAAACATTTCACTGTTCGAGTTTGCTCTAACTAATAATCCCAGGAAACTTACAGAAAACCCATTAGGTGGCCATACACACAGAGGTTGATCCGCCGGTTTGGAACGGCGCGGTTTAAACTGGCGGATTTGTCTTTCAATTAGTGGACATTCCACGCGCCAGTTATAGCCGGCACAGATTTATCTGTGAGTTCAGACCGGCGGGCGAAACTTGTGGGTTCCGCGCTCACAGATATTTTAACCGGCGTAGACTTCTCTGGTGGTTTAATCGCTGTTCTGGCCAACGGCTTCTCTCATTTGGATATCTTGTTTCGTAAGATCCTCTCTTACCAAATTTAATAAAAAATCATACGTGTTAATAGAGAATTATTGAAATAAAGCCAGGCTATAATGGTGCCAGGTACAATTTTGACACCTTTACATTGTAATATCAGCTGTGATCTTTTAACACACGGCCTTTACTATATGAACCGGAATAAATAGTGCCTTCTTTTAATAATTGAAAATAAACGACGAAAGTTTTAAATTTGACTTTGATATGTCAATTTTGAAGGATCAACCGACGGTTTGGAACGGCACAGATAAGTCTGACCGTTTTGTCCGTAACGGTTTAAAACTGCTGCAGTCCACTAACATAAAAAAAATCTTTTGAATCGATTTTGCATATCGGTCTTTGGCAGACATAACCGCGCGTTAGTGGGCGAAAACTCAAGATTTATCTGCCGGTTAAACCAAAACTTTGGAATTTCATCAAGTCGAAAGTTTTATGCGGCACGGTATTTTAAGCATAGTGTATGTAAAATGTTTCGTGCTAAAAAGAAGCAGGCTCTGTATATGAGAATGATTATTAATATGGAACTAATGCATAGTGGTTTAAAAAAGAGACGTTCCAAGTGCGTTAAAAGTTATTTGCTTAAGAGGAAACTATTTAGCCATGACCTTCTATTAAAAAAGTTAAGAGAAAATGATCCAGATGATTTTAAAAATTATTTAAGAATGAATATTAACACGTATGACCTTTTATTAAATTTGGTAAGAGAGGATCTTACGAAACAAGATACCCAAATGAGAGAAGCCATTGGTCCAGCACAGCGATTAAATGCTGCCCTTCATTTCCTTGCCACGGGAAGATCATATGAAAATCTTAAATTTTCAGTGGGAATTTCTGCACAGGCACTTGGTTATATCATTCCGGAAACATGTGCCATAATATTCAATAAATTAAAGAGAGACTATATGAACGGTCTGTTATCCCTGGCACAGTTTAAACCGACAGACTAGTCTGCGCCGGTTAAAATATCGAGCGCGGAACCTACAAGTTTCGCCCGCCGGTCTGAACTCACCGACAAATCTGTACCGGCTATAACTGGCGCGTGGAATGTCCACTAATTGAAAGACAAATCCGCCAGTTTGAACCGCGCCGTTCCAAAACGGCGGATCAACCTCTGTGTGTATGGCCAGCTATTAGCTGGCCATACACACAGAGGTTGATCCGTTGATATAGCCGCATAAAACTTTCGCTATAGAAGTCTGCGCTGGTTAAAATATCTGTGAGCGCGGAACCCACAAATTTCGCCCGCCGGTCTGAACTCACAGATAAATCTGTGCCGGCTATAACTGGCGCGTGGAATGTCCACTAATTGAAAGACAAATCCGCCAGTTTGAACCGCGGCGTTCCAAACCGGCGGATCAACCTCTGTGTGTATGGCCAGCTATTGAACGGTTTTGCTTATAAAATATTTTCCTTGGGTTGCGATTACCTAAACGCGCTATGCTTTTTTTCATCAGTATTTTATCAAGAAATTAAAAAGACCTAAACCATTAAATCAAATGATAATTGTCATCTTGGCTTGCCGCCTTGCGACGCATTTTAACCAAAAACATTCAACTAGAATTTCTATGATTTTAACACTTTGAGCGTCATGTCCATGTGTACCATTTTTGGTACACAAAAAGTTATTGAAATAGACCATGTGTACCATTTTTGGTACACAAAAAGTTATTGAAATAGACCATGTGTACCATTTCAGGTACACGGATTATTTATTATTATTATATCGATATTTTAAAATTGTGATAACGCGGGACTCACGGATTGCATTAATTCTTATGAATAGGATTGTTGGTCTGGTTAAATGTTTTTGTGGCTGGTCCGAGGTTTTGTGGAGAAATTGCACCACCAGGGCATTTTGAAATCTAAATTTATTTGTGCCGGTGAATAACAATCTGTTAACATGTGGTCCAAATCGAAAAAAATATAGTTTCTATGGATGGGAGTCAAAGAGTTAAAAACATAAACAGATCTTATTCGCAATTATTTTCGTAAACTTGATTTTTTAATATGTTAAAATAAACCTACTTCCTAAAAACTTCTAACGAGATCTCTCAAACAAACTTCTACACTACAATAATTAGGTCAATAGTGACATGGATGCGAATCATGGACACTTAAGAAAGCGGTAAGAAAGCGAATGACGAACAACCGAGGGGTCATCGGCACCGTAAAATTTGTAAAACATCCAACAGGGCCCCTGCCGAAGTCCTGTCGGACGTTTCGTGTCCTGTCGAGTCCTGTCGTGTCCTGTCGTGTCCTGATTTCCAATTGTCCATCATAAAAACTTTACTACTACTACTACTTTGTCGGTTTCGAACGTTTTTCTACGTGGTGCGTCGCCTATTCTCCACCTCCTTTGATCCTGACAATCATCTTCTGTCAGGTTTTTGACTCCCTCTTTTTCTGCACCCTATTGGTTTCCATTCTAGGGCCTGCTTTGGTAATCTTTCGTCGTTCATCCGTTGCATCCGTACCATATCAGTTATGTTTCCCTCGATTCCCATTATTTCTTCTATGATCTCATTTCTTATATGATCTGTTCTACATATTCTCATTGAGTTTCTTATTGCATCCATTTCGACACTTTCCATTTTTGTTTTGTATTTTTCTGTTACGCGACAAGTTTCTATTCCATACAACAGCGTCATTTTCATAATTGTTTCATATATGTTAAATTTTATATTATTTTTAATCCCTCTGGTCCATAAAATGCTGTTAAGACATCCAATAACCTTTTTTGTTTTTACTATTCTTCTTTCCAATTCCTTACAGTCTGTTTCTGTCTTATAGAATGTGACACCCAAGTCTACATACTCATTGCATGGAGATATTGTTTGTCCATTGGCTAGTTCTAACTCACTTGATTCGTTTCCAATACATAGGTACTGTGTCTTTGTCCATTATCATTAGCTACAATTTCTTGGTCGTCAGCGAACTGTAGTGTGTATATGGTAAGTCGGTCGTTAAGTTGTATTTTCATGCCGTATACTTTACGTTTCCAGTTTTTTAGAGCTACTGCCGTATATATTTTAAAAAGAGTTACAACATCCCCGTCGTAAGCCTTTCGTTACCAGGAATTCTTTTGAAAGTCGATTTCCAATTTTAATTTTAGATTTTGACCCTTGGTATAGTTCTTTTACCGCTTTTATATATGTATGATTGATATTAGATTATTCTAACTGTCCAAAAATTTCTGACACTCCTTTCTCAATTACTTGTTTAAGACAAAAAAACATTATCAATACAAGATCTGCCTGCACGAAACCCACTTTGCACTTCTTCTTCTTATTATTCATAAAAATCATTGTCTATTAGACCTCTAAGAATCCTACTGTACAATCTACTTAGAGTACTGGTTACTGAAATTCCTCGGTAATTGTTGCAATCCAGCTTGTTTCCTTTTTTACCTTCCTAGCCCGCGCAGCAATGGCTAGAGCAGGTATTGTTTTTGACGAAATTTTTTTTTTCAGATAACACCGAAAGTGTGTTATTTGGGTGTATTTTGACCTATCCTAGCAATATTGTCGTGATGTCTGTCGGTGTGTGTGTGTGTGTGTATGTCTGTCCGTAACACAATAGCTCCTAAACCGCTAAACCGATTTTAACGAAATTTTTAGGTAAAATATTGTTTGATGCTGTGACGAGCTGATTAGATTTTGGTCAAAATTCATTAATGCTAATTTTGACAGTTAAAACAATTTAAAATTGATAACTTTTTAACGGAGCGTCTTATCAATATACGGTTTTCGTAGTATAGTAAAGCATATTTTTCTGAAAAATTTGTGTTCTAACCAGAAACTTTATAGGAGCTATTGTTTCGAAGTCATTTACCAAAAACTGTTTTCATGGTTGATATAGAATGGAGTTTACTTGAAGTGTACTAATAGGCTAGAGGTATCAGATCCGTCATGGATCCATTTATTTCCTTTAGTAAAGCTGCTTTATAAGTTTTATTTGTTTTTTCATTTTATAAAAAAAATATCTTTAGATAAAAGTAGAGGAAACCGTCATGACGCATTCCTAGGACATTGATAAAATATTGATATTGATAATATAATTGAGGCGTGTTTTACAAAAACCACATAAGTCCAAATTTGACGAAAATGAGTTAGTGGCGTCATCTAGTCGAAAAAATTGATGGCTTTAAGGGCTGTCCTTAAATTACGTAACGCTCTAGGGGGTGGGGGGTGTTTGGCCTTGCGTTACACTCAATGTTTCTTTAATGTGTTTTTTCTTGAAAAAGAGTTACGAGGGGAAGAGGGGGGTTCAAAAATCCTGAATTTTTGCGTTACGTAATTTAAGGACGTTCCCTGAAATAAGATTCTGCAAAAACACCACAAGTGCCAAGATATGAGCAGTTAAAATTTGTGTTATTCCGCAAAAAGCTCATATGTCCCTTCCAATTTTCTTTGTATTAACTTTTTCTTTTTTGTAAAAACAACTTATGCCCAACAGTTTTTCTCTTTTTCCAAAGTAATTAGGCAACAAATGTTTTTTTCTAATGTAACGAACAGAAATTTTAAGGTCAATAGTTACTGTGAGTAATAAAAAAATATTTTAAAAAAATCATTCGTTTTAAAATAAAGCGTTTTTTTTATTTTCTGAAATTTTTTTGTTTTGGACATATGTTGTTTTAGTAAAACACGCCTGAATTGAAAGGAATATTACTCACTAGAAGTGGAATAAACTCTTTCAAAATCGGAAAATTTCCATGATATCGATTCATAGAATTTATGTCGCATCCTTATAGCATACGGTGTACAGGGTGTCCCATCTAAAAGGTAACAAAGGTGTTTTTGGGTATTTTTCGTGGGAATTAGGAGAAACGATTGATCACATCGATTTTGAAGATTGATTAATTGAGTAATCGGTGATTGAATAACGACATTCAATCAACCACGGTGGCTATAAGGAAAAAGTAACCTATTATTTACTTATATGCTTATACAGGGTGTCCCAACTAAAACGTAACAGAGGTGTTTTTGAGTATTTTTCGTGCGAATTTTTAGAAGCGCTCGGAGACGTCGATTTTGTATGCGAGAGGGACACTTTTTGGCTATCTTAAAATTTTTGTAGCATGCACCATCTTCGAGGGGTACACTTTACCCCTATATTTTAAATAGGGAAAGTGGGTCTAGTGATACCTTGTTTTAAAAGCCCCTTGAATGTCTTTACAACTATGTAAACATTTCAAAAATCTATCCATTAGTTCTTGAGTAATTGCCTTCAAACACTTAAATTTAAAAGGGACTGATAAAATAAAAATTTTATCAGAACTTTATATGTTTCGGATTTAATTTATATTTTACCATTCCATGTTAAATTTGAAAATTTGAAAGCAAATATCTCAAAAACTAATCGATTGCTTTTCGAAATTTTTACACGGTTGTAAGACATTTAAAAGGCCTTTAAAACAAGGTATCACTAGACCCACTTTCCCGATTCTATAGGGGTAAAGTATACCCCTCGAAGGGGGTGCCTGCGACAAAAATTTCAAGATAGCCAAAAAGTGTCCCTCTCGCATACAAAATCGACGTCTCCGAGCGCTTCTAAAAATTCGCACGAAAAATACTCAAAAACACCTCTGTTACGTTTTAGTTGGGACACTCTGTATAAGCATATAAGTAAATAATAGGTTACTTTTTCCTAATAGCCACCGTGGTTGATTGAATGTCGTTATTCAATCACCGGTTACTCAATTAATCAATCTTCAAAAGTCTAGAAAACTCATCAAATATTTTAAAATATTTTGTCAGTTTGATGGTATATGATGAGGTACAGTCAGGAACGTTTTAAATTACCACTTGAAATAAAAATGTAGTTTTATAAGTGTTGCTTAGATCTAGATTCCGAATCCACAAGAGTCTACAAGATTTACAGAAATACCTATCAGTGGCGTACGCATAAAAAAATCCTGGGGGGGCTTGAGCAAGAATCGATACGTAGTGAAGGATCCTGGGGGGGGGGGCTTAAGCGCAGATCGATACATTTTGTTTTTGATTTTTGGGGAATCTTTATGTTTTTGGGGTCAATATTCAGTGGCTCAGGGGGGGGCTTCAGCCCCGAAGCCGCCCCTGCGTTCGCCCCTGTTACCTAATGTTTATTATACACAATAACTAATTATATATGTTCCTATTTCTATTAAATATGTTACCTTTAATAATGATTTTGGTTCGTGCATTTTGAGAGAGTTTTTTTTCTTATATAAAGAATTTAAAGAAATAATAGGCTTATTCCGAAAAAAAATATTAACTATTTAAAAAATCTAAGGATATTTAGAAAAAAATTATATTGGTGTACATGTGTATAGTAAGGTGAAAGCTTTAAGAACAGCAAAAAAATGGTCGTAAAATTTAAAATAGCCAAAGCCAAGTTTTCTTTGTTTGTTCCAGTACCTAGAATGCTTTTTAAAATGTTAGTTTTGGCGTGTTCCTGTTGTTTACGATATTATTAACCTGTTAAAACCATAGTAACTTTATTTTGATCAATTTTTTGTCGGTTTTATGGGTGAAAATGCGGCCTAGGTTTTAAAACAAAATGTAATGTAAAAATTTAACTTGATAAAAAAAAACTACATCGTGCTAAGGATACAAATACAGTCAAACTTCGATAACTCGAACTTCGATAACTCAAAATCTTTTATAAGTCGAACCAAACGGTTGGCAATGGCGTCAAGTATAAGAAATATATGTAATTTCGAACATTGTATGTGGCGCCAACTTCGATAAGTCGAATTTTCTGGGGAAATCCCCTAATTACAAATCGTTCTAACTTGTTTGCTTGCATTCGAATGTTTTAAAAACGCAATTCACTGTACCAGTGTCGGATCCAGGATAACCGGAGGGGAGGAGCCAAGAAGGAAAAAAACACAAAACAACTTTTTTTTCCGGGATTTAATAAGACTTAGCTTTAAAGTTTGCTACTACGTGCAATTAAAATGTGAAAAATTGAGCAAAAACAGTTAGAGTTTGCGTTAGAATTTGAAAAAATTTTAGCGAACATTTTTAAAAAATTTTAAATTTGGTAAAAATTTGCGGCCTATGCATTGGTTATTTCTTTTCTGGAACAAAAAATTATAAGCTTTATGTCAAGGAGGACCGGGGGGAGGGGCTCTGTGACACATGGTTGTTCGACTTATCAAAGTTCGACTGTAGATGTGCTTTCACAAAATTTTTCAAAATTAAAAAAACTAGTTTTTCCATTTTTCTCGTAAAATCCAGGATATGTAAAAAAGTTATTTTCACCAAAGCAACCCCTTTTACCAATAACTTTTGTATTTAACTTCTTTTGATAGGAGACCTAGTGTCGCTAAAAACCGTAAATATCAACAAAAATAACTCGGATCGAGTCTATTTTCTTTTTCCATTGGCAATAGACTTTCTTTCATTTTTAATAGTTGTTACTAATTTTCCTCGGCTTTCCACCGCTGTCCCCCTGGATAAAGAAGGAAGCGATGGCAGCATACCTTAGGATAAAGGACGCGGGCGTGTGTAGAAGGAGCGGTGGATAAAAAGGACATTCGGAGATCGCGACTGTGACGGAAAAGGAGATTCCTCTATCGACGTATAGGCTAGCGATGCCAGAAAAACGATTAAGGGAGAAAACGAGATACCGTTTAACCATACCGTCGAGGGATGCATGAAAAAAGGACGGGATTGAATTCCGTAGCGATGCCACACGATCTGCAGGATTGTACGTGGGAAGCAATGGTATTGGAAAAAGCTATTCGCTGGGATCCCATGCAACAGTCTTCCATGCGGAGGTTTACGCTATACTATGGCGGTAACATGAGAGGAAGAAATTAGAAACGAAACAGGAAAGCGCCTCTGCATCTGTTCAGACAGTCAAGCAGTGCTGAAAGCACTGTGTACACCAATCATGTCCGCGGATTTCGTGCAGGAGTGTGCGGATGCACTTCAGGAGTTGGTCAGAGTAAGGGAGGTAGAGCTCGTATGGGTCCCAGGCCACATAGAAATCCCAGGAAATGCGAAAGCGGGCAAACTCGCCAGGGGTGGAGACCTCGGCGCATTTCCTCTCATCATGTGAAGCATACAAGGAAGCACGAAGAGAGGTATTGAGACGGAGGACCTTCTGAATCTAAGGTGCGATGAAAGGACGCAGTAGGGGAGATGCCTGGGGGATGTAGAATAGGGCGCTTCATGTACCTAGTCACCAGGCCTAGAGCCCACATCACACTACTATTACTACTACTACTACTAATTTTTTCCCTTCCAAATGGTATCTGCACTGGTTTATATATATACTTAATGTAATGCTTTTTTTTAAATAAATGTTCTTTATCAGAAATTAATTAAACCGAATCGGATGTATGCAGAGTAACCTTAATCTTTGGATTGTTGAATAATTGCTAATGAACACACTATTACAAAATTGGTAATAAAACAAAATTTTTTGAAAAATAGCCATAACAAATCAACGGTCACTTAAACTTTTTTGTATAAATACAATGGAATTGTGTCAAAAGGATTTTATTGATTTTATAATTTTGTAAGAAAACGTACAGCTATCAAAAATAAAAAGTGTAGTTTTAACAATTACTTTGAGGTTTTAATGATCATAGTTAAAGATGATTTTCTTTGGTATCACAAATACAGGTACGTTTCTCAGCTCACACGACTTCTATACTATAGTAGTGTGAGCTATGGTGATTTTAATATTTTGGAGAAAAAAAAGTTGCTCAAAATTCAAAAATTTTTATAAATCTTCTTTTGAAACTTTTTTGTCGCGCCGTCTGTCTGTCTGTCTGTCTGTCTGTCTGTCTGTCTGTCTGTCTGTATGTCTATCTGTGTCTGTCTGTAAAGACCAACGCTCATAACTCAAAAACCGCTTGCCCGATTTGAATGAAATTTGGTACCTAGGCTAGGGTGGGGGTAGATTTCAAAAATTAAAGTTTATATGAAAATATGGCATGTTTGATATCAAACGAAAGGAAATTGAGTCTGGAGTTAAACAAAACACATTTTATTTTATTTAAAAAAAAGGTAGGGTCGCTGCCATCTTAAAATATCTTAAATTATAAGCTAAACTAATACCTAGTTTACAAGTTACAAAGCGGCAAACATCATGCATCTGAGATACGCCGGCGCCGTCATCTTGGATTTTTATTCTTTTTAAACCGCCTGTTATCTACATAAAAACTTTATTTATTTATTTATTTATTTCAACGGCGGTTCTGGAAGAAAAGTCTGGGGGCGGGGGGTGGGTGTAAGGGTGAAATGTTGACCGTAAATAACCGAAAAGTTCGCACAGGAAAAAAAGACACACAGAAAAAAGCTCAGACCAAAAAATCGCACAAAGAAAAAAGTGCACATAGTAAAACAGCGCACAGGGGGTAGAGGAATTTTTTTCGCAAACACGTTGTTCGAAAACATTTTTGTAAAGAAAAATTATTCTACAACTTTTTCTTCGAACGGAAAATTGTTTGAAACCATTTTCTTCAAATAGAAATTTTTTCGAAAACATTTTATTTAAACGAAAACTTGTTGAAAAACGTTTTCTTTGAACGGAAATTTGTTCGAAAACATTTTCTTCAGACGGAAATTTGTTCAAAAACATCTTCTTAAAACATTTTTTTTTAAGTTATAAAAATAAAATTATTTGTTAGAAAACTAGGAGAATTTTTATTATTTGTATTTAAAAATTATTGAAAATTTAAAAAAAATTTCGTTACATAAATTAATTTTGTTCAAAACCTATTGTGATTTACGTCTAGTCTAAAATGAGCCATTAAACTAGTATTAATGTTGTAGGTAAAATTTACACTAGCACATAAAATAAAAAAGTATATTTGATCAGACCTACTTATCTGGGGTACGATTTGATCTAACACCCTCAAAATTTATCTTTATAAAGTAGTTTTGTAAAATGGTTAAATACTATTCGAACTTATTTTAAAGTAAGCTCTAATGTAAATTATTGGCTTTGAAAATGTACCATTTTTGCAATTTCACCATGCAATATTGCAATAATTTGATCAAATTTTTTCGCAATTTACTTAAAATGTTGGGAGAAAACCTAGCCTCCTCTTTGGACTCGGCGCATCAAAACACATTATTTTATATGCCGGTATTCTTATTGTTCAAGTTTTTTCTCTGTGCGCTTTTTTCCGTGTGCGCTTTTTTCCGTGTGCACTTTTTTCGTGATCACTTTTTTCATGTGCACTTTCCTCTGCAACCGATTTTTTCCATGTGTGCATTTTTTCCTGTGCGCTTTCGAGAATCTAATAAAGCAAATAAACAAAAATATATTTTTTTTCAGCCCTTAACTAATTTATAGTAGCTACCAGCCTCGATACCCTTCGGTTTTTTAAGCTCTGGCGGGAGGTTATTACCCCCTTTACCTCCCTTCCCCCTCGTAGAAGTAGTTTTCGAGAGTATTTTTCTTTAATAGACACTTATCCCTGTTTTTTTCGTATATGTACCTCACCTATTTTTTTTTTGTTTCTTTGCAGACTTTATAACATGTCGTCAAGTGCTGAATATCATGGTGATTTTGGGTTTTATGTTCAACTACATGCTGAGAGTGAATCTCACTATTGCGATTGTAGACATGGTAGAGACAAATACAACAGCTTTGAATTCTACAGGTGAGTTTTTTAGCCACGGACTTATTAAAAAGAAACATGGTTTTCGCACTTTAAAAACAATCAACCATATTACTTACCTGTATTTTAGCTAGGGTTGTTGGTATCGAATGGTAGGTATCGATATTGGTATCATTTGATATTTTTTTAAAACTGTATCGATTCTCTTCGATACGTAGCTTTAAAGTATCGATATGTTTAAGAATCGACACCTTTTTATTATTATTAGGAATATTTTCTTTATCAAGGCACCGACGTCAAACTTTAAACTAACACCTGGTGTTCACCTATGCATGCCTACCCTGATTCAAAGAACGCATCAGGTGACGCAGTATTTAAAACCGCTGCAAATCCATGGCCCATCACGTGATGCGTTTTTTGAATCGGGGTGGGCATGCATTGGTGGTAACAGGGTATAAAGAAAGAAAGAAAGAAATAAAGATATTTTTATTGCAATTTTGAGAATAACAAGGAACCCGTTTTAAACAAAACAAAATAAAATAAATAAATAAATGACTGAAATAAATATTGTTTACTTTACAGTTAGTTGTTTCTTGGTCTTAACTCTTAATACAAAAAAATATTATGTCAGGAGTAGAAATGCAAAGACGATTCCGATAAAGTTGTTTAACACCCGGTTTCCACCTATGCATGTCCACCGAGGGGTCATCGGCACCCTAAAATTTTGTACAGCGTCCAACAGGACTTGGGTCCTGTCGTCTACTGTTGGGTATTGTTGGGTACTGTCGAGTACTGTTGGGTCCTGTCGAGTACTGTTGAGTACTGTCGTGTACTGTCGGGTCCTGTCGAGTACTGTTGGGTCCTGTTGAGTACTGTCGTGTACTGTTGGGTCCTGTCGTGTAGTGTCAGTGGCGCACCCAGGAATGTGTCTTGGGGGGGGGGGCCCGACAGCTACAAAGCGCGGCCTCAAAAAACTTGCGACCAAAAAAAAAAAAAAAAGTTAATCATGTGTGGGGGCGCCCGACAGCTACAAAGCGCGCCCTCAAAAAACTTGCGACCAAAAAAAAAACAAAAAAAAAGGTCATCATGTCTTTTCGCAACTACGCCACTGCTTGGGGTTGGGGGGCCGAAGCCTCCTGATGTCAAATTTTAAGGTATTTTCATGTTTTATCATCAAATATGTAGACAATATATTAAAAAATCTAAGGCTTGCCCATGATCGTGTCGAGTACTGTTAGGTCCTGTTGAGTACTGTCGTGTACTGTCGAGTACTGTTGGGTCCTGTTGAGTACTGTTGGGTACTGTCGTGTACTGTCGAGTACTGTTGGGTCCTGTCGTGTACTGTTGAGTACTGTTGGGTACTGTCGTGTACTGTCGAGTACTGTTGGGTCCTGTTGAGTACTGTTGGGTACTGTCGTGTACTGTCGAGTACTGTTGGGTCCTGTCGTGGTACTGTCATCAGTGTCATCAGGTGACGCTGTATTTAAAACCGGCTCAAATCCATGGCCCATCACGTGATACGATTTTTGAATCGGGGTGGGCATGCATTGGTGGAAACAGGGTATTAGAAACCATAAAAGCCATTTATAAATAAAGTACCTAATAAATTTGACAGGCAAAGAACGATGCCGATCGAAAATAATGTAGCCGTCATCGTTTAGAAAAATTTTTGTTTAGGTAACACATCACATTTGAGAACGTTTATCTCTAGCCATTCAAGCACGAATTCTCTTCTAGGCATCTACCTTAAATATATCGGTACGTTAGAATCGATGTAAAATATCGATATTTTTTAACCGATATATCGATACTATAATAGTATCGGGTATCGATACCACAACCCTAGTTTTAACACATTTTTGTCTACAAGCTCTACCATGTATCATTTGTTTGGTAATCCGTGATATCACGTTACAGTGGCATATTCTAAAAAAATGGATTCATGAAATATGTGGAATAGTTTATTTCCCAACAAGTGCGGAAAGTGTCACTTTTCCACACGGGATTTAAGAGTATTTATCAGTACACTTGAAATTTTGTACATATTTTTAACACATATTTCCCAATTTTTTTTAGCTAATTTCCTTCCCCTTTCTCCCTTGGGGGGTGTAGGGTAAAAACTGTGTAATATAACTAAAAAGGTAAAGAATTACTCAATATTACTAGCAATGTTTACTTAACCATTGTTACTAGTTTGATTGATGATTGTTTTTACAAAAAAACTACTTCCGCCCTACTTTGTGTCATGACATAAGCGTACTAAAGGGAGGGGACTGGATGCTCCTCTGGCCCAGTGCCCCCGTAGTCCCTTAAATTTCGTGGTGGAATCAAACAAAAAGTACTATAATTTTTGTTAAATTATTATTTAGCCCCCCCCCCCTCCCCCCCTTAAGGAATCTAAATGCTAAAATATCCCACTAATATACAGGGTCACCGTTTAGAAAGTTCCACATGAAAAATTTTTTTTAAATATACTTGTCATTGTCAATTACATAGATTTTTGTCACATTTTCAGTTTTTTCCTTAACACTTCAAAGGCTAGGAGGTCCTGGTTCGGTTCGGTTCGGTTCGGTTCGGTTCGGTTCGGTTCGGTTAAACATCCTGTATGTTTTTTAAAAATTTTGAAATAGATCATATCTGGATTCTTAAGCGGTTGTTGAGTAAAATAAAAAATAATTTGCCATAAGGGCAATGTGTTACCAAGGAAAAATAGTTTAGCTAGTTCTTTGTTCAACACATTGCTCTCAAGACAAGAAAGAAAAGATCTATCAAAAAATTCAAAAATATACAGGGTGTTAAAATAAGGACCCAATGGTTATCTTGCGTGTAGGTTGTGATTTTTAAAAAAGTGAAACTGTATTAAAAATATTCTTAATTTCATGAGTAATTCACTTTTTGATTTATCTTTTTCTGCCAAATAACAAAAAAAGTTTTCCAAGTGGAACTTTGTAGGCAGAAATTGGCAGCTACAACCTATGCAGTCATAAAGATAAGACATTGTAGAATATAACCATAAAAAAATCTCATTGCGGGAGGCTGTGGGAAGACAACTTTTAGTCTGCAGAATAACATCAAAATAACATAGTTTATTTTAATTTTTTTTAAATTATAGATGAATTTTTCTTTTCTTTTTAAGCTTAAAAATACTACTAAATATACGCACTAAATGTCAACAAGAAAAAGGAAAATTGACAAAGCGGTTTTTGTTTAAGAGATAAATAAAAAAACGGGTTGCAGATTGAGAAAAAAATAAAAAATAAATACAAAATTTTAATTTACCGTCCAATTTTTCAAAATTCAAAATAAATCTGAATAGAACCATTATAAGTTTAAACTAAGGGGATATTTTTGTATAAAAAAATCGCAACATTTTTAAAAAAATCTTGATATGAATATGCATAGTTTGTGCCCAGGGATAAACCATTGCGCGACGCACAGCGGAGTTCGACCAGCAATTAAGTGCGGAAAAGAAACTTTTTGCAAGAGTTTCGAGCGCGCGGAAAATTAATAATTAAATTAAATTCATAAGTCTTTATCACTTGCACTTTATTTCAGATCGTTGCAATTGCATTAAAACTTTAAGAACACCTTTGAAGTACTTTTCCGCACGCAGTGCGCAAAATTGACACTTTCAAAACAAAAATGGGTGCGGAAAAGTGACACTTTTCGCATGCTCGTGGAAAAAATATTTAAAAAGATCTTAGCTTTGGGGGGGCGTCCCCTCCCTCAAATATGCCACTGTCACATTATTTATTTGTTTAAAATGCTGACGAATAAAGACCGAAATAAGAAAAAATTTAATGCAAAATTTAAAACATTTTTAAAATTTGTTTTTTTTTATTGCAGCCTCAAATTCCACAAGTCACCGAATGGATGAAACCAGATTCAGTTGGGATTCTGAACAAAAGAATGCAATTTTAGGTAAGTAAATAGGTTTTTTTTTAATTTAAGATTTAAACTAAATTATTGTGAAGCAAAAAATATCGTTTTTTTTTTTAAATAAATATGCAAACTAATTTTTTTAACCGAGCTTAAAAAACCGTAGATTAAAAGTCGCAATAATTACCTAATGATTTCTTAAATGACATAATTCTACGAAAAAAAACTAATCTGTGCAAAAATTTGGAGCAATGACTTTTCAACATTGTAGATTTATCAGGTATTTAAAATAATATTTTATTATTTCTAAGAAAGTAAGTAAAATGTGTCAAATCGCGAGAAAATAACGAAGTGGTGTACAATTTAGCGCATTTAAACTATTATTAAGGTTTCCGGTTGTTGTGGTAATTTGTTAACAAAAGAAATACACATAAAATTCCTTTGAAAACATAGGTAGAGGCGTAACCAAGACACTTTTACGAGCATTTTTACGTCTTCACGGTGATTTTTTTTTTAATTTTCCAAAAATTATAACTACCATTTTTGTAACTTTTTTATTTGGAGTTTTTTCTCTCGTTTTATGCATGTATGTTTATTTCTTTACTTTTGTACTTTTATACTTGTTTGTTCACATTTTAGAAAGTGAGCAGTACACCTATATACTGAGGATATTTTTTTAATTTATTTAATTTTTTTAATTTTTTTATATAAAAAATTTCCTCAGTACTTTAAAACGAAAGTGTATAACCAATGTATTCTTCCTGTGCTCACATATGGATCCCAGACCTGGACACTTACAAAAGCAAACATGGATAAGGTAACAAAAGCCCAAAGCCCCATTAGCAGTTCTAGATAGATCTGAGGTGTGAAATTGAGTATGTAAAGGAAGTATATTTTTTTGAAAATTAAGTAGAATTTTTGACAAATCTTAAATAAGTGATGCTGCTAAACTAAAACATAAGTCATATGTCTGGGTGGGGCGGCCGGGCCCCATTGGCCCCCCCTGGATTCGCCACTGTGTCCAAACATGGATCGAAGAAGGCTAAATAGATAGATACCTATATACAACATGAGTCATAAATAGGTGGACAAATAAAATGGGGTGATTACTTGGCTTATTTTAACACTCAAAGTTATGAAGCTACCAGTCGGTAAAATTTTCCCTATGCCTGAATTTTTTTATGATGGATTCTATATAAAATACAAAAACATGACTCCCCTTGTATTTCGACTTCAGAGCAGTTGCCCCCTTAAATATTACTTTAAATTCCTGTTTTCTGTTTGTTTCAGGAAGCTTTTTCTGGGGCTACGTCCTCACAGAACTCCCCGGAGGCCGAATGGCAGAGATCGTGGGAGCGAGGAAGATTTTCGGAGGAGGAATGCTTATGGCGTCCCTCCTTACCTTGGTAACGCCTGCCGCGTGTTACCTCAACTATTATGTGATACTCATTTTAAGGGCAGTTTTAGGTAGGTAAAAAACATTCAAATATTATACACGCAAAATTAAAAAAGAATTAAGGCAAGACAAAATTACGGCAATTTGTAATAAGTTTTTTAAAATTTAGTCAAATTTTACATCTTTAAAACTATTTAAATTTTATTCAATTTTTAAAATTCTTGAGAATATTTGTGTATAGAAGTGTTTTTTTTAAATTAAATTGTAAAAAATTAAATTAAAAAAAGAATTTTTTAAATAAATCAATTATGTTGAAAACTTATTTTGTTGGTTATAATAAAAAACAACCTAAATATAAGCAATTGAATAAAGTAGTTAATAGACACTTATTGGAATAAAACCTGGCTTTATTTTAAAATCGACCCTATGGTGACAGATTTACATATAAAAAGCAGCTGCTCTGCTTCAAAATTCGGCCATTGTGTATTTAAAAACCGTATTTATTAGTGTCGGTATTTATTAAATGAAAGTTAGCGTCTGTATTATTAAATTTGGCTTTGGTATGTCAATTTTGAGAGGTCAACTGTTAGTTTTCTGTGTAAATGTGTCAAAATAAAGTCGAATCTAATAAACCAGGAGCGTAAATACTCCATTACAGTCCTGTTAATCGTTGGTTAAACTACCGAAAGTGCGAGAAAGGAATCCGAAAGAGAGAGAGAAATGTATCCAACATAGATAGCCGAACTTTCCTTTTTTTTCGTGCCAAGCCCTTTAAAGTGGCCTCTATTATCCCAACCAAAAGTCGCCGAAATCGGGGATGGCTTGCACCATCGCGCGTCGCCTTTATGAGGTCCTCTGCGGGACCTCTTCGAAGTAAACGACTGCTCTCGCAGCTGCGTGACTTACAGAAAGTCCTATTTGCTTGCTTTATTGTTAGGCGCGGAATGGGGCGGGGCTCTGTATCCAATAGAATCTATTAAAAGCGAGGACACTTTTAAGATTCACTTTGGAACACCCGGTATAGTATTGTTTATAGGTTGGTCAAAGATGAAGATTTCATCCAAGTCGTAAAATTGAAAAACTTTTTATTCTGTACCTATAGGCTTCTTTTTGGGAGCCACCTGGCCAGCCATTCCACCCCTTGCAGCCAACTGGATTCCACCAATGGAAAGGTCGAAGTTCGTGGCCAACATGATGGCCAGCAGTTTGGGTGCGGCTCTCACTATGCCGGTTTGCGGCTACTTGATCAGCACCCTGGGCTGGGCTAGTGTATTTTATGTCACAGGTAGGTCGTACCCGTGCAGTTTTTTTTTTCTAATTTATTTATACTTTGTAAAAACTAGCTATGCGTAAACTAGTTTTTCTCTGCTTATATCTGGTTGGGTTCTTGGTTTTTTATACCTTCATTAAAAATAGGTATATACATATATATTTTTAATATTATATTCTTCCAGGTTCCCCCCATGTATACGCCCATGCTTGTTATAATATTTCTATACTTTTTAATGACGTTTCAACTCTGCCTGAAAGTCTCCTAAAATCGCATACAGAGTTTTACTTCGCAACCTTTTATGAAATCTCTATAATATATTCTATAAAATAAATTTCAAATTTTTAATATTTTATCAAAGATTTTATAAGATTGGATCGTCTTCAAATCTCCTCGATCTTCTAAAACTTGCAAAAATCTCTTAAAATAAGTTAGGTATGAGATTTGAGGAGACATTTTTGGAAGGGTGAGATTTTTCATACTTTAACAGACTTCTAGGAAATTTCAAGCCATTATTAGACTGCATAATTTTTTTTTCTGCTCATACTCGTAAAATATAATAATTGGTACACTGTTATGATCCCCTTCCATTTTATGTCTTTTTAGGAACTATTGGTCTCATATGGTCGATCCTATGGTTCTTCTTGGTCTTCGATTCTCCAGCCCAGCATCCAAGGATAACCGATGAAGAAAGAAAAGACTTAGAGACAAGGATTTTTGAAGGGGAAGGTTTGTATTCATGATTTTCCATTATTTAAAAAATCGTTCGTTGTATTATAGAAATTAAAAATTAAAAGAGAAAGCTACGAGATTCTTTTACGGATTCTTTATTTATTTAAAATCTCATGCATGAACTAAGAGTACGTATACACCAAACTGCTCCGCGAACGCGCTGTAGGTGCGCAGCTCGCGCGCTGCTCACACTCCGCGCGCAAGCACGGATCCGTCTTGTTTTCGTGTTTTCAAGTTGCGCGTGCACCGCTTGCAAGCCGTTTGCCGAAAACCAGCTTTCTTCTGGTCCTCTTTCTGTGTTCGTAGAGCCTCTGGGACAGCATCGGCAGTTTGTTGTCGAGTTTTCATTTCAAGGCGTGTCAGCTGTTTTTCCGTGGATCGTAGAAACTTCGTTTTTGCCAAGCAGTTTGGTGTATACGCACTTTAAGAAAGGAGGTTATACCCCAAAATAAACCCCTTTTTCTCTTCTTTCACGTTTTGGATCACAGACCTACTTACCATTTTAGGGGAAATTAAGCGAGGGTGACGCATCTAAGGGATATTTGCAATATATTTTTTATTTTTCCATAAATTTATTTAAAATGTTAATTAATAGGGAGATACTACTTGAGCCTTTTATCTAATGTTTGACTATTATCTTTTGTGCGTCTATGTAATAAAATCAAAATTTTATATAAAAAAGTCGACTGTGTCGCATTATGAAAAAAATGTTTTAAATTTAAAAGATAAGCAAATAAAATTTATAATGCGTCACTGAAGCCTACTCTACAAGTAACAAGCGTTTTGCTGGTTTTCGAGCTTCAACAAAGCTGACGTTGTACCAAGAGATATCGAATTTGGTTTGGTGAATTTGTAACGGCCGTATGCATCACAGAGGGTGCAAACGAACTATTTGCTACTTAAGCTGATCACACATAAACTTGCATAGGCCTCAAAACGCGTAGCATTGGGCTTTTAACCAATCAGCGATCGAATAGCCGCGGCCATATTGGATTTGCTTATGTAAAGTCCGTAGCTGATTGGTCGGGGCTTATGCTATGCCGTGCTATGCGCTGTGCATTTGTGTGTGTGTGATGTTAAGAGAAATTAAGCTGCGTCAACTTTTCAAATGCGTCAACTAAGCTCACATTCCGCTGTCCCCTTAAAATGCAATTTTTTTTCAAATGTTTAACAAAATAATTTTTCAGGTGGAAAAGGTGTGAAACCGGACAATGTTCCATGGAAGCAAATTTTCCTCAGTTTGCCAGTGTGGGCTATAATTATAACCCACGCGTGTTCAGTATTCGGATATTTCACTGTGGTCAATCAATTGCCCACCTATATGAAAGATGTCCTCCACTTCAACATTAAGGAAAACGGATTGTTGAGCAGTTTACCTTATCTGGGTAAGTCCGTTTTTTTGAGAAATATATACAGGGTGTCCCGAATTCGGTGCCTTTGGGGAGTTTGGGGTATTTTTAGAGGAGATTAAGGATATATGAAATACTTGGAACCTTGGAGGAGATAAAAAAAATTAAGCTTCGGTTTCCAAGAACAGCTTATTGAACCGCATCCTCATATAGAGTTTGTTTTGTTTATAAGCTACGGGCATTTTTCGAAAAGTTTACGTTTTGGGAAAGGATTTCCGAGGGGGAGGGGCGAAAGTGCCAACAAACATCAAAATATTTTTACCTATCTAGCCCGCACAGCAAAATTTGGGTGTATTTTGACCTATCCTAGCAGCCAGCCCTCCCCAAAAATCCTATTAAATTCTGTTTTCTGCCAATTTTTTTCGTAGTGATATATTAGCTCACACATATACTATACTATAGTAGTGTGAGCTATGGTGATCCTAATTTTTTCGAGAAAGAAAAAGTTGCTCCGATTTCAAAAATTTTTATATATCTTTGCGTTTCAGATGATTTTGAAATTTTTTGTTGCGCCGTCTGTCTGTCTGTCTGTCTGTCTGTCTGTATGTCTGTCTGTCTGTCTGTCTGTGTGTCTGTATGTCTGTCTGTAACGACCAACGCGCATAACTCAAAAACCGCTTGGTCGATTTTAATGAAATTCGGTACCTAGGCTGGGTCTTGGGTCGAGATGGTCCCATTTAAAAATGAACAAAATCCACCGAACACAAACCAAATAAAAGGGTGGGGGTAGATTTCAAAAATTAGAGTTTATGTGAAAATATGGCGTGTGTGATATTAAACGAAAGGTAATTGAGTCTGCAGTTAAACAAAATACATTTTATTTTATTTAAAAAAAAGGGTGGGGGTATATTTTAAAAATTAGAGTTTAAGTGAAAATATGGCGTGTGTGATATCAAACGAAAGGTAATTGAGTCCGGAGTTTAACAAAATATATTTTAGTTTTTGTTTTTTTTTTGTAAGGGTGGGGGTTGATTTCAAAAATTTGAGTTTAAGTCAAAACATGGCTTGTGTGGTATCAAACAAAAGGTAATTTAGTCTGGAGGTGAATAAAATATATTTCAGTTTTTAGTTACATTAGCTCACACGTACACTATAACTATAGTACCTAATGTGAGCTTAGGGGCCCATATATTAGCAGAGTATTTTTTAACACCATCTTACAATGAAAATGAAAAAAATTACGACTGCTTTAAAAAAAAATGCGTTTATAAGTTTCGGGTGAAAATGGAGCATCAATTAGGCTTTAAATCTAAATAAATAAAATGTAAAAACCAATATTCTGCTTTTTAGTTTTATACTTTTTTATTGTATTATAATTTTAAAATAAAAGTGATGCGATTTCATTTTTTTCACTTTTTATTTCAAAATTATAAGTAGATAATAAAACTTTCAACCCGTTTTTATCAAAACGTAAATTTTCTACAAGCGGCTTTCTTCTTAGGGACGGCAGTAATTTGATTTTTAAAAAGGTGCAGCTTGTTAAGAACCCAAATAGGTGTATTTTTATAAAATTTTGTCAAAAACAAAAAAAAATATAGATCAAAAATTAAAAAATCGGTTTCTTTTATTCCCTATATAACTTGTGTAACTGAAAACCGTAAGAAACCATCATTCACTCACCATAATAACTCGGATCGAGCCTATAGTTTCATGTTTCTTCCCTTCCGAAAGGTATCTGATCACTGGTCTATTAGTTCTACATCAATGACTTTTTATGCACAGAAGGCAGAGCAGAGGTCAGTGGCGTATATAAAAAGAGGGCGAGAGCCACCCATCCCCCCCTCGAAGCTAAGATTTTTTTAGATATGTATGTGAACACAAACATAAAATAACATAATATACGGCCTCATGGAGTGTTAACCCCCCACCCCCCAAATACAACGGCCCCCCAAAACTTTTTTCTAAATACGTCATTGGCAGAGATTCAGTGGCGTATATAAGAGGGGGGGGGGCTGGTGGGCCCGCCCCCTTCCCAAAGCTAAGACTTTTTTAGATATTTTCTTATAGTATTTTCTTACTCTAAGGATATTTTTCACTTATTTCATGAATAAAATCATCAAATAGCATAAAATACAGCCTTGTGTGGTCTCGGGCCCTCCCCAAAACAGTCTCGGGCCCACCCCGAAACTTTTTTCTATTTACGCCACTGGAGGTAACTATAAAAATAAAGTACTAAATTTTCTCATTATCGATTTTGTCATTGGGTAAATACAAAAAGATAAAAAAACCGCTCTAAAGCATCTAAATTGCTTTTTTCTTTAAGAAATTAGTTTTTTAAACTAAAAAGTAATTAGTAGTGGTATAATAAAAATATATTCCCAAAAGTGAAATTATAAGTAAATACCACGATCTAACGATATAAATGAAAAAACACATTTTAAAACAGGTAATTTAAGTGCATACAAAAAATCAAAACTGCACAGGAAGGTCATATTCATAATATAAATAAAATAATAAACATAACCATTAAGTCTTTATATCCATATAGGTACCGTATAATCTGACTATAAAATTTAATCCATGTGATATTAATACTGGGTGATTTGATTCACTATTATTTTTCTCATTTTAAGGCTGATACCTCAAACATACACCAATGATTACACAACTCTTGTAAACATTGATACCACATAGTCTGTGCTTGTACGTATAACTTTTTTTCTAACAAAACCTAACAGAATAAAAAAAATATAAGCTCCTTAGATTTTTATTATACAGAATACGCCAAAATCGCCAAATAATTAGTAGAAAGCAACAAAAAATTTTTAACATAAAAATGTTTCGGCGGTAACATCGTCACTAGGGTTTGTCAAGTTTTTAAATTCAAATACAATAAGTTACCTTTGGTAAAATTTGAAGTTTCTAGATTTATAAACATATATAGGTTTTGTTACATTTTATCTATGGAAAACTAAATAAAAAATAAAATAACTTATCACAGGCAATCTGTCTCAGGCGGTAACAGCCAATTTTTCCGCAAAGAAAATTCAGTCCACGTGGCAACTTAATTTTAATATGAACTGAAGTAGTAGGTTAAAGAAGACCCCGACGAACATTGTCAAAGAGTTTTTGAATTATTGATAATAAATCATTTTGTGTTTAAAAAATAAAAATTTATAGAGTTGAGACAAATAATGTTGTCCTTTCTGTAAAGTAGATTATCTTACGTCAAACTTGATTATAGCAATGAACACAGAACTTGTAACCATTGATATATAATTAAATCAACAAATTTTCCAAACAAAACCGTTGAAGTCTTAAACAAAACTACAAAAAAAGTTGTTATAAATTTGGCTTGGCCGGAATGCTAAAATGTTAAGAAATTGTCCCATCTGTAACACGGTTGGTTGCATTCGGTAACACTATTTTTTAATGTTACCGAAATTGGTGTTACAGATCGGGACGTCGATTTTTTTCTTTGGAATTTTTAATCCGCCTTGATATTTTTGACCATTGTCTATTTATTTATTTATTCTGTCAAATTTGCAAGTCCAGTATTATTTTAAACCATTTTTTTAAATTTTAGGTTGTCTTTTGGATACAACTAACGTGTTTTAATCATTTGTGAAGAAAAAATACTACAAGTATCTAACCAAAGTCTCTAAAAATGAGATTTTTAAGCAATCCAGCTATTATAATAAGATGACTACGCTGTGAGTTCTGTGCTCAGTTTTTCACTAGCTATCTTATTTCATGCATATTTTAAAACATTTGATAGGTCTTGGAGAAGTAATATGGCTACCGCGCTATAAAAGGAACAAAAAAATGACCATTCCAACAAAAACTCCTTTTAAAAAATGCAGCTCACCAGCTTTTGGTGACACCTAATAGTTTAAAGTCTGATACGTTTGTTTATAACAATTATTGCTTTTTTTCAGCAAAAATTTTGGTTTTGCTCCATAAAAAAAAGTGTCATATTCACATGTTCGCGTATCATCATCATCGACATGAGATCGATGATCCGCGACGGATGATCGGTCCGGTCCACAGACTTCAAAAACCAATTTTTTTGAAGTCTGTGGTCCGGTCCATTTTCCTCATTCATTTCCCCTGCCTTTTGCTAGAGTCCCTGTATGTGACAGATATTGGCGGAATATATTCCGCATATTGGCGGAATATATTCCGCCAATATCTGTCACATACAGGGACTGTACTTTTTGCAACAGCCAAAGATTAGGATAGATAAAATTAGAAACAGGCTTTCTCACGTAAATCAAAACATAAAAAAAAAACAAAACTGTTAATTGTTTTCGACAAAAATAAATGCGACCTTGGTCAAGTTTAGTGTTGAGGCTATTTAAAAAAAAACGAATTACCTCTAACCTTCTGCGAACTTGGCTTTGCATTCAGGACAAGGTCGAACCAAAAAAAAAATTACAGGTTTTCTCATCAGATTTAATATTATGATTATTGATGAAGTTTTATGTATAGGGTGGAATAAAACATTTGTCATTTTTTAAACGCGCTCTTACTTTGAGCCCAATAATGACCGATTTTCGAAATTTTTAACTCATTTTATAGACAAAAGATCTGAGGGCACGGCCACAGCCTACCACAGCTGAGGGGAAAAATAAATTAGACCTGGATGGTTTTTCAGGATTTCACGAAACATGTGTGTCTATTTTTTTGTTGTAACGTTCTATTATTATAAAATAAAACATTTATTTGAAAACCAGGCAGATCTCTTTTTAAGCTTAAAACAAATTGTTTTTCGATTTTTTGTCGGAACATATAAGGTTATACAGTCGAACCTCTATAACTCGAACTCAAAGGGACAACCAAAACAGTTCAAGTTCGGTTCGGTTCGGTTAAAGAGGTTAAAATACATATAAAAAGTACAGGGACCACTTAAAAGGTGCCCGCGCACGCGTCACATGACTGTCGTAACATTTCATATTGAGATCATGTGACCCGTGAGCGGCCACCCACGAGAAAGTTGTAGGTGGGAACCGGGTGTAACGCTCTAGGGGGGGAGGGGGGTTCTAGCCTTGTTTGTTTTTTTAATGTTTTTTCTTGAAAATAAGTTACGACGGGGGAAGGGGGGGGGGGGGGTTAAGAATCCTGAATTTTCGCGTTACGTAATTTAAGGACGTTCCGAAAGAATAAACGTCCTGTGTTTTTTTTGCTTCTCACTTTTGCAGCGGCCTTATTTTATTAATTTTTACCGGTTTATTTTATTGATTGTATTTTTCGCTTGACATTTTTTGTGTCCACTATAGTACCATCTAATAAATTACAAAAATCATTAATCATTCAAGAATTACTTTCATTTTACGACATTTTACTGATGGTGAGAATATAGGTATTGATTGATTTTAATAGGTCTTCTTGTTGTTTATGGGTTGTTTAGCTTGTAAAGGTTAAGGTGACTTATTTAGCCGTTACCATAAATCCATAAATTATTATGCCGTTATATTGATAGCGGCCAGAAATTTAGTAAAATTACCTAAAACAGTTTGAAAATCTGATCTTACATAACAATAAAAATAACTTAATTGTGGTTTATTTAGCACTTCTAATATTTCTGTTTTTCTTTGTCACGTTTAAAAAAAAAGCTTAATAAACTTCTTTCTGTGTAGTTTTATTTGACACCGTTTGGAAGTGGAGTAATAATTTTATATCTTCTAAAAATTCGATAACAATTAGACAAAGAATTGTCTAGACATAAATTTTTAGTTGGTCGAAATTATCAAAATTGGCAGAATACCGTCAAACAGGGTGGATCGAGACGATTTTCAGATATTTATCAAAATAACTTTTTTTCTAAAAAAGCTATAGACCTCAAACCACCGCGAAATGATAGCTTACCTCCAGCGGCGTAGCGTGCCCGAAAGGGCGGGGGGGGGGGGGGGGGCGACAGCTAAAAAGGGCGCTTCTGAAAACTGATGAAAAATCTTGTGGCAAAAACAAACAAAAAGGTCAAAAAGGCGCCTCTCTCACAAATCTTGCGACCAAAAAAAAAAAAAAAAAAAAAGGTCATCATGTGTGAGGGGGCGGCCGATAACTCACAAGGGCGCCTCTCACGAATCTGGCGACCAAAAAAAAAAAAAAGGTCTTCATGTCGTTAGTTTCCTTTGGCACCCACTCAATTGGCCATTACCGGCCCGACTTAATAAAGCTGAGGGCGCTTCGGCCACCTATGGGGCGCCACTACCCTCGGGGCGGGGGGGGGGGTCGACGAACCCCCCGCGCCCCCCCCACGCTACGCCGCTGCTTACCTCTGGAGATTTTGACAGGTGATTTTATATGTATTTTTTTAGTGGGTGTCAATCGGGACACTCCATTTTTTTTAGTGTTAAAAGGCTCGATTAGCCCATGTAATGGGGTCAATCGGGACAGAGAAGGTTAAAAAAATTATTTTGCAAAAAAAACCGGAAAAAATAAACGAGGTTTATTCAGAAAACTTAAAAAAATTTGTTGGTTTTTTTTCGTGCTGCTCCATTCAAAAATAGGGATTTTGAAAAAATATCTATTTTTCGAAATGTCGATATTTTTTCGGAAATATATCATTCATGGTATTTTTTTTAATTGTTATTTTGGCCCTTTAAAAAATATCGATATTTTCTTTCGATATATCGTTTTATCAAAACGATATATTTTTAAACTATCGATACAATATAGGTCGATACTTTTTTTCGTAATCTACACCCCTATTCAAAAAGCTAAAGCGAACTGGTCGGCGACTTGTAGGAACGCGTTTTGAATATTATTGAACCAAAAAACATTGACCTTGAGATACAGGGGCCATTTAAATAGTAAAAAACAGGTTTTGTCCCGATTGACCCCGCTGTCCCGATCCACCCCGCTTGACGGTACGTGAAAAATCGGGTTCCATCAATTTTAAAAACTTTAACCCCTTTTTGGCTTGATTTTTTTAAAAAACACATGTTTAATCGAAGACAACTTTCTGTTATACGAAAGTCTTTTGGATTTAACACTTCACCGGCTTATTCTCAACTTTCACCAAAGACTTTCGGAGCACATAATGATGATCTTCCACTTTTTGAGTCTTCTCCAATAAATAACCATGATCTTTCAGTTTTTTTAGTGTCCTAAATATAATAATTGAAGTGAATTGTTTTTTTTTCAGGCAAATACCTAATGGCCATAATCTCATCCTACTTAGCCGATAGACTCAGAAGGTCTGGTTCCTGGTCAACGACCTTTACCCGAAAAGCCTTCACGACTTTTGCTGTGATTCTTCCAGGTTTTATGATGGTCGTTCTAGCCATCTGGGGCATGGACCCTTATATATCCGTAACGATTTTCACTGCGGCCCTATTTTTTAACGGTGCGGTGACAGGAGGCTACATGTCAAACACTCTGGATATCGCCCCAAATTTTTCTGGAACGATTTTTGGCCTGGCCAACACACTATCTTCTTTTGGGGGCTGGTTATCTACGAAAATCGTAGCGGTGCTCACAAAAGAAGAAAGCAGTTTTGATACTTGGAAATATGTGTTCTGGATGCTGGTTTGCACGTACGTTTTTGGTGGATTAAGTTTTCTGATTTTCGGAACTGGAAAGCTGCAAAGTTGGAATTCTATAAAAGCTTATCCTGAAGATGGAAAGGAATTGGAACCCTTGAAGAGTAAAGCAGAGATTGAGAAGGAAAGAGAAATTAATATGGCGTAAAAAACTCGACTAATCACAGTTATTATTTATTTAAAAGAAAATCCTCTGTTTTTTAAAAACAAATGATATCTTAAACCCAAAAGTATTTCTTACTTTTTAAAAAAGTTGTGAAAAAGTGTCGGCGGATATTTTGTTTTCTATTTATTAAAAAGACATGTTGAATGCTTAATAAGCGTCCTACGTACCAGCGAATTTGCAGGACAATTTAGCGTCCCATATAACAAATATAATAGATGCAAATTGGCTGGTGAGTAGGTCCGTTTTATAGGAGTTTAATTTAAAATTACCTTCTAAGAAAAAATGTGAAGAAGCATTGGAGATATTATGTTTATGGTATACCTACATTCCTAAAAATGGTTTTAAAAATATTCAAAGTTATCCCAGCTCTGTATAGTAAGCTAAAAAAATGTTATTTTTAGTTTGTATTTAAATTATTTTTTATTTAATAAATAAAAATATATATTTGAACAGAATTATTTTATTGGTTTATAAATTATATAAATTAAACAATATACTATTACTAGTATAGTGAAGTTATTAGCATAGTTTTTACACGTTTTTAACGATAAAAACAAATCGAAACATGTGACAAGAATGTATAGCTAATAGAAAAATTAAATTAATTAAAATTTAAAATAGTCCTTTCCGAAAGATCTTAAAAATTGAAAAACTTGAGGATAACTATAGGAGATAAATCTACAAAGCACTTCATTTCTTGAAATACTTGAAAACAAATAAGCTAAGCTTTATTTATTTTGCATTTGTAAAGTAGCCAATTCAGTTTGTAATAAATTTTTATTTGCGTTGTTTTGTCCACCAACCCCGAGCGGGTTTATCTCTGCACGCGTATGCTTTAAATATATCTGTACTGCTAAAGCGTCTTAAAAGAATTAATAGAAAAAGACTGCTATAGCGTCTCGCCATATTGGATTCAATTGAACTCAAACGTATGGCTTGGACAAATACGTTATAGCATAAATACATGTTCAACAACAACACAGCTGCTATGTGGTGGAGGCCATATTGACATTTTGCGGTGTTTTGCGTTTGTTTTGTAAAATTATGTTTTTTTTATGTGAAAAATGGGAAATAATTCAAGTAAAGCATGTGCAGTTTGTGGAAAAATGTCCGGAAGAAGTAATTAGGGAGTACCATTCCATTAAGATCACTGTATATAACCAAGTACTTCGTTATATAGTGACCTTACATTCCATAGGTAACGTGTATTTTTCTTTATAATTTGTTAATAAAGTTAAGAGTGGTTTATAAATGCCATTAGACACTCTCTATGATGTCCACAGTAAATCTGCACAATTAGTTTTAGAAAAACAATTTTAATCTACAATTTGGTACATTTTTTACCCAATCAACTAGTTTTTAGAAAAAAATAAAAAACATAACCCTAAACATTTGACAATTGTCAAATAATGTAGTGACGTAACGGAGAATGTTACAAAACTAAGAAGAAATCCTTTCTACTCGAAAACGGAACCTTAAGAATTAAATAGGGGTCCTATGGCTTCAAGCATCGCTTGTGAGAATGCATGGGTATGCCCCATATATTTATGCCCTAACGTATTTGGGCTTGGATTAAAAAAGTAGACGTTTTTAATAAAATCTAAAAGGAACTAAATATCGTTGTTTGACGTTGTCTAAATGGGGAATAACTTTTACTTTTAATTTAAATTTAAGAAAAATCTTTGTTTTTTGAAACTTTTGGAAGACAAAGGCTTACTTGAAACAAAGATAAAAATCTTGTGTTAACGTAGCCGCTTACTTGGGATTTTTTAAATAAATTAACTCGTTCACTACGACGCTGAAAAAATGTGTCAGTCTGGAATGCGTTACGGGTCTTATTTGTCCCATACCTGATTGGGCTGACGTGTGTTTCGGGGCAAACCCTTAACTCATCGTGTTAAAACGTATTTATCTTAAGGTAACTGATAATGGATGTTTATAGTTTAGAAAAGAGATGGTGCAGAGAGCGCAGCACTTATTATCAGTAAGTAAGTTTGAGTTCATTTAAAATCCAAAATGCCGGGACGCTTGTAGCAGTTATTTTTGGAGTCCCTTTCCTAGTACAGATATATTTACGACGTACGTGTCTCTGCACCAAGATCCCTGAACAGTCCCTTGGGTTCAAACGGTTGGCACCATTTGAGTCAGCTGTGTCGCTGTCATAATTGTCAAAATGTTTTAATGGCGTCGATGTTTGCGGTAAATTTTATTATAATTTTGGTTTATTGAATGGTGTTAAGGACGCATTTTCTCAATAATTTCGATTTGATTTAAGACAGTACAGTAGTGTGAGTTGTTTTCTATTAAATTTAGATAAAGAGGTAAGTCAAACTGTAAGAATTTATACGTTTTTTGAACTTTTTTGGCATCCCTGCCAAATCGTATGCATGTCATGGCCGCAGAAGGCATCGCCTATTTTTCTTCGACGTTGCTTTTTAGGCAAATAATTATGAGCCTTGTGGAGCCCTTCCAGTCAATTTTGCTATAAAATAAGGCAGATCGCAAAATAGAAGATGGGTTGGTTAAAAACCCATTTGACTCCCCCATTTGTTAAGACAAAGTTTAACCTTTATAAATGTCTGTTTTTTCCAGACTACAGTCGGCATAAATAGTCTCTTTTAATAAGCCTCTGTAAGTGGCCTCTACTGACCTCTATATAGTGTGGGCAGCCTGATAGATAGCCTCTTACTTTCATCATGGATAATTTTGTTTTGTTTTTATATAGATTCATGTGTTATCTTGCCTTTCAGAAAAATGTTTAAATCAAACTAAAATAATCTATTTTCAGATAAAAAATGTCCGAACCAGATGTAGAGCAACCTAGCAGTCCAGCAGAGCAAGATAAAGCCCCTTCTAGGGTGATTCTATCTGAGTCAGACCTCACAACTTTGGCACCAAATGAGTGGGTGAATCGATGGCATCAGCAGGAGTCTTATGTCACAAGTTTGGAACTGAAACTCTCTTTACAAGAAGGTACTTAAAACAAAGTTTTTATTTAGTGAGAAGTTCTGAATAAAGGTTATGATAAGGTGCTGCATCAAAATTGTTTGTTACAGTGTGTTAAAGTGATGCCTTGGTTATGCAAAATCCTTAAAATTTGTAAGAATAGTGTAGTGGCGAAATGGTAGTAATGCATAGTGTCCTTGCAGGGGAAGCATCTGAGTTACAACAAGCAAACGAAAGGTTCAAAGCTCAAATATTTGAGTGTCAACAGAAAGAGAAACTCTTGGTTAGACGGTTAACTGCAAAGGAGCAAGAAATGCAGGACTATGCGGTCAGTATCCTGAAAAATCACCTCCAAATGTTCTTAACCATGTGTACTTCTTTAAAAAAAACAAAAGTGGTTGGGTTTCTGTCTAGAAAGTGGTCCTGTTTTTTAAATAGTAAATCATCCAAGTGTGTTGGGTTTTGATCCAAATAAAGCAAAGCAATTTTTTAGAGACCATGTATTTTACAATCCTTGGTGTTTGTCAAGGTTATTGTATCATGCAAATGAGAATGCAAAGTGTTAAGATAATTATATTTGTGTGTTTACTTTTGCTCTTAGTTTTAAAGTAAAATAAAATGAAAATTTGCTGCTGAAAAAAGTGTTCTAATCAAAAATGAGGTACAGTTAAAAAGAGGCATCCAGAATGGGAAATCTAGTGACAAGTGAAAAAGCAAGTGATTTTTAAAAATAAAGTGATAAGTACATACTTACCCATAGGTTGAAAAGAAAGGTTTAGGTTCTAAGGTTATGGAAAATGGTTTCCAGGAAGTTCATCCACATTGGGTTTGACAGAAGAAGCAGTTTGAAAAATGAAGCTTAGTGAAGTGGTTTTGTTTTTAGTCAATAGGTGTTTTTTTAAGTTTCCTATTAAAAATAAAAAAATATTAATAGAAATTGTGAATATTCAGTGCAAGAAAGACCTGTTTTATAAAGTTATGACAAAGAAAGTTTAGAAGAGTGTCTTTCAAAAGCAAAGTAAGAGGTTTTGTTTCAGTGCTTGATCTAGTCAGTGTTTTTAAAATTCTGAGAAATAATAAAAAATGTTTTAAATATTAATCCCAGTAATAATCAACAAAAAATTGTGTGAGTGTAATTAGGAATTTGTTTTTTGGTATTATTTTGCAGATAAAAATAGTTTCATTTGCAAATTTACAAAAATATGCAAATTTGTTATTAAAATTGTTTACTTAATTAAGATTTAGAAAGCCACTGGCCATTAATGAAAAATGTGATTCGTAAATTCTTCTAGAATTTAATGGTTTTTTTTTTGTAAACTGTTAAATGTCTGCCTTAACGGGTCTTTTATTGCTAGACATAGTTGTAGAAATGTCAAAAAAATATAGGCAACCAGTGACATATTTAGAAAAAAGTTTTTTGGGGGGGGCTGAGACTCCATGAGGCTGTATATGCCACTGCAGGAAACCAATGGACAAGTTGACTCTTAAATTAAAATGTTAGAAAGACCTATTTAAGGTGCCAAGCAGATATAATTTTCACTTTGTTTCTCCCACCAGGATAATCAGACATATATAAATTAACAGAATTAAGTATTCAGGATTAAATTCAGGATTTTTTTTTTTTGTAACTATTTTTTATGTACAAACTCTTTATTTGTTTGAGCTTATTTTCCTTACTTTTAAGTTGACTGGACTGGAGGGTGTATTTTTTTATGTAGTATTTTTCTAATTTGCCTAAATACTAAATATATAGTCAATGCAGAGTCAGCCGAGCCAAATTTATACATAAGTTATGGCCAACATTATGGGTCTGTCATATTATGTAGAAAGCCTGTATCTATACTGCCATCTTAAGGAAAATACTTTAACTATACAGGGATTTAAAAGTTAAAATTTCAACCAGATGTAAACTTTTGTTCTGCCTGTAGTTTAGTGTTGAAATTTTGTACATATCGGCCCCTTAGTGCAACAACTAGATTAAAGCTGATCTATTTTTTATCTTTTCTCTAGTTAATGCAACATCTAGATATCTGGTACTAGCAACCAAACTTGTTTAAAGACTTAAAGAGTGACAAGAAATAGATAACTCCAAAAATGGACATTTTATATAAAGACATCTTGAGATTTTCTTGAAACTATCAATTTCAAGTTATCTAGTGTTTGCACTAAGGGGATGATATGTAGTATGAAATCCCTTTAGTCTAACAAATAGGTATTTGCTTTAATGAAACCTGTAAAAGTGTGTAGCGAAGACTCATCTCAATATGTAGTATAGTTCTAACCCTGCAACTCATTGCAGAACAGAAGTTAACATTAGGTTAAACTTTTAATTTAAAAAATTCAGAGTATAGAGAAAATATACATAGTTAAGGTGTTTTTCTTTAAAAGTGCAGTATAGTTCTGTTCATAGGTAAGTATACATAGCTTAGTGAATCTATAGGGTATAAAGAACTTAGCACCCTCCTTTTTTTCAAGGTTTAAGTTTTAAGAAAAGATTTGAGGTTAAAAAGCTTAAAAGAAGAAAACACTTTAAGTAGCCACAAATCTTTTCTTCTATGTTGGTCAGTTTCTGAATATCATGGAAATTCAATCCCTTATGGATTAAACAAAAGTTAAAAAGTTTTTAGGTAGGTAATGGCTTTTGAAGTGTTTTTGATGTACCATCAAAAATGGTAAACTGATTTTTTTTATTAAGGGTTCAATATATTGTGGCAAAATAATATTTTTTAGCAAAAACCACAATTACATTTACTGGGATATTTATTGCCAACCATTTGCAAATATATTGTGCAAACTTATGCTTTTGAGAATTAGAAATTAAAATTTTAGAACATACATTAAATTAACTAATTTTGGCAACACTGTAAAATTTGTGTGAATTACAGTAGTTATGGGAAGTCCTCTTTAATGAACTATTGCATGAGCTCGGTGTAGTATGCTGATGCCTAGTGAAATAAATTTGCAAGAAAATATAATTTTTTGAACATTACCATATGCTATAGTGTAGGCAAGTTAGATGAAAAAACAAGGAATAGATAAAAAATTTATAAAGTTTTGAAATTTTGGTTATGAACTCCCAGGGATCTGATATTAAAAAATAACCCCAATTTATGGATGCCAATTAAGTGCTAACTGTGGACTTGGTCCACTACATTGTTTAAAAGATAATTTTCTACAATAAAGTTAATTATACACTTTCTGTAGAATCCTATCTTTTGAGAAAATGACATAAAACTAAATAATTTCAGTTTATTTTGCCAAAATTTAATCAGCTCATTACAATGTCGTGCACTATTTTACCTGAAAATTTTATGAAAATTGGTTCAGTTGTTTAGGAGCTATCATGTTACGGACAGACATACAAACAGACATCAAGACGTTATTGCTAAGATAGGTCAAAATATACCCAAATAACACATTTTCGGCGTTATCTCAAAAAAAAGTGAGCGATGCGATTGTGGGTATATAAAAAGGCCATAAATAACAAAAAAAATTAGATTGGCAACTATCTATAAGAGCGTGTCAAAAAACTTATCAGTTGCAATTTGTTATGTGAAACTCTGAAGCAATAGATACTTCCTCTAAAGCCGCATGCAGAATTCGCATGACTCGTTGCACAGCATATGTATGTGTACATATAGTTTTTGCAAAGTCAGTTGAACAAAGGTTAAAGCCGACCATCGGCATATCCCTTAAAGAAAGTGACATGGGAGGCGGTAGATGTACTCATGAAAATCAATTCATTTAATTATAGCGTAAACTAAAGAAATAATTATAGATAATAAAACTTTCTATTCCTACACCTACAGAAACGACACTGATTTATTTTCTAACTGCATACTACCCACTAAAGGGGTCCCGAAAAGCTTACCCGAAAGCAATTAAAAGCGCATCTCAAAAAAATCTACCTGTGCTGGGTGGGTCAGAAAACAAATACTTTGTGCTCGGACCGCAAAGAGCTGCGCCTTTTCTCTGTCGGTAGGGTTGAAATTATACCAGGGAGATTTTATATGAATTTGGATAACTTTTGAAGGGCAGATTGAAGCAAAATTTCATGAAATCGATAGAACCCCGTATTAGGAGCATTTCAGGTGACTTTGCAAAAACTATACTTTGAAGCCGCGGCCAACAGCTTTTGTTTGCACGACGCATGGACCCGCGGCAGGCGACGCCATCCAACTTTAATACTTCAAACAAACATTCAGTTGAATATGGACGGCATTTGTTTGTCTCTTCATGGAAAAACCCTTCCTATTGCTATTAAAAATTGGCAAATTATCTTACAAAAGGCTATTATCGTAGACCTAGTATCGTACAAAATCCATAATTATCGTACATCTGGCAACGCTACGCTCGGCGAGTCGTGAATTTCAAAGCGACGATCGGCCCTGCCTCACTTATTTGTCTTAGCCGATCTTTGCCGACTTGCTGAAGTTACTTTCTAAATGGAAATATTGCCTTCTCAATGATATGATGATAAATTGATTTCTCAAGTTTGTTTTCTTGTAAAAAGTCTAATTTGTCTATACTATAATAAATTGTTGTTTTCTGAATTCTTGGGCTGGTTTCTGAATTCTTGGGCCTTCTTAAGGAAGGGCAATTCTAAATAATGCAAATGCATTTTATTGTCCGATTAAAAAAAATTGGTAAGGGGGGGAATGGGCTGTTGTCGCCTTGGCCTCCCCCTGTATAGTCCCTTGAAGCATGGCGCCCATAGGTAAATGATTTTATGGACAATTTGACATTTTATATGTTTAATACACAAAAAGAAATTACCTTGGCATAGAAATTTCATAATTAAATAAAATGTTACATATGAAACATTTTGTGAGCTAGGTATACTCTTTAATTATTCATATGAATTTCTTTAAATTTTTAATATTTTAAAGTGTTACAAAAAACATTTCATTTCCCTGTTATTCAGATAATGACCCATGTAGGACGAAGGTAAGTGTTTTTAGATGCCTACAGTATTTAATATGATTTTCAATTTGTGTAATATTACTGTGTCTAATCAGATAAACTCTAGATTACAATGAAATATCTGAAGAAGACATCATTGCAGGGTTTTCATTTGGGTGAAGGTTGCAGAACATCAAATTCTAAGTAGAAGTTTAGCTTCTTTTGTCAATCATATATTCTCATTTTCTTGGCCAGATTTACTTAATCTGGTTTACTACTGTGCAAAATGGTTTGTTTTTAAATAAAAACGTAATTTAAAGATTGAATTAAATAAAATCTTGTTTGATTCAGTTAGCCCAAAACCCTTAAACAAATATCTGACTATGCAACCTTCTCTGAGTTTTTAGAGGTTTCTTAACAAGGGCCAACTTCTAAGTCATACCTGTATTAGAGAGAGTCCCTGTATGTTGTCATATTTGGATATGTATCCAAATATGTCAACATACAGGAAATCTAACCTGCATCAAATTCAAAAACATTGGCACCAATAATGTTAAGCCCTTTTACCAAAGCTAAAAAAAGAACTGCACACAAAACCCATGAGCATGAAGTTAGCGAAGTACCCATCGCAAATCGAATCGCGACTAGATGGATAATTTGCTTAATAAGTTGTGGAAAAATTAATTTTGCAGCTTTTATTTTTGTGTGTTTTTTGGGAGCTTAGCTTCATATCGGTGTCACATTTGATAACACAGGAACATACTGTAAAGAACGGGAAAAAAGAATGGCAAAAGCAAAGATGGTTATTAGATGTCTTAACAGTATTTTATGGAGCAGAGAGATATAATAGGAACAGAAAAATACAATATAGAAAGTCTCGTAATTATTGCAATAATAAGATCAATGAGAATATCTAATACAGATCGTATAAGAAATGAGACCATAAAAGAAGGAATGGGAATCGAGGGAAGCATAACAGATGACATCACTAAAAGACAAGTGATATGGTACGGCCATGTACAAGGGATGAACGACGAAAGATTACCAAAGCAGGTCCTAGAATGGCATCCAATGGGCGCAGAAAAAGAGGGCGTCCTAAACTGGAATGGCAACAGTCCATCCAAAGATAAATGAATCAAAAAAACTTGACAGAAGATGATTGTCAGGATCGAAGGTGGAGAATAGGCGTCGGAAAACGTTGTAAAACCATATAGTATCCGCAGGCGCACTCGGAGGACAACTCAATATCTCATTTTGTAGGTAATCTGAGGGCACGGCAGTGCCCCGCCAAGTTGGTGTAAACTGATGGACCATCTTTTGTTGAAACATTACAGTCCATATTTGACCTATCTAAAGCTCTACTTCGGAATGAACTACGAAACTCAAATTTGCACAATTGTAGATCTTCAAAGAGTTAACAACCCCTCCAAGTTTCATAGACTTTCATAAAGTAGTTAAGAAATTTCAAAAAACTCATGTATAATACATTCCAGAAAAGCTAGAGAGCTTTGACAGACTGATAGGAAATATGATAAAACTATAGGAAAAAATTTTAAAACCCCAAAATTTTATTTTAACTTCCCTGCCCTATAAATGTAAAATTATGTAAAAACATTGCCCACTTCCAGAAACGCTAGAGAGCTGAGCTTTGAGAGACTGTAGGAACTATAGAAAGATGTTTAAAAACACCAAAATTTTACTTTACTTCCGTCCCCTATAAACGTAACGTTTTGTAAAAGTAACATTGTCAACTTACAGGAACGCTAAAGAGCTGAGCTTTAGAAAGCTAGACTATCCAATAAAATCCCAAAATTTTTAATAAGGCATTGCAAAAGTTTTGAACAATATTCCGCATATTTTACTACTATATTATCCAAATCCTTTAAAAAAAGGAGTTTTATTTAAAAAAAGCCAAGTACGCAAAAATGGTATTCCGTAAAATGAATGAAAAAAAATCCAAGTTCTCCAATACAAATTCCAAAATGAGGGTTTTTGCTAGTTTAAAAATGTTTTTCTAAACTTCGCTATTACGGCTGCAAAACTGTGTGTGCGAAATTGAACATCAAGAAGTAGGCTGTAATAGCAAAGTTTAAGAAAAAATATAAGAACCTTTCATTTTGAAATTTTTATTGGAGAACTTGGCTTTACCTTTATCTCATTTCTTTTTACTAGAATACCATTTTCGCGACTTGTATTTTTTTTACATGAAATGTTTTTGTTATTATTTATAAGCCTTTATCGAAGGATACATGATAAATTTTATATATCCTTATCTTTATTGTATGTTGTTGTACACTTTCTCAAAAATAAGTAGTTTTGAGTTAAAGGCCACTAAAGAAAATAAATTATCTATTAAAAAATACGCGCACTCGTTCTTTCACGCTATATCTCTGAAACTGTTGATTGTACAAAAAAAAATTAAATGAAAAAAAAACAAAACTTGTAGAGAATACTGTTTTACGCAACTTATAAAATTTTAAGACGTCACCCGACCCGGAAACGAGATTTTCACAAAAAACTAATTTTCATGACCTTTGACCTTCGAAATCTCAAGACGTCCAAGGCTGAGCATATGAGACACTTTGTAATTCATTAAAAGGAAGCTCTCTGTAAAAAATTAGCTTGTTAGGTCTCATTTCCGTAGATGGGCCTTTTTTGACCTAATCACCAATCAAAACCTAATTTCCCTGGGCTAGAAACAGAAATGAATTTACAAATTAGGACGCAATAGATTATCGCAGATAAAGAGTAAGTTAAAATTGAGTTAATTTTGGAATAAGTACACTTAAATCAACACATGGTTAAGAACATTATGAGTATTTGCATGTTTGAAATAAACAAATAAAGTTTAAATTATTAAGCCTCTTATACTTGCTATTAAAGATTTAAAGTCACTTGCTTATATGTACCTCAAAGCAAAATGGTATTAGGTCACAAAACATGAATTTTGTTTAACTTTAGTCACAGAATGGGACTTATTGTAATAAAAGCCAGGCAATAATAGTGCTGGGCACAATTCTGACAGTTTTCCATTGAAAACTGACAGTTGATCTTTCAAAAATTGACATACCAATGTCGAATTCGGTTCATTTAATTCCGGCTCTTATAATACACAAAGGCCTAATTTTAAAAGAAGACATCTGTTCTTATAATAGGGACTAATTGTGCCGGGCACTATTCTGACAGATTCGCATTGAAAACTGACTGTTGATCTTTCAAAATTGACATACCAAAGTCGAATTTTTAAATTTCGTTTATTTTCCATTAATAGTGGCGGCACTGTTAATTTTGGCTTTTATAATACACAAAGGCCTAATTTTGAAAGAAGACAGCTGTTCTTTTAATGCGAAACTGTCAGAATAGTGCCAGGCATAATTACTGCCTGGTTTTATTGCAAACTCTGTGCTTTAGTTAAGTAAGTGGTCTTTATAAAGTGCCCCATTATATATTGTCTTATGTGTCGTAGGTAGGTATCCAAAAAGAACGCGAAATTTTAATCGAATTATGTAAAAAAAACCTGAAAACAGAAATCTTTGAGTTAATACACTTTTCCTTTGAGGTACAAATATTTACCGGGTGGTCCATCAAATTTTGGACTAAATATATATAACTTTTTTACCACTTAACCGAATTTAGTGAAAAAACCATCGTATTGAATATCTCATATTTACTGAAACAAGAAAATTTTTCATATCATTACTTTCTTATTTTTTAACTGATTTTGATGTAACAAAACCTGTATTTTTGATTTTAGCAAAATGTTTTGCCATTTTAAAATTAAAGCTGCAGACCACGACTAAAATTTTTTGTTTGTGAACCTTGACGTTTCAGATGTAACTTAAAGGAAATCCCAAATTTTGTATAAATATTAGGGACTTTTTCCACGCACTCCATTATCTAACTTTATCCTTTATTATTGCGAGGTTAACCGACAGATGTCACTTGTAATTTAGACGTCCATTTTCTACCTTTTGCAGACACAATTTTTATTTGCGTTATTTTTTTTATTCTTTATTTATCTGCCAAAAGCCTGTTTTCTGTTCTGTAGGCAAAATAAATTTAAAAGTTCTGAAAACAACTAAGGAAAAACTGAAAACCCAATAGCAGTGAAAAACCGCCAGGCAAATATGGGATTAGGTCTGTGTTTTTTTTTTACGCACTTCATAGAACATTGATGACTTTTGGTTGGTTGGTGAACACTCTTGCCATACAACACACATCTAGTTTTTATAAAAAATAAGTTTACTGCCGATTATCCCGCAGTGGTAGCTCTTGAAAAATTGTATAAAATAAAATAAATAAAGGAATTCAAGTCTGCGTTATTTGGCCACAAGTTATTATTATCCTTTAGTAAGGGATAAAGTTCAAACCAGGTAACCAGGGCTCTCAACAGATAACCAGCAAAATAATATGAAAAATATGAAATCTTTTAATAAAAATAAGAAAAATATGAAATTACGAAAAAAAATTATGAAGGAAATATGAATAAATTTTTTTTTTGCCATATGATTTTTTATTGGAAAATTTATTTACAAAACAAAAATGTTTTTTTTTAAATTTATTATAAAGAAATGTATTATGCCTGAATGGGGTATCGCCAAACAAAAATATGGCACATATTTTAAAAGTACATTTTCTGTGGATTTCACCTCCTCTTTTTTCATCCAAACTTATTTTGAGAAAAAAATGAAGCTGCCAAATTTTTGACCGGTATAGTTTTTAAAATAAGTTATTGTTATAAACTTGGGATTATGCAAGAACAATAAAATCTTTAACATTTAGTTCTTTTTGACATTTTAAAATGTTTTTGTTTTTAAATAAAGGATGCCAAAAACCAAATTTTTTGTAAAAATTTTCACAATAGCATTTTCTTTAACAAAAAAAGTTGCTATAAAAATGTTTTTACAAAATTACGGTATTTTAAAAAATCTTCCGTACAAAAAAAATCTAATAACCGAACCGAACCATTTTTAAGAGCTTAAAAAAGAACACTGTAAGGTAAAATCTGCAGATCGCCATCTTTATTAATAAGCGAGTATAAAAATAGGACATGTACATTGAGGAAGGAAACAGGCTTAAGATAATTTTAAATTTATGTTTGCTTCAACAGTAGTCACTACTGGAGCCAACATATTAGCCCCCTCAGTTGATCTTCATTGCTGAAAATATGGAAAATATGAAGGTTTTTTAAAAATATGAAGTTTTATGAAGCCTGAAAAAAAAAATAAATAAATTATGACAAAAACAGTTTTTGTTTAATTGCAATCGGTTAGGAAATAAAGTAGCGATCAAGATTAGTTTTCTGATTTATTCGGTAAATTTTAATGTCATTTCAAAAAGTACATGGCCGATTTTAACGAAAAATCCCTTTTGGGTTAGGAAAGAAAGCAGCTTGTTTACAGCCTAACAATAATTTAACATTTTTCAGGTAACATAAACAAGAAAGAGGGTGACTTTCAACTTGCCCGCCATCTTGAATTTCAATATGGCGGTAGAAATGTTTTACTTTCCTAAAAAGGATGGTTTTCTGACTATGCAATGACGTGTTTTTCATTAAAAACGGTTATGTGGTAAAAAAGGCATTAACAAATACATTTATATGTTCTATGATTTAGTCCAATATTTTAAGGGCACCCGGTATATGGATAAAATTGATTTTTACACCAGTTTTCTCCCTCAGTGTCAACTAAACGAATTAAAATCAGCCCAAGCCCCCACCACAAACGCACTTCGGTCGGCCCTGCTAGATCCGTCTGTGAACACCCTGCTTCACCAACTAAGACTCGAACTGCAAGAAACAAAAACCAAGTTGGAAAATACCCAAAACGAACTGTCAGCGTGGAAGTTCACACCAGATAGCAACACAGGCAAACGACTCATGGCAAAATGCAGGTTGTTGTACCAAGAAAACGAGGAACTTGGGAAAATCACCAGTTCTGGTAGGATAGCAAAGTTGGAAAGCGATCTGGCTTTGCAAAAAAGTTTTTCCGAAGAAGTCCGACAGTCTCAAAACGAGTTAGACTCGTTCTTGGCCGATCTCGACGAAGACGTCGAGGGTATGCAAAGTACGATACTGTTTTTACAAACTGAACTAAAAAAAGCTAAGGACCAAGCGCAAGTGTTGCTCAAAGAGAATAGTACTTTAAAGTCGGTAACAGCTAACGGTCGCGCTAACGGCGAAGCGAACAATTCGAATAGTAGTGTTTGTGAACAAGAACGGACGGATTCCGATACGGAAATGGAAAGGACGCACGGCACCAAACGAGTTAGGAGATCTTCGGTTTTGAGCATAGATTACAATGAAGACGACACGTTGGTGATTAATACGAACGGCGATGTCGCGATGTCATCGGACGCTGAGTAACATTTATTGAATTAGTGTGCACTTTCTGTTATTTTGAACCCCTATCCATCACCATAAAACAGAAACAAAAAACTGTCCACAATCTTAAAGGAAAATGGTACAACAGTCCAATTTCAAAAACGAAATTATTAATAACCAGACATTATGAAAAACATCATTCATCTAAACAAGACATGAGCAAAATCGGAGAATTCCATTCGGATTTACCTTTTAACGCCAATTAAGACATAGGTAGGCACCAAAAGGGGGTGCAGTGAAGAACACTTCAATTGCATAGCAATCTCTGAACCGCTTTTCTTTAGGTGAACGACAGACAAGGCAAGCCCCTTTTTATGTTTTCGCGTTATGACGGAGGACTTTATAATAATTTTCGATTTTGCTTACGTCTTGTGTTAATTAATGACGTTTTTGATAATGTCTGGTTGCTATTAATTCCGGTTTTGACAGTGGTCTATTATATCATTTTCCTTTATGATCTTTCTACGATTTTTCCATTGTCCTATGACAAACTGTGGCAGCCCGTTATTTTATGTCCCAGTACCAGCAGACGCGCTAGATTTCCGAATGGCTTTTGATCTCTAGGTAGCTGTTCTGGGTCTTAAACGATGTGATAGTTCCCATCACATGGTTTGGCAAGCTTTAAATTAGCTCCGAGCCGACACGTGCTGTGCGAAAAGGCCTCCATTGCGCAAGTTTTGGTACGGGGCAGTAGAATAGATTTCACTTCAAAGGCATAAAATTCAATAACTCTGAAGAGCAGGCGACTATGTCATTGGTCGAGACAAGCCATTTTGCACAACACGCGACCGTTCTTTGCTTCTTGCCAAAGCGTGTGATGTGGATAGCTACCCTAGTAGTTTAGACGCTTTCATGCACTTTTGGGCTCCAGAGATTAAACATCCTTACCTTTGGGATCACACTTACACTCATTGTACATCTGTCAAACTCATATCAAATAGAAGATGGCGGCTCAAACATGAAAAACAGGGTTTTGGTAAATTCGCAATTTTTCCATTTGTAAACTGATTTGTTAAGAGTTTGACAGATGTCCAGCAAGTTATCCAAAGGTAAGGGCTTTTAACCTCTAGTCCTATTTGTAAACACGAAAAGTGCATGAAGGTTAAGCCTAAGCGCCTAGAGTATTTCAGTGAAAAGATAACACAAAACAAACCTAACCAGTGTTGCCAGATGATCAGTGGAGAATTATCGATTTTTGACGGAAACTATCGTGTTCAAATTAGGGTGAAAATATAATATAAAAAGATTGTCAAAATAGAATTTTATGCTCACCAAGAGATATTAGTTTGTGGCATGAACGTAGTGAGGACATAATTTAACGACGGTGAGGTAAAAATACATTTTAATCACAAGGTTTATTGTCTACTGATAACAATTTACACGTTCTTAATGACTTTTTAAACATTTACAGAATTTAACGAAATAATGTGTGGCTTAAAAACGCCGCATGAGATCAAACAATAGGTAGGTATCAGGATTTTATAAACTATTTTCTTTAGCAGCTTTTAAAATCAGAGCTTTCCAGACGATATAGGCCATTTTAAAAGGATATTAAGTGGACTATGCAACCGTACAAAAAAGACTTTAACAACATAAAAAATTAATGAATAATAGTGGTTCAAAAAAGTTAGCTATTGCAATTTGTTATGTCAAACTCTAAAGCAACAGACCTCTTCCAATGCTGGATTGTGTGCCACGTGATCAATATATCCTAGATAATAAAATAAGTTTCATTGGTTGATATTGATTACGTAGTAATATACAATACCACGGATGCATGTGGATCCAGCCTAAAGCGGGTTTAAATTGACAATTTTTAAACCAGTAGGAATCAAAAAACCAAAAAATCTTGTTATTTGACGAATCAGAAATAAAAAAGTTACAAAAATTAAAAATAGGCAAATTATCCTACAAAATCGATAATTATTGTACATCTGGCAACGCTGAACCTAACCAAACCAATCGCGGAGTGTCGGCTATTACAAAAAATCCGAAAATCATTTGTGAGGAAAAATCATTCAATTAAATCTATATATTTTAATTTTGACATTTGCAATTGTAAAAAATTTACTGTTTGTTTTATGAATTATTTATTTATAGTATTTTTTACCTGAATCCAGAATTACAACACCCACAATATCTAGCTTTCGTAGTTTCAAAGATATTAGCGGAAAAGTATTATAATATGTTCTACTATTACCAATCTACTAAGTAGTTAATAGTAGCTAGTTATTGTAATAGTTTTCTCCTAAATAGCTCTCAAATTATAAAAGCTGGATATCGAGTGTGTTATATTAATTAAATAATTTATTTTTATATATTTTTCTTCAATTTCTAAAAAATGGTGTGTAAAAAAGGAACCTAAAAAAATTATTTTTGCAAATCTTAAAATTTAATTGATCATAAATAAAATTATTTTTTTTCCACAACGGTTTTTTTTTTAATTTTTTGTACAAATGTAAAATCCAACACTTTCACTCTATGGCGAATACTCTTCAAAGGGGAAATGAAATGCGCGATTATTTTTCAAGATATTTTTTTGTGTTGCGTAAATTTTTAAAGGTTCATTCTATGGGTTATGAACGTATTTCTTTAAATCGCAATCACAACATTGGTTGAATGGAGAAATGGGAGTTTTACTGAATCAATTTTGAATAACCCAACTCAATTAAAAACAATTCCGCAGGTTAGTGCACTATATGAACTCCTAGTAAGTGAGTGAAAACTAAGTAAAAAACTGATGAACAGTATATTAAAATTATTAAAATTTGTATATAGGCAAAAGAAATTTAGATTTTAAGATTGCTCGCTATTTTTTTTATTTTTGAAGTTGTAATTTTTTAATATTGTTCAATTTTTATTCTTGTTGTAGTTCAGAGGGAATAAGGTGGTATAGTCAGATGAAGTCTAATAAATCGGGTGTTTTTTAACTTTAAACGACTTAAATCTATTCATATCATGAGTGTTTAAACTAAAAGTACAGAGGTTTTTTTGGGTATTTTTTATAGGTTTATGGACAAAAAAGCTCGACACGTCGATTTTGTTTGCGAGGGAGACACTTTTTGACTATCATAAATTTTTGTAGCAGGGGTAAACTTTACCCCTATATTTTGAATAGAGAAAGTCATACCCTGTTTCGAAGGTCTCTTGAACCTCTTTACAACCTTGTAAAAATTTCGAAAATCTACCGATTTTTATTTCAGATACTTGTCTCCAAATATCTAAATTTAACAAGGAGCAATAAAAAAAATAAAATAAGAAGAGTCACTGGAAAGTGTTCCTTCAATAAAAAGTAAGTCGACTTGTCGGGATTTTTTAAATCTCAGAAATGTACATAAAAAACGGTTTTTATCGCTCTATGGTAACGTCGGAGGTAAATATCTCAAAAACAAATCGACAAATTTTCGAAATTTTGTAACACGATTGTAAAGACATTCACGAGATCAGAATTTATAGAAAAGCAAAATATAAAAACAAAATTTGTAAAAAAATATTTAATAGAAATGATAAAGCAAAGAAAATGTAATCGAACGAAAAATAAAACGTAGAAAACTGAAATCATTAAAAAGTAATCTATCAAAATGTAAAATGTAGAAACCGTTAACTGTATTATGATTTCGACCTCCGAAAAGAAGGCCAGGTGAGTTAGCATTTTAAAAATCCCGCCTAAATATATTGATTGTTTACATCCTATAATTTCATACTTACACGTAGAACTGGCAACAAACAAAAGAGCAGACCCTGTCCATAGACGCTCGTGATGTAGAGTCGGGGACTTTTTAAATTGCCGTTGTATATTTTTTCAAAATTAATCATTTAAAGAGATCAAAAAAAATCAATTTTTAAATATGTATGTATACAGATAGGGGTAAGGTTCACATTTTTTTTTGTTTTGGTTTAAACTACTTTTCCGAATTTCTTATATAATATTTTTTATTTTCGAAGGCGGCAATTTAAAAAGTCCCCGACTCTACAAGTATTCCATTACCTAAGGTCTGTAGAGGATACAGACCTTGTCCATTACCTACCTTCTTCATCTAAGCCCATAGCTGACGCAGCTGGCGGTGGCCTCTACCGGTAGAACAGTGAACCATTTCTACACTTTACTGTTTTTGCGTTTTACTTTTCTATCAATTATTTTTTTATATATTCAGTATTCTACAAATTTTGTTTTTGTTAATTTCGATTTTTAAGAATTATGTGTTCTAGATTTTAAATGTTTTTAAAAAACTTTTTTACAAATTAAAAGTTCTACATTTAAGGGGACACCATCTCGAAAGGGGTCTGTGCTACAAAAATAAAACCTATAAAAATTTCCCAAAATGCCTCTGTTATCTTTTCGTTGAAACACTCAGTATATAATGTATCTCCTTTGTTTATCAAGAAACAAAGTATTTTAGAAAATTGTAGACATGATAGAAATAGATTTTTAAATTCTTGTAGTTTAGAAAATCAAGCATTATGATACTTTATCTGACTATGTAATTTAAATTATTTGCAACAATTTCGAATTTTTATTTATATATTTATAATGATTTATTGTTCTATTAGTTTTACTGTACGACCTTATTCCCGTTAAAAACCACAAAAATGATACATTTCAAATTTTTTAATGTAATATACAGGGTGTCCTAGATAAAAGTAACTACATAGAGATTTCGGTAACGGTAAGAGATACAATTTTGGTTAACTTAGAAAAAAGTTGCGCTTTTCCAAACCCAATCAGATGCTGTATTGAAATTAAAAATATCTACAGGGGTTTTCAAAATATCGAGCAAAAACTAAAAGTTGTGTTTTTCGAGAAATTGAAATATCTCCGCCATCTTGTTAAGAATTTTTATAAAATTTAGTAGATTTGTAATAGCAACTACGACCAATCCAATGACGGTAACGATTTTTTTTAGGCCTTCTAGTTTTTTTTATAACCTTAGCCAAGTTTGTTATTTCTTATGGCCCCCATGTTGGATTTGTACGTCAATTAATAGAGAATAAAAAGAGCTTTTCAACCGTGAATAACAAGCCTATCTTTAGGTGATGGAAAATGTGAATTTATTAAAAAAACAGTTTTTCACTTTCATAACTGTCTGTCAAATGTTTGCCAATTATTTCATTTATTTGTTAAGGGTTAAGGTATCTCAAATTCATTTTAATATTTCTTGCCAATTAAATTTAATGTGGAAAGTTTTCCGAATTGGAAATAATTGGACTTATGAGTCTTTCTTTTTGTGCAATAAGAACGCTGGATGAGCTCCAAGATATGTACTTGGTACGATTAATACCTTTACTGGGTTTGAGCTCTATATGTGGTGATTTTTAAATATTATAAAGTTGGTCAAAATATGAACATTTACTTTAATTTATTTCAGCGCTTTGTCATTGGTTTTAGTCTTATGTTAAGTTTAATCATAAATAATGTTTCAGTTGTTAACTTTAGTATCATAAACAGAAGATACATTTTAAGAAATTTCATTATTTTTTAGCCAAACGTAAAGGTCAAAAATCGTCGTTGATACTCCAAAAGGTCCTATGTCAGCAAATATAAAAATTTCACTAGGCAGGAAAAAAGATTGGAAGTATTGTGCGGAAATTAAAAACTGACACTAATGAGTTGATAAGTCAAATAAACAAAAATCACATTACCAAGTGTTTTTTGTTTTTGTATTATTATTTTAGGTTTTTGTGTGACATATACAATCCATTAGCTGGCCATACACACAAAGGTTGATCCGCCTTTTTTACACCACTATGCATTATTTCTATATTAATAATCATTCCCATACACAGAGCCTGCTTCTTTTTAGCACGAGACATTTTACATACACTATGCTTAAAATACCGTGCCGCATAAAACTTTCGACTTGACGAAATTCCACAGTTTTGGTTTAACCGGCAGATAAGTCTTGAGTTTTTGCCCACTAACGCGCGGTTATGTCTGCCACAGACCGATATGAAGGATCGATTCGAAAGATTATTTTTGTGTTAGTGGACTGCAGCAGTTATAAACCGTTGCGGACAAAACGGTCAGACTTATCTGTGCCGTTCCAAACCGACAGATCAACCTCTGTGTGTATGGCCAGCTATTGGAATTATTTTCTGGTCACAATTTTATGACAGGATCAATTTCTTAACACTTAGGACATATTGGTACTATGCTATGTGCCACATCATAGCGACATACGACTTCTAGATTCAAAATTAAAATTTTCCAATAAACATGTTTAATTCAGGCATTTAAGGTGATATTGATAATAATAGTCTTACCTTTAATTCACTTAAAAACCAAAAAATATTCGAAATCACTTCTACAAAAATGAAAACAAGTGTTCTTGTTTTTGTGAACAACATAGGACTAATTGGCCAATTTCACGACGTTAACGACATGTGAGAAATTTTCATATTGAAATATTGCGTTTTTGATTGGTCGGAGACATAAGAGGCTTTTCTGGAATATAAAGTAGTATATTTGAGTGCGAAGCCACCAAAAATATGATATTCAAAAATTTATGACATACGACCTATTGGAATATCAAAGACGAAATAAAGCTCTTGACACATAAATCAAATAATTTACAAAATTTTGTCAGATATTTATGCATGTAGGTATGAAAACAAACATTGTTATGCATGGTTAAAAAGCTCTTTTTATGCTCTACTGAACGGCGTATAAATCCAATACGGCGGCCATAATTAAGAAGAAAGTCGGCTATGGTGACAAAAAAACTAGAAGGCTTAGAAAAAATTCATTAACGTCATTCGATTGGCCGTAGTTGCTTACACAAAACTACCAAATTTTATAAAATTTGTTTACAAGATGGCAGAGATATTTAAATTTTTCGAAAAATACAACTTTGATTTGCCTCGATATTTTGTAAACCCCTGTAGATATTTTTAATTTATACATACATCATCTGATTGGGTTGGGAAAAGCGCAACATTTTTCTCATTTAACGAAAATTGTATCTTCTACCGTTTCCGAAATTCCCACGTAGTTACGTTTAACTGGGACACCCTGTATTATTAGTTGGAAAAAGATTGGTTATTGACCTGACCTCGTAACTTTGTACTACTGTGGCATACAATATTTTGATTTTATTGTGTTCCTGTTTTATTTTTTGACAAGTACAATTCTGCCAATAAAAAATCTGTTAAACACTGAGAGTTTCCTTTTTTTAACTGCACAGGGTGATCGAAATTGGAAGGTTTAAGGTACTTTTCGGGCAGAGGAAAAACTGACCCAACTTTACGAAGTTTAAATTTCAAGTGAAGTTAAAAGGTGAAAGCCATATCTTTAAAAAAAACCGTAGCTTTAAACAGCTTGATGTATCAAGATACTGTTTTTATCTTTTAGCTTATCTTGAAATGTGAACTTGGCAAAGGGGGTCAGTTTTTCTTCCCTGGAAATACCAAATACCTCAAAAGTGCACAGGGTGATTTTCTATATAACGCACATTTCCTTTACCTTTTTTAATATTTATTGTGGAAAGAAAAAAGTGATTTTACGAAATTACAGTAATTTTTTTCTAATGATAATTTTTATTTTGTCGCCCTGTAAACGAGCATCTATTTTTAAATAGGATTTTTTTTCCTTATTTCAAAAATATTCACTTATTATATTTATCACAAAAACCCATACAAAATATTATCATGCTATAAGACATTAAATAACGAAATAAATACATGTTCAATACATTACCGGGTGATCCAAATAAAACCGGACAATCTTTTTTTATTATAAGTTGAACTATACAATCGATCTTAATGGGACAAACGGCATTTGGCAGATAATTAATCAGAGTTTTGAGTAAATATATTTTTTGGTCCGCCATCTTAAAATCCAAGATGGCTGACGAAATTAAAATGTACCCTTCAAAGATGCTCGTGTTGCAAACATGTTTTAATTGTTTTTTTGAATTAGTGAAAATCGGTTAAGTGGTTCTAAAAAAATATTTTCGTTTCAACCATTGTTTTGCATATTATGCGATTGCCTTGCTAATCATGTATACATTTATTTCCTTATAAATGCATATAATAACAGAAATATTTTTTTTAGAACCAACCGATTTTGCTGATTCGTACCTTGTGCGTGGTAAGAATTCAGCTTTTTTACTCGTTTAAAAAAAATAATTAAAACATGTTCGTAACACCAGAATACGAGCATCTTTAAAGGGTAAAATTTAATTTCGTCCGCCATCTTGGATTTTGAGATGCCGAACAAAAAATATATTTATTTAGTGAAAACTCTGATTAATTCTTTGCCCAGTGCAGTTTGTCCCATTAAAATCAATGATATAGTTCAAAAGCTATAATAAAAAAAATTGTGCGGTTTTTTTTGGCCCACTCGGTATATCTATTTATGGAGAGAATGTTATTGACTGCCAAACCATTAAAAATGCTAATAAAAAACTGATAGTCATTGCTTATACACAGGGTTGCCAAATCAAATTTTCATAGTGAAGAAAAATGCTGTAATTTCATAAAACGGGTGAGGCTTAAGTCATTTGGAAGAGTATTCTGGGTAATCATAAAATAAATGGGATTATTCCAAAGATCTATTTCATATATCTTTAATTATTCTAACACACAAAATATATTAAAACTTTTAGCAAATATCACTGGTGAATTTCACATTTCGTTACAGACTAAACACACTACTAAAGTGTATAGAATTTGAAAATAAATATTACATATTTTTAGAGATATGTACGAAGTGTTTCATTTAATTTTGCACCAAATTTTTTTTATTCAATATAGTTAATTATAAACCAAGGGATAAAATTTATTCGATGAAATATTACTACAAGTCTAATAAAGGTGTATTTTTTATCCTTTGTGTATAACATAAAGGGTGTAATTTAAATGATGTACCAAACTTTAAATGGTAGAAGAAAAGGCAAAAGAGAACGAAAAATCCTATTACATCTGTTTTTTGAAATTAACAATTTTTTTTCGAGTTTTTTAGTTATAATTTGACAAAAAATATACTCAAAATTACTACCAAAAACCTGGTTTTTTATGTTATGTTAAATGTAGTTCTTTAAACAACACTTTATCTGGGTATTACGCAAAAAACAAGGACTTTTTTCTAATTAAGAAACCACGGCATTTCTTGAAAAAGATTTTTTTTTTAAATAATACATATTTGCTTAACAAAATTTGAAAAACTTATCTTTTTGACAAAAAAACCCTAGTTGGACTATTGGATTGTTCTTCTACAATCGTTCTTTTTCCCATATTATCTGTTCTGTTTTTGATTTTTTTAAATATAAAAACAGAGTAAATAATATTGGAAAATTAATCAATTAAAAATCAAATATTTAAAGAACTTGAAAACGACTTTAGAAGAACAATCGAAACGTCGCACTAGTGCTTTTTGTCAAAAAGATAGGTTTTTTTTATACCCAGATATAAAGAGTTTTTGAAATAAATCCGCAACATAGATATTTATTAAATACGGCTAGGTGCTAATATTACAATGTTCTCTTATTAGTAAGACGCATTTGAATGTACGAAAATCGCTCTCCTTTAAATTGATACCTATAGGCCATAAGGTCACCATATAACGAAGTTAAGGAACTTCGTTATACAGTGACCTTAATAGGCCAAGCGTTGGGTACAAAATATGGGGTTCTATTTGCAAAAGGTCGAACAGAAATAAAATTTGGTGGGATGGTAGACATAGGTCCCCTGATAGTACATGTAAGTTTGCGACCTCAGGGGGTTACCGCTCGAGGGGAGGGGGATGAAAACTCTGCATCGCGGCGCTTGGAGGTAAATAGCACCGTTGGAGTAGGTGCTATAAAAAAGAAGTTCAACTAAAATATGTAGGGAACAAAATTGCGCACAACTTTGGTTTTATGCATTTTTTCGCTCCGACCAATAGTTTTTCCTTTACGGCGCGCCAAAGTTGGGGGGTAGTTTTCAAATTTTAACAAAATCAGAGTTTAATCGCGGATTAAAACAAATATGGCCCAAGCAATTCTGGTATATTTTTTTCTATAAGAGTAAGGCTTTCTAAGTAAACTGATGCTTGACTCGTTACATTTGACCTTATATTATAAAAGATATGATTTCTTGAAGTGCGCCCTTACATACTTGGATATGGGCCTTTTTCATTTATCATGATATTACGTATATGGCGGCAACCCCCATATATACCATCAGGAGACCTATGTCTACCATCCCACCAAATTCCATTTCTGTTTGACCTTACGCAAATAAAAATATTTTTCCTTTTTAATAGTTTTTCCCCATTCTTCAAAATTGTTAAATGCTATAACTTAAAAAAAAAACTTAACCAAATGTTATTTAAAATTTTGGGCAGGTTGATGCATTATTTAAATTACTCCCTGCATTGACTTTAGGCTAACAAAATAAAAAAAACACTCCGTACTAATTTATCTTTTGGCTTTTTAAAAGCAGTATTGCTTTCTAAATATTTATTATTATTTAAGCTTACCAACTAAAAAACGTTAGAACCGTATAACAATCAAAACAATTCTTTTTTGTTATAAAAATATTTGTCTTTAACTTAAAACACTGTAATTAAAGTTGCAAACCCTTAAAAAATAAAGGTTTGTTATCATAACGTCAACAGAATGGGTAACAAAAAATATTTCTTTTTTTAAATATTACTTACGTTATAAGAAGGCACAAATATGGACTTTTAGACAGAATTTTAATGTTAGGATATTTTCACAAGAATTAACCTCACTTTCTTGTAATAAGTTTTTTTTTATTTAATTTAAAAAGATCCACATTGGCATAATAAAAAATGTTTATAATTGTTTGTATTTGGCACTTAATGGTTACAAAATAATTTTTTATCCACTTACCTCACATACACTTTTAATATTTTTTTATTGATATATTTTTATGAAAAACCACACTGTATAAATGTTTTAAAATAAAGTAAAGTAATTATTGTGAAAAATCTCCTTAAAAAGACACCCCGCGGTTTTATAACGCCTGTGTACCATACAGGTGATTTTTTGAATAATTTAATATGTTATAGAGGGAGCTAAAAACACATTTTTTCTTATGGTTACTTTTTCAAACTCCTACAAGGTGATTTTTATTAATATGTTCTACTTTTGATAGACACTTATTGCACCTAAAACGATAGTTTAACAAAGTTAGAAGGGATAGGCATACGTTAAGTGTTGACATACTAAATTTAATACAACTTGGTGAATTTACAAAAAAAATAAAGGTAGCCGTGGCTCAGTGCGTTCGCGCATTGAACACAAGTGAGTTAAGGAATCTCGCTTGCTACAGTGACGAGTTCGATCCCCGTCGGTTGCCGAGGTCGGGTGCGGCAGACATTTATAAGATTCCTGGGGAGTGTAAAATGTAATATTGTCCTACCCCTTCATTCACGCCGGTAACCAGGTCGGATATCTCGTGAAGGCGGACTTTGTTACACACTCCTTCAGTCGGTAGGCCATTCTAAGGGACAAAAGGACCGGATCAAAGATTATAATATATATGACCGGATAAAAAAAATACCCGGTCGATGACCCGTGCAATTAGGCGTTCCGAAATGGCGGCCTTAGTATCGGCGAAAGAGTCAAGGTTATCAAATGAGAAAAAAAAAGAGAAAGTAAAGTTTTTTTCCACTAAAAACGCAAAATTGTTGCCAGGGACACATAAAAGTAACTTTATCACAAACTACGGCGTCAAAAATAATTCTAGATATAATAAAATTTTTGTCTGGAGTTCGGGGAAGTGGCCACGAGAAAAAATGTTTGTTTACCGCTCCCCCATAACATATTAAAATTATTGAAAAAAATCACATGCGCTATAAGAAAACTGCAGAATTTTTATTGTAAATAGAATGATTAGTAACTTTCAGCCCTACTTTTTAAATTGTTTTGGCTTCATATCACAGTAGGCGAATAGATGTTACCGTACGGGCTTCCTAGTTTCAGAAATGAGACATATGCTAAACCACAACATATCAGACGTATCCTCATCCGCTTGCGTATCGCAGTTTGCGACGATGTTATTCAATCCAGACTTTCCTCTAATTTGGTACGAGTTTAATGATACGTTGTTCAATGCGTTGGATTGTTACTGAATGTCCAGAATATGTCTTAAAATACTGTAGGATTTTGTTAAAAACTCGGTAATACTAAAGTTCCTAATTTTTTTAAAACTTGAAGCTTAAACACTGAAAAGCCACATAAAAAGCATTAATTTGTCTAAAAATTTAGGTTGTTGCAAATAACCAACGTTACATATACTATAATTTTAAAGGAAGCAAGCATTATTGCGTAAAATGATCTATGAACTATCATATAAAATGAGATCTTAAATTGAAGTGATAAAATAAAAATAATTTAACTCTTAATCTAGTAAGACTTTTTAATTTTAAAATAAAACAACAAACTATAAACATAACAACATTATTTACCATGAGAAAGTGCAATTAAAATATCGTTTAAATATCTAATAAACTTATCTCTTTAGAAATAGAAGAGTGGAGGTGGAAGCCCTGTGAAAATACTAAGGAGTATAATGTCTCCATAAAGTAATACAAGGAGCAACAATTAAATAACAATATTTCTTTTTTAGCGGCCAAAGCAGTAACACGACGGATCACCTTTAGGTGATCCGTGGTAACACTGTCACTTTGTAAATCACTAGATTCAGTACCTCCAGCGCTCTTTATCTTGCAAATATGACTTAAAACCGTTGTAGACATTGCATTTTGCTAAAGTTCCCTCCTGCGTATTACTATACATTGGAATAAATATTGATAGATTAGCCCAATTTTTATTGTTTAGTATCTACGTCAGTGAAGTGTATATTAAATATATTTTCATATTCCAAGCCATTTAGGTTATCCATTACAAAATAAAGTAGTAGTTTTCATTTAGTAGTAGTTTTTAATAATGATACATTAAGTACAAGTTTTGTACCTATAGGTCAGACCCTTACAACTAACAAAATTATACCGTTATCAATAAAAATTGCATTTTTTTATCATTTTAAGCATAAACGTGTTGTAAGGAAGACTTGCTATTTAATTGCGGCGTCTTTTACAATCTATTTTAGTGTTCAAAATCTAAAGTATCAGTATGCCAATCTAATTTTATCTGATTATCTTTCTAGTTTACATGAAAAGGCATCGTATGTTTAATAAATTGCTTAGAAACATCACTATTTTCATTAAAATCAACACTAATATCATCTAATTCCAATTCCAAATTTTCTGTCTCTTCTAAAGGAGTTTTGTGAATTTCTATAGTTACTGTATTTATTTGGCCTGCCAAATTTGATAAAGAATCTTGGCCTAAGTCAAACAATGGGTTATCCATGCTGAATGTACCTTTATTTTCATTTAAGTTAAATTTTATGGAATGTTCAGAATCAATTTTATCTTTCATAAATATTTCTATACTCTCAAGACTTTCTTTGATATTTAAATTAGTTAAATTATGTGATCGTAAAGACTCTTCTTTTAATTTAAGCCCCGAATTTTCGACCCCTTTTAAAAATGTTGGTCTTCCAAGAGTATCATTACTTAAGCTACATATTTCTAAATTTTCTAAAGTCCCAGGAACTAATTGACTAGAATTTTGTGAATGGGACAATTCGTCCAACAATTCAACCCCTAAATTTTCAATTCCTACTAGGCTTGACATTTTAGGGGCTTCCACTACCTCCACTTCAAAATTTTTATGACTAGAACGACCTTCTTTTAAATTCTCTTGATTGTCAAAACGTTTAGAAATTTGTTTTGTTTCCCGTAAATTTTTAAAGTGTGTTTCGACATATTCTGGATGATTAACCTTCTCTAAATTGCTATGACCTCTATGATCCCTCCTCGAACTGGTCAAGCTCTGTGATGTAGACTCTTGTAACATCTGTCTGCTATTCGACACCTTCCTCTCCTGCTCCACCTCTGAAGCCAAGAGTTTTTTGGATGCAACCGGTATACATCTGGTCTTTCTTTTATTTCACTTTCTCTTACCACATCTGTCAAAGATTTGAAAGCTGTACCTTTTATGACGGTTACAATGAAATCAGGAGTTATCGCAATTATCGGTATTAGGATCAAAGATAACCAAAATACCGCTGAACTAAACAGTATGGTATGCATACCTGACATAACCGAACCTACGGGAATAATGGGCCAAAAGAAGCTGTATGCTATAACAAACGTAAACCATAGGGCTATTGAACCCCAAATGGCACAGTGAGTTGGCCAGGGCCAGTATTTTGTAACCATGCCAGCTTTGAAACACACCGTGACAACCACAAACGTGTAAACGCAGTTACCTAGCATTAAATAACCTCCGGCTTTACCCGATACCCACAAAATTTCGGTTTCACAAATTAACATAGGAAGCCAAAACAATAAAGCAGAGTGTACTAAGGAGTTTGCGATCCAAATCCAAAAAACTTTGATGTTAAATAACTCTCCACTTTGGGAAGGTTTGTAGAGTTCCGGAAAATCCAACATTTTCGAGTCGCTGCAGCTCTTGTCAAATAAACCCATAGCCAAAGGCGGTAGAGCGGTGAAAAATACGTTGTACAATCCTATAGACCATCTTTCAAACAAAATCTGTCCAGACCAACCCGAGTAGATCGCGTACCAAAGTTCAATGACGTAAAGACAAATATTTTTATAAAAACTGTATAGAATTAACTTACATATTCTTGAGTAGTTCCATGCGCCATGCACTAGAATTAACCTTAATAAGAATCGGAACTGCGCAATGCTGTAGTCAGACGCGCAAGCGGCTTGTAAACCTTCTGCGCCCGAGATTCCGACTCCGACATGCGCTTTTTGGATCATGGCAACATCGTTCGCTCCATCACCTATCGCTAAGGTTACTGCCTTTGTATATTTTGTAACAGCTTCTACTACTTCGGCCTTTTGTAGAGGAGATACTCTGCAACATACTACCACTTTGCAAGAAACGCATAGTTTCAAGAAATCCATTCTTAATTCACAAGTTAATGCATATTTCAACGTTTTGCCGTCAATAATTAAAGCTATGTCATTTTGTTTTTCTAGGTTAGGACCTAGAGTGTCACAGTGTCTTAAAATAGTCGCTCGAGATTGGTCTAAGCTGTGCTCATTTAAGATTAGAATTTGCATTCCTTGGGATATCAGTCGACAAGAGTATCCTATGTTGATAGCAGTCTCTTGCTTGTCTCCGGTTAGAACCCAAACGTTTATGTCTGCTTTCAACAAGGTTGCTATCGCCTCTGGTACTCCTTCTTGAAGTTTATCTTCAATTGCTATAAAATAAAAAGAAATATTGACACTGACTGCGTTATTTCTTATCTTTTGTTTCGTTTTCTCATGGGACGGGAGATAGACATAGGCGTATGAGGATGAGTTAGGACGAAATGATCCACCAAATTGTATTGAAGTTCACATAGATATTTTAAAAAATATCTCTGACTTACCGGTTGCTCCTAAAAGCCTTAAGTTGGACTCAACCAGGTTTGCAGCTTCTTCAATTTTTTCTTCTTTATTTTCGAAGGAACAGCAGGCAACATTGTAGAGTTCTTTCCAGCTGGTATATTCTTCTTGCGAGAACTCTCTCATGGCTAGGCAGAGTGTTCTTAAACCTATAACAAATAATTATTGTTTTTAAGCAGCTGAAAAAAAATTACAACAGTTTAGCAAATCAACTACGATGAGACATTTATTTCTTGGGTGAAGTGAAAGTCTATAATGTAAACATTATAATTGTTTCTTAACTTCCAAAAACAACAATTTTTCCAAGTCTGCCTCTATCATACCATCGATACAGGCAAATAACCCGGCCCGGCCTCACCTGCTTCATGCCACGGATCACCACTGCTTTGATGATAGTGAGTCTTATTTATATCCAGTCTTTTAAAAATAACGGAATCCGCGCCCTTGGTATTGATCTTAATTTTTCTGTTTGGATCTCTGACTAACAGACATGCGTTTCCTACTAGAGTTGAATTCTATGATGCTTAGAATTTCGTGTTTTTCTCGTTAGCCTTTGGCAGTAATTTCTTAAGGCAGTAACTCTCAGTTTCCTAGAAAACATATCCTTCTATCGCAAAAGCCACAAGTTGCCTGAAAAACATCTCCCTTTGATGATCCGGAGTAGTAGTTACGTCCAGCCTGTATAAAAGGGACGCTCCCTTGGTGTTGAGCTTGATTTCTCCGTTTGGATCCAGTTGAGTTCTGTAATGCTTAGAGTTTCGTATCTTTCTCGCTAGCCTTCGGCAGTAATTTCTTAAGGCAGTAACTCTCAGTTTTCTAGGAAACATCCTTCTACGACAAAGGCCTCAAGTTGCCTCAAAAACATCTCCCTTTGATTATCCGGAGTCGTATTTACGCCCAGCCTGTAAAAAAGGGAAATTGTTTCCTTAGTGTAGATCTTGATTTTTTCGTTTGGATCTCGTACTATTACAGACATGTATTTCCTAGTGGCGTTGGATTCTATGTTGCTTAAATTTTTTATAATAAAAAAATTGTGTGTGCTTAAGACCACACGGCAGAGGTGTAAACTTCAACAAGGCGAAATTATTAATACTGGCCTTCATCCAGCGTTGCCGAACCCTGAGGTCTTCGGTAGAAGGCTTCGAGAAAAATCGGTAAATTTCGGTAGATTTTTTAATCATCTTAGCAAGCAGTACTGGAGAACTATCGATAGTTTGGATTATTTAGTAGGTAAATTGTATTTTTACGATTTGTTTTTACTAACAAAGTACCAAAATTAAGAATTAAATAAAAAAATTAGGTACATATTAGGTAGATATTATTTAAAAAAACAAGCCTTGAATAACTTTTCATCAATCTGTATATTTATTACAGTAATAAATAAACTTACTTTAAACAAAACATAATATAATAGTTAAAATAAAATCTTAACAAAAAGAAGTAGGAAAATACAAAATGTTTTAGTTTAATTCTCATTTTTAATTTTTCCCTTGATTGACATCCGTCATTTTAGAAAGAAGATTATTTTTAATTGGAAAACTGTGGCATACATCTTTGTCGATATATTGTTTGGTATATAGAAGGCCCGAAATTGTATTTGTCTCAAGGCGATTCCTCTGTTTGGTCTTTAATAAATTATAGGAAGAGAACACTCTCTCACAATTTGCATGTGAATGTGGCAAACATAAAAGGTTTACTACAAAATTGTGAAGGGTTTTAAATACCTGAATATTATCCCCTGATATTATTTCCCCAACCGATTGCCAAAATAATTCCACATTAGTACTAAAGTCTTGAATCTCTTTAGTGTTTCTGAGCAATCTCCATTCCCCATCTAAATTTTGAAAATCTTTTTCTTCAATGAGCTTTTATGGTGTTTTTTTTTTAATCGCGATCACGAGGCGTAAAAAAAAACAAGTTTTAATCGAAAAAACAAATCAGTAGAAAACTATGGTAATTCGGTATATCGTAAAGTAAAAGGCTAAATCGGTAGATCTACCGAAAAATCGGTAGAGGTGGCAACGCTGCCTTCATCTGCATTATCATATCGCTCGCTGAATGTTCCTCTTCTGTGGTTCCTCTCATAGTTAGTCGACTCGAGCCGACTTCACCCGAATGAGCGTTACATAGCCCAGCCTGACGGCTCAGTTCAATTCGCTACCCACAAAAACTGCTAAACGCGCCTAAAGAAGTTAATAATAATTTTCTCGCTCGAATTTAGCAGCTTCTTAAGGTAGACACTTCAAGTTTCCCAGGAAACATATCCCTCTACCGCAACAGCCTCAAGTTGCCTTCACATCTTCCATTGATGATTCGGAGGTATATTTATGTCAAGTCTGTCAAAAATAACGGACTCCGCTCCCATGGTCTAGAGCTTGATTTTTCCGTTTGGATCTCGGACTATCACAAACATATGTTTCCTAGTGGAGTTAAATTCTATGATGAATTTCGTATTCTTGTCGTTCATAACTTTTCCAAGAACCATCTTAATAGATCTTAAATGACGGAATTCGCTCCCTTGGTGTAGAGTAAAATTGTAATGATTCTGATGATTGCTTAAGGCCGTAACTTTCCTATGAAACAACATAGTATATTTACTTCAGATCTCAAAAATAACCTACCTTCTACGGCAAAAGCATCAAGTTGCCTCAACAACATCTCCCTTTGATGATCCGGAGTGGCATTTAGGTCCAGTCTGTCAAAAATAACAGAATCCGCTCCCTTGGTGTAAAGCTTGATTTTTCCATTTGGATCTCGGACTATCACAGACATACGTTTCCTAGTGGAGTTGAATTCTATAATGCTTAGAATTTCGTATCTTTGTCGCTCGCCTCGGGCGATGATTTCCACTGATTCAGGCGTGCGGTGGAGGAAATTGTAGCCGAATTTGCAGGCTCCTTCCACTAAGGCTCGCTCGTCAGGCGACGCAGCGTGGTAAACAATGCTACCTGTTAAATAAAAAGGAATAATGTACAGGGTGTCTCAAACTTAATGTTTTTGGGTATTTCTAGGGGAGACAGGAAAAAAACTGGTCCCCCTGCGAGCATCGATTCTTAAAAAGTGATTAAAGGGGAAAACCGCATCAGAGCATGCCATTTTTATGCTACTGAGGGTTTTTGAAAAGTCTGAATTTAAGAAACTATTTTATTTACCAAAATTAAATTGATTTTGTATAGATTTTTTAAAAAGAATCCAACTAACAAATTAAGTTTTTTCTGTCGCTTTTAATTTTTGGGATACTTCATAAAATTGTTATTTTTTTATGGAACAAACCTTTTGTTTCTTTATATTTTTTGCTTTTATTTTATATTTTAACTTATTGACTGGGTTTAAAATATTTAAAAAAAATCAAATATAAATTTAATTAGAAATCAAGATGTCATTAAAAATACTCTGCCAATATATGGGCCCCTAAGCTCACACTAGGGACTGTAGTTATAGTGTACGTGTGAGCTAATATAACTAAAAACTGAAATATATTTTATTCAACTCCAGACTAAATTACCTTTTGTTTGATACCACACAAGCCATGTTTTGACCCAAACTCAAATTTTTGAAATCTACCCCCACCCTTAAAAAAAACAAAAACTAAAATGTATTTTGTTAAACTCCGGACTCAATTACCTTTCGTTTGATATCACACACGCCATATTTTCACTTAAACTCTAATTTTTAAAATATACCCCCACTCTTTTTTAAAATAAATTAAAATGTATTTTGTTTAACTGCAGACTCAATTACCTTTCGTTTGATATCACACACGCCATATTTTCACATAAACTCTAATTTTTGAAATCTACCCCCACCCTTTTATTTGGTTTGTGTTCGGTGGATTTTGTTTATTTTTAAATGGGACCATCTCGACCCAAGACCCAGCCTAGGTACCAAATTTTATTAAAATCGGCCAAGCGGTTTTTGAGTTATGCGCGTTGGTCTTTACAGACATACAGACAGACAGACGGCGCAACAAAAAAGTTTCAAAATCATCTGAAACGCAAAGATATATAAAAATTTTTGAAATCGGAGCAACTTTTTTTTTCTCGAAAAAATTAGGATCACCATAGCTCACACTACTATAGTATAGTATATGTGTGAGCTAAAAATAAATAAATAACGTCTTCATTAAAAAACAACTCGTAAAGGGCGGAATCTAGCAAACATTGAGAGAAAAATAAATTTGACAGTTACTATACAAAAGCAATTTACATCAAAATGAAATTTTTGTAAATAAAAAAGTTATAGGCCTCTTCCAAAATGCAGACTTTAAAAAAGCTTGTAGCTTAAAAACGGCTTGCTATATCAAGATGCGGCTTTCACCTTCATTCATTTCTTGAAAATCGAGGCCCCCTAAGTTAGACTCAAATTTTTTCTATCTCTCCTAGGATGATTTCATTTCAATGTAATTCTATCAAAAGTGATGTTAATACCATGCCAGATTTTTTTAAACCAGGTCTACTTTATATGCAATGTTAGGGTCACAATAAAAGATTAAACTTTTGGGTGTAAGGCATTCTAGGGTATGGTCGGAGGTTGCTTACCATCTTCCTTATGCTCCGGAATAACAGTATGACAAACAGACAACACTACCAAAAAATCTTTGACCAATTCGGCGTTGACATGATTGTTTATCAGATGTTGGGTCAATAAGCAATCTTCCGGATTTTCTCGGGCTTGGTACACCTCAGCGCCTACTGTGCATTTTTTGAATTCCATTACGTTTCTTGTCAAAGTACCTGAGAAAGAGTAGATAAAAGCTAATACAACATTTTTTACGAAAACGATACCGAACTGCCATAACTTTGTATAGGTAAAAACACATATTGACAATAGCGTTATTTTCTCAGACATTTAAAAAAAAATACAAACCGTTTCCAAATAAAGGAACGCACTTTACGAAAACATTAAAAAATGTCCTTTCAAAACTTTTCGGAGGAAAAAAATGGGCGTCTCGGCAAAATAAAACTGTTTACAAAAATTTAGCCTGTCACAATCACTTAAACATAGACCGGTGTACTGTGGCCAATTAGGAATATTTCAAGAGGCAACAGATAAATATACAGGGTGTCCCAGACCACCCGTCCACCCCTTTTACAACGTGGGAAATGGATTTTTTCAATGATCTAAAAAATTATTGTAGCCATATCGAGTACGCTCTTTCAATTGGGGGTATTTTCAAATTCCGGCACCGACCGCAAGTGGACTATTTAGGCCTAAAGTCTGCTTTTTAAATAGGGATGGGCATAATTTTCCAACGAATTCGGATTCAGCGCAAGAAAATACGTACCTTTTATTTGAAACATTTTTTTCTTAAACGTTATTATATTTTTTTAATATATTCCCATCCCCATTTGAAAAACGGACTCCAAACCTAAGGCCACTTCCGGTCTACTCCGAAAGTTGAGAACATAGAACCACTAATCGAAAGAACGTACTGAAGTAATTTTTGGATCATTAAAAAAACTTTTCCCCTAGGTTTTAAAATGGATGGACGGGTGGTCTGGGACACCCTGTATAGGGTACTACCCTGACTACTTACCAGTTTTGTCAGAGAAGATGTACTTGACTTGTCCCAGTTCTTCGTTAAGATTTGATGTCCTAGCCATGGCGGGGGTATTTGACTCCTCGTGGTACATTTCTTCGTCGTTGTTGATAAATATTGCTTGAATGAATCTTACTACTTCCAGCGTGACCTGTAAATAGATTAACGTATATACAGAGTGTCCAAAAAGTCCGAGTCCATCCAAATTTTTTCTGAAGTATTGAAGATAACTGAACCATATTTGGCAGTGATCGATAACATCAAGAGAGTTATTTTTTATGGAAGGGCGGGTTTGTTGCTTACATTTTTTTAATTCAAACCCCTGTCGAGTGACACCTCATTTTAAATATCTTTGAAGAACTAACATTTTGACATAACTGTCGATTGTCTACGTCAAATCTGTTAAAAGCTATGAACGCCCAAACCTGATTCTTTTAGTTTTTGTCAAAATTGATAAGTAATATGTATATTCATTATCATCTATAATTCTGTGGTAGGAAGTCAAAAGGGGCTAATTCAGTCTTTGCTACATATGAGTTACCACCCCCTTTTGACTTCCTACCACAGAATTGGTTGTTTTGTTATTTGTAATAATTAATGAAAATGTTAAAACAAAAACAACAAAAGGGATGTTTCCATAGATTTTTTGATCTAAACACAGGTAGGCAACTCATATTGATTTTTTTCAATATTTTTATTAATTTTAGTGGTTTTACTAGATATTTAGATGATATTTTTGAAATATCATTATTTTATTATTTTTGGGAGAACTTTTAACGATTTTTTTTGGCTGGCCTATGCTATTTGTTATAGTAAACAGCTGATTACTGTCAGAAAGTTATCTGAAAAATTATGAAATGATCTGTAGGTGAGCCGATTACTTTATACGCAGAAACGAACACATTCGCTTCTGCTTTAAATTTCATTTTTGTGTGAACTAAAACTTAAGGATTATTATACTATACATTTAAAAAAGATTGTTTTACAAGATTATAGTAAAACAATCTCAAATGGCTAATAATGCAGAGACCTTAGTGGTATATCTTTGAGCCAAAGTGTTAAGCCTAAATCATTTATTGTTGTAATCTCCAGAGTTTGTTTTATGTGCTGGGTGGAAAAAAAATATGCCACAAACTCAATATGTAGGTACGTGGGCACAATAGATCCATTTGTGGTCGCAGTGCATGGAGGTCCAGTGGGGCCGCAACCACTTCGCATATGTACAAAACAATCTCAAAAAAATCAAATATTCATGAACGATCATTGCAACTTCAATATTTTAAAAACATTAGCTGTGGCGTGACCATCAAAAAGAAATTCAGCCTACGTCAACAAAGTTGTAGATGGTGGCCCGTCCGTTTTAATAGTCCTGGTCTAGCTAAAATGATTTATGTATCGAAACTGACCTTCTTTTTAGAAATTCATTGGGTTAAGTATAAATAAGTTATGTCCCCTGCTAACTTTTTCAGAGCTACTTTGTACGAATGGATATAAATAAATCCATTCATCAATCGTAATTATGTATTAATAATTAATTCCGCCGATCGAGGCTTAATGTTTGCATTTTAAATAGGGCTATGACGTCAAAGCGTTGTAATAGAAAAATTATGTTTCATTGAAAACTTTTCTAACGCTAAAGGAAGCAAAACGTTTGGAAAAACTTAACTTATTCAACATAGTCCAAATTGGGAAATATATAAATATTTAAATTCATTGACTAAAGAAGACACTATTACGTCATTACTTACGGCTATATCCTTTTTGTCATAGGAATGCTAACCTTGCTTTATTAGATACATATAGGATGCCTCAGATAAAAATAACTACATGGGATTGTAATAACCCGCGAAAATTCAAATTATGACAATTGATGCTAGCAGCCATGTTGGATCCCTCTCTTCCCTTTTAGTAACGCGGCGTTCACATCGTGTAAGTAATTAACAGCATTTTATTAATTAACGGGCGCGAATATTCGCCCTAAAGATATCCCCAACTAAGGAATATTAAAGGGATAAAAAAAAAGCAAAGCCTAGAAAAATTTCTAAATTGGCCGTTGTCGCTAGTACAACACTGCCAAATTTTATAAATAGTAGAAGTCCGAAGGGGGAGGCCTTAGGTCTGGCAAGTAGGCCTCGATGAACCTTCCCGTCCTGCTAATAAAGTCCAACCAAGGGACTTCGGGTCTTCTGATTCCAACCTCTCTACTTCGAATAGTCCTCTTCTCACTCCTTTATATGATTCACATTGTGCTAGGAAGCGAAATGCTGGTTCCTCTTCCTATCCGCACTTGTGGCATGTCCTATCGTGTTTTATCTTTAAAGTGGTTAAGAGACCATGAAATGCACAGTGTTCTATGAGCACTCCACGTAGGAGGTTCACTTCCCTTTCTTTTTCTGTCAAGCCGCCAATTCCCGCTGCTTAAGCTAAAGCTGCTAAGAGTCTCCTTTGCCTGTCTAAAATTTTGTTCTGATCCCCTTTTGGGTAGTTTATCGGCCTTTTCGTTGCCCTGGATCCCCACATGAGCTGAACCCCAAAGGAGCTTGGCCCATTTTATCTCGGCCAGTCCGTGGAGTCCGAAGGGGGAGGCCTTAGGTCTGGCAAGTAGGCCTCGATGAACCTTCCCGTCCTGCTAATAAAGTCCAACCAAGGGACTTCGGGTCTTCTGATTCCAACCTCTCTACTTCGAATAGTCCTTTTTTCACTCCTTTATATGCTTCACATTGTGCTAGGAAGCGAAATGCTGGTTCCTCTTCCTATCCGCACTTGGGGCATGTCCTATCGTGTTTTATCTTTAAAGTGGTTAAGAGTCCATGAAATGCACAGTGTTCTATGAGCACTCCATGCAGGAGGTTCACTTCCCTTTCTTTCTCTACCAGCAGCCAATTCCCTTTGCTTAAGTTAAAGCTGCTAAGAGTCTCCTTTGTCTGCCTAAAATTTTGTTCTGATTTCCTTTATCGGCCATTTCGTTGTCACGGATCCCCATATGACCTGAACCCCACATGAGCCTAACCCTCGGCTTAACTCATTTTATCTCGGCCAGTTCGCGATGTGCTTCAGTGCTTCAGAGCATTACTGAACAAGCGCTGATCTAGAAGCGACCATACATAATGCTTTTAGTGCCGCCTGGCTCTTATACTTTCCTCCGCAACCACAGCTCTTATGGCATAAACTTCTGCTTCGAAACTGTTGCCTGGGGCCTTGGGAGTCTGTGTTCTACACCTGTCGCATTGTCTCTGATAGGCCTAGCAGACGAAAGCTCCCGTCGGGAATTTCACTGCGTTTTCCTTCCAGCCCTCTCTACTTGGTAAAGTGACTGTGTTTTTACTTGTGGTTCTTAGGACTCTGGATGGTTGTTTAACCTTAAAGGCGGATAGTGGTATCTCACGATCCACTATCCAAGCGATTTCCCTGTGTCCAAAGTTTGTTCCTCTTTTCACCCAAATTTCCCCGCCCCTGATTCGAAGGCCTCCCATAGCTTCTCCCTTTTCTCTACATGATAGCAACGATAATATTTAAATAGAAAAACAACTTTTAGTTATTTTTAATTTCGATGAAATTTTGCGCGTGACTATGTATGTATGTATGTATGTAGAAAATCCGCATTTTGTTATAATATAGATATATTATATCTATTGGTATGGAATAAAAGGATTGTAAAAAACAACAACCATATAAACAGTTGTCTTTGTTGTACGCGTAGGAAACGAATAAGAATTCATTGACTGTCTGTCTTGATTTGACCCGAGAGCAGCGTCGCTTTCGCAACAACCGCTGGCTCCTCACGCTCTACGCGGCAGATACAATTGCTTCTCTCGTTATGCAAGAATTCAGTTCACGCCCTTTAGTCTTGAAATAACAGTCTGTTTGATTATGTACATACGCGTTCCACAATGGCGTGCCAGCAAGCGGCTTCGGTTTCGGCGGTAAAGACTATCACAACGGCCGGTAAAACTATACAGTTGTGTGATTGTATAGTTTGTTTTTCATTAACATTTTTTCCCAAAGTTTTATTGAAAAGACAAATATAATAAATTGGAGACAAATATACTAAATAGGGGTAGGCCCAAGCCCGAAATGAAAGAGGTTACAACGAAAATTTAAACTTGCACACGACATTTCAGTGTCGATAAGTATTCGTTCGATCGCAGTTCAGTACGGTTATATTGCATCGTACCTGCATGATAGTGCTAACGAGGTCAAAGTCGGAGTTTGTTTTGTTTACAAAAAACCTCGCGCGCGAGATACCTGTGTTGAGAATCTATATACAATGTGTATTATAAATAATATATCATGTTTAAAAGCAAAAAAAGTGTACCATCACCTGTGAAACTTGTTTTAAAAATTAGCGAAAAGCCCAAACAAAATCAAGAAAAAATGGATAATGCCGAATTATTTCAGGATAGCCATGCTAGAACACAAAATGAAGAAGTTTTATATAGCGAATGGAAAAAATCCCAAAACGAAAAAAATTCACTTAGTGTACAAGTGGATTATCTCCGAAGTCAACTGGAAAGTATGCAAAGAAAATTTGCAGATTTAGAGACAAAAGTCACTAAAAAAGAAGAGTCTGACATGGACTACATTACTGATGAGGACGATCTGGCAAGAGAAACTGAGTGGATCAGACAAAAAGGAAAAGGTTGGAAAAAACGTCGAATGGATACTTCACTCTCACCACCACAACAAAGCTCGGGCACTGGAGAGCCCTCCAATAAAACACAAAATGAAGAACCCCCAACTAAGGTTAAAAAAGCTCCATTACCTCCACCGATTATGGTAAATGGCGTAAATAATTTTAATGATATTTATGAAAAGTTAAATATCATACAAGGAGTTAAAATAAAAGTTTTAAATAACGAAAATATTAAAATAAATGTACAAGACGCAGACAGCTATCGGCTGGTTACTAAAATGCTTAATGAAATAAAGCATCAATGGCACTCATACGAAAACAAACAAATAAGGCCAATTAGAGTAATAGCGAATAGGCTACACTTCTCATGTGACCCACAAAAAATTGTAGCTGATCTACAAAAAAAAGGTTTTAAGGCACTGGAGGCCAGCAACAAACTTAAATGGAGAACAAGACAACCTCTTAACATGTTTATGCTCACATTTAGCCACGATGAAGATATCAACAAAATTTTTGAAATTTCCAGTATCCTTGGGATTGAAGTGGAAATAAAAGCACTAAAAACCTCAAAGTTAGTCCCTCAATGCAAAAGATGCCAATCTTATGGACACACGCAAAAATATTGCGCTAAAGAACCACGTTGCGTAAAATGCACGGGGAAACATCTTACTGTAGAATGCCCCAAACCAAAAGAATCTGAGCCAAAATGCATCCACTGTGGAGGCAAGCATCCTGCTAACTACAGAGGATGCCTTGTTGCTAAGGAAATACAAAAATTGAAAAATAAACCTAAGAAACCGAATCTCATACCAAACGTGAGTACAAATAGACAAAACCAACAGACAAGAAACACAGTCACACAAAACTCTGTGACAAGGACATACAGCCAAGTAGCAGCAACAGCTACTATACCTGATATTAATATCAGTAGTCAAAATACTATGGAACAAACACTACAATTAATTTTGGAGAAATTGAACAAACTTGATGAGCGATTAACTAAACTAAAAAGTAGCAATAACGGAGCTACCAATATGCCTCAAAATGGTCAGTAATCTTAGAATCCTAGCTTGGAATGCCAATGGTCTCTTGCAACATCAGCAAGACTTGCAAGTTATTCTAGACATAGAAAAAATTGACGTCTGTCTTGTGTCAGAAACGCATTTCACTAACCAGTCTCACATTAAATTTAAAGGTTATAAAGTGTATCATACAACTCACCCTAGCAATATTGCACATGGGGGAAGTGCTGTAATAATTAAAGAAAATATATCACACTATGAGGAGATGGGATATAAAACCATAGAGATTCAAGCTACATTAGTAAGTGTAAAAACCAAAACATATACATTAGTCATAAGTGCTGTCTATATACCACCAAGGCACTTACTAAAGAAAAATCAATATCTTAATTTTCTCAGAAAATTAGGAAACCGTTTTATAATTGGAGGTGACTTTAATGCAAAAAATACCTACTGGGGATCTAGACTGACGAACTCTAAAGGAAAAGAACTTTTGCAAGCTATTAGTGAATATCAATGTGAGCCGATATCAACTGGTAAGCCCACATACTATCCAACAGATCCAGGAAAAATTCCAGATCTAATTGATTTTTTTATAGTAAAAAATATATCTTTAAGTTTTGTAGATATAGAAGAAAGTTTTGATTTACACTCAGATCATTCACCTATTATTCTAACTCTTAGTAAAAACATAATAAAGAAAGAAGCAAATATCTCACTAGTTAATAAACTGACTGACTGGATTAGTTTTAAACAAAGTCTGTCAGAAAAAATAAACCTATCAGTACCATTGCAAACGCCAGAACAAATCGATAAAGAAGTTGATTATTTTGTTACAAATATTCAACAAGCAGCTTGGGAAAACAGTCCAAAACCAAAGAGAATTTTTAAGGGAAAAAACTATCCAAAGGAAATTAGAGACCTTATATTGGAAAAAAGGAAACTAAGAAGAAAGTGGCAACAAAGCCGTGATCCTCGGGACAAAACAAATCTCAACAACATGACGCAGCGCATTAGGCGAGAAATTCTAGTAATAAAAAATGAATCTATTAACCATTTTCTTAATGAACTTACAGATGATAAAAATACCGACTATTCCCTTTGGAAAGCAACCAAAGATTTTAAAAGACCAATTATCCAAATTCCACCCATACGAAAATCTAACAACCAGTGGGCAAGGAGTAACGAAGAAAAAGCAGATATTTTTGCAAGTCATTTAGAAAAAACATTTCAGCACCAGATGAACACTTTCATTTAAATGAACCCCATCAAATCGAGGACCATATTAAGCTTACATCACCAAAAGAAATATTAACAGAAATCAAAAATATTAATTCGAAAAAAGCCCCAGGGTATGATCTTATTAACGGGGTAGTCATAAAACAACTCCCCAGAAAAGCTATCGTAAAACTATGCAACCTAATTAATGCGTCTTTTAGGCTTAGGTACGTACCTAAACTGTGGAAAGTTGCAGAAGTTATCATGATTCCAAAACCGGGAAAACCACTCCATGACGTGTCATCTTACAGGCCAATATCTTTGCTGCCAATTATATCCAAGCTCTATGAAAAATTATTGCTTAAAAGAATAAAACCCATCATAGAAAGACAAGAAATTATTCCATCTCATCAATTTGGTTTTCGAGACAAGCATTCCACGATAGATCAAGTACACAGAATTACTAATATAATAGAAAAAGCACTAGAAGAGGGAAAAGTTTGTTCTGCAGTTTTTCTAGATGTAGCACAAGCATTTGACAAAGTGTGGCATGAAGGCCTTAATTTTAAACTAAAAAGGTTTCTGCCAAAACAGTATTCGGATATTTTGGAATCATACATATCTGATAGACATTTTAGAGTAAAACAGGAAGACTCATACTCAAATTTAAGAGAAATTCAAGCAGGCGTGCCCCAGGGTAGCGTACTAGGCCCTTATCTATACTTATTATTCACTTGTGATATCCCAAAGCCAGAAAATTGTCACTTAGCAACATTTACCGATGATACTGGTTTATTGACGGTAGAAAAATCTATTGAAAAATGCATAGAGAAACTTCAGGATGCAGTCACCCAAATTCACAGTTGGACCACAAAGTGGCGAATAAAATTAAATGAAACCAAATCAATTCATGTTGATTTTACAAACAAAAATATAAATCACATACAAATAACAATTAACAACATTCCAGTACCATATTCGAATCAGGCAAAATATCTAGGTATGACACTTGATACCAAATTGCGCTGGAAAGCACATGTTAAGAAAAAAAAAGAAGAACTTGAGATAAGGTATAGAAAAATGAACTGGCTAATTGGAAGGAAGTCCAATTTAACAATTCATAATAAGTTACTGCTTTATAGACAAATACTGAAACCAGTATGGACATATGGTATTCAACTATGGGGTTGTGCTAAAGAGAGTAACATTCTAGTTGTACAGAGATTTCAAAATAAAGTATTAAGAAACATTGTGAATGCACCTTGGTACGTTCGAAATAGTGACCTTCATCGAGATCTAAAAATCGAAACTGTAGCAGAGACTATAAAAAAGTACGCAAAAAGCCATGAAGATAGACTCCATCGGCATGTGAATGTGGAAGCAATTCAGCTTCTAGACAATACTATGCTAGTTCGACGACTAAAAAGAGTGAAGCCGTTTGAGCTAGTAAACTAAGTGAATTACACATAAAACAAAATAATGCTATAAACACAACACAATTGTGAGTTACAGACTAAACAAAGCGGGGAGAACTGTTGAGTGAACCCTAAGTTTAAATCTGACTTTTCTAGTAAATTAAGTTAAAACAAAATTGCTAATTAGTCTTACTGACTAGATTGTAATTAAAAAAAAACACAGTGTGTTTGACAAATAAAAAAAAAAAAAAGATAAGTATGAGCAATATAAGTGGCTAACCGGTTGTGAAAAAATAAAAATTTGTTGGTCTTTTGGCTTTGGCTAATGAAAATGGTGACTAAAATCATAGCGGTTTTAGCGATTTAAATAATTTATAAAGTAAAATATTATGAGAACAATTTCTCCTTAGGGTGGTCACAAAATCCCCACCCTCACCTATTATACTTTGATTTCGACAATGTTGGGTAAAACAACAGTTGTGTAGTCATAAAGTGTGTATTTTTGTAGAAAAAAATATTTTTTCCCAAAGTTTTAATAAAAAGATAAATAGATATTATAAATAACGGTAGGCTTAAGCAAAAAATTAAAGTTTACCGAAAACTAACAAATATAGAAAAATACAAATAAGCAAGTCGGCAAAAAAATGGCTTTCCCCTGTGATAAATCTAACAAAGTGTAAAAAAAAGTCTGACGGTAAGTATATAATTTGTTTAACATTTTCTGACATTTACAAGCCAAAAATAAGTAATTTTCTATTTATATTCTAATTAGGAACATTCCTAGAAACAAAACGAGTGACCCTGATAATCAAATTTCCTTTCCATGGCGCCAATGTAGACACGAAAACATACCGGCTATATCGATATACCACGCCTTTTCCATTAAAATGGGAAGTGAAATAATAATCAGTACAAACAATGTTAAGGGAGAGGTGGAAATAACTTTAATTACCCCACACTTATGTGTAGGTGTTTAAGAATATGAAAATTTTAAAATATCATCTACAAATCATGCAAGAAAGTAATTAGCATTTCTTAGTGAGTTTTAGTCTCAAAATTTCAAACTTTAAAAATTAGGAATGAAATAGAAATTGTAAAAATAAACCTTCAACTAAAATGTTGACCTGTTAAGACCAAGTCTATAGAGTTAAGTAAATATTTCTGAAAAAGGTTTCTAGATAAAATAAATGATTTATTTTATGTTTTACAATCTATCAGTTGTGAATGCAAAAAAGTTCGGAGGGGGAAAAGGGAGGGACCACTGAAAAAATATCTCCCTGTGGATTTTAATATTCTTTGACACGCCCCGTGACTTATGCTTTAAAGTATAATTTCAAGTTTAAACTAACTCTCAAAAATTAAAAGAGCTATAAAGAAAAATCAAAAAAAAATGAAGACTTTGTGGATTGGAACTTTTAGTTTTAAAAATAAGCCGAAGAGTTAATTAAATTCGTTTGTACATGGGATTCAGAAACTCTCTGTATTATAAATGTACAGAACTATGATGTTGATATGCTTGTTCAAGGTTGATCCTAATTTCTGGCTCATTATAATATTTAATGGAAAAACATTACAGACCACACGAATAAATGTTTACAAATACATACATCAAGTGCAAAATAAACATATCGATCTTTAAAAAAACAAAATATGATAAAATATCTGGTTGAACTTTTTATTATTATTGATCCCTAAATTTAAATGTTTTTACCTTATGAATCAAAAATATCTTTAAAAAAGGTTTCTTGGAGTTTGTTTTTAAATTTGATAGGGATCATGTTTGGTGTAAATGACCATGCATGAATAAAACCTAGTTGTTCCGGGGGTCAAGGTAGCTTCATTTTTGTTAAAAATGTAATTCTCATCTAAATTTATAAGATATTATTTCTTAACATTTTCTTTCTTTCTGATGAACTTTAACGTTATGATATATTTTGTTAAAAATATAATCTATCTGTTCAATCTTTTAGCCTTCTTCCATCATCCACTCTTCTATGTCTGTCGCCGTGTTCATCCATCTAGTTTCATCGTGTTTCTTTAAATCGTCCGCTCATCTCATTTGGGGTCTTCCCTACTTCTTTTATTTTCTCAAATTTCAGCTAAATTTAAAAACCATGTTTTGCTTGTTGTTTTATTTTTCAGATTATGATTTTTCAACCCTCCTTCTATTCCTTTGCAACCACTCACCATCAACAAAAACTAATGGTCTTATCTACGGGGATAGCAAAATTTCTGTGCCTAATTTGGTTAAAATTTTAAGCCTTTTTTATCCAAATAACTTATTTTGAGTGAAAATAAAAATTAAAAATGTACGTAAAAATATGTGAGAATATAAAGTATTTTCCGAGGAGTGAATAGCTAACCCAAAGCGGGTACACCGATTGTGAAAATGCAGAATCTTTTCCCAGATCGTGAGGAATTGTATGTGTATGATTGTGTATGTGTATGTATGATTGTGAAGAATTGTGAGATATTGTGTAAGGATTGTAACAAGATTGTGAAAAATGTGTACACCGATTAAAAGAGCTATTCACCCGTCGGTATTTTCTTACCTGAAGCGATATTGGTATCAAATTGTTAAACAAAATCAAAAAGGTGATGAAGTTGTAGACAAAATTGACGTTCAACTTCTCCAATTGAATATAATAATGCTTCGACCCGTTCGCGTTCTGCCACAACATGTTGAAAACGGAGCATATCAGACACATGCCCACCAAAAGACCAAACAGCAACAAAATTTGGATGTTGGTCATCTTGTCAATTGTGGATCTCTTCAGAGGAGGTTTACTGGAGTTTTTCATCAATTTGGTGTCGTGACCAGTGTAAATGACTATCGCGTGGATCCAAGATGTGTTTCTCAGCATGGCACCTCTGAGTAGAATTTGGTCGGGACCCATAGGTTCCATTTTTCCGGCACTTTTCAGAACCCCGTTGAATTCGTACAAGTGGCGATTCGGTGGTTCGCATTCTATGGAACCTGAGGAACAATAAAAACAGTGTTTTAATAGTGGAAAACAAAACAATGCCATTCTAACTGCATAAATTGTAAAAACAATAAAGCTTGCGGGCAATTCCTCAAAACAGGGATATTAGTAGCGACGTTAAATATTGCCTCAAAATGTAGGCTACCTTTACTGATGCTGCAAATCGGCAGTTGGTCTGTTTTCAGTAAACTTTCGTGTTTCATATTTCCTTTTCAGACATCATCATCATCCCCATTCATCGTCCCTTAACACTTTTTACGCTCGTACCAAAGATGTCCAACAAGACTGAAACTAGTATACGAGCTACTAATATCCCTGTTTTGAGGAATTGCCCGCAAGCTTTATTGTTTTTTCATTAAGTATGTCCTCACAATATTCCTTTAAATTTTTTAATATATCTCCGGGCTTGAAAGATTTACTGAGACTGATTATATCTATCTCCGTAGCGACCTTAAATATTGCCTCAAAATGTAGGCTACCTTGACTGATGCTGCAAATCGGCAGTTGGTCTGTTTTCAGTAAATGTTCGTGTTTCATATTTCCTTTTCAGACATCATCGTCCCTTAACACTTGTTACGCTCGTACCGAAGATGTCCAACAAAACTAAAACTAGTATACCAGCTACTAATATCCCTGTTTTGAGAAATTACCCGCAAGCTTTATTGTTTTTTCATTAAGTATGTCCTCACAATATTCCTTAAAATTTTTTAATTTTTCTCCGGGCTTGAAAGATTTACTGAGACTGATTATATCTGTCCTTGTAGCGACGTTAAATATTGCCTCAAAATGTAGGCTACTTTGACTGATGCTGCAAATTGGCAATTCGTCTGTTTTCGGTAAATGTTCGTGTTTCATATTTCAGATTTTCAGACACCATCATCCCCATTCATCGTCCCTTAACACTTGTTACGCTCGTACCGAACAAGACCGGAACTAGTATACGAGCTACTAATTGTGAAGAAGTGTTGAGATCCCGAATCGATTAATACACGAACATATTTGCTCTTATTTCCTTTTTGAATTTTAACTCTTAGAGTTTGTAAATAGACGGTTGTAATTATGATGATTTGCAAGTCCCTCGGAAATCTAAGTATTTGTTGATAAATTTGGATTGTGGATGTGGTAATTTATCAGGTCTTAGTTCTAATGGAAACAAAGCTTGAACAGGACGTAGTTATTGGCCTGATTCTGTTTTTAATCTAACCAATCGTACATTTCCATCTTTGTCAGGTAAGATTTCTTCAATGCGTCCTAAAGGACAAAAATTTCTTGCATCTTACTCATTTTTTACTAAAACCACTTCACCAATTCTGAAACTATTATGTTTACTATTTGAGCTCTGCTTGTTGTTTTATTTTTCAAATTATGATTTTTCAACCCTCCTTCTACTCCCTTGCAACCACTTACCATCAATAAAAACTAATAGTTTTATCTACGGGATAGCAAAATTTCTGTGCCTAATTTGGTTAAAACTTTAAGCCTTCTTTTATCCAAATAACTTATTTTGAGTGAAAATAAAAATAAATAAAAATTTTAAATGTAAAAATCTCTAGTATTGATGGCTAAAAATATGTGGGAATATAAAGTATTTTCCGAGGAGTGAATAGCTAACCCAAAGCGTGTCCACCGATTGTGAAAATGCAGAATTTTTTCCCAGATCATGAGGAATTGTGTGTGTATGATTGTGAAGAATTGTGAAATATTATTATTATATCAAATGTACGATTGGTTAGATTAAAAACAGAATCAGGACAATTACTACGTTCTGTTCAAGCTTTGTTTCCATTAGAACTAAGACCTGATAAATTACCACGACCACAGGAATCAGTAAGAGAAACGGCACAAACTTCCACGAATACGGAATGCGACTCGGGATGTGATAAAAATAATATCAGTTCCTCAAATAAACCAAGTGAAAAAGAAACAAGGTCAAGATGTGGAAGAAAAATTAAATGTCCAACGCGACTTGATCTTTAAACACTTTTCTTAGGCCGGAGAATGTGAAGAAGTATTCACCCTGTTTTGTGAAGAAGTGTTCACCCTGTTTTGTGTGCAAGGTTATATTTTTATTGTGTTGACTTTGTATTTGATTTATAATCTATAATCTTTGATTTACATATATAAGACATTGTCAATAAAAAAGAGTTTTCTAAAATTAAAGTTTTGCTAGATAGTTCCATTTCAAACCTACTGATAAAGTAGTATCCAGAGAGAATACCACTTTACAATATTAATATCCCTGTTTTGAGGAATTGCCCGCAAGTATGTCCTTACAATATTCCTTTCAATTGTATAAATTGTGTCCCTTCTCTGCGTTTTAGCCCAGTTATATCAGGTAAAAAAAACCTAAAACCTCCTAGTAGGGGAGGCAGTGAAGATTTTGGGAAATTATTTACTTTGTCTGCAAACATCGATAAAACTGTTCCTTGATCAATTCTAAGGAAAATTGATTATACTAAGGAGGGGGGATTTCCGATGGGTTTCTAAACTCGAGGAACTTTTTTATTAGTAATGCATATTTGTTTATTAGTAAAAGCTACACCTAAGCTAAATATAAAAAATAGTATGACTAATCTCTAAGTATAGGAAATATCTATGTAAAAATTGTCAAAAAATTAAATATTCAATTTTTGACAATTTTGCCAGAGATAGTTCCCATATTTACAGATAAGTCATACTATTTTTTATACTTAGCTTAAGTATAGCTTTCACTAATAAACATATATGCATTATTATAAAAAAAAAATTCCTCGAATTCAAAACCTTTTTTGCATTTTGCGACTAAACCCATCGAAAAATTGGAAGGGTTCATATAGATATTTTTTCTTAGAATTGTTCACTAAACAATTCTATTAATGTTTGCTGAAGAAAATAAGTTCCAAAAAATTTGATGGCCTCCCCTACTATCCAACAAAATAGGTGGCTGAATTTATGCATACTTGGTCCTTAGCATCTAGGATACATGATTATATATTACATTCGCCCTAAAAATCCTTCTTGAGCTCAAATGTCCTTCAAATTAGTTATTTTTGCGATTTTCTCTAAAATATGCGAAATCATTCGGTCTGATTAATCATTTTCAGTTGATGTTATTTGACGTTCGCTGAGGGACAAGGACAGATTCAATAATTCTTCTCTTTGCGTCGAATAAGCGGATGTGTCTTTCTCTTTCATAGCTTTAGAAAAAGACTATTGCGCGAACATAAGTTGAAGACAGTTCAACCTACTGTTTGTCCCTCAAGGAATATAGGTCTGAAAATGATCCCTAAAATAAAGAAAAAACCTAACCCAGCATTGATTATTTTTAATTAATTAAAACCCCTGTAGTAACTTGTTTTAAAATGTTGACAGTTTATAATATTAAGCCTGATGTCCACTTGCACAAAATGCCATGCCCTTAAATTTTTATTTTTTAAAGTTTAAACAACTTTAGGTAAACGGTAGGCCAATGATCAATAACAGCCAATGGGATTTTTAGAAATATATATATTTTTATATAATTTCCAACCCTCAGAACACAACCCTTAGATTCCATTTATTATGTTTGAATCCCTTTGTCACATTATAGTTTGGTCATACAGTATTTAAATAAAAGTTTTAAAAATGACATTAAGAGCAGTTTGGCTGGAATTTTAAATATAATAAAAGCGTACGCATTCGTGCATATTTTAATGCTGTTTCTACCCCGAAGACGATTTTTTGAATTGATTTTTTTTCTCTACAGTGCTTAACTGTATATTTTTTTTTTCAAATCCCATCGGCGGAAAGGCTATTATTGACCCTAACCTTTTCCTAAAGTTGTGATACTTTGAAAAAATAAAAATAATTTTAAGCTCATGGTGTTTTCCACGTGGCGATCAAGCTTAATATTATGAACTATCAACATTTAAAACAAATTAATTATTGGATGACAAAAAATAGGTAAATTAAAAACAAAATTAAACATATTTTTAAAAATGTTACGTTACGTTTTTTCTTTATTTTATATTATAAATCGAATAATTTAATTAATTTATAAGTATTTTTAATCGCAGAATTTTTTAAGGACATTTTGTCCTTATATATATCGAATCTCAAGGATTTTTAGGGAGAAAAAGTAATTTGAAAAAATAATGTTTCAAAAAAAGATAAATTTGATTTTTTATGCAAAAAAATATTATTAATATAAATCAAGATGGTAATTACACAAAGAGGGCGATATAAAATTTACATAAAAAAATTAAATTATTTGTCCCAAAAAAACCTGAGAAGCCAAATTTAAAACTAAAAATTAAATTTAAAATTTAAAATGTAATAATACATACCATACAATTTTCTCAAATCCTGAACAGTCAATATTTTGGCGGTGCTAGGCAAGGCCTGCCTTATTTTTAAATTCGTCTCTCCATCCAAGTTGGCCGTTTCAATGTAGCTCATTCCCAAGGGTTCGCTAAACAATTTAAAAATAACAATTGAAGTAACGTATCCTCATCTCTTCCAAAATTACTCGAAAAAACAATCTCGTAAAATGTACTGCAAGGAAATAGAAATTTGTTTAAAAAGACCTTTGCGTCTTTTAGACAAAATCTTTTCCATTAACCAGAGCCATCCATTCTTTAGACGGAATCAATGTATTTTTTAGGATTCTAGTAAGATTGTTAAAGGAGAAGAAACGAAAAGTCTTGCTTACTTCACAAAAATTTTATTGTCTAACCACGACGCCTTTCGGTTTTTTAAAAAATCATTATCAAGTGGTCTGGTAGACATTTAAGAATCATCTTTGAAACAAAGTCCAATAAAAAATAAAAAACATTTAAAAACATACAGATCAAAAATTAGTCAAATGGACATAAACACATAATTTTTATAAAATACAATTCAGAATTGTGGTTCAAGGACTTAACCCTGGAGAAATCTACAATTCATCCTAGTAAGATCTTGAGGCACTGTATGTATGACATATTATGTATGACATATTTTAATAGAGACCGTGTATGTATGAGATATTTTAGGAAAATAGCCTGTAAGGAAATAGAGATGCGACCAACTTATCAAAGTCAAATTTATTTTATTTAAAATTAAAGGAGGAAAATATCGGTCCTCTAGACTCTAGCATTGTTTAGAGAGTAAACTAACTATCCTTGTTAATTCATCAGCGTCAGAAAATAAAAAATAAAAGATTTTTCACAAAACGTATACTGGGTGTAATGGACAAACGTTCTGGTCTCGTCAGCTGGTCTCACGTAGAACTACCGATCCATTGTAAGTAACCCTAACCATTTCTGTGTTGGTATGAGGGAGAGCTCAATTAAACCAGCCGCCAATGTTTATAAATTTGACAAGCGCGCCCAGCTCTAGTTCCTCTAGACCTTGGAAGTAAGGAAGTCCCAGAGCGTTGCATATCGTCCTGGCTAGGCCAGGGCATTGACACAGCAGATGTTTTATGTTAACAAAGAATAAAACGCAACTTCAAAAGGGTAAAGTCAACCACGAACACCGGTGTTTCGGAAAAATGCATTTCCTTCTTCCTTATAGACCGCTGGACGTTTTCGTTCTGCCATGGACTTAGTTTCCTTGGTTCGCTGTCGTTTCACTCGTTAAATGAATAAATGAGTTTCATCTATTTTTCATTCTTTTTGATTTACCTTGTATCTTGTAGTCAGTTTGATTTACTGTAGTCAGGCAAGCCACGCTGAGGATGGAAATGCCGTTCTCCGAAACACCGGTGTCCGTGGTTGACTTTACCCCTAAGAAGTTGTCTTTTATACATTGTTAACTCATTGTTTTCGGTTCTCAACCGAAGCCGCGCCGAGGAGACGGTGGTAGCATGGTCTGGTTGAACTGTGACGAAATGTATTTCTTCGTTATAGACCGGTATACAGTATAGGTTTCCACCTAGTTTTCATTATTTCTGTGATATCTCATGCTCTCAAATTCGTCCTCACCCCAACAACTACGGCAATAGTCGTTTGACGGTATGTTTAGACGGGCGCTCCGAAGCGGCAGTGATCTGTAATAACCGAGGTCACGTTTATCATCATTTCCCGCCTGTACAGTGTTGCCAGACTTTTCTAACGACTTTTCTTCAACTAAGTGACAGAAACCCTTCATATCCTTCAAAACAGTAACGGATGGGTTGTCGACACCAAACCAAAAAAATACTTTATACCATGAAATTTTTTTTTAATAAAAATAAAGTACCGTAAAACGAGGTTACTTTGCGCCCCCTGGTCTTATTTTGCACCATTGTGAAAAAAAGTTATTGGATATTCCACATTAACAATCTGCGCATGCACCACAACGCCACGACGCGTGAATTATCCGTTCCGAATTTAACTTTTCAAAGACGCGGTAGTCGCAGTTTTCCGCTCAGTCGTTTCGAGTTAATACCAGAGTGAAGTGCAGCTTGAAATTCCTTTAAAATTTGACCTCGAAAAATTTGGTGTCTAGTGCAGTTATCGATTTCTATGCAATAAAAACCTAAAAAACCAATATTTTTAAATTTTTTATTCACCATTTTGAATATTTGAGGACAAGCTAACTAAATATTGGGTTTAGTTTGCGCCAACATATAAAACACCAATGTTTTTTTTAATATTTTATAAGGTGGGGCAAAGTAACCTCGGACTATGGGAAACTTTGCTGCACTTTTCAAGTTATCATCATATTTATAATACTAAGTATTTTGTAATAAAAATGTGTTTTTCATTTAAACCAAAAAAACATTTTTTATGGTATAATTTTTGGTTATTTCTTTGAATTTTTCGAATTAACTCAAAAAAGTGGAGCAAAGTAACCTCGTTTTACGGTATTTAAATTTACATAAATAAGTTAAGTTTGGTAAAATTATTGGAATACTTGCAAATATTTAACTTTGCCTCAAAATAGTTAAAGTCCTTTTTTTCCTAAAAGTTTCATTCAAATCGGTTTAGTAGTTTCTGGTCCTTCGTGACTCACATGAGTATGGCAGACTGAGTGACGACACGATATAGGGCTTATAAATTCGCGGGAGAAAAGAAATAAGTGGAAAAATGGGTATTATGATTTTGCTTCTTTGTGGAGGTTGTTAAGTTCAAAATTTTTATTAATAAAATTGATAGGTAATCATAGTAAACAATGGTAATGTGACCAATAAAAACTTCGAATTAAGTAACCCCCAAAAAGAAGCAAATACCTATTTTTCGAGTCATCTCCTTTCTCCCATGCAAGGAGGAAATAGGCACTGCACTCATTTACAGTGTTATTTCAAAAGAAACTTTTATTTTAATATTTTTCCTTGCTTTATACCGGAAAAATAAAAAAGTAACATAAAAAATACCTATTACGAAAGCTATTTACTTTTCAAAGAAAAGGAGTTCTATTTTTGTAACCATATTGTTTTGTCGATAATATATAAATTTAGAATATAAAATAACATGTGCCCTATAATAATATATAGGGCGTACAAAATTCGATGTTTTTGGAGGTTTCTAGGGGAAAATAGAAAAACTGATTCTCATGGTAATGAAATTACTGTATTTTGTTTAGCAAGCCGTTTGAAACTATGGGGAGTTTTTTAAAAGTCTGCATTTTGAGAGGGGTCTCGAGGGAGGTCAGTAAAATCATTTTGGTGTACATTTATTTTTTATAGATTTTTTTAAGAGGAATTCAATTGTTAAACTGAATTTAATCTTTCGCTTTTAGTTTTTGAGATATATTACATATAGTTGGTATTTGCTTTTGGAATGACCACTTTATTTCTTTACATTCTGTGTATTGTTTTAATTTTTTTGTTTTTATTTTATGTTTTAATTTGCCTAGTTATGTATACAGGGTGTTTCCTAATTGAATGTCAATATTTTTCGGGGTGATTATTGGGCCCATTTTAAGAAAAAAACTTCATATGAACATATGTCCTAAACGTCTTACCTTTTGAGATGTAGGGTGGTAAAATTTTCAAAAATAAATCATTTATTATTAATATCTACAATACCCCTTCAGAAAATTTAATGAAATTTGTCATATATTATGTACCATGAATCAAGAGGCATTTTTAGTGTATCACTGTTTTTTAAATTTCCATCAGTGGCGTTCGTACGTAATTTACAAGACATTGATGGCATGCCACTGATTTTTCCTGAAATAAAAATTATTTTTGAAATCCCCAATCATTTCTAACCAAAGTTGATCACTTGATTTTTTTCAATCCGATGCACGGCTTTCGCTTAAAAAAATAAAAACCGTTTCTCTGCATGATCATAACAATATCATCATGCAGGGACACGTAGACCCGTGCGTCGGACTAAAAAAATTCAAGAGATCAAATTTGCTCATAATTGAATACAGATTTAAAAAGTATAGTTCATTCCATAATATTTGGGATAACTTTTTGATAGTAATCAGCTGTTACCATAACAAATTGCATAGGCCACCGAAAAAAAATCGTCTAAAGTTATCCCAAAAATAATGATATGGACTTTACACTTCACTTGGTATTGTAGATATTAATAATAAATGATTTATTTTTGAACACTTTACCACCCTGTATCTCAAAAGGTAAGACGTTTAGGACATATGATCATATGAAGTGTTTTTCTTAAAATGGGCCCAAAAATCACCCCCATAAATATTGACATTCAATTAGGAAACAGCCTGTATATGTAGTAAAATACATATGTATGTAGTAAAATATATAATAGTAATAATAATAAATAGGTTTATTAGTAATCCAAAAGAAATATTACAAAAATTCAATAATTTTATTATAAACAATAAAGATTCAGCAAATGGACCACAAATAAACCAGTCCTCCGCAAGGTTTAAAACTGTTTGCGGGCTATTTATATATCAGCAAATTAAGAAACTATATAAATAAAAAGAGGTTAGAAAAAACTAAAAAATTAAAAATAATATAAAACATGACAAAAAGGGTCATTAGATAAAAAAAATCAACCTTTATGTTATATCTCAAAAAATAAAAGTGAGTGAAACTTTGGTAATCATTTTGAAATAATAAAACTTCTGGAAGCTTACAAAATTAAACTTGGATAAGGTAACAAAAGCCCAAAGATCAATGGAAAGACAAATGTTACATGTAAAGCTGACAGATAGAAAAAGCAATGAATGGATAAGAAACAAAACAAAAGTAAGGGATGTCAGAGGAGAGGTAGAAAAAATAAAATTTCAAACAGAAAGACGATCGATGGAACAAATGCATTGTAAACTGGAGACCTTTGGAAAATAAAAACAGTAGGGGAAGACCCGAGAAGACCCCCAAACATGCGGGGACTAGATGGATGAACACGGCGACAGAAAGAGAAGAGTGGAAGATATTGGGAAAGGACTGCGTCCAAAGATAGATAGAAGGACGCTAAATAGATAGATATATAGAGAATTGCTTCTGTGGTACATCTTAAATAAAATAATCAAGACATAGTGTTTCAATCTGTCATCGCTACCCTGCTTACCTGGATGAAATCATAAACAAATCGGCGGGGAAAAAAGTGTTGTTTATCACTCGCACTATGTCCCCAACTACAACGTCCATCCATCTGACATCCACCCATGCTTCACCTCTTAGTACGCTTACTTTTCTGTGGTTTGTTTCGTCATCGGCTCTGTGTCTTTTGAAATCTAACAAAAAAAAGTATTTTGTAAGTTTATTATTTGCGAATTATTAAAAGTGTTAAATTTTTATTTATCATTTATTCGAAAAATATTATTGTTTAATAATTATATTAATAATGTGGAAATAAATAATTATGCAGAAAAAAATATATAAACATGGTCAAAATTACACATGGTTTCGCAAATTCCATGTTTTTGGAAGGTTTCAGGTATGTGAAGGTATGTGTATGACATATTTTAAAGAATTTTTTTTTTAAATTTAAAAGTCTGCATTTTAGGAGGAGCCTATAACTTTTTTATTTATATACTTTTTTGTTTTGTTGTTTTTTAAAAAGCATCTAGCTGTTAGATTGATCTGTCACTTTTAGTTTATGAGATATTTCAAAATATCATTCTATAAAAAAATAAAAATTGTGTAATATCTCAAAAAAAAAGTTGCAGACGAAATTTAATTTTACAGTTAGATTCTTTATAAAAAAAACTATTACAGTATTTAAAAAAATTTATAAAATCGATTTTGGGCAACCCTGTACAGGGAGTTTTAGGTATAGATGGTTTTTGGGGGTTTTAGATGTTTCTAGCCAAGATAGATAAAAATAAGTAGACATGTCCTGAGCTCGATTTTCGAGACGTCTTTAAATATCAAAACCGTTTCTTGATAGAGTAGACGCGGCGAGAGTTGAAGCCACCCACGTCACGGCTGAGGGAGATCTACTGGCCGCGCATCTAGCTTGTGATTCGTTGCTTTGGAGATCCATAGGCGTAGTGTTTTACCGCTATAAATTATTATGTGTAATTTATTCTGCACGGCACTGTCCGACCGCAAGTAGCGCAGTTTTGCAGCTACGAGGGAATTTGGAAAAGTCTGCATTTTATCAACGTTTTGATATTTGAAGACTTCTCAAAAATCGAGCCCAGGGCATTTCTACGTATTTTTATCTATATTGGCTAGAAATACCTAAAACTCCCAAAAAACATCAAATTTGGCCCACCTTGTACATAAGAGAAATTATGACCATCGTAAAACGAAAAGAAAATCAGACAGAGGTACAGATACTCAAACCTAAAACTTATTTTGCAGTGAAAAATAGAAAACTGCAACGCACCCGAAAGAAAACAACATTCTTATTAGCTACGCAACATCAGGGACTGAAGTGGAATATCCGAACAAATGACGTGCGACCAAGTATATGAGAACAAAAAAGAAAGAGATAACTCAAAAAAGTTTTCGTGGCGGAAAAAAAGGTTTTGTTTTTCTCGTATTTTTCCGTTAGAAGTCGAAAGCTTAACCTCATAGGCAGTGTTGCCAGGTCCACAGAAATATTGCATGAGAAATATTCCGAGAAAGCATGAGATTTCAAGAAAAAATATGAGATGGCGGAATTGTCGCTGTTGTCTCTAGCATGGTGCTCATTCATTATTGCAGGCACAGAATACATATACGTATATATTTAGCTATATATTCTGTGTTGCAGTACGCATGTTTTTTTAGTGCATTAGGAACAAATTACAGGAAGAGTAAGTAAATTAAAGACAAATCTCGTTAGGTTTGACACTCGTCAGGTTTTTTATTGTTGCAATATATTTCCAAAATTCTCATGTCATAATAAGAATAATTTATTTTTGTCTCTGTAAGCTGAAAAGCATGAGATTTTGCGATAAAATAATGATAGCATGAGATTTGTTTGAAAAACATGAGATCTTGGCATCACTGCTCATAGGGAACCAAGATCCAATGGGAATGGACATCTAATATCTGTGTCGACAGTAAACTGTTTTGAACATATAAAACTCCTCAGAAAGTCAGAACTACTTGGTCAATATGACACCCGTGCACAGTTAAGTAACTGATTTTATCTTTAATCTTACGTTTATAGTGAGATAATAAAATCGTCCAGCTCCACAACTAGTGCCATCTACGAAAATTGGAGAGAAACTAGAACAACAGTAGGCTAATAATAAACTGCTATATCGATCGATGAAGAGAAATATTCAAGAACCAAGGGTTTCACATCGACCATGCAAGCAGTTTCTGAGGAGTCCCATGAGGACGAAACAGTTAACTGTCAACACTTATGAAGTGTCGATTAGATCTTGGAATACCATGAGGTTAAGCTTTCGCGCTACCCACGGAAACATACGAGAGAAACAAAACCTTTTTTACCCGATTAGCTTGTTCTTCCTTCTCAAAAAATAACTTTCAGTTATTGTACGTCAACAACATTTCAAAAGTCAGGTAATAAGGTTCTGGGATTGAAACCACGAATCACCTAACAAATCCGTGATTGAAACCCCCCAATGCTCAACTTAACATATACCCTTTATAGCAAACAATTTAATGTATTTTATTATAATCCCCCATTAAAACGATTGTGTTTCTGATTCCTGAGTAATTTTATGAGGCATTTCGAAAGCACCTTAATAGACGCCACGTGTCCCTAATTTTAATTTGTTTGAGTAACAGTATAATGAAAGTGCCACATATTTTATTTAACTCGTTATCCTTGTCAGAAAACAAAGCAAGATCCTTATCGAGGTCTTTAATCACATTTTTTGTACACCCACCTCGTCATAAAAATATCAAGCAAGTAAGTAAGTAACTAATTGTAATGCTGTTTGTTTAAAAATAATTGTGACAAAACAAAAAGTATAATATGAATACTTTTTATGGGTCTTGGTTTTTTCTAATTAAAAATTGATTTTTACAAAACAGTACCAAGCGCGGATATTGTCAACGAAAAAAATATTTGTGCATTTCTTGGGGGGGGGGGGGGTAATTATCGGTTAAGCCCTTTGTTTATTAACTAAAAGTGCATAGATTTTTTCTAGGGCTCAAATCCGCGCTTGGACCCCACCATACTGCAACTCGCTGCTTTTGTTGATAAACTGTATAGTTTTTGAAATATGAATTTTCAAAGTTTAGCCATTTTGGTCTTATGGTATTACCTACCCTAAACTTCGCTAAATGACGTTTTTGAAATCTTAACTTAAGATGTGGTTTTTTGCATCACTATGGCCCCACCATACTGCAACTCGGTGCTTTTGTTGATAAACTGTATAGTTTTTCAAATATAAATTTTCAAAAGTCTTATGGGATTGCCTACCCTAAACTTCACTAAATTACGTTTTTCCGAATCTTAACTCATGATGTGGCTTTTCGCATCTCTATGGCCCCATCATTCTGCAACTCGGTGCTTTTATTTATAAACTGCTTAGTTTTTGAAATATGAATTTTTAAAATTGGGCCATTATGGTCTTATGCGATGACCTACCCTGAAATTCGCTAAATGACGTTTTTTCTACACTTTACTTAATTTGTGATTTTTCCGCATCTGTATAGCCCCACCATACTGCAACTCGGTGCTTCTGTTGATAAACTGCTTAGTTTTTGAAATATGAATTTTCAAATTTCGACCATTTTGGTCTTAGAGCAATTCCCACAAGAACGCAACTGATCGAAATAAGGAAACACAAAAAATGCCTCTTAATAGTCTTAATTAATTGAAAGTGTGTTTCGGCAGGCATTAACTAGGTTAGATTAGAGACCCTGTATGTATGACATATTTTTACAAAAGAGAGATGCGACAAACCTTCAAAGTTACTGAAATTAAAATTTTTTGATTATGTTATTTTCTTGTCAAGTTCATTGGAGTTTACTAAAATAATTTAAATTATCAGCGATGAGTTTATTTTTATTTTCTTACGCTTATGAATTAACAAGGACAGAAGGTGCTTCTCTCTCTAAATATCGCTAGAGTATAAAGGACCGATATTTTAATCCTTTGATTTTGACCTAAATAAACTTGACTTTGAAGGGTTTGTCGCGCCTCTATATCTTGAAAATATGTCATACATACAGGTTCTCTCGGTTAGATGTGAGGGAACGGCAGTGCCTCGCCAAGTTCCCACTGCCGTACCATCATTTCTTGAAACATTTCATCCCATATTTAACCTATCTAAAACTCTACTTCGGAATGAGCTACGAATCTCAAACTTTGTACAGTCGTAGATCTTCATAGAGTTAACAACCCCTCCAAGTTTCATGGACTTCCATAAAGTAGAAAAGTAGTTACGAAATTTAAAAAAACGTCGAAATTGCCACTCACTGACTCAATCACTCATGTATAGATCATCAAAAGTCTACATGTTACAAAGCTGAAATTTTGCAGACTGATAGAAATTCTGACCAAACCCCTGGAAAAAATCAAAAACCCCAAAATTCCAATTTACTCCTTTCCCCTATACATGTAAATTTGTGTAAAATTAACATTACCCACTTCCAGAAACGCTAGAGAGCTAAGCATTGGAAAGCTGATATGAACTATGATAAAACAATGGAAAAAATTAAAAAACTACAGGAAAAAATTGAAAAACTACAGGAAAAAATTTAAAAACAAGAAAATTTTTATTTATTTCCCTCCCCTATACATGTAAAGTCTTGTAAAAGTAACATTGTCCACTTTCAGAAACGCTAGAGAGCTAAGCATTGGAAAGCTGATATGAACTATGATAAAACAATGGAAAAAATTAAAAAACCTCAAAATGTTAAGTAAGGCATTGCAAAAGTTTTGACAATATTCCGCATATTTTACTACTTTAAAAATTAAATATTATCCAATTCCTTAATAACAAAAACATTTCAATTAAAAAAAGCCAAGTACGCGAAAATGACATTCCGTAAAAATAATTGAGATTAAATTAAAGCCAAGTTCTCCAATACAAATTTCAAAATGACAGGTTCTTCTAAATTTCGTGTTGTGTCAGTTTCGTGTTGAGGGTGCGATATGTTCATATGAAATTTTTTTTAAATGGACCATTTATAAAAATTATACATACCTTCGATAATCTCCTTTATCGCTGAAACTGATAAAATAAAAATCAACGGCACCAAAGTAGTGTATTTGCCAGTAGGACTGATATCGGGAATCTGTTGAAGCAAGGCAATCATCAAAAAGAAAATGTTCGCCCATCTTCGGAATTGTTCAAAGAGGAACAGAGGCACAAACGTCAAAATGTTGTATTTTGCTGTAGAAATACGATTTTTGGCGAACTTGGGTTTTGGCGGTTGAGGACGGTTGATGAAGATCGTACGGATCTCGCCGAGGATTTCTTGGCTGCTGTTTTCGGTTTTTGTGTCCATTTCCAGGTGGACGGCCCCGTCAACCTGATCCTGAAATACAAAAAAAAATTATTTATTTCTACGGCAGAGCCATTATACAATAGTATACAAAGTATAATAAATATCAGATAGCAAACAAAACTTTATATCTTCACAAAAAAAACAAAATTGAACAAAATATAACATAACAAAAAAATTAAATAAATAGATCCATGACAGATCTGATACCTTCCTAGCCCCTTAGCACACTCCAAGTAAACTACATGCTATATGAACCTGAAAAACAGTTGTTTTTTGATTAAACCACAAATTTTTGATGCGATGCTCCGTTAAAAAGTTAGCATTTTTAAAACTTTTTAACTGTCAAAAATCTGATGAATTTTTAATACTATTTTACCTATTTTACCTTGTGTTACGGACAGAGTTGTGTCATTTAAAGAATATACAGAATTAAGAAATTATGCGCTACCACTTGTAGACAAATTTTTACCTTCCTAGCCCGCGCAGCAATGATTAGAATGAAAGCAATGATTAGAAAGAATTTGAAAATCTGAGAAGGGCGTTTTTTAAAGATGTTTTTTTAAATCAGTATTGTTAAAGCTTAAACTTTATTAATTAACAAAAGGCTCCTAATAGCTATTTGCTGTTTTTAGTAGAGAAGCAGTTTTATGAGAACATGCCCTTTTTTTGTAATCGTCCGAAACACCTCTAATTTGTACCGTAGCATTGAGTAAATAACCCATACAGAGGAGCCACCGGCGAGCTTAACCATATTGAGGGGCAGATGGCGCTGAAATAAATTCGTCTGGGACGCAATATTCAGAGGGGCGAGGGCCAAAACATCAAAACACAAAATGTCGAAAGTACAAAATGTCGAAAACAAAATATCGAAATTTAAAATGTCGAAACTACAAAATGTCGAAATTACAAATTGTCGAAATTACAAAATGTCGAAATTACAAAATGTCGAAATCACAAAATGTCGAAATTACAAAATGTCGAAATTACAAAATGTCGAAATTACAAAATGTCGAATTACAAAATGTCGAAATTACAAAAAATTAGCAGTGTTGTAGTTTAGTTTGGATAGGTTCGGTTCGTTTCGGATTCACACCCTCTAGGATCCTGGGAAAGAAGTCAGGAAAGTTTTTTTTTGAAAAAAATTGTTGGTTCAGTTTGCTTTGGTTCGGTTCACTTCGGTTCGGTTCGGCTAGATTTGATTAGGTTTCGTCAGGTTAGGTTTTTGAAACTTTCTATTTTCATGTGGTTAGGTCAGATTAGGTTTAGTTAGATTAGGTTAGGTAACGTCAGGGTCGGGTTAGGTTAAGGTTTAGAAATTTTCTATTTTTGATTTTCGATATTCGCTAATTTCGATATTTTGTGTGTTCGACATTTTGTAATTTCGACATTTTATAATTTCCATATTTTGTAATTATGACATTTTGTAATTTCGACATTTTGTAATTTCGACATTTTGTAATTTCGACATTTTGTAATTTCGATATTTTGTAACTTCGACATTTTGTAATTTCGACATTTTGTAACTTCTGTTAGCTCCCGCTAAATTTTGCGGTTGTTTTTACTTTTTAAAAACCACACAATTGGATGACGGACAGAGTACATGTTTCGCGCATTTTGACATGCGCACCAAGAATCAGTGAGATCCTCTTCTACCGCCTCGAGAAAACAGCGTGTTAATCTACTTTCTCCAACTACTTCAAATTTCTACACTTGAAAGTGCTCGATTTTGGTGTACTGAAGCATAGAACTAGAAACTTCAGCCCTTCAGCTACGTGGTGACATCATTAGATCCAGAAAGGGGCCCCTGGAACGTGGAGAAATTGGCTGCAAACTGGTGAGTGCTTTGTTTCTGATTTCCGTTGTGTGGTACCAGCAAGTAACTATGGACCTTTTGATTATTTCGTGATTTCGTATCAATATATTTATGTTTGTTCGCGCTTTCATTAATAAAATATATACAGTCCACTGCAGTTATCGTTTTTCTATCTGCGGGCATACATAAGTGTTCCTTCGACCCGAATTATTTAAATTTACTCCATACGACGGTATTAATAAGTCGGCCATTTTCACACGGCGACCACACGGCCTTGAATTTGCCAATCGTTTGACCTTCGGTTTCGGCGCAGTTCACCTGTTTTCGGTCCGCTGCTATGGTAACGCAGGGTCTACCGCGTGGTCACTTCAGTAAACAAAAATCGAGAATCAATCAAAACAAACAACATTTCTCATTTCTGTGATTAGATGTGTTCCATATCATTTCGATATTTAAAACAATTTTCATCAATTGCGATAAATTAGTGCATATTTTCGACAATTCGTCATTTTTCTATTTCAGAAGCATTAATTTAGCGTTAATTGTATATTTACCGACAATTTCGTCATTTCAAAGGTAAAATCATGTCTATCAAAAAAGCCGTGCAAAAACGCAAAGGTTTTTTATCTGCGATCACCGAGTGTTATGTGTTTTCACAAACCGCGGCAACGGACGCAAAAGCGAGAAACGAGTTTCAAGTGAGGTATTCCGATTTGGATGAAACCTTCGATAAATGCATGTTGGCACATAATGATGTCATTATGATGATAGACGACTCGGACGACGAGGAGTTTAAAACGCAAGATGCGATCCTTTCAGAAGCTCGTAAATATTTTTATGCGTGTAAGGGGGTTTACTCTGAAATATTTCCGGTTGAGGCTCTATCCTTTTCGCGATCATATGTTCGTCAAAACGAATCTGAAACTCCAAAACTCAAAGAGTTAGGTATTCCCATATTTCGAGGTGATAAAAACTTATGGCCAAGCTTTTTCGATCTTTTTAATAACATTATAGATCAAAATCAAAGTCTAAGTAACGTCCGAAAACTTCAATATTTATTTTCATATCTCGAGGATGAGCCTCTAAAATTGATATCAGGGATTAGCTTATCTGATCAAAATTATAAAATTGCTTACGACAAATTAGTCAATAGATATCAAAACAAGCGAGACCTCGCAAATGATGCTTTAAGCACAATTATGAACTCTACATTAAAAAACGAGTTAGCTAAAGAATTGCGTAATTTAATTGACACCTTTTCAGAATCCCTAGAAATTTTAAAATCACTTAGCTTTGACGTTGACAGTTGGGACTTTATTATTTTTTTCATTTTGTTAGAAAAATTGGATATTCCGACGCGTTCAAATTTCGAAATGAGTCACGCCAATACTAATACCGAAATTCCCACTTTTCAGTCACTTTTTCAATTTCTAGAAAAAAGATGTAAAGTTTTGGAATCACTTCCTCAATCAACAGCACCCAAAAGGGGGCCTACCTATCAAAAATCAAATTCTATGCAAAATCAGTTTGGGCAAAGCCTACCTATCAAAAATCAAATTCTATGCCAAATCAGTTTGGGCAAAAGCCTACCTATAAATCATCCAATTCGCCTTTTATAGGACTGGCCGGCACCTCAACTAATTCAAGTACGGGAATAAAGTGTTTCCGGTGTAATCAAGGTCACGTGCTTTCGAAATGTCAAACATTTCTTGACCTCTCACCTATCGAGCGCCTATCTTTCATCAAGCAGAAAAAATTGTGTCTAGCGTGTTTTCATCTCTCGCATGGGGTAGACACGTGCAAATCAAAATATTCATGCAGGACTTGCAATAGTAAAAGGCACCACACTTTAACTCATATCTTAGAAACTAATAAAGAGTCTGGAAGCCAAGATACTAGTCCTGTCATTCACACACCACCTGTCAATAATCTTCATGTGTCATTAAATACCTCAGGACCTACAGGTACCTTTCTTTTATGCACCGCCATAATAGATGTTATGGACGGTTGCGGAAATTTTCAACCTGTAAGGGCACTGCTTGATTCAGGATCACAGACAGGATTCATCAGTGAAAAGTGTATTCAGCGTCTTAATCTTCCTAGGCGAAGTTACACCACTGAAATATTCGGATTAAATCAAATGTCTTCTTTTACTTCCAAAGGGCTCGTTCAATGTCACATTAAGCCACAAGGACAGGTCACTCCTTTACTTAATTTCGAAGCAATTGTTGTTCCACAACTATGTTCCAATATGCCTACATTCACTTTGAACGATAATCAGTGGAAACACTTGAAAACCTTAAACTTGCCGACCCATCTTATTTCAAATCTAGACCTGTGGACCTAGTTATTGGTTGCGAGCTATTCGCACAGATATTCAAGGAGGGCAGGGTTCTTGGACAAATAGGGCAACCTTCAGCCCTTGAAACCATCTTTGGCTGGGTCGTCATGGGAAGAGTGGACGAAGTAGGTAGTCTTACGGAACGAACCAGTTGTTTTTTAACGAGTCATTCACCTCCTTTGGAGGTCATTATCCCTAGGTTTTGGGAAATCGAACATTTGCCTAAAAAACAAATCTTATCAAAGGAAAAAAAACAAGCGGAATCAATTTTTACTGCGAGTGTCGTACGACAACCGAGCGGTAGATTCATGGTAGATCTTCCGTTTAAAGATAAAATAAACCCTGACCTAGAAAATAGATTACTCAAAAATCCTGATCTGTACACTGCCTATTCTAGTTTCATGCAAGACTATATCGATTATAATCATATGAGTCTAGTTTTATCTAGTCAACCAAAAGTCGACGTATCATGTGTTTTGGCACATCATTGCGTACTAAAGCCGGAAAGCTTAAGTACAAAATTAAGGGTAGTCTGGGATTGTTCGGCCGTCACCCCAAAGAATATTAGTCTCAATGACACGTTGTTATCTGGACCGAAACTTCAAAAAGATATTGCTTCTTTACTCCTTACGTTTCGTCTTAATCCTATTGCCTACATTGCTGATATCAAACAGATGTTCCGTCAAGTCCTTGTCAATCCTTATCACCGTCCTTATCAAAGGATATTGTGGAGGTTTTCTCCACAGGACCCACTTTTAGTGTGGGAACTTTCTACTGTCACTTTTGGCATGACATGCTCACCTTTTCTAGCCATGCGTACATTAAATGAGCTGGCAGAGAGAGAAAAGGAACGTTTTCCTATGGCTAGTAGAGTTCTAAAAACGTCAATTTACATCGACGATATCTTGGGAACTAGCCCTTCGCTTTCTAAAGCCCTTTCCCTTCAGACGGAACTCAATGATTTGTTGAAGTCGGGAGGATTTGAACTTAAAAAATGGGCAAGCAATTGTCCTGAGTTATTGGCAACATTGCCAGAATCCGATCGTCAAATGCCTCTCTCTTTTGACAAGGAGGAACCACACTTTATCAAAGTTTTAGGACTTCAATGGCATCCAAAAAACGACATTTTTTCTTATCAGTGCCGAATGAAGGACAAACCCCCAACTAAACGTTCTATTTCATCTATCATAGGAACAATCTTCGATCCCTTAGGTTTTCTTTGTCCCTTGTTGCTACAAGCAAAATTTATTTTGCAACAGTTATGGATATCGAAAATAGGCTGGGACGAAGAACCAGATTCTTCTATCATCGACTCTTGGAACAAACTTCGTTCTGAATTCCCGCTTCTTTCCAATTTTCAATTACCCCGACAAATCAAACTGTCTAAAACCAATACCTGTCAAATCATCGGCTTCTGTGACGCTTCAATTCGAGGCTACGCAGGCGTCGTCTACTTTCGTGTAGAAGAGGAAAACAATATATCTGTTTCTCTCATATCTGCAAAATCTAGGGTCGCGCCTATAAAGTCACAAACTTTGGCTAGGCTAGAACTCCTAGGCGCATTTCTTTTAAGCGAATTAATTGACTTCGTCTTATCTAGCTATGAAGGAAAATTAACTTTTACAAATATCGTTACTTTCTGCGATTCGCAAGTCGTATTGCACTGGCTTTCATCCCCTCCTAATCGCTGGCAAACCTTTGTTGGAAATCGAGTCAGTAGAATCCAAGAAATCATTCCCTCAAACTCATGGCGCTACATTCCTTCTGCTTTAAATGCAGCCGATACTGCGTCACGAGGGGCCACCCCCTCACACCTCATTTCACATGACATGTGGTGGAACGCACCGTCGTTTTTGTGGTCTCCCGAAAACGAATGGCCCGATTTTCATAAACCAAAAATGCCGATTGATTTCGGAGATATTAATCTGGCGGAAAAGCCAAAGGTATGTTGCAATGCGATAATTGACGTTAACTTATTAGATCAGCTTCTTATCAAATATTCATCTATATCAAAAATTCAACGTATCATTTGTTATGTCCTTCGAATAGTTAACCTATTTCAAAACCATTCCTATCAAAAACCCACTAATCTACCGGACCAAAAAAATTTTTTTTAAAATATTGTTTTTCCTACCACCGGTGAGATGCAAAGTGCGTTATACCTTCTTATCAAACGCGTTCAAGGTTCTTGCTTTTCTGAGCTTTTTTCCGCGTTATCTAAGGATAAACCAATACCGAAACCTTTTCGAAAACTTTCACCTTTTCTTGATGAAAATAATATCATTAGAGTCGGTGGCAGATTACAAAAATCTGACCTTTTGTCTTATTCTGCAAAACACCCCGTCTTACTTTCGAGTAACCATCGTTTAACTACTCTTCTTATCGAGTCCACTCATCGACAATACCTTCATCCTGGGTTTAAAACATTACATAATCTGCTTTTACAGCAATTTTGGATATTATCTGCAAGACGGGCAATTCAAAGAACCATATCCAAGTGTTTGCAATGTTTTAGAATCAACCCTAAACCCTATAGACCGCCCATAATGAGTTCACTTTCCGCTCATCGAATCAATCAACTTAAACCTTTTTCGAGTATAGCTATCGACTTTTGTGGACCTTTCTTTGTGATTCCTCATCGTTACCGTGGTTGTAAAGCTTTCAAATCATATGTCTGTGTGTTTGTCTGTACGGCCACACATTGCGTGCATTTGGAATTAACCATGGAACTGTCCACCGAAGGGTTTGTAGGTGCATTCCATCGATTCATTTCCAGACGTGGAAGCGTGACGCAATGCTGGTCAGATCAGGGCAGTAATTTTATAGGGTTTCGTAAGCAATTACTTAATTACGCAAGAAGTGCGTCCACCAGACTTTCTATTCGTTGGCATCTGGGACCTCCTCTCAGTCCACATTTCAATGGCCTGGCAGAAGCTGGCGTCAAAAGTTTTAAAACTCACTTTGTTCGAGTAGTAGGCAACCAGAAGTTGTCCATCATGGAAATGTCCACCCTTACATGTCGCATAGAAGCCGTACTTAATAGTCGCCCTTTATCTCCTGCCTCTTCAGACCCACACGATCTTCAACCTCTTACCCCTGGGCATTTTTTGACCCTTGAACCCCTTAATTCAGAAATTCCGGAGTCAGATTTGTCCGAGGTTGCCCTAAATCGGCTCTCGAGATGGCAACTAATCCAAAAACTACATAATGATTTTTGGAAACGGTATTCTGTAGAGTATTTGCATACGCTACAACAGCGACACAAGTGGGCTGATTCGTCCCCAAATATCAAATTAAATGATTTGGTTATCATAACGAGTGATCACATCCAATCACCTTTGAAATGGCCAGTCGGTCGGGTTCTCGAATTGCATCCCGGCGGAGACGGTCAAGTGCGTGTAGCGACGGTACGAACGGCTACCGGTGTTTACAAGCGGCCAGTTGTAAAACTGTGCCTCTTGCCGAATTAAAAGTAATTTTAATTTTTTTCTACCTATTGAAGTCAATTATTACAATAGGTAATTCTTTATTATTATTATTTTTTTAATTTTGTTTGTTGTTTTGCCTTTTTCGGGTTTTCGTTATCTCTAAATAAACTTACGCTAATTTTCTGTTTTTCATTCATTTATATTTATCGGTCGATCATTTTTTCTTATATCTATATCTGTCCGGTTGCTATTCTGGAATTGTGTGTTTTGGAGGGCAGTTATGTTAGCTCCCGCTAAAGTTCGCGGTTGTTTTTACTTTTTTAAAACCACACAATTGGATGACGGACAGAGTACATGTTTCGCGCATTTTGACATGCGCACCAAGAATCAGTGAGATCCTTTTCTACCGCCTCGAGAAAATGGCGTGTTAGTCTACTTTCTCCAACTATTTCAAATTTCTACACTTGAAAGTGCTCGATTTTGGTGTACTGAAGCATAGAACTAGAAACTTCAGCCCTTCAGCTACGTGGTGACATCATTAGATCAAGACAGGGGCCCCTGGAACGTGGAGAAATTGGCTGCAAACTGGTGAGTGCTTTGTTTCTGATTTCCGTTGTGTGGTAACAGCATTTAACCTATGGACCTTTGATTATTTCGTGCTTTCGTATCAATATATTTATGTTTGTTCGCGCTTTCATTGAATAAAATATATACAGTCCACTGCAGTTATCGTTTTTCTAATTGCGGGCATACAACTTCGACATTTTGTAATTTCGACATTTTGTACTTTCCACATTCTGTCTTTCGATGTTCCGCCGCTACTATGATCTAATGGCATTTGTATGATAGGCATGGGCCTCGGAACTCGCACATGTAACTAAATCGTACTAGCAGTCCCTGAATATTGCGTACCAGATGAATTTCTTTCTGCGCCATCTGCCCCTCAATATGGTAAAGCTCGCCGGTGACTCCTCTATATGGGTTATTTACTCAATGACCGTAGAAAAGTAGTAAATGAGAATTTAGTTTTCGCAAGTGTTTAAAATGCAGTTGTTTTTTTTTAAATAAAATTTAAAGTGCTGATTTTTTAAAACAAATTTTGAAATTCTTTAAAATATTCATTTTAACCCTAACCCAATCTGTCGATATTACTAGATTATAGGGTTTAAAAAAATTCAGGTCAAAAATAAAACCTTAACAGGGTTTTTGTACTTGCGTGGTTAATAACTTGCGCGGTAATGGGCTGCGCGGTTTATTATCTTACGCGGTTAAAATTTTGCAAAGTATTTTTGGCGCCGTTATGGGCTGAACCGTTTTTTATTTTGCGGTAAAAACCTTGTTTGCGCTATATTTTTGTTGTTGCGCGGTTTTTGACCGTGTGCAGTATTTTTAGGTCGGTATTGTGCTGCGCGATTATATCATGTCCTGTATATTTTGCACATTTAAGACCGCAACTCAGTGACAATAATAATCAGTAGCGTTTTTTTTTTAGACATTTTCGACATATTTTATTTATGAATCAAAACGTAAAATAGCATACATTCATGGGGTGTCGCCCCCCCCCTTCTACAAAACTGTCTCGGCCCCCCCTCCAAAGATTTTTTCTAAATACGCCACTGATAATAATAATTAGTGTATTTAATCTTACATGATAAAAACAGACAATATTTAGTGTTGTAGCTTACAAATTTTAAAAACAATTAGTTTTTATAACATCTTCTAAATAAAGAAGAATAGGATAAACTGTAGTTACTGTAATCGTCTAAAACACACCAGAAACCGTCCCAATCACTTAAAATTAATGTTTCCGACGGTTACATTTTGTTTCGGACAATTACGTTTCTCAACATTTTAGGTTGCTACAAGTTTGCTAATTGTAATTTAAGGATTTTTTGAAGGTTTAGCAAATTTGTTTGCCGAGGCCTTTTGCCTAAATAGCGATTTTTTTGTTTAATTCGCGCACTATCAAAGAAATTATGGGTGTATTTATTTTAGCAATCTATAGTCGTGGCATATGTCCGATACTGACTTATTACCCGAGCATTGCATTAATATGCGATTTTCACACATTTTTCTCAACAATTTGTATTATAACCAAAACTTTGAAGGAGCTTTCGTTTCAGAGATATTTACAAAAATTGTTCTCAAGGCTGATATAGCATGGAGTTCACAAGGATTATTCCAATGGGATAAGAAGGTATCAGATCGGTGAACTATTTATTTATTTTTTAAAGAACACCGCACCTGTTTACACAGGCCTTATGAGAAAAGCGTGCCGTTTTTGAGATATAAAGGGTCAAAATTCCTTAATTGGTCGTTTTTGTTTTCTAATAATAATAACTCTTACATCTTGATTGAAAAAAATTCATTGATCATAAAAATTACTTAAAGGCCTAAAGACAAAGTCACTTATAATTTCATACTTTTCAATTCATTAGCTAATATCTGGGGGTAGTCAAAAAAATTAACTTTTTTATATCAGCACTACAACCGAATTTTAAAACTAGCACATTATAAAAAAAAAATTCCACGTTTGTTAGCACATTATATTTTGGCATGAATTAATAGTTTTATACCATATTGGAAGAAAAAAGTTATTTTTTGATTGGTCCTACTTTTATAGATATTAATTTTTTAATGGCAGATTTATGTTCCTAATAAATACAATTGACTTCAGCTGTTTTAAACCATTTTTTGAAAGACAAAAATTAATTTACCAAACATTTTAAATTAAAACACAACATAACGAATATTTTAAACACATAAAAGAAATGCTATAGAATTTGAGAGATTCCCCGTATATTATCTAATTAGCTTGTCTAACGAACTGTCACGATCAGCTGTTTTCCGATCCAAGATGGTCGCCATGGGACAAACAAAGCGTTTTCCCATAAGCCGCAATGTTAACAAAAACGTAATTTTTAAAAAAAGTGAAACGATTTAACTTACAACAAAGATGCTGTTTTAAGTATTGAACCTTTGTATACATGGGAAAAATGCGTTTTTCTTAAAAAAAATCAATTGAAGCCAGTAAATCTCAAATAAAAGGGACCATGTTTTGTTCAAAAGTCAGGTTATGTTTTTATTTACTTTTGTTTTTTTTTTACTTTTTTTCCAGTTTTTTACTCAGTTTGAATCATTATTATTAGTTTCTGTGCTGTTATGAATTGTGGCAGCTGGGGAGAGCTTGATAATGTTAGTTTTGATGGAATGCCAAGTATTTTGACCTTAAAAAATCATCTTGATTTAAATGAATTAGGTATCAGCTCAAAGAAGGGAAAAGAAAGTAGATAAGTGCTCTATTACCTGACTAAACAGAGGATAAATTGAAATATTCGAGAGTTTTTTGTCAGGTTTGTTTTGGATAAATGTGTAACTGCCATTTTGGCAACATTTTCAATTGGGATCTTTTTTTGTGCTTGAGTGGACCTTTTGCAGGAGTGTAACATAGAATTGTGTTAAACTGTAAGAAATATTTCACTATGATTTTTTTACTATTTTAGGCAAGCAACTTTCAAAACTAGAATACAGCAATGATCATGACTGGGTCTCTCCTGAATGGATTATTGTTTCAAAACGGTTGAAAAATTTTAAAAATGATGGTTGAAAAAAGGGTCCAGAGAAGAAAGAAAAGGAAAACAATATGATGTTAAAGTGTGAATAATGAGCTGAACCAAATTTGTGCACCATCCTACAGAACTCTTAAATAAACTTTTGGTAGTGTAGCATCCTGTATAGTGTCGAGTGAAGTCCTGTATCATCAAAGTTTCTTTTTCTTTAATAAATATTTATTTTACAGACCTCAGAACAGTTTAGAATAAACTGGTGAATTTGACAATCTCCCTAACTCAAACCTCTTTTTATCTTAAACTATTTTGGTGCAAATTTTCCTTTATTTCCATGCTTTTTGACACCTAAAACTTGTAGACCGTAAAATTTGTATAGTATCTGACTGGACCTACTGCAAGTCCTGTTGTAAAATTTCTACGGTACTGTTCTGAGCTTATTACCAAAAAAATTTTTTTATGGCATCATTAATAATAGATGGAAAAAAAAGTCATCTTTGTTGACTTTGATGACCACAAGAAAAACAAATAAGTTCTCTCAGATATTTTTTTCAATTTCTCTCAAAAAAACTTGGGTTCTTATACTCCTAATGGGTCATATGCTGTTACGCCCAATTGTAGAGTAGAGTATATATTTATTTGCATAAACTTTTAGATACATAATTGAGCAAATATTGTTACAAAAAAACAGTAATAAAAGTAATATTAACAGTAGTAATACAACAGCGAATATTGTACTGTTGTAAAATTTGAACAGTACTTACTGTTGTGAGCTGATGAACCTTAGGTTTGACCATACTTAAGCCCTATGTATTATAGTTCATGTAAAATCATATGGTGATGTAAGGTGTGTGAGGCCAATGACAAGGAAAAACTGTATTTTAATTTTGCAAGTTTTTTTTTTATATAATGTTTACTTATATTTTTTTAAATAAACATATTTTGTAAAGTACTTATTAGAAGTTTGCTTGACCAACCTCGGTTGGAACTCATATGTGCATATTGATCTGTTGGACTGACCTACCTATAAGTTGTGCCTCTTTTCAATGTCACTACTGGAGGGTTAAAACAATTAAACTTTGTCTAAACCTAAAAATCATAGTGAAATATTTTTAACAGTTTAACGCTATAGAAGGCCTATTACTTAGCAAAAGGTTTAGTCAAGTACAACAAAAGATCCTAATAGAAAACCTGAATCTGATGAGAAAAGTTTAGTCTGTTTCAATTCCGTCTCTGTTAAGTGAGCCTTGAAGTGAGGTCTTTGAATAGAACTACTTTCCCCTACCTTGGGCTGATAGTTCATTGATTCATTGGTCAAAAAAACTTCAAAAACCTTTGGGGGCCCGATACCTTAGGGGGGCCCCCAGAGGTCTTATGATGTACTTTATGCTATTTTTTCTGTTTATTCATGAAATATATGGAAAATATCTAAAAAAATATGTGGTTTGGGGGGGTCCGGGCCCCTAGCCACCCCGCCCCCTTGGTGCGCCCATGTAATAATTCAAAATAAGTGAAAAAACTAGAAAAAAAGTTTTAAAAAAAACAAAATAAACAAAAACATAACCTACTTTTTTGATGAAAACATGGTCCCTTTTATTTCAGATTTTCTCGCTTTAGTTTAATATTTTTAAGAAAAACGCTTTTTTCCCATATGCACAAAGGATCTGTTCTTAAAACTGATTAATTTTTGAGACTAAAGCTCTTGTCGTTTTTGTAAAATTTACGTTTTTGTTAACATTACGGCATATGGGAAATCGGTTTGTCTGTCCTATGGAAGACATCTTGGATTTGATCATATGTTTTGTTAGACAGCCCTATGAATTGAAAATAATGAAATTGTGTCTTTGTCTTTAAGCCTTTACTAAGTATTTTTTATTATTATTAATTTTTTGACCGTTTATATATCAAAAACTGTACATAGAAAAACTTAACTTTACTTACATTTTTGCGAGGGGTGAACAGTTCTCACAATCGGTGTACACATTTCTCACAATCTGTTCACAATCTTTACACAATCCCTCCCAATCACCCACAATCTGTCATAATCTCTCACAATCCTTCACAATCTTACCACAATCCTTCACAATCTTACCACAATCCCTCACAATCTTTACACAATCCCTCACAATCTTAGCAAAAGATTGTGGATTTTCACAATCGGCGTACACATTTTGGGGTTAGCTGGTCAGTAGTCAGTAGCAGGGCCGGTAACGGTAAATGAAGAGGGCGGCAAAGGAAACTATAGACATGATGACCTTTTTTGTTTTTTTGGTCGCAAGAATTTTTGATGGGACGGTGCCCACCCCGCCCCTTCAGGCACGCTACGCCGCTGCACAGTCCTCCACCATCCCTAACAAGCTTGCCACAATCCCTCACAATCTTGCCACAATCTCTCACAATCTTAGCAAAAGATTGTGGATTTTCACAATCGGTGTACACATTTTGGGTTAGCTGTTCACCCCTCGCATTTTTGTTAGTTACATAGCATACTATAACATACTAAAATTATAGCCAATTCCACTGAGACAAAAATTTCCCATAAGGCCTGTGTGAACGGGTGTTTTTTATGCACGAAACAGGATTTTTTCAGCAAGAATTTTTCACGCTTGTTTCCGGCCGCACCAAACAGACCCAAAGCAAATTGCCAGCGATTGTTGACCCTTTCACGCTTATCGAATTTTCTATAGAGAGAACTCAACTCACATTTATTAATTTTTACAACACTCAACACAAAACCACTCAACAGTAAAAATGAAATATACTTACCATTTTTTCTGAATAAAATATGATAATACTATAAAAAAAAGTTACACATTATTTTCTAGGTTAATAAAGGTCTATTTTTATAAAAATAAGAATTTGCCTTATCTTTACAGTGTTAGCAATAAACAAAATTTGATTAATCAAAAATCAAGTAGCCTGTAAATTTTATATGTACAGAGATATTTAGGATCATTTTTTAAATAAACATACATTTCAGTATCAAAATCCTATTAAAAATTTTTGAGATTAAAAAATAAAATAATTGACATTTTTAGCTTTGGCAAGCTCTCACATACTTTCATTGTTTTAGGAAAGTTTAAGAAGAAGGGAAACACATATATACCATATATTTTTTTAAGTAATTTTTATGTTTTATGTTTTGTCAATATTTAAACCAGATACACAATATTCCAAAAAATTTCCAACAATAGAAATGAATGCAGAAATAGTGGAAAAATATTCAATCACCAACTTGATACACAACAGACAATTCAGAGAAAAAAGCAGTCATCTTTGTAACATAATAATTTTGCTAATAAATTTGTTAATGGTTATATGCATGATTTACTGATAAAAAATTATAAAAATATCATTATTATTTTTCTCAGAAATAAAAACTACAAAATTTATCTTTATTATTAATTCAAATTTTGTAGCTATTCCACAGAAAATCATTAGATTTTCGTCTGTTTTCTGCGCTATTACTAAAGCTAGATAATAGATCTCTCCTCCTCATTTCAAAATAGCCAAATTTCATTCTTTTATCTAACATTTTTTAGGATAAATGCATATTACCCCTACTTAGTTCTAAAAAAGAAGTAATTTTTTTAGACCATTGCAAAATCATTTTATTTTGAAATTCATTTCATAATAATTAGAGTTTGTGTTTTAAAGTAAAAAAGAAGAGGTTTATTGAAAATTGAAAGATTTTAAGGGGTCAAACCATACATTTATGTAAAATCAAAAAGGGTACTTTTCTGACCATCTATGATACTTATGAGTTATTTTTGACCAGTACCTAGTATTTTTTTTAATTTTTGACAATTAAATAAAAACTGTCAATTTTGCCCAAACATATTTAAAAAAAAATATCTTCAAATCTGCTTACACTAGAATAATAATTTAAAATTTAGGCATCTGAGGGCACGGCAGTGCGTCGCCAAGTTCGCGCGCCGTACCATCTTTTCTTGAAAAATTTTAGCCGATATTTGAGCTATATAAAACTCTACTTCGGAATGAGCTACGAATCTCAAACTTTGCACAGTCGTAGATGTTCATGGAGTTAACAACCCCTCCAAGTTTCATCGAATTCCATAAAGTAGTAAAGTAGTTACTAAATTTCAAAAAACGTCGAAATTGACACTTACTCACTCACTCACTCATGATAACATGATCATCAAAATTCTACTGTACTTCCAGACACGCTACAAAGCTGAAATTTGGCAACCTGATAGAAATTATGACCAAACCCCTCGAAAAAATCAAAAAACCCCAAAATTCTAATTTACTCCCCTCCCCTACACATGTAAAGTTATGTAAAAGAAATGCTAGAGCGCTGAGATTTGGCAGACTGCTAGGAACTATGATAAAACTATAGGAAAAAATTCTACTTCTACTGTACTTCCAGACACGCTACAAAGCTGAAATTTGGCAGACTGATAGAAATTATGACCAAACCCCTCGAAAAAATCAAAAAACAACAAAATTCTAATTTACTTCCCTCCCCTATAAATGTAAAGTTATGTAAAATTAACTTTGCCCACTTCCAGAAACGCTAGAGAGCTGAGACTTTTAAGGCACCATGATAAAACTATAGAAAAAAATTTAAAAACATCCAAATTTTAATTTACTTTCCTCCCCTATAAATGTAAAGATATGTAAAATTAACATTGCCTACTTTTAGGAACACTAGAGAGCTGAGCTTTAGAAGGCTGATAGAAACTATGATAAAACCATAGTAAAATATAAAAAAAAAGCTAAAAATGTTTAATAAGGCATTGCAAAAGTTTTGAACAATATTCTGCATATTTTACTACTTTAAAACTGAAATATTATCCAAATCCTTTAAAAAAGGAGTGAAATCATAACAAAAACATTTCATGTAAAAAAAAGCCAAGTACATGAAAGTGGTATTCCGTAAAAAGAATTGAGATAAAAGTAAAGCCAAGTTCTCCAATACAAATTTCAAAATAAATGGTTCTTACTTAAAAATCAAAATTTTTTAAAAAACATAAGGAAATATCTATTTTTTTTTTACAGTTTTTAATGTTTAAAGAGGCAACAGTAGTAAAGTTAACGCTGTTATTTTTTTATTTAAAAGGTCTAGGTTATTATTATCTTATTTTTTTTTTAATTTCTGATAAACTGTTTTAAAAATTGGACAGGAAAGTAGATATTTAAAGTGGGTATCTTTTAAAGTAGCGATAGGTAAATCACCATTCTGGTGTAGGTAGTTCTTGAGATGTCTTTTATATATAACTTATAATATATTTAGGAAAACATGGTAGTTTCTTTATTTTCTATAATTAATTACAAGAAAAACTATTTATAAAATTAATCTACAATTTTGTACTTAGGTAATGTCATGTCGCCTGGAAAGCCTAGAATTTCAGAGAGCTTTAACAACTGCTAAAGAAAATCTTTTAATAAATTATGAAGATTAAGCCATGCGGTGTTGCCCAACAATGCACTGTTTCTTTGTATTCTACAAATGTAGGAAAAATAAGGTGACATTAAAAAAGTGGGTGAGTGTACTTTTTATATTTTCCATCGCCAAAAGGTTCATGTATTAAAACTTATCAAAATCAGAGAGGATTTGGTATGGTTTGACTTCTGGTGAGTCTCCTACAAATCAGCAGGTATCCTCCAGATGCCATATTATTTGCTGATTGGTTAAAATGTCGGAAATGCATTATGTGAGTGTATAGTGCAGTCTATGTGAGTTTGTGTGTCTTCAGCTTGATTGATTCTTTATAACTGCTGCTACAGTATTATAATCTGTGTGGTAGCAATGGTTACACAACTTATATAGATATGCAACCCAACAAACTTAATAACAGCAGCGGACAGATGGCTCTGCTGTCATCATTGGAAGGCAGAGCCATCTGTCCGCTGCTGTTATTAAGTTTGTTGGGTTGCATATCTATAGTAGAGACCCTGTAAGTATGACATATTTTTACAAAACAGAGACGAAACAAACCCATCAAAGTCACTGAAATTAACATTTTTTGGTTATGTTATTTTCTTGCCAAGTTCATTGGCGTTTCACTAAAATAATTTAAATTGTCAGCAGTGAGTGGCATCAATCATCATGCAACCTACAAATAAATATGTTTGTCAGCACCCCCTGTATAGGTTTTGTTAAAAATCATTTATTTTTATTTCCCACACTTATGAATTAACAAGGACAGAAGGTGTGTCTCTCTCTAAACATCGCTAGAGTATAGAGGACAGATATTGTCATCCTTTGATTTTGAGTTAAATAAATTTGACTTTGAAGAGTTTGTTGTGTCTCTTTTATTTAAAACATGTCATACATACTCTAATCCGAGGGGTGAACAGCTCTCACAATTGGTGTACACATTTCTCACAATCTTTACACAATCTCTCCCAATCACTGACAATCTGTCACAATCTTACCACAATCCTTCACAATCCCTCACAATCTTACCACAATCCTTCACAATCCCTCACAATCTTTACACAATCCATCCCAATCACTCACAATCGTTCACAATCCTTCATCCCACAATCCTTCATCCCACAATCCTTCACAATCTTTACACAGTCTGTCCCACTCACTCACAATCTGACCACAGTCCTCCACAATCTCTCGCAAAGGAACCTATAGACATGATGACCTTTTTTCTTTTTTTTTGTTTTGGTTGTAAGAATTTTTTGATGGGCTGTCGTCCCCCCGCCATGTCAGGCACACTACACCGCTGCACAGTCCTCCACAATCCCTTACAATCTTTCACAATCTTACCACAATCCCTCACAATCTTAGCAAAAGATTGTGGATTTTCACAATCTGTGTACACATTTTGGGTTAGCTGTTCACCCGTCGCTCTAATCTATAGCAGTTGTGTAATCATTGGTGGTAGGTAAATCCCTTATACCTTCTGATTGTGATGGTTAAACCTTTTTTCAAAAAGCACTCACTACTTTTTCCAAAAACCAGCATTTGAAAAGCTCCTTTGTAATAGAAATTTTGCAGGTGACATTTTGAAAATTTTTCCCAAAAAAAGTTTAAGACAAAAAACTTTCTTTTTTGTCTGGCCTATAACATTTGCGAGGGGTGAACAGCTCTTACACATTTCTCACAATCTTTCACAATCTCTCCCAATCACTCACAGTCTGTCACAATCTTACTACAATCCTTCACAATCCCTCACAATCTTACCACAATCCTTCACAATCCCTCACAATCTTTACACAATCCATCCCAATCACTCACAATCTTTCACAATCCTTCATCCCACAATCTTGACACAGTCTGTCCCAATAACTCACAATCTGTGACAATCTTACCACAACCCCTCACAATTTATTTTATTTATTAAAGAAAAACCCAAAAAGGAAAAATTATTTCCATATAGGGTAAAAAACTAAAATATAAGGTACAACATTACATAACAGTTTAGGTACTTGAATTGATATTTAGGAAAAGAGCTAACTTATCACTTCTTAAAAATTTTTGCACATAAGAACTAAAAAACTAAAATAAACTATATATATATTTTTTTCTTTGAACCTACGTTAATCTTTGGTTATATATATTGATTTTACTATTTTTGGAAAAACTTCGTAAAGAGGTTGAAGCCTTGACTTGAAAGGGCAGTTTATTAAACTCGGTAGCAGCCATATAAGAAATCCTTTTTTTTCCTGAGTTTCGCATATTGCTATTTAGATGAAGGTTGTTCTTGCTTCTTGTATTATGCTGGTGATACTCATCATTTTGTTTTAGGTCAATAGTTGTCTTGATTAATTTGTTTTGAATTTTGTAGATTAATTTGACATTTTCATAATTTATTATTTCCTTGATGTTTAAAAATTTTGTTTTTTCATATAAGTCTTTAGTTGGGGTATAATAATCCATATTCATCAATATCTTCACTATTTTATTTTGTGCTCTCTGTAGACGGTCTATCTGAGTTTGCAATCCATGTCCATATATTGGTGCCACATATGTTAAGATGGAGTTAATATATGCATAGTAAATAAGAGTTTTAGATTTTTTGCTTAGATATTTGGAGGTTTTGCTGAGTGTTCCAGATAGGCTTGAAAGTTTTTTAATTAGATTTTCGATAATTAGATTTTCGATGTGTGCAATCTTACCATAGTCCTTCACAATCCCTCTCAAAGGAACCTATAGACATGATGACCTTTTTTTTTTTTGGTCGCAAGAATTTTTGATGGGGTGGTCGTCCCCCCTCCCCGTCAGGCACGCTACACCGCCGCACAGTCCTCCACAATCCCTTACAATCCCTCACAATCTTACCACAATCCCTCATCACAATCTTAGCAAAAGATTGTGGATTTTCACAATCGGTGTACACATTTTGGGTTAGCTGTTCACCCCTCGAACATTTCCCACCTCAAACTTTACACTAATTTTTGAAAAATCTTTTTGTAACACCCCTATAGTAACACCCAATAGCAGTTAAAACCTGATTTGGCCAATAGCAGATTGTAAAAAGCAAATTAACCAGCAAAAGTATCCCATCACTAATTGTTGAAGCTTTTCAAAGAGGGTGCATGCTATTCTCTAATAAATGCCAAACCTTCTACAGCCACATAGCCTACCTGGGACATGCTGTTATCTCTTAAATCACTTGCAGTTAGAGATGACAATTGCCCAAGCTCGGTGCCTTCCTGTGATCCTCGTCTACGAGGCATTTAACCCACTTATTCTACAAATCTATCTTATGGATTTCAACCGACATTTTAATGAGTAATTGTTTGTTTTTCTAGTTCGAGTGAAACTGATTACCAAATATGTGTGTGATGACTGAAAAATAAAATGAAATTCATTGAAAACATTTATATTTGGTCATTGATTATTCATTTATATTGAATGTCATTTATTAAGGAGTGTTTTAGGGTGCATCTTACCTTTGGCCAGTCACAACCTAAATTTCAGGACTATTTTCGGTGCTGATTGATTAGTAACTCCTTGAAAAAAGGTCTGCACCCTTTTCTATTTTTTTTTAAACTAAAGGCAGTGTTGCCACGAAGTGCCACGAACTTCGTTTTTATTTTGCCTTAAATATTATTTTTGATTAAAATAAATAATCAGGCGAAAAAATTAAAATTTCTCCTAGTTTTACGAAACTAGCAGTCTTTCTGTTTTAGTAAACAAAACCAAAAAAATACTTTAAAATCAAATTTATTTTATAAATTAACCGGAATTTGGCAACACTGCTGTTGACCTTTCTTTTTAGACCCTAAACTGGGGCAGGGTGACCTTTCCACATCTTTTCTCTTTAGTTTTCTTTGAAGTAAGAAAGAGAGAAAACCTTCTTCAGGCCTCAGTGAGTCATCGATCCTGACATTTCGATTTATTTTTGTTGACGATTTAATAAAAAAGTTGGGTTATGAAGTGGTCAAGGTCATGTCAAGGTGTGTTGAGGTGAGTTTCGTACCGCGACAAACAAAAAAGGCCTAGAAGTATGGTTTCCTGTCGAAAAAATTTTGAGTCAAGATATAATTTTGAAATGAAAAGGTTTTTTGGCAATGCTTCCTAGCTCGCTCGAGTTTATTGATCGACGAAAAATTTTCATAAATTTAAAAAATTTATTAGTACGTACGGAGGATTTAATTAAAACAAATAAATAAATATATTTTGTTTTCCTTTATAGGTTTTTTTTATATACTGGGACTTTTCCATCCATACTAGGAGCAATCGTCCAGTTTTTGCCAAAGTTTTTGCGTCGAAAATAGCTTTTTAGACATAACAATACAATTATGCGTTAAGTGGGACTCGAACCCACAAGGTCGCGCAACGCCGTGATCGAGGCAGTCCCGTCGAATATAAGCTGCCATCATAGCAGCGCTATATCCGAAGCAGTACCACTACACAAGCGGACAAAAACTCACACCTATATATTTATAGGTTAGAAAAAGTTTTATTATTGAATTCTAGGTATTTTTTAGAAATGTTAGTACAGCTTTCTTTATATACAGGATGTTTTTAACTACATGTATCCAGTTTATTTTAAGAAAAAGATCAAAACAGGGGAATTTTATCTTACAATCTTCTATGAGGCTAGGAGATCATTTTTAACCGAATTTACCCGAATTATTTTTTAAATATTTAAATATAGAGTATGCATACGTTAATTATTAACTTCGCTTTTTCTTCTTCTTCAATTTTTTTAAAAGTTTTTCATGACAAATTATTACGTTTCAGGTACCTATTAGACGAGTATGTTTCAAGAAAATCCCCTTAGATTTCGGCTTCACTGTGCGTCACGCCCTCGGTCACGCCAGTTTCAAATAGAACAACTTTTTTCAAAAACATTTCCACTTTTGTAAATAAAAATTTAAGGTTTTGCAAAATTGAGTAAAGGATCAGGCACACCTCACAACTGGTCATTAATTTGAGTTGGGCCCATAAGAACTTTTAATAAGAAAGGTTCAGTCTACAACATACCAAAATTTCATAAAGTTTGACAGATTACAGAAATCCCATAAAAGGTGTGCCTAATCCTTTCGTCTTTTCCAATATCTAAAAGATAAAATAGATCTATTTTCCAAATAGATCCGATTTTCGTAAGGTCACTTAAATGCATAAACAAAAATTATATTAATACTTACTCTTTACTTAAGTGCGGATCTTTAAGTAGTGATGGATTCTGGGGGAGGGCTAGAGCGCATCAGATCGATACATTATAGTATTGATTTTTGGGGAAAATTCATGTTTTAGGGCTCTGGGGTGCTTCTGCAACATGCCCCTCTCCTAGTAAACTTCACAAATCGGGACAGTCTTTTGCAAATCAGAGGACAGCCCCGCCAAAATCGAGAAGAAAAGAAAGCAATGCATCAATTACGATAAAAAACGCAGAAAAAATAATTGGATTCAAGACAGATCTGTTACCTTCCTGGTCCAAGTGAACTTGTTAATCAGTCTTGAAAATAGTTTCTTTAAATATCTCATAAACGAAAGCTTCTACTAAGTGTTTGGATATAATACAAAATTATTGGCAAAAATGTGTTCTACTATTCCGAAAACCGCATAAAACTGTCATGAGCTTCAATAGATTTTGACCAAAATCTAATCAGCTCGTAACAGTGTCGAAACACTATTTTACCTGAAAATTTCATGAATCGATTTAGCGGTTTAGGAGCTATCGTGTTACGGACATCAGACATACTAAGGTCACTAGATCACAAAGTTCTTAGTGTGACCTTAAGACACACACACACACACACACACACATACACACACACACAATAAAAACATTTTCGGCGTTATCTCAAAAAAAAAATTCGTCGAAAACAATCCTTCTCGAGTCATCGCTGCGCGGGCTAGGAAGGTAATAAAGCAAAAAACAACAATATAGTATTTTCCACCAAGCAGAAAAACATCGGTTTTGTTATGTGGAAAATTGCATGTTCAGTCGCATAGCTATTTATTATTGGTTCAAGCAAAAAAAAGTTTTCTTATAAGGTTTTTTGATTCAGGGATTTAAGGTATTTAAATTCACAGATATGCGTAGGTAACAACTTAATAAAAATAAATCTGCTCTATGCACCTATATTTACATAAAAAATTGATCCATGACGGATCTGATACCTTCCTAGCTAGCTTATTGTATTACAACACTTCAAGTGAACTCCATGAGATATCAGCATTGAAAACAGTTTTTTGTAAATATCTCAGAAACGAAAGCTCCTACTAAGTTGTCATAATACACAAATGTGGTCTACTATATTCCGAAACCCTCATATGTATGCGATGCTCCGTGAAAACGTTATCATTTAACAAAAAAAGACCGCGAACTGTATTTGTGAGAAACCCCTAGTTTTAGACGGTTATCCTTGCGAGCACCTTGCGCAACATTGACAAACGTCAGCAATGTCAAAATTGTAACCTCACTTTCTCGTTTTCGGGCATCGTAAATAATGAAATTTTGGAAAGTATTTTTCGATTTTTCTTAATATTTCAGGAGTTTTACAATCATTTTAAGAATGAGTGGCTTTAATTACTCGTCTTTTAATTCGTCCAAACGGATGAACGCGGTACCACCGCCTCCATCACAGAAAATGAATGCTGTACCGCCTCCAAGTACCCTTGGTAAGTTCCCAAAGGCTCTGGGTTTGAGTTTAGTTTGGTCACTTTTCTAAATGATAAAAGATGTGATTAACAATTGGGTTAAATAAACAAACTGCCTACTTCTGGCCCTTTTATTCATATTTATCATATCAATATTACCTACAAACCTTAAACAATTTTTGCCTTATTTAGGAACTCGAGGTCCAAGAATACCAGAAGACCCAACAATTGGTGTTAACAGACAAGGATACTCCACTCTAAACTACATTAGTGAGAATGCCATGGTTGCTTCTTGGGGCACTGGCAGTAGAAAGAGGGCTACAACTGAAGACGAGTATGTTTCATGATCTTCAGTGTTCAATTTTATTTCTAAATAAATATATGCCTAATATTTTGTTTGTGAAAATAAAAAATACAGTGGAGGGCACTCTGAATTTCCCTCCGTTTTAGGTATTTTGATCAAGAAGACCAAGATCAAGAGGAGATTCCAGAATTGGCATATATTCCTGCTCCTGATAGCCCAACAAGGCTGGAGATGGATAAAAAGAAACAGCAGCAAGAAGAGGATGAGGAAGATGATCCTTTGGATGCTTTTATGGCTTCCATTGAGGAACAGGTAAGCTATAAGTGCCCTTTTTTCAAGTCTTATTCTTATCTCAGTTCCATTTTGGAATGAGAGTTTTTTTTCAACCAACTTTAAAAAGGGAATAACCTAAGATTTATTTTTTTAGCTTGTAATATTTAAGTTTTTTTACAAGATATTTTTCAAGTATTTCAAGTATTTATTAAATAAAATCAGTTTACAACTTTTAACAAAACTAGTTACTAATTTTTTTTTATATTTGTAAGGCTTAAATGTTATAAAGACCTATTTAATCTTCAAATTTAACAATTTTAAGTTCTATATTAAAATAAATAAATAAACTATTTGTTTTTTTGTAACACTTAAAAATTACAAGTATCTTTGAGATCTTAACTGCATCTAACTCTAGTTACAAATAAAATTTAAAAAAAAAATAAATGAAAACGAAGTAATTAAAATTAATAATTATAAGGAATTTAGACTCAATTTTTATAGAACAGAATAAGTAAACAGAATGACAACTAAAGAATTATCAGGAACTATTTGTACACAGGACCATATTTAAGACTAAGTAAAACTAACTAAATGAAAACTTATTACCTATCAGGTACCTTTGAATCACAATTGCTGTACCATAATATTAATATTGCAAATGTTTTAAACTTATAAAAAACTACTAAATAATGGGGACATTAAATGGTCTTGCTAAAATTTGAACAACATTTAATTTTAATATTTCTTTTTTTAAGTGTGAAAGAAATAATTTCTGTTGTAGATTTTTAAAATGTGTAGCTAATTCGTTATAGATTTTTGGTCCTAGAAAATAAAACATTCTTTGGGAAATAGATTTATTGACTCTGGGAATAAAGAATTTTGTTAAATTGTGGTTTAGGGTCATGTCTATGTTACTACCATGTATTTTTATAAATTTACAGATGTTGTAACAATAAAGTTCATTAAAATTAAAGATATTCAAAGATTTAAAAATTATTTCAGTGTGATCTCTGTATCCTGCTCCCTCAATGCATCTGACAAAACTTTTTTGAAGAATTTGAATTGGATAGAGGTTGCCCTGATAAATACCACCCCAAACTATACTACCATAAGATAAAATTGACTGAACCATGGCAAAGTAAAATGTACGCTTAAGTGATGTGGGGAGGATTCTTTTAATAAAATAAAATTTGCAAAGGGTAAATTTTAGTCTTTTAGTTATGAGCTCAATATGTTTTAAAGGTTAAATGTTCATCAAATATTACACCTAAGTATTTAGTTTCACTGCTTTGACTGATTGTAGGGCAATCACAGAGTTTTTTGTTATTACATTTTATATGAAATTGTAGTGGCTGTAAAAATGAAATTTTGTTTTTAAGTGAGAAATTTATGTACGTGGTTTTTTGAGTATTAATGAACATATCATTTTTGGTGAACCAATCTTTAAGAATTTCCAGGTTGTGCTGCATATCTAGCATGTTTTGATGAATATTGTTGTTTATATATATATATAATTGCAGTATCATCTGCAAATGCAATCAGAGTGCCTTTGAATCCTGCATGGAAAATATCATCAAGGTAAATGATAAATAAGAGAGGCCCTAAGACAGAACCCTGGGGGACGCCTGTTTTTATATTACTACATTTGCTAGTTGCCTGTCCTACCAATGTACATTGTTTTCTATCTTGGAGGTAACTTTCAAACCACTGTAAAATGATTCCTGTTATGCCAGCTTTTTCTAATTTTATCAAAATTTTTGTATGTGGTGGTGTCAAAGGCTTTTTGTATATCTATAAATAGGGAAGATACTTTTGAAACTTTATCTAGACCTGTTATTATTTTGTTATTGAATTTTACTAGTGCCCAATCTGTTCCCTTTTTTGGGAGGAATCCATGCTGATTTTTTTAAAAGTAATGATTTTTTTGAAGAAAGTTGTAAACTCGAGCATGAACTAATTTTTCAAATAATTTAGATATAATAGAGAGTAGTGCTACAGGGCGATAGTTACCTGCCAGGTCCTTTTCTTTTCCTTTATGTAGAGGTTTTATTATCGATGTTTTAAGATTCTCTGGAAAAATGCCTTCTGTTAATGATAGATTTAAAAGATATACTAGAACAGGTGTAATGTACTGGTTGAGAGTTTTTAATACTTTGGGTTTTATTTTATCACTTCCAGCAGCTTTATTGATATCTAGGTTTTTTATGGTTTCTGTCACTTTGTGATCTGTTATATTCTTGTGATCTAATTCATACTTGTGTCATTGCATACCAAATCAGCCAATAAAAGGGATGTTTTAGATTTTATCTTCTCCAATTTTTGGTCAAAATGTTCCACTCATTAAAAAAGTGCAAAATTTTAATGTTCTTTTTACCAGTAAGTTTAGTGATTTAAGGCTTCTTTGAAAGGTGAGGCAAAATGCCCAGTGATTGATAACCTAGAATATTGTTCCTCAAAAACAGACTCCTATAAGTCTTAGATTGTGTTTAAAGGTAGTAAATCTTTTTTCCCTCCAGTAATATTAAGTTTTTCTTTGAATAAGAAAGAAAAAATAAGGAAAGTGCATTTTTTAAAACCATATAACTTTTTAGTTTAAGATATTACAGTGATTTGTACACAGGGAAATATGGAAAGGAATTAATAATATTGTTTTTGCAGTTCTATCTTAATTTTATTCTACATTACCTAAAAAAATGTGCATATCAATTACGGGATAAATAAAACATACATTTTTCAATTATTTATACCCATATACTCATCCATCAGTAAGTATTGACCAAATATCATATTTTTAAGTTTTAACCTGTTTTAAATTTATCAAAATATATGTATCTTGGAATATTTAAACAGTTTTTTTAAATAACTCATGATAGTAAAGTAATGTAAGCAAAAAACGTGTCAATTACTGGAATATCAATAATGGGAATTTCACAAAATTTCCCTATCAATAACTGGCCAATAAACTTAAAATTTTAAATAATTTTTTATATTCATAAATTTATTTCTTACAATTTTGACAATGTAGATCTATTAGGAAAAGTTGAGCATAAATTTTGCAATTTATAAAAGCAATTTTATTTTAAAACTTCCAATTTTATGATGTTTTTCCTCAATTTTTGGGCTTAAGCTATCAATAACTGGGCATTTTAAATATCTTTCAAATAAAAATGCTTACAAAATTTTAAGATGGAGAAATGAGTGTTAACAAAAAAAATTTTTAAAATAAAAATAGAAGTTAACATAGTAGAATAATGGTAATTTTCTGGCTAAAATAGTAAAAGCTTGGTCCAGTGGATAAAATTTGTTTGATAAACAAGTCAGAAGCTTTTTGGTCAGATTCTTTATTGTTAGTATGTAATGTTTTTGACTGTTTGGTTTAGGGCCCATTCTTAGATCATGTAAACCAATCCTTATTTAACAGGAGGAGCCTTTGCTATCAAATATTTCTGTTAAGGGTCCTGCACAATCAAATAATACTGATATATTCGGTAAAATTAATTTTCTAGTTTATCATTTGTCTTCACATCAAAAGTTCAAACTTATGTCATGTGCAAAACTTATAATAAAATATGTAATAGAAACCTTCACATAACTGACACCTCAATTTCAATTATTTATACAGTGTCCCCCATAATGTTCACAACATATGGGAAAAAATTTTATTTCTGAGATATGGGAAAAATTTTTATATACGATCAATCCTGCTTGTTGAATAACCTAGAAAGACATTTTGACATTAGTCACGTGATCACTATCATGGTGGCAAATTCAAAAAATTAGTCATGAAAACCCACAAAGTGAGGTTAGATGGCAAAATATCGAAAAAAGTTATTTGAAAAAAGTGTTTAGAATGTCATTTTAGTGTCTTCTATAAAATTTGGAGCAATAATAATAAAAAATAAGAAATACCCTATTTTTTGCCCCAGCCTTATTATGAATTAATTTTATATAGATTTTATTATTGAAATAGTTTAAATAACGCAATATTTAATGGGCAAAGGTAAAATAATTCCAAGTTCTTTATTAAAGTCATTCATAAAAAATTAAATAAAAATATCCGATTGGCACATGTACGTTTCTTGTCGCAATGGCCTTTTGTTTTGACAGTTTGTAAGGTTTCCGTAAATTTAGTATTAATACCACAATGGAAAAGAACAACGTCATTGATATTATTATTATTGTGGTATTAATACTAAGTTCACGGAAACCTTACAAACTGTTAAAAAAAAAGGCCATTGCAACAAGAAAGGTACATGTGCTAATCGGATATTTTTATTTAATTTTTTATGAACAACTTTAATTAAGAATTTGGAATCATTTTACCTTTATCGATTAAATATTGCGTTACTTAAACTATTTCAATAATAATATCTGTATAAAATTAATTCATAATAACTAGGGTCAAAAATAGGGTATTTCTTATTTTGTATTATTATTGCTCCAAATTTCATAGAGGACCCTAAAATGACATTCTAAACACTTTTTTCAAATAACTTTTTTCGATATTTTGCGATTTAACCTCACTTTTTGGATTTTCATGCCTAATTTTTTGAATTTGCCATGCCTAATTTTTTGAATTTGCCGCCATGACAGTGAGCATGTGACAAATGTCAAAATGTCTTTTTAGGATATTCAACAAGCAGGATTGATCGTATATTTTAATTTTTTCCCATATCTCACAAATAAAAATGTTTCCCATATGTTGCGAACATTATGGAGGACACTGTAGATATTTTACACTGTCATTCCCTACTCTTTGATTTAGTAAATTACAGGGATATAGAAAATCATCCTTTACCTCAACAAAAATACAGGGTGCCCCACCAAAAACGTTTGGTACGTTTTCGGGGGACCACCCTGTATATTACTTTAAATGAGATGTTTTACCTATATTTATTAAAACTATACAGAGGCTCAATGATAACGGAAATGATGACACGCATGTTTTACCGATCTACCTGTTTTGTTAAAAGAATTTTTCTTCTTTTTTCTTTTTGCGTAATAAAAATACTTAAAATAATTATAAATAGAAAAATATTTTATTTAAGTACCTCAATCTAGCGATAACTATAATAACCACTTATGATCAAACATGCTTACCTAACCTAAGCACGTTTTAACGTTAAAAACTGAATTACTAAGAGATGACGAAGGAATACGAGCAAATCGCGAGCGCTCTGTTAAGGCGCAATCAGCAGTAGATATTTACGAATTACAAACTGATCACGGTAATGAGGGTCTAGCTGGGTACGCGTATAAAATGTTTTTTTTTTATAAAAAAATTAAAATAATATTTTGTTTTCATAAACGGCGATAAACACTTTACACATTATTTTACACTTATAGGGCAGTATCATGTTGAAACTTGCACACATTAAGTTTTTTTGTTTTAGATGCAAACCCCTAACCGGTTACGATAACGGAGTATGACATTTGGGCCAGTTGTATACAAATATTAACAATAAATAACCAATTCAGCATCAAACTAAATGTATGGCTTTATAGCACTATTTGATGCAATTTCATTAAAAATAACTAATATACTAAATACCAATTTAATTGAAACCCCCAAACGTGTGTACATTCCTTGAGTATTCCCCGTTAACGAAAACCCACTAGATGCATATTGTTTTAAAGATAATTTTATTTTTAACAAAATAGAGTAAAACAAGATTTTCAGAAAGCTTAGTTTTTAAGAAAATTAAATAAAACAAATAAAAAATTTAAAAAAAATTAGAAGAAAATAACCTCAATATGCGGACGCCCCTGTTTTGTCAATAATAGATTTAACATAACTTTGTGATACGCCCGTCGTTTAAAAGAATATTTTATTTTCCCTAAAAAAGATTTTTTAAATTAAAATGGTTAGTTTTTTTTGTCATGCTAAAGTGTTTCTATTGGTGATAAATCTGGACTACTTGAAACCCACTCTAAAAGTTGAATATTGTTGTCTGAGAACCATTTTAAGGCCTTCTTTGACTTATGGCATGCTGCCCCATCTTGCTGAAGGCTCCCCCAGCGGTTAAAGTTTCTTTTCTTGTTTTGCAACAATGACTCTTCTAAAATATCCAGGTACTTTTCAGTATTGACAATTCCGTTTATGAAATGCAATTTTCCCACTCCACTTGCAGATGTCGAGCCCCACACCATCCCGGATGCCGGAAATTTTACTTTTCGCTTCAAACAATCTAAATGAAAAGCTTCATTTTTTTGTCGAATAACTCTACTTCGATCGTCACCCATGCAAACTTCGAAACGAGACTCAAGAGACCAATTTTTATGCTCCTTGGCCCATTTAGACGCTAGCGCTACCAAGTCCACTTTCAATCCCTGGCTTCGCAAGCGCAGATCTACGAATATTATTTACCTCATGTCTTAGAATAGATGCATACAGGGTGATTTTCACTTGAATGATTCTAACCACATGAAAATAGAAAGTTTCAAAAACCTAACCTAACAAAACCTAATCAAATCTAACCGAACCGAAGGAAACTGAACCAATAATTTTTTTCAAAAAAAAAACTTTCCTGACTTCCTGCCCGGGATCCTAGAGGATGTGAATCCGAACCGAATTCATTCAAAATATTTGACAATATTCATCCAAAACCTATTTTAGACGTTAAACTTAAACTTTAAAACATTTTCCTAACAGCTACTTTTTGGCATTTTGAAATAAAGTTTAATAATTTCGAATTTTTCTAAGTGGGCCAACTGAAATGGGATGGGGCTCATATAAAAGCTAAATCCGAATCTTGGGTGAAAAAAGACTTCTGCAAATTTTCCCATGTAAAATCGGCGCAAGAAAAGTAGGTTTAGTTTATCTTTCCGATTTTAATGTTTTTTTTTATACATTCATTCCAACGGTCCAAAGATGAAAAATCTCAAATTTTAAAATTTTTGGATAATTTTTGAAAATAAAAACTGCAAATTTGGCTTAAATATTTACAATTTTTTTACATATCTAGTGGTTGAATGAATGATGAAGGAAGTGAAATGAAAAACAAAAACACATGGGCTAAGCTGTAAAAAAAGTGCAGGGCGTGCATCAAGGCACAATCAATGATATTATCAAGAGGGCTTTAGTTTCGGCTGAATGTCCTTCCATTGGGAATTTGCCGAAGTGATGGAAAACGAGTAGACGGAATGACGTTGATTCCCTGGAAATATGGAAAACACTTATGGGATGCAACATGCACCCATACTTTAGCAAAAAGTTATTTAGACAAAACTTCGAAATCTAAAGGCACCGCGGAAAAATTATCGGAACAAAATAAAATCAGAAAATATTCGGAATTAATAAACAGATTTATTTTCATACCATTTGCTGTAGAAACTTTAGGGCCCTTAGGTGATAAGGCAAAAAAAATTATTTTAGAAATAAGTGCAAAACTACCAGTAAAAGAATCAAAAAATTATATCATCCAAAGAATAAGCTTGACAGTACAACGGGGAAATGCAGCATCGGTTTTAGGCAAAATGAACCTGGATTAGACGAAAACTTTTAGACTTATATTTTTAAATTTATGTGTTTAGGATTTTTATACGAGTTACAACATTATATTGCTCAAAAATCTTTGATTTTATAAATTTTTTAAAAATTATAATTTTTTTTGGTAAAACTTTAATTATGTGATATCTCATTTTATTTAAACAACCTATAAATCACTACCCTCATGTCAATAATTCTCGAACTGAATTTATTTTAGAACATGTTTGAGCCAAATTCGCAGTTTTTTTTTTAAATTAATTTAAAAAAACTACTGAAAATTTCAAATGTATAATCAAAACAAATTTTATTTTCTTAAGGTGCAAAAAGAGAGCAAACCCGGCACCTCAAAAGATAAAATTGAAGAAAAGAAAAAGGAGATTCGTAACGATCTAGAAGAAGAAGATGTTGAAGAGTCATATTATCGTTATATGGAAGAAAATCCGAATGCTGGACTTTTACCAGTTGATGATGATTTAGGTGAGTAAACTACATTTTTATAGGGTTTTTGCAAAACCATATTTGAGGGGTAAAAAATTTCGAAACACTTCGATTTCTTTTTTATCGAAGGAACATTCCGCACTGACTGCCTTTTTTCTTATTATATTTGTATCGCTATATCGTAAATTTGGAGGCAAATATTTCAGATACGAGTTTATATATTTACGACTCGATTTTCGAAATTTTTCTACGGTTGTAAAGACATTCAAGAGACCTTCCAAACAAAGTATCACTCGACTCACTTTCCCTATTTAAAATATAAGTGTAAAGTTTCACCCTCAAAGAAAATCGACCTGTCAGATGGTTTTCCCATATTACATCAAGAAATAGAGTAATGTTTCACAAACTAATTAAAAAAAAAAAATTGTACAAAAATTAGGACAACCAGAACGACTATAATATGTCTTATGGATGGATGTACGCAAGGTCATCGGGTTGCCTTAAACCATATGTTTTATGGAAACTCAATGACGCACCTATACTTTCAGCTACAGTCGTCCAGTTCAGTTCACATGACTGATCAAATTCTGTAGGCAACCTGTTTAAAAGTATAAAGACCTGGGGGATGTACTCCTACTTTTATAAAAAAATGCATACATGCATTTCCCCTATCGCGCAAAATTTCGATTTCTAATAGTGTTTCTAAAGCATTCCATTCAGCAGTTAAAAATAACACGTTTTGCGTCAAACCGATTTTCACAACAATTTATAAAGTCAAAAGTTCCGAAAATTTACAAATACGATGGAAAAAGCGCTATATACAAAATAATTCGACGGATAGAAAACATGGATCAAGACGAAAGACTGTAAGTTCCGAGTTACAAGATGAAAGGCTTATCGGCCACCTCAGACAAAATCATTTTGGAAGCTATTAACAGAAGGATTAAAAAATCTGAAATTTCCTGTTGCTGCTAAAAACCCTTTTTTAATGGAAGAACAAGAAGAGGCCAGGGTTATTTTGCACTAAATAATGTTTTATTTTTAATTTACGGGTACTAAATTTTACATTTTTTAATATTTGGCTTTAAACTCCGTTGACTGACGCGATGCCGACGTCTTGATAGCGGAATATATATTAGCGTTGATCTGGTCTAAAAAGGCAATGTGTGTCGTAGGTCCCTTGATGGATTCTTTCTTTCAATCGATACTTTCATCGATCGATCATATAGCAGTTTTACTCGCCTGCTGCTGTTTTAGTTTCTCTCGTACTTCTTGTGGGGTGTATGATTTTGTTTTCTCACTAGAAATGTAAAGTGAGAGACAAAACCGTATACTTAATTTAGCAAGGATGTCACATTGACCAAGCAGTGTTCTGAGGAGTCCCATGACGAAACAGTTAACTGTCAACACTTATTAGGTCTCCATTAGATCTTGGACCCCCGTGAGGTTAGGCTTTCGAGCTACCCACGGAAAAATACGAGAGAAACAAAAAAGCCTTATTTTTACCCGATTAGCGACGAAAATTTGTTTGGTTCTTTATGACAATGACTTCTGGGGAGAGGGTGGTTTTCACAGATAAAAAGAAATTTCAGTCATCTTCGAGCAGCAGAAGAATTTTAGTGTATCGTCCACCACCAAATGCTAGATTTAATTCAGAACACAACAACCAAAATGAAAAAGCTGGACATTTTTCTGTGAATATGTGGAGTTGGTTTAGCGCTAGAGGCTTGGGTATGTTTTGACAAATCGAAGGAAGATTCAACAGTGAACAATATGTTGAGATGTTATGTTACCATATGTGCAGATGTCTTATAAAACCAACGACTTCGTTTATCAGCAGGACAACTATCCCATGCATTCTGCTAATGTTGTTGGCCAGTGGTTTCAAAACAATAATATTGAGACTCTTCTTTGGGCTTGAAACAGCCCTGATCTTAACTCAATAGAAAATACCGGGTGGGCCAAAAAAAACCGGATAATTTTTTTTTGATTATAACTTTTGAACTATACAATCGATTTTAATGGGACAAACTGCACTTGGCAGAGAATTAATCAGAGTTTCGACTGAAAGTTCTTTTTTGTCCACCATCTCAAAATCCAAGATGGCGGATGAAATTAAAATGTATCCTTCAAAGATGCTCGTTTATTCTCGTGTTGCGAACATGTCTTAATTATTTTTTTAAATTAGTAAAAAAGCTGCATTCTTGCCACGCACAACAAGGTACAAATTAGCAAAATCGGTTCAGTGGTTCTAAAAAAAATATTTTTATTTCAACCATTGTTTTGCATATTATACGATTGCCTTACCAATCATGTCTGCATTTACTTAATTATAAATTCATTACTATTGAACCGATTGTAATGAAATAAAAAATATCCTGGTGAGAATTGATTGCTTTTTAAAGATCATGATCAAAGTTTATCGCTATCTTAAAATTTAAGGTTGCGGACAGAATCATACTTGATTCTTTAAAATGGCGTTTTTATTCTTAGTTTCCGCAAATGTTCTAGTTTTTTTTTAATTTATAGAAAGGCGCTACTTTCAACAATCCTGTCTGCATTAATTTCCTTATAAATTCGTTATTACTAAACCAATTTTAGTGAAATAAAAAATATCATGTTGAGAATTGATTGCTCTTTAAAGATTATAATCGAAATTTGCCGCCATCTTAGAATTTAAGATGTCGGACAGAATCATACTTGATTCTTCAAAATTTCGTGCTTATTCTTATTTTTCGAAAGTTTTTTAGTTTTTTTTAAATAAAATAAGAATAAACGTGCCTCTTTGAAAGTATGATTATTTTCGACATCCTAACTTCTAAGATGGCGGAAAATTTCGATTATAAACTTTAAACGACAATTAATTCTTACCATAATATTTTTATTTCACTAAGATCGGTTCAGTAATATTGAGTTTATAAAGAAATGAATGTAGACAGGATTGGCAATGCAATCGTATAATCTGTAAAACAATGGCTGAAACAAAACTAGATTTTTTGAGAACCATTAAACCGATTTTACTAATTTATACCTTATTGTGCGGGGGAAAAGTGGTGCTTTTCTACAAATTAAAAAAAAAACTCACAAAATTTCATAAAATAAGACTAAACACGCCATTTTGAAGAATCAATTATGATTCTGTCCACCATCTTAAATTTTAAGATAATAAGAAATTTTGATCATGATCTTTAAAAAGAAATCAATTCTCACCAAGATATTTTTTATTTCATCAAAATCGGTTTAGTAGTAATGAATTTATTAGGAAATAAATGCAGACATGATTGGCAAGGCAATCATATAATATTCAAAACAATGGTTAAAACAAAAATATATTTTTTTAGAACCACCGAACCGATTTTGCTGATTCATACCTTGTTGTGCGTGACAAGAATGCTGCTTTTTTAGTGATTTAACAAAATATTCAAACATGTTCGCAACACAAGAATAATTTCGTCCGTCATCTTGTATTTTGAGATGGCAAATAAAAAAAGTTTTAGTCAAAACCCGGATTAATTCTCTGCCAAAGTTTGTCTTATTAAAATAGATGGTATAGTTTATAAGTTATAATGGCCCACCCGGTACGCTAACAAAAAGCCAAAAGGTTTGAGTTAGGGAAAAAAGCATGTATACGTATTTTATGAAAACAACAGTACATACCTATTGGCGGCAATTTTTTGTATAATTTACTTTTTTTAGACATTGAATACGACGAAGACGGCAACCCGATTCCACCTGATAAAAGGAAATTCATCGATCCTTTGCCGCCAATTGACCACTCAGAAATCAAGTACGAACCTTTCCAGAAGAACTTTTATGCTGAACACCAGGACATAGCCATCTTAAATCAGGCTCAGGTATGCAAAAAATAGTATTTGTTTATTTAAAAAATAAGGGGGGGAGCATATTCCACTAGTTAGTTCCAGTTGCGCATCGAGGGAGGGGCCCGGGCACCCCCCCTTCCTGACAAAAGTTTTTGTAGTTCAAGGGAAGAAAATGCCAACGCATCAACCGCAACTTTGAACAAAATTTAACCGCAACACCACTTTTTTTATTTTTTATATAAAAAATATTGAGTTTTCCAAAAATTTTATCATGAAAGTATTAAAAACGCACGCAAACCAAGACATATTTTGGTTGTTGCTTCCGCCTTGGCCCCTCCTCCCTAGAAATCCTGGATCCGCCACTGCTTAGCTTTAATAGCGGAGGATCAACCTTGCTTGGATGTCGAGAACAAATTGAAACCTCTTTTTGAAACAGTATAGGATATTGAGACAATCTTTTATGAATTGGAGGACCTGGCTAACGTTTTTAATTGACCTTTTATTCCCCAAGGTATAGTAGCGGATGCGGGAGCTATTTAAGGCGATGCTTTTTTCCCAAAATTTAAGCTACCGGTCTTTTTGGCGATTTTGCCACAATCCCGGCTTTTTTACAAAGTTTTAATACGTCGCACAGTGAGGACAAAAATAGGGGTTTTGGACAATAATCAATATCTTTGTTGATTTTCAAAAAAGTTAATTTTTTTATAGGGTATGTGATAGCAAGCACCCTTAGTTTCTTTGTTCTTAAATATGATTCTAAGAAAGCCGTTTTAGGCCGTCCACGACTCGGTCTTGGTACGGCCTCTGTTTCTGAATCTATATTTTTTGATTTTTCTGAATCCGTTTTATAACAAAATTTCTCAGATATAATATCTTTATTTACCCATTCGAAATAACGGTTTTGAAAAGAAATTTTGTTTTGTCCCGATAGTTTCCATTTGAGACTTTTGCACAGATTGAATTTTTTTTTTATTTGTCAAACACACTGTGTTTTTTTTATTACAATCTAGTCAGTAAGACTAATTAGCAATTTTGTTTTAACTAAATTTACTAGAAAAGTCAGATTTAAACTTAGGGTTCACTCAACAGTTCTCCCCGCTTTGTTTAGTCTGTAACTCACAATTGTGTTGTGTTTATAGCATTATTTTGTTTTATGTGTAATTCACTTAGTTTACTAGCTCAAACGGCTTCACTCTTTTTAGTCGTCGAACTAGCATAGTATTGTCTAGAAGCTGAATTGCTTCCACATTCACATGCCGATGGAGTCTATCTTCATGGCTTTTTGCGTACTTTTTTATAGTCTCTGCTACAGTTTCGATTTTTAGATCTCGATGATGGTCACTATTTCGAACGTACCAAGGTGCATTCACAATGTTTCTTAATACTTTATTTTGAAATCTCTGTACAACTAGAATGTTACTCTCTTTAGCACAACCCCATAGTTGAATACTATATGTCCATACTGGTTTCAGTATTTGTCTATAAAGCAGTAACTTATTATGAATTGTTAAATTGGACTTCCTTCCAATTAGCCAGTTCATTTTTCTATACCTTATCTCAAGTTCTTCTTTTTTTTCTTAACATGTGCTTTCCAGCGCAATTTGGCATCAAGTGTCATACCTAGATATTTTGCCTAATTCGAATAGGGTACTGGAATGTTGTTAATTGTTATTTGTATGTGATTTATATTTTTGTTTGTAAAATCAACATGAATTGATTTGGTTTCATTTAATTTTATTCGCCACTTTGTGGTCCAACTGTGAATTTGGGTGACTGCATCCTGAAGTTTTTCTATGCATTTTTCAATAGATTTTTCTACCGTCAATAAACCAGTATCATCGGCAAATGTTGCTAAGTGACAATTTTCTGGCTTTGGGATATCACAAGTGAATAATAAGTATAGATAAGGGCCTAGTACGCTACCCTAGGGCACGCCTGCTTGAATTTCTCTTAAATTTGAGTATGTCTTCCTGTTTTACTCTAAAATGTCTATCAGATATGTATGGTTCCAAAATATCCGAATATTGTTTAGGCAGAAACCGTTTTAGTTTAAAATTAAGGCCTTCATGCCACACTTTGTCAAATGCTTGTGCTACATCTAGAAAAACTGCAGAACAAACTTTTCCCTCTTCTAGTGCTTTTTCTATTATATTAGTAATTCTGTGTACTTGATCTATCGTGGAATGCTTGTCTCGAAAACCAAATTGATGAGATGGAATAATTTCTTGTCTTTCTATGATGGGTTTTATTCTTTTAAGCAATAATTTTTCATAGAGCTTGGATATAATTGGCAGCAAAGATATTGGCCTGTTAGATGACACGTCATGGAGTGGTTTTCCCGGTTTTGGAGTCAAGATAACTTCTGCAACTTTCCACAGTTTAGGTACATACCTAAGCCTAAAAGACGCATTAATTAGGTTGCAAAGTTTTACGATAGCTTTTCTGGGGAGTTGTTTTATGACTACCCCGTTAATAAGATCATACCCTGGGGCTTTTTTCGAATTAATATTTTTGATTTCTGTTAATATTTCTTTTGGTGATGTAAGTTTAATATGGTCCTCGATTTGATGGGGTTCATTTAAATGAAAGTGTTCATCTGGTGCTTCGTGGGGCTGAAATGTTTTTCTTCGTTACTCCTTGCCCACTGGTTGTTAGATTTTCGTATGGGTGGAATTTGGATAATTGGTCTTTTAAAATCTTTGGTTGCTTTCCAAAGGGAATAGTCGGTATTTTTATCATCTGTAAGTTCATTAAGAAAATGGTTAATAGATTCATTTTTTATTACTAGAATTTCTCGCCTAATGCGCTGCGTCATGTTGTTGAGATTTGTTTTGTCCCGAGGATCACGGCTTTGCTGCCACTTTCTTCTTAGTTTCCTTTTTTCCAATATAAGGTCTCTAATTTCCTTTGGATAGTTTTTTCCCTTAAAAATTCTCTTTGGTTTTGGACTGTTTTCCCAAGCTGCTTGTTGAATATTTGTAACAAAATATTCAACTTCTTTATCGATTTGTTCTGGCGTTTGCAATGGTACTGATAGGTTTATTTTTTCTGACAGACTTTGTTTAAAACTAATACAGTCAGTCAGTCAGTTTATTAACTAGTGAGATATTTGCTTCTTTCTTTATTATGTTTTTACTAAGAGTTAGAATAATAGGTGAATGATCTGAGTGTAAATCAAAACTTTCTTCTATATCTACAAAACTTAAAGATATATTTTTTACTATAACAAAATCAATTAGATCTGGAATTTTTCCTGGATCTGTTGGATAGTATGTGGGCTTACCAGTTGATATCGGCTCACATTGATATTCACTAATAGCTTGCAAAAGTTCTTTTCCTTTAGAATTCGTCAGTCTAGATCCCCAGTAGATATTTTTTGCATTAAAGTCACCTCCAATTATAAAACGGTTTCCTAATTTTATGAGAAAATTAAGATATTGATTTTTCTTTAGTAAGTGCCTTGGTGGTATATAGACAGCACTTATGACTAATGTATATGTTTTGGTTTTTACACTTACTAATGTAGCTTGAATCTCTATGGTTTTATATCCCATCTCCTCATAGTGTGATATATTTTCTTTAATTATTACACCCCTCCCCCCATGTGCAGCATTGCTAGGATGAGTTGTATGATACACTTTATAACCTTTAAATTTAATGTGAGACTGGTTAGTGAAATGCGTTTCTGACACAAGACAGACGTCAATTTTTTCTATGTCTAGAATAACTTGCGAGTCTTGCTGATGTTGCAAGAGACCATTGGCATTCCAAGCTAGGATTCTAAGATTACTGACCATTTTGAGGCATATTGGTAGCTCCGTTATTGCTACTTTCTAGTTTAGTTAATCGCTCATCAAGTTTGTTCAATTTCTCCAAAATTAATTGTAGTGTTTGTTCCATAGTATTTTGACTACTGATATTAATATCAGGTATAGTAGCTGTTGCTGCTACTTGGCTGTATGTCCTTGTCACAGAGTTTTGTGTGACTGTGTTTCTTGTCTGTTGTTTTTGTCTATTTGTACTTACGTTTGGTATGAGATTCGGTTTCTTAGGTTTATTTTTCAATTTTTGTATTTCCTTAGCAACAAGGCATCCTCTGTAGTTAGCAGGATGCTTGCCTCCACAGTGGATGCATTTTGGCTCAGATTCTTTTGGTTTGGGGCATTCTACAGTAAGATGTTTCCCCGTGCATTTTACGCAACGTGGTTCTTTAGCGCAATATTTTTGCGTGTGTCCATAAGATTGGCATCTTTTGCATTGAGGGACTAACTTTGAGGTTTTTAGTGCTTTTATTTCGACTTCAATCCCAAGGATACTGGAAATTTCAAAAATTTTGTTGATATCTTCATCGTGGCTAAATGTGAGCATAAACATGTTAAGAGGTTGTCTTGTTCTCCATTTAAGTTTGTTGCTGGCCTCCAGTGCCTTACAACCTTTTTTTTGTAGATCAGCTACAATTTTTTGTGGGTCACATGAGAAGTGTAGCCTATTCGCTATTACTCTAATTGGCCTTATTTGTTTGTTTTCGTATGAGTGCCATTGATGCTTTATTTCATTAAGCATTTTAGTAACCAGCCGATAGCTGTCTGCGTCTTGTACATTTATTTTAATATTTTCGTTATTTAAAACTTTTATTTTAACTCCTTGTATGATATTTAACTTTTCATAAATATCATTAAAATTATTTACGCCATTTACCATAATCGGTGGAGGTAATGGAGCTTTTTTAACCTTAGTTGGGGGTTCTTCATTTTGTGTTTTATTGGAGGGCTCTCCAGTGCCCGAGCTTTGTTGTGGTGGTGAGAGTGAAGTATCCATTCGACGTTTTTTCCAACCTTTTCCTTTTTGTCTGATCCACTCAGTTTCTCTTGCCAGATCGTCCTCATCAGTAATGTAGTCCATGTCAGACTCTTCTTTTTTAGTGACTTTTGTCTCTAAATCTGCAAATTTTCTTTGCATACTTTCCAGTTGACTTCGGAGATAATCCACTTGTACACTAAGTGAATTTTTTTTGTTTTGGGATTTTTTCAATTCGCTATATAAAACTTCTTCATTTTGTGTTCTAGCATGGCTATCCTGAAATAATTCGGCATTATCCATTTTTGCTTGATTTTGTTTGGGCTTTTCTCTAATTTTTAAAACAAGTTTCACAGGTGATGGTACACTTTTTTTGCTTTTAAACATGACATATTATTTATAATTGTATATAGATTTTTAACACAGGTTTTTCGCGCGCGAGGTTTATTGTAAACAAAACAAACTTCGACTTTGACCTCTTTAGTACTATCATGCAGGTACGATGCAATATAACCGTACTGAACTGCGATCGAACGAATACTGCACAAATTTAATGATGCCTTATTTAGAATTTGGTTATTTTTGTCAGAACATTCTTCTGAACCCAACAAAGGTTGAATTTTTTTTTGAAAATATTTAACACCTTCAGATTTTTGTGAGAGGCCATTCATTTAACAAGTCTGAATGTTTTATGCTTATGCGTTCTAAAAGTTTTAAAAAAATGATAAAATAGTGTATTATCTTCTGAGGGACTTAAGTGGCACTTTTATCCCGAGAAGAAATAATTGTATTCGCCGAGTGCTCAAAAGATATTTTAGTCATTTTTGGGCCCCGTTTTTATTAAAATTATTTTGCAAGAAAAACAGAGTTCCCATTTTTACGTTTTATCTTTGAATGTCACTTTTTAGCCACGGGATAAAAAGTGATACTTTATCCCTAAAATTTGTGATAAAAAGCGCACTTTTAATCTCTAAAGTGTAAAAAACTATATTTTTTTAAATATTCGCCCACACAAACACCAGAATAATTTTTGGCATATATATTTTAAGACTGATAGCAGTATTTTTATTATTTTATTGACTACCTCAAATTATTGTTTTTGTGCGTTCCCATTGACAAAAAACGGCCAATACGTTATGCGATTCTAGAATATTTAATTTTCCATTTTGCTCACAGTAGTATAAGGTAACTTAGTACCATAAATATGTTGGAAATTCTTTTTAAATTTATTATCACCTATAACCACTCGCCATCACCGAATAATAAGCCTCATATCTTCTCCAGATTTAGTGCCATTTTTGACAACTTGCTGCCGCCATTTTTGACGTTGTTGAGAGCTGTCACAATTTTATATTTGTCCAAATGGCGGCAAGACTGGTTTTAAGGGTATACCTAAACAGGAGATGATGTGAGGCCTCTCAACCGGGGTGGTAACTAATGTGTTATAAATTATTAGGATTGAAATATGTTATTTAAAAAAATACAGCACCCTTAGTAGCAGCCAGTAGCAAAAAATATTTATGCTACCTTTTTGCGAATTCATTGGACTAATATTTAGGATATATGCCAGACCTTGCAAATCTTTGCGATTTTTTATAACCTTAATGAAATTTAAAAAATATTTTTTTTTGTAAGTATAACAGTTTTAATTAAATTATTTTAAAAGCAAGACGTTAATTTGACAAAATTTTATTTAAACAAATAGCGGAGATATAGATCACTGTAATACTTAAAGATTTTTTTTTTATATTTAAATGCAGAACTAGTAAAATTAATTTTCTGATAGGTATTTTATACGATTTTTTTGTACCTGTTTTAAAATAACTATTTATTTTGTTCACTTTCGCAAGTGTGACTAAAAAATAGGTTATGATTACAGATAAACTGAACGTTTATCTATACTTTTGCAATATTAAAACTTTTAAAATGTAACCTCAGTTTTTTGAATATTGCCCACAGGAGTCCGCACTGTGCGTCGGTACACAATAATGGCTCGATTTGTAAAAATTTAATTTACTGCTGTCTTGCCTAAAGGCTCTCCAAAAAAGCTAATCGTAGATATCCCTATTTTAAAAGAAAATTATTTAGCTGCTTGTATATGCTCCATAATCCACGTTTGCGTGGCTAAATCCAGATAACTGGAATTTTATTCCTTATAACATAATGTTAGATAGTTACTACTACGACAACCCTCGCCTATTAGCAACCTCAAGGAAATACCGACATACCGAAATATGAGGATATAAGGAATTTCCTTTTAAAACGCTGTACGCTATTCGAATGTGCCACCGGAACAGTATGAAAAACCGTCACCGGACCCGCAAAGGGCGACAGCGGCTTCTTTGGTAAACCCAAAACAACCCCAAAGACAATCCCAGTCAGTGGCGGGCCCAGGGGGTCCAATGTTTATATTATTTCGCTTATTTGTTTTGGAGATATATGCGTTTAAATGTTTTATAATCTTAAATTGATACTCTTTAAAACATGAAGGCAGCCATAAAATTACATTTAAAATTTCTTTTTCAGATTCTGACACAAAGAATTAAACTTCGTTAAAAATTATGAAACTTTTGTATTTATCATATTTTGATATCTGTTCAAATAAACGTTTTAGATATGGTGTAAAAATATACGTTTGCTTTCTCTGCCTTGCACACTTGATCATATACCTTGTCTCACGCACTGGTGATTTTTGTATTAAGCAATTGAATCGAACCGAACCAAATGGAATGGAAAATAAGTATTTTGTTACCTGCCTTTACTGATTATTCGGTAATTTCTTTTTAGGTTGTAGATCTAAAAAAAGCCTTTGGCCTAACAGTTACCGGGACAGGAGCCCCCAAACCAGTGGCTTCGTTCGGGCATTTTGGTTTCGACGACAAGCTCTTAAAGACTATAATAAAGGCGGAGTACAGTTCACCTACACCTATTCAAGCCCAGGCCGTCCCTTGCGCTTTGATGGGGCGAGATGTTCTAGGAATTGCACAAACAGGTAAGTTTTACCTATTCACCTACACCTATTCACGCCGAGGCCGTCCCTTGCGCTTTGATGGGGCGAGATGTTCTAGGAATTGCACAAACAGGTAAGTTTTACCTATATCTATCTCTCTATCTATTAAGCCTTCTTCGATCCATCTTTGAACATAGGCCTCCCCCAATATCTTCTCTGTCTCTCGCAGTGTTCATCAATCAAGTCCACGCATGTTTCTTCAAATCGTCCGCCCATCTCATTTGGGGTCTTCTCCAACTTCTTTTATTTTCTCAAGATCTCCAGTTTACAATACATTTGTTCCATCGATCATGTTTCTGTCTGATATTATGACCGGCAAATTTCCATTTTAATTTTGCTACTGTTAGCTTGGCTTGGGCGTTTGTTATCCATGTTTAATTTTGTGTCCAGGTCTGGGATCCATACGTAAGTACAGAAAGGATACATTGGTTATACACTTTCGTTTCGAGGTACTAAGGATATTTCTTATTTTTTAATTTGTGGCTTAGTTTATCGAATGTTCCCAATACCAATCTTACTGGTCACTTGATTTCAGCTGTGTTTGGTTTTCTTTTTCTAGTTTATTAATAATTTGTTCAAGATAAATATATTCCTCTATTTGTTCTATTTTTTATTTATTCTGATCGTGATAACTTCATTTGTGTTTTTATGGTTTTTACTTTAGTATAGTTTATACTTAAGCCTACATTTTTAGCTGCTGTATCCAGTTCTTTCAGCATTTTTATCAGTTCTTCTTTCTTATCTGTTATTATCTCAGGTAGTTCAAGTATTGTCCGCTTACTTTGATGCCTATTTCTTCCCAATCTAAGTTTTTAAAAACATCTAGTGCCCAAAAATCCATTAATGCTAATGACAGTTTTTATGACAGTTGAGCATCGCATCAATATGCGTGTTTCTAAATAATTTGTGTTATTACTAAAAACTTCGTAGGAGCTTCCGTTTCTGAGATATTTTCAAAAACATTTTCAAGGCTGATAAAATTTAAAATAAAAAACAGGTTTTTTCGATTTTTCTCGAAAAATTGTAGGTTATGTAACAAAAAATATTTTGACAATAAGAGATCGATCCAATTTTGCTGAAAACGGTAAAAAACCATTATCGACCCCTAAAAGCTCACCCCAATAAGCTGGATCGCGCTGGTCTAAAGGTTTATGCTGCATAGTCACAACTGACTTAATTCATTATAAGTTTCACTAAATATTTTGAGATAATATTGGTGTTATATTGGCTAATTTTTAGGTAGTGGTAAAACAGCAGCGTTCCTTTGGCCTATGCTAAAACACATTTCAACACAAAGGCCCGTAGAGGAGGGAGAAGGACCGATAGGCCTTATTTTGGCCCCCACAAGAGAATTGGCCATACAAATTTATAACGAAGCGAAGAAATTTGCAAAAGTTTACGATCTTAAGGTTATCTGCGCCTATGGTGGGGGCTCTAAATGGGAACAGAGTTTGGTGAGTTTATTTTTATTTTGTTTTTTAAATAAATGTATAGACAGGGAGACTCAAAAACAACGGCTGAGTTATAAAATTGCCGAAATTTTAAAACGTGATTGGTCTTTATACATAATTTAATATTTTGCTTGAAACAGCAACTTTCTAATATTACCCTGGCAATACATGGCAAGGGTCATGCGTTAAAACATTTTGTTCATATTGTGTTCTACAATAAGTAAGTGCTGTTACATATTGAAGAAAAAGGAAGAATATACAATGCTTACCTTAAAGAATGGTGCTATTTTTAGCATGGATTATAGAACATTAAGGGATTGGATTTAACGTGGCAAATCCTAGAAACCCGTCGTCCCGTTCTTGGTTTAGTTTGATATTTTGTTCTCTGGTTTAGGAATGTCAGGTGCTTGTCTCCCGCTGTTTTTGTCTATTTGTGTCTGTGCGAAAACTATTTTAGGGTCTTTAAAGATTACTTTTTCCATTAAAGTTGCGAAGACCGGATTTTCTTTATTTTCCAATAAAAACACAACAAAAATAACAACAACTGACAGCCTCCGCCATTTTGATAGGTTTGATTATGAGTGGTGCGAATGTCGCCCCTCCACTGCGACTCAAGTGGTCTATTGTCACGGTGGATAGAATAGAACGGTGTTCGGATCTTATATATATATATATATATATATATATATATATATATATATATATATATATATATATATATATATATATATATATATATATATATATATATATATATATATGTCGAATTTTTCATGTCACTGGTGGTCCAGCTGATTTTTGTAAACAAAAGTTAGATCTGATATGAACAACGGAACAACTAATATTCTTTGAATTTTTTGAAAACTAAGGCAATTTTCCTACTATTTTCTAATACATCCTTATAAAATGTAATTTTCTAGACGTATTGTCTTTATTTTTTTTTAGTCCGCTTATTTTTTACTACACAAAACTTAAACTACAAATCAAACTGAATGTGATCGTTTAGTATCAAAGGTGAAGCGAGGACTTTTGAAACTGAAACGAACACATTATTTTCTTCGAATTTTAATTTTTGTGGAAAGAGTTATGAAGTAGGGGGGGGGGCTAAAAAAATAACGACTGGTATGTCTGAAAAATATTATTTTATAAGAATATCCTAAAAAATAGTAAGAAAATTTCCTTAGCTTTCAAAAAATTCAAAAAATATTAGTTGTTCATATCATATCTAACTTTTGTTTTGTAAGATCCGAACACCGGTATATTGTATCCACCGTGGTCTATTGTGGCTCCGCTATTTTGATAAGTCTTCGATAAAATCAAAGTATAGCGAGTTTAGTTGGGCTGCCTAACCGGTTGCCTACGAGTGTCCATATTGAAGCTTTTTTAACGGTAATATCAAACGCATGGTGTACCCACCATAAAAAGAAATTGATTTAAATTTCAAAATTTCTACAGACCAAATGAGAAGGCAAACAGCTGATTGGATTTCACACCAACCAAAATAAAAAGAGTGGAAAATTAATTTAGACAGCCTAACCAAACTCGCTATAATTTTTTGTTGCATTTTTTTGAAATTTTCTTCTCTAATAGAAAGAGTAACGTTTTCATACCCTGAACAGTTTTTAACAGTTAGATTTTATCCCAAATTTAATTAAAAAAACTGGCAAAACACAAAAAAGCAAAAACAGCGGTTGACAAGAACTTGACATTTCTAAACCAGAGAACGAAATGTCAAGGGTTAAAAAGGACGGGACGGCGCACAGTGGTTCAAAATCGCATAAAACTGCCGCATTCATTTGCTTTCGGTATAAATTCGTTACTACTGGATCGATTTCAAAGTCTTTTCGCTTGTTGGAAAGCTAAAGCTTTAAGCTGTACGACTCTATTGCTAAAATTGACATTTCGCTAAAATTAAAGATGGCAGACGTTTTTTGAAAATGCCAATTTTTGACCCCCTTGAAAAAAATTGCGTGCACCGCTTTCATTTTTAATTTGGATCTGTTAAAAAGCTTCATCTTTGTCGTGAATAAAAAGTATCACTTGTTAAAATCGGTTTAGAATTAAAAAAGATAGAATGAAATGAACAAGGTGACTCTTAGCTACAAAAATCATTAAATTTTACAAAATTTACCATCAGTGTAAAGTATTTTTGGTCAGTAAAATGGTTATCTTTATTCTGAGTCAACGCAGTAGCGACCTGTCATGCCACAGTGCTTATTCAAATATAAAACATCCGAATTGCAAATAAAATAATAGTATTATAATTATATCTTTCTTTCATTAATTTGACGGTATTTATAATGCACATTATTAGTATTTAAAAATATAGGGTGGCTGAAATAGCTAAAACTAAATATAGTTTTTTAGATATTGACATGTGAATATTAAAACTTTTGACAATTTAAGGCGCTCTAAAATCTGAACAGTCAGACTTAGAACAAAACAGTCTTTTTTTTACTTAAAATTAATATCCAATTCCGTTTCAGAGTTATTAGTTAGGATGCATTTTTACGGCTACACTCTAGATTATATACCATGGGATGGACGTGGCAGTTTTTCCCCCAATGCAAAAAGTTTGTAGCACAAGCGAGCAAGGACTAAAATTCTTTGGGGGATAAAAACTTTTAACACAAGGTTTATTATCTATTTTCCGCAATTTTGAGGACAAAAAGTGATACTTTCCGCAATTTTGAGGTAAAAAAGTGACACTTTTATCCAAAAAGTAACATTTCTTTTCAAAACAGACTAATATGTGATTAACTTTGTATAATAAGCGGTTTAGCATAAAATTGTATATCTTTAAAATTGGGACACCTATCTATACTAAAAGATATATCTTAAAAGGACCGGTGAGGACGGGTGAGGTATTATAAGCAATAAAAGCAGTAATATATAGTTTTAACGTTATTAATTTTAAAGGAAGCTCTAAAGATATATTAACTTGAATCTCAAATTCTTATTAAATTATCACTCACTTAAAAAAAATCGTGTTATACTATTAAATTTCTACAATATTATTATTAATATTATGTTCTAGAAGTACTTACCAATAGCTAATTTCTCCATATTAAATTATCTTTTAAAAAAAACTTTAACCAATAAAAACAACAATGTAAACAAGTCACTAATTTCTTCCATCCAGAACTGGAGACAAACAAACCAAAAAATGCAACACTTAAGCGACCCTGCTATAAGCAATTCGGCGATAGTGAGAAGTGGGGCAATGAAAAACTGTTAGTATAGGTCATGATCTTAGTATAATAGTAGCTAATCGCATAGCATCATTTTTGGGGGGTTTTGAACCACTGTGCGGCGGCAATTTGGGATTTCCCCTTTAACTTTGGTCAAATCAATTAATAGGGACTAATAGTCATGGCATTGCGTAAACGTAACGTACGTTACTTACGTAGGATACTATATGTATTGGAATGAATTGAAAACAGAGTTATAGTAATAGTCAAAGAATATCCACTTTGCGTTCGAATTGTCGATATCTTAATTTAATTTTTCTTCACTACAGGACCCCAAAACGAAATCTCCAATTTAACATATTAAAATTAAATACATCAAAACATTTTAAAATAAATGGATCCATGATGGATCTGATACCTTCCTAGCTAGTCTATTAGCACACTTTAAGTCAAGCCATGATATATCCGCCTTGCAAACATGTTTTTGCAAATATCTCAGAAACTAAAGCTCTTACGAAGTTTTTGGTTAAAGCACAAATTATTGAGTAAAATAAGGCTACTATATTACGCAAACAGCATATTGATACGATGCTCCGTTAATAAGTTAGCATTTTCAAAAAAAATTTAATTGTCCAAAAACTGTCATTAGCATTAATGGATTTTGACAAAAATCTAATCAGCTCGTTAGAGTGTCGAGGACTATTTTACCTGAAAATTTTATGAAAAACAGTTTAGCGGTTTAGGAGCCATCGTGTTACGGACAGAAATAATACACACACATACACACACACGACGATATTGCTAACATAGGTCAAAATACACTCAAATAACACATTTTCGGCGTTATCTCAAAAATAATTTTTTTATCGAAAATAATACCTTCTCTAGCCATTGCTACGCGGGCTCGGAAGGTAAAAAGGGGTAAAATGACCAAAGCACACCCTTAGAATCAAATTGAGTTGAAATTCGGACGAACTTGCACGACTTATGTTTCGTCAAGATACCTGCCGTGGCTATGAGTTTCTAATATTCAATACACGACAAATAAAAATAATGGTGACTTTATGATTTTGTTGGTCAAAAAACGTCATCGTGTAAAACGGTTATTAAATAATTTTCCTATGTTTAGGCTCTCAAAGAAGGGGCAGAAATAGTAGTAGCAACTCCGGGTCGAATTATCGATCACATCAAAGGTGGCGCCACCAATTTGCAACGGGTGACTTTTCTGGTACTCGACGAGGCGGATAGAATGTTCGAATTGGGCTTCGAGCCACAAGTGAGGTCAGTGTGCAACCACGTTCGGCCGGACAGACAGACTTTGCTGTTCAGTGCTACGTTTAAGAAGAAAATTGAAAGGTAAGGGCATAGAGGAATATATACTACGTAAAATGAAGCGCCATCCTTAACAATTCGACGGCAACCAAAAAGGAGCCAGGATTTGGTTCAGAAGCCTGGCTCCCGGGTGCGTTCACCGGCTGTTTTAGACTGCTGCGTTGCTGGTTCAACAATTATTTATGTGAAATCGTATATTTTGGTTTTAATTGTCTTTGTCCACATATGGCATTTTTCAAATTTCGTTAGTTTCTTTCTTTTGGTTGGCCTGTGCAAAGAAATATAAGCGGACTGTGCTAATGAAGGCAATATGATCATAAGAATTTTATTTTTTACTTCTAATATTTGTATGAAACAGTCACATTCATACTACATTAAGAACCAGCCGGTCGGCTCTCTAAGCAACCCCAAAGTTAGGCAATTTTCTTTTCTCTATAGAGAATTATACTCTTTGGCAAACACAGGGATATTTAAGCAATTTACAAAGGACCATTCTCTTAACGTCATTTTCGAGGGACACCCTAGAATTGACATCAGATGGCGTTTCTCTTACATCTGCTGGATCTACCATTAGGGTAAAAGCTATACCGAAATTAGATAAAAATAGAAACAACATCCCTTACGAGTCATGCTCCGCCTTCCTTAAGCCGCATCGAATAAATTTTATTGCAATGTTTTTGGTAGGGATAAAGATATTTCATTATCTAGTTTGGGCGTGGTCTATGATTCAGCTACTTGGAGATTTTAGAAGAGGAGGAATGTACCTATTTTTCGTATATTATTGTCTCTAAACATTAGACCATGATTTTTACACTGCTGTTATCATGACATAGCCGATTCAACAGCTTAAAAAAAGTAAGAATATGTGATTTTAAAAACCTTAGTCCTTTCAAGAGCTACCAAATTAATCAAATTAAATGCTTGCCACCCTGTTGTGCTAAACAATAACCTAAACGGTTATAAAATTCCTGCCTTACATTGCTTAGCATATCAGGTGTGATCGAATTAAAAGCCTCTTCAATTTTAATTCGAACTTCGCCTAAATTATGAGCTCGAATGTGATCAAATGTAAATATCTTATTTTTGACATAGCCAAATAAAAAATCACATACAGTTAGGTCAGGCCATCTATGGAGCCATCTGGTAACACTGCGTCTGCTTATTACTCGTCGGGGAAAAGTTTCGTCTAAAAATTGCCTGGCTGATAAAACATCAACATTTGAACCTTTTCTTCAATAGTAAATTTTTATAATGGCCAACAAAGAAATTAGCAAGGTTTATAAAAACGCAATCCTTACGTCCTTCTCGCTTCGCAGATTAAAAAAAAATCTCGATCCCGTAACGCGACCTCGCTGCCTATAATTTCTCCTTTGGTGTTCCCCCTCTGTAACTTTTAGATCACGGACGGTCGCGATTTGCTAAGATCGGGGTACACCCACCCTTATGTTTCTATTTTTATCTAAACAAATAAGTTTTTCTCTTTCTAAGCAGAATCTTCATGGTCAGTATATTTTTTACTAACGGTATATTCACATGGATAGTAGGCTCAAGCTTTAATTCTTTACATATTGCAGTAAATATTAGAGTATATTTGTAGGTTAGCCAAGGACGCTCTACAGAACCCAATCCGAATTTCGCAAGGTATCACAGGACAAGCCAACGAAGATGTGACGCAGCATGCGATACTTTTGGCCAATCAAGAAGCGAAAAGGGCGTGGCTTTTCGGAAAACTAGTAGAACTCATGTCAGCGGGTTCGGTTTTGATTTTCGTAACGAAAAAGATGGATTGTGAACAGGTAAATTAACGTCTAGGACTACTACCAAAGTTGGTTTTAATTAAAGTTATTAAAAAAACGTTTTTGCTATTAAATTACTTTAAATAATAGTAATTAAGTTTACAATAATCAATGTAAAATAAATAACTGGTCTTAGCTAGTAATATTTTTATGTTACTCACTAATTTTCTATTCTGTTAAGTTACTCTCATACTAACGTGTCCCAGCAAGAACGAAACATCTGGGTGTACGAGCTACTCTTACCTTTTTTGAGGATCTGTCCACACCCGGTTTTGTTTCTTTTAATCTTTTGACTATTATGCTAGCAACATCTCTTCCAATTTATGTTGAATTCTAGTTTTTTCTTTCTTTACACTAGAAGAAACTCATAATACATATGAGGTCTTACAGTATGTGTCATTTATTTGCAGGTTGCCAAAGATCTCCTAGTAAAAGAATTTGACTGTCTGCTGCTTCATGGTGATATGGAACAGGCTGAGAGAAATAAAGTCATAACCGATTTTAAGAAAAAAGAGGTTGAAATTTTGGTAAGTGTATTAAGAGATTGTAGAACAGCTAGATATAATATTTCACAACCAACCTTAAATTAAGAAGTGAGTACGCCATGCGTTTGACATTTGAATAAGCTGAAAATTTGACTGAAATAGAAAGGCACTCGTAGATCACAGTCTGTAAAGAAACGGTTGTCTGGTAACTCGAGTGTAATGGCGGCCGTGACGTCACAGCTACGTCACAGGTATCCTTGGAATCGGCAGTCAAACGCTGTTTATCACGTGCATGGTGTGATCTCGTATTTTGCCAGGAAATTTTTGTGTATTTTGGGTCTTGTAAGTGTGTACATACCTGTTCCGTAAGACTAACTAAAAGAAATTTTAACCGCCTGATATTATTTTGTGCTGAATTCAGATCAACAATCAAACGTTATATTAAAAAAAGTTTCAAGTATTCCATATAAATTAGTAAATTCATTTGTGAAACAACAAGTGATGATAAAAATAAAATTTATAACTACCAAAAAACAAAATGAATCCTTTATTATTATATTTGTTTAAAATCTGTCGCATAAAACTAATAATGTTACTAATGCAAGTGTGAAAAAAATGTCTCTTTTTTTATCTATTTTTATAAATATATTTGTAAAATTTAGTAAATAAGTAAGTTTTATAAATTTAAGTTTAAGCAATTCAAAACTTTTTAAATGTTTTTTAGCTAAGCTAATAAAGGTATTTCAATTCAATTCAAATAAAGTAAAGCTCAATAATACAGAGACTGATGAGAGTCGAATTTAAAAAAGAAAACTAATTTTAGTTACTTCTTACCCACAAAAAATCAATCGAGATATGTGGCTAGTTTACTTTGGCGTTAGACGAAAAAAGTTTAATTAAATTGAACAAGAGAGTAGATTTAACTTAGGAAAAGTATTTATAATGGTGTCTATAGTCTGATATTTGTAAAATTATTGGAATTTTCATCATAAATTTTAATTTATTTTTTATTACATTTCTGTATTTTCCCGCTTTTAAATATATCGGTCTTTATTTCTCTCATAATGTAATGTATATGTCTATATGGATAGCGGAACTATAACTGCCGCATCATATGCTGCCGAGTTCTGATTGGCCGGGACATACCAGACAACCGTCTTTTTACGAACCGTGTTCGTAGACAACCCGTAAGGCGGCCTAACCAAACTTACTATACTTTGGTTTTATCGCGGCCTTGTTAAAATGGTGGTCAGTTATTGTTATTTTTGTTGTGTTTCTTTTGAAAAAGAAATACATTTTTGGACTGGGACTTTACTCTAATGGAAAAACTAATATTTTAAGACCCTGAAGAGTTTTTAACAGTTACATTTGATTCCAAATTTAATTAAAAAAAGTTGCAAATTTTTAAATCAGAGAACAAACTAAAAACCAGTGGGACGGCGGCCATTTTGGATTTGCCACTTTAACTTTGGCCAAATCTAATCCGTTTATGTTCAATAATCTTAGAGTTTAGTGTTTCATTGTAACCTCTAAATATTTTAAACGCCTTAAGGTATCTTAGTTTTGGTTAAGTTTGATGTTTGTCATGACCTATTTTATCAAAGTGCTTTTTTTTCTTGTCAGGTGGCGACAGACGTGGCAGCCCGAGGTCTTGACATACCGCACGTACGCACTGTTGTCAATTTTGATATAGCGCGTGACATTGACACGCACACGCATCGGATTGGTAGGACCGGTCGAGCTGGAACTCACGGTAAGAGGAAATAACCGGTATTTTGTGTAGTTGCGTGGGTGGTATAGTATTTGCAATAAGGCTAGTCTCAAGGTGTAAACATTTTTTGTCTTTATATATTTTTGTTCACCCAAAAAGTGAACTTTATAAATTTTTTGGTGACTAAGTGCATCGGTGTACATTTTATTTATTACTATGCACATTTTAAATGAATTTACTAATTGCTTTTAGTAAACTTTACATTTGTCTAAATACTTTTGTCCATTACTGTATATGTACTATTATTTTCTATTACTTCTAGGTACTGCCTACACCCTTTTGACACCAAAAGACAAAGAAATGGCGGGCCATATTGTCAAAAATTTGGAGGCCGCGCATCAAGAAGTGCCCAAAAACGTACTGGATTTGGCCTTGCAGAGCGCTTGGTACAGAAAACAAAGGTAAACATTTTATAGCATTTTATACCGTTTGTGTGAAGGAAGTATTATTTGGCACGTCAATTAAAAACTTTTTGTATTTTCATTAAAAATAACTCATTTAGGTCAACTACCAAATTTTGTGATTGTGTCTATCTGTCTGGGATACAGATGTTTTCGAAGCTTGTATTGTTCTTGTTGTCTTTGCAGATTCAGGAAAAAAGGAGAGCCATCAAATGTAGGAGGCATCGGTTTTGGATTTAAAGAAAAAACGGGACCATTGGGCCCCATGAAGGGTTTTGTGTCTAGTTCGTCCGGAAACCTATCTACCAGTGCGCCCGGACCCGCTAAGGGACCCGCCACTGACCGATTAGCTTCTATGAAGGAGGCTTTTAAGATGCAATATAACAATCAGGTAATTATTTGACATTGTCCCTCAATGGTCCAAATCCAAATCGTACAAAATGATCTAAGTGTCCAAAAGTGCGAAAAATACGTATACACCGGGTGATAACTATTTTTTATCCCTTGACTAACATAATTGAAAATTCCGCCTATTTTGATTTTTTTGAGTTTGGGTCAAAAATTGTATTGAGGAAATCGCAAAAGTTTTGAGAGAAAGCGGTTTATAAATAAGAAAGTGAATTTATTGTAATAAAATAATGTTAAATTGTATTGTCGCTAAGACACCTTCATACCAAATTTTAAGTTTCTAGTTCATCGAGAAGTATCTGAGTCAAAGATAGCAGCTAAAAATATAGGCTTGAGTATGAACTACACTAAAACTAAAATCATTACAAACACATATGAAGATATCACGATCAGAATAAACCAAGAAAAATAGTAGCGTTTAAACCACATACTTCTTAAATATATCTGTACTGCTAAAGCATATTAAATCCATTAATGGAAAATGACTGCTACAAGCGTGCCGCCAAAGGTATGGCTTGGCTTAAAAAAGTAGACGCTTTTAATAAAATTTGAAAGGACTGCTTTCAAATGACGTCAATGCCGTGATTTTTCGTTATCTCTCTCTCACAGGATTTACGATGGCTATGGACTACTGTGATCTCCAGCCATTTATATTACAATGCAATTTCTTGCAAGGTTTTAATTGTACAGGGGACAATCACAAACTCATTCATACCACATGATGACCCAGCAGGCCGGCCTGCTAAGCACCCCCCGGTAGACAATTTTCTTTTCTTAAGGCGGATTTAATTTTGCCTGATACCCTTTGTCGGGCACAGGGATCTTTTAGGGTCACTGCATCACGAAGACGTAGTGTCTTCAGGCTTCCAGGATGCAGTGACCCTAGGATCTTTATCGTGTTAGCGCCATCTACGCTCTTAACACGGGACCATCCGCTTAACGTGACTTCTGAACCACGGCCTTATTTTTTCATCAACTTTGCCTACTTCGTTGATGGCCAAACTGCGCCCAAGACAGACGGAAAATAAGTTCAAGTTTGTAGAGGCAGGCATGGGGATCGAACCCATTACCCTCTGATCGAAAAGCGGACTCGCGTCCACTGAACCATCAGGCCGCCTATTTGTCGTCAAAATTCTTTGTAGGTAGTTTGGAGCTTTTGGAAGACAATTGACATTTTTTTAAATAAATTAAAACTTATTTATCCTAAGGTAACTGATAACGGGTGTTTTTAAGCGTAGAAGAGAGATGACGCTGACAGCGCACCACCCATTATCAGTAGGCTGAATTTATCCAAGCCATACGTTGGGGTTCATTTCAAATCTAACGGCACGCTTGTAGCAGTTATTTTTAGAGGCCCTTTCCCAGTACAGATATATTTAAGACTCTCTATTTTGGGTTGCCTGATTTCCGAGAGGCAAAAACGTGGCAAGGGCGACAGGGGGCGAAATAAATAAAAAAAGTTGCGGGTTGGGAGGGCAGCTTTTTTTAATTTCGAAGTTTTTTGTTTAGTAATGTACGGTCGCTCACTTTTTTAATGTCATTTTAAAATTTCCACTCGTCTGCTCATTTTTCGGATACTTACAACAGCGCTGCAAAGGTAAACACTTTAAATACAAGGTGAGTTGTGAAAAACTTACAATGGCTATATTTTTTAAACCAAGGGAGATATGAAAAAAATAAAAAATACCGTTTCTATAAAAGTCGGCCGGAATACCAATGAGATATTTTTCGAACCACCCCGACTCACTCCTTAAGCCGCACCCCTACTCACTTTAAAATCTTAAATAGCAATACCCCACTTGTGATAGCTTCCTGGAAAGCTTACAAGAAGTGCTTATCATCGGTCATACTTTTTTTTTTGGAAAATCAAAAACTACCCCTAAATTTCAAAAAATAATGTTTTTTCTTAGAAAATAACAGTACTGAGTTTAAAAGGTTTGGATATCAATTTAATAATTTTTTTAATTATTATATATTATATTATTATATATCACCTCCACCCACCCCTTAAGTCCCACCTCCACTCACTTTAGAGTTGCTATTTAAGATTTTAAAGTGAGTAGGGGTGGGGCTTAAGGAGTGGGTCGGGGTGGTTCGAAAAATATGTCATTTGTATTCCCCCCGACTTTTATAGAAACGGAAGATCCTGGCTTGCTATAACGCACTATTTCGTATTACTTTCAGCCCTGTCGGTTTTAAAAAATTATTCTTGTTTTCTCCTCAATCTCCTCTGAATCTAAAAGCGTGGCAATTGGGTCCTTTGGCGTGGCTGCAAGTGGAAGTGCGAGGTAATCACGCCTAAAGTGTGGCGTCTGGCAAACCTATCGCTTTCCTTATGTAAATTTTGAACGTACTTGAGGAAAGAGAGAGAATTTATATAAGAAAAGACGAAGAGAACGTTTACAGATAATATAAACGAATTTTCTTTCTTTTTTAGTTTACTGCAAGTGCGGAAAACCCCGTTGTACCAAAGCGTAAAAAATCGAGATGGGAGTAGAACCTTTGTTTTAATCAACTATATATAGTGTAGTGAATTTAAAACTTTTATAAAAAATTTTACCATTTTTTTTTATAATTAACCTAAAATAGGTTGTTTGAGTTTCAAATCAATGGTTTTTAAATTAAGGTGCATTGTGTGTCTATGCCATGTAAGGCTGTGTAGGGTGTCAATATAAATGTTTCCCCTCCTCCTCCCTTTTTTCTCTTAACATGTATGCTACAAATGTCAAACTTTGGCAGGATGTTTCTTATTTTGAACCAAAGATCCTGAATTATAATATATTTTTAGATTCCTCGTGTATTTTAAAAAATCTATAATAATAAATATGCTGAATTGTCTCCAAAAATCAGCATTAAAATGTATATCGATCCGCGGTCAAACCCCCCTCACACGTTCACTTTCTGCGTTATATGTCAGAAAATGTTTTTGACAACTAGACATAGTATATATTTTTGAAATCAGTACCTAATTCTGAAATAATTTCTAGCCCGCATATTAAGGAATAAAAGGGGGGGGGTTGACACTTATGGTGAAAAACTTTCACAGGTACACATTAGCAACTTTTTTTAGGATGGATATTAGTGGAGGAAATGGGAGGGTGACACTAATGATGGTGAAAAACCCTACACCTAATGCTTTAAAGCATTAAGGACTGTATACAGGTTGTTTTCTGGCTTATTTTTTATTAAAAATAAGGCCACTTTATCAACGAAGCAGTCTATATTGAGCCTTGAGCCTATTATGACACAGTAACTGACTAGGTGTTCCTTAAAAAGTGGTAGTATACCTAGGGTTGCCAGATTTTCAAGAAAAGTGTGGCAACGACGACACACGGGGATAAAATAAAAATGTATTAATTAGAAGTTCGGGAAGGAGCTTTTTTTACAAATCGTTTTTCAAAAAGAGTGATTTTTGAAAAACATTTTTGCCGATTATATCTACAGTTGATTAAAAAAAAATCTGATACGACTGGAAAAACTCGTTTTTTATTTTAAGCAGTGTATATATTATATAATATCAGGTTGACATTTACATTTTACAGTAGTGGTTATGACGTCCAATAGAGGACTGTCTATTTTCTTTTGCATGTTTATAAAATACAGTAAAGTCCGGATACAGTGAACTCGAAGATTGCACGGAAACTGGTTCGCTATATCCGAAGTTTACTATAAGAAGACAGACTATTGTATACCTAAGTAAAATTTTTTTTGGGTATTTTGAACGGGGTTTGTTATAAGCGAGTGTTCATTATAAACGGGTTCGCTTTATGCGAACTTCACTGTAAATCAAATAAAACTTGATAAATACTAGCTAGCAATATATTTTTCGTGCTATTCAGAAACAACGTGCTTCTTTCTGTTAAATTAAATATTAAATTGAATATCTTTATTAGCTTTGCTAAATAATATGTACATTTTTAAAAAGTAAGTTCGGTCTTTTTTGCTGCAGTTCGGCACCTGAGGTTTGATGATTGAATTCTACGGTAAATGGGTGCTGCCTGGAAACTGAAAAAATTCTTGCATTCTATGCTCTCTCGAAAGGGTCATTTTAGATTACTCGAAGTAGCGCCTGATCTTCTCGAACTTGACTTACTTTTGGCCTGCCAGATCATCCTTGTTTTCTTTCAAGTGATTGTTCTTTTATCCATGTTTTATTTATACAGTTTGTCCACGGATTGAGTTCGGGTAAGGTCTAAATGACAACAAATTTTCGATTTAGATTCTGATTTTCTGGGGATCGCTCCTGCTCGGTCTCAAACTAAGATGTTAAAAAAATCAGCCAAATCAAATATACAGGGTGATTTAGTAAGCTGATTTGATAAAAGTGTTAAGAGGAAAGTACCGTTGTTTTAGAAGATATCGGAAAAACTTACAAAAACAAACGTTACGGCAGATTCTCAATTTTCAGAAAATCAGCATACTTTGATTTTGTAAGTCGGTTATGAGAATTTTTCTTTAGGCGATTTTTATCTGATTTTTCTGAAAATTGAGAATCAGCTGTAACTTTTAATTCTGAACAACTATTCTTAATAAACTTTTCTGATATTTCTTAAAACAAAAAGACTTTACTTTTAACACTTTTTATCGAATCAACCTACTAAACCACCCTGTATATTGATTGATTTGGCTTATTTTCTTAACATGTTAGTTTAAGATCCAGTAGGAGCGATCCCCAGAAAATCAGAATCTAAATCGAAAATTTGTTATCATTTATACCTTACCCGAACTCAATCCGTGGACACACTGTAGAACAACCTGTTGTTCGGCTTACATTAAAATGCTGGGCTAGCACTGGAAAAGACCAACTGTCATTGACAATTTTGATATTGTTAAACTACTGAGGTTTTGATAAAGCTGATGATGGCTTGGAATACACTTTTTTTTTGTTAAGGGCGTAGTCAGTGCAAGCACTGAAAACAAGTGATCTCTTTGAAATGCATGTGCCCCGGAACCGTTTTCTAAACATTACATCAGGTGGCACAGCAGTCTTTCTGTGTATTCACTACATCTCCCTTCCGCTCTGGCGATTAGGAGTTCGTGCATATCATCTAATTTCTTGGAATACACTGCGCAAAGTTTGGAAAAAGTACTTTAAAGAGTCGTATCAGTTTCTTTTTAATCAGCTGTACTTACAATAAGGCTGTAAGGATAAAAAAGAGTTAGTTGATTAAAATAAGCGTGTTCAAAAATTTTGAAGTGATAAAATCAAAAGTTCTTTTTCTGTATTCCTATCTTACTTGCTGTATCCGCACTATTTCGTATAATTGATTTTACAACGTAGGGTTAAACAATTATTATTGCGTTCTTCTCAATATCCTCTGAAAATCGTGGCAAGTGACTTTGGCGTGGTGCGTGGCAGCCAGTAAAAAAGCGTGGTAATCACGCCTAAATCGTGGCACCTGGTAACCCTAATTATACCTAACTAAAAAAATGCTTGGCAAACATCCTTTTGGTCTTTTACCGAGGCCCGTGTATTACTACTAATTTATATTTTTTATATCTCAATTAATTTTATTCGACGTGTAGGTTATTATTATTTGTAAAAATTTCTTGTCCTTTCTTTGCTCGTATATAAAGGTAAAATTTAATAATATACTTAGTAAAAAAATACTTAAAAATTGATCTTGTTTTAATTTAATAAAGCGTATTAAATTTATTATCATTTAGCAATAGATTAACATTTGCTAAAAAAAATTATCACCAAACCACCCACAAGTATAACATTTTTGTACTGTTGCAAAAAGTGATAATACGAAAATATATCACAGTAGGGTGAACAAACCTTTTTTATTGCTCAGTATTAGACTTGCAAAAAATACTAACATAATGTGCAAAAATTTGGTTGGATTATTTATAGTTTTTGCTAGTTTAGGTGCAGTTTTTTGTTCTATGCCGTTTTTTATAAGTAATATTTCGGAAACTAATAAGGAAAACTACCACAATGAAGGTAAGTAGAAAAATTTAAATAAAATTTAACCACAGTGAAAGTAGCGCATTCGAATTTTTACTCAGATTTGGGGACTTATTACTGCTAAACCAGTAACCCGAATTTGTCAAAACCTTTTTTGTAGGAGAGAGCAATAATTCAACTTTATTATTGCCATAGTTTGTCATAAGAGGGCGGAATGCTAAACTAAAATCTGGCAAATTGAATGTAAAAAAAGTAACACCATTTTTTTTTGATTACGTGCCATAAGAACAACACAAAAGTGCTAGGAGTCATACTTGACAAAGATTTAAATTATCATGCTCACATTGAAGCTTTATGTAAGAAACTAATTAAGACATCATACGCAATAAGAGTCATATCAAAATACTTTCGCAAACATAAATCACTAAAATCATTATACTATGGGTTATTTTACTCAAATGTCAAGTATGGTATTCTTCTTTGGGGTCATAGCAGTCATGTGGAAGACGTCTTCGTAATACAAAAACGAGTATTTAGGGTCATAAACTGCATGAAATCATCTGAATCATGCAGGAATAAATTCAGGGAAAAAGACAAACCATAGATTAACAGTAACAGAGAAAGAGCCCCACTATGCGGCTGTAAAATTCTTTAATACACTGCCAAAGAGAATTAAACAAATAGACAGCATACGATTATTTTAAAAAACATGTGCCAACTTTTTATGTAAGATAGAGCCCTACACTATCAGCGAATACCTTAATCACAAGCACTAGTTATAGATTCCAGAGTGTGCAACAACGTTCTCAAATTAGCTTTATTTAGTAGTATTAGCGCAGTAAAAAATTTGCTTTAAAGAACACTTACCTATTTATTTTAGATACTTCTAATATATATTTTGTAATTGTTCAAATCTCAAAGTCTTGTCTTATATTTAATGTATAGTGTCACCTTTACAATTCTTTGTATCAATGTATTTAAGTTATTACCTGGATTAATCTTAAGTGATTAGAACTAACAATAATCGCAAAAAAAAACAATATACATATTAATTGTAACGAATAATATATATAAAACATTTAAGTGTGACGAGGTATGACTTAGCTGTGTATACCAGCGAAATTTTAGAAAACTTGTTGACGATCCAAATTTTCTATTGTATATATTTTGGCTGAATAAATCCATTGTCTATTGTCTAATAAGCGTGTAAGGCTTTTGAAAAAACACTTTTATGGCAAAAATAATTAATATTTTTTGATAAAACTTTTGACAATTAGTAAAGGCAAGAATTCCTTTAAATCGCGGATTTAAATCCTCAATAAAATAAAATTTACGTGCCTAGATTACCTAATTTTTAGTCATTTTTTGATACATTATTTTGTCTGGAACCGTTTCATTTATCGCAATGTAGTTTTAAATGCGCAGTACATTTAAGCCTCTTCTTAAAAGTGCAAAAAATATTTTTTCATAGTTTGCAATTTTTATTCCGATAAAACGCTGCACCTGCAATTATTCTACAGGGTGTCTAATTTAAAACTTTTCACCCGGGATTTCTCGAGAACTGCTAAATATTTTTAAAAATGCCGAGACACGTCGTTTTTTTGCGAGGGGAACAATCTTGAAATTTTTGTAGCACGCACCACCTTCGAGGGCTATACTTTACCCCTATATTTTAAATAGGGAAAGTGGGTCTAGTGATACCTTGTTTTGAAGGCCTTTTGAATGTCCTTCCAACCATGTAAAAATTTCAAAAATCTATCTATTAGTTTTTGAGATAATTGCCTTATTAGAATTTTATTATTTTTCGGATTTAATTTTTATTTTATTATTCTATGTTAAATTTGAAAGCAAATATCTCAAAAACTAATCGATGGATTTTCGAAATTTTTACACTGTTGTAAAGATATTTAAGAGAGCTTCAAAATAAGGTATCACTAGACCCACTTTCCCTATTCAAAATATAGGGGTAAAGTATACCCCTCGAAGGGGGTTCGTGCTACAAAAATTTTAAGATAGCCAAAAAGTGTCCCCCTCACAAACAAAATCGACGTGTCTCGGCATTTTTAAAAATTTTCAGCAGTTCTCGAGAAATCCCGGGTGGAAAGTTTTAAATTGGACACAGTGTAGTTCCCCTTTATATTAAATCCTTTTCCCATAAAATAGTAATTTCAAAACCCTTACGCGCTCATTATATGCCATACGCAGAGCTCCCTCTTTAAAAAAATTGTGTACTTCTCGACTTACGGTTTTCGCGTAAAATGCAAAAGAAATATTTTTGCCAACTTTGGCGCCCTTTATCTTCTTGTAATTGTAGAGCTGTAACCTAGAAAGAGAAATTGTGTTTTCCAAAAAGGCTCACTGTGTCATAGACAACTTTTTTAAATTATTCTTATCACCATTAATCGATGTAAAAATTAGCGTTGCTATTTTGTTCCAAATCAACCACTTTTTCGAGCCAGATTTATTGTCCTTCTAATTATGTTTTTCTCATAAAATTATAGTTTTGGGGTTACTATTGACAGTTCTTTCTTTTAAGGCAAGTAACAAGCCTGCCAAATTTAATCAAACTTGACAACTACTTTGAGCTATGGTGGTTACAAAAAAATGGTAACAACCATACATAAGACACAAGGTCTTTATACTTTTACACAGATTATCTATAGAATTTGAAAGTTCATTGAACCTGACTGGCCAACTGTAATCCTGATTAAAAATCTACGTCACTGGTTCCCTTAAACCATTTGTTTTATGTAACAGCTACAGTCGTCCAGTTAAATACACAAATAGCTGGTCAAATAGGGTGTTGACAATAGTAAAAAATAAATATATAATTATTTTTAGATATCTCTTTAGGTCTTGGTAATGCTAAAAACAAACTTTTTGGTTTAATTTTTTCTCAAATTCATAGTTCTTTTAATTAAATACATTCATTGAATTAAAACAATTAGTCTACCAATCAGCTGCGAGTGATGTCATAAAACAGTAAACGCCTCGAACGAACCTATTTTCTGAGTTATTTTCTTATGGATGGTAATGTTTGCTTTGGTTGCTAAATTAGATTTTATTTTGTGTTTTGCTTTAAAAAATATTTTCAATGGAAAACGGATTCTCCAAAGCCGATAGCTCCAACTTGCCAATGCAACATTCCTTTATGGTGGTAGGCTTCTTTGCCAACAAGTGATTTTGGTTCTGCGGAATTTAGAAACGTTAAAATGTTGATGTAAGTATTCGATGAGTTGTTTCTGTATATCGCTGAAAGTTCTTTTATGATATTCTTCGCCTACTTTTACTCATTTAGATTTTGAGGTTAGGTTATATGTTTTGCTTTTTTGTTTAATATGCCACTTACAATAGATTCAATTAAATACCCAATCATTATTATTTTAAGCATTAAGAAACAATCAAAAATTGCAGGACAGGGAGGCAAAAAGTATATAACGACCAGCAATACTTGAAGTACTGCATAGGTTACACTGCATAGTCCTGTGTAGGTACTGCCTATGCACTGCCTAGTCTTGCATATGCACTGCTCAGTCCTACATTTAGCCCGCATGTGCACTGCCTAATCCTGCATTTAGAGGTACTCCCTAGTCCTGCCTAATAACTGCCTAGCACCGCCTAAAAATTTGTACACCTTTCTGCTTATTATAGTTGTTCACCCCTTGTAATAAACATAACCTCAAAAATTTCATCGTCGTTTACGAAATAGTTATATATATTATAGACAACGTGAGAAAAATTAGAAACAATTTAGTTATACTCACATCAAAGTGATCTTCACAAATGTAAAGTGAAGATGTATTAGATAAGGCCCTTGGGTCTCTTCGAGCAAGTTCTAGCCACTTTTTCCGTTCTTCTACTGCTGTAGGCACATGAATAAATAGTTTTTCAGGTGTTGTTATGCTAGTATTCGAACACTGAGGCACTACACACCACTTATAGGACATTTTTTTACATAAAACAGTAAAAACACAGACCAAAAACAAATAAACACTTAAATGCCGTGTATCTGTCCGCGAGTTTACTGCGCTGTGACGTCATTGCAACGCCATGCTAGAAATGAGCGTTGTAGCGGCAAATTCAAATCAGAAATTAGAAAACTTGATTTTAAATGTAGTCATGATAAAATATACTATTTTAATAACTTTGCGTAGCAAATTAGGGATCTATGTATTATTCTAAACACTTTTCTAAAATTTGTCAAGTACCCTATTCTGTAGAAAACCTGTGTAAAATCATAAAGACCTTGCATATCACACACACTTGCAAAGAAAAAGAGTTGTATTTTTTAGTAAACACATCTATTGAGCCCTGCACGAATTTCTATGAATACAGCTGTTCAAGTTGGATTTCAAAAGCAGAAAAACCAAATTTCGATCCGTTTTTAAGTCACTTCACAGCAGTATCGTATGAAATTAATCAAAATATTGAAGAAATCTTGGAAAACTCCACCGACCAGTACTTGGATAAAGCTCTCACATTTTACCGAGCATGCAAAGAAGCAAACTCTAAAGATGAAACTTACTTCACAGATTTGAAGTTGCTTATAGAATACTTCAAAGGCTGGCCAATGGCAAACAGAAAATGGTCAAATGAAAACTTCTTTTGGTTAGAAGAAGTTGTTCAGGTGACAAAAATTCTGGGGATTCATCCTATTTTAAAGTTGTATGTTGCCATAGATTATAAGGCCACTGAAAAATACTCCCTATATGTAAGTATGTCTATTAGATTATTGAGTAAAATTTACACACCCTGTAAAAGTTTGCTAAAAAAATATGCCAAAAAATAAAGCTTTACGTATTTTACTTTTAAATTTTAGATTGAGCCAGGAACTTTTATCTACCCACAAAATATTTTAATTCACCCAGAAAAATATTCAACAGAAATAGCAGCTTACCACCAATGGATTTTGAAAACTGTACAACATCTTTACCCTCAAAAGTCTGTACCCAAAAGTCTTAAACTTCAAGTTAAAAAGATGATAGATTTTGAAATAGATTTGGCAAAACTGGTGCCACGTGTATCGAGAATAGAAAAAATATCTATTGAGAGATTGACCAAAAAAACTTTTATAGATTTTGAAAAATATTTGGGAAATCTTTTGAGTGATACAGAAGTAAAAATCAACGTAAATGATACAGTAGTTGTACGGAACTATGGATATTTTCGAAGTGTTGTGCAGTATCTTAAAAAAGTGGATCCTAAAATCATTGGTAAGATTAATCTACTTAATGCATTTTTATAACTACCTACGTATAGTTGTTGGAGCTCCTAAGATTTATATTTATACTTTTTAGAGTTTTATGCATTAATCATTCATCCAATAAAATAAATACTTTTTTTTTAAAGTTAAACGATTTACATTTAGTCCAAAATTTTATGGACGACCCTGTAAAATTAAGTAACAATAAAATAAATACTTTTTTTTTAAAGTTAAACGATTTACATTTAGTCCAAAATTTTATGGACGACCCTGTAAAATTAAGTAATAATTGTTTTTTGTTTAATTTTTATTTTCATGTTAAAGGGTAGATACATTTTAACAGGCTAACTAAATTTTTGTTAGTTCTGATAAGTACATTTCTAATGCTAGTTTTATTTAATGACTTTTAGCCAACTATATAATTTGGTCAGTGGTGAAAGGTCTTTCCAGAGATTCCACAAAATATCTTCAAGATCTGAACTTTTCTATTGACAAAACTATTTTCAAAATAACCTCTGATACACCAAGAAAAATGGAATGCGTAAGCAAGACTATGGATCACTTTAGTTATTTGTTACTGCCGAAATATTTGGAGAAATATTTTGATAAACAATATTTGCCAAGTATAGAAGATATGGCAGCGAATATTAAAATTGATTTTGAAAAAATATTGGAAAAAAATCAATGGTTAAGCGAAGAAACTAAAAAGTTGGCTATACATAAAGTAAGGAATATTCAGTTTCATGTTGGATACTCAAAACCGTATGAAGATAAGAACGTTGCTTATGAAAGGTACCAAAATGTAAGAGAAATTTTAATTCTACTTTTTTTTTCTATCTATTCTATTATCCATCAATTTAGCCTTCTTTGTTCCATTTTTGGACATAGGCCTCCCAAATATCGTCCACTCTTTTCTTTCTGTCGCCGTGTTCAGCCATCTAGTTCCCGCATGTTTCTTGAAATCGTCCGCCCATCTCATTTGGGGTATTTCTCTACTTTTATCTTCCCAAGGTGTCCAGTTAACAATACATTTGTTCCACCAATCGTCTTTTTGTCTAATATTATGACCGACAAATTTATATATAATTTTGCTAGCTCTCCTCTGACATTCCTTACTTTTCTTTTATTTCTTATCCATTTATTCCCTTTTCTATGTATTAGCTTTACAGGTTATATTTGTCTTTCCATTGATATATATTGTTATATATTAATCATATTGTTCACATTTTTATTGACCTGTATAATTAACTTGTAAGTAGAATTATTTTATATTTTATTATGTATCGTTGACTTCAATTTTTAATATTTTAAGTACTATTTTCTCTTAAGAAAGTCACTAGTCTTATCTTATATTGCAGATTTCCCCTTGAAGATGGAAATATAACATTTCCGAAACGCGTCGGGGTAATGTAGGAATATATAATCTATTCAAAAACTGTGTGGAGTTTAGGATTTTTTCACTCCTTTTCCAAAATTTCCATTGATGTTTGGGCTTTTGTTACCTTATCCATGTTTGATTTTGTGTGTGTCCAAGTCTGGGATCCATAGGTAAGTACAGGAAGGATACATTGGTTATACACTTTAGTTTTGAGGTACTTAGCATACCTTTAATTTTTTAATATGTAGCTTTATTTACCGGATGCTGCCCAGGCCAATCTTACTCGTCTCTGGATTTCAGCTGTTTATGGGTTTCCTTTTTTTAGTTTAATAATTTGTCTCAGGTATATACATTCCTCTACTTGTTCTATTTTCTCTTGGTTTATTCTGATCGTGATATATCTTCACCTGTGTTTGTTATGATTTTAGTTCCAGCGTTTTTATCAGTTCTTATTTCTTATCTGTTATTAAGGCGATATCATCAGCATATCTTAGGGCATATTATGTCACCCTGGCTGACACCTTCTCTTATGGAGGATTGGCTTGATTCCTTCATGGATTTTGATTGACGTTGTTACTTCGTTATATATATATATATATATATATATATATATATATATATATATATATATATATATATATATATATATATATATATATATATATATTGGCTATTAAATCTGTGATCTATTCGGCTACTTATTAAAGATGATTTTACTAATCAATTACCTTATTAAAAAAATATTTGGTTAAAGATAGATAATTACGTATGTTATGATTTTAAAAATACTTGTTTATTTTTAGCTAAAAATTACAGATGATCACTTGCAAAATGTGCTAACAATAAAAAACTTTAAAGTTGAAAATAATCTTAAACTTTTAGAAGGAACTGTAAAATCAGCAGTGTAAGTAAAAGTAAAAATTTCCATAGTACAAAAAAAAGTCCCGCATTTTAGGCATAAAAGTGTAACTTTTTTCGCTAGGGTAAACAGTAAAAAAATCGGACTAAAAAGTGACATATCGGGGATAAAAACGGCACATCAGAAATAAAAAGTAAACATCCAAAAAAAAGTCAAACCCTAAAAAAAAAAAAAAAATTTCGGAAAAAAGTCAAAAAGTGCGAAAAATTGCATGTAATCCTCATGATAAAAGTGTTTTTTTTTTATCCTTCGACGAATTGTAGCCTTTTATCCTTTGTCTATGTGCTCGCTAGTCTTGTAATATTGCTCTTTTTAGGTGGCCTTGTAATATATTTGATGTTAACGCGTACTACAGTATCCTACAAAACTCAGTTTGTAAGTACGAAAACAATTACGTTATATAGGGTGTAAATAAATTACAGTATTATGATTTATTTTAGTTATACCTCTAGGGCTTTTGACCGTTCCATTTTATGACAAAAATAGGCCTGCAGTTGAAAATTATGGCTCTATAGGTAGTTTGATAGGCCATGAAATATCACATTCTCTGGATTCAACAGGTAAAGCTTGCAAAACAATGTTTGTTTCTTTTTAAAAAAATAAAAACTTCTTTTAATTTTGTCGTTTTATTTTAAGGCAGACAAGCGAACATTCAAGGCATCATCTCAAAATGGTGGCCAACCCAAGACATATTGGACTATCAAATACGAACTAAATGTTTTCAAGACCTTTACGGAAGCCAGAATGTTTTCAATCTTGGTGAAAACATAGCAGACATCGTTGGTTTAGAAATTAGTTATAATGCTTTGGTCAACGATAATTTAGAATCTTTGCTGGAAAATCGGGAAAAATTGGACAGGATGTTTTTTGTTAGCTATGCTCAGGTATATATTTGCTTATAGTATACCGGGTGAGCCAAAAAAAACCGGATCATTTTGTTTTCATTATAACTTTTGAACTATACAATCGATTTTAATGGGACAAAGTGCACTTAACTGCAGGTAAGTCATCAGAGTTTTGACTAAATATATTTTTTGTCCGCCATCTCAAAATTCAAGTTGGCGAACGATATTAAAATGAAAAGATGCTTGTTTATTCATTGTATTGCAAACATGTTATAAATAGTTTTTTAAATTAGTCAAAAAGCTGCATTCTTGCCACACACAACAAGGTACGAATCAGCAAAATCAGTGGTTCTAAAAAAAAATATTTTTGTTTCATCCATTGTTTTGCATATTATGCGATTGCGTTGCCAATTATGTCTGCATTTATTTCCTTATAAATTCATTACTACTGTGATGATTTGAGTCAAATAAAAACCATCTTGGTTAGAATTGATTGGTTTTTAAAGGTTCATCATATCATACTTTTTTTTTTTACGGGTATGCGCACTCGCAAGGAGATCCCTATCACGCTCGAGAAGCGGCAAGTGCGCGGAAATGTTGGTGTGTGTTGGTTTTGAAACGGTTCAGGTTGTAACCTGCAGGGAAAACTGTCGCAGGGAGTTTATTCCACAGCGATGCTGTTCTCCAGAGATATGAATTCTGGTATAATGAGGTTCTTGGTGCCTCTATTTTGACAATAAATTGATGGTTACCGTCTGTTTGACGTGTTCGCCTAGTAGGTGTTACTCCCGGGGGGATCATACGTGCCAACTCTTCAGAGCATTTTCCGTGATAATACCTGTAGAAGAGAGATAGATCGCCCACAGTTCTTCGATGTTCGAGACTATCCAAGCTACGGGTAAGTGCGGGGTCATTGATCAGCTTGATAGCTCGTTTTTGCACGGTGTTCAAAAGCATTAAGGTATGTTTGGGTGCCGCACTCCATATATGTGAGCAGTACTCCATAGTTGGTCGAATCTGGGCTTTGTAGAGTGTCAGCAGTTGGATTGGTGTATACAGATGTCTTGTACGAAATAGCACCCCAAGCTTTTGGGACGCCCTTTTAGCTATATCTGCCACGTGACTGTGCCAAGACATGGTCTCTGCAGTGACTCCTAAGATGTTCAACTGGCTCTGCAATGCGACAGCACTTCCAGATAGCATGATGTTTGTCTCACCGGTGCTAATCTTTTTTGAAAACAGGGCTGCTTGGGTTTTCTGCGCGTTGAACTGTACAAGGTTTTTGTTGCCCCAGTCCTCTATTATCTCCAAGTCGATATTTATCTGTGATATTTCAGTTAATCTAAGGTAATGGAATTCACGTGCGGAGAGACATGTGGGTGGTATGAGTGAGGAGACTACATTGCCATCATCTGCAAAGCAATAAAGTGGATTTACTGTTTTATCTATGAGGTCATTTATGTAAATCAGAAAAAGTGTTGGCGAAAGGATTGCTCCCTGTGGCACACCAGCATTTATTTGGTAAGAGTTGGAGTTCCGGCCATCCAGTGCAACATAAATGGATCTATCCTTAAGGTAACTTTCAAACCAAGTGCAAAGTCTCGGCGACAATCCCGTTGCTTTGAGCTTGTTGAGCATATTTTGCCATGCCAGACTTTATCGAATGCCTTAGATATATCTAAGGCAATTGTTCTTGTTTCACCTCGCAACTCGATCGCTTTCTGCCATAAGTGAGTGACGTATGTAAGTAAATCGCCAGTTGACCTATATTTTCGAAATCCGTATTGCTTGTCGTTGATAATTTTGTACTTTTCCAAGTACTTGGTTAGGTGATTGTTCACAACTCTTTCCATTACTTTTGATATCACCAGAAGTAGAGCAATTGGTCTATAGTTTAACGGATCTGTCTTTTTTCCTTTCTTTGGAATGGGTTGTACTGCGGCAGACTTCCATGATGATGGATATACTCCTTGCCTATAAGATAAATTGAATAATTTTGCGAAAGTTGGGGTGAGTTCGCTAGCACAATTTTTAAGTACTATCGCGGGAATGCCATCTGGACCCATTGCTTTGTTTGTATCCAACTTTTTAAGGGATTTTCGTATTTCTCTGTGACAAAAGGGCACCTCTGGCATACTCTGGGAAACCCTTTCAATGAACGGTGGAGTTCTTCCATTTGGCACTGTTAGGTTTGAGTTGGAGGAAAAGATTTTGGCCAGCATATTGGCTTTTTCCTCTGATGTTGTGGCTGAGTGAGTATTTTTATCTGTAAGTGGTGGTATGGATGACTTGGTGAAGTTTGACCCAACGGCTTTTGCAAGAGACCAAAAGGACCTAGAACTACTTGGACAATTCAGCAACCTGTTTTTTATTCTTTGATTGTATGTTTCTTTGGCGGCGTCAATAGTAATTTTGCAACTATTTCTGGCTTCTATAAATTCTGTGTGGTTTTGAGCGGTTTGTTGTCGTTTCCAAAGGTTATATGCTCTGTTTTTTTTTCTGTACAGCCGTTTGACACTGGCTGTTGAACCAAGGTTTTGCATTAGCTCTGCGTTTTATTGTATGTGGGATATATGCATCCATTCCAGATAAGATTACTTTTGTTATTTCATTACAGCAAATAGTGGGATCAGCTGTTTTAAAGCAAACTTCTTGCCATGGAAAATCCAGGTAAAACTGTTTGTCATTCCATTTTGCCGATTTATAGTGCCACATTTTACGAGGAAGTGATTGTTGGCTTGGCGGTATGAACATTTCGCACTTTGTTCTTATAAGTTTATGATCGGATGAACCAAGTGGGGGATCTACTTGAATTGTGTACAAGTCAGGATTTGTAGTTAGGAATAAGTCTAAAAGCGCTGCAAATTCACCCCTTTCTGAGATACGGGTAGGTTCACCGACAAGCTGCGTTAGACCACAACTTATGGCAAAAGCTTCTGCTTCCCTGCCTTCATTATCTGTTTTGTTGTGGTGTTTTAGCCAGGGTATATTGTGGACGTTGAAATCGCCTAAAAAAACAATTTCGGCATGTGGATAGTTAGACTGTATACTATCACAGTTTTCGGATAATGTCGCAAAAAAGTTTCGATACTCGGTGTTACTTGGCGGTCGGTAGAGGCAGCAAATGAACTTGGTCGATGACTTTGAGGTGAATTTCAGCCATATGATATCGAGGTTCGCTGGTTCTAGCTTCTCCTCTCGATGACATGAAAGGTCATTTTTAATGTACACACAGATCCCAAAATTATGTCGAAATCGGTGGTGTAGGTCATAGCCGGGATAAAGATAGTTCACAATAGGTGTTGCAGAACTGATTTTAGTTTCAGTGAGAACAAGGATGTCAGGTCTTTGTTCTTCAAGATGTTGGTGAACTGAATTCATGTTGGTACTTAATCCTCTTATATTGCTAAAATCAATTCTGAGTTGAGTTTTTGGTCTTCTTTTAATATCTTTGCATGTAGGACCCCCAGGATCACCGACGCCCGGAGATCCGAGTGGTCGGGTATTTTACCTCCGGAATATTTTGATCCTGGAGGCGCCATCATGCTAAAAATGGTGTTTTTTTAACTTATAGAAAAGCACTGCTTTTCCCCCACAGAACCAGGTACAAATTAGTAAAATCGGTGTGGTGGTTCTCAAAAAATCTATTTTTGTTTCATCATTCATTTCCTTATAAATTCGTTATTGCTAAACCGATTTTAGTGAAATAAAAAAAATCATGGTTTTTTATTTTATTAAAATCGGTTCAGTAGTAATGAATTTATAAGGAAATAAATGCAGACATGATTGGCAAGGCAATCGTATAATATTCAAAACAATGGTTGAAACAAAAATATTTTTTTCCCGCTTTTTTCCCGAATATGTACAGGGGTGCCACAAAATACGTATAAAATTACTTAAAATACATACTAAAAATTGCTGCTTATTTAGTATTAATTGAAAATCCATAATCCTCTTGACATTTTTTAAAATAAAACATATTTTTAACAACATTCTTGTTGCATGACCTTTGTTCATATTGGGACAGGCCGAGCCAAAAATAGGCTGGAAACAAAGGCGTGTTGTGAAAAACTATTTGTTCCGGTTCATAAAGTACACAAAGGCCGTATGTTGAAAGATCACCGTTGCTCTTACAATGTAAAGGTGTCAAAATACTGTCTGGCACTATTACAGCCTGGCTTTATTGCAATAAGTCCCTAATAAATAATGATTGATTCATTTGGAAATATGTTTTTAGTTTGGACTTTTTAACGGATACTGTCACAGTATTTTTTATTCACTATTATTTGACTTTTCTTTATCAATAATAAGTTAGCCAGGCACAATATCTATAAATTATTCAGCTGTATTTCGAAAATTAGACAAATATATTACATACATATACATATTACATATTGTCAAGTAGCTAAAGTATTAAATCAGATTTTTCTTAAAATAAATTGTTTTTAAATTATTTAAAATTTACTTTAATCAAAATACTGATGAAGCAGTGGTCTAGTACGTCAAAAAAGTCACTGCACGAACTTTGCTTCGATGTGCGCAGGAAGAAAGTTGTAATTGCGAGGTAATGGCTCATTAGCGGTATCAGTAGGGGCGTGAAAGTTAAACAGTAGAGAGCTCAGAAAAATGTGTCCTGACATGTTCCTGTGAGCAATACTGTAAGTACATTTATATTGAAATTGTAACTTTTTTAAAAAAAGATTTTTAATATTACATGGACGGTGTTATGCAACAACCGTTTAAGCCACAACCTGAAAAATTATAGTATTTGTTAAAAAACGTTCAACATTAGTTATAGAACGATACGCAAAAATGATTTAACCATTGAGTTGTATAACGCCCTAAAAGGGCGTTAGAGACGGAAAGACAAGGCATTTTTTATTGACCCTATCCAATTTGGTTCCTATGGTCGGGTATTTCTTTTACAATAAAAACAGAGATAGACATTATTGAACATGTGAAACGGACAAAGATAGGGTGATTTTGCATGCTAATAATACCCTAGATAATATAAGGGTACTTTTATCTCTTTCACACTGACGGCATAAGTGCGACAGAAAAGCAGCTGGCTACCTTTAATCCACCTGCCGTATTTTGAGTGATTCTACCTGTTAGTCCGTGTATACAGGGAAAACTGATAGACAATGTTGTATAAGTACGGAAATGATTTTTTTTTGAATTTTGTGCGGGAATATTACAAAAAGAAATCTTAAAACGTTTAAAAACAAGTTTAGAAGTAACTATTTGAGTTTAAACATGGTCCAAAATTGTTTTTTGTGCAAAAGAAGAAAAAAAATCCATAAAAAAACAACATTTCATGGGTAAGTCGTCTTGACGGATAGTTTTTCCTAAAATACGAGAAAGTTCAGTAGCGTCACGATAGATAGTTTTTTCTGCGACCGTGCGATTTTACCCTCACACATTTTGATTCAGAAAGTGTCACTTCCCCGCACTTTTTTTTGCATTGCATGAAAATTAACAAAAAGTATTTGATTTTCTTAAAAATGATTTCTTTTTAAATGCTTACATACCGATTTTTATCCAGTTGTTTTTGTTTTTTCGAACCAAACTTTTGACATGTCACGGTCGAGTTTCATACATCTTGATGAATTGTTACACACACTGATCTATGTTTTTATAAATTTCGATAAATTTAATGTTTTTTGCGGACTTTACAGTAATTTTAAGTTAAATTTTGGTCTTTCATCGCGAAAGTATATATTTATTATTATATGACCACCGCGACCGGTCTACAGGCCGGTATCATATGTTTATGTCCTTCTAATGTCATTTGACTATCATGCTGTCTTACTTAATAAGGTCACTTAGTTTAATTAATAATTTTGTCCTACATAATATAAAAGAAGAATAGAAACCAACAAAAAATTTGTGACACTTCGATTACCCATTTTCTTTGATTGCGATGGATTAGGGTGACCAGATTACGGTTTATTAGGGTGCCCAGAGTGCGCAAAAAAAGATTTTGAAAAATTTCCCTAAAAAGATTGAAGACCAAACACTCACTCGCCACTCAATGTTTATGGTCGCATACACTAATCCTAACTCGATTTCCGACGATTATGGACAATGGTTACCCCCTGGACATAAACCTAACAACTTTTACTATATTTATTAACAATAGGTAGGTTAGGTTTGGTTAGGTTGGGTTAGGTTTGGTTAGGTTGGGTTAGGTTGGGTTAGGTTGGGTTAGGTTGGGTTAGGTTGGGTTAGGTTGGGTTAGGTTGGGCTGGGTTAGGTTAGGTTGGGTTAGGTTGGGTTAGGTTGGATTAGGTTGGGTTAGGTTGGGTTAGGTTGGGTTAGGTTGGGTTAGGTTTGGTTAGGTTGGGTTATGTTGGGTTAGGTTGGGTTAGGTTGGGTTAGGTTGGGTTAGGTTGGGTTAGGTTGGGTTAGGTTGGGTTAGGTTGGGTTAGGTTGGGTTAGGTTGGGTTAGGTTGGGTTAGGTTGGGTTAGGTTGGGTTAGGTTGGGTTAGGTTGGGTTAGGTTGGTTTAGGTTGGATTAGGTTGGGTTTGGTTGGTTCAGTTTGAGTATGTTCGGTTAGGTTCCGCTAGGATTGTTTAGGTTAGGTTTAGCTATATTCGGTTAGGTTCGGTTCAGTTTAAGCAAATCGAACCGAACCAAACCGAACCGTTAGATTCGGTTTGATTTGGTTCATTTCGATACGGATGGGTCCAGTTTGCTTTTGTTCAGTTAGACCTTCGATAAATTTTAAAAAAGTAAATAATTATTAATTTTTAGTGTTTTAAGGAATAAAAATTGATATAATGTTCAATTAAACTAATTTTTATTTGTAAAAATGTAGGAATCATAATTTTCTTGATTTTGTTTTGAATTTCATGCTTTTTTAAAAATTGTGCATTTTCATAAAAGGACCAAAAAACTGACCCGATTTCGATCAGTGACCTTAGTTATTTCAAGTTTTTGTTGACAGCTGATAGACGTCAGGGACCGTTTTGTTTCAGTTGGAAATGAGAAAATGCTTCTTTTGTAGCAATTTGTATGGGTTTTAATGGGGTTTTAAGAATGTTTCAATTTCAATTTTTTTAACAAAATCAACGATAGTCCGCAATTTTTTTTTTAGAAATCACTATAAAATGGTCTAAAATTATCATTTTTCAAAAAACTTCGTAGTTTTAAGAAAGGTGGTAAAACGTACCAGACCCCTGAAATGTGTTGCAGTCTAGGACAACTGGGCGCCGCCAACTCGGCGCCACCAACTGGGCGGCAGGCCAACTGGGCGCCGGGCCAACTTGACGCCGAGCCAACTGGGCGCCGGACTAAAATATTTTTTCTTGATAAAATGTGCAGATGAAAAACAAACTTAAAAAAATTAAAATGGCGCATCCAAAATGGCGGACTTTCTTATTTATGCATCGATATGTATCGAATATGGAACTTGGCGGTGTTTCAAGTCGCAGAACACTACACCTACCAAATTTCAACACTCGACTTAATAGATGTTGAAAGTTTTGTATAAATAACATATTTATTTTGTTTTTATCTGCACATTTTATCGAAAAAAAAATAGTCCGGCGCTGAGTTGGCCCGGCGCCCATTAGGCCCGGCGTGGCGCCCTGTTGGCGGCGCCGAGTTGGCCCGGCGCCCGATTGTCCCATTCCGAACTGAAATTTTTAGTTCCGAAATTTCATCTGACTCGAGCATAACTTGTAGTCCACCCAAGAAAAGAAGAGTTGAAGAAGACCCTTGTTCAAAGAAAGAAAATATTTTACCTGGAAGGTACAACATTTGTAAAGTTCTAAGATGAAAACAATAATTTTAATACATCCACTGCACTTAGCATGCTTAGAAATTCTTTTTACTCTTTTTTTTTACTGAAGAGAATTTTGTAAACACACACACGTAAGTATTCATGAATTATTTATTATTCAAACAGAAAATTGTTGATAAAAAAATTCTAGTGGAATTCAAAATTTTTATTTTGCGGCGCCACTGCCCTTTTTTATCCAAGACAAGCAAATAGAATATTTTTGCGATGTTGCATGTTTCCGGACTCACCAAACCGAAATTCTATTTTTATCCCTATTTTGCTCATTAAATTCTTACTTGTATTTGGTCAATTGCGATAAAAGCTTGATATAATGGCAATTTTGGCCCATGCCGGGTCTACCCGTAGGGTATAGAAGTCAATGGATTTAACTCACAACAACCAAGAATTGCGCCATCTATGATTAGTATTACTAAGCCACAAATCGTTATTGCCGCTATAAAAAATTTTCAACAGTGATCTATCTCGAAACCTCCCAATTGTGGCTTAAACGGTTGTTGCATAACACCGTCCACATGTCTTACACTATTTTCCTCGTCTGCTTCAAGAACCCTACCAATATTGCTCGCACCCTATAAGCACGGATCACCTAACAAATCCGTGCTATAAGCGCGAAAGCCGGGGTGCGACATAATGGTGGAGGCGCTGGGCAACGGGCCATCACGAATAAATGCTGACACATCGAAGTTCCTTCAATGACTTTTGTGAGGTACTAGAACACTGCGTCATCAGCATTTTGATTAAAGTGAATTTAAAATAATTTAGAAACGATTTATTTTAAGAAAAATCTGATTTAATATTTTACCTACTTGAAAATATTTTTAATTTTTTTCGTAGATTTGGTGTGAAAAGTCTTATCAGTCAGACATATTTAATGACGAGCACACAGCAGTTCAAAACCGAGTCAACAATGCAGTTTACAATAACCCGCATTTTAGAAGTGCGTTTAAATGTACAGATATTTTGACAAACGAAATTTGCGAACTTTGGCAATAAAAAAACCAGTTATATATTTAATAAAATTTTTACATTTATTTGTCTCACTCACGTAACAAAAATGATGATAGTTGATAGTGAAAAAGGTAAAATTGCACAAAAAGTTAATGGATACGCAAATTAAAATTGCATAAAATACAACTGATAAGCTATGATTTCTATTGTGTAAAATGGGTTAAAATGAATGATTTATTATTCTTGGTTTTAGTTTTAACAAAAAACTAAAGTCCACTTGCAAGAAAATTTGCGCGATACAGTTTAATTCATAGTTTTTAAGACAATTTTTTTTCACTGGCCAATATGCTGGTTTTTATAAAATTGCCTTGCAACGCGAATAAACAGCATCGCTATAAGGGAAAAATCCTGAAAATTTACTTGATGGCCAAGTATTTAATGACTTTCTAGAGTAAGGCCAATAGTCCCGACTGGAGCTTTTAGCAAGGCCACAAAAAAAACTTCGATAAAAAACAGCGGGTTTCTCGGATCAGGGGTGTGATTTCTAGGAGTTCTTATGGGAGGATTGAGGGTTTTTTCGCCATTTTTTTGTAAACGGCACTATATATTTTGATGAAATTTTAGTGGAATATTCTGCGACAGCATTTTGATATTCGCCAGCAACATTTTATGAGAATGAAAGTTTATTAAGAACATGAAATGTTTAAGCAAAAAAAATGTTAATATTAAATTTTTAAAATATTTTTTTTATATTTGTAAAAATACAAAAACAAGTCATTGATATCCAAGAAGAGTCGAAATTTAAAAAGTTAATATACAAATGAAATTGAAACGCAAAACTTGCATAACCTAGGTCTATTTTGCCACTAGAAATTAATGTCTTTCACTTGGAATGGTTTATTTTAAAATGTTTACAAAATAAATAAAATATCGAAATAAACATACAACATATGTAGCTCTCTCGTTCGCAATGGTGTATAAAACAAATATTAACTGTGGGGACAGCTTGATAGCAGTGACATCACGGAAGAAGTTCGTGGCCCGTTGGGTTCGATAGCTCTGCTGCTATTTACACTAACTAACTAACGAAAAATAATCACTAGTTGATGCCCATCCCAGGTAGCAAGGTCACGTTTTTTAAACGTCAAAAACAGGTCATTTTTAATGACCATTGACGTCTCTAATCTGACGTGTAAATAACCTTTAAATGAGGTTCAAAAGACACACCCAAAATGACGTAATTTTTAGACGTTTTAAAGACGTCAGCAATATGACGTATTTGGGACCAAATCAGAACATTAGACACAAACCTATTTATGACTTTTTAAACTCGTCTGAATATATGAAATATTCCCTGCAGTTGAGAACACTGAAGGAAACTTAGACACAGAAGGTGACTCGTCTGTGACTTAGACCTGGAAGTACTGGAACAGGTACAGCGGTGTTCGTCTGTGAGGTACAGATCAAAATAGACCTATACCTAGACTTACACATCTCCACCTTGAAGCGAAAGAAGCCTCGAAGTTTGTCTTGATTTAATATTTAATTTATTTTACATACGTACCCCCACATTCCGTATAAATCCGGTCAAGTACTGACTGGGGCACCATCTATGTAAGTATGAGTGTATGTCCCTTGGACAAAGTGAGCAGTGTGGGTAGTGACCAATATGTGACGTTTTTCAGACGTCAAAAACTACACTACGAAAAGACGTAAGTAACTGACGCCTTAAAGACAACATTTTTTGGTAGATGACCTGCTGGTCATCCAAATAACCACTTTTCGACGAAAACAAGACGTCATTTGATGACCCGTTGCTACCTGGGATATCGGTTCCAAAACTTTAAAAATATGTTTATTTCAAAATAATAAATATGTAGGTTCTCACGTTTGAAAATGATACTCAATTGCGAGATAAATACGGCCTATGACACAGTATTTGGGGAAAGCGCGAGCTACTTAATACCATTTTCAAATGGCACGACTGTACAAACATTATGCAAATGAAAAATTTACAAAATCAAAATAATTTGTGACAATATTTTTCCAATTAATGAAATTTGACATGCATATCGGCCTTTAAGTAGCGATTTTTTAGCTGTCATAGAAATTACATGTGTAGTCCCCACGGGGCGTATCGGGGCAATATGTGTTTTTCAATTAACCCTAATATCTTCTACACATGCATGTACAATGCTTACGAGACCTCGAACAAGAATGAGTCGTGGCATGGGAATGGGTGTATAATAGACCGTACGTCACCACCTGCGAGATAGGTAATTTTTAAGAAAACTAAAATACAGTACAAACGCGCCTGCAAACACTTGGCCAAAAACACGCAAGTAACTTGCAAGTGGACACCAAGCTTCAAGGAAGGTTATATACATGGTCGTCCAAAAGTCTTTAGTAATAAAACACAAATATTTTCGAAACTTAAATTATACATTCAAAATAAAATTAAAATATCAAAATGTTTTCTTTTTAATTAAAAATGCCAAAATAGTTTACACCATTCTTGGATTGAAAGATAATTTGGTTGTATCTAGGCTCTTGGGACGCCCTGTATATTTAAAAAACAATGAATTAAAAAAATTAGATTAAATGAAAATGATTGAAAACTAAGTTGTTTAGAAACTATTTGTCAGTCAAAATATTAAGAAAGATAATTTTTACAAAAAAAGAAGAGCATTGTCCTATATTTAACCATAAAAACAGCGTGTTTAACTCGCTTTAAGTTTAAAAGAACATAGATACTTTAGCAACAATCATACAAAACAACCAAAGAGTTCAAGGTCTTGAGATATATTTACACAACTCTCGAAAATATTTTTAAACAAAACACTTACCACCACTTCTCTCTTTTACCTCTGAGGGTTGATTCTTGAATTAGGGACTATCACATCGTTTAATGCGTAACAATACTTGCAAAAGTAAGAAACGTTTATATAAATTTGTATGTTTTGGAGAGTTAAAATTTAAAATATATAATTTTCCTAATTTTCTTTTTAAATTTTTATAGTGTTTATAATAGTGTAATTAATTTGATTGTTAAGGTTATCAGCATATTAAAAACTCAGGGATAAAAACTGAAAGATCAAGGAAAGAAACGCAAAAAAGAAGAAAAGAATCGGAGAAACTAAACCTAGTGATAAAAGTGCCTTTTTATTCTTCAACGAATTGTATACCTTTCGCCACTTTTAACTCTTGGTATATAATATACTAAAGCACGCACAACGAGATCGTTCTCAAAATTAAGAATCAATTGCCTATCTCGGTTGAGTTGTATGATCACTGATATTAGGTACTATAATTATCTATAAGATAAAAATTTTCTAGCCTTAAATTAGACTAGCAGTGTTTAAAATACTACAATAAACTTTCAACGAGTCACAATTAATCAAATCACAAGGCATTTGTTGAATAGATGGAGAAAAATCAGATTATTTTACCGTTCCAGTTTTGGAAGAAAAAAATTTACGAAAAGATTTTACGCGGTAGATGGGCTGAGGCTAGTTGTAATTCATAGTGCAGGCGCTAAAGGTAGTTGAGTATGCAAAATATGAGGACCGCAATTTGACAATCGATTTTAGCTGAGAATAGGTCACAGATTAACGCTTCGGATGTTGCCGGGCCAGTTGTTGGTCCAGTTTTTTTTTATCCCCCATCCTCTTACAGTCGTGTTCGAATTTCTGAAAATTTGACTAAGTCGACGTCCTAAAGCCACAATGACAGAAATCCATCAAAAATGTGTAAAATCCCACCTAAAAATAAAATTATATTAGCTTTTTAAATTTTGTTTTAAACCCCCCAGACACCCCAAAACCTGTTTTTTGTTTAATTTTCTCAAAAACTAAGCAATTAAATTTCCTTTTCAGCGATATGTAAGTACTAAGGTCACTCATCGTCAAGCAAGCTTTACAGGTAGCGAAGCCTGACTCTATCTCTATCTATTTTTGGGTTATAATTTTTGACATGTTTTCCTCGATTTCGCATTGGCGGCTCGTTCCTATTTTAAAAATGTAAAACCACATTAACACACTGTCTAAAGATCTATTTTATAATGATACAGTTTCAAGATAGTTTGCCGCATAACTTTTTAATTCCAATTACATAAATATATATAGTTTAGGTACCTTCATACTGTGTAAGGCAATATCTTTAAAATAAAACCGAACCGCCAATGCGAAACCGAGGAAAACATGTCAAAAATAATAACGAAAAAATAGAAAGCCTGACGTTGGCTTCGCTTCCTATAAAGCTTGCCTTTACGATGAGTGTCCTTAGTAAGTACGACTAATCACAAACTCTCCAGCGGCGTCCGTTTATTGAGGTAATGTAAAAAATTAACAAACGAAACATTAAGTTTTATTAAATATTTTATCCGATTTTCCTAAAAAGTAATTGTTGACAATAAAATTTCCTTTAAAACCATGTGTTATAAGGCAAGATTAGTTTTATCTACAAAAATGTCGGGACGTCCGTTAATTAAATTAGTTTTGAAAACCGAATCAATTTTTTTCACACTCTATTGTAGAAAATGAAATTCCCTTTTCAACAATATGCAAGTCAGTGGTCGACATATATAATGTCATGCTCTCCAGTGGCGTCCGTTTATTGAGGTAGTAATGTAAATTTTTTTAAAAAGAAACATATTTTTTTCTGATTTTCTTATATCAAAAAATGTAATAACGTCGCTGGTGAGTGTGTCATTAGTCGTACGCCACCGACTTATACTTGTTAAAAAGGAAATTATACTGTCTACAATAAAATTAATTACTGTGTTTCCCTAAAAAAATCTTAAATTTCAGGTTTTGGGGGCCTGGGGGATTTTTGCAGCTAAAATTTAAAAAACTAATATAATTTTATTTTTAGGTTAGATTTTACACATTTTTGTTGCATTAGGGCGTCAACTTAAGTTAATATTTCAGAAATTCTAACACGACTATAAGAGGAGGGGGGACAAAAAAAATTGACCAAAAACTGGCCCAGCAACATCCAGATCGTCAATGTGTGACCTATCAGCTAGAATTCATTGTCAAGTTGCGGTTCTGATATTTTGCATATTCAACTGTCTCTAGCGCCTGCACGATCACAATCAATGACCGTGTAGTAGGTGTAAATATTGCCGCCAGCGGGTTTCACCTAACTTAATGGAGTTTTCTTATCAATTTTTTTGTATCTGTGCTGCTGACTATGCAACTGATTTTTTGGCATTTTACAAAATTCACAGGTGAATGTTGATGAATTTTTCATAAATTTTTTCACAAATTTCTTTTCTCCCACTATGTCTTAAAAAATTACAAAAACTTGGTGCAAGCTACACATACATACCTTTTTGCATTTATAAAACTTACATACTGTATTACATAAATTGACTGGTGTGGCACTAGAAATCATTGGATTTCTTTTTCGAGTTCGTAAATTTGGAGTAAAAGGTCCCCTTTTCTTTTAATTTTTGCAAGTTGCTCTGCTTCGGGCTTAGCTATGGCTCCACTATTTAATTTTTCTTCTAAGGCTTCAACTTCTCTGAGTCGTTTTTTCAAATTTTTGAGTTTTTTTGCCGGATCTGTTGCTTCATGATTTGCGGTTGGTTGTGGGCTGGGTTGAGATTGGCTTTTATGCTTGTCTTTTGCTGGTTTGTTGGCCTTTTGTTTGTCATCAAGTTTTGTGCTTTCTAAGATTCTATTTATTTCTTCCAATTCTAGAAAATTAAACAAAAAAATATTTGAGATGTTCATATAGCAGTAGTAGTAGTAGTGGAGGGGTCACCCATAGGTCCAGCAAGTAGGCCATACTAGGCCCTTTTTGCCATGCCCCAGGTCAGTCCCTTAACACACTCTTTACACATCCATTTGATGTCCAGGTAGTTCATCTTGGACCTTCCTGTTCTCTTTGCAAAGTCCAGTATGTCGGCCCATATGAGCAAGTGCAGCTCTTCCCCACTAAGGGTTGGTACCCCAAGCGCCTGTTGTCTCATCCTTACTGTAGGCCTCACATTTTGCCACAAGGTGCCTTGATGTCACTTCTTTCTGTACAGGCTGGGCAGGTATGGTTGTTCTCAACTCCTATATGTGTCATGTGCTCCCTCAACCGGTTATATCCAGTTAGAATCCCTATCAGCAGTCTGAGGTATTGTCATGGCCATCCCAGCAAATAAATATATATATATATGGTGTCGCAAAAGTCTGAGTCCCCCAAATATCTTCTTAACTACCGCATAACGAGGTTACTTTGCTCCACTTTTTTAAGATAATTCGAAAAATTCAAAGCAATATCCAAAAATTATACCATAAAAAATGTTTTTTTGGTTTTAATGAAAAACACATGGTATAGGTAATTAACAAAGGACATTTTTATTACACAATACTTAGTATTATAAATATTTTATTAACTTGAAAAGTGGAGCAAAGATTCCCATAGTCTGAGGTTACTTTGCCCCACGGTGGATAGAATATACCGGTGTTCGGATCTTATAAATATATGTCGAATTTTCACGTCACTGGTGGTCCAGCTGATTTTTAGAAACAAAAGTTATATATGATATGAACAACTAAAATATTTTGATTTTTTTGAAAACTAAGGCAATTTTCGTACTATTTTTTAGTATATTCTTATAAAATAATATTTTTCGGACATACCAGTCGTTATTTTTTTTAGCCCGCTTCCTTTCTCTTTACACAAAAACTAAAATTCGAAGAAATGAATGTGTTCGTTTCAGCTTCAAAAATTATCCGCTGACATACCTCTGTTTACTACCCAATAGTCCTCGGTTCACCTTTGATATTAAACGATCACATTCAGTTTGACTTGTAGTTGGTTTTGTGTAATAAAAAATAAAGCGGGCTAAAAACAAATTACGACAATACATCTAGAAAATTACATTTTATAAGGATGTACTAGAAAATAGTAGAAAAATGGCCTTAGTTTTCAAAAAATTCAAAAAATATTAGTTGTTCCGTTGTTCATAACAGATGTAAATTTTGTTTACAAAAATCAGCTGGACCACCAGTGACGTGGAAATTCGACATATATATATAAGATCCGAACACCGGTCTATTCTATCCACAGTGACTTTGCCCCACTTTATAAAATATGAAAAAAAACATTGGTGTTTTATATGTTGGCGCAAACTACACCCAATATAGTTTTTCCCCAATCATTCAAAATGGTAAATAAAAATTTTTAAAATATTGGTTTTTTATTGCATAGAAATCGATAACTGCACTAGACACCAAATTTTTCGAGATTAAATTTTAAAGGAATTTCAAGCTGCACTTGACTCTGGTATTAACTCAAGCCGACTAAGCGGAAAACAGCGGCTACCGCGTCTTTGAAAAGTCAAATGCGCAATGGATAATTCACGCGTGGTGGCGTTGTGGTCCATGCGCAGATTTTTAATGTGGAATATCTAAGAACTTTTTTTCGCAATGGAGCAAAGTAGGAGCAGGGCGCACAAAGTAACCTTGTTTTACGGTATTCAAGATAACTGAACCATATTTGGCAGTAATCGATAGCATCAAAAGATCTATTTTATAGAAGGGCAAGTGTGTCGCCCCTACATTAGGGGCCGGCATAGGGGCTGTTAAATTAAAATTTTTAAATTTTAACCCCTATAGTGATTTCTCATTTTAAAGGTATTTGAAAAACTAACATTTTGATATAACTGTCAATTGTTTGTGTCAAATCTGTCAAAAGTTATAGACTACCAAACCTAATTTTTTCAGTTTTTGTCAAAATTAACAAGGCGTTGTTTTAAACAAAAACCCTATTGAGTGATATGTTTCAAACGTCTTTAAAAAACCAACATCTTGGCTTAACTGCCCCTTGCCTATGTCAAACACGTCAAAATTTATCGGCTGTGAAACTGATTCCTTTACCATTTTTAACAAATTTCGCAAGTTTTGTCTTATATACCATAGTTTTTCCGAAAGGTGACGTAACTATCATTTGATTATGATGATAACGTGTTTTCAAAATTTTTTGACTAACTTTAATTTAAAATGTTTTAAGATGCCACAATCCAATGAAGATAAAGCAATGTTAAAAAGGCGTTTATCTTCCCTATAACCCCTTGTTCGCCCATAAAAAAATAATTTCACGTTTATCGTCATTTGATTGTGGCATCTTATAACATTTCAAACTGAAGTTTGTCAAAAAATGTAGGAAACACGTTTGATGTAAAGAAGTGAAATTTACGTCAACATGTTAGTTTTTGAAAAAGCTATGGTAAGACAAAACTTGTAAAATTTGTTAAAAATGGTAAAGGAATAAGTTTGACAGTCATTAAATTTTGACGCGTTTGACATACGCAAAGAGCAGTTAAGCCTAGATCTGTGCTTTTCAAATACCTTTCAAACAAAATATCACTTAATAGGCTTTTTGTTTAAAACAATAAACTTATGAAAGAAACTAAAAACATTATGTTTGACATTATATAGCTCTTGACAGATTTGACATACAAAATTGACAATTATTTCAAAATTTTTGTTTTTCAAAGAGCTTTCAAACGAGGTATCACACGATAGGGGTTTCAATTTAAAAAAAATTAGTTGACCGCCCCTACGCCGCACATAATGTATCACACCAGCCATTTTATAAAACAGATCTCTTGATGTTATCGATTTGTGTTAAATATGGTTCAGTTATCTTCAATAGTTCAGAAGATATTTGGGTGGACTTGGACTCTTGGGACACCCTGTATGTATAAAACAATGTTAGAGGTTAGATTCTTTTTTTAACACACTAATATTTTTTTTTAATCAAAAGGTAGGTGTAACTTTCAGTGGAAGCTACACCCCACCCTGAAACATAAGGTTTACCAGTAAATGTTGTTCTTAGGTCCCTTTTTTACTCCTTTTTCTTAAAAGGGAGTTGTTGACCACCATTTTTCAAAGCCTTAAGTAAAAAATAATTATAATACAGGGTGTTCTCAAAGTTGACTCATTTATTTTAACTGGTTGTAGAACTCGTAAATAAAAATTAGTAATTGTACCAAAAATTATCTATATAAAAATTGCAGAATAAAGAAGTTATTAACAATTCTAAAAATGTTAAATTTAAAAACTGTAAGAACTGACTTTTTATCAATGTTTTGTTTACCAGTGATACTGGGTATGCCTCATTTTTTTGTAGAACACAAATTCCTCATCATTTATTCATTCATTGTATGGTTTTCAGTGAGAACTTTGATTTGACCAGTAGTAAATAATTCGCTAAAATGCGTAATATTTTATAAAATGTCATACATATATAAAAACAATGAACTAGTGGACATAATATTAACTTATGGGGAGTGCCAACAAAATGTAGCTGCAGCATGTCGTTTGTACACAGAAAGTTTTTAAATTTTACATTTTTCAAATTGTTGTAGATTTTTAAATATCCAGCCAATTAATAGGTAGAAAGAGAGAGGTAGACGTTAGGAAAGAAATAGGTAGCTGCAAGAAGGTGATAGGTAAACACTTGGTAGTTATGACAGGAGGTAGAGGGGGAGTAGAAATAGGTAGTCGACGGCAGACGTTTCGTTGTTTTTGTAATCGTAAATTTCTAAGAAAATAAAGAGAGTTCAATTTAAAGACAACATAAATTCAGAAGTGGGATAAGTGCGCTAGCCGAAACGTGAAAAGTGCTGGTGAAAAACCAGTGGACATTTGAGAAAAACAGTTAAAAACAATATATCACAATATACACATTGCCTGACAGTGATTGGAAAAGCCAAAGATTATAGATTATAATGGAAAAGCGACGTCATATGAGCTTCGTTCGAGCATTGATGATACAGGGGTTGTCACTGAGTTTTCAAAAAAAAAAATAAACATTAGAAATTTTAATTTTGAACTAAAGTTGAACTTTTAACAAGAAAATTAGCCTAAAAATGGATGGCGAAGATAGCGAGTTTCATGATAGCGTAACAGAGCAAGAAAATTTAAACCCGGAAAGAATGGTGGCAATATTTATTGGAGAAAGTCGAAGAAAAGATGAACTCATGGAAAAAATGTTACAACAGCTAACTACCCAAAGAACTACGAGCACCAAAATTAGTGCCGCTGACTCAGGTAGTGCCAATTATCATATTATGCCAGATTTTGCGAAGTCTGTAGAAAAATTTGATGGTACTAAGAATGCTAGAACTTGGATTGAAAAATTAAAAAGTATGCAAACACTGCATAGATGGCCAAATGAATTTGCATTGGAAATGGCAAGATCAAACTTAATAGGTGGTGCAGAACAATGGTATCTAGGTAAAAGAACAACAATAGGTACTTTTCAAGATTTTGAGGAGGCTTTTATGGACACATTTGTAGAAGACGAAGATTTGACAACAAGATGGAAGAAAATGGAAAAGAAGGTACAAAGAGAAGGTGAAAATCTTAATAATTATTACCATGAGAAGGTTAATTTATGCCAAAAATTAGGATTAAGTTTTGCTGAAACGAAAAAGCAGATAATAATTGGATTATTTGATGAAGACATGGGTAATGCTATGATGTTTAAAGAACATGTAAATACAGATCGATTGCTTCATGATTTGCATTATAACGAAGAAGTAGAGAAAGATAGAAAAGAAAATAAACCTGTTTTAAGAAAAACATACTCTTTTGTACCTAAGAAAAAAAGTTTTGAGAATGAGAAAAAGCCAAAACTACCTTTAAGAAACGAGGAGGGAAAACCACTATGTTTCAATTGTAAACTTTATGGGCATGTTACAAAATATTGCAAGAAGCCACAAGTAGTAACTACGTGCTATTACTGCAAAGAATAGTTGACTCACTTGCTGAATTTTATTAATTTTCTTGATTGGCATCAGATTAACACTGTCAAAAATTCTGATAATCGACTGCTTGATCTAGTATTAACATCTTCCTCAAACCTCACTTCCATGCAGAGATGTAATGACATCCTGCTAAACGAGGACAAGTGCCATCCTTCTTTATTAATTGACTATAAAATGGCAGGTGACAAAAAGTTGAGCAAACTCAAAATTAATGACATCTTTTATAATTTCAAGAGATCTGACCTGAGAAATCTATATGCGAGCTTAGCTGAGATTGACTGGCGTGTTTTGGAAAAGGTTGATAACGTCAATGAGGCTGGCGAATTATTTTATTACAAATTATACTCCTGTCTAGACACCCACGTGCCAAAAACATCTAAACGGCGTAGAAAATATCCTCCCTGGTTTACTTCCCTCATCATACGGTCGATTAAACAAAAACATAAATACTTTCAAAAACACAAAAAAAGTCAAAGCGATAATGATTTACTTAAATTTCGAGGAGAACTTCGTAATAAAATAAAACGCGATAGAGAAACATCATACCGCGAGTATTGCGCTAGACTTGAAGCGAACCTGACAACTCAACCTGGAAATTTCTGGCGCCTAATACAATCATTGCAGTCGAATAATGGTCTGCCGCAGTGCATGACAGATCACAATGAAGAGAGTACGACGGATCCCCAGCGCACAGCTGATGCATTTGCTGATTACTTTCAGAGTTCATATACACCATCTCAGCAGCGTACCTCAGTACAAAAAAATATTTCTTCTAACCTTAACTCAAATTTCATTTCACTTAAAAGCTTCAATGAATCTGAGGTATTGCAAGCACTAAAGACCATGAAACCCAAGGCCATTGTCGGTCCCGACAAAATTCCTGCATTTTTACTGAAAGATTGTGCATACGTCTTTGTCTGTTCTTTCTAACTTATCATTAAAATTCTGCACTTGGAAAAATTCTAAAATTATACCTGTCCATAAAAAAACAAGAAAAAGATCGTATTGTAAATTATCGGCCAATTACCATAATAAACAATTTTTCAAAATGTTTTGAACGCGTTCTCCATACATCGCTTTACTTTCCCCTGAGCAGTCAAATAGATTCCTGTCAACACGGCTTCATGAAACGCAAATCTACCACAACCAATTTAATTACTGTTACACACCTAATAGCTGAATCCTTGGATGCGGGTGCTCAGATTGATGTTATTTACACCGATTTTTCTAAGGCCTTTGACAGACTAGACCATAGTATTCTTCTTCATACACTTGTAACCTTTGGCATCTCTGATGATTTATCTAAGTTTCTTTATTCATACTTAACTGAAAGGCTTCAGTATGTAGAATACTATGGACAAACCTCCTCTACGATCAAGGCTACTTCCGGAGTTCCTCAAGGCTCTATACTAGGTCCACTCTTCTTTATAGCTTTTATAAATAGCATAGTTCAGGACATAGAAGTTATTTGCCTATTGTACGCTGATGACTTAAAGCTTATCTGTAGAATAAATAACATTGCTGATTGTGAAAAACTTCAAGCTGCTCTAAATAAGGTATATACTTGGTGTCTTGATAACTCTCTCCCTCTCAATCCATCTAAATGCAATGTAGTGTCTTTCACCCTTAGAAAACAGGTAATTCAATTCAATTACACCATTGATACAACCGAAATACCCAGGAGTCTGGAATTTAAAGATCTCGGAGTAACATTCGATAGTGCTCTATCATTTGTTCCCCACATCCAGGATGTTGTAAAGAAAAGCTACCGAATGCTTGGGTTCATAATACGGAATTCTCAGTACCTAGAAAATATTTCTAGTATAAAATTACTCTATTTTGCTTATGTCAGATCTAAATTGGAATACTCGTGCATAGTATGGTCTCCGTATTATGATACTCACATTAATACTATTGAAAAAATTCAACATAAGTTTCTGAAGTACCTTGTTTTAAGCTTGATGGTGTGTATCCCGAAATTGGTATTCTGAACCAGGTCCTTTGTGAAAGGTTCAGTATATCTTCGTTGGAGGACCGGCGCAAGTTGGCAGAGTTGCAATTCATTTTTAAATTAATACATAATAAAATCGACTCCCAGGAATTATTGCATAAGATTAATTTTTTAGTACCCAGAACATCAGCACGTACTACTGTTCCGTTTTATCTTCCTTACCAGCGCACCAATATTTGCAAAAATTCTCCAATAATTCGGGCTTGTAACACGTGCAATCAGATTTGCGACAGATGTGACATATTTAATTGTAGTATCTCTACTTTAAAAAATATACGATTTTTATAATTTTTATTTCTGCTCACTCAGTGTAGATGTAGTAAATTTCTTTTATTTTGTACTTCATTTTATCCTTAGATTCTGTTATTGTTAATCACTGTATTCTTCCCCACTTTGTAATTGGGTTAACTCCTGTTAAGTGGTGTAAATAAAATAAATAAATAAATAAATAAATAAATAAATAAATAAATAAATAAATAAATAAATAAATAAATAAATAAATAAATAAATAAATAAATAAATAAATAAATAAATAAATAAATAAATAAATAAATAAATAAATAAATAAATAAATAAATAAATAAATAAATAAATAAATAAAGAAGATGGGCATATTTCTAGGAATTGTCCTAAAAACAAAATGACAAGTAATACACCACCAAGTACAAAGCCAGAAACAAGTATTGAGGAAAAACAAAGGATTCTTAAGGTTACTGAAAACCAAAATAATGTTGAAAAATATATCAAAGAAGTAACAGTCAACAATAAGAGCTTCTCAGCTCTCGTAGATGCAGGAAGTGCAGTCTGTACGATTAAAGAAAGCATTGTTTTTAATGAAAAGTTACCATGTTTACCAGAACTTCAAAAATTATGTGGTTTTAATGATTCCAAGGATAGCAGCCTAGAAGTTAAGTGGACTAACTTAAACATAAAAGTAGATGACATAGAAAGAAATGTTGAGTTATTTGTTGTTCCAAACAGTGTACAGCCTATTGACATTTTGTTGGGAAGATCATTTACCGAACAACCTGGTGTTGCTTATGTGAAAATAAAAGATAACTTATATTTTAGTGATAAAAATAATGATCCATTTAAAAACTTTGAAATCCAAGTGCCAAGCGAGAAAACACCAATAATAGTAAGAGAAAACACCAAATTGTTGAAAAACCAGATAAATTTTGTTAACGTAAGAGCTGGTGATCGCTTTGGAGATATGTGCTGCCAATCATGACAAACGATATTGAACTTAGAGAAGGAGAGAAAATAGCAGAAATATGAGGTCATAATGATAAGAATAATGTACAAGAAATGTTGGAATTAAGACGAAACAAGTTACCAGAAATTACACTAGATATGCTACATGTTGGTAGCCATTTGCAAAGTGATGAGCAAGAAAAACTTGTTAGCTTAATTAACAAATATAGAAAATGTTTTGCTTTGAATATAAATGAACTAGGTTGTACTAACCTAATGGAAGTAACTATTGAAGATAACAATGTACCAGTGAGAAACCATCCATATGGAGTTACACGAGATGACAGACAAGTGATTAAAGACACAGTGAAAATATGGCGTGAAAAGGGCATGGCAGAGAGACAGATGAAAAACATTGTAGCCACCTTAACAACTGACCTAGATAGAGATGAAAAATGGGATAAAAATTTGCATGTAGTGCAAAGAAACCTAAACAATACCTACAACAAAACTATTGGTTACACACCATTTGAAATGTTATATGGTTATCGACCAAGTTTTGAAGATGCCGCAATAATTAACCATACACAGAGAGAGAACTTAGAAATAAAAGATCTAAGAAATGATGTTGACAAAGTATGGAAAAATGTAAGCCAAAAACAAAGACAAATCAGAGAATACTACAATAAAAGAAGATATGCTGGAGTAAAATTTCAAGTTGGAGACATTGTTGCACTGAAAACATTACCAGTTTCTACTGGACAGCCTACAAAGACACAAGCAAAGTTTAAAGGGCCATTGGTTGTGACCGAAGTACTGAAAAGTGACATATACCGAGTTGAGAAATTAGACAGCTCACATGTGCCAAAGTATACTTCGACAGCCCATGTCTCACAGTTAAAGATATACAAAAATGCATCAGACGACACAATCTATGATGAAGATTTACAAGACAATAACGAGATTAGTAAGTTTGACAATATTCCAGAAATAACAGAACAAGCGACAGACAGTTCTGAAAGTGAAATAGACTCAGAACCAGATGATGTATGGGAACCTACCAAAGAAGATAAAGAACAATATACTGGAGATGATAAGCTAGTAAAAGACTCAAATACGAGAACAGTTAGTAAAAGAAATAGGAAAATACCTAAAAGATTTGAAGAATATGAACTGGAAATGCCGATGTGAAAAATATTTTAAAGTGAGAATGTATGCCTGAAAGTGTAAAAAAAAGTATTACATAATATGAAATTTCTTAAGTATTTTTTTGTAAGTTTTAGTTAAGTTTGTTTTTAACATTAGTAGGTTAGCTTATTATTTGCTAATTAGTTTGTTTGAGGTCAAACAAAATGTTAGGAATGGCCGAGTGTTGTAGATTTTTAAATATCCAGCCAATTAATAGGTAGAGAGAGAGGTAGACGTTAGGAAAGAAATAGGTAGCTGCAAGAAGGTGATAGGTAAACAGTAGTTATGACAGGAGGTAGAGGGGGAGTAGAAATAGGTAGTCGACGCCAGACGTTTCATTGTTTTTGTAATCGTAAATTTCTAAGAAAATAAAGAGAGTTCAATTTAAAGACAACAAAATTGTTAATAACTTCCTTATTCTGCAACTTTTATGTAAATGATTTTTGGTAAAATTACTTATTTTTACGAGTTCTACAACCTGTTAAAATAAACGACTCAACTGTGAGAACACCCTGTATATTTAAAGTAATAGAGTAATTATTGGCACTATGGCTAATAATGCAGAGTTAGTGGTATATCTTTGAGCCAAAGTGTTAAGCCTAAATCATTTATTGTTGTAATCTGCAGCGTTTTTTCATGTACTGGGTGGAAAAAAAAAATGCCACTTTAGCCAAACTCAGTATGTAGGTAAGTGGGCACAATAGATCCATTTGTGGTTGCAGTGCATGGAGGTCCAGTAGGGCCTGCCACCACTTTCGAATACATACATACATACATATTGGTAAACTACAAAATGTGTTAAGAATTTGGACTCTTATCACTATCAAAAACACCTAAAAATCTCAATAAAAATGAGGAAAAATACACCATAACTTACTATTTTTAATTTTCTTATTTGTCTTCTTCTCTTTTTCATCAGGAATTATAAACAACCCTGGTATTGACCTGGGGACTGCCACCTGACCACTATTTGTCACAACAGTGTCTCGTTTTGACTTAGCTACAGCATTTTGTTTGCCTTTACTTTCATATAATGGCACTTCTTCTTGAGGAACATAACCTTCTTTCACTCGCCTGGCCTTGCGCCATGTTCCATCTGGACGTTGGGAGGGAGGAATGAACTGTTCACCTTTTAAAATCAAAGAAAGTAAATAAAATTTAATTTTTAGCCAGTATACAATAATAGGATATTAAATCCCTCAAGAATGCTCTCACACAAATTATAGCAACCCGAGGGGTTGAGTAACCCTAGTCTAGTAGTTACCATATTGTGCTTTAGCAGGGTGAGCTACGGACACTCATCATAAAGGCAAGGTTTATAGGAAGCAAAGCCTGACATTGATTTTCTATTTTTTGGTTATTATTTTTGACGAGGGGTGAACAGCTAACCCAAAATGTGTACACCGATTGTGAAAATCCACAATTTTTTGCTAAGATTGTGAGGGATTGTGGTAAGATTGTGAGGGATTGCGAGAGATTGTGAAGGACTGTGCAGCGGATTCTTGTGACCAAAAAAAAAACAAAAAGGTCATCATGTCTCTAGTTTCCGTTGCAAGAGATTGTGAAGGACTGTGGAAAGATTGTGAAAGATTGTGCACAGTTGTGGTAAGATTGTGAGTGATTGGGACAGACTGTGTGAAGATTGTGGGATGAAGGATTGTGAAAGATTGTGAGTGATTGGGATGGATTGTGTAAAGATTGTGAGGGATTGTGAAGGATTGTGGTAAGATTGTGAGGGATTGTGAAGGATTGTGGTAAGATTGTGAGAAATGTATACACCGATTGTGAGAGCTGTTCACCCCTCGATTTTTGACATGTATTCCTCGGTTTTGGTTACACAGTCTGAAGGTACCTTAACTATATAAATGTATGTATTTAAAATATAGTAATACTGTGACAAAGTATCTTTAAACTCTATTATTATTAACTAGATCTTTAGACTGTGCTAAAACCACATGTTTGAAATAAGAATAAGCCGCCAATGCGCAACTGAGGAAAACATGTTAAGAATTATAACCCAAAAATAGAAAATCAAAGTCAAGCTTCGCTATGCTTAGGGTGGGTAGGGTTAATGAATGAGGTAAAGTAAGGTGCAAAAAGTTGCATAAGAGCCCTTTCACCTTTTAAGTAGATATAAATGGAAAGTAATATATGACTTTCACTTTCCTTTATTGCAAAAGAACCCAAATCTGAAAAGAAACTTACCTGTTTCTGTGACAATATTCTGAGATGGAACGAAAGCAGACATTTTCCGCCCGCGGTAAAGGAACAACTACTTTCTGCACTTAGCAAATATCAGGAAAATTCAAGGCCCATTTAAATATTTTCTTTTACCTCTTGAAAAAATCCTGATCTTTTCAAAACACGATCTAATTTCAAAACAAATTTTCAAACTCACCACGAAGTCATCTCACGTGCAAGTTGTATACAACTAGAGCAAGAAGTCAGGCGATAAAATGATCCGCGTCTTTCATTCAATTCAAACGAACTAAAGGCCTTCTTTGTGCCTAATCAGCTGTTTATTTCCAAAAGATTACACTGTACATTTATCCAGTGGCATACCCCACACGTGACCTCGTATGTTTCTGGTTTAAACTTGGTTTAAATTAAGCCTGACGCCACGTGGCTTATTCATCGAGTGAGTTTGGATTAAAATTATTAACTTACCGGAGTGACGTAAATCCGCTGTTTTGTTTTCGTGCGCCGAGAATTTCTCCACTGATTTGGAATGGTTTTGTCATGTGACTTGCCTTGCCAATTCAAATGTGAGGACATATGGCAAAATAATCCGGGGAGTTTGACTGTTTAAAATGATCTAGTTTTGTTTTGACGTCTATTGTTTGACGTTTCACGTGCGGCCGTCCTCGTCAAATCGTGAAAAATTTCCCAAAACTGATAACGTCAGAAGTGGCAAAATTTTGGCCGTCTTTTAACTTTTAAATGACCTTAGGAAGATAGTGGGCCCAACGAGCGAGTCACCCTCGAAATTATCACGAAAAAACTAAAACTTTTTTAAATTATCCACACGTTAATTGAAAATGTTTCGGTCGGTGGTGCTGAAGAGTGATGTAGCCAAAGAACTGGTTAGAAAGAGTGTCCGCGCCCAAAACTTAACGCTTTTGAGTGTGCAGTGCGTGAGGAACCGGCATTCATTCAGGTAAACATCCCACCTTTGCGATAAGTAATTAAAAATGTGCCCTCAAAATTCTTACATAACCAACAACTTAAGTGCTAACCTTGTCATGTAATCAAAAAACCTAGTTCATTCATAAGATGGTTAAGCCAAGTTTATCCAGTAAAGCATATAGCCTATAGAGTGGGTGGACACCACGGACCTGACCCCCTCAAAGCTATGATTTTTTTAGATATTTTCCACATATTTCAAGAATACAAACATAAAATACAGCCTCATGGGATCTCAGGCCCAGGCCCCCCAAAACTTTTTTTCTAAATATGCTACTGGCAATGGATAAATATTTCAAATAGATGAACATAAATTTAAAGACATCTTGGATATTATCAATAATAGACCTGAGGCCAAAAATTTGATCAGCAAAATCAGTCAACTGATAAAGGGCATATTAAGAGGAGATTCAAGGGCTAAGTTGTTTATAACTCAAAACATACGTTTAGCAGTTTAAAGGGGTAACACAGCATCAGTCCTTGGGACTTTACCTTGTGAAAGGTATGGACAAAATCTTTTATGTTTAATTCACTTTTAATTTTATGATTTTGGTTAGTTTTTTTACTAGGTTTTTATGTGCCTATTATGAAAATTAACAGGGGAAGATTAATATTAAAATTAAAAACATTTGGCTTAGGCGGGAATTTCATGTTTAACAGGTAGAAAACAAAAGAAAAGGGTTGGCAGTTATGAGACCAAAGAAATGGAAATAAACATTGGAGTTCTGCAAGGGAGTGTATTGGGACCCATTCTTTTTATTGTGTTTGAAATTTTTAAACATTGTCAGATAACATTATTAGCTGATGATGCTTTAACTTTTATTTCTGGTAAAGATTTAAATAATTGCAAGATTTACACAGTTGGCTTGCTTAGCATTAATAAATTAAAACTCAATGTTTTAAAATCCAAATGCATATTTTTTGGCAAAAATAGGGATAATTTTAAAGGAAAATTAAATGAAACTGAACTTGAAGAAGTAGAACAAATGAAATATTTGGAAGTTATAATAGATAAAAAGTTAAAATTTAGAACTAATGCTGATTATATCTCAAACAAAATTTAGAAAAATTTAGGGATACCTACTAAAACATTTAATAAAATATATTTTCATTAAAACTGCTATCACCATGCATATGCAATACAATCATTTTTTCACATTTTAACTATTGTTGCTCTACTCTCTTTACCCTTTGCAAAGAAGATATAAACAGATTTCAGAAAAATTTCAGAACTCAGCTATGAGAAATTTCACTCAAAGCCCTCAAAGCATAGTTAGTCAGAAAAATCTTAAACTTTTTTTTAGCATTCTAAACACTGCCATAAAGAATGGACTTCTCAAACCAGTCAAACAATTAGAAACAAGTTTAGTAAGATATTATGCCAGTGACCTACCATCTCACACAAGAGTGGCCCTTCCAGCACTATCTCCCACTATGGAAATGGGCACCATTATTAGTTGGGAAAAAAAGGTAAGTACAATTGAGAGGACAATTTATACTGGCAGTGAAAAATATGAATATATATACAAACCACTTTTTTAAACAGCATATGTGCACTATACTCACCCACCCACCAAAAATAATTTCCTCTCACATCAATTGCAGTGTTATGAAGGGTTAACATGAAAGATTATTATGTATGTGTGCATTGCTAGCTCCTCAATGAAGTTAGCAATGTCAATTTTGCAAAAAAAGCAACTCTTCACAGTTTTTTGTTTTATAGGAGGGTGACAAGCTCAATGAAGGAGATCTGTTAGCAGAAATTGAGACTGACAAAGCTACTATGGGTTTTGAGACTCCTGAAGAGGGCTATTTGGCCAAAATTATGATTCCTGCTGGTACCAAAGATGTTCCTATTGGAAAGTTGGTAAGTTTGTTGGTAAAAATTAGCCAATTATATTTCAAATAGCCATTTATCAATCCTACCCTCACAAAAAAACTAATGGTTTTATCCACTGGTACCAAATAATTTTCCTGCCAAGTTTGGTTAAAATTGGTTAAACAGTTTTTGAGTCATCATGTTCCAGACACAGCTACAACATTTAATAATCAAGTCTTTTTTTACTTTTCATCATTTATTATTGATGGCACATCATGTATTGGCAGTAAGAGAAAAACTGTCCATTCAATGATTATTTAACTGTGGTTTTATAATCATCTCATACCCATAGGTCTGCATCATAGTTGAAAACCAATCGGACATCGCGGCATTTAAAGACTTCAAAGACGACGCATCCGCGGCTCCCGCCGCTTCCCCTCAGCCACCACCAGCGGCCGCCCCAAGCGCTCCAGCACCAAGCGCCCCCGCGCCTCATCCACCGTCGGCCCCTGCCGCCGCAGCCCCAGCAGGTGAGGGAGGTAGAGTGTACGCCAGTCCGATGGCCAAACGCTTGGCCGAGCAACGGAATATCCGACTGCAGGGCAAAGGTACGGGATTGTTTGGGTCCATTACATCTGGCGATTTGGCCGCTGCAGGTTAGTTCTAGTACGAAAGACAGTCAGTTTGTGGTGCTGGTCACTTTACCAATTAGGTTTGTATTAGGGTTGAAAAATATTGACGCTCAATCGCTGTGCAGTTGTGGAAGCAGCTTCTATATTTTGTTATATTTCAGCTTGTTATCAAAAAACATTCTTGACAAGATAGGTATATTTGATTTGCATATAATAAGGTTTTAGTTTCAGTTCCGGTACTTGGTTTAAAAGCTTATTGAAAAATAATATGATTTTTTATATTTAGACAATCCACCTTTTTTTTTAAGTATGAAAAAAACACTTAGAGAAAAGATAAACAAAAAAACGGTTTTATTTGATGTTTAAAATGGAGAACGGCACTGAGGCTGGACAGAAATTAAGGTCAGTTTTTATGTCGATTGTTTTGTTATTTTTTGTCTAATTATTAGTATTCTATGATTTTTAATGGACTATTTTATTCTGGTGAAGTGTCAGCTTTGAATTAAAGTTAGCAGTGTACCCAACCTAACCTATTTTAAAAAATTTAAGGAAAAAACAAACACAAACTTAATAAAAACCACTTTTTATGCAAACATCATTGGTAATTTTGATACTTGTGCATTTTCCCCTATAATTATTTTACACCAGTGCGTTTATCGGTAAGTTGCATTACTGAAAATTATTGTTTTTTCTCACAGAACAAAATGAATATTCATTGTAAGAAATACTCAGAATATTCCCCGGGCATGAGCACATTAGCGGCGTTCGGTATTTACGTCGGATTAATCTTTTTGATCGAAATCGTTTGGTAATTCCATCTAGATCTAGGGGAGGTAGATCTGAATCGTTCGGTAATTCTGCTCAGACTAGTCGGACGTAAATCTGGTTACTCTGTACATTTTGATTGACGAAACAGATTAATCCGAGATTGTGACGTATGTTGTGTATTTGTTTTGTTTACCAAAATATTTTTTATGTAAAAAGATTGAAATTGAATTATTTGATGTTGAAGAGAACAAATTATATAAATTTCCGACATCACAGGACAATTTTGTCAAAATTATAGCTGGGCGTGAGTTGCAATATGTACAGGGTGTCTCATTATATTTTTTCCCACCCTTTTAGACCATTAATAATTCATATAGGAATATAAAAGAAATTGTGTTCGAATTCGCGAAATTTTTACTTTTAAATTGCATCTTAACTTTATTCCTGATGCTTACCGTATTTGACAGGCGCTAGGCTCAGTATTAGCGTTAATTTTTTAAATGATAAAAAAATAACATTACCACTTTTGTGTTAATTTCAGTGTCCTTATTTCGAACTATGTTAGTCCCCATGTACAAACAGTGACAAAATGACAACCGGTAACGACAACAAAGTTTATAATGTCGTGTCACATCATGTCATTCTCACTGTTCACACATGCGGACTAACATAATTTGGAATAAGGATACTAAAATTAACACAAGAGCGGTACTGTTATCTTTTTATCAGTTTAAAAAATAATTGCTAATATCTCAGAAACTATGGCTCTTAACTACGGCATATCGGGTATTTTTGGAAACTATGTTCCAAGCCTAATCTATTAATTAAATAATATAAGGAGCATCCAATTTACAAAAACTATAAATTTGAGCGCCTGTCAAGTATGGTAAGCATCAGGAATAAAGTCAAGATGCAATTTAAAAGTAAAAATTTCGCGAATTCGACACCCTGTACATAATATTTTTGGTTATATTTAAGGTTATAACCATTTATAAAAATTTGATCAATTTGATCTGGATCGTTCGTTAATTCCAATTTGCTCTGACTAATCTGTAATCACGTGACCAAAAATCCGTCGCGTCTGAGATGCAAATACCGAACGCTGCTATTGTTGTTATAGAATAGAATTTATTAACGGTCAAGCCATTTTACAAATTTAAACACTTTACAAAAGCATACTCTAGTTGATAAAATAAAATTAGTATAAACAAGTATAAAAAAATAGAATCGTGCTAAAAAGTTACTAATATACACGTTATTAGATCATTTTGCTAATACTCAGAGTTATCACATAATTAAATTAATTTAAATAAAACAAAAATATGTTTAAAATCCTTTCAATCATACCTGAGAAGATATTAACAATTTAATTTAAAAGAATACATTAAAACAAAAACACGAACACTATAAAATCTTTTACTAAATAGATATATCTTTTACTGGATAGATTTTATTTTGCCTTTAAATGTATTAAAAGTAGTACTAAAAATATCTAAGCTAAGCCTATTTATCACAGAATTTGCCAGTCTAGAAAATCTTGTTATTGGAGAGTAATAGCCATAATTTGTACGATGATTTTTGGTATAAAATAGCCTTCTGTTTCTGCTATTACTACGAGGTATGTTAAATCCAATCGAAGATAATAGTTCAGGTGAATCAATTAAATTATTTACTATCTTATAAAGAATACACAAATCCTGCTGATCTCTCCTTTGTTGTAGAGTACCAATATTTAAAAGTTTTAGGAGGTCCTCATAATTGATGGACTCATATTTTATTTCCAATTTGTAAGCAACAAATCTTAAAAATCTTCTTTGGACTCTTTCTAATTGATATTTGTGATTCTCATAATAGGGAGACCAAACAGGACTTGCATACTCAAGTATTTGCCTAACTATGGCAATATAGGCATTTCTTAGGGTGAATATGTTGTTAAAATCCCTTAAACTGCGAGTTACAAACCCCAACAACTTCATAGCTTTGTTAGATATTCTCTCAATGTGTTCTATAAAGTTTAGTTCAATATCCATATAAATACCCAAATCCCTCATAACATAAACTCTTTCTAGGGCAACACCTCCAATCGAATAATCAAAAACAATAGGATTTTTGCATTTGTGGAATGACATAACTTTACATTTATCCAAGTTAAGATTTAAATGATTTTTTTCACACCATAAATGGAATTGATTAATTTCATTTTGAAGAATCACACAGTCATCAATAGTTTCAACAACAAAAAACACCTTTTTGTCATCGGCAAAGTCTAGAAATTTACAGTTGACAAAAACACTCTTTACATCATTCATAAAAAGATTGAATAATAATGGAGACAAATGACCACCCTGCAAAACACCAGATGTAATATCAATCTCGACTGAAACAACATTGTCAATTTTTACCTTTTGCTTTCGCCCTGAAAGTTGATCTGTGAGCCAACTTAAGAAACTACCATGAAATCCTATTGACTCTAACTTAACTTTAAGAATATTGTGGTCAACTCTGTCAAACGCCTTAGAGAAATCAGTATAGATTACATCAACCTGATACCCCTCCTCCAAGGCGCCAAACAATGTCTGCTCGAATTCCAATAAATTCGAAACAGTTGACCTACCTTTCATAAATCCATGTTGTTCAGGAATTATAATATTCTTAAACAATGGTGTAATTTTGTCAGATATAATGGCTTCAAATATTTTTGAGAAAATAGATATTTTTGAAATGGGCCTATAATTTGTAATTTGCGATTTATCCCCACTCTTGAAAATTGGAGTTACATAGCTGATTTTCCAAGCATTAGGGAAATTTCCTTGATGTAATGACTTATTATAAATTTGACATAAAATATAAGAGAATAGATAAATACACTTTTTAACAATTACAACAGGAATGCCATCTGGCCCTGAACTCAGATTCTCTTTTAAATGTAGAATCTTGTTATGAACCTCCATGACATCTATAGTCAAGGAGTTTAAATGGACAGATAAATTACATGGGACAATATCTATGTCAGATTCATCATATTTTTTGTAAACAGAGCTAAAGTGTTTTCTAAATAGCTCAGCAATTTGTTCAGGAGAATCAGCATTTTCCTCTTGTAACATCATTAAACTAGGTAAGCCATTTGAGTTCTGTTTGGATCTAACATAACTCCAGAATCCATTTATATCCTGTACCCTACCCTCTATGGTATCTAAGTAATTTTGATAGTTGATTGGAGCATAATCTCTACATTGCATACGTAAATGAGAAAATTTGTGGTAATCAGAAAGGGAAGATGTTTGCTTAAATTTCTTATGTGTTGCTTTTTTCAATAAAATCAATTCCTTCAAAGTGTTATCCATCCATTTTGGAAATTTAGGATCTTTATGCCTGTTTACCGGAGTTGATAATTTAATAGCACTGTAAAGGTTGTCATACAATGCTTGGATCATGTGGTCTAAGTTATCAATCAGCAATAAACTGCCCCAATCAACCAAAGACAATGCTAATTCAAGGTCTCCAAAATTACACAATTTAAAATTGTAATAAAAATAATCAGACTGTAACTGGTCCACTGATGCATCAACCTTCAACTCAAATTCCAAAGCAGGATGAGGTCTATCAAGATTCAACAAAGGACCTGCACACAAAAGTATAGATACATCATCCCTATTGCTAAAAATTAAATCCAAATAGTTACCATACTGATTTGGAACTTGATTGAGCTGAGACAGATCAAAAAATGACATACAATCTGCTAAACATCTTGTTTGATCTGTAATTAGACCTAATGGCCTGCTTTCATTCTCATCTTTAACCCATAAAACATTTGGTCTGTTGAAATCGCCACACAAAAACACATCAAGATTATCACCGGAGCAGCTGTCCAATATTTGTACTACAGAAGATGTATAATTCTCATACACATCACATGAAGAGTTTGGGGGAATATACACATTACCAAACAAAAAGCGCTTTTTTTCAACACTAATCATAACAAAAAGCTGCTCAAGGGAGTCCACATCAGACGATATTAATTTGCATTTTAAATTATTATTTACTGCTATTAAGACACCACCCTGAGTTTTATGAATACTTGTTTTTGTTGACCGATCACATCTAAAAATTATATACTTGTCCTGCAGGGCTAGTTCATTGGTCTCAATAGATTCATCGAGAAATGTTTCTGTTAATAAAACTACATCATAGCTATCAATAAGCAGATTGCACATAAGAGTCTTTATTTTAGTTTTTATGCCCCTGACATTTTGATAATAAACCCTTAATACTGATTTCTCAGCTGTTGCCTGCCCAATTGAAAATTTGATTGATCATGTGATTTTCTAGGAATGTTAAAATTAAATTCTCTAAATATTGCTCCCAATGGCCAGAAATTGCTACTAATTACATTATGAAAGTATTTATTCTCAACTCCTACTTTAAAAGATTTTATTTTATGATCACTTCTCAATTCTTTAACCACTACCTCAGACTCAGAACATCTTAAGTTATTGCATATATATTGTAGAATGTCGTTACTAGAGCAATCAGCAGCAATTCTTCCCACATATAACCATTTCTTTGTTGAAAAAGGTACAGTTTTCAGCTGGTTTGTAGTATTAGTCCCTAGGGAAGGATGATTTAAAGTATGATTACCCAAATTTCCACCAAAGACTTGTTGACTTTGGATGTTTATAGGTCTAGTCTGTGGGTTTCCTTGCATTGGTGCTCGACCAGTTTGATTGGACGGTTGGTTGGCAATAAAATTGTTGCTATAAAATGAATTGCTTATAGCATTACTTACCATTTCCGGCGTGATTTGAGTTTGAGCTTGTGCATTATTGTTTATTGAAGAATTTTCTAACCTCACATTATCTTTATTTTTATTTAATCTTGTTGGTTGCATCAGCTGACCGCCATTTGAAGTTGGTTGTGCCTGATCGAAAGTGGCCTTTTGGCCATTCTGAATGTGGACAGGTCCGGATCTAGAATAATTTTGGTTGTAATTAAACGAAATTCCTGTGTTTTCCAATTCAACATTATCGTGGCTCATTTGATAGCTTCCTGCGGTTTTTTGGGGCTGATGAAAATCTGAAAACTGTAAAGGTGTGGTTTCAGAGTGCATTTTTTGTGGACCCATAAACCTTTCTGAAGTCGTCGAATCTCCACATTGAGATAAAAGCAACCGAACAAGATCCTTATTAGAGTCGATTATGTTCTTAGCTACCAAATCAAACTTGTTATGCAAGCGTTCTTCTAGCTGGCTAATTGTCTCATCTGTATTTTTCCTGGTTGTTTCATCATATTTGGTGGAATCATTTACACTATTTTGCTCTAGTTGGCCCTTCAAGTTCTGGATCGTTAATTCATGATTCTTTATGACGATGTCTTTTTGACCTATTATATCCTGAAGTTTAACTAATTGAATGTTAAGATCTTCTATAGATGCCTTTTGATTATCATAACCTACTTGTTTCTTAGTGATTGCCTCTAGTTCAGCTGAAAGAGAGTTGTACTTTCCCTTTAAATCATAATATTTTCTTTCTTTTTCTTGTAAGCTCTGTCGTGACTCCATCAATTTGGCTGTGATTAAGTTGGAGTTTTCAGTGTCATCTTTTTGTTGCTCTGAGTAAGCTTCAGCACACTGCTTCGAGCATACAATCTTGTGAAATTCAATAACTTTAAACCCCGCACGTCTTTCCACACAGCTCTTATGGTATGCATTTAGGCAAATGACACAAAAACAGTGTTTGATGTCCTTCGAAGGTGGTTTGGATTTGCAACAATTGAAAATGAATTCCATACCTACGTAATTTATGAGCGAACCCTTTGCGACAAGCTTTGTGGTGAAGAGGAACTAACTTCTTGGTGTTTAATTCTGGCGGTAATATGTCAAAACAATGAAATCACAACATAACCATCATTTAAATTTCAAAAAATTTAGTGATTTTTGCCTAATTTTGGACTAAATTGACCAATCTGGTTAGCAATTTTTATTCAAGACTTTAGGTAACTCAATATATTATGCTAAACTATTCACTTTGCTCATTTCAGTTAACTCTATAATGCAACTTTTTCACCAAAACTGAACACTAAAATAAACAGCTATGACCTTGCTACTTGGCGGGAAACACAGCATGCTAGGGATTTAACCTAGTTTTTTGTGTATTGTTCATATTGTTGAAAGTAAAATTATATGTGATTCAAGAGTTATAATTTTAAAAAATAACCCCTAAAACTACCCCTTAGTTAACCGGAAAATTGGTATAGTAGTTTTAGAGTTTCCGTGACCAAAACGGATCCACTCACAGCAGCGAAATATTGTCCCCTGCCCACAGAGTCATTTTCATATCGAAAGAGAATAACTAGATTGAGTGCAAAAGATTGAAGATTATGTTTGTTTTTTCCAGGTGCTGCCCCTGCAGCTGGTGCGCGCGCTGGCTCCCCGGCTCCTGCGTCGGCGCGTCCCTCATCCTCTCCCTACGAGGACATTCCCGTCTCCAACATGCGTCGCACAATCGCCAAAAGACTGTTGGAGTCCAAACAACATATACCTCACTACTACCTCTCAGTTGAATGCAAGGTCGATAACTTAATGAAAATTAGGGCGAAATATAACAAGAAATTGGAAAAATCTGGAGTGAAAATTAGCGTGAACGATTTTATTATCAAGGCTGTTGCTGTGGCGTCGCAAAAGGTAAATTCCCAAAAAATTTATAGCCCTTTTTGTACTGAATCGTCCAGAAGAAACTTTAAATTTTCTGTAAAACTCCGCAGCTTTGCTGAAATTTACGGAGCATATACTGGTAAGGACGAACAGGATTATCTCTTATAGGACTAATAGTAAATAAAAAATATAACCAATGACCCTCTACAACAGAGACTCTTTTAGACCAAATGAAAAAAACGAAAAAAGCAAGGTTAAGAAATTAATTTCATCTCATTTCATTGTGTTCATTTTATTTTTCGATGGTCATGGGACTCAACGAACGAAAATGTCAGATAAACGTCATATTGTCACGCTGTGCGGCCTTACAGGCCTCCAGGGCACCAATTCCACGTCACCTAAGACTACTAGCTTATTTATTATACTCCCAACTAACAGGGTTGGCACAAGCCGCGACGGTTCCTGGCTCCTTCGAAATCGTTCCCTTAAGAGTGAAAGATCCAGGGACGAGAAACGCTGTTCAGAGAAAACAGGATATTGGTTTGGGTTAAAAATTGTTAAAATTATTATTTTGGGTTCTGATTTACACAGGTCAATAATACGGGTATACTTACTTTTAATCGTGTAACCGGCACTGTAGAAACTACACTTATTTCCGCCCTGTTGAGTCAGCTATAACCCTTTCGTTGCCCTCCGGATTCCCTGGCCTGGGTCACTTGAGGTGCTTAATTTACGAACCCCCAAAACCGAATGCCACCACTCCCAAAAAGCTACCGCTACCTTCACTATTTTGCTTCCTCGTCCGTCCTTTTGCGTGACAGCTAACTGCCACGTCCTCGCAAAAGTCCAGCATGGATTCGTTCTATTGGTCAACTATCGTAAACCCCGAAATGACTTTAGCATTAACCCAAGGTCTGTAGAGGATAGGTTACCTGGTAACTTTCTAACCAATCAGAGCAAGTTGTTGAAACGGGAAATGACGTCACCCGGAGTATAATGAAAAGCATTTGATGTAGTAGGAAACCTTCAAGTTTCTTTTGTTCCTTTATTGATTTAAAGGTGTGTGTCTAATAACAATATTCATAAAATACATCAACTAACTCAAATATAAAATCTACCTTATACCCAATATCCCAATGTCTTGGGAACCTTTTTAAAATAACTACAAGTAGCAAGTATAAGTAAACTAGATCAAGTATTTACAGTTTTTAAATAAATATATTCGAAAAAACACCACAAATGTAAAAAATAAACCATTGAAGATTAAAAATACTTAAAAAAACACATGTAAACAAAGCGGTCTAATCAAATCGTGGCACTCCAAATGACGCGCTGTCACCTCTCACGCCGCTTCGACCATAGAGTTACCAGGCAACCTATCCTCTACAGACCTTGGCATTAACCTAGTTTTTGGCCTAGTAACCCAGGCCAACGAACCCGTTACGATGTTTGTGTAATTGTTTAGACTAAATTGCGTCAATCAAAAATTAGGAACATTCAGATAATGCACTACTAGCTGGTATTGTTAGAATTAGTTTCGCTTACTGATCGTGTCTTTTTGTAGCGTTTGTTAAAATCTGCGTACTCTGTATGCCTGTATGTGTCTAGACGTTCTTGTCTTTTAAAAACAATAAACAGGGCCCAGCACAGAGTTTGTTTATATGCTTACACCCTCTAATGCATTTATAAGTCTCATAAATGTTTGAGTTGAAATACCTACTAAATGTTTTTCTATGCTGAACTATGTTAGGCATCGGCGTTGGACGTCTCACAGAAATTATGTTTTCCTTTTATTCAAATTTTTATAAGAAAAATGGAATTATTTTTAAACGTTGCGCACAGTTTTGGCTCCCACTATATTCGCACTGCACTGTTTTGCCACTTAGATAAAAGTCCACATGATACCAAAAAAAACTTCTGCAGTAAATCTATATCAAAATAAGCTAAAACAAAACAAAAATCGAGATTATGGAACAAGACAGTAACTTGCAAAAAATCCAAAATGCGTTTTTCGCTTGTAGCTTAAAGCTTAAATTTTTTTATATTTTTTACCTAAATTCCACGTAAAAAAATAAAACATTTACAGCTTTCTGGAAAAACTTTTCGAGTTAAACTCGATTTTCCAGATATATGCTAGTTTGCAGTTACCACCTAGTTGGCAGAATTTTTTTCAATCAATCAGTGCAATGCACTGGCATGCATGCTACACGATAAGCAATCAAACGACGCGTTGGCTTCTTGTTCTTTCTCTTTCATTCATACAGCGCCAGCGGTCTGCAGAAAATAACGTCGTTCGAGAATTAAAAAAAAAGTCGCAACATCCCATAAGCGATACAGTGAAACCGCTCCTTTTAGGCGGACACTCCCTTTAGGCGGACAAATTTGTTGGAACCAAGCTTTTGCCTATTTCTCTACATGTAGAATAGAATAGAATAGAATAGAAATATATTAGCTTAAAAACATGTACAATAGTTAACATTGTCACACTATGGCGTCGTCATAAACTATTTAAAACAACAATAGCACTATTCATAATACAATTAAAATAAGTAGAGTAATTCCACGCTAAGTCATCCAATTTACAAAAAAAGTGTTGCCGTGACATTTAATTTGTTTCTTTAATCATGCTTACTAAATGAAACAGCATATGGTTAACCACTTTTGCACAATTTTAGATTTTTTAATCCAATTAGTCTGTTGTACACGCATCTGAAAAGTCTAAAAACGGGCAAAATGGGACTTTAAAGAAAAAAATTATGCTCATAGTAAACAGCACCTAAAAAAATTAACTTATAATTTTGAAAACATGCATAAAAGTAGTTTTCAAAAAAATGTGATGTTTAGCAAAATCTTTTATACTGGCTTAATTAGAGCAATTTAGAGAATATCCAAAAAACGCTGAAATTTTCGGGGGTATAAATGTAATGTTTTCTAAAATTTTTGATAGTGTTGGAAAGCTATACTCAAGGACTATATCTTCCTTGTATGAAACATATTTAAAAATTAGACGTTACCTTGGAGTTCCACGAAGAAGTTAAGAATGTCTGGGAAATCCCTCAACTTCAGCATCAAAAATGACCCTGTCTGTCGGGGTGCTGGTGGTAATCAAGTAGGGTAAAATTTTCACTGTATCATATACTTTTAAAAACAAGAATAAAAAATCTGTGTCTGTAATCCTTAAGGTCACTACACATTTTTTTGTTATTTCAATATTTTTAGTGATGTTAAATTGCATCACAAATTACAGGCGTGGATCTACGGGGGGGGGGTTCCCCAAATCTGAAATTTTACTCAGTTTTGACACATAGAATACACCTCCTGGTCACTATGCAAAATAGTTTTGTAAAATATTTATTATGATACTTTCCCCCAAAATAAGGTTTCTAGATCCGCCCCTGCAAATTAAGGTTTATCAGAAGGTAAAATTTATTTATGTGACCACTGTCACTACACAATTTTTTTAAAAGTTTATTTACTTTTTTAATAGTTACTTACTCTCATATTTAAAAAATCGGAAAAGAAGTTGAGTTCTATAATTTCAGAAACCGAACAAATTTTTTTTCTGAGCTTGAAGTAAATTTAGCATCTATAGTTAAATCATCCAGAGGAGTGAAAGAATGGTGTCCAGTTGTTGTTTGTTTGAGATTTTAATGTAAAACAAATCGTTTTACCATGCGTTAGTTTTGTACTTAGTTTTTTTAATGCCCAGTGGCGTATGCAGAAATTTTCCAAGGGGATTGGGAGAGGGGGCTTGAGTACACGCAAAGTCCTGGAAAACCATTCATTCTTTAGGAGAAGTTATTTAATGGCTTTGGAAAGATTAGGCCTCCAACCCCCCTCCCTCCTGCGTACGCCACTGTTAAACCTGAACCATTTCATTTACCAAAGAAACAAACTAATTAATGTCCATGTCTCACCAAAAATGTATTCTTAAAACTAAAAAAAAAATTCCGACAGTGTACGAAGATGGGACTTGAACCCACAAACTAGGATCTCACGCAAAGCAGTATGTGGTTATTGTGGTTTTTTTCCTTTTGCGACTCAATAAAAAAATTTTACATGCTTTAACCAAATAGCTTAAAAGTTGATGTTAAAATGACAGACCCAGATTATTTATTTTACTTTTATTTAGACGATACATTATCAAGTAAAACAACGCACAAGCGAAGTTTTAATAGACAGATAGACATGACAATTTTTTTAGTAAAAAGTTGCCAATTCTGAGGTTTTTGCGGTTTTTCCAATTTTAAAAATTTAGTTTTCTGAAAACAATAGACCTAGAAATTTTTCTTTTGCCTTGTATGATAGCCAAGCCACTGAGCTTTAATGTGCGTATAGACTTTTTTTTGATGGACCTTATTCCGCACCGGTGTAAATAATTAAAAATCGAGAAAATCATAAAATTTACTATTTTTTTTAAAACTATTTTTGCCATGTCAAAAAAGTGAGGTTAATTTTTTTTTTGTATAGGTTTATCCAACCAATATGAAAGATTTCTTCCGTCAAATTTGTTTTTACATAAGATTAAATACAATAAAAATAAAAAAAATAAGGCCACAACTGATTTTCTTCTTTTTTTTACTTTTAAAGTGGCCTGTAAAATACGGGAGGCGACATTAAAAATTAAAATTTGGTATTCCTAAGGACACTAATACATGTTATCAAAATTTGGATTTTTTTCGTGACATGGCAGCTACCCCCATTGGATGATTTGGCGTGGAATTACTAGTTAAAAATTGTTATTAAAAGTTTTATAAATCATATTAAAACCTACCTATAAGATAAAATTTGTTATTATCAAGAAAAAAAACATGACTTACCATATAACACAGACAAGAAAATCTGAAATAGTTAAATTTTTTATTAAAAATGTTTCTAGGTCATAAAAGGCGTTTTGACACAAGTATTGATTCATTTTAGTTTTAAATTCATTTAATTTTCGGGCTCTTATTCCCTTTGGCAATTTATTGTAAAAAAAATGGGGCATAATAGTTCTTACTAAACCTAGAATGTTCTAACCTGGTAAAAGGTAACCTGATGCTCGCAGCAGTTCTCGTACCATAATCGTGTGTTTCTGACATTAAGTTGTACTCACTTAGGTTTTCTTTGACATACATTTAATATTTCAGTATATATATATATATATATATATATATATATATATATATATATATATATATATATATATAGAAGGTAGTGTTAGCAATTTTTTATTAATAAAAATATTTCTGACATCTTCTCTGTACTTAAGACCATAAATAACCCTTAAAACCTTCCTTTGTAAGCTAAAGATTCTACTACTATGTAAGGAGTGACCCCATAACAAAAATCCATAAAGACAGTGGGACATAAATATTGAGTGATATGCCATCAAAAGAGTGTTTGTTCTCAGGGGCAATTTTGCTTAGTGATATTCAATGTCAATTTTTGATCGAGTTGAAATCCTAAAAATTCAACACTTTCATTTTCAGTCCCCAAAGTTTAAAAGTAAAAAAGAAGGTTTTGGTTTTCTGTTCATTTAATTTTAATTTATTTTTAATAAACCATGAATTTAAGTTTTCCTGAGCTATGACCATATTTTGTTATATATATAGATAATAGACTGCTGTCCGCAGCTGTACCTGAGGTATCATCCGCAAGCAGCAGCAAAAGCAACTCAAGGCCGGCCCCCACCCCTATGTCATTTATATATAATAAAAAAAGGATGTAAAATTCACTCCTATAACCGGACACTCTAATAACCGGAAGCGGACAATTTTTTGAAGTGTAAACTTCTTTAGGCGCGCTTATCAGTTTTTGTGGGTACTGAATTGGACTGAGCCGTCAGGCTCGGCTGTGTAACGCTCATTCGGGTGAAGTCGGCTCGAGTCGACTAACTGTAAGAAGAACATTCAGCGAGCGATGAAGGCCAGTATTATTAATTTTGCCTTGTTGAAGTTTACACTTCTGCCGTGTGGTCTTCAGCACACACAATTTGTTTCATTTTGCGTAAAAACTTCTCAAACCTCCCTTACCGGACACGAACCTCTGACAACGGGACGGAGCGCTGCACGACATGGGCATACAAATTAGGTAGTATGTTGGCAACAACGCACTCTGCAGCCAGGGAATTACTTAGTTTTTTTTAATGCGGAGACTTAACACTTCTGTCATATCTACATATTTTATTCGGCGAGACTGCTGTGTTTTATTTTTATTGTTCAGTTGGGTAGTAATAGATCTCTTTGAAATAGCACCTAGTAAAAAACTTCTTAGTTTACGTGAAAAAATGGTAGTTAACGTTTCGGAGAAGGAACATCTGTCAGAACGAAAGATGACTGAAAAAAATATCGGAAATACTCAAGCAGCGGAAATTGTTAACAAATATATATTAAAATTCGCAGTTCTCTCTCTTAAGCGGGCACCTCCAATAAGCGGACAAAATCGACCAAACCGTGAGTATCCGCTTATAGGAGGTGTCACTGTAAGAGATATTAATACAGATAAATCTTTAGAATAAAAACTAATGAAAATTTGCTTATTATGAATATTTTTGTTAAATATGTCATGAGGTAAATCATTTAAAATGTGATAATATGCAAAAAGTTTTTTTGGGTTTTATCTAGGGTAGGCTACGCCTTTTCGCCTGCATTGTATTTACGCTACGCAGCCAACGATAAAGACCGGCCATGGCGCGTTATAAGCAAGTCGGCGGTCACGTGATCCTAGGAGTTCCAGGATTCTTTGACAAACATTTTTTGTTCTCAGATAGGCATAAATTGAAAAAAATATTTTGTTGATGTATGTGTTTATTATGGATAAAAGAACTGAATCTACAAAATAAACAAATGTACAAAATTTGCACTCTAATATCTTCAGGTACATATATTAGGTACATAATATCGTTAGTTACTTCAAATCTATACAAGTCTTTCAAAATTGGACATATCAAACCTAAGCTTTTAGTTTTTTAATTTTTCTTTGAGTGTCATCATCTTTGTCTGAGTTCTTATTCAAAGATTTATTAGCAGACACTAAATCATTGTGCTTTTTAATAAAATTATTTTAAAAAACTTTACATGCCCTTAAACTAATTTTTTCAAGCTTTGACAATAGTTTTTCTCCGCAAAAACACTCGCTAGAGTTATCTGAATAATTTATTAAAAAGAAACAAGTGATTTTGTGAATAAGTGAGATGGTTTTCACATTCAATGAACTGAATGTAGTGGTCGTCAATAATTTTTTGAAAAATTATCCAGCACAAAGTTTAATATATATTTTATTAATGTGTAAGTTAACTACCAACTCATGTTGTTTTAAAAGCTGTATCTTACTTTTTAAATATTTCACACTACCAGAGAGATTACTATCGGGTAACAATATTTTACAAATCAGTTTTTTAATATTGCGAGGGTGCGGAAGACATATTACCTGGATAAACAAAGATAAAGCCAACATTAAAGTGTATCCACCATATCTTCGATTCTCAGGTTACCTTTTTAAGGGACCTAATTGTTCAATAAGAAATGACAATTGAACACATTTTTCACTCTCACTATCGAATATGTCACTAAGGATTTCTATTACTTGATCAATCTTATCCAAGATCTTATCTTTTACCACTTCTTTCCCATTTGCAACTTTCATTTCAATAAACTGCATTAGCACTTCAAGTGTATCGGTGCAGTTCAAAAATAAAACTCCTGCTTTTTTGGCAGTTTGTTTTTTGAAATGGACACATTGTTAACATTCACAAAAAATGACAAATCTCCCTCAACAACTAGAGATGCTAACAGTGATGTATTTTTGTTCAAAAATGTCATAATGCACAGGCAGACTGTGTCACGCTCTTGGGTGAAAATCCAATTTTTGTTTAGTTTAGTATTAGAACAATAAAATTTTGAAATGTTGTCAATATTTGATAAAACTTTTGATTTCTTGTATTGCAGTTTCCATTTGTTGCCTCTCTCGACATCAGCTTATCAAACAGTAGATACAGGTAATCTACTTAGTTATTTCGGGACATTTTCAAAAATCGTAGGTACAGCATTTTCTGTTAATTTGGGTTTTTGTCTTTGAAAATTTTTTAGCTCTCCTTTAAATGGAGAACCGAACACACTTATCAAACCAAATAACCTGCTCGTTAAGAAAATGTTTGATGCAAACTTGTGGACGTTTTAAATTACTTAAATTATTAGGAATTTTTCGCAACCAAATTTCATGCACTTCTTTATCCACTGGAAAATTAAAAATGACACATATTAGGTTTCAGTTTTATAGTTGGACCGACAAGGAACAATACTAATTACACGTTCGCGGCATTGTTTATCTTATAGGTATTTTCTTTATAATTTACTCAGTAGCCATTAATTATTTTAACGCAGCCCACTACAGTCTTTTTCGAGGACTGCGTTATTTTAATAACTTTGATAAAATTAACATAAAATTCGTGCCCGAATTAAAAAAAAATCGACGTAAACAAACATTCCAAAACTGAGGCCTTCTTTTGTGACCCTCCTATGGTCACGTGATATTTCCGCGCCCGGGCCGATCTTTCTCGTGGGCTGCGTGTACGCTACTACCCTATACATATCATCAAAGGCTTAAGTCAAGCCGCATAGCTAACATAGCGTTCTTACTTTTGACAGGTCCCAGAAGCGAACTCTTCGTGGATGGACACCTTTGTCAGACAATACAAAAACGTCGACGTCAGTGTAGCAGTCTCGACCGATAAAGGCCTTATAACACCGATAGTTTTCGATGCAAACAACAAAGGGATTGCGCAGATTAGCAAAGAAGTCAAGGCGCTTGCCGCCAAAGCTAGGGAAAACAAATTGCAACCACATGAGTTCCAAGGTAAATTAAAAGATGTGGCAACGCTGCAACTTCCGTGTTTCTACTCCTGATGATGTGAGATACTGATGGTGACTACACAATATTAAATGACACTCTTATAAATATCAACAACTTAGTTTTATAAGGGGCCTTTTATAAAAACGCACGGTGGTTATATAATACAGCTAAAGGGATCCTGTTCTTCCGGTTATATTACAGAACTTTTTTTTACGGTTATGCGCACTCACAAGGAGATCCTATCACGCTCGAGAAGCGGCAAGTGCGCGGAAATGATGGTGTATGTTGGTTTTGAAACGGTTCAGGTTGTAGCCTGCAGGGAAAACTGTCGCAGGGAGTTTATTCCACAGCGATGCTGTTCTCCAGAGATATGAGTTCTGATATAATTATGTAAATTGATGGTTTCCGTCTGTTTGACGTGTTCGCCTAGTAGGTGCTACTCCCGGGGGGATTATACGTGCCAACTCTTCAGAGCATTTTCCGTGATAATACCTGTAGAAGAGAGATAGATCGCTCACAGTTCTTCGATGTTCGAGACTATCCAAGCTACGAGTAAGTGCGGGGTCATTAATCAGCTAGATAGCTCGTTTTTGCACGGTGTTCAAAAGCATTAAGGTATGTTTGGGTGCCGCACTCGATATATGTCAGCAGTACTCCATAGTTGGTCGAATCTGGGCTTTGTAGAGTGTCAGCAGTTGGCTTGGTGTATACAGATTTCTTGTACGAAATAGCACCCCAAGCTTTTGGGACGCCCTTTTAGCTATATCTGCCACGTGACTGTGCCAAGACATGTTGGTCTCTGCAGTGACTCCTAAGATGTTCAACTGGCTCTGCAATGCGTCAGCACTTCCAGATAGATAGCTCACCGGTGCTGGTTTGACCACTTTTGGTAACTTTATATAACTTTTGTTTTCCAGGTTCCCCCAATTACCTTTATATAACTTATCGTAACTTTCAGGTATTTTATAAAACCAGGAGAACTTGTCTGATCTGATCTGAACACCTTTATAAGAACTGGGAACCAAATTTATAAAACCTTAGGTAATTAAAAATGTTACTTGGGTTTGTCAACAAAAATCACTATCAACACAACCGCTGCGCTTCACCCAAACTGCACGGTAACTGTAAACGCGAATATTTGCCTTACTTGACTTCTTTGATGTTGATTAAAAACCGTGTCAACAAAAATCACTTTCAACACACTTTGAACACAACCGCTGTGCTGCTCCTGAGGAAACCAAGTGTGGATGGTAACCATGAATATTTGGCTTACTTGACTCCTTTGATAAACCGACAAGTCGATGGGAAAGTGTGTTTGCTGTTAGCGCTATTTGCCGTATTTGGACAATAAAGCAAATATAACGAATAGCTTTTCTACACATCGCCATTTTTGGACAAATAGGGCAAATATGCAAATACGCTACACCAAGTGAAGTGCCGCTCGCTGAGTTATATGTCTCGTTTTTGTTATAGGTGGCAGCATAAGTGTATCAAACTTAGGCATGTTTGGAGTCAACAACTTCTGCGCCATTATCAACCCACCACAAAGCTGTATTCTTGCCATCGGCACATCTGTCACTAGATTAATTCCCGACGACTCAGAGAAAGGGTAAGTTTTTGTTTATGTTTGTTGATTAAGCTTGGTTCGGTTCGGTTCGGTTCGCTTATCCTTTGTAATGAGGAAACGCATGCGTGAAAGCCATACTGACCTTATGATACAGCATGGGACCTGTCAAGTTACTCTTTTTGGTTTAAAATGATCTAGAAATACCACCAAAGTGAAGTGGGCTAAATGTTATCACAGGCTAACTTTAACTTGACACCATGTATCTTTTTCAAGATTTTTTTGCATTTTTTCCTCCAAAAACCTGAAATTATGACCCTTCTTTTACCCACTGGTGGATTCTTAACCATTTAGAGTGACAGGGACATAAATGTAATCACAAAGACTAAAGTAAATGTAATCAACAATTACATTTTTCCCAAATAAATAAATAAAAATAATTTTGCACAAACTGTAGGTGCTTTTGTTTTAGTTATTTAGTAAAAAAAGACTGGAAAAAACAGTATTAAAAAATTAATAGTAAATTATCTAAAAAATGGTTGTAGTTTTTGCTTGTTACCTAATTTTTTTCATAAGCGTCGAAAAATAAAAATAAACAATGTTTGACGAAACATATACCGAGGGTGTATTTCACTCACCGCCAGAGATTATAGAACAACTATTATAAGTTGTGTATGAATATAAGTGGCACCGTGTCATAGCTATGCTAAACCAAGTTTTGCGGCAAAATCTGTAAAGAAGCCTAAAAAAATTGTTGTTTCACTTTGTACCTGCAGTGTGCCGCTTTATATGTCTATAATAAAACACCGAGCCCTTTTAAAGCAGATATAAAATAGGTACTTACCTAATAAATAAAGATCCGAAACATAAAAGAGGATCCAAAATTATATTAAAATGTACGCAAAGATTGATTTAGTTGCAAAAACGGTAACTTGTTTTGTAAAAAGTCGGTCCCAAATTGTTTTACATTAAAACAGTCAAATCAACAACGAATAGAAAACGTCATAGCCTGGCTAAATCAATATGTTCGTAACAACCAGACAAGAGTATATATATGTTCCTTTCTTATAAAATCGTTTAGAAGAAATAAATAAAAAGCAAGTAAAATAGTAAGCTAATGACTAATTAGTGCAGTGCCTCGTTTTGGGAATCAATACCAATAAAAAAATTACAGGAAGTGCGGGCCACTGTATGTACCCCTCTACTCCCTTCCCGCCCATCACGGTTTTGATGACGCTTTAATACAACATCAAGTATAGATATTGGATTTCACAACCAACCAAAATAAAAAAGTGGGACACCATGTGTTTGACTTTACCAATGAAAAAGCTGAAAATTTGCCTGAAATAGAAGGGCACTCGTAGGCAACCCGTTAGGCAGCCGAACCAAACTTACTATACTTTTGATTGTCAGTTGTTTTTATGATTTTTGTTAAAAAATAAAGAAACTCTCGGACTTTTCCTACTATAATGGAAAATGTTATATATTTAAGACACTAAACAGTTTTTATTAGTTAGATTTTATCCCAAAGTTAATTAAAAAAAACTGGCAAAAACACAAGTAAACTAAAACAGCCATTGACATTTCAAAACCAGATAACAAAATGTCAAACTAAGACCTATCATATCGGCTTTGCCACTTTAACTTTGGTCATATCAAATCCTTTAACTTTCAATAATCCGTGCTCACCGCTGACAACTTACCACAATACGTTCTGTAGTTCTTTAAGTGTAAAGTTGAACTGTATTTTGTTTATTACATTTACCCCACTTCACCCTAACGAAAAATAATCTAATTTACAACATTAGGAACCGATTTCTGATCATGATGTGACTCACAATATTTTAATTGGTTCTAGTAGAAATGGGTCTATGGAACTGTACCTGTTACTTTGGAACAGGTATCGCCAACCCGTTCCGTGTACCTGTTACCTAATACAAAATGTACCTGTTCCGATTCCGCGAATCACAGATTGCGGTTTTGAACGTTGTAAGTTGTATGATTAAAAAAAAGATAAAGAAAACCCTGGGTGACCTGATTTTTTTATTCAAAAAGACGTAGACGTGATTGCTTACTATGGTAATAGATGGCGCCACAATGTAAGATACCGAAACTACAGAACAGGAACAACAGGAACCTGGTTCACACTTGGAACAGGTACAGCTCGGAATAGCGTCGGCATTTTATAATAGAATTAGGTTTGGAACAGTGACGGCATTTTATAATAGGTTAATAATCTGGAACAGGATAATACTTGGGAATAGGGTAATGCATCAGAGGAATATTGAAAAAAAAATGACCATAGGTGCACGGCAGAGTGCAGAAAAATAAAGTATATTTAATAATCCGGCATATCCCTAGCTTATAGAGGCCAAAATGTTTTTAAGTTATAGGTTTCAGTTTGAGGAGTGGGGGCAAAAAGGGTTTTCCAAAAAAGGAAATCTCATTTTGTAATAAGTTAATAATCTGGAACAGGGTAATACTTGGGAATAGGGTAATGCATCAGAGGAATATTGAAAAATTGGTGCACGGCTGAGTGCAGATTGCAGAAAAATAAAGTATATTTATTAATCCGGTACATCCCTAGCTTACAGAGGCCAAAATGTTTTTAAGATATAGGTTTGAGTTTGAGGAGTGGGGGCAAAAATGGTTTTTCACAAAAGGAAATCTCGCACAGTTAAATGATTATCTGGCTAATTATGATTAAAAAATGTAGTTACATTTTTTTGATAAAATGACGAGTTGCGGAGTTACAGGCTGTCAAAATTACCTTCAAAAATGGGTAAAAAAGTTAACCTTTATTTTTGCTTACATAAACATTTATAAAATATATATCTAATAATATGGAATTTATAAAAGTTCACAACAAAAAAAGTTTTTTCCCTGCATTTTTTTAAATCATCACTACTTCACTAAACTTAAAATTTTTGTCGTGTTTTTGAAAGAAGTTATAACCAAAAAGTTTTTAAAATCGTTAACTTTAATACTCTGTATCTCCAAAACAAAAGAGTTTTGACCCCCATGTTTTTAAACTTTTTTTCTTATTTTGACCACCTCTATCACTCACTAAAATATTTTGAGTCATACTATTTACACGATGTATAATGATTGACTTTGTTCTTTTCAGATACAAAGAAGCACAATACCTCACAGTGACCTTAAGCTGCGATCATAGGACGGTTGACGGTGCCGTAGGTGCGAGATGGCTTAAAGCCTTTAAAGAATGTATGGAAGACCCGGTTGCCATGATTATGTAAACTATTTTTTTGGGTTTTTAAGGGTTTTTTTACATAAAACGGGCTTTTTGGCAAAGTTAAAAACAACGAACCAATACTCGACCATTTTTCCTCTATATTTCATCAGAGATTGATTCACGAGATTTTTGTGGTTGATTTGACTTAAATTATTCATATCAAATCTGTTTAATGTGATTTTCCATTAAACAAAAAAGATTATACAATATTTTAAAGTTTAAAAGCTATCTTCTCAGGTAAAAATTTGTTTTTTTTTTCAAAAGGAGAAAGCCATGGGTAATTATTATTTAACTACATAAAACATTGCTATTAATCTTAAAAAAATTGTGGAAAATATCATTTTTAAAAGTGAGTCAAACTTTTTTGGAAAAGAGTAAATTGTCCATTTTAAACCAAAAAATCGCCTATATTATTTTTTAGTTTAAGCATGCCAAAAATAAATGTTGTTACTTTATTATGTCAAGTCAAAGAAGCCATAAAAGTAAAACATCAAATGGCACAACTTTTTATAAAAAAGTTTACCATAAATATTTATTTATTTTTTGAGTTTCAACTAATTAAATGATTATTAAACTACATAAGAACTTGCATTTAATTCTCTTTTTTCTTTGAAAAATAATGTTATCATTATTATCAACCATTGTTTTTTTCCTACCATGTAAGATGATACTCATTTGGAGTAGCGTTAAGAGATTAAAATTATCTACTGTTACTTGTTGCGCGTCATGTTTTGTTTTATGTATATATAGAAAAGAATGACAAAAAAATAAACGAATTTTATTGTAAGAAATATCTTTGATATTTTACAACCCGGTAGGTTATAGTTAGCAGTGCAGACCCATTTTTTTAAAATTGAAATTGTTATAAAAATCTAAAACATATTTTAATTTTGCATGCACTAGAAAATTTTCACAGCACTACTTTTGAAATAAAGCATTCAAAGACATTTTTTAACTGCCCACTGTGTATGGTCAACTTAAAGGACTACTTTTTTGTCTGAATTGATTTTTGCCTGCACAATGTATCCTTCATGCTCGCTAGCATGCTGGCCGATGTGTTAAAAAGAAAATTGGTACACCATACACCGTTTATGTGTAGGGCTAGACTTGAAATAGTCCGATATTTTATTAATAAATCTAAATTTGTTTTAAAACTTTAACTTTTTTTTTAAACTTTAACTTTTAACTTAACTTAAACTTTTTTTAAACATTTTTAAAATAAAATTACTGAGTTGAAAAAAGATACCAAAACACATTTTTTTTGTTTTATTGTGTTTTGGGAACGTCGCACACAGGGACAAATAGCTACATTAGGGCGCCAATAATAGTAAAACAAATTTAGTTCAAACTAACCACACATCTTTAAAATGTTAGCTATAGATACGGCCGCAAGGCAACATAAGAATTTTATTTTTTAAACTCATTAGCATTAGCTCAAAGTTGGCTTTGCTTACACGCTGCTTATTAAATTAGGTGTTTTTAAAACTGTGACAGAAAAACTTTTATTTGTTATTTGTTGTCAGACGTCAAATTTAGACGGTATCAACATGGATATTAAGGCAGCAGGTAGGTACTTTATTTTGCAATAATTGTTAACAAATCAGTTATAAAGGTTTTATGAAAAAGTATTTTTGATTCGCCGAGTACACCGATATTTCTTTGTTACCTGGTAAACATATCTTATAGCCAATTTAAAAAAGTACGTCCCCCTATTTTTTTAAATGGCTTTATTTTACTTGACTCCGTATACTTGTTTCCATACCCATTTCTTTTTCAAATCTTGCGACAGCTTTTTCAGATACTTTCTGCTGAGTTAGAGACTTAAAACTTGGTATATGTATCGAGTTTTGGTGATAACTGAAATTTTTTTATTAAAAAATAAAAATGTCGGATTTAGAATGGCGGACATATTTATTTGTAAACCAATTTGCCTCAAATTCAAAAACTTGCATTGCTTAAGGTCAGTCAATATAAATTTTGGTTCCTCAAAACATTAATGGCCGATCCAAAATGGCGGACTTTCTAATTTATGAGTCGATATGTATATCAGGAACTACAGCAGTGGCAAGCAAGATGGCAAGCTTCTGTAAAAGAAAAAAAAGTAAAATAAATCAGTTTAATGATGAAACAGGTGTCGTTTTTGATCAACCTAAACAAGGTATAGGCAATAGCAATGATGGAAATACAGCACGCAATTTTTTTTATAAAACCTGAGTTTGTTTCCAAAATATCCGGTATCGATAAAGGATTAATAGAAATATTTCCAAATATACTTTCCATCACTTCTTGTGGGCACTAGATCAACGCAAAAAATTTTTAAAAGTGTGGTTTGAAACAGCAGAAATCCAATTTTCCTTTATGGATGGTATAAAATGAGTGCTAGCCTTCATATTTATTGCTGCATGGAGCTGATTTAATAAAATCGCTTCCTTTGCCAGTAAGGCTATTGTCAGAAGATGTAATTGAGATGGGCCATAAAGAGTATAAGAAATTTCGACAATGTTACTCTAGGAAAACCTGAATAATTAACACTAATAGCGATATATTTAACTGGATGCTGGTATCCTCTGACCCTATTATGACTAATAAGAAAAACAAACGAGAAAAATAATTAAAAAGAGTAGTGTTAGGTATGCTAAGGCTGCCAATCTTCTATGGTGGAGATAAAATGATGAAAATGGTAAAGATAAGGACGATGATGATGATGATATGATTAATGAAGAAGATGTAAATACCATCGATATTGATGTTTAGTAATGTTAAGGAACAAATTTTGCTAATTTTAAATACAGCAATAAATAAGTATGCAATTGTTTGTTTGTTTAAAATACTTAACCTCAAATAACATTAATTGTGTATGTTTTTGCAATATAAGTATTAAATGTAATGTAATGTAAATTCTGATTATATCGTGGGCTGAATGCAATAGTTGGGTAACTTACATAAAATCAAATTTAAACTTTTTGGCGCTGTAAATTGTTATTCTGTCCTTATGTGCGTCGCCTTCTTGCTTTTTTAAGTACATTCCTTTTTAGAAAGAATATACTAAATATCATAGAAAAACACAGTAGTTTTAATATATCAAAACTAGCGAACATCGCATCACGCATTTGAATGAACCTGTGACGGCAAAACCACTAGTGCCAGTTTCGTTTATCGAGTCAGTCTGACCCGCCTTATATCTTTTGCGCTTAAGGTGGCAGGGTTTCATAGAGATGCAAGCGACATTCCGCGATGAGTTCAAAACGATTCTTAACTTCGCGGTATTCAGTGTATGGAATGTTCTTATCACATTTTATTGAACTTCTCTTTCGTCGTCAGAGCGGGAGGGTTTGACGGAGATGCAACCTGTCGCAACGTTTTAAGATAAGTTATACCAAAAATATTCTTTACTGAAAGGGTAGGGTTAAGGTTATTTCAGCATGGAGGGTATAAACTAGGGTACGCGTGGTTCCAATCCTGTTTGAATCCCGGTTCTTGGGTTCAAGACACTCAATAGTAGTAAACGAAAAAATTTAAGTTAAAAAGCAAGCTCGACTTACCTATTATTCCAGGAACGTAAATTCTGGAAGGAAACCGGCACTATCACCCGCGTGGGTATTGTTCAGAAAAAACCGCAAGGTTAAAATTGTGACGTATATGTCGATATATGAACGACGGCTGTAGTCATGAGTGTGTGTGTGCTCGATGCTTCCTTGTTTTGGCACAGCGCGCAGCGGCTCGCGCGCCGGTGGTTTCCACACAGTCCATTCTTCAGTGCAGAAGGAAGTAGGGGTAGGAAGGGTGGAAACACCTAATAAGGGATGCAAGGAAAAGTGCGTCGAGCTTGATAATTATTTAGAGTAAAAGTAAATTAAACGCGCAAATTTCTATTTGCAATAGTGTAGTAAAATTAACTAGAAAAACAAAAAAAAATAATAATAATAATACTAAATTCTAAAAACTTCCCAAAAACGTTACAAACAAAAATAAAGCAATATGAGGGCGAGAACGAACCATTTCCCACCCCCATGAAATGCCGCGCAATTTCATTCATGAGAAGTAGGAGGGGGCAGTGGGCAAAGTTTAACTAGTGGTCTTTTATAGACGCCTTTGTTAGTTTTAACCACTGCAACCCTTGGAACCTTATCAGTTCCGTAGAATAATTCGATAATTCGGCCAAGTGGCCAATCTAAAGGAGACGCATTTTCGTCTTTTATAAGCACGAGAGTACCAATAGTGACCGAGCTCATGCCCTCAAGCCACTTCGCTCTTTGCTGCAGCGTATGTAAATACTCGGTTCTCCACCGTTTCCAAAAATCCTGTTGGATTCTAACTAAAAGTTGCCACCTGTCCAATCTATTTAAAGGTATTTCTGTAAGATCGGGGTCTGGGAGAGCATTAAGAGGTTCCAAATTTAAGAAGTGACCCGGAGTAAGTACAGCTAAGTCGGTAGGGTCACTCGATAGTTCACACAGGGGACGCGAATTAAGAACACCCTCTACTTGCGCCAGAACGGTAACGAACTCTTCGTACGTTAGTAATTGTTTGCCAATCACACGCTTTAAATGAGTTTTAGTAGACTTAATGTTCGACTCCCAAAGCCCACCCATATGGGGGGCCCCAGGTGGGTTAAAATGCCACTCAATGGATTCTTGTTTTGCACAATCTTCGAATATTTTACGTAAGTATTTATCAGCAGAAACAAAATTCGTGCCACAATCTGTGTAAATGTGCTGAATTCTGCCTCTTCTAGCCATAAACCGGCGCAGAGCGGCCAAAAAGGCATCAGTAGACATATCCGAAACCAAGTCAATGTAAACGCATTTTACGACACAGCAAATAAATAGGCAAACGTAGGATTTAACTATCTTAAAACTACGCAACTTTGACGTTTTAATGTCAAAAGGGCCGCAGAAATCGATTCCTACTTGTGAGAAGGGTTTGGCTTGACATAATCGAAATTTGGGCAAATTTCCCATAGGGGGTTGAAAAGCAATGGGGTTAGTTTTCCAACATGGAAGGCAACTGTGCAATATTTTGCGGACCACTCGTTTAGCAGCAAGGATCCAAAAGGATTGAAAAAATAAAAATAAAGTGGTCTGTAATCCGCAGTGTAAATAAGTGATATGTATATCTTTAATAAGCAATGTGGTAAAAATGCAATTATTAGGTAAAAGCAAGGGGTATTTTTTGTCAAAGCATAAATCCGAATGACTCAAGCGACCGCCCACTCGTAATAAGCCCGTTTCAGCTTCCAAAAACGGATTTAACCTTTTTATTGCCCTATTGTTTATTGGCCTATTTTCTTGCAACAAACTAATTTCCTTTTTAAAATAAATAGATTGGAAATGTTTAATTATAAAAAGTAAAGCGCGATACAACTCAACATTCGTTAAATATGGCTTCTTAATTTTATTTTTATTTTTAAAATTTTCAACAGCGCGCAAAAAAAATCCTACAATTCTTTTTATCGCGGATAGCGAACTATATTTTTCAAATAAATTATCAATAAAACTTTTTTGCACGAAAATCGTAAGGTTCAAACTATTAATCAAATTGCGTTTTTCCTTTTGTGATTCTTCGCATGAAGGCAAATTATATTTCGTAAATGACCAGGTATCTACAGGGTCATATAAAAAATCTGGACCTTTGGACCATTGAGTAAAATTTAAAAAATCGCTTGGGTACATCCCCCTTGACCCGCAGTCAGATATATTCATAGCCGAAGGGACATATAACCAATATTCGGGATTTATGCGTTCCTGAATGTAAGCCGCCCTATTCGCAACATAGGTTTTCCAGTTATGCGCAGAGCCTTTTATCCAATCTAACGCGCATTGGCTATCAGAAAACGCAAAAATATTTTCAAAAGTTATTTTACTTGAAAAAGTCTCATAAATAAAGGTTAAAAGTTTACAAAGTAAAACACAGCCGCATAGCTCGAAACGGGGAATACTTTGTCTTTTAAGGGGAGCTAATTTTGATTTACCAGCCACAAAAAAATTCTGAATAGTATTATCCGAGTAGGTACACCGTATATAAACCACGCAGCAATAGCCAAGTTCACTGGCATCACTAAACCCTACTAATTGAGCTGTAGTATAGTTAAAAATATTTATTTTCCTAGGAATAGTAAAATTTTGTAAAAAAGAAAGTTCAGATTTAAATTTTTCCCATTTTGACAAAACTTCCGGGGGTACCTTTTCATCCCATTGAAGACCAACAGACCAACAATACTGTACCAGTGCCTTTCCATAAAAAGTAACTGGCGTCAAGAATCCGCATGGATCATACATTCTTGCCAGGTCACTAAGTATAGTTCTTTTGGTGCACACTGTATGTCTGCTGTCCTCAAAAGAGTAGAAAAAATGGTCTTTTACTGGATTCCATTTTAAGCCCAGAATTTTTTGTGTATTATCGCAATCTTGATCAAAAGATAAAGCATTGGTTTGAATATGGGATTGAGGCAGATCTTGTAATAATCGGGGGTCATTACTGGTCCATTTTCTAGCCTCAAAGTTACCCTTTCCTAAGAGCTCAATTAGTTGATTTTTTAATAAAATCGCGTTTTTTAAATCGAAACTACCGGTCGTCACATCGTCAATGTACGTGGATTCCCTAAGTACCTGTGCAGCCAGGGGCAGTTCCGGGTAATCAGTGGCAAGTTGTAAAAGAGTTCGTATCGCAAGATACGGGGAGCAGGAAACTCCAAAAAGTACAACGTTTATTTCGTAATCTGTGATAGGTTCGTGTGGCGAAAAACGCCAAAGTATTCTTTGAAATTTATGTTGACTTGGGTCAATAGCAATTCTTCTGTACATTTGTTTCAAATCGCAAGTGAAACAAACTTCATGTAATCGAAATTTAAGAATAATAGCAACTAAATCTTGTTGCAATTTAGGCCCTGTATACACAGCAGAGTTAAGAGAGACCTTATTAGCCGCATGGCTTGAGGCGTCATACACAATCCTCATAGGGGTTGTTAAGGAGTCTTTTTTAAAGACAGCATGATGACTGATGTAGAAAAAATTGTGCATCTCAGCATCCGAGGGCGGCGCAACTTTAGTCATGTGCCCCTGGTCTATATAATCTTGCATAACCTCGGAATAAATAGAATTAAAAGATTGATTAAAAAGTAACCGTCTTTCCAACGAAAAAAATCTGCGCAAAGCAAGAGTGCGCGTGTCTCCAAAATCGGGAGACGTGACTTTAAGCGGCATGGAGACGATGTAACGCCCCATGGAGTCCCTTTTAGTAGTTTCCTGAAAGTATGTTTCACAAAAAACGTCCTCTGGGGCAAAATGTTTTTTGCTAGGCACTTCCTCTACTTCCCAAAACTTTTGTAGCGTAGAATCAAGAGATTGATTTTCCGATAAAGTAAAAAAAGCGCTACTTTTTAGTGAACAAGAAGAGGTTTCTTTAACTTTACCTAGAAGCGTCCAACCGAAAGAGGTATTTATACAGACAGGTTTATCAGGGCCGTTATTTATTCTCCCGTCTTGTAAAATATAGGGAAAAATGTCATTTCCAAGTAAAAAATCGATTTTTTCCGATTTATTAAAATAGGGATCAGCCAAGGTTAAGTTATCGATAAAGTGCCAGTCCTGCAAGTTATAAGGAACTGATGGTTTATTATCACAAATTTTATCAATCACAAAAAATGGTGTATTTATTGAAAATAGAGGGTCCACTAGGGAGCCAATAGTACAATTTATGTAAAAATTAGCAGTCGAGTTCATTTGATCTAACCCCTGTAGGGTCATTTGTATTTTGCATTTAGGTAGACCTAATTTATTCGCGAAATTTTTTGTTATGAAACTGCTTTGGGCTCCAGAGTCCAAAATGCCACGGCCTACATGCCAATTATTAAAAACATCTTTAATTTTAATTAGTACGGTAGAGAGCATGACCTCATGATGATTAAGTAACATGCCAACAGTAGTGCTTTGCTGACCGCTAGAGATTTGCTGACCAGTGGAAGTGGGTTGACTTGTTGAGGTCAAAAATGGCTGACTCACGGGAATCCCAGGGAGGGCAGCGGATGTGCTCTGAATAGCTAGTACCGAAGAATGAGTAGAATCAGTATAATTAGGGGTAGTATTATTCGTATAGTTATGAGTAGGTGACCCTTGCGCATTATTAGTTGCAAAGCATAAAAGAGAATGATGAAACTTGGCACAATGTAAGCACCTTTTTGTGGTCTTGCACCCGATCTGCGTGTGCGCAGACGCGAGACAGTTGATACAAGCTCGTCGAGCTTTAATAATATCAAAACGCTCCTGAGGACATTTCTGCAAAAATGAAGGACACTGGAAAATAATATGTTTACCTTGACACAGTAGGCACGAAAGGTTTTTATTATTGCTAGCATCAGTAGAGCTATTATTCTGTCGGTCTTCCGAGTTCACAAAAAATGTAGAACGGTTATTTCTATTATTAGAAGACGAAGAAAAAGTCGTAGAGCGCGTAATATTTTTACTTATTGTAGCGGGTTGAGGTTGAGGTTCCTTTTGAGGAAGAGCCTCAAGGGCAGTGCATTGCCTGGACACAAAATCTTTAAGAATATTGAATTTCGGTATTTCCGTGGACGCGTGTTCCTTTTCAAAGGCCTTTCTGGTCGAGTTGTCTAGCCGATCTAGGAACATCATAGTTAAAATAAAGTCTGAAAGCGCCGCATTTTCCAACTTAAAGTTTTTTAAAGCCGCTAAATTTTTCGTAAAGGTGTCGATTAAATTACGTAAACCTATTGCATTTTCAGATTTAAGGGGAGTAATATTTTCCATTTTTTTCCAGTGTGTCTCGGCCCTCAGGCGTTTATTATTATACCTATCGAAAAGAGTAGAATACGCAATATGGTAATTTTCGTTAGTTATCGGTATATCTGAAATAAGGTCCAAGGGAGGGCCTTCTAAGTAAGAAACTAAAATATTAAATTTTTCTAAATTAGTGGCCTTAGTAGAGGTGTGAACCATCGTATTAAACGTTTGTTGAAAGGTGGGAAATTGTTTTAAATCACCCTTAAATGGAACCAATTTCATTTTTGGAATCAAAGTATTTTCCGAGTGGCAAACGAACGTACTATTATGATCTGGGGAAGCTATCGAGAGATCCTCACTTGCTTTTTCAAACAGTTCATAGTGAATCGTTTGAATATCTTGGGATTTTTGAAAAAAATCCTCAAAAAAAGCATTTTCAATGGCAACTTTTGCCGCATCCGTAGCAACCAAAGTAAGCACAGAATTATGGTGTTTTTCAAAGTCCTTTTCGAATTTTTTAAGCGATCTAAACCCCACCTTAAGTTTATTATGTAAGGAAGGATCAGTTTTTGCCTTTTCAGCAGTGGAAAAAAGGTATTTTAATTGTTCCATGGCCGTATTACGTAAAACCGTGGAACGGATAATTTTTTCCTGTGTTGTAGGCATTATGTAGCAAATTAATTATTAATATCTTAAATGAATAGATGGCAACTACCTATGTATAGGTATATTTATCAAAAATTTATTAACACAAAGACACCGCAGCAAAGCGAACGGCGAGAGGGCATAAAAACTGTGCGAGTTTTTTATCACCAGCTGCAGATTTGATCTCCTGTTTTTTATATATGTACTGGTCTTTTTAAAAGTATTTTAAAAGACGAAGTTTAATATTATTTTTTAATATTTATCAATATATTATATATTTTAGTATTAATTAGCAATTAAATGCACGTAAATGCGTATATTTAAGTATTGAAAAATTTCTACACTTTGCAATAAGAAATTTACTTAGCAAATTAAGTCCTTAAAATTCCAAAAAACAGGATGATTTTAACAGGATTGAACATATCTAGGAGCGAAGGACCAAAATGAAAGGGTAGGGTTAAGGTTATTTCAGCATGGAGGGTATAAACTAGGGTACGCGTGGTTCCAATCCTGTTTGAATCCCGGTTCTTGGGTTCAAGACACTCAATAGTAGTAAACGAAAAAATTTAAGTTAAAAAGCAAGCTCGACTTACCTATTATTCCAGGAACGTAAATTCTGGAAGGAAACCGGCACTATCACCCGCGTGGGTATTGTTCAGAAAAAACCGCAAGGTTAAAATTGTGACGTATATGTCGATATATGAACGACGGCTGTAGTCATGAGTGTGTGTGTGCTCGATGCTTCCTTGTTTTGGCACAGCGCGCAGCGGCTCGCGCGCCGGTGGTTTCCACACAGTCCATTCTTCAGTGCAGAAGGAAGTAGGGGTAGGAAGGGTGGAAACACCTAATAAGGGATGCAAGGAAAAGTGCGTCGAGCTTGATAATTATTTAGAGTAAAAGTAAATTAAATGCGCAAATTTCTATTTGCAATAGTGTAGTAAAATTAACTAGAAAAACAAAAAAAAATAATAATAATAATACTAAATTCTAAAAACTTCCCAAAAACGTTACAAACAAAAATAAAGCAATATGAGGGCGAGAACGAACCATTTACTCTTTATTAGATTTTATATGGTATAGATAAAAATTTAAGGAGACAGTGGGGATTACTACGGTATGTAAGAAAAGAACAACTGCATATTCCTAAAATATGTAGTATGCAAAAAATATGATAAAATACCCACATCCAATACCTGTCCCATGTGCGCTCGGGTGAAGTAGAAGGAGGAAGCAGGGATCACCTCTCAAGACTCTGCCCAAAATATATTTCTCTTTTTTACTTATCTTTTACACACAGTAAGCAGTCCATGTTTTTGTTACTATACGGTATTACATCGTTCTCTATCGTGCCTGCAATGGCTCGTGTTTCCATCTTCCCTGAAAGGACGTACAGTACCGGCTAAAAGTGGAGAAACCAACTAAAATTGTATATAAATCTGATCCTGTACCAACTATCAAAGAACAAGTGGTACATTTACAACTTAAGCCTAGTTCTGTGATTTCTCCACTTTTGGCCGGTACTGTACGTTACAACCAGAGATATACAACAGCTATGGATTTAACAACCAACCAAAATGATAAGAGAATAATAATAAAATAAAACCGGATAATTGGTCTAGGTAGCCTAACTAAACTCTGTCAAACTCGCTATACTTTGATTTTATTGCGGCATTGTGAAAATGGCGTAGGCTGTCAGTGTTTTTTTTGTTGGAAAATCGATTATATCGTGGACTTTTCCTACTCTAATGGAAAGAATAATGTTTTAAGACTCTAAATAGTTTTTGACAGTTAGATTTTATCGCAAATTTAATCAAAAAAACTAGTAAAAACAAAATAAACAAAAGCAGCGGTTGACAAGCACCTGACATTTCTAAACCAGAGAACGAAGTGTCAATGGTTAAAACAACGGCGTATACAAGGGGGTGGTAATGGGGGTAAATACAAGACATGCGATGGACAAACAATTATTAACCAAGATGCACAATGATAAACTAGAAAAAATTATTAATTAATAGTACCTATAACTAAATCTGGACAGGGGAAGGATAATTTTATTAATTAGATATTAACATTTCATTACGACTCCTTTATTCTCAGAAGCACAAAAATAATTGCATCCTTTCGATAGTAAAACGGAACAAAGCCGTCGCGTCGACCGCAAGTCTGTGTATACACTCCTCACAGTGTGCCTGAATGAAGTATAGATTACATTCAAATGGTTCCAAAAACTAATTGCACATTTTCAATATGGCATTAATTAGAAGTACTTTAAAAAATTAATTTTATCGTTTTTCGCTAGGATGCATCGTTTCGCTGCAAATTCATTTTTTCTATAATCTTGTGAACAGTTTTAGAAACCACCCTATTTAAGGCAGTCTTTAGGGGTCCCATCCATTGAACTTTAAAAACATAAAGTCAATATCCTCTTCCGTGGAAGGTCTAAAGCCTTGTATGTAACAAAAAAAAACAAATGTCAATAAGGGCATTATTTTAAATCTTTTGCGAGCGGAAATACTAATAATCTTGGTATATCTTATAAACTACTTGATTTATCAAAAAATCTGTAATGACAAAATTTGGTTGCCTTTAAAAAAGGAGTAAAACAAGCTTTAAAAAATTAAAATCGGATTACTGGGTAGGGAGATACGCTTAAACAAAAAATCTATCAATTTGGCGGCACTTTTCAAAGATGGCGCCCAAACGACTATGAGTTTAACCACATCACCAAAGTTTTTTTATACTCCTATGGGTGCTTAACAAAGCCCCGTAGTCAAACTGAGCGCCCATATTAGATCACACGTGACAGGAGCCAGCGCCTAGACTAACTAGAAAAAAAGCAAAAAATGGATAAAATTTCGAGAAGAGGATCAGCTAGGATTTATACGAATATGGCTCTGAAGCAAATCTGAAGTCAGGAAAGAGTCAATATTCAAAATGTGCAATTAGTTTTTGGAACCATTTTTATGTAACATAAACTTCATTCAGGCACACTGTGATCCTACAGCGACCTCTCTCTTACAGACGCTGAACTTGCTTTTGCTTTCTAGTCTGTCTGCCGATATACCATTTTTAATTTAATTTAAGTTTCTATTACCCGGTGTCTCCAGCCGATGGATTACCCCCCCCCCCCCCACCAAGCGCATGGGATGGATACGCCGTTGGGTGAAAATGGCCGCATTTTTGATTTGCCGCTTTTACTTTTGTTCAAATCTAATCCGTCCAAGTTCACTTATCCGTGGTCACAACACTGAAGAGTGGATTTTGTCTTAGCTTCTCTCTCTCTTTCTTTTACTGTCTAGCATACACGTCAATGCCATACAAATATCGCGAGTACACTGCCTGCTGGTGCTCGCCATCGTATTCGCAGAACGCGGCGACACAATTATATATACTACCCATTTTATTTTAACTGTTAATCAATAGATGCCGCAGTTTTTCCGTCGGTTGTTTGACACAAAGTACTAGCCAAGGCATTCGCCATGGTTTAGGCGTAGATTACACGAGGAGTCGTATCAGCTTCTACGCCGCTCAGTACCTATTCCTCTAAGGTAATTTGCAAGTTTCTACCAAGGAAAGCTATTCTTTTGTAAGTTAGTTGGCTCCCTTCTTGAGGCAATTGAGTATCTCCTTCGAGGTACTGGTACCTTTTATGAAGAAGTAGGCAAGGCATTCGCAGAGCACATGTTCAGGTGTCTGATGCGCTACTGCAGTTGCCATCATTGGCTTTACCTATTGCCTTTATGTCATATTTCGCTAGGCAGTGTCCGGTAAGCAGTCCTACTTTAGACTTTAGGTGTATTATTGCGTAAGAGAAGCATTGACAATAGTTTTGATTGGACATAAAACATGACAAAGTTATGGTTATTTAGATTGGGAACATTAAAGAAGGGACTTTCATAATTCCTAGACAGATTTTATATTTAATTATAAAATCCACAAAGCTTTTCACTAAAACTATTCTAAACATTTATGTTTAAAAAAAATATTTTTTAAATTAATATATTTTTAACAGGACATTGTAATATTATGTCAAGCATTGTTTAAAAATTTAAAAGCCTACAATTCCACTATGTTGGTATTTTTTACTGCCATATAAAGATTTTTTCTTCCTATTTCGAATACCTGTTTTACAGTGACATCCATATATTTATTCATGGATTTATTCATGAATTTACAAAAAGGAGATTTTTATGACACTGCAGGGTAGTGCTTATTTTTGGCCATGGTTTGTTAGTGTAAACATGTATTAGAGAAGATCAATGGCATTTAAAATTATTTTTCGAAGCTAGAATGAAGTTACATTTGATGTTTTGTCATAAACAAGAGATCAAGCCTTTAAGTATGCTAAAAACTTGGTGGGTACTTTTTATAAGTAATTAAAAACTGTCAATATGTTACAGTCAAACTCTAATAAAAAAAGATTTCCGGCTATTTCTCGTTTCCAAAATACCGCCAACAAGAACCCCACCGACTTTTATCGCACTTAACAATACCGCGCATAAATTGTCTTCACTTAAATTAAAAAAGCAATACATTTTACAATAAAAAAGAATTGAATTGAGTTAATATAAATTAATTTGACTGCTATAATAACACTGTGCAACACAAAAAAGTATCCGGGGAACTGGCACCCGAAATATAATGAACTTGACCCCCAAAACTTACTACAAAGAGGATTCAGCTAGGGTAGCTCTTGTTTCCAAGATATTCGGAACTGAAGACCGAAGAGCAACCTCTCCTTGTATCCTGTATAACTAGTAAAGTAAGCTTTTCCCGACAAAATGTGTAGAGCTTATTTGAAGCCAATAAAATTGTCGTAAATACAAAGTATCGTGCGACGGCTTTGGTCAAGAAACAAAATATATGTGGAATGATAAACAATTATTTTGCGTATATCTCCAAATCCAAGCCCTTCTGGAGAAATATTATTCTTTAAAATGTACATAAAAAACATCTCCCATTTTTTAAGCGAAAGGTTGATTCATCATTTCACTCTCTTCCAAACACGTTTTGTCGTAAAATGTTTCTGCAATAAAAGAAAAAGAAGCAACTGCCGAACTTCTTATTTTAAAAATTCCGTATCTTGGTTATATGAGCTAACTTTGATAAATTGTGGAATCAGAGACTAAACACTAACAAATTGCAGGCGGAAATTCCCCGGATATAATTTTGTCATTAAATTTTGTCGCACAGTGTAATCGAAGTATAAGAGATTTATTGCAGGTTATATTTAAGGGTTTTTTTAGTAAAAGTGATGGTTTAAGGGTTTTTTAGTAACAGTAGTGGGGAAATTATAATATAAATTAATATTTATAAGGTAAATAAAACATTAAAATAATTTATTGTCATTCGTGGTTCTGGTTTAAGGACACATAGTGTTGGTGTTCTTAGTTTTGGAAGCACGGCAATAGCCGCAAATTTAAAACATTATTAAAATAAAACAAAATATGTTTAGCCTAGGACTGATCAAATTCCTGTAGTCGTGAACAGATCCCTAAAAATAATACATATTACGATGAGGTGCCTGTTCCTCTTCCATCTCTATTAAAATAAATGGTGGTTTTTGTCAAATAAATTAAGGGTACAGCATGTCCTATTTTCGAGAGATAGCTATGCTCATTGCAACTTATTTTGAGGGAAAAAAGATGTCAAATTTTTGGAAGATGTAATTTTTAGAATAATTTATTTAAATTAAAAAAGTTAAATATAAATCTGGAATTTGTTCCATAATAAAAATTGCTTAAAATTGGTGAATATCCCAAAACATATTTTTTTTTCATAAAGGATTTCAAAAACAAAATGTCAAAAGTTTGATCAGTTTTTTCTTTAAAAGAAGATTTTTTTAAATACTGGGACTATTTCAAATATAATTTTTAAAATATTTCACATATCTCCCTTATTTCGCAAGATATTTATTTGAATTTATTTTACTATGTATAATTGTAAAATAAGCAAGATATAAAGATTTAGAAATAAAATTTCGGACTTCCATTGTCTTTATTTATTTTAAAACACGACGTTTCGGTTAGTAGGTTAGCAGATCATGCATGGTCAAATGATCACAGGATTCAGTGGTCAGAAGCTAAAGTTTTACATAAGGAGGCGCATTGGCGAAAACGAGTTTATTGAAGCTGCGTTTATAATGCAGAATAAAGAAGTTTTCAGTCAACCAAGCACGGACATACCAAACATATGGAAACCACTCCTTAAGGAAAACAGGCGTCTTACGATTAAAAAGTGGGCGTCACACCTGACTGCACACCAAGTAGTATAAGTAGTAGCCCAGAGACTAGATTGTTTAGTTTACACTTGATAACGGTTAGAGATACTTACTAACCGAAACGTCGTGTTTTAAAATAAATAAAGACAATGGAAGTCCGAAATTTTATTTCTACACAATCATTGTCTACGAGTTTCAAACAAAGATATAAAGATTTGTTGAATAAAGCCCCTGTATAATAAAAACTATAGGGAGTGACAAAAATCTAATCGATGGTGGGTGTGCTTTTGGGCTGTTCGGCCGTCGTCGTTGGTTCCAACGACGACGGCCGAACAGCCCGAAAGCACACTCACCATTGGACGATGGCCGCGAAAGCCTTTCACTATTTGTAAAAATCTGATCATTTTTAAGAGCTCCAAAACGGGCACATAAGGTCGGATACGCAGATCGCTATCTTGATTAATAACCAAGTTTTCAATTTAATTCCATCGAAACACGCTTTATATTCACGATTACAACAACTTAATGTCCTAGTCAAAACTAACCTCACTCCTGTCATCTTTTCAACAACGCTTGCATCCTCGTCTTAACCCTACCTCACCTCGAATCAGCTGAACTAGATCTAGAACGTCTTTTGTTTCTTCTGGCCCCAGGGCTTCTAGAATGAGGCCTGCGTCTAGGAGGGCTACGCCTCCTTGGAGGAGATCTTCGGTTACCCCCGCCGCCTCTGTATCGTGGGGATGGTCGCCTTGGTGGGCCGCGGCGCATCATAGGAGATTGTCTGCGCATTGGGGCGGGCCTAAAAGGATTTTGGTCATTATATTTTTTTCTGTTGTTATGAAACTGATGTTTAAAATATATATATATATATATATTGAGGCGGCTATGTTTGTAAGGAGAAACAAAAGCAAATTCCCAACAGTTTCAACAAGTCATAACTATAATACTAGGCAAACAAGTAAAATCTTGATTCCAAATTTTCATCTATCAGCTTTTAGGAAAAGTCCAAAATGTTTTGCTAGTTATGTATATAATAAAATTCCTAATGAAATAAATAATGTCACATCAGAAAAACAGTTCAAAAAAAGACTACAGAGCTACCTTATTGATAAATGTTTCTATAGCATTAGTGACCTTTTTGATCATTGACTAGAGTTATACTCCATATCATAATTTTTGAGATAACTTTTTGACAGTTATCAGTTGTTTACCACAAATAGCATAGGCCAACAAAAAAAAGTTGTAAAAAGTTGTCCCAAAAATAATGATATGAACTGTAAATGTAATATTATATAGTATTTTCTGCTGTAAAATTTGACATTGGATATACTTTCATAAGTCGATGTACAATAATTCGCTTTGCAATTAGAGAGTGTGTGGTTCGACTCCCATGCTTGCCACTACAAACTCGAACCTACTATCGAAGTTTGGGCATCAACGAAGTAGGCAAAGTTTATGATCAATAAAAGGCCGCGGTTTGGAAGTCACGTTAAGCCGGTGGTTCCGTGTTCAGAGCGTAGATGGCGCTAGCATGATAAAGGGCACGACAAAGGGTATCAAAACAAAATCCTCCTTGTGAAAAGAAAATTGTCAACCGAGGGGTGCTTAGCAGGCCGGCCTGCTGGGTCTTCATATAGTATGAATGTGTGAGTGAATGATTTGTAATTGTCCCGGGCACCAAGTAACTAAGTCAGATTATCTTAGTGTCCACCAAATTGAGCTGGCAAATTGTCTGCAATAAGCGGAAAGACCAACTAGTAATAACGAAACGAATGATATTGATCGATATTTTCTCTTTTATGGTTAAGAATGATAACTAGAAGAAATCTTCAAGAGTTATTATCAGTTTAAAACTATATTCTTGTTATTTGCAAAAGGGTATCGAAAAACCGCGCCGGAAGAATCCGCGCGGAATCAAAAACGCGCCAGACCAAAAACGCGCTTAAGGACAAAAGTGCATGAATAAAAAACAGCATACGAGGACTAAAGACAAGAAACTTACAGGAGGCGTGTGCGCACTGGTTAGGATACGTTTGCGATCAATTTACCAAAGTTATTATTATTATCAATAACGATTTTGACCTGCCAAATGGAGGATAGGAAAGCTGATTTAAGAAAAAATAAGTTGAGTTAGGACATCTTACTTGAACTTTGCGCGGTTTTGATTTACTTTTATTTCCTGTGGGCGCGATTTCATCCTTGGGAGCTGTTTTGCTCTCCGCGGTTTTGATTTAGCGCGGTTTTGTCCTTTGCCGTTATTATGGAAACGCGCATGTATTTACAATTTTTTTATATATTGTTAGGATCCTTGAGTTATTTATTTATTTATTTATTAGTAGTTCATCCCCAAGTTTGCAACCCTGAAATCCCTGTGCTATTCCCGTGGGACTCGCAGGATAAATGAAATTTTCGCATATAAATATTATAAAAATATTTATTATTTCTGTATGGGCTTGCTAGCTTTACATAAAGTTAGCATGTCAATGATTTTTTTTAATTTCCGTGGAAACCAAAGGAGCACAAACATTTTAAAAAGTGGACGGAATAAGTACATAAAGAGCACATAATTCTGGAATATATTTTATTTATTTTTATTGAGGTGGGATTGCTAGGTTTATATAAAGCTTGGTAAATGGAATTCGCTTTTTAGCAAACGGGATCACATAAAAAGCACTTAATTTTCGCATTTTAACTTTCATTACTCTAGCTTAAACAGTTCAGAATGAAAAAAGTATTTTGATATTCAACCACCTTTTTAGCATTTTTGTCTGTTAACAGGTCAGGCAGTACTGATATCCTATCAATTAGTAATTGGCTAAGACAGTTGTTAAAAAATCTTTATCGAAAAGCAGAAGAAAGACGCTATGGGCTAATACTATAGATTCCATAATAATTTAGTACAATGTTTTTTTGTTTTCTGGAACATCGATGGTTTACTATTTTCATTTTTGCCCAAACTAAAATACCTAGAGGCTCAATTTTAGTACCGTGTTAAAGCCAATAGAATTATCTATAAATTCTTTCCCTATTACTTTTCTCTAGGACGGTTAATTTAGCCAAAACAAGGCTTAGAAAATTACCATACCGGTAGAATTTCCGTTTTTGTAACAAACTGCACATATTAGACCACACGTAACTCCACAACCATTGAACCTAGGAAGCTAGAGTCGCGCTCAAGTTGTAGAGAATTTGGGGGGCTTTGCAAAAGTATAGAACGTAAATAATCAAAAACAAAATTCTTAAGGTAGTTTTTTTGAAAAAACTAAAAAAAATGCATGATTTTCGAGTCTTTGGAAGTAGCACAGACCTCCATAAGCCTAGCAAGCCCACCTCAATAAAAATTAAAAAAATATATTCCAGAATTATGTGCTAATTTCGCCCACTTTTTAAAATTTTTGTGCTCCTTTGGTTTCCTTGGAAATTTAAAAGAATGATTGGCGTGCTAGCTTGATATAAAGCTAGCAAGCCCATAGAGAAATAATACATATTTTTATAATATTTATATGCGAAAATTAAGTGCTTTTTATGTGCTCCCATTACCTGAAAAGAAAAATCCATTTACCAAATTTCTTAAGCTGTTTTTTTTTATTGTGTGGGCTTGCTAGGTTTATATAAACCTAGCAAGCCCACCTCACTAAAAATAAATAAAAACACATTCCAAAATTATGTGCTCTTTATGTGCTAATTGCGTCCACTTTTTAAAATTTTTGTGCTCCTTTGGTTTCCACGGAAATTTAAAAAAATGATAAATTCCACACACTAAAACAAAACAAACGTAAAAACTTGGCAAATGAAATTTTCTTTATAGCAAACGGGAGCACAGAAAAAGCACTTAATGTTCGCATATAAATATTATAAATATATTTATTATTTCTCTATGGGCTTGCTAGCTTTATATAAAGCTAGCACGCCAATCTTTTTTAGCTCACACATATACTATACTATAGTAGTGTGAGATATGGGGGTATATTTAAAAAATTAGAGTTTATGTAAAAATATGGCGTGTGTTATATCAAACGAAAGGTAATTGAGTCTGGAGTTAAACAAAGTATATTTTAGCCTATTTTTAAAAAAATGGTGGGGGTAAATTTCAAAAATTAGAGTTTAAGTCAAAACATGGCTTGTGTGGTATCAAACGAAAGGTAATTGAGTCTGGAATTAAGTCAAATATATTTCAGTTTTTAGTTATATTAATTCACAGGTACGCTATAACTATAGTACCTAGTGTGAGCTTAAGTGCCCATAAATTGGCAGAGTATTTTTAATTTCTGTGGAAACCAAAGGAGCACAAAAGTTTTAAAAGTGGACGAAATTAGCACATACAAAGCACATAATTCTGGAATACATTTTTTTAATTTTTATTGAGGTGGGCTTGCTGGGTTTATGGAGGTGTAGCACAGGCATTTCAGGGTTGCAAACTTTGGTGTGAACTACCCTCAAGAATACTAGCAACATATAAAAAAATCGTAGATACATTTGCATTTTGCAATGTTGAATGCTTTTATTGACTGGCCTAACACGGTTTGCCAGCAATGTGGACCAAAACGCGTTTTCGCCCCGCATTACGTCATATAGATCAAAAAATAGCAAAATTGCCAATGTTTAATGTTGCTTCCGCGATCGGCGATAAATGTCAAAGGAATTAACATATTAACTTGAAATTTTGCGCAAATGTATGCTTAAGAAGTGTGGTAAAATTGGGCCAGATCAGAAAAATTGAAGTGCCTCATTTTGGGGCTTTTCTGAACTTATGCCTTATGGTCTCATTTTCAAGAATGTTTTAAGTCATTACTTTAAAATTAGCCTATCGATTAAACGAAATTTGGAACAGTTTTGCTCGATCTCTGTTCAGTTAGTTTTTAATATTAGTATTTAGTTTTTGAGTATTTTTAACTAGTGTAACAAAACGGGATTTGAATATAAATGGTATTTTTGCCATTTATAAGTTTTTAAATATTTTTAATTAAATATTGTTTTTGATATCAACAAGCATTAATTAACTGCAAGACTCGGTTAAGTATAAGTAAAATTTATGGCAACTCCAGCGACTTGTTTTTAGGCATATTTTCAGGTCCGCTGTATTTTAATAAAAGTTGTATTCTGCTAATATGTCCTTTGAGCCACTAACATCAAAATAATTTATATTCTGTAACTGGAAACAAATTTGCTAAATTATTTTTAATTTTTAAAAAACACACTGTGTAATTTTAGTTTCTAACGGGTTTTTAAGTCTGGCTTGCGCTGGTATTTTGTCTCTTAGTGGAGCGTTTAAAGCGCAGTCTATCTCTTTCTCGCCAAGGCGACAGGGAGTAGAATTCTAGCCAATCAACGCCAAGCTATTCGTGCCTGCAAGCGTAGGGTGACTTTAACTGAGACAAGAAACTTTCGAAAGTTTTAGGGAAAACATTCTTTAGTTGGGCTTGGCTTGGTTCATTTTAACTCTTTAGTTGAGTTGCGTACAGTTCACTTCTTTTGGTAAAAGGGGGTTTTTTTTTTCTTGAACTGGGGAAATGTTATATTTTGTAAATCATTTTAACTTTGTATAAAACTTTATTATTCATATATATTTTAGTCTTTTCTTTTGAAGTTTATTAATTTTAAGGCTTTTAATTATTACTGTTTCCAGTGTTTTGAAATAATGTTTTTAACTCTTTTATGGTTTTTTAACATCAAAATACAAACTATTTGGTGCCCTAAAATCGGGATTTTTAATCAATAATACATCCCAAACCTAAACGGTAATATTAAGTAAATTAAACAGTTGATTGAATAGTTTCACCTATTCAATCAATGTTTAAAATGTTGATAAATAAAAATATTTACAACAAATATACAAAAGGTTTATAAAACCTAAAAGTTTAAGAAGTGTAAATATTTGAATACAAAAGTATAATAGTACAAAAATTTTAATACAAGAAGAACATTGAAAAGGTATGTATAGATTTTCCTACATTGTTTATACATTGAGAAAAACATTTATAGCATAAACTTTCTCCAAGAACCGTCAAATTCCCTTTCAAGAACAAATAATTAATAACATTTAATATTTTTATAATTTACATAAGTTGTACCCTAAATTGGTAGCTCACAATGTTTAAGCCTTGGCCACTTGAGTTGACAGTACCACTGTCATACTAGGCCCCTGTTACAATAGTGAATCAACCAAAATATTTGTTAAATACTGTTTAGAATTTGGTTTAAATCTATTGACTAATTTAAAAGTAATGACTTGAAATGTTGATGAAAATGGAGCACCATGCAAGTTCAGAGAAGCCCCAAAATGAGGCACTTGCACTTATCAGATGTGACTCAATTTTACCAAGCTTCTGTACTATACTCATACATATGTGCAAAATTTCAAGTTGATATTTTTATTTCTCAGACATTTATCGCCGATCGCGGAAGCATCATTTAACATTAGCTACATGCCACCGAAAGCGAGAAGTAACAATCAAGTGTCATCCCCAGTATATATGGATGTGCACAAACATACTGTGTCTTGGTGTATCATGTTAAAAATGATTTTTTTTAAAGAAATTTAAAAATGCATAGGTAATTACCTATTTTTTTCTTCAATGAAATTTTGATTTTTGTCAAAAATACATTATATAATACCTCATTTAAAAGTTATTTTTAAAACCTTTCAAATATCATTATATCTATATCCTGGTCTATGAAAGTTTCTGTTGATAACCTTCACCTAGTTCAATTTTCTAAGGGCCAGTCCCTAAATTATGTAACACTCTAGGGGGGGAATTGGCCTTGCATTATACTCAATGGTTTTTAATGTGTTTTTCTTGCAAATGCGTTATGAGGGGGGAGCGGGAATTTTTGTGTTACATAATTTAGGATGTTCCCTAAGATTATAACACAAATTGTTAAGAAAAATGTGTTCTACTATATTCCAAAAACTGCATAATTATATGATTTTCATTTAAAAACCTTTCAGAGTATTCGTTCGATCGCAGTTCAGTACGGTTATATTGCATCGTACCTGCATGATAGTGCTAACGAGGTCAAAGTCGGAGTTTGTTTTGTTTACAAAGAACCTCGCGCGCGAGATACCTGTGTTGAGAATCTATATACAATGTGTATTATAAATAATATATCATGTTTAAAAGCAAAAAAAGTGTACCATCACCTGTGAAACTTGTTTTAAAAATTAGCGAAAAGCCCAAACAAAATCAAGAAAAAATGGATAATGCCGAATTATTTCAGGATAGCCATGCTAGAATACAAAATGAAGAAGTTTTATATAGCGAATGGAAAAAATCCCAAAACGAAAAAAATTCACTTAGTGTACAAGTGGATTATCTCCGAAGTCAACTGGAAAGTATGCAAAGAAAATTTGCAGATTTAGAGACAAAAGTCACTAAAAAAGAAGAGTCTGACATGGACTACATTACTGATGAGGACGATCTGGCAAGAGAAACTGAGTGGATCAGACAAAAAGGAAAAGGTTGGAAAAAACGTCGAATGGATACTTCACTCTCACCACCACAACAAAGCTCGGGCACTGGAGAGCCCTCCAATAAAACACAAAATGAAGAACCCCCAACTAAGGTTAAAAAAGCTCCATTACCTCCACCGATTATGGTAAATGGCGTAAATAATTTTAATGATATTTATGAAAAGTTAAATATCATACAAGGAGTTAAAATAAAAGTTTTAAATAACGAAAATATTAAAATAAATGTACAAGACGCAGACAGCTATCGGCTGGTTACTAAAATGCTTAATGAAATAAAGCATCAATGGCACTCATACAAAAACAAACAAATAAGGCCAATTAGAGTAATAGCGAATAGGCTACACTTCTCATGTGACCCACAAAAAATTGTAGCTGATCTACAAAAAAAAGGTTTTAAGGCACTGGAGGCCAGCAACAAACTTAAATGGAGAACAAGACAACCTCTTAACATGTTTATGCTCACATTTAGCCACAATGAAGATATCAACAAAATTTTTGAAATTTCCAGTATCCTTGGGATTGAAGTGGAAATAAAAGCACTAAAAACCTCAAAGTTAGTCCCTCAATGCAAAAGATGCCAATCTTATGGACACACGCAAAAATATTGCGCTAAAGAACCACGTTGCGTAAAATGCACGGGGAAACATCTTACTGTAGAATGCCCCAAACCAAAAGAATCTGAGCCAAAATGCATCCACTGTGGAGGCAAGCATCCTGCTAACTACAGAGGATGCCTTGTTGCTAAGGAAATACAAAAATTTAAAAATAAACCTAAGAAACCGAATCTCATACCAAACGTGAGTACAAATAGACAAAACCAACAGACAAGAAACACAGTCACACAAAACTCTGTGACAAGGACATACAGCCAAGTAGCAGCAACAGCTACTATACCTGATATTAATATCAGTAGTCAAAATACTATGGAACAAACACTACAATTAATTTTGGAGAAATTGAACAAACTTGATGAGCGATTAACTAAACTAGAAAGTAGCAATAACGAAGCTACCAATATGCCTCAAAATGGTCAGTAATCTTAGAATCCTAGCTTGGAATGCCAATGGTCTCTTGCAACATCAGCAAGACTTGCAAGTTATTCTAGACATAGAAAAAATTGACGTCTGTCTTGTGTCAGAAACGCATTTCACTAACCAGTCTCACATTAAATTTAAAGGTTATAAAGTGTATCATACAACTCACCCTAGCAATACTGCACATGGGGGAAGTGCTGTAATAATTAAAGAAAATATATCACACTATGAGGAGATGGGATATAAAACCATAGAGATTCAAGCTACATTAGTAAGTGTAAAAACCAAAACATATACATTAGTCATAAGTGCTGTCTACATACCACCAAGGCACTTACTAAAGAAAAATCAATATCTTAATTTTCTCAGAAAAGTAGGAAACCGTTTTATAATTGGAGGTGACTTTAATGCAAAAAATACCTACTGGGGATCTAGACTGACGAACTCTAAAGGAAAAGAACTTTTGCAAGCTATTAGTGAATATCAATGTGAGCCGATATCAACTGGTAAGCCCACATACTATCCAACAGATCCAGGAAAAATTCCAGATCTAATTGATTTTTTTATAGTAAAAAATATATCTTTAAGTTTTGTAGATATAGAAGAAAGTTTTGATTTACACTCAGATCATTCACCTATTATTCTAACTCTTAGTAAAAACATAATAAAGAAAGAAGCAAATATCTCACTAGTTAATAAACTGACTGACTGGATTAGTTTTAAACAAAGTCTGTCAGAAAAAATAAACCTATCAGTACCATTGCAAACGCCAGAACAAATCGATAAAGAAGTTGATTATTTTGTTACAAATATTCAACAAGCAGCTTGGGAAAACAGTCCAAAACCAAAGAGAATTTTTAAGGGAAAAAACTATCCAAAGGAAATTAGAGACCTTATATTGGAAAAAAGGAAACTAAGAAGAAAGTGGCAACAAAGCCGTGATCCTCGGGACAAAACAAATCTCAACAACATGACGCAGCGCATTAGGCGAGAAATTCTAGTAATAAAAAATGAATCTATTAACCATTTTCTTAATGAACTTGATGATAAAAATACCGACTATTCCCTTTGGAAAGCAACCAAAGATTTTAAAAGACCAATTATCCAAATTCCACCCATACGAAAATCTAACAACCAGTGGGCAAGGAGTAATGAAGAAAAAGCAGATATTTTTGCAAGTCATTTAGAAAAAACATTTCAGCCCCACGAAGCACCAGATGAACACTTTCATTTAAATGAACCCCATCAAATCGAGGACCATATTAAGCTTACATCACCAAAAGAAATATTAACAGAAATCAAAAATATTAATTCGAAAAAAGCCCCAGGGTATGATCTTATTAACGGGGTTGTCATAAAACAACTCCCCAGAAAAGCTATCGTAAAACTATGCACCTCATTAATGCGTCTTTTAGGCTTAGGTACGTACCTAAACTGTGGAAAGTTGCAGAAGTTATCATGATTCCAAAACCGGGAAAACCACTCCATGACGTGTCATCTTATAGAGACAAGAAATTATTCCATCTCATCAATTTGGTTTTCGAGACAAGCATTCCACGATAGATCAAGTACACAGAATTACTAATATAATAGAAAAAGCACTAGAAGAGGGAAAAGTTTGTTCTGCAGTTTTTCTAGATGTAGCACAAGCATTTGACAAAGTGTGGCATGAAGGCCTTAATTTTAAACTAAAAAGGTTTCTGCCAAAACAGTATTCGGATATTTTGGAATCATATATATCTGATAGACATTTTAGAGTAAAACAGGAAGACTCATACTCAAATTTAAGAGAAATTCAAGCAGGCGTGCCCCAGGGTAGCGTACTAGGCCCTTATCTATACTTATTATTCACTTGTGATATCCCAAAGCCAGAAAATTGTCACTTAGCAACATTTGCCGATGATACTGGTTTATTGACGGTAGAAAAATCTATTGAAAAATGCATAGAGAAACTTCAGGATGCAGTCACCCAAATTCACAGTTGGACCACAAAGTGGCGAATAAAATTAAATGAAACCAAATCAATTCATGTTGATTTTACAAACAAAAATATAAATCACATACAAATAACAATTAACAACATTCCAGTACCATATTCGAATCAGGCAAAATATCTAGGTATGACACTTGATACCAAATTGCGCTGGAAAGCACATGTTAAGAAAAAAAAAGAAGAACTTGAGATAAGGTATAGAAAAATGAACTGGCTAATTGGAAGGAAGTCCAATTTAACAATTCATAATAAGTTACTGCTTTATAGACAAATACTGAAACCAGTATGGACATATGGTATTCAACTATGGGGTTGTGCTAAAGAGAGTAACATTCTAGTTGTACAGAGATTTCAAAATAAAGTATTAAGAAACATTGTGAATGCACCTTGGTACGTTCGAAATAGTGACCTTCATCGAGATCTAAAAATCGAAACTGTAGCAGAGACTATAAAAAAGTACACAAAAAGCCATGAAGATAGACTCCATCGGCATGTGAATGTGGAAGCAATTCAGCTTCTAGACAATACTATGCTAGTTCGACGACTAAAAAGAGTGAAGCCGTTTGAGCTAGTAAACTAAGTGAATTACACATAAAACAAAATAATGCTATAAACACAACACAATTGTGAGTTACAGACTAAACAAAGCGGGGAGAACTGTTGAGTGAACCCTAAGTTTAAATCTGACTTTTCTAGTAAATTAAGTTAAAACAAAATTGCTAATTAGTCTTACTGACTAGATTGTAATAAAAAAAACACAGTGTGTTTGACAAATAAAAAAAAAAAAAAAAATTTAAAAACCTTTCAGCATTTTTTAATTTTTAAACTCTCTAATCAGCTTGTTACGGGCATATACAAACACACACAGAGATGTCACAACAATATTGCGAAAATAGGTCAAAATACACTCAAATGACATATTTTCGACAATATCTGAAAAATAATTTAATTAATCTTCTCTAACCATTTCTACACAGTCTAGGAAGTTTAAAAATATTTAATTCTACATTTTTCATCCCCTTTATAGGTGGAATTATTGTACCAAAAATTATCGAAATTGGCAAAATAGTTTGCCAAACCTCTGGTTGTAGTAATATGAAATGACCCTGATAAGAAATCAAGCAATTTGCAAAATACATGAATATTTTTTTGTGTTATTCTTGGGAGGGATCTTATGCTAAAAGCGAGGGGTGAACAGCTCTCACAATCGGTGTACACATTTCTCACAATCTGTTCACAATCCTTCACAATCTTTACACAATCCCTCTCAATCTGTCACAATCCTTCACAATCTCTCACAATCCTTCACAATCTTACCACAATCCTTCACAATCCCTCACAATCTTTACACAATCCCTCACAATCTTAGCAAAAGATTGTGGAAAATATTGTGGATTTTCGCAATCGGCGTACACATTTTGGGGTTCCCTCACAATCTTAGCAAAAGATTGTGGATTTTCGCAATCGGCGTACACATTTTGGGGTCAGCTGGTCACCCCTTGGTTATTAAGCAACACGGCCGGTAACGGTAAATGAAGAGGGTGGCAAAGACATGACATGATGATTTTTTTTTTTTTTTGGTCACAAGAATTTTTGATGGGACGGTGCCCACCCAGCCCCTTCAGGCGCGCTACGCTCTGCACAGTCCTCCACCATCCCTCACAATCTTTCACAATCCCTCCCAATCACCCACAATCTGTCACAATCTCTCACAATCCTTCACAATCTTACCACAATCCTTTACAATCCCTCACAATCTTTCACAATCTTGCCACAATCCCTCACAATCTTTCACAATCTTGCCACAATCCCTCACAATCTTAGCAAAAGATTGTGGATTTTCACAATTGGTGTACACATTTTGGGTTAGCTGTTCACCCCTCGGCTAAAAGTATCTAAAAAGGCAAACATTTTTAAAATCACTAATTAAAAACTATAGATATCACATCTATTTCCAGAAATCCAATTTCCAAAAATAACAAAATATTATTTTTAGTAGACATTTTATAAAGAAGTTAAGCTGACCCAAAAATAGAACTAACCTTGCTCTGGGAATGAGCACTGGAGCAGCAGTGATCTCCTGACCATCAACCTGCCCTCCATCCATATGTTTCATGGCATTTTCAGCCTCATCTGGGTTAGAAAACTCAACATAGCAATAGCCTCTTCCCAAATATGAATGTGTATGATCTTTAGGAAACTCAATATTCTTTATGATACCATAGGTACTAAAAATTTCCTGAATGTGTTCTTTGTTTACTGTGCGAGTTAAATGACCAATGTGAATTTTTGTTGGTCGAGGAGTTGGAGATCTCTTGCGTCTTTTACGCTGGGATCTTGATCTTGACCTGTTCCTGACATCTTTTACTTTGTCATCCCTTTCTTTATGAGGTGAAGATCTTCTTCCTTCTCTTTCTTTCTCATCGCGCTTAGGTTCAGCCCTTTCTTTCACTCTGTCATCTCGCTTTTTCTCTTTCTCTCTTCCATCCTTTTCTTTATCCTTTCTATCTTTACTTTGGCTCTGATTCTTTTTTGCTTCTGAACGTGACCTTCTAGGTTGTTTTGGCCTGGTTCTGTCCCTGTCACTATCAGAGCTAGACGAGTCACTGGAAGAGCTACTGGATCTAGAGCTACTAGAACTAGAGCTGCTGGAAGAGTGAGAGCTTGATGAGCTACTGTCTGATGAACTGCTGCTACTGCTTCCAGAGTGTTCTTTCTTCTTTTTGTCTTTTTTCTTTTCTTTCTCTTGCTTTTCAGGCTCTGGAAGGTCCGGTTTAGCCCTACAATAGTACAAGAAACATTAAATGAACTTTAAAAAATCCTAACCTAACTTTTTAAAAACCTACATTTTTGCTGTTGTTGTGTTCACCAAGCACTACACTAAAACCACTGAAAGATAGTTTTAATAAATCTTTATAAACCGTAATTAGATATTCAATTAAGATATTTGGGAAATTTTCCAAAATGAAGCCCAAACACCGGCGACAGGACCAAAGAACAAATGAAAACATCCGGTTCGGTTGGTTGATCGACCACGGAAAAGTGAAGTTTTTCGCTTTGGTTGGTTGAATAACTTCACTTTTTGACTAGACGTTTAAACCCAAACCCAAATCCCATTTTCTCAACTCCACATTGGACTGTACAAAACTGTACAAAATCCATGTACAGTCCTTGAGCCAACCCGACAAATTTGCCGCCAAACTTCTATGATACCGAGCTGCATGAGAGGGCGAGAGAGGGCAACAGTGTACATGAGAAGAAAAGAGAGACAAAAGCGAATATGGGATTTGGGTTTGGCTCGTAACGTTTAGTACTTTTCGAATCAGGAACGTCAAAAAGTTAGGTTAGAGTTTTTGTTGTGTGTTTATAAAAACAAAACTTTGATCACAGTTTTTTGCGTTTTATTAAAAACCTAAATTTTAAAAACATGGTCAGAGGGTAAGAGGACATTTTGATTAATTATACCAAGTATTAAGTATTAAGGCATTTTAATTATGGCATATCAATGTTTTGCTCGAGGTTTTGCTTGTCATTTCTTAAAGATGGCCTTATAGAATTTCCAACTGCTATTTTTTTGTTAATTTACACCTATTAATTATTAATAAGGAAGAGATTGTCTACACTATAGTATTCTAAGAACCAGTGGATTTACATGGATGCAACTTTTTTACCTAAGTATTTTCTTGGTAGCCGAGAGAGAAGTAGGTCACCTGATCGTAAAAGACGGCGTTCTCGATCAGCAGAAAGGCCAATTCGACGTCGCCGTTCTAGATCAAGAGAAAGAAGAAGAAGCAGATCAAGAGAACTCAGAAGGAGCAGATCACAAGACAGGCCAAAAGATGTAAGGGAAAGGGATAGATCTAGGGATAGAAAAAGGTAGGTTTGATTCTTAAGTATTGTTCATACTCGTCTTAGTCTTTTGTTTTTGATTAGTCTTTGCCCTTTGATTAGTCTTAGCTGTCTTAAACAAAATCGGGTGTTCATACTCGTCTTTTGTTTTTGATTAGTCTTAGTCATAACCCACTAAAAAAAAATTTAATTTTATTAAAAGGGGCCCTTTTCAAAAGTCATTTTCTACACAAAACAATCTTATTTAACCTAATCTGTGCATGAAACACAGACACGAAAGAACAAAAGTGAAAAAGAAAATAAAAACAAATAAAATTTTGAGGTTAGGTTGAGATTTTCTGTTAAAAACATGATTAATGGTGGTAAATTCAAAATTTCGGCCGCGCGCTTGCGCTCTTCGGACGCCCTGTAAAAAAAAACAACAAATATCAGCTGATGTCTGTCACTCGTCTTAGTCGTTGTCCTAAGGATTGAAAGTTGGCAACTCTTAAGACAAAGACTAATCAAAAACAAAAGCAAAAACATTGTATGAACACTCCCATAAGAAACAGTGGTTTTAACTTTCTTATAACAAGACATATGACTAAACCAAGACAAAAGACTAGACAAAAGACGAGTATGAACGATCCATTAGAGTAATTATATTTTTATTACTCTAAGGTTTGATTAATTGTGTAGTTAGCTGCATCTTATGCTGTAGGCCAGGTGAAGAGGTACATTGGGTACATCTTGCATCCTAGAACTCATAGAGCATGGTACACCAGTTGAAAGAGATCAGCAACATTTTAATGTAATTTTTTTGTTTCAATGAGTTTTAAAAGAGAATAATGTTTGTATTGGTGTTTATCATGTAGCCCTTCACCTCGCCTCTGGCATGAGCCGCTGCTGTGTGTGGTGTAATTTGAATTTTAACTGAAATCTTTTTAACATGCTTATCTCAATGGTAATATTGAAGGAGGTAATTCTTGGGTTAATGTTAACAAAAGAATTTCATATGAACAGTGCAGATAGATGATGTGTTTGAGCTGAAACTTACAAGTCTGACTGAACTTAAAGAAATAATTAAAAGTATAAAAAATCCTAAATCAAGTGGCTATGACAAGATATCTGTTAGATTACTTCAAAATCTTCCTGAAAGTGCTCTCTATGTATTGGTTGAATGTATAAATATCTCTTTTAAATCTGGCATCTTTCCTGATGTACTTAAAGCAGCAGTTGTTGTAACTCTCATTTAATATCAATGCTTTCTACACTTTCGAAAATAATGGAAAAGTTGGTTAAAAAAAGGATGTTGGAGTACTTAAATAAACATAACATCTTAAGCAATGTTCAGTTTGGGTTTCAACCATTAAAAGACACTCACGATGCAATGTTTAATCTTCTAGATCAGATTTTTACCGCTTTGAATGAGGACGAGGTGGTCACTGTTGTTCTTTGCGATTTCTCTAAGGCCTTTGACTGTGTAAACCATTATATTATGTTAAAAAAACTATATGTCTATGGCTTTAGAGAAGTCTCCTTTATGTGGTTTAGGTCTTATTTTTCAGGAAGAGAGCAGTATGTCAAAATTGGTACTACACAATCCTCAACTTTAAATGTAGCGAATGGTGTTCCTCAAGGGTCGGTTCTAGGGCCAGTCTTATTTCTGCTTTATTTAAATGATATTTTTAGACTGCCAATTCAAGGTCGATTTACGGCATTTGCAGATGATAACACTCTGACATGGAAAGGAAAAAATAGTGTTGCATTGAGGGATACAGTCTCAGGTGACTTAGAAATTATTAAAGAATGGTGTGATGCAAACTTGCTCTGCTTTAATACAAAAAAAAACAAACCTTTTAACATTTAAATTTACTTGCAATGACCTATACCTAGATACACAATTGATAGAAAGTAAATCAACTAACAAGTTTCTTGGGATTCATGTGGACCACCAGCTCAAATTTTCAGATCATATACAGAATCTAAACAATAAAGCTTTACAAAAATAAGACATTATTCTTAAGCAAAATACAAAAAAAAATGGCTTGATAAAATGGCAAGATGTCGCTCCTAGAGCGTTTTTCAACCTAACCAAAGAAAATAAACTAAAAAAATTAACTTTAGTCGCTATGCGATTTACCTTACCTATAACTATTTTCAAACAAGATAAAAAAAAATAACATCTATAAATATCTTAAAATTGATATACCAACCAACTGCCTAATCATTTAGTAAGAATCACATGACAAAAAGAAATTTAAATAAAGTAAAAATTAAAAATAAAAGGGGAATTGGAATTCATTATCTATTTAGGGAGCAAGATCATTATCTGTAAACTGAACATAATTGTAAAATCTTGAATACTTTTAAACGTTTTTTAAACTTTAATATACTGTAGCACTGAGATTCAGAAGGTACCTTATTGTAAATTTTAGCAGCAAAATATGAAAAAGATTGTTGGAAAGTTTTTGTTCTATGTTGTGGGATGATCAATGTATGTATTTCTAGTTCTGTGATGTCTATTTTCTAGAAAATTAAGTTTTTTGCCCAAATAACTAGGTTCATTTGCAAGCAGAATTTTATGGACTAGAACCATACCATGCATTTATTCAGTTTTAACCTTTTATGTTCACGAATCTTATAAGTAATCCGATCAAATTTTCTTATTCGAAAAGCAAATCTAAAGCAAGAATTTTGAATTCGTTGTAGGCGATTTTCATCAAGTTTAGACAGACAGGGACCATAAACTGTATCACAGTAAGAAATACGAGATATTATTAAGGATTCACACAATGCAAGTTTCAGGTCAGGATTCATTATATCTCTGTGTGGATATAGTTGCCTTAGAATGTTATATGACTGTTGTCATAGAATATTTACATGCTTTGTAAAGCGTAGGTCTGAATCAATCCAAAGACCTAGATTTTTTACTTCTGTGGAAACAGGAATCTCAATACCAGAAATGCGGACAGAGATATTTTGAGATGCAATTTCTCTTTTTTGTGAATTTCCAAAGAAAATTACCTGGGACTTATTAGGATTTATTTTAAGATTATGAGCATTAGAGATTTCAGAAAGCAAATGAAGATCATGATTTATTTTATTTTCGACTAGAGGAAATGCAGATTCAAATGGAAAAATTAAATAAACTTGTGTGTCGTCGCAATAATGATGTAGTTTAGAGTCTCGTACAAAGGTGAAGAAATCAGAGATGTAAATTGAAAAAAAGATGGGGCCTAATATGGAACCTTGAGGAACACCTTGAGCAATAGGAAGAATGTTTGAAAATTTTGCATCATAGATGATTCTTTGAAAGCTAGGAGCTAAGTAGCTAATTATTAATTTCATTGATTCAGATTGAAATCCAAAGTATTTAAGTTTCTGAAAAAGACTTTATGATCCATCATGTCGAAAGCTTTACTAAAATCTAAGAGAGTAAGACAAGTTATGTGATTTTTATCAAATGCTTGAAGACAATCATCTACTATATCAGTAAGAGCAGTAGTGGTACTTTAGTTTAGTTTCTTTATTGCCATCAGATCATTATTACAAATGCAAAAGCAACGTCTAAAATAATATCTTAGATATCTAAAAAAATGTAAATACAAATGTGATAGAAAGAAAAAGAAATGAACAGTAAAAACAAATTAAAAGTATAGGTACAAACAAATTAATATAAACAAACTAGGTACATAGTTTTTGGTTTTTTTACTACCTACATTAAGAGAGGAAATTGAAGGAGTAAAATTGTTTTTCCAGAGCAAAATTATTTACCTCTTTCTTGAAGCGCACTCGACCTTCAATATCCCTGATTGACTTGGGAAGCATGTGGTAAGCTTTAACTGCACGGTAGTAAGGGCCCTTTTCGTAAAAACTGGTATTATGGGTGGGGATAGCGAGATCGTCTCTATTTCTTGTGACCATGGCAGTTTCTAGAGCATTTTCTCTATTTGTAAGAAACAGATCTTCGTGTTTTTTAACAAATGTTACTAAGGTTTTAAAATAAAGGGAAGGAGCAGTTAAAATATTTAGTTTTTTAAAATATGGTCTGCAAGAGGTTCTTGGGTGAAGTTTTAGCATTGTCCTTATAACTCTCTTTTGTGCTTTAAAGACTGACTCGGCATCCGAACCTGCTCCCCAGAACATAATGCCATAAGACATAACAGATTGCACTGAGGCATAGTAAAAGCATTTCATGCTGTTGACAGTTAAATTTTGTCGAAGTCTACGTATTGCGTAACAGTGGCAGTTTATAGTTGATGCAGTAGTCTTTATTTGTGTATTCCAATTTAGGGTAGGTTCAAGTATAATTCCAAGGAATTTGGTGTGGTCACTTTCAGGTATTGATTTGCCTTGAATTGGAACATATAATGAAGCATCAGCAGATCCTGTTTTTCTGAAGGTTAACAGATTTGTTTTTTCAACATTGAGTTTTAGGCAGTTATTGGTAGACCAATTTATCATCCCCCTCGCTGCAGCCGAACAGCCCGCTGACAGAGCAGACACTGATTCAGCTGTTATAACTGCTCCTGTATCATCAGCAAACTGTGACAGGAGATCAGCATCAACCAGGACCGACAGGCCATCGACATACAGCAGGAAGAGTATTGGCCCTAAAATTGACCCTTGCGGTACACCTTGGTTTATATTTGTTGTTTTAGAAAGGTATTCCTTAGTATTGTGTCGTACACAAGTAGTTTGTTTTCTAAAACTCAAGTATGAATTTATAAGTTTAGTGCAAATACCTCTTATGCCAAAATTATTAAGTTTTCCGATGAGTAATTTGTGATCTACCGTGTCGAAGGCCTTCGATAGGTCAAAGAAAAGGCCGGAAACTGTTTGTTTTTTATCCAGTTGGTCCACGACAAACGTTATTACCTTAAAAATTGCAAGTTGCGTAGATTTGTTAGGTAACTTGCAATTTTACTATGAGAGTTTCTAAAACCGAATTGAATTGAAGGGATAATATTATGTTGAAAAATAAATTTTGTAATCTGATCTTGAAGAACTTTTTCTAAAATCTTGGAAAGTGTAGGGAGTATGCTTATAGGCCTTAGATGGTTGAACTCAGAGGGACTGGAATTCTTCGGCAAAGGAATTACATTGGCCATCTTCCAACTATTTGGAAATTTAGAAGTCCTAATGCTGTGATTTATGAAATGTAAGATATGGTTAATTATAAAATTTTTAGCCAAATTTATCATTTTAAGAGAGATTTGATCACCTCTGGTAGCATTACTATTTACAGAATTAAGGTGCAAAATTAACTCTAAAAGATCTATAGCTATCAAATTAAAGTTAATACCTGGGTTAAAACTTCCGTTGTATTTATGTAATAGGTTTTCCTGATCTGGAGTACGTGTGACTAAGGGAACTGTAGTAAAATGAGAGTTTATTGCATCAAGATTTGCTAGATCCTGTGGTATAGTGTTCTCAGTGGTTTTAATTACATTTAGTTTACGGAGTGAATTCCAAGTTGATTTTGCGTTGCAATTTGTAATTCTCCCAATCTCGTAACAATTTAGTTTGTTTGTGTCTTTCAAATGCCTTATCCCTACTTTTTATTATTTCTTTAATATGAGATTTGTTTAGCCATGGAGCTGGTGGTTTGGTAACACGAATTTTCCTGATAGGCGCGCAATGATTAAAAACATTCAGAAGTGAATTGTTTAAAATTAAAACCATATCATTGACATTTGATTGATTGTAAATTGAGTAAAAATTTTCATTGTTCATTAAAAAATTAAAATAGTTTACATTAAATTGTTTGAAATCTCTATAATTAATAAATTTTGGAATTTTATTTTCTCGGACAGTATTAAAACTACAACCAACAATGCAGTGATCTGAAATGCCACAGGAACTAACAGTGTTAGCCTTCACAATAATTTCCAAGTTAGATGTAATAATTAAGTCTAATAATGTACTAGAAGAGTTAGTTATTCTTGTGGGATCTTTGATTAATTGACTAAGATTGTATGACTGCAGAAAGTTAGAGAAGTGTGTTACAGCAGGGGATTTTTGTAAAAGATTAATATTTATATCACCTGAGATAACAATAAGTTAGCGTATGGATGCTTTGCCATACGAATTGTATTTAATGCACTTGGACATGCTTCTGCTAAAATGGTTTATTTTTCTCTAGTGGAATCCCACATCCAATATGGTATTGCCTTCTGGGGAACCTGCTCACAAAAACTTTTTGAGTCTGTGTTTATTTTGCAAAAAAGAGCAGTAAGATATTTGTGTGGAAGAGGATATCGGGAACATTGTAGACCACTATTTTTAAAATATAAAATTTTGCCTTGCATCTTTATATTAGAAACAGCAAGTCTAATGCACAAAAATTTTTATGATCTTATAAATAATTCTAGATCTTACCAAACGAGACATAAATTAGTTATTCCTTTGCCGATCCCGAGATCCACTTTAACACAAAACTCAGTAATTTACAGAGGTAAGAAAATATTTAACCATTTACCTCTCCACCTAAGAGAAATAAAAGACAATAAAAAGTTCAAGGCAGCTGTAAGGTGTTTTCTCTGTGAAAAAGCATATTATAGTTTGCAGGAATTTTTTGATGATAAAATTTAGTTGATTTTTAATAAACTTTTAGACACTTTTTTTTGTATGTAGCAACACTGAGTACCTACTTGTTAGTGTTTATTTGAACTATACCCAAAGTTTTGTGTTTTGAGGACTGGTCTAATTAATGTTTTTTTATATATTTTAATTTTAAACTAGATTTAAGTACTAAATGCTTTGTCAATGAAAAATTGTTATTTTTTCAGACAATAAAGTATATTTTGAATTGAATTGAAAAAACATGGCCTAAAGGTCTTAACTTTTGAGATACACAGGGTGTTATTTTCAAAAATATCTTTTTTTTTACCTTTTGCCTTCAGTACCTACATCCAAGGGAAGACAGCTTATGGCATTTACCCATATGGGTTGTTCTTGAAAAATGGTAACTTTGCATGTAATTGGATTGTATATTTAAAACCACTTTCAAATCAAAATAAGTGTATTTTTTTTTACGGGTATGCGCACTCGCAAAGAGATCCCTATCACGCTCGACAAGCGGCAAGTGCGCGGAAATGTTGGTGTGTGTTGGTTTTGAAACGGTTCAGGTTGTAACCTGCAGGGAAAACTGTCGCAGGGAGTTTATTCCACAGCGATGCTGTTCTCCAGAGATATGAATTCTGATATAATGAGGTTCTTGGTGCCTCTATTTTGACAGTAAATTGATGGTTACCGTCTGTTTGACGTGTTCGCCTAGTAGGTGCTACTCCCGGGGGGATCATACGTGCCAACTCTTTAGAGCATTTTCCGTGATAATACCTGTAGAAGAGAGAGAGAGATCGCCCACAGTTCTTCGATGTTCGAGACTATCCAAGCTACGGGTAAGTGCGGGGTCATTGATCAGCTTGATAGCTCGCTTTTGCACGGTGTTCAAAAGCATTAAGGTATGTTTGGGTGCCGCACTCCATATATGTGAGCAGTATTCCATAGTTGGTCGAATCTGGGCTTTGTAGAGTGTCAGCAGTTGGCTTGGTGTATACAGATGTCTTGTACGAAATAGCACCCCAAGCTTTTGGGACGCCCTTTTAGCTATATCTGCCACGTGACTGTGCCAAGACATGTTGGTCTCTGCAGTGACTCCTAAGATGTTTAACTGGCTCTGCAATGTGACAGCACTTCCAGATAGCATGATGTTTGGCTCACCGGTGCTGGTCTTTTTTTAAAACAGGGCTGCTTGGGTTTTCTGCGCGTTGAACTGTACAAGGTTTTTGTTGCCCCAGTCCTCTATTATCTCCAGGTCGTTATTTATCTGCGATATTTGAGTTAGTCTAAGATGATGGAATTCACGTGCGGATAGACACTGAGTGGGTGGTATGACTGAGGAGACTACATTGCCATCATCTGCAAAGCAATAAAGTGGATTTACTGTTTTATCTATGAGGTCATTTATGTAAATCAGAAAAAGTGTTGGCGAAAGGATTGCTCCCTGTGGCACACCAGCATTTATTTGGTAAGAGTTGGAGTTCCGGCCATCCAGTGCAACATAAATGGATCTATCCTTAAGGTAACTTTCAAACCAAGTGCAAAGTCTCGGCGACAATCCCGTTGCTTTGAGCTTGTTGAGCAGATTTTCATGCCAGACTTTATCGAATGCTTTAGATACATCTAAGGCAATTGTTCTTGTTTCACCTCGCAACTCAATCGCTTTTTGCCATAAGTGAGTGACGTATGTAAGTAAATCGCCAGTTGACCTATATTTTCGAAATCCGTATTGCTTGTCGTTGATAATTTTGTATTTTTCCAAGTACTTGGTTAGGTGATTGTTCACAACTCTTTCCATTACTTTTGATATCACCGGAAGTAGAGCAATTGGTCTATAGTTTAACGGATCTGTCTTTTTTCCTTTATTTGGAATGGGTTGTACTGCGGCAGACTTCCATGATGATGGATATACTCCTTGCCTATAAGATAAATTGAATAATTTTGCGAAAGTTGGGGTGAGTTCGCTAGCACAATTTTTGAGTACTATCGAGGGAATGCCATCTGGACCCATTGCTTTGTTTGTATCCAACTTTTTAAGGGATTTTCGTATTTCTCTGTGACAAAAGGGTACCTCTGGCATACTGTGGGAAACCCTTTCAATTTTTCCATTTGGCACTGTTAGGTTTGAGTTGGAGGAAAAGATTTTGGCCAGCATATTGGCTTTTTCCTCTGATGTTGTGGCTAAGTGAGTATTTTTATCTGTAAGTGGTGGTATGGATGACTTGGTGAAGTTTGATCCAACGGCTTTTGCAAGAGACCAAAAGGACCTAGAACTACTTGGACAATTCAGCAACCTGTTTTTTATTCTTTGATTGTATGTTTCTTTGGCGGCGTCAATAGTAATTTTGCAACTATTTCTGGCTTCTATAAATTCTGTGTGGTTTTGAGCGGTTTGTTGTCGTTTCCAAAGGTTATATGCTCTGTGTTTTTTCTGTACAGCCGTTTGACACTGGCTGTTGAACCAAGGTTTTGCATTAGCTCTGCGTTTTATTGTATGTGGGATATATGCATCCATTCCAGATAAGATTACTTTTGTTATTTCATTACAGCAAATAGTGGGATCAGCTGTTTTAAAGCAAACCTCTTGCCATGGAAAATCCAGGTAAAACTGTTTAAGGTCATTCCATTTTGCCGATTTATAGTGCCACATTTTACGAGGAAGTGATTGTTGGCTTGGCGGTATGAACATTTCGCACTTTGTTCTTATAAGTTTATGATCGGATGAACCAAGTGGGGGATCTACTTGAATTGTGTACAAGTCAGGATTTGTAGTTAGGAACAAGTCTAAAAGCGCTGCAAATTCACCCCTTTCTGAGTTACGGGTAGGTTCATCGACAAGCTGCGTTAGACCACAACTTATGGCAAAAGCTTCTGCTTCCCTGCCTTCATTATCTGTTTTGTTGTGGTGTTTTAGCCAGGGTATATTGTGGACGTTGAAATCGCCTAAAAAAACAATTTCCGCATGTGGATAGTTAGACTGTATACTATTACAGTTTTCGGATAATGTCGCAAAAAAGTTTTGATACTCGGTGTTACTTGGCGGTCGGTAGAGGCAGCAAATGAACTTGGTCGATGACTTTGAGGTGAATTTCAGCCATATGATATCGAGGTTCGCTGGTTCTAGCTTCTCCTCTCGATGACATGAAAGGTCATTTTTAATGTACACACAAATCCCAAAATTATGTCGAAATCGGTGGTGTAGGTCATAGCCGGGATAAAGATAGTTCACAATAGGTGTTGCAGAACTGATTTTAGTTTCGGTGAGAACAAGGATGTCAGGTCTTTGTTCTTCAAGATGTTGGTGAACTGAATTCATGTTGGTACTTAATCCTCTTATATTGCTAAAATCAATTCTGAGTTGAGTTTTTGGTCTTCTTTTAATATCTTTGCATGAAGGACCCCCAGGATCACCCGACGCCCGGAGATCCGAGTGGTCGGGTATTTTACCTCCGGAATATTTTGACCCGGAAATATCCCAGCCGAACTTATTAAATATGGCACTGAAGAACTGTTTTGGAGATTAAGGAATCTTTTCCAAAAATATTTAAATGGAACTGTAGTCCCAACTGAGTGGAAAACGTCATATATATCCACAATACACAAAAAAGGAAGGAAAGATATATGTGACAATTATAGAGGTATATCTGTGACTAGTACGCTAAGCAGAATATACGGTAAAATAATAAGAAATAAAGTAGAGAGCGAATATAAAGACATGGAGGCAGAAGAACAAGCTGGTTTCAGGGCGGGTAGATCGACTTCAGATCACCTCTTTTGTATAACCCAAGTTATTGAAAAGAAAATGGCATACGGTCAAGAGCTGCATCTGCTTTACGTGGATCTGCAGAAGGCATATGATAGTATACCACTAAATCTGCTTTGGAAAGCGTTGGAAAACACAAACATAAGCGTACAACTAATTAAGGCCATCCAAGTTAAAATAAAAGCAAAACTAACCAAAGGCTTTCAAGTAAATAAAGGTCTTAAACAAGGTTCCTGTATCTCGCCTACGCTCTTCAAGATATACTTGGAACAAGTCCTTAAAGTATGGAAGAGAAAATGCCAAAACATGGGAATTCCGTTGGACGAAACCACCTTGTATACTTTATGTTTCGCCGATGATCAGATAGTAGTGGCTCAGGATTATGACGACCTCGAATATATGACACGAAAACTAATAGAAGAGTACAATAAGTGGGGACTAGAGGTTAATCTCAATAAGACAGAGTATATGTGTATCGGTGGAATGAAACAGGATCTAATCTTAAATACCGGGCAGCGAATTCACTCCTGTGATGAGTATAAATACTTAGGTCTAAAAATTACAGCTGACGGAACACTAGACAAAGCTATAAAAGATCGAAACGTACAAGGAAGAAAAGCAATAACTTTATTAAATGGAATAATTTGGGACCAAAGTATATCAAAACATAACAAAAAGCTTATATATAACACCATTATAAAAAGTATTATTACATACGGCTCAGAAGTATGGCCAATCAAGGATAGAACACAAAAAATGCTTTCCGCTACGGAGATGGACTATTGGAGAAGAGCAGCAGGGAAATCAAAAAGAGAAAGAGTTACAAATCAAAGAATAAGAGAAATTATGACAGTGGGTGAACGTACTTTAGTGGATGATATAAGAACAAAACAACTGGTGTGGTACGGACATGTACAAAGAATGAATGATGAAAGACTACCTAAACAAATACTACAATGGAAACCAACTGGCCGAAGAAAACGAGGACGGCCAAGGAGAAGCTGGAGAGAAGGAATAGACAGTGAAATAAGAATAAGAGGCCTAGATGATGAATTATGGGCAAACAGAAACGAGTGGAGATTGGGTATCGGAAGACGTAGAACGTTGTGAAACCGATAAATATATATAAATATATATAATATTTTGATCCTGGAGGCGCCATCATGCTATCTGTTACTCATTGTTGGAACCGGACTGCCAGCGCAGTAGCGGAACGTGGTGATACCACTTAGCGCTACTCACTTCTGGCATGGCGGTATCTCACCGGTCGACGCCCAATGAGTAAAAAGCGTCTACCACCTAGTTAGTGTACCCAAAGGCTAACATTTTCCAGCAGCAATGAACTCTCCACAAAATGTCTCCATTGAAGTAAAACTGTTCACACTATGTGACATGTCACATATGGTGTGATCTGTAATTTTCAAAGTTAATAGATTTGAATAGTGCAAAAAATATTTTGAGATAATAAAATTGATTTTGGGGATTAATAAAGTGGACCAAAACTCAAAAATTTTAATTTTTTAAAAATATTTGTTGATATCAGTTTTTAGTCTTTACTTTAGTAACAGTTTTTTACTGTTACTGGCGTGATCACATGCAGTCACAGGTTTTTTTTATTCAGTCATCACTGCTTAGATAGATAGATTTATTTACCCATGATTTACCTGAAAACAGGGCAGCACCAAAGGTACATTTTAAGGATGTTAAGTGAAATGGGTTATATAATTCAGTTTTTGTGAAGTTTTAGTGTTAATAAATTTAACATTTGGCTTAGATAAGTGTCACTCATGTTTCTACAAATATAAGGAGTAAATAGTAAAATATTTATTTTCAAAACTGTTCCTTAAATACATCAAGGAGGCATTTAACTAACAGTGAAATACAGTAATAGTAAGTAATAAATGTCACTTGTGTGAACATCACAGGTGTGACCTTTTAGAACGTTTTATTGACAATACTTTTGACATCATCTCACAGTGATATTTTTTGCTTAAAGAGTGCCCATTTATGTACAGTCCACCTGCATTCCTAGACTGTCAGCTGTGTGTACTAGAAACTATCAGACAGACTCATTACTATTATGACTCGCACACAAGACAGGGGCTAGGACTCCAGGCAGACTGTGTGTAAACGGGTAGCTTGGTTAAAAAATAGTTTTTAGAAATAAAACGCCGAAAATGTGTTATTTGGGTGTATTTTGACCTATCTTAGCCATATCGTCGTAATATCTGTCTGTCCATAACACGATAGCTCCTAAACCGCTAAACCGATTTTTATAAAATTTTCAGGTAAAATAGTGTTCAATACTCTAACGAGCTGATTAGATTTTGGTCAAAATCCAGTAATGCTAATGACAGTTTTTTGAAAATTAAAATGTTTAAAAAAAGCTAAAATTTTAACAGAGCATTGCATCAATATGCGGTTTTGGGAATATAGCTGACTCCATTTTGCCTAATAATTTGTGTTTTTACGAAAAACTTTGTAGGAGCTTTAGTTTCTAAGATATTTGCAAAAAACTGTTTTGAAGGTTGATATAATATGGCTTCTCTTGAAGCGTGCTAATAGGCTAGCTAGGAAGGTATCAGATTTTTATTTGATTGTATCTTTATATTTAATAAATAATTTAACTCTTTAAAATAAAATATTTCGGATTTTTGATATTTTTGTTTCAGGTATATTTATAAAAGTCACTGGTATGAAACTGTTGTCACTCATGTGAAGACGAAAACAAAAATAAGTCATAAAGATTGGTTATCTTGGTCACATATCACATTTTAGTATGTTCAACCATAGCAACATATTGTAATAACTTAAAAAGTGGTAAATCAATTTTTAAGTAAATGTTACCATATTTTAAGAACAACCCATATAAGTTAGGGACCTATTGCAATAAAGCCAGGCAATAATTGTGCTGGGCACTATTCTGACATTTTTGCATTATAAAAACAGCTGTCTTCTTTCAAAATTAGGCCTTTGTATATTATAAGAGCCAAAATGAATAGTGCCGCCACTATTAATGGAAAATAAACGACTGTATTTATAAATTCGACTTCGGCATGTGAATTTTGAAAGATCAACTGTGATTTTTCAATGCAAATCTGTCTGAATAGTGCCCGGCACAATTAGTGCCTGGCACTATTGTACAAATTACTTAGAACTACCCCCTTGCATGACATTAAGTACTGCCAATACATGTACAAATTTTGTGTCAGCTGTTACTTCCTTGGGTACACCACTGATTTTATTTATTTATTTATGAAAATTACAAACAGTAGCCATAAAGGGCGGTGGTTGCACAATATAAAAAGAAGCAAAACTACATAATAAAACCTAATTGTAAAAAGGAAAAAACAATGAAAAAAAATAATATAAGTAAACTATAAAACTAAAAACTATCCCACCCTACCTAACGATAATATCTAAATTGCACTGCTAAAAATGACAAAATACCTCACCAAGTGGTAAGTAGGACGATCATTTAGTTTTCATTTTATTTAGTTGATTATTAAATTTGTTAATTTGTTCTTAAAGGACGGAAAACTGGGAAGCCCATCCTTAAAGATTCCACAGTTTTATTCCAGCACTCAATGGAGAGTTAAACCCAATAATACCTCTAAGTTTTAAGGGTTCAATTTTGAACCGATGATCGTTTCTACCGATATGGGAGGGTGGTTAAAGCAAGCTTTTAAGGTCCCGCAGTGATGGAATGTCAGACTGGACTTTGTAAATCATAAACCTTAAAAAGTTTTCTCTGCGGTTTAATAAAGAAGGCCATTTAAGTGCAAGCAAGGCTGCAGACGGACTGAAATCCCTCCCGAAGTCCAGGTAGATCCAGCGTGAGGCCTTCCTCTGTACTTTTTCAATTTGTGTTTAAAGCCCTAATTGATGGGGATGCCAAACAGATGAACAATATTCCAGGCCAGGTCTAACATATGTCAGAAAAGCTGTCGCCCGCGCTTCCCTTGTAGCTTTTTTGAGATTACAAATCACAAAACTTAAATTTTTTTTATAAGCATCCTCAACAAGTTGACTTATGTGAAAATCCCAATTAAGATGTGAAGTAAGATGAACCCCCAAGTACTTAAAGTGATCAACTGATGGTATTTCATTATCAGCAATATTGTAAGAGGAAAATAACTTCCTCCTGCCAAAAGTGATAAATTGACTTTTAGAGATGTTTAGTCTCATACCATTGGCTCTTACCCATAACTCAATTTTAGACAGGTCACACTGAAGGGTCATCACATCATGCGGGTCGCTTATCTCTCTGTAAATCAAGCAGTCATCAGCGAACAAAATAACTACCGAGTCCAAGGACAAAGGTAGATCATTGCTAAAAATAAGGAAAGCTAGGGGACTAATAACACTCCCCTCTGGCACGCCCGACGTAACCTCTTTCTCCCAGTATCACACGTTGAGTTCTGTCCTGAAGAAAATTTTGAAACCATAAAATTATCCTTTTGTCAATATTAAGTTTAGAAAATTTGTCCATTAGTTTATCATGAGGGACAATATCAAATGCTTTTTGAAAGTCTAGTGCAAGTGCATCAACCTGGTAATTTTTTTCAAGGGACTGAATAATACTCTGTGTGAATGTGAAGAGGGCCGACTCACAGGAAAATGAAGGACGGAAACCATACTGCCTGACATGAAAAAAGTTAGAACCATCAAGTTGTCCTCTGATATAATTACACACTATGCGCTCAAAAATCTTACAACAAACAGAAGTGAGACTTATAGGCCTATAACTAGATGGATCGCTCCTTCTACCTGATTTATGCAGGGGCACTATAGTGGCTTTTTTCCAATCTTTAGGCAGTGACCAATTATTTATACTGATATCAAAGATGACTTTAAGGTAGGGAGTAATACTATGCGCAGCCAACTTAAGCAAACCACTGCATAAACCATCTGGACCCTCTGAAAGACTTTGCTTGAATTTTTTTAAGCTATTTAGTATATCTCTCCAAGAGAAAACAAAAAGCTCTGACTGACTCGAAAGAGTGTCTGCAGTAACATCTACAGACTGGGTTTTATTAGAAAAATTTGCAGCAAAACAATCATTCAGAGCGGCAGCCCTATCATCAGCAGAAGAAAGAACTATCACCTACTAACAGAGACGGTAACGTTTGGCGAGTGCCTTTTTTGAGGAAAAATTTTCATGTTTTCCAGAGCAAATGTTGTGTTCTAATATTTTTTGTTTGACTTATAATTTTCATATAAAAAACTAAAATTCATTCATTTGCTTCTTACTAGACGCCATACCAAAAAAAAAAACAATTTATTTAAAATATAAAATGCAAATCCTGCATGAATGCCACTGTTAAAAAAAAGCATGTAATACATGCATTAGAAAATAATTCCTCTTGGTCAATAGAAACTAAATTTCAGAAAAATATCTAGAGTAGTATTATAAATACCAATTACAATGGAGATTTTTTTGTTAAGATGTTTAGGACATGTGAGAGTTTTTTGTCAAAATGAAACCAAGAGTTACCTTTTTAAATATTATCATATTATTCAATAATACCCTATATTATACTATACAATTAACTGTGGGTAATTTTTTTAGGGCCGATAGTAGGGACAGAAAGAAATCAAACAGAAGGTCAAGATCCCCAGAAAAGAATAAGAAAAATGACAGTGACCTATCATTTGATCCAAATAATCTTGACAAGGTAAATATTGTTACGGGTTCACAACGACAAATTAAAACTCGCAATTGTTGAAAACGATACGTCAATTTATTTCCACAAATTATGTACAAAAACACGCACTTAAACTTACTAATAACTTGCTAATAATTCACTACTATAATCGGTCTATTAACTTCGTGTTAATATCTCACGACCACTACAGTACGTTATCTGTGACTGACTGACTGATGCACGACGTCCGGCCTTATATATGAGGGCTGCCTACTATTCGAGAACCCTTCCATCCTTGTTCGATTCGGAATCATTCCAGCCCTTTTCTAGACTTTCGCATACCAGTTTGTCACAGATAACGCAACTAAAACCTAGATTAAGAATACAACCATAAAATACGTCAACCTAATACTACACTAAACCTAAATAAATTCTAACTATAAAATTTAAATACTTAAATTTGTAACAATATATTACCTTTTTCCTTAAAGTTACAAGTGCAAAGTTAGCAGTTAATTGTTCTTTGTTAATTTTAGCGTTATTATTAATATTTTTATTTTGGTTAAAATTACAATATAAAAAATTTTTAATCATAAAAAGTAATAATTTCGGAAATTGTGTAAAAAAATGTGACTTCACTCGGTGGCCGCCCTATGTTATCCATTGTTCGCACCACCTCGTCCACCACCCAATTTAAATGTTATAAAAAAAATAGAAAATTCACATACAGCACCTAGAGGCGTCGTTACTCGCGATACTACGGGGACTGTTAACATTGTAAATTTTTAGGAATCAGAACAAAAAAAATTGGAGATGGAAATGCAAAAAAGACGAGAGAGGATTGAGAAATGGAGGGCTGAAAGAAAAAAGAAAGAGCAAGATAGCGTCAAAAAAGAAAGCAAAAGTTCACTGTTGGAAAACCTACATTTTTCAAAAGGGAAATTCAAAAAATGGTAAAGTTTATAACAGTGGCAGCTCATAGAATTTTATTTTTATTTGATTTTATTTGTGTTACCTTCTTTGTACAAATCGACTCTACGGTCCTTTTGGAAGGTGAACTTGTCAGTAGTAGATAAACTTACAAACCTTTTATCGGAATCTTATCCTTATCTGCCCAATGTCTAAATGCAGTTTGTAACAAATTACACACCAAATCATCAATTGGACACACAAGAAAAACTCGATCACACCATTAAATTTACTCAATAAAATCAAAATAATCAGATAATTCTGCAAACACTGCAAAAGACCGGTAGCGATCCTTAAATATCGCGACGCGATACCGCAAGTATAAGCAAAAGCAGAGGAATAAAATATTTTAAAATTTTCCTTTATGTTAATTGATTAGTTTGGTGATTTTTAATAATGACTTTGAATTAAGGACACCACTGGAGCGATAACTATGGAATAATTTCCACTTTGTTATACACTACGACGAAGTATAGAACACATTTTTTCATAAAGTGCTTGGTTTTTAAGAAAATCGAATAAAACCTGTAAAAAACATATTTTTTTTCATAATTTTTTAAATCTCCTCCATTGACGAACGTCGCTGAAAAGTTTGTTATAAGTCAAACCCCACCGAGCTTCACATTGTTAAAAATTGAACTTTACTGTCTACCATAAAATATATTATCTATTTTTTCATATTAAGCATATTTTTTGAGAAAATTAGACAAAACTTGTAACAAAAATGGCTTATTTTTTGATTTTCGGACGCCCTTAAAGTTTTAATTATGAAACCAATACGACCAATATCATTTTTCCTGCAAACGTTGGTTTTTAAAAAAATCGAATAAATCATGGGAAAAATATGGATATTTTTTTTACTTTTTTAAATTACTTCAAAGGACGCCGCTGAAGGGTTTGCTAAGTCTAACCCCATTGAATTATACCTTGCTAAAAAGAGAATTTTCTTGTCTACGATCAAGTAAATTATAAAATTTTCCCTTAAAATCTTAGTTTTTAGGAAAATTTTAAAAAAATCTCATATTTTCAGATTTTTGGGAGTCTAAAGAGGTTTTTGAAAAAAACACAAATTATATTATTTTCTAGTGATATAAATATTGTGAATGTACACCTGTGTTGGGGCTTTACAGCGGCAATTTTAAATGTTGGCCCCCATCTTGAATATTTCAACCCCTGACAATATTTCGAGGTGGCAACCGGGTATTCGGATTCAGCGGGGTCCTACTAGAGGGATATTTGCCAAAAAGTAATATAAAATGCTTCTAGAAAGTGGATTTTCCGAAATCTTGCCTTAACTAATATTTTTGTATTAGCAATTAATGTTATTATTTTGTACATAATTATTATTTCTTAATATTTGTTTTAATAAAATGTGGCTAATAGCAGTTAAAAGTAAATATTGGTAAATTAATATTATATAAAAAGATTTCCTTTTAATTTTTTTCATTAAAGGACCTCTTAACCTACTTCACATGAGGATCTGGCATTTTGAAAAACTTTTTTTACCCTAAACTGCTTTCGGTTCATTTCATACCTGTTTAACGATGGTTTGGCCAAACCATAAATTTGAATTTTTATGGTTCTTGCTTTCAATTTAAGCAATACAGGGTTTCTCACAAATATTCCGCTCAAGTTTAGGGCAACAAAACAAGTTGATATATAATAATTTTAAAAAAATAGTTTGTAATAATTAACATACTTTAAACAGCTTTTGATGAAATAAGTACGTTTTTCAACTTTGTAATTCTTTATCTCCTTTTCTGTTGTCTGATTTTTATTATTATTTTTTCTTAAATGAACTTTTTTTATTATCCTGAACTCAGGGTTAAAATTTGTCAGAATAGTTTTGTAATACCTTCTATAATTTAGGTCTTTAGAAGATGATTCGGAATCAGATGATGAAAAGCCTGTCTCAAAAACTGAAAAAGATGACATTAAAGTTGAGATAAAAGATGAAAAAAAGGATGAGAAAAAAGACGAAAAAGATAAAGAGAAAATGGATAAAGAAAAAATTGATAAAGATAAAATTGAGAAAGAAAAAATTGATAAAGAGAAAATTGATAAAGAGAAAATTGATAAAGAGAAAATTGATAAAGAGAAAATTGATAAAGAGAAAATCGATAAAGAGAAACTTGATAAAGAGAAAATTGATAAAGAGAAAATTGATAAAGAAAAAATTGAAAGAGACAGTGATAGTAAGGATAAAGACAAGAAAACAGACCCAGAACAAGAGGAAGAGGATCCTCTGGATATGTTTATGAAAGGTAAATGCAGCTATGTATATAGGGTGTCCCAAATTCGATACATTCTGACGTTTTTATGTTAGGGTTTAAAAAGTCTGTACTCTAACCTTTTTATTTTAAAAAAATTGTGTTTTAATATATTTTTTTAATAACGCTGGTAAAATGGATTGCATCTATCAGTTTGTGTTATTACATGAAATTTGGATTTTCTTTCTTATTCTTTCTTTGAATAAAAATTAATTATTCGTAATTAAAAAATAAATGGATCCATGATGGATCTAATACCTTCCTAGCCCATTAACACACTGCAAGTGAACCCCACGCTGTTGAAAACAGTTTTTGTAAATATCTCAAAAACGAAAGCTTCTTCGAAGTTTTTGGTTATTATTGAGAAAAATTTAAACAATTTAAAAGAATATAAACTAAATTATTGAGTGTGGGACATCATTTTAACAGAAATTTTACGCTTTTCGGTTAAAAAAAGGGTCATTTACTTATAAAAAAATTGTTATAGATCCAATCTCAAAATATAGGCTTTCCAAAAACAGATTGCTATATCAAGATGCGTTTTTTAATTTTGGGTTTCTCTTGAAACGCGTGACTCGCAAGTAGTGTAGGGGTTAGTTTTTTGTCTATATTCCATAAAAATACCCAAACCTCTTCAAAGACAACTAATTCGGGACACCCTATAAAATTTCAATAAAACTGGGCCAACATACAGGGTGGAATAAGAAAAAACAATCCACTTGTGTTTTCTCAAGGCACGTCGATTTTGTTTGCAAGGGGGACATATTTAAAATATAGGAGTAAAGTTTAGTCCTCGAAGGGGGCGTGTGCTACAAAAATTACAAAAAGTGTTCCTCTCGCAAATAAAACCGAAATGTTTTAATAAATAATATGATGATTAATGAAATTTTATGATTTGTAGGTGTTCAAGAAGAGGTTCGTAAAATCAACAAAGTGGATATCAGAAACCCAGGAGACAAATCCAAAAAAGGCGGTTTAGTTATATTAACAGGTTGGTATCTTTAAGTTAACCCCTTGAGTTAAGATTTTTTCATTAAATTACATACTTTTACATTTACGCCAGTCAATATCGACATAAAAAAAGGCAAACATTGCATTGTTTGTACATTGTCTTTACAATTTTTTTATTATGTTATGATCCTTGAGAGTGGTTCATCCTGTGCTATTCCGTGGGACTCGAAAAACTGGTACTTTTTTCAGTTTTTTTGAAACAGCGGAAGAATTTTTAGAATACTGACGTTTTTTCACGCTAGATAAATTTTCTACAATTTAAGGATAACCCAAGCTCTCTGGAGCTATATTCTTTGCGGAGAAACGACTAGTCAATATGATAAATTTTTTCCAAAAGTAAAATTTTATCGGTACGGTCATTTTTCAAGCCACTTGCCGACAAAACTAATTGTCCTAAAAAAAATTCATAGGAAATGGGTTTGTAGAGAATTGAATTGACTTCAATCTGGTTTAAAAATAGTGCCTGTAAGTTTTGGACTTTTTGTTTTGTTGTTTATGGTTTAAATTTATATTTCTCTTTATTTGTTTCGTGTATTGCTTGTAGAGGCAACCCCGGGCGATGCTCGTCTCTTTTCCTCTCATTTAATTTTCTGTTTGTCTATACTCTAACACGCGTCTTTTTACCATCCTTCGCGTTTGTTTCATAAACCTGTATAAAGTAATTTTAGTTTAAATAACCACCGCCACGAGGAGACGCGTCCGATTGGAGATTCTCCTCCCAATGTGACACCACTGAATATAACAAACTATAATGTGTTTTTTTTATCTTCATTCACAGTTATCTTTAATATAGCACAACACAAGTCATATTTTTAGCAAAACTAAAATTTTTAAAAGCAGCCCTTTTTTTCGGCTTACGTTCGCTCGATTTTATTAATTTGTAAATGGGACCTTCTAGAGCCAAAACCCAACCTAAGTACCAAATTTCTTGAAAATCGGACACGCAGTTTTTGAGTTATGGTCGTTACAGACAGATATACAGACAGACAGACGGCGCGACAAAAAGTTTCAAAATCATCTAAAAGGCCAAAATCGGAGTTTTTTTTGACACGATCACCATAGCTCACACTTCTATAGTTATAGTATATGTGTGAGCTAAAATAAGTTTGTTTTTAATTTTTTCACGAACTACTGGTATATTCCTGTTTATCATTTTTATTTTGCTTTTCAGGAGTAGCCAAAGCAAAACAAAACACTGATAAAGGCGAGTTGGTGGAACAAAATCAGGATGGCCTTGAATATTCCAGCGAGGAAGAAACAGAAGATCTCAAAGACACTGCCGCCAATCTAGCGAATAAGCAGAAAAAGGTAAGCAAAATAAATTAACAACAAATGCCATAATACTTCATTACTTGATTTACTAGATATTCGCTAGAGGAAGACACTATTGTGGTACTTAGAAGGGTAAAAGATAGTTTAGAGGATGAAAAAAGTTATAAAACAGCAAAGGAAAATCGACGAAAACGAAAAAGAACAAGAAGAAAGAACTAAAAGAATAACAAATTAGAAATACTAAAACGACAGATATTAGAAAAAGAAAGTGAGATTTCTTCAACAAAATTATCAAGAAAAAAATCTGATAAGAAAAAACAATTAGCCCCTGAAAGATTGCAACTCAAAGAAAAATTGAAAACATTAATTTTTTATAGCGATATTGTTCTATTTAAAAAAAAAATGTGAGTTTAGATCTTAACAAAAATTACAAAAAGTTTTATCTGTTTTTTGTTAATATCCTAAAAGATCTTTTATTAATAAAATATCCTAAAATCCTAACTTTTTAAATAGATTTTTGAGTTATAAGGCATGAAGTTGTTAAGGCCTGCCAATCTCTGATATAATTAAAATTCTAAGTGTATTTGACAAAAAAATAATTATTTTTATCCAAAGAATGCTTTTTTATATCTTCGCACCTATTTATAAAATACTTAGGCATACAGCATAAGAAAGTACTCCTGAAATTAATAAAAAAAAGTTCCTATGTGCATAGGTCGAAAAAGGCATATTAAGAGAGCAAGGGGTGTTTAAACGGCAAAATTAAAAAACTTGTTTTTTAAAATTGTAGGTTTACAAGTCAAGACAGACTTTTGACTAAAAAACTGTTAGCTATACATTTTGACTCTTCATCAACTGGTGATATAAAAAAGCTTTTGCTGAATCGGATAGGGTAGTTTTTCCAAGGGTAGGAGGCTGTTTTCTAAATTATTTTTTTTATATAATTCTGTATCTTTTTTTCCACAACTTCGGTCCGTTTTCCGAAAACTACGTATTGTTTTCCACAAAAAAGGTGCTCTTTTTGCAAGTCCCTTAAAGCAATGGTTTTTAAAAAAGTCTGGAGTTGTAAGACTACAATTTAATTTTTTTTCATTTGGCTCTTTAAACGCCCCTCAAGCCCTTAATATGCATTTTTCAACCTATGTTTATAGGAAGTTTGTTTATTAATCTGTACTATCTTCTCCTAAAATATTTTACATTATTTCGATGAGGCCCTGTATAAAAGTTCAAATAAAAGTCAAAGTCGGTTCGGTAAAATCATTGACTTCTATACCCTACGGGTAGACCCGGCATGGGCCAAAATTGCCATTATATCAAGCTTTTATCGCAATTGACCAAATACAAGTAAGAATTTAATGAGCAAAATAGGGATGAAAATAGAATTTCGGTTTGGTGAGTCCGGAAACATGCAACATCGCAAAAATATTCTATTTGCTTGTCTTGGATAAAAAAGGGCAGTGGCGGTGCAAAATAAAAATTTTGAATTCCACTAGAATTTTTTTATCAACAATTTTCTGTTTGAATAATAAATAATTCATGAATACTTACTTGTGTGTGTTTACAAAATTCTCTTCAGTAAAAAAAAAGAGTAAAAAGAATTTCTAAGCATGCTAAGTGCAGTGGATGTATTAAAATTATTGTTTTCATCTTAGAACTTTACAAATGTTGTACCTTCCAGGTAAAATATTTTCTTTCTTTGAACAAGGGTCTTCTTCAACTCTTCTTTTCTTGGGTGGACTACAAGTTATGCTCGAGTCAGATGAAATTTCGGAACTAAAAATTTCAATTCGAAATGGGACAACCGGGCGCCGGGCCAACTCGGCGCCGCCAACAGGGCGCCACGCCGGGCCTAATGGGCGCCGGGCCAACTCAGCGCCGGACTATTTTTTTTTCGATAAAATGTGCAGATAAAAACAAAATAAATATGTTATTTATACAAAACTTTCAACATCTATTAAGTCGAGTGTTGAAATTTGGTAGGTGTAGTGTTCTGCGACTTGAAACACCGCCAAGTTCCATATTCGATACATATCGATGCATAAATAAGAAAGTCCGCCATTTTGGATCCGCCACTTTAATTTTTTTAAGGTTGTTTTTCATCTGCACATTTTATCAAGAAAAAATATTTTAGTCCGGCGCCCAGTTGGCTCGGCGTCAAGTTGGCCCGGCGCCCAGTTGGCCTGCCGCCCAGTTGGTGGCGCCGAATTGGCGGCGCCCAGTTGTCCTAGACTGCAACACATTTCAGGGGTCTGGTACGTTTTACCACCTTTCTTAAAACTACGAAGTTTTTTGAAAAATGATAATTTTAGACCATTTTATAGTGATTTCTAAAAAAAAAATTGCGGACTATCGTTGATTTTGTTAAAAAAATTGAAATTGAAACATTCTTAAAACCCCATTAAAACCCATACAAATTGCTACAAAAGAAGCATTTTCTCATTTCAAACTGAAAAAAACGGTCCCTGACGTCTATCAGCTATCAACAAAAACTTGAAATAACTAAGGTCACTGATCCAAATCGGGTCAGTTTTTTTGGTCCTTTTATGAAAATGCACAATTTTTAAAAAAGCATGAAATTCAAAACAAAATCAAGAAAATTATGATTCCTACATTTTTACAAATAAAAATTAGTTTAATTGAACATTATATCAATTTTTATTCCTTAAAACACTAAAAATTAATAATTATTTACTTTTTTAAAATTTATCGAAGGTCTAACTGAACAAAAGCAAACTGAACCCATCCGTATCGAAATGAACCAAATCAAACCGAATCTAACGGTTCGGTTTGGTTCGGTTCGATTTGCTTAAACTGAACCGAACCTAACCGAATATAGCTAAACCTAACCTAAACAATCCTAGCGGAACCTAACCGAACATACTCAAACTGAACCAACCTAACCCAACCTAACCCAACCTAACCCAACCTAACCCAACCTAACCCAACCTAACCCAACCTAACCCAACCTAACCCAACCTAACCCAACCTAACCCAACCTAACCCAACCTAACCCAACCTAACCCAACCTAACCCAACCTAACCCAACCTAACCCAACCTAACCCAACCTAACCCAACCTAACCCAACCTAACCCAACCTAACCCAACCTAACCCAACCTAACCCAACCTAACCCAACCTAACCCAACCTAACCCAACCTAACCCAACCTAACCCAACCTAACCCAACCTAACCCAACCTAACCCAACCTAACCCAACCTAACCCAACCTAACCCAACCTAACCCAACCTAACCCAACCTAACCCAACCTAACCCAACCTAACCCAACCTAACCCGACCTAACCCAACCTAACATAACCTAACCCAACCTAACCCAACCTAACCCAACCTAACCCAACCTAACCCAACCTAACCCAACCTAACTCAACCTAACCCAACCTAACCCAACCTAACCCAACCTAACCCAACCTAACCCAACCTAACCCAACCTAACCCAACCTAACCCAACCTAACCCAACCTAACCCAACCTAACCCAACCTAACCCAACCTAACCCAACCTAACCCAACCTAACCCAACCTAACCCAACCTAACCCAACCCAACCCAACCCAACCTAACCCAACCTAACCCAACCTAACCCAACCTAACCCAACCTAACCTAACCCAACCCAACCCAACCTAACCCAACCTAACCCAACCGAACCCAACCTAACCCAACCCAGCCCAACCTAACCCAACCTAACCCAACCTAACCAAACCTAACCTACCTATTGTTAATAAATATAGTAAAAGTTGTTAGGTTTATGTCCAGGGGGTAACCATTGTCCATAATCGTCGGAAATCGAGTTAGGATTAGTGTATGCGACCATAAACATTGAGTGGCGAGTGAGTGTTTGGTCTTCAATTTTTTTAGGGAAATTTTTCAAAATCTTTTTTTGCGCACTCTGGGCACCTTAATAAACCGTAATCTGGTCACCCTAATCCATCGCAATCAAAGAAAATGGGTAATCGAAGTGTCACAAATTTTTTGTTGGTTTCTATTCTTCTTTTATATTATGTAGGACAAAATTATTAATTAAACTAAGTGACCTTATTAAGTAAGACAGCATGATAGTCAAATGACATTAGAAGGACATAAACATATGATACCGGCCTGTAGACCGGTCGCGGTGGTCATATAATAATAAATATATACTTTCGCGATGAAAGACCAAAATTTAACTTAAAATTACTGTAAAGTCCGCAAAAAACATTAAATTTATCGAAATTTATAAAAACATAGATCAGTGTGTGTAACAATTCATCAAGATGTATGAAACTCGACCGTGACATGTCAAAAGTTTGGTTCGAAAAAACAAAAACAACTGGATAAAAATCGGTATGTAAGAATTTAAAAAGAAATCATTTTTAAGAAAATCAAATACTTTTTGTTAATTTTCATGCAATGCAAAAAAAAGTGCGGGGAAGTGACACTTTCTGAATCAAAATGTGTGAGGGTAAAATCGCACGGTCGCAGAAAAAACTATCTATCGTGACGCTACTGAACTTTCTCGTGTTTTCGGAAAAACTATCTGTCAAGACGACTTACCCATGAAATGTTGTTTTTTTATGGATTTTTTTTCTTCTTTTGCACAAAAAACAATTTTGGACCATGTTTAAACTCAAATAGTTACTTCTAAACTTGTTTTTAAACGTTTTAAGATTTCTTTTTGTAATATTCCCGCACAAAATTCAAAAAAAATCATTTCCGTACTTAGACAACATTGTCTATCAGTTTTCCCTGTATACACGGACTAACAGGTAGAATCACTCAAAATACGGCAGGTGGTTTAAAGGTAGCCAGCTGCTTTTCTGTCGCACTTATGCCGTCAGTGTGAAAGAGATAAAAGTACCCTTATATTATCTAGGGTATTATTAGCATGCAAAATCACCCTATCTTTGTCCGTTTCACATGTTCAATAATGTCTATCTCTGTTTTTATTGTAAAAGAAATACCCGACCATAGGAACCAAATTGGATAGGGTCAATAAAAAATGCCTTGTCTTTCCGTCTCTAACGCCCTTTTAGGGCGTTATACAACTCAATGGGTAAAATTGTTTATAAATATGTGTTTATTTATTTCTTCAGGACTTGGCTAAGATTGACCACAACAATATAGTTTACATTCCGTTTAGGAAAAATTTCTACGTGGAGGTGCCAGAGATCGCGAAGATGAGCAATGAAGAAGTAGAAGCATACAGACTAGAGATGGAAGGAGTACGAGTCAGAGGTATTTGTTTTAATGGCGGCACGTCACTTGAGGTAGTGTATTCGTATATTTGCTCAAAGACGGCGATGCGTAAAGAAGCTATTTGCTATATTTGCTTTATTTGTTCGAATACGGCATATAGCCCTATGGGCAAACATCCGTTTCTGTCGACCTAGCGGAAGAAGCCAAAATTGCGTTTGACGTCCACACTTGGTTTTCTCAGTTAGCACGCGTGGTGATCAACCTTTGATGCTTTGAAATTGAAAGTGAAACGTGATTTTTGTTGAAAAGTACGAAGAAGAATCGAAAAGTGAAGCACTCATAGCTGGCTTTGGTAACAATTGCAAATTTAAATTCGCGGACGCGAATTGTCAAGTGGGCATGCGTATGTTTTGTCATGTAAACACACAGCATATTGACGTTTTGCGGCGTTTGTCGTGTAAAATTATGTTTTTTTCTGTGAAAAATGGGAACCAATTCACATAAAACATGTACGGTTTGTGGAAAAATGTCTAGGAGAAGTAAGGGAGTGCCATTCTATAGGTAACTACTTGTATTTTTTTTATAGTTTGTTAATAAAGTTAAGAGTGGTTTATAGATGCCATTAAATACTCTTTACGGTATCTACAATAAATATGCACAATTAGTTTTAAAAAACTAAAATTTGAATCCACAATTTGATAAATTTTCACCCAATCAACTAGTTTTTAAAACAAAATAATAGACATAACCCTAAACATTTGACAATTGTCAAATAATGTAGTGACGTAACGGAGTATGTTCCAAAACCACCAAAACTGACGCATGCAAACTACAATGACTATCTTGTTTACTAGTTTGAAAAAAAATTCAAATTAAATTCAAATTCAAAAGTAGCTTTATTGTCCTAGAATATTCAAAATATACATTGACAAGCAAACATTTGGCATGTTTGAGTTTTTTGCCAATTTCGTTGTTGTGTGTGGATGGGGTGTTTGGGATATTTGCGAATACACCAAATATTTTGCCAAATACTACGAAACCCTAACGAATCCGCTACACCAAATGAATTGCCGCACTAAGCTTTTATTTAGCAATCTCTGCTACAATAAGTTTTAAACATCCTTTCATTCAAGTAGTGATCTATAAAGGAAATGGATAAAATAGTCTAAATTAATTCCATTTTATTTACATTGCAATTTTATTTAAATTGAATTGAAAATAAATGTTTTTTAAACGTCTTTTATATTGTAATACAAGAAGTTCTTGTTTACGTAAATGTGGGGTTTAAAAAGTAAAAGTAAGGCAAAAATTTCCTATTTATATAGCCTATATTTTGCCTAGTTTTTATGCAAGGATTGTGTTCCCAAAAAAAAACCGCTTACTTTTTAGTCTGTATAGAAATGTTCGGGTATTCAAAATAGTTAAAAAAACGGATAAAAAACTGATTTTTTTTAGGAAAGGGATGTCCAAAACCAATCCGAAGCTGGGCCCAGTGTGGTGTGTCAACCAAAGAGTTAAATGTCTTAAGAAAATTAAACTATGAAAAGCCAACTCCTATTCAAGCCCAAGGTGTACCTGCAATAATGTCAGGAAGAGACCTTATAGGAATCGCAAAAACTGGTAGGTTGATATTTTCAGGACTTTCATAACGAGCAACGAATATCATTGATATCAAGCAAAAAATAGACAGATTTTCTGTGCAAATTTGTGCAAGGTTCATATTTTGTAGAATACTTTAAATTTAAACTCCTCTTAAGGGACTTCAATTTACTTATTTATTATACCCGGAACAACAAGAACACCAAAGATTTGATTGGTATTCGCTGCAAGGACAATCGAAGGAATTCGTTTGGTCGTGCTTGCTATAATAAAAAGAGGCATTACACAAGGCCTTTCTCCAAAAAAGGATGTTTTTGGTTCATGAACCAACATAAATGTCAAACTTTGGGAAATTACATGCATGACTTAACATTTGAATAAAGGTTTTTCTGTCATCAGAATCCAGAAATTCTAGAATAATTAGGGATTGGATTTGACAAACAACCAAAAAGAAAAAAAATTGTTGTGCCCTATCTGCGCTTGATTGAAAAATCGGAAATCTTAGTAGGACTGTGGTAGGCAGTCTGTTGGACAGGTCAACCAAACTTACTATAGTTTTATTGCGGCTTTTTCAAAAGAGAGAAATCTCGGACTTTTTGACAAGGCGCCTATAAAATCACAGTATCATACATTTGCGCTGCTTAGCGGGTTGCCTATGAGTGCCCATCTACCCTTGTCTGTATTTAAGTTTTTCCAATGGTAATGTCAAACACATGGTGTACCCACTCTTTTTATGTTGGTCGGTTGTGAAATTTAATCTCTAGCAGTTCGCCTGCTACACAAGCTCGAACCTACTAACTATCCGCTTGTGGCATAGAGATCCACCGGGGGTAGGGAAGCGTCTGTTTTGGACGGGGCTTGGCCAATCAGCGAAGTATTCAAGTTGATAATCAATATAAGGGCGTGGTTCGGCAAGAGTTACAGGCAAAATTAAATCCTTCACTGAAAAAAGAAAATTGTATGAATGTGAGAGTAAAGTGGTTGGGATTATACCGGACACCAAGTGATTTCGAGTCAGATTATCTTGGTGTCCACCGATTTAAGCTGGAAAATTATCTGCCATAAGCGGACAGAGCCATTAAAGTAGAAACGAAACGGTTTTTCTCTCATCAAAACCAGAGTAAATTACCCTTTACCTACCTAGGTTATTATAATTTCAGGAAGTGGTAAAACCCTAGCTTTTCTTCTACCAATGTTTAGACACATTTTGGATCAACCACCCCTGGAAGAGACTGACGGTCCTGTGACCATCATTATGACCCCCACAAGAGAACTGTGCATGCAGATCGGTAAAGAAATTAAGAAATTCACGAAAAGTTTGAATTTAAGGGCAGTTTGCGTCTATGGAGGTACTGGAATCTCGGAGCAAATCGCTGAATTAAAAAGAGGTATTTGAACACATTTAAAAATTCACTTTATACAGGCTGATCCAAATTGAATGTCGACCATTGCTGCCTTTGTTATTATAAAAGATAAATAAATTTTTTATCGCCCTCTAAGATGGGAGAGGAAGGAAACAATCATACATTAACTTTTCGTATTTTCAAGATTTTTTTTAGTTAGTTAGTAGCATTTTTACCTGTCTGGCTGCGTAAGCAAGCAAAATTTCGGTACTGGTGTACCGATAACCCGAGAGAGATCCACGAAAGGCCTCTTCATAGTGAGAAAGTCACAGTTTGGTGCGCCGTGTCAGAAATAGGGATACTCAGGCCTTACTTTTTTGAAGAAGGGAATCGGGCTGTAACCGTCAACTCAGAACGCTATACAGGGTGTTCGGCACATGAATCGTCAAAATTTTTTGGGATATTGTTTTGGTCATTTGCTACCTTTTTAACCTTGGAACTTGGGTCCTAAGAGTCACGGCTAAAAACATATGAATTAAAAAAAAAATTGTCAAATTATCCAAAATCCTACCTTTAAACCCTCGTAAGCTTGGTATTGATGTCTGGAAAAGCACCATTTTTTTTATAATTCTGTAATATTATGCTTCTTCAACTAATTAATAGATTTGTTAAAATTGATGTAAAAAAAAGACATTCGAGGTTCTTTATTGAAGAACATTAGTGATTTTGTGAAAGAAAATTAATTCCAAAATTAAAAATCAAAAAAAGTATCGACAATTGAGAACTTCATTTTGTTTTAAAAACTTCTTTAGTTGATTACCTTTCTAACGGTATGCTACACATTGATAAAAAAAAATATGTCTGCTTTAAAATACGGATATTCCGTCAGAAGGGCGAGACTCGGTCGGAATTGGTAAGAAAAACAATTTGATGTTTATGATCGTTTACCTACTTAAACAAAAGTTAAACTTTTGACAATACTGTATTGTGTTCTTTATTTATAAATTTTGTTCGAAACGATCATAAACATCAAATTGTTTTTCTTATCAAGTCCGAACGATTATTGCCCGTCTCACGGAATATCCATATTTTAAAGCAGAATTGTGTTTTTTTAATCAATGTATAGCATACCATAGCAAGCCTAAATCATTTATTGTTGTAATCTGCAGAGTTTTTTCATGTACTGGGTGGAAAAAAAAATATGCCACTTTAGTCAAACTCAGTATGTAGGTACGTGGGCACAATAGATCCATTTGTGGTCGCAGTGCATGAAGGTCCAGTAGGGCCTGCCACCACTTTCGAATACATACATACATACATACAGCATACCGTTAGAAAGGTAATCAACTGGAGAAGTTTTTAAAAGAAAATGAAGTTCTCAAGTGTCGATACTTTTTTTAATTTTGAAATTGATTTTCTTTCACAAAATCACTAATGTTCTTCAATAAAAAACCTCGTATGTCCCTTTGGTACATAAATTTTAACAAGTCTATTAATTAGTTAAACTAGCATAAGATTACAAAATTATTTTTAAAAAATGGTGCTTTTCCAGACATTAATAAATGGGTAATTTGAGAAAAAAAAATCATATCTCTTTAGCCGTGACTCTAAGGACCCACGTTCCAAGGTTGAAAATGTAGCAAATGACCCCAACAATGTCCCAAAAAATTTTGACGGTTCATGTGCCGAACACCCTGTATAGCGATGATTCAGACTTTTTTCGCCCCAGCTTTTGCAGAACTCAATGTTCAGAATACTCGCACGCTTGATCTCCCTAAGAGGCGACATTCTCTTCAAAATCATGTTAAACAAAAATCTTTGAGTGGCACTTTAAAAATATCCAAATAAATTAATTATGTTTGAAATAACATTTGTTTTATTAAACTTTAAAAATAGGGAGACAGTTATGCCCCTGTATATTACCATTTTTATACAGATTTTTCTTGTCCATGCAATAGATTATTTTAAACTGATTTGGTGGAAATAAGGACACAACTCGATAAGAACTTTACTTCTAATTTTTTGGCGAAGCTTTCACTATATTTTGTCTTTATTCACACTAAACCATTTTTTATTTTTTTCTCTTTAAATTCTAAAAAAATGTGCTTTGGTAATTCTTCGTCGTTCATCCATTGTACATGGTCGTACCATATCAGTTGTCTTTTAGTGATGTTATCTGTTATGCCTCCCTCGATTCCCATTCTTTCTTTTATAGTCTTATTTCTTATATGATCTGCTCTAGATATTCTCATTGATCTTATTATTGTATCCATTTCGACACTTTCTATATTTGTTTTGTATTTTTATGTTACGCGACACGTCTATTCCATACAACAGCGTGCTTTGCTCCATTGTTTTATATATGTTAAATTTTACATTATTTTTTATCTCTTTGCCCCATAAAATACTGTTAAGATATCCAATAACTTTTTTTGATTTTACTATTCTTTTTTCCAGTTCCTATCTTATCAAATGTGACACCCAAGTATACATACTCATTGCATGGAGACATTGTTTGTTCATTGTCTAGTTCTAACTCACTTGATTCGTTTCCAGTACTGTGTCTTGTTCACGTTCACTGGTAACTCCCACTTTTGGTATTCTTCCGTTAACTTTTTCATCATTTACTCTTATTTCTTTTTTATCATTAGCTACAATTACTTGGTTGTCAGCAAACTGTAGTTTGTATATGGTAAATCGGTCGTTAGGTTGTATTCCCATGCAGTGTACTTTCCGTTTCCAGTTGTTTAGAGGTACTGGGCTTTTGAAAGTCGATTTCCAATTTTAATTTTAGATTTTGTCGGTTTGTATAGTTTTTTATCGCTTTTATATATGTGTTATTTATATTAGAGTGCTCTAACACTGTTTATAATTTTTCTACTGGAACATATGCTTTTTGTAGGTCCACAAATGTAACATGAGTCTCCATATTTCTGGCAGTCCTTTTCTCAATTACTTGTTTAAGACAAGAAACATTATCGCTACAAGAACTACCCGCACGAAACCCTCTTTGCTCTTCTTCTTGTTCATTAAAATCATTCTCTATTAGATCTCTTAGAATCCTACCGTACAATCTACTTAGAGTACTAGTTACCGAAATTCCTCTGTAATTGTTGGGATCGAGCTTGTGAATGCAATTTTCCAATCATCAGGTACCGTTTTTGCATTAATTGATAATGTATGTGAGATTTTATAGTAGTTTCTCTGATCCCTATTTGACCATTTTAGCGTGTATTATCTGATAGGAATTTGGACTGTCAGAAATGTCAAGTATTTTTTCTAATGCCAAATTTCAACAGCAAAGTTCTTAAGTTAACGGAATTTACCTAGGGTACGCAAATATACAAAATGAGCCTCTACATGTTAAAATTAAAACTTGTTGATTTTTTTTTCTAATGTTTTACCCTCTTAACTATTTTAGTGCCACACATAATGAAAAAAAACCCTCTGTATTTAATTTAGGTGCTGAAATTATAGTTTGTACGCCCGGAAGAATGATAGATATGTTAGCTGCAAACAACGGAAAAGTGACAAACCTACGAAGAGTTTCTTACATAGTTTTGGATGAAGCCGATAGGATGTTTGACATGGGCTTCGAACCTCAGGTTAGTTGTTCTTTATTACTCATCAATATTCTAAAGTTGTAAGCTACTTAACTACTAGGTGCCAATACCGATGGAGGCGAGGGGAAATTCGCGTGTGGGAACCACTGTACATTTTTCTTAGATTCACACCTGGGAATTAAGAGTCGCTGCATGTTGACATATTTGGATATATCCAAATATGTGAACATACATGGAATGCTAATTTGCTAGGAAGGTATCAGATCTCTCATGGATCCGTTTATTTTTTCTGTCCAATTCATTGTGCTAAACTAACTCTTTGATGCTTATGAACTGGCACAATATTTTTAAATTTTTTCTGTTTTTAGGTAATGCGAATAATAGACAATGTTCGTCCGGATCGGCAGACAGTTATGTTCAGCGCCACTTTCCCACGACAGATGGAAGCCCTTGCGAGGAGGATTTTAGTGAGGCCCATAGAAATCCAAGTTGGAGGGCGGTCTGTTGTTTGTAAAGAGGTATAATGAAGTACCATTTTACTATTTACGGAAGGAAAAGCACCCAGTCTACCCTTCATCTTCTGCTTCAAGTGGCATTACAACCCCTGGTGGGCTTAAGCCTGATTAACCAGAGCCCTCGATTCTGCCCTTTCGATTCTTCACCACCTCCTCATTCCCATTTTTCGTGACCGTCCTCTTACGCTTCTTCCTGCACTCTAGTTCTACAGTTTTCTTGGTGTTCTTGTTCAATTCATTCTCTGTACATGTCCGAACTAAGCTAATCTACTTTATAATTAGGTACTTAAACTTATAGGTGAATATAAAAAAGTGTAAGTCTGTATATTTAATTCTGCTTAATCATCTAGGTACTCTACAATACTGATTTGATTTTTTTAAAAGAAATGTTGTGCTTTATTAAAATAAAAAAAATGCTGACGCAGTTTGTATTTTTTGCAGAATTATAATATTTTTTTTTAGGTAGAACAACATGTTTGCGTCATAGAGGAAGAACAAAAGTTCCTGAAACTTTTAGAAATCTTAGGAAACTTTCAAGACAAAGGCAGTATCATAGTATTCGTAGATAAGCAAGAAAACGCTGACATTTTGCTAAAAGATTTAATGAAAATGTCGTATAGTTGTATGAGTTTACACGGAGGAATCGACCAATTTGACAGGTATAGGGTATACTTCTATATTTTTAACGCTCTCTTTTTTTGTAAAAGGATGATTGCATTAACTACTTTTTTAAAATATTTTTAGGGATTCAACGATGGTTGACTTTAAATCGGGAAAAGTCAAACTGTTGATAGCTACATCGGTAGCCGCTCGAGGTCTGGATGTCAAGCAGCTGATTTTGGTTGTCAATTATGATTGCCCTAATCACTACGAGGATTATGTGCATAGGTATGTATTTTTAAAAAAATAATTACTGTAGGGAATTTTTCTTCCCGAACTGATAATTAGTTAATTTTCGAAGCACGCATCCGTGTTTTTGCCCGTGAACTGTCTACACTATTGTTTTTTTGCTGACATTTTCCAAAACATCTGAGAGAGTTAGGGAACCAAATTATGGTTACAAATATTTTCCAAGATACAGTAGTAGCCAATAAGTTGGAAACCATCTAGAACTGCATGAAAATCTGATCCTGCAGTAACAATAAAATAACTGGAGTATTTGAAATCTTCAGTCTATTTCTCAGTTCACGTACTACGACGATAGTGCCTTTTCGTCACGTTTAAGAAAAAGCTTAAAAACTTTTTTCTGTGTAGTAGCATTGGTGCTAAAACCAAACTTGCTGAAAACAACATCCGGCAATTGTTCAGTTGCAGGAATGACTTTGGATTTTGTAATAAGTTTAAATAAGCGCCCCATTCAAGTTACCATTAATAAAAAATGGCTTGATGATATTACAGTAGACTCGCGCTAGTGTGAACACGAAAAAAATCTGCACGTTCATACCATGGAGACTGTTCACACTACGGAAGGTCTATTCTAAAACCGAAATATTATTGGTAGATATAATAAATCCATAACTATCATCTTTTAAATGTAACTATTCTTAAAATTTAGAGCAAATCTATAAGTTTCTGCTGAAAATGACAATTTAAAGTATCGACAAATACGACAATTATTAATCTTTATGAAACTTCAAAATTTAGATATCATTAGGTAAAAGACTATGTTATTTTAGTCCAAACTTATCTAGCTGACCAATGAGTGGCTACTGCTCGGTCTCAATATTTCGTAGGCTGTAACACCTATGTTGTTTGTTTCTGACCATAATGTAACCACTTCAAGTGATTCCAAAACATACTTAACTGCACTTTTTCAGGTGTCTTCATTTCGCTCTAATTCGCCTTCCAGACTTACCTCTGGGAGCAAGAATTAAAAACTTCTTAGTTTTAACCATTTTAGAAAGCAAAACATGAAATGGTACTAGTATTTACCACAAAAAACGAATTAAAACTAAGTAATTCTCGGTAATTCCCCCAAATCTTACCATTTGATTATCACCTCTTTTCCGTTTTCATATGATCAAGACTCGTTACTCTTTATACTACTATAATACATTGATCCTCACTGTTCACACTACTGGTAGGTTTACACAAGCGTGTGTTCACACCAGCGCGAGTCTACTGTATCTCCAAGAACCCCCGACCAAACGTTTAATGTTTGAGGGTACTGTGTTCGCACATTTACCGTCAAATGTTTATTTTCTTTTGCCCAGTAGCGAGTAATTGATGGATTTATATTGACAAAATTTTCATTCTGATTTGTACGGTCCTGTTAGCCCGCGGATAGAAAACGCTAAATGCAATGAACTGTATAAATTAATTAATGATATCGCGAGCAAACATAAATGTATTGATATGAAATTACGAAATAATCAGACGTCCATAGGTAAAATTGTTGGAACCACACAACGGTAATCAGATAAGTGCACTCACCTCCTTTGCAGCCAAATTCTCCTCGTTCCAAGGGGCCCCCGAATGGATCTAATGATGTCACCACGTAGCTGAAGGGTTGAAGTTTCTAGTTCTATGCTTCAGTACACAAAAATCGAGCACTTTCAGGTGTAGATATTTGAAATAGTTGGAGAACGAAATTAACACGCCTTTTTCTCTAGGCGATTGACAAGGATCTCTCTGGTTGTTGGTGCGCATGTCCAAATACGCGGAATGCGCTTTGTCCTTCATACAGTTGTGTGTTTTTAAAAATATATATAAACAACCGCGAAATTTAGCGGGAGCTAACATAACTGCCCTCCAAAACACACAAATTTAGAATCTCAACCGGACAGATATAGATATAAGAAAAAGAATCGACCGATAAATATAAATGAATGAAAACAGATAAGTATCGTAAGTTTATTTAGATATAACAAATCCCGAAAAAAGTCAAAACAAACAAACAAAAAATTCAAAAAAAATAAAAAATAAAAAACCTATTGTAATACCCGGTAAAAGGTAGAAAATTAAAATTACTTTTAATTTGGTAAGAGGCACAGTTTTACAACTGGCCGCTTATAAACACCGGTAACCGTTTTTACCGTCGCAACACGCACCTGACCATCCCCGCCGGGATGCAGTTCGATGACCCGACCGACCGGCCATTTCAAAGGCGATTGAATGTGATCACTTGTTATGATAACCAAATCATTTAATTTGATATTTGGGGACAAATCAGTCCACTTGTGTCGCTGTTGTAGCGTATGCAAATACTCTATAGAATACCGTTTCCAAAAATCATTATGTAGTTTTTGGATTAGTTGCCATCTCGAGAGCCGATTTAGGGGAACCTCGGGCAAATCTGACTCCGGAATTTCTGAATTAAGGGGTTCAAGTGTCAAAAAATGCCCAGGGGTAAGAGGTTGAAGATCGTGTGGGTCTGAAGAGGCAGGAGATAAAGGGCGACTATTCAGTACGGCTTCTATGCGACAGGTAAGGGTGGACATCTCCATGATAGACAACTTCTGGTCGCCGACGACTCGTACAAAGTGAGTTTTAAAACTTTTGACGCCAGCTTCTGCCAGGCCATTGAAATGTGGACTGAGAGGAGGTCCCAGATGCCAACGAATAGAAAGTCTGGTGGCAGCACTTCTTGCGTAATCCAGTAATTGGTTACGAAACCCTATAAAATTACTGCCTTGATCTGACCAGCATTGCGTCACGCTTCCGCGTCTGGAAATGAATCGATGGAATGCACCTACGAACCCGTCGGTGGACAGTTCCATGGTTAATTCCAAATGCACGCAATGTGTGGCCGTACAGACAAACACACAGACATACGATTTGAAAGCTTTACAACCACGGTAACGATGAGGAATCACAAAGAAAGGTCCACAAAAGTCGATAGCTACACTCGAAAAAGGTTTTAGTTGATTGATTCGATGAGCGGGAAGTGAACTCATTATGGGCGGTCTATAGGGTTTAGGGTTGATTCTAAAACATTGCAAGCACTTGGATATGGTTCTTTGAATTGCCCGTCTGGCAGATAATATCCAAAATTGCTGTAAAAGCAGATTATGTAATGTTTTAAACCCAGGATGAAGATATTGTCGATGAGCGGACTCGATAAGAAGAGTAGTTAAACGATGGTCACTCGAAAGTAAGACGGGGTGTTTTGCAGAATAAGACAAAAGGTCAGATTTTTGTAATCTGCCACCGACTCTAATGATATTATTCTCATCAAGAAAAGGTGAAAGTTTTCGCAAAGGTTTCGGTATTGGTTTATCCTTAGATAACGCGGAAAAAAGCTCAGAAAAACAAGAACCTTGCACGCGTTTGATAAGAAGGTGTAACGCACTTTGCATCTCACCGGTGGTAGGAAAAACAATATTCTCAAAAATAACTTTTTGGTCCGGCGGCTTAGTGGGTTTTTGATAGGAATGCTTTTGAAAAAGGTTAACTATTCGAAGGACATAACAAATGATACGTTGAATTTTTGATATAGAGGAATATTTGATAAGAAGCTGATCTAAGAAGTTGACATCAATTATCGCATTGCAACAGACTTTTGGCTTTTCCTCCAGATTAATATCTCCGAAATCAATCGGCATTTTTGGTTTATGAAAATCGGGCCATTCGTTTTCGGGAGACCACAAAAACGACGGTGCGTTCCACCACATGTCATGTGACATGAGCTGTGAAGGGGTGGCCCCTCGTGACGCAATATCGGCTGCATTCAAAGCAGAAGGAATGTAGCGCCACGAGTTTGAGGGAATGATTTCTTGGATTCTACTGACTCGATTTCCAACAAAGGTTTGCCAGCGATTAGGAGGGGATGAAAGCCAGTGCAATACGACTTGCGAATCGCAGAAAGTAACGATATTTGTAAAAGTTATTTTTCCTTCATAGCTAGATAAAACGAAGTCAATTAATTCGCTTAAAAGAAATGCGCCTAGGAGTTCTAGCCTAGCCAAAGTTTGTGACTTTATAGGCGCGACCCTAGATTTTGCAGATATGAGAGAAACAGATATATTGTTTTCCTCTTCTACACGAAAATATACGACGCCTGCGTAGCCTCGAATTGAAGCGTCACAGAAGCCGATGATTTGACAGGTATTGGTTTTTGACAGTTTGATTTGTCGGGGTAATTGAAAATTGGAAAGAAGCGGGAATTCAGAACGAAGTTTGTTCCAAGAGTCGATGATAGAAGAATCTGGTTCTTCGTCCCAGCCTGTTTTCGATATCCACAACTGTTGCAAAATAAATTTTGCTTGTAGCAACAAGGGACAAAGAAAACCTAAGGGATCGAAGATTGTCCCTATGATAGATAAAATAGAACGTTTGGTTAGGGGTTTGTCCTTCATTCGGCATTGATAAGAAAAAATGTCGTTTTTTGGATGCCATTGAAGTCCTAAAACTTTGATAAAGTGGGGTTCCTCCTTGTCGAAAGAGAGAGGCATTTGACGATCGGACTCTGGCAATGTTGCCAATAACTCAGGACAATTGCTTGCCCATTTTTTAAGTTCAAATCCTCCCGACTTCAACAAATCATTGAGTTCTGTTTGAAGGGAGAGAGCTTCAGAAAGCGAAGGGCTAGTTCTCAAGATATCGTCGATATAGATTGACGTTTTTAGAACAATACTAGCCATAGGAAAACGTTCCTTTTCTCTCTCTTCCAGCTCATTTAAGGTACGCATGGCTAGAAAAGGTGAGCATGTCATGCCAAAAGTGACAGTAGAAAGTTCCCACACTGAAAGTGGGTCCTGTGGAGAAAACCTCCACAATATCCTTTGATAAGGACGGTGATAAGGATTGATAAGGACTTGACGGAACATCTGTTTGATGTCAGCAATGTAGGCAATAGGATTAAGATGAAACGTAAGGAGTAAAGAAGCAATATCCTTTTGAAGTTTCGGTCCAGATAACAATGTGTCATTGAGACTAATATTTTTTGGGGTGACTGCCGAACAATCCCAGACTACCCTTAATTTTGTACTTAAGCTTTCCGGCTTTAGTACGCAATGATGTGCTAAAAAACACGACACGTCGACCTTTGGTTGACTAGATAAAACTAAACTCATATGATTAGAATCGATATAGTCTTGCATGAAACTTGAATAGGCAGTGTACAGATCAGGATTTTTGATTAATCTATTTTCTAGAAGTAAAAATCTACGATAAGCTTGCGGATAAGTATTTCCTAGGTCAGGGTTTATTTTGTCTTTAAACGGAAGATCTACCATGAATCTACCGCTCGGTTGCCGTACTACACTAGCAGTAAAAATTGATTCTGCCTGTTTTTCTTCCTTTGATAAGATTTGTTTTTTAGGCAAATGTTCGATTTCCCAAAACCTAGGGAGAATGACCTCTAAAGGAGGTGAATGACTCGTTAAAAAACAACTGGTTCGTTCCGTAAGACTACCTACTTCGTCAACCTTTCCCATGACGACCCAGCCAAAGATAGTTTCAAGGGCTGAAGGCTGCCCTACCTGTCCAAGAACCCTGCCCTCCTTGAATATCTGTGCGAATAGCTCGCAACCAATAACCAGGTCCACAGGTCTAGATTTGAAATAAGATGGGTCGGCAAGTTTAAGGTTTTGCAAGTGTTTCCACTGATTATCGTTCAAAGAGAATGTAGGCATATTGGAACATAGTTGTGGAACAACAATTGCTTCGAAATTAAGTAAAGGAATGACTTGTCCTTGTGGCTTAATGTGACATTGAACGAGCCCTTTTGAAGTGAAAGAAGACATCTGATTTAATCCGAATATTTCAGTGGTGTAACTTCGCCTAGAAAGATTAAGACGCTGAATACACTTTTCACTGATGAATCCTGTCTGTGATCCAGAATCAAGCAGTGACCTTACAGGTTGAAAATTTCCGCAACCGTCCATAACATCTATTATGGCGGTGCATAAAAGAAAGGTACCTGAAGGTCCTGAGGCATTTAATGACACATGAAGATTATTGACAGGTGGTGTGTGAATGACAGGACTAGTATCTTGGCTTCCAGACTCTTGATTAGTTTCTAAGATATGAGTTAAAGTGTGGTGCCTTTTACTATTGCAAGTCCTGCATGAATATTTTGATTTGCACGTATCTACATTATGCAAGGGATGAAAACACGCTAGACATAATTTTTTCTGTTTGACGAAAGATAGGCGATCGATAGGTGAGAGATCAAGAAATGTTTGACATTTCGAAAGCACGTGACCTTGATTACACCGGAAACATTTTATTCCCGTACTCGAATTAGTTGAGGTGCCAGCCAGTCCTATAAAAGGCGAATTGGTTGATTTATAGGTAGGCTTTTGCCCAAACTGATTTGGCATAGAATTTGAATTTTGATAGGTAGGCTTTTGCCCAGACTGATTTTGCATAAAATTTGATTTTTGATATATAGGCACCTTTTTGGGTGCTGTTGATTGAGGAAGTGATTCCAAAACTTTACATCTTTTTTCTAGAAATTGAAAAAGTGACTGAAAAGTGGGAATTTCGGTGTTAGTATTGGCGTGACTCATTTCGAAATTTGAACGCGTTGGAATGTCCAATTTTTCTAATAAAATGAAAAAAATAATAAAGTCCCAACTGTCAACGTCAAAGCTAAGTGATTTTAAAATTTCTAGGGATTCAGAAAAGGTGTCAATTAAATTACGCAATTCTTTAGCTGACTCGTTTTTTAAGGTGGAGTTCATAATTGAGCTTAAAGCATCATTTGCGAGATCTCGCTTGTTTTGATATCTATTGACTAATTTGTCATAAGCAATTTTATAATTTTGATCAGATAAGCTAATCCCTGATATCAATTTTAAAGGCTCATCCTCGAGATATGAAAATAAATATTGAAGTTTTCGAACGTTACTTAGACTTTGATTTTGATCTATAATGTTATTAAAAAGATCGAAAAAGCTTGGCCATAATTTTTTATCACCTCGAAATATGGGAATACCTAACTCTTTGAGTTTTGGAGTTTCGTTTTGTCGAACATATGATCCCGAAAAGGATGGGGCCTCAACCGGAAATATTTTAGAGTAAACCCCCTTACACGCATAAAAATATTTACGAGCTTCTGAAAGGATCGCATCCTGCGTTTTAAATTCCTCATCGTCCGAGTCGTCTAGCAACATAATGACGTCATTATGCGCCAGCATGCATTTATCGAAGGTTTCATCCAAATCGGCATACCTCACTTGAAACTCGTTTCTCGCTCTTTCATCTTTTTCCGCAGTCTGCGACAACACATAACACTCGGTGATCGCAGATAAAAAACCCTTGCGTTTTTGTACGGCTTTTTTGACAGACATGATTTTACCTTTGAAATGACGAAATTGTCGGTAAATATACAATTAACGCTAAATTAATGCTTCTGAAATAGAAAAATGACGAATTGTCGAAAATATGCACTAATTTATCGCAATTGATGAAAATTGTTTTAAATATCGAAATGATATGGTACACCACTGAACTTTTGTTTTGTTTGTTTTGTTTTGTTTTGATCCCTTCGCTTTGTTTACTGAATCATGCACTGAGCATGCGAAAGACACGTGCAGTCGTCGGTGCAGACGACTTTCTCTGGTTGCAAATACGCTGCGATTCAAGGTCGCCTTATTTGGCTGCAAATAATTATTAATACCGTCGTATGGATTTATTATTTAAAATAATTCGGTCGAAGGAACACTTTATGTTAGCCCGCGGATAGAAAACGCTAAATGCAATGAACTGATGATATCGCGAGCAAACATAAATGTATTGATATGAAATTACGAAATAATCAGACGTCCATAGGTAAAATTGTTGGAACCACACAACGGTAATCAGATAAGTGCACTCACCTCCTTTGCAGCCAAATTCTCCTCGTTCCAAGGGGCCCCCGAATGGATCTAATGATGTCACCACGTAGCTGAAGGGTTGAAGTTTCTAGTTCTATGCTTCAGTACACAAAAATCGAGCACTTTCAGGTGTAGATATTTGAAATAGTTGGAGAACGAAATTAACACGCCTTTTTCTCTAGGCGATTGACAAGGATCTCTCTGGTTGTTGGTGCGCATGTCCAAATACGCGGAATGCGCTTTGTCCTTCATACAGTTGTGTGTTTTTAAAAATATATATAAACAACCGCGAAATTTAGCGGGAGCTAACACGGTCCATAATTTTTTCAGTTCCTGAGATTTTTTAACTTGTAGGCTTTGTATCCATGTCTTACTAGAATGTTTCGAATGGCTCTGGAGCAGTGGCTGAACTTCAACAAGGAGGGAGTAAGCACTTCTTACCTTCTTCACGCTTCGCAGATTTAGAAGAAAAGACAATCTCGATCAAGTAACGCGACCTCGTTGAATCTCCCCTGATATCCCTAGTCAGCTCTTGTCTACCTACCTATAGTATATCCTCTGGTGTTCCCCCTATTCTTTAACTTTTAATTCACGGACCGTCGCGATTTGCTGATATCACACCTACTAAATTAGTTTTTCTCTTCATGAATTTAGAGTTTTCATGATCAGTTCAGAGTTTAAAAAAATACATATTTTAATAAAAAACAGTGGCGCACCATTATTTTTTTTCTTCAAAAAACCGAGGACAATTCCTCCACGAACGCCACTAGTTGAAATAGACACCCTGTTATACATCATATAATGCCTCTTGCGCATAAATAAAAAGTTTGTACGGAATTCACAAAAATATCTAAAGAAGTATCAGAGATATTAATAAAAAAGATGATTTGTTAAAATTCTTGAACATCCTGTATCTCAAAAGTTAAGACATTTTAGAGCAGTGGCTCCCAAACTATTTTCTATGGCGCCCCCTTTTTGAAATCTTGAATTGGTCACGCCCCCCTTTCTCTGAATAAAGAAAAAAACTGTATTTTAACTACAAAAAAAGATTTATTTAAAAAAAACTAACATTTTGATTTACTCTAGTTCTAATCTAGTGCGAAGGGTGCTGCTGTGTGACGTGACGTCTGTCCGTGTGTGTGTGTGTCTGTCCGGCCTACGGTAGCTCCGGAATCGCTAAACCGATTTTCATGAAAAAATAGTGTGTGACACTGTAACGATCTGAAAGGAGTTTGGTTGAAATCCATTAATGCTAATGAATAATCTTTGACAGTTAAAAAATTGGTAACTTTTTAACAGAACATTGCATCAATATACGATTTTCGGAATGTTGTAGAACTCATTTTTCTCAACAATTCGTGATATACCAAAAACTTCGTAAGAGCTTTCGTTTCGGAGATATTTATAAAAACTGTTTTCAATACTGGATTGTGCCAATGAGCTAGGAAGGTGTCAGATCCGTCATGGATCCATTTATTTTTGTAAATAAGCACAAATAAAATTTAATATTTGTAATAACCAAAATTTATTAAAAAATGCATATTTTCTTTTTAATTACTTCAATTTTGAATGCCGCTAAATTGATATGTTTAGTTCCATTGAAAATAAATCAGTGAGTGCCCAAACTATGTTTACACAAAAATTTTTATTATAATTGGAAAAATAGTTTAAAAATTTTACTACCCTAAATATTCCAAGATCCTTGACATCGGTGTATAAAAAGCTCAATAGAGAGCATTAAGAATATTTCCGGCAAAAGGCAATATCTAAGAAAAACATTTCGTCGCCCTAGTGCTGAACTGTCCTAACTCAAATAAACATAAACTCGAGCTAGCACGCTTTTAAAAATGCTATTTTATGGAAAAATTCATGTTTTTGTGTCTAAAATTCTAAATAAAAGACAAAACACATTCACCAGTATTTTTAATAGACCGGGTTTAAGTATCAAGTCTATAGACTTGATACCGACCGGTTTAAGTGTATTTACCTGCAAAGATTCGGTTCACCCTAATATGCAATATGATGCATGCATTTCTCAGTGAGTTTCATATCATATAAATTCAAATTAACTTTAGAAATAAAGAAAAACCACATAAAAATTTTGTAACGAAATGTCATTTTTTGGAAATTTAGTCCGTGTAGTCATAGGATTCCTGTTAAAAATAGTCTCAAATTGTAGTACCACCCCTGAGGGGTGGTTTAAAGTTCGAAAAACAGTAGAAATAATCCATGATTGACAAAAAAAACGTATATACAAAAATATTTAAAGCCAAATAATACATAAATAACTTAAAACTAATCTGTAGATGCATTACCGTAATAAATACGCATCAATATTTAAATACTGTAAAAAGCATAAGATATATTAGAATCCGTTTTCAATTACACAACCACCAAAACAATCGAACATCAGTTTAATCGTCGCTAACTTGTCTAAAAAAGTAACATGTAAAATATAGCGGACAGCTGACACTGACTTACACCGTTTTTATTCGACATTTCCTAGTGACGTTTGGAGGTTTAAATATGGCTACCATTTTTAAAACCAAAATATGTTATTCTTTTTATTTATCTATAAGCTTTGTGTGGAAATAATATCTTTTTTACAACGAAAAAAGATTACCCATATCGCAAGGTATTTATGAACAATTTATATAAATATTAAAAACTATTGCATTCACGGGAAAAATTAGTTAAACCTTCAACCAAAATGTAGACTTTTAAACCTAGGATTGTAGCACTTAGCACTGTAGACCCTTTAGTAAATACTGGTGATTATGTTTTATCTTCTGTTTACAGTTTTATAAAACAAAAACATGATATTATTAATGATTTTTTTTTAAAGCGTAGTAGTTCTAGTTTTGTTAATGTGGATTAAGACAGTTCACTACTAGGGCGACGATTTTAGGGAAGTTAACTACTTAGCTATTATACTAATTATTAGTTAAACATAAACCAAACATAAAAAATATGCAACTATTGAAATCATCAACGTATCAATGTAAAACTATAACTAAACTGATTGTTTAATAATTAAACGGGAGGCAGGACAGTATATGGCTGATCACATATTAAGCACTGACGCTTTAGCTTAGAAGGCATTGTTGCCGGATTGCTAATATTTTGTTATTTTTTTTTACATTTGTCAAATATGACCTTTTGTCATTTTAAGGACTCCCGCGCCCCCCTAATATTGGTCTGCGCCCCCCAGTTTGGGACCCACAGTTTTAGAGTAAGCATACTCTAAGCTTTTTACACATGTTCATATAAAGTTTTTTTGCTGTAAATTGACCCAAGCATTACCTCCTTACATATTAGCATTATATTTAATAACACCCTATATTACAGACACTAAACCTTCTTTTTGTTTAAAATTTGAATTATAGATGCGGTAGAACAGGCAGGGCAGGCAACAAGGGTTTCGCTTACACCTTTATCACTCCAGAACAAGCCAGATATTCCGGAGACATCATCAGAGCTTTTGAGCTAGCATCTGTTGAGGTTCCGGAGCCTTTGAGGCAGTTGTGGGAGGAGTATAAGCAGAAACAAGAGGCTGAAGGTACAAATACAAAAATATAGTATAATTTTTGAAATTTTGAATTGAAATTTATATGTCAAATAACTTCAAAACGTGGGTCGTTTACTTGAGTTACTTGGGTTTTAAGTTGACATTTTTAATTTTTTTTTATTTCTTACAAACACTGATTCTTGGACCAATTTACTGGCTTTGAACAATATAATAGTGATTTGCTATAAATGCACTAGCAAAAAGTTTTTGTGGTTCAAACTATTTTCTATACCGTAATTTTGTTTTTACTTTTGTTTTTAAACTTATTTTGGGTTTTTAATTTTCTCAAATTAATGTGCAATTGTAACATTTCCATGTTTACTCTAGTCGCAGTACAAATTGGACTTTAGAGGAGATTGAAAGCTCTTAACTTTAGAATTAGAATTTAACTTATTGGACATCTGTCTCAATTATAAACATAAGATACCAGCTTCAACATGAGAAACAGAACAATTTTGTAAAATTCATAAATTTTTCATTTCTGCGTCGATTTTTATTAAAACATATTTTATTTTGTTGAAATCATAGTAATAGATCCCTCAACATCGTGTTTTTTTACGTGTAGTGTGACTCTCTCAATTCTAAAAAAAATCAATTATATCAAGAATGTCCTCTTCTTGTATTTGGTCAAGTTTGACAGGTATCCAATAAGTGAAATTCGAATTCCTAAGGTAAGGACTTTTACACCAGTGCTACAATCAGATTTTGGTTGCAGTTAACTTATTTTTCCCGAAAGACAACATTTCCACACAAAGGTTAGAAATAAATAAAAAGAATATTCTTGGTTTAAAAATGGTATGTAATGTGTAATTGAAAACAGATTCTAATATATTCTGTGCTTTTTGCAATATTTAAATATTGATACGTATTTAATACTCTAATGCATCTACATTATCGTTTTAAGCTATTTATGTATTATTTAGCGTGGAAAATTTTTGTATATACGTTTTTCTATTAATCATGGATTATTTCTATTGTTTTTCGAACTTTAAACCACCCCGAAGGGGTAGTACTACAATTTGAGACTATTTTTAACGGGAATTCTACGACTGCACGGACTAAATTTCCAAATTCTAAAGTTCATTTGAATTTTTATGAAATTAAACTCACTGTGCGATTTGGATTACTAACACCCGGTTCCCACCTACGACTTTCTTGTGGGTACCCCCTCACGTGTCACATGATCTCAATATGAAATGTTATGACAGTCATTTGATGCGTGCGCGGGCGCGCACGAGAAAGTCGTAGGTGGGAACCGGGTTTAACATTTAAATTGAGTCCTTACTTATTCTTATATTACTTCGTAGGTAAAAAAGTTCATACTGGGGGCGGATTTAGCGGAAAAGGTTTCAAGTTTGACGAAAATGAAGCGGCTGCAGTAAATGAACGCAAGAAATTCCAAAAAGTCGCCTTAGGACTGCAGGATAGTGACGATGAGGTAACTTTTGAAAACCGTATTTTCAATTGAGACTAAATATCATAATTAACTACAGAGTTCATTCTGGACGGTAAAATACATTTAATTCCTGAAAATTTTAGGAAATTATTTTTACTAGCTACTTTGAGATAAAAAAAGGTTTTAATTTAACGGGAATATATACCTAAAAAAATTTAACATCAATTTGAAAAAAAAATATATTTTTTAATGTCAAAATGTTTATGTAAAAGGAGAAAGAAGTCTTTTGTTGTTTTAGTCGTAAAAGTTTTTTGTTTTGTGCTGTATTTTATAATGATTTTATTATTCGATTAGAATAATTTTTTGTGTATTTTTAGGATTTGGAACAAGACATTGACCAACAGATCGAAAGTATGTTTGCTACAAAGCGAATTGTTAAAGAAATCAAGGCTCCTATAGGTAAGACAGTAAAGAAGACGTAGCGTTTTTAGAAAACGTTAGGAATTTAAGAGTTAAACTAAAACCATGGTTGGCACAATAAGTTAAGTGACACCTTGCTGAAAAGTTTTTTAATTATTCCATAGTGTTAACAATATTTTTTTTAAAATAATTTTAATTCAATTAGATAATTTTACTCTGTTGAGAAATCATATGGCAACCTTCTAATTTATCAATTTTTTTTCTTTCTACCTACATACGGGAAGAATAAAGGGATTTATTACGGATCTGATACCTTCCTAGCCATATATCTCACAAACGAAAGTTTTCACAAAGTTTTTGGTTATAACATTAATTATTGAGAAAAATGTGTCTACTATATTCCGACCCACATATGGTATGATGCTCAGTTAAGAGGTTAAAATTTTTTCAAATGTTTAACTGACATTAGCATTAATGGGTTTTGATCAAAATCTAATCAGCTCGTTACAGTGTCGAACACTAGTTTTCATGAAAATCTCATTAAAATTGGTCCAGCGGTTTCGGAGCTATCGTGGGCCAGACAGACGTACACACCTACGCACGCACACTTTGCGTGTAACTAAAATTGGTAGAAATAAATTTTCTTACCAAATATCAGTCGAAATCAAATTAAACCTAGAAATTTTCTCCCGTCGAATATTTTAAGAAAATTATTTAAACTTCTAGTGAGGTTTCTAGTGAATTTTTAACTCACGCATTGCTTATCACTCAACAAGTATAGAATTAATAGCTGGGTATTTACAAATTACAGCGGATATTACAAGATCTTATGACATTATAAACAGCAGAAACTTCAAATCTCAAGTTGTATTTTGTTATAAATTAATTTGGGTAAGATTTGGGTATATGATAGAATAGGAAATTAACGTAAATCTAATTAGAAGTATACACAAAACACGTAAAAATAATCAAAAAAAGTGCCCAGAAACAGGTTTTTTTTAAATAAAGAAATATTCAAACTAAATACCTACCGGATTATTTTTATTCAAGCCTATTATCTAATTTCACTCATTCTTCTAAATTATTAACAATAAACTTGTAAAACTTATGGCTAATTTTAGACACTTGACCAATATTTTCCATATTTATTTTTATTGATTATTATTGAAGATTTAACTTTTTTTAGGTATCGTCAACAACCAAGCCAATGCCGCCCCAGCTTCGGTCGACAAGCTTGAATTAGCTAAAAAGCTGGCCAGCAAAATCACTTTGGGCAAAGCTATTAATAACTCCGATGGCAAATTCGCTACTCAGCAAGCTGCCGAAACCATACTTAAAGGTAAATATTCATTTCTTTAACACCTCAACTGCCGATACTATATTTAGGGCCTTTCCGAATAACCGCATTTTTTTTGTGTAAATTTGTAAAAAATCTATTTTTTAGGGATGTGTGCACTATTATAATTTTTTTTGGTTAGTTCTTATACCTGAGACTATTATGACTCAATGGTTGAGTCACCGGCCTCTGATGACGATTTTCTCAATAAGAGGCCGATTACTCAACATTTGAGTCAGACCTAAGAATTACCTATGACTCACATGTCAAGCCATCGGTCTTTGTGTTAAATTTGTTTTGAATCCTTATCTAAGTTTTTGGTAGTTCTTAACGGGTTATAATATCTGTTTTTTTAATAAAACGCCTTTTTTTATAATGCCAATGTTTCGTAAAATGTATTTGTTGTTTTAAGTCTTTAGAAATTACAAAAAGCGTACGCTAAGGCCTAACTATTTGATTTTGTGGATTTAAAATTGGCATATACAGGATGTCCCAAATAAAAGCAACTACATGGGGATTTCGGAAACGGTAAGAGATACGAGTTTGTTTAAATGAGAAAAAAGTTGCGCTATTCTAAGCTCAATCAGATGCCGTATTAAAATTAAAAAATATCTTCAGGGGTTTTTAAAATATCGATCAAAAACTAAAAATTGTGTTTTTTGAAAAATTGAAATAACGCCGCGATCTTGCAAACAAATTTAATGTAAAGGGCTATTTCATGCAAGTTCAACAAGAGCTTGGCGGGAACGGTTTGCTAATCGCGAAATCGCGTCCTTTTTTGACAACAAAATTAAAATTATTAATTGGATGTATACTTTGTTGTCAAAATAAATAATATTTAATTTGATTTGATTTGAAATTTGGTAGTTTTGTATAAGCTACTACGGACAATTGAATGACGTTAATAATTTTTTTATAGGCCTTCTAGTTTTTTAGAAACTATAGCCCACTTTGTTATTTCTTATGACCGCCATATTGGATTAAGAAGTAATTTAGAAACTTTAAAACTCTAACAGATAAATCAAATAAATGACAATGTTTTAACAGATAGTTACGTAGGTATAGCGAACCAAGTGAAAAACAGTTTTTTAAATAAATTCACATTTTCCGTCATTCAAAGATAGGCTTATTATACATGGTTGAAAAGCTCTGTTAATGCTCTATTTATTGACGTATAAATTCAATATGGCGGTCATAAGAAATAACAAAGTTGGCTATGGTTTCAATAAAATTAGAAGGCCTAGAAAAAATTTGTTAACGTCATTCGATTGACCGTAGTTGCTTATACAAAACTACCAAATTTCATTAAATTTGTTCGCAAGATGGCGGCGATATTTAAAATTTTCAAAAAACACAATTTTTAGTTTTTGCTCGATATTTTAGTAATTCCTGTAGATATTCGCAACTTTTTTCTTATTTAAACAAACTCTTATTTCTTACCGTTTCCGAAATCCCCATGTAGTTGCTTTTATCTGGGACACCCTGTATAATATAGAAACACAACCTCATAACGTCCTTTCCGAAGGACGCCAATAAACTATACATTACCATACCTTCCAGGTAACGCAGATGACTCCACCCAATGTAGTGTTTATTAAAAAATTCTTAAATTTTTTACAAATACATTTCTAGCCAACTACCGGACACAGTGTGCCTGAATGAAGTATAGGTTACATAAAAATGGTTCCAAAAACTAACTGCACATTTTGAATATGGACTCTTTCCTAACTTCAGAGCGATATTCATATATATCCTAGCTAATCCTCTTTATCAATTTTTTGCCATTTTTCTAGTTAGTCTAGGCGCGGGCTCCTGTCACGTGTGACCTAATATGTGTACTCAGTTTGACTGCGGGGCATTGTTAAGCACCCATAGCAGTATAAAAAAAGTTTGGTCACGTGGTCGAACTCATGGTCGTTTGGCCGCCATCTTTGAAAATGGCCGCCAATTAAAAGATTTTTTGTTTAAGCGTATCTACCTACCCAGTCAGGCAAACAAATTTTATCACAACACATTTTTTGATAAATTACGTAGTTTTTGAGATATTCCAAGATTATTAGTATTTCCGCTCGTAAACTAGTTAAAATAATACCCATGCTTATATTATTGTAGCTACAATATTATTGATATTATTATACGAAATTTTAAAAAACGTCGAAATTGCCACTTACTCACTCACTCACTTACTCATGTATAGATCATCAATATTCTACTGTACTTCCAGACATGCTACAAAGCTGAAATTTGGCAGACTGATAGAAATTATGACCAAACCCCTGGAAAAAATCAAAAAACCCCAAAATTTTAATTTACTCCCCTCCCCTATACATTCAAAGTTATGTAAAAGTAGCATCGCCCACTTCCAGAAATGCTAGAGAGTTGATCTTTGGCAGACTGATAGGAACTATGATAAAACTATAGGAAAAAATCAAAAAACCTCAAAATTTTAATTTACTCCCCTCCCCTATACATTTAAAGTTATGTAAAAGTAGCATTGCCCACTTCCTGAAATGCTAGAGGGATGGGCTTTGGCAGACTGAGAGGAACTATGATAAAACTATAGGAAAAAAATCTAATTTACTTCCCTCCCCTATAAATGTAAAGTTAAGTAAAAGTAACATTGCCTACTTCCAGACATGCTAGAGAGCTGAGCTTTAGAAGACCGGTAGTAACTATGATAAAGTTATAGAAAAAAAACACCCCAAAATTCTAATTTACTTCCTTCCCCTATAAATGTAAAGTTATATAAAAGTAACACTGCCCACTTCCAGAAACGCTAGAGAGCTAAACTTTTTAAGACTGACAGACAATATGATAAAACTATATGAAAAAATTTAAAAACACCAACATTTTAATTTACTTCCCTCTCCTATAAATGTAAATTTATATAAAACTAACATTGCCCACTTCCAGAAACGCTAGAGAGCTGAGCATTGGAATGCTGATAGAAATTATGATAAAACCATGGGAAAAAATTTAAAAACTCCAATATTTTCATTTACTCTCCTCCCCTATAAATGTAAAGTTATGTAAAAGTAACATTACCCACTTCCAAAAACGCTAGAGAGCTGAGCATTGGAAGACTGATAGGAACTATGATAAAACTATAGGAGAAAATTTAAAAACACGACAATTTTAATTTATTTCCCTCCCCTATACATGTAAAGTTATGTAAAAGTGACATTGTGCACTTTCAGAAACGCTAGAGAGCTGAGCTTTGAAAGGCTGATAGGAACTGCGATAAAACCATGGAAAAAAATTAAAAAACCTCAAAAATTTAAGTAAGGCATTGGAAAAGTTTTGAACAATATTCCGCATATTTTACTACTTTAAAAATTAAGTATTATCCAATTCCTTTAAAAAAGAAGTGAAATCATAACAAAAACATTTCATATAAAAAAAAGCCAAGTACGCGAAAATGGCATTCCGTAAAAAGAATTGAGATAAAAGTAAAGCCAAGTTCTCCAATACAAATTTCAAAATGAAAGGTTCATACTAGTTTGGAAATATTTTTCTAAACTTGGCTATTACAGCCAAATTTCTTTATGTTCAATTTAGCACTGTATTTTAGCACTGTATTTTTCAGTGGGATGCTCGACTCCTCTGAGGTAAATGCACGTTCTGAGCAAAAACGACAACAGTCCGCACCTAATCTATTGATATATGCAATAACCGAATTTTTAAGTCTGTGCAAAAATAACACTAGTCTGGATTTCCAGGTAGTTTTTTCCCTCTCCTGTAAAATTAGAGAAATGTGACTCGTATTGTTTTTGAAATGACCGATTCATATGTATTTCAGCCCCTTATCAGTTTGGAAATGTTTTTTTAAACTTGGCCTTTACGAATGCAAATTGACTAACTTGGCTTTACTTTTATCTCAATTCTTTTTACGGAATGCCATTTTCGGATGCGTGGCTTTTTTTTACATGAAATGTTTTTGTTATGATAGATATATTAAAATAAAACAATAAACATTTTAAGTTAAGCGCTAGTGCGCAATCCCGGGTAATTCTCGCCGCGCTCCCGACCTTGGCGATTAAGCCGTACCCCTGGGTGATCACCTTTTTTTATTTTTAAACGCAGGTGTATGACGTCATCGTTTGAACCGTATTAATTTTCGAAAGCCTAACCTTTACCCTACGGTGACAATATTTAAATGCACTCCTGCGTAGCGTCACTTTTTTTACAATTATTTAAGATTTTAGTCTAGATTAGAGTCCCTGTATGTTGACATATTTGGATATATTATATCCAAGTATGTCAACATACAGGGACTCTAGTCTAGATTACAATGAATTTAAAAAAAATCATCTGTCACTGACTGATGATGTCATACAACCGGTCACTTTAAGTAAATGTGACGTCATATTGAGTGCCAATTATTAGTGATCTCGAGAAAAAACGTTTTGGGATAGCAGTTGATTTTACGCGGCTTTTATAAATCTGGGAAAAAAGCCATTTATATAAGGACTTTTCAAAACTCTTTATGATTTCAAAAGAATTTTTCTAAGTTTTAGGTTTGTTATGTCTTCTAAAAGAACTTATTTTATGAATATTTTTTTTTCTTAGGCGGTACTGGCTCACTAAGTATCACAGCTAAGACGGTAGCTGAACAACTAGCAGCCAAACTGAACAACAAGCTAAACTATCAACCAAAGGAAGACGAAGAAAAACCCGAGGAGGAAGCCGACCAGATCTTTAAAAAGTACGAAGAAGAGTTGGAGATCAACGATTTTCCTCAGCAGGCTAGATGGAGAGTTACATCAAAGGTAAGGTTGAACTTCATGACATTTGTTTCGTAGCTGTCAAACTTTGGTAGCTAAAAATAACCAATATTAAAAAATTTATATATAGACTATCCTTTGAACAATTGTTGTGAAATTGTCAGGACTTTTTACATCTCTTTCGAATGGTACTTGCCATTTTTGCCTAAAATTTATCCACTTATTCTCTGCCAGTTGGTAAAGGATCAGATTTATATATAATTTTAGGAAGTTGCTTTACTTTTGGCCGATACTGTCTTTGAGTATCTTTAAGTAGTTTTTCGTATTAAAACTGATCAAACGTTTTTCTGAAATTAATAAAATAGACAGACACGTATTGGTTCATGTCTAAACATCTTTTAGTTACAACGTTTACACTAATCTAAACCTCTCTTGTGTCCATGTAATTTCTACAACCATGCGATTTTATTACCATTGAAAACATGGTTAAAATAGTTGGGCACTGGTAGGCAGCCCGCCAGGAGGCCTAACCAAATCTATTATACTTTGATTGTATCAGGGCCTTATAACATATTTACCTGTCTAAACCGCGATATTCTCTGCACGGCATTGTCGACAAGGTGGATACTGTCAGTTTTTGGTATTTTTGTTATGTTTTTGTTGAAAGGGAAAGAATATCTCGGACTTTTCCTACTCTAATGGAAAAAAGTAATGTTTAAGACGCTGAACAGTTTTCGACACTTAGATTTCTTATGTGATCTGTTCTAGATATTCTCATTAATCTTCTTATTGCATTCATTTCGACCCTTTCCATTCGTTTTGTATTTTTTGTTATGCGACAAATCTCTATTCCATAAAACAGCGTGCTTTTCACCATTGTTTCATATATGTTAAATTTTACATTATTTTTTACCCAAAGACAGTACGGCGAAAGGAAGGGTAATGTTTTTCGATTGTTGTATGTATGTAAGTTAATATGTATGTTTGTGTCATACTAGAGGCTAAACGGCTGAACCGATTTTGACAAAAAAGGTGTCGTTGGATTGCTACTGATCGCGAAGGTGCTATAGGCTTAATTTTTTTAAACAGAAATCAACATGGCGCTCGTCAGTCGCCATTTTGTTACATGATGTAGGCTTTAGGGCATACAAATTACATAATTTTCAGACGATTTTAATGAAATTCCTTTCATCACCAAATGTAAGTAATTACAGCCAGTAAAGTAATTACAGCAAATGTTTCCTAATTTGCTGTAATGGCTCTGGAACGAAATAGCGATGTACAAAATGGCGACGTTCAAAATAGAGAGTAATGAAATAGCGACTATCAAAATAGCGATGAAATGAAAGAGCGACTATCAAAATAGCGATGTATCAAAATAGCGTTTGTAACAAAACAGCGACATATCAAAATAGCGATGGAACAAAATAGCGACAATCAAAATAGCGATATATCAAAATAGCGACAACCAAAATAGCGACAATCAAAATAGCGATGTATCAAAATAGCGATGTATCAAAATAGCGATGTATCAAAATAGCGATGTATCAAAATAGCGATGTATGAAAATGGCGATATATCAAAATACCGAATCAAACCAAACCGAATCGAATCAAATCAATTCAAACCGAAAAAAACCGAAATGCGATATTATATCCTATTTTGACTATACCAGCTTATTTAAAAAAAAACTTTCCTGATTCTTTTCCGAGATCCTAGAGGGTGTGAATCCGAACCGATCTGAACCGAATTCGGTTCGGTTCGGATTCATACTATCTAGGATTCCGGAAAAGAAGTTTGGAGAGTTTTTTTTGAAAAAATATGCTGGTTCGGTTCGGTTCGGTTCAGTTTGAGTCGGTTCGGTTCGGTTCGGATTCACACCCTTTAGGATCCCGGGAAAGAAGTCAGGAAAGTTTCTTTTTGAAAACATTTCTTAGAAAGAAACCCTTTAGTCGAGCTATATGCCAAAACGGAACCGAAATATCGCTATTTTGAAAGTCGCTATTTTGTTACATCGCTGTTTTGATAGTCGCTATTTTGTTACATCGCTATTTTGATAGTCGCTATTTTGTTACATCGCTATTTTGATAGTCGCTATTTTGTTACATCGCTTTTTTGTTACATCGCTATTTCGTTACAATCGCTATTTTGTTACATCGCTATTTTGATAGTCGCCTTTTCATTACATCGCTATTTTGATTGTCGCTATTTCGATACCGCTATTTTAATAGTCGCTATTTTGTACATCGCTATTTTGTACATCGCTATTTCGTTCTAGAGCCTGCTGTAATTACTTTGTAGTCCTCACTGCTCCAACCCATCTCCTCTCCTGTCGTTCCTTCCCCCCAACCCTCTTCAAAAACCATATGCGCATAATTTTATCAAATATAAGGCGATTTTAAAAATTGTTTCTGCACACGCTTTAAGAAATTTTTTCAACCTTATTTTACTAGTTCCCCCTTTTCTCTCTCCTTCCGCCCTCCTTATTAGAAATAGTTGTAGCTATAACTTTCACAAATATAGAGCGACTTCAAACATTCTTTCTGCACACGCTTTAAGATTTTTTTCAACACCATTTTACTAGTTCCCCCCTTCCACTCCCACCCCCCACATTCACTCAAATAAAAGAAAAATAAAATAAAAACAAAAAAAATTAAAGGTAACACTGTTCGCGTTCGTAGAAAATCTACACGTACTTTCCGAGTAATGCATAGTGCTTTCTATAAGGCTGAATAAGAATTGAACCTAAAAGTTAGCAATAAAAAATAATGTATAAAAAAAAAAACACCCAACTGTTAAATCTACTTTTAACTACTAGTCAAAGTTGGGTACAAAATTACCCAATAACCTGATTCATGAAAATACAAAACTATATAATTTCGTACATTATAGATATACCTATCAATTTTGTACCCAACTGGGACTAACTAAAATTTATTTAAAATTAGCTCACACATATACTATACTATATAGTAGTGTGAGCTATGGTGATCCTAATTTTTTCGAGAAAAAAAAAGTTGCTCCGATTCCAAAAAATTTTATATATCTTTGCGTTTCAGATGATTTTGAAACTTTTTTGTCGCGCCGTCTGTCTGTCTGTCTGTCTGTCTGTATGTCTGTCTGTATGTCTGTCTGTAACGACCAACGCGCATAACTCAAAAACCGCTTGCCCGATTTCAATGAAATTTGGTACCTAGCCTGGGTCTTGGGTCGAGATCGTCCCATTTAAAAATGAACAAAATCCACCAAACACAAGCCAAATAAAAGGGTGGGGGTAGATTAAAAAAATTAGAGTTTATGTGAAAATATGGCGTGTGTGATATCAAACGAAGGGTAATTAAGTGTGGAGTTAAACAAAATAAATTTTAGTAAAAAAAAGGGTGGGGGTAGATTTCATAAATTAGAGTTTACGTGAATATATGGCGTGTTTGATATCAAACGAAGGGTAATTGAGTCTGGAGTTAAACAAAATACATTTTTATTTTTGTTTTTTTAAGGGGGGGGGGGAAGATTTCAGAAATTTGAGTTTAAGTCAAAACATTGCTTGTGTGGTATCAAACGAGAGGTAATTTAGTCTGGAGTTGAATAACATATATTACAGTTTTTAGTTATATTAGCTCACACGTACACTATAACTATATTACCTAGTGTGAGCTTAGGGGCCCATATATTGGCAGAGTATTTTTTTAAATTGCTTCGTAGCTGTCAAACTTGGTTGTTATCACGTAGACAGCTAAAAATAACCAATATTTCAAGATTTTTGCTAATATTAATAATGTTTACCGATTAAAAAAATGTACAGTTCTTTATCGCTTCTGTGTTTGTCTGATTGATATTAGTTTGCTCTAACACTGTCCTTAATTTTTCTATTGGAACGGTATCATATGCTTCTTGTAGGTCCACAAAGGTAACATGAGTCTCAATATTTCTGGCACTCCTTTTCTCAATTACTTGTTTAAGACAAAAAACATTATCACTACAAGATCTGCCTGTACGAAACCCACTTTGTCTTCTTGGTCATGAAAATCATTCCCTATTAGATCTCTAAGAATCCTACCGTACAATCTACTTAGAGTACTTGTTACTGAAATTCCTCTGTAATTGTTGCAATCCGGCTTGTTTCCTTTAGCCTAAATTACTCTGCTTAATAAAATAAAACTAGACAGATACAAAATGACGGAAATTGCTTAAGATATCTAGTTTGATACTACATATTTTTTACCTTGAAATTGTACCCTAATCGTAGATAACTAAATTTAAATGTTTGATCGAATTTGTCAATTTCTCAAAAAATTTTATATAAATTGTTTTTAGTTAGTAAAAGTATCTCTAAGGATAATTTATTTTGGTATTACTTCGATCTTTTACTTTAACGCTCTGTATAAAAAATAACAGTCCCTTAGAGACTACGCAGTGAATAAAATATTTTCTAGGTATCTGACATATGTTTAAAAATACATCAATTTTGAAGACAATAATGGAACGCCACTGTTTTTTACATTAAAATTATTGAAATTGTCATTCTTTGCAAAGCAAATGTCGTTTATTGTTTTTTTACTTAATGTACGGTTTTCGTATAAAAAATATTAATTTCAAATTGTGAAAGGCTTTCGCGGCCATCGTCCAATGGTGGGTGTGCTTTCGGGCTGTTCGGCCGTCGTCGTTGGAAATTCGTTCTCGACGTTTCGCCATCTCGAGTGGATGGCATCTTCAGGAGATGTTGACTGTTTGTCGGCTTCTCGAAGACTGGTGGGTCACCACCTTTTCTTGTTGTTATCCCAATTAATTTCGTCTTCGAGAAGCCGACAAACAGTCAACATCTCCTGAAGATGCCATCCACTCGAGATGGTGAAACGTCGAGAACAAATTTCCAACGACGACGGCCGAACAGCCCGAAAGCACACCCACCAATATTAATTTAATTTATTTGCATCCTTTACGAGAAAAACAATTTATTCTTTTCTTCGAAAATACTGAGGTAAATTCCCGCACGAATGCCACTGCTCAGACTAACATCCTGTTTTTAAACGTTAAGACGTTTACGACATTTTGTTCATACAGTTTTTTTCTCAAAATGGACCCAATAATTACCTCTAGATATTAGCATGTTATTCAATCACACCCTGTATATCTTGAAATTTATGAATATTTTCTACCAATATTGTGGTTCTGAAACACTGTGCGTCAGATGCTTAGAAGACGAGTTTTGTCTTTTAATTTACAAGATGAAAATCAAGTTATATTACGTTTCACAAAAATTAATAAACCACTTTTATATTCTTTGAATCTCTTAGAGGGGGCTTGAGCCCCTGGTCGCGCCTATGGGCTTTAGTCAACAGCCAAATCGACGTTCCTTTAAATTGCACAATAATTTATACCAACAATTATTTTTATCTTATTCAAAATATTTTTTTGTTTTTTGAAACAATATTTTTAACCGAAACGATAAAAATTAATTGAGATAACAACAAGAAAATTTTGTTGCTGGGCTCTGATAATTTTTAATTAACAATAACAATAAATAAAGAATGATTTTTTATTAAATAAATATTAAAAAAATAAATTATGCTTTATGCCTGAAATAGTAGGCACCAAAGCCTTGGTGAAAAAAGTTGTAAATTTTAAATTGATAAGTAAAGGTAGGACAATTTCCTGTTTTTATTACCTGCATAGACGAACAACTAACAGTATTATTTGTCAAAACCTAACCAGGAAAATATAAACTGCGATCTAAGTAATTCATGTGTGATTAAGTGATTTTGATAACAGAAACAAGTATATCATCATCAGGAGAATCAAACCGATTTCAATGAACCTCACAAGCGACACAAGTTTGACAACTTAAGACAGCCATTAACGCCGATGTCGCTGCGGCTTTATGTTGCTTCTTTGGTGTATTTCACGCATAGTAGCCTTAAGCTGTAATTTAGGTATAAGACCTATTTGTTTTTGAAATTTTACTAAACAGTTAAGTATAGAAAAATCACCAAATAGATTTCCTTAATCGAATAAAAAATGTAGAGTAACGTAAAGTAAAACAGCAACCGTAACGTTTAGTTTATGTCGCTTAAAGGCAAAGATTCTGGAACACCTAGAGATTTGATAACTAACCAAAACAACAAGAGTGGGTACACTTCAGGTAGCCCAACCAAACTCGCTCTACTTTCATTTTATCGCGACCTTGTCAAAATGGCGAAGACTGTCAGATGTTATTAGGTTTGTTATGTTATTATTCGAAAAGAATGAAAATCTTGGAGTTTCCGTGTTAAAAACAAATAAAAAATAAATATCTATTGTTAGTTATATTTGCCTCCTAATTATTTTTTAAGTTCAAACTTTGATAAAAATAGGAAATATTTTCCTTACTGATATCAGTATTATTTTTTTTTATTATCGTTGTTTGTTTAGACGCATCTAATGGTGCGTTTCTTTGTTTTGATAAACAAATATATTTGATTTAATTTATTGTAAACAGATCTGCTTGTCTTTGTTACCAACTTAGAATATGTTAGGAAAATTTCTAATTTATTTTCTAGAAATTTTTGTACAAACACTTACATAATCTAATACAAGAAATTAAAAATTTGGCAGGCAAAGTTTAAGAAACACTATATTTCTAATGTAAATCCTAATTCAACAAATTATACATTACCTTTCAGATATTTTTAAAGAAAAAAAGGCTAAAGAAATATCTTGATGCACTAAAGTGTAATGAAGTCACTTTCTTGTCCGTAAATTTGATATGGGAAATGTCCGCCATCTTGAATTTTCAGTTTTTATCGATTTTCACCTTTACTATACAGTTCTCGAAAAAAATGGTAGACAATTTTATTATCTACAATTTTTCTTCTATCAATATTTTTGAAAAACATACAGTGTGTCCCATAACTTAGGGGCCATAGTGCAGTAGGTGATAGAGGAGGTTATTTCCGAGATTTAAGATATAGGATTTTTAAAGTTAGAGAAGTGGGGGAAAAGGGGTTTTAGAAAAAAGGAAATCTGTTGCAACCAGCTGAATACTCAGCTAATTGTGGTTCAGAAATGTATTCTTTTTTTTTGATAAAATTATAAGTTAAGAAGATACAGGCTGTTACAATAACCTCCAAAAATGTACCTATAAAAAATAATAACTTAAAAAAAAATAATTTTTGCTTACTTATTCTTTTAAAAAATATCAATGATATTTTATTACTATGTCTCGCTAGAGACTTGTTTTTATTAACAAAAAGTAAATTTATACCAAAAAAAAAAGTCTTTTGTAAAAAAAATTGGCCGACTAATTTTCTTTTTATTTCAGTGTATTGCTCTTGTATTAGAAATACACGAATTTACCCAATTTCATATTTCTACTGCGTCGTGTTAAAAAGTTATTATCAAAAAAGTTAAAAAATTGGCAACTTTGATACAGAGCATCTCGACAAAGAAAGAGTTTGGACCCATGCATTATAGGAACTTTTTTATCAGATATGACCTTCTCTATCACCTGTTGGCCTATAGCCCCTAAGTTATGGGACATCCTGTATTATTTATTGCTGAAAATAAGGAAAAAATGTAAAAAAATAAGCACACTAAGGCAGTTTTTTTAAACAAAATAACGGGCATGTTTAATTGAATAACAAAGTTGTTAAGGACAAAAAAAATTGAAAATAAGAATAAAAAAACTTTTTTTTCGATTTGTCTCAGAAAATTTTAGGTTATTTAAAAAAATAGTATGTACAAAAGTTGTAGAACTTTTTATAGCCTATAATTTTTGTCGATGGAAAGTCTAGTTTCGTTGAAACCCCTAAAAATTCACCTTGTTTCACCCCAACAACTCGGATCAAGTGTAATTTATTTTTCTGTTGGCTGAAATATATTTTCTTCCATTTCTAATACTTTTTGAAAGGTATCTGCATTGCTCTATATCTTCAGGAAATGAGAAGAAATGGATCCATGACGGATCTGATACCTTCATAGCTAGCCTATTAGCACACTTCAAGTGAAGCCATGATATATTAGCCTTGAAAACAGTTTTTTGTAAATATCTCAGAAACTATAGCTCTAGAAAGTTTTTGAACACAAATTATTGAGCAAAATGTAGTCTACTGTATTCTGCAAACCGCATATTGATATGATGCTCCGTTAAAAAGATAGCATTAATGAATTTTGACCAAAATCTCTTCTGCTCGTTAGAGTGTCGAACACTATCTAACCTGAATATTTTATGAAAATCGGTTCAGCGGCTCAGGAGCTATCGTGTTACGAACAGAAATAATATATACACACACACACATACTTTTTTTTTTCGTCGAAAATAATACCTTCTTTAGCCGGCTAGGAAGGTTAAAATTATTAAATAAATACCTTTCATAAACCGAAAATAAATAAAATTCCACAACAAGCATTAAAAATACCCCGCAGATTTCGCGGCATACAACTCTCTCTTTGTTTTTCTCTTCTCTTTCATTTGCAATACAATGCACCAAAGCGAAAGATTGTTCTTATTTTTGGCAATATCACCTACCTGTAGTGGGTTTATTCCAGCTCACCATTCGACTGTCATAAAACCGTAGGAAAAATAGGTTTGGTCAGATAAGCGACCAAAGAACATATACATAATATTGCAATACCCACGGTAACTGCCCATTCATGATGCAAACATGAGGGCCTGGGGTCTTTAAGCAAAAAAGACCTGATTGGTTGCTTTCAAAGACATATGCATATTATTTCCATATAGTACGTATTATTGCAATACCTACGGTACCTTACCATGCAGACATATTTGAAATAGCAGTATAAATGGGTATAAGTCTATCCTTTTCCAATAAAATGTCCTGATTGGTTATACTTTTACGCATGAATATTATTTTATTCTTGTATTCGTTACGTCAAATCATCGGCGTACAGTTGACAAAAACTCTATCTATGTAAATTTGGTATCTGTGTATTTTTCGTACCTGTATTTCTGAATCTTTGCATCAAACGCCAACCATTGTGTAAATAGGTATCAGGGAGTATTGGAATATTACGTATATGCCAAAGAACTAGTTCAACGAAACAAATGCTTTTCGTTTTGAGTAGCGTAGTGATCGATTGACTTCTGTCATCTGATCATATGCAAGAGAGTTGAATTGAAAGTCACGTGACTAATAAATAGGGAAGGTTTCGTCGTATTGGTAAAGATAGATCGAACGCACCAAATCGAGAGCTCTAAAGTACTGCTGCACACAGAAAAAAAGAGATTTGTAAAGTACTTTGCACAATTGCCTATTATGTGTAAATTCTTACACATTTTTGAAGGTGATTGTATGTATAGTGACGAAATGGATGAGAATTTACATACAATTTTTCCAGTGCAATATATGATAAGCATAGATACACAAACGAGTCAAATGCAGACATTTTTAATGCGCCTGTCTTTAATCCTCTTATTTCGGAGCTGTGCAAAACCAATTTAAGTGGCCTACTAAAATGGAAAACGTACTGTCCGATAACAACAACAATTTTTTGGACGGTTTTATGACTCTACAACTTTGATGTAACCAAGAAATAAAGCCTATTGTAGGGTTTATTCCTTGACTATAACTGCCTGTCTGTCAAATAACGAATATGGATAGATTTTTAAATGTTTTTTTACTTTTCAGGAAGCTTTGGCCCAAATCAGCGAATACTCGGAGGCAGGGATCACAGTGCGTGGCACTTTCGTCCCTACCGGAAAAAATCCGCCAGAGGGCGAACGTAAATTGTACCTCGCGATCGAAAGCACCAACGATATGGCTGTGTCGAAAGCTAAGTCTGAGATCACCAGGCTGATCAAGGAAGAATTGCTGAAACTGCAAACTTCAGGTCATCACATGATTAATAAGAATAGATATAAGGTCGTGTAAGGGTGAGTTGAATCCGTTGTAGTTTCTTTAAAAATATAATGAAAACTGTAAAATGATATATTAGAAGAGAGCTAAATATAAGAGTTAACATTTTATATACAACCATTAAACAATTTTGTTATCCGCTGGTCACATGATCATATCTTTTTGCTCTTGCGTGTTTAAGCTTTCTTTTTCTTCGTCACTATAACTCTCTAAAATAATGTTCAGATCATGCATCAAAGTCAACTTTTTACACGCATTTTTTTATGTTGATGCGTAAAAGTTTAACCATCATTTTTGACAAACATAAAAAAAATCAACTCACGAGGTTGTCTATTTTTTCCTTGCTGTTTCCAAAGCATATTTTTACCATAATCTTTTATATTAGAAGATATTATTTAATATTGTGTGTTGTAGTTTAAATTAACGCCAACACAAAAACACAGAGCTCGATCTTGTAAAAATCACCTGATGTTTCGGAGTCATTTTTACATGGATTCTTAGCTCTTAGGTATAGTCCACAGTACAGCGGTCTATTTTTTAAGTGTTGAGTACCAGGGTTAATTATCGTAAGAAGCTTTATTTTTCTTAGACACCTAACTTTTTTCTGTTTTTCGAAAATTCTTGAAATTAGAGGCAACACACTTGGTATGGATAGACATAAGACTCTCCCGAACATTTTACGGTGGGTAACCATCCCCCACCACTGGCAGGAGGGTGCCTTTTGACAAATTTTTACTAATAACTCGAAAACTGTCAACTTGTCAAAACATCCTCGAGAGATTATTTTTTTGATAAGACAAAATTTTGTACAAAAGTCCCCTTTTAAAGCAGTAGTGCACGTGCTCTAGCTTACCAAAAAGGGGTAAATTTTTGAAGTCTAAATTTTTGCTTTTTCTTGTGGTATTTTTTATCCTTAACACATTGTTTTTCTCCTAAAAGTATAATCTTTAAATTACTTAAAAATTGAACATTCATTTTTGTAACTCAGTAAATAATAAAAAATGATTTCTGGTTAGGATAAACTGAAAACTCAATTTTTCGAGTTGACTATTTATAAAGTGGGAGTGGGGGACCAATTTTTTCCTAATTATTTTCAATTTTTTAACTTGTCGGAAAATAACTAAATATTAATAAAAAAGTCCTGTCTAATTATATCTAATATACTCCCCTTACATCAGGCTCACCTTTTATAGGCATTTAAATAAATATGTCAAAAACATTTAATTTATGCCTTATTTTATAACATGTTTTCAGAGCTAAAAAAATTCCCTTTCCAACGATATATATCATTCGCCTCTAAAAGCAGCCGTTCATCTTGTTAACAAAACATTTCCAAACTAGTAAGATTCTTTCATTTTGAAATGTTTATTGGGAAACTTGGCTATACTTTTATCTCAATTCTTTTTACGGAATACCATTTTCACATACTTCTTTTACATGAAATGTTTTTGTTATGTTAAAGTTTTTTTCGTTATAACTTTCGAACTGTACCACCAATTTGAATGGAACAAACTGCACTTTGCAGGGCGTTGATCAGGCTTTTGAGCAGAAATATTTATTGTCTGCCATCGTAAAAACCAATATGGCGGACAGAATGAAATTTGACCCTTCACTCGTTTATTTTTTATTGCGCCTCAAATTTTGAACGGTTGCGTTTTGTGAACAAAAAATTTGCATGCAACAATCATACTGTTAAAAGTTACATCATTTTTAACCCGATCTGCCTCAACCTAGACTTTATTATACGTAGAATATTTCAATATATTGCAATCGAATTTAAATATGGTAAACATCATAGTAAATTTTATTGATTATTAATTAATTGAACCATTAATATTACAAAAATATCGTTTAAGAAAAGTTTACTTTTTTGCAGACTATTTGTTATTTTTTTCTGTATATCTTTTAAAAACAAACATGTGCAAGAAATATTCCATGTAAAAATAAGATAATTTTTACTTAATAGTAACCAATAATAAGTTTGGGTGCAACAAACTTTTTATCAAATTAGACAGGGTGATTCTAACTGAAAAATAAATCGTAGAGCGAGATTGGTACTGGCTGAAGCCCTTCTTCAGGGTTTTAGCATATACATAATATTCCAATACCAATAAGCAAAAAATACCTGATTGGTTGCTTTCAAAGACATATGCATATTATTTCCATATAGGACGTGTTATTGCAATACCTACAGTACCTTACGATGCAGAATGCAAACATATTTGAAATAGCAATATCAATGGGTTTTAAGTCTATCCTTTTTGGCCGTCCTTAAGATAAAATGTCCTGATTGGTTATACTTTTACGCATGAATATTATTTTATTCTTGTATTCATTACGTCAAATCATCGGCGTACAGTTGACAAAAACTCTATCTATGTAAATTTGATATCTGTGCATTTTTCGTACCTTTATTTCTGAATGTTTGCATCAAACGCCAACCATTGTGTAAATAGGTAACAGGGAGTATTGGAATATTACGAATATGTGTTTTAGGAGTTAAATTTCAAAATATTAAAATTTGTTTATCAAAAACCGTTAAAAGTACAATGCGAAGACATCACCCAATACATGTACTAGACACAGATAGATTCATAAATATGCAACGCTGTGACTTCACATTTTTTAGCAAATAATCGTTTATGATATCCCTGGGTTTAAAATACTTATTTTTTAAAAGTTTTTGAAAGGTTGTGAATTCGTCACATTCACAGTGTTGGTTTTTAGATTATGTTTTTAAATAAAAGGTTTAATGCAAAATTGCTAATATTAGTCTTATTAACTAAATTGCAATATAATAAACACAGTGTATTTGACATAAAAAATAACTAAACTCAGAGCTACAACCTGAAATAAGCAAAACGGAAATAAAGAGAGCAATAAAGAAAATGAAAAATAACAAATTACCTGGAAAAGACGGAGTGACGGCAGAAATGATCAAATACGGTGGTAAAGCTGTAGTTAGTAGCCTACATATTCTCCAGAGTAAAATATTAAAAGAAAAAATAATCTCAAACAATTGGAAAGAATCCATAACCAATATTCTACACAAGAAAGGCGATAGAGCAGACAAAAAAAGGAAAACCAAACGGCTGAATCAAGAGACAAGGAAGATTTGTCTGGGAAGCATTCAGTAAATTAGGCTACATATTAAAGAATAAAAAATATCCTCAGTACCTCAAAACGAAAATGTATAACTAATGTATCCTTCCTGTACTTACCTATGGATCCCAGACCTGGCCACTTACAAAATCAAACATGGATAAGGTAACAAGAGCCCAAAGATCAATGAAAAGACAAATGTTATATGTAAAGCTAACAGATAGAAAAAAGAATGAATGGATAAGAAATAAAACAAAAGCTAGGGATGTCAGCGGAGAAGTAGCAAAATTAAAATGGAAATTTGCCCGTCATAATATCAGACAGAAAGACGATCGATGGAACAAGTGTATTGTAACCTGGAGATCTTGGGAAAATAAAAGAAGTAGTGGAAAACCCCAAATACGATGGGCGGGCGATTTGAAGAGACATGTAGGAGCTTGATCGATGAACACGACGACAGACAGAAAAGAATGGAAGATATTGGGGAAGGCCTATGTCCAGAGATGGATCGAAGAAGGCTAGATAGATAGATAGTTAGATGTTGTTGGTGTAAATCACCCGGTATAACTGTTATTTAATGTTTTTGACCATAGGCGCACGCATTATTAAGTAAAGTCAAATGAACGGCAGCCACAAGGTCGAAATCAAAAGATCGCAATTATAAAAGATTGGAATTACATAAGGTCGAATGTAAAAAGGTTGAAATTGCATAAGATCCAAAGTACAAACGGTCGAAAATACACAGAACAAGTTCGACATTTCAAAAGATCGAAAGAGTACAAGGTCGAAATTACAAAAAGTCAAAGCCTCAAAAGTCAAACTAGTATACAAAAAAACTAACCATGTTTGGTTTTAACCTAACCAGGTAAGGTTAAAACTAACCTAATCTAGTCAGGTTAGTTTTTTACCTTTCTAGCCCGCGTAGAAATGCTTAGAGAAGGTATTATTTTCGACGAAAAAATTTGTTTTGAGGTAACACCAAAAATGTGTTTATTGGGTAATAATGTATTTTAAACTATCTTAGCAATATCATCATGAAGTCTGTCTGTATGTTCGTAATACGATAGCTCCTAAACCGCTAAACCGATTTTTATAAAATTTTCAGGTAAAATAGTCTTCGATACTGTAACGAGCTGATCAGATTTTGGGCAAAATCCATTAATGTTACATTTTTTTAAAAATGCTAACTTTTTAACGGAGCAACACATCAATATGCGTTTTTTTGAATGTAGTAAAGCACATTTTTCTCAGAAGTTTGTATTGCAAAACAAAAACTTTATAGGAACTTTTGTTTCTGAGATATTTACAAAAAACTGTTTGGAAGGGCGATATAGCATGGAGTTTACTTGGAGTGTGCTAATGGGGTAGGAAGGTATCAGATCCGTCATGGATCCATTAATTTTATTGGATAATAACCTAACCGAAACAGCGAAACAGGTTATTTTTTTCGTAGCTATACCAACCTAACCAGTTCCGGTTAGGTTTTAACCTGATCTGGTCAGGTTAGTTTTTTTGTATAGTAAGAGGGTAGGTTTTTTTTTTAATTTATTTTATTACTATGGTGTCGTATTGTATTTTCGACATTGTGCATTATGATATTTTGTAATTTCTCCGGCCAGAGGGAGGTTAAAAATTCGTCGAGGGATAAAAATATACTTTTATCACGAGGTTCATACGCTAATTTCAGCACTTTTGTACTACTACTTTTTCCAGAGTTTTTTTGTTTAGATTCTTACTTTTTATCTGTTTACATGTCACTTTTTATCATCAAAATTAACTTTTTCTACCTAAAGTGCAAAAATGTGTTTTTAATACAGCCCAATAGACAATTTCAAAACTCCTTAAAATTAATTAATATTTTATATGATCCTCATATTCCAATGATTTTGTAAACATTTTTTTGTGTACGCCTATGTTTTAACTAAAGATCACCTAATAATACTTCTTTATCACAAATGAAAAAGCGTCTTATCACCTTTTGAAAGGTCAGCATAGTGACCGCCCGCGGTAGATTGGCTTATAAAAGATGTAAGGGCCGCAGTGAAAAGTCAGTTCTTGGTTGGCCGATCAACAAGACACATCAAGATGAAGGGGGCTTTAGTTTTGTGCGCCCTTGTGGCGCTTGTCATGGGTGGACCCACCAAAAATGGTAAGTGTACACTTGATTTAGTTTTCTGTAGGTTTGGAAATCAAAAAAAATCAATAATAAAACATTTTGGATAAAAATACTAAAATGTATTGAAGGCAAATTTTTTTGAAAATACAGGGTAGAATTTAAATGTTGCATCAAACCTTAAGGGATGGTGGAGAAGGTCAAAAGAAAAGAAAAAGTTTTAATAACTTTATTTCAAAAGTTTTTCGTTTCATTGTTATAGAATTTACAAAGTTTAAAGAGTAGGGAAGAACTGTAAATTTTAAAAATGACAAACTTAAAAATTTCAAATAATTTTTTAATTCATTAAGATAAAATTAAGTTTCTTTTGCTTTTGTCCAAAATTTATAGGTTAAAAAGAAATAGTGTAACCTTTTAAATAGGTATAAATTTGTGAATTTTTTTAGGAATTCATTTTTTTATGAGCTATTAAATTTACAAAATAATTTTGAGATTTTGGTACGTATCTAAATGCCCTTAAATAAAAACAACAAAAATAGTAAATTAGCACTACATTTATTAACCTTTTTCTTGAAAAAAATTGTCAATTTTTTTAAGAATTAATTTTTTTATGACCTATTAAATTTTTAAAATAATTTTGAGATTTTGGTACGTATCTAAATGCCCCTAAATAAAAACAAAAAAAAACAGTAAATTAGCACTACATTTATTAACCTTTTTCTTGAAAACAGATTTTGGTAATAATTTTAAGTATTTGTATTATTTTTAAATAATTCTAAAAATTAATTATTACCTTTACGCTAATACAAAATTTGCAAAACATTTTGCTGGTCTGTTGTAACTTTTAAGGAAGTTAGAACAAAAAATCGAAAAAAATGTTTTAACTTTGAAACCATGTATCAAAAAGAGATGTAATAGAAAAGGAATTTTTCTTTTGAGCTTTTATCTAAAGTTATATAATTTTTTATTTATTTTTTAAACCTTATTATTCTAATGTTTATTTATTTGCGAACGTGATATCTAATCCTATTTTTTTTTTCATAGTTGACAAGACATTTTTGGAAAAACAAGACAAAGTGTTGGCTTTGTTCTACCACATCTACCAGCACAGTCACTTAGCCGAACATGAAGACATCATCAAAACTTTCAAAGTTGAAGATCATCTTGACTCTTGGACGGTAAGAATACGAAAAAAGAGTTGTTATAAGTCTAAAATTTACGATAAACTTGTTAAATAAGAAATGGGTCCATGACCGATTTGACTAAGACTAGATCTCTGAACAAACTTTTGGTTGAAACATAAATCATTAGAAAAAGAAACTCTGCCAATATATGGGCACCTAAGATCACACTAGGTACTATAGTTATAGTGTACGTGTGAGCTAATATAAATATAAACTTAAACATATTTTATTCAACTCCAGACTCAATTACCTTTCGTTTGATACCACGCAAGCCATGTTTTGCCTTAAACTCTAATTTTTCAAATCTACCCCCACCTTTTTTTTAAATAAAACTAAAATGTATGTTGTTTAACTCCAGACTCAATTAGCTTTCGTTTGATATCACACACGCCATATTTTCACATAAACTCTAATTTTTTTAATCTACCCCCACCCTTTTATTTGAGTTGCGTCCGGTGGATTTTGTTCATTTTTAAGTGGGACCATCTCGACCCAAGACCCAGCCTAGGTACCAAATTTCATTCAAATCGAGCAAGCGGTTTTTGAGTTATGCGAGTTAGTCTTTACAGACAGACATACAGGCAGACAGACAGACAGACGGCGCGACAAAAAAGTTTAAAAATCATCTGAAACGCAAAGATATATAAAATTTTTTGAAATCGGATCAACTTTTTTTTTCTCGAAAAAATTAGGATCACCATAGCTCACACTTAGTATAGTAATAGTGTGAGCTAATATTAATAATGTTAACCAATGAACATTTTCTGAAACCCCTTGTGATAATTTTTTTTATAAATGGTATATAAAAGATTTTATTGTAGGTTTTTGGCATTTAGAAGTATTTTGCAAGATTACTGTTTTTATAGTTGTTTTATTAAAAATTCTAAATGGACAAAACATATTTATAAAATACGTTCAATAATATTATAAAACTTGTAGAACTTTGCTATGAAAGTTTTAAAAATTAGTGAAACTCAAAATTTCTGAATTAACTGAAAAATAAGAAGCTCGTGACAAAAGTTTTCTATATCGGCGTTTGAAATACTTTAATCCATTTTATTTCAAGACTTGCCGAAAAAGTATTCAAAAGAACCACTAAAAAAAGTAATTGTTAAAAAGTATCAAAATTAAATTGCTATATAACCTAAGGTAATTTAGGGACTACCATAAAAGCTAGTGTGTAATAATTTTAGAAAATGCGATTTTGCACAGGGTTTTTGTTTATTTCTTACATAATATCATAGTTTATGGTTTTCGTAAAATAATTTTACGTTAAGAAATAACCCTTAACAGTTAATTTTCGGAAAAATTGCAGTTTGCTGTATTATCATAGGTAATATCCTGACTGCATAGAAAAGTATTATAGTTTGCTATGCACGAGGAATATTCTGCGGACTATTTCGTGAAGAAAATATTGTATGATTTGTTTTTATATTTTATATTCCTAATTTGCGTTTTACTGAGATGTTTTGCTTAGGCACCCCAAACAATATATAAACCATCAGCAAAAACGAAAAAAACGACAAAAGTTAGAAAAATTAGTTTAAATAAATTGGGATTTGTATGGCAGAGTATATCGATAATTTGCACTAGTCCAAATTACCGATAATCTGCACTAGTCCAAATTATCACTGTTATTCGTTTCCTATTGGTCCAAATCTGCCAGTTGCATCGATTTTTTTGGTCAATATTTTCTGAAAGTAATATTCGTGTTAAGTTTTTTATTATTTTAAATATTTCTCAATAAATAAATTTTTTTGCAGAAACCTGAATACGTGGAACATGTTCTGGAACACTTCCACAACGAATTCCAGCTCCCCAGGGACGAAGTATTTTCCTTGGCTTATCCCGCTCATATGGAACAAGCTATCGCTGTCTTCGAGTTCTTCTTTCACGCCAAGGACTTTGACACGTTCTACAAGAGTGCCGTGATTGCCAGGCAAGTACAATAATTGGCAACAATGCAGAACTATTTTATGTCTAGTTTTCCAATTTTTCGTTTTTTTTGCGTAAACGTATAGCTCCAAGCGCGCTTTATTGAATGCAGAACTACTGGATGTCTAAGTGATGAAACGTCTCCACCATCCGTCTGACTAATTTAAGCGGTAATACCTCGACTCGCGTTGAGTTAAACTAAAACAACGTTCTCCTGTAAAATTTTAATTTTGTGACAATAGTTCTGCATTAAGGCGACGAAATAACCTATTTTAGCGTGTTTGAGTTACGTAATAAGTTTTAATACCGTAATAGTGTTGTAATGAGCTCATTATATCACTAGTGATATAAAGAGTTTAAATGGTATGATAACGTACAACATTTGAATGTAGTTAAGAGGCTTATGGTATCCCGTGGAATAGTTTTTAGAGCTACGTTAGATTGATTGATAACAGAACACACAATTTTAAGTCACCGGGTGTTTGCCCCCATTTGAGGTGAAGGGTCGGTATGACGTCATAAACTCGAGATGGCGGCTTTTTTCATGTTTTTTACAAACTTTGGCTTGTAACTTTTGCAAAATTAGTTTTACAGAAAAACTGTTAATAAGTTTTCTGTCTGCAATAGAACAGCAATTAAGGTAGCGAAGAAATTCACATATTTTAATGATAATTAGCCAGATAATCATTTGGCGGTAGATTTTCTTTTTTGATAAAACCCATTTTTTCTCAATCCTCAAACTTTAAAAATTTGTTGACCCCTCACATTATATAAACTTTTTTTCTTATTTTGTCCTCCTGTATCACCCGTTAAAATATTGTCATACTGTTTACACCCTGTTTAAGCAGCAACTTTTCACCATGTATTTAATTATAGAATATAATACAAATTGATTTATAAAAAAAAATCATAATCGGTAATGAAAACCATTTTGAATACTAAAGTGAATCGTAGATAAAATGTTGTATATCACACGTACAGTAAGGCTTATTACAGCACTCGTGGGGCAATATTTCCCATTAATTACTGTAATGAAGCTTGTACCATACTAGTAATATAAACAACTCTCTACTATAGTCAGCTTGCCTATTTGTGATACAATATTGTGTGATACGTCATAATTTTCTGAAAAAATCGTAGAATACGAATTTCTATGGTGGAGATCAGAGCCTCTCTGCACCCTCTCCGTTTTTAAAAAAAATTAAAACTCGAGTTACTTTGGTTTTTTTAATCAACTATTTTTTAGCCTTTTCGAATGTAATTTAACCATCTACCCCGCATAGGCGGGTCAGCAACCCCCAAATTAATTCTAAAAACGTGATTTTTTATTTTGGCAAAAAACACTCTTAAGAAATGGATGCTGATAAAATTTAGAAGGCGCATTTAGTACAGGATTAGGGCTTTTATTTGGTGTATCGCTTATCCATATCGTCCCAAACATAGCACTCCTACAGGGTGTCAGATTAGGGGTAGTTTATTAAAAGTAAAGTGATCTTTTTGCCCTTATACCCTAATTTTTCTGTGCTAATAATTTGTATTATAATCTCTAGGCACTACCTAAACCAAGGACTCTTCCTGTACGCATACTCTGTAGCTCTGACACACAGACCCGACTGCTATGGTATCATCTTACCTCCTATTTACGAGATCTACCCCCACTACTTCTTCAATAGTGACGTAATGACCGAGGTTCAGCAGTTCAAGCAAATGTTCAATGGAGAAAAGCATACTTATGTTGAAGGTGAGTGTACTTTTGATGTACAGGGTGTCCCAAATTTGATGTTTCTGGTAGGTTTCGGGTATTTCTAGGGAAGATATAAAAAAACTGACCCCCCCCCCCACGGCGCTTTCAGCACCTTCATATTTTATGAAAATATTCATATTTTTTCAGGCTTCATAAAACTTCATATTTAAAAAAAAACGTTCATATTTTTCATATTTTCTGCAATGAAGAACAACTGAGGGGGCTAATGTTGGCTACAGTAGTGACTACTGTTAAAGCACACATAAATTAAAAAATATCTTTATCCTTCCTCAATGTACAGCATGTCCTATTTTTATACACGCTTACTAATAAAAATGGCGATCTGCTGATTTTACCTTACAGTGTTCTTTTTTTGAGCTCTTAAAAATGGTTCGGGTCGGTTGGGTTTTTTCGTACCTCGTACAAAAAATTTGGTTTTTGGCATCCTTTATTTAAAAACAAAAAAATACTTTATAAAATGTCAAAAAGAACTAAATGTTAAAGATTTTATTATTCTTGCATAATCCCAAATTTATAACAATGACTTATTTTAAAAAATATACCTGTCAAAAATTTGGCAACATCATTTTTTTCTCAGAATAAATTTGGATGAAAAAAGAGGTGAGGTGAAATCCACAGAAAATGTACTTTTAAAATATGTGCCTTATTTTTGTTTGGCGATACCCCATTCAGGCCTAATTCAACCTTTTCAAACTGTTAACACATTTTTTATAAATAAAATAAAACATTTTTGGTTAGTAAATATATTTTCAAAAAAAAAAAATACCGGCCATATGGAAAGGGACAAAATTTTTTTTTATTCATATTTTTCCTTCATAATTTTTTTTCGTAATTTCATATTTTTATTAAAAGATTATATTTTTCATATTATTTTGCTGGTTATCTGTTGAGAGCCCTGTCCCCCTTTGCGACGCTTGATATAGCAAGCCGTTTTTAAGCTACGAGGTGTTTTTGAAAAGCCTGCATTTTGGGAGGGGGTCTATAACTTTTTTATTAAGGAAAATTTTGTTTTTGTGTAAAGAGCTTTTTTATAGATATTTTCTTAAAGAATCGACCGATTTAAACGGTTTTTATCTGTCTCTTTTAGTTTTTGCTATATTGCTTAAAGTTCTTACTTTTCTTATGGAATTACCCTCTTTTTATTCGATTTTTAAAATCAGCAAAAAATTTCCTTTAAAATGACGTATCAAACTTAATATTTTATTTTTTTTTATTGTTTTATTAAGAATTTTTGTTTTTTTAAAATAATTAAATTAAAAAATAATTAAAAATAAAGAAATATTGAAAAAAACAAAAATATGAAAACACATAAATTTAAAAAATTAAATTTTGAGTATGGCACGTCATTCTAAAGGACATTTTACGCTGATTTTAAAAATTATATAAAAAGATTCCTTTAGAAAAATTATAACTTTGTGCAATATCTCAAAAACTAATAAAGATATATCAAACCGTTTACATATCTGTCAATTTTTCAAGAAAAAAATTATAATAAAGCTCTTTACACAAAAACTTATCTCTTCTCTTAAAATTTGAACGCCGCAATAGGGGGTCAATTTTTTCCTATCTCTTTGTTTTTATTGTTATTACTTATCAACAATTTATTATCAAAATTTGTAGTTCTCACTTTGCCTTAACTTTCAGAGTATACTAATATCTAAGTTAGGAAAAATTGTATTCTGGAAAAAGATCTATTATATTTTTGACAGTTTTACTATGTTTTAAAAGTAAATAACTATCTATTTAAAATCTAAACACAAACTAAAAGTTTAATACCATATAAAAACAGTTGAACTCAGGAGCCAAGCAATGGCACTGTTGAAATGTAATAAACTGTGGTTGGTAAAATTTATTTTGTTATTCTTGTAAAGTATTTTCCTAACCTAAAAGATATAAGAAAGAATTATACAAGAAAGAGAAGGTAATATTTCACCTTTGGGGAAACACATTAATCAAATATATTAACAGCTTGTAAACTGACCCAACCCAACCTATAAAAATATGCTTGGCTATGGAGAATTTAAAACATTTAAGATAATTTCTACAAGCGTTTATTCTTTGTTTTTAAGGTGGCAAGTTCCCCGGACACACCATCATGTCCAACTATTCAGGTTACTACTTGAATCTGCACCCTGAACAATCCATGTCGTACTACCTCGAAGATGTAGGCATCAACTCGTTCTACTATTATTACACCCTGTACTACCCCTTCTGGATGGATGGCACAAAGTACGGACTCAAGAACGACTACAGAGGAGAAATGTGGTTCTTTGTCTACCAACAGCTGTTGTCTAGGTAAGCAATTTTCCTCAAACCAACCAGTTTCGAAAAGTTTTAAAAATCTGAAAGCTGACCAGTACGAATTTCCCAGATTGACATTTATAGATAAATAACAAAACATTTATTTATTTTTATATTTATAGGTACTACTTGGAACGTCTGTCCAACGGTAAAGGAGCTATCCCCGACTTTGACTGGGAAGTGCCAATCGAAACCCCCTTCTACCCCTCTTTGACTTACCCCAATGGACTTCCCTTCCCTGAAAGGCCAGCTTTTGCTAGGTGAGTGTCTATTTTATATATTCATGAAATTTAAAAACAAAGTTTTTTTTAAAGGAGTACGAATATTTACAAGGTACTTTTCTTATAAAAACTCTTATTAAAAACTAATATAAAAAATTGAGGTTTTCGTGCTATGGGGGATTTGCATCTCAGAAGAAGACCTATAACTTTTTTATTTATAAAACTTTAATTTTGGTTTAAATTGCTTTTTCTATAGTTCTTCCTATTTATGAAATTTTAATATTTTTAATTTTTTTTTACCCATTTGTTTATACTAATATTTTTTAAGTTCGGTTAATTTCTTCATTTGCTGTTTTCCAAATATTTTTATTTGTTTTAACAAATTAAAAGTGTGTTAGCGCTCATTTTGTAATTGAATAAATATCAACATCATATCTTAAAAACAAAAAGCGACATTTAAAATTTAATTTGACAGTTAGATTTTGCATAAAAATTTGAAACAGCAAAATAAAATTTTTAGAAATAAAAAAGTTTAAATTGCAAACTTTTGAAAAACCCCATGTAGCTCAAAAACGACTTGATATATTAAGATATGGTTCTCAACTATTAACTTTAATTAACTAAAATTTGAGCGTTTCAAATGCACAATGTACAAAGGCCTATCTTTTGCTATAATACTTGTTTTTTTACAGAGTTTCTGACTACTTCTTCCACTATGGAGAACGTGTGAACAGTCAGTTTTCGTACAGCTACACCTTCATCAAAGATTTTACTCACAGACTGAGCGATGCTATCGACAGAGGATTTGTTTTTGACGTAAGTATAATGTTATGCCAAACTGAAATAATATTTTTTTTCTTCTAAAAATGGATGGATGGAGGGCTATAATACGAGGATGGGACGAAAAGTTTCCGGCCTAGCCTATAGCAGTCCCGATTTGCTTTTTTGTTCCAACGTGTTTGTTTAGCCTTGCTGGTGATCATTATACGCTCGAAGTTTAAGTGAGTGCGTCAAGTAGTTTGTGTCCTGCTTATTTTGAAAGTTTATACAGTGTGTCAATTTTAAAAGATGGAAAAAAACGAGATAAGAGCCGTGATAAAATATTTTCATAAAAGCTGAACTAGATGCTACACTAGGGGAATCTGCTTCTTCCTATACCACAGTTAAAACCTGGGTATCGGCCTTTAAACGTTCTCGTAATAGCACTGATGATGCTCCGCGTTCTGGCAGGCCAAAAACGGCAACTTCTGAAAAAATAGTGCAAACCATTCACAAACTAATTCTAAAAGATCGTAGATTAAGACTGGAAGAGGTAGCTGTTGCTGTGGGCATATCAAAAGAGCGAGTTCACTATATTTTAGGTGAAGTTTTAGGTATGAGAAGGCTATCCGCCCGATGGGTGTCGCGTTTTCTCACGCAAGATCAAAAGCTCGTGCGTCTAACCATTTCAGAGGAGAATTTGGCACTGTTTAGACGTGCTTTAGGGGACTTTTTGCGTAGATTTATTACGGTTAATGAAACATGGGTTCATTATTAACCCCTGACACTAAGCAACAGTCCAAACATAGACGGCAAAGGACGAACCAGTTCCAAAGAAGGCAAAGGCAGGACCGTCTGCTGGAAAGGTCATGGCAACGGTCTTTTGGGACGCTAAAGGAATACTCCTCATAGATTATCTCGAAAAAGGAAGAACAATAAATTCAGTGTACTACAGCGACTTACTGGATCAGCTCAAGCAGAATATAAGCGAATAACGTCCTGGTTTGGCAAAAAAGAAAATTTTGTTTCATCAGGACAATGCACCTTGCTTGCCACAAGTCCGCTCTTGTAATGGCTAAAATCCATCAGCCAGGCTTTGAACTGTTAAACCATCTACCTTATTCGCCAGACCTAGCCCCGTCAGACTTTTATTTGTTTCCAAACGTAAAAAAAATTCTTGCTGGAAAAAAATTTTCCTCAGATTTAGAAGTCATTGCAGCTACAGACGCGTATTTTGACGAGTTGGATAAATCAGACTTCAGTAATGGCATCAAATCAGTTGAACATCGTTGGGCCAAATGTATTACCTTACAATGGGACTATGTGGAAAAATAATTTATTATTTAGTCATTATGGTGTTGCATTCTGTTAGGCCGAAAAATTTTCATCCCATCCTCGTAATTGTTTTCATTTCCCTTAGTGGCTAAAACATGAGGATTTTTTTTATGAAATTAATTTTTATTTTGTCACAAAGAAAAAACTCAACGTCTTCTCCACTAAAGTCTTTATTGTTTCGAGTTTTATGTAAGCCATGTTTCGAGTCTAAAGAGACCCATCATGATCTGAAACAAGGTAAACAAAGAAGTGTAACTATATTCGAATGATTCGAAGCAATTTTCAGTGTCTATTATATAGATTCAAACTGGAATCATAAAAATATATTGAAAGAGATCAAAATGCACTTTCAGGTTGATCCCTTGCAATATATTTTTATGATTCCAGTTTGAATCTATACAGTGTCTCTAAAAGGCCTGTACAAAATCCTAGCACATATTCCTGAGGTCAAAATAAGTCGATTTAAAGTAACTTACGTTAGTCCGAAATTGCTCCGTTTCTGAGATACAGGGTGGTGAACTTAATAATTAAAAATCGATTTTATTAAAATTTATGAACATTTCTCAACGCATTACTTTAAAAATTGGTACTCGGGGGTTTTTTGGGATGCGAAACCTAAATATGGACACTTTTTCACTGGGGCCGTCAGAGGGCGCTTCACAATGCTCATCTTATGGTTTAAAATTACCATAACTTTTTTATCAGTGTTTTTTCAACTTTTTTTGTTGATAAAATAATTTCCTAAACTTTTTTAAGCAAAAAAGGTACTTTTGATAAAATCTGCTAGGGTGAGCCGTTTCCGAGATATTTCCGTTTTTAGTGTTCGATGCCGCAACGGAATATTGAAATTATTTTTGATCAAAAGATTTTGCTGCTACCTTTAAGGATTAAATTTAGTCAGTAAATGTGTTATTAATTATTTTTTGTCGTTTAGTCATGTTCAGTAGGTATCAGTCAATTTCTGGGAAAATAGTTTCATTTGGTTCAATTAACATAAAAAACACCCTGTATCTCTGAAGCGGAGCAATTTCGGACTAAGGTAAGTTGCTTTAAATCGACTTATTTTGACCTCAAGAATATGTGCTAAGATTTTGTACAGACCTTTTAAAGACCCTGTATAATAGGCACTGAAAATTGCTTCGGATGTAGTTACACTTGTTTGTTTACCTTGTTTCAGCTGATGATGGGTCTCTTTAGACTCGAAACATGTCCTAAATAAAACCCGAAACAATAAAGACTTTAGTGGAGAAGACGTTGAGTGTTTTCTTTGTAATTTGCAAACTCCACTTTGAGAAACGGGCTATTTCTTCAATTTTATTTTATTTTCAAAATATAGGTAACCATTTTTCTTTATTAATTTTAAAATGTGATTTTTCTTGTTTTTTACAGAAAGAAGGTAAAAAGATCGATCTTTTTAGCACCCATGGTTTGGAGACTTTGTCAAACATGATCCAAGCTAACCCAGACTCTCCTGACAACAGGTAAATATCTATTCCCGTCATGAAGATTATATTCTTTGCGTTAACTACGCATGCGACAATCTCTCTAAAATTATCCTCCTCTCACCTACTAACCAGTCGTACATGTGTGAGGTTAGAGGTGGCCTCGATATATTTTGACAGTTGTTTTACCCAAGACCAGAGGTGGGTATCTCTTTGACGGTTGTTAGGAAATTTTGTTTTAAATAAAAACAATTGGTATTTAAAGGTTGGAATTACATTATCAATAATTTATTCTCTAAATTTAAAGTCGTTGCATTGCCGCAATTTGTACAGTAAATCAATATAAATTAGGACAAATTGAATTAAAAAAAAACCAAGTATATTTTTGATTAAACAAGTTTTCGTGGCTAATCGGGCAAAAAGAAGTTTTTGTTTCTCTTATATTTTTCCGTGGGCAGCTCGAAAGCTTAACCTCGTGGAGGTCCAAGATCTAATTGATATCTAATAAGTGTTGACAGTTAATTGTTTCGCCCTAATGGGACTCCTCCGAACACTGCTTGGTCAATGTGACACCCTTGCTAAGTTAATCAGACCATTTTGTCTCATCCTATGTCAATATTGAGAAAACCCTCGCAAGAAGCGCCATCTATCGAGATACGAACGAAACTAGAACAAGAGCAGGCGAATATAAACTGCTATATATATCGATCGATGAAAAGATCGATTGCAAAGAAAAAGAAACCATCCGTGACCTACGACAGCACTTCTGTCTTTCAGGCCAGATCAACGCTGATTAGCGTTTTTACCCACCTTTAGCGAAATTTTTAAGTCAAATAATACTAACAAGCGTAAATTTTAGTACTCGTGAATTTAAAAATCAAACAAGTTTTCGTGGCTAATCGGGTAAAAAGAAGTTTTTATTTCTCTCATATTTATTTTTGACAATATTTTATGATTCCAAAGTGTATAAATAAATAAAATTAAAGTGTACTAATTGACCTTTTAATTCAAAAATTAAAAAAAAAAACTAAGGGTATAAGAACATAAAACGCGCAGAGCGCCAAAACCTGTTCAACTGGCGAGCGACGCGATAGATGGCGCTGCTTCAATGTCATGAATAGGGTCACTGCATCCAAGCTTTCGAATTTGGTATAAAAATCACTTAAACCTTCAACCCAAATGTAGTATTACCCCTTAGGTTTAAAATTAAAGCTCTTTGGTCAAAACCTTTTTTTTTAATTGCCTTTTTATTTTTTAGATACTACGGACCCTTCCTTCACTTTGCCCGTCATGTTTTGGGTTACTCCTACAATCCCTTGACTTATGACAAGGTTGTTCCATCAGCGCTGGAACACGCCGAAACTACCCTCAGAGACCCCATCTTTTATCAGCTGTACAAAAAAGTTTTCTTCAACTATTTCTACAGGTAAGTCATAAATATTTGCTGGATCTGATACCTTCCTAGCTCGTCAGCACACTCCAAGTGAACTCGGTGCTATATCAGCCTTAAAAAAAGTTTTAGTGAATATCTCAGAAACGAAAGCTCCTACGAAGTTTTTGATTATAACATAAATTATTGGAAAAAAGCGCAGATTGATGCGATACTCCGTTAAAAAGTTATCATTTTTTATATTTATTTTTTATTTTTTTCCCAAAGATACCAACACTACCTGAAACCATACACCAAGAAAGAGCTGACCTTCCCAGGTGTAGAAATCCAAAAGGTTGAAATGGACAGGCTCATCACCTACTTCGAAGAATTCTACACTGACTTGAGCCAAGGAGTTTACTACAGTCCAATTGAAAACAAAGGTACAACTAACCTTTGTAACTAGTTTATAACTTTATTTTCGGCTCGCCCAAAAGTTCTCTATTATTTCTTCATCTAGTTCCACTCTTTCTCATCAGCTTAGCTGGACCTAAACTAGGGAATTTTTTTTCTTGATGGAGGATTTTATTTTGCCTGATACCCTTTGTCGAGTACAGTGATCTTTAACGTACAGCGCCATCTACGAAATTCACAAGGAAACATACTGTCAACGTTATTTGCCTACTTCGCTGACGGCCACGGCCCGCTTAAGATCATAAATATAGCAAAACAATAGAACATTTTTCAAACCTGCGCGGAATAAATTAAATGGAAGGTAATTAAAACCCGCCATTTTTACAGTGATTGCGCGAGACTAAGTTTGATCAATGAGTATATGACCCATATAGAGTGGCAACCGGCGAGCTTTGCCACATTGAGGGGTAGATGGCGCTGAAATAAATTTGCCTAGTACGCAATATTGATAAATACTATGATATAATGGCATTTATATGATAGACATGAACCTCGGAACTCGCACTTGCAACTAAATCATACTAGTAGTCCCTGAATATTGCGTACGAGATGAATTTATTTCAGCGCCATCTGCAAAGCTCGTCGGTTGCCATTCTATATGGGCCATACACTCATTGCTTTGATACATCGATCTTTTAGTTGAAATTTAAACTTTTGGCGACTGCCCTGGAGTAATTCGACTGGTTGTTCACCTTGACCTCTCGGGGTTTCAGCTTTTACTATGCTTGTTCACCACAGCGACTTCTAGGGGTAGCGGCATGTACTCTAAATATATGAAGAAATGGCGATTAACTTTCTGTCCTCCCAATTATTTTTATACCGCAGTCCGGTCGAATTTGTCCTGCTAGCTTAGCAGCGATACGTCCACTGCTAGCATAGCAGCGATACATGCGAAGCAGCAGCACTGAACCGCGTTTTGAAATTGTTTAGTTTTAATTGATTTTTTTTTCAGAACACAATGGTTTCTTCATTCGTGCCAAGCAATATCGTCTTACGCACAAACCATTCACCTACAAGCTCTTTGTTCATTCCGACAAGGACACCAAGTCCGTTGTCAAGGTCTTCATTGGCCCAAAATATGACGAATATGGTCGTTACATGAACATCACATTTAACAGGTTTGTAATCTCAGGAAAATCCAAGAGACCAAATTATCGATTTGGGAAATTTAGGTACTTTGTACCTTAGTTTAAAGAAAAGGTTCGGTTTGGTTCGGTTCGGTGTCTTTAGAGACTTTATTTATAATCGGTTGGCTTTTTATAATCTTATAAAAGTTTAAATCTGGGTATTTTTAAGAGTTTTTCTTACTTTTAAACGACGTGTATTTTAATCATTTTTCGTCAACTGTCGTGTTCAACTTATTTAAAGTGAATTAAAATAAAACCAAGTTTAGTTATTAGGGTCTTTACTTCAAACAACTGAATTAAGTTTGCCCTTTTTATTTCTAGTAGTATTTGTTTTATCATTTTTTAAAATGTTTGTCACCAATCTAAAAAACTTTAAAAAATTCTACTTTTCATGTAACCGAAAAGTTTAGTGGAATATCCCAAAATTCCAAGACTGGAGTATTAAAATAGCATCCCTCTAGTTCATGAATTTATAAATATATTAACAGTTCGTAATTGATAGGATAATGGTTTGTTTTGTGTATAAGTACTTCTGTCGGTTACCGGTCAAAGCTTATGTTTTTAATTCCGTATGTATATATGGAGTTTACTATATTATATACCTTACTTTTTGTCCTTTACGCTTTGAGAATGTAAGATATTAAAGACTTAGTGGACGATGACGTAACTGTTAAGCCCACGCTACTTTTTAAAAACTATTTTGGGTTATATTTTTGTTTGCAGAGTTAACTTCTTCGAGATCGACAAATTCGTCTACGATGTCAAAACCGGCGACAACGTCATCAAACGCAGCTCTCTGGAGTCCAAATTCTTTGGCGATGACAGAACCTCGTACTACGACCTCTACAAACAAGTGACTGGCGCCTTGAAGGGCGAACACGAATTCTCATACGATTACAGCAAGAACTTCTTTAACTTCCCCAGAAGGTGAGTTTTTTTTTCAACAATAGATCTCTTTAACCAAAGGATATTGTTCTCTCAAAAGATAACAGATAGCACACGGACAACTTTAAGGTATCTTAAGGTCAATTTCTAGACGTAGCAGGCATATTAGCGACGTCTCATATTAACGAAAAAAACGGTTATACAGGGTGTTCCATTAAAAATGGCAGCCGGATTTATCCTCGAAACTGCTATCGCTACTACCTAAAATATATTAGGTACAGTCGAACCTCTATAACTCGAACCTGAAGGGACAACCAAAACAGTTCGAGTTATGGAGAGTTCGAGTTATAGAAACTCGAGTTACATAGGTTAAATACATGTAAAAAGTGCAGGGACCGCTTAAAAGGTTCGAGTTATAGAGGGGTTCGAGTTATAGAGGTTCGAGTTAGAGAGGTTCGGCTGTATATTTGCAAGAGCCGATTTTGTTAAAACAATTTTTTTGCCGAAGTCGTAGCGATAGTAGTTTCTGAGATAAATCCGGCTGCTATTCTTAATGAATCACCCTGTGTGTTACAAATCTTTAAGAATTAAAAAAAAATTCTCAGGACTTCTTCACGAATTGTAAAAATCTAGTTGCCATATTAACAAAATTTTATTTATTTCAATTAAATACCTATGTATTAGGAAAAGCACATGTTTAACTTTTTAATAGGTTGCCGATGAGAACTTGATATAGTGCGCCATCTAGTGGTAACGACTAAAAGATTGTCTTGATTCATTATATAATAAATTTTAAGTAGCTATCTGGAAGCTAACCTTTTTTTTTGAAATCTTTTTAAAGATAAGGTTGTAAGATTTTCAGACAAAGATACGATGTGAACACATCTTTAAAATGTGTTGTCTTGTTAGGAATTTTATTTTTTCCCTACAGTTTGACAGATAATTTTTTATTCGTTTAGATACATGCTGCCAAAGGGTACAATCGGCGGATTCCCCTACCAGTTCTACTTCATAGTCTATCCATTCGACAAGCCATACACCCACAACAAACCCACCGAATGGACCTATGGATACCCAATGCCAGGTGTTGGTGGACCCTTCATCGATGAATATCCCTTGTTCTATCCATTCGATAGACCCATCAAGTATGGAAAGATGTTCTATTTGGATGTCCCTAACTTCTATTTCTATGAAACCAAAATCTACCATAAGGAAAATGTAAATACTGTTACTGATCAGTAAGCGTCGTAAATAAATATAAATTGTTTGTAAAACATTAGAAGTTTTGCAATTCTATCAGTATATATTTTTTTAAATTAATATGTATTATATGTATATTGTATACTGTAATGCGATTGGTAATTACATACTAATTAACCATCAGTGTATGTACCTGTATCTCAAGTTTCTATTTTTTTTTAAATAAAAACATATTTATAGTAAATAATTTTTTCTTGCATTTTATATCCTATATACCTTAAGGTCACTAAATCACGAATACCTTTGCAGTTGAAATAAAAAAAATTATTGGATGTTAGAAATATAGAGTGAGTTCGTGGGTCGTAACCAATTAATTTAAAAACACACACACAAACACCTTGATTTGTGTTTTTTGTGGTAAGTTTAGGTATACAGGGTGGCCCAAAAATAAGTGACGATTATTAACTTAACTTTTTTCAATAAAAACACCTATATTTTGTTATAAAAAAAAAATTATATTAAGTTTTTGTTTCACTTATTTTTGGGTCACACTGTGTTTAAATAAATTTTCCTTAAAAAATACACAGTCAAGTAGATTTTATTTCTACTCCTAACGCCATTTTTGCAATAAGATGCCGTTACATTTATTTGGCGCAGCCTGTAAAGCCAATCGAGATGTTTACTACCGTCAAAGGAAAGAACCCCTTTCGATTTTGGATGTGTTGAAAATTTTGGTGTAAAATTCACTTTCGCATCTGTAAAAATTGTGATATAAAAATAATTTAGCAAACATCACTGTTTTTCTATAATACATTGGGAGTTTTTTCTGCCGAGTGTTTGAGCAAGAAAATAAAATGAAAATAAAATTTGAGAAATTGAAAAGGTAGTTTGTCACTTGCCTTAGAATTTGTCATTCTTTCTTGTGATTTATTTTCCGATTTGTTGTTTGTGACTCAGTTTAGCTATATACACTATGACCTCTAACATGGGCGCACCCAGGGGGCCATTATTTATTTTATTTTCAACATATTTCATGATAAAACACAAACAATAGCTTAAAATTTGACATCATGAGGCTTTTTTTTTGTTTTGGTCGCACGATTTTTGAGAGGCGCCCTTTTTCAGCTGTCGGCTCCGAAGAGGCCTCGGGCCCCCCCAAGACGCATTCCTGGGTGCGCCACTGCCCTCTAAGTTGGAATCATATGGAAAACTTTTTTATTATTTTTAGGAAAAAAATTTATTCTTCATAAAAAGTTCTACATTATCTAAAACTGAGAATACAATCATCAAATATCAAATTTTTTCAGTGGTATACGAGGTTTGTCAAAAAATATGAGTTTTACTCAAGAGTAAAGTACCTTTAAATATGACAATATCGAAAAATGTAACTTATTACACGTTTTAATTGCAAAATTATTAGAAAACATCGAAAAACTAAAAGGTTATCATGTGTTTCGTAATTACAAGAGATACATGTTTATTCAAAATAGAAATATTAGTAAAAATAAAATAATCTGAAGTTTTAATTTAAATGGATTTTTGCATATTTAAACGTAACATTTTTCGATATTGTCAAATTTATAGGTACTTTACTTTTGAGCAAAACTCATATTTTTTGACAAACCTCGTATACCACTGAAAACATTTGATATTTGATGACTGTATTCTAGGTTCTAGATAATGCTTAACTTTCTATGAAGAATAACTCTTTTTGCTAAAATTAATAATAAAAAAGTTTTCCATATGATTCCAACTTAGGGGGACATACTGTATATAAGATCAATAGTGGATTTAATACTTTTCTAGCCCATTAGCACACTCAAAGTGAAGTCCACGCTATATCAGTAAATATCTCAGAAAACCGATTAAATGAAAAACAGATATGTATGTGTATGTGGAATCTACCAACCATAAAAGCTAATGTTTAATTTTAAGTTTTCTCAAAAATTGTTTTTTTTGGTATGCATAGTTTTTCTTATATAACTAAGTTCGTAAATGAAATTGGCGTTAGAATAACTTATCAGGCACCTAGAAATTGTTAAAATTTGTTCGCACTTTCCGGCGTCTTATTGAAAATGCAGATGTTTTCTTTATATAGAGAAAAACCAATTTATGTTTGGGCAACATTTTATTAACACAAATTGTACAAACAAAAAATCCCTCTTATACAAATCCTAATTTTTTGTTAATTTTCAAATTTAAAAATTAGCCTTATAACTCTCCTTCCTCCAAGAATTGGTTTTTTTGAGAAAAACATTAACAGAAAAGCATAAGAACATAGTAATAATAAAATAAATATCTACTATATAGGCCAATATCAAGAACAATAAGTCAAACACAGTTTTAAAAGGTGATTTGAAAAGCTACAAGCTATAAAACTTACTCCCATTATTAAAGAAAGAAAAATGGTTCAAGTGGCTCATTTAAATTTCAGTTAGTTTTTAAAATATTCGTTTTCGAAAAATTTGTGATTCCAAATTTTATTAAATTGAAAAAGAAATAGGTATGGAAAAAACCTCAAGAGACCTTCTTAAAATAATGAATCTTACCCCATCGGCAATTTTTTTGAATTGGCCTTCTGATGTCTTTTTTACTACTGTAATTTGTTGGATTTGCATTATAAATTACTAAATTATTCACGCAAATATACATGAAACACAAATAGATGGAATTTGAAAAATAGCCTTTTAGCATTGAAAAGGAAAAGAAATTTATTTTTCAACAAGGTGCTACTTGGCCTATGCCCGTTATTGTAATATTGGAAGTAAGTACCTATAATTAGGGCAAAAAGTGTCATTTTTGACCACCCTGTATTAGTTTAACCTCATGATGTTTGATAGGACTACATTAAAATAAATAATTATGAACTTAATATATTTTTTTTAATGTTTAGCCATTTTAACTACTCCCGCTTCTTCGGCGGTTCTGTGGTAGACTTTGACTTCATGGAAGTACCCGTTAGGCATCATGTGATGTTCGAATATGTGATCCAGGTGTATGGGCTGGTCCATGGGGTAGAAGAGCGGGTAGTCGTCAAGGAAGCCACCTCCAGTACCTGTTGGGTAAGAAGATTAAGGTGGATTTATCGCAAATTTACACATTTTCTGACATTACTTTACTTAAAATAAGATAGCTATCGTTTGCCTATAAATATGAGATGGAAAACCAAATAAAGTCAGTGTTTGCATTTATTACTTCCTTTCCTCCATTCTCGCGATTTTTTCATTTTTGTCACATTTTATTTGGACTCGGCCAATAAGGTTTTTAATTTAATTATACGCCATTAGAGAGTAGAAACTAGTTATTCGGAATAACTAGTCCTCGCGGTCTGAGGGTTAGTTTTAATTTAATATGATACGGTTAATATCGTAATGAGCCTTCAGAAAGAAGCAGAAACTTGAGCAAACGTCAGTTGCGCGCATTTATTACTTCCTACCACGCATCTTACTAGTTCTTCTCGTGATCTTTTGCAATTCAGTCGGATGCCCTTTGGACCAAGATATTAAGACTAATTTTAGTCTAAAATTAAATAGGGTTATCTTTCTGTTGACTCATCAGGAAGAAGCAGATGTTAGCTAATGGAATTGTATTCTCCAACTTTTTTTAAAATAAATGGTAAATGGGGGGATTTAGAGCTTTCAATAGGGCTACTGTTAACGATATACATCCTATTCCCAATATTACTAAAATCTCAATAAAATACCGATTTTTGAGAAGAACGATGTCATTTCCAATTTTATGGGATGCCTATTGGACTCGGATGTTATATAATAAATTTTAATCCAGTTAAGCAGGGTTATTATTTTATTGTGCACTTAGAGAAAAGTAGAACCTTGAGCAGATAAAATTTTCGTTTCCAATTTTAAATAAATAAATTGAAGGAAAGTGCCTGGTGCTTTTGTGTAGATTATCGAGCTCTCAATAAAGTCCCTGTCAATGATGCATATTCTATTCCCTTTATTACTAAAATCTTAGGTTTGTTGGTTTTTATTTTGGCGGTTACTTCATGACACATTTACATTAGTTTAAATGATAAAATGCCAACGACGAACCGCCTTTATAAAAAAAAACCGACTACATATCGAAATACCACCGCTTTTTGTTCTCGAGGTTTTCTATTTTTGTCGAATGCCATATAAATTTGGACACTTAAGTTCTACTGGTCCGTGGTATGGTGATTGGACTCACTATTGAGTCTGCTGTGTGAAAGGGCTTTTATATACCTTGACCATATAATTATTTACACGACGTTATTCGAGCAATACGTCAAGATAATGTTAGAAGTAATTCTCGAGTACATAAGGAAATACTCATAGTAAAATGGGAAAGACCTATTTGTTAGCCAAAACTTAAGTTTTTGGGAGGTGTCGTTAATATTTAAGGTATGTTAGTCGATCTCCACAAATTGGCATTTTTGTGTAGGTTATAGGGTAGTGGTCCCTTTAAGACACATTTTCTAGCCCTTTTTCTGTGACTAAAATGTCTTCTGTCACTGCTTTTTCTGGTCCTGTTTTCCAGTTCCGTCGCATGCTTTTTGTGTACCTTGACGATATAACTACTAAATCGATTTGGTTCGAAAATCACCTCGACATACCACAGAAGATGATTTCTAAACGAGAACAAGCTGAATTTGCACTTAACTCGAAAAAATGTATTTATTGTATGCTAAAAAGTAGGTTCTGTAGATTATAGAGCTTTCAATAGATTCACTATAAAAGATGCATATCCTCTTCCCATTATTACTAAAATCTCAATAAACACGCCTATTGGAATTCTAATGCAATTAAGTAGCAGATAAAATTTTCTTTTACAATTTTACATAAATCAATAGAAGGAAGGTGGCTGGCACTTTTCTGTGGATTACAGAGCTCTCAAAAATGTTACTGTCAATGATGCATGTCCAGTTCCCTTTACTACTAAATTTCTAATCCATAATACTACCGACTTTGCTGTTTCTTCTCGAGGTCTTTTCTATTATTCTCGTTTGCCATATAAATATGAAAACCTAAGTGCTTCCTTGTATGGCGATTGGACTCAGAATTGCGTCTGCTGTATGGAAGTTGTAAAACCACATGTTATATAAACCTTGACGATATAATTATTTATACAAGGTTATTTGACCATTATCTTAAAATAATGTCAGAAGCAATTTCTCGAGTACGTAAGGATAAACGCAGAGTAAACCGAAAAAGGTCCATCTTTTATTAGCCAAAACTTAAAGTTATTCGGATTTGTCGTTAATTTTTCAGGTGGATTATTCGATCTCCACTAAAAGGCGTCTTTTTGTAGAATAAGTAAATGTTTTTCTGTGATTAAAATATCTCCTGTAATGGCTTTTTCTGACACTTCTTAAGGACTCTTCTCGTTCCATCGCATGTCTTTTGAAACGATGCATTTGCTATGTGGAAAAGGTTAATTGATAAAGTTGTGAGTGTAAGTTCAGAAAAAAAAACATGTTTATGTAAGTATCTCGACGATATAATTACGAAAATCACGTCGATATACCGCAGAAGTTGATTTCTAAATTAGAACAAGTTGGATTTGCACTTAACTCGAAGAAATGTATAGATTTTTGCAATATGTCGTGAAATGTTAGAACAAATATAAAAAGCACAATTTTCTGTGAATTTGGTATAATAATCAATTTAATAAACTGGTCTTACCTGGTCGGGGGTACTTAACATTCATGTCTTCCTTTTGACCAGTGTAGGGCTTCAGAGGGTACACGTAGAAATAGAACTGGTAGGGGGTACCGCCTTGACTTCCCATAGGAATCATGTATCTAAATAATTAAAATAATACGTATAAAATATCTTTAATAATTTAGCTTTGTTTGTATTATCGTGAGGGAACGTAAAAATAATACCTATGGGGGTAAAGCCAGTAACTTTCACTGCCATCAATGTGCCATTCTTTTTGTCCATCCATAGCCATTTTGACATGACTTTCCAGTTCGTCGTAACTCATTCTGAAAACAAAATCGGTTAGAAGGTATTTCATGTTATAATAAAAATACAGTACCACGAAAACGTACGGACTTAAACGAAAAGAAGTATGGTTTAGAGCTGCTGTTTTAAAAATAAGCATCGCTATGATTATGGAGTATCAACCTTCGTGGAAACAAAAAGAAGAAACTGATAATGCAGTTCTCACCATTACTAGAATATTTTTACCTGTCGAATCCGTAGAAATGACTTTCGGAGCTGGATCTCTTTATGACATTCTCTCCAACTTTGAGGTGCCATTCGAACATGTCAAATGGTACGAAATTGTAGATATTTTCGGTCATGTTGATAAAGTGACCCATGTTGTCGTATTTTGGTCCAAGCATCACCTTAAATAAACAAACATTGTACAGTTTTGCATAACTCATTTTGCAATAGGAATAAAAAATATATCCAGCTGATCTAAATTGTGAAAAAAATTAAAGCAAGGATTCCTTAATCAAGTTTACCAAAATGAAGTATTTGTGAACTCTTTGAATCTTCCACAAAAACGATATTTTTCTTTGTGATAGGCCTGAATTTTCAGGTTAAAGTTTGTTGAATGCTCTTGTTTATTGCTTATTTTGACTTTATTTATCACAGTCTAGGTATTTTAACTTTGAGATAGGTTTTGACAGGTTCCATAAGTTCTTGTGCAGAAGAAAGTTAGGAAGAGGATAACTCAAGTAAAACTACCTGTACCTACCTTCACCATGGCGTGTACATCCTTGTCGCTTTGGACATGAATTTTGTACGTGAAAGGCTTGTGGTTTAACCTCTGCTGTACAACGTGTAAATGGAAATCGTTGTGTTTTAATTCTTTTACGCTGTTCCATACGGCATTGGTCATGTCACTTTCAAAATCTTCCATGTAGGTTATGAGACGGTCCATTTCGACACCGGTGATGCTTACACCTATAAAATTAATAATTGCAATTCCAACTAACAATTTTCAGGCTTCTGATCAAGTCGAACAAGAAAAGCTTTAAAAATTTCTTAAAGACTTTGGAGTAACTAGTTAACTAAGAACTTTAAATAATTTCTAATTGATTAGTAATCTACCATCAATAGTTTTTTCACCTGAACTCAATTTTTTTTGCGGTTTATAGGCAGCGTTACCATAAGTGAAATCTACCCTCTTTTCATTAGTTATTGCACTAACCTGGCCAGACCAATTCTTTTATTTCATGAGGTTTCTCCCAGTTCATCGCCCATTTGTACCAGATCATCATCATATGCTTCATCACGGAATAGAAAGCCGGATCTCTCATCATCGTTTCTGGATGTTCTAATGCCGATGGATAGACTTGGTGATAGTTAAGTTCTGAGGGAGCATAACTATAAAGACAGATTGTATTATTTACATATAATTTTTTTGCAAATGTATGATTTTTTATAGTCTCAAACACAAGTTAACAAGATATCATATTTAAAAAAACCAGTTAAGGTGCATGACCACAAAATACCAAAGTAGTCGTACTCTTATCAGTTAAGTCAGTAGCCTCGGTGGTAAAGTGAGTTAATATAAGTACGGTCCCTGTATGTGGACATATTTGGTTATCCAAATGTGACAAAATTCAGGGACTCTATTTACAAGAGAGTTAAGAATCTTGTTTTCTGTAGTGCCGGTTTTGAATCTCTTCGATCCCCTGGGTGGCTATTCTGGGTCTTAAACGATGTGACCATCCACATCACATGCTTTCGGTTCGGTTCGCGTTGTGCGAAATTACTTGTCTCTACCAATGGCATAGTCGCCTACTCTTTAGAGAGTGAATATCACATCGTTCAAGGCCCTGAATAGCTACCCAGAACGTGTCAGAACTATGATGTGTCACCAAAAGCTTGTGTTTTTTATAAGCAGTTTTTGTTGGACTTGTCATTTTTTTGTCCCTTCGTTATCGCGGTAGTTTTTGCCATATTATTTACCCAAAATTTATCAAATGTGTTAAAATATGCCTGAAATAAGATAGCTAGTGAGAAACTGAGTAAAAAAAACCAATACTCCCTGTCACCCGTTTACACAATGACTGGCGTTTGATGAACATTCAGAAAATAAAGATACAAAAAATGCATAGATACCAAATTTACATAGATAGAGTTTTTATAAACTGTGTGCCGATGATTTGATGTGACGAATACACGAATAAAATAATTTTCATGTGTAAAAGTATAACCAATCAGAACATTTTATCTTAAGGACCACAAAAAGGACAGACTTATGCCGATTGATATTGCTATTTCAAATATGTTTTGATATATGTAAGGCACCGTGGGTATTGGAATAATACGTAATATATGGAAATCATATGCATATGTATTTGAAAGCAAACAATCGGGACATTTTTTTCTTGGATGAATGGGAATGACCTATATTATAGGTCCTTTTTTATCTTACCCTAAGCGATGCGAAGCAAAGTCCCAATAACCGCCGTAGTATTTGGGGTTAGGGGAGTTCGGTGTTCCTTGGATTATATTGGCAATAATTTCGACTCCATCCACATCGTGATGAGTAATCATTTCAATTTTTCCATTATGCTAAAACAAAATTTTTCAAATAACAGAGTTTATTTTCAACTAAGGTGGCTGAGGGGTATTAGGTTCGCCCTGTTAAGGCCCGCCCGTCGTATTTAAGAAACAAATCCCATAATCACCTTGTGTCTTCATGTAATGTCGTCATTACCAAATTTTTACCTTACTTGGCCATAACGCCGAAAATCCATTAATGCTAATGAGTTTTCTGACAATTAAAATTTTTTTAAATGCTAACCTTATATCGGCGCATCACATCAATATACGATTTTTTTGGAGTATAGTAGACCACATTTTTCTTAATAATTCGTGTTATAACCAAAAACTTGGTAGGAGCATTCGTTTCTAAGATATTTACAAAAAACTGTTTTCAAGGGATATATCATGGAGTTCAATTGAAGTGTGCTAATCGGCTAGCTAGAAAGGTATCAGATCCGTCGTGGATCCATTTATTTTTATTATGTTTATAAAAAACGTAATTAATTTATTATAAAGCCCGAAGGCACGTTCCCTTATAAGGCCCGGGTCTTTCACTCAAACAGTGAGCCTTAAGCTGTTTTCAAGCAAATAACTAGTAATTACGTCTGGTTGACATTTAAAATCAGCCCCAGGTAGCAAGGGGTCATCAAATGACGTCTTTTTTTCGTCGAAAAGTGGTCATTTGGATGACCAGCAGGTCATCTACCAAAAAATGTTGTCTTTAAGGCGTCAGTTACTTGACGTCTATTCGTAGTGTATTTTTTGACGACTGAAAAAGTCATATATTGGTCACTACCCACACTGCACACTTTGTCCAAGGGACATACACTCATACTTACATAGATGGTGCCCCAGTCAGTACTTGACCGGATTTATACGGAATGTGGGGGTACGTATGTAAAATAAATTAAATATTAAATCAAGACGAACTTCGAGGCTTCTTTCGCTTCAAGGTGGAGATGTGTAAGTATAGGTATAGGTCTATTTTGTGTACCTCACAGACGAACACCGCTGTACCTGTTCCAGTACTTCCAGGTCTAAGTTACAGAAGAGTCACCTTCTGTGTCTACAGTGTTCTCAACTGCAGGGAATATTTCATATATTCAGACGAGTTTAAAAAAAGTCATAAGTAGGTTTGTGTCTGTGTGTGTGTCTAATGTTCTGATTTTGTCCCAAATACGTCATATTGCTGACGTCTTTAAAACGTCTAAAAATGACGTCAGGTTAGAGACGTCAATGGTCAAAGACATGTTTTTGACGTTTAAAAAACGTGACCTTGCTACCTGGGGCTGTTTATTCCCTTAGCCCATTACCACAGAAACACCGCTTGAATAGCTTTTTCATAACCGGTTATTGTTTGTTGTTGCTTTTTGCAATTTTTTGCTTGCTTGCTTGTTTAGTTGGTTTTAGTTCGCTTTTTGAAAGATGAATAATAATATTCTTGCCATTATTTAATTTGAGTTATTCTCGACTGACTATGAAATACTGGCATATTTAATTCGAAATGGGCATAACTTGAAAAAAAAACTTAAATTTAATAAACAGTAGTTAGAGAATTACAGGACAAGTACTTTTTTTAAAAATAATATTTCGTGTATCAAAGTCTACATTGGAAAAATTCGAGGAAGCCAAGGGTTGATGAAGGCGAAAAAATTTTGGCAAGACAATATATGTAGAGGGGATCATCACTTTATACAATTTTCACACACACGATAAATTTCACTCATTCCAAAAATTCGGGCAAAATAAAACAAAGCAAATTGATTGTGAGGTTAGAAAACCCAACCCAACCTTCCTCGAAAGTATGGTAATTACCGGTAATAAACGATGACGTACAAAGGGCGGTGAATACGTGGTTTTTTCTTTTACATTTTAAGCATTTAAATAAATCCTTTATCACTTTATTTACCATTAATGTGTATTTTTCTCGTCTTTTCTCTGTCTATTGCTCGACTAAAGCTAGCAGAGCACCATTAAAATTTTTAAATGAAAATGTTGCCAAGGTTGGTACTGACACGATAAATATAGAGCAATTAAATCTCAAAATCTTGTAGATTGTTTTCTTATCATCCCTGTTTTATTTCTTAAGTTTGTTGCTCGGCTAAAGTCAGCAGAGGAATATAATTATGTTTTTTTTTTGTTAGGAGCACCTAGAGTGGTCCTAACACAGTAGATGTTAATTTTTCTCTCGTCTTTTTTTGTTTATTGCTCGAATGAGGCTAGCAGATCAGCATAGCTTTTTTTAGTATCCAAATTTGGGCAGTACAAGATTTTATTCCGGAAAATAAATTTCTCTTTTATTTGCATTCAAAACTTTACTCACTATTTTCTTAAAATAGCGATTTTAATGAATACGTGGTTTTTTCTTTTGACGGCAGAATAGCCGTAAAAAACAAAAAATAATAATGCCTTGATACACACTTTTTTTGCAAGATTGTCTGGGCCCCTGTCGTTTTGGTTTAGTGAAGGACGCTTACCGTTTAGGCGCAGACCAAAAAAAGTGGATGTCAAGGCATTATGATTTCTTGTTGTTTACGTCTATTCCCAAATATTCAGCGCCCAAATGGTCATTGCCTAAAAAGAAAGCTAATTTATAAAGTGTTTAAATCTCTAGCAGTCTGGTCTCAACAAGTTTTCTGAAAAAAAATAGTTTTTGAGAAAAAATTGTTTAAATAAAAAAGTCAGTATAGTTTTAAGAAACTACTCTTAATTTGACAGCTTCGCTTCGAGGTAGAGATATCTAGGCAGTCTAGGTTTAGGTCTATTTTGGTCTGTAGCTGTTCCAGAACTTCCAGGTCTAAGTTTCCTTCGGTGTTCCCAACTGCAGGGAATATTTTATATATTCAGAATTCAGACGCGTTTTAAAAAAATTATAAAGACGCCACTAATGTTCTGTTTTAGTACCAAATAAGTCATATTACTGGCGTCTCAAAGACGTCTAAACGTCATTTTCGGTGTGTCATTTGAACGTAATAAAAATGCTATTCACCCGTCATTAAAAATGACCACTTTTTGACGTTTACAAGACGCCACCTTGCTACCTGGGTACTTACGTTTAGCACCACTCCACTGTCAATGACGTCGATGATCCTCCTTCTGTAGTCTGTAGCGATTTGATAGCTGTGAGCGAATGGGGATAAAACTTGCGAATGTTGGCCATAGTTGTGATAGTAGTCGTGAAGGTCCGCGAATTTTGGTCTTTCAGGGAAAGGCAAGCCGTTGGGATACATCAAAGATGGATAAAATGGAGTATCAACATGTACATGGTAATCGATGATAGGGATTATGCCTGAAAAAAAAATAAAATGGAGTATCAACATGTACATGGTAATCGATAATAGGGATTATGCCTGAAAAAAAAACAAAGTCTAATTTGTTTATCGATTTTTTGTATTTTTTACCCCCAAAAGAGGTAAGAAAACCTTTTTTTGATTTACAACGACATACTTTTTCGAAACTTGTTAACCAGGCGTGGCAAATTTGACAAAACTCATCCTGAAAACTGATTAATCAATTAAAAGAATACGTTAGTGTAAAGAGAATCGGAAGCGCTTTAAAACGATATACCGTAGTCGACACCTTAAGCCTCAGTCTTCATGGACTGACTTTTGAGATGATATTCAATTTTCTATGTGCTGATATATTGAATTATTTTTACTTGTACTGAAACTTTGGACATTTGATTAAACATTGTATTCTATTTTGAGAATTTAAATCTAACTATATTTTTTTAGTAAATAAAAAAAGTTAGGGATCCGAAATTTCCAATTCCGATATAGTGCTTACCTGAACTCCGACATAGTTTTGACCTGAATTTCGTCATATAATAAAATGGATGCTAAAAACAATCTATAACAAATACAACTATTTTTTATTGTACTTATTAACTTTGTTTACATAAATTGATCAAATATTTTTAGGAGTACAGTACGCACATGAAAAAATATAAAATTTTTAGTTGTTCATACCATTAGACGTGAAAACCTAATGGGTTCGTCAGTAAAATATTTTTATTACCACTTCAAATGAGTTGCTAAAAACCCAAAAAAACCTAATTAGCAAATTTTGTGATAGTATATGTCTGTGTGTCAGTATAACTGTTCTAGGGTTATCTGTCGGTCTGTCTGTCTGACTGTAACATAACTAAAAATTCGCTTAACCTATAACTGGGGTATTCGAAATGATAATTAATAGTTTTTGGTGGGGTGGAGCCTTGTAGGGTATTTATTTCTTACAGTAAACAGAATATTTGGAGCAAAAATTTTGGATAGGTAGGTATTTTTCGTAAGACATGGAAAGGGGACAGCCTCCTTCATAATCCAGCAAACGTGAAAAATCGCAACCTGAAAGACGTCATTGTCGTAACCTGAATTCCGACACCCAAATTCATCACAGATTTTAAATGAGTAGAGCATAACAAATATATAACGGAATTTAAAATTCAAAAAATTTGATTTATTGTAGGTTTTACCATCTTAGATTTTTTGTTTTTAGATGTTTTTTGATATGGACAAAACTGAACTTTAAAAAAATTGTTGCCCACCAGAACTCCGTCACCCTTATTTTTTACAAAAATAAAATAATCGTAAAGCCGTCATAGCCCCACAGCCTGTATTCCGACACCTTGAATTTAAACACATTTTCAGAGAAACTAGCTCAAAAGGCCTGTGACGGAATTTGAGATTTGAAATTTATGATCAAGTGTCATTCTGATTTAGATGTATTTTTCGCTTTTTGATAAATGTAGGTATGAAAAAAACTAATTTGAATAGACATTGTTTTTGTTGGGAATTCCGTCACTCCTGTCGGATTTCCGGTTCACTGCTTTTTTGTAACCCAAACCCCGCCACCCCCTTTTTATTGAACATAATGAAAAAAAGAAAGAAAATTTTGGGTAAAAACTTATCTACGGACATTGGTGTAGTAAAAAATACAAATATATTAGGTAATAGTATAATAAAGTACCTAAAATCTTAGATTAAATGAGTACGTGCAAGTGGCTTACCTTATAATAAAATGCGACGTTCTGCTTCGACACTTGACGCACGACTAAAATAATTTTTCGCGCGCAGCTTCCTTTTAAACAATACAGCTGATTTTTGCGCACAGTGTTGCAAGATTTTTTTGGAATTCCATTGTAGAAAAAGCTTATTAATAATTCAAAACATTTCTAAAAAGCGACGGAATTCAGGTGGGTGACGGAATTCGGGTTGAGTACGGTATTTCACACTCCGTCCACGTTCCCTATTTAAATAAAATGGGTAAAAACTTCCCCTCTTAGCAGTGGCGGCTCGTAGAATAAAAACCTGGAGGTTGCAAAGAAAATTGTAATTTTTTAACACACAAATATATGGATCGAGCTTTAATAATAAAGGAATAAATTACGAAATTGACATTCAATACACACCTATCGGGATTTACTTAAACGGATGGAGAATTAAAATACTCTGCCAATATATGGGCCCCTAAGCTCACACTAGGTACTATAGTTATAGTGTACGTCTGAACCAATATAACTATATATATATATATTTATCGGTTTCACAACGTTCTACGTCTTCCGATACCCAATCTCCACTCGTTTCTGTTTGCCCATAATTCATCATCTAGGCCTCTTATTCTTATTTCACTGTCTATTCCTTCTCTCCAGCTTCTCCTTGGCCGTCCTCGTTTTCTTCGGCCAGTTGGTTTCCATTGTAGTATTTGTTTAGGTAGTCTTTCATCATTCATTCTTTGTACATGTCCGTACTACACCAGTTGTTTTGTTCTTATATCATCCACTAAAGTACGTTCACCCACTGTCATAATTTCTCTTATTCTTTGATTTGTAACTCTTTCTCTTTTTGATTTCCCTGCTGCTCTTCTCCAATAGTCCATCTCCGTAGCGGAAAGCATTTTTTCTGTTCGATCCTTGATTGGCCATACTTCTGAGCCGTATGTAATAATACTTTTTATAATGGTGTTATATATAAGCTTTTTGTTATGTTTTGATATACTTTGGTCCCAAATTATTCCATTTAATAAAGTTATTGCTTTTCTTCCTTGTACGTTTCGATCTTTTATAGCTTTGTCTAGTGTTCCGTCAGCTGTAATTTTTAGACCTAAGTATTTATACTCATCACAGGAGTGAATTCGCTGCCCGGTATTTAAGATTAGATCCTGTTTCATTCCACCGATACACATATACTCTGTCTTATTGAGATTAACCTCTAGTCCCCACTTATTGTACTCTTCTATTAGTTTTCGTGTCATATATTCGAGGTCGTCATAATCCTGAGCCACTACTATCTGATCATCGGCGAAACATAAAGTATACAAGGTGGTTTCGTCCAACGGAATTCCCATGTTTTGGCATTTTCTCTTCCATACTTTAAGGACTTGTTCCAAGTATATCTTGAAGAGCGTAGGCGAGATACAGCAACCTTGTTTAAGACCTTTATTTACTTGAAAGCCTTTGGTTAGTTTTGCTTTTATTTTAACTTTTGCCTTACTATTGCGGTATAACTCTTGGATGGCCTTAATTAGTTGTACGCTTATGTTTGTGTTTTTCAACGCTTTCCAAAGCAGATTTAGTGGTATACTATCATATGCCTTCTGCAGATCCACGTAAAGCAGATGCAGCTCTTGACCGTATGCCATTTTCTTTTCAATAACCTGGGTTATACAAAAGAGGTGATCTGAAGTCGATCTACCCGCCCTGAAACCAGCTTGTTCTTCTGCCTCCATGTCTTTATATTCGCTCTCTACTTTATTTATTATTATTTTACCGTATATTCTGCTTAGCGTACTAGTCACAGATATACCTCTATAATTGTCACATATATCTTTCCTTCCTTTTTTGTGTATTGTGGATATATATGACGTTTTCCACTCAGTTGGGACTACAGTTCCATTTAAATATTTTTGGAAAAGATTCCGTAATCTCCAAAACAGTTCTTCAGTGCCATATTTAATAAGTTCGGCTGGGATATTTCCGGGTCCGGCAGATTTACCGCTTTTTAAGGTTGTGCACACGTTTTTGACCTCAGAGATTGTGAGGGGTACTGGAGATCCCATCGTTCTAATTATATTGTCTCTTGCGTCTTCCTTGAATTCTGCTCTATCTTCAGTTAAAAGTTTTTTAAAATGCTCATCCCATTCTTTGTCTGGTATTGGTGAAATGATATTGGTCGGTCGAGACGTCTTTCGCATGAAAAAGTCAACAAACCAACCGAACTGTAGCAATAGGGATCTCCAGTCCAATAGTTCCCACTCTTAGGTTACACTTTTGTGTTCTTAGTTAGGAATAGTAGCATAGGGAATAAGTAAAAAATGTAAAGAAACGCAGCTCAAAAACACTTTGACTTACCCTTGGATGAAAGGAACTTGGTACATGGACAACTGCACAGTCGAATCCAAATAATTCCAATCAAAGTAGTAGCAGTAGCACTTCAAAGCAATCCATAAATGTTTATACACGACCGCTGTCTTAAAAGGCACGCATGTGATTTCACTTGGCGATCAATATATATCACTGGTATGGAGAGTACCCCAAATATTCGCATGAGCTCCGTATAGCAAGACGGACGTTGGAGCACTGCTGCACGTAGCAATACAGCAGTAAAAAGGTATGTATAAAATTAGGAAAAAAACTTAAATTAAAAAAGGATGGAAAATGGATATACTCAAGGTAGAAAAAAAGCAAAATAATAAAGTAAAGTCAATGCATTCTTGAGCATATAATTCACCGCGCAAATTCAAGTTTTTACCCTTTTTGTAGGCAAGGCATATCTTAGTAACTAAATTAGGTTAAACCAAGAAATAAAAGTAACTTTAAGTATAAAGTTTTAGCATAACTCTAGCAAAAAAAAAAGAAAATAAAAAGCATTCTAATTTAGATAAATGTCTCTAAATTTTATATCTTAAAACTAAACGCCGGGACGAAGCATTCCGGCCCCCCTGAAAATACCCAGGGTATGGTATTTTCTGAACTAAGCATTAGGGAGAGGGCACAATTTCACCAAAGGCCTCTTGAATAAACCTTTGGAGGTTTTAACTGTAGCAACTCTTACTACATTATCAGTACCAGGGTGCAATCCTACTACTCGTCCCAATACCCAATTTAAGGGAGTGGTTTGATCATCTTTGATCAAAACCATCGTATCAATCGCAATGGAATCAATTTTGTCTTGATTCACTTTAGCGTGCTGTTGCAATGTGTGTAAGTAATCTCTGTGCCATCTACGCCAAAAATCGCGATGCAGTTTTTGCAGCAACTGCCACCGAGAAAGCCTATTTAAAGGCACTTGGTCAAAATCGAGGTCTGGAACAGTCGTAAGTGGTTCCAGGCTAAGGAAATGACCGGGCGTCAGTGCAGTCAAATCATTTGGATCTGTGCTGACTGGACACAAAGGCCTAGAGTTGAGGATAGCTTCTATTTGCGTAACCACAGTATAAAGCTCCTCAAAAGTAAGCACCTGTTCTCTAATTACTCGTAGTAAATGAGACTTTGCACTTTTGATGTTACTTTCCCACAAACCGCCCATGTGGGGTGCGGATGGAGGGTTGAAGTGCCAACGAATTGATTCGCGATTAGCAACTTCAGCAAACATCTCGTTAAGCATTTTAGCAGAAAGCGTAAAATTTGACGCGTTATCCGAGTAGACTACTTCCACGCGTCCTCTTCTGGCCATAAAACGTCGGAATGCTGCCATAAAAGCGTCTGCCGATAAGTCTGACACAATTTCTAAGTGTACCGCCTTCGTACAACCGCAAATAAATAGAACGACATAAGCCTTAAGTCGTTTTGCACCGCGCATGCGGCTCATTGTAATAGCAAAACTTCCCGTAAGATCAACGCCAACGTGTTGAAAAGCTTTTGCTTGTGAAACGCGAAATTTTGGCAAATTTCCAACAGGGGGTTGATAATTATTGGGGCGCGTGCGCCAGCATGTAGAACAACGCGAAATTATTTTTCTTATATGCCTTTTAGCTGCAAAAATCCAATAATTTTGAAAAAGTAAAAATAAAGTCGTGTTTATGCCGGTATGCATATGTTTCTCGTGAGTATGCGCAATCAATAACTTTGTAAATTGAGAATCACCGGGTAAAAGTATAGGAAATTTTTTGTCATAATCTAATTCCGAATTGCATAATCTTCCGCCAATGCGTAAAATATTATTTTGATCCAAAAACGGATTTAGTTTTCTAAAAACCTTTGGCAACGGTTTATTATCGACAAGTAAAGAAATCTCGTTTTGAAAATATTTATTTTGCACGTGTTTTATAAGCACAAATATTGCATTTTGTAACTCATATTGTATTAACCACGTAGAATTAATAATAATTTTCTCATTATTAAATTTACGCGCGCGAAGATTGTGAATAAAACGTAGTATAAAAGCAACAAGTCTAATTAAACGCAAAAAATTTGAAAATTTGTTAAGCAGACAATCCAAAAAATTTGGTTCAATTGTTGCAGCAAACACCAATTTTCGCTCCTCTTCGAGAGCTTCTTTGGGTGTAGTAATATTATTTTTAGTAAAATCCCATGTCTCTTGTGGCTTACAAAGGAACTCGGGTCCTTGCCACCAAAGGGAACAATTAATTAAATCTGCAGGCAATAGACCACGTGACCCGGGGTCCGCGGCATTCAATTCAGAAGGAACATGGTTCCAATCGCAAGGCTGAATTTTTTCTTGTATGTATGTGACTCGGTTGGATACAAAAGTGCGCCACGCATGTGGTGATCCTTTGATCCAAGAGAGCGCTACCATACTATCCGTAAAAGCAATAGTATTTTGAAAAGCAATTTTATTAGCAAAAGTATTTTGAATAAATTGAATGAGTTTAGCTAGCAAAACTGCCGCACAGAGCTCCAAACGGGGAATACTGATTCTTTTTATGGGAGCGACTTTCGATTTTGCGCACACAAAATACGTTTTAATATCTCCGTTTTGATACACAATACGAAAATAAACCGCCGCACACATACCGCGCTCGGATGCATCGCTAAATCCAACAATTTGACAAAATTGAAAATTAGAGAGATCAATCATTCTTGGGATATAAAAATCAGAAAATAATTTGAGTTCTTCCTCGAATTTTTTCCACTTGGAAATTATTTCTGGGGGTGCTAACTGATCCCAATCTAACTTTATAAACCATAAGTACTGGATTAAATTTTTTGCAAAAAACGTGACCGGTGTAAGAAAACCTAAAGGGTCAAAGCATTTCGCAAGGGTACTAAGCAAATTACGCTTAGTGCAAATTTTTGTATTATAATTAAAAGAATAAAAAAAGTTATCACTTGGAGGGTTCCACCTCAAGCCTAAAATTTTTAGAGAGTTTGCATCCTCTCGATCCAAAGAAAAGTCTTTGGTTTGTATGTGGGTTGTAGGCAAGTCTGCAAGCAATTTGGGTTCGTTTGATGCCCATTTTTTCAGTTCAAATCCACCTCGCCCTAATAACTCAATTAATTGATTGTTCATAAGCATGATTTGATCAAAATCATTGCAACTTACTACGCAGTCGTCTATATAGACGCTGTCCTTTAAAATCGCAGAAGCCAACGGTAAGTCTTGATAATCATCGGCTAATTTAAGCAAGGTTCGAATTGCTAAATATGGAGAACAGTTTACCCCGAAAGTCAAAGTTTTTAATTCGTAATCTTGCACCGATTCTTCAGAATCAAAACGCCATAAAATTCGTTGGTATTTGTGTTGATTTTCCTCCACATTTATCATTCTGTACATTTTAGAAATATCGCTAACAAAACAATATTTATGTAGCCGAAAATTAAGCAAAATTTTAACTAAATCTCCTTGTAGTTTAGGACCCGTGTGAAGGGCTTGATTTAGGCTAGGCTTATTTAAAGAATGACTCGATGCGTCAAAGACAGGACGAACAGGCGTGCTACTCGAGCTTTCTTTTATAACCGCATGGTGAGCAATATAAAAATATTCATGAATTTCTGAGTTATTAGGGGGTGAAACTGCACGCATGTGACCCATATCCAAGTATTCTTGCATTACTTGTGAGTAAGAAGTAAATAATTTTTTATCATTTAGCAAACGTTTTTCAAGCGAGTACAACCGACGCAAAGCAAGGGTTCGGGTATCGCCGAAATCAACGGGATTGATTTTAAAAGGTAACGAAACGGTGTATTTACCGTCCACATCGCGTATAGTAGTTTTTTCAAAATATTTTTCGCAAAAAATATCTGAAGGTGAATTTTTCTCCACCGTAGGAACCTCTTCCAACTCCCAGAATTTTTGCAAAGTATTATTTAAATCAGGAGTGGAAATAGTTGCCATAAAAGTAGAAATATTTTTTGATGCAAAAGCAGCATTTTGCAGAGGCATTTTTCCGAGCAAAGTCCATCCGAAGACTGTATTAATACAAGAGGGGGTGTCTGGACCGAAATAAAGTCTACCTTCTTCTAAAAGTGATCCATAAAGGTCCGCGCCAATAAGAAGCTGAATTCCAGCTTGATTATACCAACTGGGATCAGCTAATTTTAGACCAGTTAAGTAGTGCAAAGAATTTTGGTTAAAAGATACACTTGGCATTTTATCGCAAACTTGGTCTATTAATACAGGTTCTAGACTAAAAATTTTCGATTTATTATCGATAACAGCAATTTTACAATGCACCGCATGGCGCGCAGTAGTAGACATATCTCCTAAACCGTTTACATTAAGCGAAATGTTGGATTTAGGAAGTCCGAGTGCATTCGCACATTTTTTCGTTATAAAGGAGCACATGGCGCCATTATCCAAGATGGCGCGTATTTCGTGCCAATTTCCGTATGCATCACGGATGTGCAGCAAAGCAGTGCAAAGCAACGTGTCATAGTCGCCAAGCACAGTACCCGCGTGAATAGATTTATTTTCAGTAATCTGATTTTCTACGGGGTTAGTTTGTGATCCACTAGACGTCACAGAAGAAGAAGCAATCACCGAAGCCGGGGAGTTATTTTTTAGGCATAAAAGACTGTGGTGATTTAAAAAACAAAATCTACATCTTTTTTGTGATGTGCACGAGTTTATTTGATGAAAACTAGCCATGCAGTTGGTGCATCCCTTATTATTTCTAATAAAATCAATGCGTTCTTGAATAGGTTTCGTTAAAAAAGATTCACAGCTAAAAATCAGATGTGTATTTTTTGCTTTGCAGTAGAAACACGTGTTTTGTTTGGCATTTGGAGTTTTTTGTGACTGTCTGTTCGCAAGTAAAACTGTTTTATTTCGTGGATTACGGGGGGGTCTCGAGAAGTTCCCTGGTCGTGAGTTTTGAACATTATTTTGTTTCATAGACAAAGATAAAGATTCAAGAGACGTGCAATGTTGCTCTAAAAATTTGTAAATATCTTCGTATTTTGGCATTAACTTAGAAGCGTGATTTAGTTCAAATAACTTACGCGTTCCGAGATCTAATCGATCCAAAAGCATGTTCGCAGTAATAAAGCACCAATTATGGGTCGCATATCCCATATTTTTTAAGCAATCAAGGTTTCCCTTGAACGTATCTAGCATTTTGCGCAATTCTAAAACGTCATCATTGGATAGCCGAGGTGAGTTTTCGATAGATTTCCAGTAAGAAACCGCACGCAAGCGCTTATTGTCATATCTGGAAATCAGCGTATCGTAGCAAAGTAAATAATTATTTCCTTCAAGAGGTATATTTTTAATTAAATTTAAAGCAGGGCCTCTTAAAATCGTACGTAAATATTTAAACTTCTCAATGTCCGAGCTCTTACGCGTATGTACAACCGCATTGTAAATCTCAATAAAGCTTGGAAACTCCTCAACATCGCCCGAAAAAGGAGGGACATTTAACTTGGGAAAAGAAAATTCTGGTTCCGGAAAAATAATTGTTTGATTATTTACCTCATTGTGGCTTCGATTTATTTCTTCAGCCTCCACCTCAAATAAATCATAGTGCAAAGCCTCAACCTCTACGCATCTATCCAAAAAATCTTTTTGTATTTTATTCTGAGCTTCCAGAGCTTCAGAATCGTCTGAAATCAAGATCAGTAAAGCATTATGATGCTTTTCAAAGCTCTTACAACAAGAAGAAAGTTTTTTAAAGTTAACTTTAAACCTTGTGTGAGCAGCTGGATTTGTTTTCGCCTGATTGGCACAGTGTTCAAGCACACTCAACTGATTGACAGCAGTTTGACGCAAGGCCTTAGCCGAGCTTACCTTTTTTTCGGTATCGTTTACCATTTTAAAAGGTTAAAGTGCAAAGTAAAGCAATAGTTAATAAGGGAAGCAAATTTAAAAAATATATCGTACTACTTTTCAAATTCCCTCGTAAACCAAGATTCAAAGCAATATTAAAAGGCCAGCGGCTTTTAGCAAATATCGAGTAAAGAACAGCAAGTTTTTAGCAAAAAGTATAAATGCTAATAAATATGCACAAAAAATTTAGCAACTGATAAGAGTTTCTGAATTTGTGTAGGTACGCAAGGAAACGCAAGCCTTACATACATCGACAGCGCAATAATTTTTAATTTTGAAAAAAAATAAATTTTTCAAAATTTGTATGCAATTTGTATATTGCACAAATAAAAAATGCAATGCAAGTTGGTACGTGCAACGTACAATAGACACACCGTAGATAAAATGTAAAACCTAAGATATGCCTTGTCTCAAAAAGACGCAAAGTAAAGTCCTAACTTCAAACACAATTATGCAACTCTGAGAGCACCTATTACGCAGAACGGGAAATCCGGCTCGAAGGACCAAAAAATGGTCGGTCGAGACGTCTTTCGCATGAAAAAGTCAACAAACCAACCGAACTGTAGCAATAGGGATCTCCAGTCCAATAGTTCCCACTCTTAGGTTACACTTTTGTGTTCTTAGTTAGGAATAGTAGCATAGGGAATAAGTAAAAAATGTAAAGAAACGCAGCTCAAAAACACTTTGACTTACCCTTGGATGAAAGGAACTTGGTACATGGACAACTGCACAGTCGAATCCAAATAATTCCAAATAAAGTAGTAGCAGTAGCACTTCAAAGCAATCCATAAATGTTTATACACGACCGCTGTCTTAAAAGGCACGCATGTGATTTCACTTGGCGATCAATATATATCACTGGTATGGAGAGTACCCCAAATATTCGCATGAGCTCCGTATAGCAAGACGGACGTTGGAGCACTGCTGCACGTAGCAATACAGCAGTAAAAAGGTATGTATAAAATTAGGAAAAAAACTTAAATTAAAAAAGGATGGAAAATGGATATACTCAAGGTAGAAAAAAAGCAAAATAATAAAGTAAAGTCAATGCATTCTTGAGCATATAATTCACCGCGCAAATTCAAGTTTTTACCCTTTTTGTAGGCAAGGCATATCTTAGTAACTAAATTAGCTTAAACCAAGAAATAAAAGTAACTTTAAGTATAAAGTTTTAGCATAACTCTAGCAAAAAAAAAAGAAAATAAAAAGCATTCTAATTTAGATAAATGTCTCTAAATTTTATATCTTAAAACTAAACGCCGGGACGAAGCAGATATCTCTGCATGTTTCTTTTTAATCGATCTTATAGTTTTCCAGCTTTCGGTACTTCTCCTACCTCCTAAGTAAGAATCTATTTTCTGGCACTTTTGCGTCCACGAATGATTTTTCTTATCACTGATCATTCTTCTCACCTTTGATTGCGCGATTTTGTATTCTTGTCTGCTTCTATCTGTCTTTTGGGATAAGTAGGTGTGATATAATTTCCTTTTTTCCTCTATTTCTCTCTCAATCTCAGCATCCCACCAGTATGGTTTTCTTCTTTTAGAAGTTTCTTCCACTAATCCTAGTGCTTCTTTTGCAGCTTGGTGGATGCTTAATGTAATACATTCGTATTCCTCATCTGGGGTTTCACCTGAACTTGTATTAAGTTTTTCGTTCAGTCTCTTTTTGTATAAGTTTTTTACGCTGTCATGTTCTAGGCTTAGTAGATTATATTTACAGTGATCAATTTCTTCAATCACTGTATCATCAAGATGTTGTTGATGCAGGCTTCGGCCTTGATAAGGAAAGAGAATTTTGGACTCCAGAAAATAGTGATCACTTCCGCATGTTGATCCACGCTTTGTTCTGACATCTTGAATTTTTAGTTTTGTATTTTGTTTAGTGATAAGATAATCAATGACGGATTTCAGGTTTTGTGAGGGTTTGGTCCAGGTATATTTGTGTATTTCCTTATGTTGAAAAAAACCGTTTTGGATTTTTAGGTCTAATTGCTCACATACTGTAATTAGCCGGTTTCCATTGTCATTAACAAGATTTTCTCCATATTGGCCAACTGTCAGATCATTAACTCTGTTACCGGTTCTACTATTTAAATCTCCCAATATGACAATTTCTCTAGATGCACTTACTGCTGATATTTCATTGTGTATTTCTTCAAAAAAATTGTCTTTCACGGCTACATTTGCATCGTCGTTATACGCATAGATTCCAAAAATCGTAAGTCTCATTCCTTTTATTGTTATATTCATTTTAATTAGCCTTTCATTGACTGCTTCCCAGTTGGTGATAAATTTTCTAAATCTTTTGTTGACCAAAATAGATACTCCTTGTTGGGCATGTTTTTCTTTTGCCACTCCGCTATAGAAATGGTCATATTGTCCTAGGTTTTCAGATCCTTTTCCTTTCTTTTTCGTTTCTGTTAGTACAGCAAGGTCTACCTTCATTCTGCTGCACTCATGTACTATTTCATTCATTTTTCGATTCATTCCTTGTACGTTCCATGTACCAAAAATCATATTCCTGTTTCTTTGCTTGGTTCGTCTTAGGTTTTTAATTTCTTTCCGAGGCGTTTGATTGGGTTTTTTAACAGTGTACGTTTTTTCCGGGTATCAGAGAGTTAGTCTGATGCCCCAACCCCCAACCTGGAGGACCAGGTGATTTTTGATCGAGGTTTTCTTCCCCTAGCCTTTGACGATTCCAACGCCGGTACTACAAGGCAGTAGTCTTTATACTATCCCTAAAAGAAAGGGTTGCCACCTACGCTATGATCACCGTACCGAGGTCCATTCTCTCCGCCTTTCATATCGATGTGGTCTTCTCCCGTAACCCTGGGAAAGGGACCCTATACAGGTGCTAACTCTCCGGGTCGAAGAGTACCTGGAATCTACGGAGGGCAGGGGTCGATTCATTTCCCCTGATAGACATCTGACGAGGTCTACCCGTACCCTTACTAAAAAATGAAATATATTTTATTCAACTCCAGACTAAATTACCTTTTGTTTGATACCACACAAGCCATGTTTTGACTTAAACTCAAATTTTTGAAATCTACCCCCACCCTTAAAAAAACAAAAACTAAAATGTATTTTGTTAAACTCGGGACTCAATTACCTTTCGTTAGATATCACACACGCCATATTTTCACTTAAACTCTAATTTTTAAAATATACCCCCACCCTTTTTTTTAAATAAATTAAAATGTATTTTGTTTAACTGCAGACTCATTTACCTTTCGTTTGATATCACACACGCCGTATTTTCACATAAACTCTAATTTTTGACATCTACCCCCACCCTGTTTTTTTAAATAAACTAAAATTCATTTTGTTTAACTCCAGACTTAATTACCTTTCGTTTGATATCACACACGCCATATTTTCACATAAACTCTAATTTTTGGAATCTACCCCCACCCTTTTATTTGGCTTGCGTTCGGTGGATTTTGTTTATTTTTAAATGGGACCATCACGGCCCAAGACCCAACTTAGGTACCAAATTTCATTAAAATCGGACTAGCCGTTTTTGAGTTATGCGGGTTGGTCGTTACAGACAGACATACAGACAGACAGACAGACAGACAGACAGAAAAACAAAAAAGTTTCAAAATCATCTGAAACGCAAAAATATATAAAAATTTTTGAAATCGGAGCAACTTTTTTTTTCTCGAAAAAATTAGGATCACCATAGCTCACACTACTATAGTATAGTATATGTGTGAGCTAATAAGAAATTAGCATGCAAAATAAAAAATCGGTTTTCAGTCGACCTGCAACCTCATTGAGCTTTACGGAACGGCTTTGAAATCCACGCATAGAAACAAAATCTCGCGTGCTTTGTCATAGGCGAATTGGGTTGCATTCGAGCTGCAAACCGCGAGATAAAGCGTCGCTGTGCATAGCCGGCGCGCGCGATATAAGAGGTGCGGTAGCGTATAAATGTACATAATTCTGGTGGAAATTTAAAAATGTATAATTAATAGTTCTTTTATGATTTTACCTATATTTTTTGGGGGTTGCGCAAACCTGCAAACCTATGGACGAGCCGCCACTGCCTCTTAGGAGGAGGACCAAAGAGGAACACCAGTAATCAAAAGGTGTCCTATTCGCAAGCAACAAGGACGGTGAAATAAAAATAAAAATAAATTGTGAAGGTAATTTGTTACTTGCCTTGGCATTTGGCAATTTTTTATCATTTGTTCTTTGGGCTATAATTTAGATTGGTTTTGTTTTTCTAATTCGCATTTCGAATTTTTAGGATTTTAAATGAATTTATTCCATTATTTAAAGCAGCGTAAAATTTCCCTTTTGATCATGAGACTGACACGCTCAACATTTTTTTTAAATTTCTTTGTATTTTTACCATCCTAGCCCGCTAGGCTAGGAAAGTATTATATTCGACGAGTTTTTTTTTTAAATAACGCCGAAAATGTGTTATTTGGGCGTATTTTGAGCTATCTAGCAATATCGTCGAGATGGCTGTCTGTGTGTGTGTATGTATACATTTTGTTCAAAAATTTATGTTATAACCGAAAACTCTTTAGAGAGCTTTAGTTTCTGAGATATTTTCAAAAAACTGTTTTCAAGGCTGATATATCACGGCTTCACTTGAAGTGTGCTAATAAGTTAGCTAGGAAGGTATCGGATCCCTCATGGATCCATTTATTTAGTATAGTTATTCCATCATTTCTATCAGAGTAAAATAAAATACTAGAAATTTTATTCATATATATTTTTAATATTTCTTTATATTCTTTGTATTTTTAGCTCACACGTGTTCATATGTGGCGGCTCGAGAATTTTAATATAGGAGGGTTCACCTTTTTAAGATGTAACTTCCCACCTTCTGACAAAACCACATTGAGGAAAGAAATTAAACAGGTTTTGAATTAGTTATAGAATAGAAAATTATTAAATAAGCAAGCCAGTAAATAGTTTCTCGTACACAAGGTAAATAAAAACAGCTGATTCATATTCCAGGGCTGTTTCTAGAACAGCGTAATTCGTTTTATTGGGCTATTGACTAGGAAAATAAAAAATTTAATGAACGATGCCGTGATTTATTTCTGTAGTGTGACAGAGAGGGAAACATCGAAACCTCAAGGGCTTGGACAGAGACAACATATGGGCTTGGGTCGGCCGTTGACTTGAATAAAGCGCGAATTACTTGTTCAATACGAGGAACGATCCAAAAGATGCCTTAGGAAAATAATAAAATTTAGCTATTTGCTAATTTTAAATACCTATATAGAAAATAATAGTTTAGAAATTATTTTGGGCGGTCATTGATCATACACGATAAAAAATTTTGTCTACAATGAAACCACTTTCTTTTCTTGAATAAATTGGTTTACCTCAAAATAATTTGTTTTGAATTAAAATTATTTTAGTTCAACGCAGCGTTTAATCTTGAAATGAAACTTTATTTTTCTTCTTTAATTGTTTTGTTTCAGTATCCTCCATTTTGTAATAAAGCAAATTGTCTTCATGTAAGTAAAATTTTGCTTCCAGAGAAAACGGTGTCTTAGATTAATTCAGTTTCAATTTATAATAAAACAATTTCTGTTACACATTAAAATAAAAAGGCAAGACATTTTTTGTGCTTTATCAAGAAAATATTCTCTTGGTAAATAGGAAAGCACAAATTATTTTACTTTAAAGCAATTTGCTTTGATCTAAGACAATTTTTTTTACCGTGTGAAGTGATGGTCGGGTCAAAAATAAGAAAAAAATATTGCTTCGATTGCATTTTTTGTCTGTCTATGTGTCTGTCTATCACGGCCAAGGCATCAGTCAAAACCTGCTTGTCCCATTTTAATGAAATTTGGTACCTAGTTCGGGTTAAAAAATAAATAAAAAATATCGTACATAAGTCAAGAATACAGTGGTTCAAAAAAATAACCCCAAACCACTGGAAATAATTAATAACCATTATTCTACACAAGAAAGGCGATAGAGCAGACCTAAAAAACTATCGACCTATAACACTGCTGTTCCAGGGCTGTTTTATGAACAGATATACTAACTACAAAATTTGACGGATATCAATCAAAATAACAAGCATGCTTCAGAAAAGTTTTCAGTACAGTTGACCACCTCAATAGAACAAGCCAAGGATTACAACATTCCACTATATATTGCATTTATAGACTTTAAAAAAGCTTTCGATAGCATTGGGCAGTGAAAGCATCTTTAATTAATAGCCGAATAGATCACAGATGCACAGACCTAATAGCCAATATATATAGCGAAGCAAGAACATCAATCAAAATCTACGAAGGAACCAAGCCAATCCGCATAAGAAGAGGTGTCAGTTAGGGTGACACAATTTCCCCTAAACTATTTAAGCAGGCCCTAGAAGGTGTTTTTAAAAACTTAGATTGGGAAGAAATAGGCATCAAAGTAAACGGACAATACTTGAACCACCTAAGATATGCTGATGATATTGCCTTAATAACAGATAAGAAAGAAGAACTAATAAAAATGCTGAAGGAACTGGATACAGCAGCTAAAAATATAGGTTTGAGTAGGAACTGCACTAAAACTAAGGTCATAACAAACACAGATGAGGATATCACGATCAAAATAAACTAAGAGAAAATAGAACAAGTAGAGGAATATATACCTGCGACAAATTATTAAACTTATAAAGGAACTCCAAACGGCTGAAATCAAAAGACGAGTAGGATTGGCCTGGGCAGCATTCGGTAAAAATATCCTCAGTACCTCAAAACGAAAGTGTATAACCAATGTATCCTTCCTGTACTTACCTATGGATACCAGACCTGGACAATTACAAAATCAAACATGGATAAGGTAACAAGAGCCAAAAGATCAATAGAAAGACAAATGTTACATGTAAAGCTAACAGATAGAAAAAGGAATGAACGATGAATGAATGAAACATGTGTATTTTAACCTAGAGACCATTGGAAAATAAAAGAAGTAGGGGAAGACCCCAAATGAGATGGGCGGACAATTTGAAGAGACATGCATGGAAGATATTGGGGGAGACCTGTACAAAGATGGATCGAAGAAGGCTAGATATATAGAAGCCAAAAAAAAGGTGGTTTGGTGTTAGATTAGGTGCCCATAAATTGGCAGAGTATTTAGTTTAGTTAGCTACTCTACCTTGGCCGTGAGAAAGTCTCTCCAGGTACCATCTAGCAAGCAAACTCCTGTACATATCGAAAAAAATTCTTCCTCTGTGATCGTTTTCAATATGGAACTCTTTTCCGTCCATCCAGGATGGATAATACAGATGATAGTAGTAATGGAACGAATTGATTCCGACATCTTCCAAATAGTAGGATAGTTGCTGTTCGTGATGGAGGTTGAGGTAATGGCCAGAGTAGTTGGCGTGCACGTGGTGGACGTGCTTTATTTTTTCCGGGGTGTCTTCGTCGTGCATTTGCTTGATCTTCCATGCTTCGGTGATTACTTCGCCGTTGTAGAAGTACCTGCGTTTAAATGAGAACAAATTAAATACTTAATAGCCTTAAAGTCTGGCAAGAGCATTCCAAAATAAAGCTGTAAAAGAATTACGCGAGCACATCCGTACAGCGTATAACCATCGCCGTTTGAAGTAGCCTAATTTTTATTAAGAAATAAAGGTTTAATTAAAGTGTAAAGACTGCGTTCTGCTAGCTGTTGTCTTTTTTGAGATGTAAGCCGTTTTCAAGCGAATAACTAGTAATTACCTCTGGTTATCTCTTGGTTGATATTTAAAATCAGCTGTTTCAGCCTATTACCACAGAAACACCGCTTGATTAGCTTTTTTATAACCGGTTATTGTTTGTTGTTATTTTTTGCGTTTTTTTAAAGAAGTTTAGTTTAATTTGAAAAAAAAGCTTTAATATAATAAACAGTGGTTAGAGGAGTACAATGATACTGTTTTTTTTAAATAATATTTCGTGTATCAAAGTCTACATTGAAAAAATTAGAGGAAGCCAAGGGTTGATGAAACGGAAAAATTTTTGCCAAGACAATATAGAGGAGGCCATCTCTTTGTACAATTTTCCTTCACAATTAAGGCACACACGATAAATTCCACTTATTGCAAAAATTCACGCAAAAAGAAACAAAACAAATGATTGTGAGGTTAGAAAATACAATAACCTTCCTTAAAAGTGTGGTAATTACCGGTAATAAACGATGACGTACAAAGGGATCATTCGTGACGTCACTCTGCAAGGAGTGGTATTTCCACGACCGCTTAAACATCTTTGGTAAATACTAGTAATTACTAGTTATTCGCTTGAAAACGGTAATAGTTTAGATGCTTATAGTCAAAACTCGTGTCCCGTCGGATAGTTGTGGAAGATTTTTTAAACCCACTTCAGATCAATTGCTAGTAGATCAAACAATTTTAAGTCACCGAGTTTTTGCCTTCAATCGGAGTGGGAGGGCCTGTATGACGTCATAAATCCAAGATGGCGGCTTTTTTTAATGTTTTTTCACAAACTTTGGCTTATAACTTGCGCTAAACTAGTTTCACAAAAAAACTGATTAAACGTCTTTTGTTTGCCAGAGAACACCGATTATTATAGTGGAGAAATTAACTTTATATCTTAAAATCCAACAAAGATATTAATTTTTTCAAAAATGCAACAATCAGTAACTTTTTTTTACCCGAAAAAAAAATTGAAGAAGAAAGTTTTAGACTATCTCAAATCGATTGGTTATGGGTTAGTCAATTTTAATTAGCCGGTTCATTTTGCCTCCAATTTGAGTAAAAGAACCTGTGTGACGTCATAAATCTAAGATGGCGGCTTTTTTCATATTTTTCACAAACTTTGGCTTATAACTTTCGCTAAATTAGTTTTACAGAAAAACTGGTCTGTGTAAATACATTTCTGGTTTGGAAGAGAGCATTCATTAATTCAGTAAAGAATTTAGCTATATACCGGGTGGGCCAAAAAAAACCGGACAATTTTATAACTTTTGAACTATGCTATCGATTTTAATGGGACAAACTGCACTTGCCAGAGAATTAATTAGAGTTTTAAATAAATATACTTTTTTGTCCGACATGTTAAAATCTAAGATGGCGGACGAAATTAAAATGTACCCTTCAAAGATGCTCGTTGATTCTTGTGTTGGAAATATGTTTTAATTATTTTTTAAACCAATAGAAAAGCTGCATTCTTGCCACGTACAATAAGATATGAATCAGCAAAATCGGTTTGGTGGTTCTAAAAAAATGTATTTTTGTTTCAACCATTGTTTTGAATATTATACGATTGCCTTGGCAATCATGTCTGCATTTATTCCTTTATAAATTCATTACTACTGAACCGATTTTGATTAAATAAAAAACATCCTGGCGAGAATTGATTTCTTTTTAACAATCATTATCAAAATTATCACTGTCTTAAAATTTAAGATGGCGGACAGAATCATACCTGATTCTTAAAAATGGCTCGTTTATTCTTATTTTCTAAAAATGTTTACATAGCACTACTTTTGGCTCGCAAAACGAGGTACAAATTAGTCAAATCAGTGTGGTGGTTCTTACAAAATGTGTTTTTGTTTCAGCCATTGTTTTATAGATGCAATGCTAATCCTGTCTGCATTCACTTCCTTATATTCTGATTATTATTGAACCGATCTTAGTGAAATAAAAGAAATCATGGTGAGAATTAATTGTGCTTTAAAGATTATAGTCAAAATTTGCAGCGATCTTAAAAGTTTATATGTCGGACAGAATCATAATTGACGCTTAAAAGAGGCACGTTTATTCTTATATTCCAAACATTTTTTAGTTTTTTTTTAACTTATAGAAAGGCACTACTTTCCCCACGCACGACGAGGTAGAAATTAATAAAATCGGTGTAGTGGTTTTCACAAAATCTGATTTTGTTCTAACGATTGTTTAACAAATTAAACGGTTGCATTGCCAATCATGTCTGCAATTATTTCTTTATAAACTAACAGCGTGACTTTTTTTATTTCACTAAAATCGGTTTAGTAATAACGAATTTATAAGGAAATTAATGCTGGCAGGATTGGCAATGCAATTGTATAATCTGTAAAACAATGGTTGAAACAAAAAGAGATTTTTAAAAACCACAACACCGATTTTACTAATTTGTACCTCGTTGTGTGGGGGAAAAGTAGTGCTTTTCTATAAATTAAAAAAAAACAAAAGCATCTTCGGAAAATAAGAATAAACACGCCATTTTGAAAAAGCAATCAATTCTCATTAGGATGTTTTTTACTTCATTAAAATCGGTTCAGTAGTAATGAATTTATGAGGAAATAGAGACATGGCAAGGCAATCGTATAATTAAATTGAGTGAACCATCCCCAATCGATCAGTGCAGTCTTAAAATTTTTGCTCAATATTGAATTAACAAAAAAAATTAATATGTAAAAAAATTAACTAACTTAATGTTTAAAATCGAGTACAGTGGCGCACCAAAAAGTTGACGGGGGGGTCTGTAAAATAGATACATTTTAAAATCATGCCCCATCTTGGATTTTACAGAAATCGAACAAATCGTCGTATCGTATTTCGGCAATTAAATGTTCAGAAAGCAGGGGTAAATTTGGAAAGCCAAACTACCGAAAAACGTTTTCATTTCAACTCTTTTTTTAGGTACCCATTTGATTTAGAAGCTTTACGGTATTATATTATAAAAAGTACAAATCGTTTTATACTAAAAACCCATAAACGCGGGAATTTTCTTAACACATTTATTCATAAATACATTAAAGAGATGGTGGCCATTTTCTTAAATCCTACGTTAATTTTAACAGAAATAGCCTAGGTATATTTTAAATTTTAAAACTTATTTTTGTACACCCATTTTTAAAGGTATATCCTTAAAAACAATCCAAGGAGATAGGTCAAAGTTCTGAAAAAATACAGTGTCAAGAAATCATTTAACACGTTAATTGCCATAGACGTTTGTTATCAGCAACAAGTTCTCATCCTTTGTAACCACATTTCGGTCTTTACTTATTAATTTTAATTTGTATGAATATTGAAAACGATGGCTTATACTAAATTGAAGAAGAACGTTTTAGACTATCTGAAATCGATTGGTTATGGATCAGTCAATTTTAATTTGCTGGGTTTTTACCTCAAATTTGAGCAAAAGTACCTTTGTGACGTCCTAAATCTAAGATTGCCATTTTTTTCCATGTTTTCTCACAAACTTTTGTTTTTAACTTTTGCTATAAAAACCTTAGGGACAAATTGTTGATTTATTCGCAATAAAACAACAACTTAATTGTCGTTTTAACAAGCTTTATATCTCAAGAACTAAAATAGATATTGTTTATTTTTTAAATTTTAAAAGAATTATAAAAATTTTAGATTGAGCAAGACAGCTTTCGACTGCTCTCGATCGATTGGTGATTTATCATTAAAAGTTAAGTCGCTGGTTGTTTGCCTCCAATTTAAGTAAAAGGGCCGGTGTGACGTCATAAATCTAAGATTGCGGCTTTTTTCATATTTTTTACAAACTTTGGCTTATAACTTTCGCTAAAATAGTTTTACAGAAAAACTGTAAATACATTTTTAATTTGAAAGCGAGCACTAATTTATTCAGTAAAGAATTTAGCTGTATATATTAAAAACTAACAAAGATATAATTCTTTTTGAGCAAAAAATGTTACTATATACTATATTTTTTATTATTTAAAAGAAAACATAATATCTTTGTTCTTTTGCAAGATATAAAACTAATTTAACTATATTAATTGGTGTCCTCTTGCAAACAAAAACACTATTTACAGTTTTTCTGTTAAACTAATATAGCAAAAGTAATACGCCAAAGTTTAAAAAAAAAAGGAAAATGCCGCCATTTTGAATTTATGACGTCATATAGGCCCTCCTACTCAAATTTGAGGCAAACCCCCGGTGACTTAATATTGAGTGATCCATCACCAATCGATCGAGGGCAGTCTTAAATTTTTTGCTCAATATTGAATTTTTAAAAAAACTACCGTAAAATGCTTTTTTGAGTTCATTCGAAAAATTCAAAGAAATAACCAAAAAAAATTGTTTTTTTGGTTTTAATGATAAACACATGGTATAGGTAATTACCAAAGGACATTTTTATTACGAAATACTTATTATAAATATTTTTTTAAGTTGAAAAGTGGAGCAAAGTTTCCCATAGTCCGAGGTTACTTTGCCCCACTTTATAAAATATGAAAAAAAAACATTGGTGTTTTATATGTTGGCGCAAACTACACCAACTATTTAGTTAGCTTTTCCCCAAACATTCAAAATGGTGAATAAAAAATTTAAAAATATTGGTTTTTAAAGTTTTTATTGCATAGAAATCGATAACTGCACTAGACAACAAATTTTTCGAGGTCAAATTTTAAAGGAATTTCAAGCTGCACTTCCCTCTGGTATTAACTCGAGACGACTAAGCGGAAAACAGCGGCTACCGCGTCTTTGAAAAGTCAAATTCGCAACGGATAATTCAGGCGTGGTGGCGTTGTGGTGCATGCGCAGATTTTTAATGTGGAATATCTAAGAACTTTTTTTCGCAAGGAGCAAAGGAGGACACGGGGGCGCAAGTAACCTCGTTTTACGGTAACTAAATGTTTAAAATTTGACTGAAAAATCGCTAAATTTTAAAATCATGCGTATAGTATTAAGCCTTAGCTTTTGATAGAGACCAAAATCACAAAAATCGAATAAAGGGTAAAAAAGCTACAGCAAAAAAACCAATTTATGGTTTTTTATGGCCCACCTATCGTGTTTCGGGAATTAAATTTTCTGAAAGCAGGGGTAAATTTCGAAAGCCAAAATATCGAAAAATTTTATATTTTAACTCTTTTTTTAGGTACCCATTTGATTTAGAAGCTTTACGGTATTATATTATAAAAAGTACAAATCGTTTTATACTAAAAACTTATTAAAAGTGGGAATTTTCTTAACATATTTATTCATAAATACATTAAAGAGATGGTGGCCATTTTCTTAAATCCCATTTTTAAAGGTATATCCTTAAAAACAATCCAAGGGGATAGGTCAAAGTTCCGAGAAAGTACAGTGTCAAGAAATCATTTAACACGTTAACTGCCATGGGCCTTTGTTATCAGCAAAATCACATTTCGGTCGTTGCTTGTTAATTTTAATTTGTATGAATATTGAAAAATATGTGCTTGGCCGATTTACCGGGTGGGCCAAAAAAAAAATCCGGTTTTTTTTTTCAATATAACTTTTGAACTATATAATCTTAATAATTTGGGACTAGGGCCTTATACAACTCAATGGGACTAAGGTATATCAAAACATAACAAAAAGCTTATATCATAACAAAAATATTTCATGTAAAAAAAAGCCAAGTACGCGAAAATAGCATTCCGTAAAAAGAATTAAGATAAAAGTAAAGCCAAGTTCTCCAATACAAATTTCAAAATGAAAGGTTTTTACTAGTTTGGAAATGTTTTTTTAAACTTTGCTATTACAGCCAAACTTCTTTATGTTCAATTTAGCACTGTGCCTAAGAGTCATTTACAGCCGTAATAGCCAAGTTTAGAAAAATATTTCCAAACTAGTAAGAACTTTTCATTTTGAAATTTGTATTGGAGAACTTGGCTTTACTTTTATCTCAACTCTTATTTCACTTCTTTTTTAAAGGAATTGGATAATACTTAATTTAGTAAAATATGCGGAATATTGTTCAAAACTTTTGCAATGCCTTACTTAGATTTTTGAGGTTTTTTAATTTATTTCCATGGTTTTATCGTAGTTCCTATCAGCCTTCCAAAGCTCAGCTCTCTAGCGTTTCTGAAAGTGCACAATGTTACTTTTACATAACTTTACATGTATAGGGGAGGGAAATAAATTAAAATTGTCGTGTTTTTAAATTTTGTCCTATAGTTTTATCATATTGTCTTTCAGTATTAAAAAGTTCAGCTCTCTAGCGTTTCTGGAAGTGGGCAGTGTTACTTTTACAAAACTTTACATTTATAGGGGACGGAAGTAAATTAGAATTTTGGGGTGTTTTAATTTTTTTCTATAACTTTATCATAGTTACTATCGGTCTTCGAAAGCTCAGCTCTCTAGCATGTCTGGAAGTAGGCAATGTTACTTTTACTTAACTTTACATTTATAGGGGAGGGAAGTGAATTAGAATTTTGGGGTGTCAGCTCTCTAGCGTATCTGAAAGTGCACAATGTTACTTTTACATAACTTTACATGTATAGAGGAGGGAAATAAATTAAAATTGTCGTGTTTTTACATTTTGTCCTATAGTTTTATCATAGTTCCTATCAGTCTTCCAATGCTCAGCTCTCTAGCGTTTCTGGATGTGAATAATGTTACTTTTACATAACTTTACATTTATAGGGGAGGAGAGTAAATCAAAATATTGGACTTTTTACATTTTTTCCCATGGTTTTATCATAATTTCTATCAGCATTCCAATGCTCAGCTCTCTAGCGTTTCTGGAAGTGGGCAATGTTAGTTTTATATAAATTTACATTTATAGGAGCGGGAAGTAAATTAAAATGTTGGTGTTTTTAAATTTTTTCATAAAGTTTTATCATATTGTCTTTCAGTATTAAAAAGTTCAGCTCTCTAGCGTTTCTGGAAGTGGGGAGTGTTACTTTTACAAAACTTTACATTTATAGGGGAAGGAAGTAAATTAGAATTTTGGGGTGTTTTAATTTTTTCCTATAGTTTTATGACAGTTCCTATCAGTCTGCCAAAGCTCAACTCTCTAGCATTTCTGGAAGTGGGCAATGCTACTTTTACATAACTTTAAATGTATAGGGGAGGGGAGTAAATTAAAATTTTGGGGTTTTTTGATTTTTTCCAGGGGTTTGGGCATAATGTCTATCAGTATGCCAAATTTCAGCTTTGTAGCATGTTATAGCATGTCGGGAAGTACAGTAGAATATTGATGATCTATACATGAGTGAGTGAGTGAGTGAGTGGCATTTTCGACGTTTTTCGAAATTTCGTAACTACTTTATTACTTCGTGGAATTCCCTGAAACTTGGGGGGGTTCTTAACTCCATGGAGATCTACGACTGTGCAAAGTTTGAGATTTGTAGCTCATTCCGAAGTAGAGTTTTAGGTAGGTCAAATATCGGCTGAAATGTTTCAAGAAAAGATGGTTACGGCGCGCGAACTTGGCGAGGCACTGCCGTGCCCTCAGATCATAATTTCTATCAGCATTCCAATGCTCAGCTCTCTAGCGTTTCTGGAAGTGGGCAATGTTACTTTTACATAACTGTATATTTATAGGGGAGGGAAGTAAATTAGAATTTTGGAGTGTTTTATTTTTTTTCTATAACTTTATCATAGTTCCTATCAGTCTGCCAAAGCTCAATCTCTAGCATTTCTGGAAGTGGGCAAGGCTACTTTTACATAACTTTAATTGTATAGGGGAGGGGAGTAAATTAAAATTGTTGGGTTTTTTGAATTTTTTCCAGGGGTTTGGTCATAATTTCTACCAGTCTGCCAAATTTCAGCTTTGTAGCATGTCTGGAAGTACAGTAGAATATTGATGATCTATACATGAGTGAGTGAGTGAGTGGCAATTTCGACGTTTTTTGAAATTTCGTAACTACTTTACTACTTTATGGAATTCCATGAAACTTGGAGGGGTTGTTAACTCCATGGAGATCTACGACTGTGCAAAGCTTGAGATTCGTAGCTCATTCCGAAGTAGAGTTTTAGATAGGTCAAATATCGGCTGAAATGTTTCAAGAAAAGATGGTTACGGCGCGCGAACTTAGCGAGGCACTGCCGTGCCCTCAGATATAACAACATTGTAAAAAGTATTATTATATACGGCTCAGAAGTATGGCCAATCAAGGATAGAACAGAAAAAATGCTTTCCGCTACGGAGATGGACTATTGGAGAAGAGCAGCAGGGAAATCAAAAAGAAGGACTTAGAAATCAAAGAATAAGATAAATTATGACAGTGGGTGAACGTACTTTAGTGGATGATATAAGAACAAAACAACTGGTGTGGTACGGACATGTACAAAGAATGAATTATAAAATACTACCTAAACTAATGTTACAATGGAAACCAACTGACCGAAGAAAACGAGGACGGCCGAGGAGAAGCTGGAGAGAAGGAATAGACAGTGAAATAAGAATAAGAGAAGAAAAAAAGAAATTCTTCAGTTAAGAAAAGTAGTTTTCTTGACAAAATTATCTTGACCCAAAAGCAAAAGTCTCCAAACAAACTGTTTTCTCTTCATCTAAGCAAACCACTTGTTTTGGGAAAAAAATAATTGTCTTGGTAAATTGTTTTGGTTTAAAACAAACTGCCTTTCGCGAAGAAAAAGTGGTTTTTAAGCAAGATATAAAATGTCTTACTAATATATTCTTAACACAAATAAAGCTTTACTTTGCGTCAAGACTTTTAATTTTTTAACTCAAGATATCCGGCATCTCAAAACGAAAATGGCGATTTATTCCATTATACTAGAAAACACAAAACAAGAAGGTTGCCGCTTCCATTCAAAACAAATCAATTTTCTTGTATAAAGGCATTATTTTCAACAGAAACCAGCAGTTCAAGAGAATAGATTTTCTGTTAAGAAGTTATCGTCTTATCGGCAAACAGAAACGAGTGGAGATTGGGTATCGGAAGACGTAGAACGTTGTGAAACCGATAAATATGTATATATATATATATATATATATATATATATATATATATATATATATATATATATATATATATATATATATAACTAGATAATCGATTTTAATGCGACGAACTGCACTTGCAGATAATTAATCAGAGTTTTGACGTAATATATCTTTCTGTTCGTCATCTCAAAATCCAAGATGGTGGACGAAATTCCTTCAAAGATTATCGTTCATTCTTATGTTGGGAACATGTTTTAATTATTTTTTTAAATTAGTAAAAAAGCTGCGTTTTTGCCATGCACAATAAGCTACAAGTCAGCAAAATCGGTTTAGTGGTTCTAAAAAAATGTTTTTGTTTCAACCATTGTTTTGCATATTATATCATTGCCTTGCCAACCAACCAACCAATAAATTCATTACTACTGAACCGATTTTAATGAAATGAAAAACTTCCTGATTAAAGTTGATTTCTTTTTAAAGATCATGATTAAAGTTTATCGCTATCTCAAAATTTAAGATGGTGGGCAGAATCACACTTGATTCTTCAAAATGGCGTGTTTATTCTTATTTTCCGAAAATGTTTTAGTTTTTTTTTAAATAAAAAAGCACTACTTTTTCCCCACGCAACGAGATACAAATTACCAAAACCGGTAAATGGTTCTCCTCAAAAAGTCTTACTTTTGTGTCAATCATTGTTTTATAGATCATACGATTACATTGCCAACCCTGTCTGCATTCATTTCCTGAAATTTGTTTTTAAAAAAATTATTAATAAACCGATTTCAGTTAAATAAAAAAATTCATGGTAAGAATTGATCTTTCTTTAAAGATTATAATTAAAATTTGTCGCCATCTTGGAATTTGAGATGTCGGATAGAATCATACTTGATTCTTCAAAATGGCGTGTTTATTCTTATTTTCTGAAAATGTTTTTAAAGAATCAAGATGTATGATTCTGTCCGCTATCTTAAATTTTAAGATGGCGATAAATTTTGATCAAGACCTTTAAAAAGAAATCACTTCTCACTCAAAATGGGTTCAGTAGTAAAGAATTTATACGGGAATAAATGCAGACATGATTGGCAAGGCAATCGTATAATATTCAAAATAATGCAATGGTTGCATTGTGGAAACAATTTTTTGAGAACCGATTTTGCAGAATGCAGCTTTTTAATTGATAAAAAAAATTAGTTAAAACATGTTCGCAACACAAGAATAAACAAGCATACAGGTACAGGTACAGGGTATACATTTAGTCAAAAGTCTGATTAATTATATGCCAAGTTCAGTTTGTTCCAATTAAAATGGATGGTATAAATTATCCGGCTTTTTTTGGGCCAGCCGGTATATGTATCAACTTATTAAAAAAACTATAAAAATGTACTGGCCAAGAAAAAACAAGATTTTTTAATGCATGGTAATAGTTAACGTGTTAAACAGGGATTCCGCGATCGGCTGGCCGCCGAACCGGCAAAAAAAATTGATGACTAACTAGAGTTATAGGTAGTTATAAACGTTGATTAAATAGGTAACTCTTGTTAATTAATCAAAGGTATAATAACTTTGCTATTTACGTACAACGCTCTGAAACTTCAACTAAAATTTTATTGCTTATCTAAGTAGCTATTAATAGAATCTAATTTGCTTACCAAGGCCATATTTCATAAATAGGTGGCAACACGATTCCATGTGTATCAGGTCTGTGGACAATTGCCACGGAAACGGTGTATACAAACATGGCTTCATTCATGTGCTCTCTCATCATCATTGCAACCTATAAATCAACAAAATCCTTAAAAATGTCTTCCAACCTTAAAAAGCTAAGCACCCATCGAATTAAATATTTTGCATGTAACATTTTAATGTTATTTCAAAATTTGTGTCTTGAATGAAAACACTCGGAAAGTGTATTATATCACTAAGAAAGAAAAATTGACTTTTATAACAACATATGTCTTTTCTTATTAATACTTAATACTCTTTAAACACAATTATCAAGATGGTACTAAAAATTGTTCTAATCGTATTTCCTTTCATGAATGTAGGAGACTCTTTCAGTAATATTAGGAAGATGGCGCTTTTAAATGACGTTTACAATGCGACACTTTATGGTAACGTTACAATCAGCTATTTGATGGCGGCTGGAGTACAAGTAAAACGTATTTCCAATGGGAATTTATTTAATTTAAAATTATGCTCAAGTATAAATAAGATACAAATTCAACAAAGTAGCTATTATGTAGCAATTCCTTGTGAATACAATAAAAATTAGTGTTTTCCTGTAATCTTAACAACGACCTCTAAATTCACGATTAGTAGAATATTGTCCTGTTCTTTTAGCCCTCTTATACATAAGCGCTGCAGATGAGCGTTATCTCTCTCGGTTCAGCCTAACGAAGATTAGCTAATTAAAAGAGATGAAGCTACTTGCCATATGAGAGAGGTAATGTTATCTGCAATCAACATATATGAGAGTGCTAAAGGAACAGGACATTGGTCTATTATACTGTGAATTTGGAGCTTATTGCTAATGTTTCAGGGAAATACTATTTTTTTTCCTAATCAGAAAGAACTGCTCTATATAATAGCTGCATTGCTTAATCTATATCTCATCAAGCTTTGGCAGAATTTTGAATTATATTAGCATTGCCCCTAATAATAAACTCTTTACTGATGCTCCAGTTCTATTTGTTAATTTGGCGTTTTGTTTGACGTCACACTAAGCTAAAACATAATTTTCTAAAAGCTATAGGACAAAGGTAGTGTAGATTCAAGGCCTTTATATTTTTACACAGGTTATCTACAGAATTTGAAAGGTCATTGAACCTGACTGGCCAACTGTAATCAGATTACCGGGTTGCCTTAAACTATATGTTTTATGGAAACCCGATGACGCAGCTACAGTCGTCCAGTTAAGTTCACATGACTGGTCAAATTCTGTAGACAACCTATGTAAAAGTATAAAGACCTTGGATTAGACTCTTTCAATAAAATTAGACAGATGTCTCTCCTATATGGCCTTCATAATTTGTTATTCTGACATTACACCAAGCTAAGACATACTCTTCTAAACATATTTAAGACGTTCTGGAGGATTAGGATTGTTACAATAATTTTTTGTATGAGGAACCAAATATAATTTTATTGCTAGCTTTACCTTGTAGAATGTTTCAAAGTCCTTGGCGTAGTAAAACAGCTTGAAAAGAGCCATGGCTTGATGTTTGTGATGGAAATGGGAGATTGAAAAAAGTTCGTCGTGATGAAGCCAGTAGTCGTGATGGAAATGCTTGATGCAGTCATCTACCACTTCTGGTTTCTGTAAATATTTTTTTACATAATAAGCTGCACAAAGTGATACATTTTTGCAGACAAACAACGCAAAGCGGAGAAAATGCTTTGCTCACATTTTATAAACAATATTATTTCTACAAAGGTTAAACAATAAATAACAAATGTTTCAACGTTATAGATTGATCCAAATATTTAAAAAACTTAATTCTTAAATCATTGTTAAAATAATCCAAATTCTAAATAACACCTGACCTAACTTTAGTATATTTTTTTAAGATTTGAAAGATTTATTATCTAATGCGTCTAAAGTTTTACAAAAGCTAAAAATCTCTTGTATCGCTCTTGATATAGCTTTTGCGTATGAAACAATTTCTTTTTCCTAACTAGTCTTTCAATAATTTACTTACAGTCCACATATCTTTGTGCTGTTCCAACCATTCGGTTGGATGAGTGTAGGTTTGGTTGAATTTGACGTGCTCTTCATGGTAACTCCGTTGATGGATGTGTTTAAACAAAGTTAGGATATGCTTTTGTTTGTGCAAAAAATCATGGTCGGCTAAAAATAATAAAAAGTAGTCTATAAACTGTCTCCGATGGGAAGGCAAATACATAGCGTACCCTTTCACGAACGACCTTGAGCAAAACTTGGCAACGTTGTGCTCGCTCTCGCGGCACCGATCGGGTCTCAGGGCCCACGCCCTGCATAGAAAATTAATGCTGTGTTGCCAAGTTTCAGTCCCAAAGCGTCATGGGCCGTGCTTCGCTTGCATAACCGTATACCGGGAGGAGTGGCAGTTGGGCTTCATAAACTTGAAAACAGACTGTATAAAATAGGTAGATATCAAAAACATTCAGGGTTTCTTGAATTTTTTTGGTAGATATATATATTTTTACCCTCCAAGCCCACACAGCAATGGCTAAAAAAGGTATTATTTTCGACGAAAAACATTTTTAGATAACTCCGAAAATGTTTTGTTTGAGTGGATTTTATATTATAACCACAAACTTCGCAGAAGCTTTCACTGAATACTACAGAGCGTAGAAGGGTTGCTAACATTGAGTTGTATAAAGCCCTTTATAGAAGTCAATGGTTGCTAACTTTTAAATTGTCCGATACAAGACGCAACTTTCACTTAGTTGCCAGTTATCTTTCGGACAGCGGGGGGAGCTTTATGAATAAAACAACTATCTGCTATAACATAAAATCTGTATCTATAAAAAAAAAGGTACAAAATCAAAGAAATTAAGGCAACAAAGATAACAAAGACAAACAAAACGTAAACTTAAAAAAACGCAAAATTTTATTAATTTATTTAAAAAAAACCCATACCAATTTGATTTTTCAAGATTGATTTTGGCTTTTATTCTATTCGCTTCTTGCTCTTACCTTTGAGAACACTTATTGGACGTCTGACTCAAAAAAGAAAAACAAAAGATTTTTTAAAATGTTTTAACCATTTTATTTCAATCTTTGCAAGTGCACCTTTATTATGAATACAATTAACAAAAACATTCAACTAAAGGGTTCCTTGAATTTCTTTGACAATTAATCACTTGCATTTTTATTATTATTGTGTCAGACAAAAAATATATGCCTCAACATTATGTTTTTTTTTTCGTATTTTTTGCGTTTTTTAGAGAAACTGTTGATTTCATAAAAAAATCATTGGATACAAAAAATATGTTAAATAACAAGTTTTATTCATAGAGGGTTTCATTTTTACCATAAGTTAAAAAAATTGAGTTATTCTCCAAAATCTACGAAATTGGCCTGAACAAAACCGTACCAAAATTTTACTTTTTCATGAAAGTGGAAAAAATGCTTTAAAAAATAAAACCACCATTCTAAACAATGTAAGCTAATTTATAATTTTTTTTAGTTTATATTCTGTCAAATATGTTTTCCAATGTTTACCTACTACTATTTTTTATACCTTAGGGCATCCTTTAAGAACCTAAAGGCACATCGGTGCAAGGTAATTTAAAGCTCTACAAAAGCAACTAAACCATTTTTCACAACCTCAAAAATAAAACTAAAACCTTCATCTTCTTCTTAAGAAGGCCAACTGTTTTGGTTTAATTAATTTGACATCAATTTATACCTTTTCAATATTTTTTTATGATAAAAAATAGATCACTACAATAAAGCATTTAGTTTAGTCAATGAGCGGGATTACCCTCCTGGGCGGGGTTAAACCGCTTTCCCCTACTATCTAAATTGTATTACAATAAACAGAGCGGGTTTGACAAATCAAAAATAGTTAACTAATTAAATAATAATTATTTAATAATTAACCAGATTTATACTTTCCAGTAGTTTCAAGTGTAGCAGTATGCACAACCCCAAAAATAAAATTAAAACCTTCACCTTGTTTCCAAGATGAAAGCCAACTGTACTGGTTTTATTAATTTAACATCAATTTATATATTTTCAATATATTTTATGATAAAAAATAGATATCACTACAATAAAGCATTTAGTTTAGTCAATGAGCGGGTTAAACCGCTTTCCCCTCCTGCCTTAATTGTATTACAATAAACAGAGTTTGTTTGACAAATAAAAAATAATTAATTAATTATCGTAACTCTTTAAAAATATTGAAAAACTTACCAGATTTATACTTCCCAGTACTACCAAGTCCAACGGTGCACAACCCCAAAAATAAAATTAAAACCTTCATCTTGTTCTTAAGATGAAGGCCAACTGTTTTGGTTTTATTAATTTAACATCAATTTATACCTTTTCATTATTTTTTTATGATAAAAAAACATTTCTAAATTTAAACAAAAATATCAATGCAATTTTTGCAAGAGGTGAAAGGTGCATAAATGCGGGCTTTCATTAATTACAAAAAAATCGAAAATGAACTTTGTTTAGATGAAGATAACTAAGTTAATTTTAAATGTTTGTTTTAAACATTGTGTATTTTCACAGTCTCAAATGTATGTTTTTAATTGGAAGTATTGGTTTAATGACCAGGGAGTTTGAATCTAATGAATTTATTTCATTAATTAACCTCTCAGGCGCAATTAAGTGGGGACTGGGGCGGCATAGCCCTCCCAACTCAAAATTAGCTTCCCCATGCGAGAAGAGCATAATTTATCAGGGGTGTAATGCCTATACAGGTTGTCTCTAATAGGGCTGTAGAAAATCTTAGCACATATTCCTGTGGTCAAAATAAGTCGATTTAATGCAAATGACCTTAGTCCAAAATTGCTCCGTTTCAGAGGGTGTTGAATTTAAAAATTAAATTTTTAAATTAAAAAATTTTATGAGCGAAATTTCAGAAAAGCAACAAACTTCAATAAAGCTTTGAGAACAATAGTCAGTAGAAAACTGGCCGTTGCTATGACATTTTGCCAGTGTAAAACACTAGTGAAATAATCAATCAAAATAATTTCAGTATTTCGTTGCGGCATCGAACACTAAAAACGGAAGTATCTCGAAACGACTTACTTTAGCGCATGTTAACAGGAGTACCTTTTTGGCTTAAAAAGATTCAGGAACATATCTTCAAAAACAAAAAAGTTAAAAGTTGCACTGAGAAAAAAGTTACGGGCATTTTAAACTATAAAAAGAGCATTGTGAAACGTCCTCTAACGGCCACAGTTTTAAGAGAATCGATTTTTAATTTTTAAATTTACCACCCTGTATCTCTGAAACGGAGCAATTTCGGACTAAGGTAAGTTGCTTTAAATCGACTTATTTTGACCCCAGGAATATGTGCTAAGATTTTGTAGAGACCTTTTAGAGACACCCTGTATTATAAGACTGTGAAAAAACTACGGCTCCTTTGAAACTAACCAGAACTTTACATTTGGTGTCATTTTTCTTGAAAATTTTAGCCTGCACATGGTAACATTTTTTGTCTACAATGAAAACACGTTCTTTTCGTGAATAAATTGTTTTACCTTTAAACAACTTGTTTTGAATTAAAATATTTCTTTTTTGTTCAACGCAGCGTTTTATCTTGAAATTTTTCTTCTTTAATTGTTTTTGTTTCAGTAAACTCCGTTTTCTAATAAAGCAAATTGTCTCCATATAAGTAATATTTTGCCTCCAGAGAGAACGGTCCTTAGATTAATGCAGTTCCAATTTATAATAAAACAATTTGTGTTTCACATTAAAATAAAGAGGCAAGACATTTTTTGTGTTATATCAAGAAAATCTTCTCTTGGTGAATAGGAAAGCACAGTTTATTTTACTTCAAAGCAATTTGCTTTAATATAAGACAATTTTTTTACCGTGCAGCGACTTTTTTTAAAATTTAATCAATTTTTCCAAAATTTTCATCTGTTGTATCATTTTTTCCGAAAAGTACTTAATTATTCAAACTTTTGCCTGTGGCAATTTTTTTTGATATATGAAATTTTTTGTAGTGCCATTTTTTTTTTAATTCGTATTTTTTTCCAAATTTTTAATTTATGTAAAAAAATTGCGATTTTTAAAAAAAAAATAATACATTTTTCTAAATATGTGGAATTTTTGTCAGTTTTTCACTAGTTTTTTGATGTTACAAAAATTTTCTTCTGTGGCGCTAATTTTTCCGAAAGGCAACTTAAATAATTTTTTACTGCGGCGCATTTTTATTTAATATTCCAGTAGCTTTATTATTTATATTGCAGAAATTTTCTTCTGCGGCGCCATTTTTTTTAAGTATTTAATTTTTATAACATTTTTACTACACTGTCATGTTTGTTAATTTAAGTATTTTCGCGTTGAGACTTTTTCCAAAAAGGACTTTATTTTTCTAAAATATTCGTCTGCAACGCATTCTTTTCCAATTTTTTTGCCGTTTTTTTATCCAATTTTTTTCTTCATCTTAAGGTGTGTGAAGCCAACTCACACCACCTTTTGTAGTATCATTTTTTCACCTTCTTTAGAAATTAAACCCGGGGCTCAATTATTGGCGTATATAGAAAATAGTATTGGGGTGGCCCGAGAAAGTTTTGGGGGGTGGGCGAGACCCCATGAGGCCACGGCTCAGACACCTCTGAATTGGCCCGCCAATTGGGTCCTTGATTAACCTCAATGAGTGGGAAATAAAAATTATTAACTTCACACGATGGTAATATTATTTCGGAGTTGGTCAGCGTAGGGAACATAAATTACGTAGCGCAAAAATTCCGAACTTTTCGTAATGCATTTTTCAGAAAAAAACACATTAAAAAAGCATTGAGTCTAACGCAAGGCTATACCCCTCTCCTTCCTTAAGCGTTATTTAATTTAAGAATTAATAATTAATTATTAACTGAGGGTACTGACGGTAGAAACATTTATTGAAGAAAGCATGGAAAAACTTCAGGATGCAGTCACCGAAGTTCACAGTTGGACCACAAAGTGGCACATAAATTTATTGATTTTAAAAACGAAAATGTAACTCACATACAAATAACAATAAACAACATTCCCGTACCATGTTCAAATCAGGCAAAATATCTCGGTATGGCACTTGATGCCAATTTGCGCTGGAAAGAACATGTTAAGAAAAAAAAAGAAGAACTTGAGATAAGGTATAGAAAATGAACATGCTAATTGGAAGGAAGTCCAATTTAACAATTTATAATAAGTTACTGCTTTATAGATGACTGAAAACCAGTATGTACATATGTTATTCAACTATGGGGTTGTACTAAAGAGAGTAATAATCTAGTTTTACAGACATTTCAAACAAAAGTATTAGGAAACATTCGAATGCACCTTGGTACGTTCGAAATAGTGACCTTCATCGAGACCTAAAAATTGAAAGTGTAACAGAGACTATAAAAAAGTACGCAAAAAGCCTAGAAGATAGATCCATTGGAATGTGAATGTGGAAGCAATTCAGATTCTATCATATGCTAAAGAATGACTCTAGTTTATTTCGTTCTTCTGATTTCCCCTATCACTCTTTAAAATGAATATTTTTTTTTCTATTTTATTACGATAGCTTTCGTTACACTTTTAAGCACTCAAGCAATAAAGCTGATTAAAGTTCATTCAATCATTCAATAAATTGGAGTAGATACTACGGAAATATACTTTTATCCAATAATTGGATAGATATTTTCGTTTTATCTCGGACTGGCTACACAATGTTTTCAAAGAATTTTTATACAAATTGAATAAAATTATACTTTATGCCAATTTAAACCTGTTTTGAAAATATCGTTAAATAACACTTGAAAAGACATACATTTTTTGCTTTATTTTTATACAGGGTGCCGACCTTAAATGGAATGCTCCCGCTAGCGGGCTAGTTTTGTTTTTTTGATAAAATAATACCTCATTCAAAAGCCTATAAAAAAAGAAAAATATCGAAAAAAAAATTTCAATTTCAAAACATATTTTTATTTTTGGTTTTTTGGAAAAAAAACACGTCAATCATTATTTGATATTGTTATAAGTAGGTGAAAGTCAAAGATCAATCAAGATTGTTAAAAGAGCTGAGACTAAAATTAATAAATGTAAATTATCAATTAAAAAAATCAGGCCTAGACATTTTAAAAGTTTTCAAGACTTCAGAACACTTTTTAATCCTCTGAACATTGTCAAAAGAGTTGAGACTAGAATGATTAAATAGAGATTAGCATAAATCTTCAAGACAGCAACACACCTCATTATGAGGCACATTCACTAAAGTAGAGAGAAGAAGAGGAGAGAATAGATCGAAATCCAGAGAAAGAATTCAGGCTAGAATGATTAATTGGAGATCAGCAAAGTTCGATGGAAAAAAAAGGTTTAGACATTGCAAAAGTTATCAAGATACCACCACACCATTTAATCCTCACTAAGGGGCACAGTAAATTAAATGAGAAATAGATCGATTCCAGATACGGAGTTGAGAAGGCGAACACGTGAGAGATCTATCAAGATTATCAAGAGTTAAGACAAAAATGATGAAATGGAGATTAGCAAAGTTTAGTTCGGTCCAGATATTGCAGAAGTCTTCAAGACAGCACTACATCTCTTAATCTTCCTTATGGGGCATAGTACAGCAAAGGAGAAAATAAATCAATGTCCAGACGGTGTTGAAAAAGCGTACAGATGAGAAAATTGTCAAGATTGTTAAAAGAGTTAAGACAAAAATGATAAAATGGAGATAAGCACAGTTCAAAAAAATAGGTCTAGACATTGCATAAGTCTCCAAGACAGCACCAGACTCCTTAATCCTCCTTAAGGGGAACATTAAAGAAAAGGACAAAATAGATGGATCCAAATGGAGTTGAGAAGGCGAAGAGGTAAGAGAGTTGTCAAGATTAATGATAAAATGGACACTAGCAAAGTTCAAAGGAAAAATAGGTCTCGACCACAGTATACTAATTATGTCTCAACATTGCATAAATCTCCAAGACACCACCACACCTCCTAATCCTCCTAGCACAGTAGAGGAAAAGAGAGAATAGATCGAATATCAGACAGAGTTGAAGAGGCAAACCGGTGAGAGAGCTATTAAAATTATCAAAAAAGTTGAGACTATAATGATGAAGATTATTAGCAAAGTTCAACAAAAAAAATAGGTATAGACATTGTACAAGTTTCGAAGGTAGCACCACATCACTTATTCCTCCTTAAGGGGCACAGAAAAGAAAAGGAAAAAATAGATCGATGCCCAGACGGAGTTGAGAACGCGAACAGGTGAGATTACTGTCAATATTCTCAAAAGAATTGAGACTAAATTTAATAAGTAGAGTTTAGCAAAATTTAGAAGAAAGTCTTAATACTGCAAAATTCAGACGGCACCACAACGCTTAATTCTCATTGTGGAAAACACTCACCTTAGTGTAGGAAAGAACAGTATAGATCGATGTTCAGACGGAGATGAAAAGGCGAATGGGTGAGAACGCTGTCAAATTGTCAAAAGAATTGAGACAAGAATGATACAATGGAGATTAGCAAAGTTCAAAGAAAAATAGGTCTAGACATTGCATAAGTCACCAAGACAGCACCACACCCCTTAATCCTCCTTAGGGGGCACAGTAGAGGAAAGTAGAGAATAGATCGATGTCCAGACGGGGTTGAGAAAGCGGACGACCGGCATTTTGATATCAGTCCTCCTTCGGCGTCGCAACGTGGCGCTTGAACATTATCCCTTACCTTCCTGCTAACCGTTATAACGGCGAGAATTCGTAAGCTCGACGCGGCGCTACGGTTTTAACGGTTTAGCCGTTAGAGCGCTCATTTCGTTACATTCCGCGCGCGCGAATTTAAACGGTTTTAAAATTATTACACTGCGGCTGTGCATTTGATTGGTCTTTTCACTGCGCAAGATTTTTGATGAAAACCTTTAGACTATGTTTTTTTATTGGTTGATAAAGTTTGAGACACTTAGAAAATAAACAGTTTTTTAAATTTTTTGGGACTAGAAGAATAAGTTGGTAAAAACTTTAAAGGTGAGTAGTACGGAAATACCCAAAACAAGTTTTATGCATAAAGGCATACAATGGAAAGTACTTAATTGATGCGTTTAACCCCCTTCTCTACAGGATTATTGTGACAATATGTTTATTTAGTACCTACTTATATTAAAATATCAAAGAAACAGAGAAGTTCTTAAAAAATTTCTTGTAACCAATCCAATAATACACCAGTAGTATAGCCTAAAAGTTGAACAATGTCTCAAAGGTGATGTTTTTTTATACAGGGTGTTTCAGATTCAATGTTTTTGGGGTGTCAGGTCTTTCTGGGGAAGACATAAAAAACGGACCCCCACTTGCGAGGCTTGATTTTCAAGAGAAGAAAGGTAAAAACCAAATTCTGGTTTAGTAATAGGCAGCCGTTTTTAGCTACTTTCTGTTTTCTTCTTTAGGTTTCTGAAAAGTCTGTGCTTAAGATGGCATACTTAGTTGTAATCGACTTTCACACGTCATTATTATGTGCTTAGCATTTCACCAAGATTTAAGTTGTTTCAATGTTTGATTGAGTTTCGAATGTTAGGTGTGTCAACTTAGACTGATGTGTGTCAACTTACCCATATGGACATGCTTGGTGTTTTTTGATTTATTTCATTTATTCTTTTCAATAACGTCTTTATTTTTTTTATGTTCCGTAGCTAAATAAAGGTTTTAAAATATTTATCTTAAGACAAAAAGTATGTTATCTTACGATATTTAAGGTTGTTGGCTAACCAGGGGTGTACCCAGGAAAAGAATTCGGGAGGAATTTAAATAAAAATATGTTTTTATCTGTGTTGCTGAGAAATCCTTTTAAACACAGTTTATAGAGTATATGGGTGGGGAAAGGATTGATCCCCTAGGTACGGACTTGTGGCTAACTACAGAAACACGAATGCGTTCTCGTTCTTTTCTCTTTATATAACTTCTAAAGTAGCCCTAAGGCAGAGAAAGAGATAGTTAAAGAGAGAATTACATTGATTACCTTAGATATATTACTGATAATGTAAAAAACGTTAAAAAAGAATGTGCAAATGCTCTCTATTATTTTTTTATTTTTTACCGTTGACAAATTCTCAAAGTAAAGAAACTTTTAACCGAGTTTTCCGGAGCTGGACACGAACTTCTGAGGGTGTGAATAAAAGTTTGGGAACTAACTTTAACTTTGCAGTGCGGTAAAATCATTAAAAAGTTGAACCAGTAAAATTAAACTTCTTATATAGGTGTATTGTCTTGAAAACTTTTAAAAAGTTAATTATTGAACTGAACCAGCTAAAAGTATATAAATAGGTAACGTGATCATTTATAGAAGGAGAAATGACTTCGAAGAAATAACCCCTATTTCTTAGAATTTTTTTTCTATACAGGTTTGACTATTGGTGACATAGCGAGACGCCGCACAATGGGTTATATGGCGGAGCTAGCACGACATTAGCCCTGTATATGTTTTTTAAATTATGATAACCAAACTCACCCAAATGTATTGCAGATAGTCCAGTTAATAAAAAAAATGCAACTGATAAAAAAAAGTCTTATGTATTTCTCTTAAACAGAGCCCCAAATTTGAAAAATATTTTGGGAGAAAAATGTATGTATTTTTCCAGTATTTTTAAATAAAAAAAATGACAATACAAACAGCACTTTTTGGGTATATGGGTATAAAGTGGGCATAAGCAGTAACTGCACTTTTAAAAACTACTAGTAATTTCCTAATTCCAAAACCCTTTTTATGGTTAAATTTTTTTGAAATATATTACGTTTATTTTCGTCTCTATTTTTCTTTGTAAAGCCTGCAGAAACAAGCTTAGCAAGGCTTAGTAAAATCTCCATCAGAATATTAGAGAGAGGGGTCTATTAGACTCAAAAAACAAAAAATTTGCTGCCCCTCGCTGCCCCTGGTTTTTGAGGGTAGCCCTAAACACTGCCAGTTACGTGGTCTTTATACAATCAGTATATCAGCCAAATGGAATAAATTCGACAGCGGATTGAATTTAGAATATTCTGAAAAATCCAAAAGTACTTCGACTAAGATTTTTAACGAGCAATATTTCTGTTCGAAAGTTTTTTGTATAGACTCCCTGCAAAGGGGTCTACTCGCATAAAACTTTTTTCTCAAATTAGATAACCCCACGTGTGGCACCTTGCTCGAAAGCTTATCAAAAAAGAAAAACGATAAACTACTTTTTTTGACAGCTGTCAAATATTAGAAAAAGCTACCTTTACATTTTTGTCATTTTTAGACAATAAAAAATATCCTTTTAAGTAAAATTTATAATTTAATTAAAAAACTTAAGTAAAAAATTAATAACATCCCACCTCTTTTGCAACTGGTAGACCCAACTTGTGGAAACTTGTTCGAAAGTTTATTAAATAAGAAAAAATATGGTGCGTGATCCTAAGCCCCGAAAACCCCTCCACTATCGTTAAAGGTGGAGAGTTTCCAACTTTACAGCTTTATAATATTGTATTGTCGCTGTAACTATAAGTCCATACCAAATTTGATGTTGATCGGATATGTACAAGTTGGTCAAAATTGACTTACAAGAGGGACAAGGGCGGCGTCAATTTCACAATTTTAAAAATATAATTAAAAATTCGTGATCCCTATCCCCAAAAGTCCCTACATACCAATTTTGAACAAAATCGGACATACTTAGATGGTCCCCTTCCACCCTCTTCAAAGGGGTGAGGGGTTGCCAACTTAAAGCATTATAATATTGTATTGTATTGGCACTGTAACTTATAATAACTATAAGTCCACAACAATTTTGACGTTGATCGGATATGTACAAGATGGTCAAAATTGTCCAAGGGGGAGGGGGGGCGTTACTTTCACAATTTTAAAAATCTAATTAAAAATTCTTGATCCCCATCCCGAAAAGTCCCTGCATACCAATTTTGAACGATATCGGACATACTTAGATAGTAGCCCCCTTCCAGCATTTTCAAAGGGTGTGTGTCTGTGAACTTCATAATATCAGTATATTGTATTGTCATCGGAACTTTAAGTGTGTACCAAATTTAAAGTTGATCCGATGTCTAGAAGTGGGTAAAACTGAGTTAAAATTGAGTGTCGCGCTAGTCCTCTCATATAATCCATTGTGCGCCGGGTAGCTATCAAAAGTCACCCTGGTAGTATTAAACATGTAATTTATTTGTTTGAAAAATTTGTGATAGGGACAATCCTGACAATTTGTGTTATTATTGGAAACCATACGTGTTGACAATAAAATTATAAGACTGTTGTAAAAAATCTACTTTATTTAAATCCTAATACAACTTAATGATGTTCCCATCAATGTAGTCCGCTTCTCTATAGACGCAGCTTTGCATGCGTTTTTTCCAATGTTGGAAGCAATTTTCGAAATCATCATAAGAGAGGCTGTTAAGAAGTCTTGCCGTTTTTTCCCTGACATGTTCTAATATTTCGAAACGGGTTGCTTTTAGCGATTTCTTCATTTTCGGAATCAGGTAGAAATCGCAAGGGGCTGGGTCTGGTGAATATGGTAGGTGGTTAAGAATGGGGATCTTCTGATTAGGTAAAAACTGCTTGATGGAAAGGGCATTGTGGGCCGGTGCATTGTCCTGGTAGAGCAGCCACGCGTTGTTCTTTCACAAATCTGGACGCTTTTTCCTTACACGTTCCCTTAGCTACATCAATACTTCCAAATATAAATGTTGGTTGGCTGTTTGACCCTCACGCGCTCATTCAATAAGAATAACACCTCTGGATGTGCTGGAGCGCCCTTCTCGTTCATCATCTTAACTAACTTATTCAAGACCATCGCAAAAGATTGCGCACGGTAGTAGAACGCACATCAAGATGAATAACTACGACCGCTCGAGGCGTGGGTATTTAAAACCTGTTAGTACGGGATCCAGTCTTAAAATTTAATTGTCATTCCTTATATAAGAAAGAAAATGATGAAAAAAATAAAAGTCTTCCAAAACTATATAAATATCTAAGTTAAAGGCATTTCTCGCTTGCAACGCATTGTTTCCATCCGTGTCTACCAGCAAATGGTCTATTGTAATAGGTACAGTGTCTTCATTTAAAAATGCAACTAAAGAGAGCGCGCTTTTGCGAAAGACCTACTTTGATAACGGTCGCGCCTGCTATCACGGCATCAGCCGGGTCTTGAGGCAAACCATATTATTAAAACGAATGCTGGATTGCTAAGGTTAAGCTCTAAAGCATCATAGGCCTTTTTTAGCTACATGGAGTTTATGAAAATTCTGTACTTAAGATGAAATACGACGATATTTAGTAAAATATATGCGCCACAAGCATCGACTTTAACAAGTCATTATTATGTGCTAGCTTTTGACCAAGATCTAAAGGGTTTCAATGTTTAATTGAGCTCCAATGGTTAGGTATGTCAACTTAGACAGATGTGTGTCATCTTACCCATATGGACATGCTTGGTGTATTTTAAATTACGTTACGGTATTAAGGCTGGTAGCTAACCAGAGGCGTACCCAGGCAATGAGTTGAGGTAGAATTTAAAAAAAATCAATAAAAATGTTCTTATTTGTATTGCTGAGAAATATATTTAAACACACTTTATTAAGTATATGGGGGGGGGGAGGATTGATCCCTCTAGGTACGGACTTGCGGCTAACTACAGAAATACAAAAACTCCCTCGTTCTTTTCTCGTTACATAATTTCTAAAGTAGCCCTAAGGGACAGAGAGAGTTAGAGAGAACATTACATTGTTTGCCCTCTAGAAATATTACTGATTATGTAAAAAACGTTTAAAAAGAAATCAAAAGCTCTCTAGTATTTTTTTATTTTTTACACTTCACAAGAATTCTCAGAGTAAAAAAACTTTTAAGCGAGGTTTACGGATCTGGACATATGACACGAACTTGTGAGGGTGTGTATAAAAGTTTGGCAACTAACTTAAACTTTGCAGTGTGGTAAAATCACTAAAAAGTTGGACCAGTAAAATTAAAATTCTTATATAGGTGTAATGTCTTAAAAACTTTAAAAAAATTAATTATTAAACCGAACCCGCTAAAACTATATAAATGGGTAACGTGATCATTTATAGCTGGAGAGCTAGCTTCGAAGGTCATTCGTTATTAGGGACTTATTGGAATAAAGCCAGGCAGTAATACATTTCAAGCTGACAGTTGATCTTTCAAAATTGACATAACAAAGGTGAATTTAAAAATAAGTCGCTTATTTATTTTTAATTAAATACGACAGTACCTATTTCGGTTCGTATAATTAACAAAATCCTTATATTGAAAGATCAGCTGTTATATTCCAATGTAAAACTGTTAAAATACAGCCTGACACTATATAAGCTAGGCTCTATTACAATAAGCCCCTATTGTCAATTTTTTTTTGTATACAGGTTCGACTATTGCCGACATAGCGAGAGGCCGGGCGGTTGTCAGAAGTCACGCTGGAAGTAATAAACATGTATTTTTTTTTTAAATATGTGATAGGGCACAGTTCTGACACTTTTCATTATTATTGGGAACAATATAATAAAGAAAAGAAAAAAATTCAAGTCTTTCGAAAGTTCATAAATAACAGTCAACCAAATTGCAACCCATTGTTACCATTCCTGTCTACAAGCAAATGGTCTATTTTAATAGGGACAGTGTCTTTATTAAAAAATGCAACTAGAGAGCGCGCTTTTGCAAAAGACCTACTTTGACAACGGCCGCGCCTACTATCACGGCATTAGCCAAGGACTGTACACAGAGAACAGGATGGTCCACTTCGCGAAATCTGTCAGACGGTTTTTAATACGTCACAAAATACTCAACGACATAACCTCACTTTTTCGTAAAATATAAACAAAAACTAATTTTAAAACGTTTTTTTTAAAACCATGTCTCGCTGTAATGTAGAATGATAATAATAATATACAATTTTATGTAAAAATATCCTAGGTGTATCTTCTGCAGAAAATAGTTTACAGAACCCCTCAATCATCAATAAAATCAAATAAGTTTTTTCATTGTCATTCATCAGCATTTGCTTAAAAAAACATGTTAATATTTGGAATATCATCTAGAATATTTTGTGAATAGTATTTTACTCCCCATTAGAATACCTAAGCCTATGAGGGGTGATCAGCTGCCCATAGTAGGTGTACAAAATTCATTTACAGGACTGTGCAGGACACTATATTGCCCGGCTTTTTGCTGTCTTAATCACTACATTATTCTACTTATCAATTTCTATTAGCAAATCTTCTTAAGCTTTTATGGTTTTTAAGAAGCAAATAACTTACCATTATCAGAAAGTAGCATTTGTATATTATTTTTCAGGTTTTTTTAATCAAAACTAGGAAAATTTTATAGGTAGATAGCGGCATTCTAGCTTAAGCAGTATACATGCACCCTGCAATCCACTACAGGACCAAAAATTTATTGCTAATTCCTGTAGAACAATGCATACATTTCATTCCACTTATCACCTAGTAGTACCACCTAGAGTGAGGGGCTCATCAATATGTAAGGACCTATACAATATCTCGACACTTTTAATGACCACTCAGGACTGATAAGAATCAAGAATCAGGACCTGGCACAGCCTTTAAGGACTAACAGGGTCAACAAAAATATGGTTTATTAAGTCCCTGTACAAAGTTTTTGCTATTGATCAGCAACAGGCCCAGAGGTATTTTTTGCACTTAAGAAATATTCACTTTCTGTCAGTAGCGGCTTGTGGTAGAACATGGCACGTCAGTTGAATAGAAAAAACCAAGGACCATAAACTGACCGTCTTTGGTAAAAACGAGATATTGTTGGCAAAAATGTTCAGTTATCATGTCATTTGTACAGTATGAAACCTCATTCCACATGACATGATAAATTAAATGTTTTGTCAATACATTATACAGTTTTTTCTTTCAACTGATGTAAAGTGTTCTACAACATTGCTATGTTTAAAAGGTAATAACATGTGTACCTACTGAGGTGTGTATATTGCTCAACTTCACCTAACTAGCAGCAGTACTAGCTTTTTGTCCCTTATTATTTTAGTAATTAAAATCTCACTTTTTGTCCTGTTGAAGCAATTTGTAGTTATCAGTATTTTAACCTATTGCTTCATCTAAATGTTACATATAGGTTTGATTTTATGAGGTATATGTTAGTGCCCCCAAAGATATCATCTCAGGATACATGTTTACATATTTAAAGATAAAAAATAAAATGATTAAATAAAAGTTATTTTCCTATTTTAATTTCGACCAAATTTATTATATTTATTGATTTATAATACTAGAAATTATCTAAGTAGATAAAGTCTTTAGGCATCTGTATACATTTTTAGAATTTTTTTGTTATATCACTCATAATAGCAAAAAAATAACAAACCTGTATACAATATTAAGTGGGGTTATTGATTAGAAGCAATAAGGAATTTGTTACCATAAACATCAGGATAACAAATCCTGAATTTGATAAATGAAATGTAAGAAGAATGAACCATGGAGGCAAAAAATCTAGGACATGTAGGTATTTTACCTTTCTAAGAAATGTCCTAGTATTTTTTACCCAACTGCAAGACCTCTTTACTTCTCAGCATCATTTTGTTTTTATTAAGTGACATTAGCTTCTAAAGAATTGAAAAAAATATAATAATATATTACATTTTAATAATATATATAAAAAATATAAATATATCTTTAAAAAAACTGTGCTAAAGCAAAATCTCCATTGTGCAAAAACTAAAATTGATAAAATTGACAAAACAAAAACTTAGAACATTATAAATAAATTATTGGGGAGGCAAAGAAAGCAACTAAATTAAACTTAGAATAGATTCTGAAACTATTAAAGACACACACTAACAGTCGCAAACCAACTGAATACTCATTTTCGTACAATAGCAGACTCCGATACAAAAAAATCAACAATAACTCTATCAATTTGCACAAAACAAAAAAAAATCAGACTTTAACTAAGTAGTTTTCTTTTGTACCAACATCAACCAGCAAATGTTCCTTGATTTCGATGCTTGTACCTGCAGTTGGCTCTTCAGGATCAACTTCTATTGGTTTCACTGATAGGTTTTGACTTGGCACAGATGTATTCCTTAGTATTGTTTTGGAAGTACATAAGCCTGTAATAAAAAAACATATATAAGGAACTTTTTTAAAAATAGGTAGTTTCTACAGTGTACATTTTGTACTCTAGTACATATGGAATTCACAAACAAACATGAGGTTTTAGAAATTGTCCAAGTATTATTTTGTTATGACATTTTTGTCAAAATTACAGTAGGTGTCCCAAATTAAGTTGGCACTATTGATAACTTCACTATTATTGGAGTCAAATTAGTACAAAACAGAAAAACAATTAAATTGCACATTTACAGAAAAAAAAATTAAAGTATGTTTAATGTCTAATTTTTGTGGTTGTAGAGGTTTCTTCATAGACAAGGGGTGATCAGCTGCCCACAGTAGGTCTACAGGACTCCATAGGACACTACAATACACTACAGGATCAAGAATTAATTAAAGTCCTGTAGGATGGTGAACAAATTTGGTTCAGCTGATCACGCCTTGTTCATAGGTGAACACACAGGCCTAAATAAATTCACATGCGGCTTAGTGTTACATTAAGTAATCTCTGGGGGGGAGGGTTACCTTTGTGTCATAGTCTTGGCCATAGGTGGTTACACTTTTGTGACATTTTTAACCTATTTCTTTATCAAAAAATCTGAAAAATGGTATGTTGTTGAGTTGTTTTTATGAGAACATTTTTTTTGTCAACATAAGGTATGTATGTATTCGAAAGTGGTGGCAGGCCCTTCTGGACCTCCATGCACTGTAACCACATATGGATCTATTGTGCCCACATACCTACATACTGAGTTTGACTAAAGTGGCATATTTTTTTTTCCACCCAGCACTTAAAAAACTCTGCAGATTACAACTAAATGATTTAGGCTTAACACAACATAAGGTATACCTACACAACATATTTAATTTTTAATATATTTGTGGTTAGGAAATATGCTTGGAAATAGGCTCGGAAATAGGTATGTTTATGTCAAAGTCACAAAAGTGTAACTGCCTATGGCAAGGACTATATACTGAATGATTTTTTTATATTTTTCTTGAAAATGCCTTACGACAGGAGAAGGGCGGCAAAAGATCCTGAATTTTAACCTTACATAATTAAAGAATGTGGCCCTGATATTTACCTAGCAATTTATCTTGAAAAGGAATTTCGAAAACTGTTCTGTAGAAATGCTTTCGTGGGATCCATATTGTCTTTTCCACAACGCCTTAGCCACTCTTGCAAAATAGTCTTGGGAACAGTCATTGGAAGGTGGAAATTTAAAAAAACTCATAAAAGTAGAACTTCTAAGTTCGAATAGTTGGATTTACATCCAGAAACCGCACAGGATGCTCCTGGGATTTTGCGATTCCGAAAATTGTTTAAAATGTCGAAAATAACAATACAAAACCAAGATTCCACAAATTTTTTCCCTTAAAATAAATAAAAATGCGAAATGCACGGAAAAATTAACCTCACTTTGGATTCGCGAAAAAATCAATAAGTTCGGTTGTCCTTTTTCATTTAATGTGAATAGAAAAGGAAAGACCACCCTATCAAACAGATCAAGGGTCTTTTGAGAAGGATGAGTAGGTTCATAGACTCGACACCTTGAGGATTTTGTGACGTAGCGAAATTTGGAATATATGGGGCTTATGGAAGTGGACCGTCCTGTTCTCTGTGTACAGTCCTTGGGCATTAGCCGGGTCTTGAGGCAAACCATATTATTAAAACGAATGCTGGATTGCTAAGGTTATGCTCTAAAGCATCATTGGCCGCTTTTTAGCTATATGGAGTTTCTGAAAAGTCTGTACTTAAGATGACATTCGACGATATTTAGTAAAATATATGCGCCATATATGGTTTAGGTTCGGTTCATCGTATGGACATGCTCAGTAACATTTTTATTTTTTTTGCTTTCCATAGCTAAATAAAGGTTTTAAATTATTAACCTAAGATACATCCACCTTTAAATTTTTAAATATTTTTTTTTTAACAAAAAGTATGTAACCTTATGATATTTAAGGCTGGTGGCTAACTAGGGTCGTACACAGGAAAAGAATTCGGGGGGGAATTTAAATAAAAATGATCTTATTTGTGTTGCTGACAAATATAAAATATGTCATCGGGAACAGTTCTGACAATTTGCATTATTATTGGAAACATTACAAGAAAAAAAAAAAAAATCGAAAGTCTGGACGGCAGTAAATAGCCGCTAGAAGACATTAATGTAATAGGGACTTATTGCAATAAAGCCAGGCACTAATTGTGCCGGGCACTATTTTGACAGTTTCGCATTATAAGAGCAGCTGCCTTCCTTCAAAATTAGGCCTTTGTGTATTATCAGAGCCGGCACTATTAAGCTGCCACTATAAATGGAAAATAAACGATTGTATTTATAAATTCGACTTTGGTATGTCAATTTTGAAAGATCAACTGTCACTTTTCCATGCGAAACCGTCAGAATAGTGCCCAGCACAATTACTACCTGGTTTTATTGCAATAAGTCCCTAATATTACTAGGTAAACTTTTGACAATTTCTATATTTATTCTGTAGTTTCTAGAATAAAATTGTAAGATAATAAGGACTTATTGCAATAAAGCCAGGCAGTAATTGTGCCGGACACTATTGTGACAGTTTCGCATTATAAGAACAGTGGTCTTCTTTCAAAATTAGGCCTTTATGTATTATAAGAGCCGAAATTGTATTATAAGAGCCGGAATTTATAGATTCGACTTGTGTATGTCAATTTTGAAAGAAGAATCGTCAGTTTTTAATGGAAAACTGTCAGAATAGTGCCCAGCACTATTATTGCCTGGCTTTATTGCAATAAGTCCCTATTTTTTTTATAAATGCTTTTTTTAATGCACCTATTATTCAGGGTAAGGTTAAATATCATCAAGAGCAGATTTGAGGGGACGGTAACTACAAATTACCCCCCGCCCCCCTTAGAAAAAAATATATAAATATATGTTCTTTTAGTTAAAAAATAAAGGGCTTAACAAAAAATTATCCCCCCCCTAGAAAAAAAAAATGCACAAATATTTTTTTCATCGACTATTATTATACCCCCTAGCTTTAGGTCCAGATCCGCGCTTGAATATCGTAGTAGGTTTTAATCATGTTTTAATTAAATAAAGGACGGTCTATTGTTCTTTAATATGGATTTTTCAAAGCCAAAGTGACATTTTATTATGTGAATTAATGGAAATGGAAAGACCTTGACTAGTTGAGATCTATGTGAGTTCTCATTGATTAATGGTCCAATATCGCTTGAGGAATGTATAGCCGTAATAATACGCATTTGTCTGAATTGTTCCGTATATGAACGAGGATGGACAATTACTGGAATTAATGCATATTAATAGATAGCGGCAGTGGCGAACTGGAAAGGGATGATGACGTGTGATAGTGCCCCGGGCCCCTGACGAAGTCTGGGCCATGGGCCCCTTGTAACCGTCCCTGGGCTTTCGAGATCCCATCCTGAGCCTCGAGAACTAGTTACATGCCGTTTAATCCAGAAAAAGTCGCATTTTGACTAATATTTTGTGATATGGTTTTTTTATTATTACAAAAATTTGTTTTTGCTACGTAATAATAATAAAAAAGTTTGTTTGTGCTAAGAACAAACTTGCTGTTTAAATTTGGTCGAACTGACGGTTTTATGTGGACCACGAACGAGTTAATTATATGTTTATGTATTTAATAAATTCAGTTTGTTAACTACAACATTAGTGTTTGTTTTATTAACAAATAATAGTTAATATGTATTCTAGAAACACCTTTAAACACATTATTCGTATGTATTCTATAAACACATTTAAAACTGTCACTTCTAAAGTCAAAATGACAAGACCTAACCCTAATCATTGGCCTTATTTTGCAAAATTAATAGTAATTTCTATGTTGGAAACTGGTGCTCATATTATATCATTTTTAAAACAAGATACACAAAATATCTATAAATATAAATAATTAAAATTACCACTACGACAATGAAATGAATCCGTAGCTTACGACAGTGCTAGTGGTTAAATACATTATCATTACAGAATAACATTTAGATAGCGTGCAGGCGCAGTGATTTCCACTATCACAGCGGAGTGTCAAATAAGCGGTAATAGAGACTTATTGCAGGTGACATAAGGTCTAGCAGTAATAATGCTAGCAGAATATTGACATCTGCGCTTGCGCAATTCCGTCATAAAATACGGCAGACTCTAATAAGTATTATGCTAGACTTTATTAGTGCACAAATAAAGTCATGGGCCCTGATAGTTCAGTCGACCCGCGTCCGCTTCACAATCAGAGGGCGGTGAGTTCGATTCCCATGTCTGCCATTACAAACTCGAACCTACTATCCGTTTGTAAATATGAGTTTACCGAAGATAGGGATAACGCCTGTCTTGGGCGCAGTTTGGGCATCAACGAAATAGGCAAAGTTGATGGAAAATATAAGGCCGTGGTTCGGAAGTCACGTTAAGTGGATGGTCCCGTGTTAAGAGCGTAGATGCCGCTAGCACAATAAAGACCCCCTGTGCTCGACAAAATTAAAATCCTTCTTGAGAAAAGAAAATTGCCTACCGTGGGGTAGAGACCCTGTATGTATGACATATTTTTGTACAAATATGTCCTGCATACAGGGTCTCTACCGTGGGAGTGCTTGGCGGGTCAGCCGGCGCGTTGGGGCGGCGGAGAGAGAAAAGGTCGAAAGTACAAAAGGTCAAAAGTACAAAAGGTCGAAAGTACAAAGGGTCGAAAGTACAAAAGGTCGAAAGTACAAAAGGTCAAAAGTTCAAAATGTCGAAAGTATGAAAATAAAAGATTGAAACCTAACCAAGTCGAATTGCCCAGCCCAGCCGAGTTAGTCCAGAGGTCGAGGATCGTTCATAGTTAACCCGGTTAGGTTACTAACCCAACCTGACCAGGTTAGGTTTGTTTACAAAAAAAACTATCCTGATCTCGTTAGGAAAGTTTCTTTTTGATATACTAACCTAACCGGGTCTGGTTGGGACAGTAACCTAACCTATCCTCGGCCCCGGGTCCACCTCGACTGGACCGGTCAATTCGCCTTGATACAGTAAATTGGTATTTTTAGTATTTTGTATTGTCGATCTTTTTTCGACCTTTTGTACTTTCGACCTTTTGTACTTTCGATCTTTTGTACTTTCAACCTTTTGTACTTTCGACCTTTTGTACTTTCGACCTTTTGTACTTTCGACCTTTTGTTTTTCGATCTTTTGTACTTTCGATCTTTTGTACTTTCGACCTTTTGTAATTTCGACCTTTTGTACTTTCGACCTTTTGTACTATCGACCTTATTTTTTCTACCTTTTGTACTTTCGACCTTTTGTACTTTCGACCTTTTATCCGCCGCCCGGCGCGTTGGGTCTTTATGTAGTATCAAAGTGAGAGTGAATGAATTGTAATTGTCCCAAGTGTCTTCGAGTCAGATTATCTTGGTGTCCACCGAATTGAGCTGGCAAATTGTCTGCAATAAGCGGACGAAACGAAACAAAAGTCATGCACTATTTATGTAACTTGGCTTTATTTTTAGTGTTCGATGAAATTTGTTAGCTGAGCTGTCACTTTTTTAACTAACCATTTCGCATTCTATGTTTGTGTTATTCTGGTGAGGTGAGTTGTCACAGATTTTTTTTGATTTTTTGCACCGTTTTTTCTGTGATTATCATTTTATACAGAAAACATATTGTGTGAAACCACCAGAAACAACTACTCCGAGGGAAAATACCCCTACCGGCATTGAATTATACTGATGGTTTGAGGCTTTCGTTGGGAACTTGTTAAAACTGTTTGGTTTTCACTTTCTCCAACGTCGATCACGAGGATACGAATGATCCCCGTCTGGAACACGTCCTGATAGTCAGGAACAAGTGTTATACCCCTACCGGCATTGAATTATACTGATGGTTTGAGACTTTCGTTGGAAACTTGTTAAAACTGTTTGGTTTTCACTTTCTCCAATTGCACCGGGGACTTTATCGCATCGCATTTTTGTGCTTCCTGCCCGTCCGTAACGTGGTGGTGGTGCATTTGCTTCACACGTAGGGTGGTCCGGGTTCGAATCCCGACTAGTAAGTACCAGTATAATTTTTTTGTGGTAAAAAGTTATACGATTTTGTTTACAAAAACGGACTTTCTAAACGCGGAAAACTTTAAAGTTTATGAACTAACTAACTTTGTTTGTTGTTGTTGAACACTGCTGTTACGTCTGTCCTAAATTGCTCTGCGATGGATACACAACAAAAATATTTTTTATTTAGGATGGTTAGGTTTTTTATATATTTTTTTTGTACTTTTTTTCACAATGTTAAATTCTTGAATGTTTCAACTCATCCATAAACGCTAAAAGAAAATCTCTGTGAGACCTTGTTCTACATGACTTACGATCGGCAATTCTTAGATATTTTCCCATTCGTTCAAAGCGACGAAAAATGTTCCATATTTTCGTGACAGACATGTTTAAATATTTTACTGAAAATATTATATTTCAGTTTAGCTACTTTACAGTGTCGGATACAGGGGACAGCAGAGAAAGGTGATCGCTTTTCCTTTCTAATTTATTATTAAAATCCTTGAAAACAATTTCCTCGGTTCGGATTTATAAAAAATAAGGAAGAGCGCCCGCCGGTAGATTTGTTTTCCTTGGGAAGGGAACACATATATTTCAATAAGGGCGGTTCTGGAACAAAAGTGTGTGTGTGTGGGGGGGGGGGTAATGGTGAAAGGGTGACCGTAAATAAACGCACAGGAAAAAAACGAAAAGAAAAAATTTGCATCGGAAAAAATGCGCACACTAAAAATGCGCGCAAACAAAAAAGGCCACATTATAAAACAGCTCACAGGGAAATCAAACAAAGAAAAGTTTTGACGTATGGAAAAATCATATTGAAATAACTATAAGTCTTTAGATTTAGAATGGTTGGTACCTGCTGTCACAGGTTACTTGATCATTTTAATTTTGCTTACAAAAATATGGTAGTAAACATCGTGTGTGACTTTAGAGGCCAAAGGGAGCTTTCTTAAGATACAGAGCATCAAAGTTGACGATTTTTACACTTTTTTGATAATAACTTTTGTTTGGTGTATTAGAACAAGAGCAATAAGCGGTAAATTTTTTCAGGAAAAACTATTTTTTTATTGATACTTTTTGTCTCTACGAAGACATAATAATAAATTATCATTGATATTTAAAAAAAAAGTAAGCAAAAGCAAAATTTTTTCAAAATTTTTTATTTTGTTATATATGTGGATGTTATTTTGACAGCCTATATCTCCTTAATTTATAATTTTATCATAAAAGGAAATAATACATTTATTATTATTGTTGCTAAGTATTCATTTGACTGTAACAAATTTTCATTTTTTTTTTAAACCTTTTTCACCCACTTCCAGAAATATCCTCCTCTATCAGCTGACTCCTAACCGAGGGGTGGCTCGATTGACGATTTTTGTACATCGAAAGAAAAGACCTACGGTATTTCCTGGTATTTCCCAGTATTTCCTCAGATTTCTATGGTATTTCCTAGTATTTCCCAAGCAATGGTATTTCCTTGTATTTCCCCCTAGTATTTTCAATGGTATTTCCTAGTATATTTCCCAGTACTTCCTAAGTATTTTCTGTTATTTCCCCTAACCTGTACACCAAAAGGAAATACCGAGCCACCCCGCGCTCCTAACCAATGTAAATTTGGAAAAACTTTTAGAATTTGGAAATTACTTGAAGTTCTTTTAGAAATTTGAATTGAAAGTGTTTTATTGAAATTCATAAAAACTTAGTAAATTATTCAAATATTTAAAACTTGAAGATATATTATTATTTGTGAACTATTTTGATACTTTTGAAAATTTTTGCCAATTTTCGTAACTATAAATAAATTTTGTTTAAAACCTCACGTCTAGGTTAATAATTATCCTAAGAGCATAAATGGGCCAATAGACTATTATTATTGGTAGGTCGTAAGCCTACAGTAAGATATTTTTTCTTACCCTAAAGTCGTAGGTAATATTTACACCGGCACATAAAATAAATAGGTTATACTTATCCGGGAGCCTTATAATATAAAAACGCTGAAAAATGAGAAAATTCTCTGAAAAAATATAGAGAATTTTTTGAATGATGTCAACGTTGCTTTATAAAGAAGCTCTTCGAAGTAAATTTATTTTATGGCTTTGAAAATGTACCATTTTCGCAACTTACCGTGTAATATTGCAATGGAGTGTACGAGCAAAACAAACCCATATACATAATATTCCAATACCCACCCAGCAAAAAAGACCTGATTGGTTGCTTTCAAAGACATATGCATATTATTTCCATATAGTGCGTATTATTGCAATACCTACGGTACTTCACGATGCAGAACGTAAACATATTTGAAATAGCAAAATCAATGGGTATAAGTTTATCCTTTTTGCGGTCCTTAAGATAAAATATCCTAATTGGTTATACTTTTACGCACGAATATTATTTTATTCTTGTATTCGTTACGTCAAATCATCGGCGTACAGTTGACAAAAACTCTATCTATGTAAATTTGGTATCTATGCATTTTTCGTATCTTTATTTCTGAATGTTTGCATCAAACGCCAACCATTGTGTAAGGTAACAGGGAGTATTGGAATATTACGTATATGAACAAACCCCGTTTGAATTCGAGATGCAAAGACTACCTTTTTTTTATTTGCCGTTATTATCGTTTAAGTTAAGGTTTTCCTCTGTGATCTTTATTCCGTGTGCATTTTTTTCCACGAGCGATTTCTTTCTTGAGTGCTTTTCTGATAAAGCAAGTCTACAAAAATGATGATTCTTAAAGTATTGTTAAAATTATCTACGTACCCTTTTATAATAAGTGCCCAATAATTTTGTAAATCAGTTAATAAATAAATAACTAAAAACTGTCTATATAGATGCATTAAAAATTGAATGTGAACCATTATTTTAGGATATAAATAGCACAGCTTATGTATGGGAAAGTCTCTAAATTTCCCGATGAGCTCATCAATGAGAATAATCGAGTTTCTTAATGTATCGGTGAAACATCGATGAAATCCATCAGGTTTTGGTAGTTCCAATGGATTCCACCGATCCGCCAATCGATGCCACCAAAACTCACCGCAATTCCTGATGTCATTGGTCATTCCAATCAGCTGTATATTTGTACATATGAAAATTTGATTCTCGTCCTCTACCTTAATGCCCACGAGAATAGTTTCCTCCGTTTCTTCCATTTCCGTCTTTGTTGTGTAAAGCCGGCTGTCCATGAAGTCTATTATCCTCGCGGATTTTTTTTCTCAGGCTTAGATTCTCTTAAATTTTTAAATCAACCAGAGCCTAAGGAAAGATAAATCCGCGCGGATAATATGCTCCATGGAGAGCCGACATAACAAAATTTTCGGAAAAAAACAAAATCTTTTTAGACAAAAAAGATAGGTTTTCATCAGGTTTTTTTATTTTTCGATGGCTCCTAGGCATTTTATCGATGAATCTCTGGTGAATGTCACTTGTCATTTGTCAACAATCTAGATTCCATCGATAAAAAAAAATTGATGAATTTAGAGGCTCTCCCTTTTAGAATCATCTTTAACACATCGCTGCTTTGCTTTGATAGTGGCACAACTAAAAAAATGCGTTTTTGCGTTTTCTGTTTTGCGTGACCCTTATCATTTTCATAAAATATTTTTCCACAAAATTTTCCTTATTGTCTATTTCAAGTAGGAGTAAGTGATTGATTGATTTAATTAAAGCCCTTTTCTTCAATGAAAAATTGTTCTAAAAAGTTTTCTTCTAACAGACATTTGTTCGAAAGCACTTTCTTCAAACGGAAATTTGTTTAAAAATATTTTCTTTGAATGGAAATTTGTTCGAGAACATTTATCCGAAAAAACTTTCATCAATCGAAATTGTTTAAATTGATTTCTTTTTTATATAATATTTATTTTCAAAAAAAATATTTTCATAAATTAGCTTTCCTGTCCTAATTTTGGGAGTGCATAATCGGTGTTTACCTAACCTTTGCCAATTGATCGCAAACGTAAATGTTAAGTGGAGATGCTTTTCCAGTTAAAAAAAATGTTTTCCATCAAATTTCTGTTTAAAGTGAAAATTTCCGTTTACAGAAAATGTTTTTGAGCCAGTTTCCTTTCGAAGAAAATGTATAACAAATTTCCGCTATCCGATAACCGCCCATATCGGCCTCTGCACGTGAGGCATGACAAATTTATATTTATAATGCTTATATTTCAATATACGAAATACAAAGTAGTGCCTATCCCATACATTTTGTAAAATATAATTGCGCATATTCGTATATAATAGAAGGGTCGACGCAGTAAACTAAAAAAGAAATTATTGGTAATATATTAATAAGCATTGTTTATTAGCAAATTTTTTATTATATTAACGAAAACTGTGATAGTAAACATAAATACCGTACATTGCCTAATGATCGTATTTGTTAATACAATAAATCTGCGTTTGTGGAGATAAAACAACAATATTTTTTTATGTACCTATAACTGCATTTGTTAACTTGAAAATTGATGAAAACAACAAAGTCGGTTTATTGTAATAGTTAAGGTGTTTGTGGTGTTAAAAACACAACTTATGATCATCATTAATATTTTTTGTTATTACAATGAACCTATCTTTTCATCAGTCAGAAATGCACTATGTCTGTTTATTAAGATTTTCTTTGCTATATAGGTGCTAAACGTAAGTTTAACCTTTGTTAATAAGACTTTGTATGATGATGATGATTCATAATGTAACTGGGCCTTGCAATCCTTTAACTGTGACCACCAGTGCGTCTATTGTGGCTTACTTTTGACTGGTTCCTTACCACTGTATAATCCTCCAAAAAGGTTGGCTATCAGTTGGGATGAGACACTGTTTAGATCTAGTGAATCAATCTGGGGTGTACCGAAAGTGTTCTGATGTAAACGACCAATAGCCGGACATCTGCACAGTACATATCTGACTGTTTCGTCATCCTCCATACAGAGTCTACATTCGGTCTCTTGTAGTTCAATGAGTTTCCTGTCCTAATCCTTGCAGTTCCTCACGGTTCTCAATGAGATCATATAGAAATCAAACACTCTTAAGGCTGCTTGACTATCATAGAAGATTTATAATGTCCTGTTGGTCCATTCGTGGTCGGTAATCCACCGGGCACACAATGCAATGGCTACGAGTTCGGCCTGAAATATAGTAGCCAATTGGCAAAGAGTTCAAATCCACGTATATCAGAAGTCAATGTTACTTGAAAAATTGGTCCTGTTCCTAAACCAGTCCATTCTCTCCGTAAGGATAATGTATAGCTCTCTGCTATACACCGTGTTGGGTATGACGTCGGATATAATTCCTAGAGTTGCATCCAGGCGGCAGCGTAGTGCCGTGGTATGGTCATCGGCTTCACGTGCAGAAGGTACCAGGCTCGCGTCTCGAACGATGCAAAAACAAAAAAAAACCTGTGGCCCTGTCGCCGACTTCCTTTTCAGCTTTCAACAGCCGTCATCGAATAAGCATGCGGTGCGATGCACGCAAAAAAAAATATAAATCGACATTGAACATCGAGAATATACGCAAGTGTAGTCCAGGAGCCAACACGCAGCCAGCCGAGGAACCAGGGATAATAAACCAGGAACCTGCTATAAGTCGCCTGCTTATTAATTAGGAGCCTGCTATAGTCGGAATCAGGACGGCGCCGGCGCCAGCATAAATCTCCCACAGTCAACTCACGACAATCACGACTGTTGCGCTGAAAAGGAAAGAAGTCAATCGTCTATAACCAAGTTCTACTGGGACGATAGCCATATTAAATAGATGCCAATCTAACATATAGCAGGACCACCTTTCGGAAGGGGTGTAAAAGCGTGGGTCCACTGTGTATACTTGCTACGTAGTATAAAGATCCCTGCCCTCGACAAAGAGGTGTCAGGCAAAATTAATTCCTTTTAGGGAAAGAAAACTTGCATCCTAAGGGGCACGTGCATCAGTTTGATATATGATGTACGGACAAATCGGGGTTTGCGAAAAGGGCGCGCCGTGTGCCTAGTCGCTAGACCAAAAATGGTTCTCTAATTAGGTTAGCCTGTATGTTGTTCTTCGTGCCTCCACCTTTAAAAAATGTGATGCGGAGGTAAGTTTGGTACACGGTTCGTACAGAAACCTGTTCCCTGGTAACTCATGTTTCATGGCGGCCAATACGTCATTGATACGTCACAGTTAGCTAACAAATCAAAAGTTGCATTGAGTTTCATAGCGGGATATTTTGCGAGAAATTTTTAACTTTTTGGCTTTAAAATTGTTTTAATAATAGTTCTGGGGTTGCTATACAATTATTAAGGACTATAACTAATGTTTTTCATCGTGTGTACTTATTTTTTACTCGTTTTTCTTTTAAACTACAACGAAAAGTAAACAATGTCTCCGAGCCATTTTTATTGCTAAAGATTCTAGTTCTAATAATCTGAGTTAGGTATTCAATTAACGCTTAAAGTTAAACACAATCTCAGCATTTAAATTTGTGCAAATTGCAATGTACTTATGCACTATTTTTTATAAATCAAACAAGTTTTTAAGGCTAATCGGCTAAAACGAAGTTTCTCTCATATTTTTTTTGAGAATAGCTCGAAAGCTAAACCTCACGGGGTCCAAGTCCTAAGGGACACCCAATAACTATTGACATTTAACTGTTTCGTCCTTATGGGACTCCTTAGAATACTGCTTTGGGAATGTGACACCCTTGCGATAATTAGACGGTTTTAATCAAAAAAGTTTTCGTTGCTAATTGGGTAAAAAGTTTTTGTTTCTCTCATATATTTCCGTGGGTAGCTCGAAAGCTTAACCGCATGGGAGTCCAAGACCTAATGGATTCAGTTTACTATTTCTTCAAAAAATGTCATGAAAATCGGTTTGTTTTGTTGCAATCCTCGGCACACAAAAAGGTGTCACGACGAGATCGCTCGTCTAGGTAAAAAACAGCTAAATATCGTTTTTTGTCTTTGTCTTTTTTTTTTCGAGAAAAAATAATTATATCCTACCCATTTCCCATTTCTAGATAAAAAGGTAAAAAACTCAATGTTGACCACAAAATAAAATTTTATCGTAAAAGTCATCGTATCGTATATCGGAAAATTCGACGTATAAAACCCATAAAAGCTGCAATAAAACCGCGGCATAGAACAAGACCAAACATTAAACCGTCGCTGTCACAAAAAGGGCCATTAATATTTTCGAACTGCGTTTGAATAACCCCAATCGACCTTTTAAATTGATTTTTATATGAAATCATAACCTACGTAAATTAAGGCCTCCCAAATGCAACTCAGACATGACGGATTGTTGGTCACGTGATTACAGTTTAGTCTGAGCAAATTGGAATTAACGAACGATCCAGATCAAATTTTTATAAATGGTGATAACCTTAAATATAACCAAAAATATTATGTACATATTGCAACTCACGCCCAGCTATAATTTTGACAAAATTTTCCTGTGATGTCGGAAATGTATATAATTTGTTGTCTTCAACATCAAATAATTCGATTTCAATCTGTTTACATAAAAATATTATTTTTGTAAACAAAACAAATACACAACATACGTCACAATCTCAGATTAATCTGTTTCGTCGATCAAAATGTACGGAGCAACCAGATTTACGTTCGACTAGTCAGAGCAGAATTACCGAACGATTCAGATCTACCTCCCCTAGATCTAGATGGAATTAACGAACGATTTCGATCAAACAGATTAATTCGACGTAAATGCCGAATGCAGCTTTTTAAATCAATAAAAAATATTAAGGGCCGATTTCTAATTATTGATAGCTGTCTTTTTCTGGCATGTAGTAAATATGTCAATCATCCCTTTTTTTCCCACGGGCCGGGGCTAACCCTCTATTGAGAAACTAGCCCTAAGAGGGAGCTTTGAAATAACTCTTTTATGGGAAAATTATTTACTATAAAGGGAAACTAAAAAATAATTAAAATTTTCTGAAGCAGATAAGTCTGTGGAGGCGGTGCAGAGTTATATCGGAATAAAAATAATATTTTAGGCAAAAATCTTCAAGCAAATGCTCGAAAAATCCTCATTTTCAAATAGACACTAGCCGAGCCTATTATAAAAACCTACAATGCTTCATGTAATTTTATTTCGAAGTTCTTCCAAATTGTTGGTCATATCATGCAGGTGTTAGTGCAACTTCACAAAAAGGAATCATTGTGAGCAAAATCGGACGATCTCGCTGGCCATAACATAGTTCCCCGTGTGCTTATTAATCGATTAGGAAATACAATATTAAGATGTTCCCTAATAGACCCAGTTATGCGCAAGGCAACCATCTTGCTGAAAACATATTTCACCAAATCTCACCCTTAACAATTGTGTACCTGCTGGTACAATTTCTGCTGCAGAAGATCCAAGTATCTAGCGCTATTTAAATTACCGTCAATAAAAACCAGTACAACCACGTGTTCTCCTACATTAAACCCCAAACATTTAGTTTTTGGGGATATTGTGTTCGAACGTCAAAGTGCAAATGCGAGTTTTCCTTTGACCAATGTCGCACTTGTATTGAGTTAAAAAATGCTTTCGTCAGTAAATAGAACAGATTCAAAAAAAAATTCATCACGATTAGTCCTTTCCTTCATTGTTTCACAAAATTCCAAACGACAATATTGGTTCATCACAAAAAATTTCATGAGTTTTTGAGGCTTTTTAAGAATAATAATCATTCATTTTAAGGACTCGTTTAACGGTAGTTGAGGACCTATCGACTGCTTCAGCAATTTAATAGCTTGTCAACTTAGTATTTTCCTACACTGCAGCGCAAATCATGATATCTCGAGCTTCCTGCTGTTCATCTAAAACGAAAGGTGTTTTGTGATGACTTGGTGAAACTTAACCCGACTGTTGAATAATCGTTAAACTTGGTTCTGACTATCCGAAGTTTTTTGGCAACTTGATAAACCTCCATTTTTAATTTTAAGAATGTATTCTTTTAGTTTAAGAATTTACCGATCTGTTTCTGGTACATACAAGGCACAAATAAAAAGTAAATGATTATTAGCCTCCTACGATAGCCAACGCATAATGGTGCCGGCAGAGTGGGAGGTCGAGTGACAGTAAATTGGGCGATAAGATTTTGATGTTCCTAGTTCCGTGGTCCTCTCGGTATAAGTTCGTGACAAATATTAATAAATATAATAAATAAATAATAAATATTGCCAGATCATATCAATGGAAATGTAGGCAACGTATGAAGGGTATAGGGATCTTGGTTGGAACAAATCTTAACGATACGACGATACTCTGGATATAGGTTTAATTTTTGGTTAGTATTTAAGGTTAAGTAATTTTTTATAATTTTCTTTTTCCGACTCTTTTGATCTTCTCCAAACGACTTGTACCTCCAAACGGTAAGTTAACAACACAAACCAAATCGATCTTTGAATAAATAAACAATTTTTAAAATTTTTTAAGTGGTGTTTCTAAGTCTATCGTTTTCCAAGAATCTTATGGAAGCAAATGTTTAAGATTTTTCTCTCTTCTAATTAAAAAGGAAAATAAAAATGCTTCTTGTCCCCTTTTTAGGCAGAGAAAGTTCAACCATTTCGTTTCCGCCGATTTTGCATGCGGTTTACACAATCATTTTAGAAGTGCGTTCATTATTTATGTTTTTGTGAGGTGGGAGGGTAGGCCGTCATACTTAACTGTCAAAGGATTTAACCAAAATGGATTAAAAGAAACCATGACTTCATACCAGTTCATGGAATTATGGATTTAAAACTCACCCTAACCTAACCTTTAAAACAACAACAATAAAAACAGTAACGCCTTATTTTTGTTAGGCCTGCTATTCAACTAGGCTTTGCTAAGTTGAAAATATAGTCGGATAGTCTGTTTATTCAATGGCTAAAAAGCTAATATATATGACATTGAGTTCCCCCTAAAAGGGCGTTATACAACTCTATAGAAGTCAATGATATATGAATAAAGAAGCTGCGAACTGGGATTCTTATATTACATGTACTTACAATTTGTTTTCTATTTTCCTTCTCGGATGATTAGTTTTACGAAAATACATCTTGACATCCCAATTGGCGAATGCAAAGGCGAATAACTCACAAACTGATCATAAAAACTTCTCTATGACATACTTAACTTTAATTAAAAAGAATTTAGCGTTAACGGAGCTGTCACAAGTAAAGTAATTGAGGTACAAGTACATCATACATTTAGGTAGAAACCCTGTATATATGACATATTTTAAATAAACGACAAACTCTTCAAAGTCAAATTTATTTAAGTCAAAATCAAAGGATGAATATATCGGTCCTCTATACTCTAGCCATGTTCAAGTAAAGTACTTGAAGTACAGATTCAAGTATTTTCAATCAATCAATTTATATCATTTTGTTGTAGGATCCACCCTAATACACAATCAAAGTAGTAATTAAAAAATAAATTATCACATAAAAGAAAACAAATTTAACCCATTAAATTTAGTTAAAATTAAACACTAAATATAAAAAAACAAAATGATAAAAAGAAACTAACAAAAATAGTGTCACACTGATGACTAAATTTAAATTTTAAAATTAAAAAAGAATATTTATCGTTGCAAAATATGCAAGTTCAGCCTTTTCCTAAAAACACTCAATAAGGGAGACTCCCTGACAATTATCGGCAACCCGTTGTATTCTTCAAGACCTTTGCAAAACAGAAGGTTTTGTGTACTGCATGTCCTAGCCCTTGGAACATGAAACTGTTTGTTTACACTGGCTCTAGTAGTATAATTGTGAGTTTGCGATCAAAAGGTTACAAATTCATCAAAATATTTCGACTGCAAATTATTAATTAAAATAAAAATCATTGATATTCTATAGAGTCTTTGTGAAACCGATAGCCATTGAAGAGTCTTCAACATAAATGAAATTTGTGTAAATCTGTTGACTTTAAGGATTGTTCTCATTGCTCTGTTTTGAAGTTTTAGCACTGAATTCACCTTATTTTTGCCAAAAGAATACATCACACTCGCACAGTAATCAAAATGTGGCTGAACTCTACAATTATACAAAGTTATTGTAGAGAACATAGAAAGACAAGCTCATATTCTTGTGAAGAAGAAAAGATTCTTAGTAATTTCCTATAAAGTTGAAATGAGCGTTCAGTGATAATGTATTGTCAAGTATAAATCCCAGATATTTAAACTCGGCTACGACTTCTATTTGACAACCCGCCACAGACACATTGAACGAAGACAAATTAATTTGCGATAGTCTCTAAACTTGGATAAAACTATCATGCACTTAGTTTTTGAAATATTTAACTTAAGCTTATTCTGATAGAGACAGGTAAAGAGAGAAGCCAGACACGAATTCATTTTAACTACAAGCACATCCAAGTCTGGACCAGAGACCAACACACAAAGTATCATCACAGAAAAGATTCATTATATCACAATTATGGAAAAGGTCAATGTCATTAATACATATGAGAAAGAGAATGGGTCCCAACACACTACCCTGAGGAATTCCATGACCTGTCAAGCGGCGTGAGGAATTTTACTTGGGGTACCTGAAAACTCTGAGTGTTAATTTACAACAGTGATCCAGTGCGTGGCTCTTTTTTGGCATGTTTGGTTGACCTTTGCATCGAATAGCCGAAACATTAGAATCCTATAGTTCGAAAAATAATTGTTGTCGGTATCCAGCTGAGAGTTTCAATAGCAATCCGGACTCAAAGCTAGACAATTACGTCGGTCGGTCACATACAATACGCGAAAACAAAACGTGGAAAATTGCGTTTCGAACAGAGATTATAGAACAGCTAGAACTCGGATTTTACATCCAACCAAAACTAAAAAATTGGTTATAATATTCGATTGGCATTACCAATGAAAAAGCTGAAAATTTGGCTAAAATAAAAGGACACTGGCACGGAGGTCTAAATGTAGAATTTACGGAAACATTCAGCTTTTTTTTTTAAATAAACGAAATTATTCTTATTTATAATGATTTTAGAAAAAATTACAGTGACTGTAAAGACTATCAACATTTTCACCTTTCTACTTAATACATAAGTAGTACAGTTATAAAGGATAGGGCACCATTATCATAAGAAAAAAGTCTCGGTTAAATTAGCTGGAATTCTAGATATTGGTTCTGTTAAGAACATACAAAAACATTTCTATCGAGCCATTTTCGAGATACAGGCTGTCCAGAAATTGACGATATTTTCATTTGTTTAAAGTTTCGTACACTTAAACGGGTAAGCTACATTTTTTTAAAGCAAATATGATACAGGTCACTAAACCAATTTTAAAAAATTTTACAAGAATGCACCAGCTTACTGTATGGTTTTAACTACTAGCTTGAAAATAGATTCAGTTTTACTTTGGAGAAAAGGGTCGTTTTTTACGGGTCCTCCAATCTTGCCATTTTAATAAATGTGTAACTACTTCTTTAAAAATTAAATAAATGGAAATAAGTGTAACGAAATAATAAACCAAACTTACCTAACAACTGAGCAGACATGCCTCAATATTTTATAAAAAACAAGAGAATTTTATCTTTACACTACTATTGAACCGAACTTCAAAACAATCAAGAACAAATTCGATATAAATGAACATTTTTATTTTCATTTTGTTGACGACAATTTTTTGCATTCCAATCCATAAAAAAAATTTCTGATAATGGCCATAAGGCATAGTCTATTGTACTTATAAAACATATATTATATTAATATTCCCTTAGGATAAGTTAGTTCCTTACTGTCCCCGTAATTTTTACATTTACACCTTTGTGACTTGTAGGCAGCCGAACTAAACTATACTTTGATTTATCGTAGCAAAATGGCGGGATTGTCAGGTGTTGTCATTTTTGTTGTGCTTTTATTGAAAAAGAAAAAAAACTCTCGGACTATTCCTACTCTTATGGAAAAGTAAGGTTTTCAAGCCCTTTTAGTTTTTTGCAATTAGATTTTATCTCAAATTTAATTTAAAAAACTGGAAAAAAAACAAATAAACAGAGACAGCCGTTAAGCACGGATAATAGAACATTGACGATCAAGCGAAAAATCGGAAATGGCCGCCGTCATGGCTTTTTAACCACTGACAGGTTGGTCTCTGGTGTAGAAATGTCAGGGGCTTGTTAACCGCTGTTTTTGTTTATTTGTATTCTTGCAAGATTTTTTAATGAAATTTGGGATGAAATCTAACTGTTAAAAACCGTTCAGGGTCTTAAAACATTACTTTTTCCACTAGAGTGGGAAAGGTCCAAGAATTTCTTTATTTTTCAACAAAAACACAACAAGAATAACAACAACTGACAGTTTCCGCCATTTCGACAAGGCCGTGATAAAATCAAAGTATAAGTAGGTCTGATTAGGCTGCCCCATAGATAAAGGATTTTTGCTTCGGTTCAGTCAGTTTTTATTAGATAGGCAACTCCGGCTGTTTGACAGATCGTTAACTCTGTGGCTCTCACTACTGAGCCTAGTGGTGAACTAAAAGTTGACGAGGGAAATTTGAATCGCCTTTTATAATAAATTTTCTTTAATTTTAAAGTTTTTATGAAATTTTCAATCAGTCAATACACATACAATGTCTTTATAAGATATAAACAGATTGAAAATGATATATAAAGTGCAATAAATAAACATTTTTTAAATGAGTTTTTATTAATATACAAAAACCTACAAATAAAAATTAATTAACGACTAACTATAGATGAAATAATAGATACTCTAATTGATTGGTAAAATAAAATATAATGAAAAACCAAACACTATCTGGTATATTTAAATTTGCTTTTAACATTTCTGGTGAGTGATGAGTAAATAAATAATGAAACAGTTGTTCGTGAAGAGAATCATTCTTAAATGTCTACGTTTTAACAGCTTGAAGAAAATCTGACGTGATTTAAAAGTACCTCCTCGCCTGGGTTTAAGTTGTGTAGGGTATGTTTCAAAGCAGTATATACATAGCTTATCAGTGGTCGCACATATCATCCAAAAGCTGAAAACAATAAAAAAAATCAACTTATAACTACGTTAATCATAGGTACTAGATTATGGTAAAATACAGATTTAAAATTAAGGAATAAATTTATTCAAAGTACATTACGCTACTGTGTAATGCCTCGTTTACCCATCAATTGAGCACAAATTTAGTGTTAATTTTGTGTGGGTCTCCCTTTTACTTTATATCAAAAGAGAGAGATAGACATAAAATAAACACTAAATTTGTGCTTAATTGATGGGCAAATAAGGCACCTACCAGGCATTGGAAACCTGTATTCAGAGTTCCGTAAAGTAAGCGATAAGAAGGTAAAAAGACACTACAAATACAAATGTTATCAAATGCCAATCTAACCTCAAATGAGAAAATAAGAAAACTTATCTTAAAATTTCTCGGAAAACTATGCATCTTATACTCGTCTGAACTTTACAATAGGAAAGCACCCAGGAAAGCAACTAGAAATTCTCATTGTTTTATATTTTAAAATTGTAAAAGTTACAAATTTAACAAAATTTTATTTTAATGCGTCATCGCGCCAGCAGCAAAGATTACCTGCATAAGCCAAACATATGGATTTAAAATGAACCCGAAATAAAATGTGGTGGAAGAGGTTTTTCTTCGCGCGACAGCAGAGCTTTTTTTTAGCTTAGTGAGAACTTTAAACTAACGACCTGTCAAATTGCATTGAGTTTTCTAGCCATGGGCTGCGCATCACTCACCAACTATTTTTACCACGCTTTCAATGGTAATGTCAAACGCATGGTGTACGGTTCGGTTCGGTTCGGTTCGGAAATCCATTCTAGCTATTTTAATATCTCTGCCGTTAACAAGCAGTTTTATAAACTAGAGAACGAAATGTCAAGGTAAAACGATTGCCACGCAGCGGCCATTTTTAATTTTTTACTATGGTCAAATCCAATCTGTTAATATTGAATAATCCGAGGATTCGAACAATTTTCCAGAAGAAAATTACTTGCCGGGTTATGGGATTGAACCGCTGAGAAGGCATAAGTATGCTATAAAACCATTATTTAATGTAGGTGCTATAAATATTGTGTTTTAGCGGTTGTTTTGTTTATTTTTGTTACAAGGCAAGGCTAAGTTATTTTTGTTTTAGTCGTGCCCACTTTATATGATTTGTGGGTGGCTAATTAAAATGGGCGACCGGCCCATATTCACACAAAAAATTTTTGTTTTGATTAAAACTACTTAAATTCCTAATAAATATATATTATCAGCCTTGGGGTTGCACTCAGGATCAGTGGCGGATCCAGAATTTCTGAGGGAAAGAGCACGAAACCTCATTATGTTTTTTCTTTGCTGTTTTAGTGGATCTGAACTTTTAAATTATTATTAATTATAAAAATTTTTGAAAAATAAGGTAGTTTTTGTGAAAAACATCCAGATAAATTTTATAAGAAACTGTGGTTTCTGTATTTCTTGATGAGATGAGAATACTCCATTTTTTTTGCGAACCATTTTTTTTAGAGTACCCAGTTTTACTAAGATAAAATTTAACTCTTTTAAAAGATTACTGCTTATTACTATTATGATATAACCAATTACATAATATTCCAATACCCATGGTAACTTCCCATTCATGATGCAAAGATGAGGGCCTTGTGGTTTTAAGCAAAAAAGACCTGATTGGTTGCTTTCAAAGACGTATGCATATTATTTCCATATAGTACGGACTATTGCAATTCCTACGGTACTTTATGATGCGGAATGCAAACATATTTGAAATAGCAATATCAATGGGTATAAGTCTATCTTTTTTGCGGCCCCTAAGATAAACTGTCCTGATTGGTTATACTTTGCATAAATATTATTTTATTCTTGTATTCGTTACGTCAAATCATTGGCGTACAGTTGACAAAAACTCTTTATTTCTGAATGTTTGCATCAAACGCCAACCATTGTGTAAATAGGTAACAGGGAGTATTGGAATATTACGTATATGGATATTACCCCTTAAAATTAATTTCATCTGCGTTTCTAGCTTGAAGGTAAATTTTGAAGGCCGAAATTGAGACATTTAGACCCTGCGATGAAAAATAAATTGCAAAACAAAATCGCTTATAACCAGGGGTGCTGCTAGAGCTTTTTTTTGCCTTTCAAGCCCGCGTAGCAATGGCTAGAGAAGGTATTATTTTCAACGGAAAATTTATTTTTAAGATAACGCCGAAAATGTGTTATTTGAGTGTATTTTGACCTATCTTAGCAATATCGTCGTGATGTCTGTCTGTGTGTGTGTGTATATTATTTCTATCCATAACACGATAGCTCCTATACTGCTCAACCGATTTTCGCAACATTTTCAGGTAAAATAGTGTTCGACACTCTAACGAGCTGATTAGATTTTGGTTAAAATCCATTAATTTTACTAAACAACTTGTAAAATTGATTTCCAGCGATTTTTTAGTTTTAGGTAACTTTTTCAATTTTTGATAAACTTTCCAAAAAATGCCACAAGTAAGGTCAACCTGTTTTAAAACAAAGTTTCTTATTTTGCTTTAGAGGTAGATACGAAAACCTTTAAAAACTCTTTAAACTAAAAATACCTTTATCTATTTATTTTTTTCAAAAACAAAGATTTGACATTATGATCTTATACTTGGTAGATCTTTTAGTGATAATCCTTTTTGTTTTAAAGAAGTAATTGAGAAAAGGACTGCCTACCGTTCCAGTATAAAAATAATGGACAGTGTTAGAGCAAACTATTATCAATCATACATACATTAAAGCGATAAAATAACTTTATAACGGATCGAAATCCAAAGTAGTTCTAGAAAACTGGAAACGTAAAGTACACGGCATGGGAATACAATGAACGATTTACCATATATACACTACCGTTTGCTAACGAAGAAATTATAGCTAATGATAAAGAAGACATGGAGTATATGATGAGAATGTTAACGGAAGAATACCAAAAGTGGGCCATTGTATGAAATAGAGACTTATCGCATACCAGAAAAATACAGAACAACAGAAAGTGTGAAAACGGATGCAATATCTTCATGCAATGCGTATCTATACTTTAGTGTCACATTTAATAAGACAGCAACAGACTGTAAAGAACTGGAGAAAAGAATGTCAAATTTAACATATATAAAACAATGGTAAAAAGCACGCCATTGTATGAAATAGAGACTTATCGCATAACAGAAAAATACAGAACAATAGAAAGTGTGGAAACGGATGCAATAAGAAGATTAATGAGAATATCTAAAACAGATCATATAAGAAGTGAGATCATAAAAGAAGGGAATCGAGGGAAGCATAACGGATGACATCACTAAAAGATAACAGATATGGTACGGCCATGTATAACGGATGAAGGATGAAAGATTCCCAAAGCAGGTCCTAGAATGGCAACCAATAGGGCGCAGAAAAAGAAGGCGTCCTGAACTGGAATGACAATAGTCATTCCAAAGATTAATGAGTCAAAAAAACCTGACAAGATGATTGTCAGGATCAAAGGAGGTGGAGAATAGGCGTCGGACAATGTGGAAAAACATTCTAAACCGACATAGTAGTAGTATTTTATGTTTATAATAATATTAATACCTAAAATGCATCTATTTGCGAAAAATACTCTCGAGAGTATTTTTTTCAAATAGAAAAGCGCCCTGTATTCATATGTTGACTTAAAAACTAGATATTTACTGTAACTTTCCAGCTTAATTTAAATTCTAGACAAGTACAGTTCTATACCTATAGCGGCAGAATAAACTTGTACTAAATAGCAAAAAGGGGTAGGTGGTATATGTAGATCTAAAATTAGCAGAAAAGTCCGTGTTTCTTCAGCTTTTTTGCATTTTACGCGAGACCGAGTAGTGATAGTGTTAGTAAAAATATGTCATGAATACCAACTAGGCAAATCTGAGAGGTTTTATTTGAGAGGTTGAAAGCAGATATGGTGCAATCTTTAAGGTTTATTACATTATAGAAAAACGCTGCATATATATTTTTTTAATTTATTTGTTTTACTACCTTATTCATATACATTTATATTTCAAATACAGTAGAAGTTAGTCTACGTATTGTTACGTAGAACATTTATTTCATATTATACGAAAACAAGATTAATAGGTCATTCATTAACGTTATAAAAAATAACGTTGCTAAAAGCGACATTGTAATAACGTCACAATCAAATCAAAAAAGCAATGTTTTTACGTTATTTTTCAGTGAATTTTTATTAACATCAATATCACATTAGTTTTGCACCTTTTCTACACGAATTTTAAAACGCGGCTTGCATGGCTTCCCTACCAAATATTTTTGAGATCTTACTAGAAGCAGCACCTATTGGCGACTTTTTTAACTTCGATAAAATCTATCCGGGAGTGCGTTGGCCTCTAAACTCCAAACCCCAGTTAATGAATCAGTTATTAAATTGATAAAAACACATTAATATTGTGTGAAAGCATTTAGTTTGAAAAAATATTGTTTTGCTTTTAAAGAAAACATAATTTATGTATAGAGATGTTGCCTTGCCTTGAGTGCCATCTTTAAAGTGTTGTAGTCTTAAACTAGAACTGCCTTTCGCGTAACTTTCAATTAAAAAAAAAGGTATTAAAAAACGTGACAAAAGAAGACAGAAAGTTATTATGTTTAACAAGTCTTTATCTACGGGGCTTTTCGAATAGGCTTTCGCGCCTTTTTTTTACTAAACACATATAGAGAAAACACGTGACAAAATAATAAGCAAAAAGTTTGAGTACGTTTGAGAAGTCTTAATCTAGTGGCCTTTTAGAACATATTTTTCAAGTGTGAATTTGGCACATGAAAGTAACGATGGTAAAAAGACGTGATATACACACCAGAAACTGAAATTTGTTATAGCTTGATTCCTCCTTGCTTTTAATTATCTTTAAGCATGTAGATTTAACAATACAAATATTACATGGTATGAGGTTGTTTTAATAATAACTTTTAAATATTTAAACACTGCAGTATTATACTTCTGTGTCAAAAACCAACTTCCTATATAATTTTCATATTTACACAACAAAAAGTTAACGTAAATTCACCGGTCATTTGTTAAGTCTTAAAATTGTTTAATCAATAAAACAATATGCCCTTTTATTGAAGGGTTAAGCCGATATCCAGCAAAGGGTACCCCTACCCCTTACGTGGAAATATTCAACATATGTATGTTTTTCTTGTTATATGAATTTAGTTTCAGGTTTTACTTGTTTACCACTTGTTAACTACAGCATATACTCGGGGAGAAAGGGGAAAGTGGTCGTAGTTAAAATCCTTTACTAAAACTTAGGAAATCATTTTTCATTAAAAAAATTTCACTTTTGTGAAAACTGCTTTATTAGCTGCCGAGACATAAGTGATATATTTTAAAATAAAATGTAATCTTCTATATGTTTTAAATCTGTAATTAGTTTTTTACCTTGACTACTTTTGTCGAAGTGATCTTCACTCTTTACCCCTAGTACCAGGGCTATCAAAACGGACGGGCCACGATCCTCCAATTTGTTGACGTCACATCCGGGGCTGAATTTTTTTTGATGGTCACGTTACGACACAGCTGATCTTAAAATATTGAAGTTGGAAATGAAGTTGGAATGACAATTCATGAATATTTGATTTTTTTTTAAATAAAGCCGGTTTTGAGATTGTTTTTACTATATTCTTTCAGAACAATTTTTTTTATATCTATAGTAATCCTTAGTTTTGAGAGCCGCTTCATTAGCTCACACAAGGCCATCACAAAAATAGAGGCCACGACCCTGAAAAAATCAGCTGTTCTCCCGGGGCTGAATTTTACATTGGGTCTTATGGGAGGTCAGACGTTTTTTTATGATATTTTCAAAATGGCACTACAGATTTCCGCAAAATTTCACTGAAATATTCTCAGACACCATCCCGATATTCCACCAAAGGTTTGTAAGGAAGCAACATGATTAAAAGGTTAAAATCTTCAAGATTTAGCATTCCTTATTTTGAATTCAAATTACCCGCCATGTACCACATGCCAACTGTTATATTTGACATGTATTTGACTTTGTCATATGTGATTGTCACATTCGCTTCTGCTTTAAACTTAATTTTTGTGTGAGCCAAGGCCAACACAAAAATAGAGGCCACGACCCTGAAAAAATCAGCTGTTCTCCCGGGGCTGAATTTTACATTGGGTCTTATGGGAGGTCAGACGTTTTTTTATGATATTTTTAAAATGGCACTACAGATTTCCGCAAAATTTCAGTGAAATATTCTCAGACACCATCCCGATATTCCACCAAAGGTTTGTAAGGAAGCAACTTGATTAAAAGGTTAAAATCTTCAAGATTTCGCCTTCCTTATTTTGAATTCAAATTACCCGCCATGTACGACATGCCAACTGTTATATTTGACATGTATTTGACTTTGTCATATGTGATTGTCACATTCGCTTCTGCTTTAAAATTAATTTTTGTGAGCTTATGAAGCGGCTATGAAAAATTAGGGCTAACTATACATTTAAAAAAAATTGTTCTGCCAGAATAAAGTAAAAACAATCTAAAAAACGGCTTTATTTTAAAAACAATCAGCTGTGTCGTAACGTGACCATCAAAAAAAAATCAGCCCCAGATGTGACGTCAACAAAGTGGAGGATCGTGGCCCGTCCATTTTGATAGCCCTGGCTCACACAAAAATTATATTTAAAACAGAAGCGAATGTGACAAACAGATGACAAAGTCAAATACATGTTAAATATAACAGTTGGCATGTGGTACATGGCGGGTAATTTGAATTCAAAATAAAAAATGCTAAATCTTGAAGATTTTAAACTTTTAATCATGTTGCTTCCCTACAAAACTTTGGTGGAATATCGGGATGGTGCCTGAGAATATTTCACTGAAATTTCGCGGAAATCTGTAGTGCCATTTTGAAAATATCATAAAAAAACTTCTGACCTCCCATAAGACCCAATGTAAAATTCAGCCCCGGAGAACAGCTGATTTTTTCAGGGTCGTGGCCTCTATTTTTGTGTTGGCCTTGCTAGTACCTACATGCTGTAGTTCACAAATGGCAAACAAGGGGGAAACTGAAACTAGGGGGTCAATTCTTTACATTTCAAAAAATTTGACGAAATTTGAAAAAATGTGACATAATCTGGCGCTTAAGATTTCTCGTTTAAAAGGCAATTTTAAACTTAAAAACTTACCTAAAAGGCCATTTCCCACTTTTTGATAGATGTAGCTTCACGATATAATATATTTTTTTAATTAAAAACGCCTAATTTATTAAAAATTTTTAATTTAAAAATTGTAAATAAATTCAAAGCAGATAACCATTAACCACACAAACTGAAATGTCAGATTTCGTCACATTTCGTCACATTTCTTTCAAATTTATGAGTCCTATTCGTTTTCTTTATGAGGTCAGCTAAGTTTACTTTCTTTCTTTGTTTTTCACGGTAAAATTAACAAAGAGGGACTAACTGCATGTCGTGGAAGGGTCGCTACAAAATTAGCTCTACGCTGTTGCCACCGTTATATTTGAACGGATTTTTAAGGGAATGTCAAATTATTTCTTTAAAATCTGCCAGAAAAATGTGACTAAGTGGGATACTGGTCAAATTATTGAAGTGGTGATTATTTTTTTACTTTTCTTATCAAAGCTAGGCGCGTATATAGATTTTTATTCTGGGGGGTCCTCCCATATAGAAACTACTGTTATTCAGTGACAGCCCATGAGGTTTTGGATAGGGTAATCAGAAATACTTGCTACAGTCGCCGCCGGCGGAAGATTACAGGGGTGCTACGAACAATTTTCGTCTAAAAGACGGTACTGTTGGGTTTATAAGGATAAAAATAAATATTAAAATAAAAATAAATGTAGATTCTATTGGAAACTGTGTGTGCGAATGAAGAAGAATTACAAAATGTCGAAATTACAAAATATCGAAATTACAAAATGTCAAAAAAAATATATCGAAATGCGAAATAAAACCTAATAACATATTACGATCTGGTCAGGTTAGATTCAGTGTAATTAAGTAACTAGAAACGGTTAGTTTTTTTATAATTTTCACCTAACTAGGTCAGGTTAGATTTTAAACCTGACCTGGTTAGGTTATTATACAAAACAAACTAACCTGATCTGGTCAAGTTAGTTTTTTTGAAATTATAATTAGCCAACCGGGTTAGGTTTGCTTTTTTTTTTATTTCGTATACCAATCTAACCCGATCTGGTTAGGTTTTATTTTCTGTCTTTTAAATTTTTCAACTATTAGTATTTTTGTTTCTTCGACATTTTGTACTTTCGACATTTTGTGTTTCGATGTTTCGTCCGTCGCCCCTTCAATTGATCGCAAACTTATCATTACCTGTCCATACACGCCCCTTTTCCACCAAAAAAAAAAGTGTCCAATGGACCGGTTAGGTCACGTTTTCGATCAATTAACCAGAGTTGAATTAACAGGTTAGGATAAGTTTGCCATCAATCGACAAAGGTGAGGTTTGGTTTAATAAAAAAAAATGCAAAATTTGCTTTTTGTATTAGGAAATGCACGAAATATGATGACATCGAACCTTTTAGAAAAGCTATCGTCCAAAAAAGTCGGCAAATAATTTTGCACCCTGTCAATTGTGTACCCCTTTATCAATATTAATGTTAATCCCGGAATAAAATACACAAACAAAAAATATAACGGGTTTAAAACCTTAGATACTATAATTAAAATATATTGAAATTGAAGAAATAGTTAAAAAGCTAAAGAATAAATTCCAGTGCAAAATTATTTACTCTGTAGGTTCATTGAATAGCTACCTAATTTGAAAAAGTAATAAAAAAAAATAGTTTTTAAGGTTTTGATTATAACAAATATAATAAGGGTAAAAAAATTGAATTTGTTTTTTTTTTTAAACTTATGAAAATAAAACCAAGTAAAAATGTTCATTAAACTTGCAGACAAAGTGCCTAATTATTTAAATTATTTGGTTTTTTTTTAAAGAACTATGAATAAAGACAGACAGCCATTTTGATTTTTTTGGCCCAAACTTATTTTGAGCAAAAATAAAAAGGTTTTTTTTGACGGTCCCCAATAGCCTTCCTACCTATGAGTGGCTAAAAAATAAGTCAGCCAAGCATCCTTTTTCATTCAAATTTATTTTAAAATCAAGTTCAAAAACACGACAAAGAAAAACAATTTTTTAGCAGCTGCTCAAATCTTGGATTGATTTTGCAGTCAAGTCAAGTAATATTATTTAAAACACATAAATGTTTATGAATAAAATTATGAGACTTAGAAAACAATATTTTTTTCCACTCTCCATGCATTTAGGTATAAAAAAATACCTTTAAGATTTAAATTTTTTAGAAAACAAAATACTTAACCAAACTTAGTTTGAGCATGTTTTCAGCTATTATAAGCAAAAATCTCAAAAATCAGAATCAATTCCGCCGTAAAAAAAGCGAATTATCCATATCTCTACTATTATTATCACTACTAAATGTTTGATTACTTTTTATTCCTAAAAATATCGGGGGGAGATTGATCCCCCCTTAGGTACCACCTTGCACGTTACGTTGTAAGAGTTTTTCGTAAAAATATTTTAACAACATATTTAAAAAGTGAATCCAACTTGTGAACGGTACCTTTATTGGTTTCACTTGGAAACAATGAATTGGCAACATAGTATTTCGTAACTGACAGTCCCCTTGGTGATCTTTGACTGACAGTTGTCAAATTTGCCAGATAGAAAAACCGTTGTATGATGAGGTGCTCGGAAAAATACAATTTATCAAGAACTTGTGGATTATCAGTAGCCGAGTTTCAAGGTAGGTTTTAGATTAAATTTTCCCGCATATTTTAAATTTTTGGGGTTTTCATAATTTCCTAAGTTGGCCCATTACCGTGTGGTGTAAGACGTTTTACACAAAGCTGAAATTGCAGTGTTGTCAAGATTTACACCTAAATTCTGTTGTTTCAAATTTCGTCAGATTATTTCAAATTATTTCAAATTTTGAAGAATTGCCCCCTAGATTCCAATAGCAACCAAAAAATGTAGGTGTCGAAAATTCCTACGTAGCTGTAGGGGGAGGGTTACCATATGCTCGCTTTCTGTCTGGGTGAGTATCAAGAACATAACAGACAGGACTGCCCAATTAACTAAAAGTGTGCGCCGTTTTCAGGCAGATATTCTGGAAACTCGTTATTTATGACGTCACCTGCAGTCTACCACACTTTGTGTAAAATGCATTATCCCAGTATTTCATATGGTTTAAATTGCTAATGTGCTGCATAAAGGACTTTTAATTAAATTAACTAAATAATGAATGTTTTGCTTTAAATTTATTAAACATTAAAATCAAACGTTTGTAATTTTTATAAATTAGAATAAAAAGAACCCCTTACCCCTACATTTTAGTAGATCGAGTGATAGTTTGCTTTGAAGGACTCTTGAATCTCTTTAGAACCCTGTAAATCTTTCCAAAATCTATTAATACATTTTTGAGAAATTTGCCTCTAAGCACAAAAAAAAGTAAAATAAAAATAGACAAATTAAGAATCAGATAACGGGTTATTGCAAAATGTTCCAAAATCGATCGATAAAAAATAAATCGTGTGATTCGAGATTTTTTCAGTTATTTTTTAGGCAAATATCTTAAAAATGAATCAATTGAATTACAAATTTTTCACACGTTTGTAAATTCTTTCAAGAGACTCTCAAAACAAGTTATCACTGGACCGACTTTCCTTATTCAAAATAGAGGGGGAAAGTTTCCCAAAACGTAAGATATATGCCCAAAAAACCATCCATTTTTTTTGCTATTTTACAAACAGCACTGATTTTGAAAATATAAATTCAAAGATTTAATTTTTTTGCCACCTCAGGTAGTGGTTGAGTTTGTATTTTATTTATTTTTGAAGATATTGTCACGAATAAGGGGGGCCGTGGGGTTGGTTAAAGGTATTGGCAGGTCGTTAATTACCAGTCACTACCTTACAACCCCAAGACTTATTCGTTATTTGACAATTATTTAATTGATACCGCGCCGGTCGAATCGATCTAACTGGGTTATTTCGATTCGAGCCGATGGAGATCTTTGTTTAAAAACTAAGGGATGCAGATTAAATAACACCTGTAGGGGATTAAAAGATGTATTATAAAAGATAATAACCGGTAACTGATATTACAAAGGTTGGTGAGTTGGCTACGAGGGGCAACACCCGGACTCAACAGGATTTGCTCCACCGCTGGTTACCACAAACCCCAGTTTACACTCAAATCGTCGTTAGTTTTTCTGGGTCGTTACGTAACTCGATGTGGCCCGCACTCACCCGGTCTTAAAGTTCGTTATAGGAAAAAAAGCACGGAAATAAGTATTGCCCGCCTATTTATCAACTATTTATGCCAAGTTGCAATAATAGTTATTAACGTCAATCGGTTTATATCGACTTATAGGTTGTCCCAAAAAGTTATTGCGAATAATAATTATTAAGTTTCTTTTTAATTATTTGGGAAATATTGGTTTGACTTTATGTTAAGCGCCCTTCGTGACAATGTAAGAGGGGCGGCTATCGACAGGGAGTGCCGTTTTAAATTTTTAGAACATAAATGGTTAAAAGAAAAGACATTATATTTTTCCTTAGGTGTGTAGTACATCAAAATGTGCCTCTAATATCTTCCCCTCCCTGTGAACACCAGTGTCTCTTATTGAAATTTTCTATCTAAATAAAGGAACTGAATTTCAACAAAAGTATTATAAAACAATATTGTATACTTAGTCAGGATCTACACCACAAAGTAATAGTTTCAAAATACTATAAATGTCAAAAAAATTAATTTATTTTCATGTTTTAAATCGATGAAAAAAGCGAAGCCTGAAACGTAAACAAATCATTCAAGACTGCAGGTGACGTCACCTGTATCAGCTGTGTGCATGAAAACTAGCGAATGTACGTCTTATGGGGACGGGCAATCCTGTCTACGTACTAATAATAAGCTCATGTGGGATACAACAGGGACTAATTACAATAAAACCAGGCGGTAATTGTGCCGGGCCCTATTCCTTTTTTCTTTTAAAGTTAGGCCTTTGTGTTTTATTAGATCCGGAATTAATAGTGCCCCCATTATTAATGGAAAATAATCGATTGGATTTATAAATTCGACTTTGGTATGTCGATTTCGAAAGACCAACTCTCAGTTTTCAATGGAAAATTATCAGAATAGTGCCCGGCACTATTACCACAGAAGAGCCACGCTTCTGAGCTATTACTGCCTGAATTATATTAAATTTAGAGGTAAAAAGGAGCTAAGCCTTTACATATGATTTAGTACCTAGGTTTTTATATTTAGCACCTTTTATTAAACAATGCTATACATTTTTTTTACATTGATGCAAAGCATTTTAAAAAATAAATCGTAAACCTTAAAAACGACTGTTCTATACTTGGGAAATGTCGGAAAACCATGAAAATCACAGTCGGTACTTATTGCATAGTTATAAAGACTTTTATAGTGCGGACAGTAAAGTATTTCCCGGGGACTCAAAGATAATAAAATCGAATAATAAAACGCTGCGTTGATAGCTACTTGTTTAACTTCCGTAAACACGAATTTTTAAAGCATTCTGAATAAAGGTTTTCAAATTTATTTGGATTGTTTTAGATATATTTGTTGTTTAGAAAACACTCATTTTAAGAAAAAGCAATACTTGTAAATTAATATTTATGTGACAACAATGTTGCAATAAGGCCCGGCAAATAATAATAATAATCTTGAACAACAAATATTTTTTGAATATTTTGAAAACTAAGGCAATTTTCCTACAGTTTTCTAGTACATCCTTATAAAATGTAATTTACTAGACGTATTGTGGTTATTTTTTTTTAGCCCGCTTTATTTTTTATTACACAAAACTTAAACTATAAGTCAAACTGAATGTGATCGTTTAATATCAAAGGTGAACCGAGGACTTGGGAAGTAAACAAAGATGTAGGTCAGCGGATTATTTTTGAAGCTGAAACGAACACCGTATTTTCTTCGAATTTTAATTTTTGTGTAAGGAGAAATGAAGCGGACTAAAAAAAATAGCGACTGGTATGTCTGAAAAATATTATTTTATAAGAATATACTCAAAAATAGTAGGAAAATTGCTTTAGTTTTCAAAAAATTCAAAAAATCTTAGTTAGTCCAGTCAACGAATGGGTTGTAGAGTGCATGGAGGGGGTAGAATTTTTCTCTCTGGGAATATGTCAAGTGTAGTCAGGACGTTAATATACTAAAAGTCCTACTCCTAGCCCTCCCGCTTCAGTGGCGTAGGGGGGTGAAAAGGTGCAATTTTTCAGATTTTTGCCTATAACTCAATTACGGTGTGTTGTACAAAAAAAAATGTTTTACTAGAAATTAAAGAGGACTAAATTTCCCATAAAACGATTATGCTAACCTTACCTTTAGTCATCACAGATTCTGAGACAAAGACGACGAAAATCGGTAATTTTTGAAAAAAAGTTTTTGCCCCATCTTTTTTCTCAAATTTGTTAATCTAACACTATTGTTTTAAATTCTAAAAGATATTCGGCAAAAATAACAATATAAAGCATTCAATTTAAAAACATATATTTATTTATTTACTAATTTGTGCTCATAAATTAAAAGTTTTAGTTTAAAGTTCATGTTTGTGATTTTCCACAAAAAAAAAGTATAGTTGCTTTTAGCATCATCTTTCTTTATCATCATCATAAGCCCTCGGACAAACTTCAGATTTTTGATGGTACCCTGATGGAGGTACTTCAAAAATAAGAAGTAGATATTATTTTTAAGGGTTGACATTATTGAACCACCTTAAAAATTGGATAGGTCACTAGGCATTTATACTTGGACTATTGATTCAGGACAAGGTTTTACAAAAAAAACTTGTGTTGATTTAAGAAATTAGACTTTTAAAATTAAGTTCGTATATATTGGATTGTACATGCGTACAAATTTACATTTATATTGAATATGGAGCATCCAAAACCTTTACATCTTTAGGCACAGAAAGTGATGGTGATAATGATTATGTTTTTTAATTTAAATTTACAAATAAGCTAATAAACTATACAACTAAACACACATATGTATAAAGGAAAAGTGCATTTAGACCGATCGTCTTATATCTACTTACTATTTTACCCAATAAGCTTATAAAATCTCAGGTGTACATACCACATAAATTGCATAATATACAATTCTCTTACTTCATTTATTATACTTATTTCTGGGTAGATGTTTGGTGTCGTCGATTTTTTTTAGCCCTGTAAGTCCATTAATGTACGTAGTAAAATCTTTTAAGTAAAGTTTATCAGATTTATAAATTTAAGACCATTATTTTGTTTGTCTTGCTTTCTTGGGTTGCGAAAGGCCAGCTTCTGGCTCCACTTCCGGAATTTCCTCTCAGTCAATAGTTTCATATTCGTTGTTAGTTTTAAGCAATGTCGGAAGGCATTCCATGTCTTCGTCGTCTTAATTGTGATTAGTTGAAACGGACACACCATTAAAACAATTTCCCTGACAATTGTGACATAAATGGGAACAATTTAACGACTTTTTTTTTGCTACATTTGATGCTACTGCAGTCAGTTGTGCATCTACAATAAATTATGTCCAAAATTTCTTTTGGTGTCACAGGATCTTGGGCGAAGACTGGAACTAGACAGTTTACTTTAAATTCCCAACCCCATAGTTCTGGAGCTAGCTAATTTCCTAACCAAAGCTGTACTTGTCTTATATCTACTTACTATTTTATCCAATAAGCTTATAAAATACTCAGGTGTACATACCACATAAATTGCATAATATACAATTCTCTTACTTCATTTATTATACTTATTTCTGGGTAGATGTTTGGTGTCGTCGATTTTTTTTAGCCCTGTAAGTCCATTAATGTACGTAGTAAAATCTTTTAAGTAAAGTTTATCAGATTTATAAATTTAAGATCATTATTTTGTTTGTCTTGCTTTCTTGGGTTGCGAAAGGCCAGCTTCTGGCTTCACTTCCGGAATTTCCTCTCAGTCAATAGTTTCATATTCGTTGTTAGTTTTAAGCAATGTCGGAAGGTATTCCATGTCTTCGTCGTCTTAATTGTGATTAGTTGAAACGGACACACCATTAAAACAATTTCCCTGACAATTGTGACATAAATGGGAACAATTTAACGACTTTTTTTTGCTACATTTTTTGCTACTTTCTTTTAGGGATAGTATAAAAGACTACTGCCTTGTAGTACCGGCGTTGGAATCGTCAAAGGCTAGGGGAAGAAAACCTCGATCAAAAATCACCTGGTCCTCCAGGTTGGGGGTTGGGGCATCAGACTAACTCTCTGATACCCGGAAAAAATGTACACTGTTAAAAAACCCAATCAAACGCCTCGGAAAGAAATGAAAAACCTAAGACGAACCAAGCAAAGAAACAGGAATATGATTTTTGGTACATGGAACGTACAAGGAATGAATCGAAAAATGAATGAAATAGTACATGAGTGCAGCAGAATGAAATTAGACCTTGCTGTACTAACAGAAACGAAAAAGAAAGGAAAAGGATCTGAAAACCTAGGACAATATGACCATTTCTATAGCGGAGTGGCAAAAGAAAAACATGCCCAACAAGGAGTATCTATTTTGGTCAACAAAAGATTTAGAAAATTTATCACCAACTGGGAAGCAGTCAATGAAAGGCTAATTAAAATGAATATAACAATAAAAGGAATGAGACTTACGATTTTTGGAATCTATGCGTATAACGACGATGCAAATGTAGCCGTGAAAGACAATTTTTTTGAAGAAATACACAATGAAATATCAGCAGTAAGTGCATCTAGAGAAATTGTCATATTGGGAGTTTTAAATAGTAGAACCGGTAACAGAGTTAATGATCTGACAGTTGGCCAATATGGAGAAAATCTTGTTAATGACAATGGAAACCGGCTAATTACAGTATGTGAGCAATTAAACCTAAAAATCCAAAACGGTTTTTTTCAACATAAGGAAATACACAAATATACCTGGACCAAACCCTCACAAAACCTGAAATCCGTCATTGATTATCTTATCACTAAACAAAAGACAAAACTAAAAATTCAAGATGTCAGAACAAAGCGTGGATCAACATGCGGAAGTGATCACTATTTTCTGGAGTCCAAAATTCTCTTTCCTTATCAAGGCCGAAGCCTGCATCAACAACATCTTGATGATACAGTGATTGAAGAAATTGATCACTGTAAATATAATCTACTAAGCCTAGAACATGACAGCGTAAAAAACTTATACAAAAAGAGACTGAACGAAAAACTTAATACAAGTTCAGGTGAAACCCCAGATGAGGAATACGAATGTATTACATTAAGCATCCACCAAGCTGCAAAAGAAGCACTAGGATTAGTGGAAGAAACTTCTAAAAGAAGAAAACCATACTGGTGGGATGCTGAGATTGAGAGAGAAATAGAGGAAAAAAGGAAATTATATCACACCTACTTATCCCAAAAGACAGATAGAAGCAGACAAGAATACAAAATCGCGCAATCAAAGGTGAGAAGAATGATCAGTGATAAGAAAAATCATTCGTGGACGCAAAAGTGTCAGAAAATAGATTCTTACTTAGGAGGTAGGAGAAGTACCGAAAGCTGGAAAACTATAAGATCGATTAAAAAAGAAACATGCAGAGATATCATTTCACCAATACCAGACAAAGAATGGGATGAGCATTTTAAAAAACTTTTAACTGAAGATAGAGCAGAATTCAAGGAAGACGCAAGAGACAATATAATTAGAACGATGGGATCTCCAGTACCCCTCACAATCTCTGAGGTCAAAAACGTGTGCACAACCTTAAAAAGCGGTAAATCTGCCGGACCTGGAAATATCCCAGCCGAACTTATTAAATATGGCACTGAAGAACTGTTTTGGAGATTACGGAATCTTTTCCAAAAATATTTAAATGGAACTGTAGTCCCAACTGAGTGGAAAACGTCATATATATCCACAATACACAAAAAAGGAAGGAAAGATATATGTGACAATTATAGAGGTATATCTGTGACTAGTACGCTAAGCAGAATATACGGTAAAATAATAAGAATTAAAGTAGAGAGCGAATACAAAGACATGGAGGCAGAAGAACAAGCTGGTTTCAGGGCGGGTAGATCGACTTCAGATCATCTCTTTTGTATAACCCAAGTTATTGAAAAGAAAATGGCATACGGTCAAGAGCTGCATCTGCTTTACGTGGATTTGCAGAAGGCATATGATAGTATACCACTAAATCTACTTTGGAAAGCGTTGGAAAACACAAACATAAGCGTACAACTAATTAAGGCCATCCAAGAGTTGTACCGCAATGGTGGGGCAAAAGTTAAAATAAAAGCAAAACTAACCAAAGGCTTTCAAGTAAATAAAGGTCTTAAACAAGGTTGCTGTATCTCGCCTACGCTCTTCAAGATATACTTGGAACAAGTCCTTAAAGTATGGAAGAGAAAATGCCAAAACATGGGAATTCCGTTGGACGAAACCACCTTGTATACTTTATGTTTCGCCGATGATCAGATAGTAGTGGCTCAGGATTATGACGACCTCGAATATATGACACGAAAACTAATAGAAGAGTACAATAAGTGGGGACTAGAGGTTAATCTCAATAAGACAGAGTATATGTGTATCGGTGGAATGAAACAGGATCTAATCTTAAATACCGGGCAGCGAATTCACTCCTGTGATGAGTATAAATACTTAGGTCTAAAAATTACAGCTGACGGAACACTAGACAAAGCTATAAAAGATCGAAACGTACAAGGGAGAAAAGCAATAACTTTATTAAATGGAATAATTTGGGACCAAAGTATATCAAAACATAACAAAAAGCTTATATATGACACCATTATAAAAAGTATTATTATATACGGCTCAGAAGTATGGCCAATCAAGGATAGAACAGAAAAAATGCTTTCCGCTACGGAGATGGACTATTGGAGAAGAGCAGCAGGGAAATCAAAAAGAGAAAGAGTTACAAATCAAAGAATAAGAGAAATTATGACAGTAGGTGAACGTACTTTAGTGGATGATATAAGAACAAAACAACTGGTGTGGTACGGACATGTACAAAGAATGAATGACGAAAGACTACCTAAACAAATACTACAATGGAAACCAACTGGCCGAAGAAAACGAGGACGGCCAAGGAGAAGCTGGAGAGAAGGAATAGACAGTGAAATAAGAATAAGAGGCCTAGATGATGAATTATGGGCAAACAGAAACGAGTGGAGATTGGGTATCGGAAGACGTAGAACGTTGTGAAACCGATAAATATATATATATGATGCTACTGCAGTCAGTTGTGCATCTACAATAAATCATGTCCAAAATTTCTTTTGGTGTCACAGGATCTTGGGCGAAGACTGGAACTAGACAGTTTACTTTAAATTCCCAACCCCATAGTTCTGGAGCTAGCTAATTTCCTAACCAAAGCTGTACTTGATAATATGTTCTATACGAATGTTGTTTTGTTGCTCCTTCACTTGGGGGAAGTGATGATAGATCAGATTTAATACATGCTACCGATTTTAAAAATAACCGAAATCGGTACGCATTTAGGGAATTTTCATTTGTTGGAGAGTTATACCATTTTAACATGCATAAATGTCCAGCATTTTCTACTTCAGCATGCGAGAAGCTAGGACTGTAAAATACTTTTGCTGATTTTTGGATTTCAGGGTGCTTTTGATAAAGCTTTATAAATCCAAGCTTACCTCTTCGAAATGCTGCCGATGTTGAATTGCAACCAGTAAAAGCATGCAGGAACAGTATTCCTTTTAGTCCTAGCTGCTGCATCTTCCCTAATTACAGCTACATTGCATGAATTTTTTTAAGAGTTTTGAATTGCAGTGCTCTCAATCAGCACATCAGCATCATCTGATTCTTGCAGAATTGTGATTCCACATTTCTGAAGGTTGGAGCTTAATAATTTTATAAGACGATCTTTGTTGTTGGTATTTGAAAGGAATTCCTGACTTTGACATTTGATTATGGAAAGTAAAATACATATCTACTGATTTTTTCATACAATAGCGTCTTTTTTCTTCTGCAGCCTTGGTACTCATTTCTGTTATCTTATATCCATAAAAACCACAGTACAAAACTTGCCTGCATGGTGGGTCTCGATGAATTTGACGTATCCTGTAATTTCAGTAACTGAGGATCCTCTTTGCCACACAACTTTATGCAATAAAAACCCCCCATCAATAACCACATCATAATTTGTCAGATCTACGTTCTCGTTTGTTGGTTTAAAAACATTAAACAAAACAGATTTTTTTGTTTTTCTCATATCACTCTCATTGAATAAGGCTATAGGAAATGGAGCCAGTTCATACCGCAAATACTCTTTTAAGTCATCATCACTTTTTTTGCTTATAGATATTCTTTGAAAGAGTAACAGAGAATCTATTGTAATGTTTTCATTATGAATTTTATAAGTTTTTTTTAGAAACTCATTCCTGGAGCAAAACAAGTTTATTTTCTCTAATTACGGTTAATGTTCAATCTTTCTACGATTTATCTTGACAGAGTTAATGGGGTGGTGCTTTATAAAAACTCACCCAGTACATTACCCTAACTTTTATCTTTTCTCGCCCCTAGTGTATTACTTTTAAATAATGCAAAAAGTAAATAGGAAAGTTTTTGTAATATTTGTGAAAGTTAAGAAATTTCATTAAAAATTTCAATTTGCTCTATCTTTTGACAAGTTGAAGGTAGATTGGTAATAAGTACACATTTTTAAAGAAAATTGATCGGTCTTTAACTTTTATATTAACAAATTTCATCCAAAGTCAAAAACAAAATTGTTAGATGAACAAGTTTGATAAAAAATATGGGCCAAAAATATGTTTTTCAAAAATTACCGATTTTCGGTAGCCACTATCTCAGCATGTGTTTCATTAAGGTTAAACCTAGCATAACGGTTTTGTAGGGAATTTAGTCCTCTTTAATTTTTGATAGATCATTTTTTTTTTGTAGAACTTACCGTAATCGAGTTAAAGGCAAAAAACCGAAAAAGTGCACATTTTAACCCCCCTCCGCCACTGAAGCGGGGGTGCTAGGGGTGGGGACTTTTAGTATGTTTACTTCCTAACTACCCCAAATACATTCCTGAAGAGAAAAATTCTCCCCCCCTCCATGCACTCTACAACCCCCTATTGCCCATTCATTGACTGAACTAAGTTGTTCATCAATCATATCTAACTTTTGTTTACAAAAATCAGCTGGACCACCAGTAACGTGAAAATCCGAACACCGGTCTATTTTATTCACCGTGCATAAAGGGTCGCTGTACCGCAAAATCTGCATCGTCAGGTTTGTTTAGTGTTCGCTAGGGTTTACAAGCTTGGATACTCGAGCTTTCGAAGTCCGACCACAGCGGCGTCACCTTAGACTCTCGTTTTTCGGCACCCAAGCCACCGCTAAATTTACCTGTGTTGTACTTGAATCACGGATCACCATTTGTTAGGTGATCCGTGCTTGAATCAGCTGGACGTTCGCGTATTTTATGCAGTTCAAGTTTTTGATTTTGTAACTGTATTTTTTACGGATTTTATCAAAAGTTTTGTTTGTATGTGTGCAAAATCGTAGCAGTCATAGACAAAAGTTCAACAACATTTTCACCCAATCTTAGTGTTGTAACACTGGAATTAGTTTTGTCGTGGTTCAAATATAATTCTTCCATTTCCATAAAAAAAAAGATAACATGTATCAGAAATTTACAAAAAATTGAATTATTTCTAAATATATAATAAAACAGATTACCTTGTACCTCTTTATATCATTTTATTCTGTATACACTGTATACCTATGTATAAAATATTTCAAAGAAAATAAGAAAGTTAAATATTATCCGAGTAAGACAAAGAAACTCACTATCCGGTATTTTTATATATTTTATTTTATTTTAATAGAGGCATAAGACCGTACCTAGGGGAAATTAAGCATGCTCAATCCCTTTGAAATGATAGACAAAATGTTTTCAAAAAGATTTCTCAGCAAAAAAAAATGCCCAATACACAAGTTTTTCAAAATTTCATCTAACACTTTGTATCCCCTTCCAAAAATTTATACAGTGGAACCTCTATAACTCGAACCTGAAGGGACAACCAAAACAGTTCGAGTTATAGAAATTCGAGTTAAAGAGGTTTAAATACGTGTAAAAAGTGCAGGGACCACTAGAAAGGTTCGAGTTATAGAGAGGTTCGAGTTATAGAGGTTCGAGTTAGAGAGGTTCGACTGTAATGTCGTTTTTTTGTTTCAACTGTACCATGCTCTAAAAGTTCCAGGACGCGACGAGTTTTAAAGGAGAACAACGTTTGTACTGGTTTTTATAATGTAGCGCCTCACCTCGCCTGCGGCACGAGCAGCCGCTGATAGGACCTCCCCTGTATCGTAAAGCAAGCTTGCCTTTACGATGAGTGTCCTTAATCTTTGGGCCTTTTTTTTTATACTCACTTTTTGACATTTTTATCACGAAGCGATAAAACTCGGGGCGTATTGCAAACGCATTCGCATACGCTTTTGTCGTATAACTTCTTAACGCCAGTGTCGTGACAGTCTTATATCCTGTCCGCGGGAATTAAGTACAGAAAGATTTGGAATAGGCGTTTTTAAAGATCATCATTACCTTGTCAAAAATCGAGCAAGTTTGGACAAAACGCGACAAATATCGCAAGCAAGTGACGCACTAAGAATGTGCTGTCATTAGAAATTTATGCTTGTTGTTTTTGCGCATAGCAATTTCACATTTACAATGAAATTCAACATTTTTGTTGTCTATCGCGCAGCGAAAAAAATCAATGGGTTGGTACCAGAGCTGTCAGGTACTTCAAGTACAGTACTTGAAATTGTACTTCAAGTACTTACAAGTACTTCAAGTACTGTACTTGAAGTACATCTGTAATCCGGAAATTGTACTTGTTACTTGAAGTACTTTTAACAATGTACTTGGAAATGTACTCGATTTTGTCAAGTAAATTACTTCAAGTCATTATAAGTACTTCAAATACAGTCAAAGTACTTCAAGTACATTCATAGTACTTCAAGTATATTTAAAGTACTTCAAGTTCATTAAAAGTACTTCAAGTACAGTTTTCATTAATTCAATAAACACAATACATTTTGTAATACAAAAAAAAAAGAAATAAACAGTTAATCACAAAAGGTCAGACCTTGTTAGTGGTGTGTTTTTAGTGAAAATTCCTAATACTATAAAAATAAATACAAAATTCTAATTTTCCTACAACTACATAGCTAATTCACAAATCGGCGAGTCTGTCATATTCGAGAGTATGTCAAAATCATATGCAAAAATGGATGCAATTTTATATGTAAATATTATTCTAGTTACGCCTTTTTTTTGACATATTCAGGTTTTTGTCAAAAGTCAGGTGATTGTCGAGATCATGATAATGGTTCTATGGATTTTTGCCAAAGTTGGTTTTTATCTATTATTTATTATTTCATGGCATTTTGTCCTAGAATTTGACATTATCCATGATCTTAGTTTTGTTTTTAGTAATTTTATACTATTTATAGTGTTAAAATCTTTAGGCAGTTCTACATGTATTTTAGGGTTTATAAATATAAAGGAATGTTGGGCTAGCGTAGTTTTTACTTTCGGTAAATAACCTGTTTGTTCTTTTAAACACGTTTATGTGAGTGTTCTATATTTGTCAGAGTATCTTTTTTCTTAAGCTGCCGTAAGACTATACACTGTAGAAATAACTGTCTGATATCAAGAATTTTACTTTCTCTATAAAGATCATCTGATGGGTAGTTTCTAATCTTGCCTAGGTTTATTTTTAGAAGCCATTTTTGTATTATGTTCAGTAAATTGTTTTGCTTATTTATTTAGTTTGATTTAAACAAGTTTTTAAGCAGTTTTGTGGGCTATTATAAAAATAGTACTTTCTATGAGTGATTTAGAAGTTATTGACGGTTAGAACAGTGCATCAAGTGCTCCATCAAAAAGGTTTTACAAGAGTTTTTTGTGTGTCTCATTACAAAGTCAAATATATTTGGATTTCCACAAATGTAATCTATTTGAAAAAACCGTATGTAATTTAAGACAGAAAAATTTAATATATTTTAAAATTTTTGTCTTTTGGTGTAGGTCTCATTTATCCCGGGTTTGTTGTGTTATAAACGTTAAAAACATTTTGATGCGACTGGGTCAATTTTGCAGCTTTTTCTGTAATAAAATTATCTCTTTCCATTACCTTTCTATGGCATTTGTATGTAAAAGATGAGTTAAAAAAAATAAAATAAATGCAATTTAGGTATATAAGTAATACATATTTACATACAAGAATATTCCAAAAAATAAAACTTTTCAGGTTGAAAATTTTGTAAACATTTGTGACAAGTTTTAAATTTTTTTACATCATTGAATTTTTTTAAAATTTTTTATCGGTTTTTAACAATTTTGGAAATTTTTTTGATATTTTTGGCATTTTTCTCATTTTTTGAGATATTTAAAGTACTCGAAGTACGTAAGTATTGTAGCAATAAAAGACTTGGGGAAAATCAAGTACTTTTATAATTTTATTGGTACTTGAAGTACATTTGAAAAGAAAATGTACTTAGTACTTCAAGTACTTTTACAAATCTTAATGTACTTGGTACTTGTACTTGAAGTACTTTCATAATGTACTTGTGACAGCTCTGATTGGTACGGGAGAAAGCACCGGCTTATTTTTCTAGCGACGCCGACACGCTTATAAACCGGCTAGTCCTGTCATATCATGCATATCATGGGCGCACCCAGGGGGGGGGCCTCGGGGCCCGGGCTTACCGAAACCTTAGATCTTTTTTACATATTTGCACATATGTCATGAATAAACACAAAAAATTGCTTAAAATTCGACATTGTGAAGCTTTGCCCCCCCCCCCCCCCCCCAAGCGAACTTCGCACCCCCCCCCTCAAGACATATTCCTGGGTGCCCACTGTGCATATGCACGCAAAATTGTCGCGTTCCATCCAATTGCATTTATTTTAGTTGAATAGCCGTATTAAATTGTCAATAATGTTTCCGTCAATACAAGCGAAGAATAAATGGAATTGTATTGTCTTTCAGGAGCTCAAGTGACATCGGACTAAAACAAAAACGGAAACAAACAACTATACCACGTAACCTAACGAACAATAGGACAACGCCCTGCGTGGACAAATAAACAAAAAACCACTTAATATACAACTCAAGTCTAGCAAGCAACAAAAGAAAAAGAGGCAAAAAAAACAACCTAGAAAACAAGCAAAAAAATTATATTTTATGAACCAGAAAAATAAGTGACAATAGAAAAGCAAATCCGAAAATTTATTGCGTGGGCCTACGGAAAAAATTCTATTAAGATGGAAGATAAAAAGCAGTATTCTGCATTGACCATCGATAGGGCGGCGTTTTTGCTTTTGAGGGTTAAGAAGGCGTTCAAGAAGAAAAAGCTGCAAAGAAAGGAGCGGGAAAAAAGGTAAGCTTTTTTTATATGTATATCGGATATAGAATAAAATAAAACCGAACACGAAATTATAGACTTTTGCTACCCTCGATTTTACAAACTGTTTTAGTAATAATGTCCGTATTAACTATACCAATAAATTTTAATATAAATTGTTTAAGTAAAAACAATATTTAAAGCTAAGTATAATCAAAATTTTGTTATAGTTGTGGTAAACTGTGTGCTTAATAACGATAAATTTTCATTTCATTGTAAAAACAGATTCCTTAGACGCTTCAAACTTGAACCTTAACAAACTTTTTCCTGGAACTGGTTGCAGTTTCGTAGGAGTTTGTGTGGGATTTTTTTCCGCAATGCCTGTGTGTGACAGTTATTGGCGAAAAATCGTCGATATCTGTCACATACAGGGATACTTTCTACAATTCTAGAAGACGATGTCTAAATAGAAGAAAAGTTCAAAAAATGTTGTTAATTGAGTTTTATTGGATGGAACCCATAAAGCATACGGATCCCTAAAGACTGTCTTAAAGAGAGTGGTTCCCAACACTTTTCGCAAAATTTATAACAACGCGATTTTGTATCGAAAGGTGCACCCTAATAAAAATTATTAGGAATACGTTTTTTTTACAGATACTTTAAGTCGGCTTTTTAAAAGCTGTCCAAGCCAGCTGCAAATTCTAGTTTGGCAAAAAGTCGATGTTTTGACTATAAATACTTATTTTTTTCTTAGAAATCGTAAAAAATATATGAGAATACATAAAATAATAATTTTCTTAGACCGTTTTTAGTTAAAAAATTGCTGAAATTAGCAACTACTGAACATTAAACGACAGTTTAGGGCTTAGGGTTCTTTTGTGTTTGAATTTGAAATTTGAGAAAAAAATTATTTGATGCGTTGCATAGCATTTTCAAACAGTGTACTTTTAAGCTACCTAGTTTCTACCTTGAGGAAGCTAAGAAGTTTAATATGAAGCCTGTCACTGATTAATTTGGCGGAGAGGTACGACTCGGTGCAGGTAATTTTGTATGATGACATATTAATTTCTTTCCTATTAAAAACTTATTACTATTATTATTACTTATGGTTATAATGAATAGTCGATAATAAAATAATAAAATAAGTTTGTTTTGTTACCTATTATACTTTTATTGTGGGTAAGGCTGAGGTTACCAACATACCTAACCTAAGATAACCAGACCTGTGGTAACCTAACCAGTCAAAATACTGCAGTTAAGTTTATCATAATTTCTTTAATAATTTAAAAAAGCAGAAAAAATATTTAATTTTAAAGAATTGGAACTGCACCGGCAGTGTGCAGGGTGGTTCATGCCTAATCGACTGTGCCAAATAGTAGGAAGCGCTTTCTATCAACTAGTAGATAGTTTTTGGTCGTGCCAAATTTAGGCCCGATAACTTCACCGACAACGACAACTTTAACAATATTTGACAGTTCGAAATAGCATTTTTGGTACCGGTTTTAGTCGACGCCGACGGTGCGGTTATCTGTCGTTTTGGGTTCAAGACTATTAAAATCGTGATATTCATTAGGGGAAGATGGGGGAGTTTTTGTCTAAAGGAAAACTAATAATAATAATAATAATAATAATAATAATAAATTGTCTTTATTGAAAAAAATGCCATGTACAATATTGCTGGAAATTTAATAAGTAGTTAGTAAATAAAAAAAAAAGCACTTTTCAAAGGGCGAAGTCTAGCTGACAGTCCAGCTACTCAACATTAACCCTTATTAAGATTAATAAATCTTACCTACTCTAAAATACTAATCTCAGATTAATTTTATTTCTATAAAACAATGAAACAATGAAGGAGAAAAAAACGAACAAATTTGTGAAGCCTAATAAACTACTCTCCAATCCGTCGATAATATTTGTTTTTGCTTGTCTATAAAAACCATTTTAAGTTTTTTCTTTAATGATAAAACGTTTCCGCAGGCGGCAAAGTAAGTTTGAAATTCATTATAATATTTAACACAGGTATAAGAAAAACTGCGTTCAAACATACTAGAACGATATCTGGGTAAAATAAGTTTATCAGATCTTATTGGAAAACCTCGAAAATCGCTACGAAAAGATAATTTTTCTCTTAAATAGGACGGTGTTGATGTTTTTAATAGTTTGTATATAAATATCAGTAACAAATATATATATAAATTATTTATTCTCAGCCAAGAGAGTTCGTTAATTTTTTTTGACACATGATCATACTTACGATTACCACATACAAAACGGCAACAGTTGTTTTGTATCTTTTGTAAACGTTGACAGTCTACTGCTGTTAAAGAAGGATAAAAAACTGTAAGACAATAAGAAATCGTTGACATAATATAATATTCGCACAACTTTTTTCTTACTTTAAAATTTAAAATGTGCTTATTTGCATATAGAGTTTTAAGTGATAAATATGATCTTTGGCTGAGATTTGAAACATATTGCTGGAACCTAAGGGAAGTATCCAAGAGCACCCCCAGATTCTTTGCTGTTTCACGAAACTCAAGTTGCTGGCCGTCCAACACAAAGAACAAATGGTCTTTTAAAAATTGACAATTAGAAGGAGCAAATAGGAGAACCTTTGTCTTATTAGCATTTAATCTTAAGTTATGTTTACTAGTGTATTCTAAAATACTATGCAGATCCTCATTAACCTGTCCCGAGACCTCTCTGTAATATGTTGGGTCAAACTCATAAGTTACTTGATTATCATCAGCATAAGAATGAGTTTCGCAATATTTTAAAACATTACCAATATCAAATGTAAATAGAATATACAAAAGAGGTCCCAGGATGGATCCCTGAGGTACTCCTGAAGAAACTTCCCCCGCCACTGAAGTATTAGATATGTTTGAACCGACTCGAGTTTGCTGTTTTCTATCACAAAGGTAGTGTTTGAAAAATGACAGAGGCATATCCGTTAGTCCAAAATAATGTAATTTTGCCCTAAGTAGATCATGATCAACACAATCAAATGCACGCGAAAAATCCAGTAATATAAGCACAGTCGCCTTTTTGTCATCTAAACCTTTTAATATATTGTCAAAAACATTCAGTAGTATGGTAGACGTACTGTGTCCAGGGCGAAAACCTGATTGATTTTTTGGTAGTAGCTGACACTCACTTACATAAGCATATAATTGCAAATAAACAACTTTTTCTAAAATTTTGCTTAGTATTGGAAGCAAACTTATAGGCCTTAAATCATTTAGGGTCTCAGGTGAATTTACTTTTGGTATTGGACAAATGATCGCTGTCTTCCATGATTCCGGAAAGTATCCATATTCTAGGCAACAGTTTATTATATGTGTGATGTGATTTATAGTAAAAGGAAGACTATGTTTCACCATCAAAAGAGAAATATCATCAACACCTGCAGCATTTGATTTAAGGCTAAATATAAGTTTCTTTATTTCATCTGGTGAAAAAAAATTAAATTCAAAACGTGCTGAACTATGCCTATTAGAATTAAAGTAATCTACTAAACCCGAGTCGGCTTTGGTTTTACTGTAAATGGATAAAAAGTGATTATTAATTTTGCTACAGTCCTGCATAATAGTTGGTAGTTCTGGCTTTGGCTTTCCTATAACTTGAGTTCGTCTTAAGCGTTTCCACAGTTCACCGGTCTCCTGTGCATTAAAGTGATTTAAGTAAGCTGATTTTTCCCTTCTTATGGCTGCCAGTGCAAAATTACGCAACTGTCTATAATTATTCCAATTCGCAATAGTTTTATGGTTTTTAAATTTAGACAAAGCGTTATCCCGATCCTTAAGTATCGAGTTAAGCATTGGTGTAAGCCAGGGAGCCGGTGATCTGCTAAGACGCACGGTTCGCAAGGGAGCGTGAATGTCAAAAATTTGTTTTAAATTATTTGTTAAAAATTCTACCTTTTGATCCACATTTTCCATATAATACAAAGAGTCCCAATTAATCCTATTCATATCTTTAGAAAAGGCTTGTTGATTAAAATATTTAAAACATCTATAAGTGTATAACTTTTGACGAGAACATGGTGTTGCTAACGTCAGTTCACAAAAAACTAAGTTATGATCGGAAATAAGATCAGTATTCAAGACTCCGTGTTTTTTAACAAACAAAACGTTGTTAACAAAAATTGGATCCAAAAGCGTAGATATTGTACGGGAAATCCTAGTGGGTTCATCTATAAGTTAAACTTTATTTGCAGTTTTAATACTTTGTTTGTGGTTTTTCTTGTTATAAACAAGTTTAGAATGGAAATGTTTCGTATTGTTCCTTTGTTTTGACTAACGTGGGGTAGGTAACAGGAAACATCGTAATGTGGTAATAAGAAGTATAATCTTTTTTGTTGCACTTTGATTTGAGTAGTGTTACCTTAAAATTTTACTAAAGTGCCTTATGTAAAGCAGTAAAAATGGCAAGTTGCAGAAATATTAAATGACATCTAACGCAAATAGTCCACAGTACATCGGTGTATTTTTTAATTGAACACTCTGAATTCTCGTACATAGCTTTATTAGGCCAAGACGCCTATTCTAACAGAATGCGCAGGTGCAGAAATTTTGGAGCTTCGGACTAACTAAACCAAGCATATGATTTTGGGGCACAATGTTGCCATTTACTTTAAAACACCTACATTTTATAGATAAAAGAAAAAAACAAACAGCTATTAACTCTCAAATTATCTCAAAATTATAAATTACTAAAGATATTTTTTTATTTTTTAATAGGTAGCTTAATTTACCGAGTGCTGCCTACGCCAATCTTACTCGTCTCTTCATTTCAGTTGTTTTGGTTTTCTTTTTTTAGTTTATTAATTTCTCCCAGCCTAGGTATATATTCCTGTGCTTGTTCTATTTTCTCTTGGTTTATTCTGATCGCAGCGGCGTAGCGTGCCTGAAGGGGGGGGGGACAGCTAGAAAGGGCGCTTATCAAAAATCTTGCGACCAAAAAACAAAAAATAAACAAAAAAAAAGGTCATCATGTCTTTAGTTTCCTTTGTCGACCTCTCAATTTGCCGTTGCCGTTGCCGCCCCTGCTACTTAATAAAGCTTAGGGCGCTTCGAGTACCCATGGAGCCCCAGTACCCTCGGAGCGGTGGGCGAGGGGCAAACCCCTCGCGCCCCCCCCCACGCTACGCCACTGTCTGATCGTGATATCTACATCTGTGCTTATTATGATTTTAGTTTTAGTGTAGTTCATACTCAGACCTATATTTTTAGTTGCTGTATCCCGTTATTCCAGCATTTTTATCAGTTCTTCTTTCTTACCTGTTATTAAGGCTTTATATTAGATGGTTCAAGTATTGTCCGTTTTCTTTGATGCCTATTTCTTCCCAATCTAATTTTTTGAAAATATCTAGTAGGGCCTGGTTAAATAGTTTAGGGGATATTGTGTCACCCTGGCTGACACCCCTTCTTATGCGGATTGGCTTGGTTCCTTCGTGGATTTTGATTGATGTTGTTGCTTTGCTATATTGACTATTAAATCTGTGTATTCGGCTATTAATTAAATATGCTTTTACTGCACAGTGCCCAATTGTATCGAAAGCTTTTTCAAAGTCTATAAACGCAATTAAAAGTGAAATGTCTTCGTTGGCTCGTTCTATTGAAGTCATTTGCTTGGTTTAGTCAGTCTGATGCACGAAGCATGTCTACGCCTGCACACTTTGCTAGGAATCACTTTCAAGTATTTTTGCGGGGAAAAAGTTAGGCTTCTCGGCCAAATAATATATGTACGAAAATTTAGCCTGTTAGTAATCACTTAAAAAATAGATCGGTCTGCTGTGGACTATTTGAGTTAGATGTCATTTAATATTTTTGCAACTTGCCATTTCTAAAGCTTAACATAGGTCACTTTTGCCAAATTTGAAGGCAACTTCACTAAGTACTCAAATCAATATACAATAAACAATATGTTTTTTATTGCCCTATTGCGATGTTTTTCATTATCCCACGATAATCAAAACGAAAGGGTAATAAGAAACATTTCAATTCTGAACTACTTGCTTATGACAGGCAAAATTTAAAACAATACATAGAAAGTCTTACATTTGACAGCAAACTTAAGTATTAAAACTGAAAATAAAGTGTTTTCTTCAGACAAAAAAAATATTTGAAATGATTTGCTTGTAAAAAACAAGTGCTAAAACTTTATTAATATTGTAGCAGAAAATCTAAAAGGTTTTTTCAGATATCTCAAATGACAAAAGACAAACTGCAGGAGTAGCAAAAAATATTTCCTATTACTTATTACCCCATTATCCCCTATGTGAAAGAAATGGATTCCGCCAGAGATTGCTTAATGTTCTCCCATCTGTCCCTGGTGGCGCTCAACACACAGTATATAGGGACCGTGCGCTCAATACTGTTGTGACCTGTGCAGCCTGCGCCACCAACTGGCGCGGAATTTAATAGAAGCTCGCTAAAACACAATTGCGCACGTTCTACGTATGTCAAAAATCCTATGTTAACCGTCCGTGAGTTTGCGACGTTCCACGGAAGCCGCTAACTACATGTGACGTTCAAATGTCAACAGTGTCAAGTTGCGTTAGTCGTCGGCCGTTTTTGGCATGACCAAAAACTATATAGTATCTCACAAGTTGAACTTAAAATTAAGATCCAAAACAACCTGACAAGATCCTTTCAAAGACACACTCACACAATACTGCGACAAGGAAATAGTTTAACACGCTTGCTTTTTAACACTGCACTGCGCTGGAGGCAGCTATAAGAGAATCGGATCTAACGACAAAGGGAGCAAGTATTAGGGATATTTTGAAACACTTATGTAACATTTCGTTATTGTTATTCTTATAACTGATACTGCGTAGTAGGGGTAGGGGACAATTCGCCGTGGCCGATTTGCCGCAGCCGATTCGCCGCGGGACAATTCGCCGCCGGCCGATTCGCCGCGGGGACAATTCGCCGCGAGATTTTTTATTTTTTGATGTTACCAATGGCAATTGTTTAAACAGTTTTATTTAGCTTGACTTCATATAATATATTTGTTTATTTGATTGATCATAACTTTCTTCAAACTTTTCCAACTAGGTATTTGGGGTTAGTATACAATTCAACAATTTTTTGTATTAGAAAAATAAATAAAGTGGCGGATCCAAAATGGCGGATTTTTCCATTTATGACCCGATTTGCATCAAACTCGGACCTTTGAGATCTTTCAATCAAAATGGCGGTTCCACAATGGCGCACTTTCTTATTTATACACCGATTTGCTTCAAACTTGAAGCATCGCGGCGCCTAAGGTAACTCAATACAATTTTTTATTTAAATTTTAAAACCTGAAAATGGCGGATCCCTCGGGGCCTAGGCCCCCCCAAGCCTAAGATTTTTTTAGATATTTTTCACATATTTCATGAATAAAAAGATTAAAGAGTATAAAATTCGCCATCATGAGGCTTCGCCCCCCCCCCCCCCCCCCCAGATAAATCAGCCCTCCCAATTTTGAGGCAAATCAGTTTATAAACAAGAAAGGGTGCCATTGTGGAACCGCTATTTTGATTTTTTTTTAAATTAAGTTAAAAATATTAATCAGCGACTTGAAAGATCTCAAAGTTCCGAGTTTGATACAAATCGGTTCATAAATGGGAACATCCGCCATTTTGGATCCACCATTTTTATTTTTTTAAATGTAAGTCTAAAATTGTATTAAGTTACCTTAAGCGCCGCGATGTTTCAAGTTTGAGGCAAATCGGTTCATAAATAGGAAAATCCGCCATTTTATTTATTTTTATAATAACAAAAATGTTGAATTGTATTATACTAACCACCAAATAACTAGTTGGAAAAGTTTGAAAAAGTTATGATCAAACAAACAAATATATTATATGAAGCCAAGCTAAATAAAACTGTTTAAACAATTGCCAATGGTAACATCATAAAACAAAAAGTCTCGCGACGAATTGTCCCCGCGGCAAATCGGCCGACGGCGAGTTGTCCCGCGGCGAATCGGCTGCGGCGAATCGGCTGCGGCGAATCGGCCGCGGCGAATTGGCCGCGGCGAATTGTCCCATCCCCGCGTAGTAGTGACTTGTCATTCCTTTATCCGTGTTAATAGGGACATTTTGGGTCGCGTATTTTGCATTTTGTTACTGTTCCACGGATCACCTGACGGATCACCGAAAAAATACTGTTATTACTGAGTCTGCGCATTAACAGCTTCTCGCTCCTTTTTTCTTATTTAGGGTCACGGCGCCCGGTCCTTACGGTGGTCGTCCTTTAATGTTACCGTTTTTTAAGGTTAGTTTTTCATTGTTTTTTTACAGCAGTCGATTTTTTTACTAAAATTCGATAGTTTGGTTTGTAAAAAGCCATAAATCTAAAAAAATTGGTAAACAAAAAGTTGAAAGAGTGTGAAACTCCTAAATTAATGTTTGTGTTATGCTTATCTTTAGTGTTCCAAAATCTATCTTTTCTGAATGTTATTCTTAGTAACAATAACGGTAACAGCTGTCAAATTTTCTGTTATTTTAACTGACCCAAAATGTCCCTAATTATATCGAAGTCCGTTAACGGAGGAGACCATTTATTAGTATCGTTAATTTGTACAGTTATCCAATAAGTTTTTCTATGATTTTATATATGATAAATTTTTTCTTATTTGGATCTCTCCATCCTTTTATTTTGTTTAAAAAATATAACCGAGAAATAAAATCAATAAAAAAAATAGCAGTGATATTTTGGCATCCGACAAGCACAGAAAATAACACTGATAGTAATTAGGTTAACCACAAACACACAGAACGACTCAAAACTTTAAGCATTTCAAAATATCTCTATTAGGTAACAGGAGTTTACAAATTCAAGCATTCTCGGATGACATTGAATTACTGCAAGAGTAAGAACAAAAAGGGGTTCGAAAACAAGGAATTAGGAGCTGCAGCAAATAAAGTGAGTTTACAGATTAACAGGGACTTATTGGAACAAAACCTGATTTTATTTACAAAGAAAACTGACAGATGACCTCTCAAAATTGACAGACCAAAGTCGAATTTAGAAATAAAGTCACTAACTTTCATTTATTAAAAACAGAAACTAATAAATCCGGTTCTTAAATACACAAAGGCCGAATTTTGAAAGAAAGCAGCTGCTTTTTATATGTAAATCTGTCACAATACGGCCGATTTTAAAATAAGTCGTGTGTTAGACAATTATGTATCCATATCAAACTAATAGAACCGAAATGGCGCTATTCAAAGGTCTGATGATGAAAAGCGGCCACAGGTACCTTATTTGCGTAAGTCTCAATACTTTGAGGACTGTTTTAAATTTTATGCTTTTTATTATAATAAAAATGAGAGAATAAGACTACAACATTAATTTTTTTTTTCATTTTATTTATTTTATCTAAAGGAATTATTTCTTATTACAAGGGTTGGTTTTTAAAATATAATAAGTCTAAATATACAGCAACAATTGAAAATGTAGAATAAAAATAATAAGATTCTTACTACACTCTTAAAAAAGGGAAAATTCTTATATCTAGAAACATTTGAGTATGACTAATTTTAATCCTAAAATTTTTATTATTATTTGAAGTAATAAAAATATAAATTGTATTTTGAGATCGAAACTAAATGTTAATTTATTTTTTTAATGTAAGAGAAGAAAATTGCAAAATAAACATATAATGTTACCACCATTCGGCTGTTAAGAAACATCACAACTTCATCGAGACCCTGTATGTATGACATATTTTAAAGAAATAGGGACGCGACAAACTCTTCAAAGTCAAATTTATTTAAGTCGGTCCCATTTATTTAAGTCGGTCCCATAGACGAATGAATAATTAGTATACTGTGGTCGGTCCTCTATACTCTAGCGATGTTTAGAGGGGACACACCTTCTGTCCTTGTTAATTCATAAGCGTCGAAAAATAAAAATAAATGATTTTTAATAAATCCTATACAGGGGGTGCGGACAAACGTATTTGTTTATATGTTGCACGATGATTGATGTCACTCACCGCTGACAATTTAAATTATTTTAGTGAAACGCGAATGAACGTGGCAAGAAAATAACATAACCAAAAAATGTACATTTCAGTTACTTTGATGGGTTTATCCAAAAACATTCGGGTTCCTTGAATTTCTTTGATTTCTAGACTTCTAAAGTTGTATTTTTGATTGTCTTCGATGCACTCTAGGTTTTAATTTTCTCTAATACTTTCGTCCTTATTTGTTTTTCTTAAAGGGAATAATATTTTTGCTTTTACCAGATGGTGGTCAGATCCACAGGTAACACCACGAAGTGCTCGCACATCATACCACTTCAATCTAACTAAGGAACTAACAATGGTTTTAAAAAGTTAACCAAAAAACTAAACACAGATGTGTATGCTTGACTCTCATGCTAAAAAGAGAAAGAATGTAGGAATTTCTTTTTGGTGAGTTGTCTAAACTAAAGGTAGCATGTCCAGACGTGTGTGTTTCACGTCGTCAGTGAAAAATATCAAACCACAAAGTAGACTTACTTGTAACCAGAACCAAATCCCTATACGTGATTTTCCTATAGTAGAATAGGAGCGTGATATAGTGTGTGGCACGAAGAAATGGAATCGAACTTGTCTGAGTAGGGTCACTGCATCCTGGAAGCCTGGCGTCAGGCTTCCAGGATGCAGTGCCCTATGTCTGAGACGTGGACCGCGCCGTCTGTGGCAAGTTTTCTCCACTGTTGTGATTTTAAAAGACCACGTAGCTGTTAAAAGGCCGTACTGCCCAATTTAAAAAAAAAGGATAGAAAAGTTGCAGTGTGTTCGTAATAAAAATCAAAAAAACCAAATTTGTCCTAACACACAGAAATAGGTTGTTTATTTAAGATACTGGGTTGTTTATCTAAGATACGGGACAGGTGACTTCTTACATGTTACTACCATTATTTGCTAGTAGATAGCTTTTTTAACTATAACTATCTCTATTTTCGCAATAGTATATTTATTGCTATTGTTGCTCCAGATCTTAGTCTTGATTCACTTTCTCGATACACTTCTATTAATTCTGCTTTTAACTTACAAAATAAGTTTAAACTAATAGCATTCCATTTTTAGCGTTTATAGCAGGGAATTAAAAGAACAGTTTTGCGGTTCAGCGAGCGCTTAACTTAGACTTCGTCCAAAATGAGCGCAAATTGCCTTTTTAAGGGTTATCGTCGCCAATAAAACCTAAATTAACTACTTCACTGGTTTTCATTAGCGAGATTACAGCAAGCTAACGTTATAGCCACCGAGTTTACTTAAAAAACTGGAACATTCGGGATTAACTGTAAATTATATTTAATCCTGAGAATCGGTCAATAAAAATTTCTTTTTCTGGTTTGTGACGTTTTAGTTTATTCAACCATCATAAGACATATTCTTCTCTGTACGTTGCACTTCTCCGTCTAATCATCCTTGCCTTGAATCCCCGGCATTTGTTGTAATTTAAATATTATTCCTGATCGTTGAAATTGTAAATTATTTTAAATCCTGGGACCCGGTCAATAAAAATCTCTTTCTTTTAGTTTGTGACGTTTCACTTTATTCAACTATCATCAGACATATTCTTCTCTGTACGTTGCACTTTTGCACCATTAATGCCTTGAATCCCTGGTATTTGTTGTAATTTAAATATTATTCCTGGCCGTTGAAATTGTAAGTTATTTTAAATCCTGGGAATCGGTCAATGAATTTTTTTTTTAGTTTGTGAATTTTAAGTTTATTCATCTATCATAAGACATATTCTTCTCTGTACGTTGCACTTCTCCGTAGAACCATTCACAACCAAATTTTTGTAAACCGATTCCCAGGATTTAAAATAACGTACAATTTCAACGGCCAGGAATAATATTTAAATTACAACCTTATTACAACAAATGCCAAGGATTCAAAGCATGGATGGTTCTACGGAGAAGTGCAAGGTAGAGAAGAATATGTCTGATGATGGTCAGGGGCGAATCCAGGATTTCCGGGGGTCGCAGCTAAAAAAAAGATATTTTTATTGACCAGGATTTAAAAAATTTACAATTTCAACGGTTAGGAATAACATTTAAATTAATAAATAAAATAATAAAAAGTTTTTTTTTCGAAAATCGGCATTAACTAAATTATTCAAACAGATATTTTTTCAAGAAGTGAACACATTTTTACAGTTCGGATAAGCTTATGGAATTAGTATGGGAGAGACCAGTTTGCGCAGGTTTTAATCCCAACAAGTGCGGAAAGTGTCACTTTTTCGCACGGGGTTGCAGTTGACCGACCAAAGCATAGCAGAGTTCTGCCAGCTATCAAGTGCGGAAAAGAAACTTTTCGCAAGAGTTAGGAACACTATTTTTTCTTCAAGCGTTTGGGCAACATAAAAAAACAAAAATTTAAAAAACACGTTTACTTGATTACTAAATACACTCCATATCATAATTTTTGAGATAACTTTTTGACAGTTATCAGTTGTTTATCATAACAAATAGCATAGGCCAACGAAAAAAAGTTGAAAAAGTTGTCTCAAAATTAATGATATGAACTGTACTTTATTTTCCAGATCGTTGTTATGCAGATAAAGAAAGCATTAACATCTTGACACTGCCTTGATGGGCGGCTCTTGACAACCACTTGAAAGTTGTTAAGAAGAGCAAGAAAATTAATATTAAGGTACCGATTCTTAGGTGTTTCGAGGCTTGCGGTAAAGTGGCATTATCCACACGCGCGTAGAAAAACTATTTTTTTCTACGAGGGAGGGTAAAAATATCATAATTTGCTACTATATTTTAATTCAATATTAAGAAAGCAAATAGAGAAGTAGATTTTTTTAGAGTAGCGTAAAATAATTAGTCCAGAAGGAGACTTAATACAGAGTGTCCCAAATTCAATGTATTTGCAGGGTTTTGCGTTTAGATATCACATAGATAATAAACAAATACCTTAGAGCATTAATAAATCTTTAAAAAAAACGAAAAGTGAAGCACCCGTAGCTTGCACTTGGAAACAATGAGAAATTTAAATTCACAGGCGCTTATTTTTAAGTTCGCCTGTATGTGTTTTGTCACGTTAGCATCCAGCTGCTGTGTGGGTTGAAGCCATATTTGTTGTTTCTTTACATTCTGCAGTGTTTTGCGTTTGTCGTGTCAAATTATGTTTTTTTCTGTCACAAATGGCAAATAATTCACGTAAAACATTTGCGGTTTGTGGAAAAATGTCCGTGAGAAGCAAGACAGTGTCATTCCAGAGGTAAGTACTTGTATTTTTCTTTATAGTTTGTTAATAAAGTTAAGTGGTTTATAGATGCCATTAAATACTCTTCATGGTGTTCACAATAAATCTACTAGAAAAACTACAATTTTAATCCATTCAACTAGTTTTTTAGAAAAATATATAAGTTAAAACCCTAAATTTTTGACAGTTGTCAAATAAGGTAGTGACGTAACGGAGTATGTTCCAAACCACCAAAATTGACGCATGCGCAGTAACCGAAATCCTGTCTACTCAAAAAAGGAACATTAAGAATTAAATGGGGGTCCTGGCTTCAAGTATCGCGTGTGAGAATGTATGCCCCATATTTATGCCCTAACGTATTTGGGTAAGCCCCATATTTATGCTCTATCGTATTTGACCATAAATGAACCCCGCTTGGGGGCCTTAATTTTCAAGAGAAGCTGGTTTCAAGGGCATAGATACAATTTTTACTATGGGGGCACAATATTAAAAAAAAAATAGTAAACTTTTAGAAAAGATGAAAAAATAGGCATTTTTCATACGTGAGAGTAACGGGTAGCGACATCGGTTTTGAGGGGGCATTACCCTCTTGCTCCCCCCCTCTATCTACGCCATTGTCCGTTTTCAAGCTACTGGGAGCTTTTTAGTATAGGTGACTGTATTAGCCCATTAGTCCGTAGACATCATTGTTTACCAATGGAATTATTTTTGTAGATGTTTGCCCTATGTCAAGTTCTTTATTATGCTATGCTATTTTTTGCTAACGGTCAAATATAGCACTTAAAGCACAAAGAATATCCATTTTTTGTGCTTAAAGTTTCTGGCGATGCGCGATGCCGGCGTGACATCGGGAATTTTCCGACGCTTATTGTTTGCTAGGGTAACACCCATTATTTTACCTTTACCAACATTGACTAATGCGTTTTAAAAATTAAAACACAAAATGTATTTTAGATGCTTAAAGCGGTAGACGTACCGCGTGAAACAAACCAACATTTAACAAGTTCAATTTTATTTTATTAAAAACTTTTATAAGGGAATTCAACAAAGTTTTAAGTCAGAAGGTAAAGAGTCAACAAAAGTGGTTTGGTTTATTTAGCTCGGTTTAATCAAAATCAGCAAAAATGTAATTCTTAATAAATGTTAATTACCGAAAAGAGACATATACAATGTAAAGATTATAGAATATAATATGATACAATAGAGATGACGCTATCTGTCTGTCTGTCATCGTCTACATTTAGTAGTGGTTCCAGTCAAGCCAGGCGAGAGTATCGTTTAAAAATATGGGTCCCCTGACTAAAAAGTTATTTTTTAAACCTTTTTTTAACTTTAATTTTTTTTTAAATTTCCTAGAGCAGCGCCGCATTTAATTTAGGCCCCCCCTTCCTGCCCTGAAATCCTAGATTCGCAACTATGTTAAGGCTTGCTTTCGTATCATGTACCTACATCATAATACTTTAAAACTCGAGATATCGTTAGGTCAATTTGACGTAACACATAATTTAAAAAATATTTTTGGTAAATTATATTTGAAGAGTATAACTTCTAAGTGCCAAAATCCTAGAGTTGAGAAAATCAACAAAAACACTTTAAAATATTAATAAAACCACTGACATGGAGCCATCTTTCGACGCATCGTAAAAACCTCTGCAGTTTCCAATGCATATAGACCCTTTTCAAATGCATTGGGGTTGGCACTTACGACCGTTTTCAAGCAAAATCTAGATTTTTGAATATACAGGGTGTTAATAAAGTATGTAGCCAAACTTCAGGGGGCGATTCCTGGAGTCATTTTAGGAAGAAAAGTTTAAATAAGCATAGGTCCGAAAATGCATATCCAGCAAGATACAGGGTGTTAAACTTTGAAAAAAAAATGTTTTTTGTAAATATCTTCAACATCGTTCGCTTGATTTCATTGAAAATTGGCAGAGATATTTCTAGTATAAAGGGTCTACTTTGGCTCTAAAGAAGTTGCAATTAGCAAGTCCAGTGGCGTACCAGGGATGACCTTAGCAAATACTTTGTTAAAAAAAAGTGTACGCCGATGACTTTTTTGACATTTTTGTATTTTTTTTGTATTGTCCAATTCAAAGTACATGTTTTAGGTCTATTGTATTTTTTCACTACTTGCTCTGTTTTCGAGATAAAAAATAAAAAGCATTTTATTACAAAACAAATTTCACGGTGGTATAACACTCTTTTAGTGATTTCTCTAAAATTTTTATTTAGAATTTGAGGAAGCATTTACAATTCATAATCAAACAGGTTATACTACAGAAGTTGCTGAAAGTGTCCTCCATTAACTTCAATACAAGAATGAAGTCTTCTTACCATTGATTGTCGAACACGCTGAAATATTCCCGGTGTTTGCCTTATTTGATCACAAGAATTAACTATCCTTTGTCTTAATTCTTCCTCATTGTTGAGTGGAGTTTGGTAAACCAAAGATTTTAAATGTCCCCAGAGGAAAAAATCTAAGGGATTTAGGTCTGGTGATCTTGGTGACCATGACTGTGGACCCGCTCGACCAATCCACTGTCTTTCGTAATGTTCATTCAAAAACTGACGTGCGACAATGCTAAAATGAGGCGGGGCACCATCATGCATGAACCACATTCCTGCTCTTACTGCCAAAGGGATATTTTCTAAAAGCTCTGGTAGCTCAAATTCCAAAAAAAAAACGGTAGTGGTCACCATTTAATCGCATTGGCAAAAAATGGGGCCCGATAAGGTTGTCATTTACAATACCAACCCACACATTTACTGAGAACTGTTGTTGACAATTATCTTCAATTACTGCAAGAGGGTTTTCGTCACACCAGACATGATTGTTATGAAAGTTCATAATCGCATTTCTTGAAAAACAGGCTTCATCCGTAAATAATATTTGACTTAAAAACCCGAGAGATGCCTCTTGTTGTTGGAGAAACCAAGTGCAATAGTTTAAACGCTGGGGGAAATCAGTAGGTAGCAGAGCTTGAACACGCTGTAGATGGTCAAGGACTGTACACAGAAATAAGCCTTAGATTTTTAATATATTTTCTACATATTTGATGATAAAACATGGAAAATACCTTAAAATTTGACATCAGGAGGCTTCGGGCCCCCCCCAACCCCAAGCAGTGGCGTAGTTGCGAAAAGACATGATGACCTTATTTTTTTTTTGGTCGCAAGTTTTTTGAGGGCGCGCGTTGTAGCTGTCGCCCCCCCCCCAAGACACATTCCTGGGTGCGCCACTGCCATGGGACTTATCAAATTTTGACAGTTTTGTCTTTCTTTCATTCCACGACATTCCATTTTTTCTAAAAAGTCGTATTTTTAGTTGTGCTGTCTGAAAACTTAATAAGAATGGCAAAAAAATTACTGCCGTACAATTAATTTTTATTATTATTGGTTAAGGTGTGCACCTAGACGCCGCTGGACTTAATAAATTTATTTTAATTTTGACTTTTGCACCTTAACAAAATACTAGTTCCCAATTTCCCCTAAATTTTGTAAACAAAAATTACCCAGAAAAGACTCAGTATTTTTTTTTCCGTAAAATGTTTTTTCCAAATAAAATGCTTTTTATTTTTTTATCTGGAAAACCGAGCAAGTAATAAAAATAAGACGAAAGACATAAAAGATGTATTTTTAGTTGGACAATACGCCAAAAATACAAAAATGTCAAAAAAGTCATTGGCGTACACTTTTTTTTAACAAAGTATTTGCTAAGGTCATCCCTGGTACGCCACTGGACTTGCTAATTGCATTTTCTTTAGAGCCAAAGTAGGCCCTTTATACTAGAAATATCTCTGTGAATTTTCAACGAAATCAAGCGAAAGATGTTGAAGATATTTACATAAAACTATTTTTTTTTCAAAGTTTAACACCCTGTATCCTGCTGGATATGCATTTTCGGACCTATGCTTATTTGAACTTTTCTTCCTAAAATGACTCCAGGAATCGCCCCCTGAAGTTTGGCTACATACTTTATTAACACCCTGTATAGACCCTTTAGAAGTTAAACTCTTCATTTTTTGTTGTTGATGTGACATTTGTTTAAATCACCGTCAAATACGTTAAAGCACAAATATGGGGCGTACCCATGCATTCTCACACGCGATGCTTTAAGCCATTTAATTCCTAATGTTCCTTTTTTGAGTAGACAGGATTTCGGTTACTGCGCATGCGTCAAATTTGGTGGTTTTGGAACATACTGAGTTACGTCACTGCAATATTTGACAATTGTCAAAAATTTAGGGTAATATCTATCATTTCTTTTTCTAAAAACTACTTGATTGGGCGAAAATTTATCAAGTTGTGGATTAAAATTGTAGTTTTTCTAGAATTAATTATGCAGATTTATTTTGGACAACATGAAGAGTATTTAATGGCATCTGTAAACCACTCTTCACTTTAATAACAATTTATAAAGAAATATACAAGTAGGGGAGAGTGGGGCAAAATGATCCCCGCGGATTCAAATGATCCCCCGATTTCTAGCGAATCTAGCAGCTCCATCTATTAATCGAAGACTAAAAACAGTGCTACGCGAGAAATCCAGTGATCGCTGATGTTTTAAAACACGTGTTAGTTACATTCCGTACTTTGATGAGTAAAGAAAGTTTTTTTGTGCTTTTGATCTAAGGTAAGGTATATCTTGCAATGAATATTTTTAATAAATGTAGAGTTTTCTTAAATCTTCTAGGTGTAATTTATAATGTCGTGATATAGCCAAATTTAATCATAGAGAGTTTTTTTTATGTCAGTCGTTTTATGGAAATAGTATTTTAGGTTATGTGTTAAAAGTACAGTTCGGGGTAAAATGATCCCACATATGCGGGGTAAAATGATCCCGGGATCGTTTTGCCCCGCTCAGTTAATTTTTAGGCTGCTATTTAATAACAACGGTAGATTATGCTCTAAATGTGGCAAATATAGGCCCTGCGCGGCAACTTTTTGTAATTTTTAGTGAGAGTGGGTTTTATACAGTTTACTATCATATTTTATTTATATATTTTTTTTTCAGAAAATGTCGCGAACATATAAGCGTAAGACTGAGAGGCAAAATTGGAAGGAGGACCATATGAAAAACGCATTGGAGGTGGTTAGAAGAGGCATGCCTATAAAAACTGACAAGCACACCATATAAAAACTCTCTAGAGGAAGACATAAACAAGAAAATATTAATCCAGACAAAAAAGCAAAATGAAGAGCAAGAAAAACCTGAAAAGAAGAAGAATCGTCAGCAAAAGAAAAAAATTAAAAAGGATATTGGGTCTAGTTCCTCAGACACAGAAGATGAGAAGGAAAATAATACAGTGTGTTTATACTGTTCTGAGGAAGACCTTCAATCAGCTGGAGGGGAAGGATGAATAAGATGCATGCAATGCTTGGGGTGGGCACACGACCAATGCGCAGGTATCGAAGAAGCTGAAGAAATGTTTGTATGCGACTTGTGAGAATTAGTTTATAATTTATTGTAAAATGTTGTATTTTATTTGATGTTCAAAAGTTAAGTTTTTGTGGGGATCATTTTACCCCTACCTGTGGGGTAAAATGATCCTTTTGACTTTTTGGATTTTTTGAAGTATTTTTAAGTTATTAAAGATTAAGGAAAAATTACGTGCATTGTTTTTGGTAGGCAAAGGATTAATCAATACTCTAATAAAAAAAAGATTATAAAAAAAATTATATCTGACGTTATAAATTATCAAAAAGTCTTAGGGGGATCATTTGCCCCACTCTCCCCTACTTACCTATGGAATGACACTTTGTGACTTCACTCAGACATTTTTTCACAAACTGCACATATTTTACGTGAATTATTTCCCATTTTTCACAGAAAAAAACATAATTTTACACGACAAACGCAAAACACCGCAAAATGTAAATAAACAACAAATATGACGTCTATCACACAGCAGCTGTGTGTCTATGTGATAAAACACACGAGTGCGCACTTGAAAATTCGCGTCTGCAAATTTAAATTTGCCATTGTTTCCAAAGCAAGCTATGAGTGCTTTACTTTTCCCTTTTTTGAATATGTATTTATGCTCCGACGTATTTGATCACCGTGTATAAGCTGGTTTCAATCATTTAAATGGCCTTTTTTGAAAATCAATCAATTTGAAAAATTACTAACGTTGAAGTTTCGGCCTCGATGCAGTTAGAGTTATAGGTGTGGGTTAGTTTGAAACGCAAACAACACATGGTAAAACACTGTTATGCCGATTTGAAGAGAAAAATGTGTTTTTACTCACTATTTTTAGACTAGCGACTAACCAAGGGAACGTGGACCAATTTTTTTGTATTAAACTTATGCGTCACCCTCTCTTTTTTACTTATGGTAGTAACCTGTCGAACATAAGGTCTCTAGATCACGAAGTTCCTTCTACTTTGTGATTTAGTGAACTAAGTCATACATGGTGTAAGGGTAATGAGCAAAAATGCCTAATAAATGGAAAACGTCGTAAAAATAAAAAAAGTCGAAAAATGACAAAAAAGTCAAGAGAAAGTCAATAGAGTTAAAAAAAAGTCAATAAAGGAAAAAAAGTCAAGAAAAGGAAAAAAAACGGAGTCTAAATCGCCTAACCGCGTCTAAAATAAAACCAAAAAGTCGAAAAAAATCTAATAAAGTTTAAAAAAAATTAAAACAGTAAAAAAACGTAGAAAAAGTAAAAAAAGGTCGAAAAAAGTTAACAAAAACGTAAAAAAAAAATTAGGATCACCATAGCTCACACTACTATAGTATAGTATATGTGTGAGCTAAAATCAAAAAAGTTGAAAACCTCTAAAAAGTAAAAAAAGTCAATAAAATAAAAAAAAATCGATAAAGTCGAAAGTCGAAAAAAATCCAAAAAGTCAAAAAAGTAAAAATAGTCAATAAAGTTAAAAAAAAGTTAAGGTCAAAAAAATAAGGAAAGTCTTAACTCCGTCTAACCTAACCGCGTCTAAAAAGAAGTCGACAAAAAGCAAAAAAATCAAAAAAGTTAAACAAAAAGCAAAAAAAATCGATAAAAATTAATAAGTCGAAAAAGCCGAAAAAAGTTAAAAAATAGATCGAAAAAGTCAATAAAGTTAAGAAAAGTCAAACAAAGTAAAAAAAAGTGAAAAAAGTCGGAAAAGTTCAAAACATGTAAAACGGGGTAAAAGTCCAAAAAGTTAAAAACGTCAAAAAAAAAGGCAAGAAAGTCAATAAAGTTAAAAAACTCAATAAAGTCAAAAAAGGTTTTAAAAAACAGCTTCTAAAATTCTTAACTGCACCTAGAGCGCCTAACCGCGTCTGAAAAAAAAATCGAAAAAGTCAAAAAAATTTAAAAAAAGTTTAAAAAGAGTCAAAACAAAAAAAAATCGAAAATAATTAAAATGTCGAAAAAATTAAAAAATACGAAAAAGGTCAAAAAAAGTGGAAAACGTCGTAAAAGTAATAAAAATCGAAAAAGTGGAAAACGTAAAAGTAAAAAAAGTCAATGAAGTCAAAAAACCGCGTCTAAAAAGCCTAACGCTTTGTTTGGGAATTAAAAATGGAAAATTGAGTTAGGAGCAGAGACTTTCTCTCTGCGCCAACGATGAGATTTCTTAGGGGTTCATTTTTACATTTAACGACGGCACTACTGGCAGCCTGTAGTCCATTAATTTCTAACTGAGAAGCCATGAATTATTAAAGTGTTTTTCCACTGAATTTTTTCTTAAAAGGGCTGAATGTAGGCAAAACCCTCTATCTGCAATTTAAGTAGATAACAGGTTTAGGAAAATAATGGAACTATCTGTTAAAAACTTCACTACCAAAAGTAAAAAATATAAAACAATGTGCCCGACAAAAATAAAATAACTATTACAATTCATGCACGGTGGCTGTCTAAACAATCACCAGACGTACTATCGATCGGTTTTAATAGACTAGGCCATGTAGTGTGGTTACGTAAACAGAAGTCCCACCAAGGCCGAAATACAGGCCACGACCATAAAAAAAATCAGCAGTTCTCCGGGGGCTGACTTTTACATTGGGTCTTATGGGAGGGCAGACGTTTTTTTATGATATTTTTAAAATGGCACTACAGATTTCCCCGAAATTTCAGTGAAATGTTCTCAGACACCATCCTCATATTTCACCAAACTTTTGTAAGGATGCAAGATGATTAAAAGGTCAAAATCTTCAAAATTTAGCATTCCTTATTTTGAATTCAAATTACCCGCCATGTACCGCATGTCAACTGATATATTTGACATGTATTTGACTTTGTCATCTGTGTTTGTCACATTCGCTTCTGCTTTAAATTTAATTTTAGTGTGAGCTAATGAAGCGGCTCTGAAATATTAAGGATTACCATACATTAAAAAAAAATTGTTCTGCAAGAATATAGTAAAAACAATCTCAAAACGGGCTTTATTTTTAAAAAATCAAATATTCATGAACCGTCATTTCAACTTCAATATTTTAAAGACAATCAGCAGTGTCGTGATGTGACCATAAAAAAAAATCAGCCCCGGATTTGACGTCAACAAAGTGGAGGATCGTGGCCCGTCCGATTTGATAGCCCTGGTCCCACTAAGCACAAAATCTTAAAAAACGTTAAATAAATGTTGAAAAAAAAATGTTTTTTTTTCTAACACAAATTTGTGTTAAAATTAAGTCAACTTTTGACATTAAAAAAACATGTAGAAAATCCTAACGAAAATTTCATGTAAAAGTATTACCAAAAATATATTTCTTAATAACGTTAATAAACCAGCATTAAAAAACCATAATTTCAAAAACAATACCATCAATATATGGTTATTTTTATAATGTTTTTCCTAGATCTCATTTCTAACGTTAAATTTAAGATATATGAAGCTAATAAATGTTTTGTTTTTTAAATATTAAAAAAATATATACTATAGAGGGCGCTGCCGCATAGTTCCACTACCAGAAGTCGATAGCAGATACGCTTTGTGCAATTTTGGTTACAATATTTACCTTTTGTAAAAACCAACATGGCAAATTAAAATCACAATTATTAATAATGATAGTGAATACATATTTGGATAGGAATATTACTCCAGTTGTGTGGGAAAGATGGTATAGTTAAAGAGCAACATATGTGTATGTAGTGATCTAAATGAAGCACCACAACCTAAGGTAAGAAAGTAAACAAAAAAAAATGGTTTTGTATGAATCTCGCATACCTAACGTTATAGGTAATCGGACAGGGAATGCGACAATTCACCGCGAATGATTAGCCGCCGGACCTTAAGCCGCGTATTCGTTTGAGGCAGAATTCGCAAGCCTCGCAGTGGGACCAAACGAATGCTTCGTTTGCATTCATGCTAAATTGAATTGTTTGGCCCCGTAGCGAGGCACTTACTACAAAATTATTTTAACCTCAACAGACTGTTGCTGCCCTGCGTATCCAAAATAGAAGAATTTTATTTACGTTATTTATGTTACCTTATCTTTAGAGATATTTGGAAAAAATATATTTTTTCATTGTTAAAAAAACATTTATTTTTCAATGTTAGAAAAACATTTGTTTTCCACTGTTAAAAATCAATATTTTTTTAACGTTCGAAAAATACTTAAAAAAAACGTTATAAAAACATAAGATTATTTTTCTAACGTCAGAAAACGGGTTATTAAACTTCTTTTTCACTATGAATATGACGTTAGAACTAACATCCTACCTCACGTTATGTTTTTAAATTATACATTATTTTGACATTATTAAAACGTTTTTGTGTTTAGTGGGGTGACTACTTTATTTTAGATTAAATGAAAACGATTGTGTTAGAAATATTTTTCTAATACATTTAATACCAAAAAATTCAAATATGTAGTCTATTTAGTAAGCTGGTATCGGAGAAGAATTAACGGAAACATAACCACAAAATGGCCAACTGACAAATCTCCATGGTGAACCGAAAGCTGTCTATCCCCCTTTCATATCTCTGGCCTGAACTGTACTGGGGGTTTATAATGGGCATTGTTGCCTGTACTATTTGAGACCACAAGAATGTAAACACAGCAAACTATTGAGTAAATGAACAAGACTGGACCTTCTGGTGCTTTCAATTTTTAATGAGGCCCTGAATACATTTCACTGATATAATAAAACAACTGTCAAAATGTAACGAGGACCTCTAATTAGCAATTTGCTAAAGTGCTTAAAGGTAGGGACATCTTCAGATGACTAGGGTTAGGGATCCCGTATGTATGACATATTTAAAACAACAGAGACGCGACAAACCCATCAAAGTTACTCAAACTCCCATTTTTTTATCAAAAATAATTTTATACTTCAAACAAAGGTATGTGTGCTTAACTCGCGAGTGTCAGAAAGAGAAGAAACAGTTGGTTTTGATCAGTGACCAGGTCTCATGCTTTTCCATGAGATCTCATGTTTTTCAAACAAATCTCATGCTATCATTATTTTATCGCAAAATTTCATGCTTTTCAACTTACAGAGACAAACATAAATTATACTTAAAAACTAATTATAGGGGTAACTATGAACTACAAATAACAAAGTAATCATAAGAGAATTCGGCTTACGTCACACAGAGGGGCAAAATCAAGAAAACATGCGATTTAGTGCAGAACTCATTTATCTAATATGGGAGATATTTTTACTGAAAACTATTTATTAATAATCGCTTTATAGTAGAGTAAATTTGTAGGGTATTTCAAGAACAAGCTGCAAAAAGGGTATATTTTTTTATATTTGGCATGGTGGTAGCTAACACCAAAAGCTACATTTTCAATCGAGGATCCCTTATTTTTCGGCATCAGAATCCAAGAAGGCGGCTGCCAAAGTTAAGAAAAAAATGAATTTCCTGTTTTAAGAGAAATTAAATTAGTTTTGGTAAATTTACTTTAAGTGGGACCCACTTAATTCAAAAATGTAAAAAAAATTACACCTGTCACCTTAAAACAAAATGGCGGCTATATTTAAAAAAAATGGTTTTTCTTCCATCTTCTTTAATTTTTGCGCGATATTTATGTTTGATACCTCGTACTAAAGCCACTGACCAGCTCTTTAAACCTATCGAAAAAAAATTTATAAATTTCCCAGCCGACACAAAGATGGCGCTTAATATGTCAAAAATAAAAGAGACCTTTATAACCTGTACACCAAATAAAATTTTGAGAAAATTTTTTTTTTGGATTTTATCAATAGTAAGCCATGTTTTGTAAAAATTTATAAAAAGATACAATGTGACCTTTAAAATTTTAAGATGGCGGCCGAAGTTCAAATAAAAAAGTTATTTTTTTGTTTTTGTTTGACACAACTAGTATTGCCGTGTAATATATCGATTTATACTAAATAGGGGTCGCCAATTTTAAATATTTCATAATAAATGACACACGACTATTATTAATCAAGATGGCGGCGTTCAAAATATAACAACTGCAGTATCTTCTTGGTTTGCTAATTTTTTTTACTAAGATATGTAGTTTTATATTACCCTTAATTAGTTTTAAATTATAATGTACAAAAAATATATAATTTATTTATTTTTTAAAGATGGCGGCCAAAAAAGTTTAAAAAAAACATTTTTGTTTATTTTTTCGAAATTTAACAAAAAAAACTGGAAAAAACAAGACATCTCGTTGAACAAAACATAGATATTTTAAAAATGTCAAAGAAGTTGACACATATGACCATATTTTACTTCTCCGGTAATATTGATCTAACAGTAACGTTTATATAAGCAAAGTTAAATAATTTTTCCTAAATTATCAGAATCTGATGTCAAAAATTACATATGTCATACAGTTGTCAAACTTTTGAGACATGGTTTATTTTTTTAAATGAAATACCCCGTATATAATTTTTTTCATTGGTAAGGCTAATTTTTCTGATTTCAAAAATATATAATATGTTGCCATTTAGTCCAACCGTTATTGAAATATTTGCTTTTTAATAACCTAAATAAACAATAAGAATGTTGCCATTTTGTTAATGAATATAATTTTTAAAATGCAAATATTTCAACAACGGCTGAGCTAAATGTCAACATATTATATATTTCTGAAATCAGAAAATTATATACTGAGTGTTTTATTTAAAAGAATAAACCATATGTCAATAGTTTAACAAGTGTATGACACATGTCATTTTTGACATCAGATTCTGATGATTTATGAAAAATTATTTAACTTTGCTAATTTAAACGCTACTGTTGGATCAATATTAATAAAGATAGCTATAAAGTAAAATATGGTCAATGTATTCAAATCACCCGTTATTTAACGAGATGTCTTGTTTTTTACAGTTTTTTTGTTAAATTTTGAAAAATAAACAAAAATGTTTTTTTTACTTTTTCGGCCGCCATCTTAAAAAAACAAATAAATTATATATTTTTTGTACATTACAATTTAAAACTAATTAATGTTAATATAAAACTACATATCTTGGTAAAAAAAATTACCAAACCAAAAAGATACTGTTGTATTTATAATTTGAACGCCGCCATCTTGGATAATAATAGACATATGTCATTTATTTTCAAATATTTAAAATCGGCAACCCCCATTTAGTATAAATCGGTATATTACACGGCAATACTAGGTGTGTCAAACAAGAACAAAAAAATAACTTTTTTATCTGAACTTCAACCGCCATCTTGAAATGTTAAATGTCAAATTGTAACTTTTTCTGAATTTTTACACAATCTGCCTTACGACTGATAAAATCCAAAAAAATTTTTTATAAAAATTTTATTTGTTCTACATGTTGAAAAGGTCTGTGTTATTTTTGACAAATTAAGCGCCATCTTTATATCGGCGGGGAAACTTATCATTTCTTTTAAGCACGTTTAAAGAGCTGGCCAGTAGCTTTATTATGAGGTATTAAAAGTAAATATCGCACAAAAAATACAGAAAATATCGAAGAAAAACTTTTTTTTTTAAATAGCCGCCATTTTGTTTTGCAGTGACAGGTGTAAATTTTTTGACATTTTTAAATTGAGTAGGTCCCACTTAAAGTAAATTTAACAAAATTAATTTCATTTCTCTTAATACAAGGAAATCATTTTTTTTCTTAACTTTGGCAGCCGCCATCTTGGATTCTGAGGCCGGAAAATCGGGGATCCTCAAATGAAAATTTAGCTTTTGGGTTTAGGTACTACTATGCCAAATATAAAAAAATATACCCTTTTTGCAGCTTTATTTTACAAATTTACTCTACTATTACCATAGCAAGTTAGCTTCGGATAGTCAAACGTCAAACAAATCAATAAAACACCTTGTCAAAGTTAGCGTGTTTTGAAAACTGACGTTGCGTAGTTGTTTTAAGAAAACAAATGGATCAACTTTGCCACAATTTTTAATGTTGATCAAGTTTGGTTAAAATAATTTTATTTATGTCAGATAATTACTATTGTGAGTACATTACTCTCGTATAAAAAAAATGCAAAATTTTTTGTTGTTTTTCTTTAAACTGCCATTTTTGTAAAATCTTTCAAAAAATTATTATTTTCTATAATTTTAAAAATATACGTGGACACAAAGTAACTTGTCGCCCGCTGTCGTGGGCGAGTTTTCACATGTCATTTTTTATTGAACCTTCCTTTTTAAAATGATGCCACATTTAGCTGCTAGTTTTTGCTAATAAGGCCGGAATTAATTTCTAAATATTAACATTTTTCTCGAAATATGTGTGTAAATTATAGTATAGATATTTAAAATATAACGCACTAAATACATATATATCTACACATACTATTATTATACTCATTATATATTAAGGAATAAAAGTCACACCTTATCCCGAGGCAAAAAGTTTGTAGCCTGAGCGTAGCGAGGTATATAATTGGCCAATAGCTAACAAGACACTAATTATTACGAATTTTGGGAGATATTTTTTAAACTTTTGGATTTTTCTGCCCTAAAACTAAATTATAATTATGTGGTTTTCAACTACTTTACTGAAAACATAATGTCTGATAGAGCCTTTTATTTTGAATTTTAAGGATAAAAAGTGACAGTTTTATCGCTAGAATAAGGGCCCTGTTCTTATAATATATATCAAGGGATAAAAGTGAGCGTAGTGAAAGCTACAATTCGTTAAATGATAAAAATACTCTTTTATAACGAGGTTTATACGTTAATTTTACACTTTCAGACCGATCTTTTTTTTAACTTATTATTTGATTTATTAATATAGTTAAATTATTTTTTGTTCTGTTTAGTATAATATATAAACATGATTATTTATAAACAAAGAAAGCTTCCAGTGGCGTATATAGAAAAATGTATCGAAGTGGGCCCAAGACAGTTTGGGGAGGGGGGCGGTCGAGACCCCATGAGGCCGTATTTTATGCTGTTTTATGTTTGTATTCATGAAATATGTGGAAAATATCTGGAAAAATCTTAGCTACGGGGGTGCTCCGGCCTCCCAGGCCCGCCTTGTATACGCCACTGAAAGCTTCTGTCAAGTCGTTTTAAAAATGGTGAAAGTCAGACAGAAGAAAAGTGTGTAAAAATTTAATGTCGGTTCTGTAATGTTTTTTTTGGGGGGGTGTAGGTGTTTTCATTTTTCAGGGAGAGATTAGTTATTGGGAAGGGGGCAAACTTGGCCTTTCCGTTTCTGTAGGGTCGACAACATAATAAAACATTTTGTAAACATTGCCATCGTACATAGTATTTTAGGAAATATTTTGAAGCTTATTCGACCACTTATACCTCGACTAACAGCTCCGGGTCAATTTTTTTTATTTTGTATCACTAAGTAATTAATTTTAAACATTCCTGACTGCAAAGGAATACATCCATTGCACTGTGGGACTTTATCGCACCTTTTTATGCTTCTGCCCCACTGTGCGTCACAAAGAAGTCCGCGAAAAATTTGCAACCCGGCATTTGACGTCGTTGGATCTGGTTTCATAATCGAAAATTGCAACATCGCGCCTAGTTGAAAGTGTGACCACAAAGTAGGGCTATATACTTTGTGGTATGACGTACAAATGGTATTCGGGTATTCCCCGAAAACGATAATCGATTATTCTGTTATGTGCCACACCTTTACATCGTACGCGTATTAATAGATACATAGATTATACAACATTATGGTAAGTGATAGTGCTACTAGCAGTGGCACACAGGCGGATTTCACGAAAAAGCTGGTCAAAACCTAAGATCCATTGAAAGCACCCTAAAATTGCATATAGTAATAAAAAAATATATGATATATTGTTTTAGGACCCCGCACAAAAAAATAAAATGTGGAACTTTACTAATTAATTAAAATGCTACCTAGAAAATCGTTGAAACCAGAATTTTGGCTGTATGAACTTTTACAAGATATTAAAATATTTGATTTTAATAATTGCAGAGCTCCATGAAAAAATGTTTTAACCAACATTTAGGTATGTGAAATTCGCAATTGCATAAAACAATGTGATATTTTTGCAAAAAGAAGTTAATTGAACTTTTTCTGTTTTTTTCGACTTTCGTACAGTATATTGTCTAGCAAGAAAAAAAACAGTTCCTAAAAAAGACAATTTTGCTAGTTCCGACGGTATTCAAGAGAAGTTTATTTCTTTAACAATGTAATGTGTACTGTAAATTTTCTCCCAACTTGTTGAAGTAAAAAAAAATTAGATAATAGACAATATACATACACAAATAACTTTAAAGCTTACATACCATATGAAAATTGGTTTATTTCTTACCTATGCAACAACATTTTATTCACAGCTTAGGAACATATCTTTTAACTCTTTGGGATAGTCTTTAAATGGCGAAAACTTTTTCTGCTTTTTTTTGTTATGTCTGCAATACAGGGATCAGAAGAAACAAATAGATTATGTTATGCTCTTGCAGATTTTGGACACAAATTTTCGTGCATGGTGCTCTCTGTAGGATTTAATATCTTTATTACTCTTCAGAGAGAAGCCCTAAAGGCACTATCGCATTTTCATTATTTGAAATGCATGGAAGAATATCTTATGTATTGTTATGGGTATCGGATACCAGGGATAGTTTATATCAATATGAATATGATATGATTAAAACTTCAACAGTTAAGAAATAAAATTTTGCCCATTAATTTTCTTTTAGTTTGAACAATGACACACTGTTACAGAATTTTATAAATGATATTTTAAGTAGGTAACATTTTAGCTTTATAAAATTGGTAAAGTAAATCATTATTTTTGACTAGGTAAGGGATCAGATAAATTCAAAGCAGATTGCAGTAAGGATAAATTTTACCTGTAAATTTTATGAAAACCGATTGAGCGGCTTAGGAGCTATTGTGGACCGAACAGATATACACACACCTAAATACACACAGACACACACATATTTTCAGCATTATCTCAATTTTTTTTTTGTTGTCGAAAATAATACCTTCTCTAGCCATTGCCGCGCGGGCTAGGAAGGTAAAAATGAAATAAGACTACATGTGACATAATAAGTATACGTTTGGTTTACAAAAACCATTGTTATTACAGCTAAGAAAACTTATTTATTAATTTCTGCTCACTGGACAATTTTCTATATACACAAAAAGAAATTTTAACTGTTTTACTGGATCCGCATGACTCCGCAGCTAAAACTGACTTTGTTACTTAGAAAACATATGAATGCACTTAATAGGACCAAAAATGTCAATAAAGTTGGATGAAGTTGAAACATTTAGTCAAGTTCTATTTCAGAAAATAAACATTTAAAAAGTTTTCTGCAAAGGTTGCTTTAAACCGGTTTAAAATATTACCAATAAAATAAAAAACAATGTTCAATATGTACAATAAATAGCTACATACCTCCAGATTCAAAATCCATGTTCAAAAAAATATTTTTGATAATAGGCGCAAGTTTTAAAAGGACTTTTTTACCATCAACTTTTGTAAATTTAAGTAACGCAAATAACATAAAAAATTAAATGGAAGTTTCATCTGTCATTCCTATGGCAATTGTTTATCGAATTAGGCGTGAAATAGTCACGGCCTAGCATGATCATCAGTGATTGCACTAATAGCAATTTTACAAACAAACAGGGCTTTTTAGTGTTTAGGGGTTATGGCCAGCTTTTTCTTAAAACCCGCCTGTGTGAGTGGTAGTGAAATTGACCAAAACCTGCCGGGACCTAGTTCTGCTCAGAAGAAAAAGATTTACAAACAACATTTAAAAAAATACTGGCCAAAGTTCCTAGGTTTCATTAAGTAGAATCTTTGATTATATGACACATATAGAGGTGCAACCGGCAAGCTTTATCATATTGAGGGGCAGATGGCACTCAAATAAATTCGTCTAGTACGCAATATTCAGAGATTGCCAGTACAATTTAGTTGCATGTGCGAGTTCAGAAATTCATGCCTATCATACAAATGCCATTAGATCATAGTACTTGTCTCTGAATATTGCGTAATAGACGAATTTATTTCAGCGCCATCTGCCTCTTAATATGGTAAAGCTTGCCGGTGGCACCTCTGTATGGGTTATTTACTCAATGGTAGAATGCAGTAGGAAGAGAACAATGTATGCGTGGTAAGAAGTGGCTGCAATAATGAATGAGCACTAGAGGCAACAGCGGCAATTCCGCCATCTCATGCTTTTTTTTTGGAATCTCATGCTTTCTCGAAATATTTATCATGCAATATTTGTGTGGGACCTGGCACAACTAGTTTTGGTTAGTTTCCAACGCACACAAGGTACAAGGTAACATCTCCAGATGTACGTTTCTGTGTGTTTCACGTTATCAGTGGAGAACAGCATACCTAGAGAAGCCAATTTTAACCAAAACCAACTCCTACATATGAATTACTCGCATCCGTAAGATACGAGCAAACTTAAAGGTGTGGCGCCATGTAGCGATCTGGCTCGAGCACTCGAAAGTTGAAGCACACTGACATCGTCTTGTCTGAGATGCACCTGGCGCATGATATCCTTACTGGTCCAGATACCAACATTTTTCAAAGAAAAGTAAATTTTTTTAGAAAAAATAATTACACTATACGAAATCAACAAATTTGTAATATAAAACCTCATCGGCAGCGAATTGTCCCCGTAGCGAATGGGACTACGTCGATTTGGCCGCGGCGAATTACCCCATCCCCTCCCCAGATAGTGGTTTATCTACAACCTCTATCGCCTTTGCAAAGCATTTGTATAATATCCTGTATGTAGAGCATTAATTTGTAAATAAATCCTTTAGATTAGTTAACTGTTAAACTGCATATAATTCCATGGCACCCTAATTAAAATGTGTCGATCCTCAATAATCAAAATATATTAGCGGAGATGCTACGAGTGGCACGAGGGCCCTTCATACATATTAATAAGCTGTGCTCGCATTATTATGCTACGAAATAAGCGCTTAAAATGGTAGCCCTTGTTACAGCGTTCACGTTTGATGCAAGTTGAATTAATCTTTTGCATGTTTTACTGTAAATATATGGCAAGCGTTGAATATAAAGTTTTGATTTTATTGGTTATAACTTAACTTGACCTATTTCTTGTTTGAAATTTGTTGACAATATTTGAGTAGAAACGATATTCGGACTTACTTATTTTAAACGCGATATTTCGGTAAGTAAGTATCTCTAACCGTTTCTAAGTGTAAACTAAACAATTCAATCTACAGGCTACTTACTACCCCACTTGGTGTACGTTTGACAACTCGTCGGTGCCCCCTAATTCTTAGTTTTCGTCAATGCGACTTCTTATGAAAAACTTTAGCTAGACCATGAAATCCTGTAATCATCATGACTCGCTAGTCTATGGACAAATCGGCCTAAAAGGGGGTTTCGTGTGCAAGTCGTGCCAACTTTTTGCCGATAAGCCAATTTTGTTAAGGGCACTCCATATATCAGGTTTTGACTTGTTGTCATTCTGGTAAATTCGTTTTTTTAAAGAAATGGCCCCCACTACTTTTTTTGCATGATACTTTTTAAAACGATGTATCTTTCTTAAAAATTGCAAAAAATGGCAAATGAATCAGTAAGCACCCGCAATATAAAAACTTTCCATTATATTTTTCAAAATTTTGCTTAATTTTTTTAGAAAAAATTAAATAACTGAATTTTTACTTTTTTTTGTATAGCTAGTAAAGTTTAACCTACATTTTTAATAACACCAAAGCAAAATTTAAAAAAAAGTTTAAATAAAAGTTATAGAATGAACATTTTTCTTTCACTTGTTGTATATAAGTCTTATATAGATGTATATTTTATATTTGTTTCAATAAAAAAACAATTTGTTGTCACCAAAACGACTACCGAAGGTGTATTACCGTACGCGGACGCCTTTAAGGCAGCGCGCGGCTTTACGCAGATGAGGCGTCTAGTAAAACAGATGATTTCTATTACATTATCAAACAACGTTGTTATTGTTATTTTTGAAAGTAAATATCAATCGACGAAAGTTTTTACACTATAGTGCAGGTGCTAGAGGTAGCTGAGTATGCAAAATATGAGGACCGCAGTTTGACAATGGATGCTAGCTGAGAATAGGTCACAGACTAACGATTTGGATGTTGCCGGGCATGTTTTTGGTCCTACTTTTTTTATCCGCCTCCTTATTTAGTCGTGTTCGAATTTCTAAAAATGTAACTTAGTTGACGCCCTAAAGACACAATGACATAGAAGTGGATTAAAAATGTGTAAAATTTAATTTAAAAATAAAATTATATTAGTTTTTTAAATTTTAGCTGCAAAATCCCCCAAAACCCCCCAGACTCCCCAAATACTGAAATTTTTAGATTTTTTTTTAAATTTTCTTAAAAACTAAACTTACGGAAAAATATGTACTAATCTTTATTGTAGACCATAAAATTTCCTTTTCAACAATGTATAAGTCAGTGGGGTACGACTAATGACAAACTCTCCAGCGGCGTCCGTTTACAAAGGTAGTGTGAATAAATTTAAAAAAGAAACATGTTTATTACAGTTTTTACCAGATTTTCTTAAAAACCGAGATCTATATCAAAAAATATAATACACACTTTGTTATAGACAATAAAATTGCCTTTTAAATGATGTATAATAAGGTAATGGTAGTTTTATCTATAACAATTTAGGGGCGTCCGTTATTATATTAGTTATTATCCAATATTCTCAAAAATTAAGCTTTTTGGAAAAAAAAATATTTTGCCGTTTATTGAAGAAAATAAAATTTCCTTTTTAACAATGTATTAGTCAGTAGGATCAGGCTAATGACAAACTCTCCAGCGGCGTCCATTTATTAAGAAAATTTAAAAAAATCATAGAAACCTAGGTTTTACCCGATTATCTTAAAAACCAAGCCCTCTATCAAAAATTGTGACCTATAGTCGATTGTAGACAATAAAATTTCCTTTTAAACGTATATAATAGTGTAAGATTTATCTTTAGATTAAAACTTCACAGGTCTATGCAACTTAAATCAATTTTTACAAATCACCAAACAAATTAATTCTGTTACAAGTTTTTTCCAATTTTCTCAGAAACTAAGCTCAATTGACAAAAATGTGTTTTATACTTTATTGTAGGATATAAAATTTTCTTTTTAACAATGTGTAAGTCAGTGGGGTTCATTTAATGACAAACTTTTCAGCGACTTCCGTATATGGTGTTCAATTAAAAAATAAAAATTTTTAAATATACCCCAGACCCCTATTTGTTTCCAGTTATTTGGAAATAACTTAAAAACTAATTAACGCATTGGAACACTTGAACCATATTTGAATAAAGAATCAAAATAGCTATCTTTTTTATATAAACTCTTTTTTTCTAGCTCCCATAGTTTTATAAATAAAACAAAAAATAAATAAAAAATTACCTTTTTTTTTTAATTTTTATTTTTTTGACAAATACAAAAAAAATACATATTTTCTGACCAATGCATTTTTTAATAAATTACAAAGCAAGCATTTTAAACTATGTTCCATGAAAATCGGACAAGAAATAAAAAAGTTACAATTTTTTTAAAGATACGCCTTTCCGCCATTTTGAATCCGCCATATCTTTCAAAAAACGCATTTACCAGAATGACAATAAGTTAAAACCTGATATATGGGATGCCCTTACCAAAGTTAGCTTATCGGCAGAAAGTTGGCACGACTTGCACACGAAACTTGATTTGTCCATAGACTACTAAGTCCGATTTTTGATCATCCACTAATTTGATACTCTTTTGTTATTACAATAACCTGAAAGTGTTTTTTTAGGATCCAACAGTGCATATACTTTGTAAATATTAAGTATAATAAGATTAAAATTAACAATAAAATAAAAAGTACATTTAAAAATTATAAATCAACAAAAAACAATTAAACAACCATGTCTAGACCTGAATCCTCCCGTTGCGTTGGCCCAAAGTACCCAGAACACAAGCAGCATTGCTTCTCTGGATTGCAATACTAATCCTTTGGGTAACGAAATATTTCAAATGAATATTTTAACTCTATATATATATATATCTTAGGTGCAGTGGCGTATATAGAAAAAAGTTTCGGAGGGGACCGAGACAGTTTAGGGGGGGGGGCCGAGACCTCATGAGACCGTATTTTATGCTATTTTATGTTTGTATTCATGAAATATGTGGAAAATATCTAAAAAAATCTTTGCTTGCCACCCAGGCCCCCTCCGTATATACGCCACTGCTTAGGTGGTTCAAATATTGTTTGCTTACTTTGTTGCCTATTTCGTCCCAATCTAAGTTTTTAAAAACATCGTCTAGGGTCTGGTTGAAAAGTTTAGGAAACATTGTGTCACCTGGCTGACACCTCTTCTTATGCGTATTAGCTTGGTTCCTTTGGGTGTTTTGATTGCGGTTGTTGCTTCGCTGTATATATTAGCATTTAAGTCTGGGTATATGTGACCTATTCGGCTACTACTTAAAGATCCTTTTACTGCCCAGTGCTCAATGCTATAGAAAGCTTTTTTAATGTCTATAAACGTAATGTATAGTGGAATGTTCTATTCGTTGGCTCAGTCTATTAGGATCTTCTTGGTTAAGTGGTGGTCAACTGTAGTGAAACCTTTTATAAAGCCTGCTTGTTTTTTAATTTTTAATTGATATCCTTCAAATTTTGTTGTTATTCTATCTGTTAATACTTTCGTAAAAAGCTTGTAAATTATATAAGTAGAAGTTAAAAATAAAAAATGGCAAATCTCCAGTATTCTCCAAGTTTTTAACAAAAATTAGTCATTGGTTAGCAGAAAACTTAGAATGTGGCTTTGATAACTTACCTTACACTTTGGTGATATAAAGACATTATTATTAACATATAAATAAGGACTAACTTATTTATATGTTATTAGGTAGGGGTAAATGAGTCGATGGGTAACCTATTCTACAAAAATATAAAAGTAGATAACATCAATTGCTAATATTTTCGACTTCTTCTGTAAGCAGATTACAACCTAGGTGAGTTTGGGCATGTTTTTCAAAAGCCCAATGTGCAGTTTTAGGCTTGTCACTCTAAGGCTAATTAACTCTAAGACTCTTGATTGTTAGAGTAGAGGAGAGAAAGGGGCTTATTACCAGATGGGACTTATGTCACGGCACTTGCAATAAGGCTGAAGGAATGTTAAAGGTGACTTACAACGAGACTAGTGCACTTGTTGTAAGTCGGAAAGAAGAACTCGCAACCAGGCTAGGCACTTGCTACGAGTTTTGAGTAAAAGACCTATAACCAGACGAATTACCTGCTATAGGTTTAAGTAAGAACTATATAGTAACCAGACGGGGCACTTGCTACTATAAAGTTAAAGAATAGTTGTCAGAACGCAGACTCATACTCTGCTAGCAGGTATGCTAGGCCGAAAATAGTCTTGGGCACAACAATGAGAAACAACAATCAGTTTGTTTATATATATAATAAATGCTTATTAAGCTAAATTCAATTTGCGTCATTACAATAAATGTGGTAATTCTAATAATTTAAATAACGTATCTACATAATTATACAGATTATAAATAAATATATGAAAATAATAAGATGTTCTATTTTGGATAAATGAACACCTAAATTCTTTCCCTCTCGCCCGGTATTATTTTTGCCACCTACAAAATTTTATTATTTTAATAAATTTTGTTTTTAATTATTTTTGCGTTTAAAATTATTATTTTTAATAATTTGAATTTTATGCTGCTCCACAACACTACTTTAAGTAAGAAAGAGAGAGAGGGAGTCAGTTTACACGAGAAAAAAGAGACAGACAGCAAGCGCAGTTGACAAAAATTAGATTTGGATTTGACTTTGAACGCTCAGTCTAAAAATTCTGTTTTCAAATACTCACACAAGACTCATTGAATATTTCTTTATCTTCACATATAGAAAACGTTTTTGTTACGTTTTTTTATTAGGTTATTGATTAAACTGTTCTATGTAATTGTAATAAAGTTTTACATCGCAGAATCTCAAGGTGCCTTACTTCTTACTTGCCTCACTTTTCTTTATACTTTTTTCTGCATTGAGTTTTTTGTGTTATTTTTAAACCAGACATCAAAAAGCCAAAATAAGCTAAGTTTATACAGCTTCTTTTGTTGATGTAGCTAATTAGAGCTCCAAAAACGGAACGAGACTCTTAAAAAGTTGAACATTTATTCGTTGTTCCTTGGGGCTCGTTACGTGAGTTGTCCCAATTTGGCGAATTTAAATAATTTCGCCATGTCTTTACCTTTCAAAGCGCAGCAGTCTTGCACAGGGGCGGATCTAGGATTTCCGGGGGTTTTGAATAAGCTTGATCTTTTAAATTTAACACCAAAGGCATGGATTCCTTAACTTCGAAATAGATACCTAATCCTTGTTAAAACAAATCACTGCACCATACGTTTGACGTTGTGGATCCATATCTGGTGGCAACACTGATTTCAGTTCTTTGTTAGAAACTCCTAGACAATGATTGACTATAATCTAAATTTCGGACTTTATTTATTTTAATTGTAAACACGACGTGTCGGTTAGTAAGCATCTCCAACCATTTTCAAGTGTAAACTAAAAAAATCCAATCTACAGACTACAACTTATATTTATACAACTAGGTGTGATGGCCCGCCCTCTTTGGGTGGTTGGTGGTTTCTATATGTTTGGTATATTTGTGCTTGGTTGACTAAAAACTTCTTTATTCTGCATTATAAACGCAGCTTCAATAATCTTTCGTTTTCATCGATTCCTTATGCCAAACTTTAGCTTCAGATAATTAAATCCTAACCATAAGAGTAAAAGCTAGAGTGACCATGAGGATTCGGCTTAGAAAGAGAAAAACTAATTTACCAGGTGTTTGGAGAGAAATAGAAACAACTTCCCCTCTTTATCCTTCTCGAGTTGTGCGCCGCTTTCCGTAAGCCCCGTCAAATGAATTTTATGGCATTGTTTTTAGTAGTTTGGTTGTGGTATATGATTCAGTTTATCGGAGATTTTCGAAGAGCAATGTACTCATTTTTCGTCTGTCTCTAAACATCGCGTTAAATTAGGCTGCCATATACTAAAAATAAAATTTATTTTTTACACTGCTGTTGTCACGGCATCGCCGATTCAACCGCTGACGAAATTTTCATCCTGATTGGCACGATCCTTCATATTTTTACAAAATTCCATCCTTAAAATATTGTACTCAGCAAGGAGTTCCTAAGATTTTTTTAACTTGTAGGCTTTGTATCCATGTCTTTTCAAAATGTTTCAAATGGTTCTGGGAGGAATATCATCAGGTATCTCTTTAGCAATAGCTGAACTTTCTTTCGCTTCTCTCGCCATTGCCTATATTCCGACATGGGTGTTGAACCCTCATCCACCTCTTCATTGTCGCTAAATTTTTTTCTGCAGTGCTTAACGCACCCAAATTTATCAAAATGGTAGTTTTGTAAGGAATATCACTATCCTCGTACTTAGCAATAAACAAATTTATTACATTCCGAGCGGTGTTTCCTGCAAAATACCATTTTGGCATTTGATCCTTTTCTTCCGGCATAATGCCCGAGAAATTAGAAAGGTTTATAAAAACGCAATTTTTACCTCCTTCTCGCTTGGCAGATTTAAAAGAAAAGACGATCTCGATCCCGTAACACGACCTCGGATCTCCCCTGATATCCCTAGTCAGCTCTTATCTACCTGCCTATAATTTCTCCTCTGATGTTTCCCCTTTTCTTTAACTTTTAGTTCACGGACCATCGCATTTTGTTGTAATTGGGTCCTTTTACTTTGTTGGAGTCTGGTTTTTCCAGACTTTTGAAATATTTTCATAGATATAAAAATTCCTATTTGTTGTAAGAGTTTGTTTTTGTATTTTCACTGTCACTATTTTGTGGGCGTCTCCTTTTTAATTAGTTTAAAATCAATAATAAATTATATTTTACTTTGGTAAATAGGAATGTAGTTTTTCTTTTGAGCCGGTGCCGTTTTTCTTGACTTGAGAAATTTTTTTATGTTTAGAAGATTATGTATTTTTATTTAAAGTGCTTCCTCCATACGCCACTGCTTATACGTCTCCATAAGTATCTTTTAACGTCAAAATTTAAATTTCGAAGGAAATAGAAGTAACGATAATAAGTGGGTATGTTGGTATATAATGAGAAACGGAAAATATTTCTTTAAATTGAGGAAGACTAGTAAAAAATCAGTATTTCTGTTTTTTTGTTTATACAGGCTTGTTTTCTTTATTCACGGGTACTAAATTTTGCGATTATTATTTAGGCTGTTTAGTTAATTTTTTATATATATTATATTTTCCTATTTAGCTGTCATCTCACTGAGAAAAATTCCCACTTACCATTTATAAGAATTCACTTATCCTAAATGGATACTTCACTTAAATATGAGACAAAAGATCTTTCAATTTAGGGTAAATGGATCGATCTATTAAAGGCTAATGAAAAACTGTTTATAGTTAATAAAAAACTATGTTAAATAGAAACTTGATTTAGTATTAATGCATTTTCTACTTACCTTAAACGATTTATCTATTTACTACAAGTTATTTTCTTCTTCAGCACTAATATCTTTCTGCTTACTGTAAATGACCCTTTATTTACAGCAAGTTAACTATTTATTAACGCTAAATAAACTACCTAGTAGTTGTTCGATTTCTATTAAATGTTAGTAGATTCCTATTAAAGGTGAGTATATTTGTTTTAATATTTAAAAGAATCATATTAAGGATTAATAGATTGTTATTAAAGGTTGTTAGATTCGCTTTAAGGGTTAATATGTTCATATTAAAGGTTAATAGATTCATATTAACGGATAACAGATTCATATTAACGGTTAATAAGTAGTGTCCTTGCCCACCTTTCTGTCTTTTTTCATTTAATACAATAAAGAGGTTCAATTGTATTATAAATAATAAATATAAAAACTACTAATAAACAAAACTTATTAGGAAAATGCTTTAGCAGCAAATAGAAAGATTGTTAAGGGTTAATAATTAGTTAATAATTTGATCGCTTGTGTTTATAGAGTTACTTATTTAGCATAGATATATACTTCTTTTGCCAGAAATATATTAAAGTTAAATGAATAAAAATTAATGACAAATAGAAAAATAACTTAGGGCCAATAACAAATCATTAAGGGCTCATAAGTTCAAGCCAAATAGGTAGATCGGCCAATGGTAAGTGAGTTTTGTTTTTAGGATAAACAGAAACTTCACTTTCCACTAGTGGAAAATACGTTAAGTAGGAATCCTACTTGGCCATGTTTTCTCAGTGCTCTAAATCTGCTTTTTCAAGTGGCATTACAACCCCTGCTGGGTTTTAGCCTAATTAACCAGAGCCCTTCATTCTGCCATCTATTGTACGATTCTTCGCCACCTCCTTATTCCCATATTATTCTGTCTATCTACCTTTTTTAAGACCTCCCTCTTACCCTTCTTCACGCAGGTCCCAGTTTATTATTTTTCTTAGTGTTCTTATCTCATCCATTTTCTATAAATTAATGATTCTCACGATGTTTGGGATATTTACGAATTCTAATTCTTAAATTATTCGTCTCCACAAAGATCTTACGAAGAATTTTTCTCTAAAATATTTTTAGTTGTTTTTTATTCTCTTTTGTAAATGTCCATGATTCGCACATATATGTCACTTTCAGCCTAAATATTGTAGTATTGTTTGAGAGATCTCGTTACAATCTGTGTTATGTTATTGTTTCCAGTTATTATTTTCTTGTTTATTTCTTAGTATCAGTTTTAAGAATAGCCCTCTATTGCACAAAACACTCTTTAACTTTTTAAAATTTAATCCCCACTTTGCAGAACCGCCACTTTTAAACCTCACGCGCCGCCAGTGGTTAACAGGTGCATTGTTAGTGGGATAATTATTAATCGATTAAAACAGGTGTTGTAAAATTTTCATCAAAAAGACAACGGAGGCCAGATTTTGACGCTATGGCCCCGGACTATGTGTGAAACACAAAAGACAAGGAAGGCATGGGTGAATAATGTTAACATTGCAATGTTGTCAACTGGACGCTATGCTCCTGTACATATTCTGCCGTGTGCCGTGTTAATTTAAAAGGATGTATCTGATTTAAAAAAAATTGGGTTGGACCTAGTTATATTATTAACTAATAGCAAAATTCATAATTCAGATATCAAAATAAACCTGAGCTAGAAACCATATCAAAGTTGGCTTTATTAAAAAGAAAATATCAGTAAATTTTTGAAAAAAAATAAATATTAAACTTTTTTTTCATTCAATGTTATAAAAGTCACATAGACCCTTTTGAATTTATAGGACAGTGTGTGTATTTACCTGCATGTATCGTTGGTTAATAAATGAAAAGAAAGTTTTTGGTCTATTATTTTCTAATGTTTGGTCAACTGTATGAGGAAAAATATTTTCCATTATTTTGCGCGCCATTTTTGCATTTGGGTTTTTCTAAATTTAGGCAGAAATTCATTAGTAAGTGACGTATCCAAACAAGTCGAAGCTTGCCCTTCCAAATCTCAATTTACAAAAACATCGTTCTTTTCATAATTTATTTAAAAATGGTCCATCTTTCCACATCCACATTCCAAAAAACGCGTGAGAAAAAAAAAACGTTAATTTTAAAAGCTGCTAGAAAAAAACGTCTATTTCATATATGAAAACAAGCTTAATAGGCTATTCATTAACGTTATAAAAAATATCGTTGCTAAAAACGGCGTTGTAATAACGTCTTTATCAAATCAAAAGAGCAATATTTTTACAGTATTTTGAAGTGAATTCCAAATAGATTTTTACCAACGTCAAAATCACATTAGATTTACGCCTTTTCTACTCGAATTTTAAAACGAATATTTTTAAGATTTAGCAGCGCCACCTATTTGCGGCATTTTTCACTACAAAATCTATCCGGGAGTGCTTTAGTCTATAAACTCCCAAACTCAGTTAATGAACTGATCCTTTATGATCACAACGCGTTAGTTATTACACTGATAAAGACACATTAATATTGTGTCAAAGTGTTTACTGGTGAAACATCTTGTTTAGCTTTTAAAGGGAGAGAGAGTATAGATATTTTGTCTTTCCTTGAGCACCATTTTTAAAATTGTCTTGAAGTGTTGTAGTCTTAAAGTGGTAAACATTTAAAACTGCCTTTCGCGCCATTTATAAGTTAAAAAAAGTTATTAAAAAAAAGTGAGAAAAAAAGACGCAAGTTAGTAGGTTTGAGAAGTCTTAATCTAATAGTATTTTAGAACATGTTGTGGAGGACTTTTCAAGTGTGAATTTGGAACATGAAAATAACGACGATAAAAAAGACGTTATGTACATAAAAACTCCGACAAAAATTACATTTTTATAGCTTGATTTCTCCTTGTTTTTAAGTTATCTTTAAGCATGTAGATTTAAGAAAACAAATATTACATGGTATGAGGTTGTTTTCTAGCAAAAAATAACTTTATTATTTTTGATCACGTTAATTTAACGTTGATGTGATTTCTGTGCTATCATTGGGGCTAAATCGTTAGAAGTGCGTCAGATCTAATAAATTTTTTCGACATTGTTGTTAAACGCGTCTGTACCTACCCTGCCTGCTATTTATAGTGCATCGCCTTGTTTGCCTGCCTCCAGTCTTATCTGATTTTCCTTGAACTTCTTTAAAATTTTACAATAGTTTCACCTTTTCTTTTTATAATGGAAGTAAAATAGGTCAGGTTTCGTACGTCTTCCATTTCAGAGCCGTCAAAAGTCAGAAGCTTCTACTTACGGAGAATCAATTTCGGTAAGGGCTTTTTTCAAAAACCCTTATGTCGTCAATTTAAAATTGAAAAGAGTCATTATAATATCGTTTAGATGAAAACTATTCTTCTACCGTTTTAGTGGATAAAACTTTTAGGGAGACCTACGTATTAAATACGTGGGAAAATTATAAAAGATTTTCATCAGTTCTCGAAGCGTATCCAAACAGATGGTCGCGACATTTGTCTCAAAAGCAGGTTGTGTAGCACCAATTCCTCTGGAATATCGAAAGACTTTTACTGCCGATTGGTACATCACTATTTGTTGCCAAAAATCTTCGCTGAGCTTCGAAATACGAACCTAAAACGACGAATCATCCTCCACCAAGACAATGCAAGTTCGCACAAATTACAAAAAATCATTGAATTTTTTTTAACCGAACAACGATTTCTATACTTTTCCGAAAATCAATAATGTTGACGCCTTTAAGAATGCAATTTTGACAGTACCAACAAACGAGTGGAATTACAGGTTGGAGCGAATGCAAAAGTGCACCTATTTTCATAAAGAATACTTCGAAAAACTCTTTAAAAGTTTTATTCCAGCTGTATATGCAAAACTTAAAAGACAACCCTTGTATTTATAATAATAATTGTTCTCTTGCAAACCAAAAACGTTTTAACGGTTTTTCTGTAAAGCTAATTTAGCAAAAGTTATAAACTGAAGTTTATGAAAAACGTACTATCTTGGATTTAAGATGTCACACAGACCCTCATACTCAAATTGGAGGCAAACACACGGTGACTTAAAATTGTGTGATCTATTACCAATCGATCAAAGGTAGTTTTAAAAGTCTTCCACATCTATCCCACGGGACAAGAATTTTTTACTGTAAGCCACTCAAATAAAAATCAACATTTGTGTAGGACACATTATAGTAGGAGAGGCAGCGAGTATTTTTTCTAACTTTCTTAGTGGTTTTAGGTATATGAATAAGTATGTTCTATTACTGATTAAGGCACTTATTTATTGGAGGCAGGATTTGCATGCCCCGCTGCGAGGCCTAATGAGCCTCCGAGGTACGACAAACAGCATTTGGTTAGGACCCGAGGCATTCGACGTGATACAATTGGATCGGATCGGATGTGGCTGGTTGGTCTCAATGCGGGATTCGTTTGAGCATGAATGCAAACGAGGCATTGGTTTAGTCCTGTGAATATGCGGCTTAAGAATCAACAATTTTTCAGTCTGGTAATAAGTTTCCGATGGGTTGAAAATGTTAAAGAATTATTTGATTTGATTTATTTTCTTAGTTCTAAATATTTTACACTAAGAAGAAAAGATTATGAACATAATAAGAAAAGCAATCTGACTTATCTCAAGTGGTGGAAAATATATCTGGCTGAAAATGTTCAGATTCAAATGTTGAACTGATTTTTGCACTTATTTTCTTAGTCCTGAAACTGAAGTTATAAACTGATGTTATAATATTATGTGCACTATAACTAAAAATAAGTCTGGCTGATTTACAAAGTTGGAAAATGGATCTTCATGTAACACATTTTGCTTAAAATTGATCAATAAACAATTCGATGTTTGCTAAAACAAAAATCTTTACTGGTTCCCCCACTACAATATATATAACAATTTTATAAAGCAATTAGAAATGTTTTTTTATTTTTAAAAGAATGTTTTTCGTTTGTAATATTTTAATCGTTAAAAAAAAATCGTATTCAAACGATAACTTTTTGCGGTTTTTTAATTTTTTGTTTTTATGTTTCAATCATTTTTTTTTTAGACGTTTACAAAATTTGGTCTAGTTCATAACAGTAGGCACCTATTATTTAGGTAGTTTTCAAAGAGACCTACAAAACATAACGCCCTCTTCGGGATTGAGTAAAGGTGCACCAAAAAAGTACTCAATTATATAGACAAATCGGCTTAGCGAATTTTGCTTGGTGGTGAAATGATTTCAGGATTCAATTTTTTGAAGCTAAACGTTTGCATAAGGAGGTTGCATGGGCGTTAACGAAAGTTTGTTGAAGCTGCTTTTGCATTGTAAAATATAGAAGTTTTTATTTAACCAAGCACGGATGTACATACAAAATGTATGGAAACTACTCCTTATAGAAAACAAGCGTCTTTGGATTAAAGGGGCGGCGCGGCGGGCCGTCCCACCTAACTGCATAATAATAAGTAGTATGAGTATTAGCATGTAGATTGGGTTATTTAGTTTACACTTAAAAACGGTTAGAGATAAGTACTAACCGAAACGTCCGATGGGTTAAAAATATATGAAGACAATGCAAATCCGACATATGGTTTCTACACAAAGGGGTTTTTTAAATAATCAGCTATTATAGTCTTTCCATTAATATACTCGCGCCATTTTCTAGAGCAAACGAAAGTGACTAAAATTAGATAAAGCCTTTAATTGAATTTCAAATTAGGCGCCTCGTTTTCTATGTCATGCCGTCTTTGATAAAGTTATTCTGATCTGATAATGTAACCTTTAGGAACGGTAACATTTCAATTTAAATGAAAAATAGAAGTTTAAGAAAAGGCGCCGTCAGGTAACTTTATTTAAAATCGGAGTTTAATTTACTGGAATTATAAGGAACAAAGTTTTACGTACTTTCCTTGTCTATTTTTCAACGTTTATCAATATTATTATTTATTCTTTTAACATAAATATAATATCAATTTAATTCCCAAATATTCTTATTCTTAAATATTTTATATTTTACAAGTAGAAAAGCGTTGGTAAAAATAGCGCGAGACGAGAAAGCGCTCCGAGAAATCTCTAAATCTAAAATATTTTTGATACCAGACTATTATTTCAAGAGCAACCAATGCGGGGTAATCAGCAGATTTAATTTTATGTCATTCATTGAAACTTATTTTTTATAAAAACTGATTCATTAAATTCAGATATGTGTTGTTTGGCAACAGTGTTCACCACACCAACTAACCAAAAGTCATTAATGTTCTGTGAAGTGTGTAAAAAAAAAGAAGAGTCTTATGTTTTGCTGGCGATTTTTCACTGGAATTTCAGTTTCACTGTTTTTTTAGTTTTTTCCTATTGTTGTTTTTAGAACTTTTTTGGTAATTTTGCCAGAACACAAAACAGGGTTTTAACAGATAAATAAAGGATAAAAAGAAATAAAATTTGTGCCTGCAAAAGGTAAGAATTGGACTTCTAATTATCACGTGCCACCTGTCGTTTAATGTCGCATCAATAAATGATCAAGTTAGCTAATGGAGTGCGTGCAAGAGGTCCCTATAGACTGAAAGCCTAATATAACCTTTCCAGACACACTAATTTGTTGCAGTGCCATTTTTAACAGCGCTATTTTTTCATGCTCCATTTTGCCGCATCCCTATTTTATACTTTTTTGTCTTGCGATAATTTGTCCTACGCCATTATGATCTAGGGAAACTACCCATTCAAACTTCTTCTGCAGTTTGTGCTGAGGGCTCGGCAGTGACCCGCCAAGTTCGCGTAAACTGCTGTATCATCATTTCTTGAAACATTTCAGCCCAGCCCATATTTAACCTATCTAAAACTCTACTACGAAACTCAAACTTTGCACAGTCGTAGATCTTTAAAGAGTTAACAATCCCTCCAAGTAGTTACGAAATTTCAAAAAACGTCGAAATTGCCACTCACTCATTTATAGATCATCAAAATTCTGCTGTAGTAGTAGTAGTGGGGGGGGGGGGTTGACCCGCAGGTCTGACAAGTAGGCCAGAGTAGGCCCTTTTTGCCATGCCCCAAGTCTGTCCCTTAACCCACTCTCTGCACTTCCCTTTGATGGTCGGGTAACTCATTGGGCCTTCCTGTTCTCTTTACAAAGTCCAGTAAGTCTGCCCATTTGAGCATGTGCAGTTCTTCCTCGCTCAGAGTTGGCGCTCCGAGTGCCTGTTGTCTCATCCTTGCGTAGGCCTCGCATTCTGCCACGAGGTGTCTTGATGTCTCTTCTTCCTGTCCACAGGCTGGGCAGGTAGGGTCATTCTCGACTCCTATACGTGTCATGTGCTTCCTCAACCGGTTATGTCCGGTTAGAGTACCTATCAGCAGTCCGAGGTCTTTTCGTGTCCGTCCCAGCATCCATCTAATTCTGGTCACTTTTGGACGGTCTAGGAATTCTCTGGTCTGTCTGCAACCCGTTCCTGTTTCCCAGGAGTTTAATAGCGCATCCTGGGCCCATTTGTTGAGTCCGCTTTGCACTTGCCCAAAAGTGGCTCCGGTCCTACATAGGCGGTTCCTGCCCCGAGTCGTGCGAGTTCGTCCGCCTTCTCGTTGCCTGGTACCTCCGTATGTCCCGGAACCCAAACCAGCGTCACCCGTTTGCCATCGCTTAGGGTCTCCAGCGCCTCTGCGCATTCTTCCACCAAGCCGTCAGCAATCTTGGGTGCGTTTAGCGCCTTCAGGGTGGCTTGACTGTCAGAGCATATATATATAAGCTCCTCTTCGCTGTTCCGAACCTCTTCCAGGGTTGCCGCCATTATTATGGCGTAGACTTCTGCTTGAAAAACAGTAGCCTGCTCACCGAGCGAGTAACTCTTCTGAACTTCTAGTTTTTCCACGTATACTCCCGCTCCTGTGGTTTGCCTCTCTGATAGTTTGGATCCATCAGTGTAGCAAACTAAAGCGCTCTCCTCAAACATCATTTCGTCTCTCTGCCACGCTTCCCTGTCTGGGATGTGGATTTTGTACCTCTTCTCGAGCCTCCAAGGTGCGTGTGCTCTGCTGACCGTCATTGACGTGAGGGGGATTTCTCTAATTGTCAGCTCTTCTATAGCTAGATGACCAGCTGTTTCCCCTCTTCCTCTCCACTGACCCGTGTCCCTTAGACGTAGGTAGGTCCCCATCGCCTCCCTCTTGATCCAAGTTGGTAGCGATGGTAGTCCCAGAATTGTCTCTAGGGCCAGGATCGGGGTAGTTCTCATAGCTCTGGTTATCCCTCTACACATTCCCCTGTAGGCTTCTGAGTTTTAGGGATGTGGTCGTTTTCTCCACTGCCGGCCACCAGACTATGGATCCGTATTGGATCCGCGGTCTCAGTATTGCCGTGTACATCCAGTGGAGGGTCCTGGGGGATAGTCCCCAGGTCCTGCCGACTACCCGTCGTAGCTGCCACATTGTTGCCTGGACCTTTACGATCATATTGGTAACATGTGGCGTCCAGGTGAGTCCGCTATCAAGAATGACACCCAGGTACTTCAGCTTTGGTACTAAAGCTAGGGGTCTTCCGTACATCACGGGTGCTCTAAAACCTTCGATTTTTCTCTTTCTGGTGAACAGTATCATCTCTGTTTTACCTGGGTTAACAGAGAGTCAATTTTCTTGGCACCAGTCTTCTATGATGCGAACCGCCATTTGCATTCTACTGCAGACAACGTTAAGGAAGCGACCAACCACTTCCACCACGCCATCATCTGCATAGGCATAGGCGTCGAATCCGTTCTCTGACAAGCGTTTCAGTAGGGTGTCCATAATCAGGCACCACAGGTGGGGCGACAGGCAACTGCCTTGTGGGCACCCTCCCGTGATCCTAATCCTGACCGTTGAAATTCTGCTGTACTTCTAGACATGCTACAAAGCTGAAATTTGGCTGATAGAAATTCTAACCAAACTCTTGAAAAAAATATTTAATTTGGTCCCCTGCCCTATACATGTAAAGGTATGTAAAAGTAATTGCCCACTTCCAGATACGGTAGAAGGCTGAGCATTGGAAGACTGATTGGAACTATGATAAAACTATAGGAAAAAAATTAAGAACACAAAAATTTTAATTTACCCTCCCCTATAAATGTAAAGTTATGTAGAAGTAACATTCCCCACTTCCAGGAACGCTAGAGAGGTAAGCTTTGGAAGGTTAATAGGAACTATGATAAAACCATAGAGAAAAACCTCAAAATTTTTAATAAAGCATTGCAAAAGTTTTGAACAATTTTCTGCATATTTTACTACCTTAAAACATAAACAAAAAAAACACAGTATGCGTAAATGAGTTCCGTAAAAATAATTGAGATAAAAGTGAAGCCAAGTTCTCCAATACAAATTTCAAAATGAAAGATTTTTACTAGTTTGGAAATGTTTTTCTAAACTTGGCTATTACGGCTGCAAATGACTCTTCGGCACAGTGCTAAATTGAACATAAAGAAGTTTGGCTGTAATAGCAGATTTTAAAAAGAACATTTCTTAACTAGTAAGAACCTTTTATTTTAAAATTTGTATTGGAGAATTTCGCTTTACTTTTATCTTAATTCTTTTTACGGAATATCATTTTCGCGTACTTGCCTTTTTTTACATGAGATGTTTTTGTTATGATGTAACTATTCTAGAGCAGCTCAAAGATAAGCTTTGGGTATTTATAGCCCATCGCACCGACTTTTTTTTTCGTTACTTAGCCTTAAGTGTTTCTTATTACGTCATATTATGATTATATTAAGAAACGCTTTAAGCTAAGTAACGAAAAAAAAGTCGGTGAGATGGACCCTTAGATGCATTTTTGACCTTTTACTCATCCAAAATATACACTCAAAGCTCTTTCTTTTTTCAATTTATTTTACTTGACCCAGTCCTGTCCTAAGTTAACAAATAATAATTGTTTTGGTCCGACCAAAAACCTATTTGCCTGTCCTGGCCACGACGCTTATAGTATTCTCTTAAGTTTATTCTAAAACTCTAGTGTATGTATTTTATCCTGTTTTTATACAGTAGTCTCAACCTCAAGTTTTAAATAAATGGGGACGGACACACAGGTAAAAAGTGACAAACTAGATCGAGAATAACAGAGCAAATACATGCCTCTCTGTTCTATTCTGGAATAGTAAATCAAATCAAGCTTTATTTTCTACCTACATTTATTATAAATTATTGACAAAGCTGATAGTTAAGTGCTTCTAATAAGTATATATCAGACGACAATTCCAAGTCACAAATTTTACAATAAGTAGGTTTTAATTAATTAAAATAATTTAAAAATAATAGAAGTAAAAGTACGTTTGACTGAAATTATAAATAAAAAATAAAAATTATTTTAAAACGAATAAGATAACTTTAAAAAAACAAAATAGGACAATAAAATAAATTACTATTACAAAACTAAAATAGATTGTCACACAGACAATTTTTTTTACAAAAAAGAGTTGATATAAATCAGTTATAAAAAAAAGCATAAATAATAACACAACATAAAATAACAAAAACTGAAATATCCTGAAAAATGACAACATACAAATGTATAATAAACTAAGAACAATAAAATAATGGACTGTGAATATGGTACAAGGTAAAATAAAATACGCACAAAAATGACTTAAGGAGGCACTGCAAAATAAACTATGAAATCTAATCATTAAACTATATTTAAAAACAAATTAAACGACAAAACAGTTCCTAAAATGTAGTACCATAATACTCAGCTATACTATAAAAGATTTTTTTTACTACGACGCGAAACAAACTATAGGTTTTAAATATTCTTAATACTCTCTGTCAACGGATTAAATAGCTTTACACTTTCGTATATAACTTAGCTTTTTGTCAGAATAAACTTTGGTATAGACAAAGGAATATTATTATGCTACAGTAAGAATTCCCTCCTGCATTAATAGTGATTTGCAAGACTCTCTACACATTCTTTTACAAAGATGGGCTCTGCGCTATCTTCTAGAGCACAGAAACCGACCGGACCGACCTCTGGGTAGAATATTCTCAAAAAGGCGATTCTTATTCGCCTCTTTTCCAATCTCCTGCACCAAAGACCGGATCACATAACAATCCAAATCTATCCGATAGGTAAGATTAGAACCATTTCAGGCTTGATCCGAGAATTCCATATGTTCAATTTCTGCTGCAGTATCTTGTGATCTATAAATCGAAAGCTTTCGAAAAATCACAAAACACCGCTTCAACTGCTTCACCATCATTTAAACTCAGGTAAAGTTTTTCTAAAAGGGAAAGGATTGCATCATTTGTGCCAAGTTTGTTTTGGAATCCGAATTGGTTTTTAGCAAATTATCTTATTGAATTCAAAAAACGCTAACAGTTGTTTTCTTGGGATTTTTTCTATGACTTTGGAGATCGTAGGCAGTAGAGAAATTGGATGATAGTTTGACGGGTTGTCTTTGTTTCCTGTCTAGTATATTCCGTAACAAGATAAGAAAGTGACACATTTCACACGAGCGTGAATGTTATAGGCGCTAGCCGAGCGAAACTACACGTGAGTGTAAGGAAATTACTTTCTATCGAGTTGTGTACGCTATTTTTCCTACGAACACTAATTTTTGTAAAAAAAAGTTAAAAGTTTGCAAATAATTAGAAAAATACTGTAAAAGATCACTTTTGAGGAGGGCCCCCTAATTAAAACAAATGCAATTCGAAAAATTAAGTTTTAGCTAATAATAATCAAAAATAATTTTTTACTCACCTTGAGTATTATTTACTGAGTTACAAAAATAAATTCTCAAAATTTTTGTTGGATTTGAGGATTTCTACACACACATACTACTTTAAAAATTTATGTCTAATTAAATATTTAACTGTATACAAAGGGTTTTTAAACAAAAATACTTTTTCTAACAAAACAATGTGTTAAGGATACAACATACAACAAGAAAAATAAAAATAAAACATATTTTAAACAGTTTCCCCTTTTTTCGTAGGCCTATGGAAAATGCACCACTGCCTCATGGTTAAAAAGGAAATTTTATCCGCTTTCGAGTTATTAGCAAAAAACCGTCAAAAAGCACGTTTAAGGGGGGGAAGCCACCACATGCTAGCCGCCTTGTTCCCTTTCGCAAAATGTTCGGGCGAGTCTTCTGTCTATCCATACCAAGTGTCTTGCTTCTATCATTAAACGCAGTATCGGACCCCGTAGGGCCTGCACTACCATGGCTTAATTTCTTTCTTGAAAGTTTAATTTCGTAAAATGTTATCCATGATTTTGTCTAAAGTGGTTTAAGTGTCTCGAACTCCCCTTATGCACGGAGCCGAGTAAATCAGGTCATCCAACTGTATTGGCCCCATTCTTGTATACGAAATACGCGAAAACACTCTCATGTCTTTCCCTCGGTAAAATCCCACAGTAATTTTTCAAAATTTTAATCCCCGACAATCCTCTTATTTCCATTTTGTCAAGTGGATATATGGAGATTGGAATAAAAAAGAGTGATAAAAAGACAAAAGGGTGGTTTGTCAGTGTTTTTTTACTGTTTTAGAGTATATTAAGGATAACAGAGCTGTACAAAAAAAAATCTACTGCAACACAAAAAATACAGCCTTTTTTTGTTGGGGAAGAACAACTGAATCTGGAACTACTTTTTATGTATTAAGGTTGGATCAGTTTTAAGTAAAAAAAATTATAAAACTTTTTATTTTTACCATGTTTTTGTGAAGTGTTTTTGGTGTAACTTTGAAACCTTTGATTCTAAATTAGCAAAATTTAACAGCTGCATAAAAAAGGCATAACGGTATTAACATTAACAAAAATATTAGCATATGCATAAACGCATAGCTTTTAAACAAACAAATAAGTACCTGTGTATACAAGTGTATTTCTAAATTCAGTCCATACAAAAAAAAATCTTGTTGATAAATATTTTTTATAAGTAGATTTATAACTTAAAAAGATATTGTAGTTGCATATTTTTATAGCTTTATCAGTTAAAAAGGTATTTGGGTTGAAAATTAAAATTAAAAAAAAACACACATTTTACGATAACTAGGCCGTGGTTTACCAATCTTCAAAATATTTGTAGACCATCTAACGTAATATATGATTCGTTTTGGCATATTGTGTAGTGTAGTTGGCCAGTGAGATATCTCAGAAATGACCTTTGCTACGTTTCCGCTGAGCCACCCAAGTAATATTATTACCACTCAAGGTTTTATTAATGTGGTTCCGAGGTTATTTAGAGGGTGCTGTTATGGTTTTCAGGATCAATTTGGCTACATAAGGGTAATTTATATTGCCAAGTACCTAAAGAGGTGTTATACAACCAAAAAGTGATTTATAAAGGGAGTATAATAAAACTGATATTCCTTCTGTTCCTTTTAGATACTTTTGATTTTATTGATTTCTGATTTATAAGGATGGTCTTATAAAACCCCTTTATTTAAAGTTTTTAAAAAGAAATAAATATAAACTTTGGTCATTTAGTTTTTTTCATTACTTTAGATCATAACAAAAGTGTTTTATATGGTTTTTCCAATTACTTTTAGGCAAAGATTTTATAGGAAGGCTTAAAGGTAAACTCAATTCTTTTGTATCTATAGTTACCCATAGCTACATACTAAATGTTATTTAAATAGGCGGCCATATAAAACCTTGTTTCCTTAAGAGTTCTAACAGAAGTAAGGAAATACTTTCATGTTTTAGTTTTATTAGGTACTTCTGGTAAAATAATAGATATACCTAGGTACAAATTGGTACCAACCTATTGCAAGATTGATTATTTAAAGCACAATAATTAATCATTGTTGAGTTTTCGTCCTCCTGAGTAGGACATCCAGGCCTAGATAAGGCCTGTTCAGATGGCCAATATAAGAGGTTGCCCTCCAGCTTGCAATGGATATTATTGCCCTGGCCGTCTCGATTATGGGCAAATTTCACAATAAAAAACATTTAAAAGTCTTGAATTATACGCTTTTAACACAACACTTTAAAAAACAAATAAAAAAAACTTAAGTGAGGTTATGTTGACTACGTTTACTTTCCTCTTTTTTATTGGTTTCATAAGGGCACTCAAAAATCTTTGTTGCGACACAGTAACAAATAAAACCAAGTGACCACTATAAAACAATAATGGCGTATATGAAATTATTTAAAAAATATTGTAAAGAGAAAATATTTATCTAGTCGTTTTAGCAGTGTTTTTTAACAATAATTTTATTTTAATTTTGATTTATGTAAACCAAACAGACTTTTTTAATGGTAAATAATTTAAATTATTTTTTCTTATTTTAAATATTTGTTATTTTGTTATCAAAAAACGACTAAAAAGCATTTTTGAGCTGGCGCGCTTTTTTTGAGAGCTTTTCAGATACGATTTTATCAAAAAAATAAGTCTAGCAGGCAATTTGATGATCAAAAAAACTACAAACTCCTCATATATAGGTATATTTTTATGTGATAAAACAATTTTGGGACTCTGACATTTTTGGCAATTTTGTGACCTAAATTATTGTGGATCTAAAATATCGCTAAAGCTTTTATAGGAAAAATTCTTTACTCTACAGGTATTATGGTATTCAACAAAATCGCCAGAATACCAAATTACCAAATCTAGTTTTATAATAGGATAGAGGACGTTTCTGAGTTGCTTTTAGAACCTGGCATAATAGCTTTAGGCTCTAAAAGGTTTCAAACTGGTGGAACCGCTAGAGGGAGAAGCTGGAGTTTATTTCTTATGGTTTTATAGTGAGTTTAATACATAGGTTGCCACCACCTATTGGGGAGTCACATTTAGGAGGTCTAAGGGGTATATAAGGGTAATGGGAACGTCCTAGCTACCAAACATTGAAACTAATGATTTTAAGGAAAGGAGCTGGCAACCTTTTAGCTTCCGCTATAAATATAGAAATGTTACTTGGGCATCCTGTTATAATCTATAAACACCGTTTATAAATTTAAACAAAATAAGTTTTGATACACTTAATAAATTTAATTAATATTTTAACGTAGGTATTAGCAAGTTTAATTTGTTTTTGTTTTATGGGAAAATAATTCTTATTGTCGTTTCTTAAACTCTTACCATCTTTGGAATATTTAACATTCGCTGAATCTAGAGATGATCCGTTTGTTGATGTCTAGGTTTTCTTTGTTTTGTTTTTTTTTGTTTTTAAGACCACAAACACTTTAACTATTACAATAAACGGACTTTATTGTTTTCATCAATTTTCAAATTAATAAATGCAGTTTGCTATATATACAAGGTGATAATTTAAAAAGGATCCACCTGAATTTTCTTGAAAATTATCAGGAAATTAAAAAAACGCCGAAACATGTCGATTTTGTTTGCAAGGGTGACACTTTTTGGCTGTTTTCACGAACCCCCTTCAAGGGGTATACTTTACCCCTATTTTGAATAGGGAAAGTGGGTCTAGTGATACCTTGTTTTGAAGATGGTTAATTTGTCACCTTAAAAAAAATTATTTTCTATATTAATTTTCAGTTTTTATCTCTATAAACGCAGATTTATTGTATTAACAAATACAATCATTAAGCAATGTACGGTATTTATGTTCAAATCATCACACTATACGTTAATATAATAAAAAATTTGCTAATAAACAGTGTTTGTTAATATTACAAATGAAGTTTTTTTGGGCGTATTCTTGATACAGGAGGAGGTAAATTATGCAGGCCGATAGCACCAATAATAAACTTATGAACCTCCATCTTTCCAAAGCAGAGCCTTTTGAAGTGATCTCTGCTCCTATAATGGGATGTGCAAGTTTTGGAGCCTGACAGCATCGGATGATTTATCGGCCCTCGTTACTGTATGCATATATCCTAGTGCTGTTATTTACCCATAGAAAACTTTAAAACAAGATGAAAGTCTTTAGTTATTCACCTACCTCTGAGTATAGCGAAGAATATTAGGTATTTACGTTACTAGATTGGAAACGTAAACTTCCATCAAGGAAATTCACAGGGTGAGCCGCAGGTGAGACCCAAAAACCTGGGAAGACCTGTAAAGTTTTCCTGATTTCTTTTCCGGTATCCTAGAGATTGTGTAACCGAACCGGTTCGACTAAGGGGTCCCTTTTTAACATATTTTTTTCGGTTCGGTTCGGTTTGATTCGTTTTGGTTTTACACCCTGTAGGATTCCAGGAAACACGCTAGGAAAGTTTTTTCTGAAAAAATATGTTCCAAAGAGACCTCTTATGGCAAGCTATCGGATTATTTAACTGTTAGGTAATTTTACCTTAGCTGACCTTGCCTAAACTGTTTATGTGAATATACCCAAGCGGACCTGATACACGCCATTTTGTAAGTTGCGATTTATTTTTCGATCTTTTGCTTTTCGATCTATTTTTTCGGGATCTTATGGGGGTAATTACTCCCTTTAATTCCCCTTTCTTCCATTGAACCGCCAGTGGCCTCCGTCCTGTAGTCCTGTGTCGAGCCCAAGAACTTACTTGCCTCACCATTTTATTCATTTTTATAGGTTAGCTTATTAACTAAATAGATAATTATAGTTTTTTCTTCCCTAAGAAAAGATGGTAAATTTCTAAAAGCAAAACGTAGGCAGTGATCACAAGATGGTCAGAACAGAACAAAATTCTGCATGGATAGCAATTTCGAAATGAAAAGAAAAATTAATAATAACAATGAACAACTTGACATGAATAAAATTACATAAAATAAAGCTATATACAAAGTATTACAAAGAAAGGCTAAAGGAACAGCTAACCCAAAAATATAGATGAAATAGATGATACTCTTACATAAATGATGACCTATTACTAAAGTAGGAAAAGAAATCGCACAAAAAGATAAAAAGAGAGAAAATTATATATCAGAAGAAATAAAGAGACTGATGGAAAAAAGGCGGACCCTTGAGAGAGAAGGAAAAAGAAAATCTATAGAATACACAGAAATAAATAAAACTATAAAAAGATAATAAAAGAAAATAAAAGAAAGAGCCAAGAAATTAAAAATGAGAGTTAATAACAGAAATATGAAATATCTAAGGCCGACTCTAGGTATCACAACCAACAACTGAAAAGAATCCATAACCATTGTTCTACACAAGAAAGGCGATAGAGCAGACCTAAAAAACTATTGACTTATAACACTCCTCAATGTAATTTATAAGCTTTTCACGAAAATATTAACAGAAAGACTAACAACAAAATTTGACGGATATCAATCAAAGGAACAAGCAGGTTTTAGAAAAGGTTTCAGTACAGTTGACCATTTATTAACCATGAAAATTCTAATAGAGCGAGCCAACGAATATAACATTCCACTTTGTATTGCGTTTATAGACTTGGAAAAGGCTTTTCATAGCGTTCAGCACTGGGCAGTAAAAGCATCTTTAATTAATAGCCGAATAGATCACAGATATACAGACTTAATAGCCAATATATATATAACGAAGCAACAACATCAATCATTCTCGAAGGAACCAAGCCAATCCTCATAAGAAGAGGTGTCAGCAGGGGACACAATATCTCCTATATTATTTAACCAGGCCCTAGAATGTCTTTAAAAGCTTAGATTGGGAAGAAATAGGCATCAAAATAAACGATCAATTCTTGATCCACCTAACATATGCTGATGATATCGCCTTAATAACAGACAAGAAAGAAGAACTAATAAAAATGCTGGAAGAACTGGATACAACAGCTAAAAATATAGGCTTAAGGATGAACTACACTAAAACTAAAATCATAATAAACACAGATGAAGATATTACGCTCAGAATAAACCAAAATAAAATAGAACAAGTAGAGGAATATATATACCTGGGACAAATTATTAAACTGAAAATAGAAAACCAAACATTTGAAATCAATTGGCCTGGGCAGCATTCGGTAAATTAAGCTACATATTAAGAAATAAGAAATATCCTCAATACCTCAAAACGAAAGTTTATAAGCAATGTATCCTTCCTGTACTTAACTGGATCCCAGACCTGGACACTTACAAAATCAAACATGGATAAGGTAACATATACCTGTAAAGCTGACAGATAGAAAAAGGAATAAATGGATAAGAAATAAAAGAAAAGTAAGGGATGTCAGAGGAAAAGTAGCAAAATTAAAATGGAAATTTGCCGGTCATAATATCAGACAGAAAGACGATCGATGGAACAAATGTATTGTAAACTGAAGACCTTGGGAAAATAAAAGTAGGGGAAGACCCCAAATGTGATAGGCGGAAGATTTGAAGAAATAGGCGGGAACTAGATGGATGAACATGGCGATAGACAGAGAAGAGTTAAACATATTGGGAAAGGCCTATGTCCAAAGATGGATTGAAGAAGGCTAAATAGATAGATAGATAGAAAACGTTATGTATATTGTTAAATCATGTCTCATTTGTTCCACTAACCCCTAATCCATTTTCCTCAATTTCTGTCGACACGTCTGTTTGTTGGGTCTATCCTTATTCTCCTTTATCAGAAAGTCCTCTAGGACCTTCAAAATAAGTTGTGTCACCCGGCGTGACATGATTTTTCATCGAATCGGACGAGCGGAAAAACAGGCATAGTGGGGAAGCCCGACGTTTTTAAAATCCTGCATGCATAGACCAAAATAGCATGCCATGTTTCGGTTTGGATTTTTTTGCGTTTTATGCTTGATTGGCGTTATCATGTTTTAGTTGCATGTTTTGTATTTTTCAAATTTTCATAATAACAAGACAGACAAAATAACAGGCTAGCACAAGTTCATTCAGTCATGTAATGAATAGCTGTGTGTCGAATGTAGCTAGAAATAACGCACTGATGATATACTCGGAACCTAGTGCACACATTCCGTTAGCTAACTTTATTAGTTACTAACGTGGAATTTTAATAGTTGAATTTTTTCGTTGATTTCAGAGCAAGCTATGTTTGCTTTAATTTTCAGGTCATGTTGCCAAAATGTACAAAATGGAAAAGAAAATTTGAGATGTTTGGAGCCTCAAAACAAGCAAATTTTATGGTCGTGCTTGCTGTTATGTAAACGTGGTATACAACAAATATAAATTTAACAATTTGACAGCAATCGCCATTTTATTACGATAATTAACTTTTAGTTGTATTGTTAATAAGAAACGGTTTATACGCTTAAAACTTATCCAGACTCTCCAAACTAATTTGCTAAACGTTCTTAAAAGTGATTTTTTAATAAAAAATTACTTTTGATTAAAAGACGCTTAATAAATGATTTTGTTAATATTTGAGGTCGAGCTCACCAGTGGCTTTCAAAAATTCAAAAATTCCTGATCCGAACCCCTAGTCGTTTGCCGATATTTCATGGATGTACCCCTTTCCCGTTTTTCAATTTCACTGCAAAATTCTTAAGAAAACTACAAAGAAATCTTTCGAAATACAAAACAAAATCGCTGCTGTGAAACGACATGCATCCAAGGATATGTTATACATATTCTACGAATATGCTTGCGTATCTGGTATTTCAGCTCGCTAGAGAAATAAGTTTTAATAGGTCCTTAAAACTTTTTATGGTCCCAATCGCAACACTAGAGCCTAGTATAACAAAGACAGATAACATTTTTATATTCATGAGAAAATTTATAATTCTACAGGGTGTTTCCTAAACATTGGTCAAAAATTCGTGGTGTGATTCCTAGAGTATTTTTATGAAAAAAAAAAGTTTCTAGAAACATTTGTCGAAAAATGGTTCCTAAGGAAGCTGGGCCCCTTTAAAAGGGGCACCCTGAAGACTGTTTTTCCTCAATATTTCCGAAACCGTCCATCCAAAATCATGAAATTTGGTACAACGTATAAACTTTTAAAGCTGCATCAGAATTTTAGCTCAGAACTGCAAAATTTTAATCAGGTGCGTACCATACCAGGGGGGTTAAAGGTAAAAAGAATCCTATTTTTTCTATAGTAGTTTTTTCACATTGAAATTTTAGAAAATGAAGGTTTTTCACGTAAGACAGGTGATCTTAGTTCATCATCGATATGGCAAATAGTTTTCGAGAAAATCACAATTTTTGACATTGATTCATCAACACCCTTAAGATGAGTTTTCCTCAATAGTTTCGAAACCTCATAAAAACATCATGAAATTTGGTACATAGCATAAAATTTTGACGGCAAATTCGGTTATGAGCTCAGAATATTTCGGAAACATTGAGGACAAACAGTCTTTAGGGGCCCTTTTTAAAGGGGCACAACTCCCTTAGGAACCATTTTTCGACAAATGTTTCTAGAAACTTTTTTTCATAAAAATACTCCAGGAATCACACCACGAATTTTTGACCATTGTTTAGAGAACAACATGACATCAAAAAAAAAAACTAATACGACTCTTCAAAGTACTGTTTTCCATAATTTGAGCAGTGTATTCTAAGATTAATCAAAACGTCCGTATTTTAACAATATTAAAACTGCCAAGACAATTAACAAAATAAGAACATTGTCATCAGTTACAGAATAATAAATACATAAACATAGTATTTAATCCTAAAATGGCTTTACATATCCGCCAAAGAGCTGAAAGCCAAAATTGTTACTAAGTTGGAAAATGGTTGGTCCTTTCCAGGGGTAGCCCAGCATTTTACTGTAAGCCGAACAACAGTTTCTTGTATAAATAAAAGTTGGATAAAAGAAGAATCACTTGAAAGGAAACAAGGATAACCTGGCAGGCCAAAAGTAAGTCAAGTTCCGGAAGATTAGGCGCTACTTCGAGTACTCTAAAATGACCCTTTCGAGAGAGCAAAAAATGCAAATAAATGTTCACAGTTTCCAGGCAGCCACAGAATTCAATCATCAAACCTCGGGTGTCGAACAGCAGAAAAAAAACCGAACGTCCTTTTTAAATGTATTATTTAGCAAAGCTAATAAAGATTTAATTTAACAGAAACAAGCACGTTCTAAAAACAACCAAAATATATTGCAAGCATGTATCACGTTTTATTTTATTTATTTTATAAACATGAAAAAGGAAATAAGCAGTCCTCTTGTTGGACGTCATAACACTACTGTAAAATGTAAAGGTCAACCGGATATAACATAATATAATAAAAAACAAGTTTTTCCAGTCGTATCAGATATTTTTAAAATCAGCTGTACGTGACAAAGTTTTCATAAGATGATTATTGTTATCTACACGGTGTTCCTATATATCTCCCTTGTTCAGATAAAGGGAGATGATTCTCTAAAAAGCTCTGAAGCGGTCCTATATTAACAAATTATTTGTGTTATTGTGTTAAGTATTTTCCTAATTTTCCCATTTTGTATTTTTTTAGCTCAATATCTTGGAAAATAGTAAAATATAAATTTGTAAATCTCTAATGGTAATTGCCTTAAAAAAGTGAAGGAATAGCCTGTTTATTTCCATAGCCCTCTGACTTTAGCTGCATATTTAAGAATAATGTTTTTGCATATTTCTCTTGTTATATTTTAAATTATCCTGCAGGAGACTGCACGTAGAAAATGCAAGTATGTAAAATGAAAGGCGACGTAAAATGTGTTGTCAGCAGCCTATTTTTTGATATTTCCATTATATAATATGGAAAATGTCATGGAGATTTATCATTGTTATTAAAACGAAAATAAAAACGAAAACATTAATCTTGCAAAATAAATTTTGAAGTTCCAAATAAAAAAAAATGAGGATAAATTTAAAACAGCTCGTATATAAAATAGTGCCTATTTATTAAAATAAACGCTTTTAGTTTTTTTTTAAGGCATGCTCTTAACCATTGAGTGGTGCTGTAAGGTCTATGAGATCGATGACAAAAAAGACCTAGTTTATAACGCAAATGCATAATATCGTCCACCTATTATTACGCCACGGCTGAGTCTTGTTCTAAGCGTATACATGTATGTATTATACTATAAGTATAGATTTTCCTTAACAGATGCTTCGGTTTTTAATTTTGTTTGCTCAATGTCTTGGAAAATAGAAGAATATAAATTTGTAAATCTCTAATGGTAATTGCGTTAAAAAGGTGAAGGATAATAGCCCATTTATTTCCATAGCCCTCTGACTTTAGCTGCATATTTGAGAATAATGTTTTTGCATATTTCGCTTGTTATTTTTTAAATTATCCTGCAGGAGACTGCACGTAGAAAATGCAAGTATGTAAAATGAAAGGCGACGTAAAATGTGTTGTCAGCAGCATATTTTTTGATATTTCCATAATATAATATGGAAAATGTCATGAAGATCATCATTGTTATTAAAACGAAAATAAAAACGAAAACATTAATCTTCCAAAATAAATTTTGAAGTTCCAAATAAAAAAAAAATTGGATAAATTTAAAACAGCTGGTATCTGAAATAGTGCCTATTTATTAAAATAAACGCTGTTAAAAATTATATTTTTAAAAGGCATGCTCTTAACCCTTGAGGAGTAAGGTCTATGAGACCGATGACAAAGAAAGACCTAGTTCATAACGCCGATGCATAAGTAGTAGTAGTAGTGGGGGGTTGACCCGCAGGTCTGACAAGTAGGCCAGATTAGGCCCTTTTTGCCATGCCCCAATTCCGCCCCTTAACCCACTCTCTGCACTTCCCTTTGATGGTTGGGTAACTCATTGGGCCTTCCTGTTCTCGTTACAAAGTCCAGTAAGTCTGCCCATTTGAGCATGTGCAGTTCTTCCTCGCTCAGAGTTGGCGCTCCGAGTGCCTGTTGTCTCATCCTTGCGTAGGCCTCGCATTCTGCCACGAGGTGTCTTGATGTCTCTTCTTCCTGTCCACAGGCTGGGCAGGTAGGGTCATTCTCGACTCCTATACGTGTCCTGTGCCTCCTCAACCGGTTATGTCCGGTTAGAGTACCTATCAGCAGTCCGAGGTCTTTACGTGTCCGTCTCAGCATCCATCTAATTCTGGTCGCTTTTGGACGGTCTACGAATTCTCTGGTCTCTCTGCAACCCGTTCCTGTTTCCCAGGAACGCCGATGCATAATATCACGGACCACTTTTGTTAGGTAGGTTAGTTTTAAGTAAGTTTTTAAGTTTTTTTTGAAAATAATTTTTTTTTAAATGCTAACTAAAGAAGTATCCCATCAATATGCGGTTTTCAAAATATAGTGGAACACATTATTTACAATAATTTGGGTTATAATTAAAAACTCTGTAGGAGCTTTCGTTTCTGAGATATTTACAAAAAGCTGTTTTTAAGGCTAGCTAGGAAGGTATGGAATCCATCATGGATCCATTTATTTTTTATATTGTATTGCTTTTTTATTATTAAATATTAGAAGCTTGTTTAATTAATAAAATAATAACACATTATGATAAATTTTTCATTTAAATGGATGTTGGGACCAGGGTTTGGAGTATCGGTCTTTTGCACCGACGCCGAAGTCACTGAAGACTTGATTTTTTTCTCACACCACCACTCGAGGCTTTACTGGAGATCGACAATTTTTTTTGAATATTATTATTTGCATTTTTATTATTATTTGCATTTTTTTTCGAACGGAAAAATTTTGAAAATTATTTTGTTTTGATTGACTAGTGGTTTAATAAAAAACACATTTCATGTAAAAAAAGCAAAGTGCGCGAAAGTCGTATTCCGTAAAAAGAATTGAGATAAAAGTAAAGCCAAGTTCGTTATGTTCAATTTAGCACTGTGCCTAAGAGTCATTTGCAGCCGTAATAGCCAAGTTAATTTTCCATTTTCAAACTAGTAAGAACCTTTCATTGTGAAATTTGTATGGAAGAACTTGGCTTTACTTTTATCTCAATTCTTTTTAAGGAATACCACTTTCGCGTACTTGGGTTTTTTACATAAAATGTTTTTGTTATGATTTCACTCCTTTTTTAAAGGATTTGGATAATATTTAAGTTTTAAAGTAGTAAAATATGAGGAATATTGTTCAAAACCTTTGCAATGCCTTACTAAAAATGAGGTTTTTCTTATATTTTCTTATGGTTTTATCATAGTTTCTATCAGCCTACTAAAGCTTAGCTCTCTAGTGTTCCTGGAAGTAGACAATGTTAATTTTACATAACTTTACATTTATAGGGGAGGAAAGTAAATTAACATGTTGGTGTTTTTTCCTATAGTTTTATCATATTTCCTTTACATTTATAGGGGAGGGAAGTTAATTACAATTTGGACCTTACAAAGCTCAGCTCTCTAGCGTTTCTGGAAGTAGGCAATGTTAATTTTACATAACTTTACATTTATAGGCGAGAGAAGCAAATTTTGGGAGTTTTCAATTTTTTTCCCATAATTTTATCATATTTCCTAATAGTCTGCCAAAGCTCAGCTCTCTAGCACTCCTGGAAATGGGCAATTTTACTTTTACATACATGTATGGGGGAGAGGAGTAAATTAGAATTTTGGTGTTTTTTTCGAGGGTTTGGTCACACAATTTCTATCAGTGTGCCAAATTTCAGCTTGGTAGCATGTCTGGAAGTACAGTAGAATTTTGATGATCTATACATGAGTGAGTGGCAATTTCGACGTTTTTTTTTAAATTTCGTAACTACTTTAGTACTTTATGGAAGTCCATGAAACTTTGACGGATTGTTAACTCTATAAAGATCTACGACTGTGCAAAGTTTGAGTTGCGTAGCTCATTCCGAAGTAGAGTTTTAGACGGGTCAAATATGGGCTGAAATGTTTCAAGAAAATATGGTACAGCAGTTTCAGCGCGAACTTGGCGGGGCACTGCCGTGCCCCCAGATAACGTAGGTATAGTTCCTGCGTTGAAATTCGCCGTATAAATTTAATTAATCAACGGATTAGTCACGTATCAGCAGTTTAAGTTTATTCGATACTTTTAATTAAAGACTTTAGAATACGTAGTCGTGCTTAAAATGCTGTAATGTAAATAAATATTATGATAACAAGAGCGCGTGCCACTCTTATGGCTATTTTCAATGGAGGAACTATACATGCCCTGCTGTTCCATTTAAACTCAATTCATATAGAATACTATTTATGTTGAACTAATGCCCACAAATGGATTTCGAAATATTAATTGTGAAACCACGAATATTTGAGGTAAAATTCTGGTTTAACGGGCGTTAACGTTTTCCGTGTAAATTGTCGTTAATTCTAGCAATTTTCGTTTACAACCGAAGGACAATAAAATTATGTCAAACTCGAGTTTGCGGGTCAAATACACATAATCAAACTATGTATACAGTAGCGAATTCAGGGGGGAGGGACCCGCCCCCCCTCCCAGACATATAACTTATTTTTTAGTTTAGCCGCACACAATTTAAAATTATTCACAAATTCTATTTAATTTTGAAAAAATTTCGCCTGCGGCGCCATAAATCTCCTTTAGATACTAAATTTCACACCTCAGATCTATCAAAAATTGTTTATTTCAAATACAGTATGTTAATTTTTTGACTATATACATACATTAAAGACTCTGTATTAGAGTAATTAATTATTACTATGCAAAAAAAATAATCAATTCAACGTTCTTGTTTTAACCAAAATCCACCCGTTATGCACTTTTATATTACATATTTACACTCTGTATATATTGTTTATTTTAAATACACTCTGTTTTGACTATATTAATTACACACATTGAAGACACGGTATTACATTATGTAATTACTCTACAAAAGAAATAATCCACTCGTTTTGCACTTATATATTATTTACACTCTGTATATTGTTTATTTTAAATACACTCTGTTTTGACAACATACACACATTGAAGACACTGTATTAGATTATGTAATCAGTACACAAAAAGAATAACTAATTCAACGTTCTTGTCATAATAAGTCAAAAAATTTACTACGACCCTACACGGACATCGCAACGCAAAAGCATTGTTTATTAAGGGAAATAATGGCAAAAGCGAAATTAACGAAAAGCGCACTTACGTGTGTCTCGACTAATAGAGTCGCGTTTCGCCTGGCCCGCCGTGCATTTGTAAAATATCCGACCCTTCGTCGCATGTCTGCGATCCGCCGCGTTCGTTGCGTCATGGCATCACTCTTTGCTACTTCAAAAAAAAACTATTCGTCCGATTGACATTTTTCAAAAACAATTGTGATCTCTGATCTTTGGTACACAGGGTTTATAGAAGGTGTTTTTTTCATTTAGCAAAGGGTTCTCGAGTTATAACAAGTTATAAATTATTGTAAATACGTGTTTTCAGGGCGAGCACTTGTTTAATAGGGAACTCCATATAAAAGCATTGGGAACGATATTTTCAACATTGAAAAATAAATATTTCTGATAGAAATATTACTATATGCTTTTGGTGGATTCATGAGCACACTTTATAGATTCAAAAAATGCAAAAAAAAATTTTTCCAAATTTTTGGAAAAGCTACCCCCACCACCCCCTGCACACGACGATTTTTGGACGACCAGTCGATTTTGCATTCTTAGGGTGTAAGAAATATTTTAAATTGTGTCTTACATTTTAGCAATGAAGTGCACACGGGGTGACACGATACAAGCGGCTTTTAACTCTACTATTACTAAACTTCCATTTATTAGAAAAAGACGTTTTAAACATAATATTAGATAAAATCTGCAAAGGAACAAGCACCCTTTTAATATTAAAGCAGGAATACCATCCTGCTCAATAGTTTTATTGGGTTTTAGTTTCTTAAAAGTTTTTTTATTTCTGAAATGAATATATCTTTTTCAAAAAAGTACGATTTAATTTCATTTGTATGGGTGAGATTCATATTGTCATTTTCAATAAAAACGGACAAAGTATGTTGCAATTATAATTGGTTACCGTGTACGTTTCATTTTCAAACGTCATTTCATCTGACAAGTCAGGACTCCCTTTAAAACGTTTAAGAAAGGACCAGAAAAGTTTAGGGTTAATCTTAAGACTGGCTTCTATTAAATATTTGGTATTATAAGCGGCTTTTATTTAATTTATTAATGCTCTTAGGTTACTTTCGCGATTTTAGAAAGCAGGTATGTTTTCTTTAAGTACCGTAAAACGAGGTTACTTTGCTCCACTTTTTTGAGTTAATTCGAAAAATTCAAAGAAATAACCAAAAATTATACCATAAAAAATGTTTTTTTGGTTTAAATGAAAAACACATGGTTTAGGTAATTAACAAAGGATATTTTTATTACAAAATAGTATTATAAATATTTTTTTAACTTGAAAAGTGGAGCAAAGTTTTCCATAGTGTTTTATATGTTTGCGCAAACTACACCCAACATTTAGTTAGCTGTTCCCCAAACATTCAAAATGGTGAATAAAAAATGTAAAAATATTGGTTTTTTAAGTTTTTATTGCATAGAAATCGATAACTGCACTAGACACCAAATTTTTCGAGGTCAAATTTTAAAGGAATTTCAAGCTGCACTTCACTCTGGTATTAACTCGTGACGACTAAGTGGAAAACAGCGGCTACCGCGTCTTTGAAAAGTCAAATTCGCATCGGATAATTCACGCGTGGTGGCGTTGTGGTGCATGTGCAGATTTTTAATGTGGAGTATCTAGGAACTTTTTTTTGTAATGGAGCAAAGTAGGACCAAGGGGCGCAAAGTAACCTCATTTTACGGTAGTTTAATTATTTCATAGTTATCCTAAGTTGGGTGATTTTTACCTTTCTGCATGTTCTACCAAGGCCAACACAAAAATAGAGGCCACGACCCTGAAAAAATCAGCTGTTCTCCCGGGGCTGAATTTTACATTGAGTCTTATGGGAGGTCAGAGGTTTTTTTATGATATTTTCAAAATGGCACTACAGATTTCCGCAAAATTTCAGTAAAATATTCTCAGACAACATCCCGATATTCCACCAAAGGTTTGTAAGGAAGCAACATGATTAAAAGGTTAAAATCTTCAAGATTTAGCATTCATTATTTTGAATTCAAATTACCCGCCATGTACCACATGCCAACTGGTATATTTGACATGTATTTGACTTTGTCATCTGTGATTCTCACATTTGCTTCTGCTTTAAATTTAATTTTTGTGTGAGCTAATGAAGCGGCTATGAAAAATTAAGGATTACTATACATTTTAAAAGAATTGTTCTGCCAGAATAAAATAAAAACAATGTCAAAAATGACTTTATTTAAAAAAAAATCAAACATTCATGAACCGTCATTCCAACTTCAATTTTTTAAAGACAATCAGCTGTGTCGTAACGTGACCATCAAAAAAAAATCAGCCCCGGATGTGACGTCAAGAAAGTGGAGGATCGTGGCCCGTCCGTTTTGATAGCCCTGGTTCTACTAAAGCGTATTAAAAACATTTAATAGAAAATGACTGCTACAAGCTTTCCTGCATATTGGATTCAAATGGATCCCAATGTATGGATTGGATTAAAAAAGTAGACGCTTTTAATAAAATTTGAAAGAGATTCCTTTCAAATGATATTGACTAATTAAATTTTCATTTTTGATTTAAATTTAAGAAAATTTTTTGATTTTGGAACTCTTGAAAGACAAAGCCATTATCTTGAGTTTACGTAGTCGCTTGGTATTTTTATAAAAAAATTTAAATATATTTATCCTAAGGTAACTGATAATGTGTGTTTCTAAGCTTAGAAAAGAGATGGTGTTGACAGAGCGGTACCTATAGGGTCACTGCATCACGAAGACGTAGTGTCTTCTTACGCCAGGCTTCCAGGATGCAGTGACCCTAGGTACCTATTATTAGTTGTCTTCAGTGGCGTATATAGAAAAAGTTTCGGGGGGGCCGAGACAGTTTCGGGGGGGGCCCGAGGCCCCTTGAGGCCGTATTTTATGCTATTTTATTTTTGTATTCATAAAATGTGTGGAAAACAAAATCTTAACTTTGTATACGCCACTAGTTGTCTTAATTTGTCCAAGCCATACATTAGGGTTCATTTAAAATCTATCATGCCGGCATGCTTGTAGCAGTAATTTCAGAGGCTCTTTCCCAGTACAGTACGTGCCAGCGGCTAATAAATCTATACTTGGCGTGCTTTTGCAAAGTTCAACAATGCATGAGATGAGATGGACTAATCTGTTCATTCAAGTTCATATACATCTATCTCAAGTTATGTGCCTATGACACAACTCAACATGTATCACACGCTTTGACCAATAGCAAACTCTAAACGGTCACATGTTGTGCGAAATGACTTGTCTCGAACAATGGCATAGTCGCCCGCTCTTCAGCGTTAGTGAATTTTACGCGCTTGAAGTGAAATTTGTTCTCCAGCCTCGTACCGACTGAACGTTCCGCGGTAGCATCGTAGGAGAAGCTTGCACAATGGTGGTCTTTTCGCATAGCACGTGAAGGCTCGGAGCTAATTTAAAGCTTGCCATTGGCTAAAGCATTCGTTCAAGACCTAGAATAGCTACACAGAACATAAACAAAATAACAGTTCTTGCGTCAGACCTGTATGTATATTATGTATGTTTATTATAACAACGTTGCATACATGTCACTGTGTCATATACCACACCATATAGGCAACGCCAAGCTAATTAATTAATCCAAATAATAAGCAGGTGCCTTAAGGATCTAATCTTCTCTCTTGATATAAATTAGTTATTACACCACCAAGGCAAGAAGAGTATGCTAATGACAAACAACTTTTATAAGTGCTTAAGCTAGCTGATAGTAGATTGCAAAGTTTTCGTTAAGTGTCGTTTATACCTGAGCTCGTACGAGGTAATTATATGCCTTGGAACTCTCCGTAACTCTTACTTCCAAGTGAAAGATAAGTTTTATGCGCAAAATGATGGACTTTTAATGGGTTTATCTCTTTCGCCAGTAGTAGCAAACATTAACATGGAATGGTTTGAAGAACATGCGGTCAACACTGCAAGAATCAAGCCAAAACTATGGCTACGATACATGGATGACACATTTATTATATTACACCATCTGAACGGTATTCGACCAACAATCAAATGCACAATGGAAATTAAAAAAATTCGGCCTTACCTTTTTTAGATTTTCTCGTCAAAAGAAAAGACAGAAGCGTTCAAGCCACTGGCACTGTATATAGGAAACCTACACACACGGGACAGTACCTAAATTTTAAGTCTAATCATTCTGTTGCTATAAAAGAAGGAGTTACAAGAAGTTTGTATTTAAGAGCCGTAAATATTTGTAGTAATAATGAAGAATTAACCTCAGATATTAGCAACATTAAACAAGACTTACAACAGAATAGTTGTTTAATGCTGCCAATTATTTTTTCTTTATTGTTTTATTTTGAATTTTTGGGAAAACCTAACCTTAAAGTTTGTTTTGATATTTTGGGCTTTCTGCAAAAACCTTCAAAAAAGGAAAGTCCTGCTTGGGAAAAATTCCGATCAGGTGATAATTTCTCGCTTTGTTGAAAGCTATTTTCTTTTTGATCACCTGATCATTTTTATTGACATCATTCGCGTTTTTTTCTCACGCTGGAAATTTTTGAAGCGCCACCCTGTGTGTGACAGGGGAATGAAGATTTCACTTCCGCCAAAAAACTAGAAGAAGTCGCATGTGTTTTCGGGTTGAAGACCGAAATTTCAGACGCAAGAAACGGGCGGCGCCGCCAGAGAATGTTGCAGAATCACAGAAGGTAAGCTTCTAGCGTGTTGCCGATTTTCCATTGTTTTTTTGTTTAATAGACTCTGTTTTCCCAGGCGGGGCGAATTTAATTTTTGGGGTTATTTTTTTTGGGATATCTCTAATTTTTCTCCCCTTCGGGGCTCAGATCTCTATTTGGTCCTTCAGACCCTTATGTTTTGAAAAAGCCCTTTGGATTTGACAGTTTTTTTGTCAAAAAATTGGTAATTATAGTTTTTTTGGCAGCAACCATATTTTATCGTTTTTTTGCCAGATTCGGACATTGTTGTTTTTGTAGCGGTTTTTTTTAGAGTCCGCATGGTTTTGAAAGGTTGGTTGCCCTGAGTTTGGTTTATTATCGTGCGGCGATAAAAAAAAAACCCCCGTTCGACATTTGGCAGAGGCCCGGGCCCCCCCCCCCCCGTTTTTTTTTCTTGCTGGCTGACATTTCATTGACGTTTGTGTGTTCTAACCTCACTTCACGTGTTGTTTTGTTTACCTCCGAGGTTAGAAAATTGTTGATTTTTCGTCGGGTTTCGAATTTGTTTGTGTGAAATCCGTCGAAATTTACCTTCGTTTTTTGCTTTCGTTAAGCGCGAGATTGTTGCCGCGTTCTTAGCGAATCGTACCCGGGTGTTGATAGCGAAAAAACCTACTTTTTTGTATCTGATAAAAACCGCTTTGTCATGTCTGACATAAAAGTTTTGAAAAAACAACAAAATAGCGTTTTTAATAAATTAAAAACAACTTATAATAGAGCCGTCGAAGCCCAAGGCAATGCATAGAAGGCAAAAAAGTTGAAACCCAGATGGGAAGATATGCCTTCTTTGGTAAGTCACTTCGATGCATTGCATTTTGAAATTATAAGCTTGGATAGTAGTGATCAGATACAAGAAAGTCAGGAAATTTTAGTTCAAGAATTTGATGAAATGAAGTACACAATTAGATCGATTTGTCGTGAGTTCTATCCAGAGGATTACCAAGATGCCTCACAGACAATTTTGAACCATTCCCTGGTAAATATGGACAGGGGTCTTGAAATTAAAAGAATAGAGGTACCCCATTTTGACGGTAATCTTAAAAAATGGCCCACCTTTTTTGATATGTTTAAGTCACTTATGCACGAAAAAGCTGACATGAGTGAAATAGCTAAATTTCAAGCCTTGAATACCGCTCTGGTGGGAGAGGCTGCATCTGTAATTAGGAACATACCGCTAACCTCTGATAATTATCGAGTAGCCGTCGATGCAATGATTAGACGCTTTAATAATAAAAGACTTTTGGTAACAAATTATTGGACGTCTATTTGTCAAGCCCCTTCTGCAAAATCGAGCAACCCACATGATTTGAGGTTATTGTTGTCCACTTTCCGGGAAAATTTGGAAGCATTGTCAAACTATGATGATGTAGACCTTTTAGATTTTGCTAAAATGATTCTTCTTTTGCAAAAAGTTGATACCCCATTGAAAACTCAGTTTGAGATTGAGTATAGTGATAAGGAAATCCCGTCCTATAAAGATTTGTTTAAATTCTTAGAGAAAAATTGTCGGGCTTTGGAAAATAGTTCTCTTTTGAATAAGCCGAAGGAGGTCTCACCTTCTCTACCCCCTAGGAAGGGTGGCAAACCACCCTATCCTGTGTTATTGACTGGAGCGGGCCAGTCTGGTAATAAAGGATGTGTTTATTGCCAGCAACAGCCCTACCATCCCCTTGTGAAGTGTACCAGATTTCTGGAATTAGAAGTAGGTCAGCGCCATCAATTTGTTAAGCGTGAACGATTGTGTTTTAACTGCTTTGGCAAACATGGTGTATCTCAATGCCTTACAAATGCCACGTGTCGTCAGTGCCAGGGTCTTCACCATTCCCTGTTGCACTTTGTGAAAAGCTCTCCGAGCCCCCAAGTTGATCGTCCAGGGGAGACCCCCCCTATACTTAATAGTGAAGGTGCCCAACAGGCATTGTGTACCGCTACACCCAGTAGCAACCATTTTGAACCTCGTAAGAGGAGACCTGTGCTTTTTGCAACTGCCGAAGTTTTAGTGGTAGATGCCAACAAAAAGTTTGTGTCTTGTCGGGCAATTTTAGATTCCGCTAGTGAAGCATCCTTTGTAACCGTCTCTTTGGCTGAGAGGTTAGGACTTAAAGTAGCTCCGAATAAAACTCCTATTGAAGGAATAAATGGCATGATTTCTAGTACATCAGATGGCAATGTAACATTGCAGATAAGCTCGTCCAAGTTTCCTGATAGTTCGTTTTCCTGTGATGCCATTCTTATTCCTAAAATTTGTGGAACCATACCTGTGACTGTTGTAGAATATGATTCTATTCAGTGGCCATACCTAAAAAATTTAGATTTTGCTGATCCTAATTTTGGACAACCTAGTAGTGTAGACCTTTTAATTGGTGTTGATTTGTTTGGTCAGATGCTTGTGCCTGGCTTTAAAAAAGGAGAAAATGGAGGACCTTGTGCCATTAATTCAATATTTGGTTGGATACTCCTTGGTGGTATTGATGGTCCTCGTAAAACTCAAAAACCCATTAGTTTGTTGACCTCAGTGTCTTCCCCTATAGAATCTCGATTGGATAGTACCTTACAAAAGTTTTGGGAACTAGAATCGACCCCTCAAAAAATCCCTCTTTCCTCTGATGAGGATTTGTGTGAAAAAATATTTGCTACCACTCATTCAAGAACTGAGTCCGGCAGATATGTCGTTCGCTTGCCTTTCAGAGAGCCTCGACAAGAACTTGGTAACTCTAAAGGGCAAGCATTGCGTAGATTTAATATGATGGAAAACCGATTGTTGAAAAATCCTGCTTTGTATAGTGCGTACAAAGACTTTGTTCAGGATTACCTAGACCAGGGGCATATGAAATTGGCCAATTCTAGCCCTGACTTCCATTCATATTTTATTCCACACCACCCAGTTGTGAAGGCAGATGGTGACTTGTCAAAAATTCGAATTGTTTTTGATGCATCTGCCAAGACCTCAAATAGTCGTAGCTTAAATTCTATTTTATTGGTAGGACCTAAACTCCAAAGAGATATTGTGTCAATATTGCTTACTTTTCGCCTTTATAGTGTTGTATATTCTAGTGACATACGTCAAATGTGCAGGCAGATTGATATGCATCAGGCTGATGTGTGTTATCAACAGATATTGTGGCGGTTCGACCCAACCGAGGAGATTCAAGAGTACTCTCTTCAAACAGTAACTTATGGTGTGAATTCGAGCCCATACCTAGCTATTCGTACTCTTCACCAGCTCGTTAAAGATCATGGTAGTGGCTTTCCACTAGCGAGTAAGGTGTTGATGCATACTACTTATGTGGACGATGCCATCGGATTAGCTAATTCTGTAGCTGAAGCTTTAGAAAGCCAGAAACAGCTAATTGCGTTGTTAGAATTGGGTTGTTTTGAACTTCGTAAGTGGACTAGCAACACTCCTGAGTTACTAGAATCGGTTCCAGCTAGTCATCAGCAACCAATTTCCTTTGATGATGAATCTGCTGGTTTAAAAATCCTTGGACTAAAGTGGTGTCCAAAATTGGATTCGTTTTGTTATGATGTGATGCCCATGGAAAGACCTTGTACCAAGAGAAACATTCTTTCTGAGATTGCAAGGATACATGATCCACTCGGGTTCCTAGCCCCAGTTGTTTTGGTTGCTAAATGTTTAATGCAACGTTTGTGGGTCCAGGGTCTTTCATGGGATGATACCCCCTCTAGTGATATTGTTGCACAGTGGCAACTCTATGTGTCGCAACTACCATTATTATCTTCGATATCAATACCTCGTTATCTTGTGAAGCAAAATGCTGTCACCACTGAATTGCATGGCTTTTGTGACGCCTCAATGTGTGCATATGGTGGTGCAGTATATATTCGACAAATTGAGTTGGATGGAAATATTAATCTCCCTTTTGTGTGGGAAAAGTAGAATGTGCCCTTTCAAAAGTATTTCTATTCCACGCTTAGAATTGTGTGCTGCTGTATTGTTGGCAGAGCTATTGGAGTTTGTTGGCAATCATCTTGATTGCGTCCCGATTGATAAGATTTTTGCTTGGTCTGACTCCAGCGTTACCCTGGCTTGGATAAAATCGTGTCCATCAAAACCAAAGGTTTTTGTAGCCAATCGTGTAACGACTATTCAAGAGAAAGTTCCCCCCAGCTGTTGGTACCATGTAAATGGTAAGGAGAACCCAGCTGATTGCTTATCCCGGAGCTTACTTCCTGGTCAATTGATAGACCATCCTCTTTGGTTTACTGGACCATCCTGGTTGGCCCAGTCTAGTGAAACATGGCCTATGAACCACAAACTTGATGCGTTTGATGCTGATCTACCCCCTGAGGAAAATCGTTTTGTTTTTGTGACAGAAATACCCCTTGATGAAGTACAGCTGTTACTCACTAAGTACTCCTCTTTACGTAAAATCTTGGGCATTGTTGCCTTTTGTTTGAGACCTTTTCGAGTGAAAAAAGATCCTTCTTTATCTTTTCCTACTAAAGCCCTCAATGAGGCAGATCTTTATTATGCTACTTTAGTTGTTGTGCGAGTTGTACAACAAGAAGTTTTTTTTGAAGATTTGAAAAGGATACGTAAGGGTGAGAGTTGTGCTAAGCCTCTTCGAAAGTTAGCTCCTTTTCTTGATTCCCATGGTGTTCTCAGGGTGGGCGGTAGATTACGTCACACTGATTTTTAGCATATGAGGTGAAACACCCCATGTTGTTGCCTCGTAGTCATAGGCTTACCACTTTGATTATTGAGAAATTCCATAATGAGCATGGACATCCAGGTCCTCGCTTATTGGAGTACCTCCTAAATCAACAGTTTTGGATTTTGTCGGTGAAAAGTGCCATTCACAGTGTTGTTTCCAAGTGTTTTTGTTGTGCCAGGGTAAATCCCAAACCATTGCACCCATTCATGGGTGACCTTCCTAAATTTAGAGTGTCCCAGGTGAAGCCCTTTTCCCATGTTAGTGTAGATTTTATGGGTCCATTCTCCATCACGTTAACCAAGCGTCGTGGTGTAAAAAGTCAAAAGGCTTATGGGTGTATTTTTGTTTGTTTCCCAACAAAGGCCATTCACCTGGAGGCTATTTCTGATTTGTCCACTGATGCATTTTTGGCTGCCCTCCGCCGATTTGTTGGTAGACGTGGCAGATGTGCTGCCCTCTACAGTGACCAGGGCACTAATTTTGTTGGGGCAAATAACCTCCTTGTGTCCTATTGTCAGTAAGCTGCTGAGACTTTAGCGATTAAGTGGTGTTTTAATCCACCCGCCAGTCCGCATTTTGGTGGACTCCATGAGTCTGGGGTAAAGTCCACAAAAACTCATCTGAACAGAATTGTGGGGGATCAAATCCTAACCTTTGAAGAGTTGATGACTGTATTGGTTCAGATTGAGGCTATTTTAAATAGTCGACCATTGTGTAGTATGAGCCCTGATCCTCATGACTTTCAAAGTCTTACTCCTGGACATTTCCTCACTTTGGAACCCTTGACAGCCCCTCCCGATGAAGATCTAACCAATGTTAAGTTAAACCGTCTCCATCGCTGGCAGCTTGTTCAGCAGATCCAGCAGCATTTTTGGCGCCGCTGGCATATGGAGTATTTACAGTCGTTGCAACAACGCGAAAGATGGAATACCCCCGATAACCCTCCAAAAGTTGGAATATTAGTAGCGTTGAAAGACGAAAACCTACCCCCATTGAAGTGGTCACTCGGTAGAATTGAAAAAATTTACTCGAGTCCCGATAGAATCCCCCGTGTCGTGCAAGTAAAAACCGCGAAAGGATTACTTGACCGTAGTTTGGTGAAGGTATGTCCGTTACCCAGCCAGTAACCAACCTTCAAAGCCTTGTGTAGTGTGAATCATGCTTATTTGAATTAACTTAAGTATGACGTCCATAGTTATTGCGATAAAATTATTGTTGCAAAAATGCTAATTTATTGTTTAGACCCTTTGGGTATATGAATAACCTTTTTTTTTTTTGATTTTTTGTTTTTGGGTTTTTCTATAAAAATTGGGAATTTTTATGGTGGGCGGAATGTTTAATGCTGCCAATTATTTTTTCTTTATTGTTTTATTTTGAATTTTTGGGAAAACCTAACCTTAAAGTTTGTTTTGATATTTTGGGCTTTCTGCAAAAACCTTCAAAAAAGGAAAGTCCTGCTTGGGAAAAATTCCGATCACGTGATAATTTCTCGCTTTGTTGAAAGCTATTTTCTTTTTGATCACCTGATCATTTTTATTGACATCATTCGCGTTTTTTTCTCACGCTGGAAGTTTTTGAAGCGCCACCCTGTGTGTGACAGGGGAATGAAGATTTCACTTCCGCCAAAAAACTAGAAGAAGTCGCATGTGTTTTCGGGTTGAAGACCGAAATTTCAGACGCAAGAAACGGGCGGCGCCGCCAGAGAATGTTGCAGAATCACAGAAGGTAAGCTTCTAGCGTGTTGCCGATTTTTTCCATTGTTTTTTTGTTTAATAGACTCTGTTTTCCCAGGCGGGGCGAATTTAATTTTTGGGGTTATTTTTTTTGGGATATCTCTAATTTTTCTCCCCTTCAGGGCTCAGATCTCTAATAGTTATTCCGAGAAAATTAATAAGCTCAACGATCTCTAAAATTAAAAACAAACCAAATGTAGCAAATTCTTAAGATAATAATCCGTTGGGTGTTATTACCATTCCATATGTTCAAGGGATTTCAGAAAACATAAGACGAATAGCCAAACACTATAATATAAAAACTGTATTTTTATCGGGATATACGATAAGGAGTTTTGTTACTAAAAGAAAACCAGAAAATCCCTCAAATAATAAGGCATGTATTTACCAAATCCCGTGTGATTGTGGTAAATCATATGCAGGTGAAACGAAACGCCCTCTTCAGATTAGGATAAATTAACATCTAAAAAGTACCCAATTAGGGGATATTGAAAAATCCGTTTTAGGTCAAATGATCACAGGATTCAATGGTTAGAAGCTAAAATTTTGCATAAGAATAAAGTTTTTAATTGTCAAAAAACTGTCATTCGCATTAATGGATTTCGACCAAAATCTAATAAGCTCGTAAGAGTATCGAACACTATTTTACCTATATATATATATATATATATATAATATACACACACGCAGACAGACATCACGACGATATTGCTAGGATAGGTTAAAATACATCCAAATAACACATTTCTGGCGTTATCTTAAATCGTCGAAAATAATACCTTCTCTCTAGCCATTGCTACGTGGGCTAGGAAGGTAAAAATATTCAAAGGGCAAGGCAAACTTTTAAAAACACATTGTACGAGGGAAACTCAAGATATTATTTTTGATATGTATGCGCAACTCTCAGTAGAAAATTACGGAAATCGATCCAGAATATACGAACGTATTACACATATTACAGAGGCAAGATACATAGTATATAGTACCTATCTATTAATGATTATTATACGCATTAAGCAGCAACTTTTATTAAACGGTTTATTTTACTTGACTATATACTATAAACAGTTCCCAGTCCGGCCCATATTCTCTTTTATTTGTTTAGGATTCCTTAATGGGTTTCACACTTCAAATTTTATTATGGTTTTTTGGCGGCTTTTAGAAATAAAAGGACTATATACCCGTTTAGACTAATTTAGACTTAATAGCATTGGCAGTGGATTAGTAGGGGAGACTCGGCATACTTTTTGGAAAACATTTAAACAAATTTTCGAAATATTTAATTTTATATGACACAAAAACCAAAAAAAGTGTTAAAAAAAACGGTTAGATGAGATGGCATGGATTATACTAAAAATGTATACAACAGCTCAGTGGCGAATCCAGAAGGGCCCTCTGCCCCCCCCCCCCTGGATCCGCCACTGCAGATCCTTGTTAAACATCTGAACAGGAATATACTTGAAAAGCTATAAAGCTTTTTGTTAAGCGTTTCCTGTCGACGCGACGTTTACAATGTTGCCAGATGATACCCAGTTTTGAAAATACCACCACTATGCCATCTCAGTCGCTATGCCGATGCCGTCAAAGTGGAGTCTCCCCTAAATGCGTGCTCCAGTCTAAACATAGCTTAATAGAGGAAACGAGCAAGGTTAGGGAAGAATTCCTAATAAAGGCTTGGCAAAGTCTCTCGTAATTTAATTAGGATCTGTACTGTAATAATACCCCGGCCTTGCTTTGGGCTTTATTACAAAATTGAGGGTATAGCTTAATAGCTATTGTAGAATATGAAACAATAGGTATATAACTTCATAAATTCGTCGCTAACATGACCAAGGGGCGTATCGAAAAAAAATTCGGATTTGAGTTGCGCCCACCATAATTGCTAGTTTTAAGTACATTTTGATACGGCGAAAAGGCGTATCTCTATTGCAATATTTTATATTATCAGCATTTTATAAGCATCTTTTACAGTTAAACAAACTCAGATTAAAGTTAATAAAAATATTTACAGTGGAATTACTCAAAACTTGTTATTTTGAGTTCGCCTCTTTGTTTTGTTAACGACGAATTATGGTGACATAGTTATTTTATATTACCTTACTCTTCATTGGAGGTGTTTATTGGAATAAAAAATGGGACACTACACTGGACACATTTTAGATTCATTATTTTTTTTTTACAATACGATACGACTATGGAAAGCAAAAACACAAAATCTACTTAAAACCAATTTATGAGAAAAACATTGAGCATAAAAGTAAAACTTAATCTTGACCAAAATTCCGAAATGGTACTTTGTTTTTGGTTTCGGCAGTTGAATTAGTATTAGTAAAATAATGAATATAGGTTCCAAATTACAGTTAATCATCAAATGCCCAACCAGCTTGTATCCGCTGTATATTCATCTAATAGCTTTTTTTACATTTCACTGTTCCGTTTGATAATGTTCAGATCCTAGGACTTCTTTTGGTAGCAGGGTAGTGCCGTGGTATGGTCGTCGGCTTCACATGCAAAAGGTACCAGGTTCGCGTCTAGAACAACGATGCAAAAACAAAAAAAAGGAAGCCGCGCTGTCGCTCACTTCCTTTTCAGCGTCCAACAGTGGTCATCGAATTAGCATGCGATGCGATGCACGCAAAATATAAGTCAACGTCAAGAATATACGCAGGTGTAGTCCAGGAGCCGACACGCAGCCAGCCGAGGAACCAGGAATATTAACCCAGGAGCCTGCCATAAGTGTTATACAGAGTGTCCCAACTAAAAGGTAACAGAGATGTTTTTGGTTATTTTTTGTGCGAATTTGGAGAAACGCTCGAACACGTCAATTTTGTTTGCGAGGGGGACACTTTTTGGCTATCTTGAAATTTTTGTAGCGCGCACCATCATACTATACTTTACCCCAGTATTTTGAATAGGGAAAGTGGATTTAGTGATACCTTGTTTTGAAGTTCTCTTGAATATCTTTACAACCGTGTAAAAATTTCGAAAATCCATATATTAGTTTTTGAGATATGTGCTCTCAAATTTTCCAATTTTACATGGAATGATAAAAATTTCAAAAATCCATAGATTAGTTTTTGAGATATTTGCTTTAAAATTTTACATGAAATGATAAAGTAAAAATTAAATCCGAAAAACATAAAATTCCGATAAAATTTTTATTTTATCAGTCCATGTTAAATTTGAAAGTTTGAAGGCAATTATCTCAAAAACTAACAGATAGATTTTTGAAATTTTTACACGGTTGTACAGACATTCAAGAGGCCTTTAAAACAAGGTATCACTGGACCCACTTTCCTTATTCAAAATATATGGGTAAAGTATACCCCTCAAAGATAGTGCGTGCTACAAAAAGTGTCCCCCTCGCAAACAAAATCGACGTGTTCGAGCGTTTTTCCAAATTCACACGAAAAATACCCAAAAACATGTCGGTTACATTTTAGTTGGGACACCCTGTATAGTCGGTACCAGGATGGCGCCAGCATAAATCTCCTACACTTAACTCACGACGACCACGACTGTTGCGCTGAAAATCAAAGAAGTCTATCATTTATAACCAAGTTCTGCTGAGACGATAGCGATGTTAGATAGATGTAAGTCTAACATGTTGCAGGACCACCTTTCGGAAGGTGTGTAAAAGCGTGGGTCCACTGTGTATACTTGCTACGCAGTAAAAAGATCCCTGCCCTCGACGAAAAAGTGCAAGGCAAAATTAAGTGCTCTTAGAGAAAAAAAACTTGCATCCTAAGGGGCGCGTACATTAGTTTGATATATGGTGTACGGACAAATCGGGATTTGCGAAAAGGGCGCGTTGTGTGCATAGTCCCTAGATCAAAATTGGTCTCCCCACCACTACTACTTCTTGGACTTTTCTTCTTCCTACTAAAGTCCGTATAACCAAGGACTTTGACAATCTATGGCTAGACATTTATGTAACATATTCAAACAATATACAGTGTGCAAGGTAAATAAAAAAAAAGTATGAAAAAATAGGTGAAACAACGAGTGAAACGACAGCGAACCAAGGAAAGTAAGTCCATGTGGGACGAAAATGTCCAAGAAAAAAAGATATTTCGTCAAAGTTCAACCACACCATTCCTTCACCGTCTCCACGGCGTCGGTTCGGTTCGGAAAAAATGAGTTAACAAAGAATGAAAGGCAACTTCAAAGGGGTAAAGTCAACCACGGACACCGGTGTTTTGGAAAAAGGCATTTCTATCCTCAGTGTGGCTTGCCTGACTACAGAAAATCAAACTGACTACAAGATACAAGGTAAATAAAAAAGAATGGAAAAATAGGTGAAACCTGGTTAGTCATCCAAATCCAATTTTCTAACTAAAAGAGTCGTATCCGGGCAGACTTAATGTAACCTAGTTCCTTTTCCTTAGTAATATGCACGGATTTCTTAAAAACAGATTTCTTAAAAAGAAAAAAGACTGCCAACCCTTTGGCCAAAAAATCACTGCTAAAAGGAGGTCGGCCGTCGGGTCGTGAGAAAATTGTTGTTGGCAACACTGAAATTCTTTAAAAATATTTAACGTAGTTTGGTAACACTGATTATTAAAAATCTTAAGAAACTTGACCTTATCGTTCCAATATATCTTAAAATGCCTTAAAACGAAATTGCACTAAATCAATGCCTTAATGAGTTCGATCAACGAGTAAAAATTTTCGTTGGCAACACTAACACCAGTATTTACTAAAGGGTCTACAGTGCTAAGTGCTACCATCCTAGGTTTAAAAGTCTACTTTTTGGTTAAAGGTTTAACTTATTTTTCTCGTGAACGCAATAGTTTTTAATATTTATATAAATTGTTCATAAATACCTTGGGATATGGGTCATCTTTTTTCGTTATAACAAAGACATTATTTCCACACAAAGGCTATAAATAAATAAAAATAATAAAATATTTTGGTCTAACAATGGTAGCCATATTTAAACCTCCAAATGTCACTAGGAAATGTCGAATAAAAACGGTGTAAGTCAGTGTCAGCTGTCCGCTATATTTTACATGTTAATTTTTTAGACAAGTTAGCGACGATTAAACCGATGGTCGATTGTTTTAGTGAATGAGTAATTGAAATGGGATTCTAATATATCTTGTGATTTTTACAGTATTTAAATATTGATACGTATTTAATACGGTAATGCATCTACAAATATAGTTTTAAGTTATTTATGTATTATTTAGCTTTGAATATTTTTGTATGTAAGTTTTTTTTGTCAATCATGGATTATTTCTATTGTTTTTCGAACTTTAAACCACCCCTCAGGGGTGGTACTACAATTTGAGACTATTTTTAACGGGAATCCTACGACTGCACGGACTAAGTTTGCAAAAAATTACATTTGGTTACAAAATTTGTATGTGGTTTTTCTTTATTTCTAAAGTTAGTTTGAATTTATATGAGATAAAACTCACTGAGAAATGCTTACTATCATATTGCACATTAGGGTGAACCAAATCTTTGCAGTTATTTGACCTCTGAGTATTAAAAAAATACACTTAAACCGGTCGGTATCAAGTCTATAAACTTGATACTTAAACCCGGTGTACAATGCTAAGTCTTACGGTCTTAGTAAATACTGGTGTAAAAGTTTTAAGTAGTGTGGTAAAATGAAGTATTAAAAAATTGACTTGTATTTCCCGTTGTCTTTTCGGTGTTGAACAATTCCAGCCCTTGGAATTAAAATCGACGGAACTCCAGGCCGATTAAACCAAGTTAATTTTATAACATTTTTTGAGTGTTTATTGTGTTTATTTTGTTTTGTAGGCTAGAAGATTTAGTGTTACCACACACCATATTTTTAAAGAATTTCAGTGTTGCCAACAGAAATTGTCCCGCGATGGAGGACCTCCATCCGACAGTGATTTTCAAGTATCAATTCTCATATGGGATCGCAATCCATTCTCTTTATAAGAAATCGGTAGTAATATGTCGACTCTGCCTCTCAATTTTTCTCCCACCCTCCACGCTTCTTTTAAAACGTTTATGTAAGCGTGATTCCTCCCTTTTACAAGATCCTTTTAAATAAATACTGCCAAGTAGGCTACATACATAATTTATTTTTTGGGAAATCTAAGTTGGAAGCTGAGAAAGAAGAAATAAGGACCAAAACGTTTTGACGTTTGCTCTTTCCGGATGCTTTTTACGTCTTAAAATATGATAAATGAGGCGAAAAAATAAAAATAAGCATACTTATTCTAAAAAGATATAAGAAAACTGTGCCAAAAGAATTTAAAAAATATTTTGTACTACATAATAATTACTTTTGTACCAAAGGGCGTGAACATGAACTTATATAGAAGTACTTTTTGAGATAACTTTTTGACAGTTATCAGCTGTTTACCATAACAAATAGCATAGGCCAACAAAAAAAATTGTAAAAAGTTGTCTCAAAAATAACGATATTAACTGTATACCGAGTCAGTGGAGTGTGAGCCAAAAATACTACAAATACTACGTAAAGTTTAGACATAAAACGTCGCGAAGGCGGTAAAAATGCAAAAGGCATTGATTCGACCTGAGGGACAAATTATGTCACGGTCATGGGTATAGTGTTTTTCGTTTCATCTGCCTGCCTTTTGTTTTTACTCTGGTAGTTTCTTTTGAATTTGTAGATGTCGCCACTTTTGTAAAAGCATACGGTATCGCAGGCATTTCTCTTACCATTATCGTAAGACGAGATAAATATACCGTCTCTATAGCTTTACAAAAGTGTCACATTGGCCATGTAGTATTCTGAAGAATCCTTTAAGGACAAAACAGTTTACTGTCAACACTTAATAGGTATCCATTAGATCTTGGATCTCCGTGGGTCTACAGCTTTCGAGCTGCCCACGGAAAAATACAAGAAAAACAAAATCTTTCTATAACCGCATAGCCACAAAATTGTTGTTTCTTTATCCATTTATTGTTTGTTACAAACAATGTTTTTTCATGGACTTTTTCTGGAAAATGCGTTACATAGGTAGGAAAGGAGGTCGAAAAAATCTAAAGCCAATCGTATTATATATATCTATTAGGCAGGCGCATCGTTTCTTGAGAAGTTTGACTTACTTTCGTTAGGGTTTGCCAGTTTGGACATTTTAGTTCCTCGTTTATCCGCACCCAAACCACCGCTCCGCTGAGCTTCAGCGGTGTTTTGTGAATCAGCTGATCGTTCTCGAATTTTCTGAAGTTCAAGTTTTCGTTTTTTAAACAGTAATTTTTATGAATTTTACCATAAGGATGGCAAATTTACAAGCCATACACGAATGTTTAACAATTTCTTACTCAATCGTAAGTAAGGGTGTGGTAACACTGAAATCAGTGTTGGCATCAAAATAGGATTCACAATGTCAATCGCATGGTGTAGTGATTTGTTATAACAAGCGTTCGCTTGAAGTCCGTGTCGATAGAACAAAGCAAAACGTAAATGTCAAGAAACTGAACTCTGACCGTCCAGAAAACTAATCAAATCTCGGAGCAAAGGCGAATTCCCTTAATAGAAACAAATCGGTTCTGGAACTTGCAATCCTCGATTCAGGGAAACGTTTCAAATAAAACAGGAAAATAAATCACCTTTTCATCCTTAAATCTAAAAGGTTCGGTTCACAACATTTCTCTTCAGCTTTAATATACTTTTGTGGCTTGATCTGCTCGTAACTAGAGGTCCTCGATATATTTTGTTATATTTTTCATCGCAGAGAAAATAAAACAGCTTCGACTGGGTAACTTTGCGAATACGAGTGAGACTTCTTTAGCTTGGAAAAACAAAAAGCGCAAAACATGGTTTTGCAGAGATAAGAAAGTGGTTGCACCTCCTTCCACAATAATAACCGTCTAGGTGCCACCTACCACACAGTAGGTAGTTGATGCGTGAATAACTACTGAAAAGTGAAGAGTTGGAGTTGTAATGGTTAAGCGTGGGGATGATTGGCTTTGGATAAACTATGAGATAAGAAAGTATTGTCTGTTTAGCTCATTAGCAGGGTTGGGTGGGACAGGCGGAAAACCGGGCAAATGCCCTGTGGGCCGGTACAATTTAAGGCGGTTGGGCTGAATGCCCGTTGTACCTATTTCAAATTATTAATATTTATTTTTGTATATTTGACAAACGAACTAATTAAAACATTAAACATTTAAATTTAAAAAATCTGTATGTAGTAACTCCAGGCTTACGTTACTCGTTTGATTTTTACAGTTACTTTTAAATTAAAATAAGTATAATGTATCAAGGAGATAATGTGATAATGGCACTAACCTATTATTATCTTTTTACAATACCAATATTCAGAAGAAAAAATCGGGAGATGAAAAATATAATAAAAATATTGACCATTTTTTTTTCTTATTTGTGTTGCTCTTGTGAAATCTCTTTTAACACACTTTGTTGACTATTTTGGTGGGGATTGATCCCCCTGATCTCCCCCTTCGGTACGGCCTTGCCAATATCTCATATCTTAGTTGCGAAAGATCATTTTTGGTGTTAAAAAACCGATTGAAAAATCTATATTGGGTCCAATTCAAATTAAGGAGATCATAGATAAAATTGCAGCATCAAGTTCATTATTAAAAAAGTTGTTACCATATGAAAAATTAGCATACCCGCTCTGACCCCGGTAGTTAAAAGGGCGCAAGTGACGAAAGTGTGGTTCGGAAAAAAACGACCTCAAAGTTTTAATTGTTCATAAGGCAGTACTACAGTTACTGCTATTTGTTTTTTTAAGGTATTTTTTTAATTTTATTACATAGGACATGATGGAAAATCCGTCGAGACCAAAAACCTAAATTCGAAAAAAAATTACTTGCAGCCTTTTAACTAACGGTTGTTGTATGTTGAAATTTTGTACGTTTTTATTTTTTTTTGAGTTTTCATTTTGTGAAAAAATTAGATATTAATTATGTTAATAGGTACTTAGTGTTTAATATAGGCATACAGAATATAAAACTTTACAAAAATATCACAGGAAAAAAGGAGATTTTCTGAAAGTCCTTAAACACCTTGTATCTCACAAGTTAGGATGTTTAGGAGATGCATACATATGTTTATATGAAGTTTTTTTTCTCAAAATGCAAATTGCATCCTTTAAAATTATTATGTTAAAAACAAAAATAACACAATATGGCTTCGCTTTCTTTGCCGTAAAATTTTTGTGTTGAAGCGATGGCCGAATAAAAAAAAATTGCCAAGGCCGGTTTGTTTGAGCCCATCCAACCCTGCTCATTAGCTAGAATGTAAAGTAAACCTTAAGGATTATTAGCCACTCCACTGACTTGGTTCCTCCAAGCTCTTTAAAGAGGGGATAATGGATTGCTTAAGTCAAACCTATCGTTAATAGAAACCCAAACCTTGAGGAGACAAGTCGGTAGTCACGTTCTAAGTTTTGTTAAACTTAAACTAAAACCTCTAAATTAATTATCAGTAAACAAACATAAGATTTATCTATTTAAAGAAAATTTTGCAGTTTGTCAAATTAAAGTTTTCATTTTAATATTTTGGGTCTTGTTTGTAACGTTTTTTAAATCTGTTTTATATTAATTTTATACCCAAGAGATCTACTACGGTACCCTCGTTTAAGGGTTCGATTTAAAACAAAATCGACCACAGCAGGGGTGAGCTCTTTGACAGTTATTAGGAAAATGAACAAAACAATCAAACCCACAACACAAACACAGACAGAGAGATATCTCTGGAAATCGATTTTCGGTTAAAACTTAATTAAATTGCCCACCTCTAGAGAAAAACATCAGTTTAAAATATCCAGGGCCTCTAGTTTAAAACTGGAATTATGGAGATTGAAAGGAATGTATTTTGTGACCATTTTTTAAATTGTCCTTGTCCGAAAGGCACATGAAAGCGAGGATCCAGTAAGTAAAAATTTTCCCCAAAATAATAATTTAAACAATTCCTACTTTATAATAGAGATCCTAGATACATTAGAATATTGCCCTGTCTTTCTAGTAGACCAGATAACGAGTATTTTTCTCATAAGTGACAACGAATACACGAGACTAGATGATGACGCAGCTACAACCTGAAGGTTCATTAGCAATTATTTTAAATTGAAGGGAATGAAATTACTCGAACTGAACAAACGGAGGGCAAGAAAAGTTAGGAGCGTAGCAAAGACTTAGAGACTGCCTTCTTATGAAATAATAATTGTAGATATCTTCAAGGACATCATGAAAGAAAATAAAAAAGTCCTGCTTGCTTTACAAATTATTCAGATTTTTATTCACCATTCAATTTTTTTAAACATTAATTTTCAGTAAATTCAATTTCCAATATGGTAAAAACCAACAATTCATCATTTAACAGCAAAAATCTGGAATGCACACAATGAATAACATCAAAATCCAATTAATTTATTGAAAATGTCAAAGGTCATCCCTACAAAATTGTTGAAAAATTATGTCGAGTTACAAATAAGCAAATGAAAATTACGCAAAATTAATTTTATTATGGCAACTTATTACTCAGACAGCACACTTCGTCCCAGGGACGTACATTTTATGTCCATTTTACGTCGGTACGTCCCGGGACCAACAAAGTACGTCCTATGTACGTACAATTGTGTCCGTACATAGTACGTCTATTAGCCACGTACAGTTTACGTACATTTTACGTCGGTCCTTCTCGAGACCAATAAGGTAGCTACGTACATAGTACGTTCATTTTAGAGATGCGCTTCCGAAAATTTAACAACGGAATTTGGTAATAGAGGGCGTACACAAGTTAACATTTAACGGCATTCTTAGAGATATATTTCTTAAGTATTAAATCAAGCAAAACAAACTTAATCAAACCTAGGAGACTTCGAGTCTCCAGGTAAAACTGGAATATCCACTCTAAAGTAGGAATGTTAGGTAGCTGAAATATTTTACATGATACCTAGTCCCAATCCTACAATTTTTTTGTTTGTAGGGTACGTAAATTTTAGGTACTATGTACGTAAAATGTACCTCTGAAGTACGTACATTTTACGTTTAATTAGACATACGTACCTAGTACGTACATTCATCCAAAATACGTCGAATGTACGTACATAGTACGTACTTCAGTACGTTCATAGTACGTACAAATCGAAGGAAAATAGTGGCTAAAGTTACGTTCCTACGACGTACATATGTGGACGTAGGCCAAAAATGTAAGTACTATGTACGTACACTACGTGGCAAAGTTACGTACTATGTACGTACATTGCACGTACTTGTGCTGTCTGGGTAAAATAGCACTTTAAGAGCCAAACAAAACTCTTTTTGCTTCAAAAATTATAACAGCTATTTTTGTTTTACTTTTATCCTTTTTCTTTTACAACTGAATTAAGTTACGTCCCTAAAGAGCCTAGGGTGGTTTAGGCGAGGCACTTTAATAGCGAATTTCGTTCCTATTATATATGGTTACCTTTAGCATAAATAAGGGCAACTTTAAGTCGTTAAAAATAAGTTTTTGGATGCTCCGTTTGGTGGTAAACATAACCATTACTTTTTATTGACATTTGTTGTTTTTATGGACTTCTGAACAAAAAGAAAAAAAAAAGCTTGTTTATCTGTTAATTTAATTTGGTTTTGATTTTTTTTTTCAAAACAAAACACACTTTCTAACCTTTAAATCTCTCACAGAATCACATTTAATTATTAATGTTTCTTTTTTGGGTAGATAGGAATTCGGTAACTGCGCATGCGTCAGTTTTGGTGCATTTCGAACATACTCCGTTACGTCACTACTTTATTTGACAATTGTTAAAAATATAAGGTTATGTCAACTATTTTTTTCGAAAAACTAGTTGCTCGGGTGAGAATTTATAAAATTGAGGATTAAATTTGTAGTTTTTCTAAAATAATTTGTACAGATTTATTATGAACACCATGAAAAGTGTTTTACGGCATCTATAAACCATTCTTAACTTTATTAACAAATTATACAGAAAAATACAAGTACTTACCTATGGTATAACACTCCCTTTCTCCTGGACATTTTTCTACCAACGGCACATATTTTACATGAATTATTTCCCATTTCTTACAAAAAAAACACAATTTTAAACGGCAAACGCAAAACACCGCAAATTATAAATAAGCAACAAATATGGCGTCTAGCCACATAGCAGTTGTTGAAAGTGTGCGGATTTGAATTTGTTATTGTTTTCAAAGCAAGCTATCATTGCTTCAGTTTTCGATTTTTTTAACCAGTATTTATGCTCTAAGGTATTTGCCTGGCACTAATAAGTAATTTTCGTTACCTTTAATAAAAGTAGCGGTGAGACAGAGCGCCGAAAGAAGGTAACATAATAGCAAAAAGCGTGACTAAAAACACCCTGTTAGCAACCATTTTATTTTGTTTTTTTTTTTATTTAAATGTCTCTTAAAAACCTCTTATAACATATGAATCATTTTTCTTTTCTCACTGAATTAAGTTACGTTCCTGAAGAGATTCTTGAGTAACTGGCATCGTCCGCTACGTGATTTTGAATGTCTAAGCAAGCGTTTAAATTTTATTACGCTTCATTTGTTAACAGAATTACAATTGACAACGTCTGAAAATTTAACAAATTAAGTTAACTTTGAAAATAGCGACATTTGGAATCAGTGCCGTAGTAAGAGTGTAGCGAGTGAAGCGTCACGCGTACAAACTGAACAAATATAATTCTTTCAGAACGAAGGTGTCTTACCATATATATAAAAAATAAATAGATCTCGTTTCGATTACTGCGCAGCCTCAAATAGGACGAAACGATGGAGGACATTTTTTTCACAGATTTTGAATATAAGTCTTTACCCCTAAAGATCCTTATTATGGTGCACAATCATACTACAAACCACCACCCCTAGAGGCCGCGTTGAACAGGCAGCCGAAATTCCCACGGATATTAGAATCTAATATCCGTGGAAATTCCCCAACGCATTCACCAAAAGTTTAAAATTTAAATGAGATCAATGGCCTCAATATTTTAACATAAAGCCTTTTTCCTCGAGGTTAATAGTCACTCATATAAGTTACTCGAAATGACGTCACGCTGTATGACGTCAGAAAGTCAGTTGTGGATGACACTTCCAATTACCCTCGAAATCAATGCCAATTACCAATTGTTTGTATTTATTTTTACCAGTAAATTCCGAAATCCAGAATATAATTAACTGCTGGAATTGATTTTTTTAGAATTATCGCTTTCAGTTTTAACTTCCTCTGGTGATTGTGAGGCCCCTTTGATGTTCTGTGGTAAGGCCAGTACAACAGAACACCAAAGGCAGTACATTTTAAGGCTAGTTGCAGTTAATATAGTACCAAATTTCAAGGGATTTGCTTCATTTTCTACTGTTAGCAAACACAATTCGTTGTTAATATATATATACAGGGTGTCCCATAACTTAGGGGCCATAGGCCAACAGGTGATAGAGGAGGTCGTGTCTGATAAAAAAGTTCCTATAACGCATCGGTCAAAACTTTTTCTTTGTCGAGATATAGAGCATCAAAGTTGGCAATTTTTTTAACTTTGTTGATAATAACTTTTTAAAAAAACGCAGTGAAAATATGAAATTGGGTAGAGTCGTGTATTAGTACTAAAGAAATAAATTAAAATAAAAATTATTTTGAAAAAAATTAGTCGGTCAATTTTTTTTTAGAAAAAACTTTTTTTTGGTATAAACTTTTGTAAATCCCATTTTAAACGCAATGTTTTTTTTTATATTTTTTGTTAATAAGTCTCTAGTCTCTATATTTTTTAAAAAAATAAGTAAGCAAAAATGATTTATTTTAAACAATGATTATTTTTTATACATTTTTGGAGGTTATTTTGACAGCTTGTAATTTTATCAAAAAAAGAAATACCACATTTTTGAATCACAATTAGCTGGGTATTCAGCTGGCTGCTACAGATTTTCTTTTTTTTTGTAAAACCCTTTTTCCCCCCCTCATCTAACTTTAAAAATCTTATATCTTAAAAATAGATGTGTGTTGACCCCCATGTTATATAATGTTTTTTCTCGGAAATAAGCTCCCCTATCACCGCTGCACTATGGCCCCTGTATATATATATATATATATATATATATATATATATATATATATATATATATATATATATATATATTTATTAAAATCAAACATTTTGAAAAAAAAAACAAAAAAGAACGATCTCAACCCTTAAAATATTTTAGCCACGTCTGCTAGGCTGGTTACCCTGTGTGGTTACTCGTGACGTCATAGTTAGTGTTACTCAGCGAAGAAAAATAGAAAACGAGTAACCAGGTTACCTGGTAACTTGTAGTTACTGCGAGGAAAAAGGCTTATAGACCACGTAGATATAGATAAATAAAGAGAACACTGATCAAACCTGCGCAGTCTTTGGGAAGAAATTGAAATTCGCCATTTTTTTTAAATAGAATGAGCAAGGTCATAGATATAGAAACGTAATTATTAGCTAGCGCTTCGACTAGTGCGTAACCTCCTGTAGGGGCAACGGAACCCAGGTAGCAAGGTCACGTTTTTTAAACGTCAGAAACAGGTCATTTTTAATGACCATTGACGTCTCTAACCTGACGTGTAAATGACGTTCAAAAGACACATCAGACACAGACACAAACCTATTTATGACTTTTTTTAAACTCGTCTGAATATATGAAATATTCCCTGCATTTGAGAACACTGAAGGAAACTTAGACACAGAAGGTGAAGGAAACTTAGACATGGGTGACTCTCTGTGACTTAGACCTAGAAGTACTGGAACAGGTACAGCGGTGTTCGTCTGTCAGGTACAGATCAAAATAGACCTATACCTAGACTTACACATCTCCACCTTGAAGCGAAAGAAGCCTCGAAGTTTGTCTTGATTTAATATTTAATTTATTTTACATACGTACCCCCACACTCCGTATAAATCCGGTCAAGTACTGACTGGGGCACCATCTATGTAAGTATGAGTGTATGTCCCTTGGACAAAGTGTGCAGTGTGGGTAGTGACCAATTTATGACGTTTTTCAGACGTGAAAAACTACAATACGAAAAGACGTCAAGTAACTGACGCCTTAAAGACAACATTTTTTGGTAGATGATCTGCTGGTCATCCAAATGACCACTTTTCGACGAAAAAAAGACTTTATTTGATGACCCCTTGCTACCTGGGTAGTGTAAGCAGCCACCACCACTAGAGGTCTCCGTGGAAAATGAGCAGTCACACTATGAGAAATATCTTTAATTGAGATCAGGTTCTCAATAATATTATAATGATATAGTTCAATGCCCTTTAAGTCGGGCCTGTCAAAATTGCCTGAAAAATCGCTATTTCTTTACAGATTGAGCAAAGCTATCTTTGACGGGCACGATTTGAAAAGCGGCGGCATAGAACTAAACTCGTAGTAAATCAACATACAGAGCCACTCATTTCAATTAAAGATATTTGGCAGAGCGTCACTGCTCATTTTCCACCGCGACCTCTAAGTGTGGTGGATTACACTAAGCTAACATCACGGCGGCGTTCTGAAGCCTGGCAACACTGTTGCCATTATGCTATATGCTTGTTCACCATAATGAGTGTTAAGGGTAACCGTTTAAACTTAAAATCTGTGTAAAAATAGCGGTTCTCCAGACTGCGCAGGTTTGACCAGTGTCCTATTTATTTATCTATATCTAGGTGGTGTACAAATCTTAACTAAACCTTCCATACTCATATTCAATGCGTGTGCATTTTAGAATTTATTGCAGTTTTTACTTATCAAGTACCAAATGCCAAATATTTGTTTTTATTTAAAAATAAAACGTGTATAGCGTAAAATATATTCGGGTATGTGGATACCATAAATATTCAATTTACGAAACTTATTTGCATTTTACATTCACCTACTTACTTTTATTAAAGTTTTATTTGCTGTTTGCTCCAAAAATAAAATTTTCTGGAAAAACATCTCGCTTTTTTATTATAGTGCTCTTTAACTTAGAGAGCGGATATAAAGTTTTAGTTCATGTGATCATAATATATATATTGTGCATCATTATTACACAGGCTGGTAATTTTAATAGACTCTAGAAACTTCGATTTTGACATTAGCTTATAGATTGAAGGAATGAATTTCTTAACAGCAAAATTGATAGCTAACGCTTATTATAACAAATCGCTTCTTCATGCGTTTGACCACAAAGAATACGTATACTCTATGGTTTGACGTTGGGTCAGGGGCGGCTACTCTTTCAGGACGCGCGCTCTCCTCAAAAATACAAATAAAAATTAAATCTATATTTTAAAATATGTTTTCTTATCTTATTATTTGCTTAACCTATAATTTTTCCTTTCGCCTTGACACATACCTTAACTAAAGTTTAGCTCCGACAGCATTGGCTCCAGTGTTGCCACCTCGTTATCGTAGTCTGTCCCACAGGGAGGCATAAAATATCCCATATTTTGTTTAAAAATCCCTCTATTTTTTTTTAAATATTAAAATCAGACGCTATCCAAAAATAAAAAATTCAAATTTAAAAAACAATAATACACTATAATAGGTATATATTATATAATATATAAATACATATACAATCCAAATAAATGTTCTCCTTTAGAATCAGAACACGTCGTTTCTTCCATTATATTGCACGATAAAACACAACACAAAATAAAACAAATTGTGTGTGCTTAAGACCACACGGCAGTAGTGTAAACTTCAACAAGACGAAATTAATAATACTGGCCTGCATCTGCATCATCACATCGCTCGCTGAATGTTCCTCTCACAGTTAGTCGACTCGAGCCGACCTCACCCGAATGAGCGTTACATAGCCGAGCCTGACGGCTCAGTTCAATTCACTACCCACAAAAACTGCTAAACGTGCCTAAAGAAGTTTACACTTCAATAACTTCCTCCTGTCATGTATATATACGCTACCCACGAAATAGAATAGATATAATGAATAGCAATTCTGAGCATCAGTGTTGTGTTTTCGGGTCGGGGAAGAACCCAATAAGTTTCTGTAATTCCCCGGTAATAAAAACCATTCTAATTTCAAAGCTTTACAATTAAGTTCAACCTATTGGCTCTAATATAATCGAATAATTAAATGAATCAATTTATTATTTTCAAAATAAAATTGGTTTTATTTAGCAGCAAAGAGAATTGATTTGTATAGTACAGATTCAAGACAAAAGTCCCTCAAAAATAGCCTAATATCCCTCTGTCCCGCCTGGACCCTGAAAATCCATCGAATCGGGATATATCCCTCGAAGTGGCAACACTGATTGGCTCTGACCGCCTGCCATGCCGACACGATTAAGTACAAAATAATGAATCGGTAGCCGCTCGCCTTTCTCGGGCTGCAAGCAATCTTGCAAATTATGTCACGGTCATGAGTACTGTTTTTCGTTTCATCTTTTTGCCTTTTATTTTTACTCTGGTAGTTTCATTTGTATTTGTAGATGTCGCCACTTATGTGAAAGCATATGGTATCGCAGGCATTATTTATTCATTTCTCTTACCAATATCGGAAGATGAGATTCATATACCGTCTCTGTAGCTTTACAACAGTGTCACATTGACCATGCAGTGTTCTGAAGAATCCCTTAAGGACGAAACAGTTAACTGTCAACACTTAATGGGTGTCCATTAGATCTTGGACTCCCGTGGATGTACAGCTTTCGAGCTGCCCACGGAAAAATACAAGAGAAACAATATCTTTCAATGCCCATCTGGCCACGGAAAATTGTTGTTTTTTTGTTTTTGATAACCTTTTTAAAGCTCACACTATATAGGTAGATTAACTATAGGTACTTTTTTATATAGTGTGATCTCACTCACTATGTTATAGTTAATAAAATTATAAGCTTAAAGTAACGAGCTTTTAAAATAGGAAACTAAAGTTGATTAGCTGTTTTGAACGTTAATAGGCTAAGTGTTTTGACATTTTAATATAAATGACATGCACTTTACAGAAGTGCAAACATATTTACACAAGTTATGGATGGGCATACCCAGAAGACACGTTTATAACGCACATTTACTATGGAACCAACAGGAAATTACACAGTTAAAACCCATTTACGATTTAATACATTATGGAATTTTCTAGATTATAGCAGTAAACGATAAATTTGCATTTAAGAAAAAAGTCGTGCAAAAATTTATATTTTTTAGCCATCCACAGGGCCGCACCTAGGGGGGATCGAGTGGGATCAATCTCCCTCTGAAATGTTTAGAACACAAAAATAATAAAATATATAGTAGTGATAAAGTAGTAGAGATATGGACAATTCGCATTTTTTTATGGCAGAATTAAAGTTTTATTTATGGAAAAACTAGTTTTATTAAGTATTCTATTTAAAAAAAACTCAAATTTTAAGCGTATTTTACCGATAAATGTTTTCAAAGTTATTGGCAAAATATTTTTGTCCTCTAAATTTCACTCATGTCCCCAAATTTGTTTTTAATTTCTTAAAAACCATTATTTTATATAACCCATAATTCTATTTATAAACAGTTGTGTTTTAAATAATATCACTTGCCTTGACCACAGTGTATATAAGTTACATACACTGTGACTTGAATGCGAAATTAATTCACGATTTTAGCAGCTGCTAAAAAATAGTTTCATGTTTTTTGTCGAGTTTTTGAACTGGATTTTTGCCCAGTCAATGATAAATTTTTGCTTGACATATAAATTTGACTGGAAAAGTATGCTGGGCTGATTTATTTTTTAGCCATCCGTGGAAGGCTATTGGGATCGTTCAAAAAAACCTTTTATTTCCATTTAAATTAAGTTTGTGTCAAAAAAGACCTAACCACTAACATTTTAATTAAACTTTAATAGAAAATAATCTTTAGAATGGCATGGGAAGTTAAAAAATTTAGGTATCTAATTTGGAAAGCGTATATTAAAGTTAAAATATTTATCATCATTAATTCAGTTTCAAAAAAATTATATTTGTTTATTGTCATAAATAAATTATTAGTCATAAATAATAAATAGTACACAAGGAGACAAGCTATACAAGGTGATTAAAAAAATATTTTGAAACTTTTTGAAAAAAAGAAAAACATGGCTTCATATTTTTAACAAATATTTGAATGTAAAACATCTCAACAGAGCTGTCACAAGTACATTGTTAAATTACGTGAAGCACAAGTGCAAAGTAAATTAGGATTGAAGTTTTAACTACATTTTCTTTTTAAATTTTCAATTATTTATAAAAGTACTTAATCATGTACTTAAAGTACATTGTAAGATAGGTACTTAAAGTACATTTTGAAGTACTTGTAAGTACTTGAAATATAATTTCAACTATTTTACTTTAATTATCTGACTCTGTCCATTTTGAATCACCCTGTATTGATTTGCGACCGTGCGGGAACATATAGTACCAAAAATAATATACGTGAGGAAAACTAATGCTAAATAATTAAATAACTTACAAATTGGTTAGCTATTTCAAGTGGAGAAAATTCTAGGTCATTTTTAGGAAATATTTCTAGCTTGAAAAATAAAACTAAAGAATTATTTTACTATAAAACATATACTTAATTTGAAACAAGGTTTAGACATGCATGGACTATCACCAATGTTTCTAACGCCCGCGCTAGGAATTGTTGCTTGCAGTTTGAGTAAACAATTATTATTTATAAAATTATTGTCATCTAAATTGTTGTTTCAAACGTTTTAAAGTTAAAACAACAAAAATTTTAAAATATTTTTGAGTTTGCACATACTCAAAGTCTTGTCGTGAGTTGACATGCATCTTTAAACCTAGCCTAATCTATAAGAGTCCCGACTGTCGGGACTTGATACCTAAATCTAACACCTAAAGTAGGTGGTCTTTTTAAAGCTTTAATGTCATATTTCCTTAAATTATATCACAGTATTGATATTTATTTTTCTATAAACTAGCAACTTTTGCAACCTTTGGGACTGCCCCCCATGCCGCTATAAAACTGCTTATATTTTTTTGCTTCGTTTTGGGATACTTTGTCTTCCAAATTGCCAAGGCATTTTTGAATTTTTTTGATGTTGGAAGTCCTGAAATGAAAAAAAACACAAGAATTATAAGGTAAAAAAGGTGTAAATGTAGTTAATTGTTTTAAAATTAGGAAAAAATTAAAATTTTGTTTAGCCGTCAAACCAATTACTGTGCAGACGTTAAGGATATCGATACTTCTTATCAAGAGCAAAACTTCTTATTTAAAATACTTTTGCACGTTTTTTTTTAAGCAAACAGATTTTTTACCTTCCCAGCCCACGTAGCAATGGCTAAAGAAGGTATTATTTTCGATGAAATTTTTTTTTTGAGATAACGCCGAAAATGTGTTATTTGGGTTTATTTTGACCTATGTCTGTCTGTGTGTGTATGTATATTTTTTTTGGTTGTAACACAATAGCTCCTAAATCGCTGAACCAATTTTCATAAAATTTTTAGGTAAAATAGTGTGCACTCCAGTGCTAATGACTAAGTTTTTTGACAATTAAAAAAGTTAAAAAATTGTAAGTTTTTAACGGAGCGTCGCATCAATATGCCGTTTTCGGAACATAGTAGACTGCGTTTTGGTTAGTAATTTGTATTATAACCAAAAACTTTGTAAGAACTTTAGTTTATGAGATAATTACAAAAAAACTGTTCTCAAGGCTGATATAATACCGTGGCTTCACTTGAAGTGTGCTAATAGGCTAGCTAGCTATTTTATAAACTAATATTACACGTTCAAAGGAAATATTTAAATATAGGTACTCATAATTTAGAAATTATTTAATAGTCTATTGTGATTTTTGATTACTACGATTAAAGCGTAATTGTTGTCAAATCGTGTTTTATTTTTTTGATACTTAGCAGGATAATTATCGAAGGTTTTAGATGAACAAAAAAAATTGTGTGTGCTTAAGACCACACGGCAGAAGTGTAAAGTTCAACAAGGCGAAATTAGTAATACTGGCCTTCATCTGTATTATCATATCGCTCGCTGAATGTTCCTCTCACAGTTAGTCGACTCGAGTCGACTTCACCCGAATGAGCGTTACATAGCCGAGCCTGACGGCTCAGTTCAATTCAGTACCCACAAAAACTGCTAAACGCTAAAGTTTACACTTCAAAAATCAACATAATTATGATTTAAAGTTTAGAAGTTGACTATGAAAGATGGGGAGGCGCTTCGACTCTTTCAATAAAAGTACTTTTTGGCTTCATTTTACCTTCCGTGCACGCGCATAAATTGTTGGAGAAGGTATTGTTTTCTAAAAAAATTTTTTTATGATATAACGCCGAAAATGTGTATTTTGACCTATAGTAGCAATACCGTCGCGACCTCTGTCCGTGTCTCTGTGTGTATGTGTCTCCGTAACACGATAGTAACATGATTTTTTTTTTCAAAATCCATTAATGCTAATGTTTTTTGACAATATAAAAATATGCTAACTTCTCGCATCAATATGCGCTTATTGGAATATAGTAAAACACGTTTTTCTCAATAATTTATGTTCTTACTAAAAGCTTCGTAGGAGATCTGTTTCTGAGAAATATACAAAAACTGTTTTCAAGGCTAATGTACGAGTTCACTTGGAGTGTGCTAAAGGACCATTCTTAAATTACGTAATACTGTAGGGGGGGGGGAGTGGGATTAAGCCTTTTGTTACACTTATTGTTTTTTTGATGTGTTTTTTTGGAAAATGCGTTACGAAGGGGAAAGCGGGTCAAAAAAAAGATTTTGCATCATCAATCGCTTAACCCCATAGCAAAAAACGTGAAAACCACACTCTTTTAAGTTAAATAGGTCGTTTTCTTCACGTTATTTTTAAAACCACGTAAAAATCACACCGAAGTAACGTGGTTTGGAAAATGACATTAAAAAACAACCTATTAAACTTGTGTGTTTTTAACGTTTATTTTAATTCGTGCTATGTAAGCAATTTTGGTAAAGTTTTTGCTTAGTTTAACACATATAAGTAATAACCGAACACCGCTAGGACATGACAAATTAACTTACAAATACTGTTTTGGCATAACATTTTGGAATGAGTCCATTAATTTAGGGGCGGATCTAGTAATATTCATCATAATAAATATTGCATAAAGCTATTTTGCATAGGAGGTGTATTCTGTTTGTCAAAACTAAATATAGATTCACATTTGGGAGGGGAAGTATTTCCTTTTTCCCCTCCCGTAGACCCGCGCATGATTAAGTAGATTATGTTGTTATTTTTAATAAAAAAATTACATTTCTTAATATTTTTACGCAAAAAAAGTTATAAATAATTGTGGTCGCTCCTAACGACGCCGACGCACTGTGTTTCAAAATACCAAACCAGCTAGAAGAAAAAATAATATATTTTTATTTCATCAGCAGACATGCCATGCCAAACAAAAATAAACCATAAAAAAATACCTTTGTGTTTTATTTTGCAGTGCCGTAAATTAGATCATTTATCGTTAAAATATTATACTAAAAATATTTCAAAAATGGCTAGTTTGAAACCTAAATAATTATTCTGCTTAAGAAAATAAAACTAGAAAGACACAAAGTGCCGGGAATTGCTAAAGATATCTAGTTTGACATGACATATTTATGTACCTTAATCGTAGATAAGTAAATTTAAATGTTTCATCCACAGACTTCAAAAATTGAAGTCTGTGGTTTCATCGAATTTTTAAGGTTTTCAAATTTTTTTAAATTTTATATGGATTTTGTTTTTGGTAACTAACTCTTAGGGAACATCCTTAAATTACGTAGCGCTCAAAGGGGGGTGGAGGGGTTTGACCAAGCATTACACTCAATGTATTTTTTCTTGAAAACGCCTTACTAGGGACGAAGAGGGGGGCCAAAAATCCTAAAATTTAATAAGGTTCCCTACATTTATTTTGGTATTACTTGGTTCTTCTACTTTAACACCCTGTATCAAAAATTACAGTCTCTTACAGACTACGCAGTAAATAAAATATTTTTTAGGTATCAGACATATGTAAAATACATCAATTTTGATGAAGATAAAAGTACCGTACCGTTGTTGTTCTTAAAAATTTTAATTGAAATTTCCACTCCTTGCTAAGCAAATGTCGTCTGTTGATTTTTTTCCTTTAATGCACAGTTTTCGTATAAAAAATATTAAATTAATTTATTTGCTTACGAGAAAAACAATTTATTATTTTCTTCAAAAATATTAAGAAAAATTCCCACACGAACGCCACTGATCAAAATAAAAACACATGTTATGCATCAAAAAATGTCTTGGTAAATAGAAACTATGTACTAAATTTCACAAAAAAATCTAGAGCAGTGTCACAGATATTAATAAAAAACGAAGATTTTTTTGAAAATTTATAATACCCTGTTTTGATAAGTTAGAAACTAGACATATTTTCAGAAAAAGTTTTTTTGTCAAAATAGATAAAATAATTACCTCATAAATATTATGTTGAAATATATGAACATTTTTAACCAAGATTGTGCTTCTGAAACACTGTGCGACGTAGCGTGACCCATAAAACATAAGTTTTTAAATTTATACTAAAAAAAAATATATTTTGAATTTTACTTGGAAGTTGAAGCAAAATGCAAAACTAAAAATAGGCGTTTTTATTTAAAAAATTAAGTTGGTTGTCATCACTGGCTTTTGTACCACGCTGTCGATGATATTAAAGCGTTTAAATGACTTTGTTACGTTACCCCACTGTCTATAAGTTCCTGGTACAAACAAGAAGAAACCGACCGAAAAATCTAAGTAGGCGCTAATTTTGAGAAAGATATTGGGGCAATTAATAAAAACAATGGAAGAGGCCGGAAGTAAAAATATTATTAAGGAATGAAAGAATATAAAGACAACGTAAAATACGTTTTCTACCGGCTTGAAAGTGTCACTAAGTAGTTTGTTTGTTAAATTATCTGAAAACCTTCTAAATAAAATACAAATGAATTATTACAATTAGCATTAATTTATTAAAAGTTGGCTTAAAAGCATTTTATTAACCGGTTTTTAGGATCTTGGCATTATCGGGATAAAAAATCATTTAACATTTTTAAACATGTTACGCTGCACGTGATGTTTTTCACGTTGATTTATATATTTTCAAATTTTGGCAAGCATTAGGCAGTCTGACCAGAAAATTGTTATTATGTTTTGTTCTAAAGCTTTTTGGCATGATGGGCTTTTAACAAAGTAATAATTATGCCAACTAAATAAAAAGTAGAGATGTTTTTAAAGATAAACGTTTCATTTGCGTCATTAATAGCAATTACTACAAAATTAAAATATTTTAAAAGTCGTAGCTTAAGGGCAAGAACGGAGGAAAGGGAGGGAAGATGGTGCTCATCAAGGAATATGACCCATCTCATCACTATTATTGACCATGATCTTGACGTCATGGACATCATGTAGGCGCTTGCTCAGGTGCGGATCTACGGAAGGAGAAAAGGGGAAATTTCTTCCTCCCCAAATTTCAAAATACAGTAGAACTTCGATAACTCGAACCGAACAATGTGTCACATTAAATTTTCGACTTATCAAATAATAAATAAAAAGTTTTACGGCGTTTTCGTATTTTCTGTGAATCAAAATTTACGTGTGTTTTTTTAACACAACCAAGTCTATATATTAAAAACATTTACCTCTAATACATGTGAATACATAATTTTTGTTCTTATTTTTGTTGTTATACATATGTATGAATGTACATATTAATTTTACCGAAAAAAGTTGTTTTTTGTGACATAGTAACGTATACACAACCCCTAAACTTATAACAAATCAAATACAAGTTACACTGAATTGCGTCTTTAAAACATTACAATGCAAAAAAACAAGATAGAAAGATTCGTAATTAGGAGATTTCCCCAGAAAATTCGACTTATCGAAGTTGGCGCCACGACATTGCCAACAGTTTGGTTCGACTTATCAAATATTTTGAGTTATCGAAGTCTGACTTATGGAAGTTTGACTGTATATTTAGTTTTGACAAACAGAGTACACCCCTGGTCAACGCGCAAAATGGCTTTATGCAATATTTATTATGACATGGAAGTTTATTTGAGAGGGGACGCAAATAAAGTTCCTAGATCCGCCCCTGCCTTACTAACAATGACTATTTTAATAGCATCATATCACAGGTAACACAAAAGGGTGCAATACGTAGAGCGTATTTACTAGCTAGTCGCTGGCGACTTAGGTCGCCCGCTAATGAGCGAGCTTAAACTTGCAGAATGGCTTACAATTACATACAGCGATTAAAAACGCAATTACTCTGGTCGCTTCTTCCGACATGTCTGCGGACTACTTGCAACGATTTTTACCAATAACTGCTATTACACTTGACGACTTTGCTCGCTAGACACCAAAATATCCGACGAATAGCGACTAAAGTAGCCAACGGGGCTTACTTTAGTCGCAGTTAAGTTTGTTATTACACTTAGTAGCGGCTACTAAATTCGCCAGCGACTAGCTAGTAAATTCGCCTAATGTAATGCACCCTTTAGCACCCTCGAGCTCAAAATTGTCCTACCAAACGAAATGAGCTTAATTTATCTATGTCAGTAAAATTTTCTGAGTCGGCTCTTTTGTAACTAAAGAAAACTTTTTCATTTGATACCATTTTTCCCGAAATTGTTTAGCCTGCGGCACCTTTTTTTCTTAAAATTATTTTGTTTTTCCGAAATATATTTGAATCTTACAACATTTTTGCCTGCCGCGCAATTGTTTTTAATTTTTCAGTAGCTTTTTTTATATTGCAAACATTTTCTTATGTTGACATATATCCACAAAAAATTTTCCACAGCGGGATTGGTTTCTGTCCGAGTATTAATAATTTTCTAAAATTTTGTATTAATTTTTTATATTGAAATTTTTTTCTTTATTTTCGGGTGTGTTAGGTATTAAGCCTGGGGCTCAAGCTCCTCCAAAATGGAAGCTCATCCAAAATAGCCTGATTTGTTGCTCCAGTTGATGGATGAGAGGGAAAGTATTAGAAATATTCAAAAATTTGAAAGAAATCATTGTATGATATCGGACAAAAATAGTACATTGAAAACCTAAAACCTGGGAACATTATTATTAAGCAAAGCATAGTATACTATGCGTCTCCCATTGACTTCTATACCCTACGGGTAGACCCGGCATGGGCCAAAATTGCCATTATATCAAGCTTTTATCGCACTTGACCAAATACAAGTATGAATTTAATGAGCAAAATAGGGATGAAAATAGAATTTCGGTTTGGTGAGTCCGGAAACATGCAACATCGCAAAAATATTCTATTTGCTTGTCTTGGATAAAAAAGGGCAGTGGCGGCGCAAAATAAAAATTTTGAATTCCACTAGAATTTTTTTTTCAACAATTTTCTGTTTCAATAATAAATAATTCTTGCATACTTACTTGTGTGTGTTTACAAAATTCTCTTCAGTAAAAAAAAAGAGTAAAAAGAATTTCTAAGCATGCTCAGTGCAGTGGATGTATTAAAATTATTGTTTTCATCTTAGAACTTTACAAATGTTGTACCTTCCAGGTAAAATATTTTCTTTCTTTGAACAAGGGTCTTCTTCAACTCTTCTTTTTTTGGGTGGACTACAAGTTATGCTCGAGTCAGATGAAATTTCGGAACTAAAAATTTCAATTCGAAATGGGACAACCGGGCGCCGGGCCAACTCGGCGCCGCCAACAGGGCGCCACGCCGGGCCTAATGGGCGCCGGGCCAACTCAGCGCCGGACTATTTTTTTTTTCGATAAAATGTGCAGATAAAAACAAAACAAATATGTTATTTATAAAAAACTTTCAACATCTATTAAGTCGAGTGTTGAAATTTGGTAGGTGTAGTGTTCTGCGACTTGAAACACCGCCAAGTTCCATATTCGATACATATCGATGCATAAATAAGAAAGTCCGCCATTTTGGATCCGCCACTTTAATTTTTTTAAGGTTGTTTTTCATCTGCACATTTTATCAAGAAAAAATATTTTAGTCCGGCGCCCAGTTGGCTCGGCGTCAAGTTGGCCCGGCGCCCAGTTGGCCTGCCGCCCAGTTGGTGGCGCCGAGTTGGCGGCGCCCAGTTGTCCTAGACTGCAACACATTTCAGGGGTCTGGTACGTTTTACCACCTTTCTTAAAACTACGAAGTTTTTTGAAAAATGATAATTTTAGACCATTTTATAGTGATTTCTAAAAAAAAAATTGCGGACTATCGTTGATTTTGTTAAAAAAATTGAAATTGAAACATTCTTAAAACCCCATTAAAACCCATACAAATTGCTACAAAAGAAGCATTTTCTCATTTCAAACTGAAACAAAACGGTCCCTGACGTCTATCAGCTGTCAACAAAAACTTGAAATAACTAAGGTCACTGATCCAAATCGGGTCAGTTTTTTTGGTCCTTTTATGAAAATGCACAATTTTTAAAAAAGCATGAAATTCAAAACAAAATCAAGAAAATTATGATTCCTACATTTTTACAAATAAAAATTAGTTTAATTGAACATTATATCAATTTTTATTCCTTAAAACACTAAAAATTAATAATTATTTACTTTTTTAAAATTTATCGAAGGTCTAACTGAACAAAAGCAAACTGAACCCATCCGTATCGAAATGAACCAAATCAAACCGAATCTAACGGTTCGGTTCGATTTGCTTAAACTGAACCGAACCTAACCGAATATAGCTAAACCTAACCTAAACAATCCTAGCGGAACCTAACCGAACATACTCAAACTGAACCAACCTAACCCAACCTAACCCAACCTAACCCAACCTAATCCAACCTAACCCAACCTAACCCAACCTAACCCAACCTAACCCAACCTAACCCAACCTAACCCAACCCAGCCCAACCTAACCCAACCTAACCCAACCTAACCAAACCTAACCTACCTATTGTTAATAAATATAGTAAAAGTTGTTAGGTTTATGTCCAGGGGGTAACCATTGTCCATAATCGTCGGAAATCGAGTTAGGATTAGTGTATGCGACCATAAACATTGAGTGGCGAGTGAGTGTTTGGTCTTCAATTTTTTTAGGGAAATTTTTCAAAATCTTTTTTTGCGCACTCTGGGCACCCTAATAAACCGTAATCTGGTCACCCTAATCCATCGCAATCAAAGAAAATGGGTAATCGAAGTGTCACAAATTTTTTGTTGGTTTCTATTCTTCTTTTATATTATGTAGGACAAAATTATTAATTAAACTAAGTGACCTTATTAAGTTTGACAGCATGATAGTCAAATGACATTAGAAGGACATAAACATATGATAACGGCCTGTAGACCGGTCGCGGTGGTCATATAATAATAAATATATACTTTCGCGATGAAAGACCAAAATTTAACTTAAAATTACTGTAAAGTCCGCAAAAAACATTAAATTTATCGAAATTTATAAAAACATAGATCAGTGTGTGTAACAATTCATCAAGATGTATGAAACTCGACCGTGACATGTCAAAAGTTTGGTTCGAAAAAACAAAAACAACTGGATAAAAATCGGTATGTAAGAATTTAAAAAGAAATCATTTTTAAGAAAATCAAATACTTTTTGTTAATTTTCATGCAATGCAAAAAAAAGTGCGGGGAAGTGACACTTTCTGAATCAAAATGTGTGAGGGTAAAATCGCACGGTCGCAGAAAAAACTATCTATCGTGACGCTACTGAACTTTCTCGTGTTTTAGGAAAAACTATCTGTCAAGACGACTTACCCATGAAATGTTGTTTTTTTATGGATTTTTTTTCTTCTTTTGCACAAAAAACAATTTTGGACCATGTTTAAACTCAAATAGTTACTTCTAAACTTGTTTTTAAACGTTTTAAGATTTCTTTTTGTAATATTCCCGCACAAAATTAAAAAAAAATCATTTTCGTACTTAGACAACATTGTCTATCAGTTTTCCCTGTATACACGGACTAACAGGTAGAATCACTCAAAATACGGCAGGTGGATTAAAGGTAGCCAGCTGCTTTTCTGTCGCACTTATGCCGTCAGTGTGAAAGAGATAAAAGTACCCTTATATTATCTAGGGTATTATTAGCATGCAAAATCACCCTATCTTTGTCCGTTTCACATGTTCAATAATGTCTATCTCTGTTTTTATTGTAAAAGAAATACCCGACCATAGGAACCAAATTGGATAGGGTCAATAAAAAATGCCTTGTCTTTCCGTCTCTAACGCCCTTTTAGGGCGTTATACAACTCAATGGCGTCTCCAGACCGCCATGTTGATTCTTGTTTAAAAAATATCGCCTATAGCACCTTCGGGATCAGTAGCAATTCAACAACATCTTTTTTGTCAAAATCGGTTCAGCCGTTTAGTCTCTAGCGTGACACAAACATATTTTACTTACATACATACAACCGAAAAACATTATCCTTCCTTTCGCCGTGCTGCAGTTGGGTAAAAATTACTAAAATGCGACCGTAATATGGGGTAAAGCGTAACCTGCTCACGGGACAAAATGTTAGTTGAACATTAAATAATTTTCTTTGAACCAGCTCTTTTGCCTTTGTCCTTTGCATATAAATAATTTGCGTTTTGAACCTCTTTTATTTTGTCCTTTGTCATTACCGTAATATGCGCTTGGCTGCAGTTTGTTCTTTGAAAGTTTAGGTCATCCCGAATTAAGCTGTCATTTTGTCCCAACATTCATTATTCTCGGTATGAAATAAATAAACATTTGATTTTGCTGCAGTTTTGCAAAAACCCTAATTTTCACCGGCGTAGCTAGCCTTAGAGACCCTGTATGTATGACATATTTTAGAGAAATAGAGACGCGACAAATTTATCAAAGTAAGATAATTTGTATGCCTTAAAGCCTACATCATGTGACAAAATGGCGTCTCAAGACAGCCATGTTGATTCCTGTTTAAAAAAATATAGCCTATAGCATCTTCGGGATCAGTAGCAATTCAACAACATCTTTTTTGTCCCAATCGGTTCAGCCGTTTAATCTCTAGCGTGACACAATCATATTTTACTTACATACATACAACCGAAAAACATTATCCTTCCTTTCGCCGTGCTGCAGTTGGGTAAAAATTACTAAAATGCGACCGTAATATGGGGTAAAGCGTAACCTGCTCACGGGACAAAATGTTAGTTGAACATTAAATAATTTTCTTTGAACCAGCTCTTTTGCCTTTGTCCTTTGCATATAAATAATTTGCGTTTTGAACCTCTTGTATTTTGTCCTTTGTCATATAATATGCGCTTGGCTGCAGTTTGTTCTTTGAAAGTTTAGGTCATCCCGAATTAAGCTGTCATTTTGTCCCAACATTCATTATTCTCGGTATGAAATAAATAAACATTTGATTTTGCTACAGTTTTGCAAAAACCCTAATTTTCACCGGCGTAGCTAGCCTTAGAGATCCTGTATGTATGACATATTTTAGAGAAATAGAGACGCGACAAATTTATCAAAGTAAGATAATTTGTATGCCTTAAAGCCTACACCTGTTTAAAAAAATATAGCCTATAGCATCTTCGGGATCAGTAGCAATTCAACAACATCTTTTTTGTCAAAATCGGTTCAGCCGTTTAATCTCTAGCGTGACACAAACATATTCACTTACATACAACAACCGAAAAACATTACCCTTCCTTTCGCCGTGCTGCAGTTGGGTAAAAATTACTAAAATGCGACCGTAAAATGGGGTAAAGCGTAACCTGCTCACGGGACAAAATGTTAGTTGAACATTAAATAATTTTCTTTGTGCCAGCTCTTTTGCCTTTGTCCTTTGCATATAAATAATTTGCGTTTTGAACCTCTTGTATTTTGTCCTTTGACATTACCGTAATATGCGCTTGGCCGCAGTTTGTTCTTTGAAAGTTTAGGTCATCCCGAATTAAGCTGTCATTTTGCCCCAACATTCATTATTCTCTGCATGAAATAAATAAACATTTGATTTTGCTGCAGTTTTGCAAAAATCCTAATTTTCACCGGCGTAGCTAGCCTTAGAGACCCTGTATGTATGAGATATTTTAAAGAAATAGACACGACAAATTTATTTATATAAGTTATTCAGATAACGCCGAAAATGTGTTATTTGGGTGTATTTTAAACTATCCTAGCAATGTCGTCGTGATGTCTATCTGTGTGTATGTGTAGGTCTCTCCACAATAGCTCCTAAACCGCTGAACCGATTTTTATGAAATTTTTAGGTAAAATAGTGTTCAATATTATTACGAGCTGATTAGATTTTGGTCAAAATTCATAAATGCTAATGACAGTTTTTTGACAGTTAAAAACTATAACAAATGCTAAGTTTTTGACGGAGCGTCGCATCAATATGCGGTTTTCGGAATGTAAGAGCTTTCGTTTCGGAGATATTTGGAAAAAAAAAGGTTTTCAAGATTGATATAGCATGGAGTTTACATGGATTGTGCTAATGAGCTAGAAATGGATCCATTTATTATTATTAGTATGGTGCAGTGGCGGATCCAGGGTGGGGGGCACTAGGGGCACTTGCCCCCCCCCCCCCGAGAATTTTTTAAATATACAAAAAATGAGTAAAAAGTAATGTTTTTGCTAATAAAAAATCAAAATTTTTGCTTGCGGCGCATAAAAGCGTCTATTGTTATTATCATCGAAATTACAACCACTGACTAATTCAATAAAATGCTGCTTAAAAAAATATATACCGTTTTTTACCTGCAGAGAATGTCACCTAAAGTGTCCCCCCTAGAAGCACCTCTGGATCCGCACTTGGTATGGTGTAGGGATACATCAAGGGGAGCCAGGTCCATAGTAGCAACTTTTATTGTTATAATTATTTTTTAACAAGTGAACAGAATCAGAAGCGAAATAGCTATAGAAATCGTTATTTTTATAGCAATTTTACTGTTCAGAAAAATTCCGAATAAAAATAAAGTGAATAATGTTGAAACGTAACTTTTTATACGTGTTTGTTACTTTAGTTATGCCAGCAATTAAAGTCGCCAATTACCTTAAAGAAACCAATAAAAAATACTCTGCCAATCTATGGGCACCTAAGCTCACACTGGATACTATAGTTATAGTGTATCTACGTGAAAGCTAATATAACTAAAAACTGAAGTATATTTTATTGAACTCCAGACTCAATTACCTTTCGTTTGATACCACACAAGCCATGTTTTGACTTAAACTCTAATTTTTCAAATCTACCCTCACCCTTTTTTTAAAAACTAAAATGTATTTTGTTTAACTCCAGACTCAATTACCTTTCGTTTGATATCACACACGCCATATTTCCACTTAAACACTAATTTTTGAAATTTACCCCTACTCTTTTTTTTTAAATAAACTAAAATGTATTTTGTTTAACTCCAGACTCAATTACCTTTCGTTTGATATCACACACGCTATATTTTTACATAAACTCTAATTTTTGAAATCTGCCCCCACCCTTTTATTTGGCTTGTGTTCGGTGGATTTTCTTCATTTTTAAATGGGACCATCTCGACCCAAAACCCAGCCTGGGTACCAAATTTCATTAAAATCGAGCAAGCCGTTTTTGAGTTATGCGCGTTGGTCGTTACAGACAGACATACAGACACACAGACAGACAGACAGACAGACAGACAGACAGACATACAGATAGACAGACAGACAGACAGACAGACAGACGGCGCAACAAAAAAGTTTCAAAATCATCTGAAACGCAAAGATATATAAAAATTTAGTAGTGTGAGCTAATACTCTGCCAATATATGGGCCCCTAAGCTCACACTAGGTACTATAGTTATAGTGTACGTGTGAGCTAATATAACTAAAAACTGAAATATATTTTATTTAACTCCAGACTAAATTACCTTTTGTTTGATACCACACAAGCCATGTTTTGACTTAAACTCAAATTTTTTAAATCTACCCCCACCCTTAAAAAAAACAAAAAACTAAAATGTATTTTGTTAAACTCCGGGCTCAATTACCTTTCGTTTGATATCACACACGCCATATTTTCACTTAAACTCTAATTTTTAAAATATACCCCCACCCTTTTTTTAAAAATAAATTAAAATGTATTTTGTTTAACTGCAGACTCAATTACCTTTCGTTTAATATCACACACGCCATATTTTCACATAAACTCTAATTTTTGAAATCTACCCCCACCCTTTTATTTGGTTTCTGTTCGGTGGATTTTGTTCATTTTTGAATGGGACCATCTCGACCCAAGACCCAGCCTAGGTACCAAATTTCATTAAAATCGGCCAAGCGGTTTTTGAGTTATGCGCGTTGGTCGTTACAGACATACAGACAGACAGACAGACAGACAGACAGACAGACAGACAGACAGACAGACAGACAGACAGACAGACAGACAGACAGACAGACAGACAGACAGACAGACAGACAGACAGACCGACAGACAGACGGCGCAACAAAAAAGTTTCAAAATCATCTGAAACGCAAAGATATATAAAAAATTTTGAAATCGGAGCAACTTTTTTTTTCTCGAAAAAATTAGGATCACCATAGCTCACACTACTATAGTATATGTGTGAGCTAAAATTTGAACCATGAAAATGTCCCTTCACTAGAGGTTTGTCAAGTTTTAAAATACAAATATTATCTTTAACGTTTTAGATCAAAACAAAAATATAACCCAATTTTCTAGATCTGATTAATTTGTTTTTAATTTTGGAGTATTTGTATTTTTATAAGTGTTTTTCGTGTTTTGAATTAAGAAAATATACATCCATATACTCCATTGCACCGAAAAAATTTAAATAAAAAAATTATAAAACAACAATATTAGCTCACACATATACTATACTATAGTAGTGTGAGCTATGGTGATCCTAATTTTTTCGAGAAAAAAAAGTTGCTCCGATTTCAAAAATTTTTATATATCTTTGCGTTTCAGATGATTTTGAAACTTTTTTGTTGCTGTCTGTCTGTCTGTCTGTCTGTCTGTCTGTATGTCTGTCTGTCTGTATGTCTGTAACGACCAACGCGCATAACTCAAAAACCGCTTGGCCGATTTTAATGAAATTTGGTACCTAGACTGAGTCTTGGGTCGAGATGGTCCCATTTAAAAATGAACAAAATCCACTGAACAGAACCCAAATAAAAGGGTGGGGGTAGATTTCAAAAATTAGAGTTTATGTGAAAATATGGCGTGTGTGATATCAAACGAAAGGTAATTGAGTCTGCAGTTAAACAAAATACATTTTAATTTATTTAAAAAAAAAGGGTGGGGGTATATTTTAAAAATTAGAGTTTAAGTGAAAATATGGCGTGTGTGATATCAAACGAAAGGTAATTGAGTCCAGAGTTTAACAAAATACATTTTAGTTTTTTGTTTTTTTTAAGGGTGGGGGTAGATTTCAAAAATTTGAGTTTAAGTCAAAACATGGCTTGTGTGGTATCAAACAAAAGGTAATTTAGTCTGGAGTTAAATAAAATATATTTCAGTTTTTAGTTATATTAGCTCACACGGACACTATAACTATAGTACCTAGTGTGAGCTTAGGGGCCCATATATTGGCAGAGTATTTTTTACTTGTTAACGTTATACAACCCTTGACATTCGATCAAGTGTTTGAAAAATAATGTTCACATTTCGGAGAGATTTGTGACGTTACCGCCGAAGCCGAAATTGCTATAGCCTAATTGTAGTCAAAGATGTCAAAATAGCTGCGTTCGGAGTTTGCATCTCAGAGGTGACGGATTTTTGGTCACGTGATTACAGATTAGTCTGAGCAAATTGGAATTATCGAACGATCCAGATCAAATCGATCAAATTTTTATAAATGGTTATAACCTTCATGGTCGCACCCAGGGGGGGGCCTCGGGGCCCGCCCCCCCCCCAAGCCTTGGATTTTTTTACATATTTTCCACATAGTTCATGAAAAAATACAAAAAATAGCTTAAAATTCGACATCATGAGGCTTCGGCCCCCCCCCCCCCCCCAAGAGGCCTCGGGCCCCTCCCAAGACATATTCCTGGGTGCGCCACTGACCTTAAATATAACCAAAAATATTATGTACATATTGCAACTCACGCCCAGCTATAATTTTGACAACATTTTCCTGTGATGTCGGAAATTTATATAATTTGTTGTCTTCAACATCAAATAATTCGATTTCAATCTTTTTACATAAAAAAAATATTTTTCTAAACAAAACAAATACACAACATACGTCACAACCTCAGATTAATCTGTTTCGTCGATCAAAATGTACAGAGCAACCAGATTTACCTCCGACTAGTCTGCGCAGAATTACCGAACGATTCAGATCTACCTCCCCTAGATCTAGATGGAATTAACGAACGATTTCGATCAAAAAGATTAATCCGACGTAAATACTGAACGCAGCTAATATTTAACCGTTTGAAAAACTTGACAGATTAATTTTACCTGTCATCGCTTTCTTCTGAATCATATACCATCGACCACATGGTGTGTAACGACTGCTTCATCTTGTGATATGTCACATCTGATTTAGTGTCGTTGCTTGAAGAGATCTGAGATTCGTAGGACTCCAAGCGGTTCAAAATTCTGTGTTGGTCCATTTTTGGAAGGTAGTGGTTTGATGGTTGGGAAAAGCTTTTTTCTGAAACAATATAAGAAACATAATTAATTTGTAAAGCTATAAAAACGGTGTTTTAGTGTACTAGCACAGCGAGTGTTATATAATGACCACAAGAGAACAAACACAGTTTAGCCCAAAGGCGTATCCAGTCCAAAACAGGTGGGGCCAGCTGCCCCCTTGCCCTGTCCTTGATTTAGGCTTCATGAAAAACACAAAAGGAACTCAAATTTTTAATCAAAAATTATCGCAAGGCAGCGTTCCAACTAGGCACGGCACGTTGAATGAATTTACTTAATTAATGATAGGACAGTTTAATTGAGGAACGTTCTTAAATTATGTAACGCAAAAATTCAGGACACCCTTTGCACTTGCTAAAAACAATATTAGTTTGCTGTTCGTATCCTTGGATCATAATGAAAGGTATTTCGTGGGTTATGGGATAAGGCAAAGAAAAAACTCCTAGTATTCTTTGGGACGTTTCGTCTATAATCTAGAGTTTTTCAACCCTAGAATAGAACACATGAAATAAAAACTATGATAAAAAAAAACCAAACATTCATTTAAATATACAACCTTAAATTATAAAATTAAGGAAATTAAATCACAGTAACAAATTTACTGACGTCAAAATTTTTTTAATTTTTTTTAGAGTTTTTGATAGTAGGTATCATTAAAAACAATATATTTTTCTAATCGGGCAAAAAGGAGTTTTTGTTTCTCTCATATATTTTTCCGTGGGTAGCTAAGCTTAACCTCACGGGGGTCCAAGATCTAATGGACACCTAATAAGTGTTGACAGTTAACTGTTTCGTCCTTATGGGACTTCTCAGAACACTGCTTGTTCAGTTTGACAATTCTTGCGAATTTAATTAGACGGTTTTGTCTCTAATCATAAGTAAATAGTGAGAAAACTATCGCAAGGTGCGCCATCTACCGAGATACGAGAGAAACAAAAAACAAAAGCAGGCGAAAAACTGCTATACATATCGATCAATGAAAAGATCGAATACAAACAAAAGAAAACAAACTATAGTCCGTGACCTACGACAGCTCATCTGTCTTTCAGGCCGGATCAACGCATATTGCATTTTTACCCGTCATCAAGACACGTGAGCGTCAATCAACGGAATTTTTAAGCCAAATAATACTAACAAACGTGGAATTTCGTACCCGTGAATTTAAAAATCAAACAAGTTTCGTGGCTAATCGGACAAAAAGGGGCTTTTGTTTCTTCTTTTGCCCGATTAGCCACAAAACTTGTTTGATTTTTAAATTCACGGGTACGAAATTCCACGTTTGGTAATATATTTTTACCTTCATATAAATATATATATATATATATATATATATATATATATATATATATATATATATATACAGTGTGTCCACGTAAGTTGGCGGCAAATGGGAAACTTTTTTATTAGCTTTACGAAAAAAAGTTATTCTTTATAAAAAGTTCTGCATGGTCCAAAACCTAAAATGCAACCATCAGATGTTAAATTTTTTCAGTCATATTACGAGGTTTGTCAAAAAATGTGATTTTTGCTCTAGAGTAAAGTACCTTTCTTTTTGACAATATCGAAAATTGTTATAAAAAAAGATGTTTAGAATTAAAAATAGCTTTCAAATATTCAACATTGTTTATTTACATTAAAAAAATATTTTTTTCTACATTTTCTCGGCGATTACGTTGGAAATTTGCACATTAAGGCATAATTAATCTAGGATGCAAATAATAATAATGTAAATAAACAATGTTGAATATTTGAAAGTTATTTTTAATTCTAAACATCTTTTCTTTATAACAATTTTCGATATTGTCAGAACGAAAGGTACTTTACTCTAGAGCAAAAATCACATTTTTTGACAAACCTCGTAATATGACTGAAAAAATTTAACATCTGATGGTTGCGTTTTAGGTTTTGGACCATGCAGAACTTTTTATGAAGAATAACTTTTTTTTGTAAAGCTAATAATAAAAAAGTTTCCCATATGCCGCCAACTTACGTGGACACACTGTATATGTATCGAAGAAATTATTTCTTCGATGCCTTGGCAGCAATGGCTACAGAAGGCATTATTTTCGACGAAAAAAAGTTTTTTGACATAACGCCGAAAATGTGTTCTTTGGGTGTATTTTGACCTATCTTAGCAATATCGTCGTGGTGTCTGTCTGTGTGTGTTGTGTATTTCTGTCGGTAACACGATAGCTCATGAACCGCTCAACCGATTTTAATAAAATTTTCAGGTAAAATAGTGTTCGACACTCACACGAGCTAATTAGATTTTGGTCAAAAGTCATTAATGCCAGTGATAATTTTTTGCTTAATAAACTTTGCTTAAGCCGTTTTGCTTAATAAACTTTGTAGGAGCTTTAGTTTCTGAGATATTTACAAAAAAACTGTTTTTAAGGTTGATATATCATGGCTTTAATTGAAGTGTGCTATTAGGCCAGCTAGGAACGTATCAGATCCGTCAAAAATTAATATTATATTCTGATTTCAATGTTTAAAAAACTCAAGTCATGTTAAAATTATTTTGTTTATAATCACTGAAACAGTAAAACACTGATTATTATTTTGGTAAATATGCAAAAAAAGTTGCCTGCTAAAATTTGAACAACTTCGTAATTTCGCGCACGCAAGTGTCTAGTATTGTTTTGAATCGCTAAAAAAGTAATATTCTGTAATTGGCTGACTTGTTATAATTATTTTTTAACGAGTGGGCAGAATCAGAAGCGAGTAAATAGCCACAGAAATCGCCGTTATTTTAAGGCAATTTTAGTGGTCAAAAAGATCCCTTTTTTTTGTAATTGGCTGACTCTGCGACTGGCATTTTTGTTAAAGTAAAAAATTGTATTATTATGGCTTAGGTCTTTACACTCCTGTTTTAGGGTAGCGGAAGAAAAATCAAAAGACGGAAGATCAAATATAATAAACAACATTGAAAACTCAATAGATAAAAAAAAATAGGAAAGGGAAAAGTTCAAAAAGGATTAAAAAGCAAAAAACCTGATTAGGTTAGTATAAATAGGATAGTATTATCATTACCAGATCAGCTTGGTCTTTTTGAGTATACAACCTAATCAGGTCAGGAAATGTACACGGAAAAAAATTTTGTCGTCAACGAAAACACGTTCTTTTCTTCAATTTGTTTTGAATTAAAATATTTCTTTTTAGTTCAACGCAGCGTTTAATCTGGAAATGAGATTTTATTTTTCTTCTTTAATTGTTTTGATTTAGTATCCTCCATTTTGTAACAAAGTAAATTTACTTCATATAAGTAATATTTTGCTTCCAGAGAAAACGGTGCCTTAGATTAATTCAGTTCCAACTTATAATAAAACAATTTCTGTTTCACATTAAAATAAAAGGCAATAAATTTTTTGTGCTATATCAAGAAAATATTCTCTTGGTTCATATATTCATAATAGGAAAGAACAAATTATTTTACTTCAAAGCAACTTTGCTTTTATCTAAAACAATTTTTTTTACCGTGTAGGTAGTAGGTAACAAACAGAATTATTAACAACCGTAATTCTCTTTGGAAGGTAGTAGGTAGTAGCTAGATGAGGTTTTTTTTATTTTTTTTAACCTTTTTTGATATTTTTTATTCGATCTTCTGTCTTTCAATCTTTGTTCCCCGTCGTCTTGCAAATGGCGATTTCAGTTGCAAGTATCTCAAAAACGAATTGGATAATTAAATAAAAGACGGTGTATATGCCATTGAAACACATTTCCAACATAACTCTAAAATTAAAACCTTGTTAAGGAAGTTTTTATAATCAACTGTTATCATTTTTTAAACCTTAAGAATGTATATTTTTTATGAGTCCGATAAAAAAAACTTACCTTCAAAAAAGTTTTCAAAAACTTGAAGTCACTAACAAGTAAAAAGATACTTATTTTCTATACAAAAGTTTTCAAACAACTAAACCGTGACAGTGCGCGCCGCGGAAATTTAAGCTCGTTTCCGTGCGGCAACGATAAGACACCGCTGTTTGTTATTTTTTACGATTTGCTGCGGTTTCAAAAATATAAATTATTACCTATTTTTTGCTATTATCTTAATGGAAATAATAACAATTAAAGTCACGTTTTTAAGTTTGAAGGCAAAATAAAAGCGTCAAGTGTTCGGCTTGTGTTGATATAGGTTTTAAAATGTAAACACAGGTTTGTTTTGGGTTGGGATTCCGATCTTCTTTGTGTGTTTTTAGTTACCTAATTTTGTTATAGTTCACATGATGCTAATGCAGTAGTTTATTAAACACCTACACCAGTATTTACTAAGACCTTAAGACTTAGCATTGTAGACCGGGTTTAAGTATCAAGTCTATAGAGTTGATACCGACCGGCTTAAGTGTATTCTTTTTTTTAAATCTTACAGGTCAAATAACTGCAAAGATTTGGTTCACCGTAATGTGCAATATGATAGTAAGCATTTCTCAGTGATTTTCATCTCATATAAATTCAAATTAACTTTAGAAATAAAGAAAAACCACATAAAAATTTTGTAACCAAATGTCATTTTTTGGAAACTTAGTCCGTGCAGTCGTAGGATTCCCGTTAAAAATAGTCTCAAATTATAGTACCACCCCTGAGGGATGGTTTAAAGTTCAGAAAACAATAGAAATAATCCATGATTGACAAAAAACTTACATACAAAAATATTCAAAGCTAAATAATACATAAATATATTAAAACTATATCTGTAGATGCATTACCGTATTAAATACGTACCTATCAATATTCAAATACTGTAAAAAGCACAAGATATATTAGAATCCCTTTTCAATTACTCATTCACTAAAACAATCGACCATCGGTTTAATCGTCGCTAACTTGTCTAAAAAATTAACATGTAAAATATAGCGGACAGCTGACACTGACTTACACCGTTTTTATTCGACATTTCCTAGTGACATTTGGAGGTTTAAATATGGCTACCATTGTTAGACCAAAATATTTATTATTTTTATTTATTTATAACCTTTGTGTGGAAATAATGTCTTTGTTATAACGAAAAAAGATGACCCATATCCCAAGGTATTTATGAACAACTTATGTAAATATTAAAAACTATTGCATTCACGGGAAAAATAAGTTAAACCTTCAACCAAAATGTAGACTTTTAAACCTAGGATTGTAGCACTTAGCACTGTAGACCCTTTAGTAAATACTGGTGCTAGGGACCAAAGTGGTACTTTTAGTATCCCGAGGCTAAAAGTGGACGTTGTAGAATTCATCGAGGGAAATAAAGGAACTTTAGCCACGTGGATTATCTACTATTTGTGCATTTTAGTATAGAAAAAATAAATAAAAGGATACATAATAGAACTTATTATTCAATAACACCCAGTATGAGTTGCATTTAAGTTATGATACTTTAGAGAGGGTGTAATCGGCTCGCGTCGACTAACTGTGAGAAACATTCAGCGAGCGATATGATGAAGCAGATGAAGACCAGTACACAGAAGAGTTCGGTTCAGTCCGCTTTGCAGAATATGTTATGGGCCAGTATTAATTTCGCCTTGTTGAAGTTTACACTTCTGTCGTGTGGTCTTAAGCACACACAATTTTTTTTTGTGATTATGATTGGTTGCAGAAACCACACAGCTTAAGTAAATTAGATTAGAATTGGGTCAGGTCAAGTTAGATCAGATTTGTAGAAAACGTTGTAATATGGTTTCCTTCTTTCCAAAGCGCAAGACCGCAAAGAGAAATTCTTTTTCACGGTCTGTGTCACGGATTATAGAACATAGGGCTGTCTAACGAAACATATGATCAAATCCAAGATGTCTTCCATAGGACAAACAAACCGATTTCCCATAAGCCGTAATGTTAACAAAAACGTAAATTTTACAAAAACGACAAGAGTTTTAGTCTCAAAAATTAATCAGTTTTAAGAACAGATCCTTTGTGCATATGGGAAAAATGCATTTTTCTTAAAAATATTAAACTAAAGCGAGAAAATCTGAAATAAAAGGGACCATGTTTTCTTCAAAAAAGTAGGTTATGTTTTTGTTTATTTTGTTTTTTTAAAACTTTTTTTCTAGTTTTTTCACTTATTTTGAATTATTACATGGGCGCACCAAGGGGGCGGGGGGCTAGGGGCCCGGACCCCCCCAAACCACATATTTTTTTAGATATTTTCCATATATTTCATGAATAAACAGAAAAAATAGCATAAAGTACAACATCATGAGACCTCTGGGGGCCCCCCAAAGGTATCGGGCCCACAAAGGTTTTTGAAGTTTTTTGACCAATGAATCAATGAACTATCAGCCCAAGGTAGGGGAAAGTAGTTCTATTCAAAGAGCTCACTTCAAGGCTCACTTAACAGAGACGAAATTGAAATAGACTAAACTTTTCTCATCAGATTCAGGTTTTCTATTAGGATCTTTTGTTGTACTTGACTAAACCTTTTGCTAAGTAATATGCCTTCTATAGCGTTAAACTGTGAAAAATATTTCACTATGATTTTTAGGTTTAGACAACGTTTAATTGTTTTAACCCTCCAGTAGTGACATGAAAAAGAGGCACAACTTATAGGTAGGTCAGTCCAACAGATCAATATGCACATATGAGTTCCAACCAAGGTTGGTCAAGCAAACTTCTAATAAGTACTTTACAAAATATGTTTATTTAAAAAAATATAAGTAAACATATAAAAAACATCACCATATGATTTTCCATGAACTATAATACAAAGGGCTTAAGTACGGTCAAACCTAAGGTTCATCAGCTCACAACAGTAAATACTGTTCAAATTTTAGAACAGTACAATATTCGCTGTTGTATTACTACTGTTACTATTACTTTTATTACTGTTTTTTTGTAACAATATTTGCTCAATTATGTATCTAAAAGTTTATGCAAATAAATATATACTCTACTCTACGATTGGGCGTAACAGCATATAACCCATTAGGAGTATTAGAACCCAAGTTTTTTTGAGAGAAATTGAAAAAAATATCTGAGAGAACTTATTTGTTTTTCTTGTGGTCATCAAAGTCAACAAAGATTACTTTTTTTCCATCTATTATTAATGATGCCATAAAAATTTTTTTTTGGTAATAAGCTCAGAACAGTACCGTAGAAATTTCACAACAGGACTTGTAGTAGATCCAGTCAGATACTATACAAATTTTACGGTGTACAAGTTTTAGTTGTCAAAAAGCATGGAAATAAAGGAAAATTTGCACCAAAATAGTTTAAGATAAAAAGAGGTTTGAGTTAGGGAGATTGTCAAATTCACCAGTTTATTCTAAACTATTTTCAGTTCTGTAAAATTAATATTTATTAAAGAAAAAGAAACTTTGATGATACAGGACTTCACTCGACACTATACAGGACGCTACACTACCAAAAGTTTATATAAGAGTTCTGTAGGATGGTGTACAAATTTGGTTCAGCTCATTATTCACACTTTAACCTCATATTGTTTTCCTTTTCTTTCTTCTCTGGACCCTTTTTTCAACCATCATTTTTAAAATTTTTCAACCGTTTTGAAACAATAATCTATTCAGGAGAGACCCAGTCATGATCATTGCTGTATTCTAGTTTTGAAAGTTGCTTGCCTAGAATAGTAAAAAAATCATAGTGAAATATTTCTTATAGTTTAACCCAATTCTATGTTACACTTCTGCAAAAGGTCCACTCAAGCACAAACAAAGATCCCAATAGAAAATGTTGCCAAAATGGCAGTTACACATTTGTCCAAAACAAACCTGACAAAAAACTTTCGAATATTTCAATTTATCCTCTGTTAAGTCAGGTAATAGAGCACTTATCCACTTTCTTTTCCCTTCTTTGAGCTGATACCTAGTTCATTTAAATCAAGATGATTTTTTAAGGTCAAAATACTTGGCATTCCATCAAGTATAACATTATCAAGCTCTCCCCAGCTGCCACAATTCATAACAGCACAGAAACTAATAATAATGATTCAAACTGAGTAAAAAACTGGAAAAAAAGTAAAAAAAAACAAAAGTAAATAAAAACATAACCTGACTTTTGAACACAACATGGTCCCTTTTATTTGAGATTTACTGGCTTCAATTGATTTTTTTTAAGAAAAACGCATGTTTCCCATGTGTACAAAGGTTCAATACTTAAAACAGCATCTTTGTTGTAAATTAAATCGTTTCACTTTTTTTAAAAATTACGTTTTTGTTAACATTGCGGCTTATATGAAAACGCTTTGTTTGTCCTATGGCGACCATCTTGGATCGAAAAACAGCTGATCGTGACAGTTCGGTAGACAAGCTAATTGACGGATTGGATTTCACCAAAGTAAAAGCGGCGACTTAAAATTAGTTTTAAATTGGTTGAATACAAACAAATTAAAGTTAAATGTTAATTAAACCAAATGCATGACAATAAATTTAAAACTAAAGTTTAATTTATACTACAATGTCAGCTCCACAATAGCAGCAAAAATTGAATATTTAGGAAAAATAAGTTATTATTAATCATTTTTCTCAAAAAGATGTATATAAAACACAATAATTTTGCCATATTTTTTATATTGCTCGACTATTTTTTATTCAGCTAATGAAGACATTCTGGAAAAATTACAAATTTTACAAAATGGCTAAATGTAAAAAGATTATATTTTATAACGTTTGTATTTCTATTTATAAAATTAATAATAATCTACTACCAGAATCATTAAAACAATTTATAAATCAATATTATAATTAGCATACAATACCGAAGATTTTTATTTAAGCACTACGTTCAAAAATCAATATTTTTAAAAGGTTTGAGGAAATACAATAAATTGAAAGTGTCAATTAAAAATGAACCAAATTTAAAAATAATAAAAATAATGCATGGCAATAAATTTAAAAAGTAATCCATTAAATTTGGAAATTAAAATAAACAATAAAAATTGGAAATCCTGGATTTATTCAAATATCTAGGAATTATAGTAGACTCAAAATTAAAGTTTAACTTATACTACAAAAATATTATTTCTAAAATAGCAGCAAAAATTGGATATTTAGGAAAAATAAGTAATTATTTTTCATTTTTCTCAAAAAAATGTATATACAACACAATAATTTTGCCACATATTTTATATTGCTCGACTATTTTTTATTCAGCTAATGAATACATTCTAAAAATATTACAAATTTTAAAAAATCGTGCAATAATTTTAAATGCAGATAGATATATCAAAAGACAAACAATGTTAAATACTGGATAAATTTAAAAAATTTAATATTATATAATGATTGTATTTTTATTTGTAAAATTAATAATAATTTACTACCATATTGATTAAAACAATTTATAAATCAAAATTATAATTATCATAGTTATAATACCTGAACTAAGAAAATTTTCATTTAAGCACTAGATCAAAATTAGTCGTTCAAAAATCAATTTTTTCAAAAGGTTTGAGGGATACAATAAATTAAAAGTGTCAATTAAAAATGATTCAAAAAAAATTAAAAAAAGGTAAAAAAAAATATTTATTTTTAATACAATTTATATAAAGTTATTAAATTTTTTAATATAGTTTTAGTTTATTCTTATTTATTTATTTCTTTTGTAAATTTAAATATCAAGTGTAATTTTAAGTTAATTTAAGTAAACATTGTAGTAAAATTGCTAAATATAATAAGGCATGATAAAATCAAAGTATAGTAGGTTTGGTTAGGCTACCTACCAGTGCCGAACTGTTTTTCTATTTTGGCTGGTTGTTAAATCCAATGTATAGCTGTTCTAATATCTCTGGTCTATGTTTATTGTACAGTACAACTCTTTTAGTTAGGCTGCATGCTTATTTGGGAGAGTAATTGTCAGGCACTGGTCGAGTAGGGAGTTGCTACAACTGTAGAACTTGGTATTGATTTCATATTGCGACAGTGCTATAGCAAAGGTCGCTGGACAGAGAGAGAGACAGATAGAGAGAGAGAGAGAGAGAGAAGGCTACTACCGTGTGAGCACACTCTTAGAAACTCTGAGAGAGCACACATTTATGATGGCACTCTTAAATGAACAAAGAATTGAAAGAAGCTGTCGAGAGAACTGGTTTGCGATTATTCCAAATACGTTCGAGCATAAATATGGGTATCGAAGAAATAATTTTATTTCTTTTATGATATGGGGCATACCCATGCATTCTCACACGCGATGCTTGAAGCTAGGACCCCTATTTAATTCTTAATGTTCCTTTTTGGGGTAGGCAGGATTTCGGTTACTGCGCATGTGTCAGTTTTGGAACATATTCCGTTACGTCACTACATTATTTGACAATTGTTAAATGTTTAAAGTCATGTCTATTATTTTTTTTCTAAAATTGTGGAATAAAATTGGAGATTTTCTAAAACTAATTGTGTAGATTTATTCTGGACACCATGAAGAGTGTTTAATTGCATCTATAAACCACTCTTAACTTTATTAACAAATTATAAAGAAAAATACACGTAGTTAAAGATTTTTCAAAGTCAGTTGAACAAAGGTTAAAGCCGATCATCGGCATATCCTTTAAAGAAAGTGAGTGGGCGGCGGTTCATTCATGAAAATTATTTCACTTAATTATGGCGTAAATAAAACTTTCTATTCCTACACCTACAGAAACGACACTGATTTATTTTCTAACTCTGCATACTGCCGACTAAAGGGGTCCCGAAAGAAACACCTGAAAGCAATTAAAAGCCCGTCTCAAAAAAATCTGCCAATCAGGTGCCGTGTATCCACCTGGGCTGGGTCGGTCTCAAAACAAATACTTTGTCGTCGGACCGCAAAGAGTCGCGCCTTTTCTCTGTCATTAGGGTTGAAATTATACCAGGAAGATTTTATATGAATTTGGATGGATCACTTTTGAAGGGCAGAATGAAGCAAAATTTCATGAAATCGATAGAACCCCGTATTAGGAGCATTTCAGGTGACTTTGCAAAAACTATACCTATGAAGTGGCACTCCCTTACTTCTTCCGGGCATTTTTCCACAAATCGTACATGTTTTACATGCATTATTTTCCATTTTTCACAGAAAAATACATAATTTTACACGACAAACGCAAAACATCGCAAAATGTCAATATGGCCTCCACCCACATAGCAGCTGTGTGTCTACATGACAAAAAACACGCATGCGCACTTGAAAGTTCGCATCCGCGTATTTAAATTTGCCATTGTTTTCAAAGTGTATTTATGCTATAACGTATTTGGATTATTCTCATGTGAATACTCACACTTTACGTAAAAATATTTAAATACAAAAAAAGTCATGAGCATGAAGTTAGCGAAGCACCCATCGCAGATCGAATCGTGACTAGGTGGATAATTTGCCGTTAATTAGTCGTGAATTAGTTGTGGAAAAATTAATTTTGTCGCTCTTATTTTTGACCGTTTTTGAGGGTGCTTCGCTAACTTCATATAAAGTTAGCGAAGCACCTTCGTAAAAATGGTTTTAGACATGACGTATGGAAATCGAATATGGTGAATAATTTGCCGCTAATTAGTCGGTAATTAGTTGTTGAAAAATTAAGTTTGTCGCGTTTAGTTTTGAGTGTTTTTTGGGTGCCTCTCTAACTTTATATGAACTAAGCGAAGCACTCAAAAAACGGTCAAAACAAAATTAATTTTTCCACAACTAATTCACGACTAATTAGCGGCAAATTATCCACCATATTCGATTTTGATAAAAGCCATTTTTACGAGGGTGCTTCGCTAACTTCATATGAAGTTAGCGAAGCACCCAAAAAAAGGGTCAAAAATAAGAGCGACAAAATTAATTTTTCCACAACTAATTCACGACTAATTAGCGGCAAATTATCCATCATATTCGATTTTGATAAAAGCTATTTTTACGAGGGTGCTTCGCTAACTTCATATGAAGTTAGCGAAGCACTCTCAAAAACTGTCAAAAATAATAGCGACAAAATTAATTTTTCCACAACTAATTCACGACTAATTAACGGCAAATTATCCACCTAGTAGCGATTCGATTTGCGATGGGTGCCAAAATATGAAGTTAGCGAAGCACCCAAAAAAAGGGTAAAAAATAAGAGCGACAAAATTAATTTTTCCACAACTAATTCACGACTAATTAGCGACAAATTATCCACCATATTCGATTTTGATAAAAGCCATTTTTACGAGGGTGCTTCGCTAACTTCATAGGAAGTTAGCGAAGCACCCTCAAAAACGGTCAAAAATAAGAGCGACAAAATTAATTTTTCCACAACTAATTCACGACTAATTAGCGGCAAATTATCCACCATATTCGATTTTGATAAAAGCCATTTTTACGAGGGTGCTTCGCTAACTTCATATGAAGTTAGCGAAGCACCCTCAAAAACGGTCAAAAATAAGAGCGACAAAATTAATTTTTCCACAACTAATTCACGACTAATTAAAGGCAAATTATCCACCTAGTAGCGATTCGATTTGCGATGGGTGCCAAAATATGAAGTTAGCGAAGCACCCAAAAAAAGGGTAAAAAATAAGAGCAACAAAATTAATTTTTCCACAACTAATTCACGACTAATTAGCGGCAAATTATCCACCATATTCGATTTTGATAAAAGCCATTTTTACGAGGGTGCTTCGCTAACTTCATAGGAAGTTAGCGAAGCATCCTCAAAAACGGTCAAAAATAAGAGCGACAAAATTAATTTTTCCACAACTAATTCACGACTAATTAGCGGCAAATTATCCACCATATTCGATTTTGATAAAAGCCATTTTTACGAGGGTGCTTCGCTAACTTCATATGAAGTTAGCGAAGCACCCTCAAAAACGGTCAAAAATAAGAGCGACAAAATTAATTTTTCCACAACTAATTTACGACTAATTAACGGCAAATTATCCACCTAGTCCCGATTCGATCTGCGATGGGTGCTTCGCTAACTTCATGCTCATAAAAAAGTCCTTACTTTAAAATATATTTTATATTACATACTCTTAAAGTAGGTATATATTAGAATCCCTCTGCTCCTAATGATGCGAAAATTGAGTCTTGTGACTTGATTTTCGCTTTTCACGTCACACCTCGAGAAGTTTTTCACAGTTTTATGTGGGATGAAAAATGTATATCTGCATTGTTTATACGAGATGATATCGTAATTTTCTACTACACAGTTTCTATTAAAATGCCTACATGTTTTTTTAAACCGACTACAATTTAGCCGAGATTCGTTATTTTTTTCATATTTTTAAACAAAGCTATATATCTAAAGGACTAATTTTGCAAAATGAACTAATAGACAAAGTTAAGAATTTTGAGATCATTAAAAAAAAGTACGTATCTAATAGATCTATCTACACTAAAACCTTCGTTAACGGACACCATTCATAAGCAAAACACCTCCCTTAAGTCAGAGAACATTTCTTCGATGCTTAAGTGGACCATATACGTAATATGTGTATATAAAGAGGGAATTTTAGGCTAATTTCAAGTGCTTATGCAAGTATGTTTTTGACAGATATCGATCATAGTGATTCACACAAGACCAAGGAGACGAGACTGTCATAAAGTCTTGTCTCGTCTCACCGATGAAATATGAAATCTTGTCTCGTGTCTCGTCTCGTAGCCTCGAGTCTCGTCTCGTCTCGCGTCTCGTACGAGAGTCTCGCAAATGTATCGCAATTTCGTCATGCATAATCTTGTTCCAGTCTAGTACGGGATATTTACATTTACCTACTTTTTAGGTATAATGTAGAAGTAGAAAGAGGAAATTACAACAAAAATAACATTATTTATTGAAAAGTAAGTACCTAATAGGTACATACTTACATTATACATCTAAACAAGAAATAAAAACATAGAATTATATATTCGAAAGTTATAAAAATAATATGAAAAGTAACACGTATATTCAGGTAGTCATAATAGTAGTAATTTGCGATCTGTCGTTATTGCAGTTTTGCCTTTATGTTCCGCCGCCGTAAGAGAGAGAATACTAGTCCGTTTTCGTTTCACGCATTATGTCGTTTTACAACAATCATGGATTGTGCTTTTAAAGTATTTATAAATGAAATGTTTTGTCTATCTGTGCTAAATAGTCTAAATTATTTCTAAATGTGTTGTATTATGAATGAAATTCTCAAGTCTGCAGTCGGCACGCAGATATATTTACCTGCGAGACTCGAGAAGTCTTGCACGAGACTCAAGACGAGACCAATAAAAGTCTTGTCTCGTCTTCTCCGAGTCTCGTCTCAAGTCTTGTCTCGAAAACGAGACGAGACCATGCGAGACTCTTGAAAACGAGACTCTCGCGGGCACCACTAATCAATCAAAAGAACACGCATGCTTTAGAAAAAGCTTTAGTACATTTGACCACCTATTAACCATGAAAATCCTAATACAACTAGCCAACGAATACAACATTCCACTATATATTGCTTTTATAGACTTTGAAAAAGCTTTTGATAGCATTGAGCAGTGGGCAGTAAAAGCATCTTTAGTTAATAGCTGAATAGATTACAAATGCACAGCCTTAATCAAAATATATATCGAAGCAACAACATCAATTAAAATCCACGAAAAAACCAAGCCAATCCGAATGACAGGTGTCAGCCAGGGTGACACAATATCCCCTAAACTATTTAACCAGGTCCTAGAAAAAGTTTTTAAAAACCTAGATTGGGAAGAATAAGGCATCAAAGTAAGCGGACAATACTTAAACCACCTATAAGATATGCTGACTGCCTTGATAACAGACAAGAAAGAAGAACTGATAAAAATGCTGGAAGAACTGGATACAGCAGCTAAAAAGATAGGCTTGAGTATGAACTACACTAAAACTAAAATCATAACAAACACAGATGAAGATATCACGATTAAAATAAACCCAAAGAAAATAGAACAAGTAGAGGAATATATATATCTGGGACAAATTTTATTAAACTAAAAAAAGAAAACCAAACATCTGAAATCATGAGATGACTAAGATTGGCCTGTGCAGCATTCAGTAAAATAAGCTACATATTAAAAATTTAAAAATATTCTCAGTACCTCAAAACGGAAGTTTATAACCAAAAGCTCAAAGATCAATGGAAATACAAATGCTACATGTAAAGCTAACAGATAGAAGAAGGAATGAATGCATAAGAAATAAAACCAAAGTAAGGGATGTCAGAGGAGAAGTAGCAAAATTAAAATGGAAATTTGCCGGTCGCAATATCAGACAGAAAGGCGATCGATGGCATACATTTATTGTAGATGGGAGACCTTGGGAGAATAAAAGGAGCAGGGGAAGACCTCAAATGACTTGGGCGGACGATTTAAGGAAACACGCGGGAACTAGATGGATGAACACGGCGACAGACAAAGAAGAGTGAAAGATATTTGGGGAATCCTATATCCAAAGATGGATTAAAGCAAGCTAAATAGATAGATAGAATAGAATGCAAGTATGTCGGTACAGTAGAACCCCGATTATCCGTGCGCGGATTATCTGGGCTGCGGATTATCCGTGCTATGATATCCCATCATCGAAATTGTGCTTTTGGAGTTCTATCGAAATAGCGTTACCGGAAATCACTCGACCAAAACCTTATGTAGAATTATATTTTTTGTTCTGTTATCTTTTTATGCAATACATACATATAAACTTAGTTTGAACTTATGGGATCTTTTTTTTCTGTCATATTTGGAGTATATATACATAATATGTATGTAACATGTAATAAATGAATGTTCGGATTATCCGTGCTTTTTACTTATTTGTGCCCCGTCCGGTCCCGTGGAGCACGGATAATCGGGGGTTCTACTGTATATACTGGGGTTCACCAATATTATCGCAAAAATTTCCCCATATCTGACCCACTTTTAACGATTCTTGGTCTTTACTGGCCATTTTGCGTTAAATTTTGAAAAGAGGGGTGCTCTTTTACATAGTTGCTGTGGCCTAAATTTGGAAAAACCAACTGCAAAAATGACGCGGAAAAATATCAGAAATTTCAAAGGGTTTAAGTAACTTTTATAACTTTTCATGAAAAAAAAGTTCATATAATATTTAATCTACGCCCTCATAAAATTTCGTGATTTTGTTTTTGAAAAGACGATGTATTTTGCGACAGTTAATGATATAACTAGATTCTAAAATTTTGTGAAGTGTGATACGTACTTTTGAGTTGACACGGCAGAAAGGGTGTAAACGACAAAAAACAACGAAGATTGGGCAAGCGCGGAAGGGAAGTGGTAACGTGGGAACCCCCCCCCCCCCCACCCCCTAGATAATAAAATAAGAAATGTTTGTTCATAATTAAAGGGAACATAGGAGAATTACCCCCCGCCCCCCTAGAAAATTACAAATACTTTTTTCATCGACTATTACCCCCCCTCCCCCCCTAGATTTTGAGAGCTTGAGATTGGGCCAATGTTGTTGACATTGCATTGTTTTCAAGTGGACTAAAATTGGTATATCTAAATTTCAGTTGCGACAGATTGGTGAAACCATCTTTTTATTAAGTGGACACTTCTCTTATATTCGCAGAATAGAATTTGTTTTGAATTGTACATAAGTATCACAGATAAGTTAGATACGAGGATTGTAATATAACAGTTGATAACTTTTATATTACTTTATGGTTTCTCGAAGTTTTCTGTATGAAAGTTATTGTACTTTTGCATGCGCCCAAACCAGTTGTCAAAGCTGTAACTCAACTTGTTTGTTGGTACTGTCAAAATTGCATTTTTGAAGGCGTCGACTGCTTCCTCTGGCAACTGAAATCTTTGACCACGCAGTCCATTCTTGATTTTCGGAAGAGTATAAATGTGTGAATGTGTGGAGGATGGTCCAACAACTCGACGTTTTGTTGGGTTAAAAATTCAATGGTTTTTTGTCCCTTGTGCAAACTTGCATTGTCTCGGTGGAGGATAATTCTTTGTTCGGGGTTGGTGATGGTGATGTACTAATCGGCAGTAACAGTTCTTTGATCTTCTAGAGGAGTTGTTGCTACATGACCTGCTTTGAGACAAATGTCGCGATTTTTGGATACACTTCAAGAACGGATGACTTTTGTTAGTTTTTCTTCATCTTGGGACACCCAAACAAACGACTGACGTTTATTTTCGGGTTCATATGAGTAAATCCACGATTCATTACTACTGATCCTGCCTCAAAGTGGTCTAGAGTTTTCTGACACCAATTGACCCTAGCGTCTTTCTGTTTTTCGGTTAACAGATGCGGTATCCAGCGGGAAACTAATTTTTTTACCCATAATTCTTTATGCAAAATGTTTTGAGTTGAGTCCTGTAAAATCCCTAATAAAGCTTCAACTCGCAATATGGTAAAGTCCTTTCATTTCAAAAAGCAGCACAAAAAACTGGCGCGTGCCACCCTAATCATAATAACCATTTTGGGATTTGCAGGAGTCTGTGCAAAAATTGAAAATTTATTTTCAAATTTTGGAAAGAATTTATGTGTTTTAAGCACGGTTAGGTATACATCATTCTTTAAAGTTAAAGCTTCGAACATACCTATAAGTACCTAATTCCTTCTCAAAATATAACAAAGGCTTTCGAAAGGTACCACCTGCATTCTTTAATACAGGGTCAAACTCATTTTAAAATTGTTAGCGGTTTTGTTTATATTACGGATTTCAACTCATGTCATTATTATAGTGATATTTTCATTATTATTGTGAATAATAACAATTATAAACCTGTATATTTTAGTTTGTTTTTATAAGTAAGGACCTAGTAAGTGATATTAATAATGGCTTTTTGGGCGGCCATTTGAAACACCACAAACAAATTTTTGAAGACCATTTGAGGACCAAGGAGGAGAAGAAGTGGTGGTACCATTAGAGTCTGCAGTTTTACAGAAACCAAACCTTAACCCTAAAAAATAAATGGATCCATGACGGAACTGACACCTCCTGGCTAGCCCATTATGAAACTTCAAGTGAAGCCATGATAATATACTAGCCTTGAAAACAGTTTTTTTTAATATTTCAGAAAATAAAGCTCCTACGAAGTTTTTGGTAATAACACGAATTATTGAAAAAATATAGTCTACTACATTTTGAAAACAGTGTATTAAGACGATGCTCCATTAAAAAGTTAGCATTTTTCAAAGTTTTTAATTGTCAAAAAAGTGTCATTTGCATTAATGGATTTTGACCAAAATCTAAAAAGGTCGTCAGAGTATCGAACACTATTTTACCTATATATATAATATACACACACGCAGACAGACATCACGACGATATTGCTAGGATAGGTCAAAATACATCCAAATAACACACTTTTGGCGTTATCTCAAATCGTCGAAAATAATACCTTCTCTCTAGCCATTGCTACGCGGGATAGGAAGGTAAAAATATCCAAAGGGCAAGGCAAAACTTTTAAAAACACATTGTACGAGGAAAACTTAAGATATTATTTTGGATATGTATGCGCAACTCTCAGTAGAAAATTACGGAAATCGTTCCAGAATATACGAACGTATTACACATATTACAGGGACAAGCTCAAAGAAATTCAAGGAACCCTTGAATGTTTTTGGGCAAGCTACATAGTATATAGTACCTATCTATTAATGATTATTGTACGCATTAAGCAGCAACTTTTATTAAACGTTTTATTTTACTTCACTATATGCTATAAACAGTTCCCAGTCCGGCCCATATTTTCTTTTATTTGTTTAGGATTCGTTAATGGGTTTCACACTTCAAATTTTATTGTGGTTATTTTGGCGGCTTTTTAAAAGGACTATACATGTCGATCTTCATTGATGTTTTCCTGGGTGACAGCCATTTTTAATACACTTGGCCTGCATCGTCGCTAAGGCTAATCCGACCACTCTTGAATTCAACGTACTGACAAGAAACTGTCGACTGATCAAGTCCAAGTCGGCAAGACCTTCTTGTTGAGATTCCTTCGAAAATAGTAAAAAATTATAGATCGAAAATGTTCTCGGTTTAATTTCATTTTTCGAGTGATTTGTTAACTGTTAAATTCACTGTAGCTACAAAACTATATGTATCACACAGACGTTTTTCCTTTAGGTTAGTTAAATTTTATAGCGAATTCTTTTGAGAAAGTTAAAGGTCCACTGACACTGTTTTGGTGCTGTCAAAAAATTGCCCCAGTGCAGTTTCAAAAGAATACAAAAGTGCGCTAGTACAACACGAGCTCGGAGAGCCCGTGCCAAGAAATGTGCACTGAGTACATAACTGGGCTTGTCAGTGGGTCAAAAGAATACAAAAAATTGCACTAGTTTTCCCAAAAGAATACGAAAACTGCACTAGCGGCGCACCAGTGCTGCACTTTTTTCCAAAAGAATTCGCCATTAGTAACGTCGTTCTATCCAAATATAAAAGACAGCTCTGGTAACTGTTACAGATATTTTTGTCTAAGGAGGGCTGAAAGGGTAATTAGGGAGTAGTTTCTAAAAAATCTCTTGCATTTAAGCATAGAGTAAGATAGCCTATTATGTATTACTTACTCTATGATTTAAGCTGCCTATTCCTTTTCGTTCTTTTGCTTATTTATCGAGAAATTATATTGTTTCAGCACATTTTATGGAGCTGTATCAGCTAATATACGCTGGCTTATCGTCAACATCGTGCCTCTAAACGACAGTCTTCTCAGGCCGACGAAACGTCAAGACAAAAAAGCTAATTTAGGTCAAGAAAAAAAATATATTTTTTTCGAGGAAAACTGTACACTCGCCCACTTTTTTAAATACAAAGAAACACCGCAACATAAGTATCATGATTTATTAAACGATTTTCTTAAGAAATTTTTAAAGCCCGCTAAAATTCCGGGATTTCAAATGAGTTTGATTAATTTTAAGATAAGATTAAAAAAGTGGGCAACCATACCATTATTTTGCGGCCTTGGAAGGTAAAAGTGGCACAGAAAGCAAGTGAATAAATCAATTAATAGGCGCACCCGACAGTTTTTGGTCCCGCGCCAAGTTGATTCTGCGCCCAACTGGCCGCATTAAGTATCTGGCGCGACCCCAAGTTATTCCACACCAATATTATTCGGATCAGGGTAAATACACGCCAATTTCCTGTCGACCCAACTTGCCGCCAGCGCCGGGCCAACTCGCGGCGGTGAAAACTCGCCGCCGGTCACCGTGGTTTCAGTTTGTAATTTTGACAGGTGTTTAGAGTTCCGGTATTTAGTATGCAGTGAAACCTCTCCTTGCGGCCACCTCGATTAAGCGGAAACTCCCTTTAGACGGAGCTTTTCCCTATTTCTTTACATGTAAAATTCACTCCTATAACCGGACACTTTAATAACCGGACGCGGACAATTTTTTTTGGTTAAAAAATTTTGAAACCTCCCTTAACCGGACGTGAACCTCTGACAACGGGACGGAGCGCTACACGGCATGGGCATAAATATTATGTCGTATGTTGGCAACAATGCACTCTGCAGCCGGGGAATTACCCCTTTCCGTTTTAATGCGGAGACTAAATACTTCTGTCGTATTTACAACAAATTTTATTCGGCGGGACTGCTGTGTCAAGTAAAAAACCTCTTAGTTTACGTGAAAAAATGGAAACGTTTTTGGAGAACATCTATCAGCACGAAAGATCGCTGAAAAATGTATTATCTGAAAAACTCAAGCAGCGGAAATTGTTATTAAATATATATTAAAATTTTGCAGTTCTCTCTTATAAGCGGACACAGAAACCATGAGTGTCCACCCATAGGAGGTTTCACTGTAGTTTTTTTTTCTCACAAAGAAAATAAAAATGTGTATTAAATTTGAAATCGCTGATTTTGATTTTTGAATTAAACTTGAAAATAATTAAAATGGAATTTGGCTTTTTGTGGTCTAAAAGGCCGCTGAATTAATTAAATTAAATTTGAAAAAAAATTTTATGGAGGAAATTTGCGTTTAAAAACCGATATGTATTAATTTTGAAATTTTGGGGTGAATATTATGATTCTATGATATAATACATAGACATTCTAATTTAATAAATCGGTTTATATAGGAAAACGTCCGCCAATTTGTATTTTCCAATTTATTTCATACCCTTAACACCGTGTTGATCGATGTTCCGAATTTAAAACCAATCGGTTTATAAATAAAAACTCCGGCAATTTGATTCGCGATTTTAAATATTTTTGTGTAACTGGATTGTCACCGGAACTCTATACACCTGTCAAATATAAAATCTGTAGCTCATCGGAAACTAGTTAAAAAAGCTATCGCAAGATCTTAAACCATGCATAAACAAAAAATCCAAATATACGAAGTCAATATTTTAAATATTTAACCGTTTAATAAACAAAATTGCGAACAAAAACTACGTCGTCGTCGGCAAACTGACTCGACGGCAAATCGGATCGACGGCAAGTTGGTCTGGCGATGAATTGGCTGCGGCGAGTCGGTTGCGGCGATTCGTCCTAGAGCCTGACCGAGATGTGTATTCTGTGTATCAAAACTGAATATATTTTGGGATATGGGGGGGAAATTTCTCTTTTTCCCTCCGCGCCTGCCTTAACTAGGCTTAATTTTCCAGCTGAATTCCCAATTTTCCAACTACCCACCAACATTGGGGGATGACGCTTTTCCTTTTCCATCAATAGGAGGATTTTTTTCGCTTGCCAGGTATATTATAATAATCAAATTTCTTGACATAACAAAAACATTTTGACATAAAAAGTAGGCGTTTTAAGCCAACTTGGAATTACGTATCTCGCTATTGTACCGACCATAACTAAATATATGCAAGATTTTATATGAGTCTCTTTAAAAGTTTAGTGCGATAAATAGGAAAAAAATAGCTATAGTGACCATGCAGATTCTGCTGAGAAAGAGAAAAACTAATTTAGCAGATGTTTAGACAAAAATAGAAGCATGAGAGTGTACCCCGATCTCAGTAAAGCGCGACGGTCCGTAAACTGAAAGTTAAAGAAGAGGAGGAACACCAGAGGAGAAATTATAGGCAGGTAGACAAAAGCTGGATATTAGGGGAAATCCAACAAGGTCAGTTTACAGGATCGAAATTGTCCTTTTTATTAAAATCTGCGAAGCGAGAAGGAGGTAAGAATTGCGTTTTTTAAACTTTGCTAATTTATTTTTTGGGCGTTATGTCGGCGTTAAAATTTACTATCGCAGAAAAGGTTCAAATGTTAAAATGGCATTTTGCAGGATGCTCCGATCGGGATGTAATAAATTTGTTTATTGCTAAGTTTGAGGACCGTGATATTCCTTGCAAAGCTACCACTTTGACTATAATTAACTTTGTTGATAAATTTGGGTGCATTAATTAACTTTGTTGATAAAGAGGTGCATGAAAGTCCATGACCCATGTCGGAACAAAGGCAACAGCGAAAAACTGCCATTTGTGCTACGGCTTGCTCAAGTTCAGCCATTGCTAAGCAGATACCTGACGTTATTCCTCCCAAAACCATTTAAAACATTTTAAAAAAGACATGGATACAAAGCCTACTACGTTCAAAAATCTCCTTTCCTAAAGATTATATTTTAGGGATGAAATTTTGTGAAAAAATGATGGATCGTGCAAATTAGGATGTAAATTTTGTCAGCTATTGTATCGGCTATGCCTTGACAACAGCAGCATAAAAAATTAATTTTACTTACGCGATATTTAGACACAAAATAAAAAAAAACCTGTTCTTCAAAAACTGCTTCTAAACCAAAAATAACAAATAGCTGTTAGGGGCCTTTGAGTAATTAGTAAAGTTAAAGCTTAAACATTACTGATAACGTATTTAATTTTGATTGATTTCACTTTTTATTTTTTGACGACAAATTTTGGGATTTGACCGTCTTCTCTCTCATATTTCTATAGATTAGATATATTATGGACAAAAAGTGCCTAATATTAAAACAATTAATTTGTTTACGTATATTTTGGTGTGCCTCCAATGTTTTTAAAATGGAAAGTTGCCAAAAACCAAATGAAAACAATAAAAACAGAAAAAACAAAAATCTATTCCGGTCTAGCCTGAACGCTTGAGCTGCTTTCCTCCCACATACCTACATTTCGAAATATGTTTTAATAGGAAAGGATTAATTGCAGAACACACGAATAATTTATTTGGATGGTGCAGAATTAAAGCTTCCATTTTTGACCCGTTAACATTATAATTTTATTTGTGTACACACTCTTCAAGTACAGCGTCTCCCATTTTCAATGGGATTAAATAGGAAACTCGGTTATTATTAAAGATATCGATTTTCTGATTGCACCTTACCATGCTGTTTTCTGAGCCCTTAAAAATGGTGTAATCAGATTTTTGCTATACCCCGTAGTTTCACTAATACAGGGACTTTTTTAAAAAGTTACATTTTTAATAATCCCTTATATCTCTTTTATTTTGCAAGATATTTTTATTCTGTAAAAACCTTTTTGTGGCAACTGTTTTAGAAAAAAATTCTGACGTTGTCAACTTTTTTAAAAATTTATTTTTTGAGATATGGTATTTATTACCAAAAAAATAAATACGGACCTAGATTTTTTTATTAGTATTTTGATTGGTTTCATGCTATTATTATGACAAAATAATAAAAATTTAATATTTTTTTGTTTTAAGAAAAAAAAATGTTTACTATAAAAAAAAATTAGTCCGAACCTGGAAATTTCCAACATAAATATAAATTAAAAATTGCTAGTTAAACGTTATTAGTGAGTTAGTTTAATTCTTAGCAAATGAAAATGGCTTTACGTTAATTTAAAAATTTATTTAAAACTAGGTCTACAACAAATACAAAAAAAATAACGAGTTACAAAAAATAATAACTAATTTTTCTTTATTTTTTTTTTTTAGTAATTTTTCTTAACGCATTTTCCATAAAAATATTTCTGCCGTTTAAATATTGGCATTTTAAAATAATTTTGAGTGAGCCATTCACAAAAATGACAATGTTAATTCCATGCTTTTGCTTTTGTTTAATATAATTGTATAATATAATTTTATATAATTATAACTTTTTAACGTTTTTTACTCTATTTATAAGTCTTTTAATTAACGCTTTAAAACAGATAACTAAAAATCGTTCAACTAATGTGTCTGCAATTTTTAATTTATATTTACGTTGGAAATTTCCAGGTTCGGACTAAAATTATTTTAAAAATAGTAAATATTTGTTTAACCTTAAATCAAAAAAATATTAAAGTTGTATCATTTTAAGATAATATAAGTATAAAAACAATCAAAATAGTAGTAACAAAAATCCAGGTCCGTATTTAATTTTTTTATGATAAATACTCTATCTCAAAAACTAAACAATATTTGAAAAAACTGCCAACTTTATTATTTTCTTCTAAAAAAGTTATCATAAAAAGGTTTCTACACAATAAAAATATCTTGGAAATAAGGGAAGTATATGAGATTATTAAAAATGCCTTTTTTTCAAAAACTGCCTGTATGAGAGGGGTTAGGCAAAAATTTCATTACACCATTTTTAAGGGCTCAAAAAAAGAGCACGGTAAGGTACAATCAGAAAATCGATATCTTTAATAATAACCGAGTTTCCCATTTAATCCCATCGAAAATGGGAGACGCTGTACACACTCTTTAAGTACACTTGCAACTTCTACGATAGCAAAACAAACGCAATATGCGTTGATTTCACATATTTCTTTAAATTCACACAACATTTTCATTTGTTTCTTTCCTCTTGTATGATGGGTGGTAAAGCTACTTGAATTTGTAAAAAATATTACTGTAACTATACTGCATTTTGTCCCAACCCTCCTACCCTACTTCTAAGATTAAAAAGCGGTTCCACGGTTGAATAAAAACCATTTGTATATACAGGGTGTCCCATTAAGGATGGCAGCTGGATTTACCTCCGAAACTGCTTATTGCTACGACTTCGGGAAAAAAATTGTTATAACAAAATCGGGTCTTGCAAATTCACCTAAAATATTTTTGTGATCGTAGTTTTCCGCTAGGGGACAGTAATCACATCTACCGACTAAAAAATATGCATTTTTGAACGAAACCCTATTATTAACAGACAAAAATTATACTATGTTCATATTCTTCGAAAAATTCTGCATATTCTAGAATTCTTGCATATACCTGTGTCACTTCCCCACCGGTAGGAAATGAAAATGTCACTGCTTATTTAAAACAATAATTAGTCCTACGTGATAACTAAATCGGTTGTAATTATTTACTTGATTTATAAAGAAAACTCTTCTATGTTCTAAGAGAAAACCCTAAAAAATGCAAATCATCTCGATTTTTTGTCTAAATTTATATTTTTGTTTGAAGAAAAATTTAAAAAAAAATACCAAACCTAAAACTTATTTTTTTTTTAATTTAGGCTCAAACCAATCACTATATATTTTTACCTGAAGTTGTTAGGGGCTATAAATTAATAATATTATGAAATCCGCAAGTCAACATTTAAGATATTTAAAAAACTAATTGATTCATGACGGATCTGATTCCTAGCCAGCCTATTAGCACACTTCAGGTGAAGCCATGATATATCAGCCGTGAAAACAGGTTTTTGTAAATATCTTAAAAACTAGAGCTCCTACGAAATTTTTAGTAATAACAGAAATTATTGAGCTAAATGTAATCTACTATATTACGAAATTCGCATATTAATGCAATGCTCCGTTAAAAAGTTTAAAAAAAGCATTTAAAAAAAATATTGTCGAAACAAGCTGTTGATTAGATTTTGGTCAAAATCCTTTAGCTAATGAATTTTTTAACAGTTTAAAAATATTCTAAATTTTTAACGAATCATCGCATTAATCTGCTGTCTTTGGTGTTTGTTTAAAAAAATGCTTTAACCTTGTTCGAATTTTGCGAAACTGCGCGATTGATCCTGATTGGAGGGAAAGTCCCAGTAAATATATTTAAAAAAAATATGCGGTTTTCGAAACATAGTACAACACATTTTTCACAAGAATTTCTGTTATTACCAAAAACTTCGGAGAACTTTTGGTTTATGAGATATTTACAAAACCTGCTTTCATGGCGAATATAGCTTCATAGGAGCTTTCGTTTCTGAAATATTTACAAAAAAATGTTTTTAGGGCTGAATAGCACAACACAACAATTTCAATAAAAATATTTATGTATCTAGATTTTTAAGAAATTTAAGTATAAGAACTTAAGCTAAGGGTTTGGTACTTTTCTAACATTTCGTCTTTGGTAGACACAAATATGGACAAAAGGTCAGTAATATTTGCATTTTTTAGGCTTTTGTTAATAAGTCGAATAAATAATAAGAACAGATTGAGTTACCATGTACCAAGTAATTAATTTTTATAAAAATACATTTTCAATGCATCAGGGTGGGGAATTTTTTGTTAACCATAGCCGTTTCGTCCAAAAATTAAATTATTCTTGTCAAAAGATTAATTACTGCCCCCTAGCGGAGAAATACAGAAAAAACAATATTTAAGGTAAATTCGCAAAAGCCGATTTGGTTATAACAATTTTTTTCCGAAGTCATAGCGATAGTATTTTCTACGATAAATCCGACTGCCATCCTTAATGGGACACCCTGTAGATGTCCCAATATCCAAATTTTTTAAATCGTTTTAAAAAATGATCATCATGTGGAAAAGATTCGGCCAGTCTGTGCAAAAATATAACCGCCTGTAATCCAGATTTTATGCCACACAAAACACCGATTTTTAATTGGATCTAGATAGAGACCCTGTATGTATGACATATTTTAGACCCTGTATGTGACATATTTTAAAAATAAAGAGACGCGACAAACTCTTCAAAGTTAAATTTTTTTAAGTCAAAATCAAAGGATAAGAATATCGGTCTTCTATACTCTAGCGATGTTTAGAGAGAGATGCACCTTCTGTCCTTGTTAATTCATAAGCGTGGGGGTGGCCGATAAACATGTGTGTTGATGGTGTATAATGAGTGATGTCACTCACCGCTGACAATTTAAAGTATTTTTCCTACTTGCGAGCGTAAAACACGTTTTTACGCACCAATTTTCATGTGGAAAGATCAACTTTCCGCATGCCGTGCGTAAAAAAAAATGTCACGCCCAAAACTGGTTAGCGTGCGTGAAAAAATTTTTTACTCACGCTGTTTTTTTGAATGATACTATTTGGACCAAATAGAAATTATAATAATAATACAAAATGACATTTTTATAATCGGTATAAATTCGAGACAAATGTTTTGGTTTTATAACAGTATATAATTATAATTTTATTTAGTAAAAATAAAAAATATTAAATTGGCAGTTTAAAATCTTCATTTCCAGCACAAATTCCAAAATTCATTTTGACGCCGCCAAGACAAATCAAACTAAAAATCTGACGCCTGACGGTAAATATCAAATAAACTTGTCAGTGTCATCTAGTATATGAAGTGACTTAAAAGCAAGATATAGAGTGACTGCAATTTATATAAAACTTTAAATATAAATTAGCGTGCGTAAAAATAATTACTTTTACGCACGCCGTGCGTGAAATAGTAGTTTACCTAACTAGTGCGGAAAGTGCCTCTTTTCCGCACGCGATTGCAGATGGCCAAACGACGCGATAGCGGAGTTTGGCCAGCAATCAAGTGCGGAAAAGACACTTTACGCACGAGTTAGGTAAACTATTTTTTCTATAAGCGTGAGGACAAAACTAAAAATTAATCAGAAAATTATTTATATTCAAAACGTTTTAATCAAATCAATTATTATTATTCACATTCTAGCGGCTTCTAGAACTGACTGGGGTAGATCTTCGTCCGAAGAATCCATTGATAATCTGATTTTTTTGTTTGAAAAATTCAAAGGACGCTTGTATCTGCAAAATTGGCTTTGTTTTGACAGTTTGTTTGTACTTTGTTGCTATGGTGATTTAAGATGCCAAATCTAAAACCACTAGTGTTCATTGTTGTTTGACATTGACAATGACGATATTTATACCGGGGAGGTTTAAAACTTATAATTTGAACCTATTTTACTGAAAACTTTATTTTATCGAAAATATTGAAAATATAGCAGAATTTTAGTCAATTTGAATATTTTTAGGATATTTCGTGTGCTAGGAAAGATACAAATGTATTTTGAACGGTCCAAATGTTATAGAACACCTCAAAATCGTAACAAATTTACTTTTCCGCACTAGTGCGGAAAAAATATTTTTCCGCACTAGTGCGGAAAAGTGGCACTTTCCACACTAAAATGCGTGCGGAAAAGTGGACTTTTCCGCACGCTTATAGAAAAAATACTTTTACGCATGCTAAATTTGAAATTGAGTTTTAGTCCTAATCAGACAAATTGACCCATTTATAAACTCGATTAAATTAAAAATGAAAACAAAATTTGTTTTTTGCTGTTTTAATTTTAAAATACCATATATATGTAAAACCAAGCTTTTTATGCAACTAGGAAAAATTTTGTACCAAACTCTTGCGGAAAGTGCCTTTTCCGCCCTTCACGGCGTGCCCGAACTCCGCAAAGCGTCGTTCGGGCAACTGCCGTCGCGTGCGTAAAAGTATCACTTTCCGCACTAGTTAGGTAAATAACTATTAGTGAAACGCCAATGAACTTGGCAAGAAAATAACATAACGAAAAAATGTTAATTTCAGTGACTTTAATGGGTTTGTCGCGTCTCTCTTTAGTAAAAATATGTCATACATACAGGGTCTCTAGATTTAGGTGGTAAAATAAGCCGTGTTTGATTTTAATTTATTCGTTATTTTTCAGCCCGCTGGCGCTGTGTATCGCTTTCAAAAGCTGATCTATCAAAAAAAGCTTGGAAACTGTTCTGCATAAAAAAGCGATATATTTCTTTATTGACTGTAGATTAATATAACAATGCGTCTGTGAAGCCTTTTTTGCTCCTCAGTAATTAATGTTGTCTTATTTGTAATTTTTCTTTTTCCTTCTTTATATTTTCTCTTCTTTTTGTTTCTACCAATAATCCCAAAGGCGCAGGAATCCGAAACCTAATAAATTGACCAAATACCTTAGGAAAAGGCTTTCGATAGCATTGAGCTTTGGGCATATACACAGATTTAATAGCCAATATATATAGCGAAGCAACAACATCAATCAGATGCTGATGATATCGCCTTAATAACAGATAAGAAAGAAGAACTGATAAAAATGCTGGAAGAACTGGATACAGCAGCTAAAAATATAGACTTGAGTATGAACTGCACTAAAACTAAAATCATAACAAACACAAATGAAGATATCACGATCACAATAAACCTAGAGAAAATTGAACAAGTAGAGGAATATATATACCTGGGACAAATTATTGATCTAGAAAAAGAAAAGAAAACGGCTGAAATCATGAGACGAGTAAGATTGGCCTAAGCAGCATTCGGTAAATTAAGCTACATAATAAAAAATATCCTCAGTACCTCAAAACGAAAGTGTATAACCAATGTATCCTTCCTGTACTTACCTATGGATCCTAGACCTGAACACTCAAAAAACAAAAGCCCAATTGATAGAAAAATGAATGAATGGATAAAAAATAAAACAAAAGTAAGGGATGTGAGAGGAGAAGTAGCAAAATTACAATGAAAATTTTCCGGCCATAATATCAGACACAAAGACGATCGATGGAACAAATATATTGTAAACTGGAGACCTTTGAAAAATAAAAGAAGTAGGGGAAGACCCCAATCAAGATGGGCGGACGATTTAAAGAAACATAAGGGAGATAGATGGATGGATACGGTGACAGACAGAGACGAATGGAAGATATTGGGGGAGGCCTATGTCCAAAGATGGATCGAAGAAGGCTGAAAAGGTAGATAGATAGAGGTTACTTTAGGTAGGGATGGGACAATTTGCTGCGGCCAATTCGCCGCAGGCAATTTGCCGCGGCCGATTCGCTGCAGGACAATTCACCGCGGGGGCAATTCGCCGCGAGATTTTTTGTTTTTTGATATTACCATTGGCAATTGTTTAAACAGTTTTATTTAGCTTGACTTCTTTCATATAATATATACTACTTATCAAAAAAATTTGTACACCTATAATATAAAAACACATGCTTGGTGCACAATTTATTCATATATATCATATCATATAACTTTTTCAAACTTTTCCAACTAGTTATTTGGTGGTTAGTATAATACAATTCAACATTTTTTTTATTAGAAAAATAAATAAAATGGCGGATTTTCCTATTTAGGCAAATCGGTTTATAAATAAGAAAGTAAGCGCCATTGTAGAACCGCCATTTTGATTTTTTTAAGTTAGAAATCATAATCAGGGACCTAAAACACCTCAAAGTTCCGAATTTTATGCATATTGGTTCATAAATGGGAAAGTCCGCCATTTTGAGTACGCCATTTTGTTTTTTTTAATTTTAAGTTAAAAATCATAATTAGCGACCTGAAACACCCCAAAGTTTCTAGTTTGATGCATATCGGTTCATAAATGGGAAAGTCCGCCATTTTGGATCCGCCATTTTCATTTAAGTTTAAGTTAAAAATCATAGTCAGCGACATGAAACACCCCAAAGTTCCGAATTTGATGCATATTGGTTAATAAATGGGAAAGTTTGCCATTTTGGATACGCCATGTTGTTTTTTTTTTAAGTTTAAATTAGAAAACATAATTAGCGACCTGAAACACCCCAAAGTTCCGAGTTTAATGCATATCGGTTCATAAATGGGAAAATCCGCCATTTTGGATCCGCCAATTTTATTATTTTTCTAATAAAAAAAATTGTTGAATGGTATACTAACCCCAAATACCTTGTTGGAAAAGTTTCAAAAAAGTTGTGATCAAACAAATAAACAAATATATTATATGAAGTCAAGCTAAATAAAACTGTTTAAACAATTGCCAATGGTAACATCATAAAATAAAAAATCTCGCATCGAATTGTCCCCGCGGCGAATCGGCCGGTGGCGAATTATCCCGCGGCGAATCGGCTGCGGCGAATCGGCCACGGCGAATTGTCCCCTACCCACTTTAGGTTAGTTTACCTGATCTTTCCTGACCTAACCTATCGAAATCGTGGTGAGGGGCAACGTTTGATAGTTTTGACGATGCGGGTCAGCTAAAACAGGGATACCTCTTAATACCCCAGTGCCCCCTGTAATGCCTCGGTTTCCCTATCCGCCTGGGTAAAGTTTTTTATTAGTTTTTATTTATTTGTTATTTGAAAGGGCATAAATTATTTTAAGATCGTAAATTTTTAAGCAATTTATTGATGGCTTTAGTCCAATACAAAATTTTATGAAAATTTATTGCAGCCCTGCCTGCTTTTGTTTAAGTCTGATGCTGACGATAATGACGTTAAAAAAATTCCCTCTATAGCAACAATATATTTTAATATTTACACTGTATAAGTACCAAAGCCGTACCCCGAAAAAGTTTCTGGAGGGATAAGAACCCACATAGCACAATCACGTGTTAACTACGTTAAAAAAAACGTTTATTTTAAAAGCTGCTAGAAAAAAACGTTTATTTCATATATGAAAACAAGCTTAATAGGTCGGTCATTCATTAACGTTATAAAAAATAACGTTGCTAAAAACTGCGTTGTAATAACGCCATTATAAAATTAAATTAATGTTTTTACGTTAGTTTCAAGTGATTTTTACGTTAGAATCACATTAGATTCACGCCTTTTCTACACGAATTTTAAAACGCGACTTGCATGGCTTTTCTACCGAATATTTTTGAGATTTTACTAGCATCAGGGCCACCTATTTTCGGGATTTTTCACTTTGACGAAATCTATCAGGCAGTGCTTTGGCCTCTAATCTCCAAAACCCTTTTAAGGAACTGATCCCTGATCCTTCACGATCACGACGCATCTGTTATTAACCTAATAAAGACACATTAATATTCTGTGAAAGTGTTTACTGTTAAAAAATCTTGTTTAGCTTTAAAAAAAAACATAATGTATATAGATATCTATCTATCGATATTTTGTTTTGCCTTGAGCGCCTTCTTTCAATTTGTCTTGAAGTGTTGTAGTCTTATGTTAAAAAAATGTTATTAAAAAAACGTGACCAAAAAACACGCAAAAGTTAGTAGGTTTGAGAAATACATGAAAATAACGAGGGTAAAAAACACGTTATATACACAGCACCAGAAACTTCAGCAAAAAGTACATTTTTATAGCTTGATTTCTCCTTGTTTTTAAGTTATCTTTAAGCATGTAGAATTAACAAAATAAATATTATATGGTATGAGGTTGTTTTCAAGTAAAAGAAAACTTTGTTATTTTTGTTCACGTTAATTTAATGTTGATGTGATTTTTGTGCTATCTGGGAAGATTAAAAAAGGATTTTGAAAAATTCGCATTTTGTGTTGGTTTTCTACCAAAAAAGTCTGTAAAAGATTTTGTCAATTTTGCACCCTGTCACTTATTATGCATAGACGGAGTATAAGAGTAAAAGCAGTTGTGGACAGCCATTTATAAGACCTAGTTGTTCTTTCTGGGCGTTATAGAAGCTTCTTGTTTGTTGAACATTAAGTTTGAATCAATGTGTGATTACTACGTTACTTTAATTAATTAGAAAAAAATAATGCTCTGATTCGGGAACATGCCTAATTAGAGACGGTTTTTTAAAAGCTAAGTAATAAAATCAAGGACAAAACTATTTACTAGGTAGGTTTATTAAATACCTACCTAATCTGAATAAACAAATAAAAAAAAAAATTTTTGGCGTTTTCATTATAAAAAAGTCTAAAAAGGGAAATCTTTCATCGTCAATTTTGTTTTATTTTAAAAAGGGATCAAAATAGTAAATATTTTCATTAAATTAGCAAACATATTGCCTAACTACCAAAAATATTTGGTTTTATTTAAAAAAAAATAACACTAAGTTCTTCTGAAAGTATTTTTTTAATATAAATGGAAACGTTGGTAGTTAAATGGCTAAAATATATTTATGTATATTTAAGTTATCGTATCCCAGACAGACAGACGCCTTTAAAAATTTTAGTGGTTAGGTTATTTACAATTTACAAACTTATTTGGAGTAAAAATAAAAAGTTTCTTTTAACGATACCAATAGCCTTCCATCCAGCAAAAATCTAGTAAAAAAATACGACAAAAAAACATGATTTTCTTTCAGCAGCTCATCAAATCTTGGATTAATTTCCCAGTGAAGGCAAGTAATATTATTTAAAACACAATTGTTTATGAATAAAATTTTTGGTGTTATTAAGCAATCAGTTTTTTTTAGAAATTGCAAGAGAAATTTTGGGAAAATGAGACAAAAATATTTTGCCACTCGCTTTGTATACATTTAACTACAAAATTTACGCTTAAGATTTTGGTTTTTTAAAAAAACATAGAATACTTAATCAAACTTTAGTTCTTCCAAAATTAAAACTTCAATTCTGCCGTAAAGAAATGCGATTTGCCCATATCTCTTCTTGGTAGGTTATCACTACTAAATATTTTATTATTTTTGAGTCCTAAACATTTCGGAGGGGCAATTGATCCCCATTGACCTCCCCCTAGGTACGGCCCTGATAGGTAGCGGGTGTTTCTATTCCCGCACGAATGGAACGACACTGACGACACTGAGCTTCTTGGTGAATGTAAAATGAAGAAAAGTTTTCCATTCACAGTTTGGAGTGTAACTGACAGATACTCCTAGTAGGTACTATAAAGAAAGGCTCTCGAGACAGCAACCGAGTTTTTAAACTAGTTTGCTGTTCGTATCCCTGGATCATAATGAAAAGGCTTTTCGTGGGTTATAGGATAAGGCAATGAAAACTCTTGTTAATCTTTGGGACGTTTCGTCTATAATCTATACTTCTTCAACCGTCAGAAGTTTTTTTTTTGGAGGTTAAACTCTAAAAACTTCTGACGGTTGAAAAAGTCTAGATTATAGACGAAACGTCCCAAAGAATAACAAGAGTTTTCATTGCCTTATCCCATTACCCACGAAAAACCTTTTCATGAGTTTCTAAAATCACAAATATTTTTAAATCCAGAATTAGAAAAAAATAGGAAGGATTGGCAATTCCTTTCGAATTGATTCTGGCCAGTGGCAGCCTTTCAGGGCTTAACACCAGTTCTAGAAAAAAAAGCAAAATGCACGAACCGGAATTTTTTTCAAAAATTGCTTGCTTTTTAATTTTTTTTACAAAAATTAAAATATTTTCGAAGACTTTGTCCTAGAGGAGGATTTTGCCAAATGCGTCTTGCTAGCTCACTTACTATGAACAGCAAACAAAAAATTATTTGTATTCCTGCTCAAAGAATAAAGCTTTTACACTGACAATTTAGCCATGAATTTCTTCATGGATTAATTAATGAATATAATCAACGCTATTTCTTACTCTAAGATTAGAAGATAGTTGATTTTTTTATGTTTACTTATCTGTTAGGAGTTTAAGTGTTATGTGTTTCTTACTGGCAGTGATTTTTTGGGAGTGCTTCATAATTTAAAATTTCGGTATTCTGTCATTAGAAAGTTACTCAAAAAACGAACTTTTACTGGTATTGAGGAAAATAAAACGGTTTGGCACTTTACTGATAGTTGTTCTTGTATACTGTAAAACTAAACTTCAAAGTTGGTAAGAATTAGAGCATGTTATGAATACGTTTATAAATTCATGAAGAAATTCGCGAATTTGTTTGCCTGCTATTTATATTTTACATTGCTGAAAGCAAACTAAGCCTTTTTGACCATAAAGAAATTAATGGATTAGTTGTAAAATAGGGTTAAGAATTTTTAAATGTTTAAAAATTTCTTAACTGACATACATTGCCAAAAAACCTAAAAATTACTGCATCATGTGTTTGATTCATTCTGGCCTTGCGTTGTTTGTTAATTGGTGTACTGTTATGTTACAGTTCCGTGGTGTACTGTGGTTGTTTGCATTACTGAAATAGAGGCGGGCGTGTCGTTTTTTGACAAGTTTGACTTCCGGTCGCTAGAGTTTGCTGGCCTATGAATGTAACTTTGGAATTTTGACACAAAAAATCTTTTAAATATTAAATTGGCAATATAAAACAATTTTGAATGCGTCACAGATGGCCTATCTTGTTTCTTGGTAATTTTTGTCATTCTAAGAAGAACATAAAATAACGTTATGTGTGCCGACGCCTCTGAACATAAGAGGCCGTTTAAATAAAATGGGTATAAAATTAGCCTCATCAATGTCCATCAAATGTCGGTACAGACCCAAAATTGACGTCAATTAAACAAGTTTCCATCAGTTTTCCAGAAAGCATTCGGATACAAAGTTTTACCTCAAATTGATTAACATCGAAATTTCCGTGCCGGGCTTTACTGTTTGGAGTTACCAGTGGCGTACCTATATTTATAAACCCCCAATCCCTTCTAACATTTTTTATCGTTGACAGCACGATAGACCAACACAGGGTATGTCAGCGCGCATCCATGAATACCGAGAATGACACTTGGTTGTTAAGCTCATCACACACAAAAATGCATAGCGCATAGGATAGCATAGCATAAGCTTTGACCAATCAGTTATCGCCCAAAAGACGCGATCTTGGTTTTGCATAGGAATTTCCACAAGGTTGAACTTTTTATGGAGATGTTTTTTTATGGTTAGCCAATAAAATGTTTCTAAATAAATCACGTAATCAATAAAACAAAGATGACAGGAAAATGACGACATAACCTAAAAAAATCCCAGTATTTTGATTGTTTTTTTTAAGAAGTTTTTTATATTTTTTGTTAGTGTAGAGGTGTGTTATGAAAAAAAGGCTCTACCACTCTGTCTTGTCAAATACGGCCTTAGAATGTCTAGCAGCTTTTTATATGTTTTTAGGTCCATTCTAGTATATTTAAAGAAAAGGGTAGTGATGGGGTAGTGTCTTTTTTCAATTCCTGGAAAAGACCATTGAAGTATCCAGTTGTCTGTCTATTTCTAAAGAGTGGCCGACACCACCACTTTCTTGTCCGCCACCTTATGTCCCGACGTTTTTTTAAATAAAGTAACCACACCAGTGAAACAGAGGCATATAAGATAATTTCGTCGCTATCCATTTTAAAATTCAGTGCATAAAAACAGAGCAAAATAACAACAAACCGGAATTGACAAAAACACCTCCAAACGCCAAAACGCCTTTTGTGCAATATTTGTGTGTGATGGACATTTCCAGAAGACCAGCCATGCTAACTATGCAGCACTATGCGCCATGCTATGCGCTATGCATTTTTGTGTGTGATGAGTTTCTCGCTTTTCGTGACGTCATTTATATGATAAAATAGCGACATTGGATGAAAATGCAACTAACGTTAAATGATGCTTATGCGATCGGCGATAATTCTCCAAGAAATTTACATATCAACTTGAAATTTTGCAAAAAAATACGCTTGAATACCACAAGAAAAAACACATTAAAAAAACTATATTTGTAACGCAAGACTAAACCCCCCTTGATCGTGACGTTATTTAAGAATTATTGTACGGGACAATAATAAAATAGGTTTTTCTATAATTCTACATAATAAATTCAAAAAATTATACAGGTCGTATACAAATAGCAAAAATAACACGAAATATCACCAGACAACAGCGAACAGCATAAGAAACAATGGCGACGCTTTATATTATATATATTTATCTGGAATCAATTTATAAGCATAAGGGCCAGTCCATTCATATTATAGGTATTATTTCCTATTTTATTAGGTATTTTTTAATTTTTCCTATTTTTTTATATCCCTAAAAGGGATTAATTAAGTTCAAAATTAAGGTAAAAAAATTTTTGGATAGTCAAAAAGTGTCCTCGTAGCAAACAAAATCCAATTTCAAATTTCTTTAAGAAATACCGCAAAATACCTGTGTTAAATTTTCGTTGGAACACTCTGTATACAGTGGCGTACGCGCAAATAAATTCTGTGGGGGTCGATCCGCAGGGACGCACCCTGAGGCGGCTTGATCCGAGCGCAGATACATAGGATATATTTTAATCTTAATTTTTGGGAACAATGCATGATTTAGGGGTAAATATTCAGTGGCTCTGTGGAGGGAGGGCATTAGCCCCTAGGTGCCCTTCCTGCGAACGCCACTGCTGTATATAAAAAAGTTTTCAGATCTTTGCTTTTCAAGACACTTGATAAAGAGCCAAGACTTAAAAACAACAAAAGTTTCAGTAGGTTACGATAGAGTCTTTAAGAAATTTAATTATAATTGATTAATTTAATATTTGAAAATTTCCATTAAATACAATTTAGCAGAAAACATTTAGGAATACGATTTCCAAAAGTCGATAATAAAATATTTTTTCAACGAATTTGAAATTAGAGAAAGCTTTAGTTTAGAGACTTTTTTTATTCTAGTAGGTATGGAACGTCTAATAGAACTGCTTATCGGCCACTTTTCTCTACTCTACAACGTGTTTTTTGATGCTATCTTTTTGTCCCTTATAGTTGCCTACAAGCTAAGGAATTGTGTAAAAAGGATTGCCTTTGTAAGCATTTTTTATAAATTATGCTGATACGAATTATTACAGTTTTATCAAGGCTTAATGTAAATTTAGAAGCGACGTATTTCTTTTGTTTGTCTTATTGAAAATTGGATAAGCAGATCAAGTGTTTCGCAGGGCAGGCAAAGCGGCCTGCTTTTAAATGATATATCGATATGATTATAGTATAAGAAGACGATGTTTTGAGTTTTAGTTTAATAAATAGCTTTGAAAAGGAATATTGTGTGGTTTCTTACACCTTCATGAGATATCTGATTTCATGCGTCTTGGTTACCAGTGTGGTAATGTCAATTACAGTGGCGGCTTCTCCATAACGGCAATTGGTCATCATCGAAACTACAATTTTCTATATTTAAAATAAACAAATATTATGTTCTATTATTCTCCATTGGCAGCATCTTTTGGAACGTCCCTCGTATTGTACGTTTAGGCTTAAATCTTGTTAGATAGGCCACCAGAATTTCGTGTCGCTTCACAACCAAGGCCTAGATTTTGTGTGCTATCGAATTCCATAAACATGTCGTCCTTTCTTTCTATTTTTCGCAATTATTAGGCGATATAACATATCGCTATTAAATAATCCAGTGCACAGAAGTGTGGACCCTGACGTGCGTTTCTTATGCTGTCTTCCCAGTCAGAACCGACCGACGTCCATTGCGGATTGCGATTCTACCTCTCTGTCTATAAAAGATACAGAATTTTAGCACGTAAAAGAACGCCAACAAAATTTTCGATTTATTTGGGCTATCAGCCTGCAAATTTAAATTAAGCACCGATTATATAAATTATATCATAACAAAAACATTTCATGTAAAAAAAGTACGCGAAAATAGGATTCCGAAAAAAGAATTGAGATAAAAGTAAAGCCAAGTTCTCCAATACAAATTTAAAAATGAAAGGTTCTTACTAGTTTGGAAATGGTTTTTTAAACTTTGCTATTACAAAGCAAAGCCAAGTTACTTTTATCTCAATTAATTTTACGGAATGCTATTTTCGCGTACTTGGCTTTTTTTTACATGAAATGTTTTTGTTATGATTTCACTTTTTTTTTACAGGATTTGTATAATATTTAATTTTTAGTAAAGTAGTAAAATATCCGGAATATTGTTCAAAACTTTTGCAATGCCTTACTTAAAATTTTGAGGTTTTTAAATTTTTTCCCATGGTTTTATCATAGTTCCTATCAGCCTTTCAAAGCTCAGCTCTCTAGGGTTTCTAAAAATGAACAATGGTACTTTCCCATAACTTTAAAATTTTTCCTATAGTTTTATCATAGTTCCTATTAGTCTTCCAATGCTCAGCTCTCTAGCGTTTCTGGAAGTGGGTAATGTTACTTTTACATAGCTTTACATTTATAGGGGAGGAGAGTAAATGAAAATTTTGGGGTTTTTAAATTTTTTCCTATGGTTTTATCATAGTTTCTATCAGCCTTCCAAAGCTCAGCTCTCTAGCGTTTCTGGAAGTGGGCAATGTTACTTTTACATAACTTTACATTTATAGGGGAGGGAAGTAAATTAGAATTTTGGGGTGTTGTATTTTTTCCTTTGGTTTTATCATATCAGTCTGCCAAAGCAGCATTTCTGGAAGTGGGCAATGTTACTTTTATATAAATTTACATGTATAGGGGAGGAGAGTAAATGAAAATTTTGGAGTTTTTAATTTTTTTTCTATAGTTTTATCTTAGTTACTATCGGCCATCTAAAGCTCAGCTCTCTAGCGTTTCTGGAAGTGGGCAGTGTTAATTTTACATAACTTTACATTTTTTTTTAATTTTTAAATTTTTTCCTATAGTTCTGTCATAGTTCCTATCAGTCTGCTAAAGCTCAGCTCTCTAGCATTTCTTTTCCATAACTTTACATGTATAGGGGAGGGGATTAACTTAGAATTTTGGGGTTTTTTCAGGGGTTTGGTCATAATTTCTATCAGTCTGCCAAATTTCAGCTTTGTAGCATGTATGGAAGTACAGTAGAATATTGATGATCTATACATGAGTGAGTGAGTGCGTGGCAATTTCGACGTTTTTGAAATTTTTTAACTTTACTACTAAATGAAATTCCATGGAGGGGTTGTTAACTCCATGAAGATCTACGACTGTGCAAATTTTTAGATTCGTAGCTCATTCCGAAGTAGAGTTTTAGATAGGTCAAATATCGACTGAAATGTTTCAAGAAAATAAAACGGCGCGCGAACTTGGCGAGGCACCGCCGTGCCCTCAGATTAAAACCCGTGGCATCATCAATGTTGAGATGTTTTCTTTGTACGCTGTTGGCATTTCTGATCTTAGGGCCCATTTATTACATACAACATTAACGTTTTAAAATATAAAAATATTAAACTTCACTAGGTTGGATAGTAAACAAAATTAAGCCGTTTTTTGCGTATAGTTTTAACCGAAGCTTAAGATGACCGAGTATGACCCTCCTGTAATAAAACTCACGAGCCACCATTGGTCAATCAAAAGCCTACGTTGCACGTTTATCTATTCCAGGGGCGTATATAGAAAAATGTTTTGGGGGGGCCGGACAGTTTCGGAGGGGGCCCAAGACCCCATGAGGCCTTATTTTATGCTATTTTATGTTTGTACTCATAAAATATCTGGAAAATATCCCCCCAGCCCCCCTTATATACGCCACTGATCTATTCTATCTATCTATTTAGCCTTCTTCAAGCCATCTTTGGACATAGGCCTCCCCCAATATCTTCTACTCTTCTTTGTCTGTCGCCGTGTTCATCCATCCCGCGTGTTTCTTCAAATCATCCGCTCATCTCATTTGGGGTCTTCCCCTACTTCTTTTATATTTCCAAGGTCTCCACTTTACAATACATTTGTTCCATCGATCGTCTTTCTGTCTGATATTGTGATCGGCGAATTTCCATTTTAATTTTGCTACTTCTCGTCACTTTGTTTTATTTCTTATCCATTCATTCCTTTTTCTATCTGGTAGCGTTACAGATATAGATATTAAAACAAGCTTACATTTAAAAAGTTAAGACTACAGATACTCCACTGCGTTTATGTATCGATTAGTTTGCAAAAAGCAGCAAGAATTTAGGGGCTAAAGTAGATAAAAGTAAAAGTTAAAGGTTAAAGTTTAATACAGAAAGGCCTAATTAAAGTTGTAAATTCAACATAAACTTTAAAATTAGCTTTGCTTTGGTTCACGTAACAAAGACAGCTGGACAAAAAAATTAATTCATTTGCCTACGGTTGTTTAACATTACCTTTGAGTATATGACCCATATAGAGGTGCAACCGTCGAGCTTTATTATATTGAGGGGCAGATGGCGCTGAAATAAATTCATCTAGTACGCAATATTCAGGGAGTGCTGGTACGATTTAGTTGCATGTGCGAGTTCCGAGGTTCATGCCTATCATACAAATGCCATTAGATCATAATAGTTGTCTCTGAATATTGCGTACTAGATGAATTTATTTCAGCGCCATCTGCCCCTCAATATGGTAAAGCTTGCCGGTGGCACCTCTATATGGTTTATTTACTCAATGACATTACTTATTCCAGTTCAATGTCCAATTTTGCGCCTTTTCACTTTTCCATGGAAAATAAGTTACGGGATTACGCATCTGTCACCTCTTGGAATGTGTTCAACAGGTATAAAATTATCTTTTGTTTTATGATAGTCAATCAGGACCTTCTCTTCTTAGCAGAAAAGGAGGACGCATCAGAATAAATGCAGGGGTTTGTATTTTTGAAAAACGCTCGGAAACCTTTTTATGATAATTTAGGTTATTATACAAGGTCGTTCAAAAATAAGTGACGATCACCAATTTAATATTTTTAATTAATTTTTTTCAGAAGAAAACACAAAGATTTTATTAAATTTCTGAATTCTGCTTAAACAAAATTTTAAGAAATATTTTAGGTAATCAGCATGTTTTAGCGAAAGAACCCATATAGCACAAAAATCACATTAACGTTAAATTAACGTGCACAAAAATAATAAAATTATTTTTTAATAGAAAACAACCTCATACCATGTAATATTTGTTTTGTTAAATCTTCATGCTTAAAGATAACTTAAAAACAAGGAAGAATGAGTTAGAAGTTATGAGTTATTATTATGAATATTAAGCTTATTTTCATATATGAAATAAACGTTTTTTTCTAGCAGCTTTTAAAACCAACGTTTTTTTCTCGCGTGTTTTTTACGTGCTAAACACGTGATTGTGCTATGTGGAAAACCCAAGCTCCTTAAACTTCAGAAAATTTGTTTCATATATTTGAAAAGGATTTTTAAGTCTATGATACGAACACAACAACAACCCATGCGTCTTCACTGTCTTATGATATCGTGCAGATTATCTTAGAAACTATTAACTTTTTCTAGGGCCCGAAAAACAGACAGGTTGATTAAAGCTATAACTTTTTTCCTTCGCGTGACAGAACTTTTAATAAAAGATAGGTCAAATAGCTAAGGGTTTTTACACACATTTTCAAGGGTCTGCCAATAAATACATGGATATCCAGAGTGTAAACGGTATGACACACAGTACTTTATTGGATGATAAAGGAGGCCAAAATAAGTAACAAAAAGTTTAATATAACATGGGGGTCAATATTATCCAAGGCTCAATTTCTCAGTCATAATATGGCAAAAATCATGAAATATCTTCTTATAGCTTTTTCTTACATTAAATATGATAAAATGATGAAGGAATAAATAAATAAATATAAATTTCTTACAAAAAAGTTTCACGGGCAAGACCTCAGAGGTAAAGGTTGCTCGGGGACGCGTTTCTGCCTCATTAGGCTTCATTCAGCCCGAGCATAACCATAAAATGGAAGGAGATGAAATGATGATGTGGATATCTGAAAAGGAATATGAAATATGGTGTTTACTGAGGAGAGACCAATTGTCAATTTGCAGCTTCGGTCAGGGTTGCCTCAGTTTTGAGGCTAATTTTGACGTCGCGACGGAGACAGATATAATCTGCTCCCAGAAAACAGCCTGAGCCCTGGATTTTTTTAAATTTGAAGGAAGTTCACGAGGTATAAAGTCTTAACAAAAAAGTTTCACGGGCAAGACCTCAGAGGTAAAGGTAGCTACAGGGACCCGTTTCTGCCTCATTAGGCTTCATTCAGCCCGAGCATAACCATAAAATGGAAGGAGATGAAATGATGATGTGGATATCTGAGAAGGAATATGAAATATGGTGTTTACTGAGGAGAGACCAATTGTCAATTTGCAGCTTCGGTCAGGGTTGCCTCAGTTTTGAGGCTAATTTTGACGTCGCGACGGAGACAGATATAATCTGCTCCCAGAAAACAGCCTGAGCCCTGGATTTTTTTAAATTTGAAGGAAGTTCACGAGGTATAAAGTCTTAACAAAAAAGTTTCACGGGCAAGACCTCAGAGGTAAAGGTAGCTACGGGGACCCGTTTCTGCCTCATTAGGCTTCATTCAGCCCGAGCATAACCATAAAATGGAAGGAGATGAAATGATGATGTGGGTAACTGAAAAAGAAATATGAAATATGGTGTTTACTGAGGAGAGACCAACTGTCAATTTGCAGCTTCGGTCAGGGTTGCCTCGGTTGTCTCTCCTCAGTAAACACCATATTTCATATTCCTTTTCAGATATCCACATCATCATTTCATCTCCTTCCATTTTATGGTTTTGCTCGGGCTGAATGAAGCCTAATGAGGCAGAAACGCGTCCCCGAGCTACCTTTACCTCTGAGGTCTTGCCCGTGATACTTTTTTGTAAAAACTTTTTACCTCGTGAACTTCCTTCAAATTTAAATTTCTTCTAATCACTCGTCTGATGTTAGGTTTTAGAAAAAAATCAACTTTTTAAAACCCACTTTTAAGGTTTTTCCATTTAAATTTAATTTTGGATCCGAAAAGCCTGATTGTCAACTGGTTCCACCACCTGGGATTTACTAGGCGGGTGTCAGTGTCGCCGTGTAATATTCTTGGATATAAATCTTTTACATATTGGAATTGAGATAAATAAAGGCTAAAACGATGTTAAATATTCTACAAAGATTTATTGAATGTATGGCAATAATTAAAATAGTTTACATAAACGAAATAGTTGATATTATGAATTATTAAATATTCATTCATTCAAAGTTATTAAATAGGAATGGACTAAAAGTAAGGATGGTACAGTATAGGACACTGCACCCTGTTTTCAAGATAATAATGATTTTTAAAGTTTGAGCAGTGGGGTTATTTCTTAATTTTTTTTGACCTACCTTGTATCTTGTAGTCAGTTTGATTACTGTAGTCAGGCAAGCCACGCTGATGGAAATGCCTTTTTCCGAAACACCGGTGTTCGTACATGACTTTACCACTTTGAAGTTACCTTTTATACTTTGTTAACTCCTTGTTTTCAGTTCCAAACCGATGCCGTGCCGGTTGAACTGTGGCGAAATGTATTTCTTCCTTATAGACCGGTAGACCTTTTTGTCCCGCTAGGGGCTTAGTTTCCTTGGTTCGATGTCGTTTCACTTCAATTAAGGTTTTTCACCTATTTTTTCATTCTTTTTGATTTACCTTGCATCTTGTAGTTACTATAGCACAGCCTACCAGGTATAGGCTGTGACTACAGTCAGGTAAGCCAAGCTGAGGATGAAAATGCATTTTTCCGAAACACCTGTGTCCGTGGTTGACTTTACCACTTTGAAGTTGACTTTTATACGTTACTTTTTTTATGGTCTATTACTCTAACTTCATTTCTCCTACATATGATTTAACAAACTCACACGAGATTTGGTAAATTTCCTTATCATTTAAGGGATTTTGATATTTTTATTCAAGACAGTGGAAATTTTTTGGGAAAACTCATTTTCATTTATGGAAGTTTTCTTTAGACCCAAATTTGATAGCTTAATCAATGTTCGTTTTGGAATCCATCCCTGCTTGATACTTATTTTTCCTCGTATAATTGGGTCATTTATATTATGTTATTTGGAGCATTCTGTTTCGACGTAGGTATTTATCTGACAAGAAAATAATGAGAATTCAGTCTTCTTGTTTACTTAATTTGCCCTATTATTTTATGTCCACATCACATATTTCGAAAGGGTTAAATTCATGTATTATTCAAAATTAAATAGTAACGGGTACCAATTTTGTTTCTTTTGCACGCAAGCTAAGTACACGGTTACACGTCTTACCTAAATTTACTTGTGAGATGCATGTTTAAATGCTAGCATTCATGGGAAATTATTACTGTAGGTAAGATAAGAACAACTGTATATGTGTCAAATATGTAGTATATAAGAAAAAAGGATATAAGTTTACATGTGGTTACGCCCACGACTCACAGCCAATACCTGTCCTCTGTTCGTCCCGTCAAGGTAGAGGTAGGAAATTTATGACACCGATTGTTTCCCCTAGCGCGGCGTTCTTTTCTTTGGACAGTTCTTTTTTGTTCTTTTTTAATAATATTTAATGCCGTGTCTACCACAAACTAAAGTCTATGGCTTCCCTAGCGAAACAAATAAGAGAGGGGTCTGCTTTTAAAGCAAAGTCTTTCATATTGATTTAAGAACGATCTAACGAATTAAATTCTCAAAAATACCACCGCTCTGTGCTAAACAGTATCTAAGCCTAAAACTGTTTGGTTTTCACTATCTCCAACTTCGATCACAAGGATACGAATGATCCCCGTCTGGAACACGTCCTGAGAGTCAGAAACAAGTGATCCATGCCAATCCACGACCGGTTTCGACCTTTTGGGCCATCCTCATAAGTTTTGTAAAACCAACCGGAACAACTACTCCGAGGGAAAATACCCCTACCGGCATTGAATTATACTGATGGCTTAATGCTTTCGTTGGGAACTTGTTAAAACTGTTTGGTTTTCACTATCTCCAACGTCGATCACAAGGATAAGAATGATCCCCGTCTGGAACACGTCCTGACAATCAGAAACAAGTGATCCATGCCAATCCACGACCGGTTTAGACCTTTTGGGCCATCCTCAGGTGAATGTAGGCGATGTAATCGACGTTTTAACAACCAAACAGTTTTAACAAGTTCCCAACGAAAGCATCAAGCCATCAGTATAATTCAATGCCGGTAGGGGTATTTTCCCTCGGAGTAGTTGTTTCTGTTGGTTTAACAAAAAGTATCTAAGCCTGTTATAAAATTCAGTTCGGATATTACTTCGTATTTCAGGTGTCACTGATTGTAGGGTGGTGATTATTTTTGCCCGAAGTTCATCCAAAGTGGTAGCTCTTAAGAATACGAATAAATTTGGCTTTTTCCATAGCCCCATGAAAAAAATCATTGGGTGCCAAATCTCGTGATCCAGCTGATAGTACCTTGCTTGCTTGTAATAAGGAACCTTGGAAACGTTTAATTTAAAAACATTTGCACAGGCAAAGTGTCATGAGCTGTAAAATTTCGTTAAAATTAACATTTGGCACAGGTAAAATGTCATGAGCTGTAAAATTGCGTTAAAATTAACATTTGGCACCTGTTGAGTCGCTGAAATAATATGGTCCTGTAACAGAGCTAAATAATTTTTTCCTCGTAAATTACTATTGACGAAAAAAGTACCAATGATATTGTCACCCAAAATCCCGGTTCAAACGTTAAGTTTTTGATTGAAGACTTGTCGATCTAGGCGGGGGCAGAATGGGCACCTGCCACGACGCCAGGCGCCAAAATGTTCGTGAAATCTTAGGGAGAGGTGCCAAATTTTGTCTTTGCCCACGACGTAACCCCAGTAACGAACAACGGAAGAGTTGTGACGGCCATGAATTGAAGACAAACTTTCGTCTGTAAAACAAATATTTTGAATGAAATTTTCATCCTGATTCGCTTTTTCATAGTTTCACAAAACTTTTTTTTCAAAACTGATCATCTCGGAAAATTTCTTGCGTTTTCATTGGCAATTGCCTTACTGGAACAGGGAGGCAAAGCTTCTGCTGCAGCACAAATCATAGTTTCGCGCCGTTCCCTCTCCTCTCCCATTTCAGGAATAGAAGGTGCCTCTCCACCACTGCATTTTTGTCAAAAATTGACACATCCTGTTCGTTGGAAATTGGTCACTATTTTTTGGATCATTCTATGGATTGATATTCCAAGCTTTACCCACACGCGGCTATAAATAAATTTGCCACATCTTGACAGCTATTCCCCCCGACATACATTGATCCATCTGTACTTTTTCCTGAACGCTATATGTAATACGTGGCATGACTTGAGCCAGAATTTGCTTGAAAAACAAATACCCACTTCTCACCTGTTTCGCTGCACACGACGGAATGACGAAGAGCTTCGTAAAGACGAGAGGTCACGATGTATTCCTCTTTTTTCCCACTACCAGCCCAAATACGGGTCAAAAACAGCGAGAAATATTTGAAGGCACCGCCCAAAATATATTTTTCCCTCTTTTACTTCTCTCTTACACATATTAAGCACAGCAAGCAGTGTAAGAATCCTATAGCTTTTAACCATGCTGTATGTGCCAGACAATGGTGACAGTATGCTTTTCAAGTGTCGTCGGAGACGCATATCCATTGATGAAAGAATTTCCCGGAGCCGAGTCAACTCAAATTGTGTATTGTCGATGTACAGTTCATTTCATTGTTTTTGGGACAACTTTTTTTTCGTTGGCCTAAGTTATTCTTATGATAACCAGCTGATATATCTCAAAAACTATGAAACTGACTGTAGTTATCGTAAGCGGATAGTAGAAGCCAACAAGCAATTTAAATTTTAGTAGGTGGCATTGTTTATGTTAGTTATGTGTAATTTTTTTTAAAACTATTTAAATTAATTTTTCAAATCGCCCAAAAAATCGATAGAGCCTTTAAAAGGTGCAATCAGTTGGCAATATGCTTTTAATTTCAAAATTGAACAAAATGGAAAATGGGGAAAGCCTTCAAAAGTAACCTGGGTGATTCGTTTTAATATTTAAAATACCATTTAGCTATAAATGGAAACATTTCTATAGCATGCACTGCCTGTAAATGGACGCAAAAAGTAAAAATACATTTATAGGAATTAAAAAAATACCTAATAATAATAATATAGGGGAGGGAGGTGAATGATATGCACCTATAGTTGGGGCTAGCGAATCCAATCCCGCACCAAATACCTCAATTCCGCAAATCCGCGGGATTTTCGCCATCCATCCCGAGGATTCGCAAAATGGCGGGATTGCAAAAATAGTAATATTTTTTGTACTCAGCCTAATGCTATGCTAATAACAGTTTTTATGCAATAAAAAACCGAGTATAGTAGCAAGAAAATTTTTATCGCATATAGATACAATACAAAATACAATAGTAGGAATATAGCTTAAAAGTTACATTTGACATTGATTTTGAAAATATTTCCGGACGAAAGATAACATATCTAATGTGTCATCTTTTAAACTGCATCTAATTTTATTGCACATATAACCTGTGGCTGAAACCGCACGCTAAGTTTCGATACTTGTCGGAGGAATATGGTACAGCCATAGGAGAGGACTCTGATACTGATACCCGTGCAGTACGAAGGCTTCGATCCAATTCCTCTTCCAAATTCCAAGATGATAGTCTGCGTCTTGTTATTAGATGAGATAAAGGTGCATTATCCTCTTATATCGAGTCCCACAAATCCCGCACGGATAATCCTGCAACGTTGATCCCGCGTTTGCGGGATCCAGCATTTGCGGGATTGGATTCCCTAGTTGGGACCTGTTGTATCCGTGGGACAGTTGTAGAAGATTGTTTTAAACTACCGTAGATCGATTAGTAATAGATCACACAATTTTAAATCACCAGGTGCTTGCCTCCAGTTTTAGTAGATGGGCCGGTGTGATGTCATAAATTGAAGGTGGCGGCTTTTTTTACGTCTTTTCACAAACTTTGACTTATAACTTTTTCTAAATTAGTTTTATAGAACATATATTAATACGTTTTTTGTTTTCAATAGAACACTAAGTATGACGGTAAATAAATCACTTTTATATCTAAAAAACTATTAAATATATTAATTTTTTTAAAATTCCAAAAAATAGCAACCTTTTTTCACCTAAAAAACAAAAAATTGAGGAAGAAGGAGAAGAAGGTTTTAGACTACCCCAAATCGATTGGTTATGGATCACTTAATTTTAAGTTGCCTGATGTTTGCCTCAGATTTGAGTTAAGGCCCATTTGTGACGTCATATATCCAAGATTGCGATTTTTTCTATGTTTTTTTACAATCACTACCAACAGAAAATTTTTATAGGTTGTGGTTTGTTTGCAATAGAACAGCAATTAACGCGTGGTTTTTGAAAGGTTCATATCTTAAGAAATATAAAAGATATTTAAAAATTAAACAAATTTCAAATTGAGCCAAAATGTTTAAGACTACCCTTGATTGATTGGGGATCGATCACTCAATATAAAGGCGCCATTTGTTTTTTTTACCACCTTTGGCTAATAACTTTTGCTAAATTAGTTTTACAGGAAAACTGTAAGAAAGGTTTTTGTTTGCGATGAACATAGTTAGCTTTATATCTTATAAACTTACAATAATATTTATTTTTTAAATAATAAAAATATGTAACAATTCTTTAGCTAAAAAAAAATCCTTTCTTTGTTAGTTTTTAACAAACAAAGCTAAATACTTTACTATATTAAATATTCTTTTGCAAAGAAAAAATGTATTTACAGTTTTTCTATAAAACTAATTTAGGGAAAGTTTAAACGCGGATTTGGGGAGGGGGGTAACGTGGTAATTACCCCTAGAAAAGAATTTTAGCGCACCCAAGAATTTGTCTTGGGGAGGGGGGGTCGAGACCCCATGATGTCGTATTTTATGCTATTTTTTGTTTTTATTTATGAAATATGTGGAAAATATCAAAAAAAAAATAGGCTTGAGGGGTTTGGTTCGGTTCTGGGGCACTGGTTTTTATTTTGTATAGTATAATATGTTGCTGTCTTTGGTTGTTTGATGTTATACCGCGTGAACAAGTTCACACTTAAGGGACTAAATTTCCATAAGAGGATAAAAAACAGATAAAGTATAGCATTTATTAAAAAGAGTCCGCGATACGCCCGAGACCCGCAGAAAGCTTTGCAGCGTTGTCAAAGATAACCTTGATAAAGTACTAGAGGCGCACGCGGTCGCACTCGTCAAGGGGCGGACAATCTGAAACACTTTTTTAGGGCGAGAATTATTATTTGACTAGTCACCATACAAGAAGTGTACTATTAAAAACGTAAACATTATATTTTTAAAATTTTATTAAATGTGAGTTTAGTTCCTAAAATACCTAGATCGGATAATAAAATAATTGTCTGTATCAATACGCAATAACTCAAGAATACCTCTAACGATTTTAACCCAATATAAAACACAAGTTTTATGTCTGCATTAGATTTTGGTTAAAAAAAGGGTTAGTTAAATGTATTATTTAACCAAAACTATTAACTTTTCTTGTTGTATCGATTTTTGTTTAAAGATGTTTGTATTTAAAACATTTTTGCCTGTGGAGCATGTCGCCTGCGAGAATTTAAAGTAACATTACTTTAATATTTTTTGAAAATTTTTGTTTTTGTTTTAAAAGACGTTACTACTCATAATTATGATATTTGTCTTAAAAAAGTACTAAATGAGCTCCGCGGAACTACTTTTGAGGCTCAATACCACCTCTGCCGCCCCTTTAAGGTCTCGACCACCCTCCCGGGTCCTGTAACCATGCTGCGTCTACTGTGGTCTACCATTACCTTTGTTAGGGTTGGACTAAAAATACATTCCAGAAAACCTAAACTTAAATAATAGTTAGCTTACCAATAGATTGGTAAACTGTGGTGTAAAAAAATTGACTTTAGTTAATGTGAATCGAAAATCAATAACAAGAATAACACTTTAAAATTATGTTTGTTTGTAAAAGTAAGTGAACTATTTACATTTAGCAACAAGCTGAATTTTAAGGCATTATTCTGGTTGTTTATCACCTCGTTTGATGAATGCAGTTACATAAAACTAAAACGTTGACCTATCAAGGGCCAAGTAGCGGATGATACTGATATTTTTGCTAAACTGGCAACATTGGTCTGTTCTCCTATGCAATCCTTATGGCCCATACAAAAATCCTACCCCTAGATAGAAAGCTGGCCACGCGGTATGATAAGTTTTATCCAAGAATTCTTCATAAAATAAAATGACAATAATCTTTTTAAGCCTCGTTTCAAAAGAGCTGGACCTAAAACTGACAAAATCGATTGCCACAAATGGACAAAGTTTTCTTATTTACTCCTACATATTTCTTTTCGGGATCTCAAAAGTTTTCGGATTTCTCAGGGTTCATTTATTTCTCAAGGGTCTGCAATTTTTCCACTTGTAAATAACGCATAAGTTTTATTTTTACGCAGTGGCGTGGCTAGATCTGGTGGCGCCGGGTGGCAAGAGTTTTTTCGACGCCCTGTAATCTAGAGAAATACTCCGCCAATATATGGGCAACCAAGCTCACACTAGGTACTATCGTTATAGTGTACGTGTGAGCTAATATAACTAAAATTTAAAATATATTTTATTTAACTCTAGAGGCAATTACCTTTCGTTACACAAGCCATATTTTGACTGAAACTCTAATTATTGAAATTAAATGAACCACCCTTAAAAAAAAATAAAAATGTATTTTGTTAAACTCCAGACTCAATTAGCTTTCGTTTGATATCACACACGCCATATTTTCACTTAAATTCTAATTTTTAAAATCTACCCCCACCCTGTAAAAAAAACTAAAATGTACTTTGTTTAACTCCAGACTCAATTACCTTTCGTTTGATATCACACACTTATTTTCACATAAACTCTAATTTTTTGTTTTTTGTTCATTTGCAAACGGGACCATCTCGACCCAAGACCCAGCCTACGTACCAAATTTCATTAAAATCGGCCAAGCGGTTTTAGAGTTATGCGTTGGTCGTTACAGTCAGACAGACGGCGTGACAAAAAATCATCTGAAACGCAAAGATATATAAAAATTTTTGAAAATTGAAGATGTTGTTTTACACAGTATGAAGGTACCTAAACTATATATATTTATGTAATTCGAATTAAAAAGTTATGCTGCAAACTATCTTGAAACTGTATCATTATTAAATAGATTAGACTGTGTTAAAACCACATTTTTAAGATAACAACGAGCCGCCAATGCGAAACCCAGGAAAACATGTCAAAAATTATAACCAAAAAATATAAAATCAGAGTTAGGCTTCGCTACCTGTAAAGCTTGCTTGACGATGAGTGACCTTATGGTAGCTACCCCACTGTTCTTACAATAAAACTTCAGGAGAAATTCTGTCAAAAAGGATAAGCTTTTGAATTACAGAGATAGTGGTTACCAAAAGGTCCAATAACTAGTATACATTATGTGAAACTGGGGCTGTTGTATCAAAATTTTGTATTTTTTTCTAATTACTTTTAACTTTGCGTTTTTTTCTTCAAAATTATTATTTAGATTTGTAACGACTATAGAAGGAGATTTCTGTTAATACATTTTTTTTAACTAATAAGTAACTAAAATAGAAATGAAATTTCTGACTTCCATTGTCTTTATTTATTTTAAACACGACGTTATGGTTATTATTATTTTAAAAGGCCTTCCGTTTTCGGTCTAGAAGCAAATCATATTACTTTTTGGCAACAGACCATTTCCCCCTAATTTGACCCCGCTGAATCCGAATATCTCTGTTGCCAACTCGAAAAATCGACAGGGACGGAGAAAATCCCCTCCATACCCCCAAAAACCTGTTTTTTTTTCAGTTTTATGCAATTTTCTCGAAAACTAACCTTTTTATCAAAAATTGCAAAGAACAGTTTTTTATGAAGAATAAAATTCCCTTTCCAACGATGTATTGGTGAATAAGGTTAGGAAAAGCAAGTAGCTCTTCAGTGACGTACGTAAATTGGGATTATTTAGAAAAAACATGTTTATTATAGGTTTTTCAAAATTTTCTCAAAAACTACACTTTTTAGGAAAAAATATGTAGTATACTTTATTGTAGAACATAACATTTTCTTTTTAAAACTTTATCAAAATGTCGGGTTGTTGCCACATTTAAGGCTTCAGGGGCGTACTAATATAAACTTATTTTCAAAAATAACTGAAATAATCAGTTTTTCTTGCATTTTTAAATATCTTTTCTAAGATTTTCAGAAAAAAATGTGCCTCTATTCTTTATTGAGGATAAGACAATTTCTTTTTAAATGATATATTACAAAGTGAGGTTATTGTTATGGTAAATACTTCAAAAAGTTTCATAATTTATACTTACTAAAATAAAATGTTTCCAAATTAAAATAAACTGTTTTTTGATTAGATTAGATATTGTGATTTATCTAAATATCGATGTGGACCCGCGGCCGTACTTTTGATCTTTTGTACTTTCGATCTTTTGTACTTTCGACCTTTTGCACTTTCGACCTTTTGAACTTTCGACCTTTTGTTTTTTGATCTTTTGTACTTTCGACCTTTTGTGCATTTTCGACCTTTTGTATTTTCGACCTTTTGTACTTTCGACCTTATTTTTTCGACCTTTTGTACTTTCGACCTTTGATACTTTCGACCTTTTATCCGCCGCTCTTTATTATTCACCAAAAAGCTAATAAGACAAAAAATTGATTAGTTTATTTAATTAAGAACACCACTGAAGCGGTAAATATAAAATAACTTTCACTTTGTTATACATCGTTTGAAAGGAAATTTTATTGGCTATGACGAACTATAGAAGACATTTTTTGATAAAGAGCTTGGTTTTTAAGAAAATTGAATAAAACGTATGAAAAACATGTTTTTTTTAATGATTTGTTGAAATCACCCCCATTGACGGACGTCGCTGGAGAGTTTGCTATAAGTCAAACCCCACCAAGTTTCACATTTTTAAAAAGGGAATTTCCCTGTCTACAAAAAAGTGTAGAACAAGTTTTTTATGTTAAGCTTAGTTTTTAAGAAAATTAGATAAAACCTGTAACAAAAATGGTTTCTTTTCTGTTTTTTAAAATTAATTTAATTTACGGATCCCCTGAAGTTTTATTTATAAAACCGATTTAATCATGTTATACGTCATTTTGAAGAAAATTTTATTGAGTATACCAAAATGTAATACATGGTTTTCTGTAGATATTAGTTTTTAAAAAATTAAATAAATCTTGGAAAAAACATAGGTATTTTTTCAACTTAATTTAATTACTTCAATTAACAGACGCCGCTGGAGAGCTTGTTATTAGTCCACCTTTATAAAGTTATAACATGTTGATAAGGGAACTTTATTGTCTACAATAAAGTATATTATACATTTTTCTCTTAGAAGCTTAGTTTTTAAGAAAATTTGAAAAAAACCTCAAACTTCAGATTTTGGGGGGTCTGGGTCCACGCGTTTCAAGAAACTAAAGATTATATAGTTTTTCTCTGTTTAAATAAACATTTTTGTTACAACTTGCACAATCTTCATTTTTTAGTATCTTTTAATGTTAAAAAAATATAATACAGATTTAAATAAAAAATACTGCGTATATAAGAAACAGATACATTTCTTTACAAATTAACGAAAAAAAGAAGTCGGTATTTTAATAAATTTTGCCGTTAACAGAAATCATTGATTTTTTCGTTTCTAGCTTTGGCAAAAAATAGCTATGTTACAACGAGCCCCGTTTTACAAACTGTCCCGGTCTCCCCTAGGCTTTAAAGATAGCGTTGCAATAATTTTCCTGGACTAATTATAAAACACCTAAAAAAATCTATTTCATCCCTACAGAAACATATCTATACAATATTATGAAGCAATACAAGATAAAAATACACCAATATGGGTTCACATTACAAAATCTGTTTTATCCCTAACATCTTATCCTTATTTTTATTAGGAATAGACGCATCGTTGTGTTATTTTATACGAGTCCAAGTCCAATTTCAAGAAAAAGTGAGGGTTGAATTTTCGGCCCCTCAATATTTTATATAGGTACTAGAAAATTACAAAAAATATTACTTTGAGTAGAAAATATACTATATTTATTACAAATAATATTTATTAGAGCTTATTATTATTTCATAATAAATTAAATTGTACAAAATTTCAGTACAACTAAGTCCAGTGGTACACATTCGTCTTTTAACGTTCGTTTTTATAGGTGAGTTTCAGTATTATTTCCTTCAGCAGTTTAATTAATAATTTGCTTGACTGCTTGAAAATGGTTCAGTCAGTTTTTACCTTCTTCTTTTTCCTTCTAGAACGCTCAACAATGGCTAGAGAAGGTATTATTTTCGACGAAAACTTGTTCAAGATTTTGTTTAAATCCATTGGCTAGCTTTAAAGTAATAACTTGAAACGGTGTTGAAAATGGGGCACTGTGTAAGTTCAGAAGAACCCCAAAATGAGGTATTTGTATTTTTCTGATCTGGCCCAATTTTTCTAAACATTTTTAATATACTCCAGCGTAGGGAAAGTTTTTTTTCTATCTATTTTTGTCCTTTGCAGTTGGTTTTACAGCTGACATATGTCATTTATCTGACATTGTTTTTATTACCATCTAATAAAATAAAAACCCGATGGCACCAGGCCACATCACGCCGACAAGTGATAAGAAAATAAAGCTTATAAGGTTTAGAAGGAACTTCATTACATAGTGACCTTAAATAAAGGGACATAAACCATTTGTTGTTATATCATAAATTTTACATTTCTCGAATTGTTAATAACTTCTTTATTCTGCCACTTTTATATAAACTATTTTTGGTAAAATTACTTATTTTTACGAGTTCTACAACCTGTTAAAACAAACGACTCAACTTTGAGAACACCCTGTATATATATGCGTTGACGTACCGTGTGTTACTTTATCGTGGTATCAGTCATCCTAGATATACACTGACGATCCTGAGTTTATTAAAAGACAAATAGACGTTTAAAAACGGACGTTACAAAAAGAAAAGTGTGTCACAAGGCTAATCTAAACTATAGGGTAATAACACAATAATACTGTTCAAATATGTAATCAACTTTTTGTAGGTACATAATTATTAATGCCTTTTCCCAAAATGCGATTGAAAATTAATAGAAAGAGGGAGGGTTTCCATATTCCCTATAAATAATCTACATAGACTTTCCTACACTGGTCGATTTTCATCATGCCCAGAAAATTGGGTTGATAACGTTACGTTATTTATACAGTCTATCAATTGTTTAAAATTTAGAAGTTATTTATCTGAAAACGTCATAAAGAAGGAGGTATATCACCCACCTCAATCTGGTGTCTCAATTTTATATCTTTTGCCACTGAATTTTTCCTATTTATTTTATCAAATAAATGCTCTGTTTCGGCAAAATTTTCAATATAACAATTATTTACCCTACTAATTTCCTTAATTTGTGATTTGTTTTTGGTAGTTTTTTTAGTGATTTTTTTATCATTACTCAACCTTGTGGTACTCTGTCTCTCACAACCTTTAATATTTGGCTTTTCAGTTTTTTTAAAACTGCAGTAACCCTCAAGTAAACCTTTAGGATCGTAAGCAATTGTTTCGACATTTTTTTCATCTGTAATTTTAATAACTGGCACTTTGAATGATATTGTCTGTTTTTTGTTCGGTCCTTTAAAGTCGATCACTACTTGATTGTCCGATGACAGCGTTATTCGGATATCTGACGTTTGACTTCGTTTTTGACAGCCTGACAGAAAACATCCCATTTTTCTTCTTTATCTAAAATAAAAGAATCTTTTGTAATTTGAATATATTGCAATGCAAATTTGGAAGTTTAGTAACAATGTTATAGTTTGGCTATTGCTAAAAGCGATGCAAATTCATTTGAGAAAAATACTTTTGAGGACTGCTTTCTAGAGCATTTCTCACAAATGGACATATTTAAGAGAGTATCGGTGTCGAACAGTAGGGAGTTGCTGTCTAGTCTAATTTCAGGAACTGGCGGACAGCAGAAACTTACGATAGTACTCTCAAAACGAAAAATAGTAGAAAGTAGCTGAAAGAGAACCTTTGTTTAACTTTTAATAAAGCTATATAATTACACTAGTGAAAAATTAGGAATTTAAAATTAAAAGTTTAGTGTGTTCCAAATTTAATGTTTTTGGAGAATTTAACACAACCACATTACTTTAAATTAATAATGTAAAGATTAATATTATTTTTAGCAATATAATTAGCATTATAAATATGAAAATAAATAAATAACATATAAGAAAGATGGAAGAACTGGATACAGTAGCTTAAAATATAGGCTTAAGTATGAGCTATACTAAAACTAAAATCATAATAAACAGAGATGAACATATCATGATCAAAATAAGCCAAGAAAAAACAGAAAAATTAGAGGAATATAATCTGGGACAAATTATTAAATTAAAAAAAGAAAATCAAAAAGCTGAATCCAAGAGGCGAGTAAGATTGGCCTGGGCAGCATGTGGTAAATTAAGCTACATATTACAAAATAAAAAATATCCTCAGTACCTCAAAAAAAAAGTGTATAACCAATGTATCCTTTCTGTACTCACCTATATAATCCATATCATAATTTTTGAGATAAGTTTTTGACAGTTATCAGCTGTTTACCATAACAAATAGCATAGGCCAACGAAAAAAAGTTGTCAAAAGTTGTCTCAAAAATAATGATATGAACTTAGGTCACAGACCTGGACACTTACAAAATCAAACATGAATAAGGTAACAAAATCCCAAAGATCAATGGAAAGACAGATGATAATGTCAAGCTAACAGAAAAAGGAATGAATGGATAGAAAATAAAACAAAAGTCAGGGATGTCAGAGGACAAGTAGCAAAATCAAAATGGAAATTTGCCAGTCATAACATCAGACAGAAAGACGATCGATGGAACAAATGCATTGTAAACTAGAGGCCTTGGAAAAATTAAAGAAGTAAAGGGAAGACCCCAAAGAGATGGGCGGACGATTTGAAGGAACATGCAGGAGCTAGAGGGATAAACACGGCAACAGATAGAAAGGATTGGAAGATAATGGGGGAGGCCTATGTCCAAAGATGGATCGAGGAAGGCTAAATAGATAGATAGATAAATGCTAATAAATGGTGAGACAAAAACGAATGTGTCTGATGATGGTTGAATGAACCGAATCGCAACAAAACTAAAAATATAGTTTTTTTACCGATATCCAGGAACGAAAAGGTCTAAATCTATTAACAATGTCAGTCAGTCAGGAATATTTTTTAACTTTTAAATAAGAATATGGTTAACAATAATGTTATAACTAGATTACGAAGTTAAATGAACTTCGTGATCTAGAGATCTTAACTTATGTACATTTAAAACAACTAACTTATATTAGCGACTGTTGAAATATTAATAAAATTCAGATTGTAATATCTAGTACCTTGCAAGAGATTCAGGATATGATTAGGTAACGATATTGTTGAATTTATTATAATGTATGGGCTACTTACGTTAACAACTACTAAACAAACTAATAACAAAAAAAATTTCTTGTGTTAACCTTAGATTTGGATAAAGTTCTAAGTAAAAAACAAACGACAAATAAAAAGATTACTGTCCATGTTCTAATTTTTAAAATAATTTCGGTATTATTCCACAGGTAACCAATTAGCAACTGATTGTTTTTTTAAAGAGGAAACGCAAACCTAAATTTTTCAGACATATTTTGGCACAAGAAACCGTGTCGAAAAATGTTTGAAAGAAATTTTAAACGAATTTCTAACTAAAGGATAAAGTGCAATATAAACCGTGTGTGAAACGGTCTTTATCAATATTGAATTTTGGATGTACACAAATAATTCCGGAGCAATAATGTTTTGGTTTATTTGCTGTAGAAAATAGAATTATTTGCGTCAGAGAATTACTACCTAATGCTAAGGCCACTAATTTTGCAAAAAATCTAGCAACGTATACTTATAAAGGCTCCTGCCTAGAGATTATAGAAAAAATTATAAGACTGGTGTGAAAAATCTACTTTATTTAAATACGAATACAACTTAATGATGTTATCAATGTAGTCCTCTTCTCTATCGACCCAGCGTTGCAGACGTTTTTTTCCAATGTTGGAAGCAATTTTGGAAATCATTAGAAGAGGGGCTGATTAGAAGTCTTGTCGTTTTTTCCTTGACATGTTCTAATATTTTAAAACGGGTTCCTTTTAACGATTTCTTCACTTTCAAAAACAGATAATAGGCGCAAGTGGTCAAGTCTGATGAATACGGTGGGTGGTTAATGACGGGGATCTTCTTATTAGCTAAAAACTGCTTAATGGATAGGGCATTGTGGGCTGGTGCATTGTCCTGGTAGAGAAGCCACGCGTTGTTCTTTCACAAATCTGGACGTTTTTTCCTTCGACGCGACGTTCCCTTTGCTACATCAAGACTTCCAAATATAAATGTTGGTTAACTGTTTGAACCTCACGCGTCCATTCAATAAGAATAACACCCCTAATATCGAAAAGAAAAACAATGAGCATCGCTGTTTTGGTTGTGTTGGAGCGTTCATCATCTTTAACTTCTTCACGAACCTCGAAAATGCTTTTATGCCACATAAAAATCATTGCACGAGACATACACTGCTCCACACATCCTTTAGCATTCGAAAGCATTCAGTAGCCGTTTTGTTTGAGTTTTACATTAAATTAATACGTTGCTCAATTTTTTCGTTTGTCGTAATTCGGCCAATTGAGCTATGCACCATCCGCTTCAAACCACTGGGTAAGCCAAACTAGCAGAGGAAAGACGACAAGATTGCGCGCGGTAGTAGAACGCACATCAAGGTGAATAAATCAACCGCCCGAGGCCAGGCCAGTCTTAAAATTTAATTGTCACACCTCGTACAGCATGGTTAGAAGCTTTAGGGTTCATAGACTGCTTGCTGTGCTTAATGTGTGTAAGAGAGAAGTAAAAGAGAGAAAAATATATTTTGGGTGGTGTCTTGAAACAGTTGTTGCTGTTTTAGACCTGAATTCGGGCTCACGACGTTTTTGTCATTCCGTCGTGGGCAGCGAAGCAGGTGAGAAGTGGGTATTTCTTTTTCACGCAAATCCTAGCTCATGCCATGCTGCGTATGACATTTAGCGTCCAGGAAAAAATACAGGTGATTCAATAGTATTTCACTAGGGAAACAACCGGTGTCAGAAATTTTCTCCCTCTACTTTAACGGGGTGCACAGAGAACAGTATTGGCTGTGAGTCTGGCTATCCTGAAACAAGAGGCATAACCACGTGTAAACTTCTAACTTTTTTTCTTATGCAGTTGTTCTTATCTTACATAAAGTAATAATTTCCCCCGGTAGGGATATGGGGGAAATTAGTGGTTCTGAATTCACTGCTTGGAAGTATACCTCTTTTTCTAATTAATTGTTGGTCTTTATATGTCTTTTTTTCCAATGGAATTCTCGGTTGGAGAGAACGCAATTTAGCCATTTAGTTAGAAAGAGATGTTTCGTTTCCACAGGCTGGCAACTTCACGAGAGCTCCCTTGAAATGCCCCTACCATATAGAGCCTTAATACTGTGACAGAACAGCTAGAGGTCAGATTTCACAACCGAACCAAAATAAAAAAGTACTCCATGTGTTTGACGTTACCATTGAAAAAGCTGAAAATTTGGCTAAAATAGTTGTAGGCAATCCGTGAGGCAGCCTATCTATACCTACTTTGAATTTATCGGGGCGTTTAAAATGGCAGAAAACGTCAGTTGTTGTTATTTTTGTTCTGTTTCTGTTCAAAAAAAATAAAACAAATTCTGTGGTCGTACTTTAATGGGAAACGAAATGTTTCAAGATTCTAAACAGATAGATTATATCCCAAGTTTAATTAAAAAAACTAACAAAAACAAAAACAGCGGTTGACAAACACTAGATAATTCTAAAGCTGAGCAGGGAGAGATGAATTCATCAGTCGTTGACCTAAGAACAAAATTTCAAAATGAAAATAAGAAAGGCCTTTGGGATTTGCCATTTCAAATTTGGTCAAATCCAAATCGTATATGTTGAATATTCCGTGCCCCTGCCCCTGTAAAACAGATCACTGAAACTTTCCTGGCCACATGTCAAAAAAGGATTAGAAACTTATTGCATTAAAGCCAGGTCCCAGCAAGGTGACGTTTGGTGGGTATCTAATTGTTAATTAGAGGAAAATATTTGATTTGAAGAAAACATTGCATTTTGATTTAAATAAACCTATATATTTATTTACATTTATATTTAAAAACGCCATGCCAGGCCGTATAATATATAATAATATTGGATTATATTACAAGATGCTGATGCTTCTTTAACAGGGACTCATCGGAATAAAGCTCGGCAGTAACAGTGCCAGGCAGTAATAGTGCCACGCAGTAATAGTGCAAGGCAGTAATAGTGCAAGGCAGTAATAGTGCCAGACAGTGCCAGCACTTCTCTACTCGCGCGCTTAATGCTGTCTGGACAGCTCACTCGGAGAACTTCGTGATCTAGGAGATATGTAAAGGTAATGAAGAGGCCGATAGTATAGCCAACGCAAGTGTAATCAAAGACATTAATTAAGTAGATAATACGGTGGCCATCTCAGTGAGTCTGGTCAAATCTTACATTAATAATACAGTAGTAAAACTAGCATCGGAGAGAAGATGGGTAGCGCTAGAAACCTGCAGCATCTCTAAGCAGCTGTGGCCAAAATGGGATATAAAGGCGACAGATACCTTGCTTATGTCAAAGAACATAGGTTAGGTTCGGTTACTAGTTATATTTTAGATGCTTCGGTATTGACGAGAAATGATGAGAAACGTGGCTTAAGTTATTACAGGTCATTGCCGCATGCCATCCGTTTAAACAAACTGGCAAACGATTACTGCTCTAGTTGCAGGGACGAGGAGGAAAGGGCATAAGATATCTGCTGTGTAATTGCCCTGGCCTTGCCAGTTTGAGAGGTGACGTAACGCTCTTCCTTACTGCCAAAATCTAGAAGAACTGAGGGACATAGAGCTCGGGGCGCTCGCCAGATTTATAAACAGCTGAAGCTGGTTTAATTGAGCCGTATTTCAAACCATGCTATATGTTGCCAGATACCTTAATTTTTCTAATTCTTGCTCAATTTACAGATTTGTAATAGGATTGTTTTGACTTTCTTTTGAAAAAAAAATGAAATTGCTGATTAATTTTATTTAAATAATAAATAAAATACGACCTGATAAACTGGTAATTTATCTTTATTTAAAGTTAGGATTCATTTAAACCGCTGTATTTTAAACCATTGTAGATTACTGCAAAAGCTAAATCAGTGGCGTAAGAAAGTTTTAGCTTTACAGGGGATATAATTTGTATTTAGGTAAAAAATTCATCATTAAATAGGCATGATAGATTATCTTAAGTTTAGGTTAAACTCATGGGGTTACGCAACTGAACTAAATATATTTAACAAAATGCGTCAAAAATCACTAAGTAAATTAATTCATACCTATCTATATTCCACTTCTATACATTTTAAATTGCATATTAAGGATTTCGCCAATTAGTCCTAAATAGTCGGTAAAATTTGCCTTACATAAATTGAATTTTGTGGAAAATATTTGCACATTTATTCGCTTTAACTTACCCTTGATATTGAAACCAATTTTATCAATGCCATCAAATTTTAAATAATTGAAAATGACAACCGAAAAAATTGTACAAGTTTAGAAAAAATTGGAAAAAGTTTTGATAGCTCATAATGCACTAAAACCTATAATTTTACTGGCTGATCTTAGTAATATTAACATTAGACTTGTGCATGACATATGTTGATACTTTTATTATTATTTTTTGTGATAAGCTTGGGTATATTAAATACAGAAATAATAATCAAAAGTTAAACAATAATTTAATTAACCATAACGAAATTGAGGATTATGAACTTCTGCTAATTTAGCCTAGGAGTCAAAAATATTATCTGCATATCTTTTGTTTCTAAGAAGAAAATCCGAACCGAGCTATTATAAAATTTAAAAAAATAATGGTTTGATATCAGACTTATCTATGTTTTCTCCTTACTTGGATGTATAAGTTTATATGCTTGCATTTATAGACCAGGATAGACCAAGTTCCTGCATCAGGTCATTTAGTTCTCCTCGAAAGAACTACAGAGGTATTCCTCTAACCCACGTACTCTTAGCGACAGGAACTGTAACTGCAACCGTTACAGTAACCAAATTCTGTCTGTCAGCTCACTGCAAGCGGCTCAAAGTGTGCTTTCGAACCTGGTTTGTAAATAGAAATTTGATTGCAAGAATGGTTGAAGTTACAGGTTCTGTTATTTTAATTTAGTTGTTAAGAGCTAGCGGAATATTATAAGTGTCCTTATCAATTAATAATATATTTTCTGACTTACTTTTGACATGTTTTAATTTTTTATATTGTCTCCAATAATTTGCGCTTGTTCTTCCAAAATTCTCATCAACACCTCTTCATTCCTATCCAGTTTGGTTTCCAGTTCATTTTCAAGGGCATTTACCTTTTCCAAAAAACTATGTCTCCGTTTCTCGTGCTCTTTGGAATGGCACTCAATATTTTTTACATCAATGTAGACTTTTGAAATATGACTACTTAAATATAGGTATTCTAAATCTCTCCTTAGCCCTTTAAAAGAATTGACTTGCTTTTCTAGCTTCGAAAGTTCCTCCCTGTACGGAGAAAACAAAGGCAATATTTGACTTGGGGTTTCTTGTTCATTTTTTTCGATATTTGTCTTTAGTTTAATTAGTAGTTCGTTTATTACTGATAATTCGCATTCCGAAGAGCCTATAATGTTGAAAACTTCTGAATGTTTTTTGTTTTTAAACGATTCTTCGATTGTTTTACACGAATTTAAAAGGTCCTTTAAACACTTTTCTGCATCACTGTTCCTCTTTGCAGGTACATTTTCGACTGCAATTGTTAACTTTTGATTTTCTTGAATACTTTCCGTTTTATTATTAATTTCGTTTATATTTTTATTGTACTCCAAAGTTTTTTTAAGGTCAATTGTTTCGTAGTTTATTCTTTCTTTTTTTGGGACAAGTTTATTAGGATTTTTATTACTAAAATCAATTGTTGTATAAACCGTTCTTCTTTTTAAATCATTATTCTTGGTTTTCACGTTTACTTCAAGATTCTCTTCAGTTGTAAAGGAATCTTTACTAGTTCTAAACGTGCTGAAAGAACACCTTTCGGTAGAAGCTCGTTTAAAAGATGATATAGTTTCTGCATGATTTTCATGATTTGGTTCTAAATTTACTTTACTTGCAGTTTTTAAAGTTGGCTTAAGTGTGTTATTTTTATCTACAGGGCTACTTTCTTTTTTGGACTTCCAACTTTCATGGAGGTCTGACTTACTTCTCACATTAAAAGGTGTAAAATTTACTTTTGGTGGAGCGACAGCTATTGCTTTTTTTGGAAAACCTTTTGTGTTGTCTTCTTTGGATCCTGAGATATCCGAAAGCCTATTTAAACTTGTATTCCAACGATGAAAATTTGGTGACCTAGGTTTTCTAATTTCAATTGATTCTGGCTGTTCCAAGAATGCGCTGGTTTCACCCTTATTTGGTTGATTCTTTTTGACATCTGCATTATGACTGGCATTTACTTTTTTTAGTTGAATATGTTTAATTTCGTTCATCATCTTGTCATTATCTTCGATAATCTTATCAGTGTCTTGCTTAGATTCTTCTGTCAAACAATTAATTGAACTGAAAAAATTTCTCTTTTGCGTTGGACTTTTGGGAGAATCTAAGTTTTTTTGTTTGACCTGAATTCTGGGTGATTTTGGACCTAGATAAAAATAATAATTATTAGTCTTCAATATAAAACTTAAAAAAAGCTATTTGTTTTTTAGATTTCCTTTTACGATTTATTTCTTAAGGTAGTCGAGTATATTGTTGTAACGTTTTCTTTTAAGAATGCTCACTCAAAAATAATAAAAAAAAGGTTGCTGAAAGTGATAAAAAGGCACTTAAGGATACAAGCAGGAAAATGTTTGCCAGTGGTAACATTTGTGTTTGAATAGAATTTATCTTTTACTGGAAAGGGATGCTTACGGGAATTTAATGCGCTTTTAAATGACTGTATACACAATAAGGTTTACCTTTTTGCGAAAAAGGGACCAGAATATTTTTAGGTTTTATTTATTTTATTGATAAATTTGTATGTTAATCTTGAAATTACTAAAAATGTAGGTTTTCAAAATTAATTAAAAACTTATGCCAATATGAAATAAATGCATGCAGTTTTTCTTTTGAACCAATGCGATTCGCTTTATTTGATAAAAAATTTTTATGATAAAACCCTTTTTTCTACAATTTAAATGCTTTGAAGGCCGTGATTCCTATTCCAAACATGTCAAAATAACGATATGAACATGCAAAACGAAGCAGCAACGAATTAGTTAACGGCAATTTCTTTTCTGTGGCTTAAAAAATGTGTTTGCAAGCAAAATATGGTAACGTTGTCCTACAAGTCGTTTGCATGGCTTAGTCACTCCAACGCTCAGAAAATGTTGGGCATATCGAAAAGCTCCTTACAAAAATTCAGCCTGTTAAAAAGGCTCTCTTTCATATTTTCCATATAGGAACATAGAGGGCGACACTGATCGAATGTCGTTACTAAAACTTAACCTCAGTCTTTACCTAACCCTAGTTCAAAACGTCAGTGTGATACAGTGAATTTTTTGTAATAACAAATCAGCTAAAAGTGGAATTAAACCTAGATCATTTTAGGACTATAATTTTTTACAAATTTCCAAGAAAATTGTCTCCACAAGAATGCCTTGCCGTGTTGATTTCTTTTTTCGGTAATGAAGCACCACATCACTCGACAGTTTTTCGTTGGTATGGAGAATTCAAGCATGGACAGATTAGCCTTGGCGACGATCCAAGACCAGTTGCTCCAAAAACGGCTGTCACCCAGGAAAACATTGATGCTGTGCGCATGCTCATAACGGGAGATGATATATCGCGAGATTAAGGCTTTATTGGAGATTTCAAAGACCTCAATTCAGAAATTAGTGCATGAATAATTAGGGGTAAGTAAATTAGTTTCCAGCTGGATACCGCATCTGTTAACCGAAGAATAGAAAGAAGTTAGAGTCAATTGGTGTCAAAAAACTCTAGACTTTGATGCAGGAAACTCGAAAAACGCGTATTGCATCACAAAGTATATAGCCTTTCTGATAGCATTGTCATTAGTCGTCTGCTACGGTGTTCGAAGGTGAAGAAAAGCCAATAAAAGTCATCCGTTTTCGAAGTGTATTCAGAAAGATAGTCGCGACATTTATTTCAAAAGCAGGTCATGTAGCAACAATTCCACTGGAAGATCAAAGGACTGTTACTGCCGATTGACAAATCACCATTTGTTTGCCAAAAGTCACTGCTGAGCTTCGAAAAACGAACCCTGAATGACGAATCATCCTCCACCAAGACAATTAATTTTTAACCCAACAAAATGTCGAATTGTTGGACTATCCTGCATACAGTCCCGACCTAAGTCCCAACGATTTCTATACTTTTCCGAAAATCAACAATGGACTGCGTGTTCAGAGATTTCAGTCACCAGAGAAAGCAGTCGACGTCTTCATGTATGCAATTTTGACAGTACCAACAATTAAGTAAAAGTTTTTAAGTTTAACTTAAAAGAAAACAAAAGAAAACCCTTGCACTCACCACTTAAAAAATAGACCATTATACTATGTCGACCAAAGTTTTAATTAAACTTTTACATGCTTGAATGTCATATTATTTTTTAAAAAGGGCTCTAAACTTTCAGGTTCAGACAGAACTTTAAACTAAACTTTAAAACTTTAGCTAAAACCAAAACTTCTTGACAATTTTATTTTAAATCTACTGGGTGGTAAAATTTTATCGGAAATAATTTACAAAGGAGGCAACAAATTTTAATCTATATTTTTTTTAAAATCTTCATTGATTTTTCAGTATGTATATCGACTATACCTCTAATAAAACTAGATAAATATTTATCTAGGTAGCTTAAACTTACCAATTTGCTTAGTAGTTGCAGACTCACTAACTTCTTTTTTATTATTACCAAAATTGAGACCTTTTCCAAAACTAGAACGCAGATCTGCTACTCTACCGGTACTTCTTTGAAACATGTCCGTTTTTTCAGAATTTGCTTCCAATTTTAAATTTTCTGGGCTAAAAAACATCTAAAATTCTAAATCCATATAAATAACGATTTTAATTCATTTATTTCAAGGATCTTTTACCATTCTAACTTATTAGCCAGTGGCGGATCCAGGATTTCCAGGGCGGAGGGGCCAAAGTGGCAGAAAACATATTTATTATTAGCGATTCTTGATGTTATGCAATTTAGTAACTAAAGGAAATTTACTTAGAACTATAAGATCGATAAAAAAGAAACATGCAGAGATATTATTTCACCAATACCAGATAAAGAATGGGATGAGCATTTAAAAAAACTTTTAACTGAAGATAGAGCAGAATTCAAGGAAGACGAAAGAGACAATATCATTAGAACGATGGGATCTCCAGTACCCCTCACAATCTCTGAGGTCAAAAACGTGTGCACAACCTTAAAAAGCGGTAGGTCTGCCGGACCCGGAAATACCCCAGCTGAACTTATTAAATATGGCACCGAAGAACTGTTTTGTAGATTACGGAATCTTTTCCAAAAATATTTAAATGGAGCTGTAGTACCAACTGAGTGGAAAACATCATATATATCCACAATACACAAAAAAGGAAGGAAAGATATATGTGACAATTATGGAGGTATATCTGTAACTAGTACGCTAAGCAGAATATATGGCAAAATAATAAGAAATAAAGTGGAGAGCGAATATAAAGATATGGAGGCAGAAGAACAAGCCGGTTCCAGGGCGAGTAGATCGACTTCAGATCATCTCTTTTGAATAACCCAAGTTATTGAAAAGAAAATGGCATACGGACAAGAGCTGCATCTGCTGTACGTGGATTTGCAGAAGGCATATGATAGTATACCACTAAATCTACTTTGGAAAGCGTTGGAAAAGACAAACATAAGCGTACAACTAATTAAGGTCATCAAAGAGTTATACCGCAATAGTAAGGCAAAAGTTAAAATAAAAGCAAAACTAACCAAAGGCTTTCAAGTAAATAAAGGTCTTAAACAAGGTTGCTGTATCTTGCCTACGCTCTTCAAGATATATTTGGAACAAGTGCTTAAAGTCTGGAAGAGAAAATGCAAAAACATGGGAATTCCGTTGGACGAAACCACCTTGTATACTATATGTTTCGCCGATGATCAGATAGTGGTGGCTCAGGATTATGACGACCTCGAATATATGACACGAAAACTAATAGAAGAGTACAATAGTGGGGACTAGAGGTTAATATTAATAAGACAGAGTAGTATTGGTGGAACGAAACAGGATCTAATCTTAAATACTGGGCAGCGAATTCAGTCCTGTGATGAGTATAAATATTTAGGTCTAAAAATTACAGCTGACGGAACACTAGACAAAGCTATCAAAGATAGAAACGTACAAGGAAGAAAAGCAATAACTTTAATAAATGGAAAATGGGACCAAAGTATATCAAAACATAACAAAAAGCTTATAAACACCATTGTAAAAAGTATTATTACATACGGCTCAAAGATAGAACAGAAAAAATGCTTTCCGCTACGGAGATGGACTATTGGAGAAGAGCAGCAGGGAAATCAAAAAGAGAAAGAGTTACAAATCAAAGAATAAGAGAAATTGTGACAGTGGGTGATCGTACTTTAATGGATGATATAAGAACAAAACAACTGGTGTGGTACGGACATGTATAAAGAATGGATGATGGAAGACTACCTAAACAAATATTACAATGGAAACCAACTGGCCGAAGAAAACGAGAAAGGCCGAGGAGAAGCAGGAAAGAAGGAATAGTGAAATAAGAATAAGAGGCCTAAATGATGAATTATGGGCAAACAGAAACGAGTGGAGATTGGGTATCGGAAGACGTAGAACGTTGTGAAACCGATAAATATATAAGGAAATTTACTAATTTTTAAAAAAGTAGAATTTGTGAAAAATTTTAAATAAGTGATGCTGCTAAACTAAAAAATAAGTTATATGTCTGGGAGGGTGGGAGGGAGGGCGGGTCCCACTGCCCTTGGATCCGGCACTGGTAAATGCCATCTATCCCCGATAAAAAAAGCCGCTTCAAAACTTTTGAAAATATCATAAAATTAGTTTTTCCTGCAATTCAGCTATTCTCGGATGTTGATTTTCAGCAAGTTTGGTTTCAGAAGGATGGGTGTCCGGCACACATGACGTTTTACACGCCAGGGAATTTTTAGACAAAACTTTTCTCGACCAGTAATAAGCAGACGCAGTATTACTAGATGGCCTCCTAGATCTCAGGTCGGGCGATCTAGGGGGCCATCTAGGCCTGTGTGTAATTTTTTTTGTCAAAAATTAGTTGTTTATATTTGGTCACATTCAAGCTCATGATTTAGCCGAACTTCGAATTAAAATTGAAGAGGCTTTTAATAAAATTCGATCACATCTGAGATACCAAACAATATACGGCAGGGATTTTATAACTGTATAGGTTAATCTTTAGCACAACCTGGTGGCAAGTTTTAGCATTTAATTAGAATATATCTGTAGCTTCTAAAAGGAATTTATAAAGTTTTTAAAATCACATATTCTTACTTTTTTAAGCTGTTGAATCGGCTATGCCGCAGTGTAGAAAATCAGTTTTATTCATAGGATGTAGCAGCCTAATTTAACGCGATGTTTGGAGACAATGATAAACGAAAAATGCATGGGCGCACCCAGGGGGGGTTGGGGATAGCTCGGGGCCCGGGCCCCCCAAGCCTTAGATTTTTTTACATAATTTCCACATATTTCATGAAAAAACACAAAAAATAACTTAAAATTCGACATTATGAGTCTTTGGGCCCCCCAAGACATATTCCTGGGTGCGCCACTGAAAAATGAGTACATTAAATGAAGAGAAATTTTCTCTTCGAAAATCTTCTAGTAACTGAATCATAGACCACACTAAAACTAGGCTATTAAATATCTTTATCCCTACCAAAAACAATGCAATAAAGCGGACAGAGAAGAGTGGAAGATATTGGGGGAGGCCTATGTCCAAAGATTAATTGAAGAAAGCTAAATAGATAGATAGATAAATAGAAACGCGGAGCATGACTCAAGAGGGATTAAGAGGAAAGGTTGTTTAAATTTTTTATCTAAATACCTGCTAAGGTATAATAATAGAATTAAATCAAAAAGACTAAAAAATGTATCTACTTTGAAACATTGCTCAAGCTATTTTTGCAATAAACAGTGCGCAACACTACAATGTCGTGCAAAAACGAACTTAAGCTCAGCCGACCGGCACCAATCATATTACAGAGAGTTTAGCTAGTCATGGGAATAAAACATTTGATATTAAAGGCTGCAGTACCGCGTTTTACATTCGTACCCCCCTTACCCCTAATGAATTTGGTTTATGAGATTTTTTACTGGACCGATGACGTGCTATGCATGACCAAAATTGTTTTTATTTATTACCTACCTTAATTTTTCTGCAGTTAATATTTGAGTTTTGGTATTTTCTTATACGAATCTGAAACAGCGTTGCGTGTTTTATCGAAAAACTGACCGTATTTTGTTTTTATCTCAAAGCAAGCTTGTCGAACTAGGCGAACCCACATCTCATAATAGCGTTGTGCTCTCGATTTTAGTAATAAAAAAGATAAGGCCAAAAATTATGGGTTTTTTGTTTGTTGAATAATGTGAAACAGATATTGATTGTTTTCTGTGATTCATTGATATTATAAACGGATTGTGAAAAGTTCTAGCAATGCAATATATAATATTTTGCAAAATTGTAAAATTTGTGGGTGTTAAAATTTTTATCTTCTGATCATATCCTAGATATCACAGGGAATCTTAAAGATGCTTTTTTATATGTTATTAATGTGTTTATGTTTTATGTATATATTATATTAAAATGTCTTAAGAAATATGTCTAAAAAATGTTATGCTCTGGGAATAAAAATAAAAAAGTTAGCTAGCTGTTTCCAAACTTATAGTAAATCAGAAACTAGAAATAACGTGCTCATTGGGGCTCAAAAAACCTTGAAATTGATCTCCTGTAAAAAATAATAAATGTTCGTGAGCACCTTTTTGCCGTGTAATCCGAGGGGGGTTCGATCGCCGATTTTTGTACACCAAAAGGAAATACCTATGGTATAATACCTACAGTATTTCCTCAAATTTCTTAAGCACTTCCCGGTATTTCCTAGTATATATCCCAGTACTTCCCATGCAAGTATTTCCTGGTATTTCCCCTAACCTGTACACCAAAACGAAATACCGAGCCACCCCTCGGTGTACCCTTCATATGAGTTTAAAACACCGGGTGAGCCAAAAAAAACCGGATTTTTTTTTTCATAGGAACTTTTAAACTATATCTATAATTGATTTTAATGGGACGAACTGCTCCTGATAGAGAAATAATCAGACTTTTCACTAAATATATTTTTTTGTACGCCATCTCAAAATCCAAGATGGTGGACGAAATTAAAATGTACCCTTCAAAGATGCTCGTTTATTCTTATGTTGCGAACATGTTTTAATTATTTTTTTAAATCAGTAAAAAAGCTGCATTTTTTCCACGCATAATAAGATATGAAGCAGCAAAATCGGTTTAGTGGTTTTTAAAAAAATATTTTTGTTTCAACCAGTGTTTTGCATATTATACGATTGCCTTGCTAATTATGTCTGCATTTATTCCTTATAAATTCATTACAACCATACCGATTTTGATGAAATAAAACTAAAACATTTTCAGAAAATAAGAATAAACATTCCATTTTGAAGAATCAAGTATGATCCTCTCCGCCATCCTAAATTTTAAGAGGGCGATAAATTTTGATCATGATCTTTAAAAAGCAATCAATTCTAACCAGGATGTTTTTTATTTCATTTATTTTATGTAATTATGTAATAGAACCACTGAACGGATTTTGCTGACTCATATCTTGTTCTGCGTAGCAAGAATGCAGCTTTTCTACTAATTTAAAAAAAATAATTTCAACAAGTTCGCAACACAAGAATAAACCAGCATCTTTGAAGGGTACATTTTAATTTCATCCGCCATCTTGGATTTTGAGACTGCGGACAAAAAGATATATTTAGTCAAAACTCTGGTTAATTCTCTGTTAAGTGCAGTTTGTCCGAGGGGTCATCGGCACCCTAAAATTTTGTACAGCGTCCAACAGGACTTGGGTCCTGACGTGTACTGTTGGGTCCTGTTGAGTACTGTTGGGTACTGTCGAGTACTGTTGGGTACTGTCGTGTATTGTCGAGTACTGTTGGGTCCTGTCGGTGTACTGTTGGGTACTGTCGTGTACTGTCGAGTACTGTTGGGTCCTGTTGAGTACTGTCGTCGTGCCTTGGGGGGGGGGGGGTCCGACAAGGACAAAGCGCGCTCTCAAAAAACATGCGAGCAAAAAAAAAAAAGCTCATCATCTTTGGGGAACCGCACCGCGCTCACAAATCTTGCGACCAAAAAAAAAAAAAAAGCTCATCATCTTTGGGGAACCGCACCGCGCTCACAAATCTTGCGACCAAAAAAAAAAAAGTTCTCCTGTTTGGGGAAGGCCGACAGGGCCTTAGGGCGCACTCAAAAAACTTGCGACCAAAAAAAAAAGCTCATCATCTTTGGGGAACCGCACCGCGCTCACAAATCTTGCGACCAAAAAAAAAAACAAAAAGGTCATCCTGTCTTTTCACATCTACGCCACTGTTTCGGGTTAGACGGTTGTGTCGAGTACTGTCGTGTACTGTTGGCTTCTATCGTACTGTTACGTCCTATCGTGTACTGTTGGGTACTGTCGAGTACTGTTGGGTCCTGTCGTGTACTGTCGAGTACTGTTGGGTACTGTCGTGTACTGTTGGGTACTGTTGGGTCCTGTCGTGTACTGTTAGGTACTGTCGTGTACTGTCGGGTACTGTTGGGTCCTGTCGTGTACTGTCGAGTACTGTTGGGTACTGTCGTGTACTGTCGAGTACTGTTGGGTCCTGTCGTGGTACTGTCGAGAACTGTTGGGTACTGTCGTGTACTGTCGAGTACTGTTGGATCCTGTCGTGGTACTGTCGGGTCCTGTTGTGAAATTTGTACAGTACTGTTGAAAGCTGATGACCCCTCGAGTTTGTCCCATTAAAATCGATGGTACAGTTTAAAAGTAGATAGTAATGAAAAAAAATTGTCCGGCTTTTTTTGGTCCACCCGGTAAATATATAGCCCACATACGACATTACTTACATATTTTCAGATTCGCCTAATTTTTCTTCACTTGGAATGGATGTAAGCTGGGACCTTTCTTCAGATAGCTTAACTTGTTCATTTACGAAAGCGCTCTGTCTGTTTAATCTTTTTTGACGCATTTGTTTCAGTTTTTCTTCTATTTCGATTTTGCCAACTTTTTGACTCCCTGGATTTTTGTCAGAGGATCGTATAACTAGATAAGAAAAGTATTTTATTTATTTGGTTAAAAGAATCCAATTTTTAAAAATATTTCTATGCGATTTTCAAAAAAGTTTGTATCTTTCTTAAACCAAAGACAAATTTCAACTTACTTTGTTTTTGATCTTCATTCTTATTGACTAATTTCACCAGACACTCTTCAAATTGTAAAATAAGTTTTTCACATTTGGTTTTATCATGGGTTTCTTTTTCTTCTAGTAATCCTCTTAAATCAGTTAAATGGCCATTTACTTCTTCCAACAATTCTTTTAAGCTCTTTTCGTTGTTTTCCAAAATTGTTTGGTTTGATATTGCTTGTAAACTTGCCAATTTGTATTCCTTTTCCAATAAAGCACTTGCTATGTCCTGTGCAGATTTGTTTTTAAACTTTTTTCGATAATAATCCATTTTTAGGTTAGTTTAATATTAAACACTATTTTCCTTTTTCTACTACGTAGCAACATGAACAATGATCTCCGATGTACGACTAAGGTAGTGTTTAAGTTATTATTTTTAATTTTTAGGAAAAAATAAAAACCTGTTGGTTTATTTCACGTTATCTCAAATGTTTACTTAACCGATTAGGTACATGACTACAATTAGCGCTTTTAAAAATTGTTTGTTGTTAAGCAACTAAAATTTTTTAGTATTATTTTGAGAGCATAAAAATTAGTCGTAGGATATTTAATATTTCAATGCAACTTGCGGTTTTAAATATCACTAGTTACGATATTGTTAATATTGAGAATGAAATCAATTAAACAACAAATTTACGAACAATATAAATTTATTTTTAACTATATGGCATCATCAGGTATATAGTGTAATTAATTCAGAGAATATACAGTCAAATGGTTAGTGCGTTCCATTCTCAGTTCTTTTACTGGCTAAGCAAACTTTTAATTTATAAAAGTTTGATTCTATGAAAGGAACAATAAACAATGGTATTATTTTGCTTCTTAGGCCCTAGAAATACTTAAAAAATATATCACAAAACTAATTTATAAAACTCAAATTTCTTTACAAATTCACTGGCACCTCAAAGTTTTCAAAAATCTTGTCGATTTTTCTTTGAAATAAATTCCTCGTTACTTCTAACTGTCGTTTAATATTTTCTACTTCTTGTATTTCTTTTTGACCTAATTTCCCATCTTCGTGAATTTTATTTAATCTCTTCCAATGTTTAGATAAGTCATTAATTAGTTTTTCTTCGTAGTTTCTGGGCAAAGGCCTAGGAGGTTTTTTGGCATGTTCTTCAAACGTTTCCACTAGTTTTTGCGTCGAACCTCCCAAATGTTGTTTAACAATATCTATGTTGGAATAGACACTGACCCTGTTAATATTTTCATCTGCGTTTGAAGATTCAATGCTGGCTAAATCCTGATTAGTTATTCCTTGTCGAATTTCTTCGAAATTGGAGTAAATATGCTCGTCTTCCTCGTCGGCATTAATTGTTTTATCATTATTAATATTATCTTCAAAATACAGCCTTTTATTATTTGCGTTATTACTACTACTTTCAATATTTTCAACAATTTCGAAGCTTGATAAACTAGGCTTTTCTATGAAGTTTCCATAGATAGGCTCAAAACTTTCATCAACAATATTCTCACCTTCAACAAGATTTATTTGTTTCTGGACCATTTTTATATGATTTTTAAATAGATCCTGTTTATGTTCAAAATGCTTAGGATATGTGGTATTTTCAATTCTTTTTTCCAAGTCATCAGCTCTTTCCTTCAGATTTTTCAAATCACTTGGTGGACAACTATCACACATTATATTTAACGTGTTTAGATCTTCTTCTAGTCCACGTATTTCTTCAAATTGACCAACTTTCTTGTCTAGTAAATCTTTAAAATGCCATATGTTATTTAAAAGTTTGTTTTTAGTAGTCAGCAGTTCACCGTTGTCTCCAGTATCGATGAATTTTAGTTTATCGTGAAGTCCGGTTAATTCTACATCTATAACATAGTATTCCTTTACATTTTTTACTGGTTTATATGCTTTGGATTTTATTATTTCAAATTCAATTTCTATTTTTCCTATGTTTGCCTCAGCTTCGGAGTCATTATTTGTAATATTACACTTATCATCATCATCTAAAATACTAGAAGAAAGGCTTTCTGTTTGATTTATGGCATGCGGTTCATCTAAATCTGTAACTGGAACATTAGGATCATTTATTTCACTTTTAAAAGTGTTATATGTAGAACTGTGATTATCATTTGAATATATTGACTCATCTAAAACATTTATCGCATCTTCTATTTCTCTGAATTCTGCAGCTTTTTTACCTAAAAGTCCCCGAAAATCAACTAGGTCTTTTAATAACTTAGCTTTTTTTTGTTTTACTTTAAAATTTTCAGAACTATCGCCTTTAATTTCAAGATTGTGTAGTTGAGTATACATAAAAAATACTGTTTTATCCATCTGATAAAATTCATTAATATTTTGTATTGGCTTGTTTGCTCTTTTTAAAAAGTCTAAATAAGTTTGCTCAATTTCGGATATTATTAAAGTATTAGAATTATTTAAAGTCTCAGAATTTTCGTTATTATTTTGTTCAGCATTTGGTAAAGATTGTCTGTGTATAGGCAAACTTTTTGTAAAACGATCGTTGTGATTATTGGGTAAAGACTGGCGCTCGCTCGTTACAGACCCTTGTCTAATAAAGCCACTACTGGTGCTTGGTTTTTGCAAAATTTCTGGTTTAGGAAATGAGGGAATAGGAGGAGCTTGCCTTCGTTGTGAGGGACTTTCTGATGTTTCTGTATTTGTTACGTCACTTACAATATCTGGTTCGGGATAAAAATTTGAGTTTCCAGCCGTTTCTACTGGTAGTTCTTTCCTTTTCTTAAGAAAAGACGTATCCCGGCTGTATACAGATTTTAATTTTGCAAAAGATATTTCAAAACTGTATTTTAATTTTTGGACTCTGTCTATTTCTTGTGCGCTTAAATTTTGTTGTGGAATTTGCCTTAAATCCATAAGGTGGGCTGCGATTTCGTTTGCTAAGACTTCGATATTTTTGCAGTTTCTATCCTTAAAAGCCTTATCCACATCCGATTGCATTGCAATAAACACGTATTCTTTTTGGTTAATAAAATTGGTAATATCTTGCGTTGAGGATGACCTTCGATGGGTATGGTTGGAGTGATTGGAGTGGCTACCTCCCATTCTTGCTGTGTAGTTACTAAAATATAAAAGAAACGGGTTAATATAATAACACATTTTTTTCAAAAAGTAGAAATGAAAATTGTACAATCAGCATTTTAATGTAACATAAATGGGTGTTTCACAACATTGGTAAAAACATTACGTAGTTATTATTTGCATTATACTTTTCTTCTCTTACAGAGCTACAGGGATTGAAGGTTTTTTTTTGATCGGCTTGTTTTGATTTCTTTCTCCATTACGACCTCAAAAATAAAAATTACAGAAATCAGCAAGTTTCTTAACAAAGCAGGATTACTTTCTTTTATCCAACACAAGCGCGGATCTAAGTCAAAAGCTGGGGGTAATAGAGGAATAAAATATTATTTGTAATATAGTTTTTTTTATTAGGGGGGGGGGGTAATTCTCCCGTTTGCTCCATAATTATTAACAAAAAGTGCTTATTTTTGTTTGTTAGAGGGTGGAGGTAATTACCACATTACCCCCTGAAATCCGGGCTTGATCCAACAGCAGCGCCCCGTAAAATATTAAGGAATAGGGAAAATTTTAACGCACTCTGTAGAATTCGGTATTTTTCAAAAATTGCCAAGAGCCAAAAAACTCTTAAACCATATCGGACCCTCGCACCCTCAGAACGAAAACGCACTATCTCAAAAATATAAATTGTTAGAAAATAGCAAAAAACTTTTGCACTTACCATAAGAAGGGTGGTAATTTGAAACTTTAAATATATTTTTTTCTTATTTGTAATTTCAATTTGGACTTACTCGACTACATATCGATAGTGAGTGACAAACTGCATAATCTTATTTTGAAAAGTGAAAATCTTAAAATTTCGAGATCCGTCACTTTCGTTCTGAGGGTGCGATATTGTGATTTTTTTACCAATGTTTAGAAAAGGCCCTGTATATTAAATAGAGCCGTAATTCTACCAGTTTCATAGTGGTCGGTACAAATATATTTAAAACATACGTGGTTTCTTATATATTTGTTTATTTATAAGTAAGGTTAGGTTTTTGTTTACGTACTTCGCTCATGGGGAAGAACATTAATATCACGTGACGGTGACGTCGATAAATTAATTTAATGTTTTTGTTTTTAATATTGCGTCACGTGCTCCTGACCTGACATTTAAAAATATGTATACAAAAACCAGAAAAACCCCTTAGTGCTTGATAACATACCTTTCAAGATCAGCTGGTAAATATAGATACTAAAAAAACCATATGCAAATTAAATTGAAACACAAAATTAATTATAAAAGTGTATCGCACATTGAAAACGATGGAATTTTCACCGCAAAACGTTGAAGTGTGTGATGTTATTCTCATACGAGAAGCGAGTTATTAAAAATTTACATTGATTAGATTACAAAATTCCTTGGATTGCTGTCATAAACACCAATCTCACTCAGGGTCATTCTTTATTTTCCGTAGAGTTGCCAGATCTGTTTTAGGTCAAAAGGGAATTGAAGTTAAAAAAAGACAAAATACGGGATAAGCTGAAAAAAAAACAAACGGGGAGAGCGGGGCAAGACGATGTTAAGGATTAAAGCTTTCTAGAAGATACCCAACCCGGTTTTGACTAAAAAGCTTCGTTTAATTGTTAAATAGATGTTTTGTTACAAACAAAAAAAAACACAAAAACTTAAACCTTAGAAATCTACACAACAAAAAACTTAACATATGCATTTTCGTCATCTTGCCCCACTAGCGGGTTAAGTTGATGAGCCTATTGGGGCAAGATGACGATTAGGTGCATGGTCACAAATGGACGTTCCCTTCTTTTCATATGAGGTGCACGCCTCATGTTATCAACCCTCGCACCTTCCACATTTAATCCAGTCCGCTACTGGAGGTTCAATCCATGGTTCCAGGTACTCTAAACAAAAATATTTTTGTATTTTGTTTCTGGTAGTTTTTGGTTAAAATCATTAAAAACTTTCTTTTTAATTTTCAAGACTTGCCATGAGTTTTCTTTTTATTTTCTTGTTCAATTTTTTTCAAGCTCTTTTTTATTTGTCATCTTGCCCCCGCCAACTTGCTTTAAGGTACAATTTTTTAGTAAAAAATAAAAACAAAAAAACGAAAAAAGATCATTTACATGTTCTTATATTGAAAATATAATAAATAATTTCCTAGTTACTAACAAATATTATTCTTCCCTTAGTTTTCTCCGCAAAAGCTTATTTTTCGGCATAAAATTTTATAAGCGCCTACTCGAATTATAGGATATGAGCCACTGTACTATTATTATTCTTACGAGCTCCATCTATCTTTAAAACATGACAATGACTTTAAACAGTTCTAACAGCACAGTAATAAACTCGTTGCCGTTTATAAATATTGTGTTAAATTAAGTTGGTTATCTTGCCCCGTTCGTCATCTTGCCCCGCTCTCCCCTACATGTTTTAAAAATACATATATTCACACTGTTAAAATGAACCGAACATACTTAATAGGGTAAAAAAGCTGCATTACACTTTTGCCCGCTTATACTTATCATATCATTATCCGTAACAAATTCCAAAACGTTATTAGGTAAAAAAAGTTAAAAAGGAAAGTTATAAACGTTGGCATTTTGGACTTCTAGATGTCAAAATCATACTTTTATATTTAATTGCAACTCCAGAATTCTTACCAAAGGGTAAAATGCAGTTACAACCTTTTTGTTTTGGATGACAGAACTTGACCTTCGAAAACCAAAGAAGACAGAAATTGGTTTGGATGCGTGAGGGCCAGCGATACCCTACTAGCCGCAGCTATCCCTTCCACGTAGGGTATTGGAAGTTTCGTAAGGATTCTGGACGTGTGCAGTTCGATACTGATACGGGCCAATAAAAAGAGGTCGATAAATTTTAAGAAAACATTTATCATTTTTAATTTTAAAATAAAATTCCTTTCAAGATGGCAACCCTATATTACCTTTGAATTTCACACACAGACAGAAAAGAAAGAAGATCGAATTCGCCGAAAGATAACGGAAAACATAGGTTATGTTTGTTGTTTTGATCCACACCGCTTGATCGGTCTCAAGACAAGAGAGCAACAGATAACAAAAAATAAGTTTAAAATATCTGATTTAAACCAAACAGTGTAGTTTACTTAAATTTCTTTGGACGTGAGCAAAAACATTATTTTAATTAAATTCTTTGGGCTAGAGTAATCTTTTTAAGATTGACCTCGGATCCCTCGGCAGCGGTTTCTGAACGTTGATCGAAAACGGTATAAGTGATAAAACTTTATATACAAAAGTTGCAAAATTGTTTCCGTACTATCTTGTGGAAAAGGTCAAGTGTCGGGTGCACTTTTTACATTTAAAAATTAAAAAATGTTTGCGGGCAAAATGCAATTTAAAGGGGAAACATATATGTATTTGTTTTTTTACAATTTTTGTTTTAAAAACAAACAAACATTAAAGAGTTTTTAATAAATAGGACTGTTTTTTCACTTTAAAATGACATAAGTCTTGCTGTCAAGCATCAACTTGCATGATTTTTTAAATTAAATTTAAAAAATTATATTGGGTTTTTATATGAAATTAAGATTTAAAGATTATGCTTTTTTTCGCTTGTAACTTTAGGTAATATTTGATAAGTAGCTTATTTTGGATCTATATTAAAGTATAATTAGGTTTTTGACTATTCGTGGGTTAGAGAACAAGACCAAAAAAGAAACTATCAAGTTTTTGGCAACGTTTCGGAATATATTTTTCCTTTTTCAAGCCCTAAAAAGAGGAAACTGGCACTCAGTACAAAAAATATTCTTGTTTTTTTTTTTCATCCCCTTTTCAAAATTAATAAAGTTTTTCCTTTAGTAATAGGTGCTAACTCAAACTATTGTCTTCAAAGTACGTTCGAAATGGATTCAGGCACGACTCTTCATAACTAGGGATAATTTAAAGATATTTTTCAATTTTTAATAGAATTTTTCGTCTTTTTGTTGTTTGTTTTTGACCAACTAATTTTGTTAGGTTATGTCCAAGCCAACGAAAATCATTTATAAGGTTTGCTTCATACAATATAAAAGTGTTTTGGACCAACGAAAATTGTTTTATGTAGGTTCATTCTGTGCCACAATCCACTCGAACCAGAAATTGAAAGATATTTTTAACAAATATTTCAATTGAATTTTAACTTTTTCCTTAAGAATTTTAAAAAGGAAAATCATGCATACATAAGTACATTTTTTTATAAACAAACAGACCAAAAACATCTAACATTGAAACAAATTTAAAATTATTTTTAGATTAAATTACTTAAAAATAATGAACAAAAACAAACTAAGCTTAAGTGAATACAAACAAGAACTTTTATCACTTAATATGTTAAGTCTAGCTTGGAATAAATATCTTAAATTTAAAAGGTACCTAACCATGATCAAAATGTCACCACATTAATAGATAAGTTAAAATGAACTGTCATTATCAATATTCTTAACATTTTTGTAAATTTGTAGTATGTTTTGTCTGTTTTAATATTTACTGTTTCGTTTAAGTTTATGTGAATCAACTCGCTTACTTTCCGTTTATATAGTTGATGCTCATAATCCACTATTTTAACCTCATCAAATTTACAATGGTGGCCAGTTTCAAAATGATATTTTGAGAGTGCAGTCTTGTCTTCATTATACATTATATCATTTCGACAATCATATTTATGTTGTTGCATTATTTTGTTAAGGTTTTCCATTGGCTCACCAATGTAGCATTTACAGTTTTACCTCAGAATTGTTAAAGCATCTTCCCATTTTTTGTGAGAGACCATCAATATACGGAAATATGAAATATTTATTTGGACAAGTATTTTTGGTATGTCTTATCTTTGTTTTAAACTTTTTTATATTTATGTTGATAAAATTAATAATTAGGTCTTAAATGTTATTATAAGTCATTATTTGTTCACTTATTTTCTATTTTTTTAAACAAAAACTTTTTTATAACGGAATTTTTCAAAAAGCAATTTTTCCAAATAAGGTTTTATTAAAAAACTTAGCAAATGTTGATTGTTTAAAAATTAGAATAAACATCTTCTTTTTTAGAAATGAAATTTCAAACTTCCATTGTCTTTATTTGTTTAAAATAAATAAAAACAAGTCTGACAATTTAAGTTAGAATTTCAGTTTTGTACTGTACTCTACTTTTTGATGCCAAGACACCACAAAAATTAAACAAAATGCAGGCAGGCTCGTTGGTATAAAACCTATTAGTCATCGGTTTGTTTGTAAACTCTTTATCACAATATAAATACGGATAAGTTTACTAGATCCATCCTAAATTTTTGGCAATTTAGAAAAGAATAGATTATGTATCTACCTTTTACGTTACAACCAAAAAATTTACAACCACAGCAGATCTGAGAGTAAGAAAATAATCTTACTCTAAAGCCCCTCACACAAAAATGCATAGTGCAATAGCAGTGGCGTATATAAGGGGGGGGCGCCCTCCCCCCCCCCCCCGAAGCCAAGATTTTTGTATATATTTTTCACATATTTCATGAATACCAAGATAAAATAGCATAAAATACGGCCTCGTGGGGTCTCGGGCCCCCCCAAAACGTCTCGGGCCCACCCCGAAACTTTTTTCTATATACGCCACTGGCGCATAGCATGGCATAGCATAAGCTCGGACGAATCAGCTATCGCCCAGAAGACGCCGTATTGGTTTTGCATAGGAATTTCCAAGGCCGACAAATAAATACAGACCACGACCCTAAAAAAATCAGCTGTTCTCCGGGGGCTGACTTTTACATTGGGTCTTATGGGAGGTCAGACGTTTTTTTATGATATTTTCAAAATGGCACTACAGATTTCATATTCCACCAAACTTTTGTAAGGATGCAAGAAGATTAAAAAGTTAAAATCTTCAAAATTTAGCATTCCTTATTTTGAATTCAAATTACCCGCCATGTACCGCATGCCAACTGTTATAATTGACATGTATTTGACTTTGTCATCTGTGTTTGTCACATTCGCTTCTGTTTTAAATTTAGTTTTAGTGTGAGCTTATGAAGCGGCTCTAAAAAATTAAGGATTACAATACATTTTAAAAAAATTGTTCTTCAAGAATATAGTAAAAACAATCTTAAAACCGGCTTTATTTTTAAAAAAATCAAATATTCTTGAACCGTTATTCCAACTTCAATATTTTAAAGACAATCAGCTGTGTCGTGACACAACCATCAAAAAAAAATCAGCCCCGGATGTAACGTCAACAAAGTGGAGGATTGTGGCCCGTCCGTTTTGATAGCCCTGGTTTAGTGTGAGCTAATGAAGCGGCTCTGAAATATTAAGGATTACCATACATTAAAAAAAATTGTTCTGCAAGAATATAGTAAAAATAATCTCAAAACCGGCTTTATTTAAAAAAAAATCAAATATTCATGAACTGTCATTCCAACTTCAATATTTTAAAGACAATCAGCAGTGTAGTGACGTGACCATCAAAAAAAAAATCAGCCCCGGATGTGACGTCAACAAAGTGGAGGATTGTGGCCCGGCCGTTTTGATAGCCCTGGAATTTCTTATGGCCAACCAGGGCTATCAAAACGGACGGGCCACGATCCTCCACTTTGTTGACGTCACATCCGGGGCTGATTTTTTTTTGATGGTCACGTTACGACACAGCTGATTGTCTTTAAAATATTGAAGTTAGAATGACGGTCCATGAATATTTAATTTTTTTTTAAATAACGCCGTTTTTGAGATTGTTTTTACTTTATTCTTGCAGAACAATTTTTTTTAAATGTATAGTAATCCTTAATTTTTCATAGCCGCTTCATTAGCTAACACAATAATTCAGTTTAAAGCAGAAGCAAATGTGACAATCACAGATGACAAAGTCAAATACATGTCAAATATAACAGTTGGCATGTGGTACATGGCGGGTAATTTGAATTCAATATAAGAAATGCTAAATCTTGAAGATTTTAACCTTTTAATCATGTTGCTTCCTTACAAACCTTTGGTGGAATATCGGGATGGTGTCTCAGAATATTTCACTGAAATTTTGCGAAAATCTGTAGTACCATTTTGAAAATATCATAAAAAAACGTCTGACCTCCCATAAGACCCAATGTAAAATTCAGCCCCGGGAGAACAGCTGATTTTTTTAGGGTCGTGGCCTCTATTTTTGTGTTGGCCTTGGGCCAACAAATAGAATGTATCTATGTATACAGTGCGGACCTAAATAGATCCCCCCCTTCTAGCTTTTAAACAAAAAGAGATCGATTTCTGGTAAGAAACCTTTTTATTGGGAATTTTTTTGACGATACTTGAGCTAAGTGGCAGTTATGTCAAGCTAGCTAGTCAAACATCAAAATTTTTTAATTGGAAGAGGGGCATGTAATATATTTTTCGAACGGTATTTTGATTCTCTATACAACACATTTAAAATTTTTAAAATCGGTTTAGTTTCCTAGGAGATATTTTTATTTTTCTTCGCGGTGGAATAAAAAATTTAAATTTTTTATCAAGCAAAAAAAATAATCTTAAACGATTTATTTTATCATAAACTGAATTTTTATGCTTTTAAGACGGATCACCTTTTGTTAGGTGATCCGTGCTTTTAAGTTATGTCAGAACCTAAAAATAAGTTTACTGGGAAGGTAGATATCTGATCCGTTATGGATCCATTTATTTAAAAATGATCACACAGCACGTTTTCCTATTTAAATTTTTTAACTTATTTTTAGGTTCTGACATAACTTAGAAGCATAAAAATTCATTATATTTTTTTTGCTTGATAAAAAGGTTCGCACTGTATAACTATTTTACAGCTTTATGGAAGTCCATTAAACTTGGAGGGATTGTTAAATCCATCAAGGTCTACAACTGAGCAAAGTTTAAGTTTCATTCGAAGTAGAATTATAGATAGCTCAAATATGCGCTGAAATGTTTCAAGGAAAGATGGTACAGCAGTTCGCCCGAACTTGGCGGGGCACTGCCGTGCCCCCAGATAGTGCACCAGTGTTTAAGACGCCAAAAAAACTATCCTTTCAAAATTCCTACTTTTTCCATACGCTTTAAAAAAAATAAAAACGGGATTACCATAAATTAATGAAATGAGTACGCACAGGAACGTCAATTTTGTCAATTAAATTACGGTTGTTTGAAATTGATTGTAAACGTAGCTTTAGTGCTTTTGCAAATTCACAAATTGGCCGACGCCAAACTTGGTTAAATGAATCATATACGAAGTAACTGGAAGGGCCGCGGCTATAGACATTACGTGTATGGGACACTGAGGCAAAAATTTAGAGAGTATTAGCTCACACATATACTATACTATAGTAGTGTGAGCTATGGTGATCCTAATTTTTTCGAGAAAAAAAAAGTTGCTCCGATTTCAAAAATTTTTATATATCTTTGCGTTTCAGATGATTTTGAAACTTTTTTGTTGCGCCGTCTGTCTGTCTGTCTGTCTGTCTGTCTGTCTGTCTGTATGTCTGTCTGTGTGTCTGTATGTCTGTCTGTAACGACCAACGCGCATAACTCAAAAACCGCTTGGCCGATTTTAATGAAATTTGGTACCTAGGCTGGGTCTTGGGTCGAGATGGTCCCATTTAAAAATGAACAAAATCCACCGAACACAAACCAAATAAAAGGGTGGGGGTATATTTCAAAAATTAGAGTTTATGTGAAAATATGGCGTGTGTGATATTAAATGAAAGGTAATTGAGTCTGCAGTTGAACAAAATACATTTTAATTTATTTTAAAAAAAAGGGTGGGGGTATATTTTAAAAATTAGAGTTTAAGTGAAAATATGGCGTGTGTGATATCAAACGAAAGGTAATTGAGTCCGGACTTTAACAAAATACATTTTAGTTTTTGTTTTTTTTAAGGGTGGGGGTAGATTTCAAAAAATTGAGTTTAAGTCAAAACATGGCTTGTGTGGTATCAAACAAAAGGTAATTTAGTCTGGAGTTGAATAAAATATATTTTAGTTTTTAGTTATATTAGCTCACACGTACACTATAACTATAGTACCTAGTGTGAGCTTAGGGGCCCATATATTGGCAGAGTATTTTTAGAGTGAGAACATAAACGAATGGTAACTATTACCTTTCTCTTTCTAGTTTTATCCACCGCACCGGTGCCGGCGGTATCCTGTGAACTTCATTCTTCAAAGAGATTGTCAGTATTTTTTTAAAATTGTTTTTGTTGAACAAAAATAAAAAATGCGTAGCATGTAAAAACGAGTTTTATAGGAGTGAAATGCGGTTATCCTTTTTGAAGTATGTAGCTTTGATTATTTAAAAAACTTTATAAGTACCTAATCGCCGTACAAACCCAGTTATAGAATAAAAACCAAACGTTCGCGCACTTTCAAAACCACAGAATATCATCGAAGAGTAGAAGTAAACAAGGAAAGGTAGCACCACCTGCGCAGCTTGCTCTCTCTACAAAAAATATCCAATATTTTTGCCTCACTTTGCATATATGTAAAGGCTTATCCAGTTATATATATGTATATAGAGATCATTGGCGTGGTTATTCTGCATATACAGGGTGCCCCATAAAAAATGTAAATAGTAAGAGCTACAATTTTGGTTAAATGGGTAAAAAGTTGCGCTATTCCTAACCCAATTCAATTATTTCTTTACAGCTTACTTTTGTATAATGAACAAATTTTTTTTCGCGCCATTTTGCAGTAAATAAATATATTTTGCATGTATTTTAAAGTCCCAGGGACTTGTTTATTTGTTTTGCAATTCTACAGGGGTTTTCAAAATATCGAACAAAAACTAAAAGTTATGATGAGAAAACTTCCGCACGAGGTGCCATCTACCGAGATACGAGTGAAACTAGAACAAGAGCTGGCGAGTAATAAACTGCTATAAATCGATCAATTGAAAGATCGATTGAAAAGAAAATAATCCATCCGTGACCTTCGACAGCACTCTTGTCTTTCAGGTTAGATCAACGCTGATTAGCGTTTTACCCACCTTTAAGACGTGAGCGTCAATCAGCGGAATTTTAAAGCCAAATAAATACTAACAAACATAAAAAAGTACCTGTGAATTTAAAAATGAAACAAGTTTTCGTGGCCAATCGGGTAAAAATAAGTTTTTATTTCTCTTATATTTTTCCGGGGGTAGCACGAAAGCTTAATTTCAGTGGCGGATCTGGCGTAAAATACGTCGTGGGCAAAGACAAAATTTCGCACCCCCACTCCATTCCTAATAAATCCAATATGGCGGCCATAAGAAATAACAAAGTTGGCTCTAAATACTAAAAAACTAGAAGGCCTAAAAAATATTCGCTAACGTCATTCGATTAGCCGTAGCTGCTGATACAAAACTACCAAATTTTATTAAACTTGTACTTTATTTATAGTTTTTGCTCCATATTTTGAAAACCCCTGTAGTTGTTCAATACAGCATCTGATTGGGCCTGGAATGGAGCAACTTTTTTTCTATTAACTTTAACCAAAACTGTACCTCTTACCGTTTCCGAAACCCGATGTACCTAGTTACTTTTGTCAGGGTGAATTGAAAAAATTTATTCATTTCAAGACTACTATTCAAAGACAATTTAATTCCCTTAGCTATTAGTTATACTTATTTAAATTTAAATATACATATGTGCACAAATAGGACATGTGTTTTAAATAAAACAAAAATAAAAAACAATTACTAAAAATTTTATTTCTTAAAAAAAATATTTTTAAAACATTTTAAAATTTGCTTACAACTATTTTATCTATAATTTAAGTACTATGTGGTATGTGGATTTGATCCTATTGTCAGAATGATTTGTTTTAATTTTTTTTTGTCGAAAAAAATTTACTATTGCCTAATTGCCTATAGTAATAACAATTATTGTATAATATAATTTATTTAAAGTAATACTAACACCTTATTCTAATTATCGAAATTAAATTCTGACCAAGTTATACTTTTTTCCTGAAAATTACACTTTTACCTATTGGTAAAGACAAAACTATTCAATATTTTATAACCTTATATTTTATAGGATATCTTCGTAAATTTTGATGAGAGTTTACAAATCATTTTAACCCTGTAATATGTGAGCTATTATAAAAAATTAAAATTTTAGTACCGATTTATATGTACCCCCAAGTAAAATAAAAATTGAACATATTATTTAGATAAATACCTTAATTAAGAATACTCAAAATTTTATTTCACCAATTTACACGGCCGTACTTTTCACATGCTGCTTAAACTCACTCAACTGCCCCATAAATAAAATAATGCTCATTGTACATGCGTCTTTTCTCTGCTTTAAATCCGCATTTTTAACTTTTCCTAATTTAATTTGCATCTCGATCAAAGTTTCGTCAATTCGCTCAACAATGTCGTGGGTTAATGTTGATTTCATTTGATCTCCAATGGACTGTAAGGTTACCTCTATTTGAGATATCGTCTCGGCGTCTTCCGCTTTTATCTCTAGCATAACTGAAAAGTCTTCAATTAATTGCATAAGCTCAAATTTCTTGTTGTCCACATCGGAATTTTTAGGGCCCTCGATCCTGTTTAATTTCATGGTTAATCTAGTTAGGACGTCATCAATATCTTGGAATTCTAAACTTTGCTGAACATCACAGAAAGCATCGATTTTAGGCTTACATTCGTGTAACTCTTTTTCAACTTGAGCTAAAATCTCAGAAGTCGATTGTTTATCCAAAAAATTGTATACTTTTTGTGTTACACCTTTTGATACATCTTTGTTATCTGAATCAGAAACTTTAACAGAATTAAAATCATTGGTAATTGCTCCACTATTATTTTTAATTTTAGAAGACTCTGATAAAATAGGGTTTGATCTTATGGAATTTCCCATAGCTAAAACTTTGTTAAATAAAACGCTATAGTTTTCAACACACGCATTTTTTCTCAACACTAAGTCATTACTGCAACGAACAGAATGAACTTTTTTACCAAGTTCCTCCACAATTTTCTTAATTTCAGCATAATCTTCAAGGTCTCCGGAAAATTCTTTTGTTAAAGTTGACACCTTGTTCAAATTTTGCTCTAGTTGTACAATTTCGCCTACCTGAAATGCTCTTTCAGCCAAAACTTTTCCTTGGTGATGTAGCTCTTTCAGAATGTCAATTTTTCTTTTTTTAAGGGTTTCAGTGGTCTCTACTCTATCTAAAGTAATAATTAGTTTTGTAATAGTTTGGTCTAGCTCATAAAATGGATCGTCACTTTTAAGGCCAACAAAAGCACTAATTTTTTGTTTAAGGATCTTTAATTCCTCCTCAACGTTAGCAAAAGTATTTTTAGCTGCTTGAATTTTAGCAAGTTCTTCATTATGTTGTTTTTCTTGTAAGTTTTTAATATGATAAATTAAGTCTTGAGTTTTACCTTCACAACTAATTTTCCGATCTCTTAAACTATGATTGTGTTTTAACGAGACAAGTTTTTTCTGCACAGACTGGATATCGTCAGTCATTTTGATGAAATCAAGTGGTTGACTAGTTCCGGCAAGGGCATTCTCGATTTGTCCTAAGGTATTTTCAACTTTACCTAATGTTTGTTCTTCTTTATAATGTTTATCTATTTCATCTTTAAGGTTAACAATTTCGTTGTACAGTTTTAATTTTTGATGGTCCAAATCAGTGTTTCTAATAAATCTAAACTTGTCCAGTTCAGTCAATAACTTTTGTAATTCATTTATTGTATCCTCATTTCTTTTATTTTGGTTTTTAGTCACTTTCGATTTAATATTTTCAAATCGCTTATAAATATTTTCCATTTCTTTTGTAACATCATTTTTCTTTACCACTACCTCACTATTTCTAGAATCGGTAGGCCACATAGGAAAAGAGGGTTGTTGCCCTAAAGTTATTTTTGCTTCTACTACGTTTCGCAATGTTTCTACTTCATTGGTAAAAATATCTTTTTCCTTTAAAAGGTTTTCATTTGATCTAGCGGATATTTGACCTAGTTCTAAATTAACAAGATCTAATCTGCTCTGTAAGCCATGTAAGGCATTCTGATTATTGTCACAAGTTTTGTCAATTTCGGTTCGTATATTAATTAAATCTTCTTTAATATTTGTAGTAGAGGGAACCTTGAGCAGAGGTTTGACTAGGTCTTGTTCGCCTCTAAAACTTTGAGCTGTACTTGCTTTCTCCTCTAATATTTTTAAATATTTTTCGACATCTCTGGTGATTTCTGAAGCAACAGCTTTGTCATCAATACACTCTAGATCCATTAATATTTTATTAAGGTCCCTTTCTATAGCATTATAAAGTGGACCTTTGTGTACTCCAGTAAATCTTTGTATTTGATCTCTGGCTTTTACTAGTCTGTTACGCATTTTAGTAACATTTTCGTCATGTGTTTGGTAATATACAACTTTGTTTTCTAACGATTGCGTATGGTAAAATATTGCATCAAGCATTACATTCTTTTCTTTTTCAAGCTGTGAATATTGAGGCGGAATTGCTATATTTTCAAGAGTGACTTGAAGTTTAACTAGATTTTCACGAATTTCTTCAAAGTCCTTGTCAAACTGGTTGCCCTGAAAATTTTCTGCGCGCTTGGCCAAAATTTGTAGGTTTTCTTTTATATCCGCTAAGTACAATCTATGAATCAGCTCATGTATTTCGCTTGCGACAATATTTGCATTATTTGCAACGATTTTGTTAGAATCCTTTAAAAACACATTGAGCGTTTTTAAGTAGTGCTCAAGTTTATCCCTTAACAGATTTTTGTTGTGATGTTCATTTATTTTTTCTTTTATATAATATACCTGCGTTTTGATCTCCTCTATTTTGGAAAATCTTTTGTTTTCATGGTTTTCATCTATAAAATCTTTTTGAGCATTTAATAGTTCCGGAGTAGACAAATGGTACATCTTAACTTTGGTTTTGATAATTTCACTGTTCTCATTTATTTGGTTTAGGCTTCTGTGGCTTCCATAGGCACTGTTATGTTTGTTTAAAGTTAACCTTGGCATGGATTGGCTATGTTTTCTATCGAGGGTGTATTTAAGATCGCATTTGACGGCAATTTCTTCCCTTATATCCATAATAGAAGATTGCATTTCTTCTAAAATACCGTCCAATCTTAGCAAAGAAATATTTGAGTAAGAATTGATGTTAAAGTTATTTTTTACATTAGTCCAATAGTTATAAAATTGATCTATAACAGTGTGTTCTCGGTCTGAGCTTTTCGCTTTCTTCTTTCGAAGTTCAACATTATCTTCAACAATTTGTTGAATGGTTTGACCGTCAACGCTTTGTTGACTGTGTCTTAAATAGCTTCTTATTTCTTTTAAGTGTTTATTTATTTGGTCCAATAGATTCTTCTTTTTTGTCTTGGTGGTTTCATTAAAGTCTTCTAAATTTTCAACACATTGACGAAGATTCTCAAGATTATTTAAAAAGTGATGTTTATCTGTGTTCGCATCAAAAGTATTAATAAGTAATTCGAGTTTTTGAACTGATTGTGAAAAGTTGTAGTCAAAGTCTCTTTTCGACATTAAGGAATCGTTGTTTTTTACAATTTCCTTAAATTTTTGTGTTAACTCTACCGCTTTTTCTTTTACCTCAACTTCGCCACAGTCAACAGCCCTAAGTTTATCATTTATTTTAACCAAATTATTCCTAATTATAGAAAAGTCAACTTCATCCTTTTCCTTTGCCATTTGATCCATTAGCGATTCCGTTTGTGCTAGCTGCATTTCTATTTCTCCCAGCTCTTTTAGAGCTTTAGATTTTCTGGCTTGTTTTGAGAGGTATTGAAGATTATCATTCCTTTTAAATTCTTTAAGAGCCTTCGTAATTTTTTGATATTGGTTTGTTAAGTGCTTTGAAAGTTTGTTTTTTAAATCATCCATTGGAGTTTGAAGTATTGTCTCAATCATCTCCATGTCACTTGCAATTGTTTTTAATGTCGATTGATATATTCTTAGCAAGTGTACGTCTTGATTTTCAATTGCGTTTGAAATTTTTGGTCTAAGATCATAAAATTTAATTTCTATGTCCATTAAAGTTGGAATTGATTGCCTTTTTTGTTTTTCTAAAGCTGTCGAGGCTTTTCTTGATTTTATGGACTTATTCGAACGAGTTGATGAGTTGGAAGAAGTATTTCTTCTAGTAACCAATTCTGAATCAATTGATGTTGGGTGATTCGAACCATTTCTGTCTTCCTCAAGAACTTCCTGCATTGTATCCCCGATTTTCTTAAGTGTGTCATCAATTCTTTTTTGACTTATTTTGCCGGTAAAAGATTTAACCTCTGTTGATTGTTCAGCTAAGTTTTTAACAATGGAATTGCGTTTTTCTTGACTTAGGTTCGATTTTGAGATACGCAAACTATTTCTTAAAGAGGATAATTCTCTGTTGATGTGATTGACGCGTTCTTGTGGTTTGCTTTGTGGGATACCCATTGTCTAAAAAAAAAAAATTAAGTGTTTTAAGCAGAAAGGGGACTAACAAAATAAAACAAAAGGTAGAAAACTTGATTTAAACACCGCGCGACTTGCCCAAAATAGACCAGTATTTTTCTTTTCTTAAGACTTTGAGAACAATGTCTAATTTCTAAGTCTATATACCTAGTACCGGCGATTGGTTTAAGTGTATTTTTTATTACTTACAGGTCAAATAACTGTAAAGATTTGAGTCACGCTAACGTTTTATAGCATAACAAACGTTTCTTAGTAGGTTTTATAACACAAAAATTTAAACTAACTTTAAAAATAAAAACAAAAAATTAACAATGTTACAATAGGTATCTTATTATTTAGAAATCTAGTCAGTACAGCCTTAGGATTACATGTAAAATAGTGTCAAATTTTAGTACTACCCTTGAGGGTTTAATGTTAGATAAAAAATTTATACTATTATCAAATCTCCCACTTATCTTCCTTAATTAAATTAATTTACTTTTAAAATTAATACATTATAGTAATCCTGCCAATGACATTGTTAATGTCAAATTTTATTTCGTATTTTCAACCAGACAACCTATATTTTCATTTTCTGAGATAGCGGTATTAAATATAGCGACACTCATGTTTTATGGTAACTCAAGCTCTTAGACAAAACTATTATATTATAACACACGAACTTTTGGAAGATGCGTTATACATAGGTATGTCAGAAATTATGTAACATAGCATAATATATATTATTTTTTTTTTTGAATCAGAAAAATACTATAAATTTAATAAAATACAATAAGTTTAAAATGCTGTGGCGTAGCGTGAGGGGAGCGCGGGGGATTTGTCGCCCTAACTTTTATTAAGTAGCAGGGCCAACAAAGTGAGGGAGCGGTAAAGGTAAACCGAGGGGGCGGCAAATCGGCGGTTTAATAAAAAAGAGAGTAATAAAGACATGAAGACCTTTGTGTTTTTATGGGCTCCCTTTTCAGCCTGTGGCGTAGCGTGAGGGGAGCGCGGGGGATTTGTCGCCCTAAGTTTTATTAAGTAGCAGGGCCAACAAAGTGAGGGAGCGGTAAAGGTAAACCGAGGGGGCGGCAAATCGGCGGTTTAATAAAAAAGAGAGTAATAAAGACATGAAGACCTTTGTGTTTTTATGGGCTCCCTTTTCAGCCCTTGACCCACCCGCCCCTTAAGGCACGCGACGCCGCTGTTAAAATAAGATACCTCCTGTTCAAATTGACCATTTGCAATATCATTTAACAATTCTGCCGTGCAAAGCAAAAACCTACTAACTCGACTTACTCGAAAATGAGATTTTTATATCATTGAAATCCCCGTAAAAAACGGCACCAGCCAGTTTTTCTAGAATGTGGCTTGAAAAACAAGGAAGTTATGTAGTTAGTATGTAGTTAAATAAACTATAGTTAGTAAGTAGTTAAATAAACTTCAAACTCTATTTCCCAAAACACTAGTTTTTGACTTACTAGGTTTCTGCTTTGCACAGCAGAATTTAGACGTATAATTTTAAAAATATCACGTTGTTTAAGGAAAGGGGGTGGGGGTGATATTTAAGGTCGGAAACCTCTGTTCACGTTTTAACTAACTGTATCACTCAATTTAATAAAAAATACCTGACGATTTCACGCATATTTTTTTTTAAATCAGGAAAAAATATGCTATTTAAAAATCAAATAATTTTCCATTAATTGAGGAAAGTTGCTATCAAAATTGATTGATAGAATTGACATTTGACATTTATGACAAAAATTTGGTATTTAAAGTTTCTCTCTTTCTCTTACAATAATAATCAAATTAAAGAGTAGAATTTATGTTGAATCACTTGGTAGGTACCTAACAATTTCAGGCATTTTTTTTTTTGAAGATATTTTATCTAATTTATGAATTTTTAGTCACCACTTAGTGATAAAAATATCTATTTTTAGATTTGATATTGCGTCGTAGTGGAATTAAGTTTTTTTTTAATATAACTACACTAAATCTACCCAATTTTTTTTTAAATTCTAATAGTTAATAGTAAATAGTAATAGCATCATATTTTTTGTTTTGATTCACAATGTGAACTTGTAACAAAAATTTTGTCTAGACAATATCCAAGTTAATTCTCACTAATCTGCATGTATAATTTTAATTTTTTTGATATTTACACAAATAATTTGTTTTTTTTTTTAAGATATACTGTGAAGTTCGCATATGGCGAACCCGTTTATAATGAACACTCGCTTATAGCAAACCCCGTTCAAAATACCCAAAAAAAATTTTTACTTAGGTATACAATTAGGTATTCTTATGTAAACCTCGGATATACCGAACCAGTTTTCGTGCAATATTCGAGTGCTATATCCGGACTTTACTGTAATACAAAAAACAAGAACGTACAGGGTTTCCCCCCTTGCTTGCTCTTAATATGTATGCTTTAAAGCAGCCTTATGCAGGGTGTCCTGGATAAAAGTAACTACCGTACAACTTCTATAGTGTGGACCAAATACGTGATGCTTGAAGCCAGGACTCATATTTAATTCTGAATGTTCCTTTTTCGGGTAGACAGGATTTCGGATATTGCGCATGCGTCAGTTTTGGTGGTTTTGGAACATACTCCGTTACGTCACCACATTATTTTATAATTGTCAAATGTTTAGGGTTTTGTCTATTATTTTTTTCTCAAAACTATTTGTTTTTTGATTGTGTAAAAATTTATCAAATTGTGGATTAAAATTGTAGCTTTTCTAAAACTAATTATGCAGATTTATTGTGGACACCATAAAAAGTGTTTAACGGTATCTACAAACCACTTTTAATTTAATTAACAAATTATAAAGAAAAATACAAGTAGTTACCTATGGAAAGACACTCCCTTACTTCTTCCGGACATTTTTCCATAAACTGCACATGTTTTACGTAAATGATTTCCCATTTTTAACAAAAAAAAAACATAATTTTACACGACAAATGCAAAACACCGCAAAATATCAATATGGCCTCCACCCACATAGCAGCTGTGTGTCTACATGCTATGCTATAACATATTTGGTCTGGACCAAATACGTTATAGCATAAATACATGTTCAAAGAATCGAAAAGTGAAGCGCTTATAGCTGGCTTTGGAAACAATGGGAAATTTAAATTCGCAGATGCGAATTTTCAAGTGCGCATGCATGTGTTTTGTCATGTAGACACACAGCTACTATGTGGCTGGAGGCCATATTGACATTTTGCGTTTTTTGCGTCGTGTAAAATTATGTCTTTTTCTATGAAAAATGGGAAATATTGCATGTAAAACATGTGCGGTTTGTGAAAAAATGTCCAAGTGCCATTCCATAGGTAACTACGTGTATTTTTCTTTATAATTTGTTAATAAAGTTAAAAGTGGTTTATAGATGCCATTAAACACACAATTAGTTTTAGAAAAACTACAATTTTAATCCACAATTTGATAAATTTTCACCGAATCAACAAGTTTTTAGAAAAAAATAATAGACATAATTCTAATGATTTCACAATTGTCAAATAATGTAGTGACGTAACGGAGTATGTTCCAAAACGACCAAAACTGATGCATGCGCAGTAACCGAAATCCAGTCTACCCAAAAAAGGAACATTAAGAATTAAATACGGGTCCTGGCTTCAAGCATCGCGTGTGAGAATGCATGGGTATGCCCTATATTTATGCTCTAACGTATTTGGTCTGGACACGCGCCAAGTCAAACGCTCTAGTATAGTTCTTTCATTTCAAAAAAGCACCAAAAAACCATAATAAAATTGTGTGAAACCCATTAAGGAATCCTAAACAAATAAAAGAGAATATGGGCCAGACTGCGAACTGTTTATAGTATATAGTCAAGTAAAATAAAACGTTTAATAAAAGTTGCTGCTTAATACATATAATAATCATTAATAGATAGGTATACTTTTTGCAAAGTCACCTGAAATGCTCCTAATACGGGGTTCTATCGATTTCATGAAATTTTGCTTCATTCTGCCCTTCAAAAGTTATCCAAATTCATATAAAATCTTCCTGGTATAATTTCAACCTTACCGGCAGAGAAAAGGCGCGGGTCTTTGCGGTCCGAGCACAAAGTATTTGTTTTCTGACCGACCCAGCCCAGGTGGATGCACGACACCTGATTGGCAGATTTTTTTGAGATGCGCTTTTAATTGCTTTCAGGTGTTCTTTGCGGGACCCCTTTAGTCGGCAGTATGCAGAGTTAAAAAATAAATCAGTGTCGTTTCTGTAGGTATAGGAATAGAAAATTTTATTATCTATTTTTATTTCTTTAGTTTACGCCATAATTAAATGAAATAATTTTCATGAGTATATCTACCGCCGCCCATGTCACTTTCTTTAAAGGATATGCCGATGGTCGGCTTTAACCTTTGTTTAAATGACTTTGCAAAAACTATACTATACATTTTATGTAAATGTAACATTAGTTACAGGATGAATTGTTATAACAGGTTATATACATGTTGTCTAGCTAAGTTGGAATCATATGGAAAACTTTTTTATTTTTAATTTTAGGAAAAAAGTTTTTCTTTATAAAAAGTTCTGCATGCCCTTTGGATATTTTTTTTAGGGTTAAGGTTTGGTTCCTGTAAAACCCCAGTCTCTAATGATACCACCACTTCTTCACTCATTGGTCCTCAAATGGTCTCCAAAAATTTGTTTGTGATGTTTCAAATGGCCGCCAAAACTCCATTATTAATATCACTTATTAGGTCCTCACTTATAAAAACAAACTAAAATGTACAGGTTTATAATTGTTATTATTTAAAATAATAATGAAAATGTCACAATAATAATAATATGAATTCAAATCCGTAATATCAACACGAACCGCTAACAATTTTAAAATGAGTTTGACCCTGTATTAAATAATGCAGGTGGTACCTTTCGAAAGCCTTTCTTATATTTCGAGAAGGGATTAGGTACTTAAAGAATGGCATAAGGTACGTTCGAAACCTTAACTTTAAAGAATGAAGTATGCCTAGCCGTGCTTAAAACACAGAAATTCTTCCCAAAATTTGAAAATAAATTTTTAATTTTTGCACAGACTCCTGGAAATCCCAAAATGGTTATTATGATTAGGGTGGCGCGTGCCAGTTTTTTGTGAGGTTTTTTTTGTGGCTTTTTGAAATGACAGAACTATAATACTCTTACAAACCGGACACTTTGCAGATTTTAACTCTGTAATCTTGAAACAAACTAAATATTTAAGCAAATGAAAATAAATTTATTATTGTTCTGCTTAAAGACGAGTAAAAACAAGTTGCGGCAAACTTAGTTCCTGACTTGCCATACCGCATATCGTGAGAATCCGGAATCTGAAGTTCGGTTCGCAAACGGAAGCGAACTTGAGATTCTCACGACATTTGTTAGAGCGCAGGCGCTGGAGGTAGTTGACTATGCTAGATATGAGAACCGCAGTTTGACAATGGATTCTAGCTGAGAATAGGTCACGATCTGGATGTTGGCAAGCCAGTTTTTGATCCAATTTTTTTATATCCTCCCTCCTCTTATAGAATTTTTAAAATTTAACTTAGTTGACGCCCTAAAGCCACAACGATACAGAAATACATCAAAAATATGTAAAATCTAAGCTAAAAATAAAATTGTATTAGTTTTTTAAATTTTAGCATCCTATACCTATTTTAAGATTCCTCGGGTTAGAAATGTAATAGGTTACATTTGGTAATCAGTTAGATAATTATTATTAAAATTATTCCATAACTTGGGGCAACATAGTAATTTCACAATTTTTTAAATTCCCTCATTTTGCCAACAAGTAAATATTTTCTTAATTTTTTATAGTTAGGTTATCATCTAAAGAACTAAAAACTAAAACTATGTATTAAATTAGACATGCCCCACTGCAGCTATTACTGCCTACAACCAAGTAAAAAAAATGTAGCAAGGTTCATAAAATTATTTTAATTTAATTTCGTAATTTGTAAATAAAAAAATATTTTTAATTTTGGTTGAAGGTTTAACTGATTTTTTCCTATGGATACAATAGTTTTTAATATTTAGATAATTTGTTTATAAATTCCTTGCAACAAAGGCAATTCGTTGTGGCAATGACACTAAATCCACACAAGACTTTTAAAAAATACATATAATATTTTGGTTCAAAAATGGCAGCCATTTTTAATTCTCCAAACGTTATTAGGAGATGTCCAATAAAAGCGGAAAGTAAGCTGTGCCCTATATTTTACATGGTTATTATTTACACAAGTTAGTGATGATTAAACCGATTTTCAATTGATTTGGTAGATGAGTTACTGAAAACGGATTCTAATATATATTGCACTTTTTATGAATTAATGCATTTACAGTTATCTATGTATTATTTAGCTTTGATAATTTTTCTATATAATTTTAGCTCACACGTATATCATAATCATAGTATTATCTCAAACGTATACTATAATTATAGTAGTGTGAGCTATGGTGATCGTGTCAAAAATGTAAAAAAAAAGTTTCTCCGATTTCAAAATTTTTTATGTAATCTTAGATGATTTTGAAACTTTTTTGTGCCACCTAATAAGTGTTGACAGTTAACTGTTTCGTCCTTATGAGACTCCTCAGAACACTGCTTGGTCAATATGACACTCTTGCGAAGTTAATTTTCGCCTGCTCTTGTTCTAGTTTCTCTCGTATCTCGGTGGATGGCGATTCTTGCGTGAGTTTTCTCACTATTTACATAGGATTAGAGACAAAAACGTCTAAATAACTTCGCAAGAGTGTCACATTGATCAAGTAGTATTCTGAGGAGTCCCCTAAGAACGAAACAGTTAACTGTCAACACTTATTAGGTGTCTATTAGATCTTGGACCCCCGTGAGGTTAAGATTTCAAGCTACCCACGGAAAAATATTAGAGAAACAAAAACTCATTTTTACCCGATTAGCCACAAAACTTGTTTGATTTTTAAATTCATCCTATGACTACATCTAGATTTCCAAAAAATGACATATCGCAAGGGCGCACCCAGGGGGGGGGCCCCGGGGCCCGGGCCCCCCCCCAAGCCTTAGATTTTTAATATATTTTTCACATATTTGATGATAAAACATGAAAAATACCTTAAAATTTGACATCAGGAGGCTTCGGGCCCCTCCCAAGCCCAAGCTGTGGCGTAGTTGCGAAAAGACATGACGACCTTTTTTTTTTTTTTTTTTTGGAGACGGTGCGGTTCAAAATTCTACGGCGCGGTTCGGTTCGGTTGGGTGGGTGTTGGTTGGTGCATTTTTTTTTTGGCCGCCACTTGTTTGAGGGCGCGCTTTGTAGCTGTCGAGGCCCCCCCCAAGACACATTCCTGGGTGCGCCACTGTATCGTTACAAAAATTTTATTTGGTTCTTCTTATTTCCAAAGTTAATTTGAATTATTGTGGGATTAAACTCACTAAGAAATGCTTAGTATACTATTGCACGTTGGCGTAAACCAAATCTTTGCAGTTATTTGACCTGTAAGTACTACAAAAATACCCTTAAACCGCTCGAGGTCAAGTTTATAGATTTAGTACTTAGAGCCTGGTCTAAGTTTTAAGATCTTAGTAAATACTGGTGTAACCATGAGATGCACTCTCTCTTTGTTGTTTTGTATGTAAGCAACAAGGACTTAATCGCGATTAAAGCCATAATCACGCTTAACTGCTTACAGTGTTTCTGAGGGTTAGTGTTTAATATGTTTTTATATTACTCACCGTGAAACAAAATCATTTCAACAATTTGAAAAGTAAAAACAGCACGCGGAATAGCCATTCCAAGAAAAAAATAATTGTATTAAAAAACAAACAACCTCGCTAACAGGCTACATTTTTACGACTGATTCCAACTATTGGTGTTAATCAGTTCGGTTCAAGTTTATAGAAATTTCAAACTTAAAATTTCACGCGTCACACGCTGCAACAATAATATTAGACCCATATTTAAAATTAAAATTAAAATAGATCCATTTTATTTAAATTGAAACTACTTGAATGAATCAAGGAACAGACAGTGATTTCTTGTTAACAGTAGTTAATAATAATATTTTTTTAAATAATGTAGACACCACATCGTATCATTTAAAACAACAATGTTCCTTGGTCTTGACTTGTGAAAAGTTAGCAAGATACAGACTAGTAAATTTGTTCTTCATCGTATGGCAAGTAGTGTGCAATTCAAGATTTTTTTTTATAAAAGTCGCGAGAGCGCCATATTGAATTTTTATACTTAAAGCTTAAGTAGAATTTTTATCGATATACAGTGACGTAAACATTTCGTCAATGTAACAAACAATGACAGAACAATTTGGAGATTATCAATGTGTTTTCTCTGTCATTGGTCTATGGTGTGGCTATAGTGTGGTGATTTTGATGATTTTTAAAAAATACAGAGGCACCTGAAGTTTTAAAAATAAAATTAATCTTATCTTGTTACACCATTTAAAAGGAAATTTTATTTTCTACTATCGGGTGCAACATGTTACGCAAAGATATTTTTTAATACCAAATAATTAAATAAATTTAATTTTCATAACATGGTGTTAGATGTCTGTCTAACAGGAATACATTTTAGGCGCTATCTTTTTGTAGGGTATGGTTAGTATCAAAAAATGTTTTTTTTGTTTCAACGTGCCTCACTCTCCTACGATCAAAAACCTCTCCTGAACGATCTGAGGGAAATCTCAAAAAAATTTGTATGTTCGATTTCAAATTTCACTATTTTATTAAAAAAACAATCAAATTTAAACAAACTCCAAATTAGTCGAAAAAATCACACCGAATCCCTAATGAAACTATGTTTAGAAAACCTTAAATTAAGTTACGCAAAATTCAGAATTTTTGACTCCTTTCCCCCTTTCTAGCAAATTTATAAGCAAAAACACATTAAAGGTTTCATTTTTAAATGCATGACGGATCTAACTCCTTCCTAGCTTTGAAAACAGTTTTTTGTAAATATCTCAGAAACTAAAGTTCTTACGAAGTTTCTGGTTATTACACAAATTATTGAACAAAATGTAATCTATTATATTCCAAAAACCGCATATTGATACAACGCTCCATTAAAAAGTTAGCATTATTTAAATTTTTTAATTGTCGAAAAACTGTCATTAGCATTGATGGATTTTTACCAAAATCTAACCAGCTCGTTCTCGAACACTATTTTACCTGAAATTTTTACGAAAATCGGTTCAGCGGTTTAGGAACACTCGTGTTACGGACGAAAGTAATATATACGCACACACACAGAGACAGACATCACGACGATATTGCCTTTACCTTAGTAGAATTTTTAACCTTTTTTTTCGTCAAACATAATACCTTCTCTAGCCATTGCTACGCGGGCTAGGAAGGTACCGCCCTACCCTCTTTAGTGTTGCGGAATTTAAGAATGTTCCATTATCGTGAATTGTAAATTTTTTTATTGAAAAGTAAAATAGTGTGTGTAAAATGAAATAAAAAAAGATTAGAATTAATGCATGTGGTATAATGGTATAATTTTATGCTAGTTTTTTTAAAGAAGTCGTCTGCAATGCTAAGTTTTTTAGATAGATAAAAGCAATGAGTATATGACCCACATAGAGTGGCAACCAGCGAGCAATGTTGCCGCAGCAAGTTTTAAAAACGTACTGAAAACATTCTGAAAATGTACTGAATTTGATCAAAATGTACTTTTTTGGTTGGAAATAAATTGGTTCACTTTGAAATTTGATTTTTTACCATACATAAGCCAGTTAAAAAAAGTTTTGCAAAATGCTTAAGCGGTAATAAAACATATATTTAAATAAAAAAATATTTTACATAACTTTTTTTTTAAACATTTGAAATCCACTTACCTAGGCTCAAACTATATTATATTATTATGGGCTGTAATATTTATTTTATCTTTACTAAGGGTCAATTTTAAAGTAATTTTCTTTGAAAATTAATAAGGGATTCACAGGGTTGCGAATCAAAATAACTATTATTTTTTAACAGAAGTTTTGCCAATAAAATATTTTAAACAGTTTCTGATTTATTTTAAAAATTTATTTTCATTTGGGTAATACCTATTATGACGTCTGGTATTTAATGTCGTACTGAAAATGGGTCAATTTTTAAAATGTAGTACTGAATCAACATTTTTCGTACTGAATTCAGTACAATTGTACTGAAACGGTAACACTGCCGGCGAGCCTTGCAAATGGCGCTGAATAAAATTCATCTGGTACGCAATATTTAGGGGCTACTAGTACGATTTAGTTGCATGTGCGAGTTCCGAGGTTCATGCCTATCATACAAATGTCATTAGATCATAGTAGTTGTATCTGAGTATTACGTACTAGACGAACTTATTTCAGCGCCATCTGCCCCTCAATATTGCAAGGCTCGCCGGTGCCCACTCTATACGTGTCATATACTTATTGATAAAAGAAATCTCAGCGCAGCACTAGATGACCACACTGATGCACATAAATTTACCTCGCAATTTAAAATAAACAATAAAATTATTAACTGTGATAAGAATCCGACACATGACAAATCTAGAATACGATTGTTGTACTTATTTTTATTTGTACCATCGTTTTTCTAATCTTCAAATTCTTGAGATTTATACAGGAATAATTTGCTGCGCTACATAAAATTTTAAAAGTGATTTTCTTTAAACTTTAAGCCTCTCAAAAACCAAAGCTTTCACCTAATTATAACATTGAAAACAAATAAAAATAAAAATTTCGTTGACAAATTTTCTGAATTCTTTAAAACTTCAGCTAATGACAATTGTTGGAGGAATTTTAGTTTAGTTTAGTAGCCAAATATTTTAAGGTAAATAGCAACATAGGTACCCAACTGAGCTAATAAAAATGGCGATAAAAATTTATGGCGACGAATTCAAACATGATCTAATAACAGAAATTTGGAAATAAGGGAAACACCTGACGAATGGACCGTGGGTAAAGCGGCCCTCACACGATCAATATTATTGTCAATATTTCTGTTCTTGAGAGAGACAAAGACTCATATAAAAATATTTTCAATATTTCTATTCTTGTCATTGTCTTTCAAATGGTACAAGACGCATATAAAAATATTGACAACATTACTGATCGTGTGAGGACCGCTTTGCACTGCCAAAACTAACTAGGCATAACAAGGTATGGTCAGTAGCTTTATACTAGAGACCCTGTATGTAAGTCAAAATCAAAGGAGGAAAATATCGTGCCTCTCTAGCCTTGTTTAAACCTTTCGTCCTTGTCAATTCATAAGCATCGGAAAATAAAAATTAACAAATTTTGGCAAACATTTACAGGGGGTGTTTATATGTTGCATGATGATTGATGTCACTCACCGCTGACAATATAAATTATTTTGGTGAAACGCCACTGAACATGACAAAAAATCTCGTCTTTTTGAGATGTTTTAAAAACCTACTTTTTAAGTACGGAGAAGTTAGTCTTAAGAAACTTATACAGTATATTTTAAAAACGTCCTGACCAGCACGTTTATAAAACTTCTTTTTGGGACATTTTAATAATGTACTTTTTAGGTACGAGAATATTTTGGACCTAAAGAGACGTAAAATGTTTTAAACACTTCCAAAGTGGACGTTTTTTATACGTTTTATTTTAAACGTTTTAAAAACGTACTTTTTAGGTATGGGGCCGTTGGGACCTAAAGGGACCTAAAAAGTACGTCCGTGTCCTAGGGCATGGTTCGGTTCGGTTACAAAATACAAAAGTACTGATGTATTTAAGCACAGCTTTTTGGATATCCTTAAATGCCTTCAAAAGCTATCAGAAGACGGCAATTCTGCAACCAGAAAGGTAGCATTTCAGCTTTAGAGTGCTTCAACAAGGCCGGTATTTATTACTTTCCTGCATCTGGTAGCAAAGTTATATTTGCTTTTGGTACATGTGGCCAATATCATGCAATCTAAACGTTTAGAATGATTGCATTGTGGAAATCGCATGAAAAGAGTGTTTGATCTAATTAAACAGCATCAAAAATATGCAGAAGAAGTCATAAACTATCTTAGCTGAAGCCCTTGGAATAGAGTTTGAGGTACCATAGTATAGTATAGTTGGGCGACAGCAAAATTGTATGAAAGTTCCAGCAAATAACTCGCCAGGGTACTGGAAAAGACCTTTATGAATACCTTATTTGGACTCTGATATTAATGTCTTTGGAGCATCGCTTTTCTGATGAAAATCTACGAGCTCTCAAATTATTGGCACTACATCCGTTTGTTATGCTGGACATGAAATTTCATTTCATTCAGTAATGATTTTTAGAATTTTATTATTTAAACGGGCTTGGCGATTTCTTATGCAATTTGTGGCGAAACAAAAAAAAAATTGGTTAAGATCCTCATGATCCATCCTGAGCGAGGGGTGGCTTGGTATTTCCTTTTGGTGTACAGACAGGCTAGGGGAAATACAGGAAATATTATAAAATACGTGGAAGTACTTGGAAAATACTAGGAATTACTAGAAAATACCAGAAAATACCTTGGAAATTTAGGGAAATACTGGGAAATATACCGGGAATTATCATAGGCATTTCTTTTTGGTGTACAAAAATTGACGATCGAGCCACCCCTCGATCCTGAGTGTACAGCGTGTCCCATTTTCGATGGGATTAAATGAGAAACTCGGTTATTATTAAAGATATTGATTTTCTGATTGCACCTTACCGTCCTGTTCTTTTGAGCCCTTAAAAATGGTGTAATCAGATTTTTGCTATACCCCGTAGTTTCGCTAGTACAGGGAGTTTCTGAAAAAATTGTATTTTAAATAATCTCTTATATCTCGTTCATTTTGGAAAATATTTTTATTCTGTAAAAACCTTTTAAGAAGAAAATAACGACGTTCTCAATTTTTTTAAATATTGTTTAATTTTTGAGATATGGTATTTATCATAAAAAAATCAAATACGGACCTGGAGTTTTTTATTACTATTTTGATTGGTTTTATGCTATTATTATTACAAAATATGAAAAAATTAATATTTTTTTGTTTTAAGGTTAAAAAAAAAATTTAATATTATAAAAAAGTTTTAGTCCGGACTTGGAAATTTCCAACATAAATATAAACTAAAAATTGCTAGTTGAACGATTTTTAGTTTAACAGTTTTGATACTTGGCAAATTAAAATGGTTTTACGTTAATTTCAAGATTTGTTTGAAACAAAGTCTACGACAAATACAAAAAAAATAACGAATTACTAAAAATAATAACTAATTTTTCTTTAATGATATGAATGTTCAAACTGATGGTGCTACCATCAAATAATTACTATGATATTATTTTTGTAAGATTTTAACGTTTTTTACTTTATTTATAGAACATTTAATTGACGTGTCAAAACAGATAACCTAAAAATGATTCAACTATTGTGTCTTGCAATTTTTAATTTATATTTACGTTGGAAATTTCCAGGTTCGTACTAATTTTATTTTTTTTTAATATTAAATATTATTTTTTTAACCTTAAATCAAAAAAATATTAAAGTTTTATTATTTTAAGATAATAATAGCATGAAACGAATTAAAATAATTTTAAGATAACAACCATATCTCAAAAACTAAACAATATTTTAAAAAATTGACAACGTCATTATTTTGCCTTAAAAAGTTGCCATTAAAAGGTTTTTACAGAATGAAAATTTCTTCCAAAATAAGCGAGATACAAGGAATTATTAAAAATGCAATTTTTTCAAAAACTCCCTGTATTACCTGTACCACGGGTATAGCAAAAATCTGATTACATAGGTTTTAAGGGCTCAAAAAAAGAGCACGGCAAGGTGCAATCAGAAAATCGATATCTTTATTAACAACCGAGTTTCCCATTTAATCCTATCGAAAATGGGACACGCTGTACATCTGAAAATAGTTTTACAAAGAAATAAACAAATAGATGAAGGTACGTTTTATTTTACTGTTATAGGTTAAGATTTAAAAAATGATGTATATGTATATTTGTTATTTAATCTTGTTTTGTTTATTGCAATAAATACCTATCTGATCTTAAACTTTTTGCTTTTGCCCCCCCCCCCTAATTTTCATGCTGCGTACGCCCATGGAAAGAAAGATGCGCTACAAAATACGTTACAAAATCGCACAAAAGTTAAGTTGTTTGATTTCAATGATCAAACTAGTGATTTCTCCTAAATATAGTTTGAAAAAAAAAGTACTTACCCTTGGTTTCTTTGAAAAACAATATCACTTTTTTCAGGCACAATTCTAAAGCTGGAGAAACCCATGCTTCAGACGAAAACAGGATATCTAAAACACACCTATAGTGTTATCAGATAAGGGCTATTGTATTGTCACATATTTTTATCTAAATTATGCTATAGAATAACTAGGTTTTCGAAAAATAAAACATCGTTTTGCGCTTGTGCGATGTGATACCACATCCTAAGGTTATTGGATTGTTTAATCTACTTTTTTCAAAGTGGAGTAAACATGAACTTCCATGCGACAAGTATTGTACTTGTCTTAAAGAAAAGTTAAGGTCCATTTACACACGCTAAAATCGACTACAGGCCCCATGGCGTGGCATTGTGGACAACTGGCCACACGGTTTTTGTCCACGGGCGGCATATTGGCTACAAAACTTACTAAACTTATATTAAAATAAAAAGAAAAAAAAGCAAAAAACGATGAAGGCAAAAAATTGTGTTAACGGAAAAACGTTAATCTATTGCTTACACCTTGGTTTTGAAGCATTTTTTAAGAGGGTACTATACGTGTACGAATTCACCTTGCAACATATGCATTTTGTGTGCTGTCCTTTTTTTCTATCTCTTCCTAAAATGTTTCGTCTGAGTTTCATATTTCATAATCCTTTTGTTGATTAACAATTAAAGCGGATATATTATTATAGGCCTTTTTTTGGGTGGTCCTACTTATACATATATGCAGTAGGTAAATTTTAGGTCTATTTCTTTATACATACGTAGGTCCTAGATATTATATTATACATAATTATAAGGGCAATTATTAGCAATGGACCGTCCAGTTATTCGATCTCTTCGTTTAAATGCGAGAATCTAACAGAGAGCATTTAACCAAGAAACGTCAAAACATCATACATTTTTATTGTCCTTTAACCACAGATAATCTACGTCGGGGGCAGGGTTATTAATGGTTTATAAAACAATGAAAATGCTTGATTTTTTTACGTTTCTTGGTTAAACGCTCTTTGTTTGATTCTCGAATTTAAACGAAAAAAAACGAATTACTGGACGGACCGTCGCACACAGGAGTATTTGTATCAAAAAACGGGACAAAATTAATTGTTTTTTTTTGCAAATCCTATCATCATACCTTTTTTTTACGCATATCACTGCTTTGAATGCCTATAAATCAAAATGGCGGACGAAGGCGGACAATTTTTTTGTGAGCCATGATTGACATAAGCCTAAACTTCATGTCCATTAAAGAAATATAGCTCGGCAAGGCCCGGCAGTTAACTAAAACGCTTTGATAATGAAAAAAATAGGCAAATATAAATACCCAAATAGGGCATTTTAAAATATTTCGTAAACATACAATGTAAAAAACAAAGGAACCAAAATTACGCTTTTAAATATGGTTCATGCCAGCTATTTATATTTTCAATAATTGGTTTTTCTAATATGACCCACAAGAGAGCACAATAACAACACTAACTAACACCTCAAAACAAAGGTCGAAAACAAATGCTTGTGAAATTCAAAATTCATTAAGACTGACCTCACGACACGATGCAAGTAGAGGGGGAAGTTTTATGGAGGCGGCTCGATAGATAGGTTATTGGAGTAGAACAAAAAAGGGTTAGAATATAGTTTTGAGTATCTAATTTAATTAATGTTTTAATTTTTATTTTTACATCATGTGGATGGCTGTTGGTGTGTGCTGGGTGTTTTCTACCCATTTAAAACTTCGCAGGAGACCAGTCATTACATACATTTTAGGTTGCAAAAGATCACGTGGGACGATTTTAGAGTTGGTGGTTCCTAATATTCCTGATGTAAGTAAGCGACTTCAGCTGGTAGACGCCATCTTGAAAAAATGTCGGAGAATATTAGTATTTTATAAATGATGATTGTCAACATATGCAAAGATGAGTTTTTATTTGTATGGAAGTGTGTAAAGGCCTTAATGGTTTTAAAATCATCCAATAGGAACAATTAAAAGCAAAATAATCTTAATTGCTGAGGTCTAGTCATATAATTATGAAAAAGACAAAGACAAAATAGTATTACAAAAATAAATTGTAAAATAACTGTGGTTAGAGACCCTGTATGTATAACACATTTATCATACATACAGGGTCTCTAACTATGGTGAATTAGATCTTAGAATCTATTGACGGCAAAAGGTAATGGACCAAGAATATTAGGACTGTCTATATATTATATTATACCTTAAAAAAAAAAATTCTTTTGCATTAGGAATATAGTCATAACTCTTTATAAATGGCTAGTTTTTATTAAATCTGCGTTATATTTTATCAATTTTGTATTGTTTACGCAGCGAAAATTTGGGACCCAATAACAGCGTCGTTTACAAAAGTTAGCCTTGATGATTTAATATATTTTTAATATAATCGGTTTTCAGGGTCGTGGAGGGAGCTTCACCCAAGCGCGGATCTGGGTTAAAATCTAGGGGGGGGGGTAATAGTAGATAATTTTTTTTTGTAATATAATTTTTTTTTGTAGGGGGGGTAGTTTTCCTATTTTCCCTTATTTTATTAAGAAAAAAGGCATATTTTTTTTCTAGGGGGGGGGTAATTACCCCGTTACCCCCCCTCTCAAATCCGCGCTTGGCTTCACCCCCCTTGTGCTAGTTCTCTTTTGCGCTTTAAATTACAATTAGTTTTTTTAAACAGATTTTATAGACCGTTATATTTTCTTAATAAATAGGTATATGAACCTAACAATTTCATTGAAAGAAGCAATAATTGCTGGGGACACAAATGTTCAAGAACCGTATGTTTGGGCTGTGATGTTTGTCACACAACATAAAAGAGCAATGAACTTTTGTACGAAAATAAAATAAAACAAAGATCAAAAAAGCAAAGAATTTATTTTTATTTTTAAAAGAAACACATTTGACGGAAAATAATTACAAACCAATGAGGTCAACAAGTTTGTACGCAAAAATAATACCTTTAATCAACTACACCCTAAAATGTTACTATTATAATTAATTTGGAATTTGGTTAATATAAACACTTAAAAAAGTTAAATATTTTTTATACCTACTAAGTTATAAAATAATAAATTCCTCGGTTCTACAAAAATTTCTTCCTCAATAACATAGAGCCTATGTTATAGAATAGAATAATGTTTATTTACAATAACAAAAACACTTATACCATAAGTTCCTCCTAATACTATTCAATTTAAAAGCCGCAAATAAATATTTTAAATGCATTTTAAAGAAAACTAAGAATAAGAAAATATAAAACATGATTTTGAATTAATATAATTAAACCTTTAAACACCATTTTATACATATTTATAGGATTAGGTATATGTGCTCCATATTACGATTTCGATAGGTTATTCTGCGTCAATGTCAAGTTGAAAATATCTATGCAGGTAAACTTTTGATTTGTTGTCTTTATTACTTAGGAAGCCTTCAATAAAGTTTGTGTTAAACTGTATCGAAAGATTTGAATAAGTCTACAATTACAAGAGAAAATATTTTCTCTTCTAGATTTTTATTTATTCGCATGGTAAGATATTCTATTGCATCTTCTGTATACTTTTTTGTCTAAACCAAATTATTAGATATTGTATAGAATCTCTATATTATATTTATGTGTCATTGATTTTTTTATATAAATGTAAATTATTTTAATAGCTAGAGCCTGCCTGCGAAATGGCAGACCTCCTAATTCGATTTGATATGTTAGAAAAAAATGCTGGTCATTTAATAGTTATTTACATAACAAGTGCGAAAAATACTGAGTTTTAGCACGCACTGGCTCGTCGTTCGGCCAAGCTGTAAGCTGCTTTTAGCAGTATATATATATATATATATATATATATACTCGTATAAGGACTGAGAAACTTTATAACTTGATATTTCCTATATTATATACCAGATTTTTCTTTGTACTTTTTTCGGAATATTAATTTTTAACTGCTGAATGATGATTTTAAAAAGGGCTTTTCTTTTGGGTTTCAAAAAACTATAATTTTTATCGAATTTTTTTTAGACAGGAGTATTTTTCATCAAATTCTGCAACTTTAGGATATCCTCAACAGACGGTTGTCGCTTGGCCATTGGTACGTTATTGTTAAAAAATACCTCATCATCCCCCACACTTTTAGTGTTTGCTTTTTTTAAAACTTCGTCTGTTGCTCTTTCATCCAAAAAGCTAAAGCAACTATTGACATAAGTTATGGCAGATTTTTGTTGGTCAATTATATCTTCATCCAAAAATTTGATATTGTTTAGTTCCAGTAAGAAATCGGTTAATTTATTTTTAATTTTATTATAGACTTTTCCGTTCTTTTGTCCCACAAATTCACTAATTTCCATTTCTGTGTTTTGCAAAATATCAACGATCTCGTTTATTCTTTGTAAGATATCTTTCGGTGAATGTTCTTTTGATTTCTCGCTAAATTGTACTTTATTGCTAACAGGATTATTTGTAAAATTATTTGATTCTACTTCAACTGTGCTTTTTTGAACTGCTGAATGGTTTTTATCATTGTTTGACCAATAGACATTTTGAACAACTTTTGTGTTATCTTCAAATTGTACCTTATTTGAACCGGTACTTTCTGTGTGTTTTAAGATTTTCTTAGATCCGAACATTTCTTTTAAAATGGCACCGGGCATAACTGCTACACCAGTTTTTAAAATAGATTTTCGTTTTTCTTCTGGGGTGCGAAAACCTGCTTCTTTTGGAGATCTTGGCGATGTGGGAGTTTCTGAAACAAAAGAATATTGAAGCGAAATATATAAACCGCCGAAATATTTTGGAGAAATAATTTTACAATTCAATAAACATACCTTCTTCGGGGACAACTTTAACAACTTTTAGTTGAACACTTTTTCTTTTTTCCTTGCTATTTTCTAAACTTGTGGCTTCTTTTTGCTCTTGTATGTAGCTGCCAGACCGATAGGATGGAACAGCTGTAAAACAAACATATTTATTTTATTTAAACTAATATTAACTGTAATATTAATAAGGTTACTGATAATGAGTGCTCTTCATTATCAGTACCTTAATTATTATTAGGTATTATTATAGCACATTGTGTTAGCTAAAGAGGTAGAGAACTGCAATCGCCTATAAGTGGTTTAAAATTAAGTTTTTTGCACACTGCACAGTTATGTTCTAGTTTTATAATGTTGACCCGTTCAGATACCTTTAAAAAAGGCAAAAAAAATAAAAACGCACCAATTTTCTAAGGAACAGCGAAACTATTGGTTGATAATCTTATATATAAAATTGTGCTATCACTTCCTACAAAACCCAGAGTCCCGATATGATAATTGTTTATTTTACCTGTTGATACATCACTCATAATTTCAATTCTATCTGGATCCTGTTCTTCGCTGAATACGCTTCCATTAGTTTTGGAAGTAACGTCATCATCTTCATCGTTATCTGTAATCTTTCCTTTTTGTTTTGCTTCCTTTTTTTCAAGTTTTCCTTGGTTCTCGAGAAGTTTTTGTCTTAGTTCGTCCTCAGCTTCAGAAATGCGTTTGTAAATGTTTTCATATAGATTTCTAACCTATAATAAATTATACATTGTGTTTTCTGAGTAAAGTACCGAGTGTACCAAAATTCAGTATTTTTGCAAATTTTGATTTTAATTTGCGAATCCTTTTTTATAGGTAGCGTTTTTTTGCAAAATCCAATACATCAGTTGTTTTTTTACAAAATATTTTTTTTCCTACATCACGATGCGATCTTTTAGGCTTTTGTTAAAAATTAAGGCTCGCAAGCGATATTACAGACTTATTGCAATACAGCCAGGCACTAATTGTGCCGGGCACTATTCTGACAGTTGTACATTATAAGAACAGCTGTCTTCTTTTAAAATTGGACCTTTGCGTAATGTATAAGCCAGAATTAATAGTGCCGCCACTATTAATGGAAAATAAATGACTGGATTTATAAATTCGACTTTGGCATGTCAATTTTGAAAGATCAACTGTCAGTTTTCAATGGAAAACTGTCAGAATAGTGCCCCCACATAATTACTGCCTAGCGTTATTGCAATAAATCGCTAATATATCAGTCCTTGGACAACCCCTTTAAAAAAGAAAGTTAATACAGAAAAATATTCTTAAACCTTCTTTTTTTGATGTTTATACCAGAGATTGTATAAATTTAAAAAATCTATATATATATACCTACTAAGATTTTCAGTATTTCTACAACAAGCCCGATGATAAAAACGTAATACCCCCTATACATACCTGAGGTTGTAGATCCTTCGCCCTCCTATCCAAATCCGTCCTCAGATAATCAATCTCGTTCAAAAGTGCTTCGAAATTGGCGTCCTCAGTTGTACCTTTGAATCTTTTAATGTCTTTGTAAACCTTGTCAATTTTAGGTTTTAAATTGTGGAGGGTCCTTCGCTGCGAACGTCGAGCTACGGTATTTCGACGCTCCAAAGGAGATTTAGAGGTGGCACCTCCCATGGTCCTTTAGAAGGTGAATTTGGCTAGAATAACGATAAAAAAAATACACAAATATATACAAGTTCTTCTAAATAATAATAAAAAAAAAATAATTGGCTTAATAATATTTAATTTTTTTAGAAAACATAACATAAAAAAAACTCAAATTTGATCTCAATTGGTATTGGCACAAGACAATGTGCTGACATGGTTTTCGACTGCAGTTTATTGTTTGCTAGCTTTTTGTTGTTACAAACAGCGTAAGATGAGATTCATAACAATCATAACCGTCTATAAGAAATAATATTTATAAAATAAGCCCAGCACCCAATACAAAGAACCTTTTTTTTAAATTGGCGAATAAAAATTTTGGGGATATTTGAGCATCAAAATTAATTTTTGTTAACAAATAGAAAAAATACGTTTATTGCCCCATCACGCAGTAAAATATATAATTGCCAATTAAAATAGAGGATAAATACGAGATAAGATTTAAATTTCCCTCAGGGTCAATGTAGATTTAGACAATATTTGGAAAATAACTTACATATTTTTATACTTTATGAAGTGGGGATCTGACTGACTATATTTTTAAAAAAAGGTATGATACATACTTTTCCCAGTTTTCCTTGTAGAACCTTTTTTAACATTTTATAAAACAACTTATTTAAAAAAGATTAACTGTAAATCTAATGATTTTGCCTTGTAAAACTCTAGGAAATTAAAAATTAATATTAAATAAAATTTGATATTGTCAAATATTCTGTTGCTTACCTTAACCTGTCGAAATTTTCCTTCTTAATCCTGTTGAAAACTTGTAAAAACTCTTATTTAAACTTAAACTCAAACTTTTTGCTTCTGACTTTGTAAAAAATCAACGATTCCGCTTGCTGATTCTAGGAAATTGTTGATGTTTAATTAGAAAAAAATTTATAAAAAAGACTAATTAAAAACTGTGTCACACCTATGCTCGGTATAAGTATGAGTTGGTTATTTTGTTTGTGAATATGCCAGATATAACATGATAACATTACAAGCCAAGATAATAGTGAGATAAAAGTGTTTCGTAAATTATTATAAATTAATTGCAAACTTATTAACCATAGACGCATATACGCGAAATTGTTTTATGGAAATCCATACGATGGTGATTTCATTGTTCGAAGAAAATCCGCAGCTTTATGAATGTTTTCCGAAAAGCCAGCGTATATACAGTGTGGCTTTACAATAATAAGGTATTTGACACATTTTAGAAAAGAGTTTAGAATGATACATAGATTCCTAATTTGCTATGCAAAAGTGTTAAAATAGTATATTTTATCATGGAACGCATTTAAAATCAAGTTTTCTAATTTCCGATTTGAATTTGCCGCTAAAACGCTCATTTCTAGCCTGGCGTTGCAATGACGTCACAGCGCAGTAAACTCGTGGACAGATACACGGCACTCAAGTGTTTATTTGTTTTTGGTCTGTATTTTTACTGTTTTTTATGTAAAAAAATGTCCTATAAGTGGTGTGTAGTCCCTAAGTGTTCGAATACTAGCAACAACACCTTAAAAACTATTTATTTATGTGCCTACAGCAGTAAAATAACGGAAAAAGTGGCTAGAACTTGTTCGAAGAGACCAAAGGGCCTTAGCTAATACATCTTCACTTTACATTTGTGAAGATCACTTTGATGTGAATATAACTAAATTGTTTCTATTAATTTTTCTCACGTTTTCTATAATATATATAACTATTTCGTAAATGACGATGAAATTTTTGAGGTTATGTTTATTAAAAGGTGTGAACAACTATAATAGGCAGAAAGGTGTACAAATTTTTAGGCGGTGCTAGTCAGTTATTAGGCAGGACTAGGGAGTACCTCTAAATGCAGGATTAGGCAGTGCACATGCAGGCTAAATGTAGGACTGAGCAGTGCATGCAAGACTAGGCAGTGCATAGGCAGGACTAGGCAGTACCTACGTAGGACTATGCAGTGTAACCTATGCAGTACTTCAAGTATTGCTGGTCGTTGAATAATTTTTGCCTACCTGTCCTTCCCTCGGTTTATTACATGATTTTTATTTTTGTTTTTTTCAGATAATGAATCTATTGTAAGTGGCATATTAAACAAAAAAGCAAAACATATAACTTAACCTCAAAATCTAAATGAGTAAAAGTAGGCGGAGAATATCGTAAAAAAATTTAAGTTATATACAAAACAACTCATCGAATACTTACATCAACATTTTAACGTTTCTAAATTCCGCAGAACAAAAATCACTGTTGTTGGCAAAGAAGCCCGCCACCATAAAGAAGTTCAGCATTGGCAAGTTGGAGCTATCGGCTTTGGAGAATCCGTTTTCCATTGAAAATGTTTTTTATAAGCAAAACACAAAATAAAATCTAATTTAGGGCGATAATTCGCACTTTAAACCAAAGCAAACATTACTTTTCATAAGAAAATAACACAGAAAATAGGTTCGTTCGAGGCGTTTACTGTTTTGTGACGTCACTCGCAGCTGATTGGTAGACCGCCTGTTTTGAATCACGTGGGCAATTGTTATAATTCAATGAATTTATTTAATTAAAAGAACTATGAATTTGAGAAAAAATTAAACAAAAAAGTTTGTTTTTAGCATTCCCAAGACCTAAAGAGATCTAAAAATTAATATATATTTATTTTTTACTGCTGTCAAACACTCTATTGTTGCCACATCGATAGAAAATATTTTTTTTTCTGCAAGCGGGTGGAAAATGTGATTTACTTTACTCTTGTTTTTGCAGAAAATCCTACTTTGCCGCGCTAGTATGGAGACATTTTCCGCACAGAAATGTCAAATTTTAAAAAACCTGTATAGATTTGAAGTTTCTGTAGTAGGGTAAAAGTAAGGGAATATCTAGAGGCACTGCAATGCCCCGCCAAGTTCGCGCGGAAACTGCTGTGCCATCTTTTCTTGAAACATTTCAGCCCATATTTGACCTATCTGAAACTCTATTTCGGAATGAGCTACGAAACCCAAACTTTGCACGTTTGTAGATCTTCATAAAGCTAACAAGGCCTTCAGGTTTCATGGTCTTGCATAAAGTAGTCAAGTAGTTACGAAATTTCAAAAAACGTCGAAGTTGGCTTTTACTCAAAGTATGCATAGATCATCAAAATTCTACTGTACTTCCAGACATTCTACAAAGCTAAAATTTGGCAAACTGATAGAAATAATGAGCAAACACTTGGAAAAAATCAAAAAATCCCAAATTTCTAATTGACTCCCATCCCCTATACATGTAACATTGCTCACTTCCAGAAACGCTAGAGAGCTGAGCTTTGGAAATCCGATAGGAACTATGATAAAACTATAGAAAAAAATTAAAAAACCTCAAAATTTTAATTCACTTCCCTCCCCTATAAATGTAAAGTTAGGTAAAAGTAACATTGCCCACTTCCAGAAACGCTAGAGAGCTGAGCGTTGGCAAACTGATAGGAACTACGCTAAAACTATAGGAAAAAATTTAAAAACCCCAAATTTTTAATTTCCTTCCCTCCCCTATAAATGTAAAGTTATGTAGAAGTAACATTGGTCAGTTCCAGAAACGCTAGAGAGCTAATTAAAAAATCCCAAAATTTTAATTTACTTCCCTCCCCTATAGATGTAAATTTATGTAAAAGTAACATTGCCCACTTCCTGAAACGGGAGCTGAGCTTTGGAAGACTGATAGGAACTATAATAAAATTATAGGAAAGAATTTAGAAACACCAAAATTTTAAAATACTTGTCTCAACTATAAATGTAAATTTATGTAAAAGTAACATGGCCAACTTCCAAGAACGCTAGAAAGCTGAGCTTTGAAAGGCTAATAGGAACTATGATAAAACCATGGGCATGGTTTTGAACAATATTCAGTATATTTTACTACTTTAAAACTTAAATATTATCCAAATCTTTAAAAAAAATAAGTAAAACCATAACAAAAACATTTATGTAAAAAGCCAAATGCGCGAAAGTAGTGTTCTGTAAAAAGAATTGAGATAAAAGTAATGCCAAGTTCTCCAATACAAATTTCATAATGAAGGGTTCTTACTAGTTTGGAAATGTTTTAGTAGTCATTATTTATATAATTTTAGATAGCTTACTTTTTTAACACATTAGTGAGTTTTAAACCATAAATCATGAATGAGTTATTGTTTATGACAATCAAATAATACACTAGTGTTCCTTCCTTACAGGGGTTTAATCACATACAATTTTTTTAAAAACCAGAAAAAATGTTGCTAAGATTTCAAATTTTTGTATACAATCTTTGCGCATCTTAGAACTTTTGAATCGCATCGTCTATCTGTATGTCCATATGTCTGTCGGTAACGACCAATGCGTATAACTCATAAAATACCCGCCCGATTTTAATAAAAGTTGGTACTAGGTTTGATTGTGCCTCTAGTCTGGTCCATTTTAAAAATTAATAAAATTCTCCAGACATAAGCAAAAAAAAGGATGGGGGTAATATCGTGAGAGCTTAGCTGCCCATAAATTCTTAGAGTATTTTCAGAGGGGATGACTACTTGTGGTACCTCAATCCCCACTTGTGGTACCTCAATTGAAAGCTTATAAAAAAAGGTAAACATTTTTTGACATTATTGAAATGTCAGAAAATGCATCCCCCTTGGAAATATGTTTTATGCGTTTTATGTGTTAAGTAGACCCCTTAACGGAGGTCAAGCCAAAATTTTTGTGAGTCAGAGAGATGGTCCATAAAAAAAATTAGTTGACATGTTTTAATTTTTATTTCCAAAAACCCCCTAGAAGCAGGGTTTCATTTAAAGTCGCCACCCTGTATAGGTATGTAGACATGTGCAGGTGCACTTACTTTTTGAATCAGATTATCTTGGTGTAAACAAATAAATGAACGAGACGAGGGAAGCTCTACTTTTAATAAAGGGGCTCAAACTCTGTCTTTGCAGCTTGAATTTTTCTGCCCAGTAAGCAAGAATTTTTAATTTTTGGATTTTTTCTTTTTCTCCCGTTATTCGCTTAAATCGAATATTTTTTAGGAAGCGATGAAAACAGATACTGCCTTTGTTGAAAATATTTTTTATTTTTTGCAGAGAAAAACAAATAATTGTAAATCATGCCTAAATATATAATTACAAATTTTAATCAGAAATTTTATTTCTTAATATTAAATACAGTACGGGCCTAAATAGACTCCTCCCCTTCTAACTTTTGAACAAAAAGAGATATAGACTTCCGGTAAAAAGCCCTTTTAATGGGGCTTTTTTTTAATACCTCGTTCGAAAGGTATTTTGATTATCTTGATTGATTGATGATTTATTGTATCATAAATTTATTTTTTATGCTTCTAAGTTATTTTGGAACCTAAAAATAAGTTAAAAATGTACTAGGAAGGTATCAGATCAGTCACAAATTCATTTATTTATGTTTAAATTTAAAATAAACACAAAAAAGCACACAGCACGGTTCCTATCTAAGTTTTTTAACTTATTTTTAGGTTCTCACATGGTTCTGACCAGTGGCGTATATAGAAAAAAGTTTCGGGGGGGGGGGCGAAGCACTTTCGGGGGGCCCGAGACCTCATAAGGCCGTATTTTATGCTATTTTATGTTCGTATTGTATTGTATCTCTAAAAAAATCTTAGCGTCGGGGGGGGGGCAGACCCCTCCCTATATACACCACTGGTTCTGACATAACTTAGAAGCATAAAAATTCAATTTATGATAAAATAATTCAATTTAAATTATTTTTTTTGCTTGATAAAAAATTGACTTTTTCTAGTGGACCGCGAAGAAAAATAAACATATCTCAACTAAACCGATTTTAGAAATTTAAAATGTGTTGTATAGAGAATCAAAATATCTTTCGAACGAGATATTACATACCCCCCCCCATTTATAAATTAAAAATTTTGATGTTATGTCAAATTTTTGACATTAGGCTAGTTTGTCATAATTGCCACTTAGCTCAAATGTCCTAAATAAAAGTCCTATTAAAAAGACCTTTTACCAGAAATCGATATCTTCTTTTGTTCAAAAGGTAGAAGGGGAGGGGTCTATTTATGTCCGCACTTTATTTGTTAAACAGAGTTTAAAATTTTTTAAAACTTTTCTGTTTTGTGTAAATGACGATTTCAAAACTAAGCCTAGCCTAGATTATTTTTTTTTTCAATAAGAATTTAAATGAAAATCATATTTTTACATATTGTGAAAACAAAGTTCTTTGTTTTATTTTTTGACATCACACAACTTTTGTTTTTGCCCATTCAAATATCAACATACTAACAGTCTTGTGGTGGCTTGAAAATTCAACTCTTCTAGGTTGGTTTCTTTTTGTACTAAAAATAAAAAGAACCTTAGGATTTTATATATAGGAATATTATTTTGAAAGTTTTAGTAAACCCATACTTACCATCACATCAACTATCCTTGATTTGGATTCAATCAGCTTGTTAAATTTATTAATTTTGTTTTCCATATGGTTTTCGCTAATTTCATCTTCTATAGAGTCATCCCTTTCGGCACCAGACTTTAGTTCTTTGTTATTATTATCACCGCTCTCGCTGTGATTATTAAAACTGTTAATACGATCTTCAAAATTATCAAGATCCAATAAAGACTGATTAATTTCTTCGAAAGAATAATTTTTTTCGTTGTCTTCAAGACTTGGTGTTAAAACTTCTGGTATTTGATTTAGTTGCGTTAGTCTACAATCATCTAAAATAGAATATTTAGTGTTTTTTTTGCTAGATTCCTTCTTATAAGAAAAAAAGTAAAATTTTAGAATGTTCTAAAATACAAAGTTATCTTGTATTACGAGGGCTGTCCTTTATATTTTGCATGTAGGAACATAGAGAGCGACACTGATCGAATAAGGTTACTAAAACTTAACCTCAATCTTTACCTAACCTAAATTCGAAACGTCAGTGCGATGCATATAGTTTTATAGCTACAGTAAATATTATTTAAAAAATCAGTCGAAAAACGGAATTACTTTTTCGTTGGTGTGGAGAATTCAAGCGTGGACGGATTAGCCTTAGAGACGATCTAAGGCCAGGTGCACCAAAAACGGCTGTCACCCTGGATAACATCGGTGCTGTGCGCATGCTCATCACGGAAAATCGACATGTAATATTTTACGAGATTGAGGCTTCACTGGGGATTTCAATGACCCCAATTCACAAAATTTTTGTATGAAGAATTACGGGTAATAAAATTAGTTCCCCGCTAAATACCGCATCTGTCAACGGAAGAACAGAAAAAAGCTAGGGTCAATTGGTGTCAGAAATGGCCCTTCCTCCATACAGGAACTAGAGTCCCTATATGTTCCAAATATGTCAACATACAGGGACTTTAACAGGACCTAAGTCCCAACGATTTCCATAGTTTTCCGAAAATCAAGAATAGGCTGCATGGTCAAAAATTTCAATCGCCAGAATGCAATTTTGACAGTACCAAAAAACGAGTGGAATTACAGCTTTGCCAACTGGTTTGAGCGCATGCATTATTTGTCGTGGAGAATACTTCGAGAAACAATAACATCATTAAAAGTTATCTACTGTTTTATTCCAGCTGTATATACAAAACTATTAGGTAGGTACTCTACTTTAGTAAGTGAAGTTTAAAATTCAATTGTTATTACCTTCTAGTATTCCAAATCCAGTTGAAGAAATATATTTCCTTCTCTTTTTAAAATCTGGGTTAGGCCTTTTTAGCACATTACTAATAACATCTTTTACATCTAATGGCTCCTGTTTAGGCGTTATATCATCTTGTTTCTGATCTACGAGACAAATAAAACTTTTTTATCCACTTGCAAATAAATTTGCTCATGTGATTTGCAACGCATATTAGCAGCATTGCTAGAGCAGGATAAATTTACTACTTGCCGTGACTTGTTGGAGCTACAAGGGTAAAATTGGCAACTTACATAATATTTAAATGTTTGCAGCAAGGGAGGTGGAGTTAGTATAGGAGTTTCAGGAAAAGAGATGGGTTCATAAAATGGTGGGTGAAACCAGTCCTAGCAAAAAATAGATCGATGCAAAAAACGTAAGTCAGGCGAAGGAGTGTGTGACAGGATATGTAGTAAGTCTCGTAGAGACTAGTTACTCGGCAGAACACTCTTGGCTTTTGAGACAAAGAACTTTATGAGGCTGAGGTGGCCCTAAATTCTGACCTTTGTGCTAAACATGGAAGGGATATAGTATTATGGTATATTCTAGTGGGCCTGCGAAAAGAAACTGGTATTTGCATAGTTGGCAGTGCCGAAATCTACCTCACACTACTATTACTTTTACCAATAATAATAGGCAACAAGTTCAGTGGCAACGAATTTATACATATTATATACCCACCAATAATTACTTTGTTATAAAATTGAAATAACTGTTAATGGTATTTAGTCAACGTTCTTACCCAAATATCTTTCCCAAGCTTCCAATGTGCCAATAGATATCTCGGAAGCCACTCTCCTTTTTTCTCTTTTTATATTGGAAAAGGTTCGTTCTTCATCGGGGGACTTGGACAAATCCATACAACTTTGTGAATTTTGAACATTGGAGTACCGCTTTAGCTCGTCTTTTGTAAAATGATCTTCATCACTTAACCACCTACAATTTGAAAGAATTATTAATGATGTACAAAATACTCTGCCAATCTATGGGCACCTAAGCTCACACTAGGTACTTTAGTTATAGTGTGAGCTAATATAATCAAAAACTGAAATATATTTTATTCAACTCCAGACTCAATTACCTTTCGTTTGATACCACACAAGCCATGTTTTGACTTGAACTCAATTCTTTTAAATCTACCCCCACTCTTTAAAAAAAAACTAAAATGTATTTTGTTTAACTCCGGACTCAATTACCTTTCGTTTGATATCACACACGCCATATTTTCACTTAAACTCTAATTTTTGACGTCTACCCCCACCCTTTTTTTTTAAATAAACTAAAATTCATTTTGTTTAACTCCAGACTTAATTACCTTTCGTTTGATATCACACACGCCATATTTTCACATAAACTCTAATTTTTGGAATCTACCCCCACCCTTTTATTTGGCTTGCGTTCGGTGGATTTTATTCATTTTTAAATGGAACCATCACGACCCAAGACCCAACTTAGGTACCAAATTTCATTAAAATCGGACAAGCGGTTTTTGAGTTATGCGGGTTGGTCGTTACAGACAGACATACAGACAGACATACAGACAGACATACAGACAGACATACAGACAGACATACAGACAGACAGACAGACAGACAGACAGACAGACAGACAGACAGACAGACAGACAGACAGACAGACAGACAGACAGACAGACAGACAGACAGACAGACAGACAGACAGACAGACAGACAGACAGACAGACAGACAGACAGACAGACAGACAGACAGACAGACAGACAGACAGACAGACGGCAAAACAAAAAAGTTTCAAAATCATGTGAAACGCAAAGATATATAAAAAAATTTGAAATCGGAGCAACTTTTTTTTTATCGAAAAAATTAGGATCACCATAGCTGACACTACTTATATAGTAGTGGTGTGAGCTAAAAACCAAACATAGACCATCGTTTTCTTTCTTACTCTTTCTTTAACTGTTTCACGACACACAGAAGCTAGTTTAGTAGTAGTATTAGTAGCATTATCAGCGCTTCTGATTTTGGATAAAGCTAAACTAAAAACTTCTATCGTAGAACATTTAAAGCACAATCTTCTAAATTCCTCAGTAACAATATTTATTTTCTTCCCTTATTTCTAGTACCTTGAATTTTAAATTATATGAAGTAGGGCGCATCTTAGGCCTCAGATATATTGATGACCAAAATATTTGTAGACAATCAATCGCAATAAATAAAAAGAGAATTATCACCTATTACAGTATTTACTAGAGAAATTTCTAATGCCATATAGATATGAAATAATAAAAATAAAGGATATGACCGGCATAGAAACTAACGTTAAAAGTATACTATAAATATCACACAGCTATTCTACACAGAATTATACCAAACAAAAAGGGAACCATCGCGAAAAACCTTAAAGAAACTCCAAGCAAAAATAAATAACATAAACATAATAATAATAAATAAAAGAGCTACAACCTGTATAAGCAAAGCGGAAATAAAGAAAGCTTTAAAAAAAATGAAAAATAACAAATCACCTGGAAAAGGCGGAGTAACGGCAGACATGCTCAACCACGGTGGTAAAACTGTAGTCAATACCCTTCATAGAGAAAAAAACACCCGAAACAACTGGAAAGAATCTAAAACCATTATTCTACACAAGAAAGGCGATAGAGCAGACTATCGACCTATAACACTCCTCAATGTAATTTATAAGCATTTGACGAAAATATTAGCAGATAGACTAATAACAAAATTTGACGGATATCAATCAAAAGAACAAGCAGGCTTCAGATAAGGTTTCAGTACAGTTGACCACCTATTAACCATAAAAATCCTAATATAACGAGCCAACGAATAAAGCATTCCACTATATATTGCGTTGATAGCCTTGAGCACTGGACAGTAAAAGCATCTTTAATTAATAGACAAATAGATCACAGATACAGAACATCAATCAAAATCCACGAAGGAACCAAGCCAATCCACATAAGAAGACTGACAGAGTGACACAATATCCCCTAAACTATTTAACCAGGTCCTAGAAGATGTTTTAAAAAACTTAGATTCAGAAGAAATGGGCATCAAAATGAACGGACAATAATTAAACCACCTAAAATATACTGATGATATCGCCTTAATAACAGATAAGAAAGAACTGATAAAAACGCTGGAACTAAAAATCAAAACAAACAGATGAAGATATCACGATCAGAATAAACCAAAAGCAAATAGAATAAGTAGAGGAATATACGTATATACCTGGGACAAATTTTTAAACTAAAAAAGGAAAACCAAACAGCGGAAATCAAGAGACGAGTAAGATTGGCCTGGGCAGCATTCGGTAAATTAAACTACATATTAAAAAATAAAAAATATCTTCAGTACCTGTATAACCAACGTATCCTTCCTGTACTTACCTATGGATCCCAGACCTGGACACTTACAAAATCAAACATAGATAAGGTAACAAAACCCCAATGAGCAATGGAAACAAAAGTAAGGGATGTAAGAGGAGAAGTAGCAAAATTAAAATGAAAATTTGCCGGTCATAATATCAGACAGAGAGACGATTGATGGAACAAGTGTATTGTAACCTGGGGACCTTGGGAAAATAAAAGAGGTAGGGGAAGACCCCAAATGAGATGCACGGACGATTTTAAGAGACATGCAGGAGCTAGATGGATGAACACGGTGACAGACAGAGAAGAATGGAAGATATTGGGGGAGGCATATGTCCAACGATAGATCGAAGAAGGCTAGATAGATAGATAGATAGATAGACATCTTGGGCCTCATATATGAGGAGCTTGCGTTCAAAAGCGGCTATATCCATTTCGAAAAAATGTTCAGGAATCGAGAAAAACTTCTCGTCGGTTCGCCTTTATACATGGCCAAAAGGCCGACTTTATATGCGATTTTAAAATACAAATAGCCCGTTTTGAACGCAAATGAACGTTCCTCTTGACAGATCTTGTGAAACTTAACCGAAAATCGCCAAAAAGGAACATCGACAAAAAAAAAAGATATAGCCGCTTTTGAACGCAAGTTCCTCAAATATTGATGACCAAGATATTTGACTATTAGTCGCAATAAATATAAAGAGAATTATTACCCATTATAGTACTTACTAGAGACCCTGTATGTATGACATATATTTTTCTTTAATATATGGCAGGGTCTCTAATACTTACCTAATTTTTTCATCATGATATAAAATTAACTTTATATGTTTAAATATCTCGCCAATAGATGCAAGTATTTCCTTAAAATGATAGTCTTTGGCTTTTTCTAAAGACATTTTTGTTTCACTCATATTTCCTCCAAATACTAGATTGTTAAGTTCGTTTAAATTAATTTTCATTTCTTCTTCGAATTTCTCTGCACAATAAAGCAGAGTTCCGCAAATATCTTTAAAACCAGTATATGGCATCTTGTACTCTAAAAACAAAGCAAATTCTCCCAGTCTAACTTAATTTTTAGTTTAAATTCGTTTCCATTTCTTGCTTTACATAAATTGGTAAAAAAATTTTTTTAAGTCACAAGCTTTTATAAAATGCACTAAAAATTAAAAAATAATTTTCTAACATTCTAATATTATCATAATAATAAAAGCGATGGCCGGCTGATGGAAATTTTGATGATGTTAGCACGATAAGATATCTGTATCAATTAAATATCACTATTTGCAAGAATCAATCTAGCAGAAAAATGCAGAGGTACCAAATCCACTCAACCCAACCCAAGATACCCCAGAATTTCTCTGACATAGGTATAGCAATGGCATAACATTGCGGCATATCATGACCTGCTATGTTGAATATTCTTTAAGTGTTTAGATCACAAATTTAGATTAACTTATGCTTTGATTTCCGGCCATCGCTTTTATTATTATGATAATATTAGAATGTTCGAAAATAATTTTTTAATTTTTAGTGCATTTTATAAAAGCTTGCGACTTAAAAATTTTTTTTACCAATTTATTTTCTACTTTTTAGTCTCAGCTATCTACTCTATTAAATGAAAATATTTGTTCAATAACAGAACAGAAGAGTTTATTCTAGATTATAATGAAATCGCTGATCGTGAGTTGTTTGGAAACTCATTTTTCTATTAGCGGTAGGAGAGAGTGGGGGTAGAGGTAGAATATATTTTTTGTTTGGGCTGTATTGCCATCGGACCTTTATGCATATACCAAATTTTATAAAGTCATTTGAAGTGAAGTGTGTCAAAAACGCATTTTTTATGGAAGGGGGTGAGGGGTAGGGGTGGGAGGACATTTTTTCATTATAGTTGTATTGTCATCGGACCACTATATGTATACCAAATTTCATCCAAATCGGATAATGGAAAGTGTGTCAAAAACGCATTTTTCTATAGATGGGGGTGGGGGTAGGAGTGGTAGGATTTTTTTTTTCAATGTTGTATTGTTATCGGACCACTATATGTATACCAAATTTTATCCAAATCGGATAATGGGAAAGGTGTCAAAAACGCATTTTCTGTGGAAGGGGGTGGGGGTAGGGGTGGGAGGATATATTTTTTTAATGTTGTATTGTCATCGGATCACTATGTGAATACCAAATTTCATCCAAATCGGATAATGGGAAGTGTGTCAAAAACTGATATTTTTTTCTTAATATTGTTTTGTCATCGGATCACTATACGTATACCAAATTTTATCCAAATCGGATAACGGAAAGTGTGTCAAAAACACATTTTTCTATAGAAGGAGTGGGGGTAGGGGTGGGCTGATATTTTTTTCTTAATGTTGTATTAGTTAGATAGTTAGATAGCTAGATAGTTAGACAGAACATCTGAAGTTAAATAAAAGCTTGTAAAAAGAAAACAATCTCTTGCCTCCCTCTTATTTTTTCGATGCCTCACTGCAGTTTTTTCATTAGATCTATTTTTGCATCATGGTGCCACTTACTTATCATCAATAACAAAATCAGGTCATAATAATTGCATAAACAACAAATAATTTTTTTTTATAATTAAACTACATGATGGGACTGTAACCAAAAATTAAACTAATACAACTCTTACCTAGATTTATTCAAAACTTTGAAGAAATTTAACCTATAGGTATCACAGAAAAATTCCACAGAGACTGAAAAACCCACTTATTTCGGTGGATCCTAAAGTGCAAAATTAGTAAACGACAATATACTAAAGATAACAGGGCTTATCTGTACCTATTTCAAGAAGCGTCTGCGTGTTCGTAATAAAATATACACAAAATATTTTGATTGTTATTTTATTAATATACAATAAGTTTTCATATCCATATTTAAAAAAATTAAAGCTAAATTCCTACATTTTTATTATTACTAAAATATGTATTAATCTATATATATGCTACTTTTAACCTTTTAAATTAATATTATTCCAAATCATTTGCTTATTGTTTTCATCAGGGGTTTGTTTCTCATTTTCTTATTATATATTTTCTGATTTACATGCAGCTATAATATTTATAATATTTATTTACACATCATCATTGGAGAAGCGAACAGATCTTTGCAAAGAGCCTTCTGTTTTTGAATCCAATAAATTAAGACAATCTTGGACAAAATTAATTGCTGCTTTCCTGTTTTCTTTAATTTTTTCTAAACCCTTCGTGTCAATTTTGTCCAAATCAATAATATTATTTACAAAAATATCTTCATATTTTTTAAAATCGGACTTCAAGACTTCTTTGTCAAGATTTGAAATTTCCTCACGCACTTTTTCAACTTGATTCTGAATAGTTAAAATTTTGTTTGTGGCTTCTTTTTCATATTTGCCCAAGTCATCTAGCATTTCCTGGCCTTCTGAACCAGTTTTTTTCACACCCTCGATAGATGCTTTATTTATGCAAGCTGCAGGATTTTCTATGACTGTATCTCCCGACGAGCTTGAAGATGGCGGTGTTTCATCTGTTAAATCATCCAAAAGATATTCAACGTTTTCGTTGGTTCCATTTACTTTACGAAAGGAAGAAGGAGGTTCACGTGACATTAAAAATTTTTGGGATATGACAAAAAGTGTGGCAGATAAAAAATAAATAAAAACAATAAGGAAGGAGGAGTGTAGAGTAAGGTCACTCATCGTCAAGCAAGCTTGCCTTTACGATGAGTGTCCTTAGTGTAGAGTACAGGACGTTGAAGCATAGAAAAATAAGGTAGAAAAATTGGGTGGCGGAACAAAGATCGAAAGACAAAAGATCGAATACAAAAGATCGAAAAACAAAAGATCGAAAAGACAAAAGATCGAAATACAAAAGGTAGAAAAGACAAAAGATCGAAACCACAAAAGATCGAGAAACAAAAGATCGAAAGTACAAAAGATCGAAAAACAAAAAATCGAAGAACAAAAGATCGAAAATACAAAAGATCAAAAAACAAAAGATCGAAAGACAAAAGATCGAAAGTACAAAAGATCGAAAGGACAAAAGATCGAAAATAGCGCGTTTCAAAATATCGCTATTACATAGTTTTTTCAACAAAAAAAAACTGTCCTGATTTCTTTTCCGGGGTCCTAGAGGGTGTGTAACTAAACCAGGGTTCGAAAATATCATGATATTTATATAAATATCATATCACATGATATATATCGGATATATATCTGATATTATCATTATCAAACTGAATGCTTTGGTTTGGCATATTAAATAAAAATCACTACTTACTAATAAAGCAAAAGTACACACAGATGGAAAACACAGTAACTGCTCTAACCTGGAAAAACAGAAAACAAAAGAAATCGTCGGGGGATCTACCAGATGTGAAACAGGGGATTCCCAGTCAGCCCCGCGATGCCTATGCGGCAGCCGCATCGATCGATACTACACCTTTACAGATCCTTATAATTTTGTACAAGGGCGTACTGACAAATTTTCTGATATTTAGAATGGTAGAAACCATTTGTAGTTTAATAAGTAAAATTATTTAATATATATCGGATATATATCAAGCTATCAATATCATGATATATATCACCTGATATATATCCGCGGAACCCTGAACTAAACCGAACCGAACCGAACCGGTTCGACTATGGGGCCTCTTTCTAACATATATTTTCAAAAAAAAACTTTCCTGAAATGTTTCCCGGGATCCTACAGGGTGTAAAACTAAACCGTTATTGTTGTTTTGGTTCGGTTCGGTTCGGTTTATTTACACACCCTCTAGGATCCCGGGAGGAGTTTTTTTTGAAAAAATATGATTCAAAAAGAGACCCCTTTAGCGAACTATATGATTTGTGTTAAGATGACAAGCCATTGGTTTATTTAACGGTTAGGTAATTTTACCTTACCTGACCTTGCTTAAACTGTTTAATATTTCGATCTTATTTACTTGCGATTTCTTTCCGATCTTTTGTCTTCTGATATTTTGTTTTTCGATCTTTTGCCTTTGGATCTTTTGATCTTTTGTACTTTCGATCTTCTGTATTTTCAATCTTTTGTTTTTCGATCTTTTGTATTTTTGATCTTTTGCCTTTTCGATCTTTTGTTTTTCGATATTCTGTATTTTCAATCTTTTGTCTTTCGATCTTTTGTTTTTCGAACTTTCGTATTTTCGATCTTTTAGCGTTTCGATCTTTTGTATTCGATCTTTTGTCTTTCGATCATTTGTCTTTCGATCTTTGTTCCGCCACCCAGAAAAATTACCAGTGAGTGAAGCCCTAAACATTGAACTGTTAGAACTAGATATAATTAAGGACACCCATCGTAGAACAAGCTTGCTTTACGATTAGCATCCTTAGGTGTTACGCTCCTGCAAATTAAATACCAGGGAAAATAAAGAAGGCATAAAATCTATTTGCTTAAAAAGTTTTTAAAAAATATTTAGCTATAGAGGGTTTGGCTTTAAATCTTACAAATAATTTGTTTCAGCGCACAGTTGGCAGCTGCCAGTCGGAACGATCAAAGAACTTCCTGCGTAGGCCTTGAAGGTTCCGCAAGAAAAGTACCACCTCCGCTTATGAGATCCCGAACTCTTCCTGCTATCGTGGTGCCTGGTCATATTTTAAGAGCACAGGTGGGGGCAGGATATAACCTAGATGGGGTAAGTGATTTAAAAAGAACGGCTCAAAACCCTCGGTTATCGTTCTCTTATCTATACACAAAACCACACGTGCGGATTTATTACCCCTTTAAATTCACCCTGACTCCATTTTGTACTTTAATGACGCTAAGACTGGCTTTAAGGGTACTTAACAGGATCGAAGGTGGCGAAAGAAAAGTCCAAAAGTCAAAATCCCCGGTTATAATGTCTATTCAAGGCCAACAAAAAAATACAGGCCACGACCTTGACAAAATCAGCAGTTCTCGGGGGCAGACTTTTACATTGGGTCTTATGGGAGGTCAGAAGTTTTTTTTATGATATTTTCAAAATTTTACTACTGATTTCCGCAAAATTTCAGTGAAATATTCTCAGACACCAACCCGCTTTTCCACCAAACTTTCGTAAGGATGCAAAATGATTAAAAGGTTAAAATCTTCAAGATTTAGCATTCCTTATTTTGAATTTAAATTACCCGCCATGTATCGCATGCCAACTGTTATGTTTGACATATTATGTGACTTTGTTATATGTGTTTGTCATGGCATTTGTTTATTTGTTTGTATTCTAAAACTTTTTCGATTTTTTAATGGTTTTTTACAATAAAGTTTATTTAGAATCCAAAAATACCAGCGTTAATCTTTTAAAACAAAATTACACTACAGAAAAATCATTTTTAGATGTTGTAATATTTGTAAACACATGGAAATAACTATATTAAATTTTAAAAGTCTGCTGGGTGTCGAATATAAACAAATAGATGTAGGTAATCCGATTACTTTCCGCACAGAAACGAACACATTCACTTATGCTTTAAATTAAATTTTTGTGTGAGCTAGTGAAGCGGCTCTAAAAAATTAAGGTTAACTATACATTAAAAAAAGATTGTTCTGCAAGAATATAATAAAAACAATCTCAAAACCGGCTTTAATTTTAAAAAAATCAAATATTCAGTTATCAGGTTGTTTTTATTAGAATAACATAGGTCAACGAAAAAAAAGTTGTCTCAAAAATTATGAAATAAACTGTAGTCCTCTCATCTATACAATACAGAAAATTTAAATGGACCCTGCCGCAATTTTTGACTAAATGACGTTGAGACCACTACTAAGGGTACTAAAACAGGATCGAAGGTGGTGAACGGATTTCCTGCAAATGATTGGACTCTGAACTGATACAGTGTTTGTTTATTATTATCAACATTTTTCCATTTTCAGGTTTCATACAACCAAAAATCGCATCAATCTTCGAAACTATATCCGTCACGATTGTCATTTAGCAGCAGAGATGACTCCATGTCAACGTTTGACGTTAGAAGAAAGTCGGCTGTTAGTTGGCTGTGCGGTGCTGGCAACTATGGACCCGAAAGGGGAGAAGATGGTACCCTGGTACTCAGGTATAAGTTCTGTCATTTCAAAAAGCCACAAAAAAAATATGGCACGTGCCACCCTAATCATAATAACCATTTTGGGATTTCAAGGACTCTGTGTAAAAATTGAAAATTTATTTTCAAATTTTAGGAAGAATTTCTTTGTTTTAAGCACGGCTAGGTATACTTCATTCTTTAAAGTTAAAGTTTCGAACATATCTTATGCCAATCTATAAGCACCTCATCCCTTCTCGAAATATAACAAAGGCTTTAGAAAGGTACCACCTGCATTCTTTAATACAGGGTCAAACTCATTTGTTAGCGGTTGGTGTATATATTACGGATTTGAATTCATATTATTATTATTGTAATATTTTCATTATCATTGTAAATAATAACAATTATAAACCTGTACATTTTAGTTTGTTTTTATAAGTGATAAACTAATGAGTGATATTAATAATGGCGTTTTGGCGGCCATTTGAATCACCACAAACAAATTTTTGGAGACCATTTGAGGACCAAGGAGGAGAAGAACTGGTGGTACCATTAGAGTTTGCGGTTTTACAGGAACCAAACTTTAATCCATTAATAGTCCATTTGACTAAGTTACATCTAACTACAGTTTTTACAGTTATTGTTGAAAAATTTTTTTTTTCTTTTTAATGTAAATGGTTGTAATTTCATATTTAAACAAGGCTTTTAGTTTTGATTAACTTTTCTTTATAACAATTTTTGTTATTGTCAAAAATTTACTCATGGGTAAAATATATATTTTTTGACAAACCTCCTATGCGACTGAAAAAATTTGACATCTGATGATTGTGTTTTAAATTTTAGAACATGCAGAACTTTTAATAAAGAATAACTTTTTTCCTAAAATTAAAAATAAAAAAGTTTTCCATATGGTTCCAATTTATCTAGACAAAATGTTTATAACCTGTTATAACGATTCATCCTGTACCTAATGTTACATTTAAATAAAATGTATAGTACCTATCTATTAATGATTATTATACGTATTAAGCAACAGCTTTTATTAAACGTTTTATTTTACTTGGCTATATACTATAAACAGTTCCCAGTCCGGCCCATATTCTCTTTTATTTGTTTAGGATTCCTTAATAGGTTTTATACTTTAAATTTTATTATGGTTTTTTTGGTGGCTTTTTGAAATGAACCATATACTATAAACAGTTCCCAGTCCGGCCCATATTCTCTTTTATTTGTTTAGGATTCCTTAATAGGTTTCATATTTTAAATTTTATTATGTTTTTTTAGTTACTTTTTAAAATGAAAGAAATATAAGTAATGGTTATCTGCTTATAACCCGCTTTCTTTTAATAAACAGATAGTTTTTTAGGCGCGATAACTACGCCGACAACGATAAGGGAACGTCCTTAAATTACGTAACGCAAAAATTCATGATTTTTGACCCCCCCTCCCCCCTTCGTAACGCATTTTCAAGGAAAAACACATTAAAAAACCATTAAGTGTAATGCAAGGCCAACATTACGTAATTTAAGGATAAGCCCTAACTTTAAGTTTAATAATATTTGACAGTTTAAAATAGTCTTTTTGGTTTGGGCGCGAACCAAACCGAATCAAGCAATCAAGATCTTTTTAGATATTTTCCACATATTTCATGAATAAAAAGATAAAAATGCATATAATAAAACATTACATTATACATTAATCGTGTGAGTTTAGGTGCACATAAATTGGCAGAGTATTTTTATAGTAGGTACCTGATTATAGGTAATGAATGTGGAGCTGGGGTTTAAGATTTAAAACAGCTTAAAAATAAAGAAAAAATTAACGTTCACACGTGGAAAACTAATAAAAAACGTGCTCCGAATAAATTTTCATAAGGTGCTTTCTTTATATAGCTTTCACTATTATCTTTTTCATTACTTTTCGGATTTTATGTTATAATATATTATCATAGACAGGCTAAACATTGCTGGGGTCGATATTAAAGAATAAGGAAAAGCTCGTTTTTCAGTTCTGGACAGACAGATTTACAGCGGGCCAAGACAGCTATATCAGAACATTTCAACTATTGTATTCTAGTATAAAAAGGATATACTTTTATATCTATATTTGTTTGAAAAATGATTTATTTTGGAAGTCCGAAAACTACCGTAGATACTCTTAGGAAATTTAAATTCACGATCTATATATTCTATGTATTTAGCCTTCTTGAATCCATCTTTGGATATCGGCCTCCCTCAATATCTTCCTCTCTTCTCAAATCGTGCACCCATCTCATTTGGGGTCTTCTCCTACTTCTTTTATTTTCCCAAGCCCTTCAGTTTACAATACATTTGTTCCATCGATCGTCTTTTTGTCTCATATTATGACCGGCAAATTTCCATTTCAATTTTACTACTTCTCCTCTGACATACCTTGTTTTGTTTTATTTCTTATCCATTCATTTGTTCCATCGATCGCCTTTTTGTCTCATATTATGACCGGCAAATTTCCATTTTAATTTTACTACTTCTCCTCTGACATACCTTGTTTTGTTTTATTTCTTATCCATTCATCACTTTTTCTCTGTCTTAGCTTTACATGTAACATTTGTCTTTTCATTGATCTTTGGGGTTTTGTTAACTTATCCATGTTTGATTTTGTAAGTGTCCAGGTCTGGAATTAATAGGTAAGTACAGGATACATTGGTTATACACTTTCGTTTTGAGGTATTGAGGATATTTTTTATTTTTTAATATGTAGCTTAATTTACCGAATGCTGATTAGGCCAATCGTACTTGTCTCTTGATTTCAGCTGTTTGGTCTTCTTTTTTTAGTCTAATAATTTTCCCCAGGTATAGAATATTTTTCTACATGTTCTATTTTCTTTTGCTTTATTCTGATCGTGATATCTTCATCTGCGTTTGTTATGATTTTAATTTTACTGTAGTTCATACTCAAGCATATATTTTTAACTGTTGTGTCCAGTTCTTCCAGCAATTTTATTAGTTCTTCTTTCTTGTCTGTTCTGTTTCCTGTTCTGTCCGCTTACTTTGATGCCTATTTCTTTCCGATCTAAATTTTAAAAACATCTTCTAGAGCCTGGTTAAATAGTTTAGAGGATATTGTGTTACGCTCTCTGACATCTCTTCTTATTAGGATTGACTTGGTTCCTTCGTGGATTTTGATGGATGTTGTTGCTTCGCTATATATATTGGCTATTAAGTCTGTGTATCTGTAATCTATTCGGCTATTAATTAAAGATGCTTTTACTGCCCAGTGCTCATTTATATCGAAAGCTTTTTCGAAGTATTTAAATTCAATATATTATAGTCGAATGATATATTCGTTGGCTCGCTCTATTAGGATTTTCATGGTTAATAGGTGGTCAACTGTACTGAAACTTTTTCTGAAGCCTGCTTGTTCTTTTGATTTATATACGTCAAATTTCTTTGTTAGTCTATCTGTTAATATTTTCGTGAAAAACTTATAAACTACATTGAGGAGTGTTATAGATCGATAGTTTTTTTAGGTCTGCTCTACCGCCTTTTTGTGTAAAATAATGGTTATGGATTCTTTCCAGTTTTTTAGGATTATTTTTTTCTTTTACTATTTTATTCAGGAGAATACGGAGGGTATTAACTACAGCTTTACCACCGTACTTAGAGTTTTCTGCCGTTACTCCGTTTCACGTGATTTGTTATTTTTAATTTTCTTTAATGCTCTCTTTATTTCCGCTTTGCTTATTTCAGGTTGTAGCGCTGAGTTTATGTTCTTTATATTTTGTTTGGAACTTCTTCATGCTCACTCGCGATAGTCCCCTTTTTTTTTGGTATATAAAATAGTTGTGTGATATTTATAATATCCTCTTTAACGTTAGTTTCTATGCCGTTCATATCGTTTATACAGGTACGGGTAGACCTCGTCAGATGTCTATTAGGGGAAATGACTCGACCCCTGCGCTCCGTAGATTCCAGGTACTCTCCGACCTGGAGAGTTAGCACCTGTATAGAGTCCCTTTCCCAGGGTTACGGGAGAAGACCACATCGATATGAAAGGCGGAGAGAATGGATCTCGGTACGGTGATCATAGCGTAGGTGGCAACCCTTTCTTTTAGGGATAGTATAAAAGACTACTGCCTTGTAGTACCGGCGTTGGAATCGTCAAAGGCTAGGGGAAAAAAACCTCGATCAAAAATCACCTGGTCCTCCAGGTTGGGGGTTGGGGCATCAGACTAACTCTCTGATACCCGGAAAAAACGTACACTGTTAAAAAACCCAATCAAACGCCTCGGAAAGAAAAGAAAAACCTAAGACGAACCAAGCAAAGAAACAGGAATATGATTTTTGGTACATGGAACGTGCAAGGAATGGGTCGAAAAGTTAACGAAATAGTACATGAGTGCAGCAGAATGAAGGTAGACCTTGCTGTACTAACAGAAACGAAAAAGAAACGAAAATCTAGGACAATATGACCATTTCTATAGCGGAGTGGAGCAACAAGGAGCATCTATCTGGTCAACAAAAGATTTAGAAAATTTAACACCAACTGGGAAGCAGTCAATGAAAGGCTAATTAAAATGAATATAACAATAAAAGGAATGAGACTTACGATTTTTGGAATCTATGCGTATAACGATGAAAGACAATTTTTTTGAAGAAATACACAATGAAATATCAGCAGTAAGTACATCTAGAGAAATTGTCATATTGGGAAATTTAAATAGTAGGACCGGTAACAGAATTAATAATCTGATAGTTAGCCAATATGGAGAAAATGTTGTTAATGACAATGGAAACCGGCTAATTACAGTATGTGAGCAATTAGACCTAAAAAGCCAAAACGATTTTTTCAACATAAGGAAATACACAAATATACCTGGACCAAACCCTCACAAAACCTGAAATCCGTCATTGATTATCTTATCACTAAACAAAAGACAAAACTAAAAATTCAAGATGTCAGAACAAAGCGTGGATCAACATGCGGAAGTGATCACTATTTTCTGGAGTCCAAAATTCTCTTTCCTTATCAAGGCCGAAGCCTGCATCAGCAACATCTTGATGATACAGTGATTGAAGAAATTGATCACTGTAAATATAATCTACTAAACCTAGAACATGACAGCGTAAAAAACTTATACAAAAAGAGACTGAACGAAAAACTTAATACAAGTTCAGGTGAAACCCCAGATGAGGAATACGAATGTATTACATTAAGCATCAACCAAGCTGCAAAAGAAGCACTAGGATTAGTGGAAGAAACTTCTAAAAGAAGAAAACCATACTGGTGGGATGCTGAGATTGAAAGAGAAATAGAGGAAAAAAGGAAATTATATCACACCTACTTATCCCAAAAGACAGATAGAAGCGGACAAGAATACAAAATCGCGCAATCAAAGGTGAGAAGAATGATCAGTGATAAGAAAAATCATTCGTGGACGCAAAAGTGCCAGAAAATAGATTCTTACTTAGGAGGTAGGAGAAGTACCGAAAGCTGGAAAACTATAAGATCGATTAAAAAAGAAACATGCAGAGCACAGTACATTAGTAATCTGTGATGCAGAGATATCATTTCACCAATACCAAACAAAGAATGGGATGAGCATTTTAAAAAACTTTTAACTGCAGATAGAGCAGAATTCAAGGAAGACGCAAGAGACAATATAATTAGAACGATGGGATCTTCAGTACCCCTCACAATCTCTGAGGTCAAAAACGTGTGCACAACCTTAAAAAGCGGTAAATCTGCCGGACCCGGAAATATCCCAGCCGAAATATGGTACTGAAGAACTGTTTTGTAGATTACGGAATCTTTTCCAAAAATATTTAAATGGAACTGTAGTACCAACTGAGTGGAAAACGTCATATATATCCACAATACACAAAAAGGGAAGGCAATATATATGTGACAATTATAGAGGTATATCTGTGACTAGTACGCTAAGCAGAATATACGGTAAAATAATAAGAAATAAAGTGGAGAGCGAATATAAAGACATGGCGGCAGAAGAACAAGCTGGTTTCAGGGCGGGTAGATCGACTTCAGATCATCTCTTTTGTATCCCCCAAGTTATTGAAAAGAAAATGGCACACGGACAAGAGCTGCATCTGCTTTACGTCGATTTGCAGAAGGCCTATGATAGTATACCACTAAATCTACTTTGGAAAGCGTTGGAAAACACAAACATAAGCGTACAAATGATTAAGGCCATTAAAAAGTTATAACGCATTAGTAAGGCAAAAGTTAAAATAAAAGCAAAACTAACCAAAGGCTTTCAAGTAAATAAAGGTCTTAAACAAGGTTGCTGTATCTCGCCTACGCTCTTCAAGATATACTTGGAACAAGTCCTTAAAGTATGGAAGAGAAAATGCCAAAACATGGGAATTCCGTTGGACGAAACCACCTTGTATACTTTATGTTTCGCCGATGATCAGATAGTAGTGGCTCAGGATTATGATGACCTCGAATATATGACACGAAAACTAATAGAAGAGTACAATAAGTGGGGACTAGAGGTTAATCTCAATAAGACAGAGTATATGTGTATCGGTGGAATGAAACAGGATCTAATCTTAAATACCGGGCAGCGAATTTATTCCTGTGATGAGTATAAATATTTAGGTCTAAAAATTACAGCTGACGGAACACTAGACAAAGCTATAAAAGATCGAAACGTACAAGAAAGAAAAGCAATAACTTTATTAAATGGAATAATTTATATAAAAACATAACAAAAAGCTTATATATAACACCATTATAAAAAGTATTATTACATACGGCTCAGAAGTATGGCCAATCAAGGATAGAATGGAGATGAACTATTGGAGAAGAGCAGCAGTGAAATCCAAAAGAGAAAGAGTTACAAATCAAAGAATAAGTGAAATTATGACAGTAGGGGAACGTACTTTATTTAATTATTTCATATCTACCTAGAGTCAGTCCTAGAGTCGGCCTTAGACATTTCATATTTCTGTTATTCTCCATAACTCTCTCAAATTTTATTTCTTGGTTCTTTCTTTTATTTTCTTTTATAATTTTTCTTATAGTTTTACTTATTTCTGTGTATTCTATGATGTTCTTTTTCCTTCTTTCTCGATGTTACTGTTACTGTCATAATATTGTGATAATATGAAAAAAAAGTGTTTTGTATGCACGCCACGAAGTTATGCACCCTTAGGTCTTGGCCCCGTGGATTTAAAGCAACTCAGGGAGAAATGCAACAAAAACAAAGTACGTTTTACCTGATAGCCACGCAAAGTTTTAAAAAGTTGGTTTCTTTTCAGGGTACCAGCACCTCATGTGGTCGCCGCTAGGGCTTACAAAATTCCGAACCAGCAATCATCTCCTTACGGAAGTACCACTCCATTGATGAAAATTGGAAAACTCTTGACGCAGGGTAACTCTCGAAATCAAATCGTGGTGGACGACTCAAATGTGACTAGAAGACTAAGTTGGGAAAGGTACGTAATTAATAAACTGTTCTTCTTGTGATCGCTAGAGACGCTACGAGTAAAACACGGCAATAATAATTTATCTCTAAATTTACGTTAAAAAAATTTAATATTGAAATTTTAGGTATTTAGGGACCAAGAAAGTTTGTAGAAAAAATATACAAGGTGTTTCACAACTATTCCCACAAACTTTAACCCCAAGTTCGGGATTATATAAAAAGTTGATTCATAAAAAAATTATTTGTTTGAAACTCGTAGACAATGATTGTGTAGAAATAAAATGTCGGACTTCCATTGTCTTTATTTATTTTAAAACACGACGTTTCGGTTAGTAAGTATCTCTAACCGTTATCAAATGTAAACTAAACATTCTAGTCTTTAGGCTACTACTTATACTACTTGGTGTGCAGTCAGGTGTGACGGCCCGCCCCCTTTTTTAATCCTAAGACGCCTGTTTTCCTTAAGGAGTGGTTTCCATATGTTCAAGGGATTTCAGAAAACATAAGACGAATATCTAAACACTATAACATAAAAACAGTATTTTCTTCGGGAAATACGATAAGAAGTTTTGTAACTAAAACAAAACCAGACAATCCCTCAAATAATAAGGAATGTATTTACCAAATCCCGTGTGAGTGTGGTAAATCTCCCTCTTCAGGTTAGAGTAAATGAACATCTAAAAAGTACCCAATTAGGGGATATTGAAAAATCCGGTTTAGCAGATCATGCATGGTCAAATGATCACAGGATTCAGTGCTCAGAAGCTAAAGTTTTACATAAGGAGTCGCATTGGCGATAACGAAAGTTTATTGAAGCTGCGTTTATAATGCAGAATAAAGAAGTTTTCAGTCAACCAAGCACGGACATACCAAACATATCATATGGAAACCACTCCTTAAGGAAAACAGGCGTCTTAGGATTAAAAAAGGGGGCGGGTCGTCACACCTGACTGCACACCAAGTAGTATAAGTAGTAGCCTAAAGACTAGATTGTTTAGTTTACATTTGATAACGGTTAGAGATACTTACTAACCGAAACGTCGTGTTTTAAAATAAATAAAGACAATGGAAGTCCGAAATTTTATTTCTAAAAAAAATTATGTTAGATTTTTCTAATAAAATTCAGGAAAACAACAAAAGTGTTTTTGTCACGATTTAATTTTTACATTTTACAAACATGGATTATTTTTATATATTTTAAGAAATTCGATATGAAGTTCTACCAACCTCAAAGTTGCACTCAAAAAAAAACTGAAATTGTATGCATACCACACGAAATGCCGCTAAAACTGTCAGTTAAAACCGATCATCAAATAAATACACGTTCATTCTTGCTTAAAGCCCGGTCTCGATATACCATTTTACCTTACGTCTTGCCTGTTCAGTCAACACGCATCAAGTAAAACTTTGTGTGTAGACTGAAAAACGGACGTTTTACTTGAACTGATTTAAGACGGAAGACCGCCCACTAAGCACAAAATCGTAAAAAACGTTAAATAAATGTTGAAAAAAAAATGTTTTTTTTCTAACACAAATTTGTGTTAAAATTAAGTCACCTTTGACATTAAAAAAATATGTAGAAAAAAAGCATTACCAAAAATATATTTCTTAATAACGTTAAGAAACCAGCATTAAAAAACCATAATTTCACTAACATTAAAAATAATACCATCAATATATGGTTATTTTTATAATGTTTTTCCTAGATCTCATTTCTAACGTTAAATTTAAGATATATGCAGCTAATAAATGTTTTGTTTTTTAAACATTAAAAAAAATGATACTGTTACAAATTTAAGTTATTTAAATTTTATAGTTTAAGTTTATTTAGGTTTAGTGTAGTATTAGGTTGACGTATTTTATGGTTGTATTCTTAGTCTAGGTTTTAGTTGCGTTATCTGTGACAAACTGGTGTGCGAACGGTCCGCGTTCTAGAAAAGGGTGGAATAATCCTGAATCGAACAAGGATGGAAAATTCTCGAATAGTAGGTAGACCCTTATATATAGAGCCGGACGTCGTGCATCGGGCAGTCAAAGATAACCAATGGTAGTGATCGCTAGATGTTAACGCGAAGTTAATAGGCTGATTAAAGTAGTGAATTATTAGCAAGTTATTAGTAATTTTAAGTGCGTGTTTTTGTACATCATTTGTCAAAATAAATTGACGTATCGTTTTCAACAATTGCGAGTTTTAATTGTTGTGGAGAACCCGTAACAATTGGTGTCAGAAGTGAGATTAAAAGAAATAAATAGTGCAAAGACTATCCTTACACAGTACCACCGGCAAGGACAATTACAAAGAAGAACTACAAGTGATTTTACCAGAATATTCAGAAGTGAATAGTGCAAAGACTATCCTTACATAGTACCACGGGCTAGGACAATTGGACAGAAGAACAGTAAGTTATTTTTCCAGAATATTCGAAGAAGTTCGATATTGTTTTATTCAAAAACCCAAAGAGATATTTGAGAACCGACTTCGACATTAACCTTACAGTCCAAAAATTGATAATTAGAGAGATTTTCTAGAATATTCTATCACTTTCTACGACGTTCTATTCAGAAACTAGAAGAGATATACAAATACCGACTTCGACATTAGTTTAGTTATTTCAAAAATAAGAATTAGCAAGATTTTCTAGAATATTCCATAACATTCTACGGCGTTCTATTCGAAAACCAGAAGAGATATACAAAAACCGCCTTCGACAGTAGGTTAGTTATTTTAAAAGTAAGAATTAGAAATTATTTCTAGAATATTCCATAACATTCTACGACGGTCTATTTGAGAAACAAAAGAGATAATCAAAAATTGACTACTACATTTGTCTAGTAGCAGAAAGAGTAACATTTACCAGTATATTGCAGAACATTCCATTAGGTTCTATTTAAGAATTGGTAGAGATATTGAAAAACCGACTGCGACATTAGCTTTATAGTCCAAAAACAAAGATTTGTCAGAAAACTGATGCTTACCAGACAAGGATCGGCAAAGATGGAAGATCTAACTAAAATGATGCAGGCTCTAGCAGCTCAAATGGCTCAAAACCAGGACGACATGAAACAGACCATGGAACAAAACCAAAACAATATGAGACAGACCATTGAACAAAACCAGAACGACATGAAACAGAGCATTGAACAAAACCAGAACGATATGAAACAGACATTTGAGCAAAGATTAGATGGCATTCAAGAAAACTTCGATCAAATAAAGAGCAACTCCGAACAGCTGAGAGAATAGTTCAAGACTGCAACCGAAGATCTTAAGGAAGAAATAACTCAAAGAATGCATAGTGTGGAACAAAAGGTACAAAATAAATTGCAGAATGTAGAAGAAAAGGTACAAAACAAATTGCAGAATGTTGAAGAAAAAGTGGAGACCAAACTACAGAATGTTAGGGAAGAAGTTTTTCAAACCATGGAAGAAAAATTCCAGGACATGTCAAAACAGTTTATACAGCTTCAGAAAGAACACAACAAAATAAAAGCTCAAGAATGTGTTGTAAATTCCAACCAAAACATTAAGCCTCCAAATTTTGATGGTACGTCTTCCTGGTCTACTTACAAACAACAGTTTGAAGCTGCCGCTGCTGCAAATGGTTGGGATGATGACGAAAAAGCTAGAGCTTTGTTAGTAGCTCTGCGAGAACCTGCTCTGGGACTTTTACGGTCCATTCCAGTCGAACAAAAACAGAATTATAACGCTTTAGTGGCAGCGTTAGAAAGAAGGTATGGAGAAGAACACTTGCGAAATTTATATTGGTCAGAATTAAACGTTCGTCAACAAAGAGCAGGGGAGTCATTACAAGAGTATGAAGCGGATATCAGGAGACTGATGTACTTGGCTTACCCAGAAATGCCAGAAAATTAGAGAGATCCCTTCACGGTAGATCGCTTTATTAACGGCTTGCGAGACACGGACTTAGCAAAATTACTTCGTCGAGAACGCTTCCATAACAGCAGCGAAGTGTTGATTCGAGCCCTTGAAATTGAGTCATCAAATAATATGTCCAAGCCAAAAGTAAGGGCTGTCTCAATTCAGGAGGGTGAAGAAATGAGCAATGAACAAGAGGTTCCCTCAAAGATGCTAAGTCAAATTCTTCAATCACTGATAGAGAAGATTGACTCTTTAAAAGAAAACAGACGGCTCTCTCCAAATGGAAAGTGTTTTAGATGCGGACGTACAGGGCATATTCAACGCGATTGTCGTGTGCAAATGAGGTCTCGCTCACCATCTAGCGGGACAGAGTACCGAAGAAGAAATCAGGAAAACTAAAACTAGTCAACGCAGAGGGGCGGGTGTTGGCTAAAGGGAATGTAGCCCCCAAAATGTATTCAATTAAGAGCTTAAAACATACTGCTAACAGTCTTAACATCAACGGACTTATAAATGGAAGACAAGTTAACATAACAGTAGACACTGGTGCTGCCATATCATTGCTTAAGTCCAAAATTGCAACGAGATATAAAATTCGACCAACAGAAAAGAAAATAACACTCAAGACTGTGACTGGAGAATCCGCCGACGTGTTGGGGCAGACAGACATAGATCTACAGCTGGGAAGATTAAAGATTCGCCACACTGTATTGGTTGCCGAAATAGAAGACGAATTTATTTTGGGAATTGACTTGATAAGTAAACATGAATTTGCGTTTGATAATAAACTTAATACCCTAAGATTTGGGAATAAAGAGTTCACTTTGTCAAATAGTCACTTTAATAAGGAACCAATAAAGGTGGTGGCAGTATGTACAACAAAACTGGTCGGTAACAGTGAGACCATAATTTTTGGGAGGCTAGAAAGTAAAACATCAAGCTGCGTCGGACTCATAAGCCAACAGAATACACCCAACACCTTCCTCGTTGCAAAGTCACTAGTTAAAACCGATAAAGACATCCCGATTAGAGTCGCCAATATTTTCTCAAATAGTGTCAAAATTAATAAGGTGGAGGTGGTAGCATTATTTGAACCAGTCCAGAAAGTAACAATATGTCAAGAGCCAACTTCCGAGGATAAAAACAAGTTACCAACGGAGGTACTTCAGCAATTTCAGTCAACTTGGCAACATCTCACTCCAGAAGAATTTCGTAAAGCGAGAGAGTTTATAGAAGAACAAAGTAATATCTTCGAAACTAAGAGTAGTTCGGGACGCACAAACCTTATTCAACAATGAACCCACTGCCAAGAATAGACGACACATTAACAACATTGGCGGGATCATATTGGTTTTCTACTCTTGATCTAAAAAGTGGGTATTGGCAAGAAGGAATCTTTGAAAGAGATAAACAGAAGACAGCATTCTCTGCTGGAAGTGGACTTTATCAGTTTAATGTGATGCCATTTGGCCTATGCAATGCCCCAGCTACATTTGAAAGACTAATGGAAGTCGTTCTACTTGGAAAACCTGCCTAGTCTATTTGGATCATGTCAGAGTAATGGGAAAATCGTTTCAAGACTATCTAGACAATTTACGAGAAGTATTTTCAAGAATCAGGAACGCAAATCTTAAATTAAACTCAAAGAAATGTTTTCTATTCCGAGTTCCTGGGTCACGTCGTTTCCCGAGAAGGCATCCATACCGACGAAAAGAAGTTGCAACCAATAAAAGAATGGCCTCAACCTCGTGACAAACATGAATTGAGAAGCTTTCTGGGTCTATGTACATACTACAGACGATTGGTAGAAGGATTCGCCAAAAAAAGCGTCTACATTACATAGACTTACAGAAGATAAAGCTTCTTATAAATGGAGTAGAATGGAATACCGAATGTGACCAAGTATTTAGAAGACTAAAAGCAGCACTATGTTCTAGTCCGATTCTTGCATATCCCATTCCAAAAGGGAAATTCATATTAGATACTGATGCGAGCAACGATGGCATAGGAGCAGTACTCTCCCAAGTACAAGATGGAGAAGAATGGGTCATCGAATTTTTCAGCAAGAAGCTATCCAAACCAGAGAGAAATTATTGTGTTACCAGAAAGGAGCTCCTAGCCATAATTAAATACGTAGACCACTTTCACAAATATCTCTACGGACAAGAGTTTCTGATTAGAACAGATCATGCTGCGTTACAGTGGCTCATGAAAATGAAACAACCTGAGGGGCAAGTCGCGAGATGGATAGAAAAGCTACAACAATACCATTATCAAATTAAGCACCGAGCAGGAAGGGTGCATAATAATGCAGATGCATTGTCCAGAAGACCTTGCCCCGAGTATTGTAAACATTGCAGGAAAATTGACAGAAAGAAGGAATTACCTACGTGCGCCAGATAAAGTTAGAACCAGATGAAGAATGGATGTCGGCTTCGATTAGAACCACACAACTTAACGACAAAGATGTAGGACCTATCTTGCGATTGAAAGAAGAGAACAAGCCACGACCATCATGGCAAGATATCGCAAACCAAGGGGTGATATTCAAATCACTGTGGGCACAATGGGATTCACTGATAGTAGAAGAAAACATCCTTAAACGTGCCTGGGAAAGTGCCGATGGCCTTACTGTGATTAATCAAGTAGTGGTTCCTAGGAGCATGGTAGACAATATAATGGCCGAATGCCATGGTGGAAAATCAGGCGCGCACCTAGGCATAAATAAAACTATGGACAAAATTCGAAACCGATTTTATTGGGTCAATTACTTTCAAGATGTAAAACACTGGTGCCGCCGATGTTCGACTTGCGCAGCCAGCCAAGGTCTCAAAACAAGGTCCAGAGGTCAAATGAAACAATATAACGTAGGCCTGCCATTTGAACGCATTGCTATTGATGTGGCCGGACCATTTCCAGAAACTAAAAACGGCAACAAATACATCCTCGTTGTCATGGATTACTTTAATAAATGGCCAGAAGTTTTTGCTTTGCCTAACCAAGAGGCCACTACAGTTGCAGAAGTTCTGATAAATGATGTTTTCAGCAGATTTGGAATTCCTTTGGAACTACATTCAGATCAAGGGAGGAACTTTGAATCAAAGCTTTTCCAGAATCTCTGTGACCTTTTAGGAGTACATAAAACACGAACTACTGCTTTACATCCGCAGTCAGATGGTATGGTTGAAAGATTTAATGAAACAATAGAAGAACATCTTTGCAAAGTTGTTGATGAGCACCAAACAGATTGAGACCAATATATTCCATTGTTTTTGATGGCCTACAGAACCGCCATACACAATAAGACAGGAGCTACTCCATCTAGTATCCTGTTTGGTAGAGAACTACGTTTACCATGTGATATCATGTTTGGTTCACCTGAAGAAGAACACTTAGAGGTTAATGATTATGTCGAACGTTTAAGGCAAAAGCTGCACGATATCCATGAGGTCGTTAGAGAGCGAATAGAAATAGCCAGTGGCCGCATGAAAGCGAGATATGACCTGAAAGCAAACTTCAGGGTTCAAAGAGAATGATCAAGTCTGGCTATACAATCCTGTAGTCTGCCGAATACAGAGAAGCCCGAAGTCCAAGATGAAAGTTGTTCATCTAGACAGACTAAAACCTTACCTGGGAAATGTTGATCGAGACGATCAAACCTGAAGAGGAGGATAGTGTTACAAATTTAAGTTATTTAAATTTTATAGTTAGAATTTATTTAGGTTTAGTGTAGTATTAGGTTGACGTATTTTATGGTTGTATTCTTAGTCTAGGTTTAGTTGCGTTATCTGTGACAAACTGGTGTGCGAACGGTCCGCGTTCTAGAAAAGGGTGGAATAATCCTGAATCGAACAAGGATGGAAAACTCTCGAATAGTAGGCAGACCCTTATATATAGAGCCGGACGTCGTGCATCGGGCAGTCAAAGATAACCAATGGTAGTGATCGCTAGATGTTAACGCGAAGTTAATAGGCGGATTAAAGTAGTGAATTATTAGCAAGTTATTAGTAAGTTTAAGTGCGTGTTTTTGTACATAATTTGTCGAAATAAATTGACGTACCGTTTTCAACAATTGCGAGTTTTAATTGTTGTGGAGAACCCGTAACAATACTATAGAGGGCGCTGCCGCATAGTTCCACTACCAGAACGGGCGATCGCCATTTTTAGTTGCATTTCGCTGCTAGTTCATACGAGTCGATAGCAGATACGCTTTGTGCAATTTTGGTTACAATATTTACCTTTTGTAGAAACAGACATGGCAAATTAAAAGCACAGTTATTAATAATGATAGTGAATACATATTTGGATAAGAATATACACAAGTTGTGTGGAAAATATGGTATAGTTAAAAACTAAGCAATATGTATGCAGTGATTTAAATGAAGCATCACAAAATTAGGAAATAAAAGTAAACAAAAGTAAAAAAATTGTTTTGTATGGAATATCGCATACCTACGTTACAATTAATCAGACAGGGAATGCAACAACCAGTTGTGTGGAAAAGATGGTATAGCTAAAGACTAAGCAATATGTATGCAGTGATTTAAATGAAGCATCACAAAATTAGGAAAGAAAAGTAAACACAAGTAAAAATTGTTTTGTATGGAATATCGCATACGTACTTTACAGTTAATCAGACAGGGAATGCGACAATTCACCGCGAATGATTAGCTGCCGGACCTTAAGCCGCGTATTCATTTGAGGCAGAATTCGGAAGCCTCGCAGCGAGACCAAACGAATGCTTCGTTTGCATTCTTGCTAAAGTGAATACGCGCCTTGAAATTGTTTGCCTTGTATTCACTTGAGCATGAATTGTTTGGCCTCGTAGCGAGGCACTTACTACAAAATTATTGTTTACATAAAATTTTAAGTTTTACTTTCAGAAGCTACGGATCCGAATTTCCTTTACTGAGTGTCGAGTTCACGAAAACCTCAACAGATTGTAGCTGCCCTGCGTTTCCAAAATAGAAGAAGTTTATTTACGTTATTTATGTTACTTTATCTTTAGAGATATTTATAAAAAATATATTTTTTCATTCTTAAAAAAAACATTTATTTTTCAATGTTAGAAAAACATTTCTTTTCCACTGTTAAAAATAAATATATTTTTCACACAAGCTATATATTTTTCACACAAGCTCGCCTGATTGTAAATATTATTACGCGCGACTTCAAAACTGATGACTTCTTTCTGTCCATGGCCTCTTAGAAAAACCTTTTTAACAAACTCTTTCTCTAAAGAAAATAGAACTATACCTATCGGAGGCGCCAAAAAAAATCGCACGAAATATTTCGATAGAACTTTTGCACTGTACAAACCGTAGTACTAAATTTATGAAAAAATTAATGCGACAGAATATGGAAGGCGTATATCGTATAATCTATAAAACAATGGTTGAAACAAAAATTAATATTTCGGGAACGACTAAACTGATTTTAGTAATTGGCATCTCGTTATACGTGACGGAGATTACTATTTTCTATGATTTTAAGAAAAGTTCAAAAGTTTCTCGAAACTTAAGGAAAAACGAGTCTTTTTAAGGAATAAAATTTAATTATATGCGCCATGTTGGATTTAAAAATGGTGGCAATTATTATAATGGTATTTTATCAATTCTTATGCTGTGCTGTTTATTTCATTCAAATCCGAGTTCAAATCGGTTCAGTAAAATTAATATATGAGATAATAAATGCAGACAAAATTTAGAAGCAATCGTATAATCTGCAATCGATGTTAATGATTTGCTTCTCGTTGCGCTGAACGGAAACAGAGCTTTTCTACGTATTAAAAAAAAACTAAAAAGATTCAAAAATATCAGAATAAATAAGCCTCTTTGAAGGGTCAAGTTTGATTCTGTGTGTCATAGTGGATTTGAAGACGAGGACGGAGAAAAACATATATATATATATATATATATATATATATATATATATATATATATATATATATATATATATATATTTATATATATATATTTATCGGTTTCACAACGTTCTACGTCTTCCGATACCCAATCTCCACTCGTTTCTGTTTGCCCATAATTCATCATCTAGGCCTCTTATTCTTATTTCACTGTCTATTCCTTCTCTCCAGCTTCTCCTTGGCCGTCCTCGTTTTCTTCGGCCAGTTGGTTTCCATTGTAGTATTTGTTCAGGTAGTCTTTTATCATTCATTCTTGGGACATGACGGTACCACACCAGTTGTTTTGTTCTTATATCATCCACTAAAGTACGTTCACCCACTGTTATAATTTCTTTTATTTTTTGATTTGTAAGTCTTTCTCTTTTTGATTTCCCTGCTGCTCTTCTCCAATAGTCCATCTCCGTAGCGGAAAGCATTTTTTCTGTTCTATCACAAAAACATTTTTTTACTCAAAAGCTTGATTAATTCTTTGAAAAGTGCAGTTTGTTCTCATGAAATATGTAGTATATTTTGAGTTATATAAAAAAACGTTTTGTCCGATTGTTGGTCTACTCAGTATATTTATGCATCTTGAGTAGGTGCAATTTTTTCCACTAAATTTCATGCAACATTTTTGAGATGCATTGAAAAGGTGCGTAGCCAGAAAGTTGCTTTCCCAATGATAACATAAAATCACGGTCTATACACAAAAAATCAAAGACTTTACTTTATCCTATACCTTTTCAAGTTCCATTTATTTTTCAAGTTTTAGTTCTCGTCAGGGGTGGATGAGCCATATGGGAAAACTAAAAAATTCCCGGTGGGCCGGTGTCCTTTAGGCGGTACCGGTCACGGGGCCAGTGGCTTATGGGTTATTACTGGTCACTGAGCCGGTGCCTTATGAGCACAGTTACGAGGACGGTGCCTTATGGGCCGGGTCACGGGGCTGGTGCCTTATAGGCTGGTATTGGTCACTGGCCTGTGCGTTATGGGCCGGTAGCGGTCAAAAATTTGGTATTAATCCGAATTAAAATAAACTACCAACCAAACATAATTATCACTTAATCAATTAATTCCAATAACATTCAAAATTTCTTTGATTAATTCAGTATAATCAGTATTATCGTAATGGTGTTAATATTTGGCGCTTTCCCTCGAAAATATTTATTTATTAGGAATTTAAGCCGTTTTAATTAAAAAAAATTTTTATTGGCGTTGTTGTAGTTTTGCCTTTTTGTGTGGAATAATATATTTTTTTTCCTGGCCCGTTTACAGTTCCCCATCCACCCCTGGATCTTTTAAACTGTTTTAACTCTTTTTGCGCGCAAAAACCGTCAAGAAAGTCAAATAATATCAGAAAGCGAGTTAAACAGACGTAAAAGGAGTTTATTCCCGGGTGATTGCAGTTTTTGAGTTGCAGAAGTTGACTTGCAATCGTGAAAAGCAAGATAGACATACGTAATTTTCTTTAAGTCACTCAAGACTCAGAGAAGTTGAAATCTATTTGAAGTTCGTAACTGTAAAATAAATCGTACGTTTAGACTATAACATTTTAAGTACAGGCTTTTTCCGTATATTTTTATACCATATCTTATTGTTTATTTGAATAGATAATAAAATATGATAAATACAAAAGTTTCATAATTTTTTTTTGAATTTTTTTTTTGGTCAGAAAAAAATTTATGGTCAAAATTCGACAGGTCGATGGTTTTTTCAAATAGAACATCCTGTATATTATTTTTGATTTTAAAAGATCTTTTCTTTCTGATTTATGTGTTTTGATATTATTTCGTTAATTAGTTGTGGAGATATATGCGTTTAAAAGTTTTAAAAACTTAAATTGATAGTTTAAAACATCAAGGCAGCCATAAAAAAGGCAATCGCATTGACAAAAAAAAATGCTGGTGTTTTTGTAACGTATATAATTTATTATTATTTACCATCCGCGACGATTCTCCGCAGTAATGCGTGGCACCGCTAGCAAAATCATAGCCTCCTTCATTATTATTAATACTATTTTGAATAATTTTTATAAATTTTCTGTGAATAGCTTGATAGATAGTGTGCGCAGAATTTCCATTAAGGTCGACGATTGTCTTTTTTGTTTTCTCCTATAGAATTTGACGTGTTTCCAGGCTGTTTTAATAGAGCTTATTTGTTAGGTAGCTTCACAGAAAATCAAGGGGAGACAAATTCAAGCTACTTGCTGGCCATAATAATGTGTTCACTGTATTTAATAGCTATGGTTTGGCTGGTTGGTTGTATTCTGTCGGGAAACTGAATATAGATAATACTGGTTGCGAGCTATACATGCGTTTTCATTATTTGAGTAAAAAATTTAATCATATCCAGATTTTCTTCCTTGGAGAAAGCCATCTTTCGGCGCTCTTAAAACTGAATTTTGACAAACAATAGACTTTTTGTGTAAATGTGATTGCCTTTTTCACGGTTGCCTTGTTGTTTCAAAGAGTATACCAATTTAACATTTTAAAACATTTAAACGCATATATCTCCAAAACTAAATAGCGAAATACATATTTGAAATCAGAGAGAAAATATCTATAAAAGTCTAAAATAATATACAGAGTGTTTCATTAAAAAAAACCATCCACCTGTACCAAATTTTGACATTTAGAATTTTTTTTTACATTCTGACTCAAATATTCTTAAACTTGGTAAAAAATTATGAAACTTTTCTATTTATTGTATTTTGATATCTTTTCAAATAAACGATTTAGATATGGTGTAAAAATATACGGGAAAACCCTGTACTTGAACAACGTTAGAGAGGACAAATTAATGTTTCTATAATATTTTTTAAAAAGCTTTATGAATTTTCATGACTGCTACTCACCTTATACCCTTTACTTTTCCATGTGGATTTACCTGAGTTATTTTGTCTAAATAATATAAAATTTCGAAGATCCTGCGGTAGGTGGTTTGTCCTAGGTCCTATGAGATTCGAATAGTTGCGTTGTCTTAATTTGTACCCGCATTACACACAAATCAAGGGGCTCTGGATATTTATCTAAGGACTAATAATTGGTTCTAGCTCCAGCATAATACTGCGTATGTTAATATTAAACCGACTGACTTCCATACCTGCGGTTTTTGTTTCTAATATGTAGAGCGTTCCTGGCATTTAACTGCAGGTGTAGGTGTCCATTTATTTCCTGCTTGTTTCAGATTAGTTTTTGTCGAAAATTTATGCCAGATATTTTTCTTTTGCCGCTTTTTAGAGTGTTACTCTCGAATAAATAAGTAACATTAGAATGCTTTTTTACGGGGGATGGGACAATTCGCCGCGGCCAATTCGCCGCCGTCCGATTCGCCGCGGGGACAGTTCGCCGCGAGATTTTTTGTTTTATGATATTACCATTGGCAATTGTTTAAAAATTTTTATTTAGCTTGACTTTATATAATATATTTGTTTATGAGTTTGGTTATAACTTTTTTCTAACTTTTCCAACTAAGTTCGGTTCGGTTCGTTTAGTATGCAATACAACATTTTTTTTAAATAAATAAAATGGTGGATCCAAAATGGCGGATTTTCCCATTTATGAACCGATTTGCATCAAACTCGAAACTTTAAAATCTTTCAGGGCGCTGATTATTATTTTTTAAACTGAAAATCCAAATGGCGGTTCCATAATGGCGCACTTTCTTATTTATACACCGATTTTCCTCAAACCTGAAACATCGAGGCGCTTAAGGTAACACAATACAATTTTTGACTCAAATTTAAAAAGCTGAAAGTGGCGGATTCAAAATGGCGGATTTTCCCATTTATAAACCAATCTGCATCAAATTCGGAACTTTGAGAACTTTCAGGTCCATGTTGGTTCATAAATGGGAAAGTCCGCCATTTTGTATCCGCCATTTTGGTTTTTATACATTTAGGTTAAAAATAATTAGCGACCTGAAAGATCTCAAAATTCCGAATTGAATGCATAATGGTTCAAAAACGGGAAAATCCGCCATATTGAATCCGCCATTTGCAGAATTTTAAATTTGAGTCAAAAATTGTATTGTGTTACCTTAAGTGCCGCGATGTTTTAAGTATGAGGCAAATCGGTTTATAAATAAAAAAGTGCGCCATTGTGGAACCGCCATTTTGATTTTTTTAAATCTAGAAATCATAATTTTATTTTTTTAATAAAAAAAATGTTGAATTGTATACTAACCACCAAATACCTAGTTGGAAAAGTTTTAAAAAAGTTATAACCAAACAAATAAACAAATATATTATATGGCAAACAAGCCTCTAAGGCTTTAAAATGCAGAGGAATATTTATTTTGCATTCTTTCCAAAGGCGATATAGATTTAAGACAACATTGTAAATACACAGGTAAAGAACTGTAAATAAATATTATTTGAATTTGAATTTGAATTTGAAGTCAAGCTAAATAAAAATGTTTAAACAATTGCCAATGGTAGTACAATATATGAGGGTTCTGGCTCACTTTTTCCATGTAAATCCCCATAAGACGAAAACGTGGTAATTTTTTGGATGTCACAGAATATTTCATTCCAGGCAGTAATTTCCCCAGTTATCTTTTTTGTACTACCCATTCTAACCTTCTATAAATTTTTGACCATCAGCTGACCCTTTAGGTGTTGCTGATCATCTTGTACATCGAGCAGACCTGTAACTTGCTATATTGTGCTTGTTGCAGGACTGTAGTTAACTTACCTAAAGGGTGGGTTACTTGAAAGCGATTATAATGTTTTAACGAATGTCTATTAATTCTTTCAGTTTAAATCCCTTAATTTTCACCACTTAAAATGTTTGAATAGATAGTTCGTTTTTTTATCTTTTATATGTAGTATTACATACTTGGACTAGGTTCATAGTAAACACTTTAGAATAATTTTTATTTGTTTATTTTAAAAAAGTTTTATATACGAATACAACTAAATATATAATCTTATTCATAGCATAAAGAAATATATTATATTCTTCTATGATCATAGTTATCATAGATGCTTATAGCTGGGTAGACTTACAAGTTCTATTAATTATATTTAGATGGTATATTATAATAACATTATAGGTACTATGATTATCATTATATAAATATTTATTTTTACATTAACATATTAGGCGTTACTAGACTTATGCTAATTCTACAGGTTTATAATAAATTATATAGGCAAAACTAAGATTAAATTTAGATTATACTTATATATAGTTCACTATTAAATATATCTAACCAAACACAATATAAATAAATACAACATTATTAAAATTACAGTTAACCTAAGTCATCACTCAATACTGTAGTGCCCCCACGGTAACGTTTCATAAGAGTCCTTTGAAATACATCTTTTATCATCCAAGGGACTTAGTCCAATTTTTGTCTGTTTTACAGAGTATAGTTTATGCTTTTCCGATCTTATAAGATTTTGCGTAAACATTTTTTCTTGAAAGTTATTTAGGCAGTCGACATAGTCCTCAAATAATATTTTCGATTTCACAACGTTTTGCTTTACACACTTGGCTTTCTTAGTCACTTTTTCAGCTGACATATCATTCAAGCCTGTATTGTTTTTAGTCGATTCACCATCAAGAGCTTTAAATGCATACATTTTTGCTCTCAACCCAACAAAATGAGTCATGATTTTTCCGTTATTCTCATCTTTCATCATACCTAACACTTTATTGTTTACCCTTGGTATATCATATATATTGTTTTCAGCATAATCCGAGGTGTCAAAGTACTTGTCACAGTCGCGTCGTATTGATTCATAAATATCATAATGTTTTATGTTATAAACTAAACTATCAGTATCTGTGTATGTAACAGTACAATTCTTTCCAAAAGCCGGCACCATGTAGTTATAGTGAAAATCATATATGGTTGTTTTGGCAATGTCCAAAATACACATACCCACATAAATCGGTTTATTGAAATATATTTCGGTTTTTTGAAGTTCTACGGCAACCAAGTTTTCATTGAATATTGTAATGCTTTTGAATTCAGGTCGAGAAATCAGAGCTTCAGCTCCAAATCGTCCATCCCAATTTTTGATTAACTTAACAATACTATGATTTCTAATATTTTCCATGGTTTTACCGAACACGGCGTTGTTCATTAATTTAAAAAGGTTTTTTTCAAATTCATTTTTAGCATTTTGTCTTAATTCAGTATTTAACTCAATGTAGGGTCTCAGCCATGCAGATTGCTTAAAGCATAAAATTCTATGAATCTTTTCGAGTTTTATACCAACTTTTAATGCCTGCTTTAGATTTCTATAATGAATTACGTATTCCTTTTTATTACACAATGTAGCCATCAGTTTTATATTTTTTGAGTTCTTTTCTTTAGGGGAGCAGCGATGTTCAGGACATAAAGGCAAGTCTGAGAAATAGTCATGTAATTTCACGGGAATGCACAAGTCGACTTCTAGGATGTATCCATTAGTCGAGTCATCTTCGATTTTATTAACATCAAAATTAAGCATTTCATCAGTTTCTAACCAATTAAAGTCGCCAAATGGCAAATACTGACTCATGCTAAACCCATATTGGTTATTAATGTCAAAGTACATCAAAAAAGATGTTTCTTTGGTTGAATCGTAGTTGGGCATATATTTATTATTGGCCTCTACATATTTTTTAGAGCACTGGCTTAACCCTCCTCTAATGCCGCGTTCTATAAAAGTTACCATATTATAGTCGGTCAAAAGCTCTAATTTTTGTTGCGTGCAATACAGCATGCAATCCCACGTATAACCAGGAAGCGTATAATAGTTAGCAGGATCCAGACCATACGTTTTATGACAGCTCTCTCTAAATTTCTGAAATACCTGCATTAAAAGTATTATGTCAACTTTCATGTAGAGTTCCATGTAATCTTGTAGAGTTTTACAACCAAAGCTTCTCCATACATTTTGGGCATGATCATAATCAGCAGGAGATATTTCTCTACTTTCGAGCGTGTTAAAGAAATTAAGTTGCTCAGGCAAAGATGTGTCTCTTAATTTTTCCCAACTACTCATATAGTCATAGCAAAAGACTCCTTTTTTAAAAATAAGTTTGTATTGTTCGTCAGACAAGTTTTGAAATTCATTTTTAACCAGTGGGTACTCCTCAAGATATGAAGCTAGCTTTTCCAAGCTACTGGCCATGAAACGGAACGAATCAATAAATCTAAATTCGATTAAATTTTCATTAATTTTTTTGGTAAATGCTATATATTTTTCTTTGTTAATTGGTAGCAAATTTATTGATCCGTCCAAATTGGCGATGTTTTCAATTATCAAATGTCCATCATAGGAGCTAAGATTGTGGAATACTACAGGGACAGTATGACTATCCTGAAAGTTCAGATTACAGCTTTCATGGGCTGGACCACGATACTCCGATGTAAGATGACTATGATCGCGTATTTTCTTTTCACCAACTAAAAAGTCCTGTTCACAAATATGACATTTTTTAGCATTCTTAAAGTCAATTTTTTGCCTTTTACTTAAAGGCTCAAGGGGTAAATCACAGAGAAATACAGTTTCCAAGTTTTCAGCAAAATCCAGTAATTGTTTTGTCAGGCCCCGTATAAGATTTATAAAATGATAAAGACTCATCGTAGGAACATTTTACATAATATCCTACCGAACAAGGCACATGACTTTGATATTTTTGGGTTCTTTTACCACTATTTTCTGCAACAGGAAGCAGTAAGCACTCAATATCCGAATAGATAATGAACGATGCAAAATGTTTATTTTTAAAGTTTTTAAATTCAACAACTTTTTTTCGTTACTTGGTAATTTCGGAACCACGACACTGCCAATAATTTTGCAATCTTTGATATGCTGAATGAGTCCAGCTTGAGAATAGAAGTAGTGCAGGCATCTGTCACAAACATATTTTGCTTTTTTGCATTTGCTGATTTGATTACTTAGTAGCCTTGAAAGATTTTTTATCCAAACAAAGTGGTAAGTTGGTGGAGAAAGATCGTTAATCTCTTCGTTATCCAAATAGTAATTATTTTGTATCATTAACAAATTAACATGTTCCTCGTTCTTTTCTTCAGAAATGTACGCAGGCAATACTTTAAAACTGTCTTTATGAAGTTTTTGAAGGCGATACACGTTTATGGAGACATTATTTTGCTTTTCGAATCGGGCAACTTGGTTTAAAGTCATTGGAAATTTTAGACCTTTTAAATTTAACACCTCTTGAGGACGCGGGTAGGATGAGATTCTATTTGAGTTTTTTTCAACAGGATATAATGCTGACACAATAGCCCAACCAAAACATAAATCGTCATTGTTTTCCACATTTACACAAGCTTTACGCTTAAGAATTTCTTTGGGTAGCTCTAAATAAGATCCAATTCTAATGGGATTATATTTATTAAATCCTAACATAAGATTATTTATCTTTGTAAGAGACCATCCAGATTGATTTTGCTCAAATTCTTCCAAATCAGTCAAAAGCAAACTCTTTACATGTTTGTCAAACCAGTTTTTTAAATTTGTGTTACGGTCAATAACCGCATTAGCGGTATTAAAGTGTTTTGTCTCACTTCCATGTTGTCCTTGTTTAATTATTTGAGAATCTCCACTTAAAATAGTATTGACTTTTATCATATTCTCTTTTTTTAATGTATTTTCAATCCTTCATTTTAATAAACTAAAACAATCCTCTAAAAACTTTTTGGGATCCTTATGTTGTAAATTTGTAATCACAGCACTTCTTACTCGGCTTTCAAAAGCTGATTTTAGGTCTTCCCATTGTACGCGATGTTTGGCTGTTTCTTTGGTGCCAATCGCACCACCAAACTTAAGGCTTTTTTGCATTAAAATGTGCTTGCACTGTTTAACTTGTCCCAGGCACGCCGTCAAATGAGATTTTTCAGCAACTGAAGAGGCTTTTTTTAAAGCAATGCTTATTTGTCTACTAGCCAAAGCACAGTCTTTTAGAATTTTTAAAATTGAAAGATTTTTATCCATATCTTCTACCATACCAAGCTGACACATAATTTTATAAATTAATTTCGTTGCAAAACTCATTTTATTATTATTTTTTTAATAGCACCAACTTCACTAAAACACTGTGTTGATAGAACTCAATAATGCAATTTCATTCAAAAGTTATACCTAACTGACTGCAGTTCAACACGCTCCGCCCTTTTATAAGTGCTTTTCAGATACACGTTAAGACTTGTCGAAAACAGGTTTATACTTGTTAGAAATGGGTTGCAGCTGTTTTATCCCAATACATTTACCGCAAAGTGGTTAGTAAATCATGCAAACTTTAGCACCAACAATCATAAAATATATGTTTTTTTGTTAATTAGCAGACATAGTAGGTACAAGTTTTCCTTCCTTTAGATATTTTCTACAGGAGCTTAAAAAGGACGCCCACCTTGAGTAGTAATACTTTTACCTTCGGGTACATACTTTTAGCCCTTTGAGTACCATCTTTCCCCCTTTGAGTCTCAACTTTCCAACCATCCAGTATCAACTTTATTCTCTTTGAGTACCAACCAATCGAACCGAACCCCCTTCGAGACTCTCCTTTGCCCCCTTCGGATACCAACTTTTCCCCCTTTGAGTAGCAACTTTTATTCCTTCGAGTACCCACTTTACCCCCTTTGAGTACCAACTTCGTCTTCTTCGGGTACCAACTTTCCCCCCTTCGCGTCTCAACTTTCCCCCCTTCGAGTCTCAACTTTTCACCAATCGTGTGTCTAGTTTCTTCTCTTCGAGGCACAACTTTCCCCCTTTTGAGTATCAACTTTCCCTTTTTTAGTACCAACTTCGTCTTCTTCGGGTATCAACTTTCCCCCCTTCCAGTCTCAACTTTTCACCAATCGTGTGTCAAGTTTCTTCTCTTCGAGGCACAACTTTTCCTTCTTCGAGAATCGGCTTTTCCTTTTTTGAGTACCCAACAACTTTCTTGCCTTCAAGTATTAACTTCCCATTTCGAGTCTTAAGTTTCGCCCTTCGTGTCTTAACTTTCCCCCCTTTGAGTTCCAACTTTTTCTTCTTCGAGTATCAACTTTCCCCCCTTCGAGTCATAACTGTCATGCCTTCGAGTGCTAACTCTCTCTGTTTCTTTCTATCATATATATTTTTTATTTTTCGCATGTAAACATCTTTTACTAATGTTTATTTTATTTACTATTGGGGTCTTAGCAAGGACAATCATACAATTTTGAGAATATATTTTGTTAGCCAAACTTTACTTAAATATATTATTTACTATTAAGTCCTCTAACTTAAACTGCTTACGCACTTTTCTATTTTTAAAATTTAGAGGAATAAAACTTGTACTAGGCAAAAGATTAAAATTATTCTTGTGACCTATTTTTATTTAATTTTTGCATATCTTTTAAGCACATCATAAAGAATGTGCTGATTTTTCTTTACGCATAGCTCTCAATTTTGTGTATTACTTTACAGTTTGTTTAACTTTTGAGGATTTTAAACAGTACTAGGCGAATAAATCGGTAGGTGGTGTAATAATAAATAATCAATGGCTAAGATCAATCGACGAGTGACATAATGAGCAACGACCAGTGTCGTTTTTAACAATTTTGTGTTATTATTATTTAGGTTTAATCATTCTACTTTAAAATTTTTTGCGATTTTTGAATGTATATACATACAATCATGATGATTACTGATAGAAACGAGAGCGAGAATGATCAATGAGTTGCATGTTTGATGTTTCCGCGATCTAGAATTTTTTTTATCCTGAACTTTATCTTTGACACGTGTTTTTGCGTTTTATCAAAGTAACTGCCAATTCTACAAAAAGTTCACAAGATACAAAAGATATGTAATAACAAGTTGTGCATCCATCTATATGTAGATCGATCACAGTTTTACCACAAGTTGTATGATATTTACAAGAAAGTAGAGGTAGCACATTCGGTAACGCAATTTTGCCATGACAAAGGAATGCTGGCACAAGTTGGAGGAGTGATAGTTTTGGCACCATAATAATTTAAACTGGTCCTTTTTGTCAGTCCATTCATTAAAGAAATCGGATTTAAATAACATGGATATTTATTAATACCATTATAATTAGCATTTATGTCACAAAAAAAATATTTAATACCTACTTAGCATAACTATGTAATGTATGTTTATAAATGATGAGACACAAACTAATTACTATTTCCAAAAGATAGTGTTTGTGAAGGATTAGTTTACTTTTTTAAATAAGTCTTACACCTAATTTTAATTAGTTTTTAGATAGTTTATGAGGGGTTTCTGCACCTAAACCCGAAATAATTAGACAGATCGACCGACAGAATGACCAAGACAACAACTACAACAAAGGCGAGGAAGCGATTCAGACAAGTTTCAACAAGTCGTCAGCCTTCAACATCTGTAAAGTTTACAGTTAAAAATAATATATTTTTGTTAAAAGTACGCACAATAAAGCATAAAAGCTTTTTTATTTTTTTAACATGCACTAGTTTAATCTGTGAACGTATTTTTATGAATTTCGTGGATTTGAGGATTAGAGAAGCCTTAAATTAAATTGCCTTAAGTAACCTTAGCTGAACCATATACGTGAACAGGCAAACGCATTTTTCATTAATTCAATTTGATGTCAAAGAAAAGCCCTATGTATCTTAAAGTAACCTTATACAGGTAATTAGTAAGTACCTACATACTTTTAGAGGGGGATTTGTTTGCCAAATGTGCTTCAACTACTAAAATTTAATTATTTCTACACCAATAATAATCAATTACAATAACTATGGAACAAGGTTTGACTCCCCAGCCAAGAAAATCAAAGTGATTAGCGCAAAATAATCTCTAAATGCTTTTACACTATCGTTGTTATTCCAAACTTATATAACAAACTTACAAAAATAACAATGATTTAATAAAAGCTCAATACGCAATTTGGTATCCTATAAATAATGCCCTTCCTAAGCGTTTTAATATGCTTCCAACTGTTAAAAATAGTTAATAATACTGAATAATATATTTCTTCGAATTATGTTTATTTTATACCTCATTTCGTAACAACTATGTCCACCTATTATACCACATCAAAAATAAGATTTCCTTTTAAAGTGTAACTCGAGTTAAAACCCAATTCTACCTACCCAGTAATCGATACCTACCCGCATTCCATTCTTCGTAAATGGCCAGAAACGCGTCAAGATGTAGCGTCTCTACGAACCTTTTGTGCGATCAATAATTCACGCTGCAAAACACCTATGTAGGTAACAAAGAGGAAGATAGAGCAAGGGGAATGCAAAAGTAAAGGACGGACGAAGATACCATGTAGGTTATACGGCCTCTTCAAAATCACCCAACCAATGGTCGACGGCCATGTTGACCCCCCCCTCTCCCCCCACCCCCTTCGAGGGGAGCTTGCTTTTCTATTGGTCGACCCTTAAAATAAGGGTCCACCACTTCGTCGATCATTGGCTGACCAATGAGAGACAAGCTCTCTTCTGATTGGCCAGCCTCCATTTTGGCTCCTCCCCCCTTCGGGGAAGTCGATTCCTATTGGTCGACCCTTAAAATAAGGGTCCCCCACTTCGCCTATCATTGGCCAGCCAATGAGAGGCAAGCTCTCTTCTGATTGGCCAGCCGCCATTTTGGCTCCTCCCCCCTTCGGGGAAGTCGCTTCCTATTGGTCGACCCTTAAAATAAGGGTCCCCCACTTCGCCTATCATTGGCTGGCCGCCATCTTTTTTTACCCCCTTCGGGGGGAGGGGAGGGGGAAGTGGGCGTGGCCACGCCCCCTGCGGGGAGGAAGGGGGTGTGAAGTGGGCGTGGCCACGCCCCTTGCGGGGAGGGAGGGGGAAAGTGGGCGGGGCTTAGGGTGGCAGGAGTGGTGCTGTTCTGAAGGGGCCGTATAAACTACATGGTATCTTCGTCCGTCCTTTACTTTTGCATTCCCCTTGCTCTATCTTCCTCTTTGTTACCTACATAGGTGTTTTGCAGCATGAATTATTGATCGCACAAAAGGTTCGTAGAGACGCTATATCTTGACGCGTTTCTGGCCATTTACGAAGAATGGAATGCGGGTAGGTATCGATTACTGGGTAGGTAGAATTGGGTTTTAACTCGAGTTACACTTTAAAAGGAAATCTTATTTTTGATGTGGTATAATAGGTGGACATAGTTGTTACGAAATGAGGTATAAAATAAACATAATTCGAAGAAATATATTATTCAGTATTATTAACTATTTTTAACAGTTGGAAGCATATTAAAACGCTTAGGAAGGGCATTATTTATAGGATACCAAATTGCGTATTGAGCTTTTATTAAATCATTGTTATTTTTGTAAGTTTGTTATATAAGTTTGGAATAACAACGATAGTGTAAAAGCATTTAGAGATTATTTTGCGCTAATCACTTTGATTTTCTTGGCTGGGGAGTCAAACCTTGTTCCATAGTTATTGTAATTGATTATTATTGGTGTAGAAATAATTAAATTTTAGTAGTTGAAGCACATTTGGCAAACAAAGCCCCCTCTAAAAGTATGTAGGTACTTACTAATTACCTGTATAAGGTTACTTTAAGATACATAGGGCTTTTCTTTGACATCAAATTGAATTAATGAAAAATGCGTTTGCCTGTTCACGTATATGGTTCAGCTAAGGTTACTTAAGGCAATTTAATTTAAGGCTTCTCTAATCCTCAAATCCACGAAATTCATAAAAATACGTTCACAGATTAAACTAGTGCATGTTAAAAAAATAAAAAAGCTTTTATGCTTTATTGTGCGTACTTTTAACAAAAATATATTATTTTTAACTGTAAACTTTACAGATGTTGAAGGCTGACGACTTGTTGAAACTTGTCTGAATCGCTTCCTCGCCTTTGTTGTAGTTGTTGTCTTGGTCATTCTGTCGGTCGATCTGTCTAATTATTTCGGGTTTAGGTGCAGAAACCCCTCATAAACTATCTAAAAACTAATTAAAATTAGGTGTAAGACTTATTTAAAAAAGTAAACTAATCCTTCACAAACACTATCTTTTGGAAATAGTAATTAGTTTGTGTCTCATCATTTATAAACATACATTACATAGTTATGCTAAGTAGGTATTAAATATTTTTTTTGTGACATAAATGCTAATTATAATGGTATTAATAAATATCCATGTTATTTAAATCCGATTTCTTTAATGAATGGACTGACAAAAAGGACCAGTTTAAATTATTATGGTGCCAAAACTATCACTCCTCCAACTTGTGCCAGCATTCCTTTGTCATGGCAAAATTGCGTTACCGAATGTGCTACCTCTACTTTCTTGTAAATATCATACAACTTGTGGTAAAACTGTGATCGATCTACATATAGATGGATGCACAACTTGTTATTACATATCTTTTGTATCTTGTGAACTTTTTGTAGAATTGGCAGTTACTTTGATAAAACGCAAAAACACGTGTCAAAGATAAAGTTCAGGATAAAAAAAATTCTAGATCGCGGAAACATCAAACATGCAACTCATTGATCATTCTCGCTCTCGTTTCTATCAGTAATCATCATGATTGTATGTATATACATTCAAAAATCGCAAAAAATTTTAAACTAGAATGATTAAACCTAAATAATAATAACACAAAATTGTTAAAAACGACACTGGTCGTTGCTCATTATGTCACTCGTCGATTGATCTTAGCCATTGATTATTTATTATTACACCACCTACCGATTTATTCGCCTAGTACTGTTTAAAATCCTCAAAAGTTAAACAAACTGTAAAGTAATACACAAAATTGAGAGCTATGCGTAAAGAAAAATCAGCACATTCTTTATGATGTGCTTAAAAGATATGCAAAAATTAAATAAAAATAGGTCACAAGAATAATTTTAATCTTTTGCCTAGTACAAGTTTTATTCCTCTAAATTTTAAAAATAGAAAAGTGCGTAAGCAGTTTAAGTTAGAGGACTTAATAGTAAATAATATAATTAAGTAAAGTTTGGCTAACAAAATATATTCTCAAAATTGTATGATTGTCCTTGCTAAGACCCCAATAGTAAATAAAATAAACATTAGTAAAAGATGTTTACATGCGAAAAATAAAAAATATATATGATAGAAAGAAACAGAGAGAGTTAGCACTCGAAGGCATGACAGTTATGACACGAAGGGGGGAAAGTTGACACTCGAAGAAGAAAAAGTTGGAACTCAAAGGGGGGAAAGTTAAGACACGAAGGGCGAAACTTAAGACTCGAAGTGGGAAGTTAATACTTGAAGGCAAGAAAGTTGTTGGGTACTCAAAAAAGGAAAAGCCGATTCTCGAAGAAGGAAAAGTTGTGCCTCGAAGAGAAGAAACTTGACACACGATTGGTGAAAAGTTGAGACTGGAAGGGGGGAAAGTTGATACCCGAAGAAGACGAAGTTGGTACTAAAAAAGGGAAAGTTGATACTCAAAAGGGGGAAAGTTGTGCCTCGAAGAGAAGAAACTAGACACACGATTGGTGAAAAGTTGAGACTCGAAGGGGGGAAAGTTGAGACGCGAAGGGGGGAAAGTTGGTACCCGAAAAAGACGAAGTTGGTACTCAAAGGGGGTAAAGTGGGTACTCGAAGGAATAAAAGTTGCTACTCAAAGGGGGAAAAGTTGGTATCCGAAGGGGGCAAAGTAGAGTCTCGAAGGGGGTTCGGTTCGATTGGTTGGTACTCAAAGAGAATAAAGTTGATACTCGATGGTTGGAAAGTTGAGACTCAAAGGGGGAAAGATGGTACTCAAAGGAATAAAAGTTGCTACTCAAAGGGGGAAAAGTTGGTATCCGAAGGGGGCAAAGGAGAGTCTCGAAGGGGGTTCGGTTCGATTGGTTGGTACTCAAAGAGAATAAAGTTGATACTGGATGGTTGGAAAGTTGAGACTCAAAGGGGGAAAGATGGTACTCAAAGGGCTAAAAGTATGTACCCGAAGGTAAAAGTATTACTACTCAAGGTGGGCGTCCTTTTTAAGCTCCTGTAGAAAATATCTAAAGGAAGCAAAACTTGTACCTACTATGTCTGCTAATTAACAAAAAAACATATATTTTATGATTGTTGGTGCTAAAGTTTGCATGATTTACTAACCACTTTGCGGTAAATGTATTGGGATAAAACAGCTGCAACCCATTTCTAACAAGTATAAACCTGTTTTCGACAAGTCTTAACGTGTATCTGAAAAGCACTTATAAAAGGGCGGAGCGTGTTGAACTGCAGTCAGTTAGGTATAACTTTTGAATGAAATTGCATTATTGAGTTCTATCAACACAGTGTTTTAGTGAAGTTGGTGCTATTAAAAAAATAATAATAAAATGAGTTTTGCAACGAAATTAATTTATAAAATTATGTGTCAGCTTGGTATGGTAGAAGATATGGATAAAAATCTTTCAATTATAAAAATTCTAAAAGACTGTGCTTTGGCTAGTAGACAAATAAGCATTTCTTTAAAAAAAGCCTCTTCAGTTGCTGAAAAATCTCATTTGACGGCGTGCCTGGGACAAGTTAAACAGTGCAAGCACATTTTAATGCAAAAAAGCCTTAAGTTTGGTGGTGCGATTGGCACCAAAGAAACAGCCAAACATCGCGTACAATGGGAAGACCTAAAATCAGCTTTTGAAAGCCGAGTAAGAAGTGCTGTGATTACAAATTTACAACATAAGGATCCCAAAAAGTTTTTAGAGGATTGTTTTAGTTTATTAAAACGAAGGATTGAAAATACATTAAAAAAAGAGAATATGATAAAAGTCAATACTATTTTAAGTGGAGATTTTCAAATAATTAAACAAGGACAACATGGAAGTGAGACAAAACACTTTAATACCGCTAATGCGGTTATTGACCGTAACACAAATTTAAAAAACTGGTTTGACAAACATGTAAAGAGTTTGCTTTTGACTGATTTGGAAGAATTTGAGCAAAATCAATCTGGATGGTCTCTTACAAAGATAAATAATCTTATGTTAGGATTTAATAAATATAATCCCATTAGAATTGGATCTTATTTAGAGCTACCCAAAGAAATTCTTAAGCGTAAAGCTTGTGTAAATGTGGAAAACAATGACGATTTATTTTGGTTGGGCTATTGTGTCAGCATTATATCCTGTTGAAAAAAACTCAAATAGAATCTCATCCTACCCGCGTCCTCAAGAGGTGTTAAATTTAAAAGGTCTAAAATTTCCAATGACTTTAAACCAAGTTGCCCGATTCGAAAAGCAAAATAATGTCTCCATAAACGTGTATCGCCTGCAAAAACCTCATAAAGACAGTTTTAAAGTATTGCCTGCGTACATTTCTGAAGAAAAGAACGAGGAACATGTTAATTTGTTAATGATACAAAATAATTATTATTTGGATAACGAAGAGATTAACGATCTTTCTCCACCAACTTACCACTTTGTTTGGATAAAAAATCTTTCAAGGCTACTAAGTAATCAAATCAGCAAATGCAAAAAAGCAAAATATGTTTGTGACAGATGCCTGCACTACTTCTATTCTCAAGCTGGACTCATTCAGCATATCAAAGATTGCAAAATTATTGGCAGTGTCGTGGTTCCGAAATTACCAAGTAACGAAAAAAAAATTGTTGAATTTAAAAACTTTAAAAATAAACAATTTGCATCGTTCATTATCTATTCGGATATTGAGTGCTTACTGCTTCCTGTTGCAGAAAATAGTGGTAAAAGAACCCAAAAATATCAAAGTCATGTGCCTTGTTCGGTAGGATATTATGTAAAATGTTCCTACGATGATTCTTTATCATTTTATAAATCTTATACGGGGCCTGACTGTATGGAATGGTTTAGTAAACAATTACTGGATTTTGCTGAAAACTTGGAAACTGTATTTCTCTGTGATTTACCCCTTGAGCCTTTAAGTAAAAGGCAAAAAATTGACTTTAAGAATGCTAAAAAATGTCATATTTGTGAACAGGACTTTTTAGTTGGTGAAAAGAAAATACGCGATCATAGTCATCTTACATCGGAGTATCGTGGTCCAGCCCATGAAAGCTGTAATCTGAACTTTCAGGATACTGTCCCTGTAGTATTCCACAATCTTAGCTCATATGATGGACATTTGATAATTGAAAACATCGCCAATTTGGACGGATCAATAAATTTGCTACCAATTAACAAAGAAAAATATATAGCATTAACCAAAAAAATTAATGAAAATTTAATCGAATTTAGATTTATTGATTCGTTCCGTTTCATGGCCAGTAGCTTGGAAAAGCTAGCTTCATATCTTGAGGAGTACCCACTGGTTAAAAATGAATTTCAAAACTTGTCTGACGAACAATACAAACTTATTTTTAAAAAAGGAGTCTTTTGCTATGACTATATGAGTAGTTGGGAAAAATTAAGAAACACATCTTTGCCTGAGCAACTTAATTTCTTTAACACGCTCGAAACTAGAGAAATATCTCCTGCTGATTATGATCATGCCCAAAATGTATGGAGAAGCTTTGGTTGTAAAACTCTACAAGATTACATGGAACTCTACATGAAAGTTGACATAATACTTTTAATGCAGGTATTTCAGAAATTTAGAGAGAGCTGTCATAAAACGTATGGTCTGGATCCTGCTAACTATTATACGCTTCCTGGTTATACGTGGGATTGCATGCTGTATTGCACGCAACAAAAATTAGAGCTTTTGACCGACTATAATATGGTAACTTTTATAGAACGCGGCATTAGAGGAGGGTTAAACCAGTGCTCTAAAAGATATGTAGAGGCCAATAATAAATATATGCCCAACTACGATTCAACCAAAGAAACATCTTTTTTGATGTACTTTGACATTAATAACCAATATGGGTTTAGCATGAGTCAGTATTTGCCATTTGGCGACTTTAATTGGTTAGAAACTGATGAAATGCTTAATTTTGATGTTAATAAAATCGAAGATGACTCGACTAATGGATACATCCTAGAAGTCGACTTGTGCATTCCCGTGAAATTACATGACTATTTCTCAGACTTGCCTTTATGTCCTGAACATCGCTGCTCCCCTAAAGAAAAGAACTCAAAAAATATAAAACTGATGGCTACATTGTGTAATAAAAAGGAATACGTAATTCATTATAGAAATCTAAAGCAGGCATTAAAAGTTGGTATAAAACTCGAAAAGATTCATAGAATTTTATGCTTTAAGCAATCTGCATGGCTGAGACCCTACATTGAGTTAAATACTGAATTAAGACAAAATGCTAAAAATGAATTTGAAAAAACCTTTTTAAATTAATGAACAACGCCGTGTTCGGTAAAACCATGGAAAATATTAGAAATCATAGTATTGTTAAGTTAATCAAAAATTGGCATGGACGATTTGGAGCTGAAGCTCTGATTTCTCGACCTGAATTCAAAAGCATTACAATATTCAATGAAAACTTGGTTGCCGTAGAACTTCAAAAAACCGAAATATATTTCAATAAACCGATTTATGTGGGTATGTGTATTTTGGACATTGTCAAAACAACCATATATGATTTTCACTATAACTACATGGTGCCGGCTTTTGGAAAGAATTGTACTGTTACATACACAGATACTGATAGTTTAGTTTATAACATAAAACATTATGATATTTATGAATCAATACGACGCGACTGTGACAAGTACTTTGACACCTCGGATTATGCTGAAAACAATATATATGATATACCAAGGGTAAACAATAAAGTGTTAGGTATGATGAAAGATGAGAATAACGGAAAAATCATGACTCATTTTGTTGGGTTGAGAGCAAAAATGTATGCATTTAAAGCTCTTGATGGTGAATCGACTAAAAACAATATAGGCTTGAATGATATGTCAGCTGAAAAAGTGACTAAGAAAGCCAAGGGTGTAAAGCAAAACGTTGTGCAATCGAAAATATTATTTGAGGACTATGTCGACTGCCTAAATAACTTTCAAGAAAAAATGTTTACGCAAAATCTTATAAGATCGGAAAAGCATAAACTATACTCTGTAAAACAGACAAAAATTGGACTAAGTCCCTTGGATGATAAAAGATGTATTTCAAAGGACTCTTATGAAACGTTACCGTGGGGGCACTACAGTATTGAGTGATGACTTAGGTTAACTGTAATTTTAATAATGTTGTATTTATTTATATTGTGTTTGGTTAGATATATTTAATAGTGAACTATATATAAGTATAATCTAAATTTAATCTTAGTTTTGCCTATATAATTTATTATAAACCTGTAGAATTAGCATAAGTCTAGTAACGCCTAATATGTTAATGTAAAAATAAATATTTATATAATGATAATCATAGTACCTATAATGTTATTATAATATACCATCTAAATATAATTAATAGAACTCGTAAGTCTACCCAGCTATAAGCATCTATGATAACTATGATCATAGAAGAATATAATATATTTCTTTATGCTATGAATAAGATTATATATTTAGTTGTATTCGTATATAAAACTTTTTTAAAATAAACAAATAAAAATTATTCTAAAGTGTTTACTATGAACCTAGTCCAAGTATGTAATACTACATATAAAAGATAAAAAAACGAACTATCTATTCAAACATTTTAAGTGGTGAAAATTCAGGGATTTAAACTGAAAGAATTAATAGACATTCGTTAAAACATTATAATCGCTTTCAAGTAACCCACCCTTTAGGTAAGTTAACTACAGTCCTGCAACAAGCACAATATAGCAAGTTACAGGTCTGCTCGATGTACAAGATGATCAGCAACACCTAAAGGGTCAGCTGATGGTCAAAAATTTATAGAAGGTTAGAATGGGTAGTACAAAAAAGATAACTGGGGAAATTACTGCCTCGAATGAAATATTCTGTGACATCCAAAAAATTACCACGTTTTCGTCTTATGGGGATTTACATGGAAAAAGTGAGCCAGAACCCTCATATATACTCTACTAATGGTAATATCATAAAACAAAAAATCTCGCGGCGAATTGTCCCCGCGGCGAATCGGCCGCGGTGAATCGGCTGCGGCGAATTGGCCACGGCGAATTGTGCCCTACCCTTTTTTACGTATCATCATTATCAGTTTTCAAGCTTTAAATTGAGGTTGTGCATATACGAGGAGGGTTCAGATATGATGGAGACAAATGCTGTAGAGGGCACGCATGTATGTTTTAAAGGTCGTGGCTTGAGTATGTGATAGCTGGGTCCCTAAGCTACGTTTACATTTGGAGAGTTTGTTGGCGGAAAGTACTAGCAGCCACTAAACTAGCCGGCCCCTCAACTCTTGAAAAGTACTTGCGGGAGAGTAGCAAGTGCACTTTCTTGTAGTTTACACATGGCAAGTTTAGTGGCTGCCAGTACTTTCCGCCAATAAACTCTCCAAATGTAAACGTAGCTTTACGAACAGTGCGGCATAGATTTCATCGGGAGCGCATGTTTCACGCGCGTGCTAACGATGATGATTGAACATCAAGTGCCGACCTCCGTTGCACAACGTATTGTCATTCGTTTTTTAGTGTGGAAAGGCGTTAAAAACCTGAACATTTTTCTGAGTTTGCGAAATCAGTTCGTAGTGCCTGAGTAGAGCTGCTGTATTTAAATGAGCCAAAGCATTCAAGGATGGCCGACCGCGAACCAGAATCACACCAGACAACATTCGCCGCGTAGAACAACTGATTTTGGAGGACCGTAGGATGAATATTCGAGACATTTCGGCTGAACTTGGCATCATTATTGGTTGTGTAGAGCCTAGCATCCACGAACACCTTCAATATAGCAAAATAATCGCGCGATCGGTTCCAAAACTGTTGAACTTCGAACAAAAATTCACGCGCCCTCATACCGCGCGTCTCGCCCTCGATACAATATCGGAATTAGGGTTGGAGGTACTAGAACACCCTCCCTACACTACAGGATTAATCACCCTACGACTACCACATGTTTGGACCGCTGAATGAAGCCCTCGGAGGTCAAAGATTCATCACCGAAGACGAGGTAGAGAAGTTCGTGCGCATATGGTTGTCCGACTGGCCCAAGAAATTCGTCGATACCGGCATCAAAAAGCTTCCGGAAAGTTGGACAAAATGTGCATCTAGCGAGGGGAAGTACCTAGAAAAACTGTAGATTTTTGTAAATTTTTTCGATGTTAACGTGTCAGAGCATTTGTCTCGATCATATTTGAACCACCCCCGTATTATTTATTAATAAGAGTTAGAGAGTCATTTAGCTGAAAGTTTCAGCTGCATTAACTTAACTCGCCATAGTTAGCGTTGCAAGTTTATCTAAGCTAGCAAGAGTTGACTGGTCTATTACGAAACCAAGCGTTTTACTCATTACGTCGTTGGTTAATTAAATTTGACCAACTAGCTAACGAGATTGCAATTGGGACAGCATATATGTATGTACATGTATAATTTAGTACTGTTTTGTTTTTAATGGTCTAGTTGTCTCATAGACCTATAATAAGAATGTACTGACCACGCCGCACAAGGGCAATGCTGGCAAAGTGATTCCAGAGTGAGATGGGGCTAGTGAGGACAAAACACAGACAAAAATGCATTACATTGTATGGGAAAGACCGTTTTTTCTTATTAATTCGAAGCTTTGAGTTAAAAAAACGACATTATTGAAAGTAAAGAAGTTTTTGCAATTGCTCTAGAATCTAGAAAGAGAAAGTTTAATACGAATTTTTATTCAAAAACATACTTAAGATTAATTTAAACTAGTCTTTTTTTTATATAATAAAATATAACTAGGACATTAAGTTTACTGAAATGCCTACCTTGAGACCTTTATTTAGATCACCACCAATAAGGTACCCACAAAACACCAAAAGGTACTATAAATAATGTACAGGGTGAATTAGGAATTTCACACTATTGCAAACTTCATTTAAAATTGTTTTATTAGCTATAGATAATTTCGTACTGGCATATATAGAGGGTGTTTCAAGTTAAGGGTTTACCATTGCTGAATTTGTTATTGTTAAAGATAGAAAAAAGTTTAAATGGTTAAATGAGCAAACTAGTAGAATTTTTGACGCTCTTTAAGATAGTCAAATCACAAAAACAATCAACACCCTGAATTTTATAAGTTTTTCTGATGATATTTAAAATTCAAAATTACGCTTAGACTGCTTACTACTAAAAAAAAAATCATTATTTGCCTTAGCGTAATTTTAAATTTAAAATATTTTAGTTTAAACTTTAGGAAAAAAACTCAAAAACTATTTTTGTTTAGCATTAAAAGACCTATCACAAATATTATAAAATACAATTTTTAAAAAAATACGTTTTTTGAAAAAAAAAATCCTACTAGTTTGCCAATATAAGCTTTTTTCTATCTCTTAAAATAACAAAGTTACCAATGGTATACCCTTAACTTGGCACACCCTGTATATATGTCAGTACAAAAATATCTGTAGCTACCTATTTTTTCTTGTAATTTGACCTACTATTACAAGCTTTATAAGATGTTTTAAAAAAGGTTTGCAATAGTGGAACGTTTTTCTGGTCACCCTGTACATTATTTATAGTACCTTTTGGTGTTTTGTGGGTACCTTATAGGTGGTGACCTAAATAAAGGTCTCACGGTATGCATTTCAGATCCGTAAACCTAATGTCCTAGTTATATTTTATTAAATTAAAAAAAAACTAAATTTTAAATTAAGTTTAAGTATGTTTTTAAATGAAAATTCGTATTAAATTTTACCTTTCTAGATTCTAGAGAAATTGCAAAAACTTCTTTACGGGCCATGAAGTCGTTTTTCTAAATCAAAGCTTCGAATTAAGTAACAAAAGAGGTCTTTCCTATACAATGTAATACTTTTTTGTCCGTGTTTTGCCCTCACTAGCCTCTCTCACTCTGGAATCAACTTTCGTGCATGAGGCTAAGTCTATTGTTATTATAGGTCTATGAGTTCTCTACATGGTTTAAATATCTTTTGAAAAATAAACCGAAACGACGTTTGTGGTTATGTTTTGTCAATAAACGCAAAACACTTTTTTTTTAAATAAATCTAACAAGATTTAAATTAAAATTGGGTTTTTGATTTAACCGGTCAGTTTATTTTGGAAACTCTTTTGCAAGTTGCCTTTTCGATATACCGAGTAGGCCCAAAAATGATTGGTATAAAAGTCATTTATTATGGTTCCCAGAAAATGATTTATTTTTTGAACTATTGTTTTATCAATTATACGATTACCTCCTCAAATTTCTCTGAACTCATGGAGGCTGAGCCTGGAAGACTGTAGCTTTATCGCCCTTAGAAGCAAACCTCTATTGGTTAATACGTTGTTTGATAGAGGGTTCTCAGTGTGCATGATATGTTATAATTAACTTCGTTACATTGCCTTCGTCTAAATTTTATTACATAAATCACTTATGTGATTTGAGAGTGACAACAAGTGGTATTACTTGATACCCAAAAATTAACAATCTAAACATGGCCTGGTTGTGTATAGTGTTACGTTAATCAAACTTGTTGTTTAAAGCTACGAGTAAGAAACCAATCTGCACGATGGCTTGGAAATTTGTTAAATTGCCTCTTTGTAAATTTGGTTACGTTAATCATTTATGTTGTGTGAGAGTAACATGTCACAAGTGGTATTAACTGTTACATTGCCTCGGTGTTAATTGTGTTACGTTATTAAAACATGTTGATGGGAGAAACATGTAACACACAATGTAAGCTTTCTGTTATTGGCTCTATATGGCACAGTCTAGTCAACATATTTTTTGTACTATAGCGTATGTCAGGCTAAAGAAGTAATTGATTTAATTTCTTTGTAAATTTCCCTAAAAGGTGTTGAATATTTTATGTTCTATAATCGTTGGAAATTTTTTTTTTAACTCTTCTCAATATAGTTGTTAAATATACTTAGTTATACCGTAACAAAGTTATAAAAAATAATATCACATGATTGTTAAAACAATGTATCTACTCGTATGTATCAGACATTTCTAAGTAACAAATATCATTGCAAAGCTGGTCTGTCACAATGTTACGTAACAGAGAGGAGGACATTTAACCTAACGGTGATGTGAAATTGCTATATATTTTCAAGGTTTTGTACATTAGGTTAATATTATTTATTTTCGAACAAAATTCCTACAATAATTGATTATACAACTCATATCTTTTAAACATTGCTACAATTTCATTGCGAAATGAAATTTTTTGTGATTATTTTATACTCAAAGAACGTAGCTATTATAATATAACTTTCTTCTCGTTTCGTGTTTCTATTGTGCATATAATAAAAATGCCTGCACTTTATATTTTATTTTTGATACGTTATTTTAACATCCACCAGGGCCGACCCTAGAACTCGGAGTACAAGTACAACAAGCATCAGCTCAGTGTGGTCGTATTGGAAGCACATTTTACTATATAACCGTCAATTCAGCAATCCGGCCGTGTAGTTCCTCTGACTATTTGTTTACCTCGATTTCTCTACGTGCGAATCGGTGTTGTGGAAGAAGTTTGTGTATATGTACCGGCCAATGGAAAATATAAGCTACCGGGTTTCCAGTAAATATCCCCAGGTTAGGTTAGTCCTGATTTTTACCGTGAATGCCCGGGACAGGAGAGTTAGTTTAGTTAGTGTGGGACACGTTAGCTCTATTGTTCTCGTCTTTGAGGGTAAAAACCAGCACTAACCTACTTTGGGAATATTGAGAGTGGCGCACCCAGGTGGGACCCGAGAGTCTAGGGGGGGGGGGGGGGGGCAAGGCCCTATGTTGTCGTATTTTATGCTATTTTTTATTTATAAAAAAATGTCAAAAATGCTTTTAAAAAAATAGGCTTGGGAGGGGGCCCGGGCCCCGAGGTCCCCCGTCCCGGGTGCGTTCATGCTAATACCCTTGCATTTTTCATTGTTCGTTAGAAAATTCCACGACCCCTCGGCTCGCCAGACATTTGTGAAGGAGGATACATATAATTTATCCCCTAAACCAATTTTATTCCTCGGTATAGAACGAGTACAACAACGAATAACAAGATTGTCCCAAGAACTTAAAGATTTTCCCTATGAGGAAACGCTTGCAAAGTTGAACCTTACAGCATGAAGAGACAGCAGAACCAGAGGGGATCTAATTGAAGCTTATGATCCAAACAATCACTACGCATGTGAGTGGCAAATGTCTCATACAAACCTAAGAGGTCATGATTAAAAGCTTTCCAAAGAAAAATGCATCCCCTTCTGTGAAAAAATTTTCTCGTTAACAGAATAGTCTACCGTTTAAACCATCTAAATGTTAACACCGTTAATTCTACCTCCAAAAAAAAATATATTTAAAAATGGCCAGAACATTAGCTGGCCTACTAACTTTTTAGTACACTACACAGTATAAATAAATAAAATCGGCAGTCTCATCGGATTTAACCGCCTACTTCTGATACATAAATATAATAATAATAGCTGGCTCTATCGCTTTCTGTTTCCCTCGCTCTGCATCAGAGATTGCGTCAATCAAAGGAACCCACTGTAATGTCGGTGGCTTTGCATGTGGTTTTTAGTTATAGTCAAAGTTAACACAATTAAAATATAAGTTACTGCACTTGAGCCGGCGGCCGACATCAAACGCCGAATCGCACACCTGTTTTGGAGCGAGTTGTTGGCTGGTGGATAATTGAGCTGGCGGTCGATATCAAACGCCGAATCGCACACCTGTTTTGCAATAGTGACCAGTGACAGCCTACGTCGGCACGCGTTTGATCTCTGTATTTCCATTGATTTTTGACAAGTGCAGCAACTTATATTTTAATTGTGTAAACTTTGTTATAGTTGACAACTGATATACATACGAGCTTAGCCGATACCAAACATCTTACCTAAAGAAACTTTTATTGTGCATTTTTTATTATATAAGTTGAGTCAATAAAAACCGTACATTTGATTTTTGACTTTACTTTTTTTACTTTTTGTTCGATTTTTGGTGAGGCTTGTGACTATACGACTTCAACATTTACATTTTTAGAAATTCCAAGAAATTGCATAATTTTACAATATAGGGGGCAACTAGGGTGTTGAAAAAATCTTAAGGCGTGCACAGAAAGAAATTTTGAAATCGCCCTAGATTTCTGAACACAACTATTACTAATAAAAAGGACGGGGAGAAAAGAGGACGTGGAAGGCGGAAACTAGTAAAATGGTGTTGGAAAAAAAATCGTGTGCAAAAAGAATTTTTGCATTCGCCTTCGAAATCGAAAATTATGCGAATATGGTTTTTGAAGATGGTGGGGGGGAATAACAAGACGGAAGATGGGTGGAAGCAAGGAGAACTTCAAAACAATAACAGCAAATTGGAGGACATTTGCAATGGGTGAACAAAGCAATTTCATTAAAATTGCCTGAAATTTAGGTAATTTGTATATCTTAAAGCCTACATTATGTGACAAAATGGCGTCTTACGACCGCCATATTGATTCCTGTTTAAAAAAATATAGCCTATAGCACCTTCGGGATCAGTAGCAATTCAACGACACCTTTTTTGTTAAAATAAGTTCAGTCGTTTAGCCAAAGGGTAAAAAAACTACAATTGCAAAAAAAATTTACGTTTTTTTTTGGTCATAAAATCATAAAAATAAATAAATAATAATAAAGTTTTAAACTTTTCCCGAGACGCTCAAAAGTCTGCATCCACCTTCATCTTATAAAGGCACATAACTCTGTATTCTTTTTATGTCATATAGGAATATCTCAACATAATAAGTTTTATTTACGTGAGCAAAATGGCAAAATTTTGGGGCAGTAGAAAAGTTTTATTTTATATCTCGTATTTTAGAGTTTGAAACATAAACTTGCAATACGAGATCAGTTTTGTAACCGCCACATTTCAGTGGTAATCTTACTCGTAGCAATCATATATTTTAATTTTATCGCAAAAGAGGCAAACCACAGTGGTGTAGCTATCGTTGGGCAAACCGGGACAGTGCCCGGGACCCCGGCCTAAAAGGGGCCACAGCGGCCCTAATAAAAACATCTTTTAAGCGGCGATAAATTCGTAACCTAAATTTAACAGAAAACTTGTTAAACTAAACTTTAACTTAAAATCTAAATTTTTTGAATTATTTTTCACAAAAATAACTTTTATTAAAACTTTCGCCTGTGGCGCATTTTTTTTCTATCTGGTTTTTAAGTTTAGAGTTCAGACAAAGCAAGAAAAAGAGATTTTATTTTGTTATTATGGGAAAAGACAAATTTTTATCGGGGGGCTCCATTAAATCTTAATTAGTTTAAAATTACGACAAAATATTGTTCATAATATAAATAATAATTTTCTAAAATAAGTTCTTGTGGTAAAAATTGTACAAGTGACTTACCTATATTGGAAATGTAAAGCACACACAAACTTGTATGCATAATTTTTCAGGGAAATGACTAGCTTAAAGGTCAAAGTTGAACGGGAGATAAGTGAACTGTTTAAAAACAAATCTGTTACTGTTAGCTTTAACAATACAAACTTGGTGCTTTTGCATGATCGTGTAGGCGCTAGAGGTAAATAAGTATGCAAAATATGAAGACTGCTGTTTGACAATGGAGTCTAGCTGAGAATAGGTCTCAGATTAACGGTTTTCGGTCCCTTTTTTTATCCCCCCTCCTCTTATAGTAGTGTTCGAATTTCTGAAAATTTAACTAAGTTCACGCCCTAAAGCCACAATGAAACAGAAATGCATCAAAAATGTGTAAAATCCTACCTAAAAATTGTTTTTTAAATTTTCGCTGCAAAAATTTTCAAAAACCCCCCAGACCCCAAAACCTGAAATTTTTAGGTTTTCTTCAAATTTTCTTAAAAACTAAGCTTCTTAGTGAAAAATATTTCATTGCCTTTATTGTAGACAACAAAATTTCCTTTTGAATGATATACAAGTCTGTGGGAAACGACCAATAACACATTCTCCAGAAGCGCCCGTTTATTAAGGCAATGTAAAAAATTTTAAAAAGAAATTATTTATTACATGGTTTACCTACCCGATTTTCTTTAAAAACCATCTATCAAAAATTGTGCCTTTCCGTGGATTGTAGGCAATTAAATTTTCTTTTACTCGTAAATAATGTATAATAAGGGAATCTCCTTAAATTACGTAACGCTCTAGGGGGGGAGGGGGCGTTTGGCCTTGCGTTACACTCAATGTTTTTTCTTGAAAATGCGTTACGAGTGAGGGGGTGGTCAAAAATCCTGAATTTTTGCGTTACGTACTTTAAGGACGTTCCCTAAGGCAAGATTAGTTTTATTTATAACAATTTATGGCCATCCGTACATAAAATCAATTTTAAAAAATCACTAAACTAACCAATTTTTTTACAAGTTTTATCCAATTTGCTTAAAAACTAACCTTTTTGGGAATCAATTATTTCACACCTTATTATAGGAAATAAAATTCTCTTTTTAGCAGTGTATAAGTAAGTGCAATCAGACCAATAACAAACTCTCCAGCGGCGTCCGTTTTTTGAGCAAATGTAAAAAAAATTAAAAAACTACATGTTTGTCACATGTTTTAACCGATTATCTGAAAGCCCTCTTTCAAAAATTATGCCCCACAGTCGATTATGGACTGTACTGTACCACAAAGTAAGATTTATTTTCAGATTAAAACTTACTTTGTGGTAACACCAGCTTCCGCAAATAAAATCAATGTTTACATATTATTAAACAAATTAATTTTGTTACAGGTTTTATGTAACTCTCTCAGAAACTAACATTTTTCAAATAAAGCAAAGTGCAAAGTGAAAAGTTGCAAAGTAGTTTGGTGCAATAGGTTACATTAATTGACCCTCTCAACTTTTTCCGCACAAAAAGAGGAGTGTATACAGGGTTCGTCAACGATCGTTAGCCATTGAAAATATGTGAATTGAAGTAAGATCGCTATTTAAATAAATGGCACTAAGAGAATAGTTTAGCGCTGTTGTCAAGTTAGCAATTCAAGAAAATGGTTTTCTTGTCGCGATCTAATGCCGGTACGGGCAGAGTAGGGCAAAGACGGCGATGCATAAAATCCTTAAAACCCCTTGATTTTAACTGCTGTAGCGCCATCTCTTAGATATCATTTGAACTGTATGACTAATAATCAATACTGCAAATCCGTAATTAAGTGTACAGGTAGAGCTTTCTAACATGGCAAAAATGTTAAAGGAGGTTACTACCATATAACGTATATGGTTACTACACGCACAAACAAATATTCCAAAAATTCAACTTTATGGATAAAAAATTTCTTGGTCTTTATGTGTACCGATTTATTCTCAACTAGAGTTAGAAACCAATACTTTGAAAAGTAACCATAATATACCAATTTACTTTACAGGAATGTACTTAGAAATTACATCAAAAAAATAACTTAGTTATAAATTTCCTACTTGCAAAATAAAAAAAGTAGTTGACAATTATTTTTTCACTTTTTCACAGTTTACAAAATGTGAAAATGCTTAATTTAGGAGCCCTCTTCCTTCGTAATACATTCCGAACTTACCCCTTAAATTCAGTACGAAACGTGGATTGCTTTAAATAATAAAAGCAAAATAGCTTTTTACAAATAATAACAATCACTTTAGTAATTCAATTGCATTTTTGTAATTTCATTATAATTGTAAAATAATTTTGCAGTTATTTTAAAAACTTAAATAATTGCAATTACCATAATACCGCATTTCAACTTATTGTTTTTTTTCAAGAGGAATGGCCCCTCCATTTAAGAAACAAAAATAAAATTTTAAAAGGACTGGTAAAACGTGACAAACATTTTTCTCTGCAGACTGAAACCAGTAGAGGGGCAAGAGGTTTAGGGCTGTCGTACATCCCTACCCCCAAAAATTTTGTCCCCTATTCTGTTTCCTGCATAGTGTATGGTGACTTTTAGCAACTTGACTTCGTGAGCCGCCGCGCCGCGAGGAGATCGAACACTTGAGCGGTATTTAAGTGCGACTTTAATAAAAGAGCAAGGTTATTGTGAAAAAAAATTTATTAAAAAATTGGATTTTTCTCGATTTAATGTTTCCTGATTATAGCTAAAATAACGAAATAAATAATAATCACTATTTCTTCGACTTTTAAAAGTGGAAATCTTACTGTGATTGCTCCTGTTTAGTAGTAAAAAACCATTAATGAATTTTGAGTCACAGCGGCAAACGCTCCTGAATATGCGCGTCTTTGGTCCCTCACTGACTTCTTGCTTTCCAAAAGTTCATCCTTTTTTATACGCTTTTCAGAAGTCGAGCCCTGTATATATATCAAAAATTTAATATAATTTTTTAAATTTAATTTTTTTTTAATTTAAGATTTTTAAAAATTTATTTTAAAACATATGTAGAATTTTAAAAAGCTATGAACATTAACACGGGCACCCCAAATAATAGTTATCCGATCAGGATCAATCGCCCAGTTTCTCAAAGTTACAATAAAGTTAAAGCATTAGAAACAGTCTAAAGCATCAAATTACCAGGAATAGAATCTGGGCCGCCCATGTGTAAAGCAAATGTTACTGTCATTACGCTACAGACTATACTTGAACAAGGACATAATGAAATTTAAAAAAGACAACGGAATCCAAGCATTTTTTAGAGGCATATAAAAAAAAATGAGGAAAACGCCAAAAATCGAGAAAAAAACGTAGCTAAAGTAAATAGAATATTATTCGGCATGCATGATCTTAATGTTGCTTTATAAAATATTGCAGTCAGTGGTCAAATAGTCTTCGATTTTTTTTTAAATTCAGGTTTATCTTACCTAGTGTAATGCAATTAATTTATTTTGTGGCTTTGAAAATGTACCATTTTTGCTCTTCACCGTGTAATATTACGTTTCGTTTCGTTTTTACTTATTGGCCTGTCCGCTTATTGCAGAAAATATGTCAGCTCAATTCGGTGGACACCAAGATAATATAACTCAAAGTCACTTGGTTCTTGGGACAATCACAACTCATTCACTCACATATTCATACTACCTGAAGACTCATCAGGCCGACCTGCTAAGCACCCCCCGGTAGACAATTTTTCTTTTCTCAAGGAGCATTTAATTTTGCCTGATACCCTTTGTCAGAGATAGGGGTCTTTATCGTACTAGCGCCATCTACGCTCTTGAGACGGGACCACCGACTTAACGTGACTTCCGAACCACGGCCTTGTATTGATCATCAACTTTCCCTACTTCGTTGATGCCCAAACTTCGCACAAGACAGACTTTAACCCTACTTCCGATAAATCTGTATTCACAAACGTATAGTAGGTTCGAGTTTGTTGTAGTAGGCATATAATTCGAACCCACCACCCTGTTAAGTGTTAAACGAACGCACGCCCCACTGAACCAATCAAGGCCACAAAGTGTAATATTATAATATTTTGATCAAGTTTTTTGCAATTTTCTCGAAATTTTCGGGAAATACGATACACACCACTTTTTTATTTATTTTGTGTGTCGGTGTTATTATTGTTAGTTTTTCCCATGTATGCTTTTTTCCGTGTGCGCTTCTTTCTGTGTGCACTTTTTTTGTGCGCGATTTTTTCTGTGTTTGCTTTTTTCTGTGCAGATATTTCATTATTATTTTTTTAGCCTTTACCCGAGTAGCTACCAGCCTTTATACCTTACAATTTTTTTTGTACTCACCGCCTTTAAATCTTTCCCACTGTAAACCGATGGTATTTAGGCCTCTAAGAGTAATAGACATTACACACAGACAAATAAAGCAAATAATGTAAATTAGTAGGAAAGACGCCTTAGATTTCCAATTTATCTACGCAAAGCCTAGCGGAAAAAATAGTATATTATATAACAACGGATAAAAGCACTTATTATCCCCAGGCGAAAATTTTGTACTAGGGAAAAAAATACATTTTTATGACGAGGTTTTTATGCTATTTTTGCATTTTTGAGCTTATTTCCCGAGTTTTTTTTTTGGTTTTATTTAAGTTTTGACTTTTTGTTTGGATATTAACTGTTTATGTCTGATCAGTCACTTTTCATCCAGATTTTTATACTTTAGCACTGTCATGTCACTTTTTATTCCGATTTTTTGTTCATTTGTCACTTTTTATCCCAAAAATCAAAAGTCACACTTTAATCCCTAAAAATCGGAATAAAAAGTGAATTTTATATGCCAAAAGTGCGAAAAAGGAGATTTTAACCCTCTTTATTCTTGGCAAAGTAAACTTTTAATTTTTAAAAACTATATAAACAAAAGTCAAGGATGGAAAATTTAATACATCCTTAACTAAGTCCTATTATTAGTATAGTCCCCATTTTGTTTAATTTTTAATTAATTATCTCTGCCCCAGTCCCTCGCCCTCATTAAACGTCTGAAGCAGTCTCCAATTCTATTTATGTAGACAGGGTTGGAAATATATACATAATTGACACTTTTATAGTATGTCTAAATAAAATGTTAGGTAGGTACAATATTTTTCTAAATTAAGGGACAAAAAGTTCAGTCGTTTTATCCTTACTAAAGTTATAAAAGTGTAACTTATCATCCCCGGGAAGAAAAGTGACGAATAGGGGAATAAAATTAACAAATCCGGAATAAAAAGTCAAAAATTAAAGAAAGTAACAGACCAAAGACAAGAAACCCAAACAAACCTTATAAAACGTTATAAAAGCCTATATGAGGAGAGAAAACACAGATCCAGCTAGGCTAGTAAATAAACTAGCTGGTCTAGCTTATTTTCGGCTTTGTAAGCTCCAACGTTGTGCTAAACCTTAGTGGCAAAGAGCCAAAAGCTCAAAACAATTGGTGAGAGTAATTTTAATGCATTATGCAGTATAATCTGTTAAAAAAAGCACTTAGAGTGGCAGGTTCAGGATTTCCAGGGGGGAGGGGCCAAAGTGGCAGCAAACATCAAAATATTTTTTTCTAGCAGTTTTTAATAGATCTAACGTGTAAACTTAATATCTAAAGGCGATTTTTGGCACCGCAGTCGAAATTTTGTTAAAAATTAAATAGACTTTGTGATAAATTTTAAATAAATGATGCTGCTAAAAACTAAAAAATAAGTTATATGTCCGTCTTTCACGTTTTCAGTATTTTACATTCTCTACGTGACTATTTAAGAATGTTACAATATTATTTAACTTTTTTTACATTATTTTAGGAACATGATAAAAACTTGACGTGAATATAACTTCTATTAACATTAACGTAAAAAAAATATAAGTTCTACTCACATTATTTTAGGAACATGACAAGATTATACTTTCTATTCACATTCTTTTAGAAACAGGACAAAAATATACCTTCTTTTCACATTATTTTAGGAACATGAGTAAGTTATTTTATTATATTAAGTAGCAGAATATTTCTTAAAAACAAACTCTATGCACATTATTTTAGAACATGAGTTAGTTATTTTATTATATTAACTAGCAGAATATTTCTTAAAAACTAACTTTTAGAAATGTTGGTTAGGTATTTCTAGTATTTTTTTCCTCATATGATTATTACATCGCACGCAAAACGTGTTATTTAGATGTATTTTAACTTATCCTAGCAATATCGTCGTAATGTCTTTCTGTGTGTGTGTGTGTGTGTGTGTGTGTGTGTATATTATTTCTCTCCGTAACACGATAACTCCTAAACCGCTCAACCGATTATCAAAAAAATTTCAGGTAAAACAGTGTTCGACACTCTTACGAGCTTATTAAATTTTGGTCAAAATCCATTAATGCTAATGACAGTTTTTTTGACAATTCAAAACTTAAAAAAATGGTAACTTTTTAACGGAGCATCGTATCAATACACTGTTTTCGGAATATAGTAGACTATATTTTGCTTCGTAGGAGCTTTAGTTTCTGAGATATTTACAAAAAACTCTTTTCAAGGCATAAGTGATAATAGACTAGCTAGGAAGGTGTCAGATCCATCATGGATCAATTTATATTTTTACTTAAGTTGTATCTAAAGGGCAAATTAAAATTAAAAATATGGTTTAAGATAACATCAGAATTGCAAATTTACCGAAGAGCATCAACGTTACAGACAGAACAAACATTAAAAAACACCCAACTAATGGCACAAAACACAATTATAAAAATAGATAATTCTCAAAAATTTCAAGGCAGATTATAAATACAACTATTTTTCACCCAAACTCCAAAGACAAACTCCAAAGAAAAAGTTAATGTCCCGACGTGTAACACAGGGACAAGTTCTGTAACATCGAGAAAGAGCGTTACCGAACGAGACAACCCTTGATACAAATGGGACATTTTCTTTGTATTTTATCATTTTGCGGCCAAGCCAAATATATGACACAAATTTATTTTTTGTTTTCTTTAAGGTTCCAATACTTTTCTTTGGGAAAATGTTGATTGATTGACTTTATTTAAGTTATACGTAAAATAATACACGTTACCAAAAGGACAACATCATTTGCCTCTAACCTTATTTTTCAAACACAAAACCATATATAAACAATAACTCAAAAACTCTCCGACATTGTTCGTCGCCATCTTTATTACCCACTACCTCTGTTAATACTAAAATTCTAAGTTACCACGTGGAATGACATTTCTTTTAAGCTATAACTTTTTCTTTAAAAAATGTCTTTAAAATATTTATAAAGGCCCATCAAATCTCCTCGGGGTGTCAAAGAAAAGAAAATCAATAAAAATAAAAATAAACGCTTGCGGAAACGTATCTAAAAATGTCTTGACTGAGTCAGTTTGCTGCATTGCGCGTCTGGTTGCAATTCCAGTGGCACTCAAATCGCTTGGGAACATTTTTGTTTGCCTTGACTTCAATACTATTTTCTCTAATATTTGCCTTTCTTAAAGAATTGAGGATTTCACTTAATAGTCCGGGGCCATAGCATCTCTCTTGGACTTTTTAATGAAGTTTTTATGAAACCCGATTTGACGAGAGCGGGGCTGGTTTTAGCAGTTTTTGTAAATCATTTTTTTTTCCACTCTGATTTTGGAGATAATAACCACTTTCAAAATTAATTTAATTGGCTGATTCACCTACTTTCTAATTTGCCAAGAAACAATTTTAAAAATATCATCTACTGGGCATAAAAAAATAAATATTGATAAGGCTACATATGAGCTAACCTACCTATTAATCCTAACCTAGAGGATGCAAGTTAGCTCACAGTAAGGGGCAGGTTGGCTTGAATAAAAATGCATTCAGCTACATCATATTAATTCTTTAATTGTTGCATAATTAGTAAAAATAAAGGGCGATCTATAATCATACCACATGTGGATCAGCCTGGCGAAATTAGATTAAGAATTAAAATAGCCAGAAATTGAAAAAGAAAAACATTTGCAACAGGGACCTTTATCAAAAACTAAGGCTAAGAATGCTGTGCTGCTACGTTTTCTAAAAAATTAATAAACAGACTTGAAGCTTTTGAAAGATTGTACTTTCGCCGAATGCTAAGAATTTCATGTACTGATAGAGAAAAATTTGTCTGACTCTGTCAAAGAAAAAGCTTAATGCCATAATAAGAAGCCCCAAATACAAGCTACAACAGAATATAATGGAGTGAAATTTGGTCGAGACTTTACGAATACGTAGAAAAATCCATTAAAAAAATGCGGAAAAATCTCTAGTAAACTTATTACCACACTAGTGCGAAAGAGACTCACTTCTTCATTAAAATGAGCACGGAAAAGTGGTGGTTGGCACACGCTTTTAAGTAAGACATAGTTTTCCGGCCAATGGGGCAAGTTGAAGCAGCACCAATCAACCCCTTTTTTTTTGCGACAACCTGCCCCGTTTGGCACTTTGACATTTGAAAAATTCCTACAAAAAAAACTTGGCGGCAAAATAAACCTAAAGGCACAGGAAATCATTTAACACTCTACTGTGTCTAGTAGAAAAGTAACAAAAATAAAATTCCTGTTGCTTAACTTGGCCAAATTAACTAAAATCTAGGCATTGAAATTTGCTCTGACCCGTCTCACTTCTCATCGAAGTCTTTGATCATAGCCAAACTCTGTATGCGTCTTCTGCTACCGATAAAGGTGCCAACCTACCTGCGAGCCAACCAGCCCCGCTCTCCCCTACTAATGATCTCACCAACACTGCCTATTGGACCCAAAAATGTCTGTTAAAAAGTAAGGTTAGGGTCTCAAAATATTCGGTTTGAACTAGAGCAAAAAAACTTCACACACATATTGACCCCAAATAACTCATTCTTCAACTGCCAAAAAATATTAAATAAATGTCCTCTAGGGGGCGTAAGGAAGTAAAATGTGTTTTTAGAGTATCCCTTATATCTTCTACACTAGTGCGCCTGCACATGTAGGTCTCACTACATTTGTAGTTGATACACTTATCCACAGGTCTGCTATTAATGAAATTGTGTGTCTGTGTGTGTGTGTGTGTAAGACGATAGCTCCTAAACGGCTAAACCGATTTTTATGAAATTTTCAGTTAAAATATTGTTCGATACTGTAACGAGCCATTTAGATTTTGGTCAAGATCCATTAATGCAATGACTTTTTAATGGAGTATTGCATCAATATGCGGTTTTATAGTAGATCACATTTTTCTCAATAATTTATGTGGTAACCAAAAACTTCGTAGAAACTTTCGGGGGGCCTTGTGAACAGCTTTAATTTTTTTTATGCGGCAGATCTCTGGATAAGTGTATAAACTACCAAGTTAGAAAAAGCTAGATGTAAAGTAAGAAGATATAAATGATAATCTAAAAACACATTTTACTCCGTTGCGCCCCCTAGGAGCCAAATATTAAATATGTTTTGACAGCTGCGCAATCAGTCCTTAAATGTCAATATAATTACCAAACTTCATTGCTTTAGCTTAAACCATTCAGAATTCAATTAATATTTTGTTACCGTAACCTAACTTTTTGACTAAGGCGTTTTTGGGTGTGTTAACAGGTCAGGCAATGTTGCTGGGATCATTAGTAATAATCAATTAAAAGAGGTGCCATAATATCTTCTTCAAAAAGGCCACGGGGACTTATTTGACGCTATGGCCCCGGACTATCAATAAATGTGCGAGTAAACAGAATGTTTGGCTGACAAACCTATTCCTTTTTGTTTGGTGCAATTTGTCATTTAGTGACAAATTGGATTTTGTTGAATCTTTTTTGTAAGAATCAATCTACCTACCTATTCGACATTATAGAGGCCCGAGATACATCCGATTGGTGTGTTTCCCTAGGGGTGGGCAAATTATATTATTCCGCTCTCTTCCTAACCAGATCCACAGTTTTACATGTTAAACCGATTTCAAAAATTCTATTTGTTATTTGTTAGGAGGCAATGGAGGGTTCAAAATTTTTTTTTGTGTGAAAATAAAATACGTTGCAGGCCCATACTTTGCGACTGAGGCATTTTTGGGTGTGTTTACAGATCAGGCAGTATTGGTGGGATCATTAGTAATCAATTAAAAGAGGTCCCATAAAATCTTTTTCAAAAAGGCCACGAAGGCCAATTTGAAGCTATGGCCCCGGACTATTAATAAATGTGCGAGTAAACAGAATGTTTTGCTGACAAACCTATTCTTTTTTGTTTTGTGCAATTTGTCATTTAGTTACAAATTGGATTTTGTTCAATCTCTTTTGTAAGAATCAATCTACGTACCTATTCGACATTATAGAGGCCCGGGATACATCTGATTGATGTGTTTTTCTAGGGGTGGGCAAATTATATTATTCCGTTCTCTTTTTAGCCAGATCCCCAGTTTTACATGTTAAACCGATTTGAAAAACTTTATTTGTTATTTGCTAGAAGGCAGGTCCAATTTTTACCTTCCTAGCCCGCACAGCAATGGCTAGAGAAGGTATTGTTTTCGACGAAAAATATTTTTTTAAGATAACGCCGAAAATGTGTTATTTGGTTGTATTTTGATCTACCCTAGCAGTATCGTCGTGATGTCTGTGTGTGTGTGTAACTCTGTCCGTAACACGATAGCTCCTAAACTGCCCAACCGATTTTTATGAATTTTTAGGTAAATAGTATGCGATACTGTAACGAGCTGATTATTATTGATTTTGGTCGAAATTCATCAATGCTAATGACAGTTTTTTGACAGTTAAAAAGTTTTAAAAATGCTAACTTTTTAACGGACCGTCGCATCAATATGCGGTTTACGGAATATTATAGCGCACGTTTTTTTCAAAAACTTGGTAGGAGCTTTCGTTTCAGAAATATTTACAAAAAACTGTTTTTAGGGTTCATATAGCATGGAGTTTACTTGGAGTGTGCTAATGGGTTAGGAAGGTATCAGATCCGTCATGGATCCATTTATTTTTTTTGTTTTTAATAAATCTAATGTCTGAAGTTTGCCATCACATGAAAATAAAATTCGCCACAGGCGAACATTTTTGGAAAACAAAGTAATTTTAGTGTAGAAATTTTAAAAAATGTCAAATTTTTTACTGAAACTAATGAAAATAAGCGTAAAGTTTAGTATCCATGAATAAAGAAAACAAAATTTTTTTCGTGGCTATGCGGGTATAGAAAGGTTTTGTTTCACTTATATTTTGCCGTGGGCAGCTCAAAAGCTGTACACCCACAGGGGTCCAAGTTCTAATGGACACCTATAAAGTGTTGACAGTTAACTGTTTCGTCCTTTAGGGACTTTCAGAACACTGCATGGTTAATGTGACACCCTTGTAAAGCTACAGAGACGGTATAAAAATCTCATCTTACGATATTGGTAAGAGAAATGAAAAATAATGCCTGCGATACCGTATGCTCTTCACACAACTGGTGACATCTACCAAATACAAAAGAAACTAGAATAGAAACAAAAGGCAGGCAGATGAAACGACAAAGTACCCATGACTGTAACACAATTTGTCCCTCAGGTCGGGTCAATGCATATTTAAAAACGTTTAAAAACTATTAGAAGGTGGCAATTCAGCAAATAGAAAGATGCCATTTTAGCTTTACAGTGCTTCAACACGGCCGGTATTTATTATTTCCCTGTGCCCATAGTAGTCTGCGTTTTTGGAATCTGTGACCAATATCTTGCAATCTGAATGTTTTGCTTTATCGCAATGTGGAAATCACATTATAAGAGTATATATATATATATATATATATATATATATATATATATATATATATATATATATATTTATCGGTTTCACAACGTTCTACGTCTTCCGATACCCAATCTCCACTCGTTTCTGTTTCCCATAATTCATCTAGGCCTCTTATTCTTATTTCACTGTCCATTTCTTCTCTCAGGCTTCTCCTTGGCCGTCCTCGTTTTCTTCGGCCAGTTGGTTTCCATTGTAGTATTTGTTTAGGTAGTCTTTCATCATTCATTCTTTGTACATGTTCGTACCACACCAGTTGTTTTGTTCTTATATCATCCACTAAAGTACTTTCACCCAGTGTCATAATTTCTCTTATTCTTTGATTTGTAACTTTTTCTCTTTTTGATTTCCCTGCTGCTCTTCTTCAATAGTCCATCTCCGTAGCGGAAAGAATTTTTTCTGTTCTATTCTTGATTGGCCATACTTCTGAGCCGTATGTAATAATACTTTTTACAGTGGTGTTATATATAAGCTTTTTGTTATGTTTTGATATACTTTGGTCCCAAATTATTCCATTCAATAAAGTTATTGCTTTTCTTCCTTGTACGTTTCGATCTTTTTTAGCTTTGTCTAGTGTTCCGTCAGCTGTAATTTTTAGACCTAAGTATTTATACTCATCACAGGACTGAATTCGCTGCCAGGTATTTAATATTAGATCCTGTTTCGTTCCACCGATACACATATATTCTGTCTTATTGAGATTAACCTCTAGTCTCCACTAATTGTACTCTTCTATTAGTTTTCGTGTCATATATTCAAGGTCATCATAATCCTGAGCCACTACTATCTGATCATCGGCGAAACATAAAGTATACAAGGTGGTTTCGTCCAACGGAATTCCCATGTTTTGACATTTTCTCTACCATACTTTAAGGACTTGTTCCAAGTATACCTTGAAGAGCGTAGGCGAGATACAGCAACCTTGTTTAAGACCTTTATTTACTTAAAAGCCTTTGGTTAGTTTTGCTTTTATTTTAACTTTTGCCTTACTATTTCGGTATAACTCTTTGAGGGCCTTAATTAGTTGTACGCTTATGTTTGTGTTTTCCAACGCTTTCCAAAGTAGATTTAGTGGTATACTATCATATGCCTTCTGTAAATCGACGTAAAAGAGTATTAGATCTAATTAAACATTATCGCGACTCTGCAGAAGAAGTCATAAATACTATCTTAGCTGAAGGCAGCACACATGCCGAAAAGCTTGGAATAGAGCTACAGGAGCCAAAGGTAGTTAGGCGACAGCAAAATTGTATGACCGTTCCCGCAAATAACCCACCAGAGCACTGGAAAAAATCTTTATTAATTACTTATTTAGAGCCTCTGAACTGAACTACCAGTTTTCGAACTATTGGCACTACATCCGTTGTTTATGCTGGACTTGTCATTCAGTACATTTAAGATGGGCAATAAACAATTTTCAGAATTTTATCATTTAAACGGGTTTGACGATGAGACTAAATTATGGAAAAAAATAATAAGGAGGAGTTAAAAAGTTAGAACAATGTTTTCAGACGATAGATTAAGCGGTTTGTGCAAGCTTAGTGTACATCGGAAATTAGTTTCAGAAAAAACTAAACAAATAAAAGAAGAGGTCTTAAGCAGATTTGCTGAAGATTCCAGGCGTTTCGTTTTACTGTAATAGGTTAAGACTGGTGTGTATGTCCCAGTAAACATGGATTACAAAAAAAGTACTTTTTAAGTACTGGCTTTCACTGCAACCCATAACGGCAAAGTACTAAGTAGGAAGTACTTATTTCGTATTGATTTCGAACAACGCAACGGCCTGAATCAGGCCAGCAAGTATATATTTTAATATAAAAAACACTGTACTTTTAAAGGACTGCTTTTTTTTAACTTTTTTGTACTACAAAACATGCGTTTTTAAAGCAATCTATTTTCTTCGTGTTTTTAGTACAAAAAAACTGAATTTTTATACATTTTTTAAATTTAGAAAAAACTGTTTTTTTAAAGCAATGTATTTTTTTAGTACAAAAACACTAAATTTATTGTAAATATTGTAAGGACATTACGTCACTCACGTCTCATATTTACTGAAGGAAATATTTGATAATTATATAAGGATCATTAATATTCCTTTTCATATCAGAGGAGGATATTTCCAAAGATTATGGAACATTCCACATTAATTTAAATATAAATAAAATCATTCATACTCTTAAGCTTGACATTCTTCAGTGTACCTGTAAAATATTCACTAGTGTTTGCCATCTAGCGCAAGGCCAGCAAACATCAACTTGTCAGAACTTTGCCTCATTCGAAATGTTATTAAAACGTTTTTTTGTGAATATTTTTGTTTTACAGTAAAATATTTAATTTTTTTTATATTAAAATAAAGTGCTTTAAAAGCATCTGTTTTTTGCCATTAACCGTGGCTGCACTTGGCATTCTTTATAAATAAAGTATTTCGTTGTATTAAAAATAAAGTACTAAAATATTGCGGTTTTTCCATTTTCAAATAATATATAATTTAGACAATATAAAATTAATAAAAATAATGCACATCTTTGCCGAAGCCAGCAGTTGCCAGCAGTTAAAGTATAATATTAGGAAAGTACCAGCAGGTCGATGTTTGCTGGGGTATGTACGTTTTTTCGTTTTGAATCGTGTTTTATTTCAACAAACTTTTCCAACAACTGTAAATAAAGGCTTCCTTTCTTATTAGAGTTCATATCATTATTTTTCAGACAGGTTTTTACGACTTTTTTTCGTCGGCCTATGCTATTTGTTATGGTAAACAGCTGAGAACTGTCAAAAAGTTGTCTCAAAAATTATGATATGGAGTTTTTATAAGTATCAAAATATATCGAGGGCCTTTACTTGATAGAGCTATCCTTAAAAGCACACCACCCCCACTCAAAGATAGAGTGAATTAAGTTGCGACCTGGGAAAAGGCTCTTCACCCTTGACACTTTAGGTTCTTGAGGTTTTGCTCAATGCTGTGAGAACGTAGTATGTGTACGTGTAATATGGTGCAGGAAAGTCTAATATAAGAACGTATCTACTTTTTTTCGGACACAAAAAGGAATTAGTGATGCAGAAAAGTTTTATTTTTTTCTTGTAAGAAACTTGCAAACTTTTTACACCAGCTAGCGGACCTGGGGGAATATACGCTGAAATGCTCAAATATGGATCAGAGAAAGTTCTGGAAAATCTCACATATATTATCAATCAATGCATAAACGGACATTAAGTACCTGATTACAGAGGAATTTCAGTAACCAGCTCTCTGTAATCTGTAGTAGATTGTACGGTAGGATTCTTAGAGATTTAATAGATAATGATACATTATCTACATTTTTTTAGACTTTAAAAGGAATTAGTGATGCAAAAGAGATTCTTGTAAGAAACTTGCAAACTTTTTTACACATAATGTACAGCTAGCGGACCTTGGGGAATATACGCTGAAATGCTCAAATATGGATCAGAGAAAGTTCTGGAACATCTCACATATATTATCAATCAATGCATAAACGGACATCCAGTACCTGATTACAGAGGGATTTCAGAAACCAGCTTTCTGTAATCTGTAGTAGATTGTACGGCAGGATTCTTAGAGATTTAATAGATAATGATACATTATCTACATTTTTTTAGACTTAAAAAGGAATAAGTGATGCAGAAGAGATTCTTGTAAGAAACTTGCAAACTTTTCTACACATAATGCACAGCTAGCGGACCTTGGGGAATATACGCTGAAATGCTCAAATAAGGATCAGAGAAAGGTCTGGAAAATCTCACATATATTATCAATAAATGCATAAACGGACATCCAGTACTTGATTACAAAGGAATTTCAGTAACCAGCTCTCTGTAATCTGTAGTAGATTGTACGGTAGGATTCTTAGAGATTTAATAGATAATGATATTTATGAACAAGAAGACGAAGAGCAAAGTGGGTTTCGTGCAGGCAGTTCTTGTAGTGATAACGTAATAAACAAGTAATTGAGAGAAAGAGTGCCATAAATATAGCAGCTCATGTTACCTTTGTGAACCTACAAAAAGAATATGATACTGTTCCAGTACAAAAATTATGGACAGTGTAAGAGCAAACTAGTATCAATCATAGATTCATAAAAGCACTAAAAGGACAATACAAAGGGTCAAAATCTAAACCTAAAATTGGAAATCGACTTTCGAAAGAATTCCTGGTAACGAAAGGCTTAAGAAAAGGATGTTGCGTTTCTCTAAAATACTAGAAACGTAAAGTACACGGCATGGGAATACAACTTAACGACTGGTTAACCATATACACACTACAGTTTACTGGCGACCAAGAAGACATGGAGTATATGATGAAAAAGTTAATGCAAGAATACCAAAAGTGGGAGTTTACAGTGAACATGGGCAAGACACAGTACTTATGTATTGAAACGAATCAAGTGAGTTATAAGTGAACTAGACGATGGAAAAACAATATCTCTATGCAATGAGTATGTATACCTACTTGGGTGTCACATTTAATGAGACAGGAACAGACTGTAAAGCACTGGAAAAAACAGTATTTTATGGAGCAGACAGAAAAAAATATTCTTAAATTTAACATAAGTTGTGAAAAGCACGCTGTTGTATGAAATAGAGACTTGTCGCGCAACAGAAAAATATAAAACAAAAAGGGAAAGTGTCGATATGGATGCAATAAGAAGATCAATGAGAACACCTAGGAGAGATCATAATTATAAGAAACGAGACCATAAAACAAAAAATGGGAATCGAGGGAAGCATAACGGTTGACATCATTAAAAGACAACTGATATGGCACAGCCATGTATAACGGATCAATGATGAAAGATTACCAAAGCAGGTTCTAAAATCGCAACCAATAGACAATCCCACCTAGGTAACGTTCTTAAATTACGTAACGCAAAAATTCAGGATTTAAAACACCCCCTCCACCCCTCGTAACGCATTTTCAAGAGAATACACATTAAAAAAAATAGGGCGTAACGCAAAGATCCTTAAGCGTTACGTATTTTAAGGATAGATCCCTATGGATAGCTACAAAATAATTTAACCCAGCATACTTTTTCAGTCAAATTTATATTTATCAAACAAAAACTATCCTTGCCTCCGCAAAAATCAAGTTCAAAAGCACTTAAAAAAACTAAACTATTTTTTAGCAGCTGCTCAAATCTTGGATTAATTTCGCAGTCATGTAATATTATTTAAAACACAACTATTTACTTATTAATAAAGTTCTTTGGTGTTATTAAGCAATACAGGGTTGTTTAGAAATTATGGGGGACATAAGTGACTTTTAGAAGACAGAAATATTGTATTACCCACTTTGCATGCATTTATCTAGAAAATACGCTTAAGATTTTAGATTTTTCAGAAAATAGAATACACCAAACTTTAGTCTCAGCATGTTTTCAGCTTTTATAGACAAAAATCTGAAAAATCAGAGTCAATTTCGCCATAAAAAAATGCGAATTGCCCATACCTCTACTACATATCACTCGTTCGTTGTTTTCCTTGTCTCAGCTTCTTCTCTCTTCTTTCCCCAGTAATCTACATTTACTCTGTAACTGATTTACTACTAGTTCTGGGACAGCCTCAATATTTTTGAATTGTTTTTATAGGTTTTTTTTTTCGGGAAGACTACCTGTCCAGTAAAGTAGATACTATCTTTGAGCCTTGATCTTGTGGCACTATATTAAACGGTTAAGGGCTTGTTTCAGCTTACATGCTCCCTAGGGGACATTACACTTTTTGCGTCAAGGTGGTTTACTACATACATGTAGTGGAGTCTACAGGGTGCCACAAAAAATACCCCTGAGGCACATTAATTTCTTTTTCCCAAAGATAAACTCTTTTAATAAAACTTTTGGGAGGAAAAGTTAGAAATTGTTCTCAAACCATAAAGCAATTTTGACAGTTACATTTGTTCACAAACTACCTACATGATCCATTTAATCCCTTCTATACTAAACTTGCGAATTTGTTGGCTTAAGTTATTTTGCTTGATTTATTTTAAAAATATAGTTTTTCGGTCAATTATGAAAAAACATATATTTACAAAATTTTTCAAGTTTTGGAAAACTCTGACCAGCTGTGGGTGAGTGAGACCTATTTCTTGTACAGGTGTAATTGTGCAGAAAATATAAGGGATACTCTAAAAACACATTTTTCCCCCTTGAGCCCCTAGGGGTCATATATTTAATATTTTTTGTCAGTAGAAGATTCAGTTTCTAAAGCCTGTGTGCCAAGTTTCATTGCTCTATCTTAAACCGTTCAGAATTGAAAACATATTTTAACACCCTAACCTTACTTTTTGACTGAAGCATTTTGGGGTCTATTAACAGGTCAGGCAGTGTTGGTGAGATCATTAGTAATCCTTAAAAACAGGTGTTCTTCATCTTTCTTCATAAAAAATATCTGACCTTATGTCCTCGGATCTTTCCATACAGGATTAAGGATGAGCCCTTGGCAGGATGTGAAGAATAATTATTTGCTGCTACTCTGAACAGTTGATTCTAAGTACTTAACGTCACAGAATAACTAGCTATTTGAGGATAGCCTTAGTGACGATCCAAGGCCAGGTGCGCCAAAAACGGCTGTCACCCAGGAAAGCATCGATGCTGTGCGCATGCTCATCACGGAAAATCGACATGTGACATATCGGTAGATTGAAGCTTTATTGGGGTTTTCAAAGACTTCAATTGAAAATAAATGGATCAATGATCTGATACCTTCCTAGCTAGCCTATTAGCACACTTTAAGTGAAGCCATGATATATCAGCCTTAAAATCAGTTTTTAATATAATATAGTAAATATCTCAGAAACTAAAGCTCCTACGAAGTTTTTAGTTATAACACAAGTTAATAAGAATTAATGTAGTCTACTATATTCCGAAAACCGCATATTCATACGACGCTCCATTAAAGAGTTTTTTAATTTTTTATTTGTCAAAAAACTGTCATTAGCATTAATGGATTTAGACCAAAATCTAATCAGCTCGTTAGAGTGTCAAACGCTATTTTACCAAAAAATTATATGAAAATCGATCAAGCGGTTTAGGAGCTATGGCGTTATGGACAGAAATAATATACACACACAGACAGACATCACGACGATATTGCTAAGATCGGTCAAAATTGACCCAAATAACACATTTTCGGCGTTATCTGAAAAAAAATTTGTTCGTCATAAATAATACCTTTCCTAGCCATTGCTGCGCGGGCTAGTTAGGTAAAAATTTGCATGAAGAATTAGCGAGTAACAAAATTAGTTTCCCGCTAGATACCGCATCTATTAACCGAAGAACAGAAAAAATCTTTGAGACAGGAGACTCGAAAAACGTGTGCAGCATTATCAGTGTCTGTTTGGGTGTTTCAAGAAGAAGAAAAGTCAACAAAAGTCATCCGTTCTCAAAGTGTATTCAAACAGATAGTCGCGACATTCGTCTCAAAAGCAGGTCATGTAGCAACAATTCCACTGGAAGATTAAAGCACTGTTACACCATTTGTTTGCCGAAAGTCATCGCTGAGCTTCGAAAAACAAACCCCAAATGACGAATCATCTTCCACCAAGACAATGCAAGTTCTTACAAAGTACAAAACACCATTGAATTTTTAACCCCACAAAACGTCGAACTGTTGGACCATCCTCTATACAATCTCGACCTAAGTTCCAACGATTTCTATTCTTTTGCGAAAATCAAGAATGGACTGCGTGGTCAAAGATTTCAATCGCCAGAGGAAGCAGTCGACGCCTTCAAGAATGCAATTTGGACAGTACCAACAAACGAGTGGAATTACAGCTTTGACAACTGGTTTGAGCGCATGCAAAAGTACATTAATTTTCGTGGGGAATACTTCGAGAAACAAATCTTTAAAAGTTATCAACTGTTTTATTCCAGCTGTATATGCTAAACTTAAAACACAACCCTTGTACTAGCGTAAGCTATGGTTTGTCTCTGATAACGTCTTTTAAATTCTTATAGCAGGATATTCTCCTCTTTTTTTTTGCCCTTTGCTGCTTTACATTTTTCTTATATATTTTTTGGTAATTTGTTTTTAAGGCATTTACGTGACCAAAGTATTGCTGACGTGACGTGACTCTTTTCTTTCTCTTTTTTCTGCCTTAGTTCTTGATTTGTGATCTCGCAGTACTTGAAATTTTTGGCATTTAACAATATGAAACTTTGAAAACTTTAATTTTTAACTTAAATATTTTGCTAATCGATGAGCTTAAAAAGTTCTACAGAAATTTCATCAGGGCCACATGCCTATCCAGTTTCGGTTGTGAAGAGCCCACCTCACCTACTTTTTTTTCCGTGTCTTAGCCTAAAGAATACCTTATTTCGTAAAATTTCGTTGGACTTATTCCTTTCTTAGTTCAACTTTTTTCGTGACTTTACTGTTCCTTAAGCGCTGCTTAAAGCAAGGCCAACACAAAAATAGAGGCCACGACCCTGAAAAAATCAGCTGTTCTCCCGGGGCTGAATTTTACATTGGGTCTTATGGGAGGTCAGACGTTTTTTTATGATATTTTCAAAATGGCACTACAGATTTCCGCAAAATTTCAGTGAAATATTCTTAGACACCATCCCGATATTCCACCAGAGGTTTGTAAGGAAGCAACATGATTAAAAGGTTAAAATCTTCAAGATTTAGCATTCCTTATTTTAAATTCAAATTACCCGCCATGTACCACATGCCAACTGTTATATTTGACATGTATTTGACTTTGTCATCTGCGATTGTCACATTCGCTTCTGCTTTAAACTTATTTTTTATGTGAGCTAATGAAGAGGCTATAAAAAATTAAGAATTACTATACATTTAAAAAAAATTGTTCTGCCAGAATAAAGTAAAAACAATCTCAAAAATGGCTTTATTTTAAAAAATTCAAATATGCATGAACCGTCATTCCAACTTCAATATTTTAAAGACAATCAGCTGTGTCGTAACCTGACCATCAAAAAAAAATCAGCCCTGGATGTGACGTCAACAAAGTGGAGGATCGTCCCGTTTTGATAGCCCTGCTTAAAGATATGATGCTGGTCACATAATGTTATCCGTCTGGCATAGTCATAGCAACTGACAACAAATGAGCAGAGTGTTGTGATTAAATTGAAGGTGTCTTTTTGTGTTTTGTGAGTAAATAAATTAAAATATGATATGATATGAAACTTTGAAAACTTTAATTTTTAACTTAAATATTTTGCTAATCGATGAGCTTAAAAAGTTCTACAGAAATTTCATCAGGGCCACATGCCTATCCATTTTCGGTTGTGAAGAGCCCACCTCACCTACTTTTTTTTCCGTGTCTTAGCCTAAAGAATACCTTATTTCGTAAAATTTCGTTGGACTTATTCCTTTCTTAGTTTTGTTAAAATTAGGTCAACTTTTTTCGTGACTTTACTGTTCCTTAAGCGCTGCTTAAAGCAAGGCCAACACAAAAATAGAGGCCACGACCCTGAAAAAATCAGCTGTTCTCCCGGGGCTGAATTTTACATTGGGTCTTATGGGAGGTCAGACGTTTTTTTATGATATATTCAAAATGGCACTACAGATTTCCGCAAAACATGTTTTTTTTAATAAAAACTCTAAAAAAAATCTTAAAATAAATAAAAATGATTTTGCAAAACTTTATCGCAAAAGATAAGGCTTGCTTTTGGTTCTTCTGGCAAAATGTGTTGTTCACAGCCTGGTAGGTACAGCACTAAGGGTAGGATAGGACTGACGAATTTAAGAAACTTGCATTTAAACTCAACTGCACTGCATGATGTAGACAAGGAATATTCTTCCAAAAATTCAAGAACTTTAATTTTTAACTACATTTTTAAAAGCAGCTTGATACAGAAAAGTTGGTGGTTTTTGACAAAATTCTTTTGGGAAGTACTAGGACTAGGTGTTGTTGTTTTTCTATAGTTTAAAAATTTGGTTGATTCAAACAGCGGCGTTGCTTGATTGGGCCACAAGGTGGCATTTTAACAAAGGAGAAAAAATAATGGTAGATTTTATTCCAAATTTAATTTAAAAAAAACTAACAACTAACTTGACATTTCCAAACCAGATTACAAAATGTCAAACTGGGAAAGTTCTTAAACTAATCTGAAATCTATCTGATGGTTGCCATCGATGCCATCAGTAGATGGAACATATTATTATGACAGCCATCAGCGATTAGGCCAACAAAAATTAGAAGAACCCGATGCGTTTAAATTTTATGACCTACCTCAAGCGCGTCTCGGGTCATTCGAAAGTGGGATTTAAAGTCAGTTAAACTATAATGTTCCACCGTTTTCTCGACATAATCCAGTCTTTTTGCATGAGGTTTTCGCGTACTTAGAAGAAGTTCCTCGTTCGAATAAATAATAAGAATAATAAATTTGTTGCGAATTTCGCCGCAAAGGTAACATTTTTCAAAAAGATTTATGAAATGTTAAAAACTTAATTTGATTGATTTGAGGTTGTGATATAAATCCATCCATCAACAGGCATCGACTCCACCGGCTATTTTTGGCAACAATCGATTACATCGGAAATGTAGAACTTGTTTGATGGCATGTGGATCGCATCAGAACTTTTCAAGAACCCGTTTGATTGCAACGATTAGCTTATCGATGACATTAAGAACTCTCCCACAAGAACGGGACGGCCACCATTTTGAGTTTGCCACTTTAACTTTGAATACATTGTACCACTGCCCACTAAGGGTGACGGTTAGCATCCTTAGCGGGCAGAGGTACAACGGGCTTTGCAACCAAATACTAATTCCATAGGGAATGGCTATTAGACTTGTAACACCCTATATAGAGCCTTATAGAGCCCACCTAGAGCATAGAGCATGTTCGAGGAAGTGAAATTAATGAGACGCGACACCGGCAACTGTTCCGTGTCGGGAAAATTACAAGGAAAAGCGGTGGGAAAAGTCATTTCTGTCGGCGACAAGATAGATGCGTTCAAATGCTTCCCTCCTTGTCGGGAAAAAATGTTGTTTGCAAAGGTCGTTGATTTTTCGCCTTGAAAATTGACATATACAGGGTGCTTCAAGCTGGATCTAGGATGCCAAAAAAGCATGCGTTAGAATATAGACAGAGAGAACATGAAATGAGAAAAAAATAGACCAAGACCAAAAGTAGATTAAGTATAACAACACAATCCATATTATTTCTTTTTCTGATTTTCTATTTTTACACATTTTAGGTTTAGCGACCTCTATAGAGAGTGGTTGGTTTAGATTAAAAAAAATGCTTTTTTTTAGTTTGGTTTATTAAAACACCAGATTACCAAGTATTTGAAAACTAACTATAAGTCAGAATTACCTACTTTAAACATAATATCGCACACCCGCTGAAAAAGAGTCACAACTCAAAAATGGCTGTTATTGAGATAAACCTGCCGCCATCATCGAAATAACTTGTACTTTCTTCCATAAAAGCGTCACATTTATATGGCGATCTTTTATTTTGTCCAGTTTAGCTTAGGATGCGTTCCTTTACAGTGTCACTTCTGACTTTATAACAGCGTGAACGTGGAGTTTCATCCTGAGAAGAGTCACATTTCGAGTTGTGAAGGTTTTCGTGTGAACTATTGGTTAGATCTGAACCATAAAACAAGTAAAATACTGTTCTTTTTTGTGTTGTGACTATTTTTTCGAATTGTTCAGTGTACTTAGAGTTAAGGAGAATAAGAAAAAAATCTTTTGAATTTATTAGAGAATAATCACATTCCCACTTGTTATTCAGCATTTTATAACTCGTTGTAAAAATAAATACAAGGTTTCTTCTTTATTTGTTTTGTTTTTTTATATTATTTACCATCCTGCGTGAGATCCTGATTTACAACGTCATGATACCTTGTTCTAAAAATGTGTCACAATATCGGGTTTTTGTCTTTTTTTTACTAAAAACGACAAAAATCATTTTTTCTGAGAAACGTACTGCACCAATTACATTGAGTTAATAGGTTCCTGTTGATATAAAATAACATGTTAACTCGTAATTTGTCATGTAAGTCAAAAATGAATCTCTCTAATGAACTAAATTTTTAACAGCGATTTTCTCAAAACAATGTTTTTTGAGTTGTGTCTATTTTTTTAGCGGGGTTGCGATATATTACAAATTAATTTTATGTAAAATAAATGGATCTATGAGAGATCTGATATCTTCCTAGCCCATTAGCACACTCCACGCTATATCAGCTCTGAAAATAGTTTTTTGGAAATATCTCAAAAATGAAAGTTTTTGGTTATAACACAAATTATTGAGAAAAATGTGTTCCGAAAACCGCATATTGAAGAGATGCTCCGTTGAAAAGGTAATATATTTTAAACTTTTAAACTGTCAAAAAATTGTCATCATTATAAATTATTAATGGATTTTGACTAAAATCAATCAGCTCGTTATAGTATCGAACACTTTTTTTTCATGATGATCTCATGGAAATCGCTCCAGCGGTTTAGGGGCTATCGTCTTACAGGTTTCTTGTAGATTTTTGGCCACATCTACAAGAAATCTTTTTTGTCAACTACAACATTGTGATTGATGTTCCACATTATTTTTACGCAATGCTCTTTGTACTCTTCGTTATTGACTTCTTGCATATTTCATGCCCAGTCCTTAAGAATTAAATTCAAAGATAGTACTGTGGTATTTCTATTAATGATATACTTTTTCTCTGAACAAAAGTTCATTAACTGCCTCGAAATGCTGCTATGTGTCTTGATTGTGTTGCTGGGGATGCTTTTTTCTACTTCTTCGCTGATTTCTTTGTCTTGAACATGCCCAAAACGCTCCATCTTGTTACACAGAAACACTTTTTGAAGAAATTACCTCAAAATGAAAGCATTGTTAGGTTGCTAAGCCAATGTTTTTCTAAAGTCATTCACCGATAACTTGACTAAATTTCAACAATTTTTTATTTTGACAGGACATATCAAACATTTTATCGGATAATCTTCTGGCAGGAGCAATTTATCCACTTGGAAACAATTTTTGACGTTGAAAGCCGTCTTTTTTATTGGTTCAAATTGACAGGTGGGAAATAAAGCAACACACGGAAATTTTTTGACATTTCAATTACATAGTTAAGATTTTTTCCGTATTCTTTCAACGCCCTTTCTTCTTAAAGGGAAAAAAGCTGGACTTTGAATGGAATAAATTAAATATCTATATTTATTCACAATTTTCTATTTAGCACTTTTAATTTCTGAGGCTACATAAGCGCTGCATAGTTAAGACTCATATACTAATAAAGCCTGTATAAGAAATAATATAAATGCAAAAAGGCAATTTCCTACCATTTGTAGTTACACAAAACTTATTTAAAATTGAATAATGTACTGTGTTGAGTCTTAAAATTTCCGTGCAACTACCGCACGTAGAAATCAATAATTTATATGGCTAAAATTGCTGCCGAAAGTGTCACAAACTAAATCTGTTTGTTTGAGACTCTAGTACCGTAGCTGTGTGTCGGTAAATAAGGATTATTTAAGAACAAAAACATGTAAGCCAGTCATTGTAAGAAGATTGTTTTTTTCAAAAACACCCCGGCGCGTTTTAATAATATTTAGTCTAAAGTAAAGATAATTCGCAAAGCGCGCTTTTATACGTACAAGAAAAACTCTTTTTGCGTATGCTCAGTTGCCCCAAAACATAACACCATATATGGAATTAAAATTAGTGGGAGAATAGTATCGCTATCAACATATTTATTTAAGAGTCTAAAAGCATATATAACAGCAGCTGTTCAGTCTTCCCATAACATAATCCATTTTTTTCCTCTTGCTTAAAGTCGGATTTCTAAGTATTTTTGTACTTTTCGAAAGCTTAACTGTCCTGTTACTTTTTTCATCTCATAAACAAGATGATTAAGTAACAGGAAAGAATTAGTAATGGGCAAGTTTTTTTTTTTATATTTCAGTCGTATTTACAATATATTTTATTCGGGGGGAGTGCTGTGTTTTATTTATTTTTGTTCAGTTGGGTAGTAATAAATCTCTTTGAAATGGCGCATAGTAAAAAACTTCTTAGTTTACGTGAAAAAATGGAAGTTGTTAATGTTTCGAAGAAGGAACATCGATCAGCACGAAAGATCGCTGAAAAATTGAATATCGGAAAAACTCAAGTAGCGGAAATTGTTAATAAATATTTATTAAAATTTCGCAGTTCTGTCTCATAAGCGGACACCTCCAATAAGCGGACAAAATCGACGAAACCGTGAGTGTCCGTTGATAGGAGGTTCCACTTTATTGGATCAAGGCGAGTTTCCGATTCTTTATACTACATTTTTCAAAACCACAGTGCACTATCTGAGTGGCAAGTATCCTATAACAAATGGTGCCGCTAAATAGGTTGGTCCAGCTATACGTTACCAAAGATAAATCGGTGCCATAGCGAACCATGGGTGGATCAAATATAAACAAGCCTTTGTTTAAAAACTAGTTATTTAGAAACATGACACAAAACAGAATTTTTTCCTACTTTTCTACTCATCCCTCTTCTCTGTTAATACACTTTTCCCAACGGTTTGACAGTTTCTTAATTCCGTTTTCATAAAAGGAAGCTGGGCGGGTATCTAACCAGTTGCGCACGAATGCCTCCACCTCTTTATTGGTCTGAAATTGCTCGCCTCCAAGTGAATCTTTGAGTGGGCCAGACATATGAAAATCGCAAGGTGACAAATCTGGACTGTGTGGAGGGTATTCCGGCACAGTCCAGTGCATTTCATTGATTTTGGCCTCTGTTAAAGCTGCCGTATCAGGTCAAGCGTTGTCATGCAGGAGCAACACGACTTGGATGGGCTCTTTTAGGCGATAATCAAGCTTTACCTGATCAAGTAAGTTGCAGTAGTAAGCCGCCTTTATTGTTATTCGCTCGTGCAAAAAATCGACCAACAAAACTTCTCTCCGGTCCCATAAAACGGTCGCTAAAACTTTGCCTGCAGTAATGATGGTACGTGGACGATGTGTGTGATTCACGTTGTCGGCACGCTCACGGCCGTCGTTAATTTCTTGGCACCAAGTTTTTACAGGTACCCACGAAAGCGTCTTATTTCCGAACTGTGCTCGCAATCCGCATCGAATTTCAGCAGGTTTCACGTTTTCGCGTGAAATTTAATGATTATTCTTTGCGCAACACTGCTGAGTACTTTCAACTCGCTCATTGCGATTGCTCCTGACCAAATGAGCATCGCGGCACTACCAGCCGCCTACATGCTGCTGAATATCCCTCCTCCAAAATTATAATGGCCACGTTTATCTTGAATGACTTTTCCGTTAGGCTTGTTTATATTTGATAAACCCTCGTAATTTATCTCCGTTTAAGTCAGTCAGTGGATGATCCGCTGTAGTTCTCACCGCCTCATGAGTGGAAGCTAGAACTTCTCTGTGGAGTTTTAAAAGCGTATGACAGAAGAAACTTTGACCTTTCGAAAAAACTAAGACAGACCTAAAACAGCGTGCAGGTGAAACAAAATAGTCAGTGGTTACGGTGGAGGGCCCATATGAGTAAGCTACTCACATTGTTGTACCAGAATATATTGCATTTCGGTTTCCAATTACATAAATAACATTAATATAGAGAAAGCTCTATATGCTCACGTATTATTTATTCTAGAAACTGTATACACTTTGCGGGGAAATATAAGAGCTTTTATGTGTGTAGGTATATCGCTTTCCATCAGAAAACTGTTTACGGTTTAGAAAAAGTAAATGTTAAAGTACAAACGTGGCGTAGCTTGAACCCCTAGAACTTTTCTATTTATTTTCACAAATATTTTACAAAGTACAAGGGCAAACTTTGTAACTTAACCTTTTGAAATTTGTATACATGGCAAAATTACAGAGTGGAAAATAAATAACGGCTAGATTATTAAGTAAGTAATAGGGACATTTTGAGTTCGCGTATTTTACACTTTGGTACCGTTATTGTTATTACTGAGTCTGCGCATTAGCAGCTTCTCGCTCCTTTTTTGTTATGTACGGTAACGGCGCCCGGTACTTACGGTGGCCGTCTTTTAATGTTACCGTTATTTTTGACGGTTAGTTTTGTATTGTTTTTTTTAATGCAGTCGAATTTTTTACTAAAATTGAGTAGTCTGGTTTGTAAAAAGCCATAAATCTAATGAAAAAAAATAAACAAATATAAATAAACAAAAAGTTGAAGGAGTGTGAAACTAAGGTCATTGTATAACAAAGTTAGGAACTGCGTTATATAGTGACCTTTTATGAACCTACTAAATTAACGTTTGTGTTATGATTTTCTTTAGTATTCCAAAATCTATCTTTTTTGCTCTGAATATAACAGTTATTCTTAGTAGCAATAACGGTAACAGCTGTCAAATTTTCTGTTATTTTTACTGACGCAAAACGTCCGTATTAACCGGCCGCTACTTAAAGTTAGGTACCTATCGAAATCCAAGATTTTGAGTATGTAACAGAATTATTCTCAAAAGATCCATTTATTATAGAAATTTAGCTTGCAAAAGGTGGTGTAGTCGCGATTTTGATATATGTTGTTGACATTGGAGCCCTAAAAACAAATTTTAGTTTTCGACTTTCGGGGGGTGGGGGCGGCTCCCTCGGCCATCTTGGATTTAGTGTGAACAAAAAGGTTTTTTTTTTAAATTACGTGGTTACTGTACCCTTTAGAAAAAAAAAGTTTTAAACAAAAGTTAAAGACAATACAATTTCCGACAAAAACGCGTTTATCCGTTTACGAGTTATGACGCTAAAAATTTCGCCTCCATTTTAAATTTTGACCACTTTTTTTTTAGTGGCCGTTAACTTTGAAACTGCTCATTTTTGAAAAAATCTGTAATAACGTAAAAAAGAACTATTTAATAGCCTATAAAATGAGAGTTCTCTGGGTAGTACCCTTGCTGAGATACGAGCCCTTAAGTGTTGGCAGTACACCCGTTTTCATAGTATAATATGCAAAATAAACCGAAATTATTCAGTTTAATGTCATTTTCTCAAATTGTAGGCGAAAGTGTATAATCAACTTTTGTAGAAAATTAAATTGTGTTTTAACCGATGTATCACCTAAGTGGGCCAAGTTTACGGTTCGCACTTAGTTGGCATCCATTTTTTTAAAAACAAAGCATTTTAGGGAAAAATATTAAAACACCTTTTCTAGAGAAAATAAAATGTTCTTTCAAACGGCGAATCACAAAGTTGTGTCAATCCATTGACAGTCCAACGGTGTCCGCATATTACGGCTATTTTTTTCTAATTAATATTTTTTAAATTTTCTATTTGTTTTATTTAATTTTCTTAAAAACTAAGCTTTCTGAAAAGCTTTGCTTTACTCTATTTTATTGAAAATAATTTGTTTGAAACGATATGTATCTAGTGGGTTTTTGTTAACGGGGAACACTTAAGTTTAGTGGTTTTTTTTTTCAAATTTAATTTTTGGACGCCCCTGGTGTATTAGCGGTTATAAAAATGTTATAACTATACACATTGTTTAAAGAAAATATAATTTAAACAACGAGGAGAATTTAGTGGCATAAGGGCAAGGAAAAATAAGAAAAATAAGATAATAAAAAGATTTACCTCAGGCTGGGATCGAACCTATATGTCGTGCACCACTGGTAGATGGATAAATAGGGTTTCGTACAACTAACAATCGTGAATATGTATTCCTCTCCCATCCCCATATAATACCTACCGTGTCCTCGTAGCTATCGGAATAAGAATTTTTAGAAGTTACAGTTTTTAAGAAAATTGAATAAAATACTTAAACATTTTTGAAACTGAATAAAACCTAAACAAACATAATTAGCTCACACATATACTATACTATAGTAGTGTGAGCTATGGTGATCCTAATTTTTTCGAGAAAAAAAAAGTTGCTCCGATTTCAAAAATTTTTATATATCTTTGCGTTTCAGATGATTTTGAAACTTTTTTGTTGCGCCGTCTGTCTGTCTGTCTGTCTGTCTGTCTGTCTGTCTGTCTGTATGTCTGTCTGTCTGTCTGTCTGTCTGTCTGTCTGTATGTCTGTCTGTAACGACCAACGCGCATAACTCAAAAACCGCTTGGCCGATTTTAATGAAATTTGGTACCTAGGCTGGGTCTTGGGTCGAGATGGTCCCATTTAAAAATGAACAAAATCCACCGAACACAAACCAAATAAAAGGGTGGGGGTAGATTTCAATAATTAAAGTTTATGTGAAAATATGGCGTGTGTGACATCAAACGAAAGGTAATTGAGTCTGCAGTTAAACAAAATACATTTTAATTTATTTAAAAAAAAAGGTGGGGGTATATTTTAAAAATTAGAGTTTAAGTGAAAATATGGCGTGTGTGATATCAAACTAAAGGTAATTGAGTCCGGAGTTTAACAAAATACATTTTAGTTTTTTGTTTTTTTTAAGGGTGGGGGTAGATTTCAAAAATTTGAGTTTAAGTCAAAACATGGCTTGTGTGGTATCAAACAAAAGGTAATTTAGTCTGGAGTTGAATAAAATATATTTCAGTTTTTAGTTATATTAGCTCACACGTACACTATAACTATAGTACCTAGTGTGAGCTTAGGGGCCCATATATTGGCAGAGTATTTTTTTTCGTGATCTTAAAAAATAACCCCAATATATGGGTGCCAATTAAGTGCTAACCGTGGACTTGGCCCACTTCGGTGATACATGGTTTAAAAGATAATTTAATTTTCTATAATAAAGTTGATTACACACTTTCTGTAAAATGCTTACCTTTTGAGAAAATGACATAAAATTGAATAATTTCGGTTTATTTTGCATAAACTATGGAAATACATAGGAAACGGGTGTATTATACTAACTTCGTATTTCAGCAAAGGTACTTTATTTATGCGTTAGGTTTTCGTCCAGGATTGTAGTAATAAAAGGTAGTTTTCAGCTTTTTTGGACTTTTATTTTAAATTTCTAATTCAACAGCCAACGTTTCGACGCCTTCCGCGTCATCCTCGGGGCCAGAATATTAGAGTTATATAAGATATCGCATTTAAAATGCGATATATTTTACATTTTTTTTTAAACAGCGTCTAACTAGCTGTCAGCCGTGATGAGTGAGTACTCACTCATCACGGCTGATGAGTTAGACGCTGTTTTTAAAAAATTTTGTAAAATATATCGCATTTTAAATGCGATATCTTATATAACTCTAATATTCTGGCCCTGAGGATGACGCGGAAGGCGTCGAAACGTTGGCCGTTGAATTAGAAATTTAAAATAAAAGTCCAAAAAAGCTGAAAACTACCTTTTATTAAAGGTACTTAAGTTGGTCTTTATTTTATGTCATCACAAATTTTCTCAAAAATAAGCGGTTTCGAAGTTAAAGGCCACAAAATAATAACAAAAAAATCCAAAATGGCGGCGAAATGTTTAGCGTCATAACTCGCAAACCATTCATCTGACAAAAAAACGTAAAACAGCGTTTTTGGTGACAATTTTATTGGTTTTTTCTAACATTTACAGGGACCAAGTCATTTAAAAAGAAACCTTTTTGTTCAAGATGAAAAAACTATGCATTTTTATATCAAGATTTCAAAAAAAAATTTCGATTTTTTGTAGTGATATGTCCCCCTAGTTTAAACCTATGATTGTTTTTTTCAGATCTATTTTCAGTTTTGAAAAACTGGACAGTAAAGTAAAATTTTGTATTTATTTTTATTTTTTTTTCGCAATCTGCAACCCGTCCTTTATTTATCTCTTAAACAAAAACCGCTTTGTCAATTTTTCATTTTCCTTTTTACGTTTAGTGCGTATATTTAGTAGTGTTTTGTAAGCCTCAAAAGAAAAAAAAAGTTTTATCTATAATTATTCTATAATTTTTATGGTTATAATCCACAATGTCTTATCTTTATGACTGCATAGGTTACAGCTGCCAAATATCTGCCTATCTGTAAATTAGGTTCCTAAAATTGTTGCTTTGTTATTCATATATACAAGAATTACACACAATTAACGGGTTTTAGTTGCTGTGTTAATATGGATATATTTATATATTTTGAAGTATTTATTTATTTCATTATTTATCAGTCAATTTATCAGTTTATTATCATTCATTATATTTACAAATTATATTATTTAATGTGAAGAAGTACTCCATAACTTTCTGTAGAGGTTCCAAGGAATGAAAAAGAAAATCTCTGTCTTCCTCTACTAATTTTTAATTTTCGTCGACTAGTTTCGGCTTATTGGGCCATCATCAAGGACTGTAGAAAAATAAATCACAATCAAGAAATTATTCAGTATAAAGTGAAAAATTCAAACTTACTAATAACTAACAAAAACAGTTGAAACTTCCCAAGACAAACAATGTTCTCTCACAAGAGATAAAAAAATAATAAAATAAAAAATAAAATACATGGGACGAACAAAAAATTGACAAACAAATTAAAATTGTGTAGGACTATCACATTATTTAAAAAGTCTCTAAAAAATTATTTTAAAGTTGTTAAAAATTTTTGTTTTCTTCGATTTGGAGCACATTTGGAGGTTATGTTATGGTGACCATCAAAAGTAGTTCGTTCGCAATTAGAAAATAAAGAAATTGAAATATGAGAGAACATGAGTCCATTGCCTTCGGTGTAAAGGATCTTAAATTATAAACATTATTTCTAAACTAAGTTGTTTGGTTTACAATAAAGAGGTTGTTAAAATTGATGGAAGTAATACTACAATAAAAGTTAAGAATGATCTTATGTAGGTATATGTTATTTAAAAGTTTAGGGAATTGAAAAATTTCGTAGATTTATGTTCTAATTGTTGATTTAGACAAATTGATGGAAAAGATTTCTGAAATTTGTTGATTTCCAAAACCTCTAGCAGATCAATTAAACTATCTCTACAAACATGTAAATATTTTATTTTATCGTCCATGGTAAAATAGTGGTTTTCAGTAATGACATGTCTTGCAAAGACTGATTTAATGTTAAGATAGTCTATATCTGTATGGTTTTTATATTTGTCTATCTCTTTAGTGTGTTCCCCTATCTTTGTTTTAAATTTTCTTGCGGTTTTTCCAATGATCCTAGCCCGCAATCACACTTGAGAATATAAACTCCTGATTTATCAGATATAGGTATTTTATCTTTGGAGTTGACAAGAAAGTTGTTTAAAGTATTTTGAGTTCGAAAAGAAATTGACACATTGAACTGTTGCAGAACATTTTGTAATTTAAAGGAAATTGGACCTAAAAAAGGTATAGAAGCATATTTTTTATCAGATTCTTGTTTTATTCTTAAGTTTGAGTGTAAAAACTTGTTTAAATGTTTAAAGTAAACCTTATTGATATATTTCGATGGGTGATTTATTTTTCTACAGTCCTTGATGATGGCCCAATAAGCCGAAACTAGACGACGAAAATTAGTAGAGGAAGACAGAGATTTTCTTTTTCATTCATTTATATTATTTAAGATGTAATGTACAGGGTGACCGTATATAAAGTTCCACTTCGAAAACTTTTTTATTATTTGACAGAAAAAACAGAAAATTAAATCAAAACGTGAATTACGAAAAAAATCACACCTTACACGCAAGATGACCATTGGATCTTTATTTTAATAGTACACCCTGTATATTTTTAAAATTTTTAATAAATCTTTTCTTTCTTATTCACCTTTGTCTTGAGAAAGCAATGTGTTGAACAAAGAATTAGCTATACTATTTTTCCTTGGCTAACACATTGCCCTTATGGCAAATTATTTTTTATTTTACTCAAGAACCGCTTAAGAATTCAGATATGATCTATTTCAAAATTTTAAAAAAACATACAGATTGTTCTTGTGCAAAAAAGAACCTCCTAGCCTATGGAGTGTGATTAACGAAAAAACTGAAAATGTGGCAAGAATCTATGTAGTTTCATGAGTAATTTAATTTTTGAATTATCTTTTTGTTTATGTGACAAGTAATAAAAAAGTTTTCCCATGTGGAACTTTATAAACGGTGACCCTGTACATTGGTGGGATATTTTTATTCTTGCGAGTTTAAGATATAAATTTGTGGATTACTTTCCATTGTAAAAAATATATTGATTTGTTTACTTTTGACCACACTAAATAAATTTATTAAATATATAGGAATAAGTAGGCGACAAGAAATTGCCAGATTCCTTAAGGGAGGGCGGGGCTAAATAATAATTTAACAAAAATTATAGTACTTTATGTTTGATTCCACAATGAAATTTAAGGGACTGCGAGGGCTTTAGGCATCGAAGAAATATCCAGTCCCCTCCCCTTAGTACGCCTATGTCATGCCACAATGGAGGGCGGAAGTAGTTTTTTTGAAAACACAATCATCAATCAAACTAGTAACAATGGTTACTAAGTTAGTTAAATAGTTAGAACAATGGTTACTAAGTTAGTAACCATTGCTAATAATATTGAGTCATTATTTACCTTTTTATTTATATTACACAATTCTTACCCTACACCCTGCAAGGGAGAGAAGAGAGGAAGTAGCTAAAATAAATTAGTAAATATGTGTTGAATATATGTACAAAATTTCAAGTTTATATGATAAATACTCTTAAAGATATTAACTTTTTTCCGAAATTTAACCGTTTTAAACCACTGTGGGCCGCCCCCCCAAGGTCGAAAACTAATTTATTTTTAGAAATCCAATGTGAACAACACATGTCGAAATTTTCGCTTCAATGACTGGCCTATTAAAGGCACAATAGAAAGTGTCTAAAGATCTTTTGACACTACTATAAATACCAATAGCATCCGCGTAGCCAGCTCTCTGTGTTGATTTGATTATACAGTAATTAAGATAAGTAGAGTTACTATTGTTTTAAAAAATAACTGTTATTTTTTTTAGAAGAGATACCCTTAACTCCAGAATGCCCCGTTCATCAAGCATAGATTCTATGGTGGAGGCGGTTTGGTCCGAGGCGCCATCTCCCTCTGAAGCGCTTCCCTCCTCCAAAAGATCCTCGCTAAGGCCTGACAGATCCTTGGGACTAGTATCGCCCTCTGTCGGTCGAAGAATGAAGGGACAACGAAGCATCAATGGTAAGTAATATTTTGGGAAATAACCAGTTAACCAGCTCAAAGCGGAACTGAACTGATGGGGAACTGCGCGACAAGACGTGGCCAAATATTATTTAATTAAATTTAAATGAAGTATAGTGCTTAATGCGGTCTAAGCTTAAGACAGCACTAAGCGGAGCGACCGACATATTAGAGATAATTATTAAAATTTGGAACGTTGCTGTCAAGATTTGCAGTGGTGCATGCAGGAATATGTCTTGGGGGGAGGGTTCGGTTCGGTTGGGGGGGGGCGAGACCTCATAATGCTGTATTATATGCTATTTTATATTTTTATTCATGTAATATTTCAAAAATATTTTTTTTTAATTAGGTTTGGGGGGGGCTGGTCCCCACTCCTCCCTCCCTGGATGCGCACATGATATTTAAAAAATAACCCTGTACCTACTACTTTTTAGTCTACTTGTTTCAAATTGAGAATCTTAGTTTTTGCCAGACGACCATTTTTCTCTTAAACGGAAATTAAAAATGAAAAAGATTGTTGCATGTGACGTCAAAAGAAAAGGTATAACAGAGACGTCAAAAGTTTTTAAAATGCTGGCGCACTCAATATTGGATAAAATATTTCCATTAGAGACTTTCCATTAGGATTTTCCAATACGTTTCCAAGTTCTTTTCTTAAATTATTCATTAACTTAATGCATTTTTCATTTTTTGCCTAGTGCACTTGAAGAAATAAATTTAATTATGTACAGGGCGTCCCAAATTCGACATTTTTAGGAGCGTTCTGGTTCTTGCGAGCCTTGATTTTCAAGAGATGATTAAAGCCTGCTGTCCATGGAGCGTATTATCCGGGCGGATTTTTATTTGTCAAGCTTTGATTGGCGAAATTTTTGATTCCATCAATCAGAGTCCAAGAAAAGACAAAATCCGCACGGATAATACGCTCCATAGACACCCAGCCTAAAGGTGTTGAAAACAGCATCTTAAAGTCATTTTAAAGCTAGGGGAGTTTTTCAAAAGTCAGAATTTTGGAAGGAGGGCTATCTATAACTTTTCTATTTATAACGATTTTATTTTGTTTTTATATCAATTTTTTTTAAAGAATCCAAATTTTAAATTTTATTTCTTTTGTTATTTTTAGTTTCGTAATGACTCCTTTGTTTATAAATATTTTTTGTATTTTTTTCTTGTTTTTTGCTTTTATTTTATTTGTTAACTAGGTTCAAAATGTTCCAAAATAATCATATTACAAGTTTAATAAAAAATATAGAGCTTTTTTTGTGTTTGTGTTTTAATGTTAACAAAAATAATAAAGTTATTTTTTACTAGAAAACAACCTCATACCATGTAATATTTGTTTTATTAAAACCAGATGCTTAAAGATAATTAAAAAGCAAAAACCTAAAAAAAATGTAATTTAAGTTTCTGGTGCTGTGTATATAACATATTTTTCACCCTCGTTATTTTCGTGTGCCAAATTCCCACCTGGAAAGTCCTCCACAACATGTCATAAAACGCCACTAGATGAAGACTTCTCTTACTCTCTCTCCTACTAATTTTTTGTGTCTTTTTTTGTCACGTTTATCCTCTATATGTTTTTTAATCAACAAAGCTTGTTCTAAAAGCCCTCTAGATAAAGACTTGTTAAAAGTAATAACTTTCTGCGTCTTTTTTGTCACGTTTTTTAATAACTTTTTTAAAACTAAAAGTGACGCGAAAGGAATTTCTAAAGTTCACTAGTTTAAAACTACAACACTTCAAGATAATTTTAAAAGATGGCGCTCAAGGCAAGACAAAATCTCTATATACATTATGTTTTCTTTAAAAGCTACACAAGATTTTTCAACAGTAAACACTTTCACACAATATTAATATGTCAAAATAACGTAAAAACATTGCTGTTTTGATTTGATAATGGGGACTTATTGCAATAGTACCAGGCACTACTTGTGCCAGATACTAATTGTGCCGGGCACTATATTGACAGTTTTGCATTATAAGAACAGCTGTCTTCTTTCAAAATTAGGTGTATTATAAGAGCCGGAATTAATAGTGACGCCACTATTAACGGAAAATAAACGACTGGATTTCTAAATTCGACTTTGATAGGTCAATTTTGAAAGATCAACTGTCAGTTTTTAATGCGAAACTGTCAATGTAGTGCCCGGCACAATTAGTGTCTGGCAATATTGCAATAAGTCCCTATTGGCGTTATTACAACGCCGTTTTTAGCAATGTTATTTTTTATAACATTAATGAATGACCTATTAAGCTTGTTTTTATATATGAAATGAACATTTTTTTTAACAGCTTTTGAAATCAACGTTTTTTTTCTCACGCGTTTTCTACGTGTTAAACGCGTGATTGTGCTATGTAGGTTAATACGCTGTTTTACTTTGCCATTACCAATAGAAAGATCCTTAAGTGTTTTACCAGAAAATCGGGCATTAGACATTGGCCTGGACTCATTGCATGACACGTACTGGCCAAAGCTCTTCTGTTCTCTCAAAATGATCTATCACACCCTACAAGAATCGGGCACCTGGAAAATGATAGATGTTGTCCCTATAAGAAACTGCAAAAGAAAGGTATTTCTAATGCCTGTGTGTAGGTTTTTTGTCTATAAATCAGCGCCCTAGACAAATCCCCAAGGTAATACAATAAGTCTCTTTTCTTAAGTGGGACAGAAAAGTTTTTATGTGGAAAAAGTTTTTCTCGTCCCCTGTCGACACTTCTCGCCTCATATAATTGTGTTTTGGTTTTTCCCTAAAGATACATTGTCTACGTCTCCCAAAGGCAGAGTCCATTTTTAGCGTTTTAGGGTTGTCACTTACAGATCTTATATAGAAATTCTAAGCCAGGGGTAAAGAACGAAAAATTATAAAAAAGTTTCCTGTGCTTCAGCCAGGACCGGAACCTCTGGCATTGTACGTCAACGCCCTACCAATTTGGATACCGAACACATAGAGTGCGTTTGAGTAGGCAACCCGGGCGCCCCGAGCTCCATTTTTCCGTTCGAGTTGACGCTCGGAGCACGCCCTTTTGCATTCGAGATGCCACCGAGCGAGCCCTCGGGGCACGCTCGATATGACCCGAGCTTGAGGATGGAGAAAAGCGGGCGTATTACATAACCCTATCTTTTTATACTTTTAAACTTTTGTTTACATTTTTTTACGACTGTTTTTTACTGTTTTTTTTTGTTAAATAAAATACATGGACGCAGTTCTGTTTGCTGTAGATTTATGTTTCCAAGATTCTGAGGGGGATAAAGAAGAAAGACTACCAGAGGATGCTTCAAATTTGCCGCGGTGCGGAGCGCTAAGAATTATCCGCGATTGCCCAGCGAGGCTTTAACCATCGGCCAGCGGTTTTGTAACCAAATTCTGGTGGGTAATGGCAAAGCGGCGACTATAAATAAGGGTACAGAAAAAAATCGCGTTGGAAAAAAGCGCACAGAAAATATTCACACAGGAAAAGAGCGCACATATAAAAAAACACACGCACTAAAAGAGCACACAGGAAAACTATACCTAAAATGAGAATTTTTGGCAAATAAAAAAAATCATGAAATAAAATAAAATCAAATAAATACATTATCTTAACTTTGCCCATAAAAAGAGGAAAGTCATTTCCTTCAGAATAATATTGACCATTAAAATCAATGTGACTGGCAGATTTCGACCAAAAGGGAACGAATTACAGCGATAATTTGCACTAGAGCAAATTATCGGTAATTTGCACTAAAACAAATTATCGGTAATTTGCACTAGAGCAAATTATCACTGTTTTCTTCCATAAAAAGCCCATTTATGTCGCTTTTTTTCATTTATTTACATCCAAATTGGACACTTTTGATAGTAAACGCCCATTTCCAGAGAAGCTAGAAAAATACTCTGCCAATATATGGGCCCCTAAGCTCACACTAGGTACTATAGTTATAGTGTACGTGTGAGCTAATATAACTAAAAACTGAAATATATTTTATTTAACTGCAGACTAAATTACCTTTTGTTTGATACCACACAAGCCATGTTTTGACTTAAACTCAAATTTTTGAAATCTACCCCCACCCTTAAAAAAAACAAAAAACTAAAATGTATTCTATTAAACTCCGGACTCAATTACCTTTCGTTTGATATCACACACGCCATATTTTCACTTAAACTCTAATTTTTAAAATATACCCCCACCCTTTTTTTTTAAGTTAAAATGTATTTTGTTTAACTGCAGACTCAATTACCTTTCGTTTAATATCACACACGCCATATTTTCACATAAACTCTAATTTTAGAAATCTACCCCCACCCTTTTATTTGGTTTCTGTTCGGTGGATTTTGTTCATTTTTAAATGGGACCATCTCGACCCAAGACCCAGCCTAGGTACCAAATTTCATTAAAATCGGCCAAGCGGTTTTTGAGTTATGCGCGTTGGTCGTTACAGACATACAGACAGACAGACAGACAGAGAGACAGACATACAGACAGACCGACAGACAGACAGACAGACGGCGCAACAAAAAAGTTTCAAAATCATCTGAAACGCAAAGATATATAAAAATTTTTGAAATCGGAGCAACTTTTTTTTTCTCGAAAAAATTAGGATCACCATAGCTCACACTACTATAGTATAGTATATGTGTGAGCTAAAACTAACATATGTTACGAGCCCGAATTTTGTAAAAAAAAGGAATGCCGAAAACCGCACAGCGACATCTTGAACTACTTACAAGATACAGGGTAAAAATTAAAGATAATAAAGTAATCATCTGAATTTTTTTTTTATCTGTATAAACCTAGCATAAAACCCCCATAAAAAAGAAAAACTTGAAAGAGTCCAAATGTGTGAAAAAGTGTCTTTTTATCCCGCAACAAATAGTTGCCTTGCTACACTCATGTATAAACTTAAATGCGATTTTAATCTAGTGTTTTTTTTATTTACAATCAGTTTTAAATTGAAAAAATAAACAAAAATTTTCTGCCAAAAATTTTGGGTTAGAAATTTGTAACCGGTGAATACCCTTTCCGTTCGAGTCGAACCGCGAAAACCGGGCCGTTCAGTCCGTGACGTCACTACGCCCCGCTCGCTCGACGGGTTTTCTACTCGAACGCACTCATAGTTATAAAACTTCTAATCGTGGTCAGTGCCGCAGTTTAAAGGACGTGCCAAAATTTTGCCGCTCAAAACTAAATTAGTCCTTAATTGAAATGAGGCATGAGATATTTATATAAATGCGTTTGCAGAGAAAAAAATCGAGGAATAACTGCATTTGGGTTTTCGAAAAAGTGATTCCCAAGACGTGTTTTTGTTGATTAGTAGATAGTTCCTGTGTTAAATAATGCATATTATTTAAACCGTAGTTCATTTGGAATATTTGCAAATAAAATTTGATTCTTATGTTTATTATTCTTACTTCAAGGACCAAGTACATTATAAAAGTACTTGATTTTCCCCAAGTCTTTTACTTTCACAATAGAAGTACTTCAAGTACTTTAAATATCTCAAGAAATAAGAAAAAAGCGGACAAAAAATTTCAAAAAAAATTAAAAAATTTCAAGAAACCTCAAAAGCCGTCAAAAATGTAAAAAACATTCAAAGATGTTTACAAAATTTTCAACCTGAAAGGATTTATTTTTTGGATAATTATTGTATGTAAATATGTATTACTCATATACCTAAATTGCATTTAGTTATTTTTTTCTGAACTCATCATTTGACATACAAAATAATGCCATAGAAAGGTTTTGCAATAGGGGTGTCACAGTTTCCCCGAACTCCGGGGTAAATGGGACCTACCCCAACAGACAAAAATTTTAAAATATATTAATTTTTCTGTCTCAAATTGCATACAGATGTTCCAAATAGATCACATTTGTGTAAATCCAAATATATTTGACTTTGTAATGAGACCTAAAAAAAACTTGTAAAACCGACATGCCTTGCCTTATTTCTTTTTTGGTGGAGCACTTGGGGACTGTTCTTATCGTTAATAATTTCTAAATCACTTACAAAACTGCTTAAAAACTTGTTTAAATCAAACTAAATAAGTAAGCATAACAAACGTAAATATTCAAGGAATTTTTTGAGGTGTAGTCAGACTAAATACATTTTCGGGTTCTTTAAACCAACCTCCACCAAAGGTGGAAATTATGTCTGCTGCAAGGTGAGCAGGAGGATCCCCAAAAATCGAGCTGCACCTGCACCACCGTACTACCAACAGGCCTCAACAGTTTCTCACACTGAATTTGAATTTCACGTTCCACGAAATAATGAAGGTGCGTGCAAATATTTAAGCCTATAATAGGCATTATTCTTTCGATAAGTGAGTACCTAATTATACGATTTTTTGGGCGATTAATTAAGACGTGCCTATCAGGGTTGCTAAAATACCGGACTTGCCTGCCAAGTTGATAAAAAAACCGGACAGGTGGCAACACTGCGGTTACTACTTCTCTTCGGCGCAATAAAGTTAAATCTCACCTATATCTACATTGTACTTCAAGAATATTTTATTGTACTTGAAGTACTTTTAATGTACTTGAAGTACTTTAAAAGTACTTGAAGTACTTTTAATGTACTTGAAGTACTTTTAATGTACTTGAAATACTTATAAAAAACTTGAAGTACTTTACTTGACAAAATCAAGTACATTTCTAAGTACATTGTTAAAAGTAGCTACTTCAAGTACCAAGTACAATTACCGGATTGTAGATTTACTTCAAGTACAGTACGTGAAGTACTTAAAGTACTTGAAGTACAATTTCAAGTACTGTACTTGAAGAACCTGACAGCTCTGACCACGACCAACTAAAATTTCATTATAAATATCCAAGATGATATGAACAACATAAGAGTATGAAGCACAATAATATTCCGACACTTTCATAGATTTAAATTTTATCACAAAATGTGTTATTCGAGAAGAGCGTTCGCTCTTCTCGGGTATTATTGTGCTTGATACTTTTATGTTGTTTATATCATTTTGGATATTGATAATGAAATAGCGTGGTTATTATATAAAATACTATTTTCTTAACTTTTAACCCATTTTTATGAATTAAAAACGAATTTTATTGTCTTAAACAATAAATGAAATTGTCAAGCTTTTCTGTTATCTATGTACTTTTATTTCGAATTACGCTTTCGAGAACAATATCCCATAAACGAATTTCAAACCTATAAAGCTGAGCTAGGTCAATGTGTGTACCTAGCTATCATCTATAAGCTTAATGCTTTAAACAGAAAATTCTATCCGAGTATGAAATAGAGTTTTCAAAAGGATTTTTACCCGGATAATCCAGACAAAGCCGCCTGCTATTGGGAAATCTTAAACGCAAACACGGCGGATATAAAACAAAAGAATAAACATGACTTTAATCATTTTTAGATCTGCAGTGTCAAATTTCACAGATTAATTTTTTTTAAATCCTTTTAGAAAACTATATGCAACGTATATGCAGGGAGTCCCAAAAGTCCAAGTCCACCCAAATATTTTCTGAACTATTGAAGATAACTGAACTAAATTTGGCATTGATCAATAACAACAAGAGATCTATTTTATGGAAGGGCTGGTGTGTTGCCCCTACATTAGGGATCGGCATAGGGTCGCCGTCAACTTACATTTTTTAAATTGCAACCCCTTGCGAGTGATACCCCGTATTAAGTGTCTTTGAAAAACTAACATTTTGACATAGCTGTCGATTGTCTACATCAAATCTGTCAAAAGCTATGGACTGGCAGTCCATAGCTTTTGACAGATTTGACAACTTTATCTACATTCGATATTGGCATTTTAAACAATTCAAACTAAAGTTTGTCAAAAAATTTTGAAAAAATGTTTGACGTAAACAAGTATAGTTACGTCAACATGTTGAAAGGCCTTTCGAATAAGCTATGGTTAGGCAAAACTTGTGAAATTTGTCCAAAATATTATGACAGTAGATAGATTTTGATACGTTTGACATAGACAAGGGGCAGTGAAGCCAAAATGTTGGTTTTTCAAAGAACTTTCAAACAAGGTATTACTAAATAGGGTTTCTGTTTTAAAACAACAAACTTGGTAATTTTGACAAAAACAAAAAAAATTGGGTTTGGCAATCCATAGCTTTTGACAGATTTTACGTAGACAATCGGCAGTTATGTCAAAATGTTAGTTTTTTAAAGACATTTGAAACGAGACGACGTGTTACTCGATAGCACCGATTTTATTGGGACAAACAAAACTTTGCAGGAATGGATCAGGCTTTTGCGCCGAAATATTTTAAGTCTGCGTTTTAAAATTCAAAATGCCAGCAGAATTAATCTTCACTCTCGGAAATTTTTTAATTTATAATAAAGTTCAGTATCTTTAGTGGTTCTTAGAAAATCAATTTTTATTTTAACCATTGTTTTGCCTGTTGAATACCTTGTCTTGCCTTCTTAATTCTATCTGCATTAATTTCATCATAAAAATAAATTTTGCTAAACCGATTTTAATAAAGTAAAACGTAAGCACCATGGTGAGGATGGGTTACTCTGTAAAGGCCATTACCAATACTTCTGCCATTTTAAAGTCCAAAACGGCGCATAAAATCAAACTTGACCCTTAAACAAGGCTCGTTTATTAGAGACCCTGTATGTTTGACATATTTTTAAGAAATAGAGATGCGACAAACTATTTAAAGTAAAATTTATTTAAGTCAAAATTAAAGGATGAATATATCGGTATAGTTTTTGCAAAGTCAATTGAACAAAGATAAATGCCGACCATCGGCATATCCTTTATAGACAGTGACATGGGCGGCGGTAGATATACTCATGAAAATTATTTCATTTAATTATGGCGTAAACTAAAGAAATAAAAATAGATAACAAAACTTTCTATTCCTACACCTACAGGAAAGACACTGATTTATTTTCTAATTCTGCATACTGCCGACTAAAGAGGTTTCAAAAAGCACACCCAAAAACAATTAAAAGCGCATCTCAAAAAAATCTGCCAATCAGCCCAACAAACATTTAAAGTTGTAACGACGAAACCCCAACTAGAAAGAATTTCTTAAAAGTAACCGCAACGTACTCCCGCTACGTCTCAGTATACCATACAGCGACGTTATAATTCCCTAAGTGGGGAACCAATTTCTGGTTATAACTACTTGGCCAAGTGTTTAAAGTCACTGTAGTAACAACTACACTACTACGTCGTAGCCAGGTATCTACTACGTCGTAGAGGCTGTTTTTTTTCCGTAATGGCATAAAAGTTGCGATGTAGTTGCAAATAATATAATCGTTTCTTTTTGGTAGAATTGTTACACAATATGGTGGACACAACAGTAAACAGACTCGCTTAGTTTTTTTGTTTGGTTATGGTTATAATATGTACTATGTTATCCAAAAGTGTGAGAATTTACAAGCAGAGGATCAAAATTCGAGTGCGACGCAAAGTTTTTTGTATAACATGCATTATATATATTGCAAAAAACCGGTGCGCCCGTAAAATTGAGCCGTTTTCTGGTAGCTGATGGAATTTTTGTGTTGTGATTTTGGAGGTTATGTTTTCATAATCGACAGTTAACTCCAACAAATGGTGCTTAAGAAGAGCATTTTTGGTAAGCTTCAACTAATTTGTTTCTAAAATAGTATAGCTCTTTAATATGAGCTCATAAAACGACAACAAAAATATTAAATTTTCTTTCTTAAATAAAAACATGGCGTCCCAAACTATATTCCCTGATAGTCGAAAGGGTTACTTGAAAGTGAGCCTAAGTTACGGTAACGTGTCACTTACGACTTTTATGTCGGCATTCCTTTTTAGTTCTAGATAACACACTCGAATTTCTACTCCTTCGTTGCAGAAACGTATTATTAACTAGCTTTCGCCACTAGAAAACGTCTACAGAGTGATAGGAACCACGCGATAAGTATAACTACTACCCTCAAGTTATTGGGGTGTCGCCACTTGTCATTTGCCGTTTCTGTTAACAACAACACCACTGCTTATAGGTTATGTACGAGCGTGAATTTGTGGTAGGTTTTAAAACAAAAACAAGATAAATTAAATTCCATTAGAATAATAAATGAAGTGCCAATAAAAAGAGTTTTTTAAAAATGTAACACAGCACAAATTTAAGTTTATTCGCTTCAAACCAAGCTTTAACAACAGCATAAATTTGAAGAAAACCAAAAAGAATTATTGACCCAAGCTCAACACATAAAATGAATCACAGTGAGACACGACGCGTCAGCACAAGATGCCTAGATAAACGAATTCGGTTTAGTCCGCACAAGTGGGTTACGATGGCGATAGGGTGGTGCCACACACAAACCACGAACGAGCGTAAAGACAGTGAATAGAACAGCAACAAGTAGCGTAAAAGTTAAAGGATGGAGATTAAGAATGGACCAGGGAATTCTTAAAATCCGGGTGCGGTACTCGATACTTTGGATCAATATTTTGCATTTTGATTGTTTTGCAAAATGGTCAAGCAATGAGCTCGAAAAAATGGACTGCTCAAGGTAGTTAAAAAAATATTTGCAAAACTATTCATAATATTCTCATATTATAAAAGGAGCCACAAAAAGTAGGGTTAAGAATGTGTGCGACAAAGATGCGACTTCAAAAAGTCTACGTTTTCAAAGTAGAAACAGGAAGGAGAGATTACTTTATAAGATCGACATTAAAAAAAAGTCAAAGTAGTTGCGGCTTTAAAGTTGATCCACAAAGTTATTTTGTCTACATTGTTACATCAGATGTTACTATGATGACACAAACTTTTGTGGTAAAAATTAAAGTTATAATGTAGTTGTCGGATACACTTGTTTGGGACTCCAATGAAGCTTAACTTTCTAGTGGTAATTAAGTAGGATATAAAAGTCAGGGCGACTACGAAATAACGACTAAAAAGAAAGTAAAACTTTAGCAACGTCCTATTGTGGTAGAGAAGACTATGAGAATCGACTATCAAGAAACAATCCTAAGAAGTAGTTTAGAGGGTCGTTTTTACGAAACATCTACTATTTCCTGATACTAAATAATAGTTAGAACTAAAAAGTAACAAATTTTGGTTGGGATCACCACATTTCTACTATAAGAAAGTAGCAAAGCCTTTAGAACATGTAGTCGCTACTATAAATGTTAGTTGGGAGGTGCCGTCCAACCACCTGGGCTCGGTCGGGCGGAAAACAAATACTTTGTGGTCGGTAGGGTTGAAATTATACCAGGAAGATTTTATATGAATTTGGATAACTTTTGAAGGGCAGAATGAAGCAAAATTTCATGAAATCGATAGAACCCCGTATTAGGAGTTATTCAAGTGACTTTGCAAAAACTATACTCTATTATACTCTAGCGATATTTAGAGAGAGACGCACCTTCTGTCGTTGTTAATTCATAAGCGTTGGAAAATAACAAATAGGGGTGCGGTCAAACGTGTTTGTTTATACGCTGCAGGACGATTGATGTCACTCACTGCTGACAATTTAAATTATTTTAGTGAAACGCCCATCAACTTGGTATTTCATGCATACAAAAATAAACTAGCATAAAATACCGCATCGTCGGTCTCGGGCCCCCTCCAAGACATATTCCTGGATGCGCCACTGGTCCATAGAATGGCTCTGGTCCGCAATAGGGTGTTGCCGCCGCTTCCTTTGCTGGGCTGCCTCCTTTTCTTTTCCTTCAAGGCCTTGACATCGGGGCACCCATTGTGATGTTGTTGTTTTGAGCTAGTCATGGACTCCCAGGCTAGGTTTGACACATACTTAAAAGCCTTTATGGCCGTTATGGCCGCTTAGCTCTCCAAAAGTATGAAGAGATGCTTCGCATTGAGGCTCATGTGTAGGCACTCTTGCCCACATTTAAATACCATAAGAGTTCTCAGAGTTTAAACCTTATTTTGTCTATATGTTACAGACCATATATAAAATCAGACCGTATGTATATGGCCTAGGTCGTATACATACAGTCTAAATTGGGCAGACCGTATGTAAAAAATATGGTATTTCATATACGGACTAGACCGTTTATATACGGAGTATTGTGATTTCGGCCGTATGCTCGATGGCAGTGTTTACAAGCACGTGGACAGTTTACCGCTTTTTTGCTGTTGTTTACAAAGTATTTTATCTGAAAATAACCGGATTTGTGATATTTCAACGACGTTGAGTGTTTTTATTGTCGTATGATACAGATTTTGGGAATAAAATCTCAAAAAGAAAGGTATTTTATTAATGTAATAACAATAATTTGAAATCTTGAATTGGTTCACGCCCCCCTACAAAAAAACCTTTATTTAAAAAAACTAAGATTCTGAGTTACTTAATCTAGTTCTGATCTTGTGCGAAGGGTGCTGTACGTGGCGTAACGTCTGTCCGTGGGTTTGTGTCTGTCCGGCCCACGGTAGCTCCGTAACCGCTAAACCGATTTTCATGCGACTTTCAAGAAAAATAGTGCTCGACACTGCAACGATCTGAAAGAAGTTTGGTTGAAATCCATTAATGTTAATGACAGTTTGTTGACAGTTATATAATTGAAAAAATGGTAACTTTTTAACGGAACACGCATCAATATGCGGTTTCCGGAATATTGTAGAACATTTTTCTTAACAATTCGTAAGACTTCATAAGAGTTTTTGTTTCGGAGATATTTCTAAAAATCTGGCGATGCTAGGTCAGTTTTAGCTGTAGTACTGGAAGCCACAGAAGATGGGTTTTACCGCTTGGGAACAAAAGAAGGAGTGATTTCAAAATACTATATCTGTTCAGAATTTAGTACGTGCCCTGCTAATATTTTGAAAATTTGAGTTTCCCAAGACAGGGAAATCCCTCTTAGATCGGTGCCTACTGCTCAATCGACAGGACCGCCCAGGTCCTGAGGTTTTAAAAAATGTGATTGTAAGGGTAAAGATCAATCAAAGAAATGTGCTTGTCGAAAAGGTAATGTATTATGTAATTCTAAATGCCATAATAGCTTAAGTTGTACAAACAAATAAAAAAAATTAAATGTCCTGATTTGTGTTCTTTACGTACGTATTTTTATGTATAACTCATTTCTATAATAAATAAAAAAATCTGTTTAAATATCTTAGAAATATACATACGGCGTAGGTGCAGCTGGGCCGTATATAAGTAGACTAGACCTTTTACAAACGTACTAGACAGTTCATCAAAAAACAAGCTTTTTACACATTTGGACTAATATCCTCAGTCCCTTTATAAACGGACTAGTCCTTTTATATATGGTCTATTTTTCATACACGGTCTGTAACATATATAGTGAACCCAGCTTCGGTCGACATCAGTGGAACTGGAAAAACCGCATTAATGTTAGGAATGGCGTGGCGTGTCATCCACTAGAAATTTTTAACGTTCAAAATTTATACATGATTCGTTTGGAAATTCATGCTGGGAAATCAAAAAATACGAACTGATAGAAATAAGGATGTTTAAATTACTCTTAAGCTTAAAAAAGTGTTAATAAAAACACGTAACCTTGCTAGAGAAATTAATTTTATGTATGTATAAGGACACGAAATTATTGACGCATAATGTATTGGTTTCCGTTGTTCAAAGAAAGGCAAAAAAAACGGAAAATCCTTTACTAAATTTGGAAACTTTTATTCGATAAAAATTTTAGTATTTTAATGGGTGAAAAACCTAATAAACTATTTACATCGATTACGTAGGTATATAAACATTATTTAAAAAAAACTAATTGGCTATCTACTTATATTATTATTGCCTACTACTACCGGTTTTTTGCTACAAATCGATTTAAACCAGTGCAGTGGTGTAGTTTTGCAAAGGCCCAACACTTTTTTAAGGGCGATAGAGTAACAATAAATTGATCCATGACGGATTTGATACCTTCCTAGCTGATTAGCACACTTCAAGTGAACTCCATGATATATCAGCCTTGAAAACAGTTTTTTGGAAAGATCTCAGAAATGAAAGCTCCTACAAGGTTTTAGGTAATACCACAAATGATTAAGAAGAATGTGATCTACTATATTCCGAAAACAACATATTAATGCGTAGCTCCGGTAAAAAGTTATAATTTTTTAAATTCTTTAATTGTCAAAAAACTGTCGATTGCATTTTGACCAAAATCTAATCAGCTCGTCGTAGTGCCGAACACTATTTTACCTGAAAATGTTATAAAAATCGGTTTTAGCGGTTTAGAAGTTATCGTATTACGGACAGACATACACACACACACAGGCAGATTTTACTAAGAAAGGTCAAAATATACTCAAATAACACATTTTCGGCGTATTCTCAAAAAAAAAATCGTCGAAAATAATACCATTGCTGCCCGGGCTAGGAAGGTAAAAATAGTACCCATTTTTAAAAGCCTCTAGCAGCGTATATACAGGGTGGCTACTTCAAATGGAGTGCTGCCTCCAGCAGGGCAATATTTGTTTTTTTGAAGAAAAAAAAACACGTTTACTGAGTTTTTGCCCGGGCTTTATTTCTGACGCAAAAAGTATTCGGTTGGACCCCTGGAAAGGGGTACAGTCACAAACAACTGTTTTTACCTTCCTTTCCCGCCCAGCAATGGCTAGAGAATGTATTATTTTCGACGAAAAGAACATTTTTGAGATAGCGCGGAAAGTGTGTTATTGGTGTGTATTTTCACCTATCTTAGCAAGGATGTCTGTCCGTACCACGATTGTTTCTGAACGGCTAACCGATTTTCATGAAAAATGTGTTCGATACTGAGACGGCTGATTAGATTTTGGTCAAAATCCATTAAGAATAAAATTCACATTTAAAAAATTGAAAATATGCTAACTTTTTAAAAAATAAATATATCTTTATTTACATTTTTTGATGATAGGTACGTCATAATTTTTGACTTTTGGTATTTTTTCGTTGTCCTAATATTTAAAAATCGTATATTACATAAGAAGCGAAGAAAGTGAAAAATTCTACACGAGCGTGAATGTTGTGAACGAGGCGCTAGCCGAGTGAAGCAACACGCGAGTGTCAGAAAGTTACTTTCTGTCAAGTTGTGTACGCTATTTTTCCGACGAACACTATTGAACTATACTAATTTTTGTAAAAATTACTTTCCAAGTACTTTGCAACACATGTGCGGAAAAGTATGGGGACAGTTAACGTCATCGTATACTTTTCCATACATGTGCGGAAAAGTACTCTTCCCCACATGTACGGAAAAATGTCTGCAAACGAGTAACAGGATCAGGCACACCTCTTATGGGATTTCTGTAATCCGTCAAACTTCATGAAATTTTGGTATGTTGTAGACCCACATAGCACAAAAATCACATCATCATGTTAAATCTACATGCTTAAAGATAACTTAAAAACAAGGAGGAATCAAGCTATAAAAATGTACTTTTTGCTGAAGTTTCTGGTGCTGTGTATATAACGTGTTTTTTACCCTCGGTATTTTCATGTACCAAATTCACACTTGAAAAGTCCTCCACAACATGTTCTAAAACGCCGCTAGATTAAGACTTCGCAAACCTACTAACTTTCTGCGTCTTTTTTGGTCACGTTTTTTTAATAACATTTTGTTAACTTAAAAGAGACGCGAAAGGAAGTTATAAAAATTCACTAGTTTAAGACTACAACACTTCAAGACAATTTTAAAGATGGCGCTCAAAGCAAGACAAAATATCTATATATCTATCTATATACTACATTATTTTTTCTTTAAAGCTAAACAAGATTTTTTAACAGTTAACACTTTCACAGAATATTAATGTGTCTTTATCAGGTTAATAACAGATGCGTCGAGATCGTGAAGGATCAGGGATCAGTTCCTTAAAAGGTTTTTGGAGTTTAGAGGCCAAAGCACTGCCTGATAGATTTCGTAAAAGTTAAAAATCCTGACAATAGGTGGCGCTGCTGCTAGTAAAATCTCAAAAATACTCAGTAGAAAAGCCATGGAAGTCGCGTTTTAAAATTCGTGTAGAAAAGGCGTGAATCTAATGTGATTTTAACGTAAAAATCACTTGAAACTAATGTAAAAACAATGCTGTTTTAATTTTATAATGGCGTTATTACAACGCAGTTTTTAGCAACGTTATTTTTTATAACGTTAATGAATGACCTATTAAGCTTGTTTTCATATATGAAATAAACGTTTTTTTCTAGCAGCTTTTAAAATCAACGTTTTTTTTTCTCACGCCTTTTTTACGTGTTAAGCTCGTGATTGTGCTATGTGGGGAGTAGACCTTTCTTATCAAAAGTTCTTATGGGCCTAACTCAAAGAAATGACCAGTTTTTAAAATAATGAAAATGTGTTAATGTCCAAGAAGCATAATAGCTCTTTAGACGGGTTTTCCAAACATATCCAAATGTTAGTATCACATATATTTATATTTATTTATTAATTACAATCTGTACCCATAAAACATTATCTACAAGGTGTTTAAGTAAATATTAGTCGAATATTTTAATGAGAAACAAGCTTTAGTATGTTGTAGATTAAACCTTGCTCATCAAAAGTTCTTAAGAGCTTAACATAAATGAGTGACCATTTTTTACAGTACAGGGTGTTGAAAGTGATAATGTCCAAGAAGGATAATGGCTCTTTAGCAGAGTTTTCTAAACTATACGCAATGTTAGCACTACGTGTATTTACGATCTTTAAAACATAATCTACAGGGTGTTTTTGTAAATATTAGTCAAAAGAGTTAATGATAAACAGGGCTTAGTGTGTTTTAGATTAAACCTTTCTTATCAAAAGTTCTTATGGGCCCAACTTATAAATTAATGACCAGTTTTTAAAATACAGTTTTGAAAGTGATAATATCTATGAAGTATTATAAGATATGCAATACAAAGAGTTTTTATTAATATTTAAAAAATGATATTTGCCGAAAGACCTTACATCAAATATTTAATAGGACAAGAATCATTAAAAAACTAATAAATACTCTATATGTAATAGTAACATTGCGTAATGTTTGGAAAACCCGTCTAAAGAGCAATTATGCTTCTTGAACATTATCACTTTCAACACTCTGTATTTCAAAAACTGGAAATTATTTTAAGTCGAGAACTTCTAAAGAGCAAGGTTTAATCTATAACATACTAAAGCTTGTTTCTTATTAAAAAATTTAACTAATATTTACTTAAACACCCTGTGGATAATGTTTTAAAGTTAGAGATTAAAAATATTAAATAAATCGTAAATATATGTAATAGTAACATTGCGTTTATATTTGAAAAACCCGTCTAAACTAAGAGTTATTATGCTTCTTGGTAGGTATTACTTTCAACACCCTGTATTTCAAAAACTGGTGATTAATTTAAGTTGGGCCCATGAGAACTTCTGATAAGAAAGGTTCAGTATACAACATTCCAAAATTTCATGAAGTTTGACGGATTACAGAAATCCCATAAGAGGTAACGTTTTCTGACGATGCAAATCATGTGAATCCATCATTTTTATATGTGGTCATAGAAAAAATATATTTCATTGTTATCCTTTATTCATAAACTTTTGAAAAAGGTACAAGTAAGAAATTGGAAAAACTTATTTTCGACATTTTAACTGGTACATATCTCTTTTTATAAGCTTTCGAATGAGGAACCACAAGTCGGATCATCCGATACAAGAAATTGTTTAGACCTCTTTCCGAGTATCTGACAAATAAAAATTGTATCAGGAAGAAAGTTCATTTTAAAACTCAGTTGGCGTGTTTTTGTTTTTTTTTTCCAAAACATTAAATCGCTGGACAGACAGCGTTCCATCAAAGTCACCAGTCATATAGAACTTAATAAAAACAACTGCATTATTCCTTTTGAACCCACCCTCACCCGTGTGTCGTACGCCGCTGTTAATTTAAAATACTTAATTTTCATAAATTAATAAAATAATTCGTAATTACTATAGCTACTTAGTATCTGTAACGACGAGCACCTATAGACGTACAATGTTTCCTAATTAATTATGTTTCATTAGTAGGTACGTGAGTTGTTTTAAATTGGTTTAATAGATCTGATACAAAAAGGGATATTTTTCCCAATTAAAGATGACAAAGTGTGTTTTTTTATTTTCTTGTTATTTATGTCCTTTAAAATGATTTATTGCTAAACAATGAATAACGCGAATAAGGGGTAGCGAGCATAATAAATAAAATTTGGAAACAAAAATAATCTAAATGTAGGTATTTTTCGACAAGCCCTCGCTGGAGGTCGAACGGCGCCGGCGTACTGAACTAATAAAGATCACATCCCCACTATAAACAACACAAGGAACAAGTATTCCACCGAAAACTCTGTTCTTGATGATTCATATGTGAGTGGACTTTGCAGCCCTTCTACTGCGGGGGTATCTATTGTGACTCACTTTTGAGTGGCTTCTCACCACTGCACAGTGGAACGTTTGACTAATCTAGGTGGACATGGTTAAGTACTATAAATTAACATTTCAGCTACCTACAATTAAAGAGCATATTCCATACATCCTAGATCCAAAATATTATTTTTTTATCCCCTCTGGTTGTGAAGATATTTGCATTGAAAGTTGCATCTTAAAAATTTTCTGCTTAGACATTTTAATCTTATGTATGGGCAATGCTTTAAAACAATATTGTTTTTTCCCGCGTAGGAGGCGCTGGAGTAAAACAAGTGCCAGGCATTTTTAGAGTGACATGTTCTTAAGACTAGGGAAGCATTTTGACTGTCATTGTTGCAGTGTTTTATTTGCTATGATTTTTTGAATTCGCTGGTGTTTTGATAAGAAAAATTTTATTTTTATATAGTTTTTGTTGGACTGAAACTTTAGTTTGTCAGAATTTGTTGATGTTAGTTTTATTATTTTCTAATTAACCGAAATCTCTACTTTCTGACGCAGTATTCAAATTTTGTCCTTTTTTTAGACGGTAAAGTTGTACTTAATTATTTTGTTAGCCTGCAACTCTAAAAATAGAAAACGTATTATTTGTGTTTAATGACATTTTCTTTTTGATACCTTCACAAATGTGCCCTTTGGGGATTTTCTAACCTAAATTAGTCAATCTTCGTGCATTTTCTATATCACGATGAGTCAATGTGTCTACAGGGTATCCAGATAAAAGTAAGTACATAGGGCTAGGGTGGGATTTTCAGAAAAGGTAAAGGAAAAAAGTGGCGCTATTGCGAGCTTAATCGGATGCAGTGTCGAAGTTAAAAATATCTACAAGGGGTTTCAAAATAATGCTTAAAAACTTAAATTGTGTTATTCGAAAAATTAAAATATTGTCGCCTTCTTTTAAACAAATTGAATAAAACCATATAAATGTGACTAGGCCAATAAAATGACGTTAACAATTTTTTTAGGACTTTATTTTTTTCAAAAAATCACAATTTTTAGTTTTTGCCTTCCTAGCCCGCATAGCAATGGTATTATTAATAGGTATTATTTTCGGCGAAAAAAATTTTTTTAGGTAACGCCGAAAATGTGTTATTTGGGTGTATTTTGTGTGTGTGTGCATATTATTTCTGTCCGTATCACGATAGCTCCTAAACCGCTGAACCGATTTTCATAAAATTTTTAGGTAAAATAGTGCTCGACACTCTTACGAGCTGATTAGATTTTGGTCAAAATCTATTAATGCTAATGACAGTTTTTTGACTATTAAAATTTTAAAAATATCTATTTTTTTAACGGAGCATCGTATCAATATACAGTTTTCGTAATATAGTAGACTATGTTTTGCTCAATAATTCGTATTATAACTAAAAACTTCGTAAAAGCCTCAGTTTCTCAGATATATACAAAAAGCTTTTCAAAGCTGATATATTATCATGGTTTCACTTGAAGTGTGCTAATAGGCTAGCTAGGAAGGTATTAGATCCCTCAAATAAATGGATCCATTTCTCAATATTTTGAAAACGCATAAAATGTTTTCTTTGATACAGCTCGGAATAGCGCCACTTTTTTACCAAAATTGGTATGTCTTACCGTCTCCTAAATCCTCATAAACCCCCTTGTAGTTACTTTTATCTGAGACACCCTATCCCATGTACCTATGTGTATGGGCCGATTCCTAAAGTACGTAACGCTCAAGGGGGAAGGGGGGTTATTAACCTTGCGTTAGACTGTCATGATTCTTGAATATATTTCTTCTTAAAAATGCAGTACGGAGGGAGGAGGAGGGGTTACGTAATTTAAGAATATGCCCTATGTATGTCTGTACGATGGGTTTTTGAAACTCTCGACTTTTACGAATTTTTGTAAACAGTAACTTTTCACTCTGTCACAAGCTTAACGAAGCTTAATAAAAATACATCTGCACCAAACCCCAAGGGAAGTTTTTTGAGGTTAAAAAAATCCAAAAAACTAAGTTTTAAACGGAGCGAGTTATTATTATGCGGTTTTGAAAATATGATAATATATATTTTTTTTTGTCTTTTTTGTGCCGGATTGAGAAATTAATTAACACAGTTTAGTTTGCAAGATAATAATAAAATGGACTTGTGTTAGTTAATTATTCTATTTGTTATGTTAAGTAATGATATTTTTTAAATAAAAATGGATTTTTCCAATTTAATAAATATTTTTTAAAACTTTCTTAGTTATATAAAATTAAAATCCAAATATCTCTTAAATTTTCTCACATTAAACCCCTTTAAAGATAATGCCATCCGATAAACATTTCCCATTATAATTTTAGGGGTTGGTTTTACCCCGGGCAAGGGGTAAGAGGTTTAAAATTTTTAATGCATTTATTTTTCATATAGTAACAGATGAGAGCGGAATTTTTTTCTTGATCGTCCCTTACCGCCTAAAACGTCTTTATTTAAATTTTTCTGAAACACCTCGTATATTGCAAAACTCTTTTATTTAAATTCCTTCTTGCAAAAACTAAAAAAAAATATATACCGCTACTTCATTGTTACAAAATTTGTTGTTGCTACAATTTTCGTTAAAAACATACAGTATGACTACCAATCTTAAAATCGTTAAAATCTGAATCACCCTATATAAGAGGTAGATAATATTGCAAATACTAAATGCTTTTAAATATTTTATGTTATTTTAAAGCTAAACAAATCAAGCATTAAAGAGTGTTAATGTTGCACAGGGGTTGTCCACCTAGATCTTCAAAACGTTCCACTGTGCACTGTATGCCTAATCCTCCAAAAAGGCCGGCTATCAGTTTTGGTGAGACACTATTCAGATCTTCTGAGTCAATGTGAGGTTTACCGAAAGTGTTCTGACGAAAACGTCCAATAGCCGGACATTAGCACAGTACATGTCTGACTGGTTCGTCATCCTCCATACAGAGTCTACATTCGGCCTCTTCTGTTAGTCCCATTCTGTGCAAGGGTATTTAATCTGTCGACAGTGACCAGTAAAAAGACCAGTCACTATACGTATCTCTTGTCTGGTGAAGTCCATTGATGTTTCTGGCTCTGTTTCTACAAGGCCCTTTAAAGAACTCTTTAGCGTGAGCCAGTTCTGGTATATTTATCCAGTCTTGTTGGAAGACCGAACCATCCATTTTAATATGGTAATTTTATGATATCCCCAGGGCTGGTTCGGAGCCTAAAAATTCGGCAGATACCGCTTCCCACAGTGTGCCTGAACGAAGTATAGGTTACATAAAAATGGTTCCAAAAACTAATTGCACATTTTGAATATGGACTCTTTCCTGACTGAGAGATATTCATATAAATCCTAGCTGACCCTCTTCTCGAAATTTTATCAATTTTTTACCATTTTTCTAGTTAGTCCAGGCGCTGGCTCCAGTCACGTGTGACCTAATATATGCGGTCAGTTTGTCTGCGGGGAATTGTTAAGCACCCATAGGTGTATAAAAAAAGTTTGGTCACGTGGTCGAACTCATGGTCGTTTGGCCGCCATCTTTGAAAATGACCGCCAAATTGACAGATCATTTTGTTTAAACGTATCTCCCTATCCAGTCATCTGATTTTAATTTTTTAAGGTTTGTTACACTCCTTTTTTAAAGGCAAATAAATTTAGTTATTACACATTTTTTAATAACTCAAGTAGTTTTTGAGATATACCAAGATTATTAGTATTTCCGCTCGTAAAAGAATTAAAATAATAATACCCATGCTCATTTTATTGTAGCCACAATGTTATTGACATTTGTTTTTTTTTGTTAAATAGAAGGCTTTAAACCTTTTACAGAAGAGGATATTGACTTTCTGTTTTTAAAGCTTGATGAATGGTACCCCTAAAAACTGCTTTAAAGAGGGTCGTTTCTAAAACTGTTCACAAGATTATACAAAAAGTGAATTTGCAGCGAAACGATGCATACTAGCGCAACACGTTAAAAATAATTTTTCATAGTACTTTTAATTCCGCTTCATCTAATCATTGTCATATCTTTTACAATTTTTAAGAAAAAATCGATTTTGGAGCGAAAACATGGAATTTTTAGAAAATTGTATATTTTAGCTGGCTTGTACAGCTAACTATGAAAGCTAGGATGCTAAGTCATACATCAGAAGAAACGAAATTAAAAGTACTATAAAAAATAAATTTTATCGTTTTTCGCTAGGATGCATCGTTTCGCTGCAAATTCACTTTTTCTATAATATTGTGTTTCAGAAACCAACCTCGTTAAGGCAGTCATTAGGGGTACCATCCAACGTACTTTAAAAGCATATAGTCAATATCCTCTTCTGTAAAAGGTTTGAAGCCTTCTATGTAACCATAAAAAAACAAATGTCAATAATATTGTAGCTTCAATAAAATGAGCATGGGTATTATTTTACCTCCTGTGCGAGCTGAAATACTAATAATCTTGGTATATCTCAAAAACTACGTAATTTATCAAAAAATGTGTTATGACAAAATTTGTTTGCCTTTCAAAAAGGAGTAAAACAAGCTTTCAAAAATTAAAATAGGACCACTAAGTAGGGAGATACGCTTAAACAAAAAATATTTTAATTTGACGGCCATTTTCAAAGATGGCGGCTAAACGACCATCAGTTCGACCACGTGACCAAACTATTTTATACTGCTAGGGGTGCTTAACAAAGCCCCGCAGTCAAACTGAGCGTACATATTAGGTCACACGTGACAGGAGCCAGCGCGTAGACTAACTAGAAAAAAGGCAAAAAATTGATAAAATTTCGAGTAGAGGATCAGCTAGGATTTATATGAATATGGCTCTGAAGTCAGGAAAGAGTCCATATTCAAAATGTGCAATTAGTTTTTGGAACCATTTTTATGTAACCTATACTTCATTCGGGCACACTGTGTTCCCTTGCTGCTTAGCTGCGGCCTCATTTCCCTCGTGCCCAGAATCCCTGGCATCCATACTAATGACATTGTTAGCGCTACCAAGCGCATTCGGCGAATCTCTGCAGCTCCTCACGGTTCTCGATGAGACCGTATAGGAATCAAGTGCTGTTAAGGCTGCTTGACTGTCGAAGAAGATTTTTATTGTCCTGTTGGTCCATTCGTGGTCAGTAATCCACCGGGGGCACACCAGGTCAATGGTTACGAGTTCGGCCTGAAATATAGTATCCGATTGGCCGAGACTATGTTTAATCTCGACTTTTTTTTTGATACTCCAGATCCAACACCTGATCGCATTTTGGATCCGTCGGTATACCTTTGTTTGAAAAGTTGGTCCTGTTCTCTAACCAGTCCTAAAACAAGTAAAAAAAAATATAATAACGAAATTTAGTAGTAAAAAAAATATTTCATTCACAATCGCACAAATGCTAAGAAATCTAAAGAAGTATTTTTTTTTCTTAAATTTTCAAGAAAAACCGAACTAAAGCTTGACAGTTTTCCACCTCTGCGTGGGGGTATACCTCCACGTGCTGCTTAATAGGGCTTACGAGATTTGAAGACCACACACAGTCAACGTAACACACAGAAAAATTTTAGAGAATAGCCGGTTACAAGTATTTTTGAGTCTTCCAGAAGTTTTCTACTTAAAATAGTGAAAGATTTTTATTTTTGTCTCTTCTTGTTTATTAGAAATGCATCTTCAGCTTAGACCCGGGCTTGTAGCTGAAAAAAATCTCTCAAATAAATGTCTGTTTTTGTCAAAATAAAAAGTTGATTTATGAAAAAGTTAAAAAGAATTAATTAAAACATTTATTTCCTAGTAAAAATGTTACATAAACTTTTTTATAAAACTTATAGTTTTCTGCCAATAAATAAAAATATATAAGTTTAGTTTTTTCCTTAAAAAGCCAAAAGTTTAACTGAATATAAATCCCTTAAAAATGGTCCAACATTTTTTTGTGTCATTGTCAAAAATTTTTTGTCAGGAGCCATTTTTGTACAAAATTTAAAATGTCGTACTGGTTTAAAACAGATATTTTTTATCCTCTTGACAATTGTTTTAGTACGGCTACTACTATGTCGGTTTAGAACGTTTTTCTACGTTGTCCGACGCCTATTTCCTCCTGACAGAAGATATTTGTCAGGCTCGAAACTGACAAATATCTTCTCTCAGGTTTTTTTTACTCAATTTCAATTGGTTGCCATTCTAGGACCTGCTTTGGTAATCTTTCGTCGTTCATCTGTTGTACATGGCCGTAACATATCAGTTATCTTTTAGTGATGTCATCCGTTATGTTTCTTTCGATTCTCATTTTTTCTTTTATGGCCTCATTTCTTTTATGATCTGTTCTAGATATTCTTATTGACCTTGTTATTGCATCCATTTCGACACTTTCCATTTTTGTATTTTTCTGTTACGCGAGAAGTCTCTATTCTCTACAACAGCGTGCTTTTCACCATTGTTTCGTATATATTAAATTTGACATTCTTTTTTGTCTTTCTGCTCCATAATTTTACAGAATCAGCAAAAAACTTTTTGTTAGACAGTATGTTAGCAGGCGTTTTACATTGGTCATATTGCAATTAGGATCTTATTAGCACTGCATCCTGGAAGCCTGGCTTCTCCAGCGCCAGGCTTCCAGGATGCAGTGACCCTAATTGCAATTCAATTCAAGCGACCTCTTTCGATTGTGTGAACAACTTGGAACCCTCTGCATAATACTTTAGGAGGACTAATTTCTGGATATTTTAGCAAAAAATAATAAAATCGTCGTTTTGCAGGCTCAGTGACGATAATTAGAAATCAATATATTTTTCTTGGCATTTCTTAAAATATAACGGAATAGATCATGAGCAATATTTTTTCTGCATGATCCTTGTAATTCTTTGGATAGGGATTACGTCCAATAACTTTAAAAAAAATATTTTTGTTCGGATCAAATTTCTAGAGGAGCCAAAAATTATTAAGCGTTTGTAAGTAAAAGTTTTGGCTCCCGTTGCAGAAAATTAAGCAAATGTTTATTCGATGTTGTTGGTCTTAAAGTAGGTTAGGTTAGGTTTGACTAAGAGTGGTGCGAATGTCGGTCGCCCCTCCACTGCGACTCAAGTGGTCTATTGTGGCTCATCCCAACTTAAATATCACCAATACCTTTCTCCTTTATGAAGCAGATCAGTTTGCTTGGTGATATTTCCTCAAGATCTTAAGGCTCTATCTTTCCAGGTCCAAATATTTTCGCCCTAGTTCTCTGTCTTGCTATGCAGTGGCAGATTAGATGAAGTGGCGTTTCCTCCTCAAGAACACAGAACCTACACGCTGTTGTGTTGCTTACTCCCAGTCTGTTCATGTGTTTGTTGAGTCGGCATTGTCCTGTGTATAGCCCTGTGATTATTCTTAGGCTATTCCTGTTTAATTCCAGGAGTTGGTTCGTTCTGTGTTTGTCTGGCTTGCTTAGAATGGTTTTGGAGTGTTGTTGTCTCGGGGTTGCCCGCCAGTTTTGAGTCCTCTTTCTAACAACCCACTCCCCTATTTCTTTTGTGACTGTGGCCTTAGGTAAGCCGAAGTAAGGCTCCGATCCAACCAGCGCGGATTCTGCTCCCGCCCTGGCTAGTGCGTCTGCTTTTTCATTTCCCTCAAATCCCGTGTGGCTTGGCACCCAGACAAGACTAATCTTGTTGGTTCTGCTGGCCTGTCTTAGGGTTTCAAGGCAATTCCAGACTAGTCTGGATTAAATTTTGTGTGAGCTTAATGCTTTTAGAGCTGATAAGCTATCTGAGATGATTTTGATGCTTTTGTTTGAGTGGTCCCTGCGGGTGATCTCTCTACAGCATACTTCTATTGCATACGTAGTCGGCGTTAAGCAGTTGAACAGGTATCTCCCGCCATTCCTCCCTCGTTGGTATAAGAACCTTAAAAGGTGCATCGAAGCTGTATTTGGGTAACATGTAGTCTGTTGGCATGCTAAGTATTCGGTTATTCCGGAATACCTCAGCCAGGCCCGCAAAGTTACCCTTAGCTTGTCCAGGTTGCTCTTGGTTTAGGCTCTTGAATCTTGCCACTGCTGCCCTGGCCTTCTTCTCTACCCAAATGTGTAGGGGGGGGAGGTTTAGCATCACCTACATTGCCTCCACAGGTGTCGATTTCATCGCTGATGTTATGACTCTACACGCCATGCCTTGCACGCGTGCCAGTTTGTCCCTGGTTGTTTTTTGCTTAGTTTTTGCCCACCAAGCAATAGATCCATATGTGATCATCGGTCTCACTACCCTTAGGTATAGCCAATAGGTTTGTTTTGGTTTCATTCCCCATGACTTCCCACAAATTTTGGTACATGTCCACAAGGCCATTTTCGCCCTGCCGTTTACCTTGTCCAGGTGGGTGTTCCAATTTAGTCTCTGGTTCAAAGTCAGTCCCAGGTATTTGGCATCCTTTTGAAAAGGAATGCGTATCCCTTCGACGGTGGGTTCTGTTAGGTTCAGTTTCCGCCGTCTTGTGAAGGGTACTATAGTGGTTTTTCTAGGGTTGATTGATAGTCCCTCCCTATTACACCATCCATTTATTAGGTTTAGCGCCCTTTGTAAGATGTTGGATATTACACCATCGAACTTGCCTTATATTCTGATCACAACGTCATCGGAGTATGCCTGTGCCTCGATTCCCTCCCTTTGCAGGAGTTTCAGCACCCGTCTACCATCAGTGTCCATAGTAAGTAAAAAAGTTAGAAATTATTACCTATTTAAAGCTATTTTCGGTCCTAACTCATTTTTGATTTTTTTGCAGATAGGTGGGTCTTACTTAGGACGGCAGAATATGAATAAAGTTATTCATTTACAGACTACAAAGGTAAAAAGCTTATGTACTAATCAGTACTCACATTTAAAGCATTTTTTTATGTTACGGCTTTCACTCCAAATAGGATACGTTAGACATTTTTCAAACAGAAGCCTATTGGAATTGGAAATAAATGCAGTTGGCAATATAAAAGTTTCTTTATAAATTGGCTCTTTTCATCAGTGTCAAAAGAAAATGGCCTTTGCCCACTTTGGCTTACAAAAGAAAAAAAATAGAAAAAAAAAACAATTTTTTTATAAGACAGGGCTTTTTATAACTGTGTATTCCCGCCAAATAACACCTAACTAAGCCTAAAAGCGGGTTGCAGGTGTAAACAGTTCTTTGCTTTTCCTTTTGCATCCCTTTAAAATAGGGAAGCCACCTGACATGACCCCTAATAAAATCACCTGTATACCATGCTAACTCCTCATAAGAAATACCTCTTTTTAATAAAACAAAAAAGGACAGTCCTATTTTCTTGATGATAAAACTGAAAAAGACGATGATAGTGGTCTTCACGTGGTCGACATAAAAAGATTAGTCTTGAAGGTACGGTTAGTTGGGAGTTAACCGTCACAAATTATAATATAACATATTTAACAACGTATAAAAAGCAACTTTAAAGGGGTACAGTCAACCATGGACACCGGTGTTTCGAAAAAAGGCATTTCTATCCTCAGCGTGGCTTGCCTGACTACAGTAGTCAAACGGACGACAAGATACAAGGTAAATCAAAAAGAATGAAATATAAGTGAAATATATTTTTCATTCAACTAGTGAAACGAAAGCGAACCAAGGAAACTAAGTCCATGGCGGGGCGAAAACGTCCACCGGTCTATAAGGAAGAAAGACATTTCGTCACAGTTCAACATAGCATGGTCTGGTTGAACTGAGACGAAATGTATTTCTTCCTTATAGACCGATGGACGTTTTCGTCTCGCCATGGACTTAGTTTCCTTGGTTTGCTGTCGTTTCCCTCGTTGAATGAACAATAGTTTTCACCTATTTTTTCATTATTTTTGTTAACATATTTAAGTTAACTTTTTAGGCGCCAGCGCGCGGCGCGGCACCGTGACTAGAGTGGTGGTTTGGTAGAATGCCAAATTCAAAAAGAGAATCATTAATAACCGGACATTATCAAAAACGTAATTCATCAAAGCAAGATATTCCCGAAATCATAACGAGACAAAAAATTCATCTGCGGTCAAAACAGAATTGGTAATATTCGGACACAAACAGAATTGAAATTTTTTATAAAAACATTCAATTTTTCCCAGTAAACCCAGTAAAATAAAATAATAAAATTGTAAAAAGTATATTTTTTTAAGGTACTTTCTCACATACACAATTAAAAAGCTTTTATAAATAATACATAACAAAAAACCTAACTATCGAAAAAATCATTACATTTGACTTTAAGCATTTTATTTTAAAAATCTTTTTAATTTAATTTGGAAAGTTTTTCTGTTGTGTCGAAGTACACGAGCGTATGGAACCGAACCTCGCCAAGTATCGCGTTTTTCAAGCAATAAAGGCGACTGTGAAATTAAAACAAAAATAATAATAAATCTTTAATTATTGCTCAGCAAGCACGTCGTATAATAAAGGAGCAAAAACAAGAAAACAGCAAGTTAAAAACGAAACAAAACGATTTTATCTTAACCTTTAACACTAAAAAGAAACAAATATACTACATAGCACAAATTCCTAAAGTTTTTGAGAACAATGGAAAAGTAAAATATCTGAGGCGCAAAGCATTTTATTAAATTTTTTTAGCTATTGAGGAAAGGTACATTATTGAAAAAATGATACAGCCACTGGCAGAAATTGAGAGTGGGACGTAGTTCTGAGCAACATTAATATTCTATCGACTTTTAAAAATACACTGTTTAATAATATTTAGTAATAAAATTCTTATAAGTAATAATTCTTTTAATTTAACTTTTAAAATCTGGATCAAAATCATCTTTTTTTTTCCATTTTAGAATTAGGTAGGTTTACTTGTAAGTTAAATTTCCTTAATTAAATCCCTTCTCTTTTTTGGGAGGTCAAAATCGATGTTTATCTAACCTCTTGGTCAACTAATCGCAAACAAATCCTAACCTAGGGTCCAACACACCTCGTCTGACCTACAAATACACAAATTTTAGGCGAGTTTAATGCAATTCCTTTGATGACCTATTGCAAACTTCCTCTAATTTGCTTTAATTACTTTCTAGTTTTTCCTGCTCTTACCCATATTCCCTCCTATCACTCGCCCCCACCCTCTTCAAAAACCATATTTTCATAACTTTATCAAAGCCAGGGCGATTTCAAAAATTCTTTCTGCACACGCTTTGACATTTTACCAGTTCCTTCCTCCCTCACTCTCCCCCTCCTCGCTTTTCCTATTAGTAAAAGTTGTAGCTATAAATATAGAGCGATTTCAATAATTCTTTACTAGTTACTCCTTCCTCTCCCCTCCCCGACCTTCACTCAATGTTTGTAGAAACGCACCTATCTACTCTTTGGGTTTAGTTCAATGGTTGACACAATATATTAAATTAGACACATATTTCCGTGATCCAATAGATCTTCATTAATTAATTCCTCTTTGATTTTTCTTACAGGTTTACGGAATAGTAGTAACTAAGTAGTTAGTTAATGTTTTAGTGGGTATGTTATTATTAATAGTGTTTTAGTAGGAGAACTTTAGCTCAGTAAAAACTTCCTATACCCTCTTTCTTAATGTTAATCCATCGTGAAAAAAAAATTATAAAAAAAAAACAAAAAAGAGCAAAAAAAGAACAAAAAAGAAACAAAAAAAATTGAAATGTAACACTGTTCGCGTTCGTAACTGCTAAATCTACTTGGACCTACTAGTCGCAGTTAAGTACAAAGTTACCGAATAACCTTACTCATGAAAATACGAAACTGTATAATTTCGTAAGTGCGCCTTGGACATCAAAACTAAATGAAGCATTTCGTATATTATAGGTATACCATACCTATCAATTTTGTGCCCAACTGCGACTAGTAGGCACAAGTAGATTTAGCAGTTGGTTGTTTTTTTTTTAAATCTTTTCCTATTGAAGGATGTGATGCACTATACCGCATAGCAATACAAAATTATCTCTTCCGGGATTGCTTAAAAATGTTTCCTTTAATTGCATAGCAGTATCAGAACCGATCTTTTTTAGATGAACGAGACACAAATTAAGTAGTTTATAACTTTGTCCGGTTGCAAAACTTAAATTCTGTTTTTGTCCAAATATTACCAATTCCTATTTGAACGCAGATGTTCAAAAACATTGTCTTGTTATGACAGAGAACTTTATGATAAACAATGATTTTGATCATGTCTTGTTTTATTGAATACGTTTCTGATAATGTCCGGTTATTAATAACTCTGTTCTTGGCATTTAACAGTTATATCATTTTCTTTTGTAATCATTTTACGATTTTTCCCCCGCAATAACATACTTTTAGGAGTACTTGGTAGCTACGTCGTTATCCCTTGGACTATTACCTTGAGCCGCGAGAGGCTCGGTCTTATGTGTAGGTACCTTGACTTGAATGTTAAGTACGGCTAGTAGGTAGGTTAACTTTCCGACTTCAAACCGTCTTTTGTTTATTTTCGTGCGTTTTTTAACGAACTTTTGTACAAAATGTAATGCCAAAAATAGTAAAAATATACTGAAAGATTAATTAAATACCTTTTCGACAAATTTTTATATGGATTATTGTTTTAGACATTAAAGTTTTGATTTAAAACATCAAAGAAAATCGCGTATTTGTCGGTCGCAGATGTTGTAAGAGTGTCATTTTCTTGTTTATGTTTTGTGCATGTGTTTATACGTGTGTGTCTGTGCAGAAAAACTGTTAGTGTACCGTTACTGGATTTTTTGGATAAGGAAGAAAAGCATTCGATTCCAAGCTGAAGAAAAAATACGGTAAGCCTAAGGTTTATGTAGGGCAGATACCCTTCCTATTACCTTCCTAGCCCGCGCAGCAATGGCTAGAGAAGGTATTATTTTCGACGAATTTTTTTTGAAAGATAACGCCGAAAATGTATTATTTGGGTGTATTTTGATCTTAGAAATATCATCGTGATGTTTGCATGTGTGTGTGTGTGTCTGTCCGTAACACGATAGCTCCTAAACCGCTGGGCCGATTTTCATAAACTTTTTAGGTAAAGTAGTATCATAACAAAAACATTTCATGTAAAAAAAGCCAAGTACGCGAAAATGGCATTCCGTAAAAAGAATTGAGATAAAAGTAAAGCCAAGTTCTCCAATACAAAGTTCAAAATAAATGGTTCTTACTAGTTTGGAAATATTTTTTTAAACTTTGCTATTCCAGCCAAACTTCTTTACGTTCAATTGAGCACTGTGCTTAGGAGTCATTTGAAGCCGTAATAGCCAAGTTTAGAAAAACATTTCCAAACTAGTAAGAACCATTCATTTTGAAATTTGTATGATTTTACTGCTTTTTTAAAGGACTTGGATAATATTGAAGGTTTAAAGTAGTAAAATATGCGGGAATTTTTTAAAAATATTTTACTATGGTTTTATCAAAGTTCCTATCACCCTTCTAAAGCTCAGCGTTCTAGTGTTTTGTCATAGTTCCTATCAGTCTTCCAAAGCTCAGCTCTCTAGCGTTTCTTGAGGTGGACATTGCTAATTTACATAACTTTACATTTATAGGGGAGGGAAGTTATTTAAACTTTGGGGTTTTTTAATTTTCTTTTATAGTTTTATCATAGTTCCTATCGGCCTTCCAAAGCTCAGCTCTCGAGCGTTTCTGGAAGTGGGCAATGTTAATTTTACACAACTTTACATTTATAGGGGAGGAAAGTAAATGAGAATTTTGGGGTTTTTTAATTTTTGCAGGGGGTTTGATCATAATTTTTATCAGTCTCCCAAATTTCAGCTTTGTAACATGTCTGGAAGTACAGTAGAATATTGATGATCTATACATGAGTAAGTGAGTGAGTGGCAATTTCGACATTTTTTGAAATGTCGTAACTACTTTACTACTTTATGGAATTCCATGAAACTTGCAGGGGTTGTTATTCATTCTACGACTGTGCAAAGTTTGAGATTCGTAGCTGATTACGAAGTAGAGTTTTAGATAGGTCAAATATCGGCTGAAATGTTTCAAGAGAAAATGGTACGGCGCGCGAACTTGGCGAGGCACTGCCGTGCCCTCAGATTCGACACTGTAACGAGCTGATTAGATTTTGGTTAAAATCCATTAATGCTATTGACAGTTTTTTGACAATTAAATAATTTAAAAAATGCGAAGTTTTTAACGCAGCATCGGATCAATATGACGTTTTCAAAATATATTAGACCACATTCTTCTCAATAATTTGTGTTATAATCAAAAACTTCGTAGGAGCTTTCGTTTCTGAGATATTTACAAAATACTGTTTTCAAGGATGAAAATATCATGAAATTCACTTGAAGTGTGCTAATCGCATTGGGGGATCCATGGGAAGAGGGGCCCGCCCCCCCTCTTCCAGACATATAACTTGTTTTTTAGTTTAGCAGCATTACTTATTTAAAATTTGTCACAAATTCTACTTAATTTTTAAAAAAATTTCGCCTGTGTCGCTATAAATCTCATTTAGTTACTAAACTCAATATCAAAAACCGCTTATAAAAAATATTTTGATGTTTGCTCTCACTTTGGCCCCTCCCCCCCGGAAATCCTGGATCCGCCACTGGCTAATAGGCTAGCTAGGAAGGTATCAGATCCGTTATGGATCCATTTATTTTTCTAAAAATCGAGAATCAGTTGCACAATCCGACGTTTCAAAATAATATTTTTACGAATCGGCGCATAGTAACTGCCTACTTCTTACATGCTTTTGCAAAATAGAGACGTTTTTATGAGTAAATGTAAATTACATTTCTTATGGTTTGAGTCTTTAAGACATTTGCGTATTTAAAATTAAATACAGTCGAACCTCTCTAACTCGAACCTCTATAACTCGAACCTCTCTATAACTCGAACCCTGTAAGTGGTCCCTGCACTTTTTATATGTACAGTGAAATCTCTCCTTGCGGACACCTCTATTAAGCGGACACTCCCTTTAGGCGGACAAATTTGTTGGAACCAAGCTTTTGCCTATGTCTTTACATGTAAAATTCCCTCCTATAACCGGACACTCTAAGAACCGGACGCGGACAATTTTTTTTGGTTAAAAAATTCTGAAACTTCCCTTAACCGGACGCGAACCTCTGAAAACGGGACGGAGCGCTGCACGACATGGGCATAAATATTATGTAGTATGTTGGCAACAAGGCACTCTGCAGCCGGGGAATCACCTCTTTCCGTTTTAATGCGGAGACGAAATACATCTGTCGTATTTACAACATTATTGGATTCAGCGGGACTCCTGTGTTTATTGTTCAGTTGGGTAATAATAGATCTCTTTGAAATGGCGCCTAGTAAAAAACGTCTTATTTTATCTGGAAAAATGAAAATTGTTAACGTTTCATGGAAGGAACATCTACCAACACGAAAGATCGCCGAAAATTTTAATGTCGGAAAATCTCAGGCAGCGGAAATTGTTAATAAATATATATCAAAATTTCGCAGTTACCTCTCTTAAGCGGACACCTCCAATAAGTGGACAAAATCGACAGAACCGTGAGTGTCCGCTTATGGGAGGTTTCACTGTATTTTAACCTCTTTAATTCGAATTTCTATGACTAGAACTTTCCATAACTCGAACTGTTTTGGTTGTCCCTTTATGTTCGAGTTATAGAGGTATTTAGCTTTGCACGCAGCAAAGCCTAGGGAAGGTATTATTTTCGACAAAAAAAAATCAAGATAACGCCGAAAATGTGTTATCTGGGTGTATTTGAAGCTATCTTAGCAATATCATGGTGACGTCTGTCTGTGTGTGTGTGTGTATATACATATGTCTGTCCGTAACACGATAGCTCCTAAACCACTAAACCGTCTATAAAATTTACAGGTAAAATAGTGTTCGACACTAAGGAGCTGATTAGATTTTGGTCAAAATCCATTACTGCTAATGATAGTATTTTCACACTTAAAATTTTTTAAAAATGCTAACTTTTTAACAAAGCACAAACCAACATCAATCTAGTCGGAATGTAGTAGATCACATTTTTCAATATTTTGTGTAATAACCCAAAACTTCATAGGAGCTTTCATTTCTGAGATATTTACAAAAAACTGTTTTCAAGGCTGATTATATCATGGAGTTCGCTGGATATGTTCTAATAGGCTATTTGGGAAGGTATCAGATTCGTCATGGATTTTAAATAATTTTCATGGCAAGGTAAAAAAAGTTTTAGCTCTTTTGAGAAAATAGCAATTGCGGTTTTTACATTTGAACTTTTTTTACTAAAACAAATAAATAAGAGATATGTCCGGGAGGGGATGCCTGTCCACTTGGTGGTGGGTACTACGTTTAAAAGTTGGTAGTTTGTTCGTATCTTCTTAAAGCTTTATTCGGGTGTCCTTGGAAAGAAAGCCATGGGATACCATCCCACACAACCTAAATACATTTTTCACTGCGGTACGAATAAGAGAGCCGCTGTACCGTAGTAAACAATCCAGCTATTTTATAGCTACGGTTTGGTAAATCCCTTCCCTCAAACGCGACAATTTTGTACATCTTGACAGCTATTTCCCTCGACATACCATTAAAGCATCTGTACTTTTTCCTGAACGCTAAATGTAATACGCGGCATGGTTGAGCTATAATTTGCGTGAAAAACAAATACCCGTTTCTCACCTGTTTCATTGCACACGGCGAAATAACGAAAAACTTCGTGAAGACGAGAGGTCACAAAATATTTTCCTACTTTCCCACTACCAGCCCGAATATATTTCAAGACACCGCCCAAAATATATTTTTATCTCTTTAACTTCTCTTTTACACACATTAAGCACAGCAAACATTCTATGAGTCCTATAGCTTTTAACCATGCTGTATAGGTTAGGTTTGGTTTGGTTGATTTAAAAAAAACTCTCTTTGGAAAAGAGATTACCTATACACTTTTAAGCTTAAGCTACCCAAGAAGGTTCTGGCTACCAGGGGCACCCAAAGAAGATCCAAAATGAAAAAATCAACTTTGAAAAAAGTTCCACAATATCCAACTGAAGTATAGATTTGTTTACTTTTACGTATTAATTTTGTTTTTATAAGGATTTTTTCATGTTATGTTAGTTATTAAATTAGAAATTAAACTAAAAGCTCAGCAAAAACCTGCAAAATCATTTAGTTCAGTCATATGTTGCAAGGCGTGATTAAAATCGCGGGGTGGTGCATTAGCATAAAAGTGCGCTTTTATTTAAAAAATTCTAAACGCGCACATTTGTGCCTTTTAATGCAAGCAATTTTTTTTCCGAACCGAACCGCATTTGCACAAATAAGCGCATTTACAGATTGAACGATAAAAGCATATATTTATAAGAATGCGCATGGACGTACGCCGCATCAAATCTAGGGGGAGGGGGGCAAATGTAAAAGTTAAAAATAAAATTTTCATTGAACTTTATCAATTGTGGCGAATAAGATATGTTGTCTTGCGCTAAATTTCGCGGTTCTTTTTAAATGAACCAATTTATTACAATTTTCTATACTTGAAAGTGCTCGGTTTGTGTAATAAACCATAGAACTGGAAGCTTCAGCCCTTCAGCTACGTGGTGTCATCATTAGATCCTGACAGGGGCCCCTGGCACGTGAAGAAATTGACTGCACATCGGTGGATATTCTTGTTTTCGAATTACAGTTGTGTGACTTACAGCTATTTTCCTATGGACTCTTAATTTTCGTGATTCAGTATCAATTATTATGTTTGTTCGCGATTTAGTTTAATAAAAATATGTACAGTCCATTGCAGCTATCGTTTTTCTTACTGCGGGCAAACAAGATATTAAAACAACATAAATATATTATCATAGTTCATCGGTGTACTCGGTGTGTTCATAAAAATCCCGTACACGGAAAATAGAACTGATAAATTTTATTGTAGTTATTAAAAATACAGCTAAAATATCTTGCATTTTTAATTTTTTTGTGACATCCAAAAGATAAACATAGCTAACAACAAAATATAAGTAACCTATTACAAGTTTCCGTGTACGGGACTTTTATGAGCACGAGTGTACATATTATTTATTACTATGCACATTTTAAAAAAATTTACTGATTACTTTTAGTTCTTTCCATTTGTCTATATACTTTTGTCCATTAATGTAGATGAGCATAGGGCAAAATTTTCAACTAGTATCCGGAGGTGAACTATTTTCTCTACGAAATCAACGGACTATAACCGGAAGCCACGACAACAGCTAGAATAGTTATTTACCTAACAAATGCGGAAAGTGATACCCTTGACGACTTGACCGGTCGCTTGCGGTAAAGGCACTTTCCGCATGTGTTAGGTACAACATTTTACCAATGAGTACATTTTGTTTCCAAAAATTTCATGCAGTTTATTAATAAACAAATTAGATTGAATTGAAATGTAAACAAATATTGAAGCTGTCTTATTGACGCGTTGCTAGGGTTTCTAAGTGGTGCGCGTGCGGTAAAGTTACTTTACCGCGCGCGAGTAGGTAAATTGAATTTCACAACCAACCAAAGTAAAAAAAAGTGGGTACACTATGTTTGACACTACTTTTATGAAAAAAGTAATGTTTTAAGTCGTAGAACAGTTTTGAACAAGGGTTTTTCCTAAACTAAATTTTAAAATAAGCTCGCAGAAACACAAATAAATAAAAACAACTATTGACAAGCACATGACATTTCTTAAACCAGAGAACGAAACGTCAATCTGAAACGTTTGGATTTGTCACTTTAACTTTGGTCATATTCAATCCGGTTCAATAGGCCGTGACTATAATGCAAATATCATGGTTAAATTACGTATCACAACCTGTGTTTGAATGGTTTAAGGAAAACGTTGTTATAACCAATCATATACAATCTGTTGGCCTCTCGGACAAAAGGTGTAAGGCACATTCGATCCGAGTAATCCCTGTAACCGGATGATTTCCTTCATTATCTTGTTATGAGGCTATTCAATTTGGGATATTTGCCCCAAAATTCAAACTCTAATCGAAGGGTTGAAGTTTCCAGCTCGATAATAATTAACCAAAGCCCATAAGGGATTTATTCCGGCATTAATTTTAAGGAAGATTCTAATATCCATACTATTTTTAGCATTAAAAATATATAGGTATTTCTATTTTTAAACACTTAAGAAATCTCTTTTTCTGGCGCAGTATAAAAAACAAAAAAAATATATAGGTTGGACTAGACTTCCTATATGTATGACATAATTTAGAGAAATAGAGACGGAACAAACCCATCAAATTCACTCAAATTTACATTTTTTGTTATATTGTCAGAAATGTAAATTACCATTGACTGTGCCACTGTACGAAACCAGCTTGGAAAAACAAAAAGCGCAAAACATAGTTTTGCAGAGATAAGGTGTTCTTGTTTAGCTCATTAGCTAGAATGTAAAGTAAACTTTAGGATTATCAGCAACGCCACTGACTTGGTTCCTCTAAGCTCTTCAAAGAGGGGATGATGGATTATTTAGGTCCAACCTAAAATTCATAAAAACCCAAACTTTGAGGAGCCAAGTGGTGGTGACATTCTAAGTTTTGTTGAACTTAAACTAAAACCTCTAAAGTAATTGTCAGAAAAGAAACATAAGATTTTTCTATTTGAACAATATTTTGCAGTTTGTTATTATGGTTAAGTTAAACTCTTAATTTTAATATTTTGGGTCTTGTTTGTTTTATAGGGCATAAGAAAAGTCTTGTAACAGTTTGTAAATTGCAACAGAGTTTTATTTTGTATTCATTAAAGTTTGTAACGTTTTTAAAACTGTTTTATATTTATGTTATACACACAAGAGATCTACTACGGTACCCTCGTTTAAGGGTTCGATTTAAAACAAAATCGTACCCGATAATATTATTTTCTTGCCAAGTTCATTGGCGTTTTCACTAAAAATTTATGTTGTCAGCGATGAGTGACATCAATCATCATACAACATATAAAAAACAGGTTAGTCAGTCACTCCTGTAAATGCTTGTCAAAAATCGTTTATTTTTATTTTCCGACGCTTATGAATGAACAAGGACGTCTCTCTCTAAATAAGACTAGACTATAGAGGACCGACATTTCCCTCCTTTGATTTGGACTTAAATAAATTTTACTTTGATAAGAGTGTCGCGTCTCTATTTCTTTAAAATAAAGTTCATATCCATTAATTTGAGACAACTTTTTTAAACGTTTTCTCGTTGGCCTATGCTATTTGTGATGGTAAACAGCTGATAACTGTCAAAAAGTTATCTCAAAAATTATGATATGGAGTGTATGTCATACATATATAGACTCTACGTAGGGCCTAAGTTACGCAAAAAAAATCAACAAGATTTTCCGGAAACGTCCGAATAACGACGCACGAAAAACGACTATAATTAGAGCAAGACTGCTTCCTCCAAAACAAAGCCTTCATAATTAGTATAAATTAGATCATTGTTGAGGATTATAGAGCTGCCGATTAGTGGATTTAGCAGCTTATCCAATAACACGGTTGTTTGTAAACAAGAGTTCAGTTGGGGTCAATTAATATTGAGGGTGATATAGAGGGTAGAGACCCTGTATGTATGACATAGTTTATAATTACGATAAACCTATCATATTCACTGAAACATTGCCTTCTTGTAATAGAGGAACCACGGACTTCTTTACCTCCAAATCGATTGGGTAGCCTGGGGTTAACATCACAACGGAAACAGCTAAATCCAGTCTCAGTAGAGACCCTGTATGTATGACATATTGTTAAAAAAGGCGCGACAAACTTATCCAAGTCAAATTTGTTTAAAAACCATATGAAGATTAACATCACAACAGCAATGAACTGGTCATATTCTGGAAATTCCATAAATTAATAGAAACAAAAAAAAGAAATAAGGTCATTCCCTTTTTTCCTCCTATTTTTTGTGTTTTATATATAGTTATTTTTTATAGATTTATTTTACAAATTAATAAAAAAATATATTTTTGTATTTCTTAGCTTAAGATGAAAATCAAGGTTTCTAACTAGAAATAGGTAAAAACATCTGTAGTAAGTAGTTTAGGGTTCTTTTTTACTTTTGGGTTTAATTTTTTTCTTGCAACGAACTGTACTTATGAAAAATAAAGACTATTCCGTTATAAAGGGTTCGTCAACGATCGTTTGGCCAATGAAAAATATGTGAACTGAAGTAAGATCGCTATTTAAATAAATGGCACTAACAGAGATAAATAGTTTAGCGCTGTTGTCAAGTTAGCAATTCAAGAAAATGGTTTTCTTTTCGCGATCTAGTGACGTTACTCTTACCGGCTAAGTAGGTCAAAGACGGCGATGCAAAAAATCCTTACTTAAAACCCCTTGATTTCATTTGCTGTAGCGCCATCTCTTAGATATCATTTGAACTGTATGACTAATAATCAATACTGCGAATCCGTAATTAAGTGTACAGGTAGAGCTTTCTAACATGGCAAAAATGTTAAAGGAGGTTACTACACGCACATAAAATATTCCACAAATTCAACTTTATAGATAACAAATTTCTTGGTCTTTATGTGTACCGATTTATTCTCAACAAGAGTTAGAAACCAATACTTTGAAAAGTAACTATAACATTACAAATTATTTTACAAGAATGTACTTAGATAACTGTGTAATTAATTACAACAAAAAAATTACTTTATTATAAATTTCCTACTTGCAAAATAAAAAAAAGTAGTTGACAATTACTTTTTTATTTATTTCTTTCACTTTTTCATAATTTACAAAATGTAAAAATGCTTAATTTAGGAGCCCTCTTCCTTCGTAATACATTCCAAACTTATATTGAATTGCATTTTTGTAATTTTATAATTGTAAAATAATTTTTTAATTATTTTAGAAACTTAAATAATTGCAATTACCATAACACCGCATTTCAACTTATTGTTTTTTTTTTCAAGAGGAATAGGCCCTCCATTTAAGAGGCAAAAATAAAATTTTAAAAGGAGTAGTAAAACGTGAAAAACATTTTTTTCTGCAGACTGAAACCAGTAGAGGGGCAAGAGGTTTAGGGCTGTCGGACATCCCTACCCCCAAGAATGTTGTCCCCTATTCTGTTTCCTGGATAGTGTATGGTTACTTTTAGCAACATAACTTCGTGAGCCGCCGCCAGGAGATCGAACACTTGAGCGGCATTTAAGCGCGACTTTAATAAAAGAGCAAGGTTATTGTGTAAGAAAAAATATTAAAAAATTGAATTTTTCTTGATTTAATGTTTCCTATAGCCTTGTTTCGAAAAAGACTCACCTTGCGTCCTTATTAATACATAAGAGACAATTAAAAAATTAACAAATGCTGTTTAACGGAGCATTGCATCAACATGCCGTTTTCGGCATTTAGAAGATTGCATTTTGCTCAATAATTAAATAATAAAAACTTCCTAGAAGCTTTAGTTTCTGAGATATTTACAAAAAACTATTTTCAAGGCTGATATATCATGGCTTTACTTGAAGTGTGCTGATAGGCTAGCTAGGAAGGTATCATATTCGTCATGGATCCATTTACTTTAATACCAAATAATTAAATTAATTTAATTGTCACACCTGGTTTTTTGCGAATTCTTGGTAACAGGAAAAAAATTCAGGCGCTTTACTTTTGTAGGCTTTGATGAGTATCAAAAAATTGATTTTTTGTTTCATCCTTCCCCATACCCATTTTATATGAAGAATAATTATAGTAAGTACGTATAGTTTTGCCAACAACTCTGTTTTGCTTCAATGACGTTTTAAGAAGGTTCTGTACAATAGTCTATGGTCTATTAACTTTTATACCCATAAAAAGTAAAAAAGAATTAAACTACAGTCTATTAATCAATCACCTTACAGGTATCAATCAAAAATTAACTCGACCTTTAAAATGTATTACATAGGTACAGAGTGTCTTAGCCTGCTCTGCGTTCTAATTTTATTTTATTTTTCGTGAAAGAGCAGTGTTAGGTTTTATACAGGGTGTGCAAAAAAGTTACTAAAAAATTAGAAAATATATTAGTAAATATTTAAAATTGGAAAAAAACATTTTTTTACGGTTATGCGCACTTGCAAGGAGATCCCTATCACGCTCGAGAAGCGGCAAGTGCGCGAAAATATTGGTGTTTGTTGGTTTTAAAACGGTTCAGGTTGTAACCTGCAGGGAAAACTGTCGCAGAGAGTTTATTCCATAGCGATGCTGTTCTCCAGAGATATAAATTCTGATATAATGAGCTTCTGGGTGCCTCTATTTTGACAGTAAATTGATGGTTACCGTCTGTTTGACGTGTTCGCCTAGTGGGTGCTACTCCCGGAGGGAATCGTACGTGCCAACTCTTCAGAGCATTTTCCGTGATAATACCTGTAGAAGAGAGATAGATCGCCCATAGTTCTTCGATGTTCGAGACTATCCAAGCTACGGGTAAGTGCGGAGTCATTGATCAGCTTGATAGCTCGTTTTTGCACGGTGTTCAAAAGCATTAAGGTATGTTTGGGTGCCGCACTCCATATATGTGAGCAGTACTCCATAGTTGGTCGAATCTGGACAATGTAGAGTGTCAGCAGTTGGCTTGGTGTATACAGATGTCTGTACGAAATAGCACCCCAAGCTTTTGGGACGCCCTTTTAGCTATATCTGCCACGTGACTGTGCCAAGACATGTTGGTCTCTTCAGTGACTCCTAAGATGTTCAACTGGCTCTGCAATGCGATAGCACTTCCAGATAGCATGACGTTTGGCTCACCTGTGCTGATCTTTTTTGAAAACAGGGCTGCTTGGGTTTTCTGCGCGTTGAACTGTACAAGGTTTTTGTTGCCCCAGTCCTCTATTATCTCCAGGTCGTTATTTATTTGCGATATTTGAGTTAGTCTAAGATGATGGAATTCACGTGCGGACATATATCTGGGGTCACGGCAGTGCCCCGCCAAGTTCGCGCAAACTGCTGTATCACCTTTTCTTGAAACACTAGCCCATATTTGACCTTTCTAAAACTCTACTTCGGAATGACCTACGAAACTCAAACTTTGCTCAGTCGTATACCTTGATAGAGCTAACAATCCCTCCAAGTTTCATGGATTTCACTAAAGCAGTAAAGTACTAACGGAATTTTAAAAAACGTCGTATTTGCTACTCACTCTATCATGTATAGATCAACAAAATTCTACTGTACTTTCAGACATAATACAAAGCTGAAAAGCAGACTGTTAGAAATTATGACCAAACCCTTGTAAAAAAAATGCGTGTTGTAAAATTAACACTGCCCACTTCCAGAAACGCTAGAGGACGAAGTTTTGGCAGACTGATAGAAACTATGATAAAACTATTGAAAAAAATTAAAAAACCCCAAAATTTTAATTTGCCTCCTTCCCCTATACATGTAAAGTTATGTAAAAGTGATATTGCCAACTTCCAGCAACGCTAGAGAGCTGAGCTTTGGCAGACTAAAAGAAATTATGACAAAACTATAAGAAAAAGTTCAAAAACACCAAAACTTTTATTTATTTCCCTCCCCTATACATGTTTAGTTATGTAAAACTATTATTGCTCGATTCCAGAAATTATACAAAGTTGGGATTCGGCAAACTAACAGAAATTATAGACAATTTCTTTAAAAAAAACTCCAAATTGCCCCCTCCCCCCCAAAGCACAAATTGATAGAAATAGAAATATATTCATTTCAAAAGGAAAACTAAAAAACTAAAAGCTAAGGCATAGCAAAAGTTTTCAGCATATTCCACATATTTTAATTTTATAATAAAAGCCAAGTACGCGAAAATGGTACATATTCCGTAAAAATATTTAAGATCAAAGTATAGCGAAGTTCTCCAATATAAATGTAAAAATACTCTGCCAATATATGGGCCCCTAAGCTCACACTAGGTACTATAGTTATAGTGTACGTGTAAGCTAATATAACTAAAAACTGAAATATATTTTATTCAACTCCAGACTAAATTACCTTTTGTTTGATACCACACAAGTCATGTTTTGACTTAAACTCAAATTTTTGAAATCTACCCCCACCCATAAAAAAAACAAAAATTAAAATGTATTTTGTTAAACTCCGGACTCAATTACCTTTCGTTTGATATCACACACGCCATATTTTCACTTAAACTCTAATTTTTAAAATATACCCCCACCATTTTTTTTTAAATAAATTAAAATTTGTTTTGTTTAACTGCAGACTCAATTACCTTTCGTTTGATATCACACATGCCATATTTTCACATAAACTCTAATTTTTGAAATCTTCCCCCACCCTTTTATTTGGTTTGTGTTCGGTGGATTTTGTTCATTTTTAAATGGGACCATCTCGACCCAAGACCCAGCCTAGGTACCAAATTTCATTAAAATCGGCCAAGCGATTTTTGAGTTATGCGCGTTGGTCGTTACAGACAGACATACAGACACACAGACAGACAGACAGACAGACAGACATACAGACAGACAGACAGACATACAGACGGCGCAACAAAAAAGTTTCAAAATCATCTGAAACGCAAAGATATATAAAAATTTTTGAAATCGGATCAACTTTTTTTTTCTCGAAAAAATTAGGATCACCATAGCTCACACTACTATAGTATAGTATATGTGTGAGCTAAAAAAGGTTTTTACTAGTTTGAAAATTTTTTCTTAAACTTGGCTATAGATATTATGTGGATTTTTTTTTATTGTTTAAGAGTATCTCAAAAAGTCGTTAAATAAAAACGTGTTATAAATTTTTGACATTTACCTAAAAATGTGCAGTATAAAAAATAATTTTTGCAAAATGATGTTTTAAAATGAATTTCTTTGGCTCACCCTGTGTAAAAAATTTTAAATTACCGAAATACGCGCTAAAGTTTTTTCTACAAATGCTAATTTAACACTTTTGTTCCATGACGAATATTAAACCTAAAAAAATTATCTGCCAATTTGGGGGCACACAATTCTACTCACACTTTTTCTGTGTTTAAAAAACGACATTTTTTAAATGTTCAGTTTTTGCCCTATATCTCGAAATAGTCAAATCATTAGGGATATTGGGTTACTTAAAATACCAGAAAATTTGACAGCTGTTATCATTCTTGTTACAAAGAATAACGGTAACATTCAGGGCAAAAAAGATAGATTTTGGAACACTAACGATAAGCATAACACAAATGTTTAATTTAGTAGTTCCATACACTTTCAATTTTTTGTTTATTTATATTTGTTTATTTATTTTTATTAGATTTATGACTTTTTACAAAACAAGCTACCGAATATTAGTAAAAAATTCGACTGCATTAAAAAACAACACAAAAATAACCTTAAAAAATAACGGTAACCTTAAAGGACGACTACAGTAAGTACAGGACGCCGTTGCTTTAAATAACAAAAAAGGAGCGAGAAGCTGCTAATGCGCAGACTCAGTAATAACAATACCAATAACTGTAACAAAATGCAAGAAACGCTACCCAAAATATCCCTAGTAATACCTTACTAATTTGGTAAACATTATTAAATGCAAAAGAAAAAAATAAAATCGGTTAATTATTTTTCGAGTTTTTACGAAAAAACTCGGAAAAAAACAATAAGTTTGGCAAGGTATGTGTTGCTAATTTAAAAAGCTACATTTTATGAATACGTTGTAGTATTGCAGTGCATAATACTCGAACAGATGCTCCAAATTATTAGCTTACCAATCGTATCAAAACTTTTTAGGTCGCTTGTAAACTGCGTCTTTAAATTGTACACATAACCATAAACTAATTATTAGTTTATGACATAACATAACATACGACTCGTCAAATGTAACGTTTCAATAAATTTATGGCTCGAGTGCATTAAAATTTTTTTAGGCAATTTTTTCTATAACCAAATTTATTCTTCTGCCCACAGAAAAACTATAGCTTACTAGTTTTTCTGTGTTCTGCACAGTATAGATTACACTGTGCCTAAAGATTCTTTGGGCATGCTTCATTTTCCTAAATTCTTCGACCCCTTTTTATCCGGCAAATTCTTTAAATAATACGAAAGAAATCACAGAATTCCTTTTGCTAGTTTTCGAGATATTACGTCTCAAAATAAGGTTACTTAATGACCTTAAACTACATATTACATCTTCGAACGGAAAGTAAGTGTGTTTATCCTTAATCAAAAGTAGAAGGCAACCTTAGGCCGCCTGGAGCGGCTGCAACTTCGCGCCACCCATTACGATGGCTCTGCGACCATCTAGAGCCAAAACCCAACCTAGGTACCAAATTTAATTAAATTGGGCAATCTTAATTTTAACACAATTAGAATAGTTCACATTACTATAGTTAAATTATGATACTTGTGATCTAAAACATTACGCAGATGTCTTAAACACCCTGTATATATATTAGGTTTAGAAACATCGTGTATATAAGATATATCAGGCACCGACTCGCGAAACTAGAGTCCCTGTATGTTGACATATTTGGATATATTAATATACAGTGAAACCTCCCATAAGCGGACACTCACGGTTCCGTCGATTTTGTCAGCTTATTGGAGGTGTCCGCTTAAGAGAGGGAACTGCGAAATTTTGATATATATTTATTAACAATTTCCGCTGCTTGAGATTTTCTGATATTAAATTTTTCGACGATCTTTCGTGCTGATAGATGTTCCTTCTCTAAAACGTTAACAACGTCCATTTTTCCACATAAACTAAGAAGTTTTTTACGAGGGGTAAACCGCGTGGGTATTTTGGTGTGCAAATCTTGGGTATTAGGGGAATTGTTAGAGGAAATAGTGGGTATTAGAGGTATTATTAGGGTATTAGTGGGTATTAGTAGGCATTAGTAGGTATTAGAAGGGTATTAGATGTAATAGCCGGGGTATTAGAGGAATTAGTCTGGGTAATAGCTGTATTAGAATTATAAAAGAACATACGATTTTTCAAACTTATTTCCCTATTTACCACAGAACAAGTCCAATGTAACCTGGTATCTGGTACCTTTCGACGCGTATCAATATGCTACAGTAGATTATGAGCATTTTTTATGGGAACCTCCTTATTAGTAGATACATATTAACGATTTGGCAACATTGCCTACACCTGTTGTGAAAAAAACCGTGCGTATCCAGTGGTAAACTTTATGTTTTTTTGTGGTGGCAGTGAAAAAAAATAAGGTAAGTTATGTTCAGTAGAAATGTCTGTGAGACTGATAATTGTCTATATGATTGTTTTTCATAATACTTTAATTTAAGTTGGCCATCGGCGAAAGCAATAAAGCGAGCAATAAAGTTAGGTTATGTTAACTCCAATATTTTAATGCAGCACCGAATGCAGCACGATTGCTATTTGTTTTACAATGTTGCCAATAATAGTGTAATACAGGTAGTAATATTATTTTTCAAATTCAATTTAAAATTTTTCAAGGGGTCGAAATAAATTTTTGGTTTTTGACTGCCGTTCACTTTTACTTGTCTTCCTAAATGATGTGGAAGTATAGTATCGGCAAAAAATTTTGAAAAATTTTTATTGGCTAAATCGTCTTAAAATGGCCCAAAACGCGTAGAAAACCTATTTTCATCAAAAAATTTTTTTGTGTCTGTCGGTCTATAAGTCTGTCGTTGTGTCGGTCTGTTAGTTTACGCGATAACTTTTGAATGAATTGAGCTATCGACTTGAAATTTGGTACACAGGTAGAGCTCCATAGGAGAATGGTTCGGATTGTATTTAAGCCAAATCAGCCCAGGGGTAGGGGGTAAGAGGTGGGTTGAACTGCCAAAAAAATAAATTTTTCGGTGTAAAATGCAATGAGGACGGTTTTCGGGGTCTGTTTTCGCATGTAAATTTTTAATCAGGTTGTTCAAAAGCTGCATTACGTACTTAGCTTTGGGGATGGGGGTAAGAAGGGGTGGGGATGTGGTGAGATGGAAAATATCGTGTAATATGTCGTTTTCGAGCTTTGCGGGTTCGGGGTTCTCATTTCCATGAACTATACTCCAATTAAAAAAAATTGAGACAACATTTACTGAGAGTTTGACAAGTCTGACATTTAAACGTTATTTGTAATGTCACATTTGTCAAACAGTTAATAAAAAGTGTCTCAATTATTTTGAATCGGAGTATATTTGTTATTATTCTTAAATCCAAAGCTCGGTGGTGATGGTAAGAAGGGGGGGGTAAGATGCAAAATATCGTGTAATATGTCGTTTTCGAGGTTTGAGAGATCGGGGATCTTATTTCTATGGGCTATTTGTCGTTATTCTCAAATCCAGAGGGATGGAGTGAGAGGTACAGGGTGTCCCAAATTGGGTACTTTTAGGGGGTTTAAGGTATTTCTAGGGGAGACAGAGAAAAACTGACCACGCATTGCGAGGCTCAAATTTCAAGAGAAGACTTAAAGTGCAAACCGCATTTTGAAATATTGTCTCGTCTTTGAGCTACGGGGGCTTTTTGAAAAGTCTGCATTTTGGAAGGGGGTCTATAACTTCGTCATTAGTGGAAATTAATTTTGATTTGGAGTAAATTGCAATTTTATAGACTTTGGCACGAGGAATTCACCAGCTTAATTAAATTTTAACTGTCGCTTTTAGTTTTTGAGATATGACATAAAGTTTTATTTTTTTAATTAATTTTCGAATTTGTCATTGAATTCTTTTCAAAACGATGTATTATATGTCATAGTTTGATTGAGCAGTTTAGGAGATATTCAGCTTTTTCACTTATTTCTAGTGCGTTATGATTTCCTGCTGACGCAGGCCTGGTTTGGAAAAATTATAATTCAGCTGACAGCCATCAAAGACTAGTTATAAAAAGAAACAAAAATTACAGACTCAATAGAAATTCGAAGGTATTAAAAATTATTAATAATCATTGCATCATAGATCAACAGCAAAAATAACAACCAATCTACTAACTAATAATGCCTATCTGCTCTAACACACGGTCCCTTCCGGGATACCTTTGAAGATACAAGTTTCCAGCGTCCTGTCGATTATCATTACTTTCCCAGTAACATTTTAACATGTCATACTTTTCATCGCTTTGATACATATTTCAAAATAAAATTAAAAACGCTTTTGTGCAAAATAATTTCATATCAAAGCGTAATGTCAAATTGATTAAACAAAAAATCACATGATGTGGAAGTTATGATTCCATTGGCAGCGTTTTTCTTCATGTTGTTGCAATAAGTGATAAGGTGACAACGTTTGTAGCTTATGTTATACTGATTTTTCAGCTCCTCACTCCTGAAACAAACCTAGCTGAGAACATAGTCTATTTCTTTTGAACTGTCGCCCGTCGCGTCGTCTCTCCGAGTACGATCCCGAGACGAATCCAAAGATGAACGAAAATTCAGAGGTAATTTTATTAATAGCATCGAGTATTGACTAGAAACGGTATTGATGTTCCTTCTTCCTTTAATCGGTTTCAGCATGGGTTCCCCTAATGAAATTGAATATGTACTACTACTATGTCGGTTTGGAACGCTATTCTACGTTGTCCGACGCTTATTCTCCACCTCCTTCGATCCTGACAATAATCTTCTGTCAGACTTTTTTGACTCATTGATTTTTGGATTGACTGCTGCCATTTAGGACGCCCTCTTTTTCTGCGCCATAGGTTGCCATTCTAGGACCTGTTTTGGTAATCTTTCGTCGTTCATCCGTTGTACATGGCCGTACCATATCAGTTGTTTTTTAGTGATGTCATCCGTTATGCTTCCTTCGTTTCCCATTCTCTCTATTATGGTATCATTTCTTATATGATCTGTTCTAGATATTCTCATTGATCTTCTTGTTGCATCCATTTTGACACTTTCCATTTTTGTTTTGTGTTTTTCTGTTACGCGACAAGTCTCTATTCCATACAATAGCGTGCTTTTTACCATTGTTTCATATTTGTTAAATTTTACATTCTTTCTTATCTCTCTGCTCCATAAAATACTGTTAAGACAACCAACAGCAAACTTTGATGTGTAATATGGTAAATCGGTCGTTAAGTTGTATTCCTATGCCTGCAAAAAGTTGATTTTTTTCCTGAGATATTAGTGGGTATTAGTAGGCTCGAGTAGGTATTAGTGGGTATTAGTGGGTATTATTATGGGTATTAGAGGGTAATAGAGGTATTAGTTTAACAAATTCGGGTATTAGAGGTAAAATGAGGTATTAGTGTACACAATTTTGGAGCGCGGTTTACCCCTCGTTTTTTTACTAGGCGCCATTTCAAAGAGATCTATTATTACCCAACTGAACAATAAACACAGCAGTCCCGCCAAATAAAATATTGTTGTGAATACGACAGATGCATTTCGTCTCCGCATTAAAACGGAAAGAGGTGATTCCCCGGCTGCAGAGTGCATTGTTGCCAACATACTACATAATATTTATGCCCATTGTCAGAGATCGCGTCCGGTTAAGGGAGGTTTCAGAATTCTTTAACCAAAAAAAATTGTCCGCGTCCGGTTATTAGAGTGTCCGGTTATAGGAGGGAATATTATATGTAAAGACATAGGCAAAAGCTTGGTTCCAACAAATTTGTCCGCCTAAAGGGAGTGTCCGCTTAATAGAGGTGTCCGCAAGGAGAGGTTTCACTGTATATATAATATATCCAAATATGTCAACATACAGGGACTCTACCAGAACCCTGTCGAGCATTGTCAGTGGCGGATGTAGGACTTAAAAATTGGAGGGGTCCAAAAATTAACTAAATTATGACTTTCTCAAAAATGTATTAAAATTTTACATTTAATTAAAAAAACTTGGGGTGGTCTGATCCCCCCTAGGCCCCCTGTAGATCCACCCCTGTAACCAAGGGCACCGAAATGAGAATTCAAGAAGAAAAATTTGGCCTTAAACTTTTAAAAGTCATACAATACATTTTGTTCTAATGTAAAAATAAATATTTTATCAAAATTATTTTACCAGAAAAAATGATGCAATCACTAAATAGCTCTGACAGGAAATGCAGTTTCCGTTAAGATTAATATTAACAGAAAAAAATATATACCTACGTTTTTAAATGACTTTGAAGATAATTAATTGGTACTTAAAAATGAAACATACTAAAGGAGCACAGCCTTTAACTTTAACAATTTTTTTTAGTTGATATAGGGTTCAAATAATAACTAAAGAAGCCAGAGAAGTAAAGTGCATATTTGTATCTAAAGCATTGGCGGCCCGTGAGGGAATCTGGGTTTTTTCTTTTCATTTACTTAGAAAAAATACCACAATGTGTTGAAAAAACTAGGATATTATATTTCTCATCGTAAAAAAATAACACTACAAAAACAGATTTAAGTGCTTACATTGTTTTTAATTTTTCTTTTTACTTTCGTAACGTTGAAAAAATCGCCTTATCATGTTATACTTATTAGACTGGCCGCAAAATAAATGCGCCCTTCGTTGCATTATACAGCGGTCTGCCCCCTAGGTCCCCACCCTGTTTCCATGGTAACGCGGGCCGCAATATGGCTTGCGGCCCCAGAAACCCCAGCGGCTAGGAAACATCGAATCGAAAAATAAATAAAAATAAAAAACTGTCTAAATTTTTTCCCTGTTCTCCTTTCGGGAGTTCCACAGAACGGGACGTCGAAATCGAAACCTCTTAAATTGTAAATGTATCCTGACCTGAGGTCCAACAACTGACCTATAACCCGATTTTTTGAAGTGGAAACTTCTTTAGGCGCGTTTAACAGTTTTTGTGGGTAGTGAATTGAACTGAGCCGTCAGGCTCGGCTATGTAACGCTCATTCGGGTAAAATCGGCTTGAGTCGACTAACTGTGAGAAACATTCAGCGAGCGATATGATGATGCAGATGAAGGCCAGTACACAGAAGAGTTCGGTTCGGTCCGCTTTGCAGAATATGTTATGGGCCAATATTATTAATTTCGCCTTGTTGAAGTTTACACTTCTGCCGTCTGGTCTTAAACACACACAATAATTTTTTTTGTCAAAAATAGTTTTTCAATCAGAAAACTTTTTAAAAACATTCTTTCAAAAAATTGTTTTTATTTGCATAAAAGGGAGAGAGAAGAAAACAGTTTACATAAGAAGAAAAGAGATAGAGAGGGAGAGATAGGCCGCTTTCAAATCAACGTCAACACAGCTTAAAAAGTTATTATTAGCACTTATGCATATAATGTTTTACTTAGACATTGGAGAAAGCGGCCCTAAATCAAATACAAAAGGGTTGAACCAAGTAGGTATGTAATAGCAAGCTAGAGTCGTTTGTAACAACTCGAGTAGATTTTCCAGAGCATCTCGTTTTAGAAACTTTCATAAAAGACTTTCCTGTAAACTTTTAAAACTGCCCCTGGGCTGAGTTTTAACTTTTGCAACCCTTTTACATTCTTGATTAAGATTAGACTAGAGGCCCTTATTTACAGAAAAGAAAGGAAGTCAAAATTGCGTTTCTTTAAAATAATAAACAGAAAAATGTTTAATGGGGACATCTTATATATTTTACCCTTGAGTGGTGAAGTACGGTCTGTGAGACCGATGACGAAGACAGGTCCAGTTTAAAACGCCAACGCTGAAATTAGTAGAAGTCTCGTGACCGTAATACGTCTGTATGTGTATTTAGAAGATTATTTAGAGAAAAGAAAGGAATTCAAAATTGCGTTTTTTGAAAAATAATAAAAATAAAAATTTTTAGGGAGGACATTTTATATATTTGAGTGGTGAATTACAGTCTGTGAGACCGATTGCGAAGTTTAAGTTTAAAACGCCGACGCTGCAGTATTATTAGAAGTCTCGTGACTGTAGGACGTGTGTGTGTCTGTGTAGAAGATATAAGGGATAGTTTTTGACCCCTTACGATCATATATGTAATTTTCCGTGCCAAATTTCATAACTCTAGCTTAAACCATTCAGAATTGAAAAATATTGACATGCTATTTTGATTTCATACATTTTTGGTTGTGTAATATATGTATAATTTTAAACACGTAGATCATCCTCAGGAAATTGAAATAAAAAAAATCATTTGCAACAGGAAACTCTATTAAAAACTGAGGATAAGAATGCTGCAATACTACATTTTCTCCACCCTTTTAATGGATGTCAACATGATTTAACGTCTTATTCGAGAAGTATTTTTTAAATAGTTCAGATGTGGTCAGTTTGACAATGGATTCTAGCTGACAATAGGTCACAGATCAACGATCCCCCCTCCTCTTATAGTCGTGTTCGAATTTCTAAAAATTTAACTAAGTTGACGCATTAAACCCATAATGACACAGAAATGCATCAAAAAGGTGTAAAATCTAATCTAAAAATAAAATTATATATGTTTTTTAAATTTTATCTGCGAAAACCCCCAAAAACCCCCCAGACACCCCAAAACCTGAAATTTTTAGGTCTTCTTCAATTTTTTTCAAAAACTAAGCTTCTTAGGGAAAATATGTAATTACCTTTATTGTAGACAATTGAATTTCCTTTTCAACAGAATACAACGTAGTGGGGTACGACCAATGACAAACTCTTCCGCGACGTCCGTTTATTGAGGTAATTTAAACACTATAGAACACAATTTTTAAAAGAGGGCTTGTTTTTTTAAATAATCGGGTAAAACATATAACAAACATTTTAATTTTTTACATTTTCTCAAAAAACGGACGCAACTGGAGAGTTTGGCATTAGTCTGATTACACTTACTTAAATACACTGTTAAAAAGAGAATTTCATTTTCTATAATAAAGTGTAGAATAATTTTTTTCCCAAAAAGATTAGTTTTTTGAGAAAATTGGATAAAAATTGGTAAGTTTAGTGATTTTTCAATTTGATTGTCTACAATCGACTAAACAGTACAATTTTTGATAAAGAGCATAGTTTTCTGGAAAATCGGGTAAAACATATAATAAACATGTTTTTAAAATTTTTTTACATCTTCTCAATAAACGGACGCAACTGGAGAGTTTGTCATTGGTCGTACCCCACTGCTGAAAAGGAAATTTTATTGTAAATAATAAAGATAATTACATATTTTCTAAAATAAAATCTCAGGTTTTAAGGGGTCTGGGGGGTTTTGGGGGTTTTTGCAGCTAAAATTTAACAAACTAATTTAATTTTATTTTTAGGTTAGAGTTTACACATTTTTTATTAATTTTTCTGTTATTGTGGCTTTAGGGCATCAACTTAGTTAAATTTTCAGAAATTCGAACACGACTATAAGGAGAATTGATAAAAAAAATTGGACCAAAAACTAGCTTGGCAACAACGTTAATCTGTGACCTATTCTCAGCTAGAATCCATTATCAAACTGCGGTCCTCATATTTTGCAAACTCAACTACCTACAGCGCCTGCACTATGTTAAGGATACGACCACTCTGACCACATCTGAATTATTTAGATAATACTTCTCGGTTAAGACGGATAGATCTGGATTATTTAGGTTTTGTAGACGTGGGCCGTCGTCAGTTCCAAAATACAGGGTCGTCATAAACATTTTATGACTTTCAAGGTGAAACTACTAATCATAGAGTTTTAAAACTGTTTATTCCTTAGCACGGCGGGCGCCGGAGAAAAGTAACTACTTTAATTTTGTACTCAGTCTTGAAATAAGTTAAGCCAGCTAATTCCTAGGTAAATTCGAAAATTTACCTCTCAGCTAGGTACTAGACTAACTAGACAGTTGGTTAGAAGCGAAAACAACAAGATTAATTAACAAGAAGCGACTAGAATCCCTCAAAAAAAATAAGGAAACAAATATGTCTCAGACTTATCTGCATTTAAAGTTAGGTAGTTTTTGTCAAACCAGGTTTTAGTTTGCTTGATTGCCTTTTCTGCCATTTGTTGTAATTCTTTCCAGGTGTTACATTGTTAAGTAATTTAATAATTTTATTTATATACACGGTGTTTCACGAACATCGAAACAGAGGCCTTTTCGGGTATTTAAAGTAAAAATCTGGAGAAACACTCGGACACTTCGATTTCGTTTGCGAGGGGGACACTTTTTGTCTATCTTGAAATTTTTGTAGCACGAACCCACTTTGAGGAGTATACTTTACCCCTATATTTTGAATAGGGAAAGTGGGTCTAGTAATACCTTGTTTTGAAGCTTTCTTGAAAATCTTTACAACCGTGTAAAAATTTCGAATATCCATTGATTAGTTCTTGAGATATTTGCTTTCAAATGTATAAATTTAACATGGAATGACAAAATAAAAATTAAATCTAAAAAATAATAAAATTAAGTTTAAAGGCAATTATTTCAAAAATTAATAGATAGATTTTTGAAATTTTTACCCGGTTGTAAAGACATTCAAAAGGCCTTCAAAACAAGGTATCATTAGATCCACTCCCCCTTTTCAAAATATAGGGGTCATGTATAGGCAAAAAGTGTCCCCCTCGCAAACAAAATCGACATGTCTGAGCGTTTCTCCAAATTCGCACTCTAAATACCCAAACAGAGGCTTTCTGTTTTCATGTTCGTAAAACACCATGTATATTTAAAACAATATGGGACTAAGCACTGTACCCTGTGGAACACCGAACTCCACCAGACTTTTGGAGGAGATAGTTTTTAATTTTGACATCTTCAATTCCAAGATTGAGATAACTTGCAAATAAGTTGTAAACTACGTGTCTTATACCGATTCTTTCCATTTTCTCCAATAGAATTCGGTCTATCACAGTATCAAATGTCGTTTCTGAATCAAGGAATATGCCCATACAATTTATATTTTTGTTGAAACATGTTCCGCCACTCAGGTAACCGCATCCTTAAAACCAAACTGGCTGGATGAAAATACTTTTATAAAATCAAAAAAAATACTAATATCTAATACTAATCGGTCCCCTAACCCCCTTTGATAGTCTAGCAGAATGAGCCAAAACGCGCGATTTAAGTTACAAATAAAAAAAAATCGCAAAATGTTGAAGACAATTTTGTTTTACCAAAAACTTTTTTAAATCAAAAAAGGAGTCTCTTAGCAATAATCTAGTACTAATCTGGTCCCCCAGCCCCCTCTGATAGTATAGCAGAATGAGTCAAAACACGCGATTTAAATTATAAACAAAAAAAATCACAAAATATTGAAGACAATTTTACCAAAATCTTTTATAAAATTAAAAAAGAAGTCTCTAGACTATAATATAATACTAATCTGGTTTCGCAACCCTCACTGATAGTCTAGCAGAATAAGCCAAAACACGCGATTAATTTTTTTTTTAAATATCACAAAATATTGAAGACAATATTTCAAAATGTTATCCTGTACTTATCTGTCAAAAGCCTGTTTTGTGTTCTGTAGGCAAAATTATTAAAAATTATTAAAAAGTTCCGAAAACAACTAGGGAAAAACTGAAAAACCAATACCAGTGAAAAACCGCCAGGAAAATATAGGATTAGATCCGTGTTTACTGTGTACTTCTTTTTAATTTTTTTACACATTTCACAGAACATTAATGACTTTTGGTTAGTTGGTGAACACTGTTGCTAAACAACACATATCTACCTATTTTTATAAAAAAATATATTTTCAATAATTGGCATAAAATGAAATCTGCGGATTATCCCGCACGGGTAGCTCTTAAAATAATAATTGTCTGGTATCAAAAATATTTTAAATTTACATTTTGTCATAACGTTATATGCGCGGCAACACTGTCTCTAAGTAAAGGAACTAGTAGCCCGCTTTATTCGAACACAAGTAAAGTCAAAGACTATCCTTAAGTAAGGGATAAAGTTTAAAACAGGTAACTGCGCATGGCCCGAATAAACGAGAAGTGAAAACTGGGACATGCAAAAATTCCCTAATATCAACAGAAACTATTATGCTATTTACATATTTGTTAATTTGCCTAGTAATTATTTTATATACTTTAAAATCTCGAATTCAATGTTAAAAGTTAGTACAGTCCTACAGTAGGTATAAATAAATTGGCAAATCGGTTTAAAACCGACTTTAATTACCTTTAATTTTAATTTATATTTTAACTTGTTGTTTTGAAATAAAAGGGAACTCTAAATGTCTGTTATGTTATAGAATCCGTTATTAGTGTATGTTTATACAAATTATTATTAAACTTGGGTGCCAAAAGGTCGAAGTCGAATAAGTTGTGTTAACTCAAAGAGTAAGTAAATTTATTTATGTTTAATTTCCTTTTGACCTCTTTGATTTCTGTCTTTAATTTTGATTAATAAAGAAAGGGTTGCTTTCATCTTATTTCTCTCCCTTTGAACGAGGATTTCTGCTAATTTTGCTTTTATTCTTTTGTTCGCTTAATTAAATAGGGTAAATGGAGAAATACGATAAAAAGTTTTGTAATGTTTTCAAAAATTTTACGTTCCATTTCAAATTTTCTTATGTTTATTTTGTTATTTAATAGTTATTGATATAGCGATATTTTTGGCGTTTAGGAAAATCGGGTAAAACATGTCACAAAAATGTTATTATATTTTTTAAATGACTATTATTTACGGACATCGCTGGAGAGTTTGTCAATAATCAAACCCCACTGACTGCTAAAAAGTTATTTATTTATTTTATTACACATTTTTCACATTTTTCAATTGAGCATATTTTCTGAGAAAATTGTATAAAACCTGTAAAAAATTTTATTTGTTTGGAGAAATGTAAAAATTGTTTTAAATTACGGAAGCCTGTTTTAATTTGATGATAAATGTTTTGTTTTACAGCTTTTTAAAGGAAATTTTATTGTCTAGAATCAACTTTGAAACATATTTTTTGATAAAGGGCTTGGTTTATAAGAAAATCGGATAAAACATGTTACAAACATGTAGTTATGTATTTTTTTACATTTTTTTAATACACGGACAACGCTGGAGAGTTTTTACTTTTTTTTATACTGGGACATTCTATCCAATCAGGATTAATCACCCAGTCCCGCAAGGTTAGGGCAAAGTTAAAGCATTTTTATTTTTAAACAATCACAAACAACAAGTACCTCACATGGTGTGTAACTTTAGGGGCCATAGGGCAACTTTCTCGAAATACAGAGCATCAAAGTTGGCGATTTTTACACTTTTTTTGATAACAACTTCTTCAAAAGTCCTGTATTTGAACAAGAGCAATAAGTGGAGAGCAAAATTATGCGTTCAATTTTTTCAGGAATTTTTATTGTTTTTTTTTAACTAACTTACATAATGCCATAATTAACGCAATGTTTTTCTTGATATTTTTTGTTAGTATAAAACCACGGAGCCATATTAATAAAATATTATTAATTAATAAAAAAAAATTAAATAAATAAGAAAAAATTAATTTTTTTTAAAGATTTAATTTTTTATACATTTGTGGAGGTTATTTTGACAGAGAGATATCTCCCTAACCTGTAGTTTTATCAAAAAGGGAAATAATACATTTTTGGATCACAATTATAGTTAAGTATTTATTTTCTTTTTTTTTGTAAAACCTTTTTCCCCCATTCCTCTAACTTTAAAAATCCTGTATCTTAAAAACAGATGAGTGTAAATCGACGATCGAATATAAACGATCGAATATAAACTTTTTTATCAGAAATAACCTCCTCCATTACCTGCTGCACTATGGCTCCTAAGTTATGAGGTAATCTGTATATATGTAAATTTTTAAATTGTAATTTTTTTAGAAGTTTGAAAATTTTTAGAATTTCGAAATTATTTAAAAATTTTTTATTGAAATTCATAAAAAACTTTAAAAATTATCAAGTTATTTAAAACAATCTTTTATTATTTGTGAACTATTTCAATATTTTTAAAAATTTTTGGAAATTTTCATAAATATAAATAAATTTTGTTTATAACCTCTTATGATTCACTTCTAGGTTCATAATTATCCTAAGAGCATAAATGAGCCATTAGACTAGTATTATTGGTGAATCGTAGGCCTAGAGTGTAACATTTTCTTCTTACCCTAAGGTCGTAGGTACACTGGCACATGAAATAAAAAAGTGATCTGTATATTTGACCAAACCTACTTATCCGGAGTCCTTATAATATAAAAACGTTGCAATTTTTCGTGCAGACACAGAAAAATGCGAAAACCGTTGACAAAATATAGATTATTTTTCAAAAAAGCTCTGAAGTAAATTTATTTTGTGCTTTTTGTTTGTTTAACAAAACTGATGCTGTACACGGAGTTATCGCCTACATTCACCTGGGGATGGCCTAAAAGGTCGAAACTTGTTCCTGATTATCAGGACGTGTTCCAGACGGGGATCACTCGTATCCCTGTGATCGACGTTGGAGATAGTGAAAACCAAACAGTTTTAAAAACATTTTTTTTTCAGCCATTAATTTACCTGTAGTAGCTAGCCGACCTTATACTTTACATATTTTTTCATGTTCTTAGGGGGGTATTTACCCCCTTTACCCTCTAGAGTCGCCAATGATATACAGTGAAACCTCTCCTTGCGGACACCTCTATTAAGCGGACACTCCCTAAAGGCGGACAAATTAGTTGGAACCAAGCTTTTCCTTATTTCTTTCCATGTAAAATTCACTCCTATTACCGGACACTCTAAAAACCTCCCTTAACCGGACACGAACCTCTGACAACGGGAAGGAGCGCTGCACGACATGAGCATAAATATTATGCAGTATGTTAGCAACAACGTACGCTGCAGCCGGGGAATTACTTTCTGTTTTAATGCGGAGACTACATACTTCTGTCGTATTTACAACATATTAGCTCACACTACACTATAGTAGTGTGAGCTATAGTGTAGTGTGAGCTAATATGTTGTAAAAAAAAAGTTGCTCCGATTTCAAAAATTTTTATATATCTTTGGGTTTCAGATGATGTTGAAACTTTTTTGTTGCGCCGTCTGTCTGTCTCTCTGTCTGTCTGTCTGTCTGTCTGTCTGTCTGTATGTCTGTCTGTAACGACCAACGCACATAACTAAAAAACCGCTTGCCCGATTTTAATGAAATTTGGTACCTACGCTGGGTTTTGGGTCGAGATGGTCCCATTTAAAAATGAACAAAATCCACCGAACACAAGCCAAATAAAAGGGTGGGGGTATATATCAAAAATTAGAGTTTATGTAAAAATATGGCGTGTGTGATATCAAACGAAAGGTAATTGCGTCTGGAGTTAAATAAAATACATTTTACTTTAAAAAAAAGGGTGGGGGTAAATTTAAAAAATTAGTGTTTATGTGGAAATATGGCGTGTGTGATATCAAACGAAAGGTAATTGAGTCTGGAGTTAAACAAAATACATTTTAGTTTAAAAAAAAAGGTGGGGGTAGATTTGAAAAATTAAAGTTTAAGTCAAAACATGGCTTGTGTGGTATCAAACGAAAGGTAATTGAGTCTGGAGTTCAATAAAATATATTTCAGTTTTTAGTTATATATTAACTCATACGTACACTATAATTATAGTACCTAGTGTGAGCTTAGGTGCCCATAGATTGGCAGAGTATTTTATTCGGCGGGACTGTTGTGTTTTATTTTAGTTGATCAGTTGGGTGGTAATATATCTCTTTGAAATGGCGCCTAGTAAAATACTCTGCTAATATATGGGCACCTAAGCTCACACTAGGTTCTATAGATGTAGAGTACGGGTGTACGGGTGAGCTAATATAACTAAAAACTTAAATATATTTTATTCAACTCGAAACTCAATTACCTATCGTTTGATACCACACAAACCATGTTTTGACTTAAACTCTAATTTTTGAAATCTACCCCCACCCTTTGTACAAAAAAAAAACTAAAATGTGGTTTGTTTAACTCCAGACTCAATTACCTTTCATTTGATATCACACACGCCATATTTTAACTTAAATTCTAATTTTTTTAATCTACTCCCACCCTTTTATTTGGCTTTTGCTCGGTGGATTTTGTTGGTACGGGTGTACGGGTGAGCTAATATAACTAAAAACTTAAATATATTTTATTCAACTCCAAACTCAATTACCTATCGTTTGATACCACACAAGCCATGTTTTGAGTTAAACTCTAATTTATTAAATATACCCCCACCCTTTTTTTAACTAGAATTAATTTTGTTTAACTGCAGACTTAATTACCTTTCATTTGATATCACACACGACATATTTTCACATAATCTCTAATTTTTTTAATCTACCCCCACCCTTTATTTGGCTTGTGCTCGGTGGATTTTGTTGATTTCTAAATGGGACCATCTCGAGGCAAGATCCAGCCTAGGTACCAAATTTCATTAAAATCGGACAAGCGGTTTTTGAGTTATGCGCGTTGGTCGTTACAGACAGACAGACAGACAGACAGACGGCGCAACAAAAAAGTTTCAAAATCATCTGAAACGCAAAGATATATAAAATTTTTTGAAACCGGAGCAACTTTTTTTTTCTAGAAAAAATTAGCTATAGCTATAGCTCACACTACTATAGTATAGTAGTAGTGTGAGCTAAAACTTCTTAGTTTACGTGAAAAAATTAAAGTTGTTAACGTTTCGGAGAAGGAACATCATCAGCGCAAAAGATCGCTGAAAAATTTAATATCGGGAAAACTCAAGCAGCGGAAATAATTGTTAATAAATATATATATTAAAATTTCGCAGTTCCCTCTCATAACCGGACACCTGCAATAAGCAGACAAAATCGACCAAACCGTGAGTGTCCGCTTATAGGAGGTTTCACTGTAATTATTCACCTACATATATCCTTATATTTTGCCAAAATATTATTTTATTCTACAACTTTTAAGTTTACAAAGTGCTGTTAAACCGGGATTAATCGCCTGAAACATAACAAAAGCATTAAAAAAAAATAATGCAAAAGTTTTGAGAGACTTTTTTGAAAAGTTTTCTCAACTTCGGAAATTTTAGTCGAGATTTTGCGTTCTGAATTAAAATTTTCTGCTTTGGTGAGTTTTTTAGTCACAATGGGAATTTTTAAGTGGAGTTTGTTGCCAAATGAGTCTTTAAAATGCGAAGTTTTTATAAACAAAAATTATTTAAATTAGGCTTACAATTTTTGTACCGAAGTCCTGAAAAAAATCGTATTTTAAGCCTTTTTAAAGTACGCAAAAACAAAAAAGAAAAACTGTTTAACTTGTATACACGGTGTTTCACGAACATCGAAACAGAGTTTTTTTTTGCGTACGTCGATTTTGTTTGCGAGGGGGACACTTCCCACATAGCACAATCACGTGTTTAACACGTAAAAAAGGCGTGAGAAAAAAAACGTTGATTTTAAAAGCTGCTAGAATAAATCGTTTATTTCATATATAAAAACAAGCTTAATAGATCATTCATTAACGTTATAAAAAATAACGTTGCTAAAAACTGCGTTGTAAAGACCATTATCAAATTAAAACAGCACTGTTTTTACGTTAGTTTCAAATGATTTTTATCATTTATCATATCATTAAAATCACATTAGATTCACGCCTTTTCTACACGAATTTTAAAACGCGACTTGCATGGCTTTTCTACCGAATAATTTTGAGATTTAACTAGCAGCAGCGCCACATATGGTCGGCATTTTTCACTTTGGCGAAATCTATCAGGCACTGCTGTCGCCTCTAAACTCCAAAAACCTGTTACGAAAGTGATCCCTGATCCTATTACGATCACGACGCATCAGTCATTTAACCATAACATATTGACTCGTAAGCGGACCGAACCGTGGTCTTCTGTGCATTTAACCTGATAAAGACACATTAATACTCTGTGAAACTGTTTACTGTTAAAAAATCTTGTTTAGCTTTTAAAAAAAACATAATGTGTTAGATATATAGATATTTTGTCTTGCCTTGAGTGCCATCTTTAAAATTGTCTTGAAGTGTTGTAGTCTTAAACTAGTGAACTTTTATAACTTCATTTCGCGTCTCTTTTAAGTTAAAAAAATGTTATTAAAAAAACGTGACCAAAAAAGACGCAGAAAGTAGTAGGTTTTAGAATTCTTAATCTAGTGGCGTTTTAGAACATGTTGTGGAGGACTTTTTAAGTGTGAATTTGGTACATAAAAATAACGAGGGTAAAAAACACGTTATATACACAGCACCAGAAACTTCAGCAAAAAGTGGATTTTTATAGCTTGATTTCTCTTTGTTTTTAAGTTATCTTTAAGCACGTAGATTTAACAAAATAAATATTACATGGTATGAGGTTGTTTTCAAGTAAAAAAAAACTTTGTTATTTTTGTTCACGTTAATTAAATGTTGATGTGATCTTTGTGCTATCTGGGTTTTTGGCTATCTTAAAATTTTTGTAGCATGAAGCCCCTTCGTGTGGTATACTTTACCCCTATACTTTGAATAGGGAAAGTGGGTCTAGTGAAACGTTGTTTTGAAGCTCTCTTTAATATCTTTACAACCGTGTAAAAGTTTCGAAAATCCATCAATCAGTTTTTGAGATATTTGCTTTCAAATTTTCAAATTTAACATGGAATGATAAAATAAAAATTAAATCCGAAAAATAGTAAAATTCTAATTAAATTTTTATTTTATCAGTCCATGTTATAGGGGAAGGTATACCCTTCGAAGGGGATTCGTGGTACAAAAATTTCAAAAATTGTCTCGGGCCTCCCCCGAAACTGTCTCGGCCCCCCCCGAAACCTTTTCTATATACGCCACTGACCGTGTATATAGAATTTTAAAATTGTTTTGTTAAAAGCTCCATTTTGATTATTTATCAGCGCTTAAACAAATTGTGCTTTGGACTTTGAAATTATCCAGCGCCCAAAAATGATGCCTAAAAGCTTGTGGCCAAAAGCTCTAAATATATGCCATTTGCCATATACTCGTATTATAGTGGGTTTACGCACAATTTTTAAAACATAAAAGGAGCAGGCATACCTTAAATGAGATTTTAAAAAATCCACCATTTTAATGAAATTCTAGTATGTTGTAGATCTCGATATTCTGATTATTATTGGCTCAGAGCGATCCTATAACTGGTTTCCAAGATACAGTGGCGAGTATGGGGCTCCCCCAGCATACGAATAAATTGAAATTCTTTTATAAAACTTTAACTTTAACACAAAAAAACTAAAAAAATAGTTGACTCTGATATTTGATATCCACGCTAGATTTCACGTGACAATTTTTATGTACAAAGGGTACTCAAAAAGTACAATATTTCTATTTAATTCATACTTTTATTTAAATAAATGGATCCATTAGCACACCAAGCTATAACATTCTTGAAAAGAGATTTTGTAAATATCTCAGAAATCGAAGATCCTACGACGTTTTTAGTGAAAATATAACCTATTGAGAAACTTCTACTATATTCCGAAAACCGCATATTGAAGCGAGACTCCGTTAAAAAGCTGGTATATTTTCAATTTTTAAACTGTAAAAAAACTATCATTTGCATTACTGGATTTTGACTAAACGCCAATCAGCTCTTTGCAGCATGGTACACTATTTTACCTAGAAATTTCATGAAAATCGGTTTAGCGGTTTAGAAGCTATCGTGGACCTGACAGACATACACACATAGGGATAGACATCATGACGATATTGCTAAGATAGGTAAACATACACCCAAATAACACATTTTCGGTGCGGGCTAGGAAGGTAAAAAAACGGACATTCACTAGAAAAATAGACGCCAAGGTAGATCAAGGGGCATATACTAATTTGAAAGGAGTTGATCGGCCTTCACGCAGTGTTTATTGAATATTTTGCAAAATCATAGTGAGCTGGTTATTTTATGAACACATGGTAATAAGTATTGTTACCATAGAGATGCAGTAACCGCATAATTTAAACGTCAAAATAGTGTGTATGTTTGGAAAGTGCGTGCTAATGGGCTAGGAAGGTATCAGATCCATCATGGATCCATTTATTTAAATAAAAGTATGAATTATATAAAAATATTTACATATACTTTTTGAGTATGCCCTGTATATCAAAATTATCACGTGACATCTAGCATGGTAGTCAAATATACGAGTCAATTATTTTTTTGTATTACAATTTAAGTTTTACAAAAGAATTTCAATTTATTCGTATGTTGGTTTAAGCCAGTCATAGGATCGCTTTGAGCTCATGAGGACTTTTCATCAGAATATCTACTACAACATACTAGAACTTCATTAAAATCATGGATTTTTTAAATCACATTTAAGGTGTGCCTGCTCCTTTATAATTTATTTAAGACCCGTGACAGAACCAAATCGCGATATTTGGCGTCTCAGGCATAGATAAAAAATGATCGTCCCTAAAATTTTTGATAACGATAAAATAATGGTGCATGCACAAAAACTGATAACTTAGCTGTTTCGCATCAATTAGCTCACACATATACTATACTATAGTAGTGTGGGCTATGGTGATCCTAATTTTTTCGAGAAAAAAAAAGTTGCTCCGATTTCAAAATTTTTTATATATCTTTGCATTTCAGATGATTTTGAAACTTTTTTGTTGCGCCGTCTGTCTGTCTGTCTGTATGTCTGTCTGTCTGTATGTCTGTCTGCAACGCGCATAACTCAAAAACCGCTTGGCCGATTTCAATGAAATTTGGTACCCAGGCTGGGTCTTGAGTCGGTGGTCCCATTTAAAAATGAACAAAATCCACCGAACACAAACCAAATAAAAGGGCTATAGATTTAAAAAATAAGAGTTTATGTGAAAATATGGCGTGTGTGATACCAAACGAAAGGTAATTGAGTCTGGAGTTAACCAAAATACATTTTAATTTATTTTAAAAAAAGGGTTGGGGTATATTTCAAAAATTAGAGTTTAAGTGAAAATATGGCGTGTGTATGAAAAGGTAATTAAGTCCGGAGTTCAACAAAATACATTTTAGTTTTTGTTTTTTTTAAGGGTGGGGGTGGATTTCAAAAATTTGAGTTTAAGTCAACACATGGCTTGTGTGGTATTAAACAAAAGGTAATTTAGTGTGGAGTTGAATAAAATATATTTCAGTTTTTAGTTATATTAGCTCACACGTACACTATAACTATAGTACCTAGTGTGAGCTTAGGGGCCCATATATTGGCAGAGTATTTTTTATTTTTCTCTAAAACAGTAATATCTCTAAGGGGGTAAATATTTTTGCTGTAGCTTAGGGCCTTTGTGAGTGTACTTATACGAGTCAGCAATATTTCAAATTAAGAATGGCCGGCCAGCTAAATTTAAATGGGAACTTAATCAAATTTTAAATGAGAACTCAATGATTTTGATATTGCGGTTATTCTGAGAAATTGTTGGTTTAGAAAACTCGGCGCAGAATCAACTTAGGGCAGTGGCAACTGGGCGCGGGTGTCAATTTTATTTTCGATGAAATGTACAGATCATCGCACCCCCAAAACAACAAAAACTTAAATAAAAATACTTTTCAGGAAACGAGGTCCTGAGGATATTTTTTAATATTTAGCTTAATTTATCCAATTCGTCTCTTGATTTCAGCTGTTTGAGTTTCTTTTTTTAGTTGAATATTTTGCCTCAGGTATATATTATATTCCTCTACTTGTTCTATTATTTCTTGGTTTATTCTGATCGGGATATCTTCATCATTCATCATTGTTATGATTTTAGTTTTAGTGTAGTTCATATCCAAGCCCATATTTTTAGCTACTGTATCCAGTTCTACCAGCAGTTTTAACAGTTCTTCTTTCTTATCTGTTATTAAGGCGATATCATCAGCATATTTTAGGTGGTTCAGGTATTGTCCGCTTACTTTAATGCCTATTTCTTCCCAACCTAAGTTTTTAAGACATCTTCTAGTCCCTGGTTAAATAGTTTTAGGGATATTGTGTCCACCTTACTGACACCTCTTCTCATGAGGATTGGCTTGGTTTCCTCGTGGATTTTGATTGATGACGCATATATATTGGCTGTTAAATCTGTATACCTGTGATCTATTCGGCTATTAATTAACTATGCTTTTACTGCACATTGCTTAATGCTATCGAAAGCTTTTACAAAGTCTAACGCAATATATATTTGAATGTTGTATTCGTTAGCTTGTTCTATTACTGAAACCTTTTCTGAAGCCTGCTTGTTCTTTTGATTAATATCCGTCAAATAAATATATATACTTTGAGAAATTCAGCCAGTACAGGGCAGTTTGAAATATTGCTGATGGCGCCTGTATTGAAATTTTTTCTCTCAGCTACGACCATAAATGAAATAATGTATGATAGCGAAACTTTGGCAACCTAGTCAAGTATAAGGTCACTATATAACGAAGATGAAACTTCGTTAAACAGTGACCTTCGTCAAGTACTTCCTGGATCTCTCGATTTTCAAACTTTTTTGTAAAAACCCCATGAGCACAAAATGATAATCCTACTGGATTACTATGGATAGTTTGTGTTGTCCTAATTGATGTTAACAAACCTTACCCTACATACAGGAGATGATAAAGGACGTCGAAATCAAACTAGCAAACATTAATTAAGGGGCTGCTCAAATTTCGGAAGTTTTGCTTTATCTTGTTTGTGTACAGCCTCTAAGCTGGACGCACTTATCTAACATTAATTAGCTAAATAAGGCAGTACTGAAAAAAGTCCAACATGCTAAGGCAAATATATCGTGTAGTTAACCTATATCTGGGGGCACAGCAGTGCTCCGCCAAGTTCGCGCAACTGCTGTACAATCTTTTCTTGAAACATTTTAGCCCATATTTGACCTATCTAAAAATCTACTTCGAAATGAGCTACGAAACTCAAACTTTACAGTCATAGATCTTCATAGAGTTAACAACCCCTCCAAGATAAAGTAGTAAAGTAAATCTGAAATTTCAAAAAACGTCGAAAGTTCCACTCACTCACTCCAGACATGCTACAAAGCTGAAATTATGACCAAACCCTGGAAAAAATAAAAAACCGCAGAATTCTAATCCCCTATACATATAAAGTTATGAGCTTTGCGGACTGATAGGAACTATGACAAAACTATAGAAAAAAATTAAAAAACCCCAAAACTTTAATTTAATTGCCTCCTCTATAAATATAAAGTTATGTAAAAATTACATTGCCCACTTCCAAAAACGCTAGAGAGCTGAGCTTTGGAAGACGCATAGGATATGATGATGAAAACTATTCGAAAACATGTAAAAACATCAAATTTTTAATTTACTTCCATCTCCTATAAATGTAAATTTTTGTAAAAGTAACATTGCCCACTTCCAGGAACGCTAGAGAGCTGAGCTTTGGAAAGCTCATAGGAACTATGAAAAACTATAGGAAAAAATTTAAAAATACCAAATTTTAAATTACTTCTCTCCCCTATAAGTGTAAAATTATGTAAAAGTAATATTGCCCACTTCCAAAAACGCTAGGCAGCTGAGCTTTGCAAAAGTATTGAACAATATTCCGCATATTTTACTACTTTAAAACTTATATAATATCCAAATGCTTTAAAAAAGATGTGAAATCATAACAAAAACATTTCATGTAAAAAGAAGCCAAGTACGCAAAAATGGTATTCCGTAAAAAGAATTGAGATAAAAGTAAAGCCAAGTTGTCCAATACAAATTTCAAAATAAAAGGTTCTCACTAGTTTGGAAATGTTTTTCCAAACTTGGCTATTACGACGGCAAATGGCTCTTGGACACAATGCTAAATTAAACATAAAGAGGTTTGGCTGTAATAGCAAAGTTTTAAAAAATTATTTCCAAACTAGTAAAAACCTTTCATTTTGAAATTTGTATTGGAGAACTTGGCTTTACTTTTATTTTAATTCTTTTTACGGATTACCTTTTTCGCGTACTTGACTTTTTTTACATTAAATGTTTTTGTTGTGATTTGAGTTTTGTTTAATATATTCATTTACATAATAAAGAAAAACCATTTTTAAAATGAAACAGAGAATTACTTGAACTAAAAAAAATGAAACTATTATATGTATATTAAAGAAATTACTTTTCTAGAATAAAAACCATTATTTTCTCAATTAGAAACTTATATTTTTTTGATTAAAGAGAATAATAATTTTTAGAAACAAGACATTTATTTTCTCAAATCAAAACAAATATTTTTCTCGGCTTAAAAAATTTAATGGTTTTACGAAAGAAAATCAAATTGTCCTCATGCAAGCAACTATTTTACTAGGAGTAATCTTATATTAAAAGAAAAAAAATTATTTACTTTTGAAGCGTTATTGCTTTGGTGCATATATATGCAGTTTGTCCTGCATTTTGTAGACAATGATAATGCGTCAAATATTTTTTTTTCTCTAAAAGAAGCCTATCGAGATCTCAAAATATTTAACTTTTATTCTTCATCCGAGAAAAAAAGAACGGAAAGACCAAAAATGGTAAACCCATGATTCTCTTCCTTTCTAAAAGTTCCCGGGTTTATAAATAATTAATTTAGGGCACTAGAGTATCTACAATCGATAAAGCAGAATTCACTTTTGTCCTAAATCAAAAATAAAGCAATTTTAAAATAGCTCAGTACCTATTGAGCCGAAATATTGAATAAGAGTAAAAATAAAGAACTCGGTATCTGGTCCCTCTTTTCAAGATTTGGATTTTTAAAGTTTATTGTGGGGGAAAAGGGTTTTATCAAAAAGGAAAATCTCTCACCTCTAGCGAAGATACAGGCTGGCAAAGTTACTTCCAAAAATGGAAAACTAGTAAAGAATTGTTTTTCAAAAAACAGCTTTACCCCCAAATTTTTTATAAATCATTTTAATATCTGATTATCATTCCTATTTTGATACACCATTTCAATATGTTTCATAATTTTGTTGTGTTTTTTAAGAAAGTTATAACCAAAAATATTTAAAAAATATTTTGATCTTTGTATCTCGAAAACAAAAGAGTTCTGACCTGAGAGTTTACTCGTTAAAATATTGTGAACCATACCATTTACACCCTGCATATAAATTAAGGAGTGTTGTAAGGTTATAGCAGGATCCATTCTGATACAGAAGCACTTGACACTTCTAAACCAGAGAACAAAATTTCGATGGTTAAAAAGGACGAGACAGCGGCCATTTTAGATTTACCGCTTTTACTTTGGTCAAATACAATCCGTCAATATTCTATATGCCGGTATTAAGTGAAGAATTTTTCCTACTCACTTTATGGTTTTATCTTTTTTAAAAATACCAGACAGTTCCAGTGGCGGATGCAGGATTTCCGGAGGGGAGGGGCCAAAGTAGTATCAAAGATCAAAATATTTTTTATTAGCGGTTTTTGATAGGTGTGAGGTGTGAAATTTGGTATGTAAAGGAGATTTATGGCGCCACAGACGAAATTTTAAAACGAATTATGTAGAATTTGTGGCAAATTTTGAATAAGTGATGCTAATAATAAGTTATATGTCTGGCAGAGGGGGCGGGCCCCTCTGCCCCCCCCCCCGAACCGCCACTGGACAGTGCTTTATGGCAGAGTTGGGCAGTAGTTAATAGTAAAGGTAGTTAATTACGTAGTTCACTACTTTTTCCGTAAAAGTAGTTGTAATCTGCTTACTTTTTTCGCCTAGTAGTTATATACTAACTAATACTCGATTATTTTGATTTTGCATAAAATAATCGCAAAAAGAAGTTCAAAAAGTAGTTAACTATTTAGTTTTAACTTCTTTTAGTAATTAAACTACTTTTAGTCATTTAACTACTTTTATGGAGTTTGATTACTTTTAAAAATATTAAAGTACTAGTAGTCTTAACTTCTTTTGCGGAATTTGATTATTTTTAAAAATATTTGTCTACTAGTAATCTTAATAAATTTTGCGGAATTTGATTATTTTTCAAAATATTGAACTCTATCTATCTATAGCAGCATAAGTAGTTAACTGCGTAGTTAACTAGTTTTTCCGTAAAAGTAGTTGTACTCTGATTAATTTTTTCGCCTAGTAGTTATACTCGCTTATTTTTATTTTGCATAAAATAATCGCAAAAAGAAGTTCAAAAAGTAGTTAACTTCTTGGTTTTAACTTCTTTTAGTAATTAAACTACTTTTAGTAATTTAACTACATTTATGGAGTTTGATTACTTTTAAAAATATTAAAGTACTAGTAGTCTTAACTACTTTTGCGGAATTTGATTACTTTTAAAAATATTTAACTACTAGTAATCTTAATTAGTTTTGTGGAATTTGATTATTTTTAAAAATATTGAACTCTATCTATCTATAGCAGCAAAAGTAGTTAACTACTTAGTTAACTAATTTTTCCGAAAAAGTAGTTGTACTCTGATTACTTTTTTCTGCTAGTAGTTATGCTCGATTATTTTTATTCTGCATAAAATAATCGCAAAAAGTACTTTAAAAAACTACTACTTGGTTTCACTTCTTTTATTAACTAAACTGCTTGTAGTAATTTACCGACTTTTGTGGAGTTTGATTACTTTAAAAAATATTAAACTACTAATAGCCATAACTACTTTTGCGGAATTTGACTACTTTTAAAAATATTTAACTAATAGTAGTCTTAATTAGTTTTGCGAAATTTGATTGTTTTTAAAAATACTTAACTACTAATAGTTAAATATTAACCTTCTGGAGCAGGTAGCGTTCCATTTAAATTCGCTACCTACATATGGCTTGTAATCAAAAAAGTAGTTAAAATTTAACTACTAACTACTAGTAGTTAGTAATTTAACTACTTTTTTGATGAAATAGTTAGTAGTTATACTCCACTACTTTTTTCAAGTAATCTGCCCAACTCTGCTTTAGCGGTACTCTAATAAGTACACAAATTGAGGCCAATTTATAAAAAAACGCTCCATAAGAAAGAACTTTTTATTGTCTTGATGACTTTCATTAGACTTTAATGCGATAATAAAATACAAAACTTTTTTTAGGAGCAGGGCTTTATAATACCTACATTTTATTGATGAAATGCCAATATGATTTATTTATATATTATATTTCATGAACATAATAAAAAATTCTCAAACAAACGGGGGATGATTAAACAACTCACAATTTATTTCATGAACATAACTAAAAATTCCCAAACAAAAGAGGGTAAAATTAATTAGTTTATTATTAATTAAAGCTGTTGGATTCAAACATTTTCTAAGTTACAGGGAAATGTTAAATTATTTTAGAGCTCGTTTCCCCTAGACAAATTAGTTGATATACAGTTCGTATTATCATTTTTTTGTATTAATAGTTATTTTAAACATCAATCAAAATCCACGAAGAAACCAAGCCAATCCGCATAAGAAGAGGTGTGAGACAGGGTGACACAATATCCTCTAAACTATTCAACCAGGCTCTAGAAGATGTTTTTAAAAACTTAGATTGGGAAGAAATAGGCATCAAAGTAACCAGGTAATACTTGAACAATAACAGATAAGAAAGAAGAACTGATATATAGGCTGGAAGGACTTGGTACAGCTGCTAAAATTTAGGCTTGAGTATGAACTACACTAAAACTAAAATCATTACAAACACAGATGAAGATATCACGATCAGAATAAACCAAAAGAAAATAGAAGCAATCATTAAACAAAAAAAAAAGAAAATCAAAGAGCTGAAATGAAGAGAAGTAAGATTGGCCTGGGCAGCATTCGGTAAATTAAGCTACATATTAAAAAAATATATATTCTCAGTACCTCAAAATGAAAATATATAACTAATGTATCTTTCCTGTATTTACCTATGGATCTCAGACCTGGACATTTACAAAACCAAACATGGATAAGGTAACAAAAGCCCAAAGATCAATGGAGAGACGAATGTAACATGTAAAGCTAACAGATAGAAAAACAAATGAATGGATAAGAAATAAAACAAATGTAAGGGATGTCAGAGGAGAAGTAGCAAAATTAAAATGGAAATTTGCCGGGCATAATCAGACAGAAAGACGATCGATGGAACAAATATATTGTAAACTGGAGAGCTTGGGAAAATAAAAGAAGTAGGGGAAGACCCCAAATGGGAGGGTGGACGATTTGAAGAAACACGCGGTAACTAGATGGATGAACACGGCGACAGACAGAGAAGAGTGGAAGATATTGAGGAGGCCTATGTCCAAAGATGGAATCAAGAAGGCTAACTAAATAGATAGATAGTTATTTTAAATATTATCATTGCATATACCTTTACCGGTTTAAAAATAAATAGAGTTAAAGTGATTTAGTGACCCTAATTTTAAGGAAAAGATTAATATTTTTACTATAAGGACAAGTGAATAAGTACTCACATGTACACAAAAGATTTTCCAAATACGAATTTTCTATTAACTACTTCAAATAGAAATTTAATCCTTCAATTCAGAGATACGTATATACCTAATAAAGATATAGGAAAAACTAAAAATCAGAAAAGTACGTACAGACGCTGCTATTTATGGCTAATTTATTCATCATGGATCCATTTATAGTATTTTTAGGGACACCAAAAACAGCGCAGTGCGAAACAGTGTATCATCATCATCATCTAATACTTTGAAAGATTTTTAAAATGCCTAGACAAAAGTGTCGAAATTCCACATTTTTCCTACGAACGCAGCGTGCGGAAAACAGCTCTTTACTCAATAATTTGCGAAAGGCACCACTGTTTCGCACTGCGCTGTTTTTGGTGTCCCTAAAAATACTAGAAATGGATCCATGACGGATCTGATAGCTTCCAAGCCCATTAGCACACTCCACATTATATCAGCTTTGAAAACAGTTTTTTGTAAATATCTCCGAAGCGAGCTTTCGCTTTTATTCGCTACGAAGTTTTTGGTTATTACACATTTTTTTTAAATGTGCGCTACCATATTGCGAAAACCGCATATTGATGCGACGCTTCGTTAAAAAGTTAGCATTTTTTAAACTTTTTAACTGTCAAAAAACTGTCATTAGCATTAATAAATTTTGACCAAAATCTAACAAACTCGTTGCAGTATCGAATACTATTTTGCCTGTCAATTTCATGCAGCGGTTTAGAAGCTATCGTGTTACGGACAGATATACACACACACATACACACACAAACAAACACACACACACACATCACGACGATATTGCTAGGGTAGGTCAAACTACACCCAAATAACACATTTTCGGTGTTCAGCCTCAAAAAAAAAATTTTCGTCGAAAACAATACCTTTTCTAGCCATTGCTGTGCGGGCTAGGAAGGTAAAAATGGCAATGGCGAAACAAAAATATTATCAATTTGACTTTTGTTACCGTTCGCTGTATAACAAGAGAATAAACGGCATTTGTTTTTTAAACGAACAACCAGGACTGAACAGTATTCAAAATATCTTTAAAAAATAAAAATATATTTTTTATATTTCCACACGCGTTCGTATGAACAATGTTGTACCTAACTTGGGCAAAAAAATTCTTTTCCGCACATACGACTTGTTCGAACGCCGATGTGTCCGGAAATGCATTACTTTCCACATTTGTTAGTAAATAACTATTATAAATATATTTACATAAATAACAAACTTTTAACGTGCCGTAAGTGAATACAAATAGTTTTTAAAAGCCCCTGGTAACAAATAGACTGGAATATTACAAAGAGACGTTACACTTCGCTACACAAAGAAAGATGTATAATAAAGGCTCCTATTAAATGAAACGCAGGGCCGTATTTACCATTTTCTCTAAGGTTTTGATGAATTCAAAGCATGTAGAAGGTGGGAGAAATTTCATGTGTTTTTGGTGGTTTTACGATAGTAGCCCAGTCATATTAGGAATTCACCTGTAAAAAAATAGGTGCAAGCTGGATTTTTGTATAATTATTCCTTAGCATCTAGGAAACTTCTTCAAAAAAAGTTAAGAAAGAAAAAAAACGCAAATTCATTAATTATACCAAAAAGTTAAGAAAAATACCTAACCTAATTTTTTCAAAAAAAAAATTATTTTTATAAAATTTTCTTCCCACTCTGTAGATAACTTGTTTTAAAATGTTAATACTTTATAATATTTAGCTTGATCCCCACTTGTACCAAACACCATTTACTATTTTTTTTTTAAGTTAAACAACTTAAGGTAAATGTTGAAAAGTGGTCAATACCAGGGGGACCACCAATAGGATTTTGAAAATGTATTTTTTATACAATAGGAACTGCACTAGAAAAAAAGAAGCCTAATATTAGAAATATTCAACTTCTGGTAAGAAACTTAGTGTTTCAATATGCGTAACAGATATTAAAGTAATTTTTATAAAATTTTAGAAAAAAATAGTGACAAAATAAATGGGTGGTTTATAAAGGGTTTTAACAAAAACTCGTATTAATATGTAATTTTCAGATTTTTATGTCATGATTTTTCGCATGTTAAAAACCAGGCTATATGTATATGGATAAATTATTCTTTGTAGATATCTTTAAAATTAAAGCTTTTGGTATACATATTCATGATACAACGACTATTCGGTAAAACTTCATGTAAAAAACTTAAAAAACTACTCTTAGGTTACTTTATTTTGTGTAAACCCCTTTGTCCCATTAAAGTTTAGTGAAACACTATTTTTGCTATCAATAGTATGCACAATTGCGCATATTTTAAGCTGTTTGTACCCAGATGTTAAACTTTTTTGATATACCCTTTTTTTCCGTAATGCGTTTAATTGTATAAAAGTATTTTTTTTTCAAGTTCCATTGGCGGTCCGGCTATTACTGACCATTTGCTTAACCCTTAATTAAACTTGTTTAACAGAAACTATAACGTATTAACAGTTTAAAACAAATTAACTACAGGGTAGGAAAAAATAAAAATTAAAAAATATCGTTTTTTTCTAAATATATTTTGAAAATGTTGGGTTAGGTTCTTTCCTAATTTTACTTTATAGACCGAATAATTTTGCGTATTTTTTCTTTCTTCGCTATTGTTAAAAAAAGATATTAGGTTTCCAGAAAATTGCAAAAAACTGATTTTTAGGAATTTTGGATCCTTATATCTAGCGAAGCTCAAGGGGGATTTTGGTGGAGATTATGTGGGGCTGTGTCCTAGATGCTAATGAATAATTATACAAAAATCCAGCTCGCACCTATTTTTTCCCAAGTTCCATGGTTTTTTCACCGAATATGACTGGGCTATACGTATTTCTAGCCGAGATACATAAAAAGGAGTAGACATGTCTTAGGCTGGATTTTCGAAACGTCTTCAAACGTAAAAACCATTTTTGACTGGCCTTGTAGTTTTTAAACTATTTTGGAAAGTCTACATTTATAAAGGTGCTTTTTTATAGATTTTGTAATAAAGAATCCAAAATTGTCAACCTGAATTTTATCTGTCACTGTATTTGAGGTCTTACATAAAGTTGGTATTTTCTTATGGAATGACTCTCTTTGTCACACTCAATATTTTATTTTATTTTTTTATTGTTTTTTATATACTTATTGATTTTTTAATTTCTTCTTTGTTTTTAATTTTTTTCTAAGTTAATTTAATTATTTTAAAACCCAGTCACTGAATTACAATATAAAATAAAAATACAAACTATAAAAATAAATCTGATACCTTCCTAGCTAGTCTATTAGCATACTTCAAGTGAAACTATGATATGATATATCAGTAAACTAAAGCTCCTATAAAGTTTTTGATTATAACACAAATTATTGAGCCAAATGTTTGATACTACTATATTACGAAAACCTCATATTGATGCGATGCTCCGTTAAAAAGTTAGAATTTTTTAATTGTCAAAAACCTGTCATTAGCATAAATGGATTTTAACCAAAATCTAATCAGCTCGTTAGAGTGTCGAACACTAAGCGGTTAAGCGGTTTAGGAGCTATCGTGTTACGGACAGAAAAAAAATACACACACACACAGACAGACATCACGACGATATTGCTAGGAGAGGTCAAAATACACCCAAATAACACATTTTCAGTGTTATCTCATAAAAAAAAATTTCGTCGAAAACAATACCTTCTCTAGCCATTGCTGTGCGGGCTAGAAAGAAATGCCAATCTATGAGCACCTAAGCTCACACTGGGTACTATAGTTATAGTGTATCTACGTGAAAGCTAATATAACTAAAAACTGAAGTATGTTTTATTGAACTCCAGACTCAATTACCTTTCGTTTGATACCACACAAGCCATGTTTTGACTTATACTCTAATTTTTCAAATCTACCCCCACCCTTTTTTTTTAAACTAAAATGTATTTTGTTTAACTCCAGACTCAATTACCTTTCGTTTGATATCACACACGCCATATTTACACTTAAACACTAATTTTTGAAATTTACCCCCCCCCCCTTTTTTTAAATAAACTAAAATGTATTTTGTTTAACTCCAGACTCAATTACCTTTCGTTTGATATCACACACGCCATATTGCCACTTAAACACTAATTTTTGAAATTTACCCCCCCCCCTCCCCCCCTTTTTTTAAATAAACTGAAATGTATTTTGTTTAACTCCAGACTCAATTACCTTTCGTTTGATATCACACACGCCATATTTTTTCATAAACTCTAATTTTTGAAATCTACCCCCACCCTTTTATTTGGCTTGTGTTCGGTGGATTTTGTTCATTTTTAAATGGGACCATCTCGACCCAAAACCCAGCCTGGGTACCAAATTTCATTAAAATCGGGCAAGCGGTTTTTGAGTTATGCGCGTTGGTCGTTACAGACAGACATACAGACACACAGACAGACAGACAGACAGACATACAGACAGACAGACAGACAGACAGACAGACGGCGCAACAAAAAAGTTTCAAAATCATCTGAAACGCAAAGATATATAAAAAATTTTGAAATCGGAGCAACTTTTTTTTTCTCGAAAAAATTAGGATCACCATAGCTCACACTACTATAGTATAGTATATGTGTGAGCTAAAAATGCAAATAATATATAGAAAGAAAGAAGTCATTCCATAAAGGAATAACGATATTATATAGCCAAAAACTAAAAGTGACAGATATAATTCAGTTTGACGGTTTCATTCTCTATAAAAAAACTAAAATGAAATTTTCATAAACAAAAAAGTTATAGGAAACTTCCATAAATGCAGACTTTTCAAAATTTCCTCGTGGCTGAAAAACTTTGAGGTCTATAAAGAAGCGGTTTTAATATTAAATAAATACCTAAAACCCCAAAAAACATCGAATTTGGCACTCCCTGTACGGACGCGCTGCCTGGATGGCCATGTTAAAAATTTACACATAAAATATTTTTAATTAAGTAAATCATAACAGAAACATTTTTTGTAAAAAAAGTACGCGAAAATGGTATTCCGTAAAAAAAATTGAGATCAAACCTATAATGAATTTACGATAAAACAATATGGCGTTTCACGTTTTCAGTTTTTTTTCTGAAACACTTATGTGGCAAATTAAAATTATAACATTTTTAATGGAAAATTATAAAAAAGCCACATTTTTCAATTCAATTTTCCTAGGTTTATTGGCCTCGTTCCAGATTTTCACAGGTCCTATTAAAAGAATTTACCTAATGACGCCTCTGCTGCAACCATCAACAAAAGCATTCATGAAAGAAGTGGCACATTACACATTGGGGCATCCACCGTCCATGCCATATACCAATCTAGACAGCTGCGAACGGCATGCCAAGCACACTTTGTCGTATAGTTGGTTGACTCGACTATAACAAATGAACGCGCGTAATCACGACCAAATATAAATTTAAATTTTGCATGAAAACCGGTAAAATTTGAAAAAAATTATAATTTAGTTTGAAGTGAGAATACATTTTTTATGGCGCGCAAGTGCGACAATTTAGTAAAATGTGCGGATTTTTTAATTTATAAGCACAATTACAATCGAAAAATATTTTGATTATTCGAATAAATTTGGCACAAACGGCAGTTTAAATTTATTACAAAAAGGTTAGTTTGAATCTGTGAAGTGCTTAGACTTAATAAAATGTATATTCTTGGTCTAATGTGAAGTGTGGCAGTGCAGAATTTAGAAAAAATAGAGATGGTATAAAAATATAGCGTTTTTGTAAATTAATTATTAACAATATTATAAAAAATATCTACCCCATAAAATATAATATTTTTTCTCTTGTTTAAATGAAATAATAATTTGCGTTTACCAAAAACATGTGTTTAAAAACCTTTAACATTCTAAATTAAATTTCAAAACAACACATTAAAACCTTCTTGTTTTACTAGTTTTGTTCAATTAACAACCGAAAACAAACAAGTTAATTGCCTATAGTTTTAAAACAACAGTACAGTGTATAACATAAAAACCTACCAAAAACAACAAAATTTTAATGAATTTACACGATTGTTACAAAGTAGAAACTTAAATAGTGTGTGATGTGCATTATTCTCACCACTTTTATTATTTAACTGATTCTATTGTTCGGGGTAGAAAGCTCTCCTTTCACGTTTAATGAAAGTAATAAAACAAGTAATTACTTAGATCTCTAGTCCATGCAGTACCTGAAAGAATTCTAAAAATTTTGTCCGTTAGCAATTAAAAATAAAACCAGTGCTGTTAAAGTAAACAATCGTGTAGCTAATGTGTTTTCGCGTATATTCAGAACTCGTTTTCAACATTTTTGCAAATTTGATCAGTGAAATGTAAAAAAATGTGGAGGAATAAAAAACACAAAATATTCAGATTTTTAGAAATCAACGAATGTGGTATTTACTACAATAAGAAAAGCTTCACATGGGAAAACTAAAAAAAGACGCACCAAAGGCAAAAAAGATGGACGAGCCCTTGATACAGCGTCAAAAAACTAGTTTAAAACGTTCAAAATCGGTCAGAGAAAGCCTCAGATTTATTGGAACAAAGTTTTTATTAACTAAATATCACCATAACAACAATAATAACCAAAAAGAAGACAAAGTAAAGATCCTACCCAAATCACCTTCAATGAGCAGTTTACAAGATTATTACAAACCCAATGCAATAGAAAACAAACCAGATATATTTCTCGACAAAATCTATGAGGCAAGAAATAAACCTATTGCTACTATTCTAAAAACTCCCATAGGTAGTGATTTAAATTTACACCATGAAAAGGTATCAGGTAACATTTCACATAATCCCAGACCTTTTAAAAATGAAAAGCTAAATAAAATAAAAGGGATTTGCTAGACGGTCATTTAAAACTTTCTACGCCGCCGGAAGTTGTCCCACGAAAGGCTGCCCAGATTTTACAGGTTGGAAGATTTGTAAAAGAATTTGAAGTAAATTTTACACAAGAAGAAAGGACTTATTCGAAAGAAAATCTGATTCATTTAAAAAATCCTTCAGAAAAATATAAAGAAACTAAAGACCAAAGAAAACCAAAAGTGATTTAACCAGTACAAAGAACTGCCCAAAACATGGAAAGTTTTATCAGTACAACTACGATTATAGACACAATGGATTTTACAGAGGAGCATTGAGGTTGTCCATGGCAAATAGGAGAAAGCCAATTAGCGGTTTGAAGAATTCTTCGTTTAGCGAGGATTACGAGTCTCAACGTATGTATATTAAACATGACTTTTTACATTTAAAAGCTCTAGATTTAAATTTTTATACAAAGTTTTCAAAGCCATCGGGCAAAAACGACTTTATCTTGCTTCAGTGTATGAATTCCTGAATGGTACATATGAACCGTAAAAATATCAAATCTCATTCTCACCTACTTGACAAAAAAATTCATTAAAATCGGTTTAGTAGTAATGAATTTATAAGGAAACAAATGCAGACATGATTGGCATGGCAATCGTATAATATTTAAAACAATGGTTAAAAAAAAATATTAGCTCACATTAGTACTATACTATAGTAGTGTGAGCTATGGTGATCCTAATTTTTTCGAGAAAAAAAAAGTTGCTCCGATTTCAACATTTTTTATATATCTTTGCGTTTCAGATGATTTTGAAACTTTTTTGTTTCGCTGTCTGTCTGTCTGTTTGGTACCAAGGCTGGGTCTTGGGCCGTGATGGTCCCATTTAAAAATGAACAAAATCCACCGAACGTTAGCCAAATTAAAGGGTGGGGGTAGATTTCAAAAATTAGAGTTTATGTGAAAATATGGCGTGTGTGATATCAAACGAAAGGTAATTGCGTCTGGAGTTAAATAAAATACATTTTACTTTTAAAAAAAGGGTGGGGGTAAATTAAAAAAATTAGTGTTTATGTGGAAATATGGCGTATGTGATATCAAACGAAAGGTAATTGAGTCTAGAGTTAAACAAAATACATTTTAGTTTAAAAAAAAGGGTGGGGGTAGATTTTAAAAATTAGAGTTTAAGTCAAAACATGGCTTGTGTGGTATCAAATGAAAGGTAATTGAGTCTGGAGTTGAATAAAATATATTTCAGTTTTTAGTTGTATTAGCTCACACGTACACTATAACTCATGGGCGCACCCAGGCGAGGGGCCTTGGGGTCCGCCCCCCCCCAAGCCTTAGATTTTTTTACATATTTTTGACATATTTCATGAAAAAACACAAAAAATAGCTTAAAATTTGACATCATGAGGCTTTGGCACCCCCCCCCCCCCCCAAGAGGACTCGGGCTCCCCCCAAGACATATTCCTGGGTGGGCCACTGTATAACTATAGTACCTAGTGTGAGCTTAGGGGCCCATAGATTGGCAGAATATTTTTTTAGAACCACCGAACTGATTTAGCTGATTCGTACCATGTTGTGCGAGGCAAGAATGCAGCTTTTTTTAAACAAATAATTAATATTAATATTATTTTTCTTTCTTTAATTTCAGTTTTTGTTTATAGTTTTAGGTCCTTGCATTATTTGCAATTTGGTATTTGGGAATTATATTGGCAATCGCCCATTGCGATCAGAAATTTTAACACACGAAAAGGTGATCTCATGTTTTCAGACGTTGATAGTTTACGTTTAAGTTTTGAGTTTTCATACCTTTGACAGTGGGAAGGAAGAATTATAGAAATCAGTTTGATGACTCGGTCGAGTTAGTACCCTGAGAGTCTCTCGTTCTTGTATTGAGACACCGCAGCCTGCATAGATGAAAGTTTTCCGAAAAATTTATGTATGGCTTCGGTAGTTCAATGTTTAGAATGTTTGCGTACAGAGCAAGAGATCCCGGGTTCGAGTCCCGGCCGAAGGAGAAAAACATTTTTCTTATTTTTCATTCTTTAATTTCATTTGTTGTTTATAACTACACAATAGGTATCAAATTATTTCCACGTGTAAGACTGCGCCCATTTTGCACTTATACCACGGATCACCTTTCGTGCTTATACCAGCTTTTGTAACCTTTTGGAGAGTAAATTATCTAGGTATTTAGTTCCTCACTATTTGTTGTAAGAATGTTCTTAAAGCTCTTATCAGTAATGAAATGTTTGTTGGGGTTTAACCATATTTCAGATAATTCCTATGAACACCTTGTAGATAAAAATATATTTTGTCCATAATGAAAATTTTAGGTTTGTTTAACAAATTAAGTTATATATTTTATAATTTTTGTCCATAATATATACCGGGCATAATACCCAATTGCATATATTAAAACTCAAATTGGGCTGATTTAATATTTTTTGGAGTGTAGTTGAACTTTGAATTGTAAAATAATGCAAAAACATATTAATGTTAAACTCCAGAATAAAACAAAACCTTTTTATGCAAATTTATGAATTTTGGTAATTTAAATCTACATGGGGTATTCTCTAAACAATGCTTAGTTTTTTTAGAAACTGAATAAAACCAAAAAAAAAACATATTTTTGTCGTAATCTTAAAAAATAACCCCAATATATTGATGCCAATTAAGTGCTAACCGTGGACTTAGCCTACTTCGGTGATACATCGTTTAAAATATAATTTAATTTTCTACGATAAAGTTTATTACTCACTTTCTTTTGAGAAAATGACATTTCGCTTTATTTTGCATATACTATGAAAATACATAGGAAACGGGTGTACTGCTAACACTTCAGGGTTGGTATCTCAGCAAGGGTACTACCACTAAAGAAAAAAATTGGTCAAAATCCAAAATGGCGGCGAAATGTTTAGTGTCATAACTCACGGTCTTACTAAAAAAACGTATAATAGCGTTTTTGTAGGAAATATTGTCTTCAACTTTTGTCTAAAACTTTTTTTTCTAAAATGTACAGGGAACAAGTAATTAAAAAAAACCCCAAGGTCGAAAACTCAAATTTTTTTATGACTTAAATGTGAAGAACATAAGTCAAAATTGCGAATACCCCACCTTTTGCAAGCTCGGTGTACCGCAACGGACTCGAGAAAAACGATGTATCGTTCAGGCACTTTTTATAATGAAAAATATGAACTGTAAATTCAGGAAGTTTTTATGTTTTTTAAGTTACCTTTTATCATCGATCAATTGATCGTGTCTGTCGACCACGTGCGGCCCTGCAGTGCACTCGCAGGCCGCCTAAGAGGGGGAAATTCGCCGTGCGAACGGCAGAGCCTGGTATTCCAAGCTCTTAACTGGGCAATTTAATTAAAATAAAATAAAAACAAAAAAGGCACTACAATTTACCTTAAAAACTAAATTACCCCAAAATACCAATCAAAATAATAGTAATTCGAATAAGATCGAACACTGGGGGTTTTTTTTGTTCTAACGACTGGCCTATATATTTCTTTTTGAGAAGTGATAATTGGAAAACACATGTTATTTTCTTTTTCAATTTTTTTTCTAATAAGGTTGTCGAAAAGAAATTTAAAATGAGGCCGAAATTGAAAAATATTCTATTAGTAAAACTGTCAGGCTTCTCATATATTCCCGAGGTCTCTCCTGTATGATTCCATTGCCACCTTATCTGGATAAAAAGGGCAAGGGTGCGTCCAAAATAAAATGATATGAAAAATAAGATATTCTCAGTATGTCGGCAAACTTAAGAGTAATATTCTTTGAATGATTTTAAGAAAAAAACTTTGTTAAAACAAGGGGTTGCATATCTTATAGCGATTTCGGCTTCGCTGCTCTGAAGTCACTCGCCGGTAGAGCGGTAACGTCACGAATCTCTCTCCGAGCACTCCGGGATTGATCTGAGATCGAGCGGGATTGCTCGCCTTCAGAGCAAGGGCGAACACGATTTTTCAAATACTTGCTCGAAATTTCCTGGGTTTTAAAACGTCAACAAATAAAAAATATTGTTGTTTTATAATTTTTTGATTTAAAATTTTTGGATACAATGAATTATATAAATGTAAATTTTCTGGATGTAAAACACGGAAAACACTTATAAAAACACAAATACACCTAAATTAAAAACAAATTAATCAGATAAAAAAAATGGGGTTATGTTTTTGTTTTGATCTGACACATTGCTCCGTCAAAAGAGATGGAGCAATTCCGAGCACCCGCTCGGAGATTTGCGTGCAATAGACGAGCACGTAAATCTCTTTTAGAGCACTGCTTGTTTTTAAGTCGAACGCGTGCATCCGTTTCAGAGCAATTTTCGAGCACTCGAGGGCAGTTTTCGAGCAAAAGCCGAAATCGCTATTAGTTTTCGGGATACAGGTTGTTAAAGTTTTAATATTTTGTTTGTTTTTTCTTTATAACTCGTGCGCTTTTTGAGATGTTTAGCTCAAATCTGGAACGTGTACAAGGCATACATCATTAAGCATGCCAAATACTAGGAAAAAGCTACAGAGTGATATTTTTTCTGGGGTCATGACCCATTTTTTTGCAGTAAGTCATGTATCTCTAACCGTTTTTGAGAAAAAATACAAAAAAAAAACTCGCATAAAATTAAAATCATGTAATGTGTAATGAATATTTTAAATTTTCCTTTTTTGTCCTTTTTCTCGAAAACGGTTACAAATATAAAAAAATTGCAAGAAATCAAAAAGTTTCTGAATAAAACAAGGAACCACTTTGTATTTTTGAGTCTATCATTGGCTTATCTCAAAAACTAAGCATTTGGGGAACCATGTTTATTTGAGGTTTTTTCTTAAAATCACTCAAAAAATTATTTTCTATAGTTTGGCGACATACTTTATTAACACCCTGTATTACTAAAAGCTTTGCTGTCAATAATAGGAAAGCCTGCTTAGCAGAAGACCAGATGCTTGTTTTCCTTATGGACTGGTTTCCATATGTTTGGTATGTCCGTGCTTGGTGGACTGAAAACTTATTTGTTCTGCATTATAAACGCAGTTTCAATAAACGTCGCCAATAGGGCTCCTTATGCAAAACTTTAGCTACATACCATTGAATCCTATGATTATTCGACGACGCATCACCCGCTAAACCGGATTTTTCAATATTCCTGTAATTAGGTATTTTTTTGATGTTCCATACTCTAACTTGTTCATTTCTCATACACACGCACACGGGATGTGGTAAAGTATTCCTTATTTTTTAAGGGATTTTCTGGTTTTGTTTTAGTTATAAAACTCCTTATTGTATTTCCCGAGGAAAATACTTTTTTATTATGTTTGGCTAATCGTCTTATGTTTTCTGAAACCACTTGAACATATGGAATGTTATAACACTTTGAGAATTTGCTATGTTATGTTTGGTTTCTTTTTTTGCTCAAAATAATAACAGGGTGTTTATTATTAATTTTATATTATAATGTGTGACTAGATATATCTGTTAAATTTAATCCACGCTTTCCCTTCATCAAATGGTGTTTGATACAAGTGGGGATCAAGCTTAATATTATAAAGTATTAACTTTTTAAAACAAGTTACTTACAGAATGGGAAAAAAATTAAATAATAAAAAAAAATTAAATATGTTTTTTAAAATGTTAGGTTATGTTTTGGCAGTATAGATCGAATGATTTTGTGTATTTTTTCATTCTCGACTTTTTTTGAAAAAGTTATTAGTTTTCGAGAAAATCACAAGAAACTGATCTAGCGAAGCTCAATGAGGATTTTGGCGGAGAATATGTTGGGATGTGCCCCAGATGCTAAGGAATAATTATACAAAAATCCAGCTTGCACCTATTTTTTTCCAGGTGAATTCCTAATATTACTGGGCTATTAAGAAATAACATTTGCTCAGCAAAAATGAGAATTTCAAAAATATTTCTAGTTAAAAAAACAACGGAAAACGAATCTTAACACCGATTTTGACCTTTCAGAAGAACAGGGAAGCTATAATTTATCCCCATCACAAACAAGAACCAAAAAATTAGTGTGGAAATTGGAGTACAAACAAAGTAATGTCCTAGGTTTCCTTATTTTAAGTGTGTGTCGAGTAGGACGACTCATATCGTCCCCTTCATGACATACCGACGTAACTGACTATTTGTAAATTGTAGAGGAGAGACAAAAAACCAAATGAACCAATGTTTATTTACATTAATAATGACTTCTATAAGAAATAAAAATTGTCATATTAAAAGTCAACGAAAATAAGTTATCTGACGACGTAACTCAATTTTTGAATTTTTGGCACTTACGTCGGTATGTCATGAAGGGGACGATATAGATGTAGTTGCCGCTTAGGGCGGAGCAAGCCCTTGTACCAACGCCATGTTTCTGTACATGCGAGGCGCGCGAAAAACGACACGTTTAATTTTGGAAGGACTGTACCATGCCGCATTGGAATAATATATCGGACGATCCGATCGCATAGCGTTATGGTATAGGAAAAATTGGAATTATTTGATTTCCCGGCGAATTCCTATCTATTTTCAGTATTTTCACGCCAAGCCAGAGGGAGATTTCTGTTTTTTCTTGTTTGCGTTTTAAGCTCATCATACCAAAGGATCGTGTAACATAAAGTTCGAAAAACCTTAACTTTTAAAAAAAATTAAGAAATTTTGTAGACGATCTCCAAAGAGAACAAAACAGTAAACATAAAAACTCGAGCCATTCTGGGTATAATACAAGCAGTGTTGCCAGATTTGAAGGTTTTCCTTAAATATAAAGGATTTTGAATAAAAATTTTGACTTTTGAAGGATTGAAGGTTTTTATCCGAATTTAAATTAAATTTTGCAAATATTCCAATAATTTTACCACACTTAATTTACATATGTAGGTACAGTAGAACCCCGATTATCCGTGCTCCACGAGACCGGATGAGGCACGGATAAGTTAAAAGCACGGATAATCCGAACATTCATTTATTACATGTTACATACATATTATGTATATATACTCAAAATATGACAGAAAAAAAAAGATACCATAAGTTCAAACTAAGTTTATATGTAGGTATGTATTGTATAAAAAGATAACAGAACAAAAAATATAATTCTACATAAGGTTTTGGTCGAGTGATTTCCGGTAACGCTATTTCGATAGAACTTCAAAAACACAATTTCGATGATGGGAAATCATAGCACGGATAATCCGCAGCCCGGATAATCCGCGCACGGATAATCGGGGTTCTACTGTAAATTTAAAGACTTTATTTTTAATCTTGGTTTTTATAATTTATGATTTAAGTTATAAATCTTTTTTTATTTGTTGTGGTTTTTTTTTCACTTTAATTAAAAAAAATTGTTCATGGTCCAATAATTTTTTGATTTCGTTACTGTTTTAAAGGATATGAAGGGTTTGTGTCACTTATTTGAAGGAAAGTAGTCAGAAAAGTCTGGCAACACTGAATGCAAGGGAAACAAGATTGATTTGTTCATAAATAGGCACAGAAAATCACAGTATGCTCAAAGAAGAGCGTTATGGTAGTTTAAAGGTATGGTGAGCTACCCGTGTTTTCTAGCAGTTTTTTAATCTTATTATCGTCTAAATCGTTTCCTTTAAAAATTTATGAGAGGTAATCTGTTTTAAGTAGTTTAAATGCGGTTTATTAAAGAATAAACTAATAAACAGAATAATCTTTATATTAAACAAGATTGAAAAATTGCTTCTTTAATAAGAATAGTTCTTAGCCTACAACTACAACAACTTACGCCAAAAATATATTAAAAGAGTTTACTTACCTACTTACTTCTAAACAAATTTTTCTTTAACTTTTACTATTGCAGGATAGAAAACTCATCCATTAATCGAAATAAAAGGCCGACAATTATTCATCCGCCTCTTAAGATACAAAATTGTGCTAAATTTTCTGGGTTATATAGTTAATGAAATTTGACCCGATAAAAGCTTATTCACAGCCAATGTGAACAAATAGGCTGAATACTCTGCCAATTTATGGGCACCTAAGCTCACACGATTAATGTATAATGTAATTTTTACCCATTTTGGTAAGCGAAAAATGTATTAGCTCACACATATACTATACTATAGTAGTGTGAGCTATGGTGATCCTAATTTTTTCGAGCAAAAAAAAGTTGCTTCGATTTCAAAACTTTTCGTTTCAGATGATTTGGAAACTTTTTTGTCACGCCGTCTGTCTGTCTGTATGTCTTTCTGTCTGTCTGTAACGACCATTAACGTATTAACTGGTAATACGTTAATGGTAACGACCCACGCGCATAACTCAAAAACCGCTTGCCCGATTTCAATAAAATTTGGCACCTAGGCTGGGTCTTGGGTCGAGATGGTCCCATTTAAAAATGGACAAAATCCACCAACACAAGCCAAATAAAAGGGTGGGGGTAGATTTCAAAAATTAAAGTTTATGTGAAAATATGGCGTGTTTGATATCAAATGTAAGGTAATTGAGTCTGGAGTTAAACAAAATACATTTTAGTTTAAAAAAAGGGTGGGGGTAGATTTCAAAAATTTAGAGTTTAAGTCAAAACATGGCTTGTGTGGTATCAAACGAAAGGTAATTTAGTCTAGAGTTGATGAACCTAGTGTGAGCTTAGCTTTATCATATTGGCAGAGTATTTTTTTTATCTTTATGCACAGTTACCCTTAATATAGAACCACAGAGGTAATATTTTTACTAGAACTCAATTTTTTGAAATCTACCCCCATCCTTTTTTTCGGCTTATGTCTGGTGGATTTTATTATTTTTTAAATGAGACCATCTAGGGCCAAAAACCAACCTAGGTAGCAAATTTCAAAATCGAGCAAAATGTTTTTGATTTACGCGCGTTATTGGTCGTCACAGACGTACATACACAGAAAGACAGACGGCGCGACAAAAATCATCTGAAACGCAGATATATAAACATTTTTGAGTTTAGACATAAATAGCGTACTTATGTATATTTTTTTCAATATCAACAAAAAAGTAGATTTTATTTTTGATGTATACCGGGTGGGCCAAAAAAAACCGGACAATTTTTTTTCATTATAAAATCGATTTTAATGGGACAAACTGCACTTGCCAGAGAATTAATCAGAGTTTTTTTCATATATTTTTTTGTCCGCCATCTCAAAATGCAAGATGGCGGACGAAATTAAAATGTACCATTCAAATATGCTCATTTATTCTTGTATTGCGAACATGTTTTAATTTTTTTTTAAATCGAGAAAAAGGCTGCATTCTTGCCTTGCACAACAAGGTAGATACAAATCAGGAAGATCGGTTTGGTGGTTCTAAAAAAATATATTTTTGTTTCAATCATTGTGTTAAATATTATTATACGATTGTCTTGCCAATCATGTTTGCATTTATTTTCTTATACATTCAGTACTACTGAACCGATTTTATTGAAATAAAAAAAATCCAAATGAGAAATTTTAATGATTATGATTAAGATTTAATTAAAATTTACATCCATCTTAAAATCAAAGAATCAATTTTGATTCTTTAAAGTGGCGTGTTTATTCTTATTTTCTGACAATATTTTAGTGGTTTTTTAAATTTATAGAAAAGCACTACTTTTGCCCCGCACAACAAAGTACAAATTAGTGAAATCGGTGTGCTGGTTCTTAAAAAATCTATTTTTGTTTGAGCCGTTGTTTTACAGATTATACGATTGCATTGCTAATCCTGTCTGCATTAATTTCCTTATAAACTCAGTATTACTGAACCGATCTCGATCGAAAAACATCATGGTGAGAATTGATTGTTCTTTAAAGATTATATTCGAAATTTGCCGCCATCTTAAAAGTTAAAATGTCAGACAAAATCATACTTGGCCCTTATTCTTATTTTCCAAAAATGTGTTAGTTTTTTTTTAATCTATACAAAAGCACTACTTTTCTCCCGCATAAAGTCGGTGTAGTGGTTCTCACAAAATCTGATTTTCTTTTAACGATTATTTTACAAATTAAAGGGTTGCATTGCCAATCCTGCCTGCAATTATTTCTTTATTTCTGATCCGATTTTAATACGTTGTCGTTAAAGAACAAAATTTCTCACCATGATATTTTTTATTTTAATAAAATCGGTTTAGTAATAACGAATTTATAAGGAAATGAATGCAGACAGTATTGGCAAAGCCATCGTATAATCTGTAAAACAATGATTGAAAAAGAAATAGACTTTTTGAGTGTGGGGAAAAAGTAGTGCTTTTTTATAAAAAAAAACTAAAGCATTTTCTGAAAATAAGAATAAACACGCCGTTTTTAAAAATCAAGTATGATTCTGTCCGCCTTCTTAAGTTTTAAGATGGCGATAAACTTTGATCATGATCTTCAAAAAACGATCAATTCTCATTAGGATGTTTTTTATTTTATTAAAATCGGTTCAGTAGTAATGAATTTATAAGGAAATAAATGCAGATATGATTGGCATATTTTTTTAGAACCACTGAGCCGATTTTGCTGATTCATACCTTGTTGTGTGTGGTAAAAATGTAGCTTTTTTACTAATTAAAAAAAATTAAAACATGTTTCCAACACAAGAATAAACGAGCATCTTTGAAGGGTGCATTTTAATTTCATCCACCATCTTGGGTTTTGAGATAATGGACAAAAAATATATTTAGTCAAAACTCTGAATAATTCTCTGCCAAGTACAGTTTGTAAAGTTACAATGAAAAAAAATTGTCCGGTTTTTTTGGCCCACTCGGTAAAGAGAAATTAAGTAGCGTTTAGATATCGCTAGAGCGGAGCGTTTAAAAATTTTCGGCGATTTTACGCATAGAAACCTTGCCAAAATATTGTAGGGGCGAAAAATATTGCAAAGGCCAAAAGCTTTGAAAAGGGCACAAAATTCACGTAGGTTAACTGTTTTAATTTATTTCTCGATTTATTTAGAATTTAGAATCTTTACTCCGAATACCCTGCCAATCTTGGAGTTTTGCGCATTATTCCGAAAACAATTAAAGTTCTTTCTCTAAACTTTCTCGTTCTATTCGGAAACTATAAGTTTGTTTGTAATTAAATAGAACTTCTATATTGTCGCAGAAATGTTCGATTTTTTTTTGCAAAATATATTTGTGTTTAAAAAAAAATATATAATTTAACCTAATAAAATAATTGAACAAAGGGGTTCTAACGTAACTTTGTTAAATTAGCTCCTGTGTCCTCGAAGGTCGACATTTGTGTTAACCCGGCGTTGGTACATCTGGGTATGACATACCCGGGATTGAGAAAAACCAACACAACTTATGAATTCGCAGCGCTTCAAGTTTGCGCCTCCAGTACGCAAGCAACACTTGTTTGAATCGCGGACCACTAAACAAAGCGGGTTTAGTATCAATCTGCACAATCAATCTGCCTCTGGTGTTAGGAGGTAAACTTGCGTCGGGTATGTGATACCCGCGTGTAACAGCCGCGTAACCTTTTTTGTAGCAAATTCCCAAAATAATAATCCGTTGGGTGTTATTAACATTCCATATGTTCAAGGGATTTCAGAAAACATAAGACGAATAGCCAAACACTATAATATAAAAACAGTATTTTCATCGGGAAATACGATAAGGAGTTTTGTAACTAACACAAAACCATAAAATCCCTCAAATACTAAGGAATGGATTTACCAAATCCCGTGTGAGTGTGGTAAATCATATGTAGGTGAAACGAAACGCACTCTTCTGGTTAGAGTAAATGAACATCTAATAATTAGGTGTATTGAAAAATTCGGTTTAGCGTCATGCATGGTCAAATGATCACAGGATGCAGGGTCAGAAGCTAAAGTAATGCATAAGGAGTCGCATTGGCGAAAACGAAAGTTTATTGAAGCTGCGTTTAATGGTCAACCAAGCACGGACATACCAAACATATGGAAACCGGGCATCTTGGGATTAAAAAAGGGGGAGGGCCGTCACACCTGACTGCACACCAAGTAGTATAAGTAGTAGCCTATATAGACTAGATTGTTTCTTTATTATTATTTACACATGACAAAGGCTAGAGATACTTACTAACCGAAACGTCGTGTTTAAAATAAATAAAGACAATGGAAGTCCGAAATTTTGTTTTTATTTAAAAAGAATTTTTTAGTTCTAAATAAGAATTTCTTTGTTTTTTTATATAAAAGTACGCCCCTAGATTTTTCTGTTTTAAAATATTTAGTCAAATATTTTTTTATTTTTTTCTATTTTCTTATGTATTATCTTCAAAATAAAATAAAAATTTAGGTTCTAAATTACCTTTACCATTTTGTACGCTATTTTAAAAAAAGATAGTTTTAATCTTTAAAAAAATGCCCTTGTTACCTAAAAATGCATTTTAGTATCTAACGCCACATGACTAATGTTATATTTTTTTTTTCAACGTCAAAAAGGTTAAAAAAATTAAAAGACAAACATCATATTAAAATTTTATGTCTACTGTTAAATTCAAATGCGAAATGGTAAGTGTCATACCCGGGTGTAATAGGTGTACCAATGCCGGGTTAAGTAACATAAATTTTGCCAACCTGACCAGATGGCTGCGGCTGTGGAAAGGGTCTGCTCTTCACAAATGGCAACACTGCATCAGGCGTCAGCACAGGTTGCAAGGGTTTCCAAGAAATGGCGCCAGTTGCCAAGCATTTAAACATTTCTCCGTTACTTGCGTTACAAAATAATTCATATACTTCTTGTAAGTAATCGAAATTTGTAACCGTATCTGCAGAAGATAGTTACCAGTTTAATCTAACTTAACCCAGTGGCACACCTAGGAATATGTCTTGTGGGGGGGGAGGTAAGACCCCATAATGCCGTATTTTTTGCTATTTTATTAATTTTACTCATAAAATTAATCAAAAATATTCAAGAAAATTTTGGCTTGATGCATATACACACCCCGTCGACGTTTTAGAAATAACTTTTTTCAAAATAATTTAATTTTTTTCGAATTTTTTTTAAATTTAGCTTCCCTTTCCTCTTTTTGGGAGGTCGAAATCGGTGTTCGCCTAACCATCAAATGATTGCAAACTGATCCTATCCTGTCCAGGCACGCCTCGGTTAGGAAACGTTTGCAATCCATTGACCACGGCTAGGTTATACTTACTTTTTTAACCTCCCAAAAGAAGGATAGGAGAGATATCATTTTAAATATCTCGCCTAAATCTATTTATTGTTTACATTCTATAATTTCATACTAACGCGTAGAACTGGCAACAAACAAAAGAGCCGACCCTCTCCACAGTCCCACGTGTCCAGACATACTTTCTGACACATTTTGACAAGTTTTGAATAATTTAGGTTAAAATCGATTTGGAACTCCAAAATAGAAGAAAGAAAAACAAATTATTAAAAAATCTTTTTTAAAAATAGGGTTATCACTTGGAGGCACTACCCTACACTGAAACTAATAACTTAATCAAACAAGTTTTCGTGGCTAATCGGGTAAAAATAAGAGTTATTTGTTTCTCTCGTATTTTTCCGTGGGTAGCTCGAAAGCTTAACCTCACGGAGGTCCAATATCTAATGGACACCTAATAAGTGTTGACAGTTAATTATTTCGTCCTTATGGGAGTCCTCAGAACACTGCTTGGTCAATGTGACACCCTTGCTAAATTAAGTATACGGTTTTGTCTCTCACCTTACATTTCTAATGAGAAAACAAAATCATACACCCTACAAGAAGCGCCATCTACCGAAGTACGAAAGAAACTAAAACAGCAGCAGGCGAGTAAAACTGCTATACAATCGATCGAAGAAAGTATCGATTAAAAGAAAGAATCCATCACGTGACCTACGACACACATTGCCTTTATAATTGCGTTTATTTCGCTATCAAGACGTCGGCATCGCGTCTGTCAACGGAGTTTAAAGACAAATATTAAAAAATGTAAAATTTAGTACCCGTAAATTAAAAATCAAACATTAATTAGATAATTAGTCCTTAAATTATACGTACATTATTACATGGAAAATTAACAAAATCAGGAAGCGGTTATTGTGAGACCAAACAATAACTAGACACGCTCTATTTATTGTCTTTATATCATGTAATGTATTGTGCACATATTTATAATTTTATATATGTAATGTAATAATGTATGTACAGCGTGTTCCAAAAAACGTATCATCAAGTATTGTTGCCAAGAGTGTCGACATGAAATACCTGTAAAAATTTTAAAATTTAATATTAAAATTATCCTATATAGATTTTTAGCTCACACATATACTATACTATAGTAGTGTGAGCTATGGTGATCCTAATTTTTACGAGAAAAAAAAAGTTGCTCCGATTTCAAAATTTTTTATATATCTTTGCGTTTCAGATGATTTTGAAACTTTTTTGTTGCGCCGTCTGTCTGTCTGTCTGTCGGTCTGTCTGTCTGTCTGTCTGTCTGTCTGTCTGTCTGTCTGTCTGTCTGTCTGTCTGTCTGTCTGTCTGTCTGTCTGTCTGTCTGTCTGTCTGTCTGTCTGTCTGTCTGTCTGTCTGTCTGTCTGTCTGTCTGTCTGTCTGTCTGTCTGTCTGTCTGTCTGTCTGTCTGTCTGTCTGTCTGTCTGTCTGTCTGTCTGTCTGTCTGTCTGTCTGTCTGTCTGTCTGTCTGTCTGTCTGTCTGTCTGTCTGTCTGTCTGTCTGTCTGTCTGTCTGTCTGTCTGTCTGTCTGTCTGTCTGTCTGTCTGTCTGTCTGTCTGTCTGTCTGTCTGTCTGTCTGTCTGTCTGTCTGTCTGTCTGTCTGTCTGTCTGTCTGTCTGTCTGTCTGTCTGTCTGTCTGTCTGTCTGTCTGTCTGTCTGTCTGTCTGTCTGTCTGTCTGTCTGTCTGTCTGTCTGTCTGTCTGTCTGTCTGTCTGTCTGTCTGTCTGTCTGTCTGTCTGTCTGTCTGTCTGTCTGTCTGTCTGTCTGTCTGTCTGTCTGTCTGTCTGTCTGTCTGTCTGTCTGTCTGTCTGTCTGTCTGTCTGTCTGTCTGTCTGTCTGTCTGTCTGTCTGTCTGTCTGTCTGTCTGTCTGTCTGTCTGTCTGTCTGTCTGTCTGTCTGTCTGTCTGTCTGTCTGTCTGTCTGTCTGTCTGTCTGTCTGTCTGTCTGTCTGTCTGTCTGTCTGTCTGTATGTCTGTAACGACCAACGCGCATAACTCAAAAACCGCTTGGCCGATTTTGATGAAATTTGGTACCTAGGCTGGGTCTTGGGTCGAGATGGTCCCATTTAAAAATGAACAAAATCCACCAAACAGAAACCAAATAAAAGGGTGGGGGTAGATTTCAAAAATTAGAGTTTATGTGAAAATATGACGTGTGTGATATCAAACGAAAGGTAATTGAGTCTGCAGATAAACAAAATACACTTTAATTTATTTAAAAAAAAAAGGGTGGGGGTATATTTTAAAAATTAGAGTTTAAGTGAAAATATGGCGTGTGTGATATCAAACGAAAGGTAATTGAGTCCGGAGTTTAACAAAATACATTTTAGTTTTTTGTTTTTTTTAAGGGTGGGGGTAGATTTAAAAAATTTGAGTTTAAGTCAAAACATGGCTTGTGTGGTATCAAACAAAAGGTAATTTAGTCTGGAGTTAAATAAAATATATTTCAGTTTTTAGTTATATTAGCTCACACGTACACTATAACTATAGTACCTAGTGTGAGCTTAGGGGCCCATATATTGGCAGAGTATTTATTCTATTTCTATAACATGTTAATGTCAATATTAAAAGGGAATTTTATTTTGAGCTCTCCTGTATATATACGTTACAGCGAAAAACTCAAAGGTATTTTTAGGGGCAAACTAAATTCTACAAGTCCTAGCGTCTCGTTTTACCCTTGACTTTTCTACTACAAATATATTTTCCAAATTTTCCCCAATAAATCTTTTTACAAAAGACAAGGCAAACAGCGTTCTATACTTTAGGAGTAATTTATATTTTGAATGGGAGTAAAAGAGTGTGTTGCATTTTGACACAGGCGTATCCTCCACAAGTGGCAGATGCCCCTCCCCAGAATTATCCATCGCCAATTGAGGCAAACATTAAAACAGTTTGTTTATAGTAAGATTATGTAGAAAAATATTCCAGAAAATGCCTCCTGGCATGCTGTGCAGTATGTAAAAATTAATTTTATAGGCTTGAGAAGTGTTCTCTTGTATGTAGGGGAGACCGGGCTGATTGTCTCACGGGTTTCTTTTTCTTCCAAGGGTCTTAAGGGTAGTGTCGGATTCTTACTGACTAAAATCCCTCACTGCACTGCAGCCACTACTGGCTTATTGTGCACCCTCTTGATTCTTAGGCAAACGACTCCATTAGTTTCGTTCCATGAACAAGTTTGTACAGGTCTTTAATGAAGTAGTCCCTAGTCGCTATTGGGTCAAGTTCAACTTCCTCAAATATTAGATGCCTTTTGCGATACAGTGCCTCGCAATGGCATATTACATGTTCTACTGTTTCCGGTTCCTGATTGCATGGTCTGCAGTTTAGGTCTCCTTGATACAAGTCCATCCTATGATTCCTATTATGGTTCTCACTTGCATCCTACTGTAACTGAGCAGGTCTTTTGTGAGTTTGGCATCCAGGCCTTTAATTAATGCTCTGCTGTGTCTTAGCCTTGTCTTTCTAACAGTGGCTTTCATGTTTTCTCCTTACCCAGAGTTTGACCTAGGACCTTATAGTACACTTTGGTACCCCCAGTGTTGGCTCTGGTCCAATATATTTGACCTGGCACCCATAATAGTTTTATTCTATTGGGTTCCGCCAGTTTCACTAGTTCAGCAAGATATTTTTACACTAGCTTTATCGTAATCTTCGGGCGTATAAGCACTCTAAGCGGCGCATGGCTATATGAGTATATAGATATGGTCTCACCGAAGTTTTCCAAAATGGCAAAGATTTCTATTTGAAAGACTGTCGGGTAATGTCTCTGTATGACGGGTTAGTTTTCACACCGGCGAATGTATAAAACTAGCCGAATGAATGAACTCACGATAGGCCAGGGCTATCAAAACGGACGGGCCACGATCCTCCACTTTGTTGACGTCACATCCGGGGCTGATTTTTTTTTTGATGGTCACGTTACGACACAGCTGATTGTCTTTAAAATATAGAAGTTGGAATGACTGTTCACGAATATTTGTTTTTTTTTTAATAAAGCCGATTTTGAGATTGTTTTTACTATATTCTTGCAGAACAGTTTTTTTTAATGTATAGTGATCTTTAATTTTTCAGGGCCGCTTCATCAGTGGCGGATCCAGGGGGGGCACTAGGGGCACATGCCCCCCCCCCCCGAGAAATACACAAAATTAGGAAAAAGTAATGTTTTTGCTAATAAAAATTCAAAATTTTTGCCTGCGGCGCATGAAAGTGTCTATTGTTATTATCATCGAAATTACAACCACTGACTAATTCAATAAAATGCTGCTTAAAAAAATATATACCGTTTTTTACCAACAGAGAATGTCACCTAAAGTGCCCCCCCCCCCCGAGAAACACCTCTGGATCCGCCCTTGCGCTTCATTAGCTCACACTAAAATTAAATTTAAAGCAGAAGCAAATCTGACAAACACAGATGACAAAGTCAAATACATCTCAAATATAACAGTTAGCATGCGGTACATGGCGGGTAATTTAAATTCAAAATAAGAAATGATAAATCTTGAAGATTTTAACCTTTTAATCATCTTGCATCCTTACAAAAGTTTAGTGGAATATCGGGATGGTGTCTGAGAGTATTTCACTGAAATTTCGCGGAAATCTGTAGTGCCATTTTAAAAATATCATAAAAAAACGTCTGACCTCCCATAAGACCCAATGTAAAAGTCAGCCCCCGGAGAACAGCTGATTTTTTCAGGGTCGTGGCCTGTATTTTTTTGTGGGCCTTGGACAGGTATCAAAGAATCGCGAGAGCACTAACTCTTGTAATACTTTTTTTACGTAGGTATATAGACATTGATTTTTTTATGGGGGCTGTTTTCTAATACGTGTTTTGGGGCAGGTTGTCTTAGATTACCGGAAACTGGTTGTCCTATGCAAACCAAATAGGGGATATAGTTGATATCAATATTTATTAATAATTTTAGGCTCATCCAAAATTCAGGATTTTTGACTTCCCTTCGCCCCTCCCCGTTACGCCTTTTTAAGAAAAAACTCATTAGAAAAATATAAGATGACAGTTTGAAGGGAAGGGGGGGCGAGACCCCATGAGGTCGAATTTTATGCAATTTTATGTTTATATTCATGAAATATGTGGAAAATATCTAAAAAAATCTTAGCTTGGAGGAGGCCCGCCCCCCCTATACAGGGTGTTCGGCACATGAACCGTCAAAAATTTTTGGGATATTGTTGGGGTCATTTGCTACCTTTTCAACCTTGGAACTTGGGTCCTAAGAGTCAGGGCTAAAGAGATATAAAAATTTTTTTCTCAAATTACCCAAAATCCCACCTTTAAACCCTCGTAAGCTTTTTATTAATGTCTGGAAAAGCACCATTTTTTTTTATAATTCTGTAATCTTGTACTTCTTCAACTAATTAATAAATTTGTTAAAATTGATGTACCAAAGGGGCGTACGAGGTTTTTTATTGAAGAACATTAGTGATTTTGTGAAAGAAAATCAATTTCAAAATTAAAAATCGAAAAAAGTATCGACAATTGAGAACTTCATTTTCTTTTAAAAACTTCTTTAGTTGATTACCTTTTTAACGGTATGCTACACATTGATAAAAAAAACATTTCTGCTTTAAAATACGGATATTCCGTTCGAAGGGCGAGACTCGTTCGGAATTGGTAAGAAAAACAATTTGATGTTTATGATCGTTTACCTACTTAAACAAAAGTTAAACTTTTAAGAGTAATGTATTGTGTTCTTTATTTATAAATTTTGTTCGAAACGATCATAAACATCAAATTGTTTTTCTTATCAAGTCCGAACGATTATTGCCCGTCTCACGGAATATCTGTATTTTAAAGCAGAATTGTTTTTTTTAATCAATGTGTAGCATACCGTTAGAAAGGTAATCAACTAGAGAAGTTTTTAACAGAAAATGAAGTTCTCAAGTGTCGATACTTTTTTTAATTTTGAAATTGATTTTCTTTCACAAAATCACTAATGTTCTTCATTAAAAAACCTCGTATGTCCCTTTGGTTCATAAATTTTAACAAATCTATTAATTAGTTGAAGTAGTATAGGATTACAGAATTAAAAAAAAAAATTGTGCTTTTCCAGACATTAATAAAAAGCTTACGAGGGTTTAAAGGTGGTATTTTGGGTAACTTGAGAAAAAAAATTAAAAAATTCATATCTTTTTAGCCCTGACTCTAAGGACCCAAGTTCCAATGTTGAAAAGGTAGCAAATGACCCCAACAATATCCCAAAACGGTTCATGTGCCGAACACCCTGTATAGATTACTAGTTTTCGTACATAAAAAAGCGCCAAAAAACGAAAGCGCCAATTACTTTTCCCTCCCTCCTGGATATTTCTTTGGGGACGCCGATGATCTTGAATGTTTTATGGGCATAAAAGAACAGCTTCCATCTATAACTTTCTCCAAGATTTATTTTGGCGGACTTACATATTTATTTGTATATTTACGGTTTGTTTTCAAAACAAAGAAAAGGTGAAAGGCAGTGTCGGACTGGCCCACCGGGCAACCGGCCAAATTTTCGATCTCTAAAAGCCCAATAGGCCCCCCCTAAGATTTTAAAATAATCTTGTAAAAATTAAATACCGTCCTAGCTAGCCTGTTAGCACACTTCAAGTCAAGGGCGGATCCAGATGTGCTTCTCGGGGGGTAGGTGACATTCTCTGTTGGTAAAAAACGGTATATATTTTTTTAAGCAGCGTTTTATTGAATTAGTCAGTGGTTGTAATTTCGATGATAATAACAATACACTTTCATGCGCCGCAAGCAAAAATTTTGAATTTTTATTAGCCAAAACATTACTTTTTACTCATTCTTTGTATCTTCAAAAAATTCTCGGGGGGGGGGGGCAAGTTGCCCCCCCTGGATTCGCCACTGTTTCAAGTGAAACCATGATGTATCAGCCTTGAAAACAGTTTTTTGTAAATATCTCAGAAACTAAAGCTCTTACGAAGCTTTTGGTTGTAACACAAATATTGACCAAAATGTACTCTACTATATTCCGGAAACCGCATATTAATACCATGCTCCGTTAATACGTTAGCATTTTTAAAAAGTGTCAAAAACTGTCATTAGCATTAATGGATTTTGACCAAAATATAATCAGCTCGTAAGAGTGTCAAACACTATTTCACCTGAGAAATTGCATGAAAATCGGTTTAGTCGTTTAGGAGCTATCGTGTTACGGGCTAGGAAAGTAAAAATGTGCAATATCTTGTGGGGAAGCACCTTTGGTTTTTTTTTGGTTCGTCGAATTTTTCGCAAGGCGGTTTCTTTTAAGCTTTTCTATCGACCCAATTCTCTACCCGGTAGGCCCTCATGATGCCTATTCAAATACTTTATAAAACTAGTGATTAATGTATAAGTTCCCGCACTTTATTACTTTATTAATTAAGACTCATTTATACCCCAAAAATAAACTGTACGACATTCAGGTAAAATAAAACTTCCACTCCGGTAAAAAGATCCATATCCTATACCCTTATTGGAAGCTGTCACGCCACAATATTTTTTACAGATGAGATTGATGAAAACTATAAAAGTAAAAAACTGCAATTTTGTTCCATTAAGAAAGTTCTTAAATTTGCACTACTTTAGTGTGTTTATTAACTTTTATAAAGATACCTACACATTTATGCACAATTCAATGATTTCGATTTGGTAACTTGTGGGCAGTGATCGCAATATTTGTAGGAGTTAATAAAATAATAATAAAAACGCATGTTGACAGATTTTAAACAGTGGGAGGGCTACTAAATAGGTAGGGGAGACCCGGGTATGACGGATTAGTCGAAAATAAAAATTTTAACACAACACCGGTGTTTCGGAAAAAGGCATGCTCATCCTCAGCGTGGCCTGTCTGACTACAATCTAACCACAAGATACAAGGTAAATCAAAAAGAATGTACAGTAAAATAAAATAAACTTTGGTGAAAACTTATCCAATTTTTGGGCATCTCTTGAAGTAACAAAGTAAAAATCGAAAATTTACTTTGTTACTGAATGGCAATTAGGGACTTATACTGATCGTATCGTCGTGCATAAAATACAATTAGCGATAACAGAAGCCCGAAGCAATTCATCAATGTCTTGAAATGTTAAAGTGTTTTTAATTTGTATTATTTGCATCAGTTTTAACACTTGGAATTGGGGTCCAACATAAACCCAATATTGAGTTGCCACAAGGACTGATGAATCTTTCATCTGTCCCTGCACAGAAAATATAGGCGGGGTGCCATCAAACCCGAAACGCATATTCTTTAAATTTCCAGCAGAAATGTAAAAACTGTAACACAAGAAGACCGACTAGAAATATTTAAGGTTAAATACCAAAGCTAAAGAGCGGAACAAAAATAGAAATAATTAGATTGGGAAGAAATAGGCATTAAATTAGGCGGACAATACTTGAACCACCTAAGATATGCTGACAATATCGCCTTGATGATAATAATAAGAAAGAAGAACTGATAAAAATGATGGAAGAACTAGATACAGTAGCTAAAAATCTAGGCTTTTGTATGAACTACACTAAAACTCAAATCATAACGAACACAGATGAAAATATCACGATTAGATTAAACCAAAAATAAATAGAACAAGTAGAGTAATATATATATTTGGGACAAATTATTAAATTAAAAAAGAAAATCAAAGGGCTGAAATCAAGTGAGGAGTAAGATTGGCTTGGGCAGCATTCGGTAAATTTAGCTATATATTGAAAAATAAAAAATATCCTCAGTACCCTAAAAGTGTATAACCAATGTATCCTTTCTGTACTTACATATAGATTCCAGACCTGGACACTTACAAAATCAAACATGGATAAGCTAACAAAAAGCCCAAAGATCAATGGAAAACAAATGTTACATGTAAAGCTCACAGATAGAAAAAATAATGAATATATAAGGCATAAAACCAAAGTAAGGGATGTCAGAGGTGTGGTATCAAAATTAAAATGGAAATTTGCCGGTCATAATATCAGACAGAAAGACGATCGATGGAATAAATCTATTGTAAACTGGAGACCTTGGGAAAATAAAAGAAGTAGAGACATGCGGGGACTAGATGGATAAACACGGCGATAGACAGAGAAGAGTGGAAGATATTGAAACAGACCTATGTCCAATTAAAGAAAATATGTTCCTTTAGCCTTGTTTATTAAAAATTCCATTTCAATTCTGCAAAAAAAATTAATAGTTATTTTTTTCTATAAATTCAAACATTTTATTTAAAATTAAAGACATTAAATGAACCAAAGAAATTTTAGTTAGTTTAGATAGTTCAAGGCACATACAAAAAAGATATGATGATATCAAGAAGTTCAACACGACCGGGTCTCCCCTACCTTGAAAATAACGTACGCACAAACCGCCTACTTTTTAAGTAAATACAGGGTGTTCTCAAAGTTGAGTTCTACAACCTGTTAAAATAAATGACTCAACTTTGAGAACACCCTGTATATCTAAGTATCCATTTAATTAAAATGAAGGACATATACATGCAGAACCAAAGATAAATTTGTGTGGAATCGCAAACAAAACTTATACCGCGTGAAGAAGTTCACATCTAGGGGTATAAATTTCCATAAGAGGATAAAAATAGCTAGAGTATAGCATTTATTAAAAAGAGACCGCGATACGCCCGAGTCCCGCAGAAAGCTTTGCAGCGTTGTCAATGGTAACCTTGATAAATTGCTACAGGCGCACGCGGTGGCACTTGTCCAGGGGCGGACATTCTGAAACATTTTTTAGGGCGAGAATTATTACATGACTTGTTACCATAAAAGAAGTGGACTATTAAATACGGGAAGTGAACATTTTATTTTTAAAATTTTATTAAATGTGAGTTATTTAGTTCCTAAAACACCCAGATCGAATGATAAAATAAATTGTCTGTCTCAATACACGATAACTTAAGAACATCTCAAACGATTTACCCCATATGATACACAAGTTTTATGTCGGCATTAGATTTTGGTTAAAAAAAGGGTTAATTAAAAGTATTATTTAACCAGTTTTACCTTAGAATAATCAACTTTACGATCAACTTTTCTTGTTGTATCGATTTTTTTTAAATGTTCCTTTTGTATTTAAAACATTTTTGCCTGTGGCGCATGTCGCCTGCGAGCACTTTATAACATTACTTCAATATTTTCTATAATTATGATATTTATATATGATATAAAAAAACCGTACATTAAATAATAGTTAGCTTACCAATAGATTGGTAAACTATGGTGTAAAAAGAATAGTTAATAACATTTAAAAATTCTGTTTGTTTGTGAAAGTAAGTGAAATATTTGCATTTAGAAACAAGCAGAATCTCAAGGTATTTTTCTGGTTGTTTGTCACCCCGTTTGATGAATGCACTTACATAAAACTGAAAAGTTGATCTTTCGCGAACCAAGTAGCGGATCATACTGATATTTTCGCTAAACTGGCAACGTTGGTTGAAGGCTGGTCACACGGTATATATATAATTAGTAAAATATTTTGGCACACCCGGTAAAATGCAATCTCCTGATACGGCTCGTTATTGCAAATCAAATAATGCACTTTTTCTTTTTGCTATTTACTCCAAGTCTCGATTTTTCCCGTGATTTTCTTCTCGAAAACCCACAGAAAATACGCTGTGCAGGCTTTTGATTCTATCAATTTTTCTATAGGGAATTCGCTCGATTTTCACCGCTTCTTATATGAATTACGCCACTTTGTATTTTTTTAGAGATTTTCATTTTTCAAGTCACGGCAAGGATTTCAGTCTATAGATTCGATTTTTCTGGAATTTAAGAAAAACAAAATCTTAGTAAGTATTAGACAGTTTTCTGAAGCACTTTCTTGTGCTTGTAGTAATCACCGCGTCTGCACACTAGTTAACTATCATTCTATTGTGGTTGTGGTTGTTTTCAACATACAAAAAAATTTATTTTGCAAAATACAACTATTACTATGTCGATTTAGAACGATTTTCTCCGTAGTCACACTTTTTTTTGATTTGATTGGTTGCCATTCTAGGACCTGCTTTATGTAAAAAAAAGTTAAGTACGCGAAAGTTGTATTCCGTAAAAAGAATTGAGATAAAAGTAAAGCCAAGTTCTCCAATACAAATTTCAAAATGAAAGGTTCTTACTAGTTTAGAAATATTTTTTTTGGCTATTACGGCTGCAAATGACTCTTAAGCACAGTGCTAAATTGAACATAAAGAAGTTTGGCTGAAATATCAAATTTTAAAAATACATTTTCAAACTAGTAAGAACCTTTCATTTTGAAATTTGTATTGGGGAACTTGGCTTTACTTTTATCTCTCAATTCTTTTTACGGAATACCACTTTAGCGTACTTGGCTTTTTTTTACATGAAATTTTTTTGTTATGATAGTAATTTTTGAAACGCCTTGATTTGTTTGGGCATATTTAATGCGTAAAAAACAACCTAATTATAAAACGTGTAGGCATTATATTCATTATTTAAACCTGGTATACCTAGGTAATCCAATTCAAAACCCACCTTTTATTTAGATTGTTTAAAACAAATTTCGCAGTCCTTCGCGATCAACCATCTTGGTCGGGCCGGTGTGTTTACGTAGCCAAAATTTAAATTAAAAAGAAAATCAAACAAACAATTTTAAAACAAGTTTGAGATTTATTTTGATATATTTTCTTCTTTCTTTACAATCTGAGGTTCAGTTTCCTCGAGTACTTTGCTTCATCTCCCTCCATATTCTTTTGCAATACTTGTGAGTTTTTTGTGTTGTGACTGTTGTAAGTCATCTTTACTAGGTTTTTCTCTAAGTATTACATTTAGCTTCCCGTCTTGGTTATTGATCTTGTTATTCTTCTTGGTTGAAGTTGAATAGTTTTTGCAAAGTCACCTGAAATGCTCCTAATACGGGGTTCTATCGATTTCATGAAATTTTGCTTCAATCTATCCTTCAAAAGTTATCCAAATTCATATAAAATCTTCCTGGTATAATATCAACCCTACCGACAGAGAAAAGGCGCGGCTCTTAGCGGTCAGAGCCAAGGGCCGATCCAGAGGTGCTTCTCGGGGGGGGTCACTTTAGGTGACATTCTCTGTTGATCAAAAACGGTATATATTTTTTTAAGCAGCATTTTATTAAATTAGTCAGAACTAAAAAGTACAATATCTTACATATATCTTTACAAAATATTTGCGGGAATTCTATTAAATCAAATTAAAAATTCCAGCCTACGTTGCAAGTTTAGGCTATAAATTCAGGATAATTTATTAATAAAAGTGGTTGTAGTTTCGATGATAATAACAATAGACACTTCCAGGCGCCGCAAGCAAAAATTTTGAATTTTTATTAGCATAAACCTTACTTTTTACTAATTTTTTGTATATTCAAAAAATTCTCGGGGGGGGGGGGGCAAGTGCCCATCAGTGTCGTTTCTGTAGCTGTAGGAATAGAAAGTTTTATTATCTATTTTTATTTCTTTAGTTTACGCCATAATTAAATGAAATGATTTTCATGAGTATATCTACCGCCGCCCATGTCACTTTCTTTAAAGGATATGCCGATGGTCGGCTTTAACCTCAACTGACTTTCTCTTCTCTACTACTATGTCGGTTTAAAACGTTTTTTTACGTTGTCCGATGCCTATTTTCCACCTTTATCGATCCTGCCAATCATCTACTGTCAGGTTTTTTTGACTGATTGATCTTTGGATTGACTGTTGCCATTCCAGTTTAGGACGCCCTCTTTTTCTGCGCCCTATTGGTTACCATTTTAGGGCCTACGTTGTTAATCTTTCGTCGTTTATTCATTGTACATGGTCGTACCATATCAGTCTCTCTTTCTTTTCGGGTCTGATTTCTCATGGAATCTGTTCTAGATGTTCTCATTTATGTTCTTATTGCATCCATTTCGACACTTTTCATTTTTGTTTTGTATTTTTCTGTTACGCGACAAGTCTTTATTCCATACAACGGCGTGCTTTCTACTATTAATTCATAAATGTTAAATTTTACATTATTTTTTATCTCTCTGCTCCATAAAATACTGTTAAGACATCCAATAACCTTTATTGCTTTTACTATTATTTTTTCCAGTTCTTTACAGTCTGTTCCTGTCTTACTAAATGTGACACCCAAGTACACATACTCATTGCATGGAGATATTGTTTATACACTGTCTAGTTCTATTTCCCTTGATTGGTTTCCAATACATAAGTAATGTGTCTTCTCCACTTTATTAACCCCCACTTTTGGTACTCTTCCGTTTCTCATTATATACTTCATGTCTTTTTTATCATTAGCTACAATTACACACTACAGCTTGCTGACGACCAAGTAATTGTAGCTATTCTATTTTCTTCCGATCTTTGATCGTCTAATACTTTCCAAGTTAGATTAGATCGACCTTCACCTTCTGTACACTAAAATCTCTAAAGTTTTAAGTCAAAACGTGACTATTATTAGTATTATTTTTAAGAATATGCCTTTATTTTTTGTATAATATATCTGTTAAACCTGTTTTAAATTGTACAAAATTGTCAACAGTTAAACCTTAAAATCTAATACTGTAAACAAAGTACCATATTAAAAATATAAATTTAATGCAATTTTTTTAAGTGTAAGGTAAACTTGTGCGCAAATCAATGGCGTTCTATTCGGGGGTGTATAAATACCTGAGTGAACTTTTGTACAAGTCAGTGTCAGTGGTTTCGTCATATGTGGCCTATGCATTGTTTTCTGGTAGGTATATCGTACCCCCACCGCTTTTTTGCTTCAGTATTAGACGGAACCGTCTCTTAAATTTCTGCGAGCCATTACAAATGCAAGTTATTTTTTATAGGGTGTCTCAAAAGATTTTTACTATTTAAAAAATCGAACTAATTCAGTTTTAAATTTAGTAAATATTTTTATTTATAAAATTAACTAGAAAATGCGAAAATTTATCTGCAAAAAAATTATGCCGTCAAGATGTTGTCCTGCGATTTGCATCGTCTACTCCAAACGTTCTCTGAAATTGACAAACACGCAGTCGTATCGAAAAATGGTGACATCAATTATCCTCCCATTCCAGACTTAACTGCGGTTCCCTAAATCAGACGTGTACCATGCAATTCCTGCAAATCTGAATCAGTTGGAGCAAAGAATTAGCAACGAAATTCGAGCAATTCCACAAGAACTCTGTGTCCGTGTGCATTTTTGCCAATTTAGTGCACTTGGGAGGTCAGCAGTTCGACGGCATAGTTTTTCGCAAATAAATTTCTACATTTTGTAGTCAATTTTGTAAATAAAAATATTTACTAAATTTAAAACAGAATGAATTTAATTTTTTTAAATATTTAAAACCTTTTCGGACACCCAGTAGTATCACCATTTATTAATTGAGATCTCGATAGTAAATCTGGCGGTTCTTTGAGGAAGTACTACTATAAGTGCTTTTATCATTAACATAAACAATGTAGGAAAATCATACATACCTGTTCAATTTTCTTTTATAAAACTCCATATTTTCACTTCTTTATATTTGTTTGATTTTGTTGTTATTCTAATATTCACTTTTTTAAACTTTTAGGTTTTAGAATCCTTTCTAGGTTTATTGCAAATATATTTGTTTAGCAACTTTTTAAATGCTGATTGAATAAAATTATTCAATTATATACTTAGTATATCTGTTTAGGTTTGGGATTTATATGTATAGGAAACCCAGAAAAAGTTAAAAACAATATTTAAAAAGCTGGAAACAGCAATAATAAAAAGGTTTAAAATTAAAGTAAACTCTAAAAGTAAAGATCAAAAAGAAAAACTTTATATAAGTGAACATAATTGACGAAAATATACATTTCCCCAGTTTAAAAATCCCCCTAAATAAAACGAAGTGAAGCTTACGGCAAACCACTCAAGAATGCTTTCTAACGGCTTTTATTGTTTCGGTGTAAACCACCTTGCTTGTACTCCTAACTTACCGGTGATTGGTTTGAACTCTTATAATGCGTTTGAACTTTAATAATGCGCTTCGCAGAGACTGTGCTTTAAACGCTCTAGACAAAGAGAAAAAACACCAGCGTAAGTCAGAGATGCGTCGACAGTTACAAGTCAAAACTACACAATGTTTTTTTTAAAATTGAAAATAATTTGTTAAATTTGTTTCCAGTTACAAAATTTGAAATATTATGATGTAAGAGGCTCAAAGGACAGACTAGCCGAATACAACTTCTATTAAATTACAGCGATCCTGAAAACCATGCCTAAAAACAAGTCGCAAGTGTTACCATAAATTTTACTTATTAATAACTTAGTCTGCATGTAATTAATGCTTGTTGCTGTCAAAAACAATATTTAAAAACATTTAGAAGCCTATAAATTGCAAATATATATATATATATATATATATATATATATATATATATATATATATATATATATATATATTTAAATCCCGTTTGGTTATAGTATGTATGTATCCTTGTATCCTTGGACGAATCAACACAATTTTTTATACATATGTCACAGTAGATTTCCTATGTTATTCCTTAAAGTTTAACTTATGATAAAGAATGATAGTGCAGGAAGTAGGGTAAGAGTGGATAAGGTAGTTGTAACTACAATACTCTCAAGAAATAAAAGTACCCATAGAAAAAACATAATCAATTTTTAATAGCATAAAGATAGTTTAAATTCCAATACACAATTACAGTTAATTAATAAGATTTAACTGTTGGATGCTTGGTCAGCATGTCAGCAAATTAGGTGTAGTTTATTGGATTTCATCGTAAACCGTAATGTAACATGTATTATTTGTATGTAACAGCGGCCGTTAGATGGTTAACATTTATGTTGTAAACCCTGGGGTGCAAAATTTGATTATCTGAAGCGTTAAACTGATTGCATGGCCATTTCCACGCTGATTGAAACTATTCAGAATACAAGAACTTTAAGCAGCAGTATTTACTAAACAGCTTCAAGTCTAAGTCTCCTAACTTAGTACCTACACTAAAAAAAAACTGGATACTTAGAATCATCCAGAATACGTAAACGATTTGGCGTAAATCAAAAAAACTCTTATATGTATTAACGATAAACAAATAGAAAATTTTCAATTTTGTTTTTAACCACCAACTGTAGAAACTGTATAGTTTTACTAAATAAATTGCATAATAACTAAACCAAAATAGTACGCATACTAAAATTTTGTTAATCTTTGCTTTTTAAATATTTAATTCTAATTTGAAATGAACACTTTTTTCATTGTTTCGTTCACTAATGGAAATTTTAGTATCTGCAAATTGAAAAATCAAAAAAGAAAGGTTTTGTTTTTTTTGTATTTTTCCATTAAACAGCTGTGTACCCACTGGGCTCCAAGATTAATGTTGACAGTTAACTGTGTCGTCTTACAACAACTCATAAGAATACTGCATATTCAATGCAATTCTGACATCCTTGGAAAGCTAAGAAGACTAATAACTCTCATTTATTTGATGTATTCCTGCTCAAAACCGTAAGCGGCAACAAAGGTGATTCGTGCTTTCCATTTTTGTTTTGTATTTTTTTGTTCCAGCATGTTTTTTACCATTGATTCATACATGTTGAATTTTACATTCTTTTTTATCTCTCTGCTCCATAAAATACTGTTAAGACATCCAATAACTTTTTTGCTTTTACTATTCTTTTTTTCAGTTCTTTACAGTCTGTTCCTGTCTTAGCAATTTTGATATCCAAGTACACATACTTATTGCATGGAGATATTGTTTGTCCATCGTCTAGTTCTAACTCACTTGATTCGTTTCCAATACATAAGTACTTGTCTTGTCTATGTTCACTGTCGACCCCTACTTTTGGTATTTTTCCGTTAACTTTCTCATCATATACTCCATGTCTTCTTTATCATTAGCTACAATTGCTTGAACGTCAGCAAACTGTAGTGTGTATTTGTACTCACATGCCGTGTACTTTACGTTTCCAGTGTTTTAGAGCTACTGCGATATATATTTTAAAAAGAGTTGGAGAGATACTACTTCCCTGTCTTAAGCCTTTCTTTACCAGGAATTCTTTTGAAAGTCGATTTCTAATTTTAATTTTAGATTTTGATTCTTTGTATAGTTTGTTTATCACTTTTATGTATATATGATTGATATTAGTTTGCTCTAACACTATCCATAATTTTTCTACTGGAACGGTAACATTATGCTTTCTGTAGGTCCACAAAGGTAACATGAGTCTCTATATTTCTGGCACTCCTTTTCTCAATTACTTGTTTAAGACAAAAAACATTATCATTCATATCATATTTGGTTTGTTTTGATAAAATAGTTAGTGACAAGCAAATGAGACGACAGAAGTACAGTCTAAAGTTGTATATTGGCTTCACAAAATCTTGGTTCAACTTATCTTACTAGTTAATTTCAATATCAACAATTTTGCGTGTACAGACTAATACATCTATTCCTGTGTATTCATTTAACCAACTATTTGACTATACAACAAATTTGCATATAGAAATAATAACAAATCTTGCAAAAGATTTTACTTTAGTCTGTCATGCAAGTAGACAGACTTAAGTAAAATTTGAAGAAAAAGCTACAAAAATGCCAGATTCACCCAATGTGATGATTAATTTGGTTAGTTTGGGTTTAAACCATAATAGAATTATTAAACAACTACAGATTTTTATGTTAAAACAATAAGTTTGTAGCCAAATCAACTATTTTTGGTAAATTGTTAACAAATTTGTTTAGTAACTTTAACACAGCATTTTTAAGTATAATACCTAGTTATGGATTGGATTAAAGGTTTTACCCGAGAAGAGCATTTACTTTTAAGTTTTCGCGTATTTAAAAGTTAGATACTCTACTTCGGAATTGTTTAAAGCTACATATCCTTTCTATTGATAATGTTTTTTATTAATATATTTTTTATAACTTCAACATTAGACCTAAGCCGAAGCCGTAAACTATAATAAAGAGAAATAAAAAAATACCTGCATTTTTTTATTTAGTTTTATTTTAGAAACAGAACTGCAATACCTTTACAGGGGTTAAGAGTAGCCGAATGTATATTTGATTTTGCATTTACCAAAATGTCGTGTTTTGTTAAAACATTGTGCAAATTTTGGTGCAAACCATTGCGGAACACTTGCCGCCTACATGCAAGAATATAATTAATTGCCTTAATCCTAAAATACTCCAAGTTTATTCGATTTTATTTCTTTTTTATTAAAATATATTTTTCTGCTAAACATATCGTTTCATTAATAACATTAGAAGTAATATAGTTTCGAATGAGCAGACAAATTAAAAATAAATGGATCCATGAATGAACTGATACCTTCCTAGCTAGCCTATTAGCACACTTAAAGTAAGGAAAACAGTAAATTTCCTACGAAGTTTTTGCTTATAATACAAATTATTGAGCAAAATGTAGTCTACTATATTCCGATAACCACATATTGATGCGATGCTTCGTTAACAAGTTAACATGTTTAAACATTTTTAATTGTCAAAAAACTGCCATTAGCAATAATGGATTTTGCCCAACATCTAATCAGCTCGTTAAAGCGTCGAACACAATTTTGCCTAAAAATTTTATAAAAATCGGTTTAGCGGTTTAGGAGCTATCGTGTGATGGACAGACATACACACACACACACACAGACAGACATCACGATGATATTGCTAAGATAGGTCAAAATACACCCAAATAATTCGGCTTAGTTCAAAACAAAAATTTCCTCGAAACTAATACATTATCTGGCCATCGCTGCGCGGGCTAGGAAGGTAAAAATTGACCGGTCAATCGTCATTAGCTGAACGGTCAAATTCGGTCAAAATATGTGAAATTTGTAAAATTTAGGGGAAATTTACCATTATCTTATCTATTTTTTACATAAATGCATTTTTTTGTGAATCTAAAATAACTGAAGTTAAGTAAAAAATAAGTTTCTGCGGTCAAATACCCAACCCTAGTATAATATCAATGGATCTCTTATAGCACACAAACTCAGGTAGGAACAAGAGCGGATTAGAGGGGGGTAACGTGGTAATTCACATTTCCCACGTAAATATTAGTAGTTTTGGTTAATAAATAAATGGTCAGTCTAGAGAAAAAAAAATAGTTTTTTCGTGGACCATAACCCCCATCTCCCTAGATTCTGGCCCAGATATGCGCTAGGGTAGGTCTTTCCTGGTCTTCAGTGGGTCATATCCATATACGTAATATTCCAATACTCCCTGTTACCTATTTACACAATGGTTGGCCTTTGATGCAAACATTCAGAAATAAAGATAGGAAAAATGCACAGATACCAAATTTACATTGATAGAGTTTTTATCAACTGTACGCCGATGATTTGACGTAACGAATACAAGAATAAAATAATATTCATGCGTAAAAGTATAACCAATCAGAACATTTTATCTTAAGGGCCGCAAAGAGGATAGACTTATACCCATTGATATAGCTATTTCAAATATGTTTGCATTCTGCATCGTACGGTACCGTAGGTATTGCAATAATACGTACTATATGGAAATAATATGCATATGTCTTTGAAAGCAACCAATCAGGTCTTGTTTGCTTAAAGACCCCAAGGCCCTTATGTTACCGTGGGTATTGGAATATTATGTATATGGTCATATCGTGCTATATTGTTTAGCTTTGCTTTTGAAAAATTTAAGAAAATTACTGCAATGTTATTTTTACTGTATAATGGATGGATATATTTTAAATTTGACGGTTTTTACACCCCTTTTCCGTATCTTTTTCTTAAATAAAAACTGATATAATTTTTGTAATTAATTTATAATATTGTTTTATTTTTATATATTATTATTATATAAATTATATTTCATGTTTTATTACTATGCTTTTCTCGCAGTAATTCGTTAATCAAAAATAACAATTTAATATTAAACAAAATAAATAAACGTCTAGATTCCTACAAATGGTATTTTCTACGCCAACATATTTATTTGCACTTACCATCAATTTACAAATATGGGATCTTGCAGAACATGATGTTTTACTAATTAAACCAGTTGCCCTTGCAACCCACAACCGATCTTAATGTGATACAAGTAAAAAATAAGTATCTTTTGTATGGAGGATGCTCCAACAGTTCGACGTTTTGTTGGGTTAAAAATTCCATGGTTTTTTGTGCTTTGTGTAAACTTGCATTGTCTTGGTAGAGGATGATTCGTCGTTTGGAATTCGTTTTTCGAAGCTCAGCGATGACTTTCGGCAAACAAATGGTGACGTACCAATCGGCAGTAACAGTCCTCTGACCTTCCAGAGGAATCGTTGCTACATGACCTGCTTTTGAGACAAATATCGCGACCATCTTTTTGGATACACTTTGAAAACGGATGACTTTTGTTGCTTTTCTTCAACTTGGAACACTCAAAGAGACGACTGACGTTTATTGCCGGGTTCATATGAGGTAATCCACGATTCATCACCACTGATAATGCTGTACACCTTTTCGAGTTTCCTGCCTCAAAGCGGTCTAGAGTTTTCTGACACCAATTGACCCTAGCTTCTTACTGTTCTTCGGTTAACAGATGCGGTATCCAGCGGGAAACTAATTTTCTTTCCCCTAATTCTTCACGCAAACTTTTTTGAATTGAGGTTCTTGAAATTTCCAATGAATCCTCAATCTCGCGATATGTCACATGTTGACCTTCCGTGATGAGCATGCGCACAGCATCGATGTGTAACAGGCGGCCTGTGTGACAGTGGTTCTGTCATCTCAAGTGGCCAAGGCTTAAACGTTGTGAGCTACCAATTTGTACAACGAATTGAAAATTGGTATAATTATTAAAAGTTGCTATATGTTATTAAATTTACACGATCTCGAAAGGGAATTTGACGGTTCTTGGAGGAAGTTTTATGCTATAAACGTTTTTCTCAAATGTATAAACAATGTAGGAAAATCATACATACCTTTTCAATTTTCTTCCCGAAACTTCACATTATCACTTCTTATATTTATTAATTGAATATCAAATTTTACTACTATTAAGCTTTTGTATTCAAATATTCACAATCTTTAAACTTTTAGGTTTTACAAACCTATTGTATGTTTGTTGCAAATATTTTTATTTATCAACATTTTAAACGTTGATTAAATAGGTGAAACTATTCAATCAACTGTTTAATTTACTTAATATTACTGTTTAGGTTTGGGATATATTATTGATTAAAAATGCCGATTTTAGGGCAACGAATGGTTCGTATTTTGAAGTTAAAAAACCATAAAACAGTTTAAAACATTATTTCAAAACACTGGAAAGAGTAATAATTAAAAGCTTTAAAATTAATAAACTCCAAAAGAAAAGACTAAAATAATTATGAATAATAAAGTTAACAGTTTTATACAAAGTTAAAATAATTGATAAATTTCCCCAGTTGAAATAAAACCCCCCTTAAGAAGTGTGAACGAAAGCAAAGCCAACTAAAGAATGTTTTCCCTCACGACTTTCGAAAGTTTCCTGTCTCAGTTAAAGCGACCCTGCGCTTGAAGGGACAAATATCTTGGCGTTGATTGGCCAGAATTCTACTCCCTTTCGCCTTGGCGAGAAAGAGATAGACTGCTCTTTAAACGCTCCACTAAGAGACAAAATACCAACGCAAGTGTGTTTTTTAAAAATTGAAAATAGTTTAGCAAATTTGTTTCCAGTTACAGAATATAAATTATTTTGATGTCAGTGGCTCAAAGGACATATCAGCCGAATACAACAAATACAGCGGACCTGAAAATATGCCTAAAAATAGGTCGCCGGAGTTGCCATAAATTTTACTTAGTCTCAACCAAGTCTTGCATATAATTAATGCTTGTTGATGTCAAAAACAATATTTAATTAAAAATATTTAAAAACTTATAAATGGCAAAAATACCATTTATATTCAAATCCCGTTTTGTTACAGATGTTTTACTAGGTGACCAGATCGTTTTTAGTACACCTGGCCTTGGATCGTCGCTAAGGCTAATCCGTGCTTCATTACCGAAAACAGAAATCCACTCGGCAAGGCATTCTTGTTGAGATAATTTCCTTCAAAAGTTGTAAAAAATTATAGCCTGAAATTTTTTTAAAATCAGCTGAAACGCAAAGATATATAAAAAAATTTCAAATCGGAGCAACTTTTTTTTCTCGAAAAATTTAGGATTACCATAGTTCACACTACTATAGTATAGTAGTAGTGTGAGCTAAAATTTTTTAAATGTTATGTTTAACGTGTTGGATTTCCTATTCAATGCTTTCCTGTCGTTGTTGAATTGCCGACTCTAGCCTGGCTCCAACAATAAAAGATTTTATAGAAAGATTTATTTTATTTTTTTAATATGTTCTCTTTACATCACTTTATATTTGTTTCTTCGACAAAACCATTTATCAAAAACTTCTGACAAGCATTTCTTGGAAAAGTGCTGGATTTCCTCTCAATGCTTTACTGTCGCTGTTAAATTGTCTATCCCAGCTTTTCCTTAACGGTTTTAAACAGAAACAAGTCACACTGAGCTACGTCTTGACAATAACTGGGTTAAGATAAAAGTTTAAGTCCCTGTTTGGAGAAAAACATGTGTTCTTTCCGAATACACTTTTTGTGCATTAGCAAATATTAAGTTTTTTTCCAGAACAACTTTTGCGTAGATGTAGGTGATCTTTTATAGTGTTGACGCTAGACGAGAGATTCTCGCCTCTCGTCTCGTCTCGCCCTTTCTCGACGAGACAAGAGATATATTTTCTCTCGAATGAAAGCACGAGACGAGACGAGTGAAAGACCCTCTGTCGTCAAGAGATTTTAGTTTCTCTTGTTCTCTCGAGCAAAACAAGTTGGTTTTATAAATTTTTATGATTTACTATCTGTTCGTATTGACCTATTATAGAGTTAAGCTGATATTTATGTACTGTTTTTTTTTTAAATAAAAGGTATGCAAAAATAGTCAAATATTGCTTCCTTGACAACATGTATGCTCTGATTAATTCATTATTTATGTTATTAATGCGTTATGTCCGGAAATGCTGTAAATATTTTTAAAATAAGTAGGAAACAAAAATCTAAAAATGTAGGGTGTTTCGATTAAAAAAAGATCCCTCCTATTAAAATTTGACATTACCCAAAAGGGTTAGATATTTTGGGCAGCAAATCTTTAAAGAAACTTAAAACATTCGTATCTATTCGAAAAACTCTTAGGTTGGTAAAAATGTACGGAAAAACCCTGTAGATAAAACTCTTTTATTAGCACTTCCATAAGACTTAAGAGAGGTACAAGGTTCAAAACAAATTTCGCTCTTACTTGGAAGTTAAATGTAATTCTATAATCATAGACTAATAAAACTCGTTTCTGCTATAATAATAAAATTAAGTATAATGTTAAAACCGGAGACCGTAACTTACTACCTGCAAACAAATAGTTCTATGTAAGCGTATAGCGAAAGAAAATTTAGCCAAACGTGTTTAAGTCCAGAATGGTATTTTGTGATTATTATTGGTATAGTGCTCAAAAAATACAGCAAATAATTGTCATCCTAGCTAAGTTAACACAGCTATAATAATTTTTACATCACATAAGCAAAAAAATACATATTATTTCCAAAGTCCCTTACAGAGTAGTACACATATTTACACAATGTAAAACAATCATATTTTATGGTAAATTTATTTTAATCTGGCCCTAAGATTAAACGTATGACTAGCCATCGTTGATTTCACCAAGATCAAAAACCCCCAGCCGGCTTTTTTATCTGTTTGTTGGGTAACTTGTGGTAAAAATATCTTTACATTTTTATTTACAATTTAATAGTTAACTGTTTTGCCAGTTTACCTAAATATAATGATTTATTGCTTTATTTTTAAGGATTTATATTATCGACAAAGCACAAAATAATATTTAATTAATGAACACTTGGGATTTTAGATACAGTTTTAAATAAATAAAGTGATACAACATTTTCTACAGCTTTTATTTTATCGGCATCAACGAGGTATTTCAGTAAATGTTTACTTATTTATTTATTGTATGTATGCATATACAGAGTATATCCCAGAATGGACGTAACACTTTATTTTGGACAAAAGTAAATACCATAAACAATAAGATTCACCCGAAAAAACACTTTTACATAGGTTGTTTTAAAAACTTTTTAGCTGATATGAATCACGAGACACGACAGACGAGACAAGAGAAAGGCTCTCTCGAGCGATAGAAGAGTCCTGTCGAGACGAGACGAGAGAAGGCCTTCTCTTGTCTCGTTCAGTCGCCCATCAAGGTTATCTTTGCGCTCTTAGGCTTTAGAAACAAATTTCAAATGCATTTCCGTGCAGGGAAAAGATTAGTCAAAATGGTTCTTTAAATATTGATCACATTTCTTTTGTTTCTGGCCTTTTTTTAAGCAAAATATCCCTTCTCTTATTTCCTTAAGTACAAAGCTATATTTTCTTCATTGAAAAAACAAAACAATCATATTGCTGTACTATATACACAGATTTTTTATATGAAATCAAGTCAAATTGCGTCGGTTCAAAAGAAAAACAAATCTCCCATTACACTAATCGCTTAGAGGTACATCATATTTATTTATGCTCTTTTCGGGTTTATGCAAAGTTGAATATGGCGGCTCAAAAATCAAAAACAGAAGAATTTTGAAAAATTCACAACTTTTTTATTTCTTAACCGATTTTTTTTAACTAATTTTATTTTATTTTGATTATGGTGCACTATTATAAAAAAAACTATTAATCACTTTTAATGTTTCTGTGAGGTTTTTTAGATTTTTGAAAAATATTTAGAGAAAAAGGGTATAGTAGTTTTTTGTAAAACTTTAAATTTACTTTTCTATCGATGTACCTTTTATAGGTTTTTAGAGGTTGCTCTAAGCTATGAGAAATAGTCAGAAAAATATTGGTGTAAAATCGTGGGTCGGACATATTTAAGCCGTCATATTTGACAGAATATAGAATATAGTTTTTTCCACTTTTGAAACTTTCAAGAAAAAGTAAAATTTTGGTGTCTAGGGACTCAGGCCAATTTGGTAGTTTTTTGGACATAACTTGAAAAGTTTTTAACCCACTGTGGATGCAACATGTCAATACACATTTTTTTTGTAAAATCAGCAATTTCTCCATAAAACGCAAAAAAAAAACGAAAAAAAAACATGATGTTGAGGTACATATTTTTTTTGAGACACATACATTAAACATACAAGTGAATAATAGTTTTTATAAAAGTGCACTATAATCCAAATAAAATAAAATTATTGTGAAATGAATCGGTTAAGGAATAAAAAAGTTGTGAATTTTCCAAAATTCTTCTGTTTTTTATTTTTGAGCAGACATATTGTGTTTGACATAAGTTTGACAGATATCCAATAAGTGGAATTGTGTTCCCAAATGTAAAGGCTTTCAACTAAGGTCACTCATCGTCAAGCAAGCTTACGATGAGTGTCCTTACTTTTGACCTTTGTCAGTCAGTTTACTTTGCTTTAATACGGAAAGAGCATGAAGGCCTCTAAGCGAATAGAGTAAATAAGGAACTGCTTCTGCTACTGCTTCAAAAGAAAATAATTTATTTCTTGGAATATTGCATTTACTGAAACAAACTATCTTTTATTATAAAATACACTTGTTTCTTTCCAAGAAAATCATAATGACTTATTTAATTTATAGATAAATTTTTAAAGACATTTTGTTTCTCTTTTTTTGATTAAAAATTCTTATTAAAACAAAAGTGTCTTACTTCAAGACTTTCCTTTTCCTTGAAATAAGCCAATATAATCTTCTTGGAATCAAATGAATTTATTTTATAACGAGAAATGGTTTGCCTTTAGTAAATACAATCATAACAAAATCATTTCATGCAAAAAAAGCCAAGTGCGCGATAATGGTATTCCGTAAAAAAAAATAATTGAGATAAAAGTAAAGCCAAGTTCTCTCAAAGTGAAAGGTTCTTACTAGTATAAAAACGTTTTTTTAAACTTTGCTATTACAGCCAAATTTACCTGAAAGTCGTTTGCAGCCGTAATAGCCAAGTTTAGAAACACATTTCCAAATTAGTAAGAACCTTTCATTTTGAAATTTGTATCGGAGAACTCGACTTTACTTTTATCTCAATTCTTTTTACGGAATACCATTTTCGCGTACTTGGCTTTATTTACATGAAATGTTTTTGTTATGATTTTACTCCTTTTTTAAAGAATTTGGATAATATTTAAGTTTTAATGTAGTAAAATATGCGGAATATTGTTCAAAACTTTTGCAATGCCTTATTTAAAATTTTGAGGTTTTTTTCTCATGGTTTTATCATTGTTTCTATCAGCCTTCCAAAGCTCAGCTCTATAGCATTTCTGGAAGTGCGCAATGTTACTTTTACATAAGTTTACATCTATAGGAGAGAAAAGTCGGCGTTTTTTAATTTTTTTTAAATAGTTTTATCATAGTTCCTATCCGCCATGCAGAGCTCAGCTGCATAACTTCCCTTTAGCGTTTCTGGAAGTGGGCAATGTTATTTTTACATAATTTTACATTTATAGGGGAGGGAAGTAAATTAAAATTTTGGGGTTTTTTAATTTTTTCCTATAGTTTTATTATTGTTTCCATCGGTCTGTCAACGCACAGCTCTCTAGCGTTTCTGGAAGTGGGAAATATTACTTTTACGTAAGTTTTCATGTATAGGGGAGGGGAGTTAATTAGAATTTGGTGGTTTTTTATTTTTTTCAAGGGTCATAATTTCTATTAGTCTGACAAATTTTAGCTTTGTAGCATATCTGGAAGTACAGTAGACTTTTGATAATCTATAGATGAGTAAGTGAGTGGCAATTTCGTAACTACTTTAGTACTCTATGGTTCATAAGGGGTTGTTAACTCTATGACGATCTACGACTGTGCAAAGTTTGAGTTTCGTAGCTTATTCCGAAGTAGAGTTCTAGATAGGTCAAATATGGGCTGAAATGTTTTACGAAAAGATGGTACAGCAGCTGCGCGAACTTGGCGGGGCACTGCCTTTCCCCCAGATATTAAAAAAAAATTATTTTATTTTTTGAAGGTTCGATATTGCTTTGGTGTTTGCTTTGGTGTATATGAAAGCCGTTTTTCTTCCGAACCGATGCAATTTGGTTTAGTTTGGTTGTTTTCTGTGTATGAATGGTGTTTAAAAATCTTAAGCATTTCCGTATTTTTATTAAGGATATAGATTGGCTAGAACAGCATCTAGGCGTCTTGTCGTAATAAAATGTTAATCAATTTGGATTAATCATTAATTAATGCTTCGATTTAATTATAAGTGATTAATTCTCCTCCACTCTTATAATTAAATGGACCCGTTCGGTCGGCGTGGCGGTGGAGGTCAATTGTGAATTAAAATCGATATTAAATTTTCATCCCGGAATAAAGATTGGAAAATTCATTAAATAAAGCACACAAATCAACAGAAACAAAACAAAATACAGTGAAACCTCCTATAAGCGGACAATCACAGTCGTTGACCCCTTATTGGAGATGTCCGCTTATAAGAGAGAACTGCGAAATTTTAATATATTTATTAACAATTTCCGCTGCTTGAGTTTTTTCGATATTAAATTTTTCAGCGATATTTCATGCTGATAGATGTTCCTTCTCCGAAACATTAACAACTTCCATTGAAGAATATAAATAAAACACATCAGTCCCGCCTAATAAAATATGTTTTAAATACGACAGAAATATTTTGTCTCCGTATTAAAACGGAAAGAGGTAATTCCCCTACAGAATGCGTTGTTGCCAACATACTAGATTATATTTATGCCCATGACGTGCAGCGCTCCGTTCTGTTGTTGAGGTTCGCGTCCGGTTAAGGGAGGTTTTAAAATTTTTTAACCAAAAAAAATTGTCCGCGTCCGGTTTTTAGAGTGTCCGGTTATAGGAGTGAATTTTACATGTAAATAAATAGGGAAAAGCTTGGTTCCAACAAATTTGTCCGCCTAAAGGGAGTGTCCGCTTAATAGAGGTGTCCGCAAGGAAAGGTTTCACTGTAATTGTATTACTCTTAATACAAATAATGTTTAAAATAAATCTATATGTTTGTGGCAGATTCATTTTACAAACAAAACTTTATCTGGGTATTTATTACGCCACTATTAAGGACATTCTTTATTTAAGAAACCACTGCGTCCTAGAAACAGAAAAATCCCTAATTTGCCAGTGGTTTAAGCCCGGTCTAGACATAACATTTTAGCTTACGTCTTGCCTGTCAGTCAAAAGGGTCAAGTATGACGGTTGAAAGACTAGCGTACACACTTGATAGTTTTAACGTACGTTTTTAGATCAGTTTTTGATACACCATGGAGGAAGCACTGCTTTTGTCAACAAGGTTTTTTGTTTTAAATATCTATAACTTAACCGTTTCACTAGCTAAACATAGTTTTTTAACCAGTTTTTCAAAATGTTGTGCTGATTTAGTTTGGTAATGTCCTCTGAAGATGTAAGTTTCTGCTTACGAAACATGTTGGGACTATTTGTTTAAAACAAATTAAAAATTAGTGGAGGAAGACAATAACCTGTTTGGTTTCCTAGAAAATTATCTTATCTAATGTCGGACGTTTCGTATACCAACTTATAAGTTGCACTCGAAAGGAATTAAAACTGTATGCACTACCACAAGAAATGCCGCTAAAATTGACGTTTTACCGGAAACAAAGCCTCTACCGATCAGTTCAACAGGTCCGACTTCAGTCCTGTTCAGTTCAGGCAAAACGTACGTTTTATTGTCTACACAAAAGGTTTTGCCTGATCCGTTTTATCTGATCAAGTAAAACGTCAGGCAAAACGTTATGTGTAGACTCCGCTTTATAAAAAAAAAATATTTGCCTAACAAATTTGGAAAATTTATCTTTGTGACAAACAACACTAGTGCAACATTTCGATTGTTGTTCTAAAAACTATTTTGCTATTACAGCCAAACGTCTTTATGTTCAATTTAGCACTGTGCCTAAGGGTCATTTGCAGCCGTAATAGCCAAGTTTAGATAAACATTTCCAAACTAGTAAGAACCATTCATTTTGAAATTTGTTTTGGAGAACATAGCTTTACTTTTATCTCAATTCTTTTTACAGAATACCATTTTCGCGTACTTAGCTTTTTTACATGAAATGTTTTTGTTATGACTTCACTTCTTTTTTAAAGAAATTGGATAATATAAAACTTTTAAAGTAGTAAAATATGCAGAAAGTTTGAGGTTTTAGGTATAGTATAGTTCCTGTCAGCCTTCCAAAGCTCAGCTCTCTAGCGTTTCTGGAATTGGATAATGTTACTTTTAAATAACTTTATATGTATAGGGGAGGGAAATAAATTAAATTTTTGGTCAAGAAAAGATGTTACAGCAGTTGCCCGAACTTGGCGAGGCACTGCCGTGCCCTCAGACATATATTTTACATTACTGACCCTGGAATGTGCTTGTTATTTCCCTGCTCATTTAATTTTTTTTTTGCTATCCCTACTACAACCAATTAGTTATATTTTATTTACGTTTATTTTTTTTGTTAAGTTTTTTTTGTTTTCCTTTTTGTTTATAGAACTCCCCACCCTCTCGGCCGACCTGCTGGACATGGAGGTGGCCAACCTCCCCCTGCACAGGGGGTTATTGCAGCCACCTCCAAACCACAAACCGAGCAAAAAGGAGGCCAAAATCATACAGCAAAAGCTGGAGAAATTGGCCAGGATCAATATTCATTTGCATGGTGAGTTTCTTTTGTTTTGTTCTTTTTTTTTTGTATCCTAACACCTAAAAACAAGTTCTGCTATTTGAGGGTAAATAAAAAACAAAATTCTGATTAAAGCAGTAATCCTTCTACAAATAAAGGTTTGTGTGAAGAAAATATGAAAACTCTTAATCGTCTGTCACTAAATGTATTTATATCAGACTGGGTGGCGGAAGAAAGATCTAAAATCAAAAAGATCAAATGCGAAAAATCGAAACATGAGATCGGAAGAACAAAAGATCAAAAGTAATTAAGATCGAAAATACATACGGAACCCAACCAAAATAACTTTCACAATTCTGAAACAAACCACAATGAATTCTTATAGACTAAACATTGTTTGGGGACAATTTTTATTGCTGAAAAAGGATCAGGGGGCGTTCATGAATAGTTAGGATACGTTTGCGCCCAATTAACCAATATTAAGTGAGCACCAATTTCGATTTTTGAAAATGAAGGCATGGAAGCTGATTTTTGGAAAAAAAAGAATGAAAAAATAGGTAAAACCTATTTTTCATTGTACGAGTGAAACGACAGCGAACCAAGAAAACTAAGTCCATGGCGGGACGAAAACGTCCGGTCTACAAGGAAGAAAGACATTTTGTCACAGTTCAACCAGACCATGCTATCACCGTCTACACGGTATCGGTTTGAAACCAAAAACAATGAGTTATATTTTTTCAATCTTATAGGTACTTTTGTAGTTTCAATCTTTTGCATTGTGCCGACTAAGAGTACAGAATAGGACTAACAGAAGAAACCAAATGCAGACTGTCTGGAGGATGACGAAACAGTTATTAATTTCACCCCTTGTTTTGAGTCGGAGATTTACTATGCGAATGTCCGGGTATTGCACGTTTACGTCAGAACACTTTCGGTAAACCTTCAATATTTAAGCTGTGCATTAAATCCAGGGGCGGATCTACGGGGGGAGAGGAAGGGTGGGTTTCAAAATGGCGGCTCCAACATGATGGAATTTTTCATTTATAAACTGGTATATATCTAATTTTAAAATTGGGTTGTTTATTTATTTTTTATAACATAACATGCAAAAATGTAATTGCAGTTTAAGGTAGCTAATTATGAGTTTTTAATTAAACTTAAAATAGAAGTCAAAATAACGGATCGAAAATGGCGGAACCAAAATGACGGATTTTTTAATTTAAAAACGGATATTTAATTATAGGCTGCTGATTGTGATTTTTGAATTAAACCTAAAACTGTACGCACTTTGTAGTGTTTAATATCGCTAATTATGATTTTTAATTTAAACTTTGCAAAAATTAAAATGACGCATTCAAAAGGGCGGACTCTTTCATTTATGAACCAATGAAATAGTATTATTTTTTTTAAGTTTGCGGTGTTGAAAGTCGCTAATTATGATTTAAAAAAAAATCAAAATGGCTAATCCAGAATGGCGGATTTTATGAACCGTTATATATTAGATTAGGAATTTTGGGATGTCCAACATTACTGATTATGAATTTTAAATTAACGTGCAAAATGTCAAAATGGCCAAACAATTTCTTTCATTAATTGATATGTAATAAATTTGATAGTTTAAAGTGTGAATTGTCGTTGATATTTTTTTTCATTAAACTTTAGGAAAATGAAATTGATATCATAATTGTCAGCTTAAAATTTCAAAATTAATATATTTTGGCTCATAAATGGAAATTTCCGCAATTTAATTTTTTTTTTTCAAATTTAATTTAATTATCAAATTCAGCGCCTTACAAAACCCTAATACATATCTGTTCATAAATGCAAAAATTCACCATTTTGAACTCTCCATTTTAATTAGTGTCAAGTTTAATTGAAAAATCAAAATCAGCGACCTTGACCTACCTCAACTTTTAAATTTAATACATGCACACCGGTTCAGATGTAAAGAAGAAAGTCCGCCATTTTGAATTCGCCATTTTGATTTTTTTTGTGATAAAAATATATCAAATTGCTTTGACACCTGTCAAAATTGCAAACTGAAACTACGACGGCCGGTGGCGAATTGTTGCGGCCGCAAGTTGGCTCAGCAGCATTTCGGGTCGACAGCAGTGGCGGATCCAGGATTTCCGGAAGGGAGGGGCCAAAGTGGCAGCAAACATCAAAATATTTTTTATAAGCGGTTTTTGGTAGATCTGATGTAAAATTTAGTATCTAGAGGAAATTTATGACGCCGCAGGTGAAATTAAAAAAAAAAATTAAGTAGAATTTGTGACAAATTTTAAATAACTGCTACTGCTAAACTAAAAAATAGGTTATATGTCTGGGAGGGGGGGGGGAAGCGGTCCCCTCTGCCCCCCCTGGATCCGCCACTGGTTGACAGGTAGTTGGGCCGCCGGCGAACCGGGTCGGCGACGGCACGAGTTGACCCCCATTCCCCCTATTTCTAGATCCGCCCCTGATTAAATTAAAGATATATGAAATTTCATATATCTTTGATTATATTTAAATTAAATATTTAAGTCTTCTTTAGCCCATGACATCAAATTACGATCCATAATTTGGAAAAGTAGGACGAACATAAAAATATGAATTATGCAATTTGCAAGAGTTTTGGCGTTAACTCGTCTCGCATCGCGTTGTGGAAAACCAGCTTAAAGCGGGATTTACACGACTCGATTTTTGGCCGTGCCGTCATTACGGCGACAGTCGACCTAGTAAACGCGAAATCATCTGCACCGAACGGGATTAGATCGAAATTGCCAAACTTGGGTGTTTTTAAGGCGGGCTCAAACGACTCGTGTACTTGGCAAATACACAATTATTTGCATACTTGGCAAGTATACGAGATTTGCGAATTGCGATAGCAAGCAGGGCGCTCACACGACGTGTACAATTTACAAGTACGAGATTATGTATGTAATCGTGAGCCCTTTGACTCGGCCCATTTTTACCGAACACAAATGGAAAACCAACGAGTGACAAATCATTGTACAAGTAACCCACACACGACATGGCAAGTATTCGCAAGTAACAATTATTCGCCAAGTACACGAGTCGTTTAATCCCGGGTTTAGACTTCTGCCATGCGATCGTAGGCCGCATGCGGGAAACACATGTTATTCGGCGCGGGGTTACGATTTGCCGCGAACCAGTTTGGCTCGAAATACCCGCTGCAGGTTAGGTTGGGGTTCTTTGTTTGGTTTAGTTTAGGCTTTAAAACGCTCGCGCCGAATAGTACTAGACCCGCATGCATAACTAAAATCGGCAGTTTAAAGCTACATTTCTAATCGTGTTTGCGGGCCGACGCGAACGCCAGCACGGGAGTCGTCGCATGTCAGCGTGCGTGCTGTTGTTAGCGCATGCGTAAATGATGTGTTTATAATTATAAGTTATGTTGTAAACAAAATAAATATTTTTAAAAATTTTTAATTGAAACATCGTTTATGAAAATTCCAGATCATAAACATTCCAGACATAACCACATTTTTCGGGAATGCGTATTTCTTTTAGCCGCCCATGTGCACCTTTAATATTTGTTCATCTTTCTTTTACTCGTACTAATATAGGAGACAGATATAGCCAAAAAGATCTCGATCGAGATTATTCCCGATACCGATCTTTAGGTGATCGAACTGCGCATGTCTGGTACGCCGCACGGGCCAGCACGGGCCGCAGAGTTTGCAGCTTGCAAGCACGAAGGACCGTGCGGACACGGTGGTCGTCATTAGAAATGGTTACATTGATTCCCATATGTCTAGCACGCGTGTCGGATTGCAACTCTGCTAGCGAACACGATTAGAAATGCACCTTAAGGCGCGATTCATACTATACGTACTGCTACCGTTTCATCACTGTACCGTCAATGACACGTTTAACGGCGCCCAATTCACATTACATCGGCAAGCTCCGTTCCGACATGCCGCAGGCGCGCCATTGACACTTTTGTTCTAGCAACTAGCCAAATCAGAATGTTCAGTGAACGAAATGCACTTGTTTTAACAAGATCCTTACCAAATTTTAGGATGGAGAAAAGATTTGTGGGAAAAGAATCATTTTCCATGTATTTTTATAGTTAACATTATTTTTAAAAATGAACCCACCATTTCTTTATCTTGAAATTTGATGACGCTCTTGCTAAATCATTGGGAAAAAAATATTTTTTTAAAAAAAAGTACATTTTTGAATTTTTTTAAAAAACAGTAGTTCTTTTTTTAAATTTTAGTTTTGTTTTTTACAAAAAATAAATCATATGATACCTGATTCAAAAGCCATTTTCAAGAGCTTTCAAATAAGCCGTATGATGCTATTCTGGTGTAAGTAGTTCTCAAAAATTATTTTTTATTGAGTACATGTTTCATCCAAAAAGGCAATTTTTTGATTTTTACAATTTAACAAAAATTATTAAAATCAGTGAGGTGGTCAAACCTCCATTTCTTTTTGGTTTATTTTATATGAAATGACCACTGGGTGTACAGTTATCACGAATATTTCTGCCTCCCTAAAGGCGTAAATACTTTGTATTTGTGTAATATTTTGTCTTAAGAACAAAAAAAATTGTTAAAAAAAAGGAAAGCCAATTTAATATTTTGTTGTCGTCGGAAAAAATTAAAAATATTAAAAAAGTGAAACATGCCACATCTACAAAACGTTCCAAATAATTAAAATTAGTCTTAGTCAAATATTTATAAAATAAAATAGGTATAGGTGGCTTAAGGCATCTGTGAATTTAAATTTTCTAGTTTTAAAAAAGGTAAATAATATAGTTTATAAAAATAGGAATTTTAATAAAAGTATCGAACAGCGTTATTAAGTTATGTAACGTATTATTAAGACGAAATTCATGATTTACTAGATTGAATACACATGTAGTTTAATACTTTAACTTTTTTTGAGAAGCTAAATTAAATTGAAAAAAAAAGTTATATTCTCAAAATAATAATTTACTTCTATTTTTATGTAAAAAGATATACTGTTTAAATTCAATATTATTATAACTGTTGTTGATAAATATTTAATTGTAGGTACTGGTAGTTTTTTGTTTATTAGAATTTTATTTTAATTTGTTTTTGTATTCTCTTAATTACTTTTTTCGCGCACGCGCGAGAATATTCTTGTGGGCGTGAACGTATTTATTGTAAGTCCTATTTTTTTTGTAAAGAACATTGTAAATTTCAAACAATAAATGCTATATAATAATAATAATTATTATTATTTGGTTCTTGAAAATGGACAAAAATAATACAATTGAATTTTGGAGTGCTATAAAAAGCATCCATGCTTGTGGAATGCCTGGCAGCCTTTTCTTCTCTTTGTTTTTCAAACAATTTTTCAAGAATTTCTTCACTCACTATTTGAATTCTAGCACATATAACAGCTATTCTGTTTATAATTTTCATCAAAAATGACCTATTTTAATTTTAGTCGCTCCATGTAAATGTCGTAGCGCGATGCGACTTGGCATACGACTATTGGAGTCAACTTGCCGCACGACCAAAACCGACGCGTGTAAATCCCCCTTAAGGGCTGTTTGCTGTAAAGGAGAGTTTACACATGCATGGATTTGCTGGCGCCAATAAAAACTGGCGCGCCAGTAAGTTAAATTTGCAAGTGTAAACTCCGACTTGCACACAAGTTATTTTTTTGCATGCATATATCAAAAAAGTCTGCAGCTGACTGAATTTGCTGGCGCCAGTGGTGACGCATGCGCGCAGAAAAGGAAAATTTTCATGTGTAAACAAGTGCTTGCACGTCGACTCGTCAGTTTTAAGTTCATTATTTTACATTATTTTTTATTTTCATTGTGTTTGAGCTTAAAAATTTTGTTTATTTTTTAATATGGTTAAAAAATGTGGTCAGCAGAACTGACCATACAGTTTCTTGAAGGCTATGAATGTTTTCCTTGTTTATGGGATGTACACAGTAGTTCGTATAAAAACAAAGATAGTCGAGATAATGCTTCCCAAAAAATTAGTAAAATAATGACTATTGAAGGCTTTGAAGTTGCAGAAGTAAAAGCAAAAATATGATCCATAAGAAACACATATGCTTTGGAATTGACAAAAATTTTAAAAAGCCAACGTTCCGGAGCCGGTGCAAATGAAGTATACACCCCAAAAGTACCATGGTTTAAAGTAGCAGACCGAGTTTTAAAGAATGTTGTTTAAATAAGAGAAACTCTAGAAGAATATCAAAATGTTGCTTTGTCATTCGAAGATGGTTTTTATAGCTCGCAGGATCTTCTGCTGCAAGTTCTCCTAACAGTTTTTCGGAAGCACCCAAAGTAGATCGACTAGCAATCCATGCTTTAACCCATGCAGATACTTTTCTTACGGCCTTTTCATTGTTCCTTTTCCTGAATCTCTTTTATTTTTTTTTCAATAAAAGTTTAGCGACTATTTTGCAGGCTTCCGAGAGTTCAGCCGACATATCGCGCATCGTGTACACTTTAAAAATGAAACTGGCGTGCCAGTCTTTTTAATTTTCGCACAATAGTGTAAACCTTTACTGGCGTGCCAATAGAACTGGCGCGAACACTGGCGTCACTAAATTCATGCATGTGTAAACCCACTATAAGGCTTCGTAGAAAAATATTTGAGAACCATTGAAAATACATTCGAATGTGTCAAAAGCATAAGCTGTAAGAGGCTGGTCAAAAGACCACTCTGCAGTGGTCTGTAGCTGTTTTTTATTAAAAAAATGTTTAGCTTTCTTTCGGCACAATAAAAACTCTAGTATTTTCGGGCTTTTCGCCACATTCGCTACAGACATTTTTCTATTTTTCGGCTTTAAAGTGTTTTATTTTTTTTTTATTTGGTGCAAGTATGCAAATTGCGCTCTTTTGTTAGGTGAAAAAGTGTTCTTGACACTTGGGCTTTTCAGAAAATGGAAAGCGTCGAAAAGTAGTGTGTCGCTTGCGTTTAAAAAAGGTAAGGTTGGAAAAATGGAAAAATAGTAAAGGACTCTGCAATACCAACATTTTGAGAAAAAATCCCAGGAGTTTCATTTTCGATTAAGGGCCGGTTTATCAATGGAGGGTCACACCATGACTCGCATAGCACAATCACGTGTTTAACACGTAAAAAAACGCGTGAGAAAAAAAACGTTGATTTTAAAAGCTGCTAGAAAAAAAATACTCTGCCAATATATGGGCCCCTAAGCTCACACTAGGTACTATAGTTATAGTGTACATGTGACCTTCTATAACTAAAAACTGAAATATATTTTATTCAACTCCAGACTAAATTACCTTTCGTTTGATACCACATAAGATATGTTTTGACTTTAACTCAAATTTTTGAAATCTTTTTAAGGATTCCCATCCTTAAAAAAAACAAAAATTAAAATGTATTTTGTTAAACTCCGAACTCAATTACCTTTCGCCATATTTTTACTTAAACTCTAATTTTTGAAATCTACCCCCTTTTTTTTAAACAAAAATGTATTTTGTTTAACTCCAGACTCATTTATCTTTCGTTTGATATCGTTCGATGATATATTCGGTGGATTTTGTTCATTTTTAAATGAGACCATCTCAACCCAAGACTCAGCCTAGGTACCAAATTTCATTGAAATCGGGCAAGCGGTTTTTGAGTTATGCGCGTTGGTCGTTACAGACAGATAGACAGACATACAGACAGACAGACAAAAAAGTTTCAAAATCATCTGAAACGCAAAGATATATAAAAATTTTTGAAATCGGAGCAATTTTTTTTTCGAAAAAATTACGATCACCATAGCTCACACTACTATAGTATAGTATATGTGTGAGCTAAAAAACGTATATATGAAAGCAAGCTATTAAAGGTCATTAATTAACGGTATAAAAAATAACGTGGCTAAAAACGGCGTTGTAATAATGCCATTATCACGTTTTACGTTATTTTCAAGTGAACTCTAAGTAGATTTTTATCAACGTCAAAATCACACTAAGTTCGCGCTTTCGCTTTTTCTACACGAATTTTAAAACGCGACTTGCATGGCTTTTCTGCAAAATATTTTTGAGTTTTTAAGAGAAGTAGCGATATTTTTTACTTGGACGAAAGGGAATGCTTTGGCCTCTACACTCCAAACACCAGTTAATCAACTGATCCCTGATCCTTCACGATCACGACGCATCAGTTATTAACCTGATAAAGACTTATTAATATTATGTTGAAGTGTTTAATGTTGAAAAATCTTGTTTTGTCTTTTAAAGAAAACAATGTATAGAGATTTTCTCTTGCCTTGAGCGCCATCTTTTAAAACTGTCTTAAAGTGTAGTCTTAAACTAGTGAACTTTTAGAACCTCCTTTAGCGTCGCTTTTAATTAAAAAAGTTATTAAAAAACTTTTAACAAGTCTTTATCTAGAGGGTTTAGAACAGGCTTTCGCTCCTTTTTTGATTAAAAAACATATAGAGAAAAAACGTGACAAAACAATACGCAAAAAGTTTGTAGGTTTGAGAAGTCTTAATCTAGTGCCGTTTTAGAACATGTTGTGGAGGACTTTTCAAGTGTGAATTTGGCACATGAAAATAACGACGGTAAAAAAGACGCTAATACACAGCACCAGAAACTTCAGCAACTATTGCATTTTTTATAGTTTGATTCCTCCTTGTTTTTAAGTTATCTTTACGCATGTAGTTTTCAAGTAAAAAATAACTTTATTATTTTTGTTCACGTTAATTTAACGTTGATGTGATTTTTGTACTATTTATTTATTTATTTATTTATTTTCAATTAGGGCTTAACAACAGATGATTACATCCACAAACGCAACCCTCGACATAGTAAGATCAGTGGGAAAAAATTTAACACTAATTACAAGCAAGAAAATAGCAAAATCCTAAACACTAACTACAAGCTAAAAGAGAAAAAAGAAACATTTGTGTTTGAGAAACTCACATTATGTTATTACTTAAAAATATTGTTTTGATCCTAGCTTTAAAATTAGGGAGTGACATATCGAAGTATTCAATTGTATTACTATATTGATTATAACATTTCAACATTCTACAAAGGGGAGCATTTTGTCCAGAGTTAGTTCTACGAAAAGGTATTTCAAACAGCTCACGGTTTCTTATATTCATATTGTTTTGTGGTCTAAACTGTATTTTCTGGTAAACCTCTGGACACGATGCCAGACCCTTCATTATTTTAAAAATCATCAAAAGATTGGACATTGTTCTACGGTCCTTGAGTGAAATGATTTTGTATTGTTGCATAATGAACCTGAAGTCTCTATCAATTATAGGTGTTCTAGTTTTGTAGCCAATATATCTTAGAAACTTGTGCTGGACAGATTCTAATCTTTTTGCATAAACGTCATAACATGGGTCCCACACGACCGATGCAAAAGAGAGCTGACTATAGACATATGCGTAATAAACATTAAGAATAGGTCTAACATCACGAAAATCATTACATACGCGTTTAATAAATCCGATTGGATTTGTTTAAAACATTATCAATGTGCGAGTTAAATTGCAGTTTGAATCTAAAATCACCCCCAAGTCTCGCACCTCATAGACGGACTTTAAGTTATGATTCCTTATAAAATACACATGCTTTATCGGATTTTTGTTTCTGGTATAAGATATTGTAACGCATTTCCCCAAATTAAGAGACAGATCTTTTCTCTGACAATAAACCTCCGATCCAAATCCTCTTGAACCCTCAAACAGTCCTCTTGGCTAAGAATTTTTTTGTATCCCTTTACATCATCGGCGTACACCAAAAATTTGCAATGCTTAAAACAGTCTTTGATATCGTTGATATATATGATGAAAAAAAGTGGTCCAAGGTGACTACCCTGAGGTACTCCTGAGGGAACAATAAAAGGATCTGATCTGAAACCATTGTAAGATAAGATAAGTAAGACCATATCCAACGTAAGAGGAAGGTAGGAACTCCCACCCCAGCAAGGCACTCGACCAGCATTCGATGATTGACCGTATCGAATGCCTTGCTTAGGTCTGTGTATACAGCATCAACCTGCTCCCTGCTGTCCATGGACTCAGATATATAATCTACAAATGAAACTAGATTGGTCTCTATGGATCTGTGTGCACAAAAACCATTTTGCTCTTTTATAATAATGTATTTTACGCTCTCAAATATGACATTGTAGATAATTTTTTCAAATATTTTACCAAATACACACAACTTGCTAATTGGTCTGTAGTTCCGAACATCATGATTATCCCCACTTTTAAATATGGGAATAATATCTGAGGACTTCCAAACTTCTGGAAAACAGCCCTCAAACAATGACTGGTTAAAAATTATCTTTAAAGGCTTTAATAGGAATGATCTGCATTTTTTATAAAAACAATAGGTATATTATCAGGTCCAGTACATTTGCGCTCATCTAATGATTTAATTATATCAGAAATATTATTTTCGTGTATGGTAAATCTTCCCTCGTACGAGTTCGGAAATACAGGCGCAGCAAGTTTGTGTTGGGGTTGTTTATAGTAAGTTTTAAAGCATTCCGAGAAAATGTTACAAATATCTTTGCCATTGGTAGCCGTTATATCCTGAAGAAATACTGAGCTTGGGATTGCATGGCTGAACTTTCTTTTGTTTTTAATGAATTTCCAAATCTCTTTAGCATTTCCCGTGATGTCAGCCTCGATTTTACGCACATATTCAAAATAATCCCTCTCTATCAACTGCTTAGAACGACCTCTTATATTTGAGAAGAGTTGATAATCAGCTTGAGTTTTAAATTTTTTATGATAACTCATTTTCTGCAGTATAGTAGCTATAGTATCATATTTAAAGTAAATTGGAAATTTTCCTTTTGTCTTAAATTTCGGTGTCTTATTGTTAATTATTATAAGAAGCTTCTCATAAAATATATTAACCATGGAGTTAGCATTTTTACTTTGAAATAGAATGACCCAATTAAGCGTCGACAGCTCCTGAAAGATCGCATCATAATCAGCTCTTTTGTAGTTAAGTATGATTTCAGTTTTTCGACGCATATTTCTAAATCTAGATTTTTCAAATAGAAAATCCAGTGCTGGATGACTCAAGTCCTCAGTAACTGGCGGCTCCATCGATTTATTAACTTTAGATATACACTTTTCGTTGCAAAAGACAAGGTCTAGGACTCATATCTTTCATTAAATATACTATTAAATTGTAAAAACTCTAAAGAAACCAAAACGTCAATTAATTCACTATAACAGTTGTCCACGTTTAATGGCTCAAAGAATAGCTCATTCACAACTGGCTTCCACTGAATAATAGAGAGATTAAAGTCCCCTAGGATCACTGTGCAGTTTTTGGAAATAATTGGTTCATTTTCATGTTATTTTGTTAAAAAAGTGTAATATGCCAATTTATTTTCTGGTGGCAGATAAACACAGCAAATATAAGTTTTTTCGCCACTTTCGTTTTCTATTGAGACCCATAAATCCTCCGCTTCGAACTGAAGCGATGGATGATGAGTCACATTGAGGTTATTACTTACGGCGATCATAACACCACCACCGTCCTCCTTTTTAGAGCCAGTGGACTCCCTGTCCCGTCGAAACACATGAAAATAATCCCTAAACAATTCACCAGATGCAACCGAACTATTCAGCCACGTTTCTGTAAAACACAGACATGCATTTTCATTGTCTCTCATACTTATATTTTGAAAAAAAGTGTTTGTTTTTGTTATTAGACCCCTGCAATTTTGCAAGAAACAATTTACATTGGTTGCCATTTTATGTGGGGAGTTAGGGATAACCCTGGGTTAAAGTTGTGAAAAGTGTAAAGCTTAGTTCCTGTGAATAAAAACAACCCTTTTTTCGTGGCTAAGCGGGTATAGAATGATTTTGTTACTCTTGTATTTTTCCGTGGGCAGATCGAAAGCTGCAAATCTAAAATGGCCGCAGCCCCGTTTTACAGAATTATCTTCTAAATTTTGTAAAATATGCGATATAAAGGATTACAGTTTGAAATGCGCATATTTTTGAAAATAAATTGATCCATGATGGATCTGATACAGTGGTGTGCATTGCTAATCACCGTTTGATTATTATTCGTTCTCTTCGTTTAAATGCGAGAATCAAACAGAGAGCGTTTAACCAAGAAACGTCAAAATATGATGTGTTTTCATTGTTCTTTTAATCTCCAGAGCACGGTTATTATTGGTTAATAAAACAATGAAAATGGACGATTTTTTGACTTTTCTTGATTAAATGCTCTTTGTTTGTCGCTAATATTTGCCTGCGCGGAAGGAAGGTAAAAATATTGATGGAAAAAATAAATAAAACTACGGGGTAGAAGGCTGTCCAAAATTCACTCGCCTTTGTAAATATACTTTTGGGTATAAGAATTTTGTTTTATTTTAATATTTTTCTCGCGTTTATACGTTCGTATTTGTCTTTAAGAATTTTGGCGAATGCGATTGAAAACTTTATTTTATTTTACTTTCTGAGCATGTTCAATTGCATCTTCGCGCACTCAACCAGTTGAATTTGTACATTGGGGGTGTGCGCGCTTCGATATATGACAATTGCTGTCGAAAAATCACTTCTGTGTGAAAGCCGTCACGAACAACACGCTGCAAAAACAGGGGTAAGTGCATCTTCAACTGTTCGTAATTATTTTCAGTTCAGATTTCATAATTAATTAAATTATTCGCAGGTGATTGGTAAACTAATTTTATGAACCAGCAATCTAATTAATTTTTCGCTTTATACCAATCATTTTTGGTCCTTCGAGCCGGATGCGTTTGAAAGTTTTTATTCGCTTCGCTAATAATAAAAAGTATAATAGGTTTTTTTCATTTTTCAACGTGTTTTGGTTTTCCGTCTTTGACGATTTATAAATAGATTTGTTTCGGAGAAATAAATTCAAGGTCATTGAATATGAACTTATCATTCCAGTTTTTTTCTTTAACATTCTTTCCTAAAATGAGTAGTAGGTTTTAGGCAGGTTACATATACATAAACAATTGCACGTAATTTATCGGCATATGATATAGGCTTACCAGTAGGTCCTATCTGCATTTTATTTTATTACTGCTGCTTTAGTTTAGAACTTTTATTGCAGCTTTATGGGTGCCATAGTATTATTTATTGTGTAAAGAGGTTTATAATTTAAGCTTCTTACTTGCCTATATTTACAAATTATTGGGATCGCTAGTAGATAACTCGCTATTGCATGTCGCTAAGTTAATTAATTATCGCTAATTCGCACCGCGCAATTCCCCTTAACTATTAAAAAATATTTCGCTTTTATTTATTAGTAAATATAAATAAATAGTTCGTTTTCGCTCTTATTAACTAACAAAGGTAAATAAATAATTCGCTATTTTCACCGTTACTTAATTTATAAAAATTTATTAATTCGCTAAAATAATATGGTTAAATTCAATTAAAAATTATATTATTAATAATTCGCTTTCCCTTTTATTTATTAGTATCACTAAATAAATTGATAATTTTACCAATAATTGATTTTAATAAATTGATTTTATTTGGCTAAATTGTTAAAAATACCGCGTAATATCCCTAAATTGCTAAAAATAATTAAAAATTTAGTTTTGCTTTTCTTTATTATACCCATCTGCATTAAATAAAGGATCATCATGTCCGCGGCTAAGATTAAATCGTATAAGACCCTTCGCACAATGTGTCATAATCAAATGAAAGAATTAAAAACTTTTGCTGACTCGGCTTCTGATGCTGACGAGACGGCTAAACTTCAGTTTAAAATTATGTACGCTCAAATTGATCAAGTGGTTAACGATTTTGCTAAATATCATCAAAATCTTATATCTTTAATGTCAGCGACCGACGATTTTGAAATTGATACCGAAGAAGGAGTGAGAAAAGACTTTGAATACTTACGATCTTACAATTACGCTAAGTATACCGCGCTGTTTGAAAAGCCAACACTGAAGGTTGAAACCGACGCATCCTCTGCTTCGGGACTATCTAGTGGTAATCGACCGCCAAACTTGACTAATTTGAAAGTTCCAAAATTTTCCGGCGATATTAGACAATTTAGAAATTTTATGGACATGTTTAATGCGCTAGTTGACAACACAAATATTTCGAATATAGAGAAATTTAACCATCTTTTAAACTCCCCCTAGAGGGACCCCCGCTAGCACTGGTGCAATGCACACCTTTAGCCGCCGCTAATTATTCAATTGCTCTCGAATCGCTAAAAAACCGCTACGATAACAAACGGCTTATTGCTTTTTCACATTTAAAAACAATGGATAATGTTCCTTACGTAACAAATTCTAAAAATTCAAAACAATTGCGCACACTAGTTGACGTATATAGTGAAAATCTCTCCGCCCTTAAGGTACTTGGTTTTCCCACAGATGATTGGTCTTTTTTGCTATACTATAATTTCAGTAAACATTTAGATCAGGAGACCATGACGCGATTTGAACTTGAACTTAATGATCCATCTCAAGTTCCTACTTTTGACGATTTAAAGAATTTTGTACTAAAACGATGTAACGCTATAGAAGCGGTAGAATTTTCAACTAAAACTGATTTTTCTTCACCTTTAAAAACAGACACAAAAAATAGATTTTCTTCTAATCAGTCAAAACCTAGACAAACTTCTGCATTTTTTGGTAATGCAAGTCGAAATAATAATACAAAGTTAAATAATTCAAATCAATCTTGTCTTTTATGTCAATCACGTGACCATAATATTTACAGATGCTTAGAATTTAAAAATAAAAATTCCTCTGAACGTTTTCAGTTAGCTAAAGACAACAACTGGTGTCCTAATTGTTTAAGTGGGCAACATAACCTAGCTTTATGTCAATCGCAGTCTGTTTGTCGTTACTGTCAATCTAATAGACATCACTCTCTTTTACATATTTTTAAAAATAACAACAATTACAGTCCACATACTTCTAACCGCACGAATCTTGAAAATAATTACAATTCTAATGTACGACCCCCCTTTTATAATTCGCAATACAATAACCCGCAAAGTTCTTCACAAAATAATTCGCCTGCTTTTAATGGTAATATCTCGCCTCAGCAAAATAATTCGCCAACCTCTCGCGCTTTTCAGCAACCGCCACAAACAGGTATGGAAAATTTACCTCAAAATTCGCAAAATACCTTAAATTACTTCTCCAATTCGCACGCTCAGAATACAATTTTATCTACCGCTATTATCGAGGTTATGGATTCTCGTGGCATTTTTCAAAAAGCTAGGGTTATTCTTGATTCTGGCTCAGAATGCAGTTACGTCTCTTTGAAGTTTTTCAAAAAACTTTCACTTCCACGCTATAGTTTATCCCTTTCTATTCAAGGATTAGGATCTATGAATGAAGTTACCTCTCAGGGAGGAGTAACTTGTATTATCAAACCGTATAATCAAACGGAACCACGCATGTCAGTCGACGCTGTGATCTTACCCAAGTTGTGTTCGGAAATTCCTAGCACTTATTTAGGTAATATAGATACTTCTGATTTTCAAAATGTACCCCTCGCGGACCCTACGTTCCAAGAACCCGCTAATATTGATTTTCTTTTGGGCGCTGATATTTTTCCCTATATTTTACGCGAAGGGCGCATTGATAATGGCCCCAACAAACCAATTCTTCTTAATAGTATTTTTGGCTATATTATTATGGGAAAAAATAAAAATAATAAAATTAAATCGCAATCACATTCAACCGCTTTATTTTGCTCTGTAAATGAAACCGATTCACTATCGCTAGACCACGCTTTAAAACGCTTTTGGGAATTAGAAGAGCTACCTAAAGCAAATTTTTGCTCGCCCTCCGATATTCTTGCCGAGAAAAGCTTTGTTGAGACTCACTGTAGAGACGAAACAGGGCGATACATGGTAGAACTACCTTTCCAAGATAATACGCCTCCGCAATTTGATTTTCATGCAACGCGCTCATTGGCTTTAAGAAGATTTTTTTCGCTTGAAAAACGCTTAATTTTAAATCCTAATATTTATAAAAAATATTCAGATACTATTCAAGAATATATTAACAATGATTATCTTGAAATTATTCCTGACGAAGAAATAAATAAAAACTCTTTTTACTTACCCCATCATTGCGTAGCCAAGGGTGACAATATTCGAATTGTTTTCGACGGATCGTCTCGTCCAAATCAAAATTCACCCTCGCTAAATGACACCCTTCTTACGGGGCCAAAACTTCAAAAAGAAGTTTTTGCTCTACTTCTCAGTTTTCGTATTTCTTCTGTGGTCTTTACTTGTGATCTTAAAAGCATGTTTACACAAGTTTTAATTGCCCCTATTCATAGGGATTTTCAAAGAATAATATGGAGATTCACTCCCAACGAGCCCATAAAAGACATGCGTTTTAAACGGGTCACTTTTGGTCTGAGCTCTTCTCCATATCTCGCTAACCGCGTCATTGCTCAATTAGCACAGGATGAAGGAAACAAGTTTCCTCAAGCTCGTGAGGTACTCAAAACCTCAATTTACGTTGATGATTTAATTTGTAATGCAAATAACCTCTCAGAAGCTAGAAATTTACGCGATCAACTTATAGAACTATTGGGAAACGGTGGGTTCGAACTTAGAAAATTTGCAAGCAACAATAAGTCATTTTTACAAGACCTTCCGGAGTCTTACTTGCACTCAAACTCGTTTAATTTCGATTCAGAATCTGAAACAATAAAAATTTTAGGCTTACAATGGATTCCTTGTAAAGATATTTTTACCTATCGCGTAGATCCATTGGAACGAGAATGTACAAAACGCACGATTCTGTCAGAAATTGCAAGATGCTTTGATCCACTAGGATGGCTCTCACCTCTGAGCCTGTTCTCCAAAGATCTATTGCAGCTTCTGTGGAAACAAAAATATGACTGGGACCAGGAAGTTTCCCCCTTTATACGCCAACGTTGGTTAAAATATAAATCTGAGTTAGGCCTTATTCAAAACTTTTCTTTACCGCGACGTTTTATTATTGATAATTTTACAGAATGTCAACTTCACGCTTTCTGTGATTCGTCAGAAAAAGCTTACGCTAGTATAGCGTATTTTCGCGTTTTACAAAATAATAAAATCTGCACTTTTCTCATTGCTGCTAAAGCAAAAATCGCTCCGGTAAAAACAATTTCAATCCCGAGATTAGAGCTAGTAGCCGCTGTTTTACTGGTTGATCTTGTTTCCGCAATTTTAAAAATTCTAGGAGATAAAATTAAAATTTCTAAAATTTTCGCGTGGTCAGATTCCACAATCGCTCTTAGCTGGATTAAAAATCCCCCTTATAGATACAAAACATTTGTCGCCAACCGGGTTGCGAAAATTCAAAATAAACTACCAGCTGCAATATGGCAGCATGTACGCACAAATGATAATCCCGCAGACTGTGCAACAAGAACTTTGTTGCCGTCAGAATTGTTAAATACGCCCCTTTGGTGGTGCGGTCCAGATTGGCTTTCAATGCCTGATGAGCATTGGCCACCAAGCATTTATTCTGAACCATTGGATTCGGACGAAGTTCTTGGTGAAGAAAGGAAAATAACTTTGGTCGCATTTACAGAAAACACGTTTTTTGATATTCTTTTAAACAAATATTCTTCGCTTTCTAAAATTCAAAGGATAATCGCTATCTGGTATCGTTTTATCTGCTTTAAAAGAAATCTTGCTTATCGTACTGGACCCATAGTCCTGTCAGAACTTAATCTCGCTCTTATTTTTCTGATCAGGCATGTTCAAACAGTCACATTTTCTCAAGAAATCTCAAATATTAATGCGAAAAAACGCATTTCAAAGCCTTTTAGAAAGTTAGACGCTTTTCTTGATAATAAAAATATATTGCGGGTTGGAGGTCGCCTCCGATATTCTGATCTTTCATATGACCAGAAACACCCGATTCTTTTACCACGACAACATAGATTAACTACGCTCCTCATTGAACACTATCATAAATCTTATTTGCACCCAGGTTTGCAAACTTTACAGTTCTTAATTTTTCAAAATTTCTGGATATTATCTCCTAAGCGGGCGATAAGAACCGTTATCGCTAACTGTAAAAATTGTTGGCGACTTAATCCGAAACCTTTTGAACCAAAAATGGGAAACTTACCCAAATTACGCATATCTGCTGTCAAAAGTTTTACCGTAGTCGGTTGTGACTATGCGGGTCCAATATCCATATCATTAAGCAGAAAGGTTCGCGGAAATAAAACGCTTAAGGCTTGGATCTGCATATTCGTTTGCTTCTCTACCAAGGCTCTTCATATCGAATTAGTTTCGGATTATTCTAGCGAAGCTTTTCTGTGTGCTTTAAGGCGTTTTATGGCACGTCGAGGAAGGGTCTCAAAAATAATATCAGACCAAGGAACTACGTTTAAGGGTGCAAATAAGGAATTACAGATAATATTTAAACAAGCGGCAGCCGCGGAATCCATTGAGTGGTTTTTTCACCCCCCAGGGGCGCCACACTTTTCTGGATTAGCAGAAAGTGGAGTAAAGGTGGTAAAAACGCATTTGTATCGCGTTATCGGAAGCCAGATTTTAACGTACGAAGAGCTTTATACGGTCTTAGTACAAGTGGAAGCGCTATTAAATTCTAGACCATTGTCTCCTTTATCTAGCGACCCCAATGATTTGTCTGCGTTGACACCAAATCATTTTTTGACTCTAGAACCTGTTTGTAGTTTACCCGATCCTGATGTAACCAGTATCAAACTAAACCGCCTCTCTAGATGGCAGATGATCCAAAGATTACATCAGGATTTTTGGGCGCGTTATTCTAAGGAATATTTACATACACTGCAGCAGCGGTCCAAGTGGCTGGAACCCACTTGTCCCGCCCCTGCTATAGGTACTATGGTACACATAAAGTCGGATAATTTACCACCGACAAAATGGTCGCTTGGTAGAATTATTGCCCTTCACCCAGGTGAAGATCAAATCTCACGTGTTGCCACTGTGCGCACTGTCTCAGGAATATTTCAGAGACCTCTGGTAAAGCTATGTCCTTTACCGATGGACTTTGAACCTGAAAACATTTAAAAATTACATCAATGTAATTTTTAGGCGGGCAGAATGTCCAAAATTCACTCGCCTTTGTAAATATACTTTTGGGTATAAGAATTTTGTTTTATTTTAATATTTTTCTCGCGTTTATACGTTCGTATTTGTCTTTAAGAATTTTGGCGAATGCGATTGAAAACTTTATTTTATTTTACTTTCTGAGCATGTTCAATTGCATCTTCGCGCACTCAACCAGTTGAATTTGTACATTGGGGGTGTGCGCGCTTCGATATATGACAATTGCTGTCGAAAAATCACTTCTGTGTGAAAGCCGTCACGAACAACACGCTGCAAAAACAGGGGTAAGTGCATCTTCAACTGTTCGTAATTATTTTCAGTTCAGATTTCATAATTAATTAAATTATTCGCAGGTGATTGGTAAACTAATTTTATGAACCAGCAATCTAATTAATTTTTCGCTTTATACCAATCAAAGGCTCAAAGAATTAAAGTGAAAACCTCAGTTATTTTTATCGGACACGCTGCAAAAAAGAAAATGGCATTCTGAATATTTTTCTCATATGAATGGCTCTGAATAGAGCAAGAAATTGATGTAGTTTCAAACTTTTATACTTTTTATAGATATAGTTTGGTGTAAGCAAATACGTTAGAGCATAAATATGGGACATCCTCATGCATTCTCACATGCAATGCTTGAAGCCAGGACCCAAGGTCTGTAGAGGATAGGTTGCCTGCTAACTCTATGGTCGAAGCGGCGTGAGAGGTGACAGCGCGTCATTTGGAGTGCCACGATTTGATTTGTTTACATATGTTTTTAAGTATTTTTATTCTTCGATGGTTTATTTTATATATTTTTGGAGTTTTTTCGGACTATATTTATTTAAAAATTGTAAATATTTGTTCTAGTTTACTTATGCTTTCTACTTGTAGTTATTTTAATGAACATAAGAAGCTAAAACTTCCCAAGACATTGTGTATTTGGTATAAGGCAAGGTTTATATTTGAGTTAGTTGATGTATTTTATGAATTTTGTTATTAGAAACACTTTTAAAAAAATAACAAAACATATTTACCAGTAGCGCACCCAGGAATATGTCTTGAGGGGGCCCGAGACCCCATATTGCCGTATTTTATGCTATTTTAATGAAATATGTGGAAAATATCTAAAAAAGCATTAGGCTTGGGGAGGGGGCCAGGCCCCGAGGCCCCTCCTGGGTGCGCCCATATATTTACATTTAAATTAATAAAGGAACACCTGAAACTTGAAGATTTCCTACTATATTAAATGTTTTTTATTTAAATGGGCACTCCGGGTGACGTCATTTCCCGCGTTTAATAACTGGCTTGGTTGGTCAGAAAGTTACCAGGTAACCTATCCTCTACAGACCTTGACCAGGACCCACATTTAATTCTTAATGTTCCTTTTGCGGGAAGACAGGATTTAGGTTATTCGCATGCGTCAGTTTTGGTGGTTTAGGAACATACTCCGTTACGTCACAACATTATTTGACAATTGTGAAAAATTTAGGGTTATGTCTATTATTTTTTTTTCTAAAAACTAGTTGATTGGGTATATATATATTCATCAAATTGTGCATTAAATTTGTAGGTTTTCTAAAATTAATTGTGCAGATTTATTGTGGACACCACGATAAGTAACGGCATCTATAATCTACTCTTAACTTTATTAACAAATTATAAAGAACAATACCTATAGAATAGCACTCTTACTTTTCCCGAACATTTTTTCACGAACCACACATGTTTTACGTAAATTACTTCTCATTTTTTACAGAAAACAAACATAATTCTACACGACAAACGCAAAACACCGCAAAAAGTCAACGAACAACAAATATGACGTCCACTCACACATCAGTCTGTCTACGTAACGAAACACACGCATGCCCACTTGAACATTCGCGTCTGCGAATTTAAATTTGCCATTGTTTCCATAGCAAGCTATGAGTGCTTCACTTTTCGATTTTTTGAACATACAGTGAAACCTCTCCTTGCGGACACCTTTATTAAGCGGACACTCCCTTTAGACGGAACCACGCTTTTCCCTATTTCTTTACATGTAAAATTCACTTCTATAACCGGACACTCTAATAACCGGACGCGGACATTTTTTTTGGTTTAAAAATTTTGAAACCTCCCTTATCCGGACGCAAACCTCTAACAACGGAACGGAGCGCTGCACAACATGGGCACAAATATTATGTAGTATGTTGGCAACAACGCACTCTGCAGGCGGGGAATTACCTCTTTCCGTTTTAATGAGACGGAGACTAAATACTCTCGTATTTACAACATATTTCATTCGGCGGGGGGCGGGACTGCTGTGGTTTATTTTTATTGTTCAATTGGGTAGTAATAGATCTCTTTGAAATAGTGCCTAGTAAAAAACTTCTTAGTTTACGTGAAAAAATGGAAGTCAGCGGCGTAGCGTGCCCGAAAGGGCGGGGGGGGGGGGCGACAGCTAAAAAGGGCGCCTCTGAAAACTGATGAAAAATCTTGTGACAAAAAAAAAACAAAAAGGTCAAAAGAGCGCCTCACACAAATCTTGCGACAAAAAAAAAAGGTCAGCATGTGTGAGGGGGCGGCCGATAAGTCACAAGGGCGCCTCTCACGAATCTTGCGACAAAAAAAAAAGTCTTTATGTCGTTAGTTTCCTTTGGCACCCACTCAATTGGCCGTTACCGGCCCGACTTAATAAAGCTGAGGGCGCTTCGGCCACCTATGGGGCGCCATTACCCTAGGGGCGGGGGGGGGGGGCGACGAACCCCCCGCGCCCCCCCCCCACGCTACGCCGCTGATGGAAGTTGTTAACGTTTCGCAGAAGGAACATCTATCAGCAAGAAGGTCGCTGAAAAATTTAATATCAGTAATACTCAAGCAGCGGAAATTGTTAGTAAATATATATTGAAATTTCGCAGTTCCCTCTCATAAGCGGATACCTCCAATAAGCGGACAAAATCGACGGAACCGTGAGTGTCCGCTTATGGGAGGTTTCACTGTATATTTAGGCTCTAACGTATTTGGGTTTAAGCTTAATAGCAATTTCTAATAATACGTTGAAGAACAGCTAAAAAAAATTTCGGTCAAATAATATTTTCCCCCATTAGCCACGAAATTTGTTTAATATTGTTTCCAGTCGAGTAAGCGCTACAGAGACCAGCTTAAATTTGGCTAACTGAAGCTAAATTTTATAATAAAATTGGATTTGCTAGCCACGCATTGCTACACTAGAAAACAGCATCAATTTTTCAAGGGCGTTTCTGTGGCTTTTCCAAGGACGTTTTCCCTTCGTTAGTAACCTTGGACAGTTCTTAAAATGATAAAAGGTTGTTGACAACGAAATTTCATATATTAAAGTTTCCCTTTCTCTCAATTATTTTTACACGACACGAATTTAAAAGGTTTTACATAACATAGGTATTTTATCAAAATTCCTAAAAAAAATTAGCTACACCAGTGATTTTTGAAAAGCTAATATTGTAATATATTTTAAATGATTGGTTATATTTTCCTTTTGAATTTTACTCTAAAATTACGCTAAGGCAATTATTGAAATTTTATTTGGTAGAAAGCAATCTAAGCGTAATTTTGAATTTCAAATATCTTCATTATTATTAACTCTATTTGAGAAAGAAACTCAACTATTTTTGTATAGAATTGAAGGACTTTTCAGAAAAAAATATAAAATACAAGGTGTTTAAATTTTAAAAAATCTATGAATTTTGAAAAAGAACTCAAAAACGCAATGCTCCATTGTTGTTTTGATTCGATCATCTTCAAAGGCCTTTCCGACAAAAATTGCGCCACACAAATTGAATTGTAGAAAAAAAATGGCGCCGCAGGCATTCACAAAAACTAGGCACTCTTCGTTAAAAAAATCACAAACAATTTTTGTTTAGAGTCTTATCAGAAAACTTATAAAATACAGAATCGAAAAGTGAAGCACTCTTAGCTGGCTTTGGAAACAATGGCAAATTTAAATTCGCGGATGCGAATTTTCATGTGCGCATGCGTGTGTTTTGTGATCTGCAGCTGCTATGTAGGTGGAGGCTATATTGACGATTTGCGGTGTCTTGCGTTTGTCTTGTAATATTATGTTTTTTTCTGTAAAAAATGGGAAAAAATGTCCGGAAGAAGTAAGGGAGTGCCATCCCATAGGTAACTACTTGTAATTTTCTTTATAATTTGTTATCAAAGTTAAGAGTGGTTTTTAGATGCCATTAAACACTCTTGATGGTGTGTACAATAAATCTGCACAATTAGTTTTAGAAAAACTACAATTTTAATCCACAATTTGATAAATTTTCACCCAATCAACAAGTTTTTAGAATAAAATAATAGACATGACCCTAAACATTTGACGATTGTCAAATAATGTAACCAAAATCCTGTCTACCCGACAAAGGAACATTAAGAATTAAATAGGGGTCCTGGCTTCAAGAATATCGTGTGAGAATGTATATATGTATATTTATGCTCTAACGTATGTGAATGGACCTAACCCTAAAATTTATTAAAAAAACAAATTAAAAATAAATAAATCAAATATCTGAACAAATGTTTTTAATTCATTAATAAAACTGGTAGTTATTTTAAAAATATTTTGAAGCCCTCAGCTCTGTCTTGGCGTCTTGGCTAAATCTGATATATGTTAAAAGTTAAAAAGAGAAAAACAAAGACAGTCAATCACGAAAAAACGAGAAAAGCTGGGAAAATGGTTGTAAAAAGAACTTCTGTTGAAATATTCTGCAGCAAAATGGATAAAGGTATGTAAATATATACAAAATATTGCAAAAAAGTCAGTATTGTGTATGCAGTGGTACTTTGAAAATTTGCAATGCTAACTCAATTTCTGGAGATTGACCCCTGATCAAACTCTCGATCAATGTCTCTGGGGTTAAAAAAAGTGGACAGAGGATTATGTATTGTGACAGATTTACATAAAAAAATCAGCTGCTTTCTTTCAAAATTCGGCTTTTGTGGATTTAAGAACCGGATTTGTTAGTGTCTGTTTTTATTGAACGAAAGTTGGCGACTTTATTTTTAAATTCGACTTTGGTATGTCAATTTTGAGAGGTCAGCTGTCAGTTTTCTTTGTAAATCTGTCAGAACAAAGTCGACTCTAAAATGAAGTCAGGTTTTATTCCAATAAGTCCCTATTGTAAAGCACTATTTACATAAAGTTATTGCCTTATTAGTGCTGGCCGTATTTTGGAATTTCCAATAAATTTCTAATATTTCTAAATATTTTTCCTTAAAAATGTATCGTAATTATACTCGTAAATATTTCTGCATTTTCTTTGCCTCTCGTTTAACCTCCATGTAGTCTGGTGTCTGTGATTTCCTTTATTGCACGAATTGCAAGAACATATATAGAATCCCATGCGACGCAGTGGCGTTGCGGTTATATAACTAACACTTTATGGCTCAAAACTTGCCGGATGCCGAAGGGAATAGGGAATAAAAGGCGTTAGATTTAATGATACAAGGTGAGACACAAAGTTTAGCCAGCCTCGTAGGCACAGCATCGACTGCGAGCCTGATCAAATTGTCGGATTTACCTCTTTACGACAGCGTTAACGCGATACGAAATTCGTATCCACTTTAAGTGTCCAATAATTCTATAACTTCAATAAAATCTGGGGACGCAGGTCATCTTGGAAAGGTTCAAAAGAGGAAGAAATATGGAGAATTGGAGAATCAGTTTTTGTTTTTTTTTACCTTTTATTCTTGAGACCTTGGGCCCGTGAGGAGGGGAAGCTAAGAACTTGATAGGTAAACAAATTTAATTAAGTCTCACAACACGTACGCCTTGCCATTCAACGGGGAAGTGCGGCTTCCATTTTGGGAACCACTAAGCCTGATTCTGGACTGGATTTTTTTTATATAAACTGTATTTTTTGATTATTAATATTTTTATTTAATTTTTCTTAGGTGTTATTTTATTTTTATTCGTAATTTTTTACTATGTTTTACAAGTTTTTAAGGCAATTATTATAGTAGATAAAACATTTTTGAAATTTCTCGATATAAAGTACACAGGTTATCTCATATTTTATTTTACTATATATATATATATATATATATATATATATATATATATATATATATATATATATATATATATATATATATATATATATATATAAGTGAAATATCAGGGATAAAAAGTTTAAAACAATTTGAATAATACCAACATCCAGAGTTCTAAGTCACTTTGCCAAGTAGATAGGACTGAAAGGAGAACCGAGTGAAATTTCCGTGGAGAGGCCTCGTCTGCTTCAAGCTCACCGGAGAGAATGCGATAGGCGCAGAAAATAGACATCCACAAGGAGCTACTGCCTAAGAAGTCAGGCAACAGACTTCCAGGCAGAAGTTTACGCCATAAGAACTGCGGTTCAAAAGGAGAGGATAAAGCGTGAGAGGAAACGTCCATATACTGACGGTTTAGACAGCCATATGGCATTCCTTACTGGGGTATATGTTGAATGTATGTATTTAGATCAGTGTTTATTCTTCAAAAAAGAGCAATTAGGTATTTATGCAATGTAAATTCTAGATATCACTGCAAAGATTTGTTCATCAAAAATAATATTTTGACTCTTCCTTGTTTATATATTCTTGAAACAATTTGTCTGATAAATAAACATCTAAATTACTTTGAAATAAACCAAAATACTTATTCAACGAGGCAAGTTAATAATCTTACATTACCTATACCACATTCATTTTTATTTAAAAAATCAATAACTTATAACGGTATAAAATTGTATAATAATTTGCCAAACAATATAAAAGTTAATAATAACTATAACATATTTAGAAATAAGTGCAAGGATTTTCTTATCACTGAAGCTTTTTATTCAATTAACGAATTTCTTGATCAGAGTTACAATTAAGGAATAATTTTAAACTTAAAATTCTCAATTATTATAAAAAAAAAACAAGTAAATTAAAAAAATATATATATGTATAATCAAACAACATAATTAAACCACTTATTGGATGGATTTATATATTTTATATTTTTGAAATGATTTTCTTCTATTATTATTATTAGTTATTTATTCGCTTTCTCTACAAAGTTTTATACTTTAAGAAAATAAAGCTTGATTTGATTTGATTTGATTTGATTTGAAGCATTATGTATGGTCGCCCCTAGATGACCGCTTGTTCTGGAATAACACACTCACTTTCCCCCTAATTCTGTCTTGACATAATTATCAAAATTCAGCCTTAAACTTGCATTAGGAACATACCCTTTTCCCTCTGCTGACATAGAGCTTACCTCAGAAGTTTTTGATTTTATGAAAACTGAAGCTTTATGAACACCCCTCGGAATGCAAAAGTCCCAGCGCAAATCTTTTGCCTTAATCTCCGACGATGCCTAGCCGAAAGTTTTTTAAATGCTTCAGATATTATGAAAAAACACTTATCAATGTATAAAAGGAAAAAATCACTACGAAAAATGCAAAAATTCGCTTAAAATTCAATGCGACGATCAAATCTAAAAGAGCTGCCAAAAAAACGCGCCAACAAGCGAAGTTAGAAAAAAGTGAGGTTAATCCGTGCTTCATCTTTTACATCTAAGTAAGTCTTGCATATTGCAAAAGTACGGCACAATAGACAATCAACATCCTCTTCCTAGTTATGTAATGACAAACCTAATATCTCTCTATGTAAAGAAGTTTCTTCTTATAGTTTTTGCAAAGTCAGTTGAACAAAGAAAAAAGCCGACCATCGGCATATCCTTTATAGAAAGTGACATAGGCGGCGGTAGATATACTCATAAAAACTATTTCATTTATATATGGCGTAAACTAAAGAAATAAAAATAGATAATAAAACTTTCTATTCCTACACCTACAGGAACGACACTGATTTATTTTCTAACTCTGCATACTGCCGACTAAAGGGGTTCCGAAAAGCACACCCGAAAGCAATTAAAAGCGCATCTTAAAAAAATCTGCCAATCAGGTGCTGTCCATCCACCTGGGGTCGGTCCCTCTTCTCTGTCGGTAGGGTTGAAATTATACCAGGAAGATTTTATATGAATTTGGATAACTTTTGAAGGGCAGAATCAAGCAAAATTTCATGAAATCGATAGAACCCCGTATTAGGAGTTATTCAAGTGACTTTGCAAAAACTATACCGTTATGTTGCGGACATGTGGCTTTGCACGTGCGCGCTTCATAATTCACAATAGGGTGTTTGACAGTAGTAAAAAATAAATATATATTTATTTTTAGATATCTCTTTAGGTCTTGGTAATGCTAAAAAAAACTTTTTTGTTTAATTTGTTCTCAAATTCATAGTTCTTTTAATTAAATAAATTCATTGAATTAAAACAATTAGCCACGTGATTCAAAACAGGCGGTCTACCAACCAGCTGCGAGTGACGTCACAAAACAGTAAACGCCTCGAACGAAGCTATTTTCTGTGTTATTTTCTTATGGATGGTAATGTTTGCTTTGGTTTAAAGTGCGAATTATCGTCCTAAATTAGATTTTATTTTGTGTTTTGCTTATAAAAAATATTTTCATTGGGAAACGGATTCTCTAAAGCCGACAGCTTCAACTTGCCAATGCTGCATTCCTTTATGGTAGCAGGCTTCTTTGCCAACAACAGTGATTTTTCTTCTGAGGAATTTAGAAACGTTATAATGTTGATGTAAGTATTCGAACGCTTGTGTTGTATATAACTGAAAGTTCTTTTAAGATATTCTTCGCCTACTTTTACTCATTTAGATTTTGAGGTTAGGTTATATGTTTTGCTTTTTTGTTTAATATGCCACTTACAATAGATTCAATTAAATACCCAATCATTATTATTTTAAGCATCAAGAAACAATCAAAAATTGCAGGACAGGGAGGCAAAAAGTATACAACGACCAGCAATACTTGAAGTACTGCATAGGTTACACTGCATAGTCCTGCGTAAGTAATGCCTATGCACTGCCTAGTCTTGCATATGCACTGCTCAGTCCTACATTTAGCCTGCATGTGCACTGCCAAATCCTGCATTTAGAAGTACTCCCTAGTCCTGCCTAATAACTGCCTAGCACCGCCTAAAAATTTGTACACCTTTCTGCCTATTATAGTTGTTTACCCCTTGTAATAAACAACCTCAAAAATGTCATCGTAATTTACGAAATAGTTATATATATTATAGACAACGTGAGAAAAATTAATAGAAACAATTTAGTTATACTCACATCAAAGTGATCTTCACAAATGTAAAGTGAAGATGTAATAGATAAGGCCCTTGTGTCTCTTCGAGCAAGTTCTAGCCACTTTTTCCGTTCTTTTACTGCTGTAGGAACATGAATAAATAGTTTTTCAGGTGTTTTTATGCTAGTATTCGAACACTGAGGCACTACACACCACTTATAGGACATTTTTTTACATAAAAAACAGTAAAAACACAGACCAAAAGCAAATAAACACTTGAATGCCGTGTATCTGTCCACGAGTTTACTGCGCTGTAACGTCATTGCAACGCCATGCTAGAAATGAGCGTTTTAGCGGCAAATTCAAATCGGAAATTAGAAAACTTGATTTTAAATGTAGTCACGATAAAATATACTATTTTAATAATTTTGCGTAGCAAATGAGGGACCTGGGTATCATTCTAAACACTTTTCTAAAATTTGTCAAATACCCTATATACCTCTCTGAGTTATAATACTTTAATATTACAGCGACTTCACGAAAACATCGCACTGCTATTTTTTAAGTACCTTTTAAATTCACGATAGGCTGTTTGTGTTTTATTGAAACAGTGTAATTAGTATTGGTAAAAAAGTTATGAACAAAAATAACATCGCAGAACCGTTCATTAACGTTGGTGCTTGCTGGGTTTAGACAAGTAAAGAAGACTCTCAGCAGCTTTAGCTTAAGCAGAAGGAATTGGCGGCTGGGCAAAGTGATCGGACATCCTGACCTTTATTAGAAGGACGCGGAGATTCGGTTTGGATTCGTACTATTTTTACTAGTACTTGTACACTACACTCAAGTACTTTTTCCTTGTACTCGAAACAGCTGCTGTTCACCGATTTCGGAGATGCCTTTCAATTATGTGAATGTAATAATTGAGTATTAGAAAAAATTCGGAAAAAGTGCAAAAGTGCGAAAAATAACGGATATTCCTTGTGACAAATGTGTGTTTTTATCCCTCGACGAATTATAACGACAAACATTTCACCTCGGAATTAAATGTGCCACTTTTATCCGTTTGCATATAAAGTACCGTTTCGCACTTTAGGGAAAAAAACCACGGACGGAAAACTGTACTTATATCACCCATTTTAGTCTCTTTTGTATCCTCGGGATAAAAAGTAAAAGTAAAGAATAAAAAGTGACATATCAGGGATAAAAAGCTCCAAAAAACAAAAGAAAAAAAAAGTTTTAAATTTACATCTCTTAATAAAAGTGTCTTTTTATATCTCGACGAATTGTTGCCATCGCTACGCTCATGCTACAAACTTCTCGTCTGGGAATAATAAAATAATAACCGCCATTTTTGTCGATTGATTGATGCTACCTGATGAGGACTAAATTGTAATTTATGTAACTCCAGACTTAATTACCTACTCTCCTAATATCTACTAATTTAATTAAGTATTTCGTAAAATCACTCCCATTGCAACCACCATTCGGAAAAGAAACGCATTATGTATTTTTTTAAACTTCAGGCTCAATTTACCAATCATTTGATATTACCAAAGCCCCCTTAAGTTAATTTGAGGGGGCTGTGATATTACTTATAATATTTTATAAAGAAAATATATTTTGACAATTCAACCATTCAAATTATTTTTTTTAAATTTAGGTTAGACTTAATCATAGCTTTTATTTAATACCACACAATCCATATTTTGATGTTTATCAAAAAGTATTTCATCTTATTTTTTATACAAATTTTAAAAAGCAACTTTACTGAGCACTTTATGTTGTTATTTTATTTATAAAAATATGAAAAAGGTTTTCTTACATTGTATGCTTTTCACGATAAACCAATATATTTTCTTCAATATCCCATTTTATGTCAAAACAATAAAAAAGAGAAAAATGCATTATTTTTGGGGCCAGTCTCATATTATCCTTCGATCAACCTTTATAACACTCTAAATGGACCTTTTCTTATTTTTATTTTATTTTCTCTTTTAACTCAGTTTTCCGGTTCAGTTCGGCCGAGTCCATTAAGTGTTCGAAATAATAAATAATATTTAAATCTTTAATAAACTGCAATGACGAACAGTAAACGTCCACACTATTCGAGAACATCTCGCCAGCTTGGTCTGCACCCTGCTTAAGACAACAATGTATGTGTGTCTTTTTCTCTTATGCCTTTAAATATTACAAGCATGAGCGAGCGGTCTGTCTTGTTTTAGCAATGACCGTCGCTTGACAGGATTGTATTACTATGTATCTAGATTACATGACCAGTCAATCGAAAAGCGACACAAAAATTGCTTTTTGCGTTACCAACCGCGGATCTGGGGGGGGGGTGATTGTCAACAAACATATTTGTGGATTTATTTTTCTTCTACGAGGGGCGGGTTCGGTTCAGTTCGGTCGGTAACTAAAAGTGCATATACTGTTTTCTAGGGGAGGGGCGCAATTACAACGTTAGCCCCTTCAAATCCGCGCTTGGGTCCCACTATACTGCAACTCAGTGTTTTTGTTAATAAACTGTATAGTTTTTGAAATATGAATTTTTAAAGTTTGCCAATTTTGGTCTTATGGGATTCTCTACCCTAAAATTAGCTATAAATGACGTTTTCTCGAATCTTAACTCAGGTTCTGGTTTTTTCGCATCTCTATGGCCCGACCATACTTCAACTCGGTGCTTTTGTTGATAAACTGTATAGTTTTTGAAATATGAATTTTCAAAGTTTAGCCATTTTATTCTTATGGGAATCCCTACCCAAAAATTCACTAAATGACGTTTTTTCGACACTTAACTTAGAGTGTGGTTTTTTCACATCTCTATGGCCCCGCCATACTGCATTTCGTTGCTTTTGTTGATAAACTGTATATTTTTTAAAATATGAATTTTCGAAATTTGGCCATTTTGGTCTTGTCTACCCCAAAATTCGCTAAATGACGTTTTTCCGAATATTAACTCCGGGTGTGCTTTTTTCGCATAACTTGCATTTATTTTTTTTTCTTGGGGGGGGGGGGTAGTTATCCGTTAAGCCCTTTATTTATTAACTAAAAGTGCATATATTTTTTTAGGGGGTTAATTACCACGTTACTTCTCTCAAATCCGCGAATGCTAGTTACAGGTGATTTTCGTGAGTTGTATAGTGTGTTTCTTATTAAAAAAACAAATTTAAAATATGTTTTCAAAAGAAACTGCTGGGCTTTTCTTCTTTGATTTTTAATAAAAAATGGCTGTTTGTCTATTTCTTTTCAAAGATCTATCTATAAGCCCTAACGAAATTCTGGAAAACGCGTGTAATATAATTTATATCGATCATAATGATGTAGTAGTGTTAGCAGTTGTTGTTTATATTTATCTTGTCGAAAGCGTGTTTGTTTGGCATGGTGCCCCAGCTATGCAGAGACCGCAAAATAATTTACTAAATGGAAATATTTACAGCTTGTGAAGCTGTTTTATTTAAAAATTAATAAATGAAGTTACTAGGGACATTTTGAGTTGCGTATTTTACACTTTGTTACCGTTATTGTTATTACTGAGTCTTAGCATAAGCAGCTTTTCGCTCCATTCTTGTTATTTATTTACGGTAACGGCACCCGATATTTACGGTGGCCGTCCTTTAATGTTACCGTTATTTTTTAAGGTTAGTTTTGTATTGTTTTTCTTAATGCAGTCTAATTTCTAAACTAAAATTCGTTAGTTTGGTTTGTAAAAAGCCATAAATCTAATAAAAACAAATAAACAAATATAAATAAACTTAAAGTTGAAGGAGTGTGAAACTACTAAATTAACGTTTGTGTTATGCTTATCTTTAGTGCTCCAAAATCTATCTTTTTTGCCCTGAATTTTATCGTTATTCTTCGTAACAATAACGGTAACAGCTGTCAAATTTTCTGTTATTTTAACAAACAGAAAATGTCCCTACTATCAAAGTATGTTTCCTTAGACCAGACTACTTTAAAAGGCAAAAAAGGAAAAACTCAATAATAGCATGAAAATTATTGGAAATCCGAAATTAATAAAAATGTATTACAGCCAACAGAAAAATTAAATTATAATAATCGATCCGAGTTTTCAGCGAAACTCAAAAAAAGCTGGCTGCGATTAATGTTTCTTCATTTCAAATAGTTTTCATGCCGTTAATATTTTTACCTACTCGCGTGCGGTAAAGTACTTACTTTACCGCAAGCCGTGCGCTAAAGTTGTTTTAAACTATTTTATCTTTCAAAAGTTATTTCCACTTGTCTACACTTAAAACAACCTTATTAAAGATTTTTTAGGTTTACTTTAAAATAACTGCCCTTAATAGAAAATTGTAAAGACCCGAAGTTATTTCTCCTATAAAGAAAATTCTATAATCTAAGGCTTATCATATGTTCGGAAGTCAGGGGGCTCGGGAGGTAAAGCCTCTTGAAGAACCTGGATTCGGAATATGTTAAAAATGGCTCAAGAATGAGATAGCGATGTACAAAATAGCGGGTATTAAAACAGCGGTATCGAAATAGCGACAATCAAAATAGCGATGTAATGAAAGAGTGTGCGTGCAAGTACGGAAAAATAATGGAATTTCCTTCGACAGGTCGCCGGTTTGGCTTTACAAGCACATTTAAAAATAATTGTCGGTATTGACGATTGTAAATGGAAAGTTACGATACATATGGAATTTTATATGAAAAGGCACCTACCTCGGACTCTCTTGCGGCTCCAGTCAACGTTTAAACGTCCAGTTTTTCACCTCAAAATTCACTTTTTTGGGAACGTGATTTTTCTAGTGTCTTGTTGTGACGGTGGCTGTTTGCGCACTCATCGCGGCGCTGCTTGTCCTCCCACGTGTGCGGTGCCGTGAAAACCCATATGCATATGTAAGAGCGCGAAAAGGAAAAGAAAATGAAAAATAGGAAATTCAATGCTCGCACCAACAAGAGCGACTATCAAAATAGCGATGTAATAAAATACCCATGTAATAAAATAGCGACTATCAAAATAGCAATGTAACAAAATAGCAATTATCAAAATAGCGCTGTAACAAAATATGCTGGTTCAGTTCGGTTCGGTTCGATTCGGAGTTACACCCTCTAAGCTCCTGGGAAAGAAGTTATGTGCTATTTTCTATTTTGATACGTCGCTATTTTGGTTATTGTTATTTTAATACATCGCTATTTTGATATGTCGCTGGTTTGTTACAAACGATATTTTCATACATCGCTTTTTCATTACATCGCTATTTTGATAGTCGATATTTCATAACTCGCCACTTCGCTACGTACGTCGCTAATTTGTACATTTCTATTTCGTTCCGGAGTCGTGAAAAATATATATTTCCCACATTTTAATGTGTATCAAATAAAAGGGAAACAATTTCTAAGGTTATTTTTGCGAGATTTTGGTTTAATACGTTTTTATTTTTATTTCAGCTCTTTTTGCAGCGGTGGAAAATGCCCATGTTGAAAAAGCTAGAACAATTTTGGAATCGACAGATGTGGATGTAAATAGGTAAGTGTATACATACAGGGTGTCCCAACGGTAATTGAATAAAATTATTCAATCAACTGTTTAATTTACTTAGTACTACTGTTTAGGTTTTGGATTTTATATTGATTAAAAATGCTGATTGTATTTGATGTTAAAAAACCAGAAAAACCTAGAAATAATATTTTAAGACACTGGAAACAGTAATAATAAAAAGGTATAAAATTAAAATAAACTCTAAAAGTGAAGATCAAAATAGTTATGAATAACAAACATAATAGTTTTATACATTTTTTTTTTATTTAGTCGGTTTAGAACGTTTTTCTACGTTTTCCGACGCCTATTCTCCACCTCCTTCGATCCTGACAATCATCTTCTGTCACATTTTTTTGACTCATTGATCTTTGGATTGACTGTTGCCAATCTAGTTTAGGACGCCCTCTTTTTCTGCACCCTATTGGTTGCCATTCTACGACCTGCTTTGGTAATCTTTCGTCGTTCATGCGTTGTACGTGGCCTTACCATATCAGTTGTCTTTTAGTGATGTCATCCGTTATGCTTCCCTCGATTCCCATTATTTTTTTATGATCTAATTTTTAATGTGATCTGTTCTAGATATTCTCATTGATCTTCTTATTGCATCCATTTCGACACTTCCAATTTTTGTTTTGTATTTTTCTGTTACGCGTCAAGTCTTTATTCCATACAACAGCGTGCTTTTGACCATTGTTTCATATATGTTCAATTTTACATTCTTTTTTATCTCTCTGCTCCATAAAATACTGTCTGTTAAGACATCCAATAACCTTTTTTGCTTTTACTATTCTTTTTTCCAGTTCTTTAGAGTCTGTTCCTGTCTTATCAAATGTGACACCCAAGTATACATGCTCATTGCATGGAGATATTACTTGTCCATTATCTGGTTCTAACTCACTGGATTCGTTTCCAATACATAAGTACTATGTCTTGTCCACGTTCACTGTTAATCCCCACTTTTCGTATTCTTCCATTAACTTTCTCATCATATACTCCATGTCTTCTTTATCATTAGCTTCAATTACTTGGTGGTCAGCAAACTGTAGTGTATATATGGTAAATCGGTCGTTAAGTTGTATTCCCATGCCGAGCACTTTACGTTTCCAGTTTTTTAGAGCTACTGCGATATATATTTTAAAAAGAGTTGGAGAGATACAGTTTTATACAAATTTAAAATAATTGCCAGATTTAACATTTCTCCAGTAGAAAAAAACCCCCTCTTAAATCAAGCGAAGTGAAGCGTACAAAAACCAACTAAGGAATGCCTTCTAACGATTTTCTTGTTTCAGCGAAAACAACCCTGCTTCACAGGCACTCATAGCTTGGCGTTGATTGGCCCAAACTCTAAAGCTAAAGCACTTCATAAAGAAAGAGAAAGACTCTGCTTTAAACGCTCTGGACAAAGAGAAAAGCCACCAGCGCAAACTTTTTCCAGTTACACAATATAAATTATTGTGCTGTTAGTGAAGGACAGATAAGTTGAATACAACTTTTATTAAAAAATAGCGATCCTGAAAATTAGTGCCTAAAAACAAGTCGCGTTGCCATAAATTTTACTTATTCTTAATCTAGTCTTGCACGTAATTAATGCTTTTTGATGGCGAACACAATATTTAATTAAAAATATTTAAAAACTTATAAATAGCAAAAATACTATTTATTTTCAAATCCCGTTTTGTTACAACACGCATCCAAATTCTTTGATCTTTTACTTTTAGACTTTTTACTCATAGTTTCATTAAGGAGTTAAAGACTGCAACACTATATTGAAATGGAGCGGGTAAAGTAGACAGCCCTAACAGAATGGGAAAATAATTTACCATATAATACAAAATTTCTATGGGGTAGAGGCAGAAACTTATATTGTTAAATTACACCCATACTTAAAATTTTAGCTTCCTGAATTCCGGAACTATATAAACCAGCCGCGGGCGAAAACTTAGCTAATAAATTTAAACTGAACCGTTCAATGAGGCATGAAAATGCTCTATAAATATAGTAGTAACACGTGCATCAACATTTAAAAAACTTCATTATTAGTATTTTAAAATATTAGCAGGAAAAAAAATTAGAAATATTTTAACTCATTTTATTTAAAAAAAATTAAACCCACATAGTTTTTTCGCACTTTGCTGATATTAAAGTGACAGTTTCTATCTCCTGGGACGGATTTAGGTTAAAAACTGAAAATCAGGGATGCAAGGGATAAAATGTAAAAACACCTAAAAACTTGAAAAAAAGATCCAAGAGTGCGAACCATAGCGTATAAACCTCGTGATAAAAGTGTTTTTTATCCGTCGACAAAACGTAGCCTTAGATACGATCGTGCTGCAAACATTTCGCATCGGGAAAATAATCCATTCGTATACAGGGTGTTTCCTAATTAAATGTCAATATTTATAGGGGTGATTTTTGGGCCCATTTTAAGAAAAAAACTTCATATGAACATATGTCCTAAACGTCCATCAGTGACGTTCGTACGTAATTTTACCTGCCTATTTTGGCAGACATTGATGGCACGCCACTGATTTTTCCTGAAATAAAAATTATTTTTGAAATCCCCAATCATTTCTAACCAAAGTTGATTACTTGATTTTTTTCAATCCGATGCACGGTTTTCGCTTAAAAAAATAAAAACCGTTTCTCTGCATGATCATAATGGTATCGTTAATATGACAATATCATCGTGCACCCTGTATCTCAAAAGGTAAGACGTTTAGGACATATGTTCATCTGAAGTTTTTTTCTTAAAATGGGGCCAAAAATCACCCCTATAAATAATGACATTCAATTAGGAAACACCCTGCATAATGTACTAATAGCTAATATTCCAAATGTTAATACTAAATTGTGGTGAGATTAAATCTTTATTATGGAACATACGTCTGTTTTTTTCGTTTTGCTCCTGTTTTCGAGATATTTGCGTTTAACAAACTACAAATTATAAAAAATGTTTCTATACTGACTCAGCATAAGCTCAAAAGTATAGCGTTACGTTTTTTTTTTCCCTGCGTAAACGTCAATCTGGTTATAATTTTGGTTAACCTTAAGCTTATAAACATAAGTCTTTGTCGTTATTGACTTTCGACGCGCTAAACTTAATTATTAACAAACTGCTGACAGTGGGAAAGAAAAATTATAGAGATCAGTTAGATGACTTGTCGAGTTAATACCCTGAGAATTTCTCGTTCTTGTATTGGGACACCGCTCACCCGCATAAATGGAAGTTTTCAGAAAATTTATGTGTGGTCTTCGGTAGTTCAATGCTTAGAACGTTTGCGTACAGAGCAAGAGGTTCCGGGTTCAAGTCCCGGCCGAAGACAGAAAAACATTTTTTTTATTTTTCTTTCTTTAATTTCACTTGTTGTTTATAGTTTTAGGCATTATTTGCAATTTGGTATTTGCGTCATTTTAAGTTGAACATTAATTTTATGCTGCAAAACAAAAAATTATCGCAACTGTTTAAAACATACCACTACTATGACGGTTTAGAACGTTTTTCTACGTTGTTCTCCACGTCCTTCGATCCTGACAATCATCTTCTGTCAGGTTTTTTTGACTCATTGATCTTTGGATTGACTGTTGCCATTCCAGTTTAGGGCGCCCTCTTTTTCTGTCCCCTATTGGTTGCCATTCTAGGACCTGGTTCGGTAATCTTTCGTCGTTCATCCACTGTACATAGCCGTACCATACCAGTTTCTTTTTCGTTATGTCATTCGTTATGCTTCCCTCAAATTCCATTGTTTTTTTTTAATCTCATTTCTTATACGATCTGTTCTAGATATACTCATTGATCTTCTTATTGCATTCATTTCAACACTTTCCATTTTTGCTTTGTATTTTTCTGTTACGCGACACGTCTCTATTCCATAATACAGTGCTTTTCAACATTGTTTCAAATATGTTAAATTTTACTATCTTTTTGATCTCTCTACTCCATTAAATACTGTTAAGATATCTAATCTTTTTTGCTTTTATATTATTTTTTCTAGTTCTTTACAGTCTTTTCCTGTCTTATCAAATGTGACACCCAAGTATACATACTCATTGCATGAAGAAATTGTTTGTCCATTGTCTAGTTCTAACTCACTATTAACCCCCATTTTTGGTATTCTATCGTTAACTTTCTCATCATATACTCCATGTCTTCTTTATTATTTAAAACATAACATGTGGAACACAATTTAAGTTTTGGTTTTTTTCAAATGTCAATTCAAATAACCGTTAAGGACCATTCTTAAATTATGTAGGTAACGCTCCAACAGGAGAAGAGTTAGCCTTACGTTGCACTCAATGTTGGATATTCTATTTTTTCTAGAAAATCCGTTACGAAAGGGAAAGGGGGACTCCTGGATTTTTGCGTTACGTAATTTTTGATTGTTCCCTACTAGCTCATAAAAGATACCGCTAAACCTCCTTCCGTAAATAAATACTCCCAATATGGTTATTGCGTGCCAGATCGCTACTTCGTCTAATAATAGTAATAACCACGACTTCAACGAGAAATTGTGTAGATCAAACACAGCCTATTAATGTGCCATTAGTTAAGTAGGTATAGGTATCTTAAGATCGCTATTAACGAAGATGGGGTTTCAAATATAATGGATCACCTCAGTGGCGGCTCGTGAGAGTAAAGTTTGTGAGTTCTGCCGATAGGGTATAAAAAATGCTATTGTTTTACAGTCTCCAGATCACGTGTCTATTACAATATCGGGCAATGGCCGTCCTTCTTCTTTCAGTTTTAGTTTTTCTTCATAAGTAAAGAGAGAGAATTTTTTTACATTAATTAAATTATCCACTACATTCATTGTGACACAATTATACAAAAACAAACAACAAACACGACCATAACCTCCCGCTCATGCGTTTGGCGTCTTCTAAATAAATAAATGCGCCCGCAAACACAACGCTGAGCCCGCCCGCCCGGAATTGTACTGGAACTGCAAGTTTTGCAGCTCTATTTTTGCCTAGATTTCGCTATCTAAACCCATGAGCAAGTGCGGTGCGGGGCGAATAAAGGGGTTCCTAGCCGAGCACAGATCTCGTTAGCTGCCCAGCTACGCTGTGTTGCAATTTAGCAGCGCAACAATGGCAATAACTTTATTTGACCGACTGTGAAATACGGCCTTCGGCGACGGCGCGCGGCGTCATACTCAACCGGACCGAAAATATACTGCTATTCCAATAATTTTAGAAATAAAATAATTATATTAGAAAAATAGCAGCGGCTGAAAAATAGTCAAATAATGTGAAAATTTTGGGGGTTCTGCAGCTCTGCAGCCCTTATGCACTGGCCGCCCCTGGATCACCTAGCACTAAATTACACTACTAAATTTGTTAAGGGTTAGTTGCGAATAAAACAAGGACATTTAGATGTTATTAGGTAGATTTAAACTTACTACGATGACTCTGACGCTATTCGTATCTATTTGAAATGCAATTTTGCACCTCCTTTGTTAACCTACTACGTTTAGTACGTGCTTCGTCCCGGCGTTTAGTTTTAAGATATAAAATTTAGAGACATTTATCTAAATTAGAATGCTTTTTATTTTCTTTTTTTTTGCTAGAGTTATGCTCAAACTTTATACTTAAAGTTACTTTTATTTCTTGGTTTAACCTAATTTAGTTACTAAGATATGCCCTGCCTACAAAAAGGGTAAAGATTTGAATTTGTGCGGTGAATTATATGCTCAAGAATGCATTGACTTTACTTTATTATTTTTGCTTTTTTTTCTACCTTGAGTATATCCATTTTCCATCCTTTTTTAATTTAAGTTTTTTTCCTAATTTTATACATACCTTTTTACTGCTATATTGCTACATACAGCAGTGCTCCAAAGTCCGTCTTGCTATACGGATCTCATGCGAATATTTGGGGTACTCTCCATACCAGTGATATATATATTGATCGCCAAGTGAAATCACATGCGTGTTTTTTAAGACCACGGTCGTGTATAAACATTTTATGGATTGCTTTGATGTGCTACTGCTACTACTTTGATTGGAATTATTTGGATTCGACTGTGCAGTTGTCCATGTACCAAGTTCCTTTCATCCAAGGGTAAGTCAAAGTGTTTTTGAGCTGCGTTTCTTTACATTTTTTACTTATTCCCTATGCTACTATTCCTAACTAAAAACACAAAAGTGTAACCTAAGAGTGGGAACTATTGGACTGGAGATCCCTATTGCTACAGTTCGGTTGGTTTGTTGACTTTTTCATGCGAAAGACGTCTCGACCGACCAGTACGTTCAAAAAATATCTCAATCCAATTTAATTTTTTATGGATTATTAATATTATTATTTGTTTTTTTTTTTGTACTTTTTTCTACCTACCGCTTTCTAGTAAAGTTTTTCCAATTATTAGTTTTCTACCCCAGCCCACATAAGTTATGGGGGGCTTAAAATACAAAGCAGTTTCTAACCAAAATAAATTAATGAAATTCCTCGAGAATTAATAGTAGGTAATGTGAATAAAGACAAGGATACATAAGGGTTCTAAAGTTGAGTAAAGTTACTATTATGACTCTGACCCTATTCGTATTGATTGTAATTCCATTTGAAATGCAATTTTGCACCTACTTTGTAAACTTGCTTCGTTTCCATGAATTCTCAATTCATGCTAAATTATATTGTTCTTTCTATCAAGGTTTTTTATGTCAAGTGTATGTACTATGTAGATTCCTCCTATTTTTGCGAAGAAAGACAATTATACCTTAGGGTTCTAAAGTAGAATAAAGCACTAGAACTGTTAAGAAACTAAAGTATTATTATTATTACATTATGACGCTATTATTATGGATTGTAGTTCCATTTAAAATGCACTTCTGCATAGTGTTGCCATTTCCCTAAATGGCCCTAAATGTAAAAATCGGCGGTAATGGATGGTTCGGATCGGTAAGGTAATTTTTTTTGGGTGCCACTAAAGATTTCTAACCAAAGTTTTACAATTTTTTTTGTTACAGTTCCATTTAAAATGCAGTTCTGTACAGTGCAGTGTTGTCAACAATTTTTGTAAAACAATCCCTGCCGCGCTTTAAAATTTCCCTATATTGTAAAAATCTACGGTAATGGATGGCTAGGTAAAGTAATTTTTTTGGGTGCCACATCTACAATAGTTTATGACGAGCCTCAAAATAATATTTTTTTGGGCGTTTGGAATTTTGGAAAGTTACGCACGACCTACTGGGTTCGAATCAGATAATAATTTAAATACTATCTAGTAAATAGAACCAATGGTTATACAACTTCTAGATATGCAACCCAACAAACTTAAAAACATGAATATACGGCAGAGCCATCTGTCTGCTGCTGTTATTAAGTTTGTTGGGTTGTATAATATCTAGAAGTTTTGTAATCATTGATAAAACACAGTAGACTTCAAATTATATTATAGGCCAGAAACTTAGTCATCATGATATACGATTTATGCCAGTTTTAGCCTTAGATCACCCAGGGGCGTCGTCAGACGCCTTCTAAATCAAGTTTTGTAAAACGAGGGGATCACCAAACTCTTATCTTGCACGAAGTTCCAATCACATGCCCTGTCTAGGGTTGCTAACTGTTTTTTAGATATATATAGTATTTTTCAATATAAACCAAAAAAAAAATATGGTACACCTAAAAAATATATAGTATTTTATGGGAAAAAAGTTTGTTACATACTTAACACATAAATTCTCAAATCAATGACAAATGCATATTGTCACCATTATAGGGGATTCACCGATTTATCCCATATTTTCTCTATCAAAAGGTGCGTTAAATTATAGGCATACTTACAATACGTTTAGAAATTAAGGGATTTGTCTGAATTTAGTCTCGCCCTTGCAAAATATAGACCAAATTAAGATCCAAGTAAAATATAGTATCATAACAAAAACATTTCATGTAAAAAAAAGGCCAAGTACGCGAAAATGACATTCCGTAAGAAGAATTGAGATAAAAGTAAAGCCAAGTTCTCCAATACAAATTTCAAAATGAAAGGTTCTTACTAGTTTGGAAATATTTTTCTAAACTTTGCTATTACAGCCAAACTTCTTTATGTTCAATTTAGCACTGTGCCTAAGAGTCATTTAAGCCGTAATAACCAAGTTTAGAAAAATATTTCCAAACTAGTGAGAACCTTTCATTTTGAAATTTGTATTGGAGAACTTGGCTTTACTTTTATCTCAATTCTTCTTACGGAATGCCATTTTCGCGTACTTGGCCTTTTTTTACTTGAAATGTTTTTGTTATGATTTCACTTCTTTTTTAAAGGAATTGGATAATACTTCATTTTTAAAGTAGTAAAATATGCGGAATATTGTTCAAACCTTTTACAATGCCTTACTTAAATTTTTGAGGTTTTTTAATTTTTTTCCATGGTTTTATCGTAGTTCCTATTAGCCTTCCAAAGCTCAGCTCTCTAGCGTTTCTGAAAGTGCACAATGTTACTTTTACATAACTTTACATGTATAGGGGAGGAGAGTAAATGAAAATATTAGACTTATAAATTTTTTCCCATGGTTTTATCATAATTTCTATCAGCATTCCAATGCTCAGCTCTGTAGCATTTCTGGAAGCGTGCAATGTTAGTTTTATATAAATTTAAATTTATAGGAGAGGGAAGTAAATTAAAATGTTGGTGTTTTTAAATTTTTTTATATAGTTTTATCATATTGTCTTTCAGTCTTAAAAAGTTCAGCTCTCTAGCGTTTCTGGAAGTGGGCAGTGTTACTTTTACATAACTTTATATTTATAGGGGAAGGATGTAAATTAGAATTTTGAGGTGTTTTAATTTTTTTCTATAACTTTATCATAGTTACCATCGATCTTCCAAAGCTCAGCTCTCTAGCATGTCTGGAAGTAGGCAATGTTACTTTTACTTAACTTTACATTTATAGGGGAGGGAAGTAAATTAGAATTTTGGGGTGTTTTAATTTTTTCCTATAGTTTTATCATAGTTCCTATCAATCTACCAAAGCTCAACTCTCTAGCATATCTGGAAGTGGGCAATGCAACTTTAACATAACTTTAAATGTATAGGGGAGGGGAGTAAATTAAAATTTTGGGGTTTTTTGATTTTTCCCAGGGGTTTGGTCATAATTTCTATCAGTCTGCCAAATTTCAGCTTTGTAGTATGTCTGGAAGTACAGTAGAATATTGATGATCTATACATGAGTGAGTCAGTGAGTGAGTGGCAATTTCGACGTTTTTTGAAATTTCGTAACTACTTTACTACTTTATGGAATTCCATGAAACTGGGAGGGGTTGTTAACGCCATGGAGATCTACGACTGTGCAAAGTTTGAGATTCGTAGCTTATTCCGAAGTAGAGTTTTAGGTAGGTCAAATATCGGCTGAAATGTTTCCAGAAAATATGGTTACGGCGCGCGAACTTGGCGAGGCACTGCCGTGCCCTCAGATTTTTGCGTACTATATATTTCTTCAACAGTACTACATAGTATGTAGACCCGAAATATAGTACAATACTATCTAATATAGTACGGTTGGTAACCCTAGCCCTGTCCCATGTGGTGATTTCTCGAATGGTCAGGTCACCGAATCCATTCAAAGAATCACCGGATTAACCCATCCCCTTTAGCATAGATTAATTTATTTAATAAGTTTTTTAACAAACTTGTCCGTTACCAGACTACCCATTTACCGATGGGTCGAGGCCCCTTTAGTCGCTTTTTACGACAGGACTAGGGGACCCTGGACCGTACGGACCCAGAATATTGCATAAACTGGTTAAAATTTGAAAAAACCCTCCAGCCTTATTTTCCATCTCAAAAATAATTTGGTTAAAATATTCTATCCGCTTTGCGATTTTTGAGAGGCTAAAACATTTATTAATAAATTTTGAATAAATCCCAATAAAGTGTAAACAAAGCCGCAAGTGAAAGTCTTATCTTAAAATACACCTTTCCATCTTCGTTCTCGCTAAAATACGGTGTAAATAGATAAATGACTTTTCGCTAAGTAAAAAGGCTTTCCTTTTGATTTGGAAATGGATAGTTTTTCATCCAGTATTCTACAGGGGCTACTCTAGCCATCAGAGAGACTGGGAACCGACCTTTTCTTTGAATTAATTGAAAAGAAACCAGGGACTAATGAAGATTCATTTGACCGAGGATCCACTACGAATCCGGGGGCAACGAAAAACCACTAACGCCCAAAAGCTCAAAAGCATCACAGGAGCTTTAAGATCTACTCCCAACATAGTCCTAAATGCTATCCTAGGCCTCCCATCGCTATCTACCTGGACAAAGAAGGAAGCGGTGACAGCATACCTTAGGATAAGGGACACGGGCGTGTGGAGTAGGAGCGGTGGACAGAAAGGATATTCAAAGATCGCGACTGTGACGGAAAAGGAGATTTCTCAATAGACGTGCAGGCTAGCGATGCCAGAGAAGCGGTTAAGCGAGAAAAGGAGATACCGTGTAACCATACCGCCAAGGGATGCATGGAAAAATGACGGAATTGAATTCCTTAGCGATGCCATAGCAAGGGTATTAAAAAAACTACTCGCTGGGATCCAATGCAACAGTCTTCCAGGCGGAGGTTGACGCTATACTGGCGGTAACATGGGAGCAATAAATTAGAAACGAAACAGGAAAGCGCCTCTGCATCTGTTCAGCAGTCAAGCGAAGTAAGAGAGGTGAAGCTCGTATGGGTCCCAGGTCACATGGGAAACGAGAAAGCTGACGAACTCGCCAGGGTGCATCCCGGCAGAAATGCATCGGGCATGCATACAAAAGAAATGGGCCAATACAGGAAACGCCAGACAGGCAAAGGAGTGTGTGCCAGGAGACAGCAAGTCCCGTAGGGACTGGCTGCTCCGTACAACTTGAAGAGAGGACACTGCGTCCTACAAGGACACTTGGCGAAGACGAAAGTAAAGGAAGACGCGACGTGCGATTGATCTTGGGCCGAGGACGAGACCTCGGCGCATTTCCTCTCATCATATAAAGTATACAGGAGGCAAGAAGAGAGGTAGTCGAAGAGGAAGCCTTTGAGACGAAGGACTTTCTGAATCTGAGGTTGCCCGATATTCTGGCCTTTGTGCAGAAGACGGGCAGATTCCTTAGCGAAGGAAGGACGCTGTAGCGGGATGCCCGGGGGTTGGCGGAAAGAGTGCTTCATGTACCTAGTCGCAAGGTCGCCACACTACTACTACAAATACATTGTTTTTGGTTTTTTCTCTAAAGAACTACTAAAACGATTTAAAAAAAAATTTAAGTGTTTAGTTTTAGAAGGTTTGCATCATATTTGGTGTACGAACATTATTGCTTACAAATAGGTTAGTTGCAAGTAAAAAAAACAAAACACCAATTTATTACAACAAAATAAAACGACTAGTAACAAAAGGTTTGGGGTGGCTGTCAAATATCGAAGTCGAGCGGGGTTAACCCACCGAGATTTATGACATCACTCCATCACCGAACGACCCGGCAAGACTCAAGGAAAAATAACACTGTTAATATCTAACCACTTTTGATAAAGGTTTTCCTTTAAAGAATTATTTTAATCATAGTTTTTGAAGCAAAATTTTAGAGTCTAGTTAATTTTCCTTTTCTCCCGATAAGCCTTTTGATAGCCCTGATATTCGGTAAAAAAGGGGTGGGTCTGCAGAATCTAGTAGGCTATCGGTTTAATGGAAAAGCCTTGCAAATGGCAAAATCATATACCTAACTAATAGTCTAAAAATTGAGAATTGAAGTAATCATAGCTTGCTCTAAAAACAACGATAAATTCCAATCCGCGGATTGGGTTTTAAAGTAATGTTGCCCCATTAAAAAATGGCATAATATGCTTTACTAAAATCAGCTAAACTATCCTGTCTACACGCGTCCAGTCTGCTTTTGCCAGTCGAAAATCAAGAGTGGGGGAAGCCAGTTGCACAAGTAAATAGAGCCTTTTAAAAGGGATCGAATTAGATCCCGACGATAGATTTTTAAGTCTTTACACCAACGTGCCAATAAATGAGTCACTCAGTATCATTAAAAACAAATTACAAGCCGATGATACACTTCATAAGAGAACAACGCTCTCGGTGGAGGGGGTGATAAATCTGTTGGAGCTTTCTCTCCGTAACTCTTACTTTCAAGTGAAAGATAAGTTTTACGCGCAAAATGATGGACTTCCAATGGGTTCGTCTCTTTCGCCAGTGGTAGTCAAAATCTACATGGAGTGGTTCGAGGACCGTGCGATTAACACAGCAAGAGTTAAGCCAAAACTAAAGCCTAAATTTTAAGTCTATCTATCATTCTGTTGCTACAAATCAAGGAGTTATAAGAAGTTTGTATTTAAGGGCCATAAATATTTATAGAAATAATAAGGAATTAACCACAGATATTAGCAACATTAAAAATAACTTACAACAGAATGGTTATATCGAGAAATTAATAAGCTCAACGATCTCTAAAATTAAAAAGAAACCAAATATAGCAAATACTTAAAATAGTAATCCGTTGGGTTTTATTAACATTCCATATGTTCAAAGGATTTCAGAAATCATAAGACGAATAGCCAAACACTATAATACAAAAACAGTATTTTCATCGGGAAATACGATAAGGAGTTTTATAACTAAAACAAAATCAGAAAATGTCTCAAATAATAAGGAATGTATTTACCAAATCCCGTGTGAGTGTGGTAAATCATATGTAGGTAAAATGAAACGCCCTGCTTCAGGTTAGAGTAAATGAATGAATATTGAAAAATCCAGTTAAGCGGATCATGCATGGTCAAATGATCACAGCAGGTTTATAATGCAGAATAAAGAAGTTTTCAGTCAACCAAGCACGGACATACCAAACATATGGAAACCACTCCTTAAGAAAAACAAACGTCTTAGGATTAAAAAGGGGGCGGACCGTCAAACCCGACTGCACTTTAGGTAATATAAGTAGTAGCCTGTAGACTGGATTGTTTAGTTTACACTAAAAAACGGTTAGAGATACTTAATAACCAAAACGTCGTGTTTAAAATAAATAAAAAAAGCAAGTTTGAAATTGTGTTTCTACTCACTCATTGTTTATGAGTTTCAAACAAATAAATAGAGCCTGCTTAATCTATTCACGTGACTAAACTACTGACTAAAAAAGGCTAAAAGTCTTACTTACTTAAGTACTAAATCGTGAAGTCTACAGGGTTCCCTTAAGTACATTTTAGTTACTGGATTTAGTACTAGTTCCAGCTACTGGAACCGTGTAAATCCGCCATATTCCGCCATATTTCCAAACCTCTATAGTTGATATTGTATTAAAGTGACACCGCGTCATCAAAACCTTGATGGGCGGGAAGGGAGTAGAGGGGGACATACAGTGGCACGCACTTCTTTTAATTTTTTTATTGATATTGATTCCCAAAATGAGGCACTGCACTAATTAGTCATTAGCTTACTATTTTACTTGCTTTTTATTGATGTCTTCTTCTAAATGATTTCATTAGAAAGGAACATATATACTCATATCTGGTTGTTACGAACATATTATTGATTTAGCCGGGCTTTGACGTTTTCTATTCGTTGTTGTTTTGAGTGTTTACGTCAAACAAATTATGACGGAGCTTTTTACAAAACAAATTACCGTTTTTGCAACTAAATCAATATTTGCGCACATTTTAATATATTTTTGGATCATCTTTTATGTTTCGGATCTTTATTTATTAGGTAATATTAGGTACTTATTTGATCTCTCCTTTCAAAGGACTAGTGTTTTATCCTTCGAAAATTAAACCCCGAGCGGCACACTGCATGTACAAAGTGAAACACTAATTTTTTAAGGTTTCTTTACTTAGATTTTGCCGCTAAATTTGGTTTACCATAGCTATGGCGAGCTGCCACTTTAATATTAATATTATACAATATCAACTATATGTAGGTATATGGCTAAAATTAATGAAAACGTCGGATCTAGTTACTTTTTTTCTCAAAACTGAATAGTGACGAGCACCGCTAAATTTAAATGTTATTAAAACCTCAAAAAGGAATTTTAATTTTTACAGTAGGTAGACTAATTAAAATTTTGAGCAGATTAAGACGAAAATTAGACAAAAAATCAAAGCTAATTAAATAACCAAACGCCGAAAATTCCTGAAACCCATTCTCCCTTGTCTTGCTCATTCACACCTACTCGGTACGCATTGATCGTGGGGTTTTATCTGTAGGCATCCTTTATAGAGGATAAAAATAATTTTGCAAGGTGACGATATCGGTCTATATTTTCTATATCTTCGGTTCGCGTAGCCTTCGCATTTATTATATATAATAACTGCCGTTCATTAGCCTTTGGCTTTCTTGATCGATTCGCGTTTTCAATAAAGCTTTAAATTATCTAAGGATTGAGTTTTTTTTTCTTTTTCTGTTGTTAAAATGTTTCCAAAGAAAAGTGGAGGTGTATTGAGTCAACTTGCTCTCGAAATTTCAAAAAGGAAAAATAATAATCGGCTTTATGGTCCTTAGAGATTTTCCTCGCCAACAATATTGTACACATTATAACATGGAGCTATGTGACAGCTCTTATATGCTTAAGCAAGGGCTTTCAAAATGACCCTACAGACGGTATCTTTAAAAATTTCGCAACTTTTAACATCCTACCATGTATTTTGTCGTTAACACCTACTTTGCCGTGTTAAGTGGAAAGGGCGAAACTGATTTTACAAAATTTTAGGTAGAATCTACTTATTTTACTAACTATAGCAATACATAGAAATTAATATTAAGTTTAAAAGTTATTTTGCATGAAAAGTTATAAAAGTCACATATGCCCTTTTGAATTAACAAGGCACTCTTGCAAAATCCTTTGTTTGTTCGAGTTTTATGCATATACGATTACGTATATGGTTTTATGGCTGTTTTTCGGTAATTCGCTCTCCCACTGTGCAAGCGACTTACGAGGGTTAATCGTATGGTGCTTCAGGATGTTTTAATGCATACGGGGTACTTACGAAAAGTAGCTGGTGTAAATTGATCTCTGTTGTTCTATTTACATGCAAAAACAAATGGTGACCCCCCCCCCCGCCCTTTTATCCACGACACGCTACTGCTTTTTGCCGTGTTTTTCAAAAAAAGTTTTAGTATGGAAAGTGGTAGTACTTTTCTGCTTACTCACTTCGTTTTACCATGCCCTTACTGAGACCAAAAAAGTGTGTGGAAAATAGGTTTTCTGCAAGTGTTTTTTTTAGGTTATTCTGAGATCAAATTGTTATTTAAAAAAATCGAAGTGTAATAACAAGTCTTAAAGAAAACTACGAGCAAGTAATTCTGTTTGTGTGCAATAAAAACTTACCTGTTTGCATCCAGAGGGCAAAGAAAATTAGAGTCCTGTTGCCCCATGTACACTTTGACACGGATCTTTCGACAATACGTAGTATTCCTTCGACAGGACATCTTTGCATTTGATAAAACTTTTAGACGTACCGTATAGCAAGAATAACGTGCGAATGATTCGCTGACTCGACGCACTATGTATAAAATTTCCAGACAGGGGTGTTTTGGGGGCGTGTTGGGGGTGAAAAAGGCTACAAGATACCTACACTGTAACAGTACATACTTGGCACGTTATGATCAAGGGGTTTTATGATCGGTTTGCTGTGCAAGGAACAAGAATTAAGGATATTTTTGCAGCAGACTAAACAGGTGGTAAAATCTAGAACATTTAACACGTACGTGTGTCGCCAGTAGAAAATATCTTATAGTTTTTATAATTAACGTTTATTTTTTAACCATTTTTAAATAATTTTTATCGTTTGTCGAGGTAAAGATAATTTGTATATTTATATGGAATATCCTTTACAAAAGTTTCTATGGACATCAAAAAATGTCAACATCAACTGTTTTAATTCTCATGTCTTGTTGGAGATTCGTGAATTTTTGATGTTACTATGCAAGCTTTGTATGGCTTTAGTTTTAAAAAAAGAAAATTGGGTTGAAAACAGAGGGATTTTCTCTTTGAGATTTAAACCACTCAGTTTCCTCGAGTTTTCATGGAAACCTTCAATCAGTCTCGACAACTGTGAATTTAGTTAAACAAGTTTTATTGGTTATTATACGGTCGACCACTTATTTCATGTCATCTTAAAATTCTTTTCATGTCTTACAATTCTTGTCTGGAAAGCTCGGAATCTTAGCGGACTTTAATACCTTTTAAAGAAAATCGAAAACAACGCACTGTTCTTTGTATTCTAATAAAGGAAAATTAATGGGGCATTAAAAAAGTGGGCGAGTGTACTGATATCTATAGAGTAGGCCACAAAAGATGAGACATATTTGATCGCCATATATTTAAAAAGTTTTTAATAACTCTGCATAGACTTTAAAATTGGTGAAAAATAGACATTTCTTAAAAATCCCACATGATAAACATTTTTACCTTTCTAGCCCGCGCAGCAATGGCTAGAGAAGGTATTATTTTCGACGCAATTTTTTTTTTAAGATAACACCGAAGATGTGTTATTTGGGTGTATTTTGAGCTATCTTAGCAATATCGTCGTGATGTCTGTCTGTGTGTGTCTGTCCGTAACACGATAGCTCCTAAACCACTGTACCGATTTTCATAAAATTTTCAGGTAAAATAGTGTTCGACGCTCTAACAAGCTGATTAGATTTTGGTCAACATCCATTATTGCAAAAAAAATGCTAACTTTTTAACGGAGCATCGCATCAACATGTGGTTGAATAAATTGATTTACCTTAAAACAATCTGTTTTAAATTAAAATAGTTCTTTTTAGTTTACCACATCGTTTAATCTTGAAATGAGACTTTATTTTTCTTCTTTAATTGTTTTGTTTTATTATACTATATTTTGTAACAAGGCAGATTGTCTTCATATAAGTAATATTATGCTTCCAAAGAAAACGGTGCCTTAGATTAATTCAGTTCCAATTTCCAAAGAGGCAAGACTTTTTTTGTGCTATATCAAGAAAATATTCTCTTGGTGAATAGGAAAGGACAAAGTATTTTACTTTGATCTAAGACAATTATTTTACCATTTGCTTTTAAATTGTTATATTAACCTACTGTGCAAATTTTCTTGTATAAGCCACCAATATAGAGCAGAGTCAGTACCCAACAAAAAAAAGTTATTGAAATTAATGTTTGCTACAAATAAGGTAATCCGCGAAAACACATAAAAACAAAATTTCGCTTTTTGTTTACCCTGGCTGAATCTTAATTTAAATGTATGTATAAAATATGAATTTTGATCGTAAATGGGATTAACTACCCCTAAACACAGTGGCGTGTCGTATAGGGGGCCAGGGGGGGGCGAACGACCCCTCGCCCCTCTGCGCTTGGCGCCCCTGGCGTCCTTTGAGAAAAAAATAGAATTAATAGTGTTATTATTTTAAAAAAAGGTTTGTAATTTATTTGACTCCAATACCTATATTTGCGCCCCTTAAGGTCTTCGCCCCCTCCCCCCGCCCTTTTATCCACGACACGCTACTGCCTAAATATCGCTAAAAGACGTTTCTCCAGATCTAAACTCAAGTTTTTTTTAACTTGTATGGCCTCATTATGTTGCAGCGCGGTGCGTTTTAGGCATGGGTAACACTGTGTTGAATGGTACTTTTGTATTGATACCACGACTGCATGACACAAAGGGTCATGATACTGCGAAACAGCTCTCTCTTTCAGGTACAGTTAAGTCGAGAGTCGGGGATTCCCCGAATTCTTGAATACTGAAACGTAGAAAAAAACAACGATAAAAGAAAGCAGTGTTGATGCGCCGCAAAATAAAATATCAATGAGTATTGCTAAAGCTGCCGCTCTTAAGGCCGCTTGACATGGTGCATGACGCGCTGCAAATATTTGCAAGCAAAAAATTTGGGTCAAATTGTTGCCTGCAAAAAATCTTCTTTTCGTTTGACATTATGCATGGCCATGCATGGATTCCCCAGAATCTAGGTAAAAATTCCCCAGTTTGCATGCAAGTACAGTTTGCATGCAAAAAAATGGCACCGGACCGATAAAAATGGATTGCCTGCAACAATCAGCTGGATTTGTACTGCGCATGCACCTGGGCAAAATTTCATGCATTTGCCTGCAAATTTTATTGGCATGCACCATGTCAAGCGGCCAGTGGCGTATATACGGGGGGGGCTGGGGGGCCCGGGCCCCCCCGAAGCTAAGATTTTTTTGGATATTTTCCACATATTTCATGAATACAAACATAAAATATCATAAAATAGAGCCTCATGAGGTCTCGGCCACCCCCCAAAACTGTCTCGGGCCCACCCCGAAACTTTTTCTATATACGCCACTGCAAGCGGCCTTTACTGTGTCATGACATTGCCTTAATATAGCAAGCAGTGTCAGCGTCATTGTATCGACACGCGAAAATTTGCTGTGTTACCCATGTCTAGTGCTTTTGTTAATAAACTACTAGAGTACATATGTAGATGTAGATTGTAAAATTTAAATTTTCAATTTTGACCATGTTGGTCTCATGGGAATTCCTACTTTAAAAAAGTGTTTTTCTTGCATCTTTTTTGTTCCGCCATAACGCCGTAGCCTGAATATTTAAGATGGAGCTCTGAGTATGGCATATAATGAAATTACTGTTTTATGGGAAAAGTGCCTATTTAATATAAAGAGGAACTATAAAATAATTAAAATTTCTTGAAGCCGGTAAGTCCGTGAAGGGTGTGTCGAGTTATATCGGAATAAAAATATTAAATATTGTAGGCAAAAATCTAATTGTAAAGGTTTTGAAATAACACTTTTTTGGGTAGAGTTTTGTAAATTTTGAAAAAATATTTTGCACTTTTAAGAAGGGACTTAAATGCACCGCGCATTCTTCTAGACAAAATAATGTATTCAAAAAATTACTAAAAATGCAGTATCGAGGATTTAACTCCGCGCTAAGGAATTCTTTTTTTTACTAACTGTCAAAAATTTTATCAAAAAATATTAAATACTTTTCCCATAAACGTGTTATTTCAAAAAAAAGAGCCCCTTCTTAAGAGATACACTCTGGAGGCGTACTCTAGTAGAGTATTTTCCGCAAATTTTAATGAGTAACTATCAGACAGCTTTGATCAGCCAGCCCGCAAGTAGAGCCTCTGCTAGTGAACAGATTGAATTTGGTGTCGCACAGCAACTCTCGAACTTCTTATCGAATTGCGACAGTGCTTTAGCGAAAGTAGCGGAGTAGAAAGAGAGTTTCTACCATGCAACTCGAACCGAACCGAACCGAACCGAACCGAACCGAACCGAACCGAACCATGCAACTCTACTGAATAACCTCAAAAACTATACCTAACCCTGCACAAATCTCTCTATTTAGTATTCTTTAGTTTTTTACTATTAGTGCCATTTCCTTACTCGTGTTTTCGTCAAAAACGTTAATTGACGTCAGAGAAATTTCCTGAGGTCTAAACTGATTAGAGAGAAAGACTGCCGCCAGCGCAATATTGTAATCTAATTAATTACTACGTTTTCATATAGAACTGAAAACGTTTTCAATTCAAAGCGATTTAAACACATAGAGATTGGATTTCACAACCTATCAAAATAAAAATAGTGTCTTCACCATGCGAAGAAGCGGAAATAGAAGGGCACAATAGGCTGCCTGTTAGCCCCTTTTGTTTTTTTTTTCTGTCGTATCTCGGTAGATGGCGCTTCTTGCGATAGTTTTCTCACTATTTACTTATGACTAGAGACAAAACCGTCTAATTAACTTCGCAAGAATTGTCACATCGACCAAGCAGTATTCTAAGGAGTCCCATAAGGACGAAACAGTTAACTGTCAACACTTATTAGGTGTCCATTAGATTTTGGACTCCCGGAGGTTAACCTTTGTGCCCGATTAGCACAAAACTTGTTTGATTTTTAAACTCGCTATACTTTGATTTTATGGCAAACTTGTCAAAATGGCGAAGACTCTCTGTCAATTATTTTTGTTGTGTTTTTATTAGGAAAGGAATAAAATCTCAGACTTTGCCTACTTTAATAAAAAAAGTAATATCTTAAGACACTGAATAGTTTTTGACAGATTCTTTTCAAAATTTAATTTAAAAAAAAACTGGTGAAAACTCAAAGAATGAAAAACAGCAGTTGACAAGCATTTGACATTTCTAAACCAAAAATCGAAATTTTAAACTGGAACAAGAACGGGACGGGCGGTATCCATTTTGTTTTGGATTTGCCACTTCCAATATTTCTATATTCCGTAGTTTGAAAACGTGTTCAATGCGTTTTGCGTTTTTGACATTAACACGATTTTATTCAATGTTGTTCAATAATTGGTTAGTTGAAATTCTAATTTCGTTAAGACATGTTTTAAAAAGGGTAAAAAAATTATATATTATTAAAAGCAATTATACTTTTTGCAACAACTTTAGGGTTTAGTGGCCCGGATTGGTTCAGTGGGCGAGGTGTCCGATTGGCAATCAGAGGGTGTGTGGTTCGAATCCCATGCCTGCCACTACAAACTCGAACCTACTCTCCGTTTGTGAATACAGATTTACCGGAAGTAGGGGTAAAGCCTGCCTTGGGCGAAGTTTGGGCATCAACGAAGTAGGCAAAGTTGATGATGAATACGAGACCGTGGTTCGGAAGTCACGCTAAGCCGGTGGTCCCGTGTTAAGAGCGTAGATGGCGCTAGCACGATAAAGACCCCTGTGTTCGACGAAGAGCATCAGGCAAAATTAAATCCTCCATGAGAAAAGAAAATTGCCTACCATGGGGGTCTATATGTGTATGAATGTGAGTGTGTTGTGAATGTCCAAAAATTTGAAATCAGAGCATTAAGTTGCAGACTGTGGCCAGTTGGCCTCCGAAGCATAGGCCAACCAAATCGAATAAAATGAATGAATGAATGAAACTTTAGGGTTATATTCACTATATTAGCTGATTTGATCCATAAATAGTGGTATTGAAATTTGGTTTGGTCAACGAGAATAAAGTTCGATACGCATTTAGACTACAGTTTTCATGATGGATTTGACAGTGACTTGTATTGAAATCGTATTCAGTTCTATATAAAAACGTAGTAAATGTCTTGTCTAAGAGAGCATTAAGAGCATAGCCAATTGCTTAAGTTAATACGAAATTGGCAGCTATCAGCAATTAGCTAATCGTTAATTTGGCTGCGAAGAGCTAGAAAAAAAAACGGCAAAGCGTTAACTAAATTCGTGTCATTAAATTACTACTTAGGGAAAGGTTGCCTATGTTGGGGCAGTTTTTAGTTTTTTTCAGCTGAATCCTAGGAATTACAAGAAACCGATTTGTAATTACACGTTTACATACTTTGATATCTTGCTCACTTTACATGATTTTGTATAGTTTTTGTGAATAAGAGGTTTGTGCTAATTAGTTTAGGGAAAACCAGTTCCCTAAATTGTATGGACCATACATAAAGAATTTTCTAAAAATATATTTAAGAAAAACAAAAGTTAATGTTTCTTCAAACAAAATTAAAACAGTGCTAAATACACAGGAACTAGGTAAATACAATAATCAAATTTTTTAAAATAATTTCTTTATTTTTGTATAAAATGTTTAACTGCGGGATTAAAATTTTGCCCAGTGTCGTTATTTTTGAAATCTCCCCGAGCGAGTACCCCTCGAAATTCGAGCGAGGACCACTAGAGATGTGGAAATCAAGTAAAATCGCATGCGCAGTTTGACTTTCATCCGATTTGGAGGGAGTACTCCTTCTCACTCGTTCAAGAATTCATACACTGATAAAAATAATCCATAGTGCATAAATTTTTTTCGTTTTTATTTGGTTTTAGTTTGACAGTGGCGTATATAAGGGGGGGCGAGGTAATTTTAGACAAAACTTTGACTAATATCGGCGCAAAAATGCAGGAGGTTCAAAAAATCGTTTTCATGAGTGATAACCTCCATCTTTACAGGTATAAACTTTTTTCTACATCTACAACTTTTATTTGAAGATATTGCTCTTAACAGTTCTTTTCTTTTTAATTTTTAGTGTAAACGGAGACATGCTGTCACCCTTAGACATTGCAATCCTCAGTAACAATAGGCCAATGGCGAAAATGCTAATTAGTTTTGGTGCTAAAGAAGGAAAAAGATGTAAGTATTTGGAACATTCAATACAAGCTTCGGACGTTGCACAATGGGTTATATGGCGGAGCTAGCACGACATTAGCCCTGTATATGTTTTTTAAATTATGATAACCAAACCCACCCAAATGTATTGCAGATAATCCAGTTAATAAAAAAAAATGCAACTGATAAAAAAAGTCTTAATGTATTTCTCTGTAACAGAGCCCCAAAGTTGAAAAATATTTTGGGAGAAAAATGTATGTATTTTTACAGTATTTTTAAATTAAAAAAATGACAATTCAAACAGCACTTTTTGAGTATATGTGTATAAAGTCGGCATAAGCAGTAACTGCACTTTTAAAAAATACTAGTAACTTCCGAATTCCAAAACCCTTTTTATGGTTAAAATTTTTTGAAATTTATTATATTTATTTTCGTCTCTATTTTTCTTTGTAAAGCCTGCAGAAACAAGCTTAGCAAGGCTAAGCAAAATCTCCACCAGAATATTAGAGAGAGGGGTCTATTTGACTAAAAAAAATAAAAAATTTGCTGCCCCTCGCTGCCTCTGTTTTTTGGGGGTAGCCCTAAACACTGCCATGTACGTGGTCTTTATACAATCAGTGTATCAGCCAAATGGAATAAATTCGACAGCGGACTGAATTTAGATTATTCTGAAAAATCCAAAAGTACTTCGACTAAGATTTTTAACGAGCAATATTTCTGTTCGAATTTTTTTTTGTATAGACCCCACTTGTGGCACTTTGCTCGAAAGCTTATTAAAAAAGAAAAACGATAAACTACTTTTTTTGACACCTGTCAAATATTAAAACAAGCTAACCTTTACTTTTTTGCAATTTTGAGACAATAAAAAATATCCTTTTAAGTAAAATTTATAATTTAAATAAATAACTTAAGTAAAAAGTTAGTAACATCCAACATCTTTTGCAACTGGTAGACCCAACTTGTGAAAACTTGTTTGAAAGCTTATTAAATACGAAAAATTATAGTGCGTGATCCTAAACCCCGAAAACCCCTCCACTACCCTTAAAGGTGGAGAGTCTCCAACTTTAGAGCTTTATAATATTGTATTGTCGCTGTAACTATAAGTCCATACCAAAATTGACTTACAAGAGGGACAAGATAATTAAAAATTCGTGATCCCTATCCCCAAAAGTCCCTACATACCAATTTTGAACAAAATCGGATATACTTAGATGGTCCCCTGCCACCCTCTTTAAAGGGGTGAGGGGTTGCCAACTTTAAAGCATTATAATATTGTATTGTATTGGCACTGTAACTTATAATAACTATAAGTCCACAACAATTTTGATGTTGATCGGATATGTATAAGATGGTCAAAATTGTCCAGGGGGGTTACTTTCACAATTTTAAAAATCTAATTAAAAATTCTTGATCCCCATCCCCAAAAGTCCCTGCATACCAACTTTCAACGATATCGGACATACTTAGATAGTAGCCCCCCTCTAGCATTTTCAAAGGGGGGGAGGAGCTGTGAACTTCATAATATCAGTATATTGTATTGTCATCGGAACTTTAAGTGTGTACCAAATTTGAAGTTGATCCGATGTCTAGAAGTGGGTTAAAACTGAGTTAAAATTGAGTGTCGCGCTAGTCCTCTCATATAACCCATTGTGCGTCGTTTGTATTAGATCACAACTTACGAAGTAGGCATAAAGGTAGAATTTTTTTAATAAAAAATTAATTTGCTCTTAAGATATGAAGGTTTAAGATATTCTTAAGATGACCTTGTACTTGTCCGGATTTATTTTATACTATAATTTAAAAAGTTAACAAGAAAAAATAAGTTTGGCAGTTTATGTTGAAAATGTCTAAGAAGCAAATGAAAATGGGGTTATTATAAAGGCGCTAATGAAGCCATCCACTATAAAGAAAATTGCGGGAAAACCTGACACGAAAACTCCTGTAAAACCGCGAAAACGAGGTAATTACAATGTTGAGAAAAATGCGCTTTGGAAAAGTTTTCAACTACCAAGCCACTAATTATCAACGCCTGATACTTGCAAAAAAGAACGAAAAATTATAAAACTTCTTGCAGAAAAGTCTTGTAAAAAAAGAAAGGTCAAAATAAAATGCATAATTCTTTCAAGAAGATTTTGGCTCATTGAAAGCTTTACACTATAAGAAAGTACGGTCACCATAATTAACAATTCACTAAAATGAAAGATGGCAGACGCTTTCGAAAGACCCTGAAAGAAAATTATTCGCCCTATGGTCTTCCCTAATTTGAGAGGGGCAATTGCAACTAGAGAATAGAGTTGTTTTGGTTTCAGTTTCAAGTTCGGAAAAATTGGGATGTCACTTAAAACAGCTACTAGGTGAGGCAGAAATGCGCCTGCAAGAACTAGGAGGCCTTCTGGAAGAGCCTCTTGGAGCCCCACTCAATACTAGAGCGTCTTTTTCGAGTATTATTGGACAATACCCAGCTCCGTCTATGACAGGTACTTAAATAATAAAGTTTTGTTTCCTACTGGTTACCTTTTAAAGGCTACTGCGATAAAAAAAATAAGGATCTGGTGGTTTCGTCAATGCTTTGTATTCTTTATAGCAAAAGATCAATCGATTATCGTTTAAAACAACGGGGGATCCAGGATGTCTGGAGGGATATTCTCCTCCAGCAGCAAAAACCATTTTTTTTGTTTTTAATAAGTATGTGAAATCTGCCACTACATGTAAATAAAATTTACCTCAGGCGAAATTTTTTGGAAAATAAAGTAATTTTTATGTAAAAATTTTATACATTTTTGTAATTTGGTAAAACATTTTGGTTTGTGCATTGGATATTTTTTTACTAAACTAAAACTAAAGAATAAAGTTCGGTCAAGGAGGAGGCCGGCCCCTCTAGCCTGGATATGCCACTGGTTTAAAATATTTGTATTCTTATGATGTTCCTGGTATTTTTGCGAACAGAGAACATAACCGTTTATTTATTGATGATGTTATTGTTGTTTAGGTTGTGCAGGGGGAGACACAGAAAAACAAGCTATCGCTTGGGGTAGAAAAGCCAAAATGTTGAAAAAGTTAGTATTAGGATTTGCCCAAGCTCGACCACCTGACCCGCCTTCTCTAGTGGCGATAGATATCACGGGACCAAATAGCGTCACAGTCAGATTACAAGAGCCTGTGTCTAGTGATGGTTCAATTTGTTCGAAATTCAGGGGTAAGTTGACAGTGGTGAGGTCCTAACATAGGTATAGAAGAATATACTGCGTGAATAAGTCTAGTTAATTTCTATAAGAGGAATCAAAACAGATAGAGTATAACATATATTAATAAGAGACCGCTACGCACGATTCCCGAAGAAAGCTTTCCAGCGTTGCCAAGGGTATTAACCTGAAACAATTGTTTGGGCCAACAATTATTACTTGACGAAAATTAATAACCAGAATAACACTTTCATACACAAAATTCTGCTTGTTTGTAAAAGTGAAAATTATTAAGCAAGTTATTTACTTTTTAATTCAATTGTTTTATTAAATTAGTTTTAGGAACAAGCAGAATTTCAAGGTATTATTCTTGTGTATCAGCCCGTTTCGATCACTGTTCAATTTTTTTTAAAAGCACCCTTTTCAAAAACATTTTTTTTGAAAACAGTTTGATCGAAAATCTATAAATTTCGAAAACACTTTTTTAAATGATATGTTTTTCGAAAATATTTTTTTCGAATGACAATTTGTTGAAAAATTATTTCTTTAGAATAGTTTGCTGTCCTCCTTTTGGGAGATCGAAATCGGTGTTGTCCTACTTCTTAAATTGATGGCAAACATATTGTTACGGGTTCACAACGACAAATTAAAACTCGCTTTAGTCTGTCTAGATGAACAACTTTCATCTTGGACTTCGGGCTTCTCTGGATTCGGTAGACTACATCATTAATTCTCTTAACAACTTTATAAGGCCCTTCCCATGGTGGTGTCAACTTAGGTGATCTTCCTTTCTTGCGTTGAGGATTGTATAGCCAGACTTGATCATTCTCTTTGAACCCTGAAGAGTTTGCTTTCAGGTCATATCTCGCTTTCATGCGGTCACTGGCTATTTCTATTCGCTCTCTAACCACTTCATAGATATCGTGCAGCGTTTGCCTTAAACGTTCGACATAGTCATTAACCTCTAAGTGTGCTTCTTCAGGTGAACCAAACATATCACATGGTAAACGCAGTTCTCTACCAGGATACTAGATGGAGTAGCTCCTGTCGTATTGTGAATGGCGGTTCTATAGGCCATCAAAAACAATGGAATATATTGATCCCAATCTGTTTGGTGCTCATCAACAACTTTGCACAGATGTTCTTCTATTGTTTTATTAAATCTTTCAACCATGCCATCTGACTGCGGATGTAAAGCCGTAGTCCGTGTTTTATGTATTCCTAAAAGGTCACAGAGATTCTGGAAGAGCTTTGATTCAAAGTTTCTTCCTTGATCTGAATGTAGTTCCAAAGGAATGCCAAATCGGCTGAAAACATCATTTACCAGAACTTCTGCAACTGTAGCGGCCTCTTGGTTAGGCAAGGCAAAAACTTCTGGCCATTTGCTAAAGTAATCCATGACAACAAGGATGTATTTGTTGCCCCGTTTAGTTTCTGGAAACGGTCCGGCCACATCAATAGCAATGCGTTCGAATGGCAGACCTACGTTATATTGTTTCATTTGACCTCTGGACCTTGTTTTGGGACCTTGGCTGGCTGCACAAGTCGAACATCGGCGGCACCAGTTTTTCACATCTTGAAAGTAATTGACCCAATAAAATCGGTTTCGAATTTTGTCCATGGTTTTATTTATGCCTAGGTGCGCGCCTGATTTTCCACCATGGCATTCGGCCATTATATTGTCTACCATGCTCCTAGGAACCACTACTTGATTAATCACAGTAAGGCCATCGGCACTTTCCCAGGCACGTTTAAGGATGTTTTCTTCTACTATCAGTGAATCCCATTGTGCCCACAGTGATTTGAATATCACCCCTTGGTTTGCGATATCTTGCCATGATGGTCGTGGCTTGTTCTCTTCTTTCAATCGCAAGATAGGTCCTACATCTTTGTCGTTAAGTACATTCTTCATCTGGTTCTAACTTTATCTGGCGCACGTAGGTAATTCCTTCTTTCTGGTCAATTTTCCTGCAATGTTTACAATCCTCAGGGCAAGGTCTTCTGGACAATGCATCTGCATTATTATGCACCCTTCCCGCTCGGTGCTTAATTTGATAATGGTATTGTTGTAGCTTTTCTATCCATCTCGCGACTTGCCCCTCAGGTTGTTTCATTTTCATGAGCCACTGTAACGCAGCATGATCCGTTCTAATCAGAAACTCTTGTCCGTAGAGATATTTGTGAAAGTGATCTACGGATTTAACTATGGCTAGGAGCTCCTTTCTAGTAACACAACAATTTCTCTCTGGTTTGGATAGCTTCTTGCTGAAAAATTCGATGACCCGTTCTTCTCCATCTTGTACTTGGGAGAGTACTGCTCCTATGCCATCGTTGCTCGCATCAGTATCTAATATGAATTTACCTTTGGGAATGGGATATGCAAGAATCGGACTAGAACATAATGCTGCTTTTAGTCTTCTAAATGCTTGGTCACATTCGGTATTCCATTTGTAAGAAGCTTTATCTTCTGTAAGTCTATGTGATGAAGACGCTATTTTGGCGAATCCTTCTACAAATCGTCTGTAGTATGTACACTGACCCAAAAAGCTTCTCAATTCATGTTTGTCACGAGGTTGAGGCCATTCTTTTATTGCTTGTAACTTCTTTTCGTCAGTATGGATGCCTTCTCGGGAAACGACGTGACCCAAGAACTCAACTTTTTCTTGGAATAGAAAACATTTCTTTGAGTTTAGTTTAAGATTTGCGTTCCTGATTCTTAAAAATACTTCTCGTAAATTGTCTAGATGATCTTGAAATGATTTTCCCATTACTATGACATCATCCAAATAGACTAAGCAGGTTTTCCAAGTAAGGCCTCGTAGAACGACTTCCATTAGTCTTTTAAATGTAGCTGGGGCATTGCATAGGCCAAATGGCATCACATTAAACTGATAAAGTCCACTTCCAGCAGAGAATGCAGTCTTCTCTGTATCTCTTTCAAAGATTCCTACTTGCCAATATCCACTTTTCAGGTCAAGAGTAGAAAACCAATATGATCCCGCCAACGTTGTTAATGTGTCGTCTATTCTTGGCAGGGGGTAACTATCTTTCTTGGTCACATCGTTAAGTTTCCTGTAGTCGACACAAAATCTAGGACTTCCATCCTTTTTAGTGACCAACACCACAGGAGATGACTAAGGACTTGATGACTCTTCAATAACACCGTCGCTGAGCATTTTATTAATGAGATTGTGAACTTCTTCTTGTTTGGCAATTGGTAGTCTTCTTGGGGGCTGTCCTATCGGTTGAGCATCGCCAGTGTTGATGGAATGTTGAATAAGGTTTGTGCGTCCCGAACTACTCTTAGTTTCAAAGATATGGCTTTGCTCTTCTATAAACTCTCTCGCTTTACTAAATTCTTCTGGAGTGAGATGTTGCCAAGTGGACTGAAATTGCTGAAGTACCTCCGTTGGTAACTTGCTTTTATCCTCTGAAGTTGGCTCTTCACATCTTGTTACTTTCTGGACTGGCTCAAATAATGCTACCACCTCCCCCTTATTAATTTTGACACTATTTGGGAAAATATTGGCGACTCTAATCGGGATGTCTTTATCGGTTTTAACTAGTGACTTTGCAACGAGGTAGGTGTTGGGTGTATTCTGTTGGCTTATGAGCCCGACGCAGCTTGATGTTTTACTTTCTAGCCTCCCAAAAATTATGGTCTCACTGTTACCGACCAGTCTTGTTGTGCATACTGCCACTACCTTTATTGGTTCCTTATTAAAGTGACTATTTGACAAAATGAACTCTTCATTCCCAAATCTTAGGGTATTAAGTTTATTATCAAACGCAAATCCATGTTTACTTATCAAGTCCATTCCCAAAATAAATTCATCTTCTATTTCGGCAACCAATACAGTGTGGCGAATCTTTAATCTTCCCAGCTGTAGGTCTATGTCTGTCTGCCCAACACGTCTGCGGATTCTCCAGTCACAGTCTTAAGTGTTATTTTCTTTTCTGTTGGTCGAATTTTATATCTCGTTGCAATTTTGAACTTAAGCAATGATATGGCAGCACCAGTGTCTACTGTTATGTTAACTTGTCTTCCATTTATAAGTCCGTCGATGTTAAGACTGTCAGCAGTATGTTTTAAGCTCTTAATTGAATAAATTTTGGGGGCTACATTCCCTTTAGCCAACACCCGCCCCTCTGCGTTGACTAGTTTTAGTTTTCCTGATCTCTTCTTCGGTACTCTGTCCCGCTAGATGGCGAGCGAGACCTTATTTGGACGCGACAATCGCGTTGAATATGCCCTGTACGTCCGCATCTGAAACTCTTTACATTTGGAGGGGATCGTCTGCTTTCTTTCAAAGAGTCAATCTTCTCTATCAGTGATTGAAACATTTGGTTTAGCGTTTTTGAGTTGACCTCATGTCCATTGCTCATTTCTTCTCCCTCCTGAATTGAAACAGCTCTTACTTTTGGCCTGGACATTATTTGATGATTCGATTTCAAGGGCTCGAATTAACACTTCACTGCTATTATGGAAGCGTTCTCGACGAAGTAACTTTGCTAAGTCCGTGTCTCGTAATCCGTTAATAAAGCGATCTACCGTGAAGGGATCTCTGTAATTTTCTGGCATTTCTGGGTAAGCTAAATACATCAGCCTCCTGATATCTGCTTCATACTCTTGCAATGATTCTCCTGGTCTTTGTTGACGAATATTTAATTCTGACCAATGTAAATTTCGCAAGTGTTCGTCTCCATACTTTCTTTCTAACGCTGCCACTAAAGCGTTATAATTCTGTTTTTGTCCGACTGGAATGGACCGTAAAAGTCCCAGAGCAGGTTCTCGTAGAGCTACTAACAATGCTCTAGCTTTTTCCTCATCATCCCAACCATTTGCAGCAGCGGCAGCTTCAAACTGTTGTTTATAAGTAGACCAGGAAGACGTACCATCGAAATTTGGAGGCTTAATGTTTTGGTTGGAATTCACAACACATCCCTGAGTTTTCATTTTGTTGTGTTCTTTTTGGAGCTGTATAAGCTGTTTTGACACATCCTGGAGCTTTTCTTCCACTGTTTGAAAAACTTCTTCTCTTACATTCTGTAGCTTGGTCTCCACTTTTTCTTCAACATTCTGCAATTTGTTTTGTACCGTTTCTTCTACATTCTGCAATTGGTTTTGTACCTTTTCTTCTACATTCTGCATTCTTTGAGTTATTTCTTCCTTAAGATCTTCAGTTGCTGCTTTGAACTCTCCTCTCAGCTGTTCGGAGTTGCTCTTTATCTGATCGAAGTTTTCTTGCATGCCATCTAATGTCTGTCTCATATCGTTCTGGTTTTGTTCAATAGTGTGTTTCATGTCGTCCATGGTGTGTTTCATATCGCCCTGGTTTTGTTCAATGGTCTGTTTCATGTCGTTCTGGTTTTGAGCCATTTGAGCTGCTAGAGCCTGCATCATTTTAGTTAAATCTTCCATCTTGGCCGATCTTTGTCTAGTAAGCATCAACTTCGTGATAAATCACTTAAAACGTGTATTTTAGGGCTACAAAGCGAATGTCAAAGTCGGTTTTTCAATATCTCTTCTAGTTTTTGAATAGAACGTCGTAGAATGTTATGGAATCTTCTAGAAATTCTTTCTAATTCTTACTTTTGAAATAACTAAACTAATGTCGAAATCGGTATTTGTATATCTCTTCTAGTTTTTGAATAGAACGTCGTAGAATGTTATGGAATCTTCTAGAAATTCTTTTTAGTTCCTACTTTTGAAATTACTAAGCTAATGTCGAGCTTTTTGGATATTTCTTCTTGTTCTCGAATAGAGCGTCGTAGAAAGTGATGGAATATTCTAGAAATTCTTTCTAATTCTTACTTTTTAACTAGCTAAGCTAATATCGAAGTCGATTCTTAAATATCTCTTTTTTTGTTTTTTGAATAAATCAATATCGAACTTCTTCGAATATTCTGGAAAAATCACTTACTGTTTTTCTGTCCAATTGTCCTATCCGGTGGTACTATGTAAGGGTAGTCTTTGCACTATTCAGTTCTGAATATTCTGGCAAAATCACTTACTCTTCTTCTTTTCAATTGTCCTAGCCGGTAGTACTATGTAAGGATAGTCTTTGCACTATTTATTTCTTTTAATCTCACTTCTGACACCAATTGTTACGGGGTCACAACGACAAATTAAAACTCGCAATTGTTGAAAACGATACGTCAATTTATTTCGACAAATTATGTACAAAAACACGCACTTAAACTTACTAATAACTTGCTAATAATTCACTACTATAATCGGTCTATTAACTTCGTGTTAATATCTCACGACCACTACAGTACGTTATCCGTGACTGATTGCCTGGTGCGCGACCCCGGCCCTATATATAGGATCGTCCCAACTAACATTTATAGTAGCGGCTACATGTTCTAAAGGCTTTGCTACTTTCTTATAGTAGAAATGTGGTGATCCCAACCAAAATTTGTTACTTTTTAGTTCTAACTACTATTTAGTATCAGGAAATAGTAGATGTTTCGTAAAAACGGCCCTCTAAACTACTTCATAGGATTGTTTCTTGATAGTCGATTCTGATAGTCTTCTCTACCACAATAGGACGTTGCTAAAGTTTTACTTTCTTTTTAGTCGTTATTTCGTAGTCGCCCTGACTTTTATATCCTACTTAATTACCACTCGAAAGTTAAGCTTCATTGGAGTCCCAAACAAGTGTATCCGACAACTACATTATAACTTTAATTTTTACCACAAAAGTTTGTGTCATCATAGTAACATCTGATGTAAGAATGTAGACAAAATAACTTTTTGGATCAACTTTAAAGCCGCAACTACTTTCAAGTAACCTTTTCGACTATCAGGGAATATAGTTTGGGACGCCATGTTTTTATGTAAGAAAGAAAATTTAATATTTTTGTTGTCGTTTTATGAGCTCATATTAAAGAGCCATACTATTTTATAAACAAATTAGTTGAAGCTTACCAAAAATGCTCTTCTTAAGCAGCATTTGTTGGAGTTAACTGTCGATTATGAAAACATAACCTCCAAAATCACAACACAAAAATTCCATCAGCTACCAGAAAACGGCTAAATTTTACGGGCGCACCGGTTTTTTGTAATATATATAATGCATGTTATACAAAAAACTTTGCGTCGCACTCGAATTTTGATCCTCTGCTCGTAAATTCTCACACTTTTGGATAACATAGTTCATATTATAACCATAACCAAACAAAAAAACTAAGCGAGTCTGTTTACTGTTGTGTCCACCATATTGTGTAACAATTCTACCAAAAAGAAACGATTATATTATTTGCAACTACATCGCAACTTTTATGCCATTACGGAAAAAAAACAGCCTCTACGACGTAGTAGATACCTGGCTACGACGTAGTAGTGTAGTTGTTACTACAGTGACTTTAAACACTTGGCCAAGTAGTTATAACCAGAAATTGGTTCCCCACTTAGGGAATTATAACGTCGCTGTATGGTATACTGAGACGTAGCGGAAGTACGTTGCGGTTACTTTTAAGAAATTCTTTCTAGTTGGGGTTTCGTCGTTACAACTTTAATTGTTTGTTGGGGTCCATCTCTCTCGAACTTTCCGGCAGCCTTCGACGTCCGGAACGTTCTCGTATTATTGCGACCGCAAGTCACAGATAACGCAACTAAAACCTAGACTAAGAATACAACCTTAAGATAAATCAACCTAATACTACATTAAACCTAAATAAATTCCCATTATAAAATGTAAATAACTTAAATTTGTAACAATATCCTTACCTGATCATTGGGGACTTTTTTGTGGAGGAAAAAGGTCAGGGGCGTCTGGACAGGTTAGGATATGTTTGCTTTCAATTGACAAAGGTTAGGATACTAACGATTTCGACCTCTTAAAATAGAAAAGCTTCTTCTCCAGGAATTTTTTTTGGAAAAAATGTCATCCGAAAAGAATGTTTTCGAAGAAAATTTTATTTGGAAAAAATGTCATTTGAAATTGAGGTTTTCAAAAATAATATTATTCAAATTTAGGTATTGGAATAACGTGTCATCCAAAAAAGTGTTTTCGAAAAACGGACGGTGAGCCACCTAAACAGGGTGGTCAATGCATTTACATAAAAGCGAGTAGCGGCTTATACTGATATTTTCGCTAATCTGGCAACGTTGGTTTTATACTTTTTTGTTCTCCCATGCTATCTTTATGACCCATACAAAAGTCCACGAGTCGTTAAATACCGAGATGAATTCCATCAAAGGAGCATGCGCCAAAATTAACGTCAAAATGTCTAATTTAAATTATTGGCGCGAATACCGGGATTGGCGCGAGATCGAAGAGCTTAACGTATATTAAAAAATTCAAGGTATAAAATAATGGTCAATTCTAATTTTTGGGTATGATTTTATGTAGGTACCGGGAGGTTTTTTTATAACCGGAGCACTCAGCAACTTTATCATTGAAAATAAAGGGCTATAATAAATTGTAGATTTTTTTTGGTTAATTATGATGATGATGCACTTTAAAAGCCAACATAATTTTTTTCTATCCGTCACCATGTACAGGGTGTCCCAAATTCGATGTTTTTGGGGAGTATCGGGTATTTCTAGAGGAACTAAAAAAACCTCATCAACCTTTGGGACACTCATATTTCAAAAGAAGCTTAAAGGTGAAAATCGCATTTTGATATAGCAAGCCGTTTTTAAACTACGGGGTGTTTTTAAAAAGTCTGCATTTTGGGAAGGGGTCTATAACTTGTTAATTTATTAATATTTTTATTTCTGTGAAAACATTCTTTAGACACTTTTTTAAGAGGAATTCAACTGTTAAATTAAATTTCATTTGTCACGTTTAGTTTTTGAGATATCACATAAAATTAATTTTTCTTTATGGGATTAGTGGGATTTCTTTATATTTTTGTTTTTTTTATTTTTACCACATATTTTAGTTTGCTTAATATTAAAAAATAATAAAGAGGTGATTAAAAAATAAAAATAAAGAAAACAATAAAAAAAATTAAAAATTAAAATATTAGTATGATACATCATTTTAAAGGAAATTTTAGAGAGAGTTTTAGAGTTATTCTGTAAGAAAAATAACAACTTTATGCAATATTTTAAAAACCAAAAGAGATAAATAAAAACCGTTGACATCTGTCAATTCTTCAAGAAAAGATCTATAAGAAAGCTATTTACACAAAAGCAAAATGCAGACAAAAACACTCCGTAGCTTAAAAACGGCTTGCTATATCTAAATGTAGTTTTCACCTTTAGGCTTCTCTTAAAATTTGAGCGTCGCAAAGGGGGCTCAGTTTTTTTCTTTCTCCCCTAGAAATACCCGACACCACAAAAAAACAACGAATTTGGGACACCCTGTACAGGGTGTGACAATAAAGTCGATTTTTTGAGAGGGAACACCCTGTATATTTTTGCATTTTAAGATTCGTCTTTTCTTTTTGATTTCAAACATATACAATATCTATGGGCTGCGATTAATATTTTTTGAGGTATATGCAGTATTTCTTCTATATGCATTTCACGTTTATTTTGTTTTGCCATGGGAGTATTGACAAATTTAAATGCGCTAAATCTTTTAAAAAAATGTTTATCGTAGCATAGACATACAGTAGAACCCTGATGACAGTGTTTCTTTAAATTAAATTGGGCACTAAATAATTTGTCACACAACTTGCACGTCACCGGCATTTTCACAGAACAAAAACGACGAATTTTCATCAAAAAGAACTGGGAATTATTAAAGTTTTGCTGTATAAAACCATACTGAAATATCTCTCAGTTGATTGGTTGGCAGAAGTGACAGATCAACGCTTGCGCACGTCTTGGAATTCATCTCGGTATTTAACGACTCGTCAAAAGTCCTACCCCTAGATAGAAGGTTGGCCACGCTGTATAATATTTGCCAAACCTGCGCGGAACTGAAACTTTGGCTAGTGCGCTATTACTGCAGGTATTCCAAGACACACGCAATGACTTTGGGATCTTTTTACTTCTATAGTATATTTTCTCAAGCTACGTTTAGCTTAGATGGTTTAAAATATTAATTTTACCTAAATTACGTAGTTCCGTAATTTATAGACAGCCCGGCCCGTATTCTCACTTTCCATTTTAAACGCTCGCAGCCCTGTCAAAAATTCAAGCCCCGCCTAAACAAAAGAACAACTTGTGAACTACAAACCATCTAGTTAGTGATAATATTCATAGAGGGAGTAACTTTTTTCCCGTCATCTTTTCTGGTCTTATTTATCTGCCATACAGTGACGATTCTTAATTATTGTATACTTTTTCCCATTCTCTTTGAATTGTGTTCAATAGTTCTTTCTTAGCTATAAAGTAACAAATCCTGTAAGCCACAATAACAAATGAAACTTAAACATTTCGAATTCAAAAAGCTACCCAACTAAAACAAAATAATAAAATATTTGGTTAGAAATCTACATGTCTAAGACCTCTTGTAATTCGTCTTAGCCTGTATAAGTTACGTAATAAATTGTATTATCGTACTAATGATGTAATGCCTCATTATAATTATTAACTTATAAAAAGTATTGGCACTAATAGCCTTTAACTCCTGTATATTAGTACTATTATATTGCATTAAATTAATAATTTTATACATTTTTAGTACAATGGTCTGCCAGAGCTGACTTCTCAATAGTCACAGGTTCAAAAGAAATAACGGACCTAATAAATCCCAGGTGTTTGGTAGAACTGACCCAAGGAAGGAGGTATTTTTTTCGAGCCGCCTGTGGAAACCTAAAAGGTTACGGAACCTATCTTATGTCAACGCCGTCCTCCATTATACCGTCTACCTGGAGAGAGATCGATAGAAGAGAATCTAGGTAAATATTTTAAAAACAATGAAGCCCCAGAAAAGTCAGCGTTGCATAATCAACAATTTTTTTTTCTGGTGATTCTGATAGCTGTACGTTATAAAACTTTAAAGTGAAATATCTAGGAAACTCTACTATAATTTTTTTTAAATGTAAAAATATATGTTCTTTTTAGTTCTTATATATATTTGGTGTATTTATTCTTGTTATTTCTTAGGTTTAATGGCAGACTGAAACAACTAGAAAGCCTTATGGACGAAGTGAAGCAGATCAGGCCTGGAAGTGAAATCCTGGACACACCAGGGCCCCAAAGGAGAGCACAGAGAAAGAAGACTACTATTAAGCAATTGTTTACCGCAGCTAGCAAGTTCCAGAAACATTTACGAAGGTATGTTAACCAGATTTAAGGTAACTACAAAAGTAATTAGTCTTTTAGATACAGCCAACACTCTGTAGTTTTCTTGCTGAAATTAAAAGATTGTGTATTTTTTTACAGAGGAATATACCTAGCTTGCATCCTGTACCACGAAGACAAAGTTCTAGTCACAAACGAAGATTTTTTGCCAGTTATCGAAATAGATGAAAATTTTCCAAGCTGTATACATACTGATTTACATTGGTTGATGAAAGTAGCCTGCACTTGGGATGATACCAAATGTCTGAGACAGGTTAGTAGTTTGCCCCAAAAACTATTCGATTCCACAAGTACAACTTTTTTTAAGCCTAGAATAGGTAAACTTGTCTTTAAAGCTACAACGCTTGTCAGATAGTGCTAAAATCTATTTTTTTCTCTTATATCTTTGTTTTCTCCAGTGGTTACAAGCATATCAATCGGCAACTCATATTTAAAAGAAAAACAGAAATAGTGGCAACACCGCAGTAAAGAATAAGCCGCTTACGCATTTTACAGGCTCTAAGTTCTTTTTATTAGGCTTGTCCAGTCTAGGTCCTTTATCGTCTTTGTTTTTTGTATTTTTTACAAAATGTTTTTTATCTCTTTATATATTTTATATTCGTTAATTAGGTGATGGAAGAACACCAGTCCTCAGCAATACATTTTCGCACCAAACTCCTCTCAGCCGCCCTCCAAATGCAGAGTTCATTGTGTTTGCAAGACTTGGGACAACTTTACTACAAACCTCTAAGAGACTCGCAAGGAAACACCGTGGTATTAAGTACTATAAATTATGTGAAATCTCCAAAAAGTGTTAGTGTTTTGAACTCGAGGTGGTTACCAATGAACAAGGTGTTTAAAAAAGCAGTGTTGAGTGACGATCACAATATTTCTGAGATTCTAATGGCTAGCATACAGGATCAGATTAACTACCACCAAGTTTCTAGTTTAAAGTTGAGTAAAGGACTCTATTTAGCGTATTTAAAAATGCAAAGTTCAGTGGATCTCATACAGGTTGTAGTCAGTGCTAAAAGTCCAAATATGTTGCCGCATTGCAAAGTACGGGACAATCCTCACGTTTCAGCGTAAGTATAAAAGACGCATATTCATACAAGCATGAATCCGCATACCCCGCTTGGCATGCGAACGCCATCCGATCGGAGTCGGCACTTAAAAGGAAATGAATCTGGACAGCATTTGTCCAGTAGTCGAGTCGCCTCGTTTCGCGGCGCTTGCTTATCCATTGAATATCTTACTAACTTAATTTACTTTATTATTCCTTTAAGAAATACATCTTATGTTAGCTCCCGCTAAATTTCGCGGTTGTTTATATATATTTTTAAAAACACACAACTGTATGAAGGACAAAGCGCATTCCGCGTATTTGGACATGCGCACCAACAACCAGGGAGATCCTTGTCAATCGCCTAGAGAAAAAGGCGTGTTAATTTCGTTCTTCAACTATTTTTCAAATATCTACACCTGAAAGTGCTAGATTTTTGTGTACTGAAGCATAAAACTAGAAACTTCAACCCTTCAGCTACGTGGTGACATCATTAGATCCATCAGGGGCCCCTTGGAAGTGGAGAATTTGGCTGCAAAAGAGGTGAGTGCATTTGTCTGATTACCGTTGTGTGCCACCAATATTTTTTCCTATGGACGTTTAGGTTATTTCGTAATTTCATATCAATATTTATGTTTGTTCGCGCTATCATTAATTAAAATATTTACAGTCCACTGCATTTAGCGTTTTTTCTATCCGTGGACTAACATAAAGTGTTCCTTTCGAGCCGAATTATTTTTAAATAATAAATCCATACGACGGTATTAATAATTATTTGCAATAAGAACGCGGCCTTGAATTTTTCGCATCATCGTATTTGAAACGCCGAGAGAGAAAGTCGGCGGAGTACCTGGTTTTGGTCCGCTGCTATAGTAACGGGTCTACTCCGCGTGGTATAAACAAAAGCGAGTAGGAATCAAAACAAACAAAACAAAAGTTCAGTGGTGTACCATATCATTTCGATATTTAAAACAATTTTCATCAATTGCGATAAATTAGTGCATATTTTCGACAATTCGTCATTTTTCTATTTCAGAAGCATTAATTTAGCGTTAATTGTATATTTACCGACAATTTCGTCATTTCAAAGGTAAAATCATGTCTGTCAAAAAAGCCGTACAAAAACGCAAGGGTTTTTTATCTGCGATCACCGAGTGTTATGTGTTGTCAAAGACTGCGGAAAAGGATGAAAGAGCGAGAAACGAGTTTCAAGTGAGGTATTCCGATTTGGATGAAACCTTCGATAAATGCATGCTGGCGCATAATGACGTCATTATGTTGATAGACGACACGGACGACGAGGAGTTTAAAACGCAGGATGCGATCCTTTCAGAAGCTCGTAAATATTTTTATGCGTGTAAGGGGGTTTACTCTAAAATATTTCCGGTTGAGGCCCCATCTTTTTCGGGATCATATGTTCGACAAAACGAATCTGAAACTCCAAAACTCAAAGAGTTAGGTATTCCCATATTCCGAGGTGATAAAAAATTATGGCCAAGCTTTTTCGATCTTTTTAATAACATTATAGATCAAAATCAAAGTCTAAGTAACGTTCGAAAACTTCAATATTTATTTTCATATCTCGAGGATGAGCCTTTAAAATTGATATCAGGGATTAGCTAATCTGATCAAAATTATAAAATTGCTTATGACAAATTAGTCAATAGATATCAAAACAAGCGAGACCTCGCAAATGATGCTTTAAGCTCAATTATGAACTCCACCTTAAAAAACGAGTCAGCTAAGGAATTGCGTAATTTAATTGACACCTTTTCTGAATCCCTAGAATTTTTAAAATCACTTAGCTTTGACGTTGACAGTTGGGACTTTATTATTTTTTTCATTTTATTAGAAAAATTGGATATTCCAACGCGTTCAAATTTCGAAATGAGTCACGCCAATACTAATACCGAAATTCCCACTTTTCAGTCACTTTTTCAATTTCTAGAAAAAAGATGTAAAGTTTTGGAATCACTTCCTCAATCAACAGCACCCAAAAAGGTGCCTATATATCAAAAATCAAATTCTATGCAAAGTCAGTCTGGGCAAAAGCCTACCTATCAAAATTCAAATTCTATGCGAAATCAGTTTGGGCAAAAGCCTACCTATAAATCATCCAATTCGCCTTTTATAGGACTGGCTGGCACCTCAACTAATTCAAGTACGGGAATAAAATGTTTCCGGTGTAATCAAGGTCACGTGCTTTCGAAATGTCAAACATTTCTTGATCTCTCACCTATCGATCGCCTATCTTTCGTCAAACAGAAAAAATTATGTCTAGCGTGTTTTCATCCCTTGCATAATGTAGATACGTGCAAATCAAAATATTCATGCAGGACTTGCAATAGTAAAAGGCACCACACTTTAACTCATATCTTAGAAACTAATCAAGAGTCTGGAAGCCAAGATACTAGTCCTGTCATTCACACACCACCTGTCAATAATCTTCATGTGTCATTAAATGCCTCAGGACCTTCAGGTACCTTTCTTTTATGCACCGCCATAATAGATGTTATGGACGGTTGCGGAAATTTTCAACCTGTAAGGGCACTGCTTGATTCTGGATCACAGACAGGATTCATCAGTGAAAAGTGTATTCAGCGTCTTAATCTTCCTAGGCGAAGTTACACCACTGAAATATTCGGATTAAATCAGATGTCTTCTTTCACTTCCAAAGGGCTCGTTCAATGTCACATTAAGCCACAAGGACAAGTCACTCCTTTACTTAATTTCGAAGCAATTGTTGTTCCACAACTATGTTCCAATATGCCTACATTCTCTTTGAACAATAATCAGTGGAAACACTTGCAAAACCTTAAACTTGCCGACCCATCTTATTTCAAATCTAGACCTGTGGACCTGGTTATTGGTTGCGAGCTATTCGCACAGATATTCAAGGAGGGCAGGGTTCTTGGACAGGTAGGGCAGCCTTCAGCCCTTGAAACTATCTTTGGCTGGGTCGTCATGGGAAAGGTCGTCATGGGAAAGGTTGACGAAGTCTTACGGAACGAACCAGTTGTTTTTTAACGAGTCATTCACCTCCTTTAGAGGTCATTCTCCCTAGGTTTTGGGAAATCGAACATTTGCCTAAAAAACAAATCTTATCAAAGGAAGAAAAACAGGCAGAATCAATTTTTACTGCTAGTGTAGTACGGCAACCGAGCGGTAGATTCATGGTAGATCTTCCGTTTAAAGACAAAATAAACCCTGACCTAGGAAATACTTATCCGCAAGCTTATCGTAGATTTTTACTTCTAGAAAATAGATTAATCAAAAATCCTGATCTGTACACTGCCTATTCAAGTTTCATGTAAGACTATATCGATTCTAATCATATGAGTTTAGTTTTATCTAGTCAACCAAAGGTCGACGTATCGTGTTTTTTAGCACATCATTGCGTACTAAAGCCGGAAAGCTTAAGTACAAAATTAAGGGTAGTCTGGGATTGTTCGGCAGTCACCCCAAAAAATATTAGTCTCAATGACACATTGTTATCTGGACCGAAACTGCAAAAGGATATTGCTTCTTTACTCCTTACGTTTCGTCTTAATCCTATTGCCTACATTGCAGACATCAAACAGATGTTCCGTCAAGTCCTTATCAATCCTTATCACCGTCCTTATCAAAGGATATTGTGGAGGTTTTCTCCACAGGACCCACTTTCAGTGTGGGAACTTTCTACTGTCACTTTTGGCATGACATGCTCACCTTTTCTAGCCATGCGTACCTTAAATGAGCTGGCAGAGAGAGAAAAGGAACGTTTTCCTATGGCTAGTACTGTTCTAAAAACGTCAATCTATATCGACGATATCTTGGGAACTAGCCCTTCGCTTTCTGAAGCTCTCTCCCTTCAAACAGAACTCAATGATTTGTTGAAGTCGGGAGGATTTGAACCTAAAAAATGGGCAAGCAATTGTCCTGAGTTATTGGCAACATTGCCAGAGTCCGATCGTCAAATGCCTCTCTCTTTCGACAAGGAGGAACCCCACTTTATCAAAGTTTTAGGACTTCAATGGCATCCAGAAAACGACATTTTTTCTTATCAATGCCGAATGAAGGACAAACCCCCAACCAAACGTTCTATTTTATCTATCATAGGGACAATCTTCGATCCCTTAGGTTTTCTTTGTCCCTTGTTGCTACAAGCAAAATTTATTTTGCAACAGTTGTGGATATCGAAAATAGGCTGGGACGAAGAACCAGATTCTTCTATCATCGACTCTTGGAACAAACTTCGTTCTGAATTCCCGCTTCTTTCCAATTTTCAATTACCCCGACAAATCAAGCTGTCAAAAACCAATACCTGTCAAATCATCGGCTTCTGTGACGCTTCAATTCGAGGCTACGCAGGCGTCGTATATTTTCGTGTAGAAGAGGAAAACAATATATCTGTTTCTCTCATATCTGCAAAATCTAGGGTCGCGCCTATAAAGTCACAAACTTTGGCTAGGCTAGAACTCCTAGGCGCATTTCTTTTAAGCGAATTAATTGACTTCGTTTTATCTAGCTATGAAGGAAAAATAACTTTTACAAATATCGTTACTTTCTGCGATTCGCAAGTCGTATTGCACTGGCTTTCATCCCCTCCTAATCGCTGGCAAACCTTTGTTGGAAATCGAGTCAGTAGAATCCAAGAAATCATTCCCTCAAACTCGTGGCGCTACATTCCTTCTGCTTTGAATGCAGCCGATATTGCGTCACGAGGGGCCACCCCTTCACAGCTAATGTCACATGAAATGTGGTGGAACGCACCGTCGTTTTTGTGGTCTCCCGAAAACGAATGGCCCGATTTTCATAAATCAAAAATGCCGATTGATTTCGGAGATATTAATCTGGAGGAACAGCCAAAAGTCTGTTGCAATGCGATAATTGATGTCAACTTCTTAGATCAGCTTCTTATCAAATATTCCTCTATATCAAAAATTCAACGTATCATTTGTTATGTCCTTCGAATAGTTAACCTTTTTCAAAACCATTCCTATCAAAAACCCACTAAGCCGCCGGACCAAAAAGTTATTTTTGAGAATATTGTTTTTCCTACCACCGGTGAGATGCAAAGTGCGTTACACCTTCTTATCAAACGCGTGCAAGGTTCTTGTTTTTCTGAGCTTTTTTCCGCGTTATCTAAGGATAAACCAATACCGAAACCTTTGCGAAAACTTTCACCTTTTCTTGATGAGAATAATATCATTAGAGTCGGTGGCAGATTACAAAAATCTGACCTTTTGTCTTATTCTGCAAAACACCCCGTCTTACTTTCGAGTGACCATCGTTTAACTACTCTTCTTATCGAGTCCGCTCATCGACAATATCTTCATCCTGGGTTTAAAACATTACATAATCTGCTTTTACAGCAATTTTGGATATTATCTGCCAGACGGGCAATTCAAAGAACCATATCCAAGTGCTTGCAATGTTTTAGAATCAACCCTAAACCCTATAGACCGCCCATAATGAGTTCACTTCCCGCTCATCGAATCAATCAACTAAAACCTTTTTCGAGTGTAGCTATCGACTTTTGTGGACCTTTCTTTGTGATTCCTCATCGTTACCGTGGTTGTAAAGCTTTCAAATCGTATGTCTGTGTGTTTGTCTGTACGGCCACACATTGCGTGCATTTGGAATTAACCATGGAACTGTCCACCGAAGGGTTCGTAGGTGCATTCCATCGATTCATTTCCAGACGCGGAAGCGTGACGCAATGCTGGTCAGATCAAGGCAGTAATTTTATAGGGTTTCGTAACCAATTACTGGATTACGCAAGAAGTGCTGCCACCAGACTTTCTATTCGTTGGCATCTGGGACCTCCTCTCAGTCCACATTTCAATGGCCTGGCAGAAGCTGGCGTTAAAAGTTTTAAAACTCACTTTGTACGAGTTGTCGGCGACCAGAAGTTGTCTATCATGGAAATGTCCACCCTTACCTGTCGCATAGAAGCCGTACTGAATAGTCGCCCTTTATCTCCTGCCTCTTCAGACCCACACGATCTTCAACCTCTTACCCCTGGGCATTTTTTGACACTTGAACCCCTTAATTCAGAAATTCCGGAGTCAGATTTGTGTGAGGTTCCCCTAAATCGGCTCTCGAGATGGCAACTAATCCAAAAACTACATAATGATTTTTGGAAACGGTATTCTATAGAGTATTTGCATACGCTACAACAGCGACACAAGTGGACTGATTTGTCCCCAAATATCAAATTAAATGATTTGGTTATCATAACAAGTGATCACATTCAATCGCCTTTGAAATGGCCGGTCGGTCGGGTCATCGAACTGCATCCCGGCGGGGACGGTCAGGTGCGTGTTGCGACGGTAAAAACGATTACCGGTGTTTATAAGCGGCCAGTTGTAAAACTGTGCCTCTTGCCAAATTAAAAGTAATTTTAATTTTCTACCTTTTACCGGGTATTACAATAGGTTTTTTTATTTTTAATTTTTTTTGAATTTTTTGTTTGTTTGTTTTGCCTTTTTTCGGGATTTCGTTATATCTAAATAAACTTACGATACTTATCTGTTTTCATTCATTTATATTTATCGGTCGATTCTTTTTCTTATATCTATATCTGTCCGGTTGAGATTCTAAATTTGTGTATTTTGGAGGGCAGTTATGTTAGCTCCCGCTAAATTTCGCGGTTGTTTATATATATTTTTAAAAACACACAACTGTATGAAGGACAAAGCGCATTCCGCGTATTTGGACATGCGCACCAACAACCAGGGAGATCCTTGTCAATCGCCTAGAGAAAAAGGCGTGTTAATTTCGTTCTTCAACTATTTTTCAAATATCTACACCTGAAAGTGCTCGATTTTTGTGTACTGAAGCATAGAACTAGAAACTTCAACCCTTCAGCTACGTGGTGACATCATTAGATCCATCAGGGGCCCCTTGGAAGTGGAGAATTTGGCTGCAAAAGAGGTGAGTGCATTTGTCTGATTACCGTTGTGTGCCACCAATATTTTTTCCTATGGACGTTTAGGTTATTTCGTAATTTCATATCAATATTTATGTTTGTTCGCGCTATCATTAATTAAAATATTTACAGTCCACTGCATTTAGCGTTTTTTCTATCCGTGGACTAACATCTTATGAACAAGAGTTCTAGCCATTGAATATCAAATTACTCATTTGTTGCCTTGAGGGACTTGCCTCGTCAACAATATTTTGACGAACAAGGCGTTCGGCCTTGCATCGATTCGTGCTCAAATGAAACGTGCCTTATTATATAAATTTTCAATATATAATACATACTGGCACCGTTGTAGCATATACCACTTAGCCAACCAATGTTGCATTTTTATGCATGATTTTTATGAGGTGCGTTCAATCGTGTTTAAATGTTTGACTTCAACAGCCTCTTGCAACCCTCCCAAAACTACTTTGCTGAGTCTACTCATCGTTCGGAGTCACGTAGGTTCTAAATATATCTGTATTGCTAAAGCGTATCAAAACCATTAATGGAAAATGACAATTGACATTGACAATTTGTCAATGCCGTGATTTGATATTGTCAAAATATGGTTTAATTTTTATTTTTAATTTAAATTTAAGAAAATTTTTGTTTTTTGGAACTTTCGGAAGACAAAGCCATTATGTTCTGTTCACGTAACTGCTTATTTGGCATTTTTTTAAACAAATTAAAACGTATTTATCAAGAGGTAACTGATAATGGGTGTTTTTAAGCTTAGAAAGGAGAAGGCGCTGAGAACGCAGCACCCATTATCAGTAGCCTGAATTTATCCAAGACATACGTTGGGGTTCATTTGAACTCCAACATGCCAGCACGCTTGTAGCAGTTATTTTTAGCGGCCCTTTCCCAGTACAGATATATTTATTATATATATATTTCGACGTCATAAATATATCGAAAACGTATTCCTTTTATCTGATTTTTTTTTTGGGATAAAGACAGATGTAAGTTTAGAGGTCCAGAGATACTTCGGGTTATATTTATATGACGCGCTTTTTATATTTACTTTGTTGCTGAAATATAAGGGTTTAGTTTTTTTCCTGCTTGCCTACTGTTTTGTTTTCCAGGACTGCGTGCCCTTGGGGAAATAAATAAGTTTCACAAATTGGTATTTATTTGAAATCCGTCGAGCGCGCAAAGGGCCCTATATTTTCAAATCAAATAAAAATTTATTTTAGGGGATTTTTTATCATGCTTCTATTATATGGTATTGATTTCCAATTTACAGGGTGTCCTAAAAATATACCGAGAAACTGTAAGGGGTGGTAGGGGCCATCAAAACAAACATTTTTTGTCCAGTAAACATTTGTCCGCTAATGAGGCGTTTGGGCTCTAGAGCTAAAAACTGTTTTGTAACTTTTATTTTGCGCATTAATTGAATCGCTGTTTACAATAAAAAATTATTGTAAACAATAATTCAATTGTTAATAAACAAAATAATGAGTAAATTGCACTGTAAACAGCGATTCAACTCATGCGGAAAATAAAAGTACCAAAAACAGTTTTTTTGCCCTAGAGTTCAAACGGCTCATTTGCGGACATATGTTTACAGGACAAATATTTTTTGTTTTGATGGGCCCTACCACTCCTAAAAGTTTGTCTGTATATTTTTGTGCAGATATTTGAGAATTAGTTGCTGTACTAATTACAATAATAAATGGTATATAATGTGTTACGAGCATCCTTGAGGTAAATAATGAGCCAAGAGGTTTTTTGACATTATATACTTATTTCTGCATTTGGTCCAACTTGGCCCATGTACGAGGCCACCACAAATTTTCTAAGTAAAACGTAACTTATATATAAAATTTATTTTCTAATTTTTGTTGCGAAGATCAATACACAAATTATTTATTAAAAACGTTTATACATAAAACTGATTCCAAATAATATGAAAAATAAGTTATCATAACAAAAACATTTCATGTAAAAAAAGCCAATTACGCGAAAACGGATTTTGTAAAAAAAAATGAGATAAGAGTAAAGCCAAGTTCTTTAATACGAATTTCAAAATGAAAGGTTCTTGCTAGTTTGGAAACTTTTTAGTTTTTAATTTTTCCCTATAGTTTTATTATAGTTCCTATCAGTCTGCTAAAGCTCAGCTCTCTAAACTCTATATCAGAACTTTTTGACAGTTTTCAGCTGCTTACCATAACAAATAGCAGAGGCCAACGAAAAAAAGTTGTAAAAAATTGCATTTCTGGAATGAACTGTAGCGTTTCTGGAAGTGGAAAATGGTACTTTTATATAACTTTGCATATAGGGGAGGGAAGTAAATTAGAATTTTGTTTTTTTTTTGTTTTTCAAGGGATTCGGCAAAATTTGTCATCAGTCTGCCAATTGTCAGCTTTATAGCATGTCTAGAAGTACAGTAGAATTTTGATGATCTATACATGAGTCAGTAAGTAAGTGAGTGGTAATTTTGGCAATTTTTAAAATTTTGTAACCACTTTACTACTTTATGGAAGTCAATAAAACTTTGAGGGATTGTTAACTTTTAAAGATGCATGCACGACTATGCAAAGTTTGTGTTTCGTAGCTCATTCCGAAGTAAAATTTTAGATAGGTCAAATATGCGCTGAAATGTTTTAAGAAAAGATGGTACAGCAGTTTGCGCGAACTTGGTGGGGCACTGCCGTGTCTCCAGGTAAAACTTAAAATATTTTAATATATTTTAATTTGAGTCAGTCAGAGCTGCAATTATGGTAGACGTACATAAATCCTGCATCGGTACACTCTTCATATGACCAAATAGTGCATAATATTTGATGCAACAAACCACTTACAAAATTTAGGAAGCTGGCAACCATGCTTGCCTTAATATAAATACTCTCATTTTTCGTAAAAAAATTACTGAAATTTAAAAGTTTACAATAAGAAAATAGGTCGTCATATGACGACCTCGAATATATGACACGAAAACTAATAGAAGAGTACAATAAGTGGGGACTAGAGGTTAATCTCAATAAGACAGAGTATATGTGTATCGGTGGAATGAAGCAGGATCTAACAGCGGCGTAGCGTGGGGGGGCGCGGGGGGTTCGTCGCCCCCCCCGCCCCGAGGGTAGTGGCGCCCTCAGCTTTATTATTAAGTCGGGCCGGTAATGGCCAATTGAGTGGGTGCCAAAGGAAACTAACGACATGAAGACCTTTTTTTTTTTTTTTGGTCGCAAGATTTGTGAGAGGCGCCTTTTTGACCTTTTTTGTTTTTTTTGCCACAAGATTTTTCATCAGCTTTCAGAGGCGCCCTTTTTAGCTGTCGCCCCCCCCCCCCCCGCCTTTTCGGGCACGCTACGCCGCTGGGATCTAATCTTAAATATCGGGCAGCGAATTCAGTCCTGTGATGAGTATAAATACTTAGGTCTAAAAATTACAGCTGACGGAACACTAGACAAAGCTATAAAAGATCGAAACGTAGAAGGAAGAAAAACAATAACTTTATTAAATGGAATAATTTGGGACCAAAGTATATCAAAACCTAACAAAAAGCTTATATATAACACCATTGTAAAAAGTATTATTACATACGGCTCAGAAGTATGGCCAATCAAATTATGACAGTGGGTGAACGTACTTTAGTGGATGATATAAGAACAAAACAACTGGTGTGGTACGGACATGTACAAAGAATGAATGATGAAAAACTATCTAAACAAAAACTAGAATGGAAACCAACTGGCCGAAGAAAACGAGGACGGCCAAGGAGAAGCTGGAGAGAAGGACTAGACAGTGAAATAAGAATAAGAGGCCTAGATGATGAATTATGGGCAAACAGAAACGAGTTGAGATTGGGTATCGGAAGACGTAGAACGTTGTGAAACCGATAAATATATATATATATATATATATATATATATATATATATATATATATATATATATATATATATATATACAATAAGAAAATAGCATGCTGCAGGCGAGGTGATGGGGTACATTGTAAACACCAGTATACAAGTTATTTTCTTTTAAAACTTGTTGCGTCCTAGAACTTTTAGACCATGGTACACTAGTTGAGAGAGATCACCAACATATTCGTAGACAAAAAGTTTTATTTATAATGTCGTTTTTCTGTTTCAACTGACGTACCTTGCACTAAGAGTCATAGGACGCAACTACCTCGCCTGCGGCACAAGCCGCCGCTGATGTAAAACATTATACTAAACGTTTTTTGAAACAAAAAAGTTACTTACATGGCCTAAAAACAATAACAATTAAATATTTTCTGAACAAAAGCACCCACTGACCGGCAAGTTAAAAAAAGGTCCCTACGTACCCTATGCCCAAGTAACCCCGGTCTTCCCTATCTTCTAAAAAGGTAAAAAGGAAAAATTTAGCAAAAGCATGCATTAAAAATAAAAGAAAATATTTTATAGTTTGCAGTCAACAGGAAAAATAAAGTAGACTCGATTCAAGTTATGAGGGTAAAATCACGGATATCTTTCATGCATGGGTAAAAAAGGGTGAACCTTGTATTGGTTTTTACGATTTGCAGTGAAACTAGAACTCCTATCGAAAAAATATGGATACAAAAGTTTTAGCTAATAAAAAGTAAAAGGTCTGTTGTATTAAGAAAGATATATGAAATATATGTTTGGTATTAACCAGGGGCGTCCGTTGAAATTTGAGACAACGGAAGCAATTTTTTTTTAACTTGCTTATTTGTATTTTTCTATCCTTTTTAGTTTTCGCTAAACTCAATTTCTTGCTTTAGTCTACCATTATTTATGATACTTATTTTCTTATTAAAACTTTTTGTTAACGACCCTTGGAATATCCTCAACCGAAACCGAAGCCTCTTGCTGGAAGGCCTTTGTGAAATGCATATGTACGTAGTCGAACGCACTGCTTATGTTAAGGCTAAATGGCGTGAACTGCTGATCTGAAACTCCAATATTTATGGCCCAAAGAGAAATCTATTCACCGCGTGAAGGATAGAATTAAAGAATTTTACAAATTGTATTTATTAAAGAATGTTATTTTTTAGAGAAGAATGGAACTACCTAAAACAGCAACACCTACCAGATATACTCGACAACTCCACAGAATTACAACGCACTTTTCTGGAGCTGGTCACAAGCGCTGCCAAACGACTCTTTAACTACATGGACATCTCGAATGAAGACGCCAACCTTCACAGACTCTATGACGCTGAGGTCGTCGACCTCACGGATGAGGTTAGCTTTATCGTGGTGTGTCCCTCGGCAGAGTTTAGTTGTTCGGTTCCAGGACAGAGAGAAATGTTGCTACAGAGGGGAGATCTACTGAGTCTACCAATTCAGGTTTGTAGTAGTTGTATTTTACAACTTGAAATCTAACCAATAAAATATAATATAATATAATGTAATGTAATGTAGTGTAGTGTAGTATAGTGTAGTGTAGTGTAGTGTAGTGTAGTGTAGTGTAGTGTAGTGTAGTGTAGTGTAGTGTAGTGTAGTGTAGTGTAGTGTAGTGTAGTGTAGTATAGTGTAGTGTAGTGTAGTGTAGTGTAGTGTAGTGTAGTGTAGTGTAGTGTAGTGTAGTGTAGTGTAGTGTAGTGTAGTGTAGTGTAGTGTAGTGTAGTGTAGTGTAGTGTAGTGTAGTGTAGTGTAGTGTAGTGTAGTGTAGTGTAGTGTAGTGTAGTGTAGTGTAGTGTAGTGTAGTGTAGTGTAGTGTAGTGTAGTGTAGTGTAGTGTAGTGTAGTGTAGTGTAGTGTAGTGTAGTGTAGTGTAGTGTAGTGTAGCGTAGAGTATACACTACACTATAGTGTAGTGTAGTGTACACACTACACTATAGTGTAGTGTAGTGTAATGTAATGTAATGTAATATAATATAACATAATTTAATATATTATATTCTGACACCCTCTATAGTTTTTGTAACAACAGTAAATTTGTCTTGTTTTTAGGTATTCGAAATGATTCACTTGAACACCTACCAAACGCAAACAGTAAGGAAGTACTCAAAACTCAGCTGCCTTCTAGAACTAGACACAGCTACAGCTAGTCACATGCACCGAGAAGCCTTTTCCAACAGCGAACTTGCCGCAGCCAAGGAGAGGTTAAATAAACTGCAAGATTTGCAGAATCGGTTGAATTCAGTTTGGAAAAGTGTTAGGTGTGTGCAAGATGTGTTTGTATTACGCTTTGATATTTAAACAGCATGTAGCGGTTCTGGTGGCTTAGTGAACCAGTGTTGCCGTTTCAGTATAATTTAGTGCGCAAGCACTGCATTTTAAAAATTAACCCATTTTCAGTACGAAATTGAATTCTACCATAATATTATCCAAATCAAAATAAAATACAAATGCATCAATTAAAAGAACGTGTTTTAACAACAATATTTTTCCAGACTGACAGATGTGCATTCTATTAACGAATAAATCAACCTCGCACAGACATGAGCAGAGGAGATACCTCTGTTAATATATGCTTATGTTAATGTATTTTATTCTGTGGATATACCACAAAATTTGTGGTTTTACGAAATGATTTTTCATTTGAATCTTAGAGTAATAAAATTTTATTACTCTAAGATTTGAATATATGTTTTCATTCCACTTAAAACTAGGATATTTTGAGCTGGATATTCTTTGATTTAGACCTGACTTGCTCTAACTTCGAACAATAATTATTTTTTTTTATTTGCTTTAGATGGCTCATGGACATTATAACGTTTGCAAGAGATCGATCAATGAACGGCATTTCGATGAGATACATTTTAGAGAAAGAAATTGGAGTGTGCACTAGTCCAAAGCGAAGTTTACTACAATTACCCCCTAGGGAAACGAAAGTTTTAAAAACTCCTGGTAAGTAATTTTTGAAATTAGGAAAAAGCATTTAAAGTCCTAATGTAACTAATAAATATTTCCTTAAAATAAGAAAATTTGATTCTTTTTTAAATATCGTAAAAATTACTTGTCATATTACAAACTAACATGTTTTTTCAAAAACAAATTTAGAGTGAGTTACACCTCTTTTTTTATCACCAAAAATACAAAGGACATATATAATAGGTGGCGAGGTTAAATGGAATTAAAGCTGCCTTAAGCGGGTTAATATTTTGTTTTTAAAAAAATAAATCAAAACAAGTCAAATTATTCTTTTATTGGACATAACAGCAAAACATGTTTGGTCGGAGCCCCGGAAAGGTATCTACTCACATAAACTTCTTTTTTCAAATGAAATGGTCCGACTTGCAATACCTCGATCGAAAGCTTTTAAAAAAAGAAAAACAACGCAATAATTTTTTTCATATATATACGTCAATTAAAATGATATATAAATTTTTTTTTTGATGTTGACCTCACCATTATGAAGTTTTGATTGACGTATATCAAAAAAATATTTAATTATTTCTTTTTTCATAATCTTTCAAATGAAAAATTGAGAAAAAAACATTTTTTTTTATTTTGTTCCTTTTCTTTGTTCATAGGCTTTTGAATGAGGTACAAGTGGGGTCATCCGATCTGAAAAAAAAGTGAAACCTGAGTGCCTCAGGAAAGAAGCCCGTTAAAAAACTCGATTGGCATGCTCCCACTAAATAAAAAACATTTTAATAACGTCAAAATAATGTTTCATTTAAAAACATAACTTTAGGTTTTATGTTAGTTCTAACGTCATATTCATACTGAAAAAGAAGCTTAATAACCCGTTTTCTAACGTTAGAAAAATAATCTTATGTTTTTATAACATTAAAAATAATTATTTTTCCAACATCAAAAAACGAACGTTTTTTTTAATGTTTTTCGAACGTTAAAAAAAAGATTTTTAAAGAAATGTTTTTTTAACATTGAAAAATAATTGTTTTTTTAACAATGAAAAAATATTGTTTTTTTCAAATATCTCTAAAAAGGATTGGAGATGCAGAACAGCAAGAGTCCGTTGAGGTTTTTGTGAACTTGACACTCAGTCAAAGAAATTCGGATCCGTAGCTTCTGAAAATAAAATTTAAAATTCTATATAAACAATAATTTTCTAGTAAGTTCCTCGCAGCAGAACCAAATGAATGCCTTGAACTCTGCCTGAAATGAATTCGCGGCTAATCGTCCGCGGTGAATTGTCGCATTCCCTGTCTGATTACCTATAACGTAGGTATGCGATATTCCATACAAAACCATTTTGTTACTTTTGTTTACTTTTTTTCCCTTATTTTGTGTTATTTTGTGGTGCTTCATATAAATCACTGCATACACATTTGTTGTTCTTTAACTAATCCATCTTTCCCATACAAATATTTAAAACAAAATTACATAAAGCGTATCTGCTACCGACTCGTATCCACTTGCAGCGCAACTAAAAACGGCGATGGCCCGTTCTGGTAGTAGAACTATGGCAGCGCCCTCTATAGTATTGTTTTTTTAATGTTTAAAAAACAAAACATTTATTAGCTTCATATCTATGAAAAACATTATAAAAATAACCATATATATATGGTATTATTTTTAATGTTAATAAAATTATGGTTGCTTAAATGCTGGTTTCTTAACGTTATTAATGTCAAAAGTTGAGTTAATTTTAACACAAATTTTTGTTAGAAAAAAAAAACATTTATTTAACGTTCTTTACGTTTTGTGCTTAGTGGGGTTTTGCTTTTCCAAAAAACCAAATGTTAACCCAATAGAAGCAGCGTTATATTTAAAATCGCCAACATACCAGAAGAGATCGTTGTTGTGTTTATTTAACATTTTTTAAAACACCCTGTTGTCACATTTATAGGCAGTTTTTAGATGGAATTTTAAAAGGTCTCATGTCGGGTTATTTCAGTTCAGGTTAGGTTAGATCAGGGTTACAGCTGGTTAGTTTAAGTTAGATCTAATTCAGGCCAGGTCAATTTTCAGGTTTGATTTGGTTAAGTTTTAACCTTAACTCCCTAACATAACCTAACCTGCCGTAAATCTGATCTAACGTAACCTGAAGTAAAATCTGAAACTAAAATAACCGCCCTGATCATATCGCAAAAACCTTAGAATAAGAAAAGATCATCAGAGGATAGGTGCTATCTATCCTTTATATGTATCTTGGAAGAGAAGAAAATTTTACATAAAATATAAATTTTTTTAATGTGGAGAAAACACAGTTTTATAATTTTGCGTAGACAGTTTTGTGTTCTCAAATATTACTCACTACCGATTTAAAAAAATCATAAAACTTAACAACAAAAGAAAACCAGATACTGCATAATTACCCTAAAGTTATAACTTTTTTTCAGGGAGAGGTTCCTGGCCGGGTCCTGGCGCAGGCAACACCATTCCCTTAGGCTCAAATCTATCAAATGAGTTTAGCAAAAGTGAACAACAACTGAACATCAACGGCAGTACGTCACACTATCTGACTGCTTGTAGTGATGAGTCACGGAAAAACAGCGATAGTTATTCTAGTGATTATTTTTCGCAGTTACCACCGTCAAAAAGTGAGGATATGTTGTTCAGTTTGCCGAATACCTCCCCGCAAAGACAAAGGAGTATCGCACACTCTAGTACTTCAGCAACCACCAGTCCTTTGCTAAGTATTAGGCCTATATATGGTGGTTCTATGATATCAGTAAATACTCTAAACACCACAGATAGTTTGCATAGCTTGAGCTCCGATTCTGATCCTCAAACTCAACCCATAGGTAGCTCTACTCCTCAAAAAATTCGACACAAAACTAAAATGACTCCAAGTCGAAGTATGACAAACGTGAAACAAAATATTCAAGATGTTGGGTTGAAATCAGAAAAAATTAGGCCAAAATTTTTAAGCGTTGAGCCTCATCTTAGGCCTATCACTAATTTAGATGGTAGTTTATCTAAAAGTTTAACGAATATTAGAACATCTATACCTGATGAACAAGAAAGGGTAAACTACAGTAGTCCTAGTCATAGTAAATCTAAGAAGGCTAGTAATCTATTAGTAGATAACAATCCTGATTTGTTAAAGGTTCCTTTACAAAGTCGTGATCCTAGTTTAGATCAAGGTGGATCTACGTCTAAAGAAAACACCACAGAACAACAAAGTGGTATTCTACAAGTATTTGCCGCTTACGAAACGGGTTTAGCTAGTGGTACCAGTTTGAAACTTCACGTAACGCCTAGAACCACAGCAAGAGAAGTTGTGGACTTAGTAGTAAAACAATTAAACATGGCAGTGGTGCTAAAAGGTAAAGATGGACCTATTTATAGTGCGGAAAAACTGCGGAATTTCTGTTTGGTTGCAGTTATAGGCGCAAGGGAAAGGTGCTTAAGAGATGATTTCAAACCTTTGCAGCTTCAGAATCCTTGGAAAAAAGGTAGATTGTATGTTAGACAAAAGCAAGATGTGTTAGCTGCATTAGAACACAGTTCCAGACATAGCGCGATTATTTAGTTTTTGGTTGAGAAGTCAAGCATTTTAGTCAAATTTTAAAATGGTGCTAGAAAAACCCACTAAAATATTCATTGTCTTATGATTATTATAGATTTTTTTTTAGAAGAAATGTTAATGGTTAATAAAAAATACTTAGGACTATAACCAAGCAGTCCATTTGGAAATCGAGCCCAAGATTTCAGTGTTCAAGGACGGGGTTATTTGCCTCTATAAGCGGAGGTGAGCCACTCTAAACACTCGATTTAATGCCTTAACAATATTTTAAATTCTAATCAGAATAACTTTTTTCACTATTAGACCAGTCATTAAAGCGAAAAAAGACCCCCAGCTTGCTTGCAAGGTGGTGTAGTCGTGATTTTCACATTGGAGTCCTAAAAAAAATGGGTTTTCGACATGGGTGGGGGCGGCTCTCCCCTCCTTCTTGGATTTAGTGTGCACGGAAAGGTTTTTTTAAAATTACTTGGTCCCTGTACATTAAAAAAAAATTTTTGGACAAAAGTTATAGACAATAAAATTACAAAAACGCGATTGTATGTTTTTTGTCAGACGAATAGTTTTCGAATTATGAGGCTAAATATTTCGCCGCCATTTTGGATTTTGGACCCATTTTTTTATTTAGTGGCCTTTAACTTCAAAACGGCTTATTTTTGAGAAAATCTGTGATAACATAAAATGAAGACCAACTAATAGCCTATCAAACGAGACATCACTTACTTCTTTGGATAGTACCCTTGCTGAGATACATACCCTGAAGTGTTAGCAGTACATCCATTTCCTATGTATTTCCATAGTATATTCAAAATAAACCGAAATTATTCAGTTTTACACAAACAGAAAGTGTGTAATTAACTTTATTAAAGAAAATTAAATTATCTTTTAAATGATGTATCATCGAAGTGGGCCAAGTCCACGGTTAGCACTTAATTAGCATCCATAATTTGGGGTTATTTTTTCAAAAAAATTTCTCAAAAATAAGCAGTTAACGGTCACTAAAAAAAAAAATTGGTTAAAATCCAAAATGGCGACGAAATGTTTAGCGTCATAACTCAAAAACCACTCGTCTGACAAAAAAACGTGCCAAAGCGTTTTTGTAGGAAATTTTATTATCTTCATCTTTTGTTTAAAACTTTTTTTTCTAAAACGTACAGTAACCAAGTAATTTTAAAAAATCTCTTTTTGTGCACACTAAATCCAAGATGGCGGGAAAAGCCGGCTCCTTCAAAGTCGAAAACTTAAATTAATTTTTTTCATTTGCGACTACACCACCTTTTGCAAGCTAAAATTCTATAATGACTGAACTATATCTGCATTAGTTCTTGATTTGTGACTCAGTAGCGTGTCCTGGATAAAAGGGCGGGGGGCGAAGACCTTAAGGGGCGCAAATATAGGTATGGGAGGCAAATAAATTACAAACTTTTTTTTTTAAATAATAACACTACATGTAAACTTAAAAATTGAACGACTGAAATACAACTTTATGCAAATATCGTTGTCGTTGAGCATATTCATCTACTAATATATTTTTTGTCATATACTGTAATGATTATGTTATTTACTCCGAATCAATGTTAGAGAAATAACAGATATATTGATAATGTCGCCGGATGACGATGATGTAACTTGAGACTTATCTTAAAGAGCTAAGGGCACCAATTTTTTTTGCAATAAATTTAGGGCCCCCTATACGACACGCCACTGTTGTGACTGTGCTTCAAAAGCTTCAAACTTTTTTCTTAAAGTTGCGTTATTGGTTGTAGTTCTAAGTATAATAACACGCTCCTTTTAGTTAGGGAAAATATCTTTGATGCCAAAAAAAGCATGTTTTAGCATTAAAGATCTTGACACTGTGATGATTACTAAGTTTAAAAAAATTAGGACCATGGAATTTTAAATTTACCTACCTATATAATTATTAAAATATATCGTTAAATAAATATCTACAAATAAATGTTAGAATTTAGAAGTGCGACACACAAAAAAACTGCTTGGTAAACTTTTAAAACATAGGCGTAACTAGCATATAAGGGGGCTAGACTAAAAACTTTGAGTAAGGGTGGAGGAAGATAAACTATTAAAGGGGGTTTGGTTAAATTATCCATGCTTCTTCCTTAAAGACAATTAAACAGCGCATGCAGCAACTAATGAAACTTATTGAGCGATACCTGCACTTTTTCCCCCTATTTAAATTATGCGAGACCTCAAATTTCTTTATTCGGTCCCTCCTGTAGTTACGCTGAAGTTTGAAAATTAAAAACGGAATGTAATTTTTGCCAATATTTAACCCTATACGTCCCAATGTAAAACGAAAAAAAATTTGGTTTAAAGCTTTAAAAATTTTAGAGAAAAATAAATAATTTTTATGCAATTTTAATAGGAGCTTTTTCCCTGTTGCCAGTTTTTGCTTATTTACGAAACAATTACAAAATATATATAGTCTAGCATTACATGTTAGTTCCTGCGGTAAATATAAAACATCCTATTTATAATGTCGATACAGTTTATTTTGGGAACACCGTTAAAAGGTTTCGATTTCTTCTTTTTGCTTCATCGCTCTTTGGCCAACACGACTAATTCGAACATTGTCCGCCATAGCCCAGTCAAGAAGAAGATCAAAAAAGAAGAAATCGAGCCAATTTTTAAAAGTGGTCCCAAAATAAATTGAAGTAACTCTAGCATAAAAATAGACTAGAATAAGTTTATTAAATATTGTTTATATTTGACTTTTCAGAGTATAGTTAGAGCAAAAATTTGAAAAGGCGGCAAATCATTTTTCGCACTTTTTGACAACAGACCATTTTCCCCTAATTTGAATCCAAAAACCCCGCTGAATCCAAAAACCCTGCTGTCAACTCGAAATATCGACAGGGATGGAGTTTGATTCAATTTTCTCGAACACTAATCTTTTTATCAAAAATTGCAAAGAACGGTTTTTTGTGGAGAACAAAATTCCCTTTCCAAGGAAGTATGGGTCGATATGGTTAGGAAAAGCAAGTAGTAAGCGTCCGTAAATTGGCATATTTTCTAACAACCATGTTTATTATAGGTTTTATAAAATTTTCTTAAAAACTACACTTCTTTTGAAAAATATGTAGGATACTTTATTGTAAAAAACATAATTTTCTTTTAAAAGCTGTATTATAATGTGAGGTTTATGTTACAAGAAAGTCTCCAGGGGCGTACTTATATAAATAAATTTTCAAAAATAAACAAAATGATCAATTTTTGTTACATTTTGTATGTATTTTAAAGAAAAATAAGCTTCTTTTTATGATAGACATTCGTTTGTAAGAAAATTTTACAAAAATGTTTGATAATTTTTGAGAGTGACCCTAATATACGGACGACCCTGAAGAGTTTGACATATTTTCTATCACATTTTGTGATACACCGTTTAAAAGGAAATTTCTTGATCCACCGAAACATTTTGTTCTGGAAGCTTAGTTTTTAAGAAAATTGGATAAAACCTGTAAAAAATATGATTAGTTTGATCATTTTAAATATTTACTTTAAATTAAGACACCACTGGAGCGGTAACTATGAAATAACTTTCACTTTGTTATACATCGTTTGAAATAAAATTTTATTCTCTATGACGAAGTATAAAACACATTTTTTGATAAAGAGCTTGGTTTTTAAGAAAATTGAATAACACTTGTGAAAAACATGTTTTTTTAATGATTTTATAGTACATATTTTTTCATAGTATTAGTGTCTGAGAAAATTAGATAAAACTTGTAACAAAAATGGTTTATTTTCTGTTTTTTAAAATTGATTTAATTTACGGATGCCCCGAATCCGATTATGTTATACATCATTTTAAAGGAAATTTTATTGACTATAATTAAATAAAACAAATATTTTCCTGTAGACATTAGTTTTTTTTAAAAATCGAATAAATCTTGGGAAAAACTTTCTCAACTTTTTTAAATTACTTCAATTAACGGACGCCGCTGGAGAGTTTGTTATCAGTCTCACTTCATTAAATTATACCTTGTTAAAAAGAGAATTTTCTTGTCTACAACAAAGTAGATTACAATTTTTTCTTTTAGAAGCTAACTTTTTAAGAAAATGTTAAAACCTTAAAGTTTCAGATTTTGGGGGGTTTTTTGGAGATTTGTACAGTTTATTAAAAAAAAATCTAATATGATATTATTTTTTAGTCATATAAATATATATTTTGAAGATACACCTGTGTTAATTTGAGCTTTACAGTGGTAATTTAAAATTTCGCCGCTATGTTGGCCGCCATCTTGAATATCTCAGCCCCTGTCAATATTTCGAGGTAGCGACAGGGATATTCGGATTCAGCGGGGTCGAACTAGGGGGAATTGACCATTTACGAAAAAGTAATATAAAATGCTTCTAGAAAGTGGATTTTCCGAAATCTTGCCTAAACTAGGAGGTAAATATGGTGTTCTTATGAATTAGACTGTCAGAAAATACAATAGTGCGGCATCCTATATCTATGTGGTTATTGAGAAACTGTGCACTTGGTTTCACCAATAATGACGCACTTTTAACTATTTGGCACCAAGGTGCGGGTTAATTGGCCATTTTGTATTAAATTATAAAAAGAGGGGTGCTTTTGTAAATACTTAATTGCGGAGCTTCCTGTTTGGTTGGTGAAAATAAAAATAACATGAATACTACCTCTTTAGCCAAGAACAACCTAAATTTAAAAAAAAAAAACATTAAACATGGCTCAAAAATATCGGAAATTATATTTCCTCGCACAGTAAACCGAAAACTAGAAAAAGATAGACAGATATCAAAAATTGGTTGCCTTAAAAAAGAATACCTACAACAAAGACAAGGAAGGCCCATAATGTCGACATTGCATTGTTGTCAATTGGGCTTAGATTATTGACATTATTAGTGAAACCGTCTGTACCATAGACTAATAGGTTTATATGTTGATAAACTGAACTCTTAAAAGTCAAGTATAAATAGTTATTAGGTATGTACGACCGGACGTTAAAAGTCACTTTATAAGCCCGCGTTTTTGGACATAAATAGGTACTTATATGCCCAAATACTATAAAACGGTAATTTTGACACTCTCGTGAGGTAAAGTACCTCTTTTAGCGATAAAACGAGTGTGTTAACGTGCACTATAAAGCCCGGTTGTGCATAAAAATTGTTTTTATAGACAGTTGTCCGTCATTTGGGTACACAAAATTTTTAACAGGGTATCAAAATCAAAAATATCCTTTTACACAAATTCTGATAAAATTAAAATTTTTATATTAGGTACGAGATAAGCCATCAAATCCACGGGTTTAAAAATATTTAATTTTCTACTTTTCATTTGTTAGATTAAGAAATAGAGGTACCGATATTTGGTCTATTTTTGGACGATTTTTAAAAGTTAATGGCTCTATTTTTTTGGAACATCAATGGCCAATAGTGTTCTCAAAATAAACCATGAAAAAAATTTACCATATCGCAGTCGAACCAAAGAACTCAAAAATTTTAAAAAATAGTTTATGCCTTTCTTTACCTTATAAATAAACTTGGCTTGTAAAAGTTTTTTATGGCCTAAGCAAATAAAGTATAAGCAAAGTTAATTTGTTTGAGGTCATAGAAGATAATTGGATTGTCCAAAAAAACGCCCTTTTTGGATATGGAGTTGTGACCACGTCCAAAAGACTATTGGTTTAAGCCTTGAACTTTAGATTAAACTACCCCATCACTAAATAACTTTTTGCTGAAATTACAATATATGCTCATTTTTTATCCCGTTCCCCTCTATGTAAAACATTTGCGCTTTTTCGTTAATAAAGATTCCATTAAATTTTGTCCTTGCTGTGTTTAAAAAGGTATCACTTGTTAATTCGTCACAAAATACTAAAACTGGAATAAAACGAATAAGGTGGGTTTTAGCTTCTAAAACAAATGAGCGTCTAGCTTGTCATTTAAACATCAGCTACAAAAAACAAAACCGTATATTTTTGCAAAGGGTGGTAAAAAAACTGACCCTCACCTGCGAGGCTCGATTTTCAGGAAGGTTAAATGTCCAAGTTTTGGACCACCACCCCTTTTTATTGCATAAATACAGTTTTTAAGTTGTGCATTTTCAGTTTTATCAATGTCGAGATCATATGGTTTTCTAAAAATAATTCTTCTTAAATTAATAGCCCAACTATACGGTCACGTACTTTTTAAATTACCATCAAATATTGACAACCATTTTCAACCAAATCAAACAAATAGTGAACACAACCTGTAGCTATTTACAGTATGTTTCTAAAGAAACCGTTTTTCCTGATATATTTAAATGATAAATTTTAACAAAAAAATACACAGGAAATTTAAAAAGTCACTTTTGTATTAAATAATTTATGTTATATTTTTGTAGGTATTGGTAGGATTTGGTGGCATTTTTCGTATTATTGAAGAAAATTTTTTTAAAAAATAAGCTTGTTTTAAAAAATTGTCTAAGAATTTTAGGAAATTCATATCATAGTTTATCTGTGTTAGATAAAAGAATTTATTATAGATTTTAAAAATTGTTATATTTTTAGTACAAATTTTGTCTCTCTTTTTTATATTGTAATTTTTTGTATAGAACAAATTGATGTGTATTATAGAACTATAGGTTTTTTTTGTAGAAATAAATATTTTGCTTGTGTATGATATTTGAATGTAAAAAATGGGCTGTCGGTTTGAATAAAATAAAAAAAAAATTGAAAAAAAATGAGGTGCATTAAATGCACTATTTATTGTTGAGGCACGTAAAATTTTTGAAAGAAAAAAAAACGACTGTATATTACGTTTAGCATAATATGTAAAATCTATATGTTCAAGTAAAGATATCCCATCCAAAAAATAATAAGATTTTTTATTTCATATTCCAAGTAAAATGTCCAACTTTTGGTTTTGTCTTAGTCGTGTTTGCCCATTTTTCTAATGTTCTATCAAAATTGACAGGTTGGCAATCCACCCAATATTTACTTGGGTTCGTAAAATGTGGGAAAAATTAGGAAAAAAATCATTAAAAAAAGTGGGAGATGCTATAAAAAATATCAAAAATATCAAAAAGTTTAAATAGGGTATAAAACGTTTATAAAAAATTACCCTCTAAATTTAAAATACAGGGATCTCTTAGATGGATAATGCGGTCCGCGTACACAAGGAAAAGGCAAATAAATATATTAAAGAATTGTTGTAGAGGGTGTCCAAAATTCCATGTTTGGAGGGGAGATGGAAGAAAACTGTTTAAAGGTGAAACCCCATTGTGAAACCCGCATTTTATAATTTAGTTAGCCGTTATCAAATTACGGGTGTTTTTAAAACCTTGGAATTTAGCATGGAGGGGTATTACTTTTTTATTTATGAAAATTTTATTTTGGTCAAGTTAAATTGCTTTTTTATAGATTTTTTTTTATAAAGAATTTAAATGTGCAAATTTATATAGGACTCCTTTATTTATTTTTATATGTATTTTTTTATATTGTTTGTTTTTATGGTATAATTATCATAATTTGTTATTTCTAAAATATTTAAAAATCATCAAATTAATAAAAAAATAAAAAGGCAATTAAAAAATAAAAATATAAAAAACAATAAAAAAATAAAATATTGAGAGTGAGGCATCATTTAAAAGGAAAGATCACGCCGATTTAAAAAATTAAAACAGGAGAAAAAAGTCAACTCTCTGCAATATCCCAAAAATTAAATGTTCCAGATAAAATTCAATTTGACATTTTAATTTGTTATTAAAAAAAATTGTAAAAAAGCTTTTACTAAAAATACATTTTTATCAGTAAAAATAGTATATACCACCATACTTACTGCAGAATTTGGAATTAAACCAAAAAAGCTTAAAAACGGTTTGCTATATCAAGATGCGGTTTGCACCTATAATCATCTCTTAAATACATGGATCCATGACGGATTCCTCCTAGCTAGCTATCACACAGCAATCAAGTGAAGCCATGATAATATATTAGCCTTGAAAATTGTAAATATCTGAGAAACTAAAGCTCCTACGAAGATATAGTCTACTATATTCCGAAAACAGTGTATTGATACGATGCTCCGTTCAAAAGTTAGCAATTTTTTAAGTTTTTAATTGTTAAAAAACTGTCATTAACATTAATGGATTTTGACCAAAATATAATCAGCTCGTAAGAGTGTCGAGCACTATAGCACCTGAAAATTTTATGAAAATCGGTTCAACGGTTTAGGAGCTATCGTGTTACGGACAGAGATAATATACACACACAGACAAACAGACAGACATCACGACGATATTGCTAGGACAAGTCAAAATACATCCAAGTAACACATTTTTGGCTCGAAAAAAAAATTTCGTCAAAAATAATAGCTTCTCTAGCTATTGCTACGCGAGCTGAGGAAGGTAAAAATGAAGCTCAGTTTTTGTTATAATACCTGAAACCCTAAAAAAAATTCAAATTTGAGACACCGTGTACAATAATTCGATGTTACAATACAATGAATGCTTTATCTTTTCTAACTAGGATTGATTGCTGTTCTTATTGGAGTAATCAATTATGTTTATTTTTAAAACAATATGAAACAAATACGATAATTTCCATTATAATATTATTGTACCCCCAGCAAGCTTTTGTTGAATTTTCGAAAAACATAAAAATATTATTGACATAAGTGAATATAGATTAACAAATTGACGCACATTTTGCGTACATTATTTAATTTTTAATCTTTCTTAAGAAATATTTTTGCCCTATTCTGAGCTGGTCAAGACGTAAAAAAATATCTTGGGGCGTAAATTCGGAAAAAAGTGACCAGAATAGTTTAGCAGATTTTAGAAGATTGCCCTGGTAACACCGGACGTCCCAGGGGCGTACTTTTTAGGCCCCAACCTCCCCATACCTAAAAAACACGACTTTGAAACGTTTAAAATGAAATGTCCGCTTTGGACGGTTTAAAACATAGCTTTTACGTCACTTTAAAAAGTACGTTTTTAAAACGTTCAAAATAAAACGTCCACTTTGAACACTTTTAAAAAGTACATTTTTAAAACGTCCTGAAAAGAACGTTTTAAAAACATGCAAGTCAGGACGTTTTTAAAATATACTTTTTAAGACTCTTAAGGCCCTCACTTTTCCGTACTTAAAAAGTACGTTTTTAAAACATCTCAAAAAAGATGTTTTAAAAACGAGCTAGTTAGGATATTTTTAAAATGTACTTTTTAGGTACCTTAGAGTTCTAACTTTTGATTACCTGAAAAGTACGTTTTTATAACGTAATAATATAAATAATAAAAATACGCTAGGCAGGATGTTTCGAAAATGTACTTTTTTGGTCTCTTTTAGGGCCCTAGCTTTGGCGTATCTAAAACCGCGCAATTCATTTCTCTCACCAGCATCATCATTATTATCTAAATAGCTTGATCAAAAAAATGTAAATTTTAAACTTTTCAATGATACGATATGAAAAGGACCAATACGTAAGGGCCCAATATGTAAGGGCCCATACAAGGGGGCCCGACGCCTAAACCTTGTAAGATTTTTTAAGATGTCCCTGGAACGTTTTTAATACTTCCCTGGAACCTTTTTCAAAATGTCTCTAGAACCTTTTTCAAAACATCCCTAGAACGTTTTTAAAACGTCCCCTGAAACGTTTTTTAAATGTCCCCTAAAACATTTCTTGGACGTCCCTGAAACGTTTTTTGTACGTCCTCGAAACGCTTTAAAACGTTTCCGAACGTCACTGGAACGTTTATTAAACGTCCCCAACTTTTGCAGAAGATATTAAAAATTAAGTATGACATACGTCCGAAAAACTTCTTGTGAGGACGTTTTAAAAACGTAATCCCCCCCCAACTTCAAGACGATTAACCTAAAAAGGTTAATCGGAGAGGTCCGCTGCCGACTTAAGGTCTTTGGCATGCCAACTCCCTGGCAGTACTTTACCCGATGGTTCCTGAAGCTCAAATATCCATGGAGAAATTTTATTCCTAATCACATAAGGACCAACGAATTTCGGTGCTAACTTCTTCGAGAAAAACTTCGCAGCATCCGACAAAACATAATTTTTCTTCCAAACACGCTGACCCACAACAAAGTTGGGTACCCTTGTACGCAAATTATACTGAACTACGTTTTTCTCTCCCGCCACCTCTAACCTTCTCTTAACATCCGCATAGAGCTTCCGGAAACCTTCGTTCTTACTTTCAGCTGCAGTTTGTACACCATTCTCTTCAGATAACAAAACTGGGTTGGAGTAATCTCTACCTGATAAACACATATTCCTACCAAAATTAACAAAGAAAGGAGACATCCTGGTTGTCTCATGGGTTGCAGTACGAATCGCGCAGGCAAGTTTATGTATTTGTTCGTCCCACTTCCTGTGGTTGTCTTTCACATAACAACATAACATGGTTTTTAACGTACGATTCGTCCTTTCTGTTGGATTTGCTCTGGGGTGATAATACGGATTATACTGAATTTTAACCTGATAACTCTCAGCAAAACGCTTAAACTCGTTACTTTTGTACTGAGGGCCATTATCACAAAGTATCAAACGGGGTACTCCGAAGACCATAAATACTTGCTCCTCAAGATGCTTGACAACTGCTTGAGTAGGAGCTGTTCGCATTGGAAAAACTAAGGAAAACTTACTCAAATAGTCCGTAACGACGAGAATCCAGAAATTACCCTTTGTTGAACGAGGTAGAGGTCCACATAAATCAGTCGATATAATTTCCCAAGGACGAGTTGGTTTTGGGTGAGATATCATCTGATCAGATACACCTTGTGTATCACCTTTATGAGCTGCACAGACAAAGCATTTCTTTACAAAAGTTGCCACGTCCTGGCGCATTTTTGGCCAATAATATTTTTCTGCCAGTCTGTGGAAGGTTTTATACACACCCATATGTCCTGCGGTAGGAGGATCGTGAGCTTCTCCAATAATTCTACGCCTATGATCTTTGGGGACTACCTCTTTCCAATATTCGTTAGATGGTGAAAGTTGAGGGTATTCTTGTTTGACATATTTATACAACTTATTATCAGTGTATCTCCAGTTCATAAATTTTAACGGTGATTCTACGACCCTCTTTACCATCTTTTGGTACCATCGATCTTTAATTGCTGTTGAAACATCTCTGGGCTGCGAAACTGCATCAATCATAGGTACTGCACGAGACAACATGTCCGGGACAACTAAATCTTTCCCTTTCCGATGGATTACTTCAAAATCATATTGCTGCAGTTTTACAGACCAACGAGCAAGTCTTCCACTGGGCTCTTTTAAGCTATGAAGCCATTTTAAGCTAAAATGATCTGTTATGACCTTAAATGAGATCCCCTCAATATATGGCCGGAGCTTCTCTATCGCCCAAACCAATGCCAAACATTCTTGCTCGGTGGTCGTGTAAACACGTTCTCGCTTAGTCAAAGATCGACTCAAATAGCATATGACTTTGTCTCCTTCAGGATAAGGTTGCGTTAAACATGCTCCTAATCCATATCCTGAGGCGTCTGTTTGAATGACAAATTCCTTGGTATAATCTGGACATGTAAGAATCGGTGCAGTCACTAAAAGTTCCTTAATCTTAATAAATGCTTTTTCGCAGTCTGGAGTCCAATCGAACTTTTGATTTTTCTTAGTTAGAGCTGTAATCGGAGCTATTATCGCTGAAAAATTCTCTATGAAACGTCTGTACCAGGATATTGTACCTACAACTCTACGAACTTCTCTGACAGTTCTTGGCCTCTGGAGCTCTAACATGGCTCTAATTTTATTAGGGTCAACTCGGATGCCTCGACGGTCCACTACGAAACCTAAATAAGTCATTTCTGGCCTACACAGTTGGCATTTCTCCCAACTTACCGTTATCTTTGCATTCTGCAATCTTCGTAGGACTTCCTCAAGATTTCTAAGATGTTCAGAAAAGCTCTGTGTGACAATTACGAGGTCATCGAGATATACGTACACGTAGGGGTCCAAATCGTTTCCTATGATGCTATCTATGAGTCTCTGCCAAGTTGCAGGTGCATTATGAAGACCAAATGGTAACCGCTTAAATTGGAAGAGACCTCGTCGACAGATGAATGCTGTTAGTGGCTTCGATGATTCTTCCATTGGTACTTGCCAATAAGCGCTTTTGATATCTAAAGTTGACAAGTATTTAGCATCTTTCAACTTGTCAAGAGTCTCGGATACGAGTGGTAAAGGATAACTATCACGCGCCGTCACTGAGTTCAATTTGCGGTAGTCTACGCAGAACCGATATTTCTTTGTGTTTTTCTTTTGTACCATTACCACTGGTGAAGCCCATGAACTACTACTACGTTCTATCACATCCATTTTCAGCATTTCGTCGATTTCGTCATCAATAAGTTTTTGAATGACCGGTGAGACCTTATATGAACGTTGTCTTATCGGTGCTGCATCTGTTGTAATCTTATGCTCTACCCTGTCTGTACATCCTAGTGAGTCACACATAATAGTCTTATATTTATCGACCAATTCCTCTAGTCGTTCTGATTCATAAGGCGAAAGAGTAGTATGTTGGTCTGGTGTTTCTAAAGAACAAATCACATCTTTATTATCGGCAAAGTGCCACTCATTAGTACTTAAGTTCGGTACTATCCCCATCGAAATCCAAAAATCTAATCCCAAAAACAAAGTGTGCGGCAATTCAGGAACGACGACGACCTCTATTAACCTAAATTTATCCTGAACTCGCATAGGAAGCTGCACTGTCCCAATACTACTCGTGCTTTGACCATTTGCCACAATACAACTCGTCTTCTTTGTCGTATCAAGTGAAAAACCAAACCTCTCGATGATTGACCAACCATGATTCCCTAAAAAGGTACGTGAAGCCCCGGAATCCAACAAACCTAATAACTTATTTCCGAGCACATCCACTTCTAAATAAGGCCTTTCATCTTTACGAGCATGACTTATCACATAATCTAAAACGTACGTTAGCCTATCGGTCGATGCTTGTTCAGGCTGACTCGAAGGTCGACCACCTACGAACGCCTGGGTCCGTTTCCCTGACGATTACAATTACGACATTCTCTTACTGTAACCCCTGCCTGACCACACGAATAGCACTGTTTGCCTCTAGGTAGTGCGCACCCGATTGCCATGTGCCCTGTTTGGTTGCATCTGTAACAAACAACGTCCCTGTTCGCCCTACCAGATCCAACACCCTGTGGTTGTACATCCCTGTCATTTACACTAGACTGACCACTAGCTGGTTGCTGTCTATCTCTATCAGCCCTAGCAGCAAAATTGCTTGCTGGCTGCTGCCTATTTCTGTCGAATCTATTAGCAGGATGATTTAAATTCTGTTGGTTCGATGTCCCGGCACCTGATATTTGAATTGCATCAACCCCTGTTGAAAAATCGTCACTGTCGCTCTCTACGTCAACGTAGGCCAAGTCAGGTTCGATTGATTGGTTTCTCCTAGGTGTAAAATTCTCCTCTTCTAAACCATATCTCTGGTCTATTCTACGACACAGATCCTTTAAATGTGATAGGCTATTGACCTCAGTAGCAATTAACCCATTTTAATAGATGTCCGCGATATTTCTGAAGACGATAGCTAATTTCGCCTCTTCGGAAACAGGACAGCCAAGTCTTTGGAAATATGTGTTCATGACAGCAATATAGGTCCCTATAGACTCTCCAGGGCCTTGTTTACGTTTTTGAATCTCCTTCAATAGCTTCTCGCCATATGAAGAAGGAAGATATTCTGCCATGAACCTCTGTTCCAGCTGTTCCCACGTATGGACTTCTCTTCGAACATCTTTGTAAAAAGTATAAGCTGACTTTTCAAAAAGATCAATGCCCGAATTCAGTAAAACCTTTTTGCTGACTCCTCTCGCCTGACTTAACTCGTCCACTCTCTCAAAAAATGCGGTGACGGAGATCGTACCCCTCTCGCCTGTAAACTTTAAGTTCCACTTATGCGGAGGTACAGGTGCAACGTGATATGAGGTACCAGGATCACTTGACATTGGTACTGGCGACGAACATGAAAATGGTCGTGACTGAGCAATTGGTGCTATGCTACTTTGGAGGGCCGCTAAACTCAAAGGAACGGTAGACGGTTGTTGATACTGAAAAGCTGTTGTACCGTAATTCTCAATCGGCATAGGGAGTGGTGCTTGTACTGATGTTTGAGTTGGGTTCGTTAGCACTTGCATTTGCAATGGAGCAATGACCGACGGTTGGTTTGTGGGCTGTTGAGCTGTTCTTTGTGTGCTCGAGAGCTGTGGTTGCGGGAAATGAGACTGGTTAGGTGTGTTGCCAGCATTTGTTGAGTGGTCTGAGCTTCGACTCGTTGATTGAGTTTCAGATGCTTCATCATCATCTGAGGTCACGCCAACTCTTAATAAATCTGTTGCTTGGCTCTGCAACCTCCCAATCAAACTCAAGGTTTCCGCAACCAGTATGCCTTTGGTTTGACTTTCTTCAAAGTTAGACGGATTCATGTTATTTATCCTGGCCAACACGTGTTCCAACCTCACAGCGATTTTTCTAAACTCTCCCCCTTTACTCGTACCAGAGAACTTCTCTACCAGCGGTACCAGACTATCAAGCTTCTTCATGCAGCTAAAAGCATCTTGGCCAAATTTAAAGGGATACGGAGGGTATCTCATACTTGCATCAGTCTTTTCTCTTTGTTTGATCAACATAAGCTGTTGTTTCATCTCTTCCACCGCTCCAATAGCTATGCCTCTCCATGTTAACTCATAGATTAATTCGTCCTTGACTAAGTACCTTACGTCAGACAACCGACTCAAAGAAATAGCCATAGTGCCTTTTATCTTCAAACTTTAAACTTTAATTAAAACTGTTAATTATACCTCCCAATTATAAAAACTAAACCACGCAATAACAAACACAAAGTTCACTTTCAATTCACTAGTGAAAATCACTATAAATTTTCTCACAACTGTAGAAAATATAAAACTTAAATACGGGCAGACGCGAACAAAACCGAAAAACACCGGAGCAGTAAGAAAATAAAATTTATTTGCATTTAAAAATGTAATCATAATTTATGTTAAGTATTTGCACAACCAACTATGACGTCCAACCCTGCAGAGAGAAATAACTACTTAAATCCTAAATTAGAATTAACAAGTAGCCATAAAAAAATTTACAAAAAAAAATAAAAGAGAGACAAGAGCTTTGGCAGTGTTTAGGTCTTATGTTTCACTCCTGCGTGAGTAAAACCAAAAAAAAATGATTGCGCTTATCCTAGCTGAACTGGATTAAAATTAAAGTTAAGTGATGTTTGTTTACCTCAGCAACCGAGTAGGTAAATTTATCCCTAAATGGAACGTACAACAGACTACCTATAACAAAAAAAATCCCAAAGCTGTTGTACACAGTTAACGCTAGGGTATACTCCTGCTATTGCAGAACGGCTCCACTAATAACTCCTCAAAAAAAAACACAAATCGCCGTATACAATGATTTTTCTAAAAAGAATAAATCAAAACCCACTTTAACCTGCTTACCTACTCTGAGTTTACACGAAACATGCATTGCTTAAGGTCACATCATCCCTTAATATATAAGTGAACGCAATAAACATCGGAACAGATGTTCATGTTATAGAAATCGTAAAATATGCTCAATTAAAAAAAAACCGCTCGCTGAAATTGCGTCGAATTAGACTAGTAAGGATGTTGTGTGTAATAAAAAATATTAAAAAAATATTAAAAAAATATTTTCAAAAAAAAATTAAAAATGTTTAAGTGGGGTTGCAGCTCCTATTAGTGAACCTTAAAAAAAATTAAATAAAATCAACACCAGAAAAATCTTATTCGAGTTGTCATGCAACAGTTTTTGTTCTTTTCCTTTAAAAAAATAGTTGTCAATTCCCTTTCCTCTCCCAAAACTGTGTGAATGTGAAATTTCAATGAGCTAGAAAAATTTATTTACTATAAAAAAAAATGTTGAAAATTAAATTTACTTAAGAATCATAAGGTATAAAAATCGTGATTGAAAAAAAACCAATCAGTTTAGGAAAAGTTTTAAAAAATGTTTATGTTACAAAAACAACCGATGTTAGTATATTTGTTTAAAATTATTACTAAAGGAAACAACCAACGTGAGTACTCATTTACTGTACCCCTATATTAATGTGAACCTAAGTCTTAAACTTTGCACTCAACCCCGTAAAGAATTATCCCGTGTGCCCTTTCAAAAAACAAATATGGAAACAATTTCAAGGATCACCTATAAGAACGTTGTAAAACTAAATCTGCCTACTCAAGTGTCTTTACACACAACATCTACTCAAAAAAAAAATTACTGCTTAATGCATTCTCAGATCTTTATTCCTGGTGTTCACGAGATCTAAAATTAAGTTGGGCCCTTTCCACAACTATCAGTCAAAGCAAAACTACCAAATGTCCAAGGGCTAATGAGACCCCATCACCTACAAATGATATTTAGAAATGAAACAGTTGGGAATAATCCTGCGTAAAAACCAGAGAACAAAATCAAGAACCAAAAACTATTACATTAATTTTAAAAGAGCATAATAAAACTCCCGGCCCCAATTAAACTTTTGTTATCTCAACAAAACTCGGCCTAAAACCAAAAAACTTTTTATTAGACATTTCCCCTATTCCCTAAGTATAATGTCAATAAAACCCAAAAACTTGTGATTTCCATTCCAATCCCATCTGGACCCTATATATTTTTTTAAACGGTCAAACACCCACAGGCGAAACAATATCTTATTTCAAAGAAAGGGTGAAGATATTTTGAAGCACCCTGTGAAAATAGGACACTATTATGGAAAACTGTTCAGATCAGTGTTCTTACTACTTTTTAACCTAAATATATCTAGTTCCCTCATGTGCATGTTACTATTTTAATTCCTATCATAACTAAACAGATCACAAAAATTGTCTTTCTCCGCGAATCTGCAAGGTCCTGGAAGATGTGAGATTCAGTTCCCCCACGTTGGGCGCCAATTTGTGGCCTTAAAAAAAAGTTTAAAAAATAATTTGGGCGCCAATTTGTGGCCTATTAAAATGCGTTGTGTGACATTTGTGGCAGCTTAAAGACGTTGCCGCCATTTTGTGACATTGTAATTAGAACAAACACAATTTGCCAATCTGTGACACAAAAACCCACTGAATAATTAAACAAATATCTGGAAGCAGAACTCTATTTTCCTGCTAGGTAAAACATTGATATGCCCGGTAACTTTTATACAGTGGAGAAGGGGGGGTTCAGAAATAAGAAAATTTTAAGTGCGCCACATTATTTAATATCAATGTTTTACAAAGAAGATCTTAAATAAAATACAGTTCAACCCAAACGTTGCAGCCAAACAATGAAATTCTACTTACTTCCGAGGCTTCCAGAGTATTTGTGTAATAAAGAATAACCAAAAAAAAATAAACAGAATAAAATTCTAAAAGATTGAATTCAGATGACAAAACAGAAATACTTTACAGGTAGATGGACTCCTTTAACAGGTCATAGTGTACCTACATCTGAGTCAGTAGCGTAGGACTCAATTATATGAATGATTGTAAAAAAAAAATATATATATACTTCCAAAATCGTTCCATCATAGGGGAGATCTAGACCAAATATCTGCTGTCATCATTCTACGTTGGGTAGAATGAGACAGACAGCAACCCAGTCCGAGATCCACCCCATGAGGTAAAAATGTGTGACGAAACCGCTAGAAACAAAATATAATCTCATCTCTCTTTTGTCTCCGCAAAGTTGGCTCACTGGATTGTACAAATAACAAAGAAATTTAGTTCATCTTGTATATTTTGATTGTAAAACTTGAGAAAAATACCAAACAAGTCAGGGCCAAAATAGCAAGGCACTTTAAATAGGGCCAAAATAGCAAGGCACTTTAAATTTGACAGTAAAATTATCTTAAATAAGTGAAATGAAGGAAAACAAGTCTATGTAGTAAATATGCCGCAAAACCAGGGTTATGACGTCATACCTTATCTTGCGTTTACAAGAAATGTTGAAATTATACTGTGAAAACTTATATATGAAAAGATTACATCTAAATTATATTAAAAAAATTTATATATGAGGAAAAAAAATTATAGTTAAGGCTTGCTCCTACCTTGGTCCTTGATTATTTTGTGTATAAATGTGTTTTATTTTGTAAACCTGGATGTGTTGTACCAGACATCTTCTGCTACTCCACCGGTCCCAGTTCTGCCGCGCCTTCCCTGCTGACTAACTAGCACATGGTACTAGTGCAGCACATCGTGGACAAAATGTTGTTGGTTTCTTGCCCGAGCATAAAAAGGTTGTGGAATTCTTGCCCGAGCGTAGAACCCTGTGGAAAATGAAATGTTTCAGTTTCCTGGAATTCGTCAATTTTGCACGAAGTTCCCCTACACAGTAACTTAAATCGAGGACCCCATGTCGACTCAATAAAACAAAGTAGATTTAAACAGATGAACTAAAATAATCCTAACGTACCTTTCCCAGGGTTATAACTGGCCCGTCCGGCTTCCCACCAGCGTCCAGCACCGCTGCCGATGGAATGGACAGGGCTGTAGACAAAGGAGAAAAACAATATATAGTTTTTATCCAACACGTGGTTAAAAGAAAAAATGTAAAAACGCCAAAAATTCCCCACGTCTTTTGTCAAAAAAAAAATACATTTCACACGAAAAATAATTACAATTTGGGAGGCAATTATTATCTTTAAGAGTCCTCAAATAATAAAAAAAAATGAAAAAATAAAATCGAACTTACCAATGCTCTTTCCGTGCAAATGGCGTAGGCCGACTTAAATCCCTCTATGGAGAGGATATGAGCCGTCCACGAGATACGCCTCACGACGGACTCACTCTTTACAGTCTCTGGGATATCTCCTACAATTCGCTGCAGTGCCAAACCAAAAACAATGGCGATCCCAGAGCCTGTTGCCGACCCAGCCAAAATTTGTTAGCAAAGAGACCAGGCAGAACACAAAAACCGAGGTGGCCGGAAACCGTTTTGTAAATTTGGTGGGGAGTGGGGACAGTAAAACGCAATACCAACCAACCAGAAAAACCCGCGATTTTCAAACTAACCAATGAGGTACAGCAATAGTTCTATACAGGTCTATAGGGGGCAGCACCGACCAAGGGGATAGGAAGTACGTAAAACGCACCTTGAGGTGTTGTCGGATCTATTTCCACGGTTGAAATTTTTATAACAAGGACGTCGAGACACCCTCCATACATTTGACCGAACATTTGCCTACCGGACCCCCGCCAACATATCAAGTAAGAGGAAAATAACCAGACGGACTATAAGAAGCTCAGCATTGAAACCATCAATTGTAAATTCAATCACTGGAGATTCGAGCATGTATCAACCCCAGGAATATTTGAACATTCAACCAATTCCCATATGAGTAAAGCTATACTAAGTGTAGAATTTAGTTGTATTTTAGTTACAGTTTTCGTCAAAAGTTTCCTTTGCTCTTTATAAATGTTTTCTCTAAGATTCATATGGTTTGACGCCATTTTTGTAAAACATTTCTACATTAATAAAGTTGTTTCTGAACCTGAACCTAAAAATACACACTGAACTACTGCTAAGAAGCTCGGCACAAGAGTGTTCAGATGTTAACTCACACCATTTCGTTTATTCTTTTAGTCTTGGTTTTTATCCCTCGTTTATCTCCCATTTACAAAAGTGCACGACTCGTATTTATTCCATCCTCTCCCTATCAAATTAATAAAGATATCAAAGTGGTCGGAGCCTCGGTTGTTACTGGTCAAACCGTGGACCTAAATATGTTTTCGTGCTGTCACAACTAGCTATGAGGTTCGGATTGTCCCAATATCCTCGAAAATAAACGTAAGGGAATGAAATGTTCATCTAAATGTTTCCTTCCTGTTACTGAATCCGTTTGTGATGCGGCAACGCCGCCATTCCCCAGCATAACAGCTGTTTAACTTTCATAACGACAAGAGAATCACAAAATTCCACAGATAAAAACAAAACAATCAAAATTTTTATGTGATTTTCCCGAAGCCTGTGATCTTAAATTCCAATTACGATGTCCAGATAATGCGATGTGCGTAGTGTCCACAGTAATTCGATGGAATGCCTCCTTTTAAGGTAATTTCCTAGACACTATATAACCTCCAAACCTAGCTCTATAAAATACCCTTACTTTGTGTACAGAAAGACGAGTCAAAGATCCTTGATTATTTACCTAAATAAACAAATATGTAACGCTGCTTTAAACGAAAAAATGACACGTTACAAACGTAAAAAAGTCCCATAATACTTTCCAGAGACCTTCCAGGGATCTCTATAAGACCCTGAGGGACCTAGGTGTACGTTTTTAAAACGTCTCCTAGGTTCGAAATGGAAGTTTTAAAAACGTACTTGTGTTACTAGGGCGAGAAGATTTAAAGAGGGCATACACAATGTTTATCGCAGTATCTTATATACATTTTTAAAAACAGAAAAAAAAGACGGATTTTAAAATGCCATAACAAAACTCAAATAAAAATATAATAATAAAAAAGTTTTGCAAGAAAGTGTGCTTTATTTATATATGCAATTTTTTTAACTAGGACTAAAGTATAAGTTTTATGTCAGGGAGGGAATCTCCCTACCTTACCCCCTGTATCAGCCACTGGTAATGACTTATTTTGTTTTATGTATAGGCGGTGTTACCCGAAATCGTAAGCGGCGTTACCCTTCTTATCGGGTAATCCCGCCCAATGTAAGGGGTTGTAAAATGTAGGTGTTTTCTAGAAATTACGTAAAAGAAAACAAAACAGATATTGGTTGAAGTGATAACATATACTTTAATTATCCTCCTAGAAGCGTTTTAACGTACCAATCAAAGTTTTTTTGACATTACCTCGATTTGCTTAGACAAAAGCGGGGCTACCCCGCTTTCCCCTATAAACTTTTATAAATTTCCATACAATCCCATATTTTCCTATATCTATTTACATAGTCAATTGATATTTGTTTTCAAAAGTGATCTTTAACCTGTTGATGCAAAGTTTATCTTTTATACAAGACCCCCTATGGAACAGATGTCTGATCACGCGTTTTACATATTTATTTTGCGATAACTGAGTTTTAATCTTGCTTTTAATGCATGCTACCAAAAACCTTTAACGATGAAAGATGCTTAAATGCAGTGGCAGAATTTTTCTTGGAGGGGGTGGGACAAGACGTATTTTATTATGTTTCTTATTTTTTTCATGAAATATATGAAAAAGATGTTTGGGGGAGGTTGAGGGACTGGGTGCGCTTTTGCTTAAATTATTGCAAAATTTAAAAAAATATACGTTAAAGTTTCGACGTTGCAAATGTAAAATTTTGTTTCTTTATTTTAAACAAAGAACCAGGTAGTTACATAAATACGGGGAGCCTCGAGTTTGTCAGTCGTGCCTGACATCTGCAGAAAAGTCATAATTTAGTTTCTACCCCCCACCCCCTATTATTTATGGCTTATTGTGGCTTCCTGTCAAAAATTCAAGCAAGTTTACCTATTATACTAGGCGGACCACAAAAACGGACAAAATGCTTTTTATTATAACCTTTGAACTATAATATCACTTTTCAAGAAATTAATCAGGCTTTCGAACAAGCTTTCTTTTTTTGAAATCCAAACTTACCCCTTTAAAAAGGCTTGCTCGAGACATTGAGTGTAATACAAGGCAAAAAACACCCCAGCAAACATCGACTTGCTGGTACGTTATACTAATTTTGTACTTTAACTGCTAGTATCGGCAACGATGTGCATTATTCTTATTACTTTTGTATTGTTTAATTTGCATATTATTTCAAAGCGCAAAAAACGCAACATTTTAGTATCTACTTTATTTTTAATACAACTAAAAGTTATACTTTATTTTTGAAGAAATGCCCGGTGCAGCCAGGGTTAATGGCAAAAAACATTTTAAAAGTATATTTAAACAGTTGTTTTTAAACCACTTTATTTTAGTACAAAAAAATTAATATTTTACTGTGAAAATAAAATATTCACAAAAAAAGGTTTTAATAACATTTTGAATGAGGCAAAGTTCTGAAAAGTTGTAGTATAGATTATTTTATATTAAAAAAATAATAAAATACATAGCTTTAAAAGTAAAGATTTTTTTGTAATTTTTTTTTAATGTAAAGAAATTCAGTTTGTTTTTTACTAAAAAAAACGAAGAGAGTACACATTGCTTTAAAAGTACATGCTTTTGTGTACCAAAAAGTTTTAAAAAATGCATTGCTTTAAAATTACAGGAGTTTTTGGAATTATATATACATGCTGGTCTGGCTCAGGCCGTTGTTCCAAATCAATACGAATTAAGTACTACCTGCTTAGTACTTTGCCATTATAGGCTGCAGTGAAAGCCAGTGCTTAAAAAGTACTTTTTTTGTAATTCATGTTTTCTGGGTAAAACCCACTAAGCACAAAATCGTAAAAAACGTTAAATAAATGTTTTAAAAAAATGTTTTTTTTCTAGCACAATTTTGTGTTAAAATTAAGTCAACTTTTGACATTAAAAAAACCTGTAGAAAATTCTAACGAAAATTTCATGTAAAAGCATTACCAAAAATATATTTCTTAATAACGTTAAGAAACCGATATTTAAAAAACCATAATTTTAATAACATTAAAAATAATACCATCAATATATGGTTATTTTTATAATGTTTTTCCTAGATCTCATTTCTAACGTTGAATTTAAGATATATGGATCTAATAAATGTTTTGTTTTTAAACATTAAAAAAAAATGATACTATAGAAGGCGCTGCCGCATAGTTCCAATAACAGAACGGGCCATCGCCATTTTTAGTTGCGTTTCGCTGCGAGTTCATACGAGTCGGTAGGATACGCTTTGTTTACGCAACCTTTTCTAGAAACCGAGGGGTGAACAGCTCTCACAATCGGTGTACACATTTCTCACAATCTTCCCAGAATCCTTTACAATCTTTACACAATCACAATCTGTCACAATCTTACCACAATCCTTCACAACCCCTCACAATCTTACCACAGTCCATAACAATCTTGCCACAGTCTTTCACAATCTGTCACAATCTTACCACAGTCCTTCACAATCCCTCACAATCTTTACACAATCCCTCACAATCTTAGCAAAGATTGTGGATTCTCACAATCGGTGTACACATTCTGGGTTAGCTATTCACCCCTCGGTATAAACAAACATGGTAAATTAAAAGCAACGTTCTTAATAATGATGGTGAATACATATTTGGATAGGAATATACACCAGTTGTGTGGAAAAGATGGTATAGTTAAAGAACAACAAATTAGTATGCAGTGAGTTCAATGAAGCATCACAAAATTAGGTAAGAAAAGTAAACAAAAGTAAAAAAAATGTTTTGTATGGAATATCGCATACCTAACGTTATAGGTAATCAGACAGGGAATGCGACAATTCACCGCGGACGATTAGCCGCCGGACCTTAACCCGCGTATTCACTTGAGGAAGAATTTGCAAGCCTCGCAGTGGGACCAAACGAATGCTTCGTTTGCATTCATGCTAAAGTGAATACGCGCCTTGAAATTCTTTGCCTTGTATTTACTTGAGCATGAATTGTTTGGCCTCGTAGCGAGGCACTTACTACAAAATTATTGTTTACATAGAATTTTAAATTTTATTTTCAGAAGCTACGGATCCGAATTTCCTTTACTGAGTGTCGAGTTCACGAAAACCTCAACAGACTGTTGCTGCCCTGCGTTTCCAAAATAGAAGAATTTTATTTACGTTATTTATGTTACTTTATCTGTAGAGATATTTGAAAAAAAATATATTTTTTCATTGCTAAAAAAACATTTATTTTTCAATGTTAGAAAAACATTTCTTTTCCACTGTTAAAAATCAATATTTTTTTAACGTTCGAAAAACACTTTAAAAAAACGTTATAAAAACATAAGATTATTTTTCTAACGTCAGAAAACGGGTTATTAAGCTTCTTTTTGACTATGAATATGACGTTAGAACTAACATCCAACCTAACGTTATGTTTTTAAATCAAACATTATTAAAATGTTTTTATGTTTAGTGGGAAGGTTCCACGTTGCAAATGTAAAATTTTGTTTCTTTATTTTAAACAAAAAACCAGGTAGTTACATAAATACACGTACACGAGTGACGTAATGATATTTACAATAAAAGTAGTTTTATTGTACTACATATACATTGTTTAAAAGTACAGATTTTTTTGAAGTTTAAAAAATGTATAAAAATTTAGTTTTTTTTGTACTAAAACTACGAAAAAAAATACGTTGCTTTTTTTACAGTGTTTTTTTTATTAAAATATCTACTTGCTGGCCTGATTCAGGCCGTTGTTCCAAATCAATACGAATCAAGTACTTCCTACCTAGTACTTTGCCGTTATGGGCTGCAGTGAAACCCATGCAGTACTTAAAACGTACTTTTTTTGTAATCCATGTTTCCCAGGTAGCAAGGGGTCATCAAATGACGTCTTTTTAGGTCAGGCAGGTCATCTACTAAAAAATGTTGTCTTTAAGGCGTCAGTTACTTGACGTCTTTTCGTAGTGTAGTTTTTGACGTCTGAAAAACGTCATATATTGGTCACTACCCACACTGCACACTTTGTCCAAGGGACATACACTCATACTTACATAGATGGTGCCCCAGTCAGTACTTGACCGGATTTATACGGAATGTGGGGTACGTATGTAAAATAAATTAAATATTAAATCAAGACAAACTTCGAGGCTTCTTTCGCTTCAAGTGTAAGTTTAGGTATAGGTCTATTTTGATCTGTACCTTACAGACGAACACCGCTCCAGTACTTCCAGGTCTAAGTCACAGAAGAGTCACCTTCTGTGTCTAAGTTTCCTTCAGTGTTCTCAACTGCAGGGACTATTTCATATATTCAGACGAGTTAAAAAAAAGTAATAAATAGCTTTGTGTCTGTGTGTGTGTCTAATGTTCTGATTTGGTCCCAAATACGTCATATTGCTGACGTCTTTAAAACGTCTAAAAATGACGTCATTTTGGGTGTGTCTTTTGAACGTCATTTAAATGTCATTTACACGTCAGATTAGAGACGTCAATGGTCATTAAAAATGACCTGTTTTTGACGTTTAAAAAACGTGACCTTGCTACCTGGGTTGCTGGGGCCAGTGCATGTTCTTTGCCAAAATTTAACTCTAATGTCTTATGTGGTGGGAGCACGATTATAGCGGTACTTACCCAGCGAATATTAACGTGTATTATATCCTTGTTCCAGTGTATCCCCGGTCTTCCCTACCTAATTTTGTTGGAATTTGAAAAACCTCTCAAAATCCAAAAATCAAATTTTGCCCACGTGAGGCGAATGACTGTGGAATTCTTTCCGTCTTACTCTTTTTTTATTAATGAAAGCGTAAATAATGAAATTGTAAAAATGTGTCGCCATAGCAACTGACACTGCAAACGACCTTGATGGCCGTCAGCTGACAAATTTGAAGAAGCGCGTTTCCTAACCCAACTTTTCTATGTTTTTCTAAATTGTTTGTTTTTATTACGTAAATTCGTGAAAATCTATTTTTTTTTAAATAATAGCAAATAATGTGACTGGAAAATCCCCCATGCAATGCAAATAGGTGTAATCGATATTATCGGCGAGCAACAAATTACAGCAAACAACAACAATCATGATTCCGAGGGGGGTCAGCTTGTGAAGTTGACCCCCGATAAAAAAGAATTTTTAGCAGACGTAAGTAGAACATAATTTAATAATAATTATGTACTAAGGGTCTCGAAGGTCAGATAAATAGTAACAGTGCAAATATAGTGTCAATCAAAAAAATTAAACATTTTTATTCTTATTCAGATATTTGATGCTTTCTGTACCCAGTTTTGTATTATATTTCTGTGGATGCTTAAGAAAACAGTCAAATACTTGGGTACAACTAAAAAGCAGGTATAAGCACTATTGAGACAAGAATTAAAGGCTGTCAAGTTGCCACCAAGACCCAGGGTAACTCGATAATATATGAGGGGTGATCAGCTGCCTACAGTAGGTGCACAAATTTTGCCTATAGGACTCCACAGGACACTATACAGGATCCTAAAATACACTACAAGTCCCAAGATTTTATTTTAAAGTCCTGTAGGATAGTCTACAAATTTGGCTCAGCTGACCATTCCTCGATAATGTTTTTATATAGTTCAAAATGAGGAAACAACTTATAGCATAACCTTATTGCATTGCCCATATAAATTAATTAGCATGGCATTATGGCAATACATGTACAATTTTCTTGGCATTACCCCAAGATTTACTTGGCATTACCCCCTTGGTTCAAAACAAGATAGGAAGTATTATATGTACATATTAACATGGCATTACTCTGTACCGCTTGGTGAAAAAGAGCTTTACAACGATGTGTATTAAGCATATCTTTGGATGAGGTAAAATGTGAATTTACTAAGAAAACAGTTTTTCACTTAGCTGGCTGTGAAAAAGATGCCATTATTATGTTTGTTGTCGTACCTAGGTAACCCCCTGTCCAAATTTTGCCATTTATTTGATTTATCTGTTAAGAGTTTTAAGGTTTTTGTGCTATAACAATGCTGGAGGATTTCAAGATAGTTAATGTACTTTCAGCAATTGGTACCTTTGCTGGGTTTGAGCACAAAAAATATAGCCTATTACTTTGTGTATATACTATGTAAATATATATTACTCTATGACATCAAGACGATATTGCCAAGACATCTGCGTGCGGACAATGGCGCGATGACAATTGCGCACAACCATTAGCGCCCAACCAATTACGCGCAAAAAATTGCGCGCGGTCAAATACGCGCAACCAATTGCGCGCTGCCAACAATGCGCAATCATAAGCGCCCAACAAATAGTGCGGAAAAACGGCGAATGGCGCGCACCTATTTGTATTAGAGTCCTAACCTATAACCAAGCCAAATTGCCCTGTCCAGCCTAGGTGGAAGAACCGAACCGAACCGAGGATAGTAAATAAGTTGACCCGTTTAGGTTAGTTTTCTAACCTGACCCGGTTAGGTTAATATACAAAAAAAACTCTCTTGATCTGATTAGGAAAGTTTTTTTTTTGATATACTAACTTAACCAGACCAGATTAGGATACTATCCTAACCAGATCATCTATCAAATATTTACGGCCTTTGGTGCTCCTGAGCTAGACAGGGCAATTCGACTTGTTTGCTCATTTTAAGGAGCATTTGTGTTCGAACACATTATAAAAATGTTTAAAAAAAAACACTTTTAATTTTGCGTTATTGGTTACGCGCATTTGTCCGTGCGCAGTTGGTTACGTACATTGGTCGGCGCGCCAATGATTGTGCACAGTTGGTTGTGCGCTAATATTTGCGCATTTCTCCGTGCGCAATTGTCCTGCGCGCAAATGTCCCAGGCATATGTACCCTGTATAAACCTACCTTCCAAACAAATAATTTTAAGCTGCAAGTGTTGACATAAGGTTTGTCAGACCAATGTCATGAGAAAAGAAAACCTAGGGGAAGATGCGGGGGAATAAGAAAAAGGAGTAGGTAATAAGAAACATTTTTTTTGCTGCAGTTGCTTTTTGTCTGAGAAATTTGAAAAAAAAAATCACAAGATACTAAGATCCTTCTACTACAATTTTAGAAAAGTTTTAGCAGATTACTCCTGATTTTTTATATATTTTTTTGACATGCAAACCATGTGTGTTCAAAACTTTAAAACCTCATTTGTTTGTTTTGTTTCATATAATATCTTTTAAAAAGGGTTACCTATAATAAAAAATACAAAATTTGGTCCCTCTCCACTATTTTTATTCAAAAAGTTTTAAATAAAAATTGTGGAGAGGGACCAAATTTTGTATATTTTTTTGAAAGATACCTCCTATATAACTATGGACTATTTTTTTAACTTACCTATGATATTTTTGCTTGAAATAGTATGCCCACTAAAAGTAAAAACATTTTAATAATGTCAAAATAATGTTTCATTTAAAAACATAACGTTTTCTGACGTAAAGAAAATACATTAACGTTTTCTGACGTAAATAAAATAACCTTATGTTTTTATAACGTTTTTTTTGAACGTTAAAAAAATATGGATTTTTAACAGTGGAAAAAAAATGTTTTTCTTACATTGAAAAATAAATGTTTTTCTAACAATGAAAAAATATATTTTTTTCAAATATCTCTAAAGTTAAAGTAACATAAATAACGTAAATAAAATTCTTCTATTTTTGAAACGCAGGGCAGCAACAGTCTGTTGAGGAGGTTTTCGTGAACTCGACACTCAGTAAAGGAAATTCGGATCCGTAGCTTCGGAAAATTAAATTTAAAATTCTATGTAAACAATAATTTTGTAGTCCGGCCTCGCTACGAGGCCAAACAATTCATGCTCAAGTAAATACAAGCAATGTTTACAAGACCTCAGTTATATAATCAATGATACAAGGCAAACAATTTCAAGGCGCGTATTCACTTTAGCATGAATGCAAACGAAGCATTCATTTGGTCCCTCTGCGAGGCTTGCGAATTCTGCCTCAAATGAATACGCGGCTTAAGGTCCGGCGTCTAATCGTCCGCGGTGAATTGTCGCATTCCCTGTCTGATTACCTATAACGTTAGGTATGCGATATTCCATACAAAACAATTTTTTTATTTTTGTTTACTTTTCTTACCTAATTTTGTGATGCTTCATTTAAATCACTGCATACAAATTTGTTGTTCTTTAACTATACCATCTTTTCCACACAACTGGTGTATATTCCTATCCAAATATGTATTCACTGTCATTATTAATAACTGTGCTTTTAATTTACCATGTTTGTTTCTACAAAAGGTTGCAGGGACCCTAAGTGGAACTATGCGACAGCGCCCTCTATAGTATAATTTTTTTTAATGTTTAAAAAACAAAACATTTATTAGCTTCATATATCTTAAATTCAACGTTAGAAATGAGGTCTACGAAAAACATGATAAAAATAACCATATATAATGATGGTATTATTTTTAATGTTAATAAAATTATGGATTTTGAAATATTGGTTTCTTAACGTTATTAGGAAATATATTTTTGGTAATGCTTTTACATGAAATTTTCGTTAGGATTTTCTACATGTTTCTTTAATGTCAAAAGTTGACTTAATTTTAACACAAATTGCTAGAAAAAAAAAATTTTTTTTTCAACATTTATTTAACGTTTTTTACGATTTTGTGCTTAGTGGGTGACTACCTAATAGTTTGATGTAGGGATGGGCGGAACAGCGTATTTTTAGTAATCTTTACTTTTCTCTTTTTGTTCTTCGAAAGCCGATTTACCGCCCCCTCGAAAAAACTGTTCCGACAAAACGGAACAACTTGACAAACCTGTTCCGAGTAAAAATCTGTTCCGAAAAGAACAGGTACTGCTCCGAGAGCCCATCCCTAGTTTGATGAGATGCACTGTATCTAAAACGCTGAAACTTAAACACCCTATTTTTGACTTTGAAGCAATTAATGTTTCCGATAACCCCATCATTAAGCTCATTTTTATTTACAGTTCATTTCATAAAGGTTATCAAAAACATTCATTTTCCTTGAACATACTGCCGCATATAAATATCTGTACTTATCAGCATCTAAGATTCATTTTGCTCGTGCTTCCTGAGTGTTCGACTGGTGTCTCAAATAAATACAGTTGATTACAAAGTGCCAAAATAGTAAAAAGTTTTGTGTTTTTTATTTTGTATTTTTTTTTTAATTTCACAAAAAAGTGTCATAAATGCAACCAGTTCTAAATGTCGAAAGAATGACCATTGAGAACAAGTTCAGAGTAAACCCAATTTATTATTCCGACTACTCTGATACTAGTTGAATAGACTTTTTCTTGAAATTTTTGAACCGATTTCAAGATAACAAATACCTAAGAGAGAATATTAAAGAAGACTGAAGATTCGATTGGCGAAAGAAAGAAGATTTTTGTGTTACCTATTTATTTTTTGTTTGTTTTTTATTTATTATCATGGATATCGCTACTACCGTGAGTAACTTTTTTATTTAAATAAATTCTTAAATATTTTTTTTATTTAGTTTTTTTTACTTATATAAATGCTTTAATAGTTTATTTTTTATTTAGATTTATTTATTGAAGATGAAAAAAGCAGAATTTAACTCAGAAAACTGCTTGTTTTGTCTTCAATAGGGATTTTTTTTTTGTTCGAACTTGGGGTAAAATTCAAGAACCTGAAAATCATGGGTGCTACCCAGTTCTTTTTAGAATACCAGGAATTAACGGGAAAATACAAAAATACTTGTAAAACATTTTAAACAATATAATTTTGTCATTTTTAATACTAAGTATTTATTCATTTGCTATATTTTTGTTTATTTTTTAATTAATCTATTTTTTATATTTTCTTTCAGTATCCTTTAGTGAAAGCCTTCCTTGCTGGTTCCTTTTCCGGAACGTTTTCAACCATACTATTTCAACCTCTTGATTTGATCAAGACTAGATTACAGAACACCCCTACAACTCTCATAAAGTAAGTATATACATAACATACAGGACTTCCAAAATTTAATTTATCACGCCAAATTAATTTAAAGTTGTGTGTAATTATTGGGCTTATTGTGAAAAAAACACTTTATGAATATATCCTAAATGTCTTATCTTTAAAGATTTTCAAAAAATCTAATCATAACAAAAACATTTTATGTAAAAAAAAGCCAAGTACTCGAAAATGTATTCCGTAAAAAGAATTGAGATAAAAGTAAAGCCAAGTTCTCCAATACAAATTTCAAAATGAAGGGTTCGGTAAGCATTTTTTTACATGAAATGTTTTTGTTATGATTTCACTCTTTTTTAAAAAAAGGATTTGGATAATATTTAAGTTTTAAAGTGGAAAATACGCGGAATATTCTTCAAAACTTTTGCATTGCCTTTTAAATTTTCTCCTATTGTTTTATAATAGTTCCTATCAGCCTTTCAAAGCTCAGCTCTTTAGCGTTCCTGGAAGTGGACAATGTTACTTAGGGCAGTAAATTAACATTTTGGGGTTTTTAAATTTTTTCCTATAGTTTTATCATATTTCCTATCAGCCTGCCAAAGCTCATCTCTCTAGTGGAGGGGAGGAAATTAGAATTTTTGAGTTTTTTGATTATTTCCAAGGGTTTGGTCATAATTTCTATCAGTCTGCCAAATTTCAGCTGTGTAGCATGTCTGGAAGTACAGTAGAGTTTTGATATTTCGTAATTACTTTACTACTCTATGAAAATCCATGAAACTTGTAGGAGTTGTTAACTCTGTGAAGCCCAATTAATAATTGTTTAAGGTTAAATCAATTGTTTTTTACTCGTAAGTGAGATGCAAATAAATAAATAATTTTTTTATACATACATACATCATTTGCTCAAAAATTAATTTAAAAAAAAATTATAAGTAAAAAAGTGGCATATTATTATGTTATTCAAAAATAACGACGAAAAAACCCGCAAGAACGCCACTGGTCGAAATAAAAAAGCATGTTATACACCAGAAAAATATCAGATATTAATAAAAAAGGAGATTTTCTTGAAAATCTTTAACACACTATTTATAGTGTGAAGGAATGCACTTCAAGATAGTAAAAAATATTTACCAAATATACCATTTCTAACTATAAATATTTTATTTACTTATTTTTAATAATTCATTATTTCTTTCAGTGGCCGCCACGGTAGCGTGGGTATGCTCACCATTTTCAGCACAATTTTGCAACAGGAGCACATCAAAGGACTATGGAGGGGTATGACTCCTGTAAGTTTGAGTCCCAAAGTAATTCTTAAAAGCTTCTCCTATTGAAGTGCGAGAAAGGAATCCGAAGTATAGATATATCCAACAAAGATAGCCTGACTTTTTTTTTTCGTGACCCCTACCAAAAGTCGGCAAAATCGGGGATGGCTTGCATCGTCGCACGTCGCCTTTAAAATGCTCCGCGCCGGACCTCGTGCCCATTTGCTTGCGTTACTGTGAGGTGCGGATCGGGGCAGGGCTCTGTTTTCAATAGAATCTGTTAAAGTCGGGGTACATATTTGGCTTTTAAGAATCACTTTGGAACACCTGATATTTTGTAAATTTATACACGGACACCTTATTTAAATCCTACAAAAATACCGTGCTATAGACTTTTTTATATTCATTTCTAAATTGTTTTAAAAACTTTCATTCAGCTAAACTTCCAAACCCCGTGTTATATACAAACGTGTTTAAACCCTAGCAAAAACCCTAACATCACCACTGGCTCATTTTATACTATGATCATTGAGATATTTCTTTCCTTGCAGTCTATAACAAGAACAGTCCCAGGCGTGGGTCTCTATTTCTGCACACTCGACTACATCCAAACTAGCTACTTCCACGGAAAGGCCCTGTCACCAACCGAAGCCATTGCTACAGGATTTCTTGCTAGGTCTATAAGTGGGGCGCTGTTGATACCTATTACTGTCGTTAAAACTAGGTAAGAAATCACTTCCGTTAGATTTAGTTAGCAGCATTTATTTTAAAAATTAACTTATCTATTTGTATCTACTTTTCTATGGTTCACCAGACTTTTTCTAAAATACCTCTGGGTCCCTTCGCCAATACTTACAAAGCCATAGATAATGAACAAAGAAGTGAAATTATTTTTTTTTTACAATTATGGTTTATTTTATTTTAGATATGAAAGTGGCGTTTACAAATACGACGGTGTCGTTTCAGCCTTGCAACAAATTTACCGCACCGAGGGTATAAGAGGGATGACTTGTGGGCTAGTTCCCACGCTTTTTAGAGATGCACCCTTTTCCGGACTATATTTGATGTTTTATACGCAAAGCAAGCTTTTAGTACCTGAAGGTTAGTATTTTCATTTTGATATTTTAATAAAAAAATTACGTGGCTAAGCGGGTATAGGGCTTTTAACAAGTGCCGACATCTACCAAATACAAAAGAAACTATCAAAATAAAATATAAGGTAGGCAGATGAACCGAAAAATAGTACCCGTGTCAAGTCGGGTCAATGCTTATTGCATTTTTACCGCGACGTTATATGTCAGTCAGCGGAGTTATAAGTCAAAAATACTTCAAAAAACGTAAATTTTAGTACTCGTCAATAAAGAAATCTAAAATTTTCCTACCTAAGCGGGTATAGAACGATTTTTGTCTAAAATTTTCTTTTGTGTTTTACTGCACTTAATTCGATGAAGGTTGGCACTGATCATGGCAATTCCAATGTCCCTGTATCCAGAGTTTGTCCTTTTTTAACCCTCACATTTCTGCCTAATTTACATAACCTTTCCTTTTTTCAGAGATCCTCAACTCACCCTACTGCTCAGCAGCACACTTCACCTGCGGTGTATCAGCCGGAATTCTAGCATCAATAGTTACTCAACCTGCAGACGTTTTAAAAACCAAAATGCAACTGTATCCTCACAAGTTCAATGGTCTATGGTCTGTTGTTCTTTATGTCCACCAAAATTATGGAGTGCGGGGATACTTCAAAGGGATGGTACCTAGGATGTTAAGGCGTACGCTTATGGCTGCTATGGCTTGGACTGTGTATGAAAAAGCTTCCAAGGCATTGGGATTAAAATAGTTATTGTATTTTTGAAAAACCACGTTTTGTAACTTTTGGCACTTTTTTTTGAAACAAAAGTTTTTGTATCAGCAAAAAACTTGTCAGACTTTAAACTATTATGTGTCACGAAAAGCTAGTAAGATTAAGGTCACTTATCGTAAAGCAAGCTTTACAGGTAGCGAAACCTGACTGATTTTCTATTTTTGGGTTATAATTCTTGACATGTTTTCCTCGGTTTCGCATTAGTGGCTCGTTCTTATTTTAAAAATGTAGTTTTAACCGTTTTAACACAGTCTTAAGATCTATTTAATAATAATAGAGTTTCAAGATACTTTTTTGCAGTATAACTTTATTTCAAAATACATAAATTTATATAGTTTAGGTAACTTCAGACTGTGTAAACCAACTTTAAAATAAAACCGAACCGCTAATGCCAAACCGAGGAAAACATGTCAAAAATAACAACCAAAAAATAGAAAATCAACATCAGGCTTCGCTTCCTATAAAGCTTGCCTTTACAATAAGTGTCCAAAAGTAAGACATATGTAAGTTGTGTTTTTTATGAGGAGTCTCTATTGGAATGGTAATTTTTTTAATTTATGGCACAAATAGTATTTAACATAACAAGAGAAGAGAGTGACAAATTTCACACGAGCGTGAATGTTGTGAACAAGGCGCTAGCCGAGTAAACAACACGCGAGTGTAAGAAAGTTACTTTCTATGGAGTTGTGTAAGCTATTTTTCTTACGAACACTGTTGAACTATACTAATTTTTACAAAAATTGATCTTTAGTTTTGCACAAATCAAATAAAACTGCTTTTCCGCTTATGTGTTGAAAAGTGGTTTGCAACACGTGCGGAAAAGTATGGTGACAGTTAACATCATCGTACAGTTTTTGATCCAAGTGCGGAAAAGTACGTCTCCACACATGTGCAGGAAACTTTCTGCACACGAGTGAAATTCAACGTTTTCTCAGGATGCAAGTCGTGTGAAGTCCATTATTTTCATTATGTGGTCGTAGGAAAACAAAATTACAAAAAACAATTCGATTTCCGGATCTGTAACACCTGCACAATTAATGTAACATCAAAAAATAGCGTTACTGAACGGGACAAATGGTGTTACAGATGGGACACTTTCTTTAAATTTTAGCATTACCTGGCCAAACCAAATGTATGATGCAGCTTTTTTTTCAGTTTTGTTTAAGATTTTAATGGTTTTGTTTGAGAAAGTGTTTTTTATTACCTTAATCAAATTATACGTCAAATGTATAATTTTTTATTTTTCAAACATATATCAATATATTGTTAATAATTCGAAAGCTCTCCGACATTATTCGTCGCGATCCTCTATGACCCACTACTTCTGTTCATGCCAAAACTCCAAGTTGCCACGTAGAACGAATTTTCTTTGCAGAAAAATTTGCTGTTACCGCCTGGGACAGATTTTTTGTGACAAGTTATTTTATATTTTATTTAATTTTCTATGGATAAAATATAACAAAACCTATGTTTACAAATCTAGAAACTTCAAATTTTTATAAAAGGTAGCTTTCAGTTATTAGCTCTATTACTTTAAAGGCAATATTTAAATTTAAAAACTGGGCAAACCTCTAAAGTGACACGTTACCGCTGGGACATTTTCATGTTTCAAATTTTGTTTTTGTTTTCTACTAATTAATTGACGACCAAAAGTGGTTTCGGAACTAAAATGATTCGTGTTCTTCATAATAAAATTTAAAAAGCTTAGACAAGCTGAGGTTTTGTTTCAAAAAAAGAGAGGCTTATATAGGTTAGGTTCAAATCAATACTAGACCAGACCTGACAAAAAAATTGAGTTTACAGTAAAATGGGTTTTGAACTTGACTTGCAATTGATGTTATAGTTATATTTTTGTACAAAAGGCTTTTATAAATGTTAAAGGATATTTAACAAGCGATACAGTGTATGCTAAACATACAGTATTCGTTTGTGATTTTTATTATATACATACTTATTATTATTATATATTTTGTTTTTTTATTAATATAAGATTGTTATATTTTTATTGTTTAAGTATTTAAAAGTTATAAATCATAATAAATAATATTTGTATTTATTACATAAATATTGTTTTTTTTTATTACAAATAATTATTTTTAATTTATGTTTGTTACTACCTATTACTCTTCTCTGATGTCTGGAAAGAGTAGGTTTTCTTGAATATCGAGTAGTTCGGCCCTGGGCTAGAGATTATTCTATAAGAAAAAGATTTTGTTTTTAAAATAGGTGTCAAACCAAAAAAAAACTGAATCAAACTTTCTTGAGGGCATGTATCACAGCAAAGTTAAAAATTAAGAATAAAAGTTTATTTAAATAAAAATCTTTATATCACTAACATTAGGCCTTGTAAAAGAGCACACACCAATATAAAGAATGACCCTGTATATAAAACCAAATGTAAGTTACTTTCTTGTGTCTAAAAATAATATATTTATGCATATAGGTCGAAAAGTACAGCTTTAACGCCCGCAAATAAGAATTCTTAGCAACACAGATGAGACAAAAAGTTCTAGAATACACACATTTTTGATTGATATTTTTTAATCCCCCCCACCCCAAAATTTTTTCCTGTCTTAAAATATGCCTGAAATAAGATAGTGAGAAACTGAGTAAAAAATCACACAGCGCAGTAATTTTATTATAGTAGCTAGAAAAATATTCTTAAAAACTAATTTTGGTTAGGTATTTGTAGTATTTTTTCCCACATATGATTAAAATACACATTATCTGAAAAAAATTATTCTTTTACTTACATAAGTTGTATCCAAAGGACAATTTAAAATTACAAAAATTGTTTTAAAATAACATGGGAAATTTTACAAAAATGTCAGGTATTTTTGGTGTTACAGAAAGGACATCAACGTTACAGAAGGGACAAAACTTAAAAAACACAATTTATAGCAAAAAACAATTACGAAAAACAATTCAATCTCCCGATCCGTAACACCTGGACAATTATTATAACATCAAAAAATAGCGTTACTGAACTGGAGAAATCGTGTTACAATTCCCGGCCAAACCAAATATATGACACAGTTTTGTTCATGATTTAAATGGTTTTGTTTTAAAAAATGTTTTGTATAAATTTAGTATAAAAATTATATCGACATATCCTCCAATCAGTGCATTGAAGCTCTGGCCTCCAGAATAGGGTGTTTGACAGTAGTAAAAAATAAATATATATTTATTTTTAGACATCTCTTTAGGTCTTGGGTGCTAGAAACAAACCTTTTTGTTTTTTTTCTCAAATTCATAGTTCTTTTAATTAAATAAATTCATTGAATTCAAACAATTACCCACGTGATTCAAAACAGGCGGTCTACCAATCAGCTGCGACTGACGTTACAAAACAGTAAACGCCTCGAACGAACCTATTTTCTGTGTTATTTTCTTATGGATGATAATGTTTGCTTTGGTTTAAAGTGCGAATTATCGTCCTAAATTAGATTTTATTTTGTGTTTTGCTTATAAAAAACATTTTCAATGGAAAACGGATTCTCCAAAGCCCAAGCTCCAACTTGCCAATGCTAAATTCCTTTATGGTGGCAGGCTTCTTTGCCAACAACTGTGATTTTTGTTCTGCGGAATTTAGAAACGTTAAAATGTTGATGCAAGTATTTGATGAGTTGTTTTGTATATAACTGATAGTTTTTTTACCTACTCCCATGCGGTAAAGTAATTACTTTACCGCACTTGTACGGTAAACTTACTTTACCGCACGCGCACCACTTAGAAACCTTAGCAACGCGTCAATAAGATGGCTTCATTTAGATTTTGAGGTTGTTGTTCACGACTACTATGTCGGTTTAGAACGTTTTTCTACGTTGTCCGACGCCTATTCTCCACCTCCTTCGATCCTGACATTCATCTTCCGTCAGGTTTTTTTGACTCATTGATTTTTGGACTGACTGTTGCCATTCCAGTTTAGGACGCCCTCTTTTTCTGCGCCCTATTGGTTGCCATTCTAGGACCTGCTTTGGTAATCTTTCGTCACTCATCCGTTGTACATGGCCGTACCATATCAGTCCTGTTAGTGATGTCATCCGTTATGCTTCCCTCGATTCCCATTCTTTCTTTTATGATCTCATTTCTTATATGATCTGTTCTAGACATTCTCATTGATCTTCTTATTGCATCCATTTCGACACTTTCCATTTTTGCTTTGTATTTTTCTGTTTCACCCCTTGTAATAAACATAACCTTAAGTAATCTTCACAAATATAATAATAATTAATAAATAAAGTGAAGATGTATGAGATAAGGCCCTTGGGTCTTTTCGAGCAAGTTTTAGCCACTTGTTTCGTTCTTTTACTGCTGTAGGAACATGAATAAATAGTTTTTCAGGTGTTTTTATGCTAGTATTCGAACACTGAGGCACTACACATCACGTATAGGACATTTTTTACATAATAAAGAGTAACAACACAGACCAAAAACAAATAAACACTTGAATGCCGTGTATCTGTCCGCGAGTTTACTGCGCTGTGACGTCATTGCAACGCCATCCTAGAAATGAGCGTTTTAGCGGCAAATTCAAATCGGAAATTAGAAACCTTGATTTTAAATATAGTCATGATAAAATATACTATTTTAATAATTTTGCGTAGCAAATTAGGGATCGATGTATCATTCTAAACTCTTTTCTAAAATTTGTCAAATACCCTATTTCTACATACAAAACTTTAAATACCTAAGATAATCACAAAACGATATATTATCAATAATTCGAAAACTCTCCAACATTGTTCGTCGCGGTCCTCTAGGACCCACTACTCCTGTTCATACCAAAACTAAGTTGCCACGTAGAAATAATTTTCTTTGCATAAAAATTTGCTGTCACCGCCTGGGACAGATTTTTTTTGACAAGTTATTTTATTTTTTATTTAATTTTCTATGGATAAAATATAACAAAACCTATATGTTTACAAATCTAGCCTTCTGCCAGGTTTTTTTTGGCTTTGACTGTTGCCATTCCAGTTTAGGACGCCCTCTTTTTCTGCCCCCTATTTGTTGCCATTCTAGAACCTGCTTTGGTAATATTTCTTCGTTCATCCGTTGTACATGGCCGTACCATATCAGTTGTCTTTTAGTGATGTCATCCGTTATGCTTCCCTCGATTCCCATGCCTTCTTTTATGATCTCATTTCTTATATGATCTATTCTACATTCTTATTGCATCCATTTTGATATTTTTGTTTTGTAGGTTGCTTTTCACCATTGCTTCATATATTACGTTTCCAGTTTTTTAGAGCTACTGCGATATACATTTTAAAAAGGGTCGTCGTAGTGTAGTGGTAGCAACATTTACTTCACACACCGGAAAGGCGGTCCGGCTTCGATTCCTGGCTGGGTACTTGGATGTTTGTTATTGTTTAAAATGCTTTAAAAACTTTGCTCTACCTTTGCGAAACTAGGCGATTGATCCTGATTGGATGAAAGGTCCCAGTATTAAAAAAAAAATAAAAAGAGTTGGAACTAATGGAAGATTCTTACCTTCATCAGGACCCGTTTCTTCTATTACAGTAACTTTGGTGGCAGAGGAAGACGTTTTGTCGGCACTGCCTGTACTAGCGCGGAGCATGGCGGCATTACCTCCACTACCTCTTGTCCCACCCATGGATTGCTTGGATGCCAGTCGTTCGTTGCTTGTTTTAGGCCTGTCCATCGCAGAACCTAAAAGTATACATAATATAATACATTTTTTATTTTTTGATATTCGTGAAAAGCATAATTATAGATACATACTTAAATTATGTGAGGGGTATAAGGCCCGCTCTTTAATAACGCCCAACCGTCGCCAACTGGTCGAATTTCTGCTACACAGCTGCTGTCTGGTTGGACGCCATCTTTGTGGTTTATTTACATTTTGCGGTGTTTTGCGTTTGTCGCGAAAAACCGTATTGTTTTTTCTGTGAAACTTGAGCAATAATTCACGTAAAACCTGTGCGGTTTATGAAAAAATATCCGGGGGAACTAAGGGAGTGTCATTGTATTATTCTTTATAATTTGTTAATAAAGGTAAGAATGGTTTATAGATGCCATTAAACATTCTTCATGGAGTCTACAATAAAGCTGCACAATTAATTTTAGATTTATTTTAGACCCGATCAACTAGGGCTTAGAAAAAAATACACATAACCTAAAATTTTTGACGATTGTCAAATAATGTAGTGACGTAACGGAGTATGTTTCAAAACCACCAAAACTGACGCATTTGCAGTTACCGAAATCCTATCTACCCGAAAAAGGAACATTAAGAATTAAAGGTGGTCCTGCCTTTAAGCGTCGCTATGCTCCAAGGTATTTGGGAGGACCCCGTTATATTATTAAATACAGGGTGTCTCTAAAAGGTCTGTACAAAATCTTAGCACATATTCCTGAGGTCAAAATAAGTCGATTTAAAGCAACTTACCTTAGTCCGAAATTGCTCCGTTTCAGAGATACAGGGTGTGTGAAACTATTTTCCCAGAAATTGACTGATACCTACCGAAAATGATTAAATGACAAAAAAAAATTAATAACTCATTTACTGACTAAATTTAATCCTTAAAGGTAGCAGTAAAATCTTTTGATCCAAAATAATTTCAATATTCCGTTGCGCCATCGAACACTAAAAACGGAAATATCTCGAAAACGGCTCACCCTAGCAGATTTTATCAAAAGTACCTTTTTTGCTTAAAAAAGTTCAGGAAATTATTTTATCAACAAAAAAAGTTGAAAAATACACTGAGAAAAAAGTGATGAGCATTGTGAGGCGCCCTCTAACGGCCACAGTGAAAAAGTGTAAATATTTAGGTTTCGCATCCCAAAAAACCCCCGAGTACCAATTTTTATTTTCATAAATTTTAATAAAATCGATTTTTTATTTTTAAATTCACCACCCTGTATCTCTGAAACGGAGCAATTTTGAACTAAGGTAATTTGCATTAAATCGACTTATTTTGAGCTCAGGAATATGTGCTAAGATTTTGTACAGACCTTTTAGAGACACCCTGTATATCTGTTACCGAATTAATCTGCAGTTTTACTCTGTGTCATTACCTGATGGAACGACGGATGTGCCTGCACCACTTCTTCCCATGCCCATGGATTGTTTAGATGCCAAATGCTCGTTGCTTGTTTTAGGCCTATCCCCCAAAGAACCTAAAAATGAAATATAATAAACGTTTTTTTTATTTTTTGATATTCCTGACTTTTTCGTCGAAAGTAAAGCTCCGGCGCATTGGATTCGTTCAGTCACGGATTCAAAGCTTTTTGTTTTCAATAACTAATTTAAAAAAAGTTAAATGTAGTGTCAATTTTAGTTTTTTCTGTTATTATTAAGGGACTTTTAGGTATGTTCAAAAATTTACCTCAATTTTTTTTTGTATATGTTAGCTCATAAAAATATACCTATTGCAAGGTTATTTGGCCACACTGTATCTCATTAACATATAATTTTTTGAAAAAATATATAAAACCTTTTTAATCAAAGTAAATCATAAAACATTATTTAATATTATCAAATAAGTCATTTCTAAAATTAACAGTTTTCCCCCACTCTTTAAACTTGACAAATTCTGTAACTTTTTGTCTACTTTTATCCTTCCCCACCCACCCCTTAAAGTTTGTTACATCATTTAACGTGATATTTTATTACTTTACAATACAGCGTTTAAATTGTATTTTCCACAATAAAGGAGACTACAAAATTTTTATAAAACCTATAATAAAAATGTTTTTCTAAATAATCCCAATATACGGACCCCACTGAAGAGCTACTTTCGTAACTTTATTGGTCAACACAACACGTTGGAAAGGAAATTTTGTTTTCCACAAAAATTTTTTGTTTCAGTTTACGCTTAAATAACTGGCTTTCGAGAAAATTTTATAAAACTTAAAACATCCTGATCTTGGGGGTTTGAGTGTTTCTCAGACCCTTTTAACATTTTGCTAGGGGTAAGCAAAATATTCAGATCAGGTGCGCTTGAAATAGGGGGAAATGACCATTTGCCCAAATAAATTAATGGATCTATGGCGGATCTGATGCCTTCCTAGGTAGCCTATTAATAAAGCCATGATATATCAGTCTTGAAAACAGTTTTTATATCTCAGAAAGTAAAGCTCTTAAGAAGTTTTTGGTTATAACTCATATTATTGAGCAACATGTAATCTACTATATTCCGAAAACCGCATATTGATGCGATGCTCCGTTAAAAAGTTAACATTAAAAAAAAAATTATTTGTCAAAAAACTGTCATTAGCATTAGTGGATTTTGACCAAAATGTAATCAGCTCGTTAGAGTGTCGAATACTATTTTACCTGAAAATGTTATGAAAATCGGTTTAGGAGCTATGGTGTTACGGACAGAAATAATCTATACATATACATACACACACACACACCTACACCTACATACACACACCCACAGACATCACGACGATATTGCTAAGATAGGTCAAAATACACCGAAATAACACATTTTCGGCGTTACCTGAACAAAAATGTTTTCGTCGAAAATAATACCTTCTCTAGCCATTGCTGCGCGGGCTAGGAATGTAAAAATGATTCTTGACCGAAAACAGAGAACCTTTTTAAATTTTTTGCCTCGACTACAAAGGAGCGGTCCTTGTTATTCCCCAAAATGAAAATACCACGAAAAACACCCCTTTAGAATTTCTACCAAAATGGTTAATTTGACGAATGGGAAAACCAAGGACCGGTCTTTCAGGACTCCATTCCATTCATTCAGTAAATTTCTTATACTCCAAAAATAACTTATTGTATATTTTAATACTAACTTCTCGTTGCATCTGCAGGAGCCTCACCCTCCGCTGAAGGTGACTTAGTAATAGTATCTCGTCCGGAGGGCTTGGTAATAGTATCTCGCCCGGAGGACCTAGTAAGAGTCTCGCGCCCGGAGGACGTAGTAAGAGTTTCTCGACCGGAGATCTTTGTAATAGTCTCCCTCCCGGATTCTACGGTTTCTCCTACTTGATTTTCAGAACCCTCGGCTGAAGGTGACTTAGTAATAGTGTCTCGTCCGGAGGTCTTAGTAATAGTATCTCTTCCGGAGTTCTTCGTAATAGTTTCTCGCCCCGAGTTCTTCGAAATAGTCTCTCGCCCGGAGATCTTAGTAATAGTATCTCGTCCGGATTCTGCTGTATCCCCTTCATGAGCTCCAGTATTCTCAGCTGACTGTGACTTAAGAGTTTCCCGCACGGAGTACTTAGGAACAGTCTCTCGTCCGGAGTCTGCTGTGTCCCCTTTGTGGGTTCCAGGAACCTCAGAAATAACTATGGCCGGGGCATTGTCAACTCTCGGAGTGGGGGCTTTTTCCGCTGCTAACGCTCTAAGTTGACTGTCATCTCGTCCCTTGTAAAGCTACAAAACAAAACGACATAGTTTAGTTTATTAGATCGTTTCTTATTTTTTATTTGTTGTTCTTAAATTTTGGTTTTTGGACTTAAACATTGGTTCTTTTTCATTCTATTATATTGTTACAAATTTAAGTTATTTAAATTTTATAGTTAGAATTTATTTAGGTTTAGTGTAGTATTAGGTTGACGTATTTTATGGTTGTATTCTTAATCTAGGTTTTAGTTGCGTTATCTGTGACAAACTGGTATACGAACGGTCCGGTTCTAGAAAAGGGCGGAATGATTCCGAATCGAACAAGGATGGAAAATTCTCGAATTGTAGGCAGACCCTCATATATAGGGCCGGACGTCGTGCATCGGGCAGTCAGAGATAACCAATGGTAGTGATCGCTAGATGTTAACGCGAAGTTAATAGGCGTATTAAAGTAGTGAATTATTAGCAAGTTATTAGTAAGTTTAAGTGCGTGTTTTTGTACATAATTTGTTGGAATAAATTGACGTATCGTTTTCAACAATTGCGAGTTTTAATTGTTGTGGAGAACCCGTAACAATATAGATGGTGCATTAAAACTGGTTGCCGGATTCATATCAGAAACTACTACCGCTACGACTTCAGGAAAAAATTTGATAAAAAATCGGACTTTGCGAATTTTGCCGTTAGGAAACAATAATACACCAAACCATATCTCGACCTAAAAAAATTCATGTTTTGTAGTGGCAGTAGTTTGGGAGATAAATCCGGAAGCCATCGTTCATGAGACACTTTAATATTCTTGTTCTTTTATATTCCTTCTTCAATCTATTTAATTCATCTCTACCCAAATCCACTGTTCCTTTCTATTTTTCCAGTGTACCTACTAGCTTTATCTCTGTTTCATTCTACTGTACTCTAATCTACAGTGTTTTACTCTGTTCTCCTCTTCTTTGTTTTATGGCACTCTACGTCTCCGTTATGTTCTCTATATTTTGCCAATATAAATAATTCTTGACATACATGTCCATCGGTTCCCCTGATCAAAGTGTCCTTCACAGGAGCGATCTCAGGACCCCATTGTTCCATGAAGTGCCCAACTCTCATCACTCTTTGTTGAGGTGTGGTGACTGTGTGACTGCCTCCGCAATATCTGTTACATAAGTGGTCTTTGCCAACCCTAAAACGTAATATGATAGATGGTTATTCTTTATTCTATATTGTCTAAGAATTACTTTAAATAGTAGAAGAGTTCAAAAACTTACGGTTTATTCTTTGATTGTACCATAGCGCTTTCAAACATGTTAAGATTTTTGCTATTAGGTAACCTAAAATCAAGAAGTTTCTAATGTTAACATTGGCTTCACCCCTCCAGAAATGCAAAATATATTGTCCTAGTTTAGTGATTGAGCTTTTAGAATGCCCTTTTTTATCACGTCATGTTTACTTACGTAGGCAAAGGTTAAAATAAAAGCAAAACTAACCAAAGGCTTTCAAGTAAATAAAGGTCTTAAACAAGGTTGCTGTATCTCGCCTACGCTCTTCAAGATATACTTGGAACAAGTCCTTAAAGTATGGAAGAGAAAATGCCAAAACATGGGAATTCCGTTGGACGAAACCACTTTGTATACTTTATGTTTCGTTGATGATCAGATAGTAGTGGCTCAGAATTATGACGACCTCGAATATATGACACGAAAACTAATAGAAGAGTACAATAAGTAGGGACTAGAGGTTAATCTCAATAAGACAGAGTTGTGTATCGGTGGAATAAAACAGGATCTAATCTTAAATACCGGGCAGCGAATTCAGTCTTATGATGAGTATAAATACTTAGGTCTAAAAATTACAGCTGACGGAACACTAGACAAAGCTATAAAAGATCGAAACGTACAAGGAAGAAAAGTATATCAAAACATAACAAAAAGCTTATATATAACACCATTGTAAAAAGTATTATTACATACGGCTCAGAAGTATGACCAATCAAGAATAGAACAGAAAAAATGCTTTCCGCTACAGAGATGGACTATTGGAGAAGAGCAGCAGGGAAATCAAAAAGAGAAAGAGTTAAAAATCAAAGAATAAGAGAAATTATGACAGTGGGTGAACGTACTTTAGTGGATGATATAAGAACAAAACAACTGGTGTGGTACGGACATGTACAAAGAATGAATGTTGAAAGACTACCTAAACAAATACTACAATGGAAAGCAACTGGCCGGAGAAAACGAGGACGGCCAAGGAGAAGCTGGAGAGAAGGAATAGACAGTGAAATAAGAATAAGAGGCCTAGATGATGAATTATGGGCAAACAGAAACGAGTGGAGATTGGGTATTGGAAGACGTAGAACGTTGTGAAACCGATAAATATATGTTTACTTACGTCTTTTGTTGTTTTCTCAACTGATCCAACTCGTATGCCAAATATGGACCGACATTTTTGGAGGGCGGCATAGCATATGGTTTGGGAAACATTGTAATGTCATTTTGTTTTTTCATTACTACGCTCGCGTCACATGAGATGCAGTTGACATTTCTAACATAAAGAAGAAATTAAAAATTGGCTGGGTTTTTTCGGGTTTATCATGTCAAATCTGGAAAATGTTAAATTTAATATAGTAAATATTAATATTTTAATTCTGAAAGTTTGCCGGCCGTTTGTTTTGTGCAATACTCCTGCAAACTTTAAGAGGCTGGTGTATTTTCAGAAAAAATACCTAGGTATCTGGTTTACCTTGATGACATATTCGTATTGGAAAATTAGTTTAAAAATTATTTAACGAAGTTGTAAGAAGTTTTCCACAGAATCAAAAATGCTTATTTATGCTTGAACGTTAACACTAGTATTTAGTAAAGGGTCTACAGTGCTAAGTGCTACAATCCTAGGTCTACAAGTCTAGATTTTTGCTGAAGGTTTAACTCATTTATCCCGTGAATGCAATAGTTTTTAATATTTATATAAATTGTTCATAAATACCTTGCGATATGGGTCACACAAAGGTTAGAAATAAATAAAAAGAATATAATATTTTGGTTTAAAAATGGTAGCCATATTTAAACCTTCAAACGTTACTAGGAGATGTCCAATAAAAACGGTGTAAGTCAGCGTCAGCTGTCTGCTATATTTTACATGTTATTTTTTTAGACAAGTTAGCGAACCGATGTTCAGTCGTTTTGATGGATGTGTAATTGAAAACGGATTTTAATATATCTTGTGCTTTTTATTATATTTAAATATTGAGGTATTAAATACGGTAATGCATCTACAAACATAATTTTAATTTAATTATGTATTATTTAGCTTTGAAAAATTTTGTATAAAAGTTTGTTTATCAATCATGGATTATTTCTATTGTTTTTCAAATTTTAAACCACCCCTCAGGGGTGGTACTACAATTTGAGACTATTTTGAACGAGAATCCTAGGACTGCAAGGACTAAATTTTTAAAAAATGAAATTTTGTTACAAATTTTTGATGTGGTTTTTCTTTATTTCTAAAGTTAATTTAAATTTATATAACATAAAACTCACTGAGAAATGCTCACTATTATATTGCACATTAGGGTGAACCAAATCCGAGCAGTTATTTGACCTGCAAGTATTAAAAAAATACACTTAAACCGGTTGGTATCAAGTCTATAGACTTGATACTTAAACCCGGTCTAAAATGCTAAGTTTTAAATTCTTAGTAAATACTGGTGTAAAAGTTCGAGCTATTTTAAGTAGAAGGTAAATTTTTGGTACTTTTAATATCTGCGCAATAAATTTATTTTCACCAGATTTGCTTGGTGTTGATTATAGATAAACTGGCAAGTTAAGATTTTCAGCGATGAATGATGCTTTTTTGAATGGAAATGGCTTCAAAGTCCTTTTATTTGGTTTATTATAAACAGTTTTAAGGAAAGGACATATTTGTTTTATATTGATGACAATTTTTTTTTAAATAAGACCATTTAACGGAGTTGTAGGACATCTTGCAGAGAATCAGAAATGCTTATTTATATTTTAATTTGGTATTAGTTATAGATGAACTAGCAAGTTGAGATTTTTAACGACGGATAAGACTTTTTTAACTGGAAATCACTTATATCATTTTATATTTCTGCCCTTTGGTTTGTGCAATAATCCTGCCACATTTAAAACTGGTGGAAAGTTTTAGGAGAAAGATAATTTGGTTTATGTTGATGACATAATCGGTTAAAATATTTAGCAAAGTTGTAGGAATTCAATTAGAATCAAAAATGCGTATTTATACTTAACCCTAATAATACTGGTTATTTTAGAAAAAAATTAAGTTTTTGATATTTGTAGTATCTGAGCAACGAAATATATTTCCAACAGATTTGGTGTTAAATAAAGATGAACCGACAAGTTAAGATTTTCAACGACAAATAATGCTTTTGTAACCGATGATCACGTATCACTTTAACGTTCTTCCCTTTGAATTATCCAATAATCCAGCCACTTGAATGACTGATGTAAGAAGATAAACATAGCATGTTTATCTTGATGACCCAAGCGTTTTGGAAAACTATTTTGTCAACAATTTGGCAAAGTTGGAAAAAAAAAATTCCATAAAATCATAAAAGCTCGTTTACCTTCCACAAAACAGTTTAGTGTTAAAAATACTACTACGGTTTTATTTTGTCGGTGACTAGTAGAATTATTATTATTATATCCTACTTGTACTCTTTTTTTAAGTTCGTTACCTCAAAAATTTACTCTTGGTCCCAGCAGCCTCGTACTCTTCCTTCATAGCAGAAACCTTTTTGACTTTATCTTGTATTGTCTTAAGCTTTGAGTTGATGAAATCGCGCAGCGGAATTAATTCCATTTTATCCAATTTTCCGCTAATTTCTTTTTGGATTTCGTCAAGACCTTGTTCCCATACTTCTTCCTGTTTAAATTTAAGTTAAACATTAATAATCATTTGTTTTGCGAAAATTATTCTATTTAATCATCTACCTGTTTGGATAATCTAGCCAGATGATCATTCAAAGCACGGCTAATCTCATCATAGGCTGCGTCAAATTGTTCATGTGAGACTTTCCTGTTGATTTGACAGGCATCTGCCTTATCTGCCAATGCGTCTTCTAAGTCCTCCTTATCTGCTTTCACGGTCTTAAGGAGTTCTATTTGTTCAATCATCATCTACAAAAAAGTGTAGTTTATATACTTACTTTCCGATACCTACTTTAAAGACCTAAATACCATTTAGTAATTAAATGAGTATCCTTACTTCTAGGGTATTCTGTCGTCCGTCCTTCTCGTTCAACAATTTTGAAGCTGTGTCAGATATGGCGTTCATATTTTCTCGTAGCTCAATTAATTGGTTGTAAAGTCCGCTTACATTTTGGCCTTCAGCACCCAAAGTAGCATCTCCAGCAGGCATTCTACAAAAAATGAAATTTATTTTAACTCGTTTTTTTAATGTTTGTACAAACGATGAATTTTCAAAGAAAATTATATCTCTAATACCACATCTGATCTTAGGATAGTTTATTAATATTACCCTATGTTAATTTTTTCCCACAATGCTGATATTTCATTTTCTAAACGTTGAATACCACTGTCGATTCTTTCAAATTGTTGATGGTAGACAGTGTCCAGGTGGTTCACTTGCTCCTTTAGTTCGTTCATTTTAAGGTCAATCTACACATTTTAAAGTATGGTCAACTTATAGTTTTTATGGTATATCAGTAGGAACATCTAGCTTATAAAGCTCTTTCAAGTCTAGTCCATAAATTTTCACACTGTAGGCTATTTTACTTACCTGTCCGACTTTGACTTCTGGTGTCATAGCGTCACTGGTAGTAGACATAATAGCTTCTTTTAATTTTTCCACCTCTTTCAGAGCCTGTGCTGCAACGTTATCGTCCATGAAAATTTGTTTGAAATTTATCAACTCTCTTTGAAGAATGGAAATTGCTTCTTTTGTGGAGAAATTTGCTAAATTAGTACTGCAAAAAAAACAAAAAAAAAACAAAGAATAATAATTTTGCCTACCATTGAAAACACTTTAATTACTTACTGTTTCAAATCAATGTCTGTACCCACTGATTCACTACCTTCAAATTCTGGCTGACCGGTTGAACTCTCAACGCTACCACGGATACTAGATTTTTTTTTACCCCTGGATACATTTGTTCTAGAAACACCGTCTAAAATAAGAATTTTAAATAGAATTTCTTAAGTTATTTTTGATTAAATTATTCAAACATTTATATTAGTATTAATGATAAATAGATAAGAATGCAAAAAAGGAGGCAGGGGGTACGAGGAGGTTGTTAATCCAGTAAGATGTCTGAAAAATTTGAAAGCTTTTGAAATTTACAACATACCTGCTGAACTAATAAAAAATGGCGGTCAGAAAGAAAATTCCGGAGGAATAAGCCCTGGCAGAGAAAATATAAGCTTTGTGTTCTCTGACCTTCTTTTCGATGGTATTGTACAGCCAATTTACAAAAAAAGGTGAGCTAAATTGCCAAAACTACCGAGACATAACACTGCTAAACGTAGTAAGGTATTGGAAGTAGCTTTATACAACAGACTAATGGAGTATTCTGAGCTGGCTATTGGAGAATCCCAGTATGGATTCCGCCCCAATAGACCTACTTCGGATCAAATATTTGTAATGGGGCAAATTCTTGAAAAAGCATATTAGTAGTGCCTAAATATATATAATATTTATGTAGATTTTAAACAGACTTTTGACAGCATAAATCGGTAAATAATTATGCAGGATTTAGCTTCTTTATGAATCTCTTTAACTTCTAGTCAGGGTTCCAAAGCTGTAGTCAGAATAAGTGACCAGCAGTGTCCTTTTGTATAACTTCAGGAGTCAGGCAAGGTAATGCATTATCTTCAGTATTAGGTTTGTTCTCTGTTACTAATCTGGTGCTTAGAGCTTCTGTTAGGATGATTGCCACAAGCGGATATATTGACACCAAATCAACGCAGATATCTGGCTACGCGGATGATATTGGTGTTCATAGTAGAGACAAAAAGTCTTTTACCAAACCTGTAACATCGCTTGATATAGGCCAAAACACAAGGAATGAAGATAAATTAGTGAAAAAACAACGAGATATATGCTTATAATTTTCGGTTATTTCGTTATAGTTTCGACAAAGTGGAAAAGCTTTCATACTTGGCAGCAAACATAAACAAATAAAACTCTAGTACAGAGAAAATTAACCAGAAAATAATCAACGCAAACTAAGTCTTTTACGCCCATTAATTATTACTCACGTTAAAGATTCTAACGAGATCTCTCAAACAAAAAATCTGCTTAACAATAATTAGGCCGGTAGTGCCATATAAGTGCGAATCATGGACACCAACGAAGAACAGCAAAAAATTTTAAAATGAAAATTCTTCGTAAGATATCTGGATCAGCACAAATGGAAAATGGTTATTTGCGGATACGGATGAATTAGAAATAGAACAGCTAATAGAGGGCACAAATATCGTGAGATTCATCTAAAGTAGAAGATTAGTTTGTTTGAGACATGTACAGAAAATGGATGACACAAGAACACCAAGAAAAATAATGAAGTGGAAACCTGCAGGAAGGAGAGTAAGAGGGAGGACACGAAAAATGTGTGATTAAGAAAGTGGCAAAGGATCATACAAGAGATTGTATCCTACCTTCCAAATTTTTTATAACTGTTTCAATTTCTGTTACTCTTGCCTCAATTTCTATCATTCTAGGTGTGATATCTGTTGGCTGTCCACTGCCCAGAGAGCCTCGAAGCGCTTGAGACTTCACCTAAAAGGACACGCAAAGGGAATCAAATATAATAAGGCATTAGGCATTGTATTTACATAGTAGTTTTCCTCTTATATTTACTTATTGTTACTTGTAAGGTATTAAAACGCAGGGTCCTAAAAGCTAAAGAACCAACATTTTGAAAATGAAAAAGTTGTTATTCAATACGCTTAAGTACGTTTTCCTCCAGGGAAAGGTGCTATGCTATAAGCTGAGTTAACTGCATTTTTTTTTCTTTTATTGTAAGGCGCATCGACCACTAAGGTCATTCGCGCACGCAAAGAAGTTTACAATAGTTAAATACAATGTACCAAATTAAGTCTTTTAAAAAGTTGAGCAGATGATTGATGGTCTGTTCACTATTGTTTATTAGTTCCATTAAATTATTTTTCAATTTGTATTTGTGTCTCTGGTTGTTGTAGTTTGGGCAGTCAATATGTGTCCCACTGTGATTATTTCACGGCACTGGACGCATATAGGTGCATTGGTTTTTTTTTAAAATATGTTCGTGAGTTAATTTAATGTGACCTATTCTTAACCTAGTTGTTATTATTTGAACTCAGCGAGGTTTTGGTAAAAATGACCACTTGTTTACGGATTTTTTTTTTATTTCGCGTAATTTGGATGTAGAATTGTCCCACTTTTATTGCCAGATTAATTGTATTTTAGATTTTAGCCACGTTGTAAAATCACTACCTACAGTTTGATTTAGAACTTTAGAGTTTGTGTCACTTATCGCGTTTTAAGCTTGTAAGTCCGCTATATAATTTCCCTTAATATTTACGTGGGAAGGAACCCACATGAGAACCACAGTCAAGGAAGAATTTTGGATTTTAAAAAGCTGTTCTTTAATAAGTTGAACTATTGGGTGCTTTGAGTAAACGGAGGTAATTGACTAAAGTACACTTAGGGAATCCGTTACTATTACACGGTACTTCTGTTTTTTGCTGTCTACATAGATCAAAGCTTCATATATAGCATAAACTTCTGCGCTGTATACACTGGTAAATTTGCTTAATTTAAGATGATAGTTATCCTGATTTTCGACAACGAAGCCTACGCCTTCCTGAGTTTTTGATGCATCAGTGTAGATTTTTAGATAGTCTTGCATGCTTTGCAAAGTTTTGAGAAATTCTTTTTGCAATAGAAGATGGTTTGAACAAGATTTCTTAAATTGTTTTAAAGATGTTATAGTCTCTGGTGAATTTATAAGCCATGGCGGGCTATGATTTTGTTGTTCAAGAAATTGTTGAAATACTTCTCCGATTTGTGATTGATATCGTCGAATTCTTTTAAAAAATATTGTGCAGTTTAGTTTTAGTTGATAGATATTTTGGAATTAATGATAAATTATGTTCTGTCTGGCTGGATTTGAGTAGTTCTGAATTACTCCCGTGGCGTATGATAAACAGAGGTACATTCTTCGAAAATCTAGTGGGGGGTTCACCCGCCTCACTGAGAAGGCTTTCTATAGGACTTGTACTGTACGCGCCTAAGATTATTCTTAGAAAAGAATTGTGGATAACATCTAAGGCAAGTAATGTTGACTTCGATGCTGAATTGTCAGCTATGCAACCGTAGTCCAGCCTTGATCTGTAGATAGTCATAAGAGTGCTAGCATCTGCACCCCAGGACCTGTTCGATAAAACTTTAAGTAGGTTGATATTTTTCTGGCATTTTTTAACCACAGTTTTAATATGAGGACTCCAGTTAAGTTTACGGTCTAAGTTCATACCTAGAAATCTTATAGTCTCCACACAATCGAGATCTACTCCATAGCGTTGGATGTTTGGGTTTCTCAGACCCATGCGTTTTCTTGAAAAAACCATGATTTGGTTTTCTCTGCGGAAAAATTGAATAAAAAAAATATTGAGTAAAAAATTGTTATTCAATATGTTTAAGTACGTTTTCCTTGAGGGAAAGGTGCTATGCTATTGGCTAAGTTAACTGCATTTTGAAAGGAGGCCTATAACCTCTTTTATTTATAAAAAAAACTATTTTGGTGTGAATTGATTGACCTTCTCTTCTGGGGCTTACTTTTTCGTTTTTAGAAACTCTCCCCTAGAAACACCCAAACCCCTCCAAAAACATCGAATTTGAGACACCCTGTACTTACTAGCAAATCCAAGGCAGCGGTTCCTGAGCCTGGTACATTAGCTTCAGGAGTACTTTGACTAACTGCAAACTTTGTCAATTCTGACTTGCCCTCATTGAAGCCTACTGCTTTGGCAGAACCTATGGAACCTGAAAATTTTTAATTAATTGTAAAAGCTTCCTTAGGAATAAGTATTGGAAATAATTCAAAAGAAAGGATAAATTATTCTGACCCTAACAGGAAATGTTTCCATACTGTGGTCATGGAGTATCCGTAGATTCCTATTCTAATTTTTATAACCTCAATTTAAGAATCATCTTACTCCTGAGAACCTGATGCGCCTGCTCCCTAGCCAAATCTTCCATCATACTGGCCATCTTATTTATAGAAACTTCAGTGGCATCCAAACGTTTTACCAAGTTTAAAATTTGAAACATATCCAGAACTGGACTGGATTTTGCGCTAGAGCCGCTTTGTCTAAAAAAAATCAGTACCTTCTGTTGTGAGTTTGTTACGAGGTGCGGAAAGGACCAAAATCAGCCCAGAAAATGGATCCAAAGAAGGCAGTACAGTCGGCTACAAAGGATTATTGAGATGTAAAGAATAAAATTAAATTCAAAATACTTCAGCGCCGTCTTAGCTCAGATTTATCAGTTAAGTAGTTGGAATTCCAAAACCACTAAAACACGGACCGAACCATTTCTGAAAGAATGCAGGTGATCTTTAACCTCTAGCCTTTTTGAACATGGAAGATAGAAGGAAGAGTGGATAACATAACACCTCGGATATTGACTTCATATGGAGCTTTTCCATGTTTTTAGAAATTCACTTATAAATAATATCTATAATTATTACGCAACAAATAAAGATGCCAAAAGTGCAAACAAGCACCCTACACTTACAATCTATGTAGATGTGCGCTGCACCATTGAATGTTAAAATTTGCCATGTTTTATATGAACACATCCTTTGTTTCATGGATTTATGTGCCTCTCATTTTAATCTATTTTTCAAAACTTTTATACTTATTATTGTATATACGTAGGTACCTACCTATTTCATTAGGTAGATGCGTACGAATCTAAAAACCTAAAAAAATACTAATTGACTCTAAAAATTACTCCATACTCCAACTTAATTAAAAAAGAGTAAATGATACGCCACTGTTTCTTTTTGTTGGTCTAGAATGTGTATAAAACATGCTTAGTCATACTGTTTGAGCCCAGCGGTAACAATAGAAGCCGAATAAAAGGGTGTGAATTGTGAACGGGCCGGATTCGAGTTGAGCCAGCGATAACAATAGGAACCCAATAAAAAGGTATGAATTATGAGCGGGCTGGAGTCGAGTTCGGTAAACGTATCAGACGAGTACCGTTTTTTCTTGTAATATTAAAATATTGTTCATGGTAAATTTGCTAAAAATGAAGACCAAAGTGCTGTAAACAGAGAGAGATAGATTGAGTTGAGCCATCTGTTTTGCGCCTCATTTTATTCTAGTCGGACAGTATGTATTGTATGAGGTTTTGTGTGTGTGTATAGTATATTTTTATGTAATTTTATTGGGTGTTCACTGCAGAAATGAACCTATTGAGAACTGCTTCTACCTTGCTGTAAATCTAAATTAATCAATCAATCATACCTTAGTGCGTCAATTAACCCCAAATTTCCAGGCAAATCCTTTAATTCTTTAACCTGTTCCTGCAAACTGTTTATGTCAGTGGTTAATTTGTTGAAGTGTTCTTTTGTAATCGCAACAGCGAATCTAGGAGGCTCGTCAAGCTTTTCTTTTGACACCACTACAATCGTTTGCTGCATTTCTTTTCCTTAAACAAGAAATTTAATCCGGTGATGGAGTAGCCACATTTACAGGCGTAGTTTTATCATCAAACTAGCTGTTTTGATATGATAGAGCTATGCATAGCCTCGCCTGGCGAAAAAGTATTTTGATGAGCGACTACATGCACAAGTAAACCTGGCTTAGTAGTAGTAGTGGTGGGGAGATCATTTTTGGTCTAGCGACTAGGCACATGGCGCGTCCTTTTCGCAAACCCCGATATATCAAGATGATGCACGTGCCCCTTGGGATGCAAATGTTCTTTCTCTAAGACGACTTAATTTTGTCTGACACCTCTTTGTCGAGGGTAGAGATCTTTATACTGCGTAGCAGGTATAAACAGTAGCTATAACGCTTTTATACCCTTTCCGAAAGGTGGTCATGCTACATGTTAGACTTGCATCTATCTAACATCGCTATCGTCCCAGCAGAACTTGGTTATAGACGATAGACTTCTTTCTTATTTAGCGCAACAGTCGTGGTCGTGGTGAGTTCACTGTAGGAGATTAATGCTGGCGCCATCCTGGTACCGACTATATAGCACTTATTGCAGGCTTCTGGGTTATTATTCCTGGTTCCTCGACTGGCTGCGTGTCGGCTCCTGGACTACACCTACGTATATTTTCGAAGTTTAAGGTCAACTTATATTTTTCGTGCATTTTCGCATGCTAATTCGATGACGGCTGTAATAATATTTGTCAACCCTTCCTCGGACAAGATAGCTGATTTTGAGATAGTACCCTCAGAACCCACTTGAACAATAAAAAGGACACATAGAAATAATACAGCGTAGCGCTAGAGTGACGCGGGCAGGCTCAATGTGAGAACCAAAGATTTTTATTAAAATCAAAATCTTGAAAATCTTTGATTTTTATTAGTGAACATTTTGTACTAAAGCAAACAAAAATTGAATTACAGTTCTTTGGACTAGTGTCTTATTGAGGGACACTGTTTGAACTATCTTACCTGTTTCTATTGAGGTTGTCTCAGCATCTTGCTGTTTTAAAATCGCGATTTCTTTTTCTTTTTGACCAGCGGCTGCTCCTTCTATAAGTCAAGAAATAGGGGTAAGTGTATTATTTTAGTTTTAAAATTATATAAATAACTTTTGACCAAGACTTTTATATAAACCAAAAAAGGTACCTAGTGTTTTTGGCCTTGCAATGCAATAGTACTAAAATTTAAAATAATTTTTTATATATTTTCAAAAAACGACATATTACAAAATTTTTATTTCGTTTTTCTTTGCATTTAAATTTAAATTTTTGTGAGATAAAACTCACTGAGATGAAAATTTCTTATTATGCTACAGTACGTTAGCGTAACCCAAATATTTACAGTTATTTTACCCGTAAATATTAAAAATAAACTTGGACTCTCCGAGTAAATTTTTATTACTCTAAGCTTGGACCGGTCGGCATTAAGTCTATAGATTGAGTAATTAGAGCATGGTCTTTATTTTACCTTTGGCCTTTCCTTTTTTCGTTTTTGGAGTCCTACTTTGTCCATCTGGGCCCACCGTATACTCAGTCAGCGTTATGAGAGGTCCAGGTTTCGCGGTTGAAATGTAATTCTGCAACCTTTCACTATCGCTTCCTCGAAATTCCACGTTGCACTCGCCCAGATCTAACTGGTTTACTATCACGTGGAGTAAGCTGTGCAGAACTGTGAAATTTACTATTCCGACCTAGAAAGTAATTCTGGAATCAGGGACCACATAACATTCGTACACTGTGACTTGGTATGTGAAATTATTACAACTAGGTTGAAATGTAATTTTGCAACCTTTCACTATCGCTTCCTCGAAATTCTACGTTGCACTCGCCCAGATCTAACTGGTTTACTATCACGTGGAGTAAGCTGTGCAGAACTGTGAAATTTACTATTTCGACCTAGAAAGAAGGGACCACATAACATTCATACACTGTGACTTGGTATGCCAAATTATTAAAAATAGACTAAAACCCCTGGCATAAAAGGTCGTGGATAACACACAAAACAGACGTTCAAAGGAGCTCCTTAGCTACTAAAGAATTTAATAAGGCTTGCAGATTCCAAATCATGCAAGGATTTCGGAAACGAAAGGGCCGATAGATTGGCCTCTGATAAAAAGTTTGTGAGTTCAGAGCTTATGGGACTCTTCAGAACACTGCTTGAAATATGTGACACCCTTGCTAGGTTAATCCTTTCAGGACGGCTAACTGCAGTACGTGTCGTGCCCCGTGGCCGGGGAGCAAATTCGTTGCCGCATGACCGGATGACGCATATAGACGTCGCTATTTTTATATGCAATTTTCAGTGAAAAATAAATATTTCCATATTTTCGCTTTTTTGAGCAAGAGGCTAACCATCATTTCTACTCATGGCTTTACTGCAGTTTTTTTCAAAAAAGATCAGAAAGAACGAATAACAAACGAAAAATAATGTTTCACCTCGTGTTTCCGAAAAAAGCGTCTTTTAAAAAACATTCAAACCTGGTTCCCACCTACGACTTTCTCGTGCGTGCCCTTGCACGCATCACATGACTGTCACAACATTTCATATTGAGATCATGTGACGCGTAAGCGGGCACCCACGAGAAAGTCGTAGGTGGGAACCGGGTGTCACGCAGCGTCAGCCGGCCGTCAACCGTATCCTTTTTTAAAGTATATGTCAGCTGACTCTAGTTGGCATGAGAGGGGATATTTTTGTTCTAACGCAAATTTGCATTCTCCATCCCGAAAGGGTTAAGTATACGGTTTTGTCTATCACCTTATGTTTCTAGTGAGAAACAAAATCATATACTCTGCAAAAGCTCCATCTACCGAAGTACGAGAGAAACTCAGAAAACTCAGCAGCAGGATAGTAAAACTGCTATATCGATGCTGATCGATCGATGAAAATATTGATTGAAAGAGAGAATCCATTACGTGACCTACGACACACATTGTCTTTTAGGTCAGATTTACGCTAATTGCGTTTATTCCGCGATTAAGACGTCGGCATCGCGTCTTTCAACGAAGTTTAAAGCCAAATATTAAAAAACGTATGTAATTGTTTTTTAATATTTGGATTAGATCTTGGAGCCCCGTGAGGTTAAGCTTTTAAACTACCCCCAGAAAAATGCGAGAGAAACAAAAATCCCCTATTTTTATCCGATTGGCCAGCAAAAATTTTTTTGATTTTTAATTTACGGGTACTAAATTTTACGTATTTTAAGGTTGTTTTAGGGAAGACCATTTTTACTTAAGAACAGTAATTTTGCTTCGACACAGGCATAAAACTTTCAGTAACACAATATTAGAATTATTATATTGCTTACCTCAGGAGAATTTAGGGCCAGGTCGACCATTTGGGGTAGAGAAATGACGGTGGTACTTTTCGCCATGGTTTTTTTTACTCAAATATTAATAATTATTTAAAAAACTATAATATACATAAAGAATTTTTATTACACAAATTATGACACTTTTGATATATAACTGCTTGTCAGGGTAAAGTACATGTAAGTCAAATCTAAAAATGGGTGGATAGGAAACAAAAAACTTTCTAACCATGCAACGAAAAAATGTATTTTTTAAAAATATCTGCATTCGGAAAATGTTGTTCGTAAAAGCAAAATTTTTTATATGAATCAGGACAAGAACCGATCCGTTGAAAAGGGTGCAGTTAATAAAAAAGAATTATTTTTAATGTTGCTCTTCACATAAAGAGGATATCCACTCTGTAAATAAAATAAACGTCTGGGCGCCACTAGAGTCCCCGTATGTTGACATATTTGGTAATAAATCCAAATATGTCAACAACAGGGACTCTAGGCGCCACAACTAGTATACACTAGAGGCCCTCGATACATTTGACACTTGTTTAACAAGTGTCAAATGTATCGAGGGCCTCTAGTATACACTGGCACAATTTTTATTTATTCTGTCAAGACCTTCAAAAATTTGATATAGCCCTGTTTCTGTTTATATTTTCAAAAAAAAACATGTCAGTCTGACAAACAATGGCGGGGCGTAGCACTCCTGGAAGAAGAACGTCTTTGGCAGGTATAATGTTTTGCTTACAATTTTTTGTGTATAAAACATCTAAAAATGTGCATTTTTAGGATGTCCAGGATTGTCCCATTCCTATAACACAAGACGGAACGGTGAGTTTTAACCTAATTTTCTTAACTTTCATATACGTAAATAAAGGTAAATTAAGAAAGCCATCAGTTATTAAAAAATCATAGCAGTTTTCTGTAATATCTCAAAAATTAAAAGAGACAGGTAAAGTGCAGTTTAAGAGTTAAATTGCTTATATAATAAAAAATTCTCTGTCAATATATGGGCCCCTAAGCTCACACTAGGTACTATAGTTATAGTGTACATGTGAGCTAATATAACTTAAAACTGAAATATATTTTATTCAACTCCAGACTAAATTACCTTTTGTTTGATACCACACAAGCCATGTGTTGACTTAAAATCAAATTTTTGAAATCTACCCCCACCCTTGAAAAAACAAAAACTAAAATGTATTTTGTTGAACTCCGGACTCAATTACCTTTCGTTTGATATCACACACGCCATATTTTCACTTAAACTCTAATTTTTAAAATATACCCCCACCCTTTTTCTTAAATAAACTAAAATGTATTTTGTTTAACTGCAGACTCAATTACCTTTCGTTTGATATCACACACGCCATATTTTCACATAAACTCTAATTTTTGAAATCTACCCCCACCCTTTTATTTGGTTTGTGTTCGGTGGATTTTGTTCATTTTTAAATGGGACCATCTCGACCCAAGACCCAGCCTAGGTACCAAATTTCATTATAATTGGCCAAGCGGTTTTTGAGTTATGCGCGTTGGTCGTTACAGACAGACATACAGACAGACAGACGGCGCAACAAAAAAGTTTCAAAATCATCTGAAACGCAAAGATATATAAAAATTTTTGAAATCGGAGCAAATTTTTTTTTCTCGAAAAAATTAGGATCACCATAACTCACACTACTATATTATAGTATATGTGTGAGCTGAAAATTTATAGCAAGAAAATTTTTGTAAATAAAAAAGTCAAAACCCAGACAGACGATCTTTTTCGATCTCCTCAAGACATATCCGTGGTCCACAAAATATATGAAAATGGGTGGCAATTAAGTAATAAGACTTTTTTACTTACAACTTAATATCAAGAAGGGCAATAACAAAAATGTCAGGCGTGGATCTACGGGAGGGGAAAAGGGGGAAATTTTACCCCCCCAAATCCCAAAAAAAAATTAGTTTTACACACAGAATACAACTTCTGGTCAGGCTCTATTACAATTCGCCGCCACCGACTCGCTGTGGCCGATTTGCCATCAGGCCAACTCGCCGCCAATCTGAGTCGCCGCTGGGCTAAATCGCAGCCGACCTAATTAGCCGCCGGGCTAACTTGCCGCCGAGGCAATTCGCCGCCACGCGCCGACTTAGTTTTTGTTTGCAACTTTGTTTTGCAACAGAGCTCTTTCAACTTTTTCCGATGCGCTACAGTTTTATATTTGACAGGTTTATAGAGTCCAGTAACAATGCAATTTAATATTTTTTAACACAAAAAATTCAAAATGCCGCAAATCCAAATTGGCGTTTTTTATTTATAAATCGATTTGTCTTAAATTTCAAACACTACGGCTACATAATACAATTTTTGAATTAAAGCTAAAAAACAAAATGGCGATTCCAAAATGACGGAATTTTCCATTTATAAACTGGTATATACCAAATTTAGAACTTGGGGTGTTTATTTATTAATTTATAGCAAAACTAACTAATTATGATTCTTGAATGAAACTTAAAATAAAAGTTAAAATGGCGGATCCAAAATGGCGGACTTTTTTATTTTAAAATCGATGATCTATAAATTTTGGATCTTCAAACTTTCTGATTGTGATTTTTAAATTAAACCTAAAAAAAATAAAATAGCGGATCCAAAATAACGGTCTTTTCCATTTATTAACGGATACCTACATACTATATTTAAAACTTTGTAGTATTTAATGTCGCTGATTATGATTTTTAATTTAAACTTTGGAAAAATCAAAATGACGGATCCAAAATGGCGGACTTATCTATTATAAAACCGATATATTGGTATTATTTTTGAAGTTTGCATTGTTTAAAGTCGCCAATTATGATTTTTATATTAAACTTTTTAAAAAATCAGAATGGCTAAACTAAAATGTCCGATTTGTTCCTTTATGAACCGATATGTATTAAATTGGAAAGATGTCTAAGGTTACTGATTATGAGTTCTGAATTAAACTTGCGAAAAGCAAATATGGCCGACTTCCAATATGTTAAATTTGGAACTTTTAAGTGTTAAAAGTCGCTGATTATGATTTTTAAATTAAACCTCCAAATTGGCGAATTCAAAATAGTGGACTTCCATTATTTATAAATCGATATGTATTAAATTATAATAGTCATCATAGATGTAATTTTAAAATTAATACATGTTTGCTCATAAATGAACATTTCCGCCATATATTATTTTTTTTAAAATTTAATTTATTTAGCAATATTAGCAGCCTAGCACACTCCAGAGTGCCAAATTTAAAACATATCGGTCCATAAATGAAAAAATCCGCAATTTTGAACTCTCCGTTTTAATTATTTTCTAATTTAAATATCTAGTCGTCGTTGTAGTGTCATTAACTTCACAAACCGGCGATCCGGCTTCGATTCTTGACTGGGTACTTGGATGTTTGTGATTGTTTAAAATGCTTTAAAAAAACTGCTCTAACTTTGCGAAACTTGATCCTGATTGGATGGAAAGTCCCAGTATAAAAAAAAATCTCAATTTTGAATTTGCGCGCCGCTTGCAAGCCGTTTGCCAAAAACCAGCTTTTTTCGGCTCCTTTTGGCGTGATCGTAGATCCTTTGAGACGGCATCGGCAGTTTGTTGTCGAGTTTTCATTTCAATACCTGTTTGCTGTTTTTCCATGGATCGTAGAAATTTCGGTAAAACGCAGTCGGCGAACGGCGCACATATAGCGCGCGAACGGCGCAAACGCGGCGCATTCACGGGGCAGTTTGCTATATACGCACTTTTAGACCGAATATCTAAGAGTATCCGAGACTAAACCGAGCATAAACTGAACAAGTTTTCGTGGACCTTAAGATGATACATTAAATGCATTTTTGTGATGCACCAACAATATCTGTTTTTAGTGAACCCTCGCCGAAGAAGTAAAAGTAGAAGCAGGGATCTCAGGAGTTCAAGTAAGACCCGAGACAGTGCAAAATTTTCTTCGGATTCAGATTCAGGAAGCGTTAGTCCAACTCGAAATTGTAGAGCTATTAATCAAGCTATCACCCGCGCTATGAGGTAATAGAGATTGGAAATTTAAAAAAATGGTTAGCAGTAATAACGCATCAAACTTATTAAATTACACACTATTTTATTAACGCTCATATAAATGACTTTTAATCAATGTTCAAAATCGCGCGACACGTGTAAGATAAGTTTAAAAAATCAATGCAAGGTCCTGAGTAATTGTCCCATTTTAGGATACTTTTCCCTAATTCAGTAAAAAAAAATATCACTTTAAAGAGAGCCAATAAAGAAAATGAATGTAAAATATAAATTTGGAATTCGAAAATTTGTACTAAACCTCTTTTAGTTCTGACAGTTTTGAAAATCAAGACTACTGCAATGAAGTTCGACAAAAAACCGATCGAAATACTAATGGATGGATCAATAATCGAGTTAAAATTGGCTTAAGTCTTTTAGTCGGCCGTAAGTACGTATACATTATACATATTTCAAAATTATATGTCTTTTATTTTTTGGAAAAAATTTTTCAAATCAAATTAAGAAATTATGCCGTCAACTTTTAAAAGTGGTGCCTAAAAGTAAAACGACCAAATGTTTTGTATTATGAATTGCATTTTTTTTTTAGTTTTAGCAGTGGGATGGGCATGGCGTGAATATAAAATGATGACCACAGAAATTTTGGAACTTAAGGTAAATGGTCATGCGTACTGTTTTTCGTCTGCCTGCCTTTTATTTTTACTCCGGTAGTTTCTTTTGTATTTGGTAGATGTCGCCAGTTGTGTAAAAAGCATACGGTAGGCATTATTTTTCATTTCTCTTACCAATATCGTAAAATGATATTTATATACCGCTTTAGCTTGACAAAAGTGTCACATTAGGGACTTATTGCAATAAAGCCAAGCAGTAATTGTGCCGGGCATTAATAGTGCCGCTATTATTAGTGAAAAGTAAACGACTGGATTTATAAATCTGACTTTGGTATATTAGTTTTGAAAGATCAACTGTCAGTTTTCAATGGGAGATTATCATAATAGTGCCAAAAAAGTCCCTTGCCCTTAAGGACGAAACAGTTAACTGTCAACACTTAATAACTGTCCATTAGATCTTGGACCCTCGTGGGTGTACAGCCTTCAAGCTGCCCACGGAAAAATACAAGAGAAACAAAATCTTTATGTACCCGCTCAGCCATGAAAAATTGTTGTTTTCTTTATTCACTGGTACAAGACTTAACGTTTGTAGTAATTTTGGCTCACACTCCGCCGACCCGACATAAAACGTCGCGAAGCCGGCAAAAATGCAATATGCATTGACCCGACTTGAAGGCCAAATTATGTCATGGTCATAAGTACTGTTTTTCGTTTCCTCTGCTGGAGGGCGTAATAGTTCTTTTATTATTGTTTTTATTCACGCCCTTGTTACAAAAATACCTATTTTTAATTTTAGGAAACTGTGAAAAACCTAAGTGATTCGGAGATAAATAATCATAGATTATTAGGAGAAAAAATAGGTAAGGAATATTTTTAGACATTCAATAGAAATGCGATTAAGTAGCTTGGAAACACTACAAATTTTTTTAAAATAAAAATTGGTACAAAATTACCTTTAACATCAAGAATGGATCTTTTTTTCACCTATTAATTGACAATATCACCATGAACATGGCTCCTAATCCGCTTGCCTGATTTTTTTAAAATGTTGTGGAGAAAATAATGTTCACTTATGGAAGATAGAATCTAAAAGTGTCCAAAGGAGTGGGTGGTATCAGATTTTCAATTTTATATTTTTTAAACATATCTGGGTAAAATAAAAATCAAATTTTATGCTCAAGTGTCAAGGGCGTATCCAGGGTAAGCCGCCCCTTCTTTCTGATCAGATTTTTTGAAATTTAAATGGATTCTGAAATTGCCTTCACTTAAGTTAAGAAGGATATGGAATTTAGAAACCTGCCCCCCTCCCTTGTTTTGGGCTGGATACGTCTTTGTCATTTTAGTTAATACATCAAAATGTGCCTCTTAGTCTTGTATTTAGAGTTCGGTTTGGTTTAGTTGAGTGAAATTTTTTTTTGAATACGAAAACCTTAAACTTTTATTTTTTTTAGAATCTTTTAAGACACAAACCTTACAGATAATTCAAAAAGAAATCGAAAACCTTAATGCGGACAAAACTGGACGGACTGATTTTGCCCTGGAGTCTGCAGGTATATAAAATCGTATTTTTATGTTAAATTTCTTTAAATAAAAGTTAAATAAATACCTAAGTGAAACCTCAAACCAACTTGTAAAACTCCTATAGTAACTTAAGTATGTGGCTTATAGACGGCCATAATCATTGCATGTTTTTGTATCAGTACTGCTATGGCGTTAATACACCGGTGGTTCTACGGGGGCGAGGGTACTGGGGTTAATTACCCCCCTCCCCCCATAGCCCGAAAAAAACATATTAGGTATAAACACTGGTAGCTGCTACAGATAAGTTAAAGGCAAAAAAAATTGTTGTCTTTATTAATAAGCACATAGGAAAAAAACGCACAGAGGAAAAACAAAAATAAGACCTACCTAGTATGTATCTCTATGTTTTTCGGTACGCTATCTAAATGTTGTCAACAAATAAAATTTTTACATTATACCTTGATGTTGTATTAAAGTGGCACCGCGTCATCAAAACCGTGATGGGCGGGAAGGAAGTAGAAGGGTACATACAGTGGCCCGCACTTCCTGTAATTTTTTTATTGATATTGATTCCCAAAACGAGGCACTGCACTAATTAGTCATTAGCTTACTATTTGACTTGCTTTTTATTTATGTCTTCTTCTAAACGATTTTATTAGAAAGGAACATATATACTCTTGTCTGGTTGTCACGAACATATTGATTTAGCTGGGATTTGACGTTGTCTATTCGTTGTTGTTTTGACTGTTTTAATGTCAAACAAATTGGGACCGACTTTTTACAAAACAAATTACCGTTTTTGCAACTAAATCAATATATGCGCACATTTTAATATAATTTTGGATTCTCTTTTATGTTTCGGATCTTTATTTATTGGGTAAGTAACTATTTTTTCTCTCCTTAAAAGGTCTCGTTGTTTTATTATAAACATATAAAGCGGCACACTGCAGGTACAAAGTGAAACATCAATTTTTTGAGGCTTCTTTACTTAGATTTTGCCACAAAATTTGGTTTACCATAGCTATGACGCGGTGCCTCTTCTATAGATCCTCAACTATAGATAAGACTAGAGACTGTGTATATAAGCCATATTTAAAAAAAATCAAAGTCACTCAACTCACATTTTTTGGGTCTGTTATTTTCTTGACCAATTCATTGGCATTTCACTAAAATAATTTATGTTGTCAGGGATGAGTGATATCCATTGAGTTGTATAAGGCCCAATCATGCAACATATAAACAAACAGGATTGTCCGTCACCCCCTGCAAATGTTGAGTAGAGTCCCTGTATGTTGACATATTTGGATAATATCCAAATATCACGGATTACCTAAGGTGATCCGTGCAAATATGTCAACATACAGGGACTCATATGTCAACATACAGGGACTCTAGGCTAGACCGATATTTCAATCCTTTGATTTTGACTTAAATAAATTTGCTTTTGATAAGTTTGTCGGGTCTCTAATTCTTTAAAATATGTCACACATGCAGGGTCTCTAGCGTAGAACTATTTTATAAATCCACGTGTACAGGGTGTCTCATTATATTTTTTTCCACCCTTTTAGACCATTAATAATTGATATAGGAATATACAAGAAATTGTGTTCGAATTCGCGAAATTTTTACTTTTAAATTGCATCTTGACTTTATTCCTGATGCTTACCATATTTGACAGGCGCTCAAATTTATAGTTTTTGTAAATTAGATGCTCCTTATATTATTTAATTAATAGATTAAGCTTGGAACATATTTTCCAAAAATACCCGATATGCCGTAGTTTAGAGCCATAGTTTCTGAGATATTAGCAATTATAACAGTACCGCTCTTGTGTTAATTTTAGTATCCTTATTCCAAATTATGTTAGTCCCCATGTATCAACAGTGACAATGACACAACTTTGTTGTCGTTACCGGTTGTCATTTTGAACGTCATTTAAAAAAAATTAGTTGTCATTGTCACTATTAATACATGGGGACTAACATAGTTCGAAATAAGGACACTGAAATTAGCACAAAAGTGGTAATGGTATTTTTTTATCATTTAAAAATGTATCGCTAATATTTCAGAAACTATTTATCAAAACTGCGACATATGGGGTATTTTTGGAAAGTATATTCCAAGCCTAATCTATTAATAAAATAATATAAGGAGCATCCAATTTACAAAAACTATAAATTTGGGCGCCTGTCAAATACGGTAAGTATCAGGAATAAATTCAAGATGCAATTTAAAAGTAAAATTTTTGCGAATTCGAATACAATTTCTTTTATATTCCTACATCAATTATATATATATATATATATATATATATATATATATATATATATATATATATATATATATATATATATATATATATATTTATCGGTTTCACAACGTTCTACCCCTTCCGATACCCAATCTCCACTCGTTTCTGTTTGCCCATAATTCATCATCTAGGCCTCTTATTCTTATTTCACTGTCTATTCCTTCTCTCCAGCTTCTCCTTGGCCGTCCTCGTTTTCTTCGGCCAGTTGGTTTCCATTGTAGTATTTGTTTAGGTAGTCTTTCCTCATTCATTCTTTGTACATGTCCGTACCACACCAGTTGTTTTGTTCTTATATCATCCACTAAAGTACGTTCACCCACTGTCATAATTTCTTTTATTCTTTGATTTGTAACTCTTTCTCTTTTTGATTTCCCTGCTGCTCTTCTCCAATAGTCCATCTCCGTAGCGGAAAGAATTTTTTCTGTTCTATTCTTGATTGGCCATACTTCTGAGCCGTATGTAATAATACTTTTTACAATAGTGTTATATATACGCTTTTTGTTATGTTTTGATATACTTTGATCCCAAATTATTCCATTTAATAATTTTATTGCTTTTCTTCCTTGTACGTTTCGATCTTTTATAGCTTGGTCTAGTCTTCCGTCAGCTGTAATTTTTAGACCTAAGTATTTATACTCATCACAGGACTGAATTCGCTGCCCGGTATTTAAGATTAGATCCTGTTTCATTCCACCGATACACATATACTCTGTCTTATTGAGATTAACCTCTAGTCCCCACTTATTGTACTCTTCTATTAGTTTTCGTGTCATATATTCGAGGTCGTCATAATCCTGAGCCACTACTATCTGATCATCGGCGAAACAAAAAGTATACAAGGTGGTTTCGTCCAACGGAATTCCCATGTTTTGGCATTTTCTCTTCCATACTTTATGGACTTGTTCCAAGTATATCTTGAAGAGCGTAGGCGAGATACAGCAACCTTGTTTAAGACCTTTATTTACTTGAGAGCCTTTGGTTAGTTTTGCTTTTATTTTAACTTTTGCCATACTATTGCGGTACACCTCTTTGATGGCCTTAATTAGTTGTACGCTTATGTTTGTGTTTTCCAACGCTTTCCAAAGTAGGTTTAGTGGTATACTATTATATGCCTTCTGCAAATCCACGTAAAGCAGATGCAGCTCTTGTCCGTATGCCATTTTCTTTTCAATAACTTGGGTTATACAAAAGAGATGATCGGAAGTCGATCTACCCGCCCTGAAACCAGCTTGTTCTTCTGCCTCCATGTCTTGATATTCGCTCTCTACTTTATTTCTTATTATTTTACCGTATATTCTGCTCAGCGTACTAGTCACAGATATACCTCTATAATTATCACATATATCTTTCCTTCCTTTTTTGTGTATTGTGGATATATATGACGTTTTCCACTCAGTTGGGACTACAGTTCCATTTAAATATTTTTGGAAAAGATTTCGTAATCTCCAAAACAGTTCTTCAGTGCCATATTTAATAAGTTGGGCTGGGATATTTCCGGGTCCGGCAGATTTACCGCTTTTTAAGGTTGTGCACACGTTTTTGACCTCAGAGTGTGAGGGGTACTGGAGATCCCATCGTTCTAATTATATTGTATCTTGCGTCTTCCTTCAATTCTGCTCTATCTTCAGTTAAAAGTTTTTTAAAATGCTCATCCCATTCTTTGTCTGGTATTGGTGAAATGATATATCTGCATGTTTCTTTTTTAATCGATCTTATAGTTTTCCAGCTTTCGGTACTTCCTAAGTAAGAATCTATTTTCTGGCACTTTTGCGTCCACGAATGATTTTTCTTATCACTGATCATTCTACTCACCTTTGATTGCGCGATTTTGTATTCTTGTCTGCTTCTATCTGTCTTTTGGGATAAGTAGGTGTGATATAATTTCCTTTTTTCCTCTATTTCTCTTTCAATCCCAGCATCCCACCAGTATGGTTGTCTTCTTTTAGAAGTTTCTTCCACTAATCCTAGTGCTTCTTTTGCAGCTTGGTAGATGCTTAATGTAATATATTCGTATTCCTCATCTGGGGTTTCACCTGAACTTGTATTAAGTTTTTCGTTCAGTCTATTTTTGTATAAGTTTTTTACGCTGTCATGTTCTAGGTTTAGTAGATTATATTTACAGTGATCAATTTCTTCAATCACTGTATCATCAAGATGTTGTTGATGCAGGCTTCGGCCTTGATAAGGAAAGAGAATTTTGGACTCTAGAAAATAGTGATCACTTCCGCATGTTGATCCACGCTTTGTTCTGACATCTTGAATTTTTAGTTTTGTCTTTTGTTTAGTGATAAGATAATCAATGACGGATTTCAGGTTTTTTGAGGGTTTGGTCCAGGTATATTTGTGTATTTCCTTATGTTGAAAAAAACCGTTTTGGATTTTTAGGTCTAATCTACATCAATTATTAATGGTCTAAAAGGGTGGGAAAAAATCTAATGGGACACCCTGTACATCATTAATAATTTTTTTTATACATTTTCATAACTGCAACTTTTTGCAATTTTCAAAGCTTTGTGCAACTTATTTTGTCTGCGTGAAAAATTGCAACGTTTTTTTATTTAATTTTCTCGGTTTTTTTTTATTTAATTTTATGGTGTACGTTCAAAATGAACCCCGCATTCGGATTCAGCGCACTTATATAGATAGGTAGGTCTGATCAAAGGTACAGACCATTATTTTATTTCGTGTGTCGGTGTAAGCTTTCATAGATTTTCAAAATGTTAAGTTTTTGAAAACACAAATATTTTTTGTGGCGCAATGGTCTAATAACCTCACCTGTTACTTTTTTACATAAAACATTCGAATTCATTCATTGTGCACTGTTTTACTATGTGCGCTATTTTCCGTGAGCGCTTTTTCGGCGTGCGCTTTTATCCACGTGCGCTTTTTGACGTGTGCGCTCTTTACCTATGAGTATCTTTCCTGTGTGCTTTTGTCATTTGAGCTTTTTTCCTGTGCCCTACTTTTACAGTCACCGCTTGTCCATTCCCCAGAATTTGGCTCCAGAACCGCCCATGTGTTAATATACCTAATATCGGTTAAAATATGCTAATGTCCTTCCAATCTTTAAAAAAAGTTATGAACAATTAGTTGAAAACTATAGGCCAATTTCCTTATTAAATAGCTTCTCTAAAATATTTGAAAGGTGAAAATATAATAAGTTAATATCTTTTATTGAAAAATACCATATTTTGACACCAAGTCAACATGGTTTTAGAAGCAAGCAGTCGACAGAGACAGCCACAATTGACATTGTTCGACTTGACTAGAGCATTTGACACCATTGACCCAGACTTTGTCTATTAAAAAATAAAAAAACTAGGAATAAGAAATCCAATAGATAAATTTATTAAATAATTCCTTACACATAGGGAAATTAAAATCATTATTGATAATTGTTTCTCCCAATCAAACCATTCTGACTCAGGATCTCCACAGGGTAGTGTTCTAGGCCCATTAATTTTTTTGTTATTTATTAATGATTTACCAGAATACATTACCTGCGGAATTGTCTTTATGTTTGCTGATGATACCTCCATAGTTATCTCAGCAATAAACGAAGCAATTCTTCTTGAAAAAATTAATTTAACTTTGCAAGAATCTTCAAACTGGTGTAAAAAAAAGCTTATTATAATTTTATCAAAAACCGTTCTCATGGAATTCAGAACTAAACTGCGTAAGCCACTAAACATTAATATTTAACGACACGCCTCTTTCGTTTAGCGACAGCTCAAAGTTTTTGGGAATCATGATTGACACTTTTTTTGAGTGGAATAATCATATAGATGCAGTCTGCTCTAAGCTAAATAAGTGCTATTATATGATAAAATCACTAAAAAACTCCATGAGTCTATCAAATCTGATTACAGTTTATTACGCAAATGCATATTCCGCACTATCATACGGAGTGGCTGTTTGAGGTAGGGCTCAGGACTTTGATAGAGTACTAGTAACACAAAAGAGAATCATAAGATTAATTTTCAACCTGCCATTTAACTCAACATGTAGAGAAGTTTTTAAACAGAATAAAATTTTGACTGCTACAAGCATATATATTTATAAACTCTTAGTATATATCTATCAGCACCAAGATAACTTTAATTTAAATAGTTTTTATCATTCCTATCCTACAAGAAATAAAGAAAAAATTAGCATAGGCAAACACAATCACGAATATATGAAAAAAACTTGTCATTATCTTGCATTACCAAAAAATATAAAAGAACTCCAAACTCAAAATCTTTTTAAAAAAAGAAATAAAAGGCATACTTGTGCATAAAACTTTTTACACCGTAACGGATTTTGAAAACTTTCTGCTAGGCGAAAGGTAGAATTTTGTTTTGTTTTTAAACAAATATTTAATTTAAAAAAAATTAACTTTGTTTTGTGTCTCAGCGTTGGTCTTAAATGTGAAGTGTATTTTGTGTTAGTCTTTTTATAATCACAGTATGAACGTTTGTTTTCTTTTTACTTTATATGTAATTTTAGATAATTTTTATTATTTATAACAAAATATGGTTGGTTCTTGAAACCATAAGCAATATTTTTTGTAAAATTTTTTGACTTGTCTTTGTAGCCGAAAAGATTAATAAATATTCTATTCTATTCTATTCTATTCTATCGGTTTTTTTTTTGCTCTCTTTGCTACAATAATTACTATATTTTTCTTACAAACTACGTATTTTTTATTTAAAAACATATCTTTCAGAGAGTGTTCCTATAACTTACGTTCGTAAAAATCAGTTTAGTAGGTACTTCCAAATATACTACTGAATTAAAAACATATTATATCCGCGTAAATAAACTATTCTTCCGCTTAAGATTTAGAGGGTAGTTGTAGTTTGTTGGTTGGCAGTGGATTTTGTTTATGCTCATCCGGGACGGCTAGTATTAGGAAATGTCAAATTAAATAAAATTTAGGGTGATACTTAAGAAACTCTTTTGTTTTGTACATGCCTTCATGATGAAGCCAATTAAATCTTTTTTTATATAAATGTGACCCTTGGTGGTATAAGATAGAGTTAATTATAAACGAGATATTTACATTTTTATCTGCCCTGGAACGTCACGATTACAATCTATTATTTTCGACAGTGGGGCAAAGATATGCAAGAATATATTTTAATAAGATTTGTACTAACTACTGTTCAAATTTTAAACCAATTTTAGGTGCTAGTATAGTTCAACTGTCACACGGTACTGAAAACTATGGCCAACCAAAAAGCTCTTTGCTAGGTATCGCCATTTGTGAAGGCATCCATGGGCCCAGATCCATTATTCAGGTAAATAAATTTATTTATGCACTTGAAAAGGACACTTTTCGAATTTTTAGTTCCTGAAAACATTTTTTTTCTTTCTTTTTTTTTGGTCTTATCATTGCTGCACGTTTTTCAGAAAGGTTCTTCTCCAGGCGAATGCTGGGCACTGAAAGGAACAACAGGCGGTGTTGTAATACGTCTTTTGAGTGCTGTCAAAATAGATGCGGTTACAATGGAACATATTTCTAAAAACATATCGCCCAATGGAGACACTACTACGGCTCCCAAGGATTTCTCTGTCTGGGTAGGTACCTTTAGCTTATCTATGGTTGTTTTTAACTCCCTAATATCTAAACAATAATATAACAAATAATGTAACATTTAATAGCAGTAAGATTATATGTAATGTAATATGTAATGTAACATGTAATATAACATGTAATGTAACATGTAATATAACATGTAATGTAACATGTAATATAACATGTAATGTAACATGTGATATAACATGTAGAGTAATATGTAATGTAATATGTAATTTACCACTTAATGTAACAGACTTTGAAATGCAATGTAAATTGCGTTCGACGTACTGGGTAGATTAAATAAAATAAATTATATAAAGGCCGATTCTCACATCGCGGCGCTGCATGCAAATGCGTCTCTTCTGTTTGATCAAGCAAGTAAGAAGTAAACCAGAATTCACAAGCATTACAAAATAGAGTTTTGACACGAGCCCATAAGTGAAAAGGCCAATTTACACGGTGTGCCGCTGCAAAATGACAAATTTGCACAACTAGATGGTAAGATAGCCCAACCAGTGTCCATCTGTGTAGGCGAGCTTAGAGTCTATTCTCACCTAAGCGGTGCGCCTCGCCGCATCCATTACATGAGAATTGGCCTCCAAATTTCCTACCCATCAAACCAAACCACCCTGGTCCTTCTAGAGTCCATGAATATTTATATGTTTTAGGGTTTGAAAACACAAACTGACAGAGGTCAAATGTTGGGACAGTTCCAGTACGATATCGACGGGCCTTTAGTTCAAACATTTCCCGTACTTACCTCCGTTTCGACTCTTTCTTTCGAATTTGTGGAGCTCAAAATTGTTTCCAATCATGGAAATCCCGATTTTACTTGCGTTTATAGGTAAACAATGTTTTAGTGTATTTTTTATATTTCTGGTTCATGGTAACACTGACATTTTATGTTTTAAAAGTGAGCTGTCAAAGACAAGTTACATATTTCGTTGGTCATTTCTTTCGAGTTACCATATGAATAAGGTAGTTAACAAAAGCACCCACCGAGGGTGCTCATAGGCTCGAACGTTTGAATTGGTGCCCCGAAGCGCTCGGCAGCTCTTTTCTTTTTTTAAATGGTTTGCATGCTTTTTAATGCTTATTCATATGGTGTTACCATCTGAACATTTTCAAACATGCAAGACTCATTCACAAGCTGCACCTGTTAACTGTAACCAACCAAATTCCTTCTGTCTGCTCAGTGCGAGCGGCTCGAATTATGCTCGCGAACCTGGTGTCGATAGAGAAATTTGATTGCTGTTACAATTGCTGCATAGCTTAATTACCGAACCGAACCGAACCGAGCCACGCAGACCGAACCGCAGCTTTTTTTTCTGTGAATTGCTGCTAGGCCATCAGTAAGCGGTTTTTGATACCAACCCACGGTTTGTACAGAAACGGTTGTCTGGTAACTCCCGGCCAATTAGGACGCGGCAGCGTATGACGCGACAGTTAGCCTTCTCAACGATCAATAAAGAGAGACATATATATAACATTATGAGAGAAAAAAAAAGATCTATTTAAAGGTCGGAAAAATACAAAAATTTATTGAAAAATTTTAGTTTAAAAATTTATGATGAAAATTCGAATAATTATATAAATGCTTTTCCTAACCTAAATAGACTCTCTTGTTCAACTTTTTTAATTGAATTCTTTAGCAACCCTTTATTTCCACTGAAAAAAATGTATTTGTTAGTGTGTGTTGTAGGTTAAAAATAAAATTAATGGTTTTGAAAAAGAAGGAAAAGAATAAAAAAAAAAGAAATTAAAAATAAATGACCCATCGACGTACACCTTTTTAGCATTTTATCCACACGTCAGTTCGCGATATATATGCGCTCTGTCAACTTATAATCAGAAACAATTTTTCACATATCTAAAGGCCGTACAAAATTTTGGTTTAGACATAAAAAAATAAAATAAAAAAATAATAAAACCCGCTTGGTTCGGTCTATATTATACTCGTTTCTAGTTCGGTTATAATGTTAAAAAAGTATTTTTTGAGCGTTTGAGTGTTAAGTATCTGGTGGCGACATTAAATGAAACACTGCTTCAAGCGGGTTAATAATTATTCGCGTTTTAGAAATAAGTAAAAATATGTCAGCAAACATTTTTTGGTCGGACTCTTGGAAAAGGTTTTACTTACATACAACTTTTTTTTAGAGGGTTGACCCCACTTTTAATGATATCTCATTTAAATGTTTATGAAAAAGTATAAACAACGGTACAGTTGTAGGGTATGTATACTGTTGTTTTTCTTTTTTCATAAGCTTTCGAATAAGGTACTGCAAGTAGGGTGATCCCCTCTGGAAAAAAAAAATTGTAGGTCATCAGTCGACCTTTTTCCGGGGGTCCGTACAAAAATTTTTTGTGTCAGGAAGAAACTCCGTGAAAAAACTCATTTAACAAACAAATATTAAACCGAACCGAACCGAACGCCAGCGTTCAATATAAAGTCGCCAACCTGTATCTAGTCGTGTTTCATTTTTGTAAATTTATTATTTTTTGAAAAAACAACAAAGCTTGCGGGCAGTTCCTCAAAACGGGGATATCAGTAGCTCGTATACTAGTTTTCAGTAAATGTCCACATTTCATATTTCTTTTTCAGACATCATCAGTGGCGTATATATGGGGGGGGCCCGGGCCCCCCCCCCGAAGCTAAGATTTTTTTGGATATTTTCCACATATTTCATGAATACAAACATAAAATAGCATAAAATACAGCCTCATGAGGTCTCGCCCCCCCCCCCCCAAAACTGTCTCGGGCCCACCCCGAAACTTTTTTCTATATACGCCACTGGACATCATCATCCCCACTAATGGTCCCTTAACACTTGTTACGCTCGTACCGAGGAGGTACAACAAGACTGAAACTAGTAAAGAAGGTCCTCACAATATTCCTTTCAATTTTTCTCCGGGCTTGAGAGATTTACTGACTCATACCTGAGGCTACCCTGACTGATATTGCAATTCGGCAGTTGGTCTGTTTTCAGTAAATGTCCACATTTGATATTTCCTTTTCAGACATCATCATCCCCACTCATCGTCCCTTAACACTTGTTACGCTCGTATCGAGGAGGTCCAACAAGACTGAACTAGTATACGAGCTACTAATATCCCTGTTTTGAGGAACTGCCCGCAAGCTTTGCTGTTTTTTCGTTAAGAATGTCCTAACAATATTCCTTTTAATTTTTCTCCGGGCTTGAGAGATTTACTGACACTGATTATATCTGTCTCCGTAGTGACGTCAAATTTCGCCTCAAACCTGAGGCTACCCTGACCTATATAGCAATTCGGCAGTTGGTCTGTTTTCAGTAAATGTCTATATTTCATATTTCCTTTTCAGACATTATGATCCCCACTAATCGTCCCTTAACACTTGCTACGCCCAACTAACATTTATAGTAGCGGCTACATGTTCTAAAGGCTTTGCTACTTTCTTATAGTAGAAATGTGGTGATCCCAACCAAAATTTGTTACTTTTTAGTTCTAACTACTATTTAGTATCAGGAAATAGTAGATGTTTCGGAAAAACGACCCTCTAAACTACTTCTTAGGATTGTTTCTTGATAGTCGATTCTGATAGTCTTCTCTACCACAATAGGACGTTGCTAAAGTTTAACTTTCTTTTTAGTCGTTATTTCGTAGTCGCCCTGACTTTTATATCCTACTTAATTACCACTAGAAAGTTAAGCTTCATTGGAGTCCCAAACAAGTTTATCCGACAACTACATTATAACTTTAATTTTTACCACAAAAGTTTGTGTCATCATAGTAACATCTGATGTAACAATGTAGACAAAATAACTTTTTGGATCAACTTTAAAGCCGCAACTACTTTGACTTTTTTTTAATGTCGATCTTTTAAAGTAATCTCTCCTTCCTGTTTCTACTTTGAAAACGTAGACTTTTTGAAGTCGCATCTTGGTCGCACACATTCTTAACCCTACTTTTTGTGGCTCCTTTTATAATATGGGAATATTAGGAATAGTTTTGCAAATATTTTTTTAACTACCTTCAGCAGTCCATTTTTTCGAGCTCATTGCTTGACCATTTTGCAAAACAATCAAAATGCAAAATATTGATCCAAAGTATCCTTATCCATCCTTAATCTTTTACGCTACTTGTTGCTGTTGTATTCTTGTACTGTCTTTACGGCCGTTCGTGGTTTGTGCTGTGGCACCACCCTATCGCCATCGTAACCCTCTTGTGCGGACTAAACCGAATTCGTTTATCTATGCCTCTTGTGCTGACGTGTCGTGTCTCACTGTGATTCATTTTATGTGATAAGCTTGGGTTTTCTTCAAATTTGTGCTGTTGTTAAAGCTTGGTTTGAAGTAAATAAACTTAAATTTCTGCTGTGTTTTGTGCCAGGCTTTATTGCAATAGGTCCCTAATATCTAATTTATGCACGGCCCCTAAAATAACCTCTGGGATATGCTAGACTTCATCTAGGAACTTTTGCGCTGTTTGCGGCTAATAAAAAAACAAGTTAAATATATCGTGGTTACATGCGGATTTCTAAGCGATCTAACAAGTCTCAGAGATTGTTTTTTTACTTATAGGGCTTATAATAATAAAAATTACTGAATATTGACAATGCCAAAATATGTAAAAACAATAAAAAATACTACATACGAATTGTGAGAGCAATGTGTAAATAAAAAAAGTTACAATAAGTTGATTTCATTGATGGGACTACGTTCTTTTAGTTCCTAGAATAGGAATCATGCTCTCGACTGCAACATACATTTTTAAAAAACATTTTTTATTGGCACTTCATTTATTGTTCTAATGGATTTTAATTTATCTTGTTTTTGTTTTAAAACCTACCACAAATTTACGCTCGTACATAACCTATAAGCAGTGGTGCTGTTGTTGACAGAAACGGCAAATGACAAGTGGCGACACCCCAATAACTTGAGGGTAGTAGTTATACTTATCGCGTGGTTCCTATCACTCTGTAGACGTTTTCTAGTGGCGAAAGCTAGTTAATAATACGTTTCTGCAACGAAGGAGTAGAAATTCGTGTGTGTTATCTAGCACTAAAAAGGAATGCCGACATAAAAGTCGTAAGTGACACGTTGCCGTAACTTAGGCTCACTTTCAAGTAACCCTTTCGACTATCAGGGAATATAGTTTGGGACGCCATGCTTTTATGTAAGAAAGAAAATTTAATATTTTTGTTGTCGTTTTATGAGCTCATATTAAAGAGCTATACTATTTTATAAACAAATTAGTTGAAGCTTACCAAAAATGCTCTTCTTAAGCACCATTTGTTGGAGTTAACTGTCGATTATGAAAACATAACCTCCAAAATCACAACACAAAAATTCCATCAACTACCAGAAAACGGCTCAATTTTACGGGCGCACCGGTTTTTTGCAATATATATAATGCATGTTATACAACAAACTTTGCGTCGCACTCGAATTTTGATCCTCTGCTCGTAAATTCTCTCACTTTTGGATAACATAGTACATATTATAACCATAACCAAACAAAATCTAAGCGAGTCTGTTTACTGTTGTGTCCACCATATTGTGTAACAATTCTACCAAAAAGAAACGATTATATTATTTGCAACTACATCGCAACTTTTATGCCATTACGGAAAAAAACAGCCTCTACGACGTAGTAGATACCTGGCTACGACGTAGTAGTGTAGTTGTTACTACAGTGACTTTAAACACTTGGCCAAGTAGTTATAACCAGAAATTGGTTCCCCACTTAGGGAATTATAACGTCGCTGTATGGTATACTGAGACGTAGCGGGAGTACGTTGCGGTTACTTTTAAGAAATTCTTTCTAGTTGGGGTTTCGTCGTTACAACTTTAAATGTTTGTTGGGCGCTCGTACCGAGGAGGTCCAACCAGACTGAAACTAGTATACGAGCTACTAATATCCCCGTTTTGAGGAACTGCCCGCAAGCTTTGTTGTTTTTTCGTTAAGAATGTCCTCACCATATTCCTTTCAATTTATTATTTTATATTAGTTATGAATGAGGCATATAATAAAAAAATAATGCAGAAGTCCATTGCCATATTGTATACATTTTAATGCACAATATTAAATGCTTTTTGATTATCTTCTTTTTCGAATTTTAGGAACGAGATATAGAAAAAGCTCTATGAGATTATGATTAACTTTAAGCGTCATTGAATACCTAACTCTGATTACTTGGAGCCATTGTTTACTTTTGGTTGTAGTTTAAAAGAAAAACGAGTTATTAAAACAATTTAAAAGCCAAGATAAAACCAAAATGAAAAAAATTCTCGCAAAATATCCAAACCCGCTATGAAATACAATGCAACTGCTGATTCATTGGCTAACTATGACGTAGCACTGTTGTAACGGACGCCATGACACCCAAGTTACCAGGCAACTGGTTTCTTTGAACCGTGGCGTGGTACCAACCGATATTTTCTTCAATGGCGGCCAATATGGTGACTTCAATTAAAGATAAAATTTTGTTTTGTACTTTTTATCTTCTTATTCCTACAGAACTGGATTGATGAATAATGGGCTATTTCATTAAAACACATTTTTTTTATTTTTAGGTTTAGGGTACATGGAACTATGGAAAGAAAGTAAACAATTTTTCCGGGTTTATAGTGTATTTTTATTGTTCTAGATCTTGTTTTACAAATTAAGCTTTTTAAACTTCTTTTTAATAAACAATTATGGAATTTATTTATTTATTAAGTACAAAGTATTTTTTAAATTGATATAGCTGAACAACGGAAAATATGGATAAAACTTTTTTTATTAAAGCTTTCTTCAATGGGCGGAAATATTACATTTTCCAAAAATTGGTGACCAAAGTTTGAAAAATAGGTTTTAATATTGATAATTTAGGTATTTCATTTTAATATAAAATTATCTAAATCTCAAAAAACTGGCACTTAGTTTTTTTCACCAAATTAATACTGCCGTTTGTCCAAAGGAAAAACGCAGTTAACAATTGTTTTAATTTTGAGATTTTGCTGCAAAATTAAACTCTATACCTGTAAAAAAAAATTAAGAAAAAATATATATTTTTTGCAAATGCAGAATTAAATTTTACACCACAATATCAACAAATCTCAAAACCAAATAAAATTACTCTTCCTGTAGACGGCAGAATAATAACCTACACTCCTTTATGTCCTCTTAATTCATCTAGATTTTAAAAATCCAAAGAAACATAGTGTGGCTTGGCAACGTCCCATGGTTTCGATTGATTGTCGTGATTTTACTATAGTTGATATTGTATTAAAGTCGCACCGCGTCATAGCTATGGTAAACTAAATTTTGCGGCAAAATCTAAGTGAAGAAGCCTTAAAAAATTAGTGTCTCACTTTGTACATGCAGTGTGCCGCTCGGGGTTTAATGTTCGAAGGATAAAACACTAAGACCTTTTACAGGAGAGATGAAATAGGTACTTACCTAATAAATAAAGATCCAAAACATAAAATAGGATCCAAAATTATATTAAAATGTGTGCAAATATTGATTTAGTTGCAAAAACGGTAATTTGTTTTGTAAAAAGCTCCGTCGTAATTTGTTTGAGATAAACAGTCAAAACAACAACGAAGAGAAAACGTCAAAACCCGGCTAAATCAACAAACAACCAGATAAGAATGTTCCTTTCTAATGAAATCGTTTAGAAGAAGACATCAATAAAAAGCAAGGAAAATGGTAAGCTAATGACTAATTAGTGCAGTGCCTCATTATGGGAATCAATATCAATAAGTTGAACAAAGATAAAAGCCGACCATCGGCATATCCTTTATAGAAAATGACATGGGCGGCGGTAGATAAATTCATGAAAATTATTTCATTTAATTATGGCGTAAACTAAAGATATAAAAATAAGTAATAAAACTTTATATTCCTACACATACAGGAACGACACTGATTTATTTTCTAACTCTGCATACTGCCGACTAAAGGGGTCCCGAAAAGCACACCCGAAAGCAATTAAAAGCGCATCTCAAAAAAATCTGCCAATCAGGTGCCGTTCATCCACCTGGGCTCGGTCGGTCAGAAAACAATACTTTGTAGTCGGACCGCAAAGAGCCGCGCCTCTTCTATGTCGGTAGGGTTGAAATTATACCAGGAAGATTTTATATGAATTTGGATAACTTTTGAAGGGCAGAATGAAGCAAAATTTCATGAAATCGATAGAACTCTGTATTAGGAGTAATTCAAGTGACTTTGCAAAAACTATACCCCTCTACTCCCTTCCCGACAATTAAGGTTTTGAGGAGGTGGTGTCACTTTAATACAATATCAACTATAACGATTTTCTTTCGGGCTTTCAGGACGAGTTTTGACAATTTTAAGAAAACATTAAAAAAGCAAGATTATTCCTTCTTAAGTTATTTAAATATTGTCTAGAATTTATTTAAAGATTTACTTTTTCACTAAATATTTTATGAGCAAGTAATAATTATTATCATCATTATGTGCAATTACTTCACTGATATTTTTAGTGATAGTTTTCTAGAGGTGTTTTAACGTAGAGTGTACCCGGACCACAAGCCTCCCCTCAAAATCGTATTTTGAGTAACGACTCATTTGTTGAAGAAGCTCCTTACCCTCGGCTTTTGTCTAAAAAGAGAAATCAAAAATTAAATAAATATTTTGCTTACTTCACTAAAATGTTTACAGTAAGAAGAAACCAGCGCAACGTGACAGCTGAGACTTTAGGATTTTTTAAAAATAGCCGCTAAAAAAATCAAAAACGTATTTTGTTTCATAAAAAAATTTAAAAAATGTTTTATGTTAATTTTTACCACAAATGCCGAATTTTAGGTTCAAATGCCATTTTAATTTCTAAAAGGCCTTTGACAGCATTGACCACAACCTACCTCCTCCCTCTGAATCAATAAGTTAGCAAGCTCGAACTGTGCGAATGCCGAAATGTGTGTGTCAAGCGAGTTGGGCGCCTCATTTTTCCGTACATCCAAGCACTGACGAAAGCTACCAATGGCAAATTCATATTTATGTTGAATCAGTTGTGTGTTGCCAAGAATAAAAAGACTCAAGCCTTTTCTTGGTTCGTCCGTGGGGGACTGTATGGAGGAGCAATCTGTAAAACAATTGTTACATTAAAGGGACCGAGAAATCTAAACTGTAACACTCTCTCTCTCTCTCTCTCTCTCTTACCATTTATGATTTCATTTATCTTTTCGACGCTACAGCTAGCCAAAGCGTTCCAGAGATATAGCATTTCAAAAACTAACAGCTTCCAAAAGATGCTCTTCATATTCTTTGCTGTCTCCGCGTTTGGAGGACAGCAAGCTTTTCTTCTGTGTAAAAATTCGTCGAGTTGCCCCCCAGGGCTTGAAGCTATGCAAGAGTGAAGATCATCGAATAGATCGTAGTAGTGGTAGTCTAGAGCTGATCCTAAAATTGATCTTCTATACATCCTTCGATACAAACTTTTAAATTTTATTAAACTTTTTGCAAGGAAGGAACAATATTTTACATTTTTGTATGCATACCTAAATAGGTTGCAGCAAAAATGATTTTTTCTGAGTAAGTCTTATAAAGAACAAGAATATGTTTATTCTTACCACATAATGACTTTTCATAGAGGTAAGTGAGGGAATATAAATGTAACATAAAATGTGTATACGAATCGTTTGAGCCCAACGATCCTAAGTGTGTTTAGGATTGTTGGTTTGAGCCCGCCTTTACATACGAAAGCTAACCTAACCTGACCTGCGCAAATGGCTGACAAATAAGCATAGAAAGCTTTGGACCATCGACTCTGACATTTTAAGTAGACGAAAGCTTGCATTGCTTCTGCGTAATCCAAGCTAATCATATGGCACCATCCCACTTCGTGCAATGACAAAAGTTTGATTTCTCTTTGTTTGGCATGCTCTATCGATTCGTTGAAGCATCTGATAGCTTGCGTAATGTCTGACTAAAAAGAAACATGGTTACTGAGTACCTCTACTAAGGTATGATGCTTCTACATAATAGGTATTTCTATAAACAAAATTTAGGACTTCCATTGTGTTTATTTATTTGAAACACGGCATTTCGGTTAGTAAGTATCTCTAGCCGTTTTCAAGTGTAAACTAAAAACAATCTAGTCTATAGGCTACTACCTATACTACTCGGGGTAAAGTCGGGTATGACGGCCCGCCCCCTTTTAAACTTAAGATGCGTGTTTTCCTTATGAAGTGGTTTTCATATGTTTGGTATGTCCGTGCTTGGTTGACTGAAAACTTCTTTACTCTGCTTTATAAACGCAGCTTCGATAAACTTTTGTTTTCGCCAATGGGACTCCTTATACAAAACTTTAGCTTCCAACCACTGAATCATGTGATCATATGACCATGCATGTCGCTAAGCCGGATTTTTCAATATCCCTTAATTGGGTACTTTTTAGATGTCCATTTACTCCAAAGAAATTTAAGGTTTAGTTGAATGTTTTTGATTTACTCTAACCTGAAGAGGGCGTTTCGTATACCTACATCTGATTTACCACACTCACACGGGATTTGGTAAATACATTCCTAATATTTTGAGGGATTGTCTGGTTTTGTTTTAGTTACAAAACTCCTTATCGTATTTCTCGATGAAAATACTGTTTTTATATTATAGTGTTTGGCTACTCGTCATATGTTTTCTGAAATCTCTTGAACATATGGAAAGTTAATAACACCCAACAGATTATTATTTTGAGAATTTGCTACATTTCGTTTGTTTTTAATTTTAGATATCGTTGAGCTTATTAATTTCTCAGAATAACCATTCAATTATAAGTCCTTTTTAATGTTGTTAATTTCTGTGGTTAATTCTTCATTATTACTAGAAATATTTACGGCTCCTAAATACAAACTTCTTATAACTCCTGGTTTTGTAGCAACAGAATGATTAGACTTAAAATTTAGGAGCTGTCCCGTGTGTGTAGGTTTCCTATATACTGTGGTTTGAATGTTTCTGTCTAATCGTTTGACAAGAACATCCAAAAAAGGTAAGGCCGAATCTTTTTTAATTTCAATGTATGTAATTAATGTCAAATGATTACAGGCTTCAGTGGTCGGAAGCTAAAGTTTTGCATAAGGAGTCGCATTGGCGAAAACAAAAGTTTATCGAAGCTGCGTTTATAATGCAGAATAAAAAAGTTTTTAGTCAACTAGGCACGGACATACCAAACATATGGAAACCACTTCTTAAGAAAAACAGGCATCTTATTATTAAAAGGGGGCGGGCCGTCTCACCTGACTGCATGCCGATTGGTATAATTAGTAGCCTATAGACTAGATTGTTTAGTTTACACTTAAAAACGGTTAGAGATACTGACTAACCGAAACGTCGTGTTTAAAATAAATAGAGAAAATGAGAGTCCGAAATTTTGTTTCTACTCAATCATTGTCTACGAGTTTCAAACAAAGAGGTATGTCTATGCACGTCTATGTAAACTTTACAATACGCAAACATTAATTGGAATAAAAAAAGAACCACACAATCCTTTACTCGCCACGGACTATTTACCTGTAGCCTACTTGCTCTTCCTCTAAAAAATAAAAACAGGGCACTTTGAGGGAACTCCTCTTCCGATTCTTTCAAAATTAACCATGAAGCGTCGACTCCCGCTTGAACGTTCGTGCCATCAATTGCATAAAATGGTCGTACTATCGTGTGGTACCAAAGAAGGGCTAAACTAAAATTATTAAAAACAGTACATTTAATATACGGAAGACATACCGGGTGGGCCAAAAAAAATCGGATAATTTTGTTTTCATTATAACTTTTGAACTATACAATCGATTTTAATGGGACGAACTACACTTGACAGAGAATTAATCAGAGTTTTGACCAAATAAACTTTTTTGTCCGCCATCTCAAAATCCAAGATGGCGGACAAAATTAAATTGTACCTTTCTTGCCCGTTATTCTTGTGTTGCTAACATGCTTTAATTATTTTTTATAATAAAAAAGCTGCATTCTTGCTACTCTCAACAAGGTACAAATCAGCAAGATCGGTTCAGTGGTTCTAAAAAAAATATTTTAGTTTCAACCATTGTTTTGAATATTATGCGATTGCCTTGCCATTCATGTCTGCATTTATTTCCTTATAAATTAATTACTACTGAACCGATTTTGATGAAATTAAATACAAATGAAATTAAACATCCTGGTTAGAATTGATTTCTTTTTGAAGATCATGATCACAGTTTATCGCCATCTTAAAATTTAAGATGGCGGACAGAATCATACTTGTTGCTTCAAAATGGCGTGTTTATTTTTATTTTCCTAAAATGTTTTAGCTTTTATTTTAATTTATAGAAAAGCAGTACTTTTCCCTCGCACAACGAGGTTAAAGTCAGTAAACTCGATGTAACATTTCTCAAAAAATCTGTTTTTGTTTTAGCCATTGTTTTACAGACTATACGATTGCATTGCCAATCCTGTCTGCATTAATTTCCTTATAAACTTATTCTTACTAAACCGATCTTAGTGAAATAAAAAAAATCATGTTCAGAATTGATTGTTCTTTAAAGATTATAGTCGAAATTTGCCGCCAAGTTAAGATGTCGGACAAAATCATACTTAACCCTTCAAAGAGGTAACTTTATACTTATTTTCCGAATATGTTTTAGTTTTTTTTTTATTTAAAGAAAAGCACTACTTTTCTCCCGCTTAACAAGGTACAAAGTACTAAAATCGCTACAGTGGTTCTTATAAAATCTGTTTTTGTTTTAAATGTTGATTACATATGAAAAGAGCAATCAATTCTTACCATAGCTTTTGTAATCTTACCTAGCCAGAGGCGCGCGCATATCTGCAGTCAACCGAGAATACATAAGGCAACTGACTCCATGTTGTCTGTTGGCAGCAAATCCCAATATTGAGACCAGTCTGGCTAAATTTGGGGGTAACAGTGAGACTCCTAACTGAAAGAGGCCATAGCCAAACGATATAGCACCCATGAGGCGCGTGATTGTTTCTTTGTCAAGCTCTTCATTTGACCTAAAAATTGCTTCTAGTTTTTGTATCTTGAAGTAGAATTTTGAGTCAAATTTTCAACTTTTTTGGAACTTTTATTCATCTACTGCACCTGACCATTGGCAATAAATAGAAACAAAAATACAATCGAAGTTAGAGATTTACAACATAAAGAGCTCTTGACGTATAATACCAAATGCAATGTTATAACCAGTGGCGGATTTAGCGGGGGAGGGGGCAGAGGGGCCCGGGCAACCCCCTCCCAGACAAAACTTATTTTTTAGTTCTGAAGCGTCACTTATTTAATTTTTTTCCCAAAAACTACCTCTACTAAAAAATAGTTTTTTGATATTCGCTGCTACTTTGGCCCCCCCCCTCCCGGAAAACCTGGATGCGCCACTCGTTATAACTCACATTGTGTTATAAATAAATTAGAAAATCTGATTTAATTCGCGTTCACTCATTCCGTATTATGAAAACTACTTACGAGAAAATGTGGTGCTGTCCATTGTCAAATATTTTACTTAAATTGGATAGAGTGAGGGACTGTTTCAGGGAACCAATTCCAAACTTAGTGGAACTCAAAAATCCGTTACTTTTAAAATTTAAATAAATAGAAGGTGACTTTTTTATTAGGGCTAAACTATTCGGGCGTTTCTTATTGGAAGAATTATTTGCTAGATCGTGAAATTCGCTGGATTCCACGAAATTTGAATTAGATTTTAAGGTATGATTTTTAAAATTGTTTAGAGATCGGGATTGAGGAAAGGATTTATTAGTGTTTTGTGGAAAAGTAGGAGAATCAAGAAAGGAGTTTTGATACCCGTTACAGGGAGTTTCGGGAATATTCCAGGCTAAATCGTTCTCTATATTATGTGGCGGTTCACATTCATCATCTATTGTATTTTTGGGGGTGCTAGGAGTGGGAGCGGGATCTAAAATAAGAAAATATAAAATTATGTTTGGTTTTTTACCGGCTCTTAGTAGTTAAGCAGATTTTTTTATATCCTTCAGATTAAACAGTGTTCCTGGTTCCTGATCGTCATCATAACTTTAGCTTTATTTGTGTTTATTGTATTGTGTGTATTTCTCACATATTTTAGCAACTCTTTTATTATTTGCTGTTTGCACGAAAGACAATATTATTTGCGTATCTCAAATTCATATTTGTCCGATAAAATGAGAGAAATACACCATCTAATTATGTAACTAATTCTACATACCTGGAAGATGTAATTCACCAACTCTTTGTTTATACAAAAGCAATATTTCTTTGTATGTACTCTGATAGACTTTCCAGGCTTTTCGTAAGACCCAGCCTCCTTTAAAGTATCCAGAAAGATCTTGTTGTAGAAACGTTAAAATCGCAATACAAACCTAAAAAAATGACGCAGGCAGGCCCGTATAATTGTCCATTTAATAAACTAAAAAGCAAATTTTGCTGGCTGCTATACTTCTTAAACTGTGTTTTTTTTATAATTCTCTATGATCTTTTTGCAATTCATCTATTCTTCAAAAAAAAATAATAGTCTTATTAAGATATTATTTTTTTCGGGTTTTCGTGTTACAGACAAGACAGACAACCAACGCCACCAATACAGGATTTATTAATTTAGGTCGCTTAGTGCCTGTTAACGTCTCAATTTCCACTGATGGAGATTGCGCGTATGTAGAGACTATAGATTTATAAATGTAATTTTAAAACAAAATCAATATCCGCTGCCAAACATAAGAGATATAATTTATAGGTCAATGACTTGTATATTTGCCTACAGCGTGAAAAATACCTTTGATCTTAAAAAAAAATTAAACTTATCTAACTCAAATATGTAATTTTATAGTACAAGTTTAACACTCTAGGGCTAGGGGCATCCAAACTGGTTATGTTTAAAATACGTAGCTTCGTTTAAAAGAGAATCTAATTTTCTTAAGAATAAAGTTTATTATACCTACATTTTTGTTACAAAACTAGCTGAAACCATGATGTTGAAAAACAATCTGTGTATATTAAAACTCAAAGGTGTAATTTTATAGCAATTTTCCGTTTCTAAGTAAGTCACTAACGAAAAAAAAATTGCAAACCGAAAAACAGACAAAAAGCACATTAAGCGTTTTTGTAGTACATTTTATTGTCTAACTTTTCTGAGAAACGTTTTTTCTTCTAAAAACTACACGCACCAAGTTATCTAAAAAAAGTAATGCTATCGGACTAATTAGTGAAACTTAAACTTTGACCATTTTAAATATATACAGGCTGTTCCAATCGAATTATTTATTTAAAAATCACGAGTGCACGAGATAAAATATATGGTTTAAGTGTGCAAGGCAGAGAAAGACTGGCTACCCTTTTTATATATTTTTGAATTCTGTACACGAACTTCGAACATATAATATGTTCGATGACAGTGTTGCGAGACTTTTCTGACGACTTTCCTTCAAGTGACAAAAACCCTTCATATCCTTTAAAACAGTAACGAATTGGTGGTCGACACCAAACCAAAAAAACTTTATAACATGAACAATTTTTTAAATAAAAATGAAAGAAAAACCAAACAAAAAAAAGATTTATAACTTAAATCAGAAATTATAAAAACCAAAATTAAAAATAAAGTATTTACATTTACCTACATAGGTTAGGTTTGGTAAAATTTTTAGAATATTTGCAAAATATATAACTTTGCCTTAAAATAGGTAAAATCCTAGAAATTCGGATAAAACCTTCAATAGTCAAAATTTTTGTTCAAAACCCATATTAAACAAAACCCTCAAATTTGGCAACACTGCTAGAGGGTTGGTTGCATTTGCCAGATGTGTTTCTCTTGGTAATAAACAGCTGACAAAAATCTTATTATACCTGCGAGTCAGCCAAAATAATTTGATTCTCAAGTTGTTTTACATAGCTTTGAGGTTCTTGCTGGCTCTCACTAGCGCTCGTGCCAAAAACTTTCATTGATATCGACTTAAACCATCCAGATTGTATTGTACATCTTTGTTCGACCTCTTTAAGAGTTGCTATAGCATGATTAATCTTGTCGTCTTCAAAACTCATCAAAGCATTCTAAAATAACAAAAATAGTTTTAACTATAATAACTCTAAACAAAAATCAATGGAAAGACAAATGTTACATGTAAAACTAACAGATAGAAAAAGGAATAAATGGATAAGAAATAAAACAAAAGTAAGGGATGGCAGCGGAGAAGTAGCAAAATTAAAATGAAAATTTGCCGGTAATAATACCAGACAGAAAGACGATCGATGGAACAAGTGTATTGTAACCTGGAGACGTTGTGAAAATAAAAGAAGTAGGGGAAGACCCCAAATGAGATGACGGACGATTTAAAGAAACATGCAGGAGCTAAATGGATAAACAAAGCGACAGACAGAGAAGAATGGACGATATTGGGGGAGGCCTATGTCCAAAGATGGATCGAAGCAGGCTAGATAGATAGATATAATTCTAAACTAATTTTTATTTAAGAAAAACTCATATCCATACTTAACTTTTTTAATAGAAATCATAAGGGAGTATTCTTAAAATACGTAACGCAAAAATTTAGGATTTTTGACCCCCCTTGTAACCCATTTTCAAGAAAAAACACATTAAAATAACATTGAGTCTAAGGCAAGCCCAAACCACCTCCCCCCTTGAGCGTGACGTAATTTAAGGATAAGCCCTAAATAAGGTACCTATGTCAAAAACTAACTGTTGTGTCAATATATTAAAACGTCATTATTTTGTTTTAAAAAACTAGCCATAAAAATATTCATTGATTAATTTAAAAAATATACCTTAAGGGGTGGTAGGAGAGATTCGATTTTTGAGTTCACTTTGAGTGTGCTAATAGGAATGTATTAGATCCCATTTACACAATTATTGGTATTTGATGCAAACATTCAGAAATAAAGATGCAAAAAGTGCACATACCAAATTTACATAGACAGAGTTTTTGTCAACTATGGGCCTGTATAAAAGTATAACCAATCAGGACATTTTATCCCAAAGACAGCAAAAAGGATATACTTACGCCCATTGCTATTTCAAATATGTTTGCATCATGCATCGTAAGGGATGGATATTGGAATAATACGTACTAGAGGCCCTCAATATATTTGACAATTGTTATACGTACTATATGGAAATGATGATGGAAATAATATGAATATGTCTTTCAAAGCAACCAATCAGGACATTTTTTCTTAGGGACCGCGAAGACTTATGTTTGGCAATTACCGTGGGTATTGGAATATTATGTATATATGACTAGATCTCTCACGGATCCATTTCTTTGGTATTACTTAATTAAATTTATTTAATTGTAATTACAATACACCTTTGAAATTTTTTAAAAATTTTGTATATTAAAATTATTTTAGAAATATAAAATGATTAAAAAATTATTATCAAAAATCTGTTTTTTTTTTAAGACTTTGTACAGAAATCCATCTTGATTTTATTAAATAAATTTAGTAGCGCATAACACACAAACACAGTTTTCTCCCACCCTTTAAACTTGACAAATGCTAGACCTTGGAAACAAAAAACTTGTCACTAAAAGTTCTTTGAACTTTTTGTCTACTTTTGATCTTCCTTAACATCCCATAAAGTTTGATGCATGATTTAAATTACACCCTCTTTATAGTGATAATGGTATACCTAATGTGGTAGAAATAAAATAAAATCCATAACAGCTTAATATATTTATTATCATGTGGCTACATTTAAAAGTTTATTGAAACGAACATGATTGGTGTCTATTGCAAATATTCTTACGTTACATAATAAATGCACATTTTAAGCACATTTTGGTTTGCATTCTAGTTGAAATGAGCATTTAAATTTTTAAATATATAAAAAATAATAAATCTATACATTTTGGCACACCGTGCCATTTTCATCAATTTTATTTTAGGTAATGTGTTCTTTAATGCTTTGTTTTTGAGCAAAACAATTGCATCCTTGACGTTCCGGGTACAGTCGCGAGCATATCGAACGACATAAATGTTTATTGCAGTAGTTTTGATATACTTCAACATAAAATTTAAAAAAACAGAAAAGCTAGTCTGTTAGCACACTTCAAGTGAAGCCATAATATAAGAATATTGAAAACAGTTTTTGTAAATATCTCAGAAACTAAAGCTCCTACGAAGTTTTTAGTTGTAACACAAATTATTAAGCAAAATGTAGTCTACTGTATTCCGAAAAACCACATATTAACGCAATGCTCCTTTAAAAAGTTAGCATTTTTAAAATTTTTTAATTTGTCATTAGCCTTAACGAATTTTGACCAAAATCTAATCAGGTCGGTAAAGTGTCGAACACTATTTTATCTGAAAATTTTATAAAAATCCGTTTAACGGTTTAGGAGCTATCGTGTTACAAATAGACATACACACACACACATACACACACACACACACACACACACAGGCAGACATTATCACAATATTGCTAAGATAGGTGAAAATACACCCAAATGAAAATCCGTAAGAGGTTTAGGAGCTATCGTGTTACGGACAGACATACACACGCGCACACACAAACAGACATCTCGACGATATTGCTAAGATGAACAAAAATGCACCCAAATCACACATTTTTGGCGTTATCTGAAAATATCTATTCTAGCCATTGATGCGCGGGCTAAAAAGGTAAACATATTAAATTTTAAAATTAAGGTCATCTGATGTAAACTTTTTCCGGGCATTCGCAACGAACAACAAGATAAAGTGTTTAAGACGCTCACACTAAAAACGAATTTTGTTTGACAATTCGCTATATACATAGTCTACTGACTCTTAGATCTGATACGTTTTGTTTTTGTTTAGTGGCTCTTTGTGGTAAAATTTAATTTATGCCATTTTTGCCACATGCATTACTTTCAAAATTAAATATTTTTTACTTTTATTTTTTACCTAATATATTTGTAAATTATTCGCTAAAATGATAATTATTTCAAGTTTTATCGTTTTTGTCCATTTTTTAAAAACTATATCAGCATTTTAATAAAATGTGTGCCATATTATCCCAATCTCCCCTATTTTTTTAATAACCATATTAGTTCACTTACCATAAAAACAGTAAAGGAATACCCAGCAAACATGATTAAATCATCAGGATATTTCAAAAACAATTTTTCTGCCTCGAGGTGGTCATTATTTATAATTAAATTAATCCCTTTTCTTCCCAACAACCAGAACTTGATGTCTTCCTTTTTTTGTTCTTCATTACGATCTTCATTACTTGAGGATGCCATAACGATTAGAAATTAATTTATTGTTGGTAAACTTTTCCAAGTTTTTGTTGAATCCTATTTTGTTTTATATTAAAAAATGTGGCGGTAAAAGAAGTATTTGAAAAAAGTTTTCTGCATGTTTTTTAATTATTATTTTAAAATTTCCCATTTTTTTAACACAAACGATTTGTTTTGACACACACGTGCTGATGTCAAGTGATCATTTTGCAATTTTTCTTTCATTTCCTGGGGTGTTTTCCCGTGGCTTTCCCCCAAGTTTTCCATCGATTTTTCCATTCCAATGCGGCCAACATTGCGCATTTTCGCGTGTGTTGCGAAAGGTCATTTATATTTAGAATGCTAAAAATGACGTGTTTATTAAAGATTTAGTTATACAGGCAAAATGGTTTAAAGCATAGGTATAGCTTATTTAAATTTTTAGTTATTTTTTTGTTAGTGATATTAGTGATCTCAACAGATTTTTTTTCTATGATAACAATACGAACAATCCACTTAAAGTAAATAAATTTAGTTAATCTATACGGACCTGATAATTTATAAATAAATGCCACACTTAAAAATTCAGGGTCGTTCAGTTGTTTGGTGTAGAAATGTTTTAACCAAACATATTAAAATTTTAATATTTAATTTGCATCGTCGTGCTGTGTTTGTAATAATTATGGCTTTAAAAAGTGTCTTAATTAATATTTCGAAAGGTAAGCAACTTTAAGTTTTTTTAAATTTGTTTAATTTAATTTTTTTTATTCTCCAGTTACTACGGCGCAATATGAAGTGCTAAAAATACCCAGTACCATTTATTATAAGACTAGGTACAATTTTTGTTTTTAGACTTGACAAAATCCAACGGTACCTTATTAAGATGCTTCAGTTTGCACAGCCTATCAGAAGAGCATTTGCAATTGCAAAAAACCGCAAGAGACTTTGCGAACACACATTTGAAACCAGTAGCTGCTCAATTAGATAGAGAACATAAATTCCCTGATGAACAGGTAAGCAAGGGCGGACATTTGTTTTGTCAAAATATTAATGTCTGTAAAATCCAAAATAACGCATTATTTTAAAATTTAGCCATTATTTACACCCCCTGCCAAACTTTTTTGTCCTGCACCGTACTCGATTTTAAACATTGACCAGAAAGCCACATCTTTGCCGTGCACAAAAACGTATCAAGTGAAAAAATTGGTTAAGAAATAATAAAATTGTACCTGAATTAATTAGTTAGAAAGTATAACCAGATTCCACACCAGCAGCCATGCTAACTTGATGTTATTATTTATTAGTATTTTTTAAATACCTTCTAAATGTATCTATTTTGATGTGGTTAAACTTTCTTACTTCTTATTTAATTTTTACAAGTGATATGTCCTTCTAATCGGCAAATATTTAAGATAATTCATTTGGCGTAGGTACATAAGCTTCTGGCAAGTAGGTAATTTTAAAACCATGCGCCATCTTGGATTTTAGAAAAACTACAAAATAGCATATGTATCACAAGGCCCAAACTTTTTGTAAAGTAGAAATTGAATAGTTTTTTAAAATCTGGTACGGTGGCGGTAAACTTGGCGGGGGGGGGGGCTGAAAAATAACTAAATTTTGAAATCATGCGCCATATTGGATTTTATAAAAATGTCATTATGACAAAAAAGTTGTATAGTTTCAAGCCTTCTAATTCTATCTATTTAGCCTTGTTCAATCCATCTGGGAACATAGGCTTCCCCCAATATCTTCCACTCTTTTCTGTCTGTCGCCGTGTTCATCCATCTAGTTCCCGCGTGTTTCTTCAAATCGTTCGCCATTTAATTTTGCTACTTTTCCTCTGACATCCCTTACTTTTGTTTTATTTCTTATCCATTCATTCCTTTTTCTATCTGTTAGCTTTACATGTAACATTTGTCTTTCCATTGATCTTTGGGCTTTTGTTACCTTATCCATGTTTGATTTTGTAAGTGTCCAGGTCTGGGATCAATAGGTAAGTACAGGAACGATATATTGGTTATACACTTTCGTTCTGAGGTACTGAGGGTATTTTTTATTTCTTAATTTGTAGCTTAATTTACCGAATGCTGTCCAGGCCAATCTTACTCGTCTCTTGATTTCAGCTGTTTTTTTTAGTTTAATAATTGGTCTCAGGTATATATATTCCTCTACTTGTTCTATCTTCTTTTTTGTGATTTTAGTTTTACTGTAGTTCATATAGTTTGAAGCCTTAGCTTTCCATAAATACCAAAATCATAAAAATAGAACACAAGGGTAAAAACCTACAGCTAACAAAAAAACGTTTGTTTTTGGCCCACTTATATTACAAAACTCCAAAACTTAAAAAAAAGTTGCTTAATCTTCAAGGGCTCAACGCCATACCATTTTCACGATTTCTGTTTTATTAATTATTTGCTTTTAGATTCAAAAACTAGGACATTTGGGTTTATTGTCAATAGCTGTGTCTCCAGATTATGGAGGAAGCGGCTACAACATGCTGGGAGTAGCTGTAGCTGTTGAAGAGATTTCCAAAGGTAAAAAAAGTTTATTTTATTTGTTTTTATTAACAAATTAAACTAATAATTTTTAATCATTAATAATACAAAACAAAAATGGACAGTGTCGAAATGGATGTAATAAGAAGATCAATATAAATATCTAGAACAGATCTTATGAGAAAAAAGACAACTGATATGGTACGGCCATATATGTACAACGGATGAACGACGAAGAAAACCAAAGAAGGTCCTAGAATGGCAACCAATAGGGCGCAGAAAAAGAGGGCGTTCTAAACTGAAATGGCAACAGTCAATCAAAAGATCAATGAGTCAAAAAAACCTGACAGAAGATGATTGTCAGGATCGAGGATGGTGGAGAATAGGCGGCGGACAACGTAGAAAAACCTACTAAACCGACATAGTAGTATAATTACTATAGAAAGAACACGTTGCGCAGAAGATGTATCCTTTCTCTTTTTAATTCGTTCTGTCGATTAAAATGTGTGGATTTGATAGTTTGTGGACGACATTTCTGAGACCATAAAACATTCTTATTAATTTTAGGCTGTGGAGGTACAGGATCAATAGTAGCGATTCATAACTGTCTGTACGTAAAATTACTGGACCAATTCGGAAACCAGTATCAAAAAGAAACATTTCTCAGACCATTTACCAAAGAGCAGTTGGGTTGTTTTGCTCTAAGTGAACCAGGTAAGCAGAATTATGCGAAGAGAAAATGTAATTTACTAAAATTTAAAACAAAAGACGAAAAATGGATTCGATTAACACAACCAAGGCGCGATTCATACTATACGTTCTGTCCGACCAAAATAACATGAGGCGTAAAGAGATGGCGCAACTCAATCTATCTCCCTCTGTTTACAGCACTTTTTTCTTACTTTACATTTTTAGCAAATTTACCATTAACAAAATTTCAATATTACAAGAAAACACGGTAAAATCGACTCCAGCCCGTTCATAATTCACAACCTTTTATTGGGCTTCTATTGTTGTATCGCTGGGCTCAAATAGGATGACTAGGCACGTTTCATACACATTCTAAAATTCAAAAAGATACAATATCATTTACACTTTTTTAATTCTTTATCAAAACTGTGTGAAGTATAAAAGTTTTGAAAAAATATTTCTTTTAAAAAAAATAAGGTATGGAGTTTTCCAGTAAAAAAAGTCTTATGTGGATTAAAATATAAAATTAATACCTAATAAAGATGAATTAAAAATTTATAGTACACCACTGGACAGAGAAAGATAGCGCTAATTGAGCTATATCTTTTATTGGAAGCATTAAAAGCATTCACACTACACCGTAACGGCACCGTAAAGAGTGATCAAATAAAATACTTTTAGATGCAGGTAGTGACGTAGTAGCAATTTCAACGACGGCAAAAGAAGATGGCGATTTTTACATTCTAAATGGCGTTAAATCTTGGGTAACTAGTGGGCCTCAAGCAAAAGCAGCGCTCATTTTTGCTACTGTGGATAAAAGTTTAAAATATAAAGGTAAGTAGACAAAAAATTGTATTTACCTAAAAAACTAAAGATCTTCTGCAAGCAAAATTTGAGGTTTTTGGGTATGGGGTCTCAAGACAATATACATATTAGTATTCCTATGACTGTTTTCAATTATTTTCAGCTTATTTCAGGCATCGGATGTTTTTTGGTACCTGTCCCCACCCCCGGTCTTACCATAGGAAAGGTTGACGATAAACTGGGTATCAAGGCTTCACAAGTTTGTAATTACTACCTGGAGAATGTAAGAATACCCAAGGACAACTTGATAGGTATGCTAAATTTACACTAGGTCCCGAGAAAAGAAATTAGTGGAGATCTAGTATCATTCCGTGTCAATAAACCCGCATGTAAAAATTTTACGTTTTGAAAAAATCGGTTTTAAATTTTTATTCTTGTTTTCTGTTATAATTTTCTCACTATAGACATAGGATTAGAGACAAAACCATCTAATTAACTTCGCAAAAGTATCAAATTGACCAAGCAGTGTTCTAAGGAGTCCATAACGACGAAACAGTTAACTGTGAACACTTATTAGGTGTCAGGTAGATCTTGGACCCCCGCCCGTGAGGTTAAGCTTTCGAGCTACCCACGGAAAAATATGAGAGAAACAAAAACTTCTTTTTAACCGATTAGCCACGAAAACTTATTTGATTTTTGAATTTACGGGTACTAAAATTCCCGTTTGTGATGCGGTTTATTTATTGCAAAATTATAAGACAATAAAAAGCTATAAAACTTTAAACCCGTTTGCCTCAAAGCATAAAATTTATACATGCAACTTTCTTCTTAGGGACGGCAGAATAGACCATTCTAAACTCTATATCAGGATGTATATAAGTGGCACCGCGTCATAGCTATGGCAAACCAAGTTTTGCGGCAAAATCTATGTAAAGAAGCCCCAAAAAATGGTTGTTTCACTTTGTACCTGCAGTGTGCCGCTTTATATGTCTATAATAAAACACCGAGACCTTTTCAAGGAGATATAAAATAGGTACTTACCTAATAAATAAAGATCCGAAACATAAAAGAGAATCCAAAATTATATTAAAATGTGCGCAAATATTGATTTAGTTACAAAAACGGGAATTTGTTTTTAAAAAGCTTGGTCGTAATTTGTTTGACATAAAACAGTCAAAACAACAACAAATAGAAAAAGCCCGGCTAAATAAATATGTTCGTAACAACCAGATAAGAGTATATATGTTCCTTTCTAATAAAATCGTTTAGAAGAAGACATAAATAAAAAGCAAGTAAAATAGTAAGATAATGACTAATTAGTGCAGTGCCTCGTTTTGGGAATCAACATCAATAAAAAAATTACAGGAAGTGCGGGCCACTGTATGTACCCCTCTACTCCCTTCCCGCCCATCACGGTTTTGATGACGCGGTGTCACTTTAATACAACATCAAGTATATATATTTTACTGAACACTTCTAAAGACCAAACTAGATCTTTTCTGCAACATATCGGTTATTCTAACTTTTAGGAAATATTGGTGACGGTTTTGTTATAGCAATGAAACAATTGGAAAAGGCTAGAGTGGGGATAGCATCCCAAGCTTTGGGTATTGCTCAAGCTTCCTTGGATGTAGCTATCCAATATTCATCCGAGAGGCGAGCTTTTGGAAAACCGATTAATGATTTGCAAGCCGTAAAGGTATAAAAATATCAAGCAATTCTTAGTTAATATACCGTCAAACGTGGTGGATCGGGATCAGATATTTTTCAAAATAACTTTTATTCTAAAAAAGCTATAGACTTCACACCACCGCCAAATGATAGCTTACCGTTGGAGTTTTAAAATGACATGTCACACATAAATGTCACTTTGACAGGTGATTTAATATACTTTTTTTAGTGGGTGTCCCGATTGACCCCGCATATGGGGTCAATCGGGACATCCCATTTTTTTCAGTGTTAAGGCTCGATTAACCCCTGTGAAGGAGTCAATTCGGGACAAAGAAGGTTAAAAAACATATTTTGCAAAAAAAAACGGAAAAAAAACTTTAAAAATAAGCCAGAAAACGAGGTTTATTCATCAAATTTAAAAAAAAAGCCGCGTTGGTTTTTTGCCGCTCCATTCAAAAAGCTAAAGTGAACTGGCCCATAACATATTGACTAAGCGGACCGAACCGAGCTCTTCTAAAACTGGCCGGTGTCTTGCATAAACGCGTTCACACATATATATATATATATATATATATATATATATATATTTTTTTTTTTTTTTAATGCAAATCGACGTGTTCAAGCGTTTTTCCCAATACGCCCTCATTATTCGTTATCGAATTTGTTCCATTTGGCTGTTCCACACTGTATACAGTGCTCGACTTCGAACGTTTAGCAGACACTTACACGGTGGGAGTTTTATTACTCAATTGGCGCAGTATACCGGGGTGCCGTGGAAAAACCAGCGCCTCTCTAACTTTTTATTCCGTACTAAACATTTACAGGGGGATTTGAAACAATATAACGCTTGCGCAGATTGTCTCTAAGCTACAGGGTGGCTTTTCAATTTATTGTATACCGGATGCTCATAGCCATCAATGCAATCGTTCTCCAATCAAGCTACATCTTATAATATAGTGTTTTGAAAAGTTTTTATCAAATTGAATTTTAACACCAAAAAATCCATTCCACTCATCAATTAATGTTGTAAACTTTGCGCGCTGATAATAATGAGTTATTTTGTGTCATCGCTCAATAGGCACATTGAGCACACTCTATAAACACCAATTAGTAAGGATGCTCAATCAAATAATTTTTTATTAATGGCTACTAGCAACAATAAAAAGGAAGGTTGAATTTTTTTAATTAAATCTAAGGTTTAGAAGTTTGTTTTCCATTGATTTAGGTATATAAATTTCCTTGAGAGGATAATTTTCAAGTAAAAAAAGGCTCTTTGACGAATATTCTGCAGTAAATTCCTTTTTATTAGTGCATAGAATACATTAACTTAAAAATTACAATGCTTTACACATAATATAATGCAAATATAGGTTATTTTTCTATCAACGGAAATACTTTTTTAATTGTTTTTTAATGAAAAATATAAACTAATGGATTTGGTAAAGGATCATCACCTCTTATGGGATTTCCGTACTCCGTCAAACTTCACGAAATTTTGGTTTGTTGTAGACTGAACCTTTCTTGTCAAAAGTTCTCAGGGGCCCAACTCAAATTAATGACCAGTTTTTGAAGTACATGGTGTTGAAAGTGATAATGTCCAAGAAGCATAATGGGTCTTTAGACGGCTTTTCCAAACATATGCGCAATGTTACTATTTCATGTATTTACGATTTATAATTTTTTTTAATCTATACCTTTAAAACCGTATCGGGTGTTTAAGTAAATGTTATTCGAAAGTGTTAATGAGAAACAAGCGTTAGTGTGTTTTAGGTTGAACCTTTTGTATCAAAAGTTCTTATGGGCCCAACCTTAATTAATTTCCAGTCTTTAAAATACAGGGTGTTGAAAGTAATGTCCAAAAAGCATTATAGCTTTTTAGAAGTGTTTTGCAAATATATACGCAATGTTGCTATTACACACATTTACGATTTATTCATTATTTTTATCTGTACCTTTAAAACATTATATACAGGGTGTTCAAGTAAATATTACTCGAAGGTTTTATTGATAAACAAGCTTTAGTATGTTTTAGACTGAATCTTGATGATCAGATGTTCTTATGATGGGCCCCCGTAAATTAATTTCCAGTTTTGTTGGGCCATACAACATACCAAAACTTCTTGAAGTTTGACTGATTACAGAAATCCCATTAGAGGTGTGCCTGATCCTTTTAGCTATGTGATGTAAAAATGTATTTATATTAAACATTATTATATTATATTTGGGTGTTAAAAAAAATGTTACGTAAGCTTTTTAAATTAAAGTAAAGTATATCGCTTTTAAGTTACTGTACGAGTGAAACTTTCAGAAATCAGCTTTGAATGTGTATCGACAAAAATGGCCGCCACAGGGACTCTGTAAATTTTAAAACTTTATAAAAACCAATGGTATAGAATGAAGTTTCAGTAAAAAAAAATCTAAATAGCATTTACAATGGCGTTTTTAATGTGGGAGATCATATGCCGGACCCTGTATATAAAAATAGTGAAATAAACTATGTTTTTCCAAGCGCGGATATGAGGTGGGGTAACGTGGTAATTATTCCCCTAGAATAAAAAATATGCACTTTTTTTAATAATTAAAGGGAAAACAGGAAAATTACCGCCACCCCCCTTGAAATAAATAAATATCGTCGATTATAACCCTTCCCCCTCTTGATTTTGACCTAGTTCCGCGCTTGTTTTCTAAATATTAAAATTTAAAACTAAACATTTTAAACTCTGTCCTGGTTCAAATCACACATTATATCTTTAACGTAAATTTCGTCTTTTGTCAAAGTTAGCCAGTTTTTAGGCCGAAGTATTTTTAGCCACTCGTCAAATAGCTTGGGGTTTCCTTTGGGAAGGCAATGGCGCTTGCTAACATAGTCTCGCACCCTTCAACACAACATTGTTTTCTTTTCAATTTCTTAAGCGATGGATCGCCCCCATCAAAACGCGCAAAATACCGATTGGTCATAATTTAGCAAAACACACCATAAAAATTAAGGTAAAAAGTCGAAAAATAACGAAAAACTGCATCCACAAACGAAAAATGTAAAATGAAATTACATATTTTTATCTATTTTGCTAAAGTCAATGTCAGTCATAATCAAAAACAAATTGTCAAAATATACCAAGAGAAGCGGTTAATATATATTGCGACAGCGCAGAACTCTGTCCATAATATTTTTATACAAGGGGTGACGGTCTGTAATCAGCGCCTCTCGAACTTTGTATTCCGAACTAATGTATTAAGGGGGTATGTATAACAGTATTATGAAAAGACCGGGGTGACTCAAAATTCATTAATAGTTTTTTATTACTAAACAGGAGCAAGCACAGTAAGATTTCCACTTTTAAAAGACGAAGAAATAGTCATAATTATTTATTTCGTTATTTTAGCTTTAATCAGGAAACAATAAATCGAGAAAAATTCAATTTTTTAATAGTTTTATCTTAGACAATAACCTCGCTCTTTTATTAAAGTCGCGCTTCGCGCCGTTCGATCTCGTCGCGGCGGCTCACGAAGTCAAGTTGCTAGAATAATTCAGGCCCTACGGGGTCCGATACTGCGTTTAATTATAGAAGCAACACACTTGGTATGGATAGGCATAAGACTCGCCCGAACATTTTACGAAAGGAAACCACCCCCCCACCCCTGGCAGGGGGGTGGTTCCCCCCTTAAACGTGCTTTTTGATAGTTTTTTGCTAATAACTCGAAAACACTCAACTTTTTCAAAAATCTTCTAGAGATCATTTTTCAAGCCGATACAATTTCCTTTCCAACCATGTACCTCAGTACCCTCTGACGGCAGTGGGGCACATTCCATTAGCGTACGAAAAAAGGGGAAAATTTTTTAAATATTTTTTTATCTATTTTTTATGGATTTTTTTATCCTTCACACTATTTTTTTTCAAAAAAATATTTTAGTTTAAAAGCCCATTGTATACAGTTAAATACTTATTAAGGTAGGCATGTTTTTTTTTAAAAAGCCGCCTTGAAATAAAAATAAATGTGTTTGTAGAAATCCTTAAGTCAAACAAAAATTTTGATTATTCATTTTTGTAACTGAGGTAATAAAAAGGAGAGTGATTAAAAATTATTTTTGGTTAGTAATAACTTAAAACTGACTTTTTCTAGTTAACCTTTTTCCAAATGGGGATCCCCCCTCTCACCCCCTCAAAAGTGCTCTCTTACAGTATTTTCCCAATTATTTGCAAACTTTTAACTTGGAAAAAACAACTAAGTAATAACTATTAATGCTGATGAAAAGTCCTCTCTAATGATGTACAACACGCCCCCCTTACATCAGTGGCGCACCTTTTATAGGCATTTAAATAAATTAGAGGTATAAAAATAAGTTTTAAAACCAGATATGTGGGACAGTAAAATTTAAGAAAATTAAAAAAAAAACAAGTTTTTTCCACACCTTTTCCACCAAACACATTTATTTTTATTTTAAGGAGGCTATTAAAAAAGATCTAGCTTAATAACTATTTAACTGTATACAATGGGCTTATACCTCAAAATATTTTTTTGAAAAAAAAATTGTGTTAAGGATAAAAAATACCACAAAAAATAGATAAAAAAAATATTTTAAAAATGTTTTCCTTTTTTCGTACGCTAATGGAATGTGCACCACTGCCGTTAAAGGGTACTAAGGTACACCTTTGAAAAGGAAATTGTATCCGCTTGAAAAATGATTTCTAGAATATTCTTGAAAAAGTTGAAAGTTTTCGAGTTATTAGCAAAAAACTATCAAAAAGCAGGTTTAAGGGGGGGGACCACCCCCTGCCAGGGGTGGGGGAGTAGTTCCCTTTCGTAAAATGTTCGGGCGAGTCTTATGTCTATCCATGCCAAGTGTGTTGCTTCTATCATTAAACGCAGCACATGGCTGGAATCTCGGATGTAGGGCCTGAACTAAAAGCAGAATTAAAGTACATACCATTATTTTTGGGATAACTTTTGACGATTTTTTTTCGCTGGCCTATGGTATTTGTTATGGTATCAGCTGATTACTATCAAAAAGTTATCTCAAAAATTGTGGAATGAACTATACGGATTCGCAGTATTAATTATTAGTCATACAGTTCAAATGATATCTAAGAGATGGCGCAACAGCAATTAAAATCAAGGTGTGTTTTGGATTTTATTAATTGCCGTCTTTGGCCTACTCAGCCGGTAAGAGTAACGTCATTAGATCGCGAAAAGAAAAGCATTTTCTTAAATTGCTAACTTGACAACAGCGCTAAACTACTTATCTCTCTTAGTGCCATTTATTTAAATAGCGATCTTACTTCAATTCACATATTTTCAATGGCCAAACGATCGTTGACGAACCCTGTATGTAAGTAGATACGTGAAAAAAACCGTAAGCCGAAGTAGTTTTATCCTTATTTTTAGCTAAGAATAGCTGATATGGCAACAAGGATCGAAGCTGCCAGACTTTTGGTATGGCGTGCCGCAGTGATGGCGGATACCGAAGAACGAGCATCCAAAGAAACTTCCATGGCAAAATTGGTGGCTAGTGAAACTGCTACTTTTGTTTCGCATAGTGCTATACAAATTTTAGGAGGTAAGGATCTACTACAAAAATGTAATATGCGGCGGTGTAGTGTGGGGGGCGCGGGGGGTTCTTGTAAAATGTAAATATAAATATTTACTAAAAAATTTTAAAAAAATTTGGAAAATAAAAAAATGGTTTTTGATTTTTCGTACAAAATTTTGCGTTATGTTAGAAAGTAGCTTCCACTATATTTTAGACCTTTTTATTGCCTATAAATTTTGTACTGAATTTTTTTCGATAGGAGGTCTAGTTTTGCTGAAAACCGCGAAAAACAGTTACCACCCTTAAAAGTTCCCCCATTTCTCCCTAATATCTCGAATCTTTGATTATACAGAGTAAACATTGCTCGAATCGAGTCTAGCTTATTTTTCCTCAATCTAAACGAACTAAAAGTCTACTTCGGAATGAGCTACGAAACGGAAACTTTGCACAGTCGTAGATCGCCATAGATTTAACAGCCAATTCAAGTTTCATGGACTTCCATAGATAAGTAATGTAGTTACGAAATTTTAAAAAACTTCGAAATTGCCACTCACTCACTCACTTACGCATGTATAGATCTTCAAAATTCTACTGTACTTTCAGACATGCTACAAAGCTGAAGTTTGGCAGACTGATAGAAATTATGACCAAACCCTTGGAAAAAATCAAAAAGCCCAAAAATTCTGATTTACTCCCCTCCCCTATACATGTAAAGCTAATTAAAAGTAACATTGCCCACTTCCAGAAACGCTAGAGAGCTGAGCTTTGGAAAACAGATAGGAACTATGATAAAAATATAGAAAATAATTTTAAAACACCAAAATTTTAATTTACTGCCAACTTCTATAAATGTAAAGTTATGTAAAAAGTAGCATTGACCACTTCCAGAAACGCTAGAGAGCTGAGCTTTGGAAGGCCGATAGGAACTATGATAAAACTAAAAGTTAAAAAAAAAACCAAAAATTTTAACTTACTTCTCTCCCCTATAAATGTAAAGTTATGTAATAAGTAACATTGCCCACTTCCAGAAATGCTAGAAAGCTGAGCTTTAGAAGGCTGATAGGAACTATAATAAAAGGATAGTACAAAATTAAAAAACCTTATTGCAAAAGTTTTGAACAACATTCCGCATATTTAACTACTTTCAAACTTAAATACCATCCAAATCCTTTAAAAAAGGAGTAAAATAATAACAAAAACCATTTATGTAAAAAAAAGCCAAGGACGCAAAATTGGTAATACGTAAAAAGAATTGAGATAAAAGTAAAGCCAAGTTCTCCCATACAAATTTCAAAATGAAAGGTTCTTACTACTTTGGAAATCTTTTTCTAAACTTGGCTATTACGACTGCAAATGACTCTTAGTGCTAAATTGGACATAAAGAAATTTGGCTGTAATAGAAAAGTTTAAAAAAACATTTCCAAACTAGTAAGAACCTTTCATTCATTCATTCATTCATAATTTTGAAATTTGTTCTAACTTGGCTTTACTTTTATCAATTATTCTTTTTACAGATTAACATTTTTGCGTAATTGGCTTTTTTTTACATAAAATGTTTTTATGATATACTTACATATCTTTTGCCACTATTTTGCTATATGTAAATATCTATTCCACTATTTTAGGAATGGGTTATGTTACGGATTATCCTGTGGAACGGCATTACAGAGATGCAAGAATAACTGAAATCTACGCTGGAGTTAACGATATACAAAAATTGCTGATTGCCGATCAGGTTATCAAGGAATATAATTAGGTTACATACCTATTTCAAGATTGTAAATTTTTTTATTTTTAAATGACTGAAATTGCATTTTTATTTCCTTGTGAAAATAAGTAGGCACCGACTTGTAGGTAAGCAAATATTTTTTAAAATAACTTTTGATTTACAGATATTTAAACTTTTATCTTTGTGGTTTTCATATTTCTTTGTTTTTTTTTGTTAACTGTTTATTTTAATAATTGTTTATAACAATATTTTTGAATTATATACAATCAAACCAAACCAAACCTAGGTATTTATAAAAATGAAGTACCTGCTCAACTTCCCAAAATCGGAGTAGCAACAAAAAATTTTTTTTTTAACCGGCCGAAATTCAAGCATGTTCCGTACAATTTTTTATACGGAAAGTGTCACTTTCATTAACGTATTAATACGTTAATGGTCACTTTACAGGCTTTTCGGAACATTTTCCAGGCTCCGAAAGCCCAAAAAAGCTATTTTTACTGTCCCTCTTTCAGTCAAGTTGATCATGACTGCAGTTGAGTTTTTAAAATTATATTAAATAATCTAAACTATTTTAAGTACCTAGGTACAGGGTTTTCCCTTAAATTTTTACACCATAATACATATGATGTATTTTTGTTGTGATTTATATCGGTTTAAAAAATTATTATTTACATTTATTTTATTGTATTTTTGTGATGTTTTATATGGATTAAAAAAAATACAGGATCCACAAGCGCACCCAGAAGGGGGGCCTCGGGGCCCGGGTTTCCCCAAGCCTAGGATTTATTTAGATATTTTCCACATATTTCATGTATAACACACACAAAATAGCATGAAGTACGACATCATAAAGCCTCGGGTCCCCCCCAATACATATATCTGGTTGCGCCACTGCAGGACCGGAAAATAAATTTACAGGTCTCCGCAGGTTTACAAATCTCGCCTGCGAATCACTCTTTAAATTGCCTGGGTCGACCTGTAAAAATTCTCGTTTTTAGTCCAGTAGCGTAGATTCCTATTACATACTATCTATTAGCAAATCACAAAACATTGCCTTTTTGTTTTTTTCTTGATTTTTTGTATTTTTTAATAACAGTATAGATAAACAAAAGTATTGTATAGAACTTGTGACAAAACTTTTCTTTTTACTCACGAATTTTAAAGTAGGTAGGGTTAAATGTAAATAAATAAAAATATTTTTAAGAGTTTAGACTCCTCTGCAGGGCTCGAATTTATGAGAAAAGTCAGGCGAAATATGAGACAGTGATAAAATTCACGTATAAACAGTCGGATCGCCGTCTAAACCAAACATAAGACATTCAGGGTAAAACTGAGACATAAGTTTTTGTTTTTTTTTTACTTAAATACAACAAATAAGTGCAAAAATATTTATTTATAGGAAAACCGTTTTACGAACTCAAACGACAAAGGTTTCGGTAACGTTTTTTTGTACCACAAATAAAGCTATGGATTTTGTAATTTTAATTATGAGCCTATTTTTTATAAAAAAATTAAATAAATTGTAGGTATGAGGTCCTTACAACTCCTGCTATCAGTCTATAACAGAAAATCTATCGGAATTCAATTTTTAGTATTTTTTATTTTAAGTGTCTCATTTTCAACGGGATTTTGGATGTCTCACTTTCACACCACTTGACCCTACTCGCTGTGCTAGAGCATAAAAACTCTGTTTTAGCCACTGTAGATAATTGTTAAGGTATATACCAATTTTTTTTACTATAAGGAACAAATATATATGTAAATAAAAAACATTTGTATTTTGCCAATCGTTGCAACAAAATAAAAATATTTTATTAAAAAAACATATGCTTAATCTTAATTTTGGCAAACCCATTCTTTAAAAAAATATCCTTTCTATTTAGGAATAAGCCAACTTTCAAAACCTACCAAAATTCGATGTTAAATAATACAAATCTTTAGCAATGCCAAACTTGAAACTTGTAAATTTAATTGAACAAAAAAATCTGTTTAGTCTTATAAGTACTGAATATGTGTCGAAATAAGCCAAAATAATACAGACCTATAAGGAGATACGCCAATCAACCACTTTTGGAGATTAATATTTTATTTTTTGGAAGTCCTATTTTGCATTTGAATTTTGATTTTGCAAGGATATAATATTGCGAAACGAGAAACCTAAAATACGGTTAAGTTGCTAGGGGATGGAGGGGCAAGAAAGGCATGTAGGGGACAGAGGGGAGCATTCGACCACGAAATGGTTTTTTGTTTATAAAAATTTGTTAAACGCATATTTGTAAAACAAAAAAGTACAGATGGGTAGATCGGAGTGTTATTTAAATAATTCACCTACATTTTTTTTTTAAATAACAATATTTCGCAGCAAAATTTTAAAAAATCTATGCAAATGGTCGCGTGTTCCCCACCCCTATGGAGCATTTGACTACTTGGGGGGGGAGCACTCGACCATGTATATTTAAAGGAATAAAAAAAAAACAAAAAGTTATGAAAAAATGCTTTATTTTAGGAAAAATAGCAAAAGTAAAACCCAATGCAGTGAAAAATAAACAATAATCCTAAAAATACTTCTTGCGGTAAAGTAAATGTTATAAAGTATTTAATTGTATTGAGCTACAAAAAACAAAAATAATCTTGACAAAAAATATAAACAAAACTAAGCCTACAAATAACATTACCTACCTACCTAAACGAAATCAGTTTACAAGCAAGGTGCTAAAATTGTAACTTAACTTAAAATATGAAGCCGTTCTTATTGTTCCAATTTTTGTTAGAGTTTTCAATTTGCTGATTATGACTCCATTGTCTACTTCGCCTATATCTTCAATTTGTGAAAAAAAAAATGTAGTTGACAGACCCTTTCTTCTCAAAAAATGTATTTTTGTTGCCCCTTCCGAGGTTTCCAAAATTTGCCCCACAAAATGAATCATTCTTGAATCTTACTAAAACAAAATCTCCTTTTTTGAGATCCTCTCGATCAACTTCCTCAATATCTTCAAACTCGTCGCTCAAATCTTCACCTAAATCGTGAGATAACGCATCATTTTCGGTCGATGATGAATCACAACATCCAGTGGTCGAATGCTCCCCATTTTTTGGTGGGGGGTACAGAAACAGATTAATTAGCTCCACAAAAAAATATTTGTTTTTTTATATTTTTATGTTAGAATAATATTTATTAATCAAAACTACAATATCTAGAGATTCCTTGTACATACAAACTACTGAAATTAACAAAACCAGTTTTTTAAGAAAATATTTAGTTCAAAGCCAAAAATGTATTTTTCATATTTTTTCGTTAAAAAAACAGAAAAGTTGGGTATAAGCCTGTAATTATACTCATACGATGCATAACCAACAACATAACCTAAAATCACTTGATTTTCGCTGGAAATTTAAACCACCTGGTAAATAAACGAGTTGGTCGAATTCTCCCCTCTTTCCCCTACCTGAAGGTTTGACGATATAATATTACTGGTGGTCATAACTAACTAACTACAACCGTGCGGAAAATCGCATTTTCTAAAATAATTTTATTGCGAAACATATCAGCAAGATTTGAAAATTTTTTTGTCACCTATATGACAAATTTTAAAAAACTGAGTTTCTATAAGGTGTAACTGTGAGATTTTACGCTACACAGAACGGCATTTGCGTGCGGAGAAATCGATTTCCTGCACTTGATATAGGAAAATTGACCCCTTAAACATGAATGAATTTTCCACAAAAATCGAGATTAAAATTTATGGATCTGTATTCAAGCCCCCCCCCCCCCAGAATTCATCTCTGTGTATCGATCCGCGCTCAAATCCCCCCCTCTTTGCTGTGTACGCCACTGGGAGACAGACTGTCCTCACAGGTGAAAAACGTTGAAAAACCCTAATCAATATAATAAATCAAAAACCCATTTTTGCGTAAATAGGGACTTATTGTAATAAAGCCAGGCAGAATTGTGCCGGGCACTATTCTGACAGTATCGCATTATAAGAACAGCTGTCTTCTTTCAAAATTAGGCCTTTGTGTATTATAAGAGCCGGAATTAATAGTGCCGCCACCATTAATGGAAAATAAACGACTGGCTTTATAAATTCCACTTTGGTATGTCAATTTTGAAAGATCAACTATCACTTCACACATGGCGGCGTTCAAAATATAAAAACAACATTATCTTCTTGATTTGGTAATTTTTTTTACGAAGATATGTAGTTTTATATTACTCTTAATTAGTTTTAAGTCATAATGTACAAAAATAATATAGTTTATTTCTTTTTTAAAGATGGCGGTCGAAAAAGTAAAAAAAAAACATTTTTGTTTATTTTTTAGAAATTTAACAAAAAAAACTGGAAAAAACAAGACATCTCGGTAAACAAAAGACAGATATTTTAAAAATGTCAAAAAAGTTGACATATGTCACGTACCGGGTGATTTGATTGAATTGACCATATTTTACTTAATAGCTATCTCCGTTAATATTAATCTCACAGTAATGTTTAAATAAGCAAAGTTAAATAATTTTTTCTAAATCATCAGAATCTGATGTCAAAATTTTGACATTTGGTTTATTTTTTTAAATAAAACACCCTGTATATAATTTTTTTAGTTGATAAGACTCGTTTTTCTGATTTCAAAAATATATAATATGTTGGCATTTAGACCAGCCGTTATTGAAATATTTGCATTTTAATAACCTAAATAAACAATAAGGATGTTGCCATTTTGTTAATGAATATAGTTTTTAAAATGCAAATATTTCAACAACGGCTGGACTAAATGTCAACATATTATATATTTTTAAAATCATAAAAAGGAGCCCTATCAATTAAAAACATTATATACAGGGTGTTTTATTTAATAAAATAATAAATGTCAATAGTTTGACAAGTGCATGACATGTCATTTTTGACATAAGATTCTGATGATTTAGAAAAAAATATTTAACTTTGCTAATTTAAGCGTTACTGTTAGATCAATATTAACGGAGATAGCTATTAAGTAAAATATGTCAATTTACTCATGACATGTCAACTTTTTTGACATATTTAAAACATCTGTGTTTTGTTTAACGAGACGTCTTGGTTTTCTCAGTTTTTTTTATTAAATTTCGAAAAAATAAACAAAAATGTTTTTTTTTTACTTTTTCGGCCGCCATCTTTAAAAAATAAATAAATTCTATTTTTTTTGTACATTACAATTTAAAACTAATTAAGATCAATATAAAACTACATATCTTGGTAAAAAGATTTACTAAACCAAAAAGATACTGTTGTATTTATATTTTGACCGCCGCCATCTTGGATAATGTCATTTATTATGAAATATTTACAATCGGCATGGGGTCGTTTAGTATAAATCAATATATTACACGGCAATACTAGTTGTGTCAAAGAAGAACAAAAAAATTACTTTTTTATCTGAACTTCGGCCGCCATCTTAAAATGTCAAATGTCAAACTTTTTATAAATTTTTACAAAATCTGGCTTACTGCTGATAAAATGCAAAAAAAAAATTTGTCAAAATTTAATTTGGTCTACTGGTTGTAAAGGTCTCTTTTATTTTTGACAAATTAAGCGCCATCTTTGTGTCGGCTGGGAAACTTATCATTTCCTTTAAGCAGTTTTAAAGAACTGGTCAGTAGCGTTAATATGAGGTATTAAAAATAAATATCGCACAAAAAATGAAGAAAATATCGAAGAAAAACGATTTTTTTAAAATATAGCCTCCATTTTGTTTTGCAGTGACAGGTGTAATTTTTTTTACATTTTTACATTGAGTAGCTATATCCCACTTAAAGTAAATTTATCAACATTAATTTAATTCCTCTTAAAACAAGGAAATCATTTTTTTTCTTAACTTTGGCAGCCGCCATTTTGGATTCTGAGGCCGAAAAATCGGGGATCCTCGAATGAAAATTTAGCTTTTGGTGTTAGGTACTACTATGCCAAATATAAAAAAATATACCCTTTTTGCAGCTTTATTTTACAAATTTACTCTACCTAATGTCGGTCGGTTTAGGAACTGTTTGGTCTTTTTAAACATTGTATGGTATATCAATTTTTGTTAACATGATTTTTTTAAACTACATAAATTTTTTAAACTTTAAGCTAAATTTGCAAAAAATAAAGAAATTTCTCATGCCTGCCATTTTGCCAATTAACCAGAAGTGATTTATGAAAATTTTATTAATAAAATTCTTGTTTATTTTAATTCGCAGTATCGCGTGGGCCCTCAGTGAACCTTAAATGGCGTGGCCGGCCGATGCAAGTGTCAGAGGCGAGTGGGAGGGCGAGTTGGTGACGTCATGGTGTCTCTTTAGCTGTTTACTTTATTTTATTACACATTCGTATGGACAATAAAAATGTTCAATCTATGAAAGTTGATCTGTCTTCGTAATCGATTTGAATGTAGAAATGGATCTATAGGATTTGTTATCTAAAATAGATTCAACCATAAATTTCTCAATGTTTCTAGTAAACTAAATCAAGAACATAATATGAGTCATATTTAAGTTACAAGACGAGACTGCAATGATTTTTTGGATTTTTACTAAGGATGAGTCTTCACTTTACTGTATGGGACTGCCGCGGCGGTGGGAGCCAATGGTTGCCACCACAGGACATTTTTGGAAGTCAAAAAGATCGCTCTACAGCTCCCCCTTTTTAAAATCATGAATTGGTCACGTCCCCCTTCCCCCGAATATGAAAACAAAAAATCTATGTTTAGCACAATAAAACATAATTTTAATATAAAAATAACATTTGGATTAACTTAAAATGATTTGTTGCCATTTTAAATTAAAGAAAAAAGTTTAAGGCTCCCTGCCAAAAAAATTCTTATAGTGTGGCTTATAAAATCTATATTCAATAAAATAAATTTTAAATTTTACGAGAGATTTTAGAAGATTTTATGAGGTCCTCCTCAAATCTCCTCGATCTTCTAAAAATTTAAAATAAGGTATCAGATTTAGTAGGGCCTTTCCGGCAGGGCTCCTGCGCCCCTTTATTGTTGATCTGCGCCCCTAGTTTAGGAACCACTGCTCTACAGTCTCCTCTCCGAACAAGGGAAAAAGTACTTTGAACAAGGGCAGGGCGTCTGAAGCGTGCCTTACTTTTTGATTGCGTTAGGCAAAGAAAAAAACTGTTCGTGCACTCTAGGAATTATAATACGTTTTATTCACTTTAGAGATTAAAAGTGTAGGTTTAATCGCTCTTTTAAGCTACTAAAAAATACTTTTCAATCCTTCAGTATACAACATACGAAACCACAGGGAAAAATGTTAGGGGAGAGCGTGGCAAGATGACGAAAGGAGCAAGTTAACAAACTCAATTTAAAACAACATTTATTACTGTGCTGTTAGAACCCTTTAAAGTCAAAGTTTTATAGGTTAAAGATTGATGGAGCTCGTAAAAATAATAATAGTATAGTAGCATTTATATTCCGACGGTTCGCGTATAAAATTTGATTGCTGAAAAACAAGCTTTTGCGAGCAAAAATATTTTTGTTAGTAACTAGGAAATTATTTATTTGTTAATGACAATCTTTGGTCGTTTTTATTTTTATTTTTTACTAAAAAATTGTACAGTGGGCCAAGTTGGCGGGGTCAAGATGACGAGAGCAGAGAGCTTTCATTGAAAAGTCGATTTCAAATAAAGAAAAGCAAAAAAAAAAAACTTGGAAAAATTGAACAAGAAATTAAAAATAAAACCCATGGCAAAGTCTTAAAAGTTAAAAAGAAAGTTTTTTATGATGTTAATTAAAACCTACCAGAAACAAAAAAACAATGAAAATATTTTCTGTCCAGGATGCCAGGAACCATGAACTGAACCTTCAATAGAGGCCTGGATTAAATGTGGAGGGTGTAAGAGTTGGTGGCATTAGGCGTGCACCTCACCTCATTTCAAAAGAACGGGATGTTAGAATAGAATAGAACGTTTATTTGTGACCTATTAGACTAGTCGTCATCTTGCTCCAATAAGCTGGTCAACTTACCCCGCTAGTGGGGCAGTAGATGTAGATTTTTAGGATTAAAATGTTTGTGTTTTTTTTTAAATTTATTTGTAAACCAAAACATCTATCTAACAATTAAACGAAGTTTTTTAGTCAAAACCGAGTTTGTGTATTTTCTAGGGAGCTCCCCCTACTACAGGACGGGCTGTGAGATGGCTTGATTCGGTTCGGACATACTAAGAAATTTAATAATTTTAATGTAAATAAAAATTGCGCTGCAGGTGAAAATTTGACAAAAATTATTTCTTTTTCGAAAGAAATTGCGTCGTGGAAATGTTTTTGTAGATATAACGTAAAAAAAAGCGACGCTAATATAATATATTTTAAGTTTTTTGACAACTTGACTAGCTTATTAAAAAGTGTACCGCAAAAAACAAAAACAATTTTCCCCCTAATATTTTAAAATATTTTTGTCGGAAGATTATCCAATTGCAAAAAAACAATATTTTTCAAGTTTTTTAAAAATTTAACTGGATTATAATAAAGTTAACATAGAAAAAACAATAACAAAAAACACTTTAAAAAGTTTTGGTCACAAGAACTAAAAACTGCGAAAAATCTAATATTTTTAAAAGTTTTTAGTGTAACGCATGGCGTGCGCCAATATAATAAAAAACATTAACAATTTTCTGCCTAATATTTTAAAATATTTTTGTCGGAAGATTATCCAATTGCAAAAAAACAATATTTTTCAAGTAAGTTTTTTGACAATTTAACTGGATTATAATAAATTGTGCCGCATGCGCGTTAACATAGTAAAAAACAATAGGGAAATAAACTTCTTCTAACTATAATTTTTAAAAAACATAATATTTTTTGGAAAATAACGCTTAACAATTAAAATAATTTTATGTGTAGTGAGTATATATTATGGGAACCCGTGCCCCCCTGATGGCGCATGGCGCGCGTCTTCATAATAAAAAACAATAACAATTTTCTGCCCAATCTTTCAAAATATTTTTGTCGAAAGATTATTCAATTTCAAAAAAAACAATATTTTTCAAGTTTTCTGACAATTTAACTGGATCACAATAAAGTGTGCGCGTTAATATAATAAAAAGCAATAGAAAAATAAATGTTTTCTAACTATAATTTTGAAAAAATATAATATTTTTGGCAAAATAATTTTTAAGAAAATTAAATAATTTTGTGTGTTTGTATAATGACTATAAATTAGGGGGACCCGTGCCCCTCTGCCTGCCCCATGCGCACGTCTGTTGGATGGTGTTCCGGAACTTCACCGCCCATTGCCCATTTGCCAAATAGAAATTTACAAATTTAGTGCCTACAATTTTATTTATTTTCCTGTTATTATTTCCTTGAAACTTCATATATATAAAAATTGAAATATCTAAAAAGTTAATATGCTGTGGTTTGCGTAGGGGTCGCGAAAAATTTATAAATTATTGCAAAGTCAGGGTATAATATTAAAATTATCGATACAAAAATCGCACAGATGTAACGGTTTAAGTATGGAAAGTAACAATATAAAATAATCTAAATTCAAAACTTTATTATTCTTCCTTTTATAGCCTCAGCCTCCTATTCTTCCCGTATGGTGATGGCATACATAAACATAATATTACATTATATACCTACGGACTAAAGTGGTACTTTTATTCCTGAGGTGAAAGATTTGTAGACCGATTCAAGGGAGGGCTACAATTCGCTGAGAAATTAAAAAAACTTTAGTCACGTAGTTTATATACTATTTTATGCACGTTAGTATAGAAAAAATAATTAAGAAAAAATAATGGAACGCTATTAAACAACACCCCGTACTAATTGCATTTAACGATACTTTAGATATAAAATGTCATCCTAGTGATTGACAGTCTTTCATAGTTAGGGTCAATATTTAACTCCAGTCCTTGTAAAAAACTTTGTGCTAATGCAAACGACAATGCTAATGCTAATGAATACTCGTGATTGGTGAGAAAATTCAACACATAATTTTTTATATCTATCTGTAAAAATCTCCGAGGAATTTGAAGTTTGCCATCTTAGAGTATGAAAATGTTGTTGTCATGTATAACTGTCAGAATAAAAGTGTCTGCATGATTGGCGATTGGCTTAAAATGGTTGGGGATTAACGTGGTAAAATTTAGGCTTTACATTTTATTATTAATCAAAGATTATATTATTTGCAAAAAACATGAGATTGTCGGTTCTTGTTGTTTGTCCAAGTTTTCCAAAATGCCTAAACAAATTTTCAAATTTGGTAAAGCTCAAATTTTGGCCAAATTAGATGCCGGTTGGTTCGAATAACCGCTCACTATGGCGAAACACGTAGATGCCAATCAAAAGGAAATATGAAAAAGAGGGAAATTTTCGGCGAAAGCAAGGTACTGCCTTGACCAAAATCAGCACGCCCCAAGAAGATCAGCAACTAATAGAATTTTTAGAAGAACATTCTTTTTCCAACGCCTGTGAAGCAAGCCAGCAAGAATTGCCTTTCATTTTCCTGGTTTACTTACATCGAGTCGAGGGCGAATAAGGCATTCCAGACTAAAAAAATCTAAACAAGGAGGAGGATTTAATGGCATAAGGGCAAGGAAAAATAAGAAAAAAAAGATAATAAAAAAATTTACCTCAGGCTGGGATCGATCTTTTTATTATCTTATTTTTCTTATTTTTCCTTGCCCTTATGCCACTAAATCCTCCTCCTTGTTTAATTTATATCTAGGGCGCTAAAACTAACCTTTGTAAAAAAATATATTTTAAAAGCAGAAAAAAAACAGGCCCGTCCAATTCTTGCTTTAACTTATTCTCTGGAAAATGAAGTTTTTGGGCAACGTGTGGTGTTCACAGATTTAAGTATTGTTCATACTCGTCTTAGTCTTTTGTTTTTGATTAGTCTTTGTCCTTTGATTAGTCTTAGCTGTCTTAAACAAAATCGGGTGTTCATACTCGTCTTTTGTTTTTGATTAGTCTTAGTCATAACCCACTGAAAAAAAAATTCAATTTCAATAAAAAAGGCCCTTTTCAAAAGTCATTTTCTACACAAAACAATCTTATTTTACCTAATCTGTGCACGAAACACAGACACGAAAGAACAAAAGCGAAAAAGAAAATAAAAACAAATAAAATTTTGAGGTAAGGTTGAGATTTTCTGTTAAAAACATGATTAATGGCGGTAAATTCAAAATTTCGGCCGCGCGCTTGTGCTCTTCGGACGCCCTGTAAAAAAAACAACAAATATCAGCTGATGTCTGTCACTCGTCTTAGTCGTTGTCCTAAGGATTGAAAGTTGGCAACTCTTAAGACAAAGACTAATCAAAAACAAAAGCAAAAACATTGTATGAACACTCCCATAAGAAACAGTGGTTTTAACTTTCTTATGACAAGACATATGACTAAACCAAGACAAAAGACTAGACAAAAGACGAGTATGAATGATCCATAAATGTTTGGGATGGATTTCGGCAAGAAGAAAATTTAGAATCCTTGATAGGTTTAATGCTAATGTTTATGTTACCATCATGAGAGACGTAATGCTTTCTTAAATCACGATTCTTTCCCAGATGGTTTTGTAGAATAGCAAGACAACTGCCCTGTCCACACAGCCCAAATACCACCACAGTGGTTTCACGAAAACAATGTCGAGGTTTTGCCATGGCCAGCCAAAACTCCCGATACCAATCCAATCAAAATCGACAAAATTTAGCAAAATTCAATGCCTATAGAAGACTAGCAAGTATTATCCAGGCCGATCGACGTTATTAAATATTGTTTTATTTCTTTAATTTGCTAATAATATGACGGGAGCGCATTAATTTTGGTCAAGTCCGCGCCTTGTTTTTGCCGAAAATTTCCCTCTTCTTCATATTTTCGTTTGATTCGCACAATCATCGACTTGTTTCATCCATATTGAGCGGCTACACCAACCGGCGTCTGATTAGACCAATTTTTACCTTCCTAGCCCGCACAGCAATGGCTAGAGAAAGTCTTATTTTCGACGAAAAGTTTTTTTGAGATAACACCGAAAATGTTTTTGTAGTGTATTTTGACCTATCTTAGCAATATCGTCGTGGTGTCTGTCTGTGTGTGTCTGTATATATCTGTTCATAACACAATAGCTCCTAAACCGCTCTTCACAAAATTTTCAGGTCAAATAGTGTTTATGACTGTTATCCATTAATGCTAGTGTTTTTTTGATAATTAATTTTTTTTTCAAATGATAACTTTTTAACGGAGTATCGCATCAATATGCGGTTTTCGGCATGTAGTAGATCACATTTTTTTAAATAATTTCTATTATAACCAAAAACTTGGTAGGAGCTTTCGTTTCTGAGATATTGACATAAACTGTTTTCTAGGCTGATATATGTATCATGGAGTTCAAAGTGTTCTAATAGGCTAGCTAGGAAGGTATGTACCAGATCCGTCATAGATCCATTTATTTTATTTTGTTGTAATAAAAAGATAGAAATTATGTTTTTTGTATTATATTCCCAAATTTTTTATAGCCTTATAGAACCGTTAGACACTCACTCAGATAACTATAGGAGAAGTCTCCTAAGTAGAAAATTAACCTTTTGCAAAAATCTTTTACAATAAGCACTGCAAACAGCAAATTTTCAAAAACTCATATCTGCGGCTAACTTCTGCGGCATGTATTTTATGTGCTATTTTCTGTAAGTTAATTGCTGTATCTATACCGTTTTATTTTAGATCGACGTCTCAACACTTACACGAAAAATATCGTAGATGTTTATAACAATGGCGATAGAAATAAACAATTTAAAAATATATCATAAACAATATTTGCACCTACACCATTTTTATTTAAACAACGAAAAATATTGTTTCTCTCGCGCTAAGAACATGTAATGAACATAAAAATAATGAATAGTTTTTGATGTGTAATCTTTTTAATAATTTTAATAAAGGCGGAGACTGGAACTAATTTTTTATTGTTTATTATTTCTTCCGGCAAATTGTATGTGATAAATGCAGCCTAATAGCATAATCTTATGTGTGGTTTAATTTTGATTATTTTCAGTGGCGAATCCAGGGGGGGGGGGGCACAGGGCGCTCCAGACATAAAACTTATTTTGCAGTTTATGCACACATCACAAATCTCAAAAAAATTATTCTTTCTTAATTCGCTGGATGCTCAATTCCTCAGCTCAAACCTATCACAAGTTGCAAAGAAGAATATTTTGATGTTTGTTGCCACTTTGGTCCTCCTCTTCCGGGAATCCTGATTGATTTCGCCAGTGGTGTATTGCAGATTTTTTAAATTTTGATAAGTCTGACTTTTTCACCGACCTTAAGCATGACCGTTGCCATGGCAGAGCGACCAGCGCCACCGCCCGGGACACAACTATACAGGGGGCGCCAAATATTGGTTTTTTCCGAGGTTTTTAATTTAAAAAAAAAAGTCATAAAAAACATCCAACTGCTAAATCTACTTATACCTACTAGTCGCAGTTGGGTACAAAATTGATAGGTATACCTATAATGTACGACATGCTAAGTTTTGATGCTAAAAGCGCACTTACGAAATTATACAGTTTTGTATTTTCATGAATCAGGTTATTGGGTAATTTTGTACCCAAATGCGACCAATTTTTAGGTTTAATTCTTATTCAGCCTTATAGAAAGCACTTTGCATTTACCATTCATTTAGGGTAACTCGGAAAGTACGTGTAGATTTTCTACGAACGCGAAAAGTGTTACCTTCCATTGAGTGATGGTGGGGGCAGAAAGAGGCAGGCGGGAACTAGTAAAATGGTGTTGAAAAAATCTTAAAGCGTGTGCGGAAAGAATTTTCGAAATCGCACTATTTTTGTGAAAGTTATTGCTACAACTATTACTAATAAGGAGCGTGGGGAGGCGAGAGGGAGAGACAGGTGAAAACTAGTAAAATGGTATTGGAAAAAAGTCTTAAAGCGTGTACAGCAAGAATTTTTGAAATCGCCCTATAGAACTAGAGGACATTTGCAATGGGTTATTAAAAGAGTCACATCTCAAAAATCGCCGTTATTGAGATAAACCTGCCGCCATCATCGAAATAACTTGTACTTTCTTCCATAAAAGCGTCACATTTATGTTTCGACAATTCACCGCGAGATAGCGATGTAACTCTTGTATTTTGTCCAGTTTAGCTGAGGATGCGTTCCTTTACAGTGTCACTTTTGACTTTGTGACAGCGTCAACGTGGAGTTTCTTCCTGAAAAGAGTCACATTTCGAGTTGTGAAGGTTTTCGTGTGAACTATTGGTTAAATCTGACACATATAACAAGTAAAATACTGTTCTTTTTTGTGTTGTGACTGTTTTTTCGAATTGTTCAGTGTACTTAGAATTAAGAAGAATAAGAAAAAATCTTTTGAATTTATTAGAGAATAATCACATGCCCAGTTGTTATTCAGCATTTTATAACTAGTTGTAAAAATAAATACAAAGTTTTTTCTTTATTTGTTTTCTTTTTTTATATTATTTACCATCCTGCGTGACATCCTGATTTACAACGTCATGATGCCTTGTTCTAAAAAAGTGTCACAATATCGGGTTTTTGCGAGGGGTGATCAGCTTTCAACAGTACTGTACAAATTTCACAACAGTACCCGACAGTACCACGACAGGACCCAACAGTACTCGACAGTACACGACAGGACCCAACAGTACTCGACAGTACACGACAGTACCCAACAGTACTCGACAGTACACGACAGGACCCAACAGTACACGACAGTACTCGACAGGACCCAACAGTACTCGACAGGACCCAACAGTACACGACAGGACCCAACAGTACACGACAGTACTCAACAGGACCCAACAGTACTCGACAGTACACGACAGGACCCAACAGTACACGACAGTACTCAACAGTACTCGACAGGACCCAACAGTACTCGACAGTACACGACAGTACCCAACAGTACTCGACAGTACACGACAGTACCCAACAGTATTCGACAGTACACGACAGGACCCAACAGTACACGACAGTACTCAACAGGACCCAACAGTACTCGACAGTACACGACAGGACCCAACAGTACACCACAGTACTCAAAAGGACCCGACAGGACCCAACAGTACACGACAGGACCCAACAGGACCACGACAGTACCTGACAGGACCCAACAGGACTGAATTATTTTGGTTCATATCATTCATTCATAAAAATATAAAAATAAACGGACTTTTTTTGTCTCGTTTTTTGTCCATACCAATAAAAATTTATTTTTGATAAAACTTCAATAAAAGAGAGACGAAGAGGGATCAATTCCCTCGCAAAATACTCGATAAAGTATATTCAACTCGGTATTCAAAGTATTTTTTAGGGACACAAAGAAGTGCAAAGAAGACAAAAATACGCAAAAATATTTTACAATACCCTCGGTAATTGCACTATTAGCGAGACTATTAGTCTATGCTTCAGTTTAGATCTTGTAATGACCTACCCAGATTTTTATTTGTTTTTATATTCCAGATTGGATTTTTTAAATATTACTGACGCAATCGAGATGTAGTTCAAAAAGATATTCTGTATAAGGTTATAGATAGCATAAAGTGTGGAGTGTTTGACTCATGATCCGCAGGTCATGGGTTCGAGGCCCACACCTAGCGTTTTTTTTTTCTTTTAAACAACTTTAATTAAAATTTATTAATTACTACTAGGTAGTTTTGGTTTAACAGCAGTGTATATTTAGTATATTTTAAAGAATTTTGTTTTTGTATTGGACTCGATTGGAACCGATTAAAGATTAGCGCTTGAAAAGCAAACGATTTCAAATAGGTTAGGACGGGATAGGTTTCCGATCAATTGACCAAGGTTAGGTTTTGTTTCGGTTTGGTTTAACCTCGGGTTTAACAACGATTTCAACCTCCCAAAACGAGGACAGGAAAGTTTTAATTTTAAAAATTTCGCAAATTTTAATTTAAAGTTGTTTGAAAAAAAAAAGAGTTTTATGTGAGAATCGAACTCATGGCCTTTGGATCTTCAGTCAAGCGTGCAACACCTTAAACTATCCATACATACACACAAATTTATTTAGAACTGCATCCCGACTACTTCAGTCGACTTCAGTAGAAAAAAAAAAACAGTTTTTGAAAGATAAAAAAAAAGTTAAAAACTGGGTAGGTCCTGACCAGATCTTAATAGTGTAATTACAACGAGTTACAATTACTCAATATAGTTTAAACAGGACTCAACAGTACTCAACAGGACCCAACAGTACTCGAGAGGCCCAACAGTACTCGACAGGACTCAACTGTACCCGAACTGTACCTGACAGGACCCAACAGTACTCGACAGGACCCGACAGTACTCAACAGGACCCAACAGTACTCAACAGGACTCAACAGTACTCAACAGGACCCGACAGGACCCAACAGTACTCGACAGGACCCGACAGTACTCAACAGGATCCAACAGTACTCAACAGGACCAAACAGTACCCAACAGGACCCAACAGTACTCGACAGGACACAACAGTACTCGACAGGACCCGACAGGATCCAACAGTACTCGACAGTACTCGACAGTACACAACAGGACCCAACAGTACACGACAGTACTCAACAGTACACGACAGTACTCAACAGTACTCAACAGGACCCAACAGTACTCGACAGTACTCGACAGTACACGACAGGACCCAACAGTACACGACAGTACTCAACAGGACCCAACAGTACTCGACAGTACTCGACAGTACACGACAGTACCCAACAGTACTCGACAGTACACGACAGGACCCAACAGTACACGACAGTACTCGACAGGACCCAACAGTACTCGACAGTACACGACAGTAGTCAACACCCAAGTAACACAAAGTGGACAATATAGTTTAAAAGCAAAAACTTTGCTGTGAAAGTGTTGTCAGAGCTTAGTTTTTGCTGTAAAACAGCTAGTTGTGGTTTAGAAATTATTTTAGCTATAGAACCTCTCTGATAGCAGGTGTTTATGGGTGAAATGGCTTTTGATGTAATATTATACAGGACTTGCTCTTTTAAAGTTAAATAATTGCTTATAAGCATGCTAAAATTTAGCTAGCTAAATAACATAAATTTTAAGCTCTTATTTCTATTATTTAGCTAGAAAAAGCAACAATTTAGCAATTTTGTATTTCAAGCTGTTTATTACAAAACTTTTGAACAGCCCCCAAAAATGCTTGGCCAAAAGAGCAGTGCGATTATGACTCTTGAAAAAAGGAGATTTATTGTCATGCCTGATCCAAGGTTCGTAAAGAAACCGGTTGTGTGGTAACTCCCAGCCAATGACGCGGCATTTTGCCTGTTCCACGGTCAATAAAGAAAGACCTATACGTTACATTATGAGAGAAAGAGAGATAGGTCTATTTAAAAGCCGAAAAAATACCAAAATTTATTACAAAATTAAATCATTTAAAATTTTATGATATATAGTTTTATAAATATCAGATTCAGGACACGATTATAAATACTTTTCCTACTCTCTTGTTCAATTTAATGAAATTTTTTACGCCGAACTCTAAAGCAAACTAGCCACATATTATTGGTTTTTTTTGGTGGGTAGGAAATAACTAAAACTACATTGTGTAAAATTTATACAAAAAAATTTAAAAAAAAGGAAGTTAAAATGACTAAAAGTCAATAAGGCAGTAAGGGATTTTTTTTTATCACCCCTACAAAACGCATTTTCAAGAAATATCATAAAAAATACATCGACTGTAACGCAAGGCTAATATGCCTTCCCTCCTGCTTGAGCGTTATACAGAGTGTTCCAAGTTAAGTGTCCACCATTGCTAACTTTTTTATTATAAAGATAGAAAAAAGTTTAAATTGCCAAACTAGTAGAATTTTTAATGCTGTTTAAGATACTTAAATTTTTAAAAAATAGAGCATCGGTTTTTGGTTTTTTAAAAAAAAACATTTAAAAAAATTTATATATCCTGTATTTTATATTTTTTTCTGATAGGCCTTTTAATTCTAAACAATTTTATAAAAAAAAAATTGCCTAAAGTTTAAAATATAACGAAGAAATTTTAAATTCAAAATTACGTAAGTATTTTAATTTTAGTTGGTAGCAAGTAGTCTAAGCGTAATTTTTAATTTGGAATATTTTCGTTATTTTTAACTTTGAGAAAATAAATCAAATATTTAAAATAAATTAACAGCAATATTATTTTCCTCAATTTTTACGAAATTTTTAAATTATTTTTTTTTTAAGTTTAATTTTTTTCATGAAGAGGTTGGTATGCTTTGTGTTCACGCAGCGGGAAGGAAGAGTGGACTGTATGGAAGGAATTACCTGCGTAACATTGATCGGAAAGGAAGGGTGAAACTTATGCCATAGGTTCGTTTAAGGAAATCTACAACTGCTTATTGCTAGGGCACTCACGAGTCGATTTTCTTGTTATTCTTCTGCAGGGCCCTGCTTACAGCATCATCATTACCAAGTTGATTGAAGGTAGCACTAAATAGTCATTAGCTTTAGTTTAAAACCCGGAAAATGTTGTCACTTCGTTGAAAAGTAAGGAAGAACGGAAAATATGTCCTTTTTAGAGAGCGGACATGTTGGAATCTCTCTTGATCCTGCGCATTGCGTTCAATGTGCCCAAATATATTTAGACAGATGCGGGTAAGAAGGAAATACGCGGGAGGGAACAAAATAGGTATAAAACTTAAAATTAATGGAAAACGCTTGTGCGTGAACACTGTGTAATAGGTACATCATTTAAGAACTATTTTTAGCATCAGGCGCCTTAAAAACAGCCAACAACATTGAGTATTTTTTAAACTATTAGTAATTTTCTATGTGTTTATAAAGTTCATTTCATAATCTTTGTCCTGGCCTATACTGATTGTGATGATAACTATCAAAAAGTTATCTTAAAAATTATGTGTTGGTTGCAGATATCAGATGCAGTATAGAGAGAAAACCCATACCCCCAAGGTCTATGTCCCAGCTCCCCTTGTAACCTTGTATGACCCACATTGTATGGGTAGAAAACAACCGACACAGGAAAATTTGTGTTTGTTAAAATTTTTAATTATATTTAAAAACTCACCAGTTCTTTTAGTTAGTTTTTAATATATTTATAGTAAGAACGTAATAGGTATTTAAACACTTACACGACGAAAAGACCCAAAATGTACAAAATTTCCTCGCAAAAGACGAAATTTCGATATAAACAGCGTTTGACTGCTGATTTCTAGCAAAACTGTGACGTAGCCCTGACGTCACGGCCCGGCCGCCTAAACACCGAGTTACGCAACCGGTTTCTTTACGGACCGTGTCTTCTGTTTGTTGTTTTCTTTTCTAACCTAATCTCTGGTTGTGTGTTGTGTTTTTTATTTAAACAAGCAATTTGATGTTTGCTTAAACAAATGTCCACTCACAGCCATAAAAGATAGTTATTTGCCCATCTTTTAGAGTATCCCTTTATCTTTGACAGGGAACTAAAGTTGGGTAAACAGTGACTGGTTCCTTGAAACCCTGGTGCGATGCCTTGTCAGGGGGCACACAATGAAGCCATTACAAGGGGTTCCTGCCTGGTACTTATCAGTCCTGAGTGAACCTTAAAAGTGCTGTCAAAATTTTTTCATCAGTCTGTCTGTTTTTTGTTGTAACTCAAGGGCTGGTGTATATAACAACATAATGCACCATGGACAAACATAATGCTTGATTTTGGTACATTGGTCCTCCATTTTTCTGCCTGCTTAGCATTAATAGATGATATATAATTAAGCACTAACTTTGTCATCATTATGCACTATGTGAGCTGCCGACAGCAAGTGTACAAATTTTTTAGTAAGTACTGTAGAATTGGTTTAACTTAGCACATAATCAGGCCAGGCTCTCAAAAAGGTATGGACCCACTTGTGTAACCCATTGTATTGGGCCCTCTAAGGTGCTGCACCCTGGGCATTAAGAAGCCAGTTTATTAGTTGAATAACTAAATAAATAAATTTCTTGTTTTTATTTACCTAGTTACCTTAATAACAAAAATTTCCTCTACCTATTCCTACTAAGGCCTGCCTTACCAGTGGTGATCCCAGAGAGGATGGAGGCGATCACCTCTCCCCCTTTTTCTAGAGAACTTTAAATACAAAGGGCACATTCTAGTGTATTACATAACTAAGTAAAAAACTATTTTGGTAATTGTGTAATAAATATGGTTTCTCAAGAATTTCCATTTATTTTAAAGAATGTATTTCGAAAAATCCTTAGAGGTACAAAAAACTTTTATTTTGGCATGTTAGAAAAAAAAAACATTTTTTTGTAAAAGAAAACCATATACTGCCTAATTAATTTTTTAAGTCTATACAATGTATGTTCAAAAAATCTAAATTGTCCTCCTTTTTGTTGTATCTCTGGAACCCTTCTGTTGGACCAGTCACCAATGTAATACACATTTGATACAATGTTGTATTGAATTGAATTGAATAAATCTTTATTAGCCAATCATGCTATTTCAAATTACAAACATTAATATAAAAACATGGATTTAAATATTAATGTTAATACATTCACCGCTATTTCTATAACAATAATTCCAAACTTATTATTTTACATTCATGGGGGTTGGGGAGGCAAGAGGGGCCCCTTTCTTATTAGATTTTTTTAGATTATGAATATGCATAATAGCACCAAGGTAACCCCCAGGCCTGTCGTAAGAGCTAACTAAAGAAACCTTGACCCATGGGTAGTCTGGTAATGGACAAGCTTTGACCAGTAGGTAAAAAAATATAGAACAGCTAGTGCAGGCACATTGTGGCTCTCCGTACCCTGTTGATTGTCAAAAGGTATGGTATATGGAGTGCCTATTTTGAACTAACAGCTAGTGCAGGCACATTGTGGCTCTCTGTACCCTGTTGATTATGTCAAAAGGTACACCAGTGCTCTAAGGCTATAATTATGGCATTATGTGGTATATCATGACTAAGTTTCTGGCCTAAAATATATTTTGAAGTCTACTGGGTTCTATTTACTAGATAGAATTTAAACTGTTATCCGAGTCATACACAGTAAGTACACAGCACAACATACCCAGAAAGGCATGCCTACGTGCCAGGTTAGATCCTTTAAGGGTGCTAACCGCCACTACCGTACATTCATGGTAATAAAGCAAAGATGTTTAATTCCCTGTACGTTATATAATTTAATTTTAATAATTATAAAAAAAAAATTGTAAAATGAGTAGGAGTCAATTGCAAGCAAACCCCCTTTTTGGCTTCCTTGCTGACATTCCCAAGGGCTGGGCAAATGGGCCCCATTCTGGTTTGCTTTCTGGACTTTGTACTTCATTTCTTTTAACTGCTTCTAAAATTAAAAAATGTAAATAAAACTTTTTTACCTAAAAATTAAAAAAAACAAGGCAATCAATGTGCCATGCTTTTTTCATTTTTTCTTACTTGGGACAAGTGAAAATTAGTAGTCAAGAGTGTGTTTAGCGAGGGGTGAACAGCTAACCCAAAATGTGTACACCGATTGTGAAAATCCACAATCTTTTGCTAAGATTGTGAGGGATTGTGGCAAGATTGTGAGGGGATTGGGGACGGCGTAGGGTCCCATCAAAATTCTTGTGACCAAAAAAAAAAAAAAAACAAAAAGGTCATCATGTCTATAGCACAGATCACCTTGATCCGTGTCTATAGTTTCCTTTGCCACCCTCTTAATTTACTGTTACCGGCCCTGCTACTCAATAACCGAGGGGTGACCAGCTAACCCCAAAATGTGTACACCGATTGTGAAAATCCACAATCTTTTGCTAAGATTGTGAGGGATTGTGTACAGATTGTGGTGAGATTGTGAGGGATTGTGACTGATTGGGAGGGATTGTGTAAAGATTGTGAACAGATTGTGAGAAATGTGTACACCGATTGTGAGAGCTGTTCACCCCTTGGTGTTTAGTAAAAAACAGTCAAATCAGAATGTTCAAAAAAAAAATAGTGTTTCTTAATGACAAATTATGTCATGACACAATGTTTGAATCCATCAGATCAAAAAATATTTTTTTAATCTCATTGGTTTGAATGACACTCTGTTTTTTTTACTTCAAGTCAAGCGGCTTTAGTAGTCTGTTTATTTAGACTTACCTGATTCCAAGCAGAGTGCACCAGAGTCAATTGCCAGTACCAAGCACTGTGGGAATTCTCCCCGCAATTACCAATTACTGAGAGTGTGTGGGGCCTCATTTAAAGAACTTGGACCAAGCTTGTATGTTGTCATGTTATTATATTTTTTGTATAAACAGCCTTACAGTTTCCTTCTGTAATGATATCTTATGTCATGCTATGTTTTATGATATGCTATGTTTCTGTATAAACCCAGCTTAAGGGTTTCTGATGGCGATGGCCAATACAATGTTTTTTGCTTCCCACTGGTGGGGTACTGTGGTAGGGCACGTAATAACTTTATCTTCTAACGTTCGCACTATTTTTAATTGAAATATTTGTTTATTTTGTTGTTGTGACACCGCCCAAGATGAAAGATAACATCTGTGACTCTTCTTTTTTTTTCGTATTACCTATTGGGCCAATTGTTAGAAGGCAAGTTAGCTAGAAATCAACATTATTTAGGCTTAAATATTAAAAAATAGTTTGTCTAGAGGTAAACTGCTGAAACCAATGAGACGGCCGAGGCGGCCATGATGGTTTTCCAATTTATTTTTCTTTAAATTTATGGACTAAAAAATATTAATTTGCAGGGGATCCCGGGCCTAAATAAATTCTAGAAAGTGCTAAATTCAATAAAATATGACTAAGAATTGATTTATCAGGTATTTAGAGGATAATTGTAATAAAATAATTTCTAACCTAAAAACAAACACCGAAAAAAAACGTTTATTATTCTGAATTTTCGAGGCGCTTGCGTTTTGACGAGCCATCTTGACCTGTTTCATCAGAAAAGTTTACCTGGCAAACATTTTGACGATGAAAACCGCCTTTTTTGCGCGATTATATCACAGTAGTGTAGAACATAACAAGTTTTTCTTCAGCCATTTTAGTAAAGTCTCTGTCCATTACAGGAAATAGTTATTTTGCAATAGTTGCCATTGTTTCTTGTTTATTTCTAGACAAAATTACTTTAATGTTAACGTGCTATATTTTGGAGCTCTTATGGACACCTTGAGAGCTAAACAAAGATTGCCTAATCAGCAACGACAACACTTTAGAAGCTGCTTAGCTGTGAAACGGCATACAGCTGTAATAGCTATTTTACATTCAGTTTTGCTCTTAAAGGGTTTTGGTAGCTGTTTTTCAGCAATTTGTGTTACTTGGGCAGTACTCGACAGGACCCAACAGTACTCGACAGTACACGACAGGACCCAACAGTACACGACAGTACTCAACAGGACCCAACAGTACTCGACAGTACACGACAGTACACGACAGTACTCAACAGGACCCAACAGTACTCGACAGTACACGACAGGACCCAACAGAACACGACAGTACTCGACAGGACCCAACAGTACTCGACAGTACACGACAGTACTCAACAGTACTCGACAGGACCCAACAGTACTCGACAGTACACGACAGGACCCAACAGTACACGACAGTACTCAACAGGACCCGACAGGACCCAACAGTACACGACAGTACTCGACAGGACCCAACAGTAAACGACAGTACCTGACCCAACAGGACTGAATTATTTTGGTTCATACGAGGGTTCATATCATTCATTCATAAAAATATAAAAATAAACGGACTTTTTTTGTCCATACCAATAAAAATTTATTTTTGATAAAAGTCTCGATAAAAGTTCAATAAAAGAGGGACGAACCAGGGGACGAAGAGGGATCAATTCCCTCGCAAAATACTCGATAAAGTATATTCAACTCGGTATTCAAAGGATTTTTTAGGGACACAAAGAAGTGCAAAGAAGACAAAAATACGCAAAAATATTTTATAATACCCTCGGTAATTGCACTATTAGCGAGACTATTAGTCTATGCTTCAGTTTAGATCTTGTAATGACCTACCCAGATTTTTATTTGCTTTTATATTCCAGATTGGATTATTTTTAAATATTACTGACGCAATCGAGATATAGTTCAAAAAGATATTCTAGTTTAGGATATAGATAGCATAAAGTGTGGAGTGTTTGACTCATGATCCGCAGCTCGTGGGTTCGAGGCCCAACACTTTCCATTTTTTTTTCTTTTAAACAACTTTAATTAAAATGTATTAATTACTACTAGGTAGTTTTGGTTTAACAGCAGTGTATATTTCGATATTTAGTATATTTTAAAGAATTTTGTTTTTGTATTGGAACCGATTAAAGATTAGCGCTTGAAAAGCAAACGATTTCAAATAGGTTAGGATAGGTTTCCGATCAATTGACCAAGGTTAGGTTTGGTTTCGGTTTGGTTTAACCGGGTTTAACAACGATTTCAACCTCCTAAAACGAGGACAGAAAAGTTTTAATTTAAAAAATTTCGCCTTTTATCTAATATTCTCATTTTGAAATTCCCCCAGAGACAGTTTTACATTGGGATCGTTTCGAGGATCGTTTGCTTTTCAACGCCTGCTGATTAAAGTGTATCCACCGTTGCCAATTTTTGTATAATTTTCATTTTTTGTTTTATTAATGTTTTTTAATTTTAATAAACAAAAGTTAAAAAAGTTTAATGGAGGCATTTTGGGTCAGTTAAAATAACAAAAAAATTTGATAGTTGTTATATCGTTATTTTTAATACGAATAAGGTTAATTCTAATGAAAATAAAGTGCAGAGAGATTTTGAGACACTGTATAAATATTCATGACCATCACGTAAGCAAATTAGTTTATTAGTTAATTAGTCATTAGCAAATTTTAATTTAAAGTTGTTTGAAAAAAAAAAGTTTTATGTGAGAATCGAACTCATGGCCTTTGGATCTTCAGTCGAGCGTGCAACACCTTATACTATCCATACATACACACAAATTTATTTAGAACTGCATCCCGACTACCTCAGTAATATTATGAAAAAAAAACAGTTTTTGAAAGATAAAAAAAAAGTTAAAAACTGGGTAGGTCCTTACCAGATCTTAATAGTGTAATTACAATTACTCAATATAGTTTAAATAAAATCATAATTTCCACCTTCAAGTCGATTTTCGCGATTTTCGCTCCTCCAGCTTTGCACCCCACAGACCGCCACTAAACGATCCCAATGTAAAACTGTCTCTGCGGGAATTTCAAAATGAGAATATTAGATAACAGGCGAAATTTTTAAAATTAAAACCTCGAACTTTCCTGTCCTCGTTTTGGGAGGTTGAAATCGTTGTTAAACCAAACCGAAACAAAACCTAACCTTGGTCAATTGATCGGAAACCTATCCCGTCCTAACCTATTTGAAATTGTTTGCTTTTCAAGCGCTAATCTTTAATCGGTTCCAATCGAGTCCAATATAAAAACAAAATTCTTTAAAATATACTAAATATACACTGCTGTTAAACCAAAACTACCTAGTAGTAATTAATAAATTTTAATTAAAGTTGTTTAAAAGAAAAAAAAACGCTAGGTGTGGGCCTCGAACCCATGACCTGCGGATCATGAGTCAAACACTCCACACTTTATGCTATCTATAACCTTATATAGAATATCTTTTTGAACTACATCTCGATTGCGTCAGTAATATTTAAAAATACAGTCGAACCTCTATAACTCGAACTCAAAGGGACAACCAAAACAGTTCGAGTTATGGAGAGTTCGAGTTATAGAAAATCGAATTAAAGAGGTTAAAATACATACAAAAATTGCAGGGACCATTTAAAAGGTTCGAGTTATAGAGAGGTTCGAGTTATAGAGGTTCGAGTTAGAGAGGTTCGACCTCGGGTTCGACTGTAATCCAATCTGGAATATAAAAACAAATAAAAATCTGGGTAGGTCATTACAAGATCTAAACTGAAGCATAGACTAATAGTCTCGCTAATAGTGCAATTACCGAGGGTATTGTAAAATATTTTTGCGTATTTTTGTCTTCTTTGCACTCTCGTTTGCACTTCTTTGTGTCCCTAAAAAATACTTTGGTTACCGAGTTGAATATACTTTATCGAGTATTTTGCGAGGGAATTGATCCCTCTTCGTCTCTCTTTTATTGAACTTTTATCAAAAATAAATTTTATTGGTATGGACAAAAAACGAGACAAAAAAAGTCCGTTTATTTTTATATTTTTATGAATGAATGATATGAACCAAAATAATTCAGTCCTGTTGGGTCCTGTCAGGTACTGTCGTGGTCCTGTTGGTTCCTGTCGTGTACTGTTGGGTCCTATCGGGTCCTGTTGAGTACTGTCGTGTACTGTTGGGTATTGTCGTGTACTGTCCAGTACTGTTGGGTCCTGTTGAGTACTGTCGTGTACTGTTGGGTCCTGTCGTGTACTGTTGGGTACTGTCGAGTACTGTTGGGTCCTGTCGTGTACTGTTGGGTCCTGTTGAGTACTGTTGGTTCCTGTCGAGTACTGTTGAGTACTGTCGTGTACTGTTGGGTCCTGTCGTGTACTGTCGAGTACTGTTGGGTCCTGTTGAGTACTGTCGTGTACTGTTGAGTACTGTCGTGTACTGTTGGGTCCTGTCGTGTACTGTCGAGTACTGTTGGGTCCTGTCGAGTACTGTCGAGTACTGTTGGGTCCTGTCGAGTACTGTTGAGTACTGTCGAGTACTGTTGGGTCCTGTCGAGTACTGTTGAGTACTGTCGTGTACTGTTGGGTCCTGTCGTGTACTGTCGAGTACTGTTGGGTCCTGTTGAGTACTGTCGTGTACTGTTGAGTACTGTCGTGTACTGTTGGGTCCTGTCGTATACTGTCGAGTACTGTTGGGTCCTGTTGGGTCCTGTCGGGTCCTGTTGAGTACTGTTGGGTCCTGTTGGGTACTGTTGGGTCCTGTCGAGTACTGTTGGGTCCTGTCGGGTCCTGTTGAGTACTGTTGGGTCCTGTTGAGTACTGTCGGGTCCTGTCGAGTACTGTTGGGTCCTCGGTTGGGTCCTGTCCGGTCCTGTCAGGTACTGTTGAGTCCTGTCGAGTACTGTTGGGCCGTTGGGCCTGTCGAGTACTGTTGGGACCTGTTGAGTCCTGTCGTGTACTGTTGAGTCCTGTTGGGTCCTGTCAAGTACTGTCGCGTCCTGTTGGGTCCTGTCAAGTACTGTCGTGTCCTGTTGAGTCCTGTAGAGTACTGTTAAGTACTGTCGTGTTCTGTATGGAAAAAATTATAAAATTTTAATAATTAGAGACATCTCCGAGGACATCTCGCATAAAAAGGTAAAAACGAAAAAGGTCGTTTTGGTGCAAAAGCAGTGGCGAGTGGCCTCGCGAGTGGCGGTCTGTGGGGTGCAAAGCTGGAGGAGCGAAAATCGCTCGGATAATCGACTTGAAGGTGGAAATTATGATTTTATTTCTCGTTTTATTTAAACCTCGATTTAAACTCGAGTTTAAACTATATTGAGTAATTGTCGAGGTAATTGTAATTAAACTATTAAGATCTGGTAAGGACCTACCCCTCGACCTACCCAGTTTTTAACTTTTTTTTTATCTTTAAAAAACTTTTTTTTTCATAATATTACTGAAGTAGGGATGCAGTTCTAAATAAATTTGTGTATATGTATGGATAGTATAAGCTGTTGCACGCTCGACTGATGATCCAAAGGCCATGAGTTCGATTCTCACATAAAACTTTTTTTTTTCAAACAACTTTAAGTTAAAATTTGCTAATGACTAATTAATACGGGTTGCTTACGTGATGGTCATGAATATTTATACAGTGTCTCAAAATCTCTCTGCACTTTATTTGCATTAGAATTAACCTTATTCGTATTAAAAATAACGATATAACAACTATCAAATTCTCGATCAAATTTTTAACTTTTGTTTATTAAAATTAAAAAACATATTAATAAAACAAAAAATGGAAATTATACAAAAATTGGCAACGGTGGATACACTTTAATCAGCAGGCGTTGAAAAGCAAACGACCCGAAACGATCCCAATGTAAAACTGTCTCTGCGGGAATTTCAAAATGAGAATATTAGATAACAGGCGAAATTTTTAAAATTAAAACCTCGAACTTTCCTGTCCTCGTTTTGGGAGGTTGAAATCGTTGTTAAACCAAATCGAAACCAAACCTAACCTAGGTCAATTGATCGGAAACCTATCCCGTCCTAACCTATTTGAAATCGTTTGCTTTTCAAGCGCTAATCTTTAATCGGTTCCAATCGAGTCCAATACAAAAACAAAATTCTTTAAAATATACTAAATATACATTGCTGTTAAACCAAAACTACCTAGTAGTAATTAATAAATTTTAATTAAAGTTGTTTAAAAGAAAAAAAAACGCTAGGTGTGGGCCTCGAACCCATGACCTGCGGATCATGAGTCAAACACTCCACACTCTATGCTATCTATAACCTTTTATAGAATATCTTATTGAACTACATGTCGATTGCGTCAGTAATATTTAAAAATAATCCAATCGAATATATAAACAAATAAAAATCTGGGTAGGTCATTACAAGATAGTGCAATTACCGAGGGTATTGTAAAATATTTTTGCGTATTTTTGTCTTCTTTGCACTTCTTTGTGTCCCTAAAAAATACTTTGAATACCGAGTTGAATATACTTTATCGAGTATTTTGCGAGGGAATTGATCCCTCTTCGTCCCTCTTTTATTGAACTTTTATCAAAAATAAATTTTTATTGGTATGGACAAAAAACGAGACAAAAAAAGTCCGTTTATTTTTATATTTTTATGAATGAATGATATGAACCAAAATAATTCAGTCCTGTTGGGTCCTGTCAGGTACTGTCGTGGTCCTGTTGGGTCCTGTCGTGTACTGTTGGGTCCTGTCGGGTCCTGTTGATTACTGTCGTGTCCTGTTGGGTCCTGTAGATTACTGTTAAGTACTGTCGTGTTCTGTTGGGTCCTGTCAAGTACTGTCGTGTCCTGTTGGGTCCTGTCGAAGGTCCTGTAGAGTACTGTTAAGTACTGTCGTGTTCTGTATGGAAAAAATTATAAAATTTTAATAATTAGAGACATAAAGAGGTCGTTTTGGTCGAGTTTTTGGTGCAAAAGCAGTGGCGGGATCGACGGCGGGATCGTTTGCTTTTCAACGCCTGCTGATTAAAGTGTATCCACCGTTGCCAATTTTTGTATAATTTCCATTTTTTGTTTTATTAATATGTTTTTTAATTTTAATAAACAAAAGTTAAAAATTTGATCGAGAATCTGATAGTTGTTATATCGTTATTTTTAATACGAATTAGGTTAATTCTAATGCAAATAAAGTGCAGAGAGATTTTGAGACACTGTATAAATATTCATGACCATCACGTAAGCAACCCGTATTAATTAGTCATTAGCAAATTTTAATTTAAAGTTGTTTGAAAAAAAAAAAGTTTTATGTGAGAATCGAACTCATGGCCTTTGGATCATCAGTCGAGCGTGCAACAGCTTATACTATCCATACATACACACAAATTTATTTAGAACTGCATCCCTACTTCAGTAATATTATGAAAAAAAAAACAGTTTTTGAAAAAAAAAAAGGTAAAAACTGGGTAGGTCCTTACCAGATCTTAATTGTGTAATTACAATTACTCAATATAGTTTAAATAAAATCATAATTTCCACCTTCAAGTCGATTTTTGCTCCTACAGCTTTGCACCCCACAGACCGCCACTGCTTTTGCACCAAAACGACTTTTTTATGTCTCTAATTATTAAAATTTTATAATTTTTTCCATACAGAACACGACAGTACTTAACAGTACTCTACAGGACCCAACAGGACACGACAGTACTTGACAGGACCCAACAGAACACGACAGTACTTAACAGTAATCTACAGGACCCAACAGGACACGACAGTACTTGACAGGACCCAACAGTACTCGACAGGACCCAACAGTACTCGACAGTACACGACAGTACCCAACAGGACCCAACAGTATTCGACAGTACACGACAGGACCCCACAGTACACGACAGTACTCGACAGGACCCAACAGTACTCGACAGTACACGACAGGACCCAACAGTACACGACAGTACTCAACAGGACCCGACAGTACTCGACAGTACTCGACAGTACTCGACAGTACACGACAGGACCCAACAGTACACGACAGTACTCGACAGTACACGACAGGACCCAACAGTACACGACAGTACTCAACAGTACTCGACAGGACCCAACAGTACTCGACAGTACACGACAGGACCCAACAGTACACGACAGTACTCGACAGGACCCAACAGTACTCGACAGTACACGACAGTACTCAACAGTACTCGACAGGACCCAACAGTACTCGACAGTACACGACAGTACCCAACAGTACTCAAGTCCTGTTGGACGCTGTACAAAATTTTAGGGTGCCGATGACCCCTCGGGTTTTTGTCTTTTCTTGACTAAAAACGATAAAAATCATTTTTTCTGAGAAACGTACTGCACCAATTACGTTGAGTTAATAGGTTCCTGTTGATATAAAATAACATGTTAACTCGTAATTTGTCATGTAAGTGAAAAATAAATCTCTCTAATGAACTAAATTCTTTAAGAGCGATTTTCTCAAAACAATGTTTTTTGAGTTGTGATTATTTTTTAGCGGGGGTGCGAGTTCATTAAAATCGCCTGAAATTTAAGTAATCTGTATGCCTTAAAACCGACATCAAGTGAAAAAATGGCGTCTGACGACCGCGATATTAACTCCTGTTTAAAAAAATATAGCTGGTAGTACCTTCAGGACCAGTAGCAATTCAACAACACCTTTTTCGTCAAAACCGGTTCAGCCGTTTAGCCTGTAGCGCGACACAACCATACATATTTACATACATACATATCCCAAGAGAAAAACATTACCCTTCCTTTCGCCGTGATGCAGTTGAGTAATAAAATAAAAATTTTATTTTATTTTAGAAAATTAAATTTTCTACAAAATTGTACCATTATTTTCGAGAAATGCATAATAAAGGTGTAAATGCGTAAAAACAGAAAAAACAAAATAGCGGACACTTCCCATTTCAAATTTTGGGGGCAAAAATATGATTACATAATCAAAAACTCCAATGACGAAACCAGGGGGGAGGCAGAGGGTCCGGCATCTCCCCCTCCCAGATATATAACTTAGTTTTTAGTTTAGCAGCATCACTTATTTAAAAATTTTCACAAATTCTACTTAATTTTTAAAAAAATTTCGCCTGCGATACTAAAAAACCTCTTATAAAAAATATTTTGATGTTTGCTGCCACATTGGCCCCTCCCCCCGGAAATCCTGGATCCGCCACTGAACACCTCTGGAGCAAAAAAACCTTACTGCGTCAAAAAATTTCTTCAGATTCGCCATTTTTTTCTTTAAAAATATCTAACATTTATCAGCAATATCCCTTACTTTAGGCTATACCCTATGACCTAGTAAAAATATTTTGATGTTTGCTGCCACTTTGGCCCCTCCCCCCCGGAAATCCTGGATCCTCCTCTGAACACCTCCGGAGAAAAAAACCTTACTGCGTCAAAATATTTTCTTCAGATGCGCTATTTTTTTCTTTAAAAATATATCTAACATTTATCAGCAATATCCCTTACTTTAGGCTATACCCTATGACCCAGTTTTTCGCGACATGAACCCAATTTGCCGTCGTTCCCCAGGGTCACAATAAAAATAAGACAAATAAGAAGAAAAAATAAATAAAAAAATGCGCCTTTGGGTCACGTTTGCTGCGGTAAGAAGTCGCCAGCCCAGACCTAAGAAAATGCGGACTTATATGGCTATAGGTCAATGTCGCAAACTCATAAGTATACGGTCGAGCAGATGGTTTTCTCATTACAAGAAATCGAACGCGTACCTGCATCGATTAATATTCAAGTACTTCTTATTGGGTGATTAGTTATTTCATAAAAAATTGGAATAAATTTTAGTCTAAAGTAATTAATGGGAAAAATCGCGCGTTACACTCAACAGTACATTAGTCTATTTTTTAATTGATGAGTACGAGGACTGTCTGTTATAGGGATGCCCCCAAAAACGAAATAAATCGATATTTTGAATCGATTCAAGATCGTGCATTACAAGATTGATCAAAAAATATATCGGCAACAGAAGATCGATCTTTTTAAAAATCGATATTCGATTCTGAATATTATTGTTTTTTAATAAAAATACAATATAATTATCTAAATACATTTATTAACAAATACAAACAAAGTAAAAATACACATACATAGGTATTGCCATCATCATCATCACAAAAAAAATCTTGATCTTAATCTAACCCTAACCAGTACTACCAGTAGGACCAGTCTAGTGAATGTAAAAAGAAAAGCTGTGATAAATGTTTTCCAGTCATGTAATTTTTTGACGTTTAGCTGAAAAATCAATATTAAAATTTTGTTTTTTTAATTGAGACATTGTTTCTTAATTTTATTTAGTTTTTACTATAATATTTCGGTATTTCATCGTATAACGCCCATAAATTCGAAAATATAGATATGAAACGTCACCAATTGATGACGTATTTATTGAACCAAACTGTTTCAAAACATATAGCACGAAAATTCGCCTCGTAATACCGGGATGCCGGCGCCGGGACCAGCTTCAAATAATCGAGCTAATGTGTTTTTTATTCTATCATGTAACATAATAAAATCGAGCTTCGATTTTGGAAAAAAAGATCGATTATCCAAGAGATCGCTTGGAGAAAAATCGATCGATTTTAATCGATCTTTTTGTTCAAAAGATCGATCATCGAGTAAAATCGATTCGAATCGTACATCCCTAGTCTGTTATATTTTGCATATAAGAACCAGTGGCGGCTGGTGACCTTATAAATTGGGGGGCAGAAATTTATATTGCATGAAAAAGGAGATAAAAAACTTTTTGTCACATTTTCATTATGTTCGGTAATGTTTTGCCTATAGGCACTATTCAGTTGGCACCTAATATCAGTTTTGCCTAGCATAGAAAATTCTATGTGGTTATTTAAATAAGTAGCACTTACTTTGTGCCTTTTAACTTTTCACTAAAGTGCTTGACATCACACGTTTCCTTTGCCACCAACGCAGGATCACTTCGTGGATTGTTCATAATAAGACAAATAAAGTAAAAAAAAGCATTTTATTTTTTCAACCGCACAACCAGTTTTCAGCATCGTATCTGCATTACTTGCACCAAAATTTTGGTTAATTTTTAGGTCTATGTGGCTCTAAAGATTTTATTTGTAATCGAAGTTCATATGTCAACGTATTTAAATTTGCACAGTTAATTATATAATCGAAAATATTTATTTCCATTTTGAAAGCAAACGAAAACAAAAACAAACAATGGACACGCCACCGGCAATGTTTTTAACTACTGACCTACCCCAAATCAAAACAAACTCATACGTCTTCACTAAGGATAGAACCGGCAACACGTAGGAAAAACGTTTTCGCACGATGAATATGGCCGACGTGAACTAAAACAAACATTCCTACCGCCCCCGCGCGAGCACAAACACAAATACACTGCTGAAAAACGGGTGAAATTGAAACATTGTCCCGCGCCGTGCTGCCGGCTTTTAATGATTTACGCTAAAAAAGTTTACCCAATTAATCGCCTTTTGTTAACCACAGGCTGAAAAAGAACTAGACTGTCGTAAGGAAAGATTTAACTTTTTTTTAAATAAATCAATTAAAAATACTGTTTGTTGTCTAGTTTTGGAAAGGCACTGCCCCGTTGCCTTCCCTGTAGAAGCCGCCACTGATAGGAACTTAACCTCAACCTTTACCTAACCTAAATTCAAAACGTCAGTGCCATACATATAGTTTTGTAGCTACAGTAAATCTTTTAAGTTAACAAATCAGTCGAAAAATGGAATTAAACAGAAAACATTTTCGGGCTATAATTTTTTACAACTTTTGAAGGAAATTATCTCAACAAGAATGCCTTGCCGAGTTGATTTTTGTTTTTGGTAATGAAGCACCAGTCGGCAATTTCTCGTTGCTATGGAGAATTTAAGAGTGGATGGATTAGCCTGAGCGACGATCCAAGACCAGGTGCACCAAAATCAATTAAAAATACTGTTTGTTGTCTAGTTTTGGAAAGGCACTGCCCCGTTGCCTTCCCTGTAGAAGCCGCCACTGATAGGAACTTAACCTCAACCTTTACCTAACCTAAATTCAAAACGTCAGTGCCATACATATAGTTTTGTAGCTACAGTAAATCTTTTAAGTTAACAAATCAGTCGAAAAATGGAATTAAACAGAAAACATTTTCGGGCTATAATTTTTTACAACTTTTGAAGGAAATTATCTCAACAAGAATGCCTTGCCGAGTTGATTTTTGTTTTTGGTAATGAAGCACCAGTCGGCAATTTCTCGTTGCTATGGAGAATTTAAGAGTGGATGGATTAGCCTGAGCGACGATCCAAGACCAGGTGCACCAAAAACGGCTGTCACCTAGGAAAACATCGATGCTATGCGCATGCTCATCATGGAACATCGACATGTGACATATCGCAGGCTTCATTGGGGATTTTAAAGACCTTAATTCAAAACATTTTGCATGAAGAATTAGGGGTCAGAAAATTATTAGTTTTCCATTGTACCTATACTAGTCAGAGCATATTATTTTAAAAGGCTTTCCGTTTTCGGTCTAGAAGCAAATCATATTACTTTTTGGCAACAGACCATTTCCCCCTAATTTGACCCAGCTGAATCCGAATATCTCTGTTGCCAACTCGAAAAATCGACAGGGACGGAGAAAATCCCCCCAAACCCCCAAAAACCTGTTTTTTTTTCAGTTTTATGCAATTTTCTCGAAAACTAACCTTTTTATTAAAAATTGCAAAAAACAGTTTTTTGTGGAGAATAAAATTCCCTTTCCAACGATGTATTGGTCAATAAGGTTAGGAAAAGCAAGTAGCTCTTCAGTGGCGTACCTAAATTGGGATTATTTAGAAAAAACATGTTTATTATAGGTTTTTCAAAATTTTCTCAAAAACTACACTTTTTAGGAAAAAATATGTAGTATACTTTATTGTAGAACATAACATTTTCTTTTAAAAACTTTATTAAAATGTCGGGTTGTTGCCATATTTAAGGCTTCAGGGGCGTACTAATATAAACTTATTTTCAAAAATAACTGAAATAATCAGTTTCTCTTGCATGTTTAAATATCTTTTCTAAGATTTTCAGATAAAAATGTGCCTTTATTCTTTATTAAGGATAAGACAATGTATTTTTAAATGATATATTACAAAGTGAGGTTAATGTTATGATAAATACTTCAAAAAGGTTCGTAATTTATACCTACTAAAATAAAATGTTTCCAAATTAAAATAAACTGTTTTTTGATTAGATTAGATATTTTGATTTATCTAAATAAGTTCTTTAAAGCAAAAAAACACCGGTGGTTATAAGGGGAGGGGGCGTAGGGGCCATGGCCCTCCCTAAGCAATATTTTTGTGCAGAAAGTAACAATAAAAATCGACAAAACAAAATATTAAAAATACAAATTTACCGTATCAAGTCGAATTGACCTGTTCAGTCGATGTGGACCTGCGGCCGTACTTTCGATCTTTTGTACTTTCGATCTTTTGTACTTTCGACCTTTTGAATTTTTGAACTTTCGACCTTTTGTTTTTGATCTTTTGTACTTTCGACCTTTTGTACTTTCGACCTTTTGTATTTTCGACCTTTTGTACTTTCGACCTTATTTTTTCGAACTTTTGTACTTTCGACCTTTTATCCGCCGCTCTTTATTATCCACCGAAAAGATAATAATTGGATTGATCTTAAATAATTTCTTTAAATTAGGAACACCATTGGAGCGGTAAATATAAAATAACTTCCACTTTGTTATACATCGTTTGAAAGGAAATTTTATTGGCTATGACGAAGTATAGAACACATTTTTTGATAAAGAGCTTGGTTTTTAAGAAAATTGAATAAAACGTATGAAAAACATGTTTTTTTTTAATGATTTGTTGAAATCACCCCCATTGACGGACGTCGCTGGAGAGTTTGCTATAAATCAAACCCCACGGAGTTTCCCATTTTTAAAAAGGGAATTTCCTTGTCTACAAAAAAGTGCAGAACAAGTTTTTTTATGTCAAGCTTAGTTTTTAAAAAAATTAGATAAAACGTGTAACAAAAATGGTTTATTTTCTGTTTTTTCAAAATTAATTTAATTTACGGATGCCCCTGAAGTTTTATTTATAAAACCGATTTAATCATATTATACGTTATTTTGAAGGAAATTTTATTGAGTATACCAAACTGTAATATATAATTTTCTGTAGATATTAGTTTTTAAAAAAATTAAATAAATCTTGGAAAAAACATAGGTATTTTTTCAACTTTTTTTAATTACTTTAATTAACGGACGCCGCTGGAGAGCTTGTTATTAGTCTAACTTTATTAAGTTATACCATCTTGAAAAGGGAATTTTATTGTCTACAATAAAGTATATTATACGTTTTTCTCTTAGAAGCTTAGTTTTTAAGAAAATTTGAAAAAACCTCAAACTTTCAGATTTTGGAGGGTCTGGGGGGCTTTTGGAGGTTTTTGCAGCCATTTAAAAAAAAATAATATGTTATTATTTTTTAATTATACAAATATATATTTTAAATGTATACCTGTGACAATTTGGGCTTTCCAGCGGCAATTTAAAATTCCGCCGCCATTTTGGCCGCCATCTTGAATATCTCAGCCCCTGTCAATATTTCGACTTCGCAATAGGGGAATTGCCCATTTGCCAAAAAGTAATATAAAATGCTTCTAGAAAGTGGATTTTACCGAATCTTGCCTGAACTATACCGCATCTGTTTACCGAAGAACAAAAAGAAGCTAGGGTCAATTGGTTCAGAAAACTCTAGACCGCTTTGAGGCAGGAAACTCGGAAAAACGTGTACAGCATTGTTAGTGCTGATGAATCGTGGATTTACTCATATGAACCCGAAAATAACGTCAGTCGTCTGGTTGGATGTTCCAAGATGAAGAAAAGCCAACAAAAGTCATCCGTTCTCGAACAGTATCCAAAAAGATGCTCGCGACATTTGTCTCAAAAGCACGTCCTGTAGCAACAATTCCTCTGGAAGTTCAAAAGACTGTTACTGCCGATTTGTATAGCACTACTTCTTTGCCAAAAGTCATCGCTGAGATTCGAAAAACGAACCCCGAACGACGAATCATCCTAAATCAAGACAATGCAAGTTCGCACAAAGCACAAAAAATCATTAAATTTTCGAATTGTTGAACCATCCTCCATACAGTCCCGATTCAAGTCCCAAAGATTTTTATACTTTTCCGAAAATCAAAAATGCAAGTCAAATATTTCAGTCACCAGAGGAAGCAGTCGACGCCTCCAAGAATGCAATTTTGACAGTATCAACAAAGGAGCGGAATTACAGCTTTGACAACTGGTTTGAGCGCATATAATAGTGCATCATACATTTTCGTGCAGAATACTTCTAGAAAGAATAAAAACTTTAAAAGTTGAAAAGACAATTTATATACCAAGATAAAAAAATTATAAATAAATAAACGCATATTGATGCGATGATCCGTTAAAAAAAAGCATATTTCTAATTTTTAAACTGTCAAAAAACTGTGCATTAATGTATTTTGACCAAAATCTAACCGGCTTTTTACAGTATTGTACAATATTTTACCTGAAAATTTGATGAAAATCGGTTCAGTGGTTTAGGAGCTATCGGGGGCCGGACAGACATACACACACACATGGACACGACGATTGCTAAAATAGGTCAAAGTACACCCAAATAACACATTTTCGGCGTTATATTAAAATAAATTGCGTCAAAAACAATACCTTCTCTAGTGATTGCTGCGCGGGTTAGGAAGGTAAAAATGACAATGCCGAGTTTTTAAAAACCCTCCGTAGCTTAAAAATGCATTCGAGGAGTCAGTCTTTATCTTCCTAGCCCGCATAGCAATAGAAAGAGAAGGTATTATTTTCGAGGAAAACTTTTTTTTTACCTTCCTAGCACGCGTAGCAATGGCTAGAGAAGGTATTATTTTCGACGAAAAAATATTTTCTATGATAACGTCAAAAATGTGATATTTGGATGTATTTTGACCTATCCTAGCAATATCGTCGTGATGTCTGTCTGTATGTGTGTATATTATTTCTGTCCGTAACACGATAGCTCCTAAACCGCTGAACCGATTTTCATAAAATTTTCAGGTGCTATAGTGCTCGACACTCTTACGAGCTGATTAGATTTTGGTCAAAATCCATTAATGCTAATGACAGTTTTTTGACAATTAAAAACTTTAAAAAATGCTAACTTTTTAAACAAGCATCGTATCAATACGCTGTTTTCGGAATATAGTAGACTATATTTTGCTCAATCGTGTTGTAACCAAAAACTTCGTAGGAGCTTCAGTTTCTAAGATATTTACAAAAAACTGTTTTCAAAGTTAATATATGATCATGGCTTCACTTGATAATAGGCTAACTAGGAAAGAAACCGAGGGGTGGCTCGATCGCCGATGTTTGTACACCAATAGGAAATACCTACGGTATTTCCTGAGGTATTTCCTGGTATTTCCTAGTATTTCCTCAAATTTCAATGGTATTTCCTAATATTTCCCAAGCACTCCCGGTATTTCCTAGTATATTTCTCAGTACTTCCCAAGTATTTCCTGGTATTTCCCCTACCGAGCCACCCCTCGAAAGAAACCCACCAAAAAGTGCCAAAAACGTCGAGTTTGGGATACCCTGTACAAATACCTATTTTAAAATGTTTATATGTTTGCAATTCAGTTTTATCACTGAAAAACCTAATTACTCAATAAAAATGCAAATCAAAATCAAATTAATTGCAAAAAATGTAAATGATTCCTGATTGATGCGCTTTCTGTTCTGTTTATACCTTTTTACGATTCTAAATTTAAAAGAACACATCATGATCTGCTTTGCCATCCATGTACCACTTAGTTACCAATAAAACAAATACCTACATAAGTAAGGACATTTTTTGACAAAGCATATTAACTCCAAGCTTGGATTGAGATTATTTGAGGACCATTTTTAAAAGTTGATGACTCTATTTCTTCGTCTTGGGTACTTGTCTTCAAGGCCAGAACAATGGTTCTAACATACAGTGAGCGATATCCCGCAAGGACCCAAGAAGAATAAAACGTGCCAACTTTAAAAAGTAGTTATGTACCTCATTATAATGTTTACACCCTGTATACAGGATATCTCAGATAAAAGTAACTACGTAACTTTAAAAAAATTAAAAGATCTTTAAAAAATTAGTTAACGTTATACAATTGGCAGTACATGCTAATGCAGAACTATAGAATTTCATTAAATTTGTATACAAGATGGCGACAATATTTAAATTTTTCGAAAAATACAACTTTTAGTTTTTACTTGATATTTTGAAATGTCCTGTAGATCAAACAAGTTTTCGTGACTAATCGGGTAAAAAGAAGTTTTTGTTTCTCTCATATTTTTCCGTGGGTAGCTCGAAAGCTTAACCTCACGGGGTCGAAGATCAAAAGGACACCTAATAAGTGTTGAAAGTTAACTGTTTCGTCCTTATGGGACTCCTCAGAACACTGCTTGGTCAATGTGACACACTTGCAAAGTTAATCGGACCTCTGGCTCTGGCCTGAAAGACAGAAGTGCTATCGTAGGTCACGGATGGTTTCTTTTTCTTTGCAATCGATCTTTTCATCGATCGATTGTTCTAGTTTCTCTCGTATCTAGGTAGATGGCGCTTCTTGCGAGGGTTTTCTCACTATAGACGTAGCATGAGAGATAAAACGGTCTGAATAACTTTGCAAGGGTGTCACATTGACCCAGCAGTCCCATAAGGACGAAACAATTAACTGTCAACACTTATTAGGTGGCCAAACAAAAACTTCTTATTACCCGATTAGCCACGAAAACTTGTTTGATTTTTAAATTCACGGGTATTAAAATTTACGTTTTTCCTGTAGATATTTATAATTATGATGCATCGTCTGAATGGGCTCGGAATAGCGCAACTTTTTGCATATTAAATTAAAATTGTATCCTTTACCGTTTCCGAAATTCCTATGTAGGTACTTTTATTTAGGGTACTATTTATACTTTATACTGCAAAATTTTAAGTTGATTCGATAGTGACAATCACTAATCGATTCGGTTTAAAAAAAGAATAAATTCTACGTCGTCGTAAGAAAACTTAAGTATTGTTCATAATCGTCTTAGTCTTTTGTTTTTGATTAGTCTTTGTCCTTTGATTAGTCTTAGCTGTCGTAAACAAAATCGGCTGTTCAAACTCGTCTTTTGTTTTTGATTAGTCTTAGTCATAACCCACTGAAAAAAAAAACAATTTCCATAAAAAGGCCCTCTTCAAAAGACATTTTCTACACAAAACAATCTTATTTAACCTAATCTGTGCACGAAACACAGACACGAAAGAACAAAAGGGAAAAAGAAAAAAAAACAAATAAAATTTTGAGGTTATATTGAGATTTTCTGTCAAAAACATGATTAATGGCGGTCAATTCAAAATTTCGACCGCGCGCTTACGCTCTTCGGACGCCCTGCACAAAAAAACAACAAACATCAGCTGATCTCTGTCACTCGTCTTAGTCGTTGTCTTAAGGATTGAAAGTTGTCAACTCTTAAGACAAAGACTAATCAAAAACAAAAGCAAAAGCATTGTATGAACACTCCCATAATAAACAGTGGTTGTAACTTTCTTATGACAAGACATACGACTAAACCAAGACAAAAGACTAGTATGAACGATCCATTAATCTCTAAAATATTGTCGCGGACTTACTAGGTTTTGCAAAAAAACACAGTGGAGGTGTCAAAATTCGCCATATTAATCAATCGAGTTGGTCACCTCAGCATCCGCGGCAGGTTGTCATTGACGGGATCTGGAACCACGCAAAAATGGTACTCCTGCAAGAATCAGTCTGTTACCGGCACTCGCACCCAAACGAACCCATTTTGTCACAGTTATTTATTTATTAAAACAAAGTTTTTACTATTGTGTGTATTATTGAATATACACAACTATACCCAGAACGCGTTAAATTAACAATATTTATAACAACATTTTACAATACAATTTTAAAATATTTACAACTGTTTAAAAAGTTATTTTATTTCTTTGACAAAACTTTTTTTCGAACGAGCTATAACAACGATTTTTTTTATTTAACTCCTACCCAATTATTCTGCTTAGTGATTAATTTTTTAATAGTGCATACATTTTTCTTTGCTTAGTTTTTGTGATATTTTGATCTGCAGTTACCAATAACTTTAATCTAATAGACTTTTTGTGATATTTGTTAAGGGTAAGTTAAATGTTTACCATTTTTTAAAAATATTCAAGGGATTCAAAATTATTGTTTAGGGCTCAATAGATCTTATAGAGAAAAGTGCAGAAGTTTGGTGACGCCATTTTTTTTGGGGGTTTAAATTGGATTCTTAAATAATTAGTTCAGGTATAAAAGTCTCGTATCTTGTAGTATAGAATATCGAATTGTTTATAGTTTTTGCACTTTATGGATAAGCGTGACACTTTTTATACCCTGGAGGAAAAGTGAGGGATCGTAGGGATAAAAAGTAAATAAATGGATCAATGACGGATCTGATACCTTCCCAGGCCATTAGCACAATCCACGCAATACAAATAAATATAATATAATACAGTACAACAAAACAGTTTTTTAAAATATCTCAGAAACAACAGCTTCTACGAAGTTTTTGCTAATACCACAAATTATTGAGAAAAATGTTCTACTATATTCCGAAAATCGCATATTAATGCAATGCTCCGTTAAAAAGTTATCATATTTTCAAGTTTTAAACCGTCAAAAACCTGTCATTATCATCAATGGTCGTTACAATATCGAACACTTTTTTTCACACAAATATCATAAAAACGGTTCAGCGGTTTAGGAGCTATTGTGTTATGGACAGACATACACAAACACACAGTTTTATCTTGTATTTTTCTGTGGGCAGCTCAAATGCTGTAAATTTTAAGTACATTTTTTAAAATAAATGGATCCATGACGGATCTGATACCTTCCTAGCTAGCCTATTAGCACACTTTAAGTGAAGCCACGATATATCAGCTTTGAAAACAGGTTTTTGTAAATATATCAGAAACTAAAGCTCCTATGAAGTTTCTGGATATAACACAAATTATTGAGCGAAATGTACTCTACTATATTCCAAAAACCGCATATTGATGGAATGCTTCGTCAAAAATTTTTAAATTTTTTAATTATTATTAGCATTAATGGATTTTGACCAAAATCTAATCAGCTTGTTGGAGTGTCGATCACTTTCTTACCTGAAAATTTTATAAAAATCGGTTCAGCGGTTTAGGAGCTATTGTGTTACGGACAAACACACACATAGAGACAGACATCACGACGATATTGCTAAGATAGGTCAAAATACACCCAAATAACACATTTTAAATATAAAAAAAAATCGTCGAAAATAATACAGGGATTCGGGATTGAAAGTGAAATACCTTTTAAAGGTTAATATTCTTGCAGTGCTTATTAATCATGATGTGGTAGTTATTTCATTTTTAGTAGAGTATCTGAATATGTCGCTTATAGTCAGTCTAATAATTATTGATAATTGCTTATGATACAAGGGTATGAGAAAAAATTCCAAACGCGATAAAAGTGTCGACGAATTAACGCCCTTCCTCCAGCCAAAATATACGAACTTTTCGGGGCGCAAAAATTTATTTAAAAAAAATTCTTAGCATTTTTTTTAACGGAAATTCAAACATTTTCTTTAAAAGGTAAATTGTTTGAAAACATTTCCTTCAAAACAACATTTGTTCGCAAACATTTCGTTTAAATGGAAATTTGTTCAAAAACATTTTTTTACGTAAGTTTGTCCAAAAACAATTTGTTCAAAAACATTTTTTTCAAAAAGAAAAAATTTTTGAAAGACATTTTTTTGAAAACTTATAATTTTTTTATAAATTCCATTGTCTTTGTTTTGAGAGGTCAGAATCAGTGTTATCCTTACCTTTGTCAATTGATCGCAAACGTATCCTATACTGTCCAGACACGCCCCTGACTCTAACCAGTTTTTACGTGTTGTTTATTAATTTTTGGAAAAATTTTGTTGCTTTACCTGTCCGGGTCTAGGCGACGCCCGACCAACTCGCCACCAGGCCACGTCGGTCGCCGCCAAGCCAATTTAGGGTTTCTAACTTACCTTATCCTTATATTTTATTAAATTATAACTTCCCTGTCCATTTGGAAGGACGAAATCGGTGTGAACTTGTTCCCCTTAACTTGGTAAATTGATCGCAAACGTTTCCTAACCTGTTCAGACATCACCACTAATTTCCAGTCCCCACAATGTCTCCTCACAAAAAATATCGTTTTTCGAAAAAAACAGACAATTGCAAACTAAAATCACTGGAGCGGCGACTTGGTCCGAAGCCGATGGCAAGTTGGGTCGGCGGCGAGTTAGGACGGCGGCGAGTTGGGTCGGCAGCAAGTTGGGACGACGGCAAGTTGGTCCGGCGGAATTGTCCATTCTCTTATTGGGTACCTATATTATTTTTCACGAAATGTAGGAAATGGTTTCTATAGATTTAGTTCACAAGAAATAACTCTGCCAATGCGATTGTAAACAAAACGGCAGTATTATAGTCGCGATGATTCCAAAACTAAGTTGTAAATAGCGTCGTCATAAAAAAATAACGCTCCTTTTTCTGATGTCTCAGTAGAAATAGGATTTTTTGCTAGCACGTCCGTCGTAATAAAATGGACTATATACACAAAGTAGCGCTTTTCCTCAGCCCATAATCACCCCACCCCCACTAGATTTTAAACCGAACACGGACAAGTGATAGGTATCATAAATCAAAAACTCATGAATCTTACCTTCTGTCCATTATAAATCCAAATATTTACCCTCTTCATCTGTTTAGAAAAATTCAGAAATTTAGGAAAACATCACAATTTTTGACAAAATTTTCGCCTCCGGCGCTTAAATTTGATAATTTTACTTATAAAATTACTCAAACCTAAACAATTAAAAGGAAAATGAATGAACATTTAATTAATATTTACCCTTTCCTCCCTATAAAAAAAACGCTTAGAGAATGAATTTTTTAATCGACCATTGGACATATACCCCACCTCTCCCCTTGCCAAAGATTTACATTAATATCCTTGTCACAAAATCACTTTTAGTTGCAAACGTACTAGATTATGTAGTCAGGGCCCGTTTAATTTTTTTATTTTCTTTTTTTATTTTAAGGTGTGATAGGTATGTTTATTTATTACGGCATAGGAACTCAACAGTTATATTTTTTAATTATTATTTGCAAAAGCGAAATTATTAGCATAAGTTGCTAACTGTTTAAATAAATAATTAGTCAGATTGCTCTTAAAATTATAAACAAATGTTTATAAATGTCTTGCATGCAGACACATAAGAATAAAAAAAAATTAAACGATATTTTTATTGAAATTTTAACGGCTTTTTGCAGGTTTGTACCTAGGTATGTGGGTATTTAATATGTACTAACCCAACCTACATGTTTTTTTTGGTTTTGATCCCCAAGGCATTTTCTTTTTATTCCTAAACTCCTTTTAAAGGGTTAGGGGAAATAATTCTAAAATATATAATAAATACAGAGAACAAAATGTTTTCACAATTTAGCTAGAAATATATAAGGTAAAAGATCACTCATGCATCACAGGGAAACTACTCATAGAAAATACACGGTCCCTAGAACAACTGATTGAAGAAATATTACCCACTAAACACAAAAATATTTTAATAACGTCAAAATAATGTTTAATTTAAAAACATAACGTTAGGTTGGATGTTAGTTCTAACGTCATATTCATAGTGAAAAATAAGCTTAATAACCCGTTTTCTGACGTTAGAAAAATAATCTAATGTTTTAATAACATTGAAAATAAAATGTTTATTCAACATCAAAAAACTAAGTTTTTTTTAAATGTTTTTGAACGTTAAGAAAATACTGATTTTCAACAGTGAAAAAGAAATGTTTTTCTAACAGTGAAAAATAAATGTTTTTTTTAACAATGAAAAAATACATATTTTTTTAAAATATAATATAATATAAAATAAGGTAACTTAAATAACGTATATAAAATTCTTCTATTTTGGAAAAGCAGAGCATCAACAGTCCGTTGAGGTTTCCGTGAACTACACACTCAGTAAAGAAAATTCGGATCCGTAGCCTGAAAATAAAATTTAAAATTCTATGTAAACAATAATTTTGTATAAGTCCCTCGCTGCGAGGCCAAAACGAATGCCTCGTTCGTATTCGTTTGGCCTTCTCAAGGCGCGTATTCACTTGAGCATGAATGCAAACGTTGGTCCCGCTGCGAGGCTTTCCAATTCTGCCTCAACTGAATACGCGGCTTAAGGTTCGTCGGCCAAACCTACCTTTTAATGTCGTCCGCGATAAATTGTCTCATTCCCTGTCTGATTTCCGAAACCATTTTTGTACTTTAGTTTACTTTTCTTACCTTATTTTGTGGTGCTTCATTTAAATCACTGCACACATATTTGTTGTTCTTTAACTATACCATCTTTCCCACACAACTGGAGTATATTCCGATCCAAATATGGATTCACTCTATTTGTTACCAAAATAACACAAAACGTCTCTGTTACCGACTTGTATCAACACGCAGCGACTAAAAATGACGATGGCTCGTTCTGGTAGTAGGACTATGACAGCGCCCTCTATAGTTTTATGTTTGTTATAATGGTTAAAAAACGAAACATTTATTAGATTCATATATCTTAAATTCAACGTTAGAAATGAGATCTAGGGAAAACATTATAAAAATAACCATATTTTAATGGTATTATTTTTAATGTCAATAAAATTATGGTTCTTTAAATGCTGGTTTCTTAACGTTATTAATAAATATATTTTTGGTAATGCTTTTACATGAAATTTTAGTTACCATTGTCTACATGATTATTAATGTCAAAAGTTGATTTAATTTTAACACAAATTTGTGCTAGAAAAAAAGTTTTTTTTTTCAACATTTATTTAACGTTTTTTACGATTTTGTTAGTGGGAACCACTGAGAAAATAAGCACCCCTAACTTGTATTTAGATACTGGTGGTATGGTCATTGATAATTCCCCTCAGATGCACTGTAACAAGCTAATCCATTCTCCCTCTTTGTTGTTTTATATTTGAGCAACAAGGACTTAATCGCGATTAAACCCATAAAATTGCTTACGGTGCATATGGGTTAGTTTGCACTTAATGGGTAGCGAAACACAAAAGCTGTGACTTCATTTTTTTACCGAGTCTTTTACCCAAAAATAAATTCAGTGCCGTCTCGTTTTTAAGGCATTTTACGCAGGTGGGTGACACTGATTTTTTTTGATAAAAAGATGCTATAGCTGTCATGTTTCGCAATCCATTAAGGGAAGTTGGGGAATGGTGCGCGGTGGGTAATAGTTCGCACCAAGTTATTTTAAGTGTGTTATTCGCATAGTGCGCACGAATCCCCCTCGTATAATTAAATAATGGGAAATACATAGGAACTAATTAAACGATGTCAAACTGAGCTTTATTAGACCTTTGTGGAAAAAGCTTTCGAAACCTAGTGAGATCTTGGCAAGACAAAAAACCATGGTACCGCTGTGTTTTCTGTGCCGCATGAAATTATGCAGAGTGCACGGGCACAGGCACCCATAATAAAACATAAAGTTTTACTTGTTGTTAACTTTAAAAAATAAATTATATATTTTAGATCCTGGGAATCGTTCAATAAAAATCTATCTTTTTTCAGGTGACGTTTCAGATTATTCAAACATCATCAGACATATTTTAAAACGGAAAGTTCTACACTTAAAATTTATATATAATTTTTTTACAGAAAACAATAATTTATGATAAAAAACAACATTACAAGAACATCGTTAAAAAAATATTCAGGCAACTCTGTTTTAGATTTAAATGGATAGGCATTATTATCAAGACTTTTTTTAATCTACGTATGCAATTTATAGATTGTTTAATTATTTTTCTATACATAGGTGTATTTTTTAAAATTATTTATTCTTCTTTATTATTAAAGTTTAAATTAAAAAAATATATATTTTTTAACTAGTTATGTTTTTCTAAAGCTGCTTTTTTATCATAAATTGTTGTTTTGTCTAAAAAAATTATATATATAAATTTTAAGTGTAGAACTTTCCATTTTAGAATATGTCTGATGACGGTTAAATATACTGAAATGTCAGAAACAAAAAAGATAGATTTTGATTGGCCGATTCCCAGGATCGAAAATATATAACTTACAATTTTAACGGTTAGGAATATTATTTTAAATTTTAAAAAGAAATATTGTTAATAGTTAATACAAAGTTTTGTTACTCTTTTATGTAAAGTGTATCGCGCACCATTACCTACTTTATGCGCATCATTGCCCGACAAGGTGGGCAAACCTGCGCATATACATCTTTCTTTTTTTTTTATTTGAACTAATTTATGTTAATAATTTTTCCAAATAATCTTTTAGTATAAATGACGCATCTAAAACTGTTTTTGAAATTACATTAACTATCATCCCCTCGACATAAAAACGGTTTTCGCCCTAACTGCGCCCATTTCCCAACTCTCCCCTAATAGGTTCAGATTAATCATTATCATAATCTAATTGATCAATTGACCTTAATAGCTACGGAAGTCAATGATCATTTATACCTTACCTGCCAAAAAATAAACTACTGTCTTAAAGCAGCAAAAATGTTTTACACTTCTATCTTTGGCTTTTTATTCTAAAATCAGGCGATTTACTTTCTAAATACGACTGTAAGGACTGATACTGTTTCAGGGCAAATTTATCTAACACCTTCGATAGCTCAGTTGGTAGAGCGGTGGACTGTAGCGGTTACACGAATGTAGACATCCATAGGTCGCTGGTTCAAATCCGGCTCGAAGGAAACTTTTTTTTGTTTTTTTTTTCTTTCGTTATGCGACTAGTAACTAACTATAGAAAAAAGAACATTATAAACATCGACAAAAATTTTTCAAATAAATATTACAAGTAGTGGTTTTCAACAAAATTTTTTATTAATATTTTTTGTTGTACTTTCTACAACTTTTTTCTCCAAACTTGTATTGTACGTTTTATAAATCCCACAAACCATCGCCTTAATGCAATTCATGATGTCTGTTCCGTATTGTAGAATTTTTTTCGTGTCATTTTGAAATTGATGAGCCTGTGATTTTTGATCAAGTTTGTTCACATGGATCGTGTATGTAAATTTAATGGGTAATTTTTCGATTTTTATAAAATCTATTAGAGTTCCATAGGTCAAACCTCGAAGATCAAATGTGGAGCCATATTCGAAACATCGGCGCATGACACACCGTCCTAACAAAAAATATTGGTTATCAAGACTACGCAAAGCTTCGTAAATCGTAAGGTAAAGATAAAGCAAACAAGCCGCCGTTACCTGGTCTATAATACTCTTCGCAATAAATTAAATCGGGTCTAGTGATAGGGGAGTCCGGGGCTGGTTGTCTTACGAGCAGTGGCTGCTGGTGACGTTATTAATTGGGGGGGGGGGGGGGGGGGGGCAGAAATTTAAATTGCATGAAAAATGAGATAAAAAAACTTACCGAAACAATTTTATTTTAGTATTTTCCAAACAAGCAGCTACTTGGTGTAGTTTTTAGTTTATATGTTAATAGATAAAGTCCATTCGCCTTTCTTTTTTATGGTCCCGTAGAGCTAAGTATATGTCTACTTTTTGTCACATTTTCATTATGTTCGGTAAGGTTTGCCCATAGGCACTATTCAATTGGCACCTAATATCAGTCTTGTCTAGCATAGAAAATTCTATGTGGTTATTTAAATGAATACCGCTAACTTTGTGTCTTTTTAACTTTTCACTAAAGTGCTTGATATCGCACATTCCCTTTGCACGCAGGATCATTTTGTGGATTGTTCATAACAAGACAAATAAAGCAAAAAAAAGCATTTATTTTTTTACAACCGCAAAACCAGTTTTCAGCATCGTATAATTTTTTATTAAATTTTCTATTATAAGTTTTTATGGAACACCCCTCGACATTACTTACACTAAAATTTTGGTTAATTTTTAGGTCCGGTCTATGTGACCCTAAAGATTTTATTTGTAATCGAGGTTCATATGTCAACGTATTTAAATTTGCACAGTTAATTATGAAATCGACGGTATTTGTTTCCATTTTATAAACAAACGATAACGAAAACAAACAATGACACGCGACCATCAAGGCTTTTTACTACTGACAAACCCAAAATCAAAACAAATTCATACGTCTTCACTAAGGATAGAACTGGCAAAACTAGAAAGGGCAACAAACGTTTTGGCACGATGAATATGGCCGACGTGAACTAAAACAAACATTACTCCCGCCTCCGCGCGAGTACAGCCACACATACACCGCTAAAAAAACGGGTAAAATTAACACCTTGCCTCTCGCGGCGCTGCCGGCTTGTAATTATTTACGCTAAAAATGTTTACCCAGTTAACCACATACTAAAAAAAAGAACCAGACATGTCGTAAGGAAAGATTTAACTTTTTTTAAATAAATCAATTAAAAATACTGTTTGTTGTCTAATTTTGGGAGGGCACTGCCCCGTTGCCCTCCCTGTAGCAGTCGCCACTGCTAGATCTTATAAATGGCTGTCAGCGCCTGCTGGCGCCATTTTTTTTCATATAGCACTATAACAGGTCATTAAAATATGTATATTTTTTTTGGCAGATTAGAAACACAAGTGTGACTTCATATATGTATATATTGAAATTCAGCGTTGGATAAAATTTCTTGCCACCATTTTTGTATAACTAAAAATACTTTACACACTTTGCTTTTCGCGACATTGAAAAAAAAGCAAAATTTATTTTTAAAGCAAGATTTTTCACCCAACATGGACTATTTCTTTAATTGCAATACCTATCTTTTAGTTGGGAAGGTATTTGATCCCTTATACTCCGTTTATGTATTTTAATCCAGGATTAACATTAATATTGATAAAGGGCCACAAGTGACAGGGTGCAAAACTGATAAAAAATTTTACAGACTTTTTTGGTAGAAAAAAAACCTTTTGTGCAATTCCCAACTAAAATGCATATTTTTAAAATTTCTATGCTAAACTTTTTTCCCCCCGAACTTTTTTTCTAGGTACGGCCCTGTTTGTCAGTCCTTAAATTTTGCATAAAACTATAATATTCTGATACATTGACGGTGGCTGTTTTTCCCATGTAAATCAAATATAGTACCTATTGCTGATATAAATATTTATAAACAATTATTATCAGTTTACGAAGAGTACCTAAACAGGTAAAAACAAATCAATTTCGCTTAAAGTGTGATTTTTAAGAACCAACTTTTTACACCAAAAACTTAGTAAAATTAAATTATATTTTTGTTATTATAGAATGTAACGCATGGTATATTATTTTTTCTTTTAAATGTAATCAATTCATTCAAATCATTTTTTTTATATTCTCCCTTTATTTTGCACCCCAAGTTTTTGTGAAAAACATTCCTGGCGCGAATTTAAGTCACAGTTTTCTTTCTCAAGAAAATTTGTAATACTTATATTTTCTTATTTGACAATATTAAAAAAAAACTATTTATAAAAAACTGTGACAACTAGCCCCGGTCTCCCCTATTTGTTTCTATATACTTTGATAGAAGATACTTAAAAAGCACTAAATTAGCAAAAACTTATAAACCTTTTTTGGCTATCGAAACCAAATCATCCACATGGACAGACTGCTCACTGCAAAATCCAAATGGATAACAAATTTGCTCGCCACCTTCTTGAAGAGAAACGTATAATTTCAAAGCAAATTGGTAACTGCAAACCGCCCTTACTATTGACAGTTGTTCTGCACAATTCGGAACAAAGTTTTCCTTCCAGATTTTGATTTTTTCTGTAATTAGAAGCAGATAATGTAAATTATTTGCACTTTCAGTGGACATTGATGCCGACGCAACGCGGACTTTGAGTTGCTCGTTGGGCTTATTGGTTTTTCTTAAGAAAGCTGGGATTTATCGTTCTTGGGTTCTTTCTCACTGAGTGCCTGTTAACTCTTCCTGCCTACAGGAAAGGAAGGGTTGTTCACGACTCCTATATAACTTGACGTGCTGCAACGTCTTATTCGTCTTCGTCTGAGCAACCATCTTTAAGAGTGGTCGCATTTAATCGGACCACGATTGCTCTTATCTGTCTGCAACGTGTTCCTGCTTCGTAGGACTTTTGGTGAAGCACAGAAATGGCTCATACTCCGATCCGTACAACCTCCATCATGCTTCGAGACTTGATCTTTTGATCAAACAATTGGGGCCTCCGTAGTGCGTCGTATAGGAAAAAGCTATATTGGCCATAGAAAAATCTGCTTAGGAAACTAAAAAACTAATTTAGGAAGTGTTTAGATAACAATAGAAGCATGACGGTTTACCACGATCACAGAAATTACCTGCGGCCCATGAACAAAAAGTTAAAAGAAAAGGTGAAAAACTGGTGAAGAAATTGTACGAGGGTGGATCAAATATAAGCAAGCCTTTTAAACTTACTAACGGAAAAGTCATTCAAGATGAACGTGACCGTTATAATTTTGGAGTAGGTATATTCAGCAGCATGCAGGCGGCTGGTAGTGCCACGATGCTCATTTGTCCAGGAGCAATCGCAATGAGCGAGAAGAAAGTATACAGCAGTGTTGCGCAAAAAATAATCATTAAATTTCTTACACGCGAAAACGTGAAACCTGCTGAAATTCCCTGCAGATTGCGAGCACAGTTCGGAAATAAGACGATTTCGTGGGTATAAATTAACGACGGCCGTGAGCGTGTCGAAAACGTGAGTCACACACATCGCCCGCGTACCATCTTTTCTGCAGGCAAAGTTTTAGCGACCGTCTTCTGGGACTGGAGAGGAGTTTTGTTGGTCGATTTTATGCACGAGCGAATAACAATAAAGGCGGCTTACTACTGCAACTTACTCGACCAGGTAAAGCTTGATTATCGCCAAAAGAGAAGAGCACATCCCCATCCAAGACGTGTTGCTCCTACATGACAACGCTAGACTTGATACGGCAGCTTTAACACAGGCCAAAATCAATGAAATGCACTGGACTGTGCTGGAATACCCTCCACACAGTCCAGATTTGTCACTTTGCGATTTTCATATGTTTGGCCCACTCAAAGATTCACTGGGAGGCTAGCAATTTCAGACCAATGAAGAGGTAAAGGCATTCGTGCGCAACTAGTTAGATACTCGGCCAGCTTCCTTTAATGAAAACGGGATTAAGAAACTGTCAAATCGTTGGCAAAAGTGTATTAACAGAGATGGGGGATGTGTAGAAAAGTAGAAAATATTTCTGTTTTGTGTCATGTTTCTAAATAACTAGTTTATAAACAAAGGCTTGTTTATATTTGATCCACCCTCGTACTTTAGATTTTTTTAATGTGCGTAGTAGGCAATTAATGCAACGAAATTCATTACACTTCGACTTGGCATCGCAGGCGGAAGAAGAATTGGGAGCGGATGACGGGAAGAATTTGCTTCTATTCATATCTAAACAACTGCTTATTTAGTTTTTTTGTTTCGTAGCAGACTTGCAGACTTCCATATGGCAATTATAGCTTTTTTCTATACGGTAGGGGAGGGTGGGGTGAGTTGGGACCGGGGGAGACTCTCGCAATAGTTCATTTTGTCCATTGCCGAGATCGGAAGACGGACAGCGTTAAGATGATAGAATTTGATATATTTTCGTTTTTTGAAATTTCACGGGTCTGATGTATAATTTTAAACAATATTTAACGGATTTTTACCAGTAAAAAGTAAGTACCAGCTTACTAATTTAAAACTTCTTTTAAAAATGTTTACTGTTTCGGTAATTAAAACTATTTTGACACAGAAAAATGGTTTTTGTAATGGCGCCCCACCGGGAGACTTTGGACAGTGTCCAGTCTCCCCATGCCTATTGTTTCATGATGTCCGAATTTTTGAAAATATCTTAATGTAACAGAATTTAACATACGTTAGACTCAAATGATTTATTGACCAAAGATTGGGTTGTATGGTTGTTAAAATAGCTTTTCGAATTTAATTTTACGAGAATTTTAGTGAGATTAAATAATGGGTAGGGGACAATTCGCTGCGGCCGATTCGCCGCAGCCGATTCGCCGCGGGACAATTCGCCGCGAGATTTTTTATTTTTTGATGTTACCATTGGCAATTGTTTAAACAGTTTTATTTAGCTTGACTTCATATAATATATTTGTTTATTTATTTGATCATAACTTTCTTGAAACTTTTCCAACTAGGTATTTGGGGTTAGTATACAATTCAACAATTTTTTCTATTAGAAAAATAAATAAAACGGCGGATCCAAAATGGCGGATTTTCCCATTTATGACCCGATTTTCATCAAACTCGGAACTTTGAGATCTTTCAGGTCGCCGATTATTATTTATAAAAACTTTATTTAAAAAAATCAAAATGGCGGTTCCACAATGGCGCACTTTCTTATTTATACACCGATTTGCTTCAAACTTGAAGCATCGCGGCACCTAAGGTAACTCAATACAATTTTTGATTTAAATTTTAAAACCTGAAAATGGTCCTGAACCAAGCCCATGAATTTTTTAAAATTAAGTTAAAGATATTAATCAGCGACCTGAAAGATCTCAAAGTTCCGAGTTTGATGCAAATCGGTTCATAAATGGGAAAATCCGCCATTTTGGATCCACAATTTTCATTTTTTTAAATTTAAGTCAAAAATTGTATTAAGTTACCTTAACCGCCGCGATGTTTCAAGTTTGAGGCAAATCGGTTCATAAATAAAATCCGCCATTTTATTTATTTTTATAATAAAAAAAATGTTGAATTGTATTATACTAACCACCAAATAACTAGTTGGAAAAGTTTGAAAAAGTTATGATCAAACAAATAGGTTTGAATATTATATGAAGTCAAGCTAAATAAAACTGTTTAAACAATTGCCAATGGTAATGGTAATAATAGTGCTCCGTCAACGGTAAAGTTGATATTTTCAAGTTTTTCAGTTTTAGTAATTAATTATTTCTTTAATTTTCCAAAAATAAGTTTTTAAGTGAATATTTTCATTATGATCAGTGTTTATTCTAGTGTCAAGGTAGTTTGGATTTTTTTAGAGGTAAGATATGGTCCTTGCCTTATCAAAGTAATGATTAATGACAACTATTATATTATACGAAATATTGAAGAAAAACTAAAAATTGTCCAGTCTCCCCATCCTCCCCTATAAGAAATTTACCTAAAAAGATCTGATTCTGAATCCTATCCATGTTGTTCAGACCCAAAAGAACTGGAAAATTATTTGATAGGTCTATTTGAACTTTTCTATCACTAGCGGTTTGTTCTGGTGATTTGCTGGTTTGGGTCTTTGAGGGACGTCGACAGTCAATCTTTTTATTGTTCGACACTTGTTTATCTTGTTTTTGGCTTTCCAAAAATTTCTCGTATCTATACTAATAGAATCGATTAGTAAATAGGATTCGTCCTCTAAGATTGATAGGTCTTTTAAGAACACTAGCCGAACAAGCGCGGATCTGGGTCAAAATCTAGGGGGGGTAGTAGGCGTGGAATTTTTTTTGTAATATAATTATTTTTTTCTAGGGGAGGTAATTGTTCTGTTTTCCGTTTAATTATTAGGAAAAAGTGTATTTTTCTAGGGGGGGAGGTAGTTACCCCGTTACCCCCCCCCCCCACAAATCCGCGCTTGTGGCCGAATAACCCTTACCTACCCATCAGGATTAGCACAAGGCACAATATAATAGTCCATCAATTTTAAACAATTTGGATTTTTTACTAAATAGTCGATCATGAAGACAGCGTTTGAAATAGCCATATAGTTAGAGCCGTTCAGGCCCGCCTCTATCATAGCTCCCAGTCTGGGATTTTGTTGGTCGCTTTGGCTACCAGCGATTACCACCACTATGATTGGCCTACCTGAAAAAAAGGAGTCAAGAAACAAATGAAAATCGGTAATTGATTCCTGTCATTCAGGTGTAGGTGTGCTAGACAAAATTTAAAAACTTAGATTGGGAAGAATTAGGTATCAAAGCAAGCGGACAATACTTGAACCACCTAAGATATGCTGATGATATCGCCTTAATAACAGACAAGAAAGAAGAACTGATCAAAATGCTGGAAGAACTGGATACAGCAGCTAAAAATATAGGCTTAAGTATGAACTACATTTATAAAACTAAAATTATAACAAACATAGATGAAGATATCACGATCAGAATAAACGAAAAGAAAATAGAATAGGTAGAGGAATTATTAAACTAAAAAAAAACAAACAGCTGATATCAAGAGACGAGTAAGATTGGCCTGGGCAGCATTCGGTAAATTAAGCTACATATTAAAAAATTATAAATATCCTTAGTACCTCAAAACGAAAGTGTATAACCCATGTTTCCTTACTGTACTTACCTATGGATCCCAGACCTGGACACTTACAAAATCAAACATGGATAAGTTAACAAAATTGCAAAGATCAATGGAAAGACAAATGTTACATGAAAAAATAATGAATGGATAAGAAATGAAACCAAAATAAGGAATGTCAGAGGAGAGCAAAATTAAAATGGAAATTTGTCGGTAATAATATCAGACGGGAAGACGATCGATGGAACAAATGTAAACTGGAGACCTTGGAAGAATAAAAGAAGTAGGGAAAGACCCCAAATAAGATTGGCGGACGATTCGAAGAAACACACTAGATGGATGAACACGGTGACAGACAGAGAGAAGGCTAAAGAGATTCTAGACAGGGAATGAAAGAAAATAAGCTCAGGTAAGATTTAATCTTCCTTGTTTTGTGACGGATGTCCATTGAACCAGCAACGAGGATGGACCCATTACAGGTAAGGGCGCATTTACACGGGTCGATTTCTGGCCAGGCCGCACGGCTAAAATCGCCCGTATAAATGGAAAATCGTCGGCGCTGCATGCGACTAGATCGAATCTGCCAAAAGTTGGATGCCTCTCGACTTTTGCCGCGCGACCGTAGGTCGCATGCGACTGGTGACTAATATCGACCGTGTAAATGGTTAAATGCTTTGCAGCCGCATAGGTCATTTGCACAGTTTTTGATGATTAGGAGTTTGTAACAACATTTCGCTTTTGAAGATGTACAAAAATTGAAATTGAATTTTCAGAGTGCTACGAAAAATATCCCTGCCTGTGGAATCCTAGAGCGGAGAAGTACAGAAAAAATTATGTGCTTTTGGGTGCCCTGAAAGCAATTATTGCAGAAATTGAATTAAACATGTCTACAGAAGAATTGAAAATTAAAATAAAAAATTTAAGAACCACATATATCAGAGATATTATCTTTGTTTCTTCTTATCTTTGTGTTTTTTAAGCAATTCTTTAATTATTGCTTTACGCGCTATCTTAATTTCATTACGTGAAACACCTGTTTTACACAAAATTTTCAGATTTTAAGATAGAGACAACGGCGCCGGCGGTACTGAAACAAAAGTCTCGGGCGGGGAGGGGTAAGGGTGAAATCTTGACTGTAAATAACCGAAAAGGGCATAGTCGCACAGGAAAAAAGCAGACACAGAAAAAACCACAAGAAGCGCACAGTAAAACAGCGCACAGTGGGTCAAGGAAATTTGTTGGAAAACATTTTTTTGAAAAAAATTTATTCTTGTTATTTTCTTCAAATGATTTTTTTTTTCAAAAAATTTTATTCAAACGGAAATTTGTTCGAAAACGTTTTCTTTGAACGGAGGTTCGTACGAAAACATTTTATTGGAATATGTATAAATTCCTTAAATTAGCTCCCCGGGCTTCCGTTTGGGAGGTCGAAATCGGTGCATGTCTGGACAGGTTACAATACGTTTCCAATCAGTTGACAAAAGTTCCACAGTCACCGATTCCTACCTCTCGAAAGGAGGGCAGAAAGTAAAGAGAAAATTATTTTCGAATAAATTTCCGTTCGAAAAAAAAGTTCGACCAAGTTTCCTTTGAAAGAAAATGTTTTCGAACAATTTTCCGTTCAAACCATAAAGTTCAAACAAATTTTTTTCAACAAATTTCCGACATTCGCGCATAGGCAATATAAGGAAAACTTTTTGATGAAAACCGCATAATAATAATAAAAAAGGCTTTAAAATTAGAATGCTCCATTTAATTAAGTATATCTAGTATCTATATATACAGGGTGTCCCAACTAAAAGATAACAGAGGTGTTTTAGGTATTTTTCGTGTAAATTTGGAGAAACGCTCGAACACGTCGATTTTGTTTGCTTGGGGGACACTTTTTGGCTCTCTTGAAATTTTATAGCGCGCATCATTTTCGAGGGGTATACTTTACCCTATATTTTGAATAGGGAAAGTGGGTCTAGTGATACCTTGTTTTAAAGTTCACTTAAATATCTTTACAACCGTGTAAAAATTTCGAAAATTCATCGATTACTTTTTGAAATATTTGCTTTCAAATTTTACATAGAATAATAAAAATTTCGAAATTCTATAACTTAGTTTTTGAGATATTTGCTGTCAAATTTTCAAATTTTACATGGAATGATAAAATAAAAATTAAGTCCGAAAAATATAAAATTCTAATGTAAAATTTTAAAGTTTGAAGGTAATTATCTCAAAAAGTAATAGATATATTTTTGAAATTTTTACACGGTTGTAAAGACATTCAATAGGCCTTCAAAACAAGGTATCACTAGACCCACTTTCCCTATTTAAAATATAGGGGAAAGTATACCCCCTCGAAGATGATGCGCAAAAAGTGTCCGCCTCGCAAACAAAATCGCCGTGTCCGAGCGTTTCTCCAAATTCTCACGAAAAATACTCAAAAACACGTCTGTTACCTTTTAGTTGGGACATCCTGTATATATTAAAAACATTCCCTAAAATGTTAGTACATTTTTTAAATATGTTAATTTGGAAAAATTTTGATTTTTTTAGTGATGAAATTTGTTGAATATTTTTTGAAAATTTGGAGAAGCTTTATTATTTGTGAATTATTTAAATATAATTAAAACATGTTTAAACATTTTGAAATTTTCATAACTATAAATTAATTTTCAGTTCAAAACCCATTAAGGTTTATTATTATACTAAGAGCATAAATGGGCCATTAAACTAGTATAATTGGTTGGTTGTATGTTAAACTTACACTGGCACATAAAATTAAAAAGTGATCTGTATATTTGATCAGACCTGCTTATCCGGGGTACGTTTTGACCGTACATCCTCAAATTTTGAAATAAGTTATAAAATTGCAACTTTTCGCGCAAACACAAAAAAAATGCGAAAACCGTTGAAAATCGCGTAAAACTGCAGTCATAAAAATGTAGAAAATTTGCTTTATAAAGTAGTTGTGTGAAATGGTTAAATACTATTCGAACTTATTTTAAAGTAACCTCTAATGTAAATTGTTCGCTTTGAAAATGTACCAGTTATGCAACTTCACCATATAATATTGCAATACTTTGGTCAAGTCTTTTCGCAGTTTTAATTAAAATTGGGAGAAAAAGAAGCCTTGTCTGGGGTCTGGCCAAATGTACAAACCACTTCTGTATGATACCTTCCTTTTTTTGGGCTCTGGACTAAATATATAAAAATATTTTAGGCTTGGGAGGGGGGGTCACTGAAGCCCCCGGCCCTGAGTGCGCCCATGAAGAAAACACAGCAATAGATACAACAAGTTAAACAGCTGCATTGTCAGGTTTTCCAAACCTAACTTTGTTGTAGGAATGAATTAATCAATCAATTCCACAAGTTTTTAGAGATAACAGGATAAATTGCGCGAAAGAACGTCTGTGTATGGCTAGCTTGGCATTAAGTTGCTGAGTTGGTATGTAAATCAGCTCTAAATCTACTTATCTACCCTGTGAAGAGTTTCCAATTTTAACCAATTCGACATTTGATTCATTTTCTTTCCTTGTATTTTCACAAAAAGTAAATATTTCATTATACGTGAGAAAATGATCGTGAAATTTTTTGTATCTTCTGGACATCAAAGATCTTCTTTCTACTTGAATTGCATTTTTATTTTTATTGCTCTCATTTTTTTGATTATTGTTATTGGAAGTTTTGCCATCTGAGGGACTATTTTTATTTTCCTTTGATTTGTTCCTATCGGCTTTTTGTGGACTAGCCTTTTTTCTCCTCTTGGTTGTTTTGGTTTGCTTTTTTGACTTTTTTCTTCTATTTCGGGAACATTTTTGTCTATTGTATTTTGAGGGTTTTTTTCGAGACATAGAATTTGGTCAAAAAAATAACAGAAACAATTTTTTGACACTTAATATATCAGGCGGTTTGTCAGCGCTTGATCAAAGGCACAGTCAAAGGGTTATGGTCATGCCTAGAGTCCCTGTATGTTGACATTTGGATGTAAATATGTCAACATACAGGGACTCTAGTCATGACTAAAGACCCCGTATGCAGTGGCGGCTGCTACAGGAAGGGCAACGGGGCAGTGCCTCTCAAAACTAGACAGTATTTTTAATTGATTTATGTATTTAAAAAAAGTTTAATCTTCCCTTACGACATGATTGTCTAGTTCTTTTTATTATCTGTGGTTAACAATAAGCGATCAATTGGGTAAAATTTTTTGGCGTAAATAATTACAAGTCGGCAGAGCCGCGCGGGGCAAGGTTTCAATTTCACCCGTTTTTCAGCGGGGTCTTGGTGGTTGTTCTCGGGCGGGAGCGAGAGGCGGGTTTTAGTTGAAGTCAGCCATCATCATCGTGCGAACACGTCCATTGCCCTTCATAGCGTTGCCGCTTCAATCCTTAGTGAAGACGTATAAGCCTTGCCGGTCGCGTGTCATTCTAATCGTTCGTTTATAAAATGGAAATAAATACCGTCGTTTACATAATTAACTGTGCAAATTTAAATACGTTGACATATGAACTTCGATTACAAATAAAATCTTTAGGGCCACATAGACCGGACCTAAAAATCCTAAAAATTAACCAAAATTTAAGTAATAAAGTAATAAAAAATTATACGATGCTGAAAACTGGTTGTGCGGTTGTGAGAACCGAAATGCTTTTTTTTTTGCTTTATTTGACTTATTATGAACAATGCACAAGGTGATCCTGCGTGGGTGGCAAAGGGAATGTGTAAAATCAAGCAGTTTAGTGAAAAGTTAAAGACACAAAGTAAGTGCTACTTATTTAAATAACCATATAGAATTTTCTATGCTAGGCAAGACTGATATTAGGTGCCAATTGAATAGTGCATATAGGCAAAACATTACCTAATATAATGAAAATGTAGCAAAAATAGACATATACTTAGTAGCTTAATAGAATGTTTAAAAATCTGTGTGATTTTTGAGGTTGCTCTACGGGGCCATGATGAGTCTGAAACTGGTGCTAATCCGAGCACTTTGCGCATGTAAAAGAAGGGCGAATAGACTTTATCTATAAACAAATAAACTAAAAACTACACCAAGTAGCTGCTTGTTTGCGTAAAATGCTAAGATAAAATTGTTTAGGTAAATGTTTTTATCTCCTTTTCCATGCAATATAAATTTCTGCCCCCCCCCCAATTTATAACGTCACCAGCCGCCACTGCCCGTATGTATGACATATTTTAAAGAAATATGTCATATATACAGGGTTTCTAGTCATGACAAAAAAAATATGCAATATACAGGGTGTCCGTTATCCCATTCCGCCCCATGGTAACCTATACATTTTCAAGAGAAAAATGCTTACGAACGTCGGAATTAATTAATAAAGGGCTATACCCAGTTTCACAAACATTAAAACAGAGACCTGATTTGGAGAAACGCTTGGACACGTCGATTTTGTTTCAGACGGAGACACTTTTTGGCTATCTTGAAATTTTTGTAGCACGAACCCTCTTCGAGGGGTATACTTTACCCCTATATTTTGAACAGGGAAAGTGGGTCTAGTGATACCTTATTTTGAAGGCCACTTGGATGTCTGTACAACCGTGTAAAAATTGCAAAAATCTATCCATTAGTGTTTGAGATAATTGCCTTCAAACTTTCAAATTTAACATTGTCCGATAAAATAAAAATTTTATTAAAATTTTATATTATTCGGATTTAATTTCATTCCATGTTAAATATGAAAATTTGAAAGCAAATGGAAGGGCGAAAAAATATCGAAACACAAAATATCGAAAACACAAAATATTGAAAATACAAAATATCGAAAACATACAAAATATCGAAATTACAAAATATCGAAACTACATTTTATCGAATTACAAAATATCGAAACTACAAAATATCGAAACCACAAAATATCGAAACTACAAAATATCGAAAATACAAAATATCGAAAATACAAAATATCGAAAATAACAAATATACAAAATCAAAAATAGAAAATTTCAAAACCTTAACCTAACCCGACCTTGACGTAACCTAACCTAATTTAACTAAACCTAATCTGACCTAACCTCATAAAAATAGAAAGTTTCAAAAATCTAACCTGCCAAAACCTAATCAAATCTAGCCGAAACAAACCGAACCAAAGCAAACTGAACCAACAGTTTTTTTCAAAAAAAAAACTTTCCTGACTTTTTTCCCGAGATCCTAGAGGGTGTGAATCCGAACCGAACCGAACCGAACCTAACTGAACCGAACCTAACCTAATCAAACTAAACTACAAACTAATTGATGGATTATCTAAATTTTTACACGGTTGAAAAGATATTCAAGAGAGCTTCAAAACTAGTATCACTAGACCCACTTTCCCTATTCAAAATATAGGGGTAAAGTATACCCCTCGAAGGGGGTTCGTGCTACAAAAATTTCAAGATAGCCAAAAAGTGTCCCCCTCGCAAACAAAATCGACGTATCCAATTCGCACTCTAAATACCCAAGAAGGGCTCTGTTTCGATGTCCGTGAAACACAGTGTATGTTTTTGCCAATACCATATCTACACATAATTTAATTTGAATTGAATAGCTATGTTAAAAAAAACTATGAAACAGTTAAAAATAATGTTGGACGTGCCTTGTCATGTTTGATTTTCTTTCAAGAACTAGACATAATATACATCCTTGGTAAATGTATCAAAACCATATAACAATACCCACAACGCATTAACTATGACCATTATGTAAATAAGGATGTAAAACAATCCTAAAATCACACCCATTCAAATGTTTTTGAAAAAACTCAATTCTCTTTCTTCAAGTGCGGTAATACATCTAAAAATAGACATTATTTAGACCTGCAAAATTTGTAAATCAAATCTAACATATAAAATGTGTACTTGCATTAAATTTATGGCAAAATAAGTTGGTCAAGTATAGGTCACTTATATTAAATAGGTGTTAAGTCGGTTTTAGAAGCGCCACACTATAACTTACCTACAGAAAAATCAGTACTTAGATTTGTATAATAATCAAATAGAGTATCTTCGAAAGTATCTTTAAAACTATTTATCCAAATTTTATGATGTTTGTAATAAGATTTAAATTGAGTACTTTGGTGTAGTTTAAGGCAATTATTGTCCGGCAAGAATAACATGAGGCGGAAAAGAGGTGGCTTCAATTAGCGCTATCTTTCTCTGTCCAGTGGCGTGCTATCATTTTTTACTTCATCATTATTAGGTATTAATTTTATAGTTTATGCCTCCTAAGCCTTTTTTGCTGGAAAACTACATGCCTTATTTTTCTTAAAAAGAAATATTTTATCAAAACTTTTATACTTATTATATACTGTGTCCCATCCCAACTGCTGAAAATTTTTAAAAATGGCAAGACACGTCGATTATGTTTGCGAGGGGGAGACTTTTTGGCAATCTTGAAATTTTTGTAGCAGGAACCCCCTTCGAGGGGTGTACTTTACCCCTATATTTTGAATAGGGAAAGTGGGTCTAGTCATACCTTGTTTTGAAGCTCTCTTGAATATCTTTACAACCGTGTAAAAATTACACTTATAAATTTCGACAATCGATTAGTTTTGGAGAAATTTGCTTTCAAATTTTCGAACTTAACATGGAATGATAAAATAAAAATTAAATCCGAAAAATATAAAATTCTAATCCAATTTTTATTTTATCTGTCCGTGTTAAATTTGAAAGTTTGCAGGCAATTATGTGGAGGTTAGGGGGCCTATTATTTTTTAAAGAAAATGCTTTACATATGAAGGGTCCAGTGGAAAAACGATGAGATTTCAATTTTTCAAAAAGTTGAGTAAAACGTCTAGTCGTCGTTTTTCCACAGTGCTTCCTATTTTTAGCCGAAGCTTTCAGTGGAATCTCATTGTTTAAGGTTTAGTGTGTTATTACTTCACGTTACAAGCTATCGCATGGCGTCAAAATGTCGATTTCGGAAAAAAATGGAATCTCATCGTAGAAAATTTTATATTTTTCGGATTTTATTAAAAAGGTTTTTAATTTTTCTGAAAGTTTCGCCTGCACCACATTTTTTTTCTAAAGTCTGCAAATTTTTTTCGGCACCGCAATTTTTTATGGAAAGTACCTTATTAATTTTTTCTGCGGCTAAATTTTTTTCGAAAAATCTTTAAATATTATATTATTATATTACAACATCCCTTCCTCTTCTGTAGTAGTATTTTTCGTAATAAATAGGTATTATTAAATCCTGGGGCTCAAACTCCTTCAAAATGGCTTAGCTAGTTGGGCCCCATGGACAAATGATTTGTTTACTGTGGTTTTAACGTTGTAAGTTAAGTCTACAAATGCATCAAATTTGGGACACACTGTACATATGCCAATGTTTTTCGTCTGGAGCCCGCCGCGAAGTCCCACAAAAGCAGAAATTAATTTCACCATTGAAATAATTGCATAACATTAAATTAAGAAAAAAAACCATTGCAAACTGGACGCCATATATGGACAAACTGATCTCGACCGTTTTCGGTTTATTTAGGTTGTAAATAAAAAATTACCATTCTTTTTTTATGCGATTTTCAAGGCACCCGCGACCTCGTTGCACTTATAAAAAAAACTCGCAAAATTTATATTTACATGCGTCTCTGAAAGATCAGCAAAAATGTTCAAATTTCATAGCTTAAAGCTCATGGAGCGAATTAGAAAGGCAAATAAAATGGTTACAGAACGTTAAACTCGGACGGTTTTTGATGTTTTTTTCAATAACTTAGAGCATCATTTACAGCGCTACAAACACAAAAAAAAAGCTGCGGTTCGGTCTGCGTTTAATTAATTAAGCTATGGCTACAAAGTACTCATCACAATAACAACTTTGCGCCAAAGTGTTTCACTAAACTTTAATGGGACAAAGTAGTTTATTTAAACAAAATAAATGTAATCTAATAGTAGTTTTTTAAGTGTCTGAAATTATAAACACAAAGTTACAGGTACATAGAGTTTTAGCGAATAGTCGTTGTATTATGATTTTTCCACAAATATATATATATACTAAAACCTCGAGTTTCTAAGATATTTGCAAAAAATAATTTATCCATATACATATAGCCTGGGTTTTGACAGCCTTGGCAAAAAATCATGACATAAAAATCTGAACATTGCATATAGTACAATGAATAGAGGAGTTTTACCCTACAAAAGTTCCGGTAGCTCTGAATTTTGGATATGTTATTAAGGTCGAAAGGGTAGTTAAAAATCTGAGTTTTCGTCACCCCCACCCCTGTGCTTCCTCCTTTTGAAAGTTGATATTTCAAAAACAATACAGTTTATCAACAAAAGCATCGAGTGGCAGTATAGAGGGACCATAGAGATGCGAAAAAACCACACCCTAATGTAAGATTAGGAAAAACGCCATTTAGCGAACTTTAGGGTATAGAATCCCATAAGATCAAAATGGTCAAACTTTAAAAATTCATATTTTAAAAACTATACAGTTTCTTAAGAAAGGCACCGAGTTGCAGTAAGAGATGCGAAAAAACTACACCCGGAGCTAAGATTCAAAAAACGCCATTTAGCGATAAGACCATAGCGATACGAAAAAAAGAGTTAGATTCTGAAAAACGTCATTTAGCGAATTTTAGGGTAGGGAATGAGACCAAAATGGCCAAACTTTGAAAGTTCATATTTCAAAACTATACAGTTTATCTACAAAAACACCGAGTTGCAGTATGGTGGGGCTAAAGAGATGCGAAAAAGCCACACACTGATTTAAGAGTAGGAAAAACGTCTTTTAGCGAATTTTAGGGTATACAATCCCGTAAGACCAAACTGGCCAAACCTTTAAAATTCATATTTTAAAAACTATTAGCGAATTTTGGACCTATGAGACTTTAGAGATGCGAAAAAACTACACCCTGATTTAAGATTTGGAAAAACGTCATTTAGCGAATTTTAGGGTAGGGTATCCCATGAGACCAAAATGGCCAAACTTTGAAAGTTCATATTTCAAAAACTATACAGTTTGTCTACAAAAACACCGAGATGCAGTATGCTGAGGCTATAGAGATGCGAAAAAACTACAACCTGATTTAAGAGTCGGAAAAAAAGTCATTTAGCGAATTTTAGTGTAGGAAATCCCATAAGACCAAAATGGTCAAATTTTGAAAATTCATATTTCAAAAACTATACAGTTTATTAACAAAAGCACCGAGTTACAGTATGTTGGGACCATAGGGATGCGAAAAAAACCACACCCTGATTTAAGATATGGAAAAACGTCATTTGGCGAATTTTAGGGTATAGACTAAAATGGCCAAATTTTAAAAGTTCATATTTTAAAAACTATACAGCTTATTAACAAAAGCACTGAATTGCAGTATGGTGGGGCCAGAAAGATGCAGAAAAAGCACACCCTGAGCTAACATTCAAAAAAACGTCATTTAGCAAATTTTAGAGTAAGGAATCCCATAAGACCAAAATGGTCAAACTTTAAAAATTCATATTTCATAAACTATACAGTTTATTATCAAAAGCACCGAGTTACAGTATGATAGGGCCATATTGATGCAAAAAAACCACACTCCAAGTTAAGATTCGGAAAAACGTCATTTAGCGAATTTTATGGTAAGGAATCCCAGAAGACCAAAATGGCCAAATTTAAATAAAATATAAAATTTATCAAGAAAAGCATCGAGTTGCAGTATGGTGGGGCCCAAGCGTGGATTTGAAGGAGAGGGGAACCGTGGTAATTACTCTCCCTCTAAAAAAAAATAAAGGGACAAATATTTTTTTCATCGACAACTATCCCCTCTAGATTTATGCACGGATCACCTTTTGTTAGGTGATCCGTGATTTATGCTTAGATCCGGGCTTGGCATGGCAATGTATTTTGGTTAAGAAATAAATAACCCGCATTTGACATAAAACGAGTTGCATGGTAATATCACGGATCACCTAACAAAGGTGATCCGTGGTAATATGGTAACTTTGCTTTGAAACAAGCACGGATCACCTAGGTGATCCGTGAAATAAATATACGGGAAGAAAGTTTGCATATGAAAAAGTTTGCACAAAAAAGTAGCTTCCCTGTATTTATTTTTTTAAAATTAAATATTAGAAAAAATGGGTTTGTCTGGCGAACACCATATCCGACAGGCACCATCGACATCGACATATGGTTCAAGCATAAATATTTTATAAACAAGTTGATTTAAAATGTTGCTTACAGAATTTAACATGACATGCCTACCAAATATGTAGCGAGCGCCATTTTTTTCATTTTGTTACTTTTGTTACTGAAGCTTAGCGAATTCTTAATCATAACATTTAGAATTCGTAATAATCAGCAAATATACAGGGCGTAAACAAGTCTGAATTTTATGTTAATAGTAGGGGAGAGCGGGGCAAGTGACGAGCGGTGCAAGTCAACGAACTCGATTTAACACAAAATTTATAAAATGGCAACGGGTTTATTACTGTGCTGTTAGAACTCTTTAAAGTTAAGGTTTTATGGGTTAAAGATAGATGGAGCATGTATGAATAATAATAGTACAGTGGCTAATAACCTAATTTGAGTGGTCGCCGAAAAATAAGCTTTTGCGGAAAAATCTATGGGAAGAGTAATATTTGTTAGTAACTAGGAAATTATTTATTATATTTTCAATAAAAGAATATCTTTGGTTGTTTTTTGATTTTATTTTTATTTTTTACTAAAAAATTGATTGAAAAAAGAAAGCAGAGCAGCCAGAGGGGTATCCTTGTTAATAAAGAAAAATCTAAAGAATAAAATTACAGACTACGATTGCATTAGTGAAAATATACTTCGAGTGAACATGAAGATGCTTGGACATAATATAAGCATAATAGCAGTTTACGCACCATCAGATGACGAAAGAGTAGCTACAAAACAGATGTTCTTTGACCAACTGGATGAGACTATCACCAAAATCGGTAATACCAGAGAAATAATTATGCTTGGGGATTTTAATAGCCGAACTGGTAGACAAACCCAGAGAAAAGTGATAGGACCATTTGGAGAGGAAGTAACAAATGGCTTAAGACTGATGCAATTGTGTGAAACCCACAACCTAAAAATAAATAATGGTTTTTTTAAACATAAGGATATTCATCGATATACCTGGATTCAGCCAATTAAATCAATCATTGATTATGCTATAGGTGGGCAACACTCGCAATTAAAGTGGTATGATGTGCGAGCACTTCGTGGTGTTACCTGTGGATCTGACCACCATCTGGTAAAAGCAAAAATATTATTTCCTTTAAGAAAAACAAATAAGGACGAAAGTATTAGAGAAAATGAAAACCTAGAGTGCATCGAAGAGAATCCAAAATACAACTTTAGAAGTCTAGAAATCGAAAGTACTCAAAGATTGGATCAGAACCGATTGGATCAAAAATTAATAAACACAAATCACTCATTTGAAGAGATATATACAAACATAATAAAAAGCTTGAAGGAAGCAAGCAACGAAGTTGTTGGATACCAAGATAAGATAATAGAAATAACAGGAAGATGTGGTGGACGGAGAAAATACAGGAAATGGTCAAAGAGAAAAAACGCACATCCTTGAAATGGCTCAGTACTGAAGAGCAAAGAGACCTAGAAATATACAGGGAAACCAGAAGACAGCTAAGAAGTTTGATACGCACAGAAAAAAATTAAATGTTCGAGCGCAAATGCCACGATATAAATACACACGTAGGAGGTAGGCAGAGCTCTGAAGTATGGAAATTCATTTCTACAGTAAAAAACCCAACAAAAGAAAACCAGAACAATGGACAGAACAATGGACAGAACACTACAAGGGATTGCTGCAGGAGACGAGACCCGAATATCTGGCAGCCTCTCCGAGGAGAGACATAGAAGTACATGGAGAGGAAGTAATCATCGAAAAAGAAATGATAAAGAATAGTATAAAAAAGCTTAAATCCGGAAAAGCTAGCGGACCTGGGGGAATATATGCTGAAATGCTCAAATATGGATCAGAGAAACTACTCGAAAATCTCACATATATTATCAATCAATGCATAAACGGACATCAAGTACCTAATGATTGGAAAATTGCATTCATATCCTCAATACATAAAAAAGGAAACAAGCTGGATTGTAACAATTACAGAGGAATTTCAGTCACCAGCACTCTAAGTAGATTGTACGGTAGGATTCTTAGAGATCTAATAGAGAATGATTTTCATGAACAAGAAGAAGAAGAGCAAAGTGGGTTTCGTGCAGGCAGATCTTGTAGTGATAATGTTTTTTGTCTTAAAAAAGTAATTGAGAAAAGAAGCGGCAGAAATATAGAGACTCATGTTACCTTTGTGGACCTACAAAAAGCATATGATACCGTTCTAGTAGAAAAATTATGGACGGTGTTGGAACAAACTAATATTAATCATACATACATAAAAGCGATAAAAGAACTACACAAAGGGTCAAAATCTAAAATTAAAATTAGAAATCGACTTTTAAAAGAATGCCTGGTAACAAAAGGCTTAAGACAGGGATGTTGTATCTCTCCAACTCTTTTTAAAATATATATCGCAGTGGCTCTAAAAAACTGGAAACGTAAAGTGAAGTAAAATACAACTTAACGACCGATTTACTATATACACACTACAGTTTGCTGACGACCAAGTAATTGTAGCTAATGATAAAGAAGACATGGAGTATATGATGAGAAAGTTAACGGAAGAATACCAAAAGTGGGGACTAACAGTGAACGTGGACAAGACACAGTACTTATGTATTGGAAACGAATCCAGTGAGTTAGAACTAGACAATGAACAAACAATATCTCCATGCAATGAGTATGTGTCACATTTGGTAAGACAGGAACAGACTGTAAAGAATTGGAAAAAAGAATAGTAAAAGCAAAAAAGGTTATTGGATGTCTTAACAGTATTTTATGGAGCAGAGAGATAAGAAAGAATGTAAACTTTAACATATATGAAACAATGGTAAAAAGCACGCTGTTGTATGGAATAGAGACTTTTCGCGTAACAGAAAAATACAAAACAAAAATGGAAAGTGTCGAAATGGATGTAATAAGAAGATCAATGAGAATATCTAGATTAGATCACATAAGAAATGAGATCATAAAAGAAAGAATGGGAATCGAAGGAAGCATAACGGATGACATCACTAAAAGGCAACTGATATGGTACGGCCATGTACAGCGGATGAACGACGAAAGATTACCAAAACAGGTCCTAGAATGGCAACCAGTAGGGCGCAGAAAAAGAGGACATCCTAAACTAGAATGGCAACAGTCAATCCAAAGATCAATGAGTCAAAAGAATCTGACAGAAGATGATTGTCAGGATAGAAGGATGTGGAGAATAGGCGTCGGACAACGTAGAAAAACGTTCTAAACCGACATAGTAGTAGTACTAAAAAATTGTACCTTGGGGGTAAGTTGACGAGGGCAAGATGACGAATAAAGAAGAGCTTGAAAAAAAAGCTTGAGAAAAATTGAACAACAAAATAAAAAGAAAACTCATGGCGAAATCTTAAAAGTTAAGTTTTTAATGTTTTTAACCAAAACCTGCCAGAAACAAAAAAACAACGAAAATATTTTTATTTAGGGTACCAGGAACCATGGATTGAACCTCCAGTAGCAGACTGAATTAAATGTGGAAGGTGCGAGGGTTGGGGGCATGGGGCGTGCACCTCATGTGAAAAGAAGGGGACGTTCATTTTTGAGCTATGCGCCTAGTCGTCATCTTGCCCCAATAGGCTCGTCAACTTACCTCGCTAATGGGGCAAGATGACGAAAATGCATTTTTTAAGTATTTTGTTTGGTAGATTTGATTAGTTTAATTTTTTTTTTTTAATTTGTATGTCAACCAAAACATCTATCTAACAATTAAACGAAGTGTCAAAACCGGGTTTGGGTATTTTTTAGAAAGACTTAATCCTTAACATTGTCACTGTGGCCAATTAAAATGCGTTGGGTGTTCGAATATTCCTGGGTTTGATGCAAGCTCTGATCTCCAGTAATTGATTTTACAGTTAATGGTTTCAATGCTGAGCTTCTTATAGTCCGTCTGGTTATTTTCCTCCTACTTGCTATGTTGGCAGGGGTCCGGTAGGCAAATGTTCGGTCTATGTATGGAGGGTGTCTCGACGTCCTTGTTATAAAAATTCCAACCGTGGAAATGGATCCGACAACACCTCAGTGTGCGTTTTACGTATTTTCTATCCCCTTGGTCGGTGCTGCCCCCTATATACCGGTGTGGAGGTATTGGTGTATTTCCTCATTGGTTGGTTTGAAAACCGCGGGTTTTTCCTCCAGTGTTGCAAACCGCATTTAGTGATTTTTTTGATGAGAGCGTTTTTTTTATAAATAGGTTTGCATCCTTATTTGAATTTAACCGGGAAGATTAGGTTGGTACTGTTCCCACCACATTTACGAAGCGGTTTCCTGCGGCTTCATTTTTTTTTGTGTTCTCGACAAAGTGCCTGGTCTCTTTTCCTAACGAATTTTGGCTGGGTCGGCAACAGGTCTCTGGGATCGCCATTGTTTTTGGTTAGTGGCACTGCAGAAACTGCAGGTTCTGTCCCAGAGACTGTGAAGAGTGAGTCCGTCGTGAGGCTTATCTCGTTGGCGGCTCATATCCTCTGCATAGAGGGATTTAAGGCGGCCTACGCCGTTTCTACGGGAAATAAGAGCGGTAAGTTCGATTTTATTTTTTTCATTTTTTTTGATTATTTGAGGACTCTTCAAGATAACATTTGCCTCCCAAATTGTAATTGTTTTGTACTTTTCGACAAGAGACATGGGGAATTTTTGGAGTTTTTTTTAATTTTTTTTTAAGACCACGTTTTGGATAAGAACTATATATTGTTTTTCTCCTTTGTCTACAGCCTGTCCATTCCATCGACAGTTGTGCTGGACGCTGGTGGGAAGCCGGGTGTAGCCTTGTAACCCTGGGAAAGGTACGTTAGGATTAGTTTAGTTCATCTGTTTAAATCTACTTTATTTTATTGAGTCGACATGGGGTTCTTGATTTAAATTACTCGGTGTAGGGGAACTTCGTGCAAAATAGGCGAATTCCAGGAAACTGAAACATTTCATTTTCCACAGGGTTTTACGCTCGGGCAAGGATCCCACAACCTTCTCACAACCATGTGCTACCCTAGCACCATGTGCTAAGAGATCTTCAGGGTGGGCGTAAGCAGGACACGGGACCCGGTGCAGCAGTGAGGAAATGTCTGGGACAACAGAACTTCCAGGTTTAAAATCATACTAAGTAACTAGAAAAAATAAAAGGACCAAGGTAGGGGTTTTTCTGCAAGTTTATGCAAGCAAGGATATTTTAGATATATTTTTTCCCAATATAATTTTTACAGTATAATTTAACATCTCTTGTAAACGCAAGGTAAAGGTATGACGTCATAACCAAAATTTTGCGGAGTATCTACTAAGTTGACTTGTTTTCCTTCATTTCATTTATTTAAGACAATTTCTCTTGTGAAATTTGGAGTGTCTTGCTACTTAGGCCCTGACTTGTTCCACTACATTTCATTCATTTTTTTTCCTATTTCATGTTTTTGGTAATACTTTCCAGTTTTACCTTTTAAAATAAACAAGATGAACTAATTTTTCTTGTGTTATTTGTACAACCCAATGACCAACTTTGCGGAGACAAAAGAGAGATGAGATTATATTTTTTAGCGGTTTCTTTACACTGTTTTACCTCATGGGGTGGATCTCGGACTGGGTTGCTGTCTGTCTCATTCTACCCAACGTAGAATGATGACAGCAGATATTTGGTCCAGATCTCTCCTATGATGGAACGATTTTGGAAGCGTATTTTTTTTTGACAATCATTTATAAACTGAGTCTCACACTAGTGACTCAGATGTAGGTGCACTATGATCTGTTAAAGGAGTCCATCTACCTGTAAAGTGCTTCTAGTTTTGTCATCTTAATTCAATCTTTTAGAATTTTATTCTGTTTATTAGTCAATTTTTTTGGTTATTCTTAATTACATAAATACTCTGGAAGCCTCGGAAGTAAGTAGAGTTTTATTGTTTGGCTACAACGTTTGGGTTGAACTGTATTTTATTTAAGATCTTCTTTGTAAAACATTGGTATTAAACACTGTGGCGCACTTAAAATTTTCTTATTTCTGAACCCCCCCTTCTCCACTGTATAAAAGTTACCGGGCATATCAATGTTTTACCTAGCTGGAAAATACAGTTCTGCTTCCAGATATTTGTTTAATTATTCAGTGGTTTTGTTGTGTCATAAGTTGGCAAATTGTTATTATTCTAATTACAGTGTCACAAAATGGCGGCAACGTCTTTAAGCTGCCACAAATGTCATCCAACGCATTTTAATAGGCCACATCACCTTGCCCCGATCTCCCCTACATCACTGATTATTTATGCCAATTTTTATATCCGCGCGAAAAATTTGAAGCCCACACCTGGCGAGAGCTATAGTTCGCCGAGGGATAAAAATACACTTTAGTCCCGGGGTATAGTGGTAGGGTGGATCCCAAACATTTCTAAAAAAACTCACACTGTGATTCCTTGCATTATTCTAAAAATTTTTTGTTTTTTGCTAATTTTTGGAAAAACGCTTCATTACCGAGCTACAAGGTGTTTAAATTTTACATGTCCCCAATTATTTTTCCGTTAAAATACATAAAAATAATCCTGAAAAAAAAATGTATTATTCGCACAGGAAAAAGTTCTACACAAAGTAAAGCGCACGCGTAGTAAAGCGCACACTAGCAAAGCGCAAAGAAAAAAGCGCACATAGTAAAACAGCGCACAGGGAAATCAAATAAAGAAAATTTTTAACGTGAAAATTAAATAATTGTCTTTAGTTTTAGAATGGTACCTACTGCTACAGGTTACTTGGTCATCTTAATTTTGCTCACAAAAATAGGGTAGTATACCGGGTGTGGAACTTTAGGGGAGATAGGGCAACTTTCTCGAGATACAGAGCATGAAAGTACTTGTAACTCTATCAAAAAAGAAATAATACATTTTTGGATCATAATTGAAGAGTATAACTTCTAAAGGGTCTAAGTGCCATGTATTCAAAAATATAGATTTTGCTTGAAAACGGTCGTAAGTGCCAACCCCAATGCATCTGAAAAGGGTCTAATGCATTGGAAACTGCAGAGGCTTTTGCGATACGTCGAAAGATGGCTGGCTCTACGTGTAAGTGTTTATTAATATTTTTAAGTGTTTTTGTTCATTTTCTCAACTTTAGGATTTTGGCACTGAGATCCTTTAGAAGTTATACTCTTCAATTAGCGCTAGGTATTCATTTGACTGTGACAAATTTTCTAGTATAAACTTTTTTCCCACACTCATCTAACTTTAAAAATAATATATCTTAAAAACAGACAGTGTTGATCGACCCCATGTTATATAAACTTTTTTTACCAGAAGTAACCTCCTCTATCACATGATGCACTATAGACCCTAAGTTATAAAAGACCCTGTATATATAATTTTATAGAATTTTGAAATTAGTAAAAACTAAAAATTATTAAAGTATTTTAAAAAATTGAAGATATTTTATTATTTGTAAATTATTTTATTATTTTTTAAAATTTTTCTAAACTATAAATAAATTTTGTATCAAACCTCTTACGTCTAGGTTCATAATTATCCTAAGAGCACAAATGGGCCATTAAACTAATCTTATTGGTAGGTCGTAGGCCTATATAGGCCTACTACTCTATAGAGTAAGACATTTTCTCTTACCCTATGGTCGTAGGTAATATTTAAACCGGCAAATAAAATAAAAAAGTGATCTATATATTTGATTAAACCTACTTATCCGGGGTCCTTATAATATAGAAACGTTACAATTTTCCGCGCAAACAAAAAAAATGAGCAAACCGCTGAAAAATATATAGAAAATATTTTGCAATACTTTGATCGAATTTTTTGCAATTTGTTCGAAATTTTGGGAGTATTTGAATTCGGTGCATCGAGATATTGAGACTATTTTTTTAAATTTTATTCGCCGGAGTTTTTATTTTTTAAGTTAAATTATTCCTCTGTGCCCTTTTTTCCGTGTGAACTTTTTTCCACAGGCGATTTCTTGCTTGATAAAGCAAGTAAATAAAAATATAATTTTTTTCAGAATTTAAATTACCTGTAGTAGCTAGCCGCCCTTATATTTTACATATTTTTTTGGATTCTGGGGGTAATTACCGCTTTTACTACCCCCCCCCCCCCCGTAGAACCGCCAATGGACAACCCAGACTAAAAAATTCGGGATCAAAAATTATTCAAAAATCATACATGACTTTTGTGACACTACACACGTTTGTTGGCCCCCAGACATATTTTCTGGCTGCGCCACTGTTCCGAAAGCTCAATCGGATTCTTCAAAGTCCTTCCAAACCACCAAAATTAGTAATAAAATTTACTGTTTGCCCCAAATCCAGATAAGACCCGATTTTGCCAACTTCCTGATTAACATACTTCAGTGGGTATGTTACATAATGACTTTTTTATTGCAATCCTAGTCAGTAAAGTACCAAATTATATCATACCGAAATTCCAATTATTTTCTATTAGAGGAAAACATAATTATTTAGGCATTAAAGCTGCATTCAAGGATTTTTTTATTATTATTTAGTGTCTTGTCATCTAAATCACATTGCAACTAACGACTCGGATTTAAATTAATCTAAAAAAAAATGTCAAATGGAAAAATATATAGGATTATGTAAATTAAACTGTATTAAAAATCGCGTTACCTACCTATAAATTTTAAATGTTCATAATAAAAGCGCGGTTCGACAAAAAAGCACATCAATTTAAATAAATAATATTGAAACTTATTAGGTAAATGCCAATTAAGTTTTTTATGTTTCCCTATCCTATGAAAATACCGGTATTTTATTCCTGTAAATTTATATACAGTGATACCTCTCCCTGCGGACACCTCTATTAAACGGACACTCCCTTTAGGCGGACACATTTGTTGGAACGCAGCTTTTCCCTATTTCTTTACATGTAATACTCACTCCTATAACCGGACACTCTAATAACCGGACGCGGATAATTTTTTTTGGTAAAAAAATTCTGAAACCTCCCTTAACCGAACGCGAACCTCTGACAACGGGACGGAGCGCTGCACGTCATGGACATATATATATATATATATATATATATATATATATATATATATGTGATATGTTAGCAACAACGCACTCTGCAGCCGGGGAATTACCTCTTTCCGTTTTAATGCGGGAACTAAATACTTCTGTCGTGTTTACAACATATTTTATTCGACAGGACTGCTGTGTTTTATTTTTATTGTTCAGGTGGGTAGTAATAGATCTCCTTGAAATGGCGCCTAGTAAAAAACTTCTTAGTTTACATGAAAAAATGGAAGTTGTTAACGTTTCGAAGAAGGAACATCTATCTGCACGAAAGATCGTTGGAAAATTTAATATCGGAAACACTCAAGCAGCGGAAATTGTATATATTAAAATTTCGCAGTTCTCTCTCATAAGCGGACACCTCCAATAAGCGGACAAAATCAACGAAATCGTGAGTGTCCGCTTATAGGTTTCACTGTAATCAATTATTTATGATAATCTTTATTAATTTATGTTTTTTTTTTGTTTACAGCTTTTATCAAGAAAACTTTGACACATGTCAGCTGAAACAGAATTAACCAGGATTCAAGATGAAGATGTCTTACGAAAAATGGTAAGATTAACCAGGGCTATCAAAACGGACGGGCCACGATCCTCCACTTGGTTGACGTCACATCCGGGGCTGATTTTTTTTTGATGGTCACATCACGACACAGCTGATTGTCTTTAAAATATTGAAGTTGGAATGACGGTTCATGAATATTTAATTTTTTTTATATAAAGCCGGTTTTGAGATTGTTTTCACTATATTCTTGCAGAACAATTATGTTTAAATGTATAGTAATCCTTAATTTTTCAGAGCCGTTTCATTAGCTCACACAAAAATTAAATTTAAAGCAGAAGCGAATGTGACAAACACAGATGACAAAGTCAAATACATGTCAAATATAACAGTTGGCATGCAGTACATGGCGGGTAATTTGAATTCAAAATAAGAAATGCTAAATTTTCGAGATTTTGAAGATTTTAAGCTTTTAATCATCTTACATCCTTACAAAAGTTTGCTAGAATATCGGGATGGTGTCTGAGAATATTTAACTGAAATTTCGCGGAAATCTGTAGTGCCATTTTGAAAATATGAGAACAGCTGATTTTTTCAGGGTCGTGGCCTTTATTTTTATGTTGGCCTTGGATTAACTCACAAAATTGTCAGATTTCCGAGAGAGAAAATCGTGGCAACAACGACGGGAGGATAAAATATTTTTTTTTGTAGAAAAAAAATTTGGACTTCCATTGTCTATTTATTTTAAACACGACGCGACGTTTCGGTTAGTAAGTATCTCTGACCGTTTTCAAGTGTAAACTAAACAATCCAACCCAACTTATACTACTTGTTGTGCAGTCAGGTGTGACGGGCCTCCCACTTTTTTATTCCTAAGATGCTTATTTTCCTTAAGGAGTGGTTTCCATGTTTGGTATGACCGTGCTTAGTTGACTGAAAACTTTTATATTCTGCATTATAAATGCAGCAAAATTAATTGAAATTTTCGTTTTCGCCAATGCGACTCCTTATGCAAAGTTTTAGCTTCAGACCATTGAAGCCTGTGATCATTTTTAACATCCCCTAATTGGGTACTTTTTATAGATGTTCATGTAATCTTGAAGAGGGCGTTTCACCTACATATGATTTACCACACTCACAAGGGATTTGGTAAATACATTCCTATTATTTGAGGGATTTTCTGGTTTTGTTCTAGTTAAAAAACTCCTTATCGTATTCCCGATGAAAATGCTGTTTTCATATTATAGCTTTTGGCTATTCATCTTATGTTTTCTGAAATCCCTTGAACATATGGAATGTTAATAACACCCAACGGGTTATTAGTTTGAGAAATTGCTACATTTGGTTTGTTTTTAATTTTGGAGATCTTTGAATTTATAATTTTTTCTCGGAAATGACCATTTTGTTGTGCCCTTTTTAATGTTGTTAATTTCTGTGATTAATTCTTCTCTTAAATACAAACTTCTTATAACTCCTTGTTTTATAGCGACAGAATGATTAGACTGTAGGTACTGTCCCGTGAGTGTAGGTTTTCTACATACAATGGTTTGAATGTTTCTGTCTCTTCGTTTGACAGGAACATTCAAAAAAGGTAAGGCCGAATCTTTTTCAATTTCCATTGTGCATTTGATTGTTGGTCAAATACCGTTCAGATTGGACATAAGTTCATTGAACTTGTACAAGTTCATTGATGTATCGTAGCCATAGTTTTGGCGGACTCTTGATCGGATGGTCCTCGAACCACTCCATATAGATGTTTGCTACCACTGGCAAAAAAGACGAACCCATTGGAAGTCCATAATTTTGCGCGTAAAAAATCTTTCACTTGAAAGTAAGAGTTATGGAGACAGAGCTTCAACAGATCCATCACCCCTCTTGTTCTCTCGTAAAGTGAATCATCAGCACCTAAGTGACTCATTTATTGGAACGTTGGTGTAAAGACATTCTACAATAAAATTCGATCCTTTTTAAAATCTCCCCAAAATATTCCGAGTCTTTAACAAAAGATTTAGACTTATCTTTTGCTTTAATTTTGCGAAAACCGTGGGCAAGGCCGTTAGTTTTTGAAGGGGCGGAGGCTGCACGGGGGTATAAGGGGAGATAAAATATTTAAAAAATCATAATTCAAGTACCACAGCAACTAGAGAAACGCGGTTTTCAAATTAGTGTTAAGAATGACATTTTCAACAAAGTTTGTTCTACCGTTTAAGTGTGCCAGAGTCATAATTTGTAAGAAAATATAGGTACCTATATGTATAGTTTACACCAAAATTACAACAGGAAAGCGGATATTCAGATTAAAAAGAGGTTCTTAACTGTCGGGTTTAAAAATTATTTAACCGACTTTTACGGATTTTCATTGTATCTAATTGATACCATTTTGAATTGCTTAGGTAGGAAACCTCTTTGAGAAAAAAACGAAAGTAAGTAAATGTGTCGCTTTAATTATTGTCCGCCATTTTGAAAAACAAAATGACAATACTTTCTTTTTTTGGAAAAATACATTTTTTTGACCCAAGAGGTACGTTTATTTTTTCTAACTAATAAATTAATTTAGTGTAAGTTTTTCGGCCCACTAAATTCAAATTAATTTTTTTAGAATGTTGGCAGAAGTTCCTCTAGGAAATAATAAATAAACCTAATTGTTTCCTAATAAAAAAATACAAATATAAGTAGGTAATAAAAATATAAATCAGTCAAATGAATAATAACTCGCCCACCATTTTACCAAAAATTTTTAATTGTTTATGAGGTAAACGTGGGAGTCAAAAATTCAAAATCCCACGGATTTGAAAAAAAATTAACCGTGAATTTTTTTATACACCTGTTAAGTTATTGTTTAACTTATTTATTGCTGAAAATAAATTGTGGTTATTTCTTTGTGTCTGTCACTTTTTTCATAAAAACTAAATTGCTTGACTCTATTATTAGAAATAAAAAAAATACTCAGTACTTAGTACAATTTTATGTATGTAAATCCATTCTGAAAACATTTAGATGGGTCAAAAGCATCGAGGAGGAAAATATTTATGTTGCAAATTATTAAAAGTTTGACTTTGCCTTACAAAAGATTTTTTAAGCTTAAATGTTTGGTCAACTTGCATTTTATGGTTTATTAATTTATAACCGGGCAGACCATAGAACGGTACATTTTTCAACTTATCGGCAAAAATTAAAAAAAAATTATACTAAACATTCTATAAAAGTACTTTAATTCTATTAATTTAGGAAAACTTGATATGGATTGTGATAATTAGTGAAAGAAATGACCCAGTGTTTTTAGATGTAATTTTTGGGGTAAACACGACATCCCTTTATCGAAATAGACTGACCACCAGAGGTGAGATCTTCTTAAATACAACTTCACGAGAATGTCTTTTGCAGACTTCCATTTGTTATTGGAATCAATTCCAACACTTTTTAAAATATATATCGCAGTAGCTCTAAAAAACTGGAAACTCAGATTGCACGGCATGTAAATACAAGTTAACGACCGACTTACCATATACACACTACAGTTTGCTGATGACCAAGTAATTGTAGCTAATGATAAAGAAGACATGGAGTATATGATGAGAAAGTTAACGGAAGAATACCAAAAGTGGGGAATATCAGTGAAGGTGGACAAGACACAGGACTTATGTATTGGAAACGAATCCAGTGAGTTGGAACAAGACAATGGATAAACAATATCTCCATGCAATGAGTATGTATAATTGGGTGTCACATTTGATAAGACAGAAATAGACTGTAAAGAACTGGAAAAAAAAATAGCAAAAGAAAAAAATGTTATTGGATGTCTTAACAGTATTTTATGGAGCAGAGGGATAAAATGTAAAATTTAAAATATATGAAACAATTGTGAAAAGTACGCTGTTGTATGGAATAGAGACATGGCGCGTATCAGAAAAATACAAAACAAAAATGAAAAGTGTCGAAATGGATGCAATAAGAAGATCAATGAGAATATCTAGAACAGATCACATAAGAAATGAGATCATAAAAGAAAGAATGGGAATCGAAGGAAGCATAATGGATGACATCACTAAAAGGCCATGTACACCGGATGAACGAAGAAAGGGCGCAGAAAAAGAGGGCGTCCTAAACTAGAATGACAACAGTCCATCCAAAGATCAATGAGTCAAAAAAAACCTGACAGAAGATGATTGTCAGGATCGAAGAAGGTGGAGAATAGGCGTCGGACAACGTAGAAAAACGTTCTTAACCGACATAGTAGTAGTATCAATTCCTCCCGATATTTCCAAAAAAGATACTAATTTTCGGAAATCTGTGACAGCCGAAGAACGTTTAGCTATAACACTTAGATATTTGGCAACTGGTGATTCATACACTAGCTTGCCAGTACCTTTGCCTTATTCTAGTTTTTTCTCGTTGTCGGGAGCTACTAAGGCTTTTCATTTTATTTAGCACTGCAACTTCCTCATTAAGAAACTTGATGAGTTTCCGCCATGCAACAACTTTTTGACCTTGTTGTAATATAGTTGATTACTTCGGGTAAGTCTCGTATTCTTTGATAAAACTGAGAGCTTTTTCACTTTCCCAATTATACATTTTGTATTTCTTTCTTCTTAATTAAGTCTTTTCACCTACGTCTATAAAAACAAACAACACAAAACATATGCGTCTTAAAATAAAGCGACTGACTAAGACGAAATTTCCGTCAACATACAACCGAGTTCCCACACGATTGGATGGCGTCCACATACAGCGGATTCATGCGTCGAACAATCCATTTCTGTTGGCCATGCCTTCAAGGCACGTACACATATGTATGGTCGTTCGGCCTCGCAGCGCGGCGTGCCTCTGCCTCCAATAAATACGCGACTTTAGATTACCACATTTTGGTTGTACGTGTCTGAAACTCGTCCGCTTTACAACTTGGATCAACTACTTTTTTGTAGACTTTTTGTAAGATGTCATGTTCTACAACTTGCTGGTAATAAATTTGATTTTATTATTATTCTACTCTATTTTCAGTGGCAAGAATCAGATGACTTTGGACGAAAAAAAGAAATCCGCGCACACATGTACAAAGTAAGAGAAGAACGTTTAAAAAACTTCTACAACTCGTCAGAAATTTCCACCAGCGAGTCTCAGAAAACCAGCTCGACCACTCAGAAAAGCAGCAGCGATTTTATCGAGTCACAGAAAAATCAAAACCAATTCAACGACTCGCAGAGAACCACTGAATTTAAAAATAATTTCGCAAACGCTCAGAAATCTAACATTATGACCACACACGCGGATAATTTGAAAGACGATAGTTTTCTTAGCTACAAGAGCAAGGAAATCAGAGATTCCGAGTCACCTACAAGGGATGTGAACTACAGATCCGTGGGTAGGTACATGTCAAATCACGTCAAACTGACAGACGAAAATGCAGTGAGGTTTCTTTGTGTATCTGTCTGTTTATGTTGTTAGAGAATTATTGAAATAAAGCCAGGCTATAATAGTGTCAGGCACAATTTTGACACCTTCGCATTGTAATATCAGCTGTGATCTTTCAACACACGGCCTTTGTTTACATTATGAACCGGAATAAATAGTGCCTTCTTTTATTAATTGAAAATAAACGACGAAAGTTTTAAATTCGACTTTGGTATGTCAATTTTGAAGGACTAACTGTCAGTTTTCAATGTGAATGTGTCAAAATAGTGCCTGGCACAAATTATAGCCTGGCTGTATTTTAATAATTTTCTATTATATTTAAGAAGGGTTCTATATTATATTATATAATCTTTGGGTTCTCCAATGCAACCGACACATTACTAAAATTATACTAAAGTAAGAGTCAAAATTATCTTAAGATACAAAAAATATGTATGAACTTATTTAGTCATTTTTTATAGTAAAACGCAAAAACGTTATTGGATTAGTACAAAATGATTTAAAAACTACTAAATAATATCTAAATCATAAAATAAATAAACTAGAGGTTCTAGGTTATTTTTTTTTTCTTTTTCTTAATAAATTATTTTTTATCGGTTTTTACCTCTTTCTTTGTGGATTGGCTACGAGCCCTGGATCTAAAATGCACCTTAGAATTGGAGCAACTGCGACTTCTTCTGACTTTGTCTTTCGATCCAGATCTGGATCTGTGGAAACGAGATCGGCTTCAGGATCTCGAATGACTTCTAGTACGAGTCCTACGGTCCCTGGAACGAGATCTGCTGCGGATCTATCACGACCTCTACCACTACCTCCTCCTCTCATAGGAGCGAGCACCAGGGTGGAATGGGCGACCACAAGAGCATGGTGAAGGTCCCCTATATGTCTGCCTTCACCTCCACCTTTTCCACTGGACATTTACACTATGGGTCTACGACCACAGTCCTTCCATCTAGGCCTCGAACTGCATCTTTTACATCGCTGGTATCTTCAAACTCAACAAAATAAAAGCCTCGTAGATTTCTGGCAACACAGACATTTCGGGTGGTACATGATACCTGAAAGCATCCTCAATCGCTTGCTTCGCTGCACTATTGCACAAATCCCCAAAATAGACTTTACAGTCTCCATAACGAGACATTATTGATCAATGGCTATTTATTTGCTTTTTGCGTCTGTAACTCCTTAGCTAAAAATTTATATTTAATAAGATAAACGAAAAGCCATAAAATTTCCACGCTCACAAAAGAACAAAAAAGTCAAGCCCATAACTTATTAAAATTAAATGTGCATGTAGTGCTCGAAATTGTAAACTGATATTAATACTCTAAATTTTCCTAGCCTCTCCTTTCCGGAGATAATAAAAATTTTTCAAAAAAAAAGTCAAGGACATACACAACAAATAATTATGATAATCGCGTATATAACTAATAAACTATTCACCCGATCATTGTAAAATTAGGTATGTGGTGTGTAAACGTGATTTACTCGATAGCAGTAATTTTTTTAATAAGGTTAAAAATATCATGTCAGGAAGGAATAAAAAAGGAGTATCTAGTTGTAAGAAAACCTCGGAAAATCATTATTTCTTTTAGGATCGACGCCTGCATATTTATGTGGCTTTGGTTGGTTTAATATAATGAAGGCTCTAGAATTGCTTTCGCTTATAGTAGCTTATATTTTGTTATCCTTTTCGAATAGGTAAACTTCAGGACCAGGGTTGGACTATTTCTTCGACCAATGAAAGATCAACAGATGGCAAAACTGAGTCAACTTGTATTAAAGCTAACACACAAGGGACTGAAGCCATCAATGGTAAAATATAGTTTAATTATTTTTATTTATATCTATTAAATATATTTTAATATTTATATGCATATTTTTATTACAGTTCTTATATTTATATTTCTATCTTTTGATATCTGCAAAGTTTACTCTTACATAGTTCTCTATAGGGGGGCATAAACAAATAACATAACGGCCATGGGCGCACCCAGAGGAGGGGGAGCTTCCGGGCCCGGGGCCTCAAGGCTTTCAGGATGCAGTGACCTTAAGGTAATTTGTTAATTAATCAATCAATATTTTTCAGGGGGTAAGCTGGACTACGTTGCCCAACACGAACAAAAAGCTTCTGTTTTTCAAGATGGTGACGACAAAAACTTTGTAAAGTCGGCCGAGGCGCAGTCAAGTTCTGTAATTCAACAAGAAGCTTCTGGTGGAGACGATAACTCACAGTTCAGAAGTTCTACTACAAAAAGCTCCAGTTCATCAAAGTAAGAAACTTTATTTATTTTATTACTAAGAATGTTAAAAAGCTTTATATTGTCGTGATTTATTTTATCCGCAGGCTTAAAACCTAATTTTTGCTCCTTAAAGCATTAGAAAACAGATTTTATCCCTGATAAAACAAATCAACAACTCTTTACGTTTGGGAGGGTAAACTCAGATGGAAGGTAAGCCAACAAAAGGTCGAACCAGACTTCTTTAATGGTTACTCTCGCAAGCGATTGTTATGACAAGGGAATTACAATCAATTCTACTTGCGTAAGTTATCCCGAAAACTGGTTTCCCTTCTTATTCAGTTTTTTTTATTTTTTAAAGGTTTTTATTTCAAGCAAACAATAAATGTTGTACATGTTGGAATGAAAAATAATTAAAGCTAATCTAATTTTGTCTGTGTACCCTGAATTAATTTTATTAAACACTACTTACATTAATAAACTTGGAGGGAGCACTTTCGGCTCCCATCACATGCAACTTTTACAAACTCGGCACTACGCTCTGCCAAAAAACCCCTTCGAGTGTCTTATTTGTCCCCCGATTTTGGACTGTCCTCGATTTAATTTTATTATTAAATCAATCACTCTTTCTGCAAGCTTGCAACTGCTTATTAAATTGACTATACAGGGTGCTTCATAACAATATCTATAAAAATTTCGAAGAATATATTATCTTAATTTAACCACAGATATGTCACTGAGAGCAAGTCAAGTACGGGAAATCTTGAACAGATACCAGCCGGTGCTATAACCAGGAATCAAAACGTCTCTGAGCAACACAGCACCAAAATCTTTACGAAAAATGCTCCTGAAGACATAAGAACCCACCCTAGCTATGTGGAAGGAAAAACCAAGGTTAGATATTGATAAAATAAATTATATTAAATTACTTAAAATAGATATATGAAGATTCCCAAAATAAGTCTCAAAGCGTCTCAATTTATGCAATTTTTATTTCAATTATTTGCAGGTAACACAAGAGACAAAAACTCTAGCAGACGGATCCACAGTGACCACAACAAGATATGAAACAAAAATTGGCAACTCCACCCAAACTGCTGTAACCAAAAAGTATAGCGGGGTCGCCACTTCAAAATCCGAAAAATTTTCTTCTAGCTCATCCAGTGCATACCAGCAATCTAGCCTTAGAGATTCCAAACATAGCTCTAAAGATACTCAAAGAGCGATTGAGTATCATGTTGAGCCTATTGGTATAACCAAAGAAAATAGAAGAAGTTCTACTACCAGCGAAACAAGTAATGTTTCTAGTAGACGTAACAGAAACAAAAAAGATGAAGTAGATTATATTGAGTTTATTGTTGAGCCTATAATTAAGACCAAAAATGATCAGCAGTACTCTACAACAACTCAAAAGACTTCCACAACCACTAGGAAAACTGATCAGGATTTAAGGGATTCTAAGATAAATGTCCCAGTTGGAAGCACCATCGAAATTGATTTAAACGTCGATTCACTTAACAAACAGCAAAACGTAGTTGATTCAATTTTGAAAACTGAAAAATTCTCTACTCAACAAGCTTCCAATATTTTACGAGAAACTCAAAAAGATGATTATACAACTAAAAATATTTACAATACTAAAGACGTTCCATCTGAAATAATAACGACTACTAAAACAACAACTACTGTAACAACCGAAGGTACATCTCAACCCAGAAAAAGCACCGATGCTAAGTACAGTACAACATTTTTAACTGATATTAACCAAACTCAAAATTTAAGAGATTCAAAGAAAACCACTACTAATGAGTTTATTTCAACTGAACGTAGCCGTGAAGAAAGTACCAGGGGGAGTGAAATTCATGAAACTACAAAACCTAGGGTTTATGGTCCTACAAAAGAACCGCAACAACAATCTCCAAAAGAATATAGAGATTCAAGCCCCACTAAGAAATCTCAACCTAAAGCTCCAGAAGAACCTTATGTTCAACCAGATCGTCGTGAACCAATTAAACCGGGAAAATCAGAGCTAGACCAACATACAAAAGCTACCGAAGGACAATACGATACCACTTACAGATCGGAGTTTACCAGCAAGAAAATATCTGTAGAACAACGCGCTGCTCATGATGCATTTGCAAGATCTTTAAGAGCTGTTACTCCAGAAAGAGTTAGGTCTAGTGTGAGTCCGGAAAAACAAAGATATCCAACAACAAGAACCTCCCCTGAGAGAAGAACTGAGAGAGGAAGAAGTCCAAAAAATAATAATGATAAATTTTCAAGTACTGAGACAATTACTTATACTACCAGAAGAGGAGAAACACCAAGAAAATCACCGACTAAAGAATCTATAAAAACGTATAGCTCAGATACTATTACAAGCAAATCCAAGTCTACAACGGATACTTTTGATTCAAGTACATTAACCCGTAGAAAAAATAAACCAAAGGAGATTTTTCCAACAGAAATAGAATCTACAGAGTATGAATATAAAAGAAAAGACAGCGACATAACCACAGATTTAGATTTTAATGTTACAACCAATGTTACAAATAAAACAACGGCTACAAAGGAAACTACACGTCCATCCACCTTGGAATTCTCAAGGAAACCCAAAAAGGTTACTGAAAGATCACCGACAAGCCCGCTAAATGATGTCATAAGCCCCAGAAAGTCTCCAACCAAAGAAAGCCCCAGAAAAAGTCAGTCACCAACAAGGGAAGCTATCTCTCCTTCCCAAGAAAGACCAAAACTTATTAGGACCGACACCTATGAAGAAAGAGTAAAACAAATTTTGGGAATCACTGGAGACACAAAAGAAAAAAGACGTAGTTCTTTAGAAAGAAGCTCTCTAACAAAGAAGGGATCATTTAAGGAAACCACAACACGATCTTCTAGCCACCATGATTTTACTAGGTCTCCATCTAAAGAAAGTCCGACTAAAGAAACTCCATCTTACTACAAATCCCCTGAACGCAAAAGCCCTGTAAAAGACGGGCCCAAAATTTCTGAATTTCCTAGTCAAGTAAAGAAATCTCCGGAGCATCAGCTTTTGGAGAAATATCCTGAAAGGAAATCACCTGTAAAAGAAAATACAAAAATTTCAGAGTTTCCAAAACAACTTAGGAAATCCCCTGAAAAGCAATCACTTCCCTCTCAGAAAAAGCCTTTAGATAATTATCTTAAAAGAAAATCTCCAGTGAAGGAAGGTCCAAAAATAACTGAGTTTCCTGCGCAGATTAGAAAGTCTCTTCAACGCGAACCATTAGAAAAATATCCCGAGAGGTCTTCACCAGTTAAAGAAAGCCCCAAAATATCTGAGTTTCCGTCTCAAATAAGAAAATCTCCGAAAAAGGAACCATTAGAACCATACCCAAAAAGACAATCTCCCGTCAAAGAGGGATCAAAATTGTCTGAATTCCCTTCTCAGATAAGAATGTCTCCCGAGCGCAAAGCTCCAGAAAAATACCCTGAAAAGCCATTGCCAATCAAACAAGGCCCAAAAATTTCAGAGTTTCCTTCACAGGTCAGAAAATCACCACAAAAAGAAATATTAGAACTATATCCAGAAAGAAAACCATCTCTAAAAGAAGCTCCCAAGGCTTCTGAGTTTCCGGCGCAAATAAGGAAAACTCCCGAACGTGAACCATTTGAGCTATATCAAGAAAGTTCACCCCTAATCAAAGAAAGCCCGAAACTTTCAGAATTCCCAGCGCAATTGAGAAAATCCCCAGAAAAAGAACCACTGGAACTCTACCCTGAAAAAATGTTTCCTCTTAAAGAAGGCCCAACAATTTCTGAGTTTCCTGCTCAGAATAGAAAATCTCCTGAACGGCAGCATTTAGAAACTGTTCCAGAAAGACCAACTCCCGCAAAGGAATTTACAGAAGTTGTCGAATTACCGCTGCAAAAACAACCTGAAAACACACCTCTGAGCATTTCCGAGTTCCCAAGTCAAATAAGAAAGTCCCTCGAAAAAGAACCTTTGGAACATCTACCTGAGAAAAAAACTCCATCAAAAAAAGGGCCAACTATTTCTGAATTCCCAGCTCAGGTAAGAAAATCACCAGAACAATCAATTACTGAGGTAACTTCAGTCCTAAAATCAACTCAAGATAAAAGAGCAAAAACAAAGACAATAAAAAATAAGAAAAAAACGGGAACTGATTCGAGTTCAACAAGTGATGACGAAAGCGATACTGATATTATTGTTACAGAAACTGTTACTCAAACAACAGTAGACACTGTAGAAAATAAAGTACCTGTAGAAGAACCGTTGATACTAAAAAAACTGTTCAGTAATCTCTGTAGAGAAGATGAGGTAATCACTATTGATAAGAAGAAGGCTACAAAAAATCTAATTGAATCAGAAATTATTCAAAATCAGCTAGAACAACAAATAGTTGATAGTACTATAGTCAAACAAGATTTATCCAAAAAACAACCCAAAAGACCGAGTGAAGTAGCTAAGAAATCAGAGATTCCAAAAAAAGGTAGTGATTATCCTAAAAAACCATCAGAACCTTCTAAGTCACCTAAATCTCCTAGTGAAGCAATAAAAAAACCAATTGATAAAAAAACATCCGAAATTGCATCGAAACCTCAAGGACCATTTAAGAAACCTCAGGGACCTTTAAGGAAACCAAATTCAAAAACGGAAATTCATTTAGTGGAAAAAACTGACAGCAGTTCTAGTATGACTAAAGTCAATATCAACAAAAAAAAAAGTCCGACAGAAAGGGGCCCAGTTAAGATGCCTAGTAAAAAGAATATTATTGAAACAACCACTACCACTACAAAGAAAATCACTACAAAGGAAATTTCAAGATCTCCATATGCCCCTAAGCCCACACCGATTTCTAAAAAATCTCCCGAGATTTATAAAGTAACCAAAACCAAATATGTTGGAGGTACAGAATGTCAAGATGAATGCTGTACAACTATTAAAGTACAAAAAACACCTACAAAACGTACCGAAAAACTTACTTTGCATAATATTGAAAATATAGAACATGTTAAGGAAGACAACACGATTCATCGTCGATCAAATAGAGTTGATGAAACTGTAACTAAAAAGAAAACTTCTGTTGTACCAATTTCAGTTAACGGAACTAAGTCACCAAAATATCCCTCTTTAACCAAAAAAGTTCCCAGCAAAAATGATATGCCAAGCAAAACTTCTAGATCAATGACTACAACGCAAAATAAATACACAACAACAACTCGTAAATTAACTACGGATGAAGTTGATCAAAAACTAAAGGAAGTCAAACCCTCTACCCCGAAAAAGCATACAGTGATAGCAACTGTAAATTTGACTTCAAAGACTCCCAAAAAAGTAAACACTATGACAAAATCTACAACAACCAAGACAACCAAAACTAAAATACCCGTAAAACCCATAGAGTTAGAAGAAAATGGCTACAGTTCCACTGATTCTGATGATGAATCCATAACTGAAAGCGCTAATAATTCATTTGTTAATATGACAAATGACAAAAAGTATTCAACAGTTAAAACTGATGAAACCACTAAGCACCTGTCTGAACAAGAAGACATTTTTGCAACAGAAGAAATTGATAAAAAAACACATAAAGCTACCAAAACTGTACTAATCACAGATAAAGAAGGCAAGCAGTATCAGGTAACTGTGGATCTTAAAAGATCAAAATCCTCAAGAGAGCCAACCCCAGATAGATTGTGCCCAAGGCCATTAACCTCGGATGAAGAGGAAGAAGAGCGTCCAAGATACCCAGATCAGATAAGTGAACCAGATGATGGGTCTCTTAAACGAAAGCCCAAGAGATTGACTGACATTCCAATAATTGAAGCCGAAGATACGCATCAATTTGAAAGAATCACTGAGGTAACCGATACCAAAAAGATTTCCAAAGTTGACAAAGTTGATGAATCTGACGAAAGCTTGTTAAGTGTTACTAAAAAAGTTCAGAAATTTTTAAATACGGCTGACAAACTTGCCAAGCAACCTACTAAACCCAAACCAAGCAAGGTTATTCGCCCAGATTTTGAAGTAACTGAAGATCTTAAGTCTGATGAATGTCTACTTAGCGTTTCAGATAAAGTTTCTAAATTCATAACCACTGCTGAACAGTTAGTTTCTCCTCATAATGTTGCCGAACGTCCTAAAACACCGGTCTGTAAAAATTATAAAGAAGAAATCAACGTCAATGTACACAAAAAGAAAACTAAGTTGGAGACAAATATTGAAGAAGAAAATAAACCCAAATATATCGATAAGAGACCTGTACCTAAAACAGATCGTCCATATATTACAGATGTCAGTGAGGACCTTAAAGAAGACGAGTGTTTGTTAAGTGTTTCAGATAAGGTTACAAAATTTATAACCACAGCCGAAAACCTTACAACTACGAATTCTAGTAAGTCCGTGAGCCTAGCTAAAATTGACATAAAACCTAACGAAGAAAAGCCAAGATCAAAGTCGCCAACTAAGGAAGTAACACGTTCTAAATCTCCTCATAAAGATGTAACAACAACAGAATGTGTTATCATAGAAACAGAAGAGGAAATGTTTACAAGAAAATCCCCTTCTTTATCCCCTGAAAGAAGAAGATCACCATCACCTTATAAAACACCTGATAGAAGACCTTCAAACGAGTATAGTTCTATATTAAAGACAGAAACTAAGTACACGCCAACTTCAAATATACCCGAGTCGACTCCAAAATCCTCTAGAAAGCCATCTATAGAAGATATAGGTGTACGAAGACTCTCACAAGAAGAGACAGCCATATTAACTAGAAGAAGATCTTCCACAGAAGAAGCTAAAAGCATTCTAAGCACTACAAGTAGACTAAGAAGCACAGAAAGTATCAAAAAAGCTAAAGCTCTTTTTGAAAACATTGCGAGAGATCAGGAAAAGCCAAGGCAAAAAGATATTTTAAGCAGGCCTTCAGTTTTTGAGGCTAGAAGAAATCAGACTGACAGACACATAGATTTAAACAAAAGGAAGCTAGATTTTGATAAAAAAGAAGATTCGGTAATAGTTACCCATGCTAGAAAATCCCCTGAGAGGTCTCCTGAAAAGTTTTCTCAGCGTCCGAGGTCACCGGAAAAAATATGTGAGCGTTTAATATCTCCAGAACGTCCAAAATCTCCCGAAAAACGAGTAACTGAAGCCCAGAAATATTCTGAACATCTTATAACGTCTGAAAGACGAATGTCTCAAACCCAAAAAATTACTGAGCGACCTAGATCACCTGCAAAAGAACCGATTGGGCCACAAAATTTATGTCAAGAAAAAATCGAAATAACAAGATTCAGACCGAGTTCACCAGACAAAATTCCAGAAGGTAATACTGCTAGCAGGCCAAGATCAAGAGAACAGTCACCTAGTGATCTACCCCACTATATGAAGCCGCTGGATAGAAGTTTAAGGCCCAATAGCCCACACAGAGAAAGTATAGCCTCAAGTAAGTACATGACATACTTTTTAAATTTTACGAAATAATATATGTAGTAGGCAAGCATAAGCATATAGGACAAAAAATCTAATATTTTTAGCAACACCACAACAGCCGCAATCAATCGAAGAGGTAGATATTCGTCAAACAAAATTCGGAGTAATTCTAAAACGCACTGACTCTGGCAGACTTATCAAGCCAAGTGAAACTTCGGCTAAATTAACTGAAGAACGAAGAAAGAGTAGTGTAACTTTGGAAAAACGAGTTACGGAGGAGGAAATTGAAGAAATTTATGAATTGGATGTTTTGGAGGAATTGGTAAGTCGTTGTTTGTCTGTAACAGCATAAGTGTATGTTATTATGGTGATATACTGTGTGGTACACTAAAACAAATCTAAAAATGATTAAGGCTAGGAATCAAAAATTTAAAATTGTTTATTTTTTAGCTGGAAAAAGTTATAGGCTACGATCTAAGACGCAAAATCAGGACACAAATTCGGTTGGTTAAAAAATTAATATCAGAAGGCACTTTGGAAGAATACATTCTTAGAAGAAGGCGTGAACAAGAAGAACTACAAATAAAAAAACAAATACGAAAAAATTCGAGCCCAAAAAGGGGTTTTAGTCCGAGTAAAACTGTTAAAACACCAACCGATAGTACAAGTACTACAGAATACACAAGTTCATACACAAGAAAAAGTAGCCCAGAAAGAAAATCAGTTGACAATAAACTATATAAACACACAGATCTCGTAGACACTTCTCAAAAAATACAAGAATCAACAGAATACCAATCAAGCTACACATTTAACACTTCAAGAAAATCATCTAGTGATTACTCTACTTCCAAAACTACTACAAGAAAAAGTCCTGTCAAAGAAATCAAAACCAGTCATTTGAACGGTGAAAGGAATAGCCCCATTAGAGACCGTGTCAAAACTAGCCCTGTAAAAGAGCATGCTAAACCCATACCAAATGGAACAACTTATAGTCCAGTAAACGGAGAAAGAGCTAGTCCTTCGAGAGAAAGAGTTAAGACTAGCCCTTTGAAAGATGGGACTAGTCCTATGAGAAATGGTTATTTAACAAAGGGTAAAAGTCCTAGTCCTGCTAGAGAATATATTACAACTGATCGCCGAGATTCAGAGACAAGAATTTCCAAGGTTGTAGAATCTACGCCATATGGAAAAACAACAACCGTCAAGAAAACAGAAAAACTCCCCAATGGTGTAAAAACAACTACTACAAAAACTTCTGAGAGTCAGATGTATACCACACTTAAAAAATCCACACCAAGTACAAAAGAGCAAAAAACCGTTGAAGAAAACGTCCCCGATTGGGTAAGAAACAGAAATCTACGAAAAACGACCGAAACTAACGCACCAGTATCCAACAAGCGTGTATCAAGTACCAGCACAAGTACGACGACACGAAAAACAACCAGTACAAGCAGAAAAAGTCCAGTAAAAGAGGTTAAGTCTACGGATATAATCACCTCCAGTTATGGGGTCGGGCCGACTGATGAAAATGGTGCACCATTGTTTGGATTGAGAGCCTTGAGGGCTAAGAACAACAAAAATGTGGAAACAAAAGGTAAGAGTTTTGAAATTTAACACTCTCTTTAGTAATTCAAGTAATCGTTTGCTAGGACCTGCTGATTGTGTACTTCTTGGACTTGCTGATTCTTGTGGATTTTTTTAGTAGGCCTTGTTTTGCGACGGAATCAGAAAAATGTATTCTAATGTTTGGATCCCTAGCATTAGTTCTTGAATCGTAGCTGTCAGCCCGATTCGTTAATACTCGTTGTTTGCTAAGGTCTGCTGATTGTTCACGTCCAAGTTTACAAAAGTGTTCTTGGTCTTGCAATGTCTTGTGAATTTTTTTGTAGAGATTGTTTTACGACAGAGTCAGAAAAATGAATCCTTTTTTTAATTTCTCAGCCATATTGTTAATATCTGACAGCACTATATTTCAAAACCTGCAAGGCTGTTCGTCCGTTTATTTCAAACACCCATAAAAAATTATATCTCTGCTACAGAAGAATTTGTTGAATTTTAAATTTCTATTCCAATTGATTTTTCTTTTCCGAGATTGATCTTCAATTATTAGTATACTGTGAAACCCTTTGTTATTGGTGTGTTATCGATAGTCGATTTCCAGCGAACATGACGCGATCCTTGGATTATTGGTTATGATTATTTCCCTTTAGTGGATAATTAATAATAGATTTGACTGTAACAAAGGTTTAGTGCTTCACCATTATTAATTCTGCCCCATTTGTAATAGTGTAGTGTTTATTTCTAATAAAGATTTACTATAATTTTAATATCCCCCCTATCTATGTTCATATTTTGGGGGTCGCGGTTCGTTTGTCGAAAACACGTTTATCGAAAACATCTTTATCGAATACATTTTGATTGAAAATCTTAATTTCGAATGACATTTTGATCGAAAATCTTAATTTCGAATGACATTTTGATCGAAAATCTTAATTTCGAATGGCACTTTTATCGAATAGCAATTTAATCGAAAATCTTTTATTCGGTTCGGTTCGGTTCGGTTTGGTTCGGTTCGGTTTGGTTGGGTTCGGTTCGGTTACACCCCCTCAAGGATCCCGGGAAAGAAATCAGGAAAGTTTTTTTGGAAAAAATATGATTGAAAAGAGACCCCTTTATCGAATTATATATATAACTTCATTCTCAGATTGTGTTTTCGATTAAAAGGCGATTCGCCAAAAATGTTTTCGATTAAAAAGTCATTCGAAAAAGTTGTATTCGATAAAAAAGTTTTCGATTAAAGCATTATTCGATCCAAATGTCATTCAAAATTAAGATTTTCGATCAAAATGTCTTCGATAAAGATGTTTTCGATAAACGTGTTTTCGACAAACGAACCGCGACCAATATTTTGGAGTGTCTTTATGAAGTTTTCGTCTTGAATTGTCTGTTAATAGGCAATGATTCAGTTTTTTTGCATTGATTTCGGTCAAGGTAGTACTAGTAGTATTACTAGTAGTAGGGAAACTGATCTAGCGACTAGGCTCACGCAAACCCAGATTGGTCAGTACACCATATTCCAAACTGATGCACGTGGCCCTTAACATGCAACTTATCTTTCTTTAAGAGGACTTAATTTTACCTGGCACCTCTTTGTCGAGGACAGGGATCTTTATTCGGCGTAGCGAGTATACACAGTGGACCCACGCTTTTATACCCCTTCCGAAAGGTGGTCCCGCTACATGTTAGACTTGCATCTATCTAACATCGCTATCGTCCCGGCAGAACTACAGCAGGCTCCTGCGGTATTAATCCCGGATCCTCCGCTACGTGTCGTCTCCTGGACTACAAATGCATATATTCTCGATGTACAAGGTTTTTTTATGTGCATCGCACGGCCTTTCGATGACTCTTGTTGAATGCTGAAAAGAGCGTGGGCGGCAGGGCGATGAGACTTTATTCTTTTTGTGTCGTTGTTCGAGACACGAACCTGGTACCTCCTGCATGTGAAGCTGAAGACCATACCAGGGAACTACCCTGCCGCCTTTTGGTGAAAGTAATTATTTGTCATATTTGTAATTTGAAAATCAATACTTTTGTAAATTTTAGTTCAGGGCACAGTCATCCAAAGTCAATATTACTCAGAAAATGGTCACGAGCCAGTAGGGCAAGTTAGTGTGACCAAATACTCAACCGACCCCACGGATTTGGACCAAAATGGCGAATATCATCAAGATGGCGCGATAGCAAGCGTCACTACCACTCAGAAGTTTGGGTACGACCACACGCCGAGTTTAAGCAGTTTGACAGACAACAGAAAAGTAAGTTTTGTAAAAAAATATTTTTGTTTCCAGACCGTTTACACATTAAGGCAACTAAACTAAATCTGATGCTGGAGGCCGGACTTTAGAATCAGTGGCGTATATAGAAAAATATTTCGGGGGGGGGGGGGGAGGGGTGGCCCGAGACCCCATGAGGCCATATTTTATGCTATTTTATGTTTGTATTTATGAAATATGTGGAAAATATTTATAAAAACCTTAGCTTCGGGGTGGGCCCGGGCCGCCCAGCCCCCCCTTATATACGCCATTGTTTAGAATAAATCATTTGCAATCTAGAGTTTAATTTATTTACTAAAATTATTTTTAATTTGCTGACCTCTTTAGTTAGCATTTAATCAGTGGCGGTATTATTAATTAATTTGACAAAAGGCGATTAATTGGGTAAACATTTTTAGCGTAAATAATTACAAGCCGGCAGCACCGCGCGGCACAAGATTTCAATTTCACCCGTTTTTCAGTGGTGTATGGAATGTTTGTTTTGTTCACGTCGGCCATATTCATCGTGCGAAAACGTTCGTTGTCCTTCCTACGCGTTGCTAGTTCTATCCTTAGTGAAGACGTGTGAGTTTGTTTTGAGTTAGGGTGTGTCAGTAGTTAAAAGCCTTGCCGGTCGCGTGTCCATTGTTTGTTTTTGTTTTTAAAATGGACATAAATACCGTCGATTATATAATTAACTGTGCAAATTTCAATACGTTGACATATGAACTTCGATTACAAATAAAATCTTTAAGGCCACATAGACCGGATCTAAAAATCCTTAGAATTAACCAAAATTTTAGTGCAAGTAATAAAAAATTATACGATGCTGAAAACTGGTTGTGCGGTTGTGAAAAACGAAATACTTTTTTTTGCTTTATTTGTCTTATTATGAACAATTCACGAAGTGATCCTGCGTGGGTGGGAAAGGGAATGTGTGATATCAAGCACTTTAGTGAAAAGAAACAAGGCTACTTATTTAAATAACCACATAGAATTTTCTATGCTAGGCAAGACTGATATTAGGTGCCAATTGAATAGTGCCTATAGGCAAAATATTACCGAACATAATGAAAATGTGGCAAAAAATAGACATATACTTAGTAGGTTAATAGACTGGGAAGAATTCTGTGGGATTTTTGAGGTTGCTCTACGGGGCCATGATGAGTCTGAAACTGCTGCTAATCCGAGCACACTGGTGCTAATCCGAGCACTTTGCACATGTAAAAGAAGGGCGAATAGACTTTACCTATAAACAAATAAACTAAAAACTACACCAATTAGCTGCTTGTTTGTAAAATGCTAAAATAAAATTGTTTAGGTAAGTTTTTTTATCTCCTTTTCCATGGAATATAAATTTCTGCTCCCCCAATTTATAACGTCACCAGCCGCCACCAGTGGCGGATCCAGGATTTCCAGGAGGGAGGGGCCAATGTGGCAGAAAACATTTTAGTGGTTTTTGTTAGAAATTAAGGTGTGAAATTTAGTATCTAAAGGAGATTAATAGCGCTGCAGGCGAAATTTTTTAAAAAAATGAGTAGAATTTGCGACAAATTTTAAATAAGTGATGCTGCTAAACTAAAAGATAGTTATGTTTGGCAGGGGGGATCCGCCACTGCTAATGACCAACCAATATTGTGCTGGAGGCCGGGCTTCAGAATAAACAACCAATTGCGATCTAGAGTATCTAGAGTGCACGCTACTGACAAAATTATCTTAAAAATAATGGTATAAATCTCTTTCTCTCAAAAATAATGGAATAAACTATGTGACTTTTGATTGATTAATTTTCTGTTATTTTTTTAAGGAAATTTGCGATTCGACCGAAGAAACGATTACGAGTAAAACGAGCCGAATAAACCGAAGAGGATCAGTCAAGGCACTTTCTCAAAAATTCATCGATAATGCAGGTAAAATAATTATAATTAGGGAAGAGTACACAATGACACGACTCACATACGTTATACATGATAAATCAAAAACGAATAAATTTAGAAAATGTTTAATGATTGTTGTTTATACTTTGGGGGTTAGTATTTAATATATGGGATAAAAAATTACGGAAATTTATTTAAGGAAAAAAAAGCAAAAAGAAAACATGGCTACATTTGTAACAAAGTGTACTCTACAGGTCGTACATACAGGATGACACTTTTTGTAGCACGAACCGCCTTCGAGGGGTATACTTTAGCCCTATATTTTGAATAGGGAAAGTGAGTCTAGTGATACCTTGTTTTGAAGCTCTCTTAAATATCTTTACAACCGTGTAAAAATTTCGGAAATCCATCGATTAGTTTTTGAGATATTTGCTTTCAAATTTTCAAATTTAACATGGAATGATAAAATAAAAATTAAATCCGAAAAATAATAAGTTTCTAATTAAATTTTTATTTTATCAGTCCATGTTAAATTTGAAAGTTTGAAGGCAATTATCTCAAAAACTAATGGATAGATTTTTGAAATTTTTACACGGTTATAATGACATTCAAAAGCCCTTCAAAACAAGGTATCACTAGAGCCACTTTCCCTATTCAAAATATAGGGGTAAAGTATACCCCTCGAAGGGGGTTCGTGCTACAAAAATTTCAAGATAGCTAAAAAGTGTCCCCCTAGAGAATAAAATCGACGTGTCTGAGAGTTTTCGCGAAAACTTACTTTAAATACTCAAAATCGCCTCCGGTACGTTGTCGGTGGGCCACCCTGTATACTGAAACATTCCATATTGTACACAATAAAAAACTGAAATATATAATGAATGTATATTCAAATAAAAAAAAGCATACTAGTCAGGTTTGAAATAGCCCGTTTTTAGTTCCAGATTGCCTATTTGCGGTACAATATTGTGTGATACGTCAAAATTTTCAGAAAAATTCGTAGAATAAGAATTGGAATGGTGGAGATCTGGAAAATGCTGCAGAACCACTCTGCACCCCCTCCAAAAAATGAAAACTTGGGTTGGTTTCACTTTGATTTTTTTAATCTACCATTTCTTAGTAATTTCGAATACATTTTAATCATCTGCCCCCCATAGAGGGGTCAGCAATCCCCAAATTAGGTCCAAAAACGTGATTTTTTTATTATTTTTTAATTTTTGCAAAAAACATCCTCGAGAGATGAATTTTAATAAAATTTAGTAGTCGCCTTCAAAAGTACAAGATAAGAGCTTTAATTTAATGTATTGCTTATCTATATCGTCCCAAAAATAACCCCCCTTTAGGGTGTCGAATTAGGGGTAGTTTCTTAAAGGTAAAGTGATTTTTTTTGTTAAACAATTTTTTCTCAAAAACCATAAGATTTTTAAAAAACTTGTAGAGACTAGTCTTGTAGAGATTGAAACTACCTACAACAAAATATATAACTTAGCTTCCTAGTTGAAATTTAGAGCTGTCCAGAACTAAATCTATTTTTTTTTTTCATTTTTGCGCAGATCTCATTATTAGGCAAAGGCGTTAGGTTGCTTTTAGGTATTTTATTATTTTATTACATCAATCTTTAACTTCAACATTGAAAGAGCACCAAAAAAGCTTCCAAGCTCTTCAAGAAGAAGACTTGAATTGAATTTCTTTAACTTTAATACTTTGTGTTTTTTAGTGGAAACTTTGAAGAGTGAAAGGCAAACTACCTACCCTAAGGCAGGTTTGATTTTGCGCAGTTCCAGTTTCAAAAGTAGTGGAGATGAGGAAAGAAGTGATAGCCGGGAAATGTCACCAGGTAAGTTGATTTTTGAGATAATTCCCCATTACAAGACTTTTTAAGCCGGATTGCAACTGTATGAGGTTTTCCAATCAACTTGATGAAACTGTATTAATTTTGTACTTCAACTGCTGGCAACTGCTGGCAAACGGTAATAAAGCAGCATTTTTGTACAGCATTTGTAGCATTATCTGCGCCATTAAAAAAGTACTATAATTTCAATGTTTTTATAGTACATCTAAGTTATTGTTAAAAAGATAGTAAAAACATATATTTGAATAGATTCATTAAAAGCAATTCTATTTTCGTATAAAAAAAACAATTATTTTACTGTGAAAGTAACATATATATTCACAAAAAACGTTTTAATAACATTTCGAAAAAGGCATTATTAAAAGTTTTACTGCAGCATTAATATAACAGTAAAAAACATTTTAAAGAAACAGTTCTTTTAAAACACTTTATTTTAGTACAAAAAAAATAAGTATTTTACTGTCAAAATATAATATTTACAAAAAACGTTTTAAAAACATTTCGAATGAGGCAAAGTTCTGACAAGTTGATGTTTGCTGGCCTAGATGGCAAACAATAGTCAACATTTTATAGGTACAATGAAGAATGTCAAGCTTATGAATGTGAATGATTTTATTTGTTTTTAAATTGGTGTGGAATGTTCGATAATCTTTGGAAATATCCTCACCTGGTAAGTGGTGGATCCAGGGGGCCAGAGGGGCCCAGGCACCGCCCCCCTCCCTGACATAAAACTTTTTTTAGTTGACGGAAAGAAAATTTCAATGCATTAACCGCACTTTTTTCATGATTTTTATCTAAAAAACACTTAGTATTTCAGATATTTGAACATCGAAAACTACAAAAATGTCCAAACAACAAGTGTGTATATTAGAACAAAGCCGAAATTTTAGGACTCAAAAATAATCAAATATTTAGTAGTGATAGTAGTAAATTCATGCAAAATGAGTGGCAAAATACTTTTGTCCTCTACATTTCACTTATAGTCCTCCACATTCTTCTTTCAATTTCTAAAAAACCTCATATTGCTTGATAACACCAATAATGTTATTCATTAACAGTTGTGTTTTAAATAATATTACTTGACTTGACTGCGAAATTATTCCAAGATTTGAACAGCTGCTAAAAAATAGTTTAATTTTTTTGGTCACGCTTTTGAACTTGATTCTTACCCATTCAATTATAATTTTTGCTTGACAAATATAAATTTGAGTAAAAAGGTATCCCGACTTATTTTTTAGCCACCCATAGGTAGGAAGGCCGACAACACAAATTATTTTTTTTAACTTTCCCTCAAAATAAGTTTGGGTCAAAAAAGACCTAACCACCACAATTTTTTATAACATTTATCAGAACAACTACGCGTGCTGGCGCCATTTCGTAAAATACAGATCAATAAAATATATATCTTTTTTAGAGCAGATTAGAAACACAAGTTTAACTCCATCCGAGTACAATGTTTAAAATGTTATATAATCTTTAATCCACAAAATATATTGAAATTCTGGGTTAGATAAAATTTTTGGAACCATTTTTGTAATAACTAAAAATACTGTGAGAAGTTTGGTTTTCGAGATATTGAAAAGAAACGCAAAATTAAATTTTTAAGGCATTATTTTTGACCCAACATGGACTATTTCTTCAATTTCAATATCTTTTAGTTGGGAAGGTGTTGATAAAGGGACACAAGTGACAGGGTTGATTTTTTTTTATGGCGTTTTTAAAAGGTTCGATGTCAGCAAAACTTAAATAACATGCTAAAAATTAACATTTTATACAAATTTTCCAAAATTCTATTTTAAACTTCTTATATCCCCCCCCCCTTTTTTTCAATACGGCTCTGTATTGTAAGGAAATCTATAAGTTTTTTATTAGGATTTCATTTTGGGGTAAATTGCTTTTTTTTAATAAGACTTTAGTTGTCAAACTGAATATCACCAATCACCAATATTATATCTTTTTACTCGTATTATGAGATGACCCTCTTTTTGTTAGATTTTTAAATCAGTAAATTTCGTTTAAAATGACGTATCGTTTTGGATCAAAAGAAGTTTATATGTTTTTTTATTTAAAATCTTAGTGGAAAGAGAATTAGTGGACACCACTGCTTCAACCACAGTTCGAACTTCCAGAACCTCTTCCAGTACAGGAGAGACCTTTTTGTCGAATAAAAACAAAATTAGCGGAGTACAAGACGTCATTACGAGAATGAAAAATGAGGACTACCAAGAGGGTGATTCTCCGGAGGATGTAAAAGCTAGGGGATTATTGAACAAGTTTTTAGGTGAGGGTGCAGAAAATAGCCGTTTTTATTAAACAATTTTATTTCGCTTAAATTATTATACAGGGTGTCTGTAAAAGGTCTGTTCAAAATCTTAGCACATATTCCTGAGGTCAAAATAAGTCCATTTAATGCAAATTACCTTAGTCCAAAATTGCTCCGTTTCAAAGATAAAGAGTGGTGAATTTAAAAATTAAAAATCGATTTTATTAAAATTTATGAACATTTCTTAACGCATTACTTTAAAAATTGTTACTCGGGAGTTTTTTGGGATGCGAAACCTAAATATGCACACTTTTTCACTGTGGCCGTTAGAGGGCTCTTCACAATGCTCAGTCAATTTCTGGGAAAATAGTTTCACTTGGTTTAATTAAAATAAAAAACACCCTGTATCTCTGAAAGGGAGCAATTTCGGACTAAGGTAAGTTGCTTTAAATCGACTTATTTTGACCTCAGGAATATGTGCTAAGATTTTGTACAGACCATTTAGAGACTGTATTTGTTTTTGCCTTTGTTTTAAATCTTACGATATCTTTAACTGTCCCTAGAGATTTAAAATTTTGTATTTTATAGTGAAAATATTTTTTTATTACAAAACACTTTAAAATGCTTTATATTTATAAAGCGTTTGTCGCAAACAAAGAAACTTCGCGGAGCTTTTGGACTAAATCAAAATGGCGGTTTAATAATGACGAACCTTTTTGCTGGTTTGTGTTCTAATTATTTTTGGTACACAGGATAATAAAAATTTTTATTTTAAAAGTTTTGTAACCTATGTTTTTAATATTTTGCTCCTAAATAAATACAAAAAAAAACATTTCTTTTGTATAGGCGCACAGGTAATGCTGAGCGGTATGGAATCCCATATTTCAAGTAAAGCTAAAACATCAGTAACTACTTCACCCAGTGGAGCTGTCAAAAAGTCCACTACTATTACTACCACAGTTACGGTAAGTACCTTAGTCCCTAGCGGAAAGGTACTATTCGACGCGGCTGATTAGGCGTAGGGGTACAATTTGGCGCGAGTCGGTTTGGCGCGCAATACCTGGCGGAGGTTAGGTTGAGTTTGTTGAGGGTTTGTTAGGCTAGGGAGTTTTGGTTCACTTTGGTTTGGTTTGGTTGTGTTTAGGTTGGTTTGGTTCGGTTCGGCTCGGTATAATGTACTGGTAAACGCTTACGCCTAGTCAGCTCGAAGCGAATCGGCAACGCCGAATAGTACTAGAACCGTCCACAGAACATGGGTCTATTTTTTAAGTAATAAGTGAAGGCTAAATTTTTATAAAATAAGATAGCTTGATTATTACTGCTTAGTGCTTTTAGATTAAAAGTTTAAACAAAGATATGAGGGGCCAAAGAAGCAGCAAACATCAAAATATTTTTTAATAACGGTCACAAGCCTAATTTTTTTTTTTAATTGAGTAGAATTTGTGAAAAACTTTAAATAAGTGATGCTCTAAACTAAAAAATAAGTTATATGTCTGCGAGGGCGGGGGGGCTCTCTGGCCCCCTCTGGATTCGCCACTAATGAAAATCATATATCTTTGGTTTTAAACAACATGAATTAAGTAGAATAAAAATTATAATCTAAAAACAAAATGATTTTAAAATAATATTTTTGAATTTTTACGCGATAATGTCAAAAAGTAATTTTCCGAACGATTAAACTTTCAACGTAGAAGACAAGTATATTTTGGATCTAATACTTATTAGTAATTGAAAATAATAATAATAACAATTTTATTTTTTCTTTTTTAAAAAAGACCGGAAAACAGGCAATTTCCGGACAATTTTTTGTACGGAAAGTGTCACTGTACAGGGTGTCCCATTTTTTATGGTATTGAGTGGGGAAGTCACTTATTATAAAAGATACAGGATTGGGGATTTCACATTACTGTCCTCAAATTTTGAGACCTAAAAAAATATGACAAAAGTTTTTTTTTAGTAGTTTTAAAGCTGATAGGGCAAATTCAAAAATTCAGAATTCTAAACATCGGTCATATCTTTGTTGTCAGTGCAGATATTTTAATTATTAAACTTCTCTACGGAAACTTGATCCTGTCAATAAAATGACGTCAAATTTTTGTTCCCTCGATTCGAATTCGACATTTCAGAAAAAATATTTAGTTAAATACGGATCTAGATTTTTTTTGGTCCCCAATTAATTTCTAGCTATAATTTTTTTTTTTTAATCTCGGATTTGACTCGACGCACAGAGGGGCCAAATGGAGCTAATGTTGGAAATAATTATTTAAACACCCAAAATGTTAGAAACAAAAATAATGTGTATTGGTTATTGTGATATAGGTTAAAATGCACCTGTTTAATATTTTATAAAGCTTTAATATTTGTTTTTTTTTACAGGGTGATTTAAAAATAGATTTTTTTAAAAGAAATTTAAGTACTTTTACACAAAAAAGTAATTAAGACTTAAACATTTATTAAAAATGAGTTTAAAGATTCTACATTTTATAATATTTCTGTTTAAGTTATATAACCTGGCTCATAATATACAGTATGTCCCAATAGTCTGGAATCACCTTTTTTTTTAAACTTGGAGATAAAATCATGGACACGGCAATTTTGAAATAGGAAGAGGAGTCACCTAAAAATACTATATTGTACAGTGTCCTCAATAAGACATATGCATGCATATTTTTTTACTTATATTGCATCTAAAAACTAATTTTACCATTTTCTAAAAAAAAAGGAATTTAATGTAAAGGCTTTTTGGATAAAAGTTGTTTATTTTGTGCTTGCATTTTGCTATTCCCTACATACAAAATTAGGTTTTGTATTAAAGATCACTGTAAAAAAATTACATAATGGCAAAATTTATGTTAAAATAAGACCTATTAATATTACTTTGTTGACACACTCCACACATGTGTAATTGTTTTGCTTTCTAACATTGTTTTATTAATATTAACTTTAAACAACCAGTAAAATTAAAGAAAAATTATAAAAAAGTTTCTCTTTGGCCGGGACTCGAACCCGGAACCTCTTGCTCTGTACGCAAACTTCTACCTATGCATGTGTGTGGTGTCTCAATACAAGAACGAGAAATTCTCAGGGTATTAACTTGACCAAGCCATTCAACTGATTTTTATAATTTTTCTTTCCCACTGTAATAGATATGAAAACTCCAATTAGACGTCAAGTATCAACTTCTGAAAACCTCTTTTTAAATTTTTTTTTGTTACATACCCCACTATAACAAACTAAAATTATAGCCAGTTCAACCGAGACAAAAATTCCCCATAAGGCCTGTGTAAACTAGTACGTGGTCCTTTGATAATCCACTTAACCCTTTCCAAAACAAAGATCTGTCAAAATGATATTTTTGAAAAATTTTCGGGCACCTTTTCTAAGTTAAAAATACGAAAACTGCAAGTTTGTAAGAGTTTTGGTTCAAAATTTGACTTTCGAAGATTTACCCTCCCCCCACTCCTTTTAACTAAAGTAACTGTAACCGCTACCATAATTCACTTGGCTTTTTACAGGCCTAAAAAGTTGTTTATATCAATTTGATTAAAATCCTTTATTTTAAAATTTTTTCGAACGAAGCTTTTCCAAATTTATGTTAAAAAACTATCAATCAATTTTTTTGTCAATTAAACACTTTTTATTTAATAAAAATTCGTTAATAAACAAACAAGTTTTATATTTAAGATGTATGTTTAATTTCTTTTACTTGGGTCGTATGTAGGCATTTTATTTTTAATATTAAAAATCTCAAAAAGGCGCAAGAAAGCGCAGCCATTTTTTTTTATTTTGTTCAGAAACATTCAATTAACAAAAAAGTGACAATAGCTTTGCTTAACAAAATTTTATCACACACTAAATTATATTTTTTATATTTCTTTAAGATAAATTCTAATAATAATTGACTTCTTAGTTTAAAAAATATAATTACTCTATGACAACCTACAGCTAGAAATTGGTATTTAGTGTGTTTTGGTTAAATTACCTGTGCTGGATGTCTCCATCGTAAAACATATTTATGTTATTAAATATAACACTTCATATAATTAGAGAAAGTAATACATAATTATTCAATAATTTGTATGTAATTATGATAAAAATTAAACAGACGCTTTTTAACGTGTCAAACTCACGTCATACTAAAAAACAAGTGAAAATACTCTGTTGCATTTTCAGCGCCCACTAGTTTGCTACATAATTTGAGTTCCAGATATTGTATATGTCTATTTGTGTTTTTTTAGTTTCTTCCACTTTTACACCCAATTGGCCCCTTTGTGCGACGGGCCAAAAATTGACAACAAATAAAATTGTCATTTTATTGACCGAATAAACTTTGTAACTTGTAAAGTTTCAACAAGATCGAAATATCTGCCCTAATAATGAATTTCTGGGACTGGGAGAATTTTTGAATTTTCCCTCGTAGCTTCAAAGCTACAAGGGCTAGAAAAAAACTAACATATTTTTGTGTGTAATCTGAAAACCCCAATCCTCTATCTTTTATAATAAGTGAGTTTCCCATTAAATAACATCAAAAATGGGACACCCTATACAGGTAGGGCCTTTTGAAAAACTTCCCGGTATTAACAGAGACCGGTAAATATCCAAGAAAAGGGAAAATCTATTTTTACGGCCCCTTTTTTACTCAATGTCATTTAGAAAGTAGAGAATTAATAAAATAAAGCCAGGCTATAATAGTGCCAGGCACAATTTTGACACCTTCACATTGTAATATCAGCTGTGATCTTTCAACAAACGGCCTTTGTTTACTATATAAACCGGAATAAATAGTGCCCTCTTTTAATAGAGAATTATTGAAATACAACCAGGCTATAATTGTGCCAGGCACTATTTGACACATTCACATTGAAAACTGACAGTTGATCCTTCAAAGTTGACATACCAAAGTCGAATTTTAAACTTTCGTCGTTTGTTTTCAATTAATACAAGAAAGCACTATTTATTCCGGTTCATATAGTAAACAAAGGCCGTGTGTTGAAAGATCACAGCTGATATTACAATGTGAAGGTGTTAAAATTGTGCCTGGCACTATTATAGCCTGGCTTCAATAATTCTCTCTCTGCTGAGCGATATGGAATCCCATATTTCAAGTAAAGCTAAAACATCAGTAACTACTTCACCCAGTGGAGCTGTCAAAAAGTCCACTACTATTACTACCACAGTTACGGTAAGTACCTTAGTCCCTAGCGGAAAGGTACTATTCGACGTGGCTGATTAGGCGTAGGGGTACAATTTGGCGCGAGTCGGTTTGGCGCGCAATACCTGGCGGAGGTTAGGTTGAGTTTGTTGAGGGTTTGTTAGGCTAGGGAGTTTTGGTTCACTTTGGTTTGGTTTGGTTTGGTTTAGGTTGGTTTGGTTCGGTTCGGCTCGGTATAATGTACTGGTAAACGCTTACGCCTAGTCAGCTCGAAGCGAATCGGCAACGCCGAATAGTACTAGAACCGTCCACAGAACATGGGTCTATTTTTTTAGTAATAAGTGAAGGCTGAATTTTTATAAAATAAGATAGCTTGATTATTCCTGCTTAGTGCTTTTAGATTAAAAGTTTAAACAAAGATATGAGGGGCCAAAGAAGCAGCAAACATCAAAATATTTTTTAATAACGGTCACAAGCCTAATTTTTTTTAAAATTGAGTAGAATTTGTGAAAAAATTTAAATAAGTGATGCTCTAAACTAAAAAATAAGTTATATGTCTACGAGGGCGGGAGGGCTCTCTGGCCCCGTCTGGATTCGCCACTAATGGAAATCATATATCTTTGGTTTTAAACAACATGAATTAAGTAGAATAAAAATTATAATCTAAAAACAAAATGATTTTAAAATAATATTTTTGAATTTTTACGCGATAATGTCAAAAAGTAATTTTCCGAACGATTAAACTTTCAACGTAGAAGACAAGTATATTTTGGATCTAATACTTATTAGTAATTGAAAATAATAATAATAACAATTTTATTTTTTCTTTTTTAAAAAAGACCGGAAAACAGGCAATTTCCGGACAATTTTTTGTACGAAAAGTGTCACTGTACAGGGTGTCCCATTTTTTATGGTATTGAGTGGGGAAGTCACTTATTATAAAAGATACAGGATTGGGGATTTCACATTACTGTCCTCAAATTTTGAGACCTAAAAAAATATGACAAAAGTTTTTTTTTAGTAGTTTTAAAGCTACTAGGGCAAATTCAAAAATTCAGAATTCTAAACATCGGTCATATCTTTGTTGTCAGTGCAGATATTTTAATTATTAAACTTCTCTACGGAAAGTTGATCCTGTCAATAAAATGACGTCAAATTTTTAATCCCTCGATTCGAATTCGAGATTTTTTTTGGGTCCCCAATTAATTTCTAGCTATAATTTTTTTTTTAAATCTCGGATTTGACTCGACGCACACAGGGGCCAAATGGAGCTAATGTTGGAAATAATTATTTAAACACCCAAAATGTTAGAAACAAAAATAATGTGTATTGGTTATTGTGATATAGGTTAAAATGCACCTGTTTAATTTTTTATAAAGCTTTAATATTTGTTTTTTTTACAGGGTGATTTAAAAATAGATTTTTTTAAAAGAAATTTAAGTACTTTTACATAAAAAAGTAATTAAGACTTAAACATTTATTAAAAATGAGTTTAAAGATTCTACATTTTATAATATTTCTGTTTAAGTTATTTAACCTGGCTCATAATATACAGTATGTCCCAATAGTCTGGAATCACCTTTTTTTTTAAACTTGGAGATAAAATCATGGACACGTCAATTTTGAAATAGGAAGAGGAGTCACCTAAAAATACTATATTGTACAGTGTCCTCAATATATTGCATCTAAAAACTAATTTTACCATTTTCTAAAAAAAAAGGAATTTAATGTAAAGGCTTTTTGGATAAAAGTTGTTTATTTTTTGCTTGCATTTTGCTATTCCCTACATACAAAATTAGGTTTTGTATTAAAGATCACTGTAAAAAAATTACATAAGGGCAAAATTTATGTTAAAATAAGACCTATTAATATTATTTTGTTGACACACTCCACACATGTGTAATTGTTTTGCTTTCTAACATTGTTTTATTAATATTAACTTTAAACAACCAGTAAAATTAAAGAAAAATTATAAAAAAGTTTCTCTTTGGCCGGGACTCGAACCCGGAACCTCTTACTCTGTACGCAAACTTCTACCTATGCATGTGTGTGGTGTCTCAATACAAGAACGAGAAATTCTCAGGGTATTAACTTGACCAAGCCATTCAACTGATTTTTATAATTTTTCTTTCCCACTGTAATAGATATGAAAACTCCAATTAGACGTCAAGTATCAACTTCTGAAAACCTCTTTTTCACATTTTTTTTTGTTACATACCCCACTATAACATACTAAAATTATAGCCAGTTCAACCGAGACAAAAATTCCCCATAAGGCCTGGTTAAACTAGTACGTGGTCCTTTGATAATCCACTTAACCCTTTCCAAAACAAAGATCTGTCAAAATGATATTTTTGAAAAATTTTCGGGCACCTTTTCTAAGTTAAAAATACGAAAACGGCAAATTTGTAAAAGTTTTGGTTCAAAATTTGACTTTCTAAGATTTACCCTCCCCCCACTCCTTTTAACTAAAGTAACTGTAACCGCTACCATAATTCACTTGGCTTTTTACAGGCCTAAAAAGTTGTTTATATCAATTTGATTAAAATCCTTTATTTTAAAATTTTTTCGAACGAAGCTTTTCGTAATTATTACGCGTCCGCCATCTTTAAATTTAATGAGTTAATCAAATTTATGTTAAAAAACTATCAATCAATTTTTTTGTCAATTAAACACTTTTTATTTAATAAAAATTCGTTAATAAACAAACAAGTTTTATATTTAAGATGTATGTTTAATTTCTTTTACTTGGGTCGTATGTAGGCATTTTATTTTTAATATTAAAAATCTCAAAAAGGCGCAAGAAAGCGCAGCCATTTTTTTTTTATTTTGTTCAGAAACATTCAATTAACAAAAAAGTGACAATAGCTTTGCTTAACAAAATTTTATCACACACTAAATTATATTTTTTATATTTCTTTAAGATAAATTCTAATAATAATTGACTTCTTAGTTTAAAAAATATAATTACTCTATGACAACCTACAGCTAGAAATTGGTATTTAGTGTGTTTTGGTTAAATTACCTGTGCTGGATGTCTCCATCGTAAAAAATATTTATGTTATTAAATATAACACTTCATATAATTAGAGAAAGTAATACATAATTATTCAATAATTTGTATGTAATTATGATAAAAATTAAACAGACGCTTTTTAACGTGTCAAACTCACGTCATACTAAAAAACAAGTGAAAATACTCTGTTGCATTTTCAGCGCCCACTAGTTTGCTACATAATTTGAGTTCCAGATATTGTATATGTCTATTTGTGTTTTTTTAGTTTCTTCCACTTTTACACCCAATTGGCCCCTTTGTGCGACGGGCCAAAAATTGACAACAAATAAAATTGTCATTTTATTGACCGAATAAACTTTGTAACTTGTAAAGTTTCAACAAGATCGAAATATCTGCCCTAATAATGAATTTCTGGGACTGGGAGAATTTTTGAATTTTCCCTCGTAGCTTCAAAGCTACAAGGGCTAGAAAAAAACTAACATATTTTTGTGTGTAATCTGAAAACCCCAATCCTCTATCTTTTATAATAAGTGAGTTTCCCATTAAATAACATCAAAAATGGGACACCCTATACAGGTAGGGCCTTTTGAAAAACTTCCCGGTATTAACAGAGACCGGTAAATATCCAAGAAAAGGGAAAATCTATTTTTACGGCCCCTTTTTTACTCAATGTCATTTAGAAAGTAGAGAATTATTAAAATAAAGCCAGGCAATAATAGTGCCAGGCACAATTTTGACACCTTCACATTGTAATATCAGCTGTGATCTTTCAACAAACGGCCTTTGTTTACTATATAAACCGGAATAAATAGTGCCCTCTTTTAATAGAGAATTATTGAAATACAACCAGGCTATAATTGTGCCAGGCACTATTTGACACATTCACATTGAAAACTGACAGTTGATCCTTCAAAGTTGACATACCAAAGTCGAATTTTAAACTTTCGTCGTTTGTTTTCAATTAATACAAGAAGGCACTATTTATTCCGGTTCATATAGTAAACAAAGGCCGTGTGTTGAAAGATCACAGCTGATATTACAATGTGAAGGTGTCAAAATTGTGCTTGGCACTATTATAGCCTGGCTTCAATAATTCTCTAGTAATTGAAAATAAACGACGAAAGTTTTAAATTCGACTTTGCTATGTCAATTTTGAAGGATCAACTGTCAGTTTTCAATGTGAATGTGTCAAAATAGTGCCTGGCACAATTATAGCCTGGCTATATTTCAATAATTCTGTAGTGATTATGATGACGGATTTTAATTTTATGTTTATTTTGATACGTTTGATATTCTATCAAAATAATATAAAATCATGTAATGTAATTTTGAGCAACTCTCTTGATATTTATTTGTGGAGTACGTTTGTGGTGTTTTATGTCGGTAAAAAAAAATTATTATTTGCTTGCTAAGTGTGTTTTGGTGCATAAAAATGCAGTTTTTCTTTTGAACCGATGTCATTTGCTTTGATTTGATAAAAATTTTCCTTGTTCATTCGCCCAAAAAATTAGAAATCTCATAAATGTCTGCAGCACTCGATCTCTGCACAAGGAGGCGGGATCCAAACATGCGAACAAGCACGATTCGTCAATTATTTGAGACAGCAGCGCGCTAACGCACTGTAATATTTTTTCCCTACTCGCGTGCCGTAAAGTAATTACTTTACTGCACACTGTGCGGTAAAGTTACTTTACCGCACGCGCACCACATAGAAACCTTAGCAACGCATCAATAAGACAGCTTCAATATTTGTTTACATTTCAATTACATCTAATTTGACATGTTTATTTATAAATTACATTCAAGTTTTTGAAAAAAAAAATAGGTAAAATATTGTACCTAACACATGCGGAAAGTGTCTTTACCACCCTTGACGGCTTGACCGAACTCCGCTCCGCGTCGTTCGGCCATCTGCCGTCGCGTGCGGTAAAGTATCACTTTTCGCATTTGTTAGGTAAATAACTATTACCTACTCGCGTGCGGTAAAGTAATTACTTTACCGCACACTGTGCTGTAAAGTTACTTTAACACACGCGCACCACTTGGGAACCTTAGCAACGCGTCAATAAGACAGCTTCAATATTAATTTACATTACAAATTCATCTAATCTGACATGTTTATTTAAAAATTTCATCCAATTTTTTGAAAAAACAAAGGTACACGTAGGTGAAATATTGTACCTAACACATGCGGAACGTATCTTTACCATCCTTGACGGCTTGGCCAAACTCCGCTCCGCGTCTTTCGGCCAACTGCCGTCGCGTGCGGTAAAGTATTACTTTCCACACTTGTTAGGTAAATAACTATAAAAAGCATTTTACAATTAACCGTCTTTTACTTAGTATATTAAGCATATGGACCATAACATAAAAAGACGCTAAATTTGGACGCTGGTTGACGTCACGCGACGCACTATACCGAAGCGTCGGTCGTCGCGACGTCCGAAATTGTGTTTCACAAAAATCTAGCCAATAGTGAACACCAAAAGTTTTTCAAAATTTGACTTTTCTCCGTAAAGTTGAAAAAAATCAAAATAATATAATTTTTTTAAATTTCTGGAAACTAATAAGCTTTTTAATAGTGATTTTGATAAAGTTTTATCGGATTAACGTTTCAAAACCGATCAGGTGAGCGAGTGCGTATAGTATGGCCGGCCACAGGCCAGTGAGCTATTTTTGGATTTTTAGTTGTCTTCCCTTTTTTGGAAATCCAAAGCTTTTTCATTTACGTTAGACGTAAAATGACCAAACTTGTTGCGTTCATATATACAGAGTGTTCATTTTAAAACTCTCCACCTGATATATTAATTTCAGTATCTTCTATTATCCTAAAAATAAACACCCTCTATGATAATATGGTAGGCTTTTAATGTAGCGATTGTTTTGAGTTGATATTCGGTGGTTTTGTTAGAGTATTCGGTGATTTTATTATTTATATTAATTAATTTATGTAAAGCACGTTCTACTTAGAGCAAATAAAAAAAGTATAATAACAATCGTTTTATAAACTACTACAGATAAATTTAAAAAAATAAAATAAATTAAGAACAGCATGTAATCAATTGGAAATGAAAGAAAAATATCGCAGCCAACAGAAAATATAAATTAAAATCTATCGAAGTTATTAGGATGAAATAAAGTGAACTTTAAGGGGTGGCCAATGGGCGGCCGATAAAAGGTCGAAAGTACAAAAGGTCGAAAGTGCAAAAGATCGAAAACATAAGGTCGAAAAACAACTTTCCTGACTTATTTCCCCGGATCCTAGAGGGTGTGAATCCCGGGAAAGTCAGGTAAGTTTTTTTTTGCTTATGTTTTCCATGTTTTGTACATTCGACTTTTTGTACTTTCGACCTTTTATCCGCCGCTTCTACAACTTGTATAAAAACATTTTTCTACATAACGTAAAATTTAACAAAAAAAAATCATTTTTGTCTCCCATTTTTTTTTTGTATTTAATAAAATTTGTAATTTTTTTAAATCAAATATTTACTTTTACATTATTATTTTGATTTCAAACCAGAAAATGCATAAGTTTTCGAAGCAGTTTTAAAATAAACACAGTAGTAATTTTTTTCAATAAAACCTCTATTTTTAGATGGTGTGAAAACATCACTATGGAAAAATTTGCCAGGAAATACGAAAAAGTGACATGGTGAAAGTTAATAATAAATAGCATAAACTCTGTTTCCTGGCAAATTTTTCCATAGTATTGTTTACTTTCCTACACTATCTACAAATAGACTACAAATATACTTTTTTACGAAAAACTGCTTCCACAACTTGTGCAATTTTGGAAAAATAATGTGGCCTTCTTTTAGGTTTAAAATTAACATAAAATGTAAAAATAAAGGTTTTTGATTTAAAATATTCGAAATGAAAGAAAATCTATTGCATCTACTGGGCTGAAATCGGGTTAGTTTTTAGGGTTGCATAGCTGTTTTTATGTAGAATTATAATAATTATAGGTAATAAATCATAAGCGCGGATCTGGATCCAAATCTAGGGGGGGGGGGCGGTAATGATCGATTAACTAAAAGTGCATATATTTTTTATTCTAGTGGGGGGGGGGGGTAATTACCACGTTAGCCCCTCAAGTCCGCTCTTGATAAAGTTAGGGTCTATAACTTTTGTATCAATAGTTTTTTTTACATATCCTAAAATTTTTCGAGTAAAATCGATAAAAATGGTTTTTTACTTTTTAATTTTTATCTTCAAAATTTTATTCTTTTTTGTACACAATTTGATGAAAACACACCTATTTGTGTCTGTATATTTTTTCTTTAATATCATTTGCGAGCATAAAACGCGTTTTTCCGCACCGATTTTAATCTGTTAAGTTCAACTGCCCGCAGGTCGTGGGTAAAAAACTGGCTTGGCGTGCGCAAAAAAGAAAAATTACGCACGCTGTTGTTTTGTAAAAAATTGTACTATTTGGACCAAACAGAAATGATAAAAACTATAAAAATTTAATTTTTAAGATAGGTATAAATTCAAGCCAAACTTTTTGGTTTTATAACAATATATCACACTCGGCAGCGTCCAAAATGCTGCTTGGCAGTTCAAAATCTTCATTTTCAGCACAATTTCTAGACTCCATTTTGACGTGATTTTAACGCCGCCAAGACAAATCAATCTCACAGAATACTCCGTGCAGTAAAGTTACTTTACCGCACGCGCACCACTTAGAAATATTAGCAACGCGTAAATAAGATAGCTTCAATATTTGTTTACATTTCAATTTCATCTAATTTGACATTAATTTGAGATGTTTATATGTATGTATGTATGACATATTTTAAAAAAAATATGTCATACATACAGGGTCTCTACTCATAGGTAAAATATTGTACCTAACACATGACGAAAGTATCTTTACCACCCTTGACGGCTTGACCAAACTCCGCTCCGCGTCGTTCGGCCAACTGCCGTCGCGTGCGTTAAAGTATTACTTTCCGCATTTGTTAGGTAAATAACTATTACGCACGCCGTGCGTAAAAAGTACTTTTACGCACGGAAATTTTCAAACAGAGTTTTCGCCCTAATCAGACTTATGAGACGCATTCATAATTAAATTAAAAATGAAAACAAAACTCGCTTTTTGCTGTTTTAATGTAAAAAATACAAAATACATTTAAATGTAAAAAGAAGCCTTTTATGCAAATAGGAAAAATTTTTGCCTAACTCTTGCGGAAAGTACATTTTCCGCCCTAGACGGCGTGCCCAAACTCCGCTAAGCGTCGTTCAACCGCCGTCGCGTCCGTAAAAGTATCACTTTTCGCACTACATAGTCAGGTAAATAACTATTTAACCAATCTAAAAAATTACTTTTAAAAGCCTCTATATATAATAATTTGATTTACAAAAATCAGAACGTGTTTAGGACATAAAAAGGTATGGTGAAAAAAAAATGTGGAGGAGCAAAATCCAAAAGACAATAAACTGATTTTCTTCTATCTTCCTAAAAAAATTTTAGGCTGTGTAGAAAATAGTTTTTACAAAAGGTCATTACCTGTAATTAATGCTTTTAACTATTTTCGATAGTAAAAACAAATAAAATAAAAACTTTCCCCCATTTCACCCCAATAACTCGGATCAAGCCTAACTTTATTTTCCTGTTGGCTGCGATAGATTTTCTTTATCTTCCAATAGTTTTTATGCTTTTATCAATTTTTTCCCCTCTATAAGGTATCTGCACTGGTCTAATACCGCTAAAAACAAACAAAAGTTCCAGTGAAAGAAAGACAGTGTCTTTGTTTTAGGTTAAAATTAACTCATTTGTTTCAATAGCGCGTGCATCTTTAAAAATTTAAAAGGTTGTCGGCGCAAATTCTAAATTTACCGCGGAAATGGCCGAAAATAGCGAACCATTTTAAATAAGAGTGATCAAATTTAGATAAGTCAGTGGCGTAGACAAATAGAGACCGAACCGAACCGAACCGAACCGAACTGCCGCCGTAACCCCATTTTTGAAGTTTAGAAACAAACAAAAAACAATATTAAAAAAGAAAAGTTGTTTTTTAATAGCTAAGGAAAACCTAAAATAGTTCCGCCATCTCTTACCTCAAAATGTGAGGGAACTACCAAACGATGACAGACTGTCACAATTGACAAATAGAAATAGAATTCTACCAGAAAATTAAAACATGAATGAAAAAAAATGTCCTTTTGTAAATGAGACTTAAAATAAATTAAATTTTATGTGCCACGTTACCTTTCACTTGCTTTTACTGTTTTTGCTAACGGAGTTAAGATTTTTTAAATTCCTTATATATTTTGTCTAATTCGCCTATTATAATAAGTTTAGATGTAAGCCAAATTTTAAAATAATTAGGTTTTAGGAAGTCACTTTATTGATACATATCTTTCATTAAAGAGCTTAAGCTTAAAGTGTATGATGTATCATCTTCATCTTCATCATGAGCATGATCATCAATGACGCAACAACCCTGGTTGGGTCCTGGCTTTCGCAATGTGAAGGAACTACCAAACGATGACAGACTGTCAAAATTGACATATAGAAAAAATGCCAGGGCTTTCTACTCGAAAATAAAAACATTAATGAAACCATTAATGTTACCTTTCACTTGCTTTTGCTGTTTTTGCTAACGGAGCTATTATTTTTCAAATTCGTTATATATTTTGTCTAATTCGTCTATTATAATAAGTTTAGATGTAAACCAAATTTTAAAATAATTAGGTTTTAGGAAGTCACTTTATTGATACATATCTTTCATTAAAGAGCTTAAATTTAAAGTGTATGATGTATCCTCTTCATCTTCATCATCAGCTGCATCAGCACGATTATCAGTGACGCAACAACCCTGGTAGGATCCTGGCCTTCGCAATGTGAAGGAACTGCCAAACGATGTCAGACTGTCAAAATTGACATATAGAAAAAAATATTTTTCTATTTCTACCCGAAAATTAAAACATTGAAAAAAATGTCCTCTTGTATATAAGACTTACACTAGATTGAATTACATTTGCCACATTACCCTTTATTTGCTTTTGCTTTTTTTGCTAATGGAGCTAAAAAATTTTAAATTCCTTATATATTTTGTCTAATTCGTCTATTATAATAGGTTTAGATTTAAACCAAATTTTAAAATAATTAGGTTTTAGGAAGTCACTTTATTGATCCATATCTTTAATTAAAGAGCTTACATTTAAAGTGTATGATGTATCCTCGTCATCATCATCAGTGACGCAACAACCCTGGTGGGGCCCTGGCCTTTGCAAGCTTCTCATTCCAACAGTGTCTTCTCAAAGCTGTTTGCTTTGGATTAGGGTTTAGTACCTGCGTTGGAACAATGTACAACTCAAAGTTAAATCTCCTCCTTAAAACCCCATTTTCGCCGGTAAAAATGGTTCTTAAAATCCTTCTTTCAAAGATAAGTAAAGATCTTGCCTTGACATAGTCCAAGTTTCAGAGGCATATGTGTAGGATTATAGTGATTTGTACAGTTGGATTTCTGTTTTCCTGGTTAGGCTTCTGCTTTAAGGTTGTTTTTGTAAGCTATGGTAACAGCGACTAGCAAACAAAATGCTTCTGTTTGGGTATTGAGGGGATGACTAGTGACCCCAGAAACACGAACTCATTGAAAATTTCAAATATTTCATCACCGATGCTAAGGTTTTGACCAATATTACTGTGGCGTTCTTCTGTTATTGCCACCATGAGTTTCGTTACTGCTTCATTGACTTTAAGGTCTATATTTTCAGCAGCATTTGTAACTGAAACAAATGATTCTCTAAGAGTGGAAGGAGATCTTAAAGTAACGTCAACATCGTCAGCAAATGCAAGTATAGCTATACCGATTTGTAGAATATGGTGCCATTGGTATCAATCTTATACTCTATGATCACTTTCTCGGAGGTGATGTGATGTCAAATCTCGTCAAACCATTTTAGGTCTCATAGTTTCTGCAGTCTTACTGTTACTTTCATCATTGTTGTTCTAATGAGTTTGATTATCTTTTAGGGATGTTAAGATCATTCATTGCACTGATATCCTAGTACGCCACTGGATATGTTTACTTTAAAAGTTGCTAACTATTTAGGTTTCCGCGTTTTTCTTTAATTAGAACACCAGATCGCAACAAAGTTCCTTGCGAAATGCGCAAAAAGTGTTTATTGCAATTAAAATGCGCCAAATCTTATACCTAATGTGCCATCTTATTTTCAACGGCAGTATTTAATAAACTTTGCTAAGAACTAAGTCTTAAAACTTAAGTCCTAAATTAGTTTGTTTAGTTGAATTCTTTTATTTAGCAAATTGCTGCAATATTTTATTAAACAGTGTCAATCCTTAAAAAAAGTAAGTTAGTACAACTTCAAACTGGTGTAAATAATACTCGTACAAATCATATTTTAATAACTTTTTTAAGTTTTTAATGCTGCTTTGTAGTTTTATATATATATATTTTTTAATTATACTAAAAACAATTATTTTTAAAATAGCGACTATTTTCAAAATTATTTTAAAATCACGTGAGATAAAGATAATTTTGTAATTTTTATTTATTTATTATGGTTTTTGTCTATCAAAACAGCTTGCCGAAACGTTTTTAAAATTTAATACACTACAAACCTTCTTTCGGAGGTAGTGATAAAATGTAGTCATGTTTTACATGAAATTAACAATAATAATGTTTTAGTTAAATCTGACATAATTTGGCGTTACTTGCCAAGGGCGGATCCAGAGGTGCCTCTCGGGGGGGGGGGGGGGGGGGGTGATACACTTTAGGTGACATTCTCTGTTGGTAAAAATATTTTTTAAGCAGCATTTTTTTGAATTAGTCAGTGATTGTAATTTCGATGATAATAACAATATACACTTTCATGCGCCGCAGGCAAAAATTTGGAATTTTTATTAGCAAAAACATAACTTTTTACTCATTTTTTGTATATTCAAAAAATGCTCGGAGGGGGCAAGTGCCCCTAGTGCCCCTCCCCTGGATCCGCCACTGTTACTTGCAATCTAAAAACCCCTCTTAATTTCTAATTTTTTCGAAAAAATGTGGTAAGTAAATTTTCTGATCAAATTGAATTAAGAAATCCTTTTACAATATTAAATTTGTCAACTTTGATATTTACAATTACACAGTGACGCGTGACTTTTTCTACAGTGTTACCAAGATCAGATGTAAAAAATCTTATTAAAAAAAAAGTGTATTTTGAACCTTCCAAATATGAGTTTTTGCTTATTATGGGGATTTAAGGGATAAGTTTTTAAAATTATTTTATTTAAAATAGGTGTTGGCCTATTTTCAATGATCTCCTTTTTTTCCTCAAAATTATACAAGGAGAATGACTTTTCAAGTAGTTTACAAATTACGCACAGCGGACTATATAGTCCAGTCATTATAGAATTTTAGCTTGCAAAAGGTGGTGTAGTCGCGATTTTGACGTAAGTTGACAAATTTCAGTTTTCGACCTTGGGAGGGGGCTCCCCCCGCCATCTTGGATTTAGTGTGCACAAAAAGGGTTTTGTTTTTAAATTACTTGGTTACTGCAGGTTTAAGAAAAAAAGTTTTAAAGAAAAGTTGAAGCCAATGAAATTTCCTACAAAAACGCTTTTGTACGTTTTGGATTTTGACCAAATTTTTTTTAGTGGCCTTTAACTTCGAAACTGCTTATTTTTGAGAAAATCTGTAATAACATAAAATAAAGACTACCTAATAGCCTATAAAACGAGATATTACTGAGCTCTATGGGTAGTACCCTTGCTGAGATACGAACCCTGACGTGCTAGCAGTACACCCGTTTCCTATGTATTTCCATAGTATATGCAAAAAAACTCTTCTCAAAAAGTAAGCATTTTACAGAAAGTGTGTAACTAACTTTATTATAGAAAATTAAATTATTTTTTAAACGACGTATCAACAACGAAGTCGGCCAAGTCCACGGCTAACTTAATTGGCACCCATGAATTGGGGTTATTTTTTAAGATCACGAAAAAAAAATATGTTTTTTTTTTATTTAGGTTTTATTCAGTTTTTAAAACAACTAAGCATTTTAGGAAAAAATGTTAAAACACCTCTTTTAGAGAAAATAAAATGTCCTTTCAAACAACGTATTACAGAGTTGTTTTAAGGCTATTTCTTACACTTCAGGGGCGTCCGCACATTGAAGTTATTTTTTTCTAATTATTTTTTTTTAAATTAAGATAATCTGTTGTTCTGCGATTACTTCGGACCGCCCATAGCTTAAACCACTTAGGCATAGATTTTTTTAAATAAAAATAAATTGAATGCGTCAGGCTCAAACAAGGTATTTTTTAGTATAAAAAATGATCACATATTTTCAATCAAAAGTTCGACGGACGTCAGGGGAAAAAATAAAATTTGTGTGCGCGTGTTATAAATCTTAATTTAATAAAAAAAGTCAATTCCTTTCGGTCCATTTATTCACAGTCACCTCTTTCAGTGCCGACGCCTTCTTATCGCGTCTTATTCAAGCGTGAGCGTGGACGATCACTTGATTTTACATTTAATGTGTATGCAAAATAAACAGAGCGAGTAGCGTCCGATCGGAGCCGATAGCTTCTAGACGTCGGCGTCGACCTCGTAACCTGTCGAATCCGAGACCAAGCGGAGCCATGCACGTTGAGTTAGTGTTTTTTTAAGTGGGCGATTTGTCAAAAGTTTGTTTTATTTTTCATGAGAAAAATTATTTTTTACCCCTTGATGTTATTTTGCGTCAAATGGTTCAGAAAAATTATATACGAGTTCTGGAAAATTTAAGATAGATAAACAAAGAATTTCAATTTAAAGTTGTTTATTTATCTTTTGCATATTTTTTGGGACAGATCCAAAATTTTTGAGAACTAATCTACGATCTGTTTATAACTGGTTAGTGTTAAATTATATTTTTTTAGTATTTGAAATATCTTTTACCTTCGTTTGATTTTTGAAAAATATTTAAATTATCTGTTAGGATAACTTAAATTCAAGTCGCCAGTGTATAAAAAATTTCCAGCTGTGGATCTAACTTTTTTATATTTTAATTAATTTTATGCAATTTAGGAACTAAATATGTCAATTTAGCCCCTAGTTTTCGGAACTACAGTGACCCTTTTAATCCCTAGGGATTAAAAAGTTGGATCTAAATATTAACCCTAACTATAAAAGACTGTCAATCACTAGGATGATATTTTATAAAAATTATTACACAACTTGTACATAGATAGGCAACCCAATAAGCTTCATAACAGCAGCGGACAGATGGCTCTGTCGTATATTCATGTAGTTCCAATGATGACAAGGCAGAGCCATTTGTCCGCTGTTGTTATGAAGGTTGTTGGCTTGCCTATCTGTGTACAAGTTGTGTAATCATAGAGTATCGTTAAATGCAGTTAGTACGGGGTGTTGTTAAATAGCGTTCCACTATTTTTCTTTTAAATTATTTTTCCTATACTAAAGTGCATAAAATAGTAGTTGCCAGCCAAGAATAGATCGATAATTTGTACTAGTGCAAATTATCGGTGTAATTCGTTTCCTATTGGTCTAAATTTGCCAGCCCCATCGAGTTTTGTTGGGAAACATTTTTTGAGGGAAATAGTCGCAGGTAATAAATAGCACCAGGCTCGTTCCTCGAGCTCGTGAAATTAGACAATAAACTTCAATAAAAATTATGCGGTAACTTTTAAGAACGAGAGGTACCTATTTAATTTCAATATTTCTCAAATAAAAAAACATGTTCGGACATTTCTTTTGTTTAGTTTTACGTATTTGTCCTTCACTTCTAACTAGATCTCTTCGTCTGTAATATTTCCAAATTGATTTAGGACCTCAATAATCTTGAGATTTGTTGACTTTGAAGTTTCTGCTGTGTATAATGTCATGACAACGTGGAATATCCGCTGTAATTCTTAGATATTCAGTTATTAATTCGATACCTGTTGACTGATAAACAATGCATCAGTAAAATATTCATTTTTTTTTTATTTTGTCGACCTCTCATGATCCCACACATAAAATCTAAGAATCATGTCTACGTCATTTTGGAGGACAAGGACATTCCTACGTACGACAAAAAGATACCTCGGAAAAAACCTCTAAAATTAACTCAAATTTTTAAAACTTTTTGTATCAGAAAACCGCTATGTCACATTCCCGATAATTTTAAAACTTTCACATTGGGAAACTTGGCTATTATTAAAGATTGCAATCCGCGGATTTGACCATACGGTGCTCTCTTTTTGAGCTCTTTAAAATGGTGCTATCAAATTTTTGCCATACCCTGTAACATTCATTATACGGAGACTTTTTAAAAAGATCAGAAATTTAACAAACCTTTATATCTTGCTTATTTTATATTCTGCAAAAACATGTTAATGCCAACTTATTTTGAGTAATAAAATACCCCTGTCAAATTTTTTTGAACATAAGTCATTTAAAATAAAAAAGTTAATAAAAGTTACTTCTTCCCGCCCACTTTCTCTCTTTCTAATAGAAAAAGATATAGATTGTATCTTTATCTCTTTCTATTAGAGAAAAAGGGAAATAGAATTGAACGGCAAAAAGTGACACTATGAACCAGGCCTTATTTTAAGGAAAAAAACGACGATGACAAATTTTTGACAGAAGGTATAGTTTCTGCTATAAGTCATTTAAAATAAAAAAGTTAAACATGGACCTGGAAATTTTTTCCATAACAAAAATTGCTTTAAATTGGCGAACATGCTAAAATAATAAAATTTTCAAATATTTTTTTTTACATTTAGTGAAATCTGCAGATCGTTATCTTTATTAATAGCCGAGTTTCCAATTTAATCCCATCAAAAATGGGACACGCTGTATCGCACCCTGCTGTTAATAAAACCGAATTTATAACACACAACAATATTCACAATAAAAACAAAAACAAAACCATTGTTTGATTGATTGTTTTGCTATTTGACATGGGGTTTTTTACGCAATCTTGAGTTTCACCTGCTCACAGACTGATGCTGGCCCCCCACAATCATGTGCTGAGAAAAACCTTTTTATAAAATTAGAATTTTCCACGTTCGAGAATCTTATGTTTTTCTTTATTACGTGCATTTGAAAAACCGAGATGGATTAATAAACAGAGAGAATTTTTGAAAAATGTTGTTTTTCAATTTTTCCTGGCCAATTTTGGTTGGAGCATACAAGTCTTTTACATTTCAAATTATCCACAGAGTGTTTCCAAATTATTATCTTCTTTATAGGAAGAGGGTAAGCCCACTACAACAACAAGAATTTTTCAACATCCTGTGACAGAACAAGAACTTGAAACAGTTTGGGAAGAGCAAAGTCTTAAATTATTGGTAAGTATAAATAGCCGTGGATATTTTTTTGCTCTAATAGCACAGGTAAAAAGTAAAGCTTACGCTAGATAGCTAATTTTTTTCTGTGCTAATAGGTTTATATTTTTACGTATATGACCAACCAACTGTACTGTACTAATAACGTATAATTGACAAAAACAAAATAGCATAAAATACGTCATCATGAGTTTCGGCCTCCCCCCCTCCAAACTAAATACGCCACTGCTAATAATGAAGCTCGTAAATCTAATTACTTGTCTACACTTTAGATTATTTAGGCAACAAAATCAAGATAAAGTTGCAACATTTTCTGATAAATTAAGTTTATGAAAATTTCGTAAAATTTTTATAATTTTTAAGAATTTCAAAAAATTTGAAAATGTTTGATAGTTTTGCAAGTCATACCTAGAGTTCCTGTATGTTACAGATATTGGCAGAATCATACCCATACATAAATTTTGTCCAAAAATTGTTATTTTTTTTAGAGTATTTAGTTTTTTTATTTTTAATCATTTTTGATATTTATAATGAAATTTTAATTGGTTCTGAAAATTTGGGGTGGGCTTTTTACTATTTGACGAAAAGTCCTAAATTTGTTTATAAAGAAGAACATTTTTTACTCTATTAAACAAAAAATCAACTGGTACCCAAAGTCAGTGGCGGTTTCTCCATAAGTGCACATCTGCACGTGCACTCCCAAATTTAAATAAGTTCATAAATCAATCATAAAGTATTAATAACCCCAAAAGGAATTTACTAAAGACTTGAATTTGAACTAGAAACCAGGTGGATGCGCTATGATCTCTATATAGTTACTTCGTATATAATTAATTGCCGCGCTTTACTGGAACCAAATTCACCGTAGATTTTATGTCGCATTCTAATTACGAAATATAGAAAGAGAGGACGACCTAGAACTTTACAGTACATAGAATCTGGGCCTTTCTTCGTTTGTGCTCTTATGGAGAAATTGCGAGTATGGATGCCGCCCGCACCCCCGTGATGCCCCCCGCGTCCACGGTTAGCGTTGCCTGTTACAGCACCTCATGTGCACTTTAAATTAGTGCGACAACTTGGCGTTATCGGTCGGGCGGTTTATTTTGATTATGACGATTTGGTAGTTACGACAATGGCGGAAGTTTCTAATCCTGATAGCATTAGCGTGCAATATTTAAAGACCATTAAATTTTGTTCTTTATCACAATGGGTGAGAATAGATTAACTGCCCTCGCAATGTTATCTATTGAAAAACAAAATGATTCAAAAAATTCGAAAGTTTAATGATTTGGTTATTAAAGAATTTATTTAAAAAAATGACAGACCGAGGGGTGGCTCGATCGCCGATTTTTGTACACCAAAAGGAAATATCTACGGTATAATACCTACGGTATTTCCTGATATTACAGGTTACAGTTATTAATAATTCCATATCAACGATAGAGTCTAATAACTTGGGTGTACCACAGGGAAGTGTATTGGGACCACTGTTTTTTATAACATATGTGAACGATATTGCATTAAAACTTGAATGTGACTATCTTAACTTATTTGCAGATGATACTTATGTAGGAACAAAAGATAAAGATCTAAATTCAGCTATATGTAGAATCAACAATCAACTTAAAATAATTTCTAACTATAATAAGGTTAATAAACTTAAACTTAATACTTCTAAAACTAAAGCAATGATTCTCTGTAAGCAGCATTTATATCGAAAAATTGATTTTAATCAAATAAATATATCTATCGATGGAGAAAAAATCGAAATCATAGATGACACAAAATATTTGGGATTCATGTTGGAAAGAACATTGAACTTAAAGACACATTTTGAATATGTTTATAAAAAAATTGCAAAAAAATTATATTTTCTTTCACGTGTATCGAGACACTTATCAATGAAGTCAACTATTACAGTATATAAAACTATAGTTCAACCGCACTTTGATTACTGTGCCAGTGTTTTATACTTCTTAGACAGTAATTGCAAAGGAGCTCTTCAAAAACTACAAAATCGAGGCATGCGTATAATAGTTAAATGCAACAGAAGGACTCCTATAGACACTATGTTAAGCACATTAGATTGGCTAAGTGTGAGCAACCGCCACAAATATTTTTTACTTATTTTTATTTATAAGATTCTTAATAACTTGAATCCTCCATATTTTGATAGATTTTTGAAATTTAATATGGATGTTCATAGGTACCCAACAAGAAGCAGGTACAATTTCTATATTCCTAAAGTAAAAACAAAGAAATATTCAAATTCGCTTTTTGTTAAGGGGCTTCAAGAATACAACATTACCATCAGAAATTAAACAATCTCAAAGTCTTGACATTTTTAAACGTTTTATAAGGCAATTTTTAAATGAGCGTTAATCTTAATTTTGAAGTCGTCAAAATTTCTAAATGCGTATTGCATAGGAATTTTGTTGATTTTTTACTTTTTTTGAATGTGTTTGGGTTTAATGTTTTTTCCTTTACAATTTAAGATGTAGTTATTTATTTGACATTTCCCCGTAATAAAGATGTTTATTAGTTTATAAGAGTCGATTGAGGATTTGTATTTGTTCAGCTTTGTTGTATTAGGCATTACTAGAGCAACAAATAAAGAGTTATTATTATTATAAAAAAAAATATTTCCCAGTATTTCCTCAAATTTCAAAGGTATTTCCCAGTATTTCCCAAGCACTTCCAGGTATTTCCTAGTATACTTCCCATTACTTCCCAAGTATTTCCTCGTATTTCCTCTAACCTGTACACCAATGGGAAATACCGAGCCACCCCTCGGGATAGATGCCTTCAGAGCATACCGTACTAAGTGTATCGTACGCCAAGTTAATTTTATTTTCAAATAAGAAGTTTTCAAGAAAGTTTTTTTTTTCATTTATTTACATTTTTGTCTTTAATTATTTTAGTTGGAACAAAGTTCTGAATACGAAGAAAGACGTTTCATTCGAGCCAGATTGCGCCAACTCATGGCGGAACAAGAAGGTAAACCAAACATTTCTAAATATATTAATAGATGGCGTACATTTTCACTCGTTACTTACTTTATGGGTTACAGATAGCGTGATTGTATTTAGTTAAAGAATATGCAATACCCTGGTATGGAAAGCTCCACTGATGACGTGTAAATACAGAAATGTACGCCTGGGTAGTGTCATAGTACTTTGAGTAGATTAAAAAACAAACCGCTCCTCTCTTTTTAGCACTCGAGAGTCAGATAAACGAATCTAGTGTGTTAGTACAAAAACATTTTTGATTTTTTTAACATTTTTAAAAACTTAGGATACCTAAACTAAAAGTCTACTGGACTAAACAAACACTCAGTAGTTCTTAAACTTACAATTATTTTGTAACAAAGCACGCTTTGTAGATCGGTAACGAAGCATCTGATCTACATATTTAATTATGAGCTTAGATTCACCTCCTAAAATATTAAAATTCAATTGTGTAACACCCTGTAATTTTTAGCTTGCACCGCCCTAGTAGACCAGGCGACCAGAGGCGAATCAACCCCCTCCTCCACCCCTACCACCCCCACCGGAATCGAGGGTGAGTCTCAACTCCTTCCCCTTCTCCAAGGGCTTCTGGAGGCACCCCAAAACGAAAACAACCCCGATAGCGGTACTGAATCGGGGGAAGATCAAAGATCGAACTTAATACAAGAAGTTCAAAACGCATTAGAAAAATTATCTTGCTCTTTAAAGTCTGATCAGACCGACATATCTCCCGATCGAAAGAGTTCTTTACTAACTTTAGTTTCCAAGTTACAAGCAGGTTTGAGTAGCAACGATCGAAGAGCCTCCACGCAATCTACTGGACGCTTTCATAAAAGAAAAAATCGTCAAACAAGACACACAGTTGGCGTATCAAAAGAAGAGCTAGCTCACGCAAGAAAGCTAATAGAAGAAATCGCTCTTACTCCTTCAGAAAGTCTAGCGACAATACCTGTCCTAAGCAAACAAAGCAGCGAATCTTCAGTACCGACTAGTAGCAATTCGTCCTATCGAAACATACAGCAAGCAAAAGTAATAAACGCTGTTGCTAAACCTTTTAGCAGATCAAATAGTAGTTCTGCGATACAAACACCCACAGATCCATTTGAGGGCTTTGATATTCTTTTTGGCGAAGACACTGATCTTGCAGATCATAATCCAGCATTAATGCAAGAAAAAGAACTTCCCAGTATTGAAAAAGTAATATCTGTACCCTCTAGAACCACTCAACGAACAATTTCTCAGGACTCAACAATATCAAACGCTCCTAGCACTACCAATTCTATAGATTCCAACATTTCTATTAAATCTGCGGTTGCTGCTGTTAAAAAAGCAGCACTTGAAAAAGTGTCCAGTATGGATCTTACAAAAGAAAATGATGATGTGAGTGAAACGGAAGATTCGTCCACTATTAAAGGAACTAGCAAACTGGAAGCTCCTCTAAAAGAAATCCCGCTTATTAAACAGGAAACCTCAACAATAAAAACTTCCATTACCAGTTTGGAATCGCCCTTAAAAGAAAACCCCATTTACGCAAAACCTGAAGATGATGCAAGTAACTCTTCAAGCCTAGAAGAAAAATCGAAGCGGTTCGACACCAACAAAAGATTAAAAATGAAGAGAGCAAATACTATAGATATTCCAAAACCATTGATCTTTTACCACGACGATAATGAAAGTGACACAGATCATGAACATGACTTGCAAAGGCACCATAAAGATAATTACTACGCTTTAAGAGGTCCTATTAGAGTTGGAAACCCAAATACAAAAAATATTGTGCCTGCTTTTCAACCAAAAACAGAGTCAGATAAGAAGTTTATGGCTTTCATCAACAAGCAAAATGATGGTGGAGATAATAAAAATACTCCTTGGGCTAGAAATAATACAATTTGGGGTAACAAATTTGGTAACATTAAAAACACCTTTGAAAAAGCTGCTACAAATGACGCTAAAACTTTCTGGAAATCTGCAGATGACAATTTAACAGCTCGAAGCCAAAATTTTGGACCAAAAATTAGCCGAGAAAGTGCTAGAAATCTTCAACAGATGTTTGCAGAAAAACAAAGAGATTCTAACAAACCTGTACCGTGGTCAGCACAAGGAAACGTAGTCACAGGTTCATTACAGCTCAGAACCGAACCGGAGAAACAATACAAAGTAGTACCCGGAAAAGTCATCCAACCAAAACCTTTGAATGATTTTTCCCATGCACCATCAGGTGCTTTTCAACCGATACCTAAAAAGGTGATTATACCTCAGTCTCCATTTAATAGAGATTCATTAATTCTTTCCCCAGAAGGTTCTGAAATAATTAAATGCAAAGTAAAAGATAATTCAAGCAATGAGTCAGTTTTTCTTTACAGTCCAAAACCTTTAGATTTGCCTAAAACGGTCGTTTCTGCTAGTCCGACATCACCAACTACTTCAAGACCATGGCTCTCTAATAATACCGGAGGTAGAGTAATGAGTTTAGCTGCCTCAAAATTCGAGCAACCACCAATAGAACCGATAAAACCGCGAAAGTTAAGTAAAGACGCCCACAAAGCCTTTGTGTCACAAGAAAATGTTTCTAAAGTTGACAGAACTGCGCCTTATTTAGCCCAAAGTGCGGAAACCAAGTTAAATAATGTACGAAAATTAAGCGGGCAATATGAAGAAACTCAGACTAAGCCAACACTGACTCAAAGTTACCAAAATAATGCTCAAGTAAACCAAAAGACGTTTCCATCCAACCAAAGCTATTCCAAACCTTATACAAAACCAAATACCCAACATTATCCTTCTAAACCTCAAAATTACAGTATAAGATATGATCAACCTTCTCAGAAATCAGTGCCTGCAAGTCAAGTCTATCCGACTCAACCTGTAAATTATTCAATTCGATACGATCAGCCTCAAAAATCTGTACCTCCAAGTCCCAAAATCCAGGATTTCCCTACACAACCTCAAAATTACTCAATTCGGTATGACCAAACGCAGATATCACCAGCTAGTCTCCAAACACAAAACTACTCTATAAAATATGATAAACCTATAACTGTGCCTCAAAATTATGCTATACGATACGATCAACAACCAAAATCTGCTCCACCACCTTCTCAAACTCAAAACTATTCAGTCGCCTATGATCAATCTCATGCTCAAACTCTTGACTATAAACCACTACATACCGTCCAACATACATCTGTTAAAAACCAAACACCTTTAAGTCCGAAAACACCACAAGGGAAAGAATACACATCAAACTTTGATTTTAAGCCACAGCAAAAGGTATCTCCAATGGAACCAAGACCTCAAATAAAGAGCCAAATCGATGCTAAACCACTACAAGTTCTAAAAGAGCCAAAACCTGAATTACAAACTCAAATCTCAAGCGACGGTGTCCATGAACATTTAGCAGTAAATAGCAAAGTAATGTCAGGTCCTGTGGCACAAACTGCTACTACTGTGAGGCAAAAATCACCCATGAACCGAAACGAGCATGACATGGAAGCCGCTTTAGGCCTTAAAAATGCGTTACAGAAAGCAAATAAAAATGTTGAAACAGGTATTCCAAACGTTCCAGAGTCTAGACCCATTCAGCGTCACTCTGATAGTTTTAAAGTGAAACAAAGTGTCAATTCTGCTTTTGCTCAAGTTAATAGTGATGCTACAAAAAAACCAAGTCTTGAGAGTTCTAACAATCAACCTCTAAAATCTAAGATATTAAACGACAGCTTTAGGCACAGACAAACTGCTGAACCTACATTTTCAACAAATGTAAATAATACCCGCTCTACACACGATAGCTTTAAACAAAAATCAACCTCAGAAAGCTTCAAATATAAACCTAATCTAACCCAAAGCTCAGACAGTTTTAAATTCAAACCAAGCGAAACTCCAAGGAGTTCAGTTAGTTCTACAAGCTTTAAATTTAAAACAGAAATGGAGACTAAAAATACTGGCGTAGTCAAACCAATGCAACAAGTACCCAGAGCAAATCCAGTTTACAATAATGTCTCAAGGCCTCGAGAGAAGTTACATATTAATGAAAAGGGGCAATCCGTAGTTACAGGTCAATTTGATATTCCCCTTATTAACGTTAAAAGTCCTGAGACTCCTAGACCACCGACACATGCTCAAGTTTTAAGTAAATCAGATTCGTGGCATCAAATTTGTATGGAGACTCAAAAAGTTGGTCAAACTCAAACGAAACCTCAGCAGGGAGGAGTGGTCAAGTCAAAATCTAGTCACTCTCTATCCGTGCCAAAATTGTTTGAAGCAGGCTTAAGTAAAGAAGAAATGTTAGACAAACGTAGAGCTATGGAAGCGTTTTTGACCGGAAATAAAAGTCTAAATGAAGGAACAAAAATAATTAAAAAGACTACTATTAATCGAATGAAGACGTCCGAAAAAGTTTCAGCTTCTAGTAGGGGCTTTAGTGGGTTAGCTAGAAGTAAAACTCTGCCTGATATGATTGTTCCTGAGTTACTGGATGAAAGTAATGTGGATCAAGCTTTTGAGGAGCTTTTTAAATCATCATAGAATAAGAAACGTTATAAAAGACACCATTTTTTAAAAGAAGAAATGAAATTTCTTCTTTGGTACAAATCCATTCCAAAAATCTCAATGTTTTTTGTTTTGTGACATTAGAATTAGACTATATTTAAAAACAGAGAAGTTATTTGTTGAATTTAAAAAAAAAATAAAATGGAAAAACAGAAGGGTGGGGTGTACACCCACCATTTAAAACGATAAAAAACAAAAAGAAGGAGGAGGAGACAATATCAGCCAAACGGGGGATCAGAAACTATGGAGAATAAAACACCTGGAGAAAAAAAATGGAGGGTGAGAAAAATGGATGCTATATAGAGTGGGTGTACATACATGCTACAATACTTAACTATATATACCTTACCCCCACCCTTCTAACAGCGTATGTTGACAAAAGCGCGCTACCCGCTGCATTTTTACAGATTTTTAAACCTACTCCATATTTTGATCACCATTATTTAGATTTTTAAGATTTTGTAGTATGTTAGAGTTTGATTAATTTTTTCCTCTCATCAGTACACCAGCACTAATAAGTCGTGCTAAATTGCATTGAAGCAAAAATGTGAAATATACAAAAAAAATTGTCAATAATTATTATTTTATTTATTTTTCGCATTTTTGCAAGAAGCTCAATTTTTGCCTAATATCTTTATCCTCCCCTACAAGTGTCTGCATTTTGTTTTTTTTTTCGCTAACCATTTGAGTATTTATTTTGAACTTTTGATCATGTCTATTATGTTAAATGTTAAATATGATTTTGCCTAATGTATAGTACAGTATTTTAATTCAATTTATTTTATTTACAGAGCAAGTTGAGACTACGAAAGAAGTTAAAAAAGATGGCGACGTAACAACTACTAAAGGTAAATAAAACTCTGAAATTAAAAAAAAAACAATAAATTAACAGGGCGTTCCTAAAGCTGCGTAATTTTTTTACTAATCGCGACAAAAAGTTTATGTTTATATAAACATAAATTCAACAACGTTTCATCATTTACAGTGTTAAAATTTTGTCCCCTAACGTTTTTGCAGTCTAGAAACTTTTTAGTATCTTTTTTGTATCTGCTGTCCTTACAGATTAAAAAAGTAAAAAACATTTTTTTTGCTTTTTGATATGCGATACTAATTAATTTTTAATTTTTTTAATCGATAAAGGTTCCAGATACAAACTTAATTGTCGGCACTACAATTTAAGGGAAGAAAAAAAGTTCAATATCTCAAAAAAAATCGGTTTGGCACTATTAAGAAATACCCTGTATATGACTATGAAGTTCTGTCAAAGACCTGCTTGGATGGCTATTTCTTGTCATCTAATCATTTTTGAGATAATAAATAAATTATATACATAAATTCTCAAAGCAAATAAACCATTTTTTGTGCATTTTCAGTTACTACTAAGGTGACCACCCAACAACAAATTAAAGCTACCAAACCCATTTCGCCGTTTGCCAAGTTTCGTCAATTGGACAAACAGAATAGCCTCAACCAACCAACTCCTCCAAGGTAAGTCAAGTTGTATACATTTTGGTGCCCCCTGTATAAATAATACCTAGACTTTCCTAAAAATTGGGTATAGACACTTTTGTAAAAGCCCATTTGAAAAATGTTTAAAGTCCACAGTAACAGGCTGAATTTTTGTAAATAACTTCATTTTTTGTATTTGTCAAACACACTGTGTTTATTATAATACAATCTAGTCAATATGACTAATTAGCAATTTTGTTTTAACTTAATTTACTAGAAAAGTTAGATTTAAACTTAGGGTTTACTCAACAATTCTCCCCGCTTTATTTCGTCTGTAACTCACAGTTTTATATAATTCATTTACTTTACTAGCTCAAACGGCTTCACTCTTTTTAGTCTTCAAACTAGCAGCATTATCTAGAAGCTAAATTTTGCGTACTTTTTGATAGTCTCTGCTATAGTTTCGAATTTAGTTCCCGATGAAGGTCACTATTTCGAACGTACCAGGGTATATTCACAATGTTTCTTAATACTTTATTTTGAAATCTCTGAAAAACTAGAATGTTACTCTCTTTAGTACAATCCCATAGTTGAATACCATATGCTTTCAGTATTTGTCTATAAAGCAGTAACTTATTATGAATTGATAAATTGGACTTCCTTCCAATTAGCCAGTTTATTTTTCTATAACTTATCTTAAGTTCTTCTTTTTTTTTTCTTAACATGTGCTTTGCAGTGCAATTGGGCATCAAGTGTCATACTGAGATATTTTCCCTGATTTGAATATGGTACGGGAATGTTGTTAATTGTTATTTGTATGTGATTTACATTTTTGTTTGTAAAATCAACATGAATTGATTTGGATTCATTTAATTTTATTCGCCACTTTGTGGTTCAACTGTGAACTTCGGTGACTGCATCCTGAAGTTTTTCTATGCATTCTTCAATAGATTTTTCTACCGTCAATAAACCAGTATTATCGGCAAATGTTGCTAAGTGACAATTTTCTGGCTTTGGGATATCGCAAGTGGATAATAAGTACAAATAAGGGCAAAGTACGCTACCCTAGGGCACGCCTGCTTGAATTTCTCTTAAATTTGAGTCTGAGTCTTCCCGTTTTACTCTGAAATGTCTCAGAGTGAAACGAATATTTTGGAATCATCAGATATGTATGATTATAAAATACCCGAATATTGTTTTGGCAGAAACCGTTTTAGTTTGAAATTAAGGCATTTATGCCACACTTTGTCAAATGCTTGTGATACATTTAAAAAGAGCGCAGAACAAACTTTTCCCTCTTCTAGTGCTTTTTTTATTATATTAATAAGTCTGTGTACTTGGTCTATCGTGGAATTGTTGTCTTTCTATGATTAGTTCTTAAAAGTGATTTCTAACAGAGTGCGCAGGCGCAGACATTTTTTGAGCGTGGGCCTGACTAACCCACAAATGCCATTTGTAGGCCAATATTGCCATTTACATCCCAACAGAAAAAAAAATTGCCGGTAAATGTCTCTTTACACTTACTTTTTTTTATCTCGTTATTTTACACGTTTGGGGTGGGGGACACGGCCGTCAAATCCTCTAATTTGTAGGACAAACATTTTTTCATGTTTGATATAATCAAATCTTTAGATTTAAGCAAAAAATGTATTGTTACCACTAAGCGGCCGGTTTGTCAATCAAGATAACCTCGGGTCAACACTAACCCGCGCTTTTATGAGAGGTGAAAGAGTTGACCCTTAGTTCAATAGAGCTATTTACAAAAATTTATCCTTTTACTCATCACTAAAAAATAGACGGTGGTGCGTGTACTGTGAAAATTTTTAGCTGAAACTTTTTTTTTGACAGTTAATAATCGATAAGTCATCAATGGTGGCTTTTTTTCATGTAACTCAAAGACTCTTCTTCACAATTACTTTATTAAACCTTTCTGTATATATTAAGCTTTTATTCACCCAAAAAACTAATACACTCTCCTCTCTAATATGGTTCTGTAGTACCCCGGGCACGCCGAGAGGTAGCGGGCCCTTATTTAAATTCACCGATCCGGCCCTAAACCAATCCGCTAGCACGATTAAAGACCGCCTGTTGCACTGGTGTCGGATGAAGACTAAGGAGTACGAGGTACGAAACGCATGCGCGTGCTTTGATGCGCTGTTTGTTGGTACCGCGGCATACGATGGTACCTTTTAGTCAATAGGTGGTTGAACATGGGCTAGTAGGGAGTCGATTTTAAGTAATTTGGGGTCGAGAAGCACGAATTTAATATCAAAATTAAGAAATCTGGATATTTTACTTAATTTCAATTTCACTCTTAATTTCAACATGGCAGAGGGATATATTTTTTGGTAATAAATAATTTTGTAATTTTTTTAAATTTTCTTTGATAAATTCATTAAAAAATAATCGCGTTTTTTATTTTATTTTTTACACACCTATGGACTGGGCCATCAAAAAAATTCTAGAATTTGTTGATATTTGAGATTTGCACAACTAACCTAAAAACTCTTTCTATTTCTTTCTAGCTTACTTAACCCCCAGCTGCTGTTAGCTAACTTGGGCTTTGGTATAACTTGAAACAGTAAGTGATCATGCTGCACTATCATATCATGATCTATTATATTTTTGAATAATTATTATTTTGTTAGTTAATATATGTTCATCTTTAATATCATAGAAAATTACAAATAAGTTTGAAGAATATCAGTTTGTTACATATCAGAATTTTCTCTGTTTTATTTAAAAGCTATCAGACCTCTTAAAGTCCATTTATTTTTATTTTTTGTTACAGCGCTAAAATATTTAACCGCATTGTGCATTTTTGTTTTTGGAGTGATTTTTTATAATAAAGGATTTTTTTTTATTAATTAATTTATCGAAACTTATAGCAGTCCTGATATCGACCATATAACGCTGTGCTGTTTGAATGAACAAGTCGTGGCGCAGGGTTGTCATACACTAACTTACTTTATGTACGAGTATGGATAAAAAGACCTAATATAGCAAATAGGCAAACAGAAAGGAAAAAGGTCCGAAGAGGTCAAATAGGAAAAAACCTTCTTAATGTTTTGAAAAGTCTATTGTCATACCTAAAATCTGAAAATGTAAAAACTGTCTTTATTTTTCGTTTTGAAATAACGTGACAAATAAAAAAATCATTTTAAATTCTATCAAATTTCTTTTTTATTATTTTTTTAAGGGCGTGCTTTTAAATGACCACGATAGCTTTTTACATTTAATTTATTATAATGTTTCTCTTTTTATGTAGTCTTTGAATCAATGAATTATACGAAGACTACAGAAAAATAAAATTTGGAATATTTAGTTGAAATTTTAGAATTAGTCTGTTTTTTTTCATTTTCCGATTGCTCCTAAACGAGTTTACACTTAATAGTATTTTACTTTTTCTTATTTTTTGAACCCCCTGTATAATATTTTCAAATTTAAACATACTTTGCAAATCAAGCATAACTTTATATAAGAAATGACTTGTAAAAAAAATAAAAATGTTAGTCCATTTGTCCTCTTGGGACCGCTGTATCCGTGGACATACTGTATAATACTTTAAGAACATAAACCCTAAAAGAAAACAACATTTTTGGTGCGCAACATCAGAGATAGGAGTAAAATAACTGTTCCAGCAACAATTTTTTGACCATAAAAACAAAACACTCTTTTATTAGTGTGTTGAGAACAACCGAAGAAAAATAAGTTATCAAATAAAAAGTAGTTGGGTTTGGAACATAAAAATAAATAAATTTTTAATTTTTTTTTTTGCAGAACATTCAACTAAACAACTTCTCAAGCAGCTGGGCGGACGGGCTTGCATTTTGCGCCCTCATCCACCATTTCCTGCCGGACGCGTTCGACTACAGCGCCCTCACTCCGAAGGATCGCAAACACAACTTCGAGTTGGCATTCAGAATCGCCGAGTAAGTTCATATTTCTACAAAATAGCTATATCTATGTTGTTCTATATCTGTGCCGTCAAATAACAGAAAAAATATAAATACTGGCAACAATGTACTACAGAATGCCGCGCGACACCTGTAGGTCACAAGCAATGTTCGAATGAACAAAGCGTTTTTTAGGGATTATTTAGCGGTGCATCTATGGATATAATGGTCTCTGATTTTAAATACAGGGTTCTCTGCTTTTGACTCTTTTAAGTTAATTTTTTGTTATTGTTATACTAAGTAGACTAGGGCATATACTTTTAAAAACAAAAAATTAAAAAATGCAAACGAAAGAAAATTTATGGCAGCCAACCGGAAAATTAAATTAGACTTGATGTGAGTTAATATGGTTATTCACATTGTATTAACCATTTTTTTACAAAACCTACAATTTTCCGAGAAAATTCGAAAAATAACCGTTTTTTTTTCTTTTTATCTTTTTCAAAGTTTTTTACTCAAGTCGAAGCGATAGTAGTTTCTGACAAAAATTCGCCTACCATTTTTAATGGTATACAACACCCAGGATCGCCAGTCGGCTTTCGCCCGAACATCTCTGGTAAATAGCAGACGATATGGTAAATCGCTTGGGTAACCAACGTCCGTGATCGCAAAAATGTTCGTTAAAAATCAGTCTGGATTTCAGAACCACAATCTTTCTTAAGAAAAAATTCGTAAATTTCTAACATACATATATTTTTTTAAAACATACTCTTCTGACCTAAGGATCCTAGAGAATGTGAAACCTAACCGTTGTCAATCGATCGCCAACGAAACCGAACCGTGTCAATGTAGAATAGGGCTTTATTGACACGGTTACGGCAGCGTTCGGGCTACAACCGAATCGCAATCATGGACGTCGTTTACAAATATGCGGGCCGCCCTGGCACCCTGTATATTGATTTGAACAATTAAGTTTATTTATTTTGTTGCAAACTACGTTTTAGAAAGTAACTTTTGACATATTCTGTATAAAAAACTTAAATCACTAAAATACGCGCTAATATTTTTCCTACAAATGGTAGTCCAATACTTATGTTGGAATAAATTCACAAAATCCATACACAGAAAAGGCTGGGACACCCTGTTTAAACTGTTTTTCTCTGTTTTTAGTGAGAAAGCTGATATTGCGCCCCTTCTGGACGTCGAGGACATGCTGGAAACAACCAGGCCGGACTGGAAATGCGTCTTTACATACGTCCAATCAATTTACAGACGCTTTAAGGATGAGGACTAATTTGTTTTAGTTTTATTATTTAAAAAAAATCGTTTTCAAATATAAAAAAAAATTTCTAGTCCTTCAAGAGCTTTAAGAACCTTGTGTACATTAAAAATTTTCATACATTTTTATTTGTAAATATCATCCAATTTTTTCATAAATTTATAAAAATTATACATCGTACACAAGTCAAAATTTTTGTTAATTGTAAATTATTTTTAAATTTTTGTTTTTGTCATTGTATTTTAATGTAACTGTCTTTCAAGTTTTTTTTCAAGATATTTTTTCTACATTTTCTTGTACTTTTTTACCGTTTTTGTACTGTCCCAGCTGCTTCAAAATTAGATTAGATTAGACTTAAGTTAGATTTTTAATACTTTATTTATTTATCAGTGCCTATATTATAATTAAATTGGGGATGTTAAAATTGACGCGAAATAATTTTGCTTTTATTGCGACATCTAACATTTAAAACAAAAATAGCCGCCTATCTATCTTGTAGTATCTTTATTGTTAGAAAGAGAAATTAATACCTAATAAATGTATTTTTTTGCCGCTTATTTGAAGAATTTTAAAACTGTGCCTTTACCATTAGATTCATAAGTTTTTAGGAGTTACATATTTATATATTTTATAAAAGTATGTATTTATATATTGAGTCTAACAAAAAATATATTAATTGCAAAAATATATCACGGAATATTTAATATCGAAAAGACCAAATGACCTACTCTAAAAAAATAGTTTTTAAAATTTTTTCTTCCAAAATAAAACGTCGTTTTTAATTTTAAAAATATTATGAAAAACCACAGTAAACACACTGAAAATGTCAAAACAAGCAAACAACATCCCACCGGGCACTTGAACTGTGCTCAAGGTTGGAATGTTTCTATAGTCAGATCTGAAAAGATTTGTTGCTTGCCTATTTGTGATACAATATTGAGTGATACACCAAAAATTTGTACAAAAATGTTAGAATACGAATTTCTATGGTGGAGATCTGGCATATGGTGCAAAACCACTGCACCCCCTCCAAAATGAAAATTTGATTTAGTTTCACCTTGGTTTTTTTAATTCACCATTTTTCAGCATTTTCGTACATAATTTAACAATCCACCCCCCATAGGGGGGTCAGCAACCCTCAAAATTGTAAAAAAACGTGAGAAATAGTTGCTAATAAAATTTAGTAAGCGCATTTAAAAGAACAGGATCAAAGCTTTAATTTTATGTATCGATTATCTATGTCGTCCCAAATATTACACCCCTACAGGGTGTCGAATTAGAGGTAATTTCTCAAAAATGTAAAATGTTTTTATTTATTAAACAATTTTTTCTCAAAAAGCATTTTTTTTAAGTTGTAGAGACCAATCTTGTAGAGACTCAAACTGCCTACAAAACAAATATATAACTTAGCTTCCTAGTTTAAATTTGTAGCTGTCCAGGCTAGCTTCAATTTGTGACTTAAAAAATCTATGTATTTGTTATATAAAACATAGATTTCTACACCAATATGAGATCCGTCAAAATTCAAACCTGGTTTTTTAAAGACGATGAAAAAGGACACAAAATCTGACACCAGTGACTTTTTGTTCTGTATTTTAATTGATTTTTTACTAATTGCCATTTTGAAGCATAGTTCTTTTAGTGGGAAGCTATTGGGTTTGTTAGGTTCCGTTTATTCAATGTAAAGAATATCATTTTTAACAAAAAGAAACGTTTATAACATATAATATTATAATATAACTAGATTTTTGTTAATTTAACTAGAATAACTTTAGATAGAGAGCAACTCAACATTATGGCATTCTAAAATATCACATTATTATAAATAAACTATTTTGTTAACTCACTAATAAAAAATAACAGTTTTAGTTAAATAATATCGTGTTTATTGTGCCGTGCAGTATCTCCAATGTCAGGCCAAATTGAGTGATGGTGTTGAATGTATATCATTGGGTACAACTCATTATTTTACATCTTTTTTTACTTCGCCTTGAAGAAATAAAACGCCTCTATACGTCTAAAGTGTTTACCAATTTTAAGCTAGGAAAAATGATGCAAAATAATGATTTTTATACATGAATCTCCTTCACCATATATTAGAGATACTGATTTTATTAAGCCAAGTACCTTAAATTTATTTATATTATATATAAAATCGTACTTTTTCACACTAGTGCAATAAAAGAATCCAATTTATTATATACACTGATTTTAAACTCAATCATAGAAAGAAGCATCAGTTTTTTACTCAATATTAATTTTAATTACAGAATTGCGCACCAAAAACGAATCTGTGGCCATTTCGACTTTTTAAAATAAGTTTTCAAAAAAACCCTTGGACACGTCGATTTTGTTTTCAAAGGGAATCACTTTTTATGATATTAAGATACGAGGGTGGATCAAATATAAACAAGCCTTTGTTTATAAACTAGTTATTTAGAAACATAACACAAAACATACATTTTTTCTACTTTTCTATACATCCCCCTTCTCTGTTAATACACTTTTCCCAACGGTTTGACAGTTAATCCCGTTTTTATAAAAGGAAGCTGGGCGGGTACCTAACCAGTTGCGCACGAATGCCTCCACCTCTTCATTGGTCTGAAATTGCTCGCCTCCCAGTGAATCTTTGAGTGGACCAAACATATGAAAATCGCAAGGTGACAAATCTGGACTGTGTGGAGGGTATTCCATCACAGTCCAGTGCATTTCATTGATTTTGGCCTGTGTTAAAGCTGCCGTATCAGGTCTAGCGTTGTCATGCAGGAGCAACACGTCTTGGATGGGGTGTGCTCTTCTCTTTAGGCGATAATCAAGCTTTACCTTTACCATTTATTATTATTCGCTCGTGCAAAAAATCGACCAACAAAAAACCTCTACAGTCCCAGAAAACGGTCGCTAAAACTTTGCCTGCAGAAATGATGGTACGCGGACGACGTGGGTGACTCACGTTGTCGACACGCTCACGGCCGCCGTTAATTTCTTTGCACCAAGTTTTTACAGGTACCCACGAAAGCGTCTTATTTCCGAACTCTGCTCGCAATCAGCATCGAATTTCAGCCAGTTTCACGTTTTCGCGTTTAAGAAATTTAATGATTATTCTTTGCGCAACAATGCTGTGTACTTTCTTCTCGTTCAATGCGATTGCTCCTGGCCAAATGAGCATCGCGGCACTACCAGCCGCCTACATGCCGCTGAATATCCCTACTCCAAAATTATAACGGCCACGTTCATCTTGAATGACTTTTCCGTTAGTAAGTTTAAAAGGCTTGTTTATATTTGATCCACCCTCGTATATTAGTCTATCCACCCCCAGCTGGGGGTAGCTTTGAACTCTTGATGTTAGATAGGGAAAGTGGGTCAAATGTTCGAAAGGTTTTTTAGATTCCTTTACAGTATTGATATTGTTTCAAAAACTTATCAATTACTTTTTTAGTTATTTGTATTTAAAAAATGTAAAATTTAGTTTTAAATGCAAAAATCTTGGAAACGAATAAGTTAAAAATTTTAAAAAAGGTCAGTAGTTGAAAGACCAATAAAAGACCCTTTCAACAAAGAGCCACTTAACACTTGTTCCCTATTTTAATTTTAAGAGCAGGTTACCCCTTAAATTGAAATTGGGAACGAAGGTCAAGTATCAGCTTGTTATAAAAGGACTTTTTTAACACTCTATTTTTTTACCTTCCAAGCCCGCGTAGCAACGGCTAGAGAAGGTATTATTTTCGACGAAATTTTTTTTTTAAGATAACGCCAAGCAATATCGTCACGATGTCTGTCTGTGTGTGTATATTGTTTCTGTCCGTAACACATAGCTCCTAAACCGCTAAACTGATTTTCATAAAATTTTCAGGTACAATAGTGTTCGACACTCTTACGAGCTGATTAGATTTTGGTCAAAATCCATTGATGCTAATGACAGTTTTTTGACAATTCAAAACTTTAAAAAATGCTAACTTTTTAACGGAGCATCGTATCAATACACTGTTTTCGAAATATAGTAGACTATATTCAATAATTCGTGTTATAACCAAAAACTTTGTAGGAGCTTTAGTTTCTGAGATATTTACAAAAAACTGTTTTCAAGGCTAATATATTATCATGGCTTCATTTGAAGTGTGATAATAGGCTAGCTAGAAAGGTTAAATTCAACCGATCTTTTTTTGAGATATTTTTATATAAAATCATTATTTTACATCTTCTAAATGCAAATATCTCGAAAACTAATAATAATGAAAATGATAATAAAGGAATTTAAAAAACTTTTCGAACGAGATATTACTTCATCCCTTTTGCCTATCCCTACCTCAGCTAGTGTTTGATAGACAAAAATATCTTAAGATCATAAAAAAGTGCCCCCTTGCAAACATAATCAACGTGTTTAAGGGTTTTTTCAAAAACTTGTTTTAAATTCTCGAGATGGCCATCAATACGTTTTTCAAAATGATCTGAATAAAATTCTATGCACCAAAAACTCTAAAAATAAAGACTTAAACTTACCAAAATACATTAAGGCTGAGAGGTTTCAGTCAAACTAGCTGATTCCAAAATTTGTTTGGAATAATAATGATTCACATCCAAGATGTCTAAAAACTGAACTAAGTGCGGTTGGTATCCTTTTTTTGCATATTTTTTTATCACTTTTATCAGATATAAAACGATTTCTTCAAAATTTTTAAAAATCTTGTCCAATTTAGAAAAGTTTGGATGAGTATACTGCCCGTCCTCACACGTCCAGTTGCGTGATCTTAAATAATCGTAGAATTTTAAGATAACTGTAAAGATTTTTTGAATTATCTTGCGCAGACTAAGAGTCTTTTGACTCAAGTGACACCTAAAAATAAAAATCAAAAACGGTAAGTTATAGTATAGTATTTTTATATAACAAGGGATAAAAGTAGCACTTTTTATCCCCAGTCGAAAAGTTTGTAGCCCGACCGGACATCTACAATTTGGCGAGGGATAAAAATACCCTTTTTGACAAGGTTTCATATCCCTGGTTTTCTTCTTATACAGTCATAAACAATTATTTATTATAGTGATTATGAGATATCAGGTATTGTACTAAACGAAAAAGGACCACGTGAAAGGACGAAAATGAAAAGTTCTTACTAGTTTGGTCATGTTTTTCTAAACTTGGCTATTACGGCTGTAAATGACTCTTAGGCACAGTGCTAAATTGAACATAAAGAAGTTGGCTGTAATAGCAAAGTTTTAAAAAAATATTTCCAAACTAGTAAGAACCTTTCATTTTGAAATTTGTATTGGAGAACTTGGCTTTAATTTTATCTTAATTCTTTTTACCCAACTGCAGCGCGGCTAAAGGAAGGGTAATGTTTTTTGATTGTTGTATGTATGTAAGTAAATATGTATGTTTGTGTCACGCTAAAGGCTAAACGGCTGAACGGATTTTGACAAAGAAGGTGTCGTTGAATTGCTGATCCCGAAGGTGCTATAGGCTATATTTTTTTAAACAGGAATCAACATGGCGGTCTTCAGACGCCATTTTGTTACATGATGTAGGCTTTAAGGCATACAAATTATCTAAATTTCAGGCGATTTTATTGAAATTCCTTTGATAACCCATTGCAAATGTCCTCTAATTTGCTGTAGTTACTTTGTAGTCCTCCCTGTTCCCACCTATCTCCCCACCTGTCATTCTCCCCACCCTATTAAAAAACCATATTTGCATGATTTTATCAAATATAGAGCGATTTTAAAAATTCTTTCTGCTTTCGCTTTCAGATTTTTTTTCTAAAACCATTTTCCTCTCGCTCCCTCCTCTCCGCCATCCTTATTAGTAATGGATATAGCTATAACTTTCACAAATATAAAGCGATTTCAAAAGTTCTTTCTGCACACGCTTGGAGACTTTTTTCCAACATAATTTTACTAGTTTCCCCTCCCTCTCTTCTCCCCTCCCTCATTATTAGTAATAGTTGTAGCTATACTTTTTAGAAATATAGAGCGATTTCAATACTTCTTTCTGCACACGCTTTACGACTTTTTTTCCAACATCATTTTACTAGTTTCCCCCTTCCTCTCCCTCTCTTCTCTCCACCCACCTTATTAGTCATAGTTGTAGTAATATGAACCTTTCACAAATTAAGAACGATTTAAAAAATTCTTTCGGCACACAGATTTTTTTCGACACCATTTTACTAGTTCCCTCCTCCCTCTCTCCTCCCCCACCTTCACTCAATGGAAGGTAACACTGTTCGCGTCCACAGAAAATCTACACGTACTTTTTGGGTAAAGCTGAATGAATTGTAAATGCATAGTGCTTCTTATAAGGCTGAATAAGAATTAAACCTAAAAGATGGAAATAAAAAAAAATTAAATAAAAAAAACACCCAACTGCTAAATTTACTTGTAACTACTAGTCGCTACTACTAGTTGGGTACAAAATTACCCAATAACCTGATTCATGAAAATACAAAACTGTATAATTTCGTAAGTGCGCTTTGGGCATCAAAACTAAAAGTTGAAGCATGTCCTACAATATAGGTATACCTATCAATTTTTTTTATTACGTAATACCATTTTGGCGTACTTGGCTTTTTTTTACATTACAAATGTTTTGTCATGATTGAATATTTCTAAGAGGGGCCTGGGAGACTTTACTAATGTATAAGCCTGGTAAATTATTTTATCGAGTCACATTTTGTTTATTAAAAGAGATAATTTTACTTGGGCCTGTTGTGATTGAAGTGTTAATATCAAATGTGTACCTGTTCAAAATATCCTTGATATACAAAGGATGCACCGCTTACTTGGGCCTGTTTTGATTGATGTGTTCAATATTAATTCTTACCTGTTCAAAATATCCTTGATATACAAAGTATGGGCCGCATATAAGTCATCCAAAGTTGTGGCGTCGCAAATGTTTTTCTCGAACATCTCCCAAGTAGGCTGGAGGACCTCACCCACAATGTAATTTTGTAAAGTTTGTATAAAATGATGCATGACGTGACGACACTGGTGTAGTCTTCTATATTGCGGAGAAGACATTAGGTAGATCTCTCTTTTGCCCGTCTCCTTGGCAAGGACTTTTAGCTCCTAAGTAAAAAATTATAATTTTAGTTAATACAATACAATCTAGTCGTTATAGAATTTTAGCTTACAAAAAATGGTGTACTCTCGATTTTGACATATGTTGTTCACATTGGGATAAGTCCACATCAATTCAACCAATTTAAAAATATTTTTGAACCTTGAGTTTTTTGATTTTGTGTAGTTATTCTCCGCCTAATAAAAAGTAAAAATACAAATTTTTACATTTTTTGGTTGCATATTTTTTGAGTTATGCGTTTTCAAAAATAAAAATATTGGACCATTTTTAGCCTGCATCGCTTTCTTTAAACTTCTATAATTTTTAAACCGTTTAAGATAATATTATAATAATAAATCTGTAAAGAACGATTCACAAACCAAACTTTGATGTGTTGATAGTCTCATTTCCTAAAAAGAAGGACAAAGTGTCTATGCCAAAATTATATTTTTGATGAAATCTCAAAAACGGATTTTTTGTTTTTCTTAATTTTTATAAATTTTTTTCTTAGACTATTTGTTTACATGTGTACTAAATTTTACCTTGGGATGATAATGGGATCATAGTTAAAATAATTTATTTATATCTTGATGCATATATTGTTTGATATTTTTATTACTATAAAATTAATATCTAAAGTGCTCATATTGTTATGAGGAATCTTATTTATGTAGCATGTATATTATAAAAACGTGGACACCATGGGCATCTGGTTTCGCTACGTTGACATTTAAATAAAAAACAATTAATTAAAAAACGTACTTACATAATAACGAGCTCACAAGAATAATTTAGAACCTGTACATAAATGCCCCCTTTTCGCCCTTTCTTGCTGCAATGTTTGATATTGGTAAAAATAGTTACATTATTTATTTTTTAAACAGTGGTTGCGCGTGAAGTAAAACTTTCGGGGTGCACACCAAAAAATTATTGCAGCCACACCCAACAGATAACGCCAAGTTGTCTCAGTGCACTAATTTAAGCTGCACCTTTCACAGCCAACGGCAACCGGTGGGTGGCATCACGAGGGTGCGGGCGTTATCGATCGCTGCAATTGATTCACAAGAGCATGAACCGAAGTAAGGCCCAGATTCTGTGTACTGTAATATTCTATATTTCGTAATTAGAATGCAACATAACATCAACGTTGCACAGAATTTGGATCCAGTTAAGCGCGGCGCCGGCGGTAGCCGTCCTACGCATCCTCGTTTCAACTCAAATACAAACATATACATACCGGGTATTAATTCTTAGTTAGTATTCAAGTCTTTGGTGAATTCCTTTTGGCGTTTATTGATACTTTGTGATAAAATTATTAATTAATGAATAGTCAGATTTTAATATTTTTTAAAGTAAAATTTGGGATGTACGTGCACATGTGCACTTATGGAGGAACCGCCACTGCTCTTAAAATAGTGGCAAAATCGGCCCTAGGGTAATAAAATATCAGAGGTGGCGTATTATTTTGACTGATGACTTTTTGTAAAAAACAAAAGTTGCGTAAACATGGCGTTTCGTAGCGTGTTTTCTCAGTCTGTTTGGCTTTGCGACGTATCCGTTCTGGAAATTAATTTGATTTTACGTCGTTACCGAAATCGAAATGGTAGATTAAAAATCGAAAAAAAATTGGTTGGTAAAAATCATCCGATAGTGAGAAATTCCAGAAATGTGACAGAGTGGATCTGTAATCTTAACTTAGACGTCGAAATAAGTAAGTGAAAATGATTAAAAACTTTTGAAATAGTATAATTCCAGTCACGGCTAATTTATAGGTAAAATATTAAAGTAGAGGAATTGTCAAATAGTTAAAGTAAAATAAAAGAATTTTGAACATCAATTTACTTTTTTTTTAAAATAGGAACCCACTGTCATTCCATGATAAAACTTGGCCTGCATGTAAATAAATAGTCTAGAAGACAAATATAAAAACATTTAAAAAAATAAAAAATCCGTTTTTAAACTGCATCAAAAATAAATTTTGTGGTGAGACTCCTGCATTTATTTTACAAGAAGGATGCCACTATGCATACCATAATTAAGCTTGTAGACCTATAAGATTACACAGCAACTTTTACCTGGATATGCCCAAGACTTATGAAAAACAAGGGTTTAAAGAAATCAAGTCAGTGCTAAAAAAGACGATTACTTTTTTCTACTTAGTAAAGAATTTGACCAAAAATTATAAAAATCAAAAGTGACAAGGTCCAAACCATTGGTTGATTTGATATGGACTTACCCATTGGAGTTTTCGACCTTGGTGGGGGGAGGACAGCTAAGTTCCCCTCGCCATCTTAGATTTTGTGTGCACGAAAAGGGTTTTTTAAAATTATTTGGTTCCTGAACATTTTAGAAAAAAAAGTTGAAGACATTAAAATATTCTATAAAAGTACTTTTACACGTTTTTTCGTCAGGCGAATGATTTTTTAGTTATAAGGCTAATCATTTCGCCACCATTTTGGATTTTGACCAATTTTTCTTTAGTGGGCTTTAACTTAGAAACTGCTTATTTTTGAAAAAATATGTTATCAATATAAATAAGACTAACTATTAACCTATAAAATGAGATATTACAAAGTTATCAGGGTAGTCCTTGCTGAGATACGAAGCAGTACACCTGTTTCCTACGTATTGCCATAGTATATGCAAAATAAACCGAAATTATTAAGTTTAATGTAATTTTGTATCAAGAAAATATTCTCTTGGTCAATAAGAAAGCACAAATTGTTTTACTTTAAAGCAATTTGGTTTGATCTAAGACAATTTTTTACCGTGTACAAAAACCAAATAATTCTAAAAAAATCTTCTTCGTGCATACTAAATCCAAGACGGCGGGGGGCCGGAACCCTTCCGAGCGGTGGCTCGATTTCCTTTTGGTGTACAGGTTAGGGGAAACACCAGGAAATACTTGGGAAATACTGGGAAATATACTAGGAAATACCGGGAACTGCTTGGGAAATACTAGGAAATACCATTGAAATTTGAGGAAATACTGGGAAATACCAGGAAATACCGTTAGTATTATATCGTAGGTATTTCCTTTTGGTGTACAAAAATCGGCGATCGAGCCACCCCTCAAACCGCCCCCCCCCCCAGGTCGAAACCTCTATTTTTCTCTAGAACTTCAATGTGAACAGCATATGTCAAAATCGCGACTACACCACCTTTTTTCGCTCCAATGACTGGCCTATTATTATAGGACTTCATTGACTTGAAATGTAATACTTACTAAAAATATCTGCTTTAAAACCCACGATATCCTATTCAACTTAACCAAATATTTAAACACCTGGTCGTATTTCGAGATTGTTTCGCTCGGCAGTAAAATATTTAGCGGCCATTTTACTTTGTACGTCAATGACAGACAGTCTAAGACGTCCGGGTTCCCTAGATCGAAACATTTTGGTAGGCTGTTGATTTTGAACGAGAGGTATTGGGAGGTTTCTTCATGTTTGCTAGAGATGTCCATTGCATTAAATACTAAAAAATACACTTACGTTGGGACTTGGATGTAGTTTGCACCAAAATTATTTTTTCAAACTCTGAAATAGTAAACTTTAGTACAAGAAATGTTATCAAAGCTAAAGGGTATTACCATGGACCTACAAAAAGCATATGATACCATTCCAGTAGAAAAATTATGGACAGTGTTAGAACAAACTAATATCAATCATACATACATAAAAACGATAAAGGAACTATAAAAAGGGTCAAAATCTAAAATTAAAATTGGAGATCGACTTTCAAAAGAATTCCTGGTAACGAAAGGCTTAAGACAGGAATGTTGTATCTTTCCAACTCTTTTTTAAAGGGTGTAAAGAACAATAACCATTAACATAAATGATAATAAACTTACCCAGAGTATGCAGAGTTCGACAATTAATCAAGTCCAACGGAAAATTCGACTTGTACAACTTTTCAAATAGATTCTCCGTAATATTCCTTCCAAACTCTCCATCTTGAAGGAAAAAATAGTCTCTAAGACTCCGTAAATGCCTCAAATAACTCAATTCTTCCACAAAGTACCTCAGAAGCTCGTTGCTTACTAATTTCTTTTGAGTTAGGAGAGGTATGGACACGCTTTCGTTGAGAAATAAATTCGGACAGGTTTTTGTTATTCCGGAAGCATCTTCAAGTGTTACTCGTTTGGAAAATATTGGAATGGGTCCTTGAGGTTGAGCCCTTAAATTGTTCTAAAAAAAACATTTAAGTTTTATTGTTCATTTACCATTAAACGATCAACTGACTGAAGGCGAACTAACTAAAAACTGCAATTCTATAAAAAATGCTTTTTTGTAGAACTTCAAAACACCTTTTTTACACTAACGCACATACGAAAAATTGCTAGTGAGTCGAACAATATTCGATTTTGCAACTATTTTTGTCTTCTTAGATAACCAGCAACTGTAAACCCACCCTTGTTTTCATTTTTGGAGTAGTAGTTTTAATGTAGTAGGCGTTGAAAACCAAAACTTAAAAAATATCAGTTTTATTTGGTTTTGTAACATGTTTTAAGTTATGATTTAAGGCCAATATATCGAATTTTTCACGTCACTGGTGGTCCAGCTGATTTTTGTAAACAAAAGTTAGGTATGATATGAACAACTAATATTTTTTAAATTTTTTGAAAACGAAGGGAATTTTTCTACTGTTTTTTAGAATATTCTTATAAAATAATATTTTTAGACATATCTGTCGTTATTTTTGTTAGCCCGCTTCATTTTTCTTTACACAAAAATTCAAATTCGAAGAAAAAAATGTGTTCATTTCAGCTTCAAAAGTAATCGGCTATCCTACAGCTTTGTTTACTTCCCAAGTCCTCGGTTTGCCTTTGATACTAAACGATCACATGAAGTTTGACTGGTATTTTAAGTTTTGTGTAATAAAAAGTAAAGCGGGCTAAAAAAATATAACAACAATTGGTCTAAAAAATCATATTTTATAAGGATGTACTAAAAAACAGTAGGAAAATTGCCTTAGTTTTCGAAAAATTCAAAAAATATTAGTTGTTCATATCATATCTAACTTTTGTTTACAAAATTCAGCTGGACCACTAGTGACGTGAAAAATTCGACATATATATATAATATCCGGAGACCGGTCTACTCTAGGGACCTTGATGACAGAGTGGTTTAAGCAGCGTATAAATTTGTATTTTTCTATTAAAAAATATATATATATGTAAGTGAAAAAATCTTATTTAAATTTTGGAAATTCGACCGAGTTACGCCTCAATTTTTTACCATTTACAAACTTAGCTTCTAAGCAATAAAATATGAAAAAATGAGCGTGCCTTTATTTGCCTTTTTGGAGAAAAAGCGAAATAAAGTAGGGGGTGTTACTCAAGTTCTTGCACATAATAAATAAACTTGAATATTTTGCACCACTAATTTTTTTACGAATTGGCGCCAATTTTAAGGAAAATAAATACCCTATAAGGGATTTTAAAAAAATTCAAACAAGCGGCGTAGGTTGGGTTTTGGCTCTAGATGGTCCCATTTAAAAGTGACTAAAATCTACCAATCATAAGCCGAAACAAAGGGTGGGGCTAGATTTAAAAAATTAGAATTCTGGTAAAAACCTTACTTGTGTGGTACTATACAGGGTGTTTCCTAATTGAATGTCAATATTTATGGGGGTGATTTTTGGGCCCATTTTAAGAAAAAAACTTCATATGAACATATGTCCTAAACGTCTTACCTTTTGAGATACAGGGTGGTAAAGTTTTCAAAAATAAATCATTTAATATTAATATCTACAATACCACTTCAGATATTTTAATGAAATTTGTCATACATGTACTATGAATCAAGAGACATTTTTTAATGTATCACTTTTTTTTTAAATTTAGATCAGTGGCGTTCGTACGTAATTTGACCTGCCTATTTTGGCAGACATTGATACTGATTTTTTCTAAAATAAAAATTATTTTTGAAATTCCCAATCATTTCTAAGTTGATCACTTGATTTTTTTCAATCCGATGCACGGTTTTCGCTTAAAAAAAAATAAAAACCGTTTCTCTGCGTGATCATAACAATATCGTTAATATAACAATATCATCATGCAGACACGTAGATTTTATTTTTTTAGATGAAACCAGTGCGTCGGAATAAAAAAATTCAAGAGATCAAATTTGCTAATAATTGAATACAGATTTAAAAAGTACACTTCACTTGGTATTGTAGATATTAATAATGATTTATTTTTGAAAACTTTACCACCCTGTATCTCAAAAGGTAAGACGTTTAGGACATATGTTCATATAAAGTTTTTTTCTTAAAATGGGCCCAAAAATCACCCCCATAAATATTGACATTCAATAATGCTGAGGGATATATTTTTTTCAGACACAGACATATTATTACACATGCAAGTGGTTGATAGTTTTGATAAAAGTACACTATGATTCAAATAAAATAAAAATTGAATTTTCTAAAATTGTCCTGTTGTTTATCCTTGCGTCGCTATTTTGTATTTGGTAAGAGTTTAACAGATGTCCAATAAAAATAAATGTGATCCCAAAGGTAGCGGTTTCAAATTTTGGAGTCCACCTTGAAAAGAACAGGAAAGGTGCATGAAGGCCCCAAAGCAACTAGAGTGTCAAGGGTGATTATGTTGTTAAACCCCGTTTTCATTATAGAGGATGTTGTCAGGAATTCAAATTACCCTTGACTGTGCCACTGTTCGAAATCAGCTAGAGTGTCAAGGGTGATTCTGATTATGTTGTTAAACCCCGTTTTCATTATAGAGGATGTTGTCAGGAATTCAAATTACCCTTGACTGTGCCAGTGTTCGAAATCAGCTTGGAAAAACGAAAGGCGCAAAATATAGTTTTGCAGAGATAAGAAAGTGGTTTCGCCTCCCTCCACAATGGTAGAAGTCTAGGTGCCGCCTATCACACAGCAAGTGTTTGATGCGTGAAAAACCACTGAAAAGTGAAGAGTGGGAGTCGTAATGGTTAAGCGAGAGGAAACCTTAAGTAGATAGAGGGTTTTCCCTTCAACGTGATTGACTAAGGAAAAACTGTGAGATAAGAAAGTGTTGTCTATAAAGCTAGAAAGTAAAGTAAACTTTAGGATTAACAGCAACGCCACTGACTTGGTTCCTCCAAGCCCTTCAAAGAGGGGATAATGGATTACTTAAGTCCAACCTACCGTTGAAAAAACCCAAACTTTGAGGAGACAAGTCGGTAGTCACATTCTAAGTTTTGTTGAACTTAAACTATAATCTCTAAATTAATTGTCAGTAAACAAACATAAGATTTATCCATTTGAAGAACATTTTAGTTTGTTATTTTGGTAAGTTAAAGTATTTATTTTAATATTTTGGGCCTTGTTTGTTTTATAGGTCATAAGAAGTCTTGTTACAATTTCTAAATTGCAACAGAGTTTTATTTTATATTCAATAAAGTTTGTAACGTTTTCAAAACTGTTTTATATATATTTTATACACATAAGAGATCTACTACGGTGTCCTCGTTTAAGGGGTCGATTATAAAACAAAATCGTGTCCGACAATATAGCCACGCCCTCAAGGCCTAATTTATTGCCAATAGCGCAGCATAACCGCATCACAGATTGATTGGTTAGATGACTGAAGACGTATCCTTAAGAATCATTGGGAGTTTTGGATTAGCTTCTTATGCAGACTTTCCTTTAGGAGGAATCGGAAGCCCCTGACGGAACAACAAATGCTTCTTGGTTGGCTAACCAATGGTGCGACATGTGACATATCTACTTAAGATGTGGCCGTAATTGGAAGCTTAAATTAGTGATCTGCATAGTCTTCCAAACGTTTTTTGCAAAAAAGGTTATTGGTTGTCTTAACAGTATTTTATGGAGCAGAGAGATAAAAAAGAATGTAAAATTTAACATATATGAAACAATGGTGAAAAGCACGCTTTTGTATGGAATAGAGACTTGTCGCGTAACAGAAAAATACAAAGCAAAAATGGAAATGGTTGAAATGGATGCAATAAGAAGATCAATGAGAATATCTAGAACAGATCATATAAGAAATGAGATCATAAAAGAAAGAATGGGAATCGAGGGAAGCATAACGGATGACATTACTAAAAGGCAACTGATATAGTACGGCCATGTACAACGGATGAGCGACGAAAGATTACCAAAGCAGGTCCTAGAATGGCAACCAATAGGGCGCAGAAAAAGAGGGCGTCCTAAACTAGAATGGCAACAGTCAATCCAAAAATCAATGAGTCAAAAAAACCTGACGGAAGATGACTGTCAGGATCGAAGGAGGTAGAGAATAGGCGTCGGACAACGTAGAAAAACGTTCTAAACCGACATAGTAGTAGTAGAGTATTTCAAACAATGTGTTTCAATTACGGGCCTTACGATGGGGGAAGCTACCACCTAAGACTAATCTACGATCTACTTTGATGAAATGTAATGGACTTAAATAATAATATAAAGTATAACTACCTGATTTTTTTGTCCAAAATGAAACACATTTCCTACATCAGATGCCGCCGTATTAGAAGTACTCGGCAAGCTGTCATATCTAGTTTCAACACTCATATGAGTACTAGGAGTGGTACTTCCAGGCACTTCACTGAAAGGAGTGGTGCATTGTGTGAACTCACTCATAGGAGTGGAATCAACAGACATCGGTACGACTTTGTCAAAAGTTTTTAATGTCGGTTGCAGATTGAGAGTTAATGATTTGGATTTTTTCATTTCTTGAGGTACTTTGAAGTTGGCAGTATCCTTTTTACTCAAAAACGCTTCATTATCCAAATGTTTTTCGGTAAAGTTCCCAGAAAAACATTCATTTGTGGTTAAGTTTTTATTCCTATTAATCTGAGCTATTGTTAAGATATTGTCAACTTTTAAATTTTTGTTAATAACATCTATTCCAAACTCTGAAGACAAAACTTTCAGTTTGTTTCGTTGTGCGGCTGTTAAAGTTTTAGATGCTTTTGTTTTGGTATTAACTAGCTCATTTTTATGTGATTCTCCGGAAAAAATATCGAAATCTTGACCTAATACTCTCAGTTTATTTTTTTGTGCCTCGGTAAGCTCAGTAAATGTTTTCGTTTGATTTTCATTCAAGACAAAATTTCGAGCTTCCCCAGTAAATATATCAAAATCTTGACTTAAAACTTTAAGTTTATTTTTCTGAGCTTCAGTTTGTTGTTTTACGATTTTTATTGGAATATAAGCTTCATTAGAGGTTCCAGTTAAAAAATCAAAATCTTCATTTAAAACTTTTAATTTATTTTTCTGAGATTCGGTTAGGTTCTTTACAATTTGTGTTTGATTATCAGCTTTATTAAAAGTTCCAGTTAAAAAATCAAACTCTTCTGTTAAAACTTTTAATTTATTTCTCTCAATTTCAGTTAGGTTCTTTACAATTTGCGATTGATTATCAGCTTCCTTGGAAGATCCAGTTAGGAAATCAAAATCTTGAGTTAAAACTTTTAGTTTATTCTTCTCAACTTCATGGTTCTTTACAATTTTTGTAGGATTATCAGTTTTATTAGAAGTTCCAGTCAAAAAATCAAAATCTTCATTTAAAACTTTTAACTTATTTTTTCGTCCTTGTGTTAAATTGTCTAAAATTGTCGTGTCATTATTTCCTTTATCAAAAATTCCAGTTATAATATTAAAATCTTTGTTCAAAACTTTTAGCTTGTTCCTTTTAGCAGTTTCAAAATTGTTGATTGCTTGTTGAATATTAAGGTTAGCATGCCTTTTCTCCGAGTTAACATTTTCATTGATATTGCCTAACTTTTCTGGAGATTTATTTTCGGTATTAGCATTAATTAAATCCAAAGATTTTGAACTACGAATAGGCTTTAAAATATCACTTTCTTCCTTTATGTTAGGTTCTGTAGTAATTTCATTTAAATCCTCTTTAAAAGTACTTGGATTTTGAAAAACATCTTGTAATTTTGCCTTTTGGTTTTCCTCATGATCAGGTACCGAATAAAAACTTTCGGTTGAGGAGTTTGGTTTTTCATTAAGATTTTCTTTTGAAGGCGCATGTTCTTTTTCAATATTTGTGTCAATATTTAAGTGCTTTACGATATTTAGGTATTGTTCAACTCTTTTCTTACGCTTGTCGGCAACATTAGAGAGTTCCGAGTAATAGCTGATCATTTTTTGACTAAAAGAAAATGAAAATCACGTCTACTTGCAAGTAACTTTTAAAAGTTTTTCAACATGTACAAAAAAATTATAGACAGGGTGTAAACGGTATGACTCACAATATTTGAATAAATGATAGTTCATATGATATGGGGTCAAATATTAGTTTTTTTGAAATAAAGGCCATTATAGTTTAAAAAGTTTAGCAACACCGCGCATTTCGGGTAAATGTTTTGAAAAGCCACAGTGGGTTTTGACTCATCGCCTTTATTGTTAAAGGAGATAGTTGAATTAAATACATATTTATGTGCAGTAGGTATCTTCGCATTTGTTTTGTGTTCAAACTGGCCAATTTTTAAAAACAATATAGTTCGCTTAAAAGAAAGATCATCACTCCAAAGTTAGTGTTGATCAGCACTATCAGCAGGTACATAGGTACCTAAATACGAGCATAACGGTTTAATAAAACTAATTAAAATCATTATTCTTTATATTCAAAACATAAAATTTTAGAACAAAAACAGATTGATAAACAAAGTTAAATTGAACTTTACCTACACTGTTATTTTTTTCTAGAGGGGTTTTATTTTTTAAAACGTACAATGTTTTATATTTTTTTATGGAATTCTCTCCCGATAGATTATCTCACCGAGACGAGAGCTTCGGTAAGCTTTACCATAACTAATTAGGACGTCAGCATACTACTGGATAAAATACATTTTGTTTTTTTTAAGTGTAAAGATAATGGCTTCTAAATTTTAAAACTTTGAAATAACCAGTTGAGTTTTGATCCCCATATTATATTGTTACAAATTTAAGTTATTTAAATTTTATAATTGGAATTTATCTAGGTTTAGTGTAGTATTAGGTTGATTTATCTTAAGGTTGTATTCTTAGTCTAGGTTTTAGTTGCGTTGTCTGTGACTTGCGGTCGCGGTAGTGCGGGAACTTTCCGGACGTCGAAGGCTGCCGGAAAGTTCGAGAGAGATGGACGATCCTATATATAGGGCCGGGGTCGCGCACCAGGCGGTCAGTCACAGATAACGTACTGTAGTGGTCGTCAGATATTAACACGAAGTTAATAGACCGATTATAGTAGTGAATTATCAGCGAGTTATTAGTCAGTTTAAGTGCGTGTTTTTGTACATAATTTGTCGAAATAAATTGACGTATCGTTTTCAACAATTGCGAGTTTTAATTATTGTGGAGAACCCGTAACAATTGGTGTCAGAAGTGAGATTAAAAGAAATAAATAGTGCAAAGACTATCCTTACATAGTACCACCGGCTAGGACAATTGGACAGAAGAATAGTAAGTTATTTTTCCAAAATATTCGAAGAAGTTCGATATTGTTTTATTCAAAAACCAAAAGAGATATTTAAGAATCGACTTCGATATTAACTTAGTTAGTTAAAAAGTAAGAATTAGAAAGAATTTCTAGAATATTCCATCACTTTCTACGACGCTCTAGTCGAAAATCAGAAGAAATATCCAAAAAGCGACTTCGACATTAGCTTAGTAATTTCAAAAGTAAGAACTAAAAAGAATTTCTAGAAGATTCCATAACATTCTACGACGTTCTATTCAAAAACTAGAAGAGATATACAAATACCGATTTCGACATTAGTTTAGTTATTTTAAAAGTAAGAATTAGAAAGAATTTCTAGAAGATTCCATAGCATTCTACGACAAAACTAGAAGAGATATACAAATACCGACTTCGACAGTAGCTTAGTTATTTCAAAAGTAAGAATTACCAAGATTTTCTAGAATATTCCAAAACATTCTACGACGATCTATTCGAGAACCAAAAGAGATAATCAAAAAAAAGTGACTTCTACATTTGCCTAGTAGCAGAACGAGTGACATTTACTAGTATATTCTAGAACATTCCATTAGGTCCTATTTAAGAATCAGAGAAGATATTGAACAAAAAAACTGACTACGACATTAGCTTTATAGACCAAAAAAAAACATTTTAAGTGATTTATCAGGAAGTTGATGCTTACTAGACAAGGATCGGCAAAGATGGAAGATCTAACTAAAATGATGCAGGCTCTAGCAGCTCAAATGGCTCAAAACCAGAACGATATAAGACAGACCATTGAACAAAACCAGAACGACATGAAGCAGACCATTGAACAAAACCAGGGTGATATGAAACATACCATGGACGACATGAAACACACTATTGAACAGAATCAGACTGATATGAGACAGACCATCGAACAAAACCAGAACGACATGCAGGAAAACTTTGACCAAATAAAGAGCAACTCCGAACAGCTGAGAGAAGAGTTTAAGACTGCAACCGAAGATCTTAAGGAAGAAATAACTCAGAGAATGCATAGTGTGGAACAAAAGGTACAAAATAAATTGCAGAATGTAGAAGAAAAGGTACATAATGTTGAAGAAAAGGTACAGAATGTTAGGGAAGAAGTTTTTCAAACCATGGAAGAAAAATTCCAGGACGTGTCAAAACAGCTTATACAGCTCCAAAAAGAACACAACAAAATGAAAGCTCAGGGATGTGTTGTGAATTCCAACCAAAACATTAAGCCTCCAAATTTCGATGGTACGTCTTCCTGGTCTACTTATAAACAACAGTTTGAAGCTGCCGCTGCTGCAAATGGTTGGGATGATGAGGAAAAAGCTAGAGCATTGTTAGTAGCTCTACGAGAACCTGCTCTGGGACTTTTACAGTCCATTCCAGTCGAACAAAAACAGAATTATAACGCTTTAGTGGCAGCGTTAGAAAGAAGGTATGGAGACGAACACTTGCGAAATTTACATTGGTCAGAATTAAATATTCGTCAACAAAGACCAGGAGAATCATTGCAAGAGTATGAAGCAGATATCAGGAGGCTGATGTATTTAGCTTACCCAGAAATGCCAGAAAATTACAGAGATCCCTTTACGGTAGATCGCTTTATTAACGGATTACGAGACACGGAGAGACGGGAGCAAAGTTACTTCGTCGAGAACGCTTCCCTAATAGCAGTGAAGTGTTGATTCGAGCCCTTGAAATCGAATCATCAAATAATATGTCCAGGCCAAAAGTAAGAGCTGTTTCAATTCAGGAGGGAGAAGAAATGAGCAATGGACATGAGGTCAACTCAAAAACGCTAAACCAAATGTTTCAATCACTAATAGAGAAGATTGACTCTTTGAAAGAAAGCAGGCGATCCCCTTCAAATGTAAAGTGTTTCAGATGCGGACGTACAGGGCATATTCAACGCGATTGTCGCGTCCAAATAAGGTCTCGCTCGCCATCTAGCGGGACAGAGTACCGAAGAAGAGATCAGGAAAACTAAAACTATTCAACGCAGAGGGGCGGGTGTTGGCTAAAGGGAATGTAGCCCCCAAAATTTATTCAATTAAGAGCTTAAAACATACTGCTGACAGTCTTAACATCGACGGACTTATAAATGGAAGACAAGTTAACATAACAGTAGACACTGGTGCTGCCATATCATTGCTTAAGTTCAAAATTGCAACGAGATATAAAATTCGACCAACAGAAAAGAAAATAACACTTAAGACTGTGACTGGAGAATCCGCCGACGTGTTGGGGCAGACAGACATAGACCTACAGCTGGGAAGATTGAGAATTCGCCACACTGTATTGGTTGCCGAAATAGAAGACGAATTTGTTTTGGGAATGGACTTGATAAGTAAACATGGATTTGCGTTCGATAATAAACTTAATATCCTGAGATTTGGGAATGAAGAGTTCATTTTGTCAAATAGTCACTTCAATTAAGAACCAATAAAGGTCGTGGCAGTATGTACAACAAGACTGGTCGGTAATAGTGAGACCATAATTTTTGGGAGGCTAGAAAGTAAAACATCAAGCTGTGTCGGACTCATAAGCCAACAGAAATTATCCAACACCTACCTCGTTGCAAAGTCACTAGTTAAAACCGATAAAGACATCCCGATTAGAGTCGCCAATATTTTCCCAAATAGTGTCAAAATTAATAAGGGGGAGGTGGTAGCATTATTTGAGCCAGTCCAGAAAGTAACAAGATGTGAAGAGCCAACTTCGGAGGATAAAAGTAGGTTACCAACGGAGGTACATCAGCAATTTCAGTCAACTTGGCAACATCTCACTCCAGAAGAATTTCGTAAAGCGAGAGAGTTTATAGAAGAACAAAGTAATATCTTTAAAACTAAGAGTAGTTCGGGACGCACAAACCTTATTCAACATTCCATCAACACTGGCGATGCCCAACCGATAAGACACCCCCAAGAAGACTACCATTGGCCAAACAAGAAGAAGTTCACAATCTCATTAATAAAATGCTCAGCGACGGTGTTATTGAAGAGTCATCAAGTCCTTGGTCATCTCCTGTGGTGTTGGTCACTAAAAAGGATGTAAATACTAGATTTTGTGTCGATTACAGGAAACTTAACGATGTGACCAAGAAAGATAGTTACCCACTGCCAAGAATAGACGACACATTAACAACATTGGCAGGATCATATTGGTTTTCTACTCTTGACCTGAAAAGTGGGTATTGGCAAGTAGGAATCTTTGAAAGAGATAAAGAGAAGACTGCATTCTCTGCTGGAAGTGGACTTTATCAGTTTAATGTAATGCCATTTGGCCTATGCAATGCCCCAGCTACATTTGAAAGACTAATGGAAGTCGTTCTACGAGGTCTTACTTGGAAAACCTGCTTAGTCTATTTGGATGATGTCATAGTAATGGGAAAATCATTTGAAGATCATCTAGACAATTTACGAGAAGTATTCTCAAGAATCAGGAACGCAAATCTTAAATTGAACTCAAAGAAATGTTTTCTGTTCCAAGAAACAGTTGAGTTCCTGGGTCACGTCGTTTCCCGAGAAGGCATCCATACCGACGAAAAGAAGTTACAAGCAATAAAAGAATGGCCTCAACCTCGTGACAAACATGAATTGAGAAGCTTTTTGGGTCTGTGTACATACTACAGACGATTTGTGGAAGGATTCGCCAAAATAGCGTCTCCATTACATAGACTTACAGAAGATAAAGCTTCTTACAAATGGAATACCGAATGTGACCAAGCATCTAGAAGACTAAAAGCAGCATTATGTTCTAGTCCGATTCTTGCATATCCCATTCCAAAAGGAAAATTCATATTAGATACTGATGCGAGCAACGATGGCATAGGAGCAGTACTCTCCCAAGTACAAGATGGAGAAGAACGGGTCATCGAATTTTTCAGCAAGAAGCTATCCAAACCAGAGAGAAATTATTGTGTTACTAGAAAGGAGCTCCTAGCCATAGTTAAATCCGTAGATCACTTTCTCAAATATCTCTACGGACAAGGGTTTCTGATTAGAACGGATCATGCTGCGTTACAGTGGCTCATGAAAATGAAACAACCTGAGGGGCAAGTCGCGAGATGGATAGAAAAGCTACAACAATACCATTATCAAATTAAGCACCGAGCGGGAAGGGTCCATAATAATGCAGATGCATTGTCCAGAAGACCTTGCCCTGAGGATTGTAAACATTGCAGGAAAATTGACCAGAAAGAAGGAATTACCTACGTGCGCCAGATAAAGTTAGAACCAGATGAAGAATGGATGTCGGCTTCGATTAGAACCACACAACTTAACGACAAAGATGTAGGACCTATCTTGCGATTGAAAGAAGAGAACAAGCCACGACCATCATGGCAAGATATCGCAAACCAAGGGGTAATATTCAAATCACTGTGGGCACAATGGGATTCACTGATAGTGGAAGAAAACATCCTTAAACGTGCCTGGGAAAGTGCCGATGGCCTTACTGTGATTAATCAAGTAGTGGTTCCTAGGAGCATGGTAGACAATATAATGACCGAATGCCATGGTGGAAAATCAGGCGCGCACCTAGGCATAAATAAAACCATGGACAAAATTCGAAACCGATTTTATTGGGTCAATTACTTTCAAGATGTGAAAAACTGGTGCCGCCGATGTTCGACTTGTGCAGCCAGCCAAGGTCCCAAAACAAGGTCCAGAGGTCAAATGACACAATATAACGTAGGTCTGCCATTCGAACGCATTGCTATTGATGTGGCCGGACCATTTCCAGAAACTAAAAAGGGCAACAAATACATCCTTGTTGTCATGGATTACTTTAGCAAATGGCCAGAAGTTTTTGCTGTGCCTAACCAAAAGGCCGCTACAGTTGCAGAAGTTCTGGTAAATGATGTTTTCAGCCGATTTGGCATTCCTTTGGAACTACATTCAGATCAAGGAAGAAACTTTGAATCAAAGCTCTTCCAGAATCTCTGTGACCTTTTAGGAATACGTAAAACACGGACAACTGCTTTACATCCGCAGTCAGATGGCATGGTTGAAAGATTTAATAAAACAATAGAAGAACATCTTTGCAAAGTTGTTGATGAGCACCAAACAGATTGGGACCAATATATTCCATTGTTTTTGATGGCCTATAGAACCGCCATTCACAATACGACAGGAGCTACTCCATCTAGTATCCTGTTTGGTAGAGAACTGCGTTTACCATGTGGTATCATGTTTGGTTCACCTGAAGAAGCACACTTAGAGGTTAATGAGTATGTCGAACGTTTAAGGCAAAAGCTGCACGATATCCATGAAGTGGTTAGAGAGCGAATAGAAATAGCCAGTGACCGCATGAAAGCGAGATATGACCTGAAAGCAAACTCTTCAGGGTTCAAAGAGAATGATCAAGTCTGGCTATACAATCCTCAACGCAAGAAAGGAAGATCACCTAAGTTGACACCACCATGGGAAGGGCCTTATAAAGTTGTTAAGAGAATTAATGATGTAGTCTACCGAATCCAGAGAAGCCCGAAGTCCAAGATGAAAGTTGTTCATCTAGACAGACTAAAACCTTACCTGGGAAGTGTTGATCGAGACGATCAAACCTGAAGAGGAGGATAGTGTTACAAATTTAAGTTATTTAAATTTTATAATTGGAATTTATCTAGGTTTAGTGTAGTATTAGGTTGATTTATCTTAAGGTTGTATTCTTAGTCTAGGTTTTAGTTGCGTTGTCTGTGACTTGCGGTCGCGGTAGTGCGGGAACTTTCCGGACGTCGAAGGCTGCCGGAAAGTTCGAGAGAGATGGACGATCCTATATATAGGGCCGGGGTCGCGCACCAGGCGGTCAGTCACAGATAACGTACTGTAGTGGTCGTGAGATATTAACACGAAGTTAATAGACCGATTATAGTAGTGAATTATCAGCGAGGTACTAGTCAGTTTAAGTGCATGTTTTTGTACATAATTTGTCGAAATAAATTGACGTATCGTTTTCAACAATTGCGAGTTTTAATTATTGTGGAGAACCCGTAACAATATGTACTTGTTTCTTATTTTGGCCTCCTCTATCAACCATTAAAATTTTGTGAGTCATCCCATTTATAGCCTGTATATAAGGTGGAAAATATTTTAGTAAGTGATAGAGGAGGTCAAAATAAGAAAAAAGTTGATATAACAAGGTGGTCAAAAAATTGTTTTCGAGATACAGAAGCAACAAAGTTGAGATATTTAAACTTTTTTGGTTACAGATTCTTTAAAAAACACAGCAAAAATATGAAATTCGGTCAAGTCGTGTACTAGAATGGAAACAAGAATTAGATATTAAAATGACTTTGATTTTGCGGGTAAATTTTATCAAGACAAACTTTTTTTGTAATCATTTTTAATAAATGCCTATGTTTTATATGATTGCAGTAGACATAACAATAACATATCATTGATATTTTTTTTTAAAGTTATGAAAGCAAAAAGAAAGAGTTTTAGCTGATTTAAATTTTTTAGGCATTTTTGGAGGTAACTTGACAGCTTGTACACTTTTAATCATAATTAGCCCATTTTTCTCCACTCCTCAAACTTTAAAAATCCTATATTTTGAAAACAGGGAGTATTGACCCCCCATGTTATATGAACTTTTTTTCTTATTTTGGCCTCTTTTATCGTCTACTAAAATATTGTGAGTAAAAAACTAAATATTGTGATAAGAAAGACAAATGTTGGGTTAAAGTATTAAATATAAATCGAATCTTACGCTTCTTCAGCCACAAGTCTGTCCCTCAATTCTTCAATTCGTAGGCTTCCTTCAATATTTATGATTTCCTTCTTGATTTCACTGTAAACGTCTAACGCCTTTTGCTCCAGGGCCGCCTCATATTGTTCGCGAAGTATTTGTAGCTCTTCGGATTTTTTTTCTCGCTGCTCTTGAAGAGCTTTTTCACGTTCAACTAAAAACCAAATATAGAATGAATTTATATGTATCTAATGTTAAATTTTGGAAATTAACCTATGAACTTAAGATTTTACAGTGTGTGGCTAAAGTATGCGTCTTAACAGTAAGCTTATCGGCCCACGGCGCCGGTTTAGAACTGAAAACAATGAGTTAACAAAGTATAACGTAACTTCAAAGGGGTAAAGTCAACCACGGACAACGGTGTTTCGGAAAGGATGGAAATGCCTTTTCCCGAAACCCCGGTGGCCGTGGTTGAATTTACCACTTTGAAGTTGCCTTTTATACTTTGCTAACTCATTGTTTTCGATTCCAAACCGACGCCGTGGAGACGGTGATAGCATGGTCTGGTTAAACTGTGACGAAATGTCTTTCTTCCTTATGGACCGGTGGACGTTTTCGTTCTGCCATGAAGTTTCCTTGGTTCGCTGTCGTTTCACTCTTTGTAAGAATAAATAGGTTTCACCTATTTTTTCATTCTTTTTGATGTACCTTGTATCGTGTAATTTGATTTACTGTAGTCGGGCAAGCCATGGAAATGCCCTTTTCCGAAACACCGGTGTCCGTGCTTGACTTTACTGCCTTTTATACTTTGTGTTCTACTATATACTGAAAACCGCATATTGATGCGATGTTTGGTTACAAAGTTAGCATATTTTCAGTTTTAAAACATTAATAGATTTTGACCACATTATAATCAGCTCTTGTATCAGTACACTAATTTACCAGAGTCTGTTCAGCGGTTTAGGAGCTATCGCGTGCCGGACAGATATGCACACACACGGACAGACGTCACGACGATTTATTTCTTTATTCAACAGAATCTAACGACATCTATTCTATAAAATACGTCACTTACACTACACTGTTAAATAGTAAACAACTCTAGTTACATAATTAGTTCTAATCATACTTATTCTTGACTCTGAAGGATTTAATTAAGTATTGCGCAGTTTTAGATCTATAATTTATTTAAAATTCTTATAGCTAACATTGTCAATATCAACATCTGAAGCATACTTGTTAAATAAGTTGCATACATTTTAGATAAAATAAATTTTTCGACATTAAATTAATTCGATTTATAGCTAAATGAAGTTCAATTATATTAGGACAGTTAACATTCCCTTTAAGAATTCTAAACATTGTCGTTAAAAAAATGTATGTCCTTCTTTGGTTTAGTGACAATCTATTAAATATTTCTAATAAGATGTTGTTATCACAGCCTCTTTGTGGATAAAACCCAAACATTTTATAGTCCATGGCTTTTAAAAATTTTCTTTGAATTCCCTTAATCATACCTATCCAAATTTCATATTGAGGAAACCAGATAACACTTCCATATTCCAGTATTGACAATAATGGACTATCAAATAAGTAAATGCTTACTTCAATGTTAAAACTTTTAGTATTTTAGAAATAATATGTGATGAAAATGAAAGATTAGCATCGAAGGTTACACCCAGGTCTTTTTATTCAGATACACATTTTAGATTTTCATTATTTATTGTACAGTCGGGGACTTTTTAAATTGCCGTTTTATTTTTTTTCTGTCAAAATTAATCAATTAAAGAAATAAAAAATAATTAATTTTTAAATATGTATGTATACAGACAGAGGTAAGGTTCACAATTTTTTTGTTTTGGTTTAAACTACTTTTCCGAATTTCAAATAGGAATTTTTTTTATTTTCCATGGCGGCAATTTAAAAAGTCCCCGACTGTACAACAAAATTCAATTAAGTTTTTGCTACGACTAAATGAAAAACAAAATCATTTACACAAGTTCATGTTAAAACCATTTTCCTAGCAATATAGAAGTATGTCCTGAAATTCTCTTTGAAGTATTTCACAATCTTTCAATAAGAAAACTTTAACAAACAAATTAAAATCATCGGCAAATGCCAATGATTCTACACCTACTTTAGAAATAATTTTGTTCAAGGCAATAATAAAAAGAAGTGGTCCGAGATTTGACCCTTGGGATACACCAGAAGAACTTACATAAATAGTGGATCTACTACCTTTTATTTATACAAACTGATATCTTTTACTTGTGCTAGTTCCGAGATAAGATTGAATTAACTCAGTTAAGTATGGAGAAATATCCATTCCACTTATAGTCCATAGCGTGGGCTAGGAAGGTAACAATTGCGACTTTTGACTGCGGGTAAATTCATATCAAATCAACCACAAAAAAAAGATAATTTCTGTTTTGACCTTCTCCAATTTTATCATTTTTGGCACACTTATTCTACCTACAAAAAACTCGAAAATCCAAAATCTTAGAACTTTTAGACCAGTAGTTTTTGTTTTATTCATTTTTGAATTGTGAATTTTAATCCTTACAAGTTACAAGCAATATTTTGAAAACTTTTATAGCTACCATAATGTGTAACACCTTGTTTTAAAGATCTTTCGAAGACCTATTGAATGATGCACATGACATATTTAAAAAAAAATTGTTTTTGGAAAAAAAATGTTTTTTGAAAAATCTGGCTATATTTGATTTTCTTTATTTTTTTTTATGTTTTCGCAAGATATTCGCCATGTTTCAGAATGGGGCAACTATGGGTTCTATCCAAAATAAAGCAAAAGTACCTCACCTATCAATTTTGGTTCATATTGGTACACACAAAAAGAGCAATATTTTGAAAACTATCATAGGTATTACATTGAGCGATAACTCGTTTTAAAAGTATTTTGAAGACCTATCGAATGATGTGCTACTAATACATATGCTTTTTAAATTGAATTTTTTCTTATTTAAACGGAGGCACATTACTTACGTTCGATTCTTCGTAGAGTAGCTGCCCTTTTCTTGGCCATTAAATTAACCACACTGGCATCTTGAAATTTTTCTCGTCTTAAAGTCTCACTTAAGTCGAATTTCGATCCGCACACTGCTGATGCGTCAAGAAAATATCTCGATGCGTTTTTTTCTAAGTCTGAGAGTTTTTCTGAGGTAAGGCAGCAAGTTAACATAACTGGTATTTTGCCTTTGAGATATGTGCAAAGCTTATTCTAAAAAAAACAAGGAAAAAATCTCGAATGAAATATTTTTTTAATTGTTATAGATATTTTTGTTAAATTTGCTACATAATTTGTATGTAAAAGTAGCGTTCGTGCAGAAGATGCCGGAGATGATGTTTAATTTCTGGGTACTAGATTTTACGCGTAAAAATCAATATTTTGATTTTAAAAAAATTACTTTCGAAAGACACAGGTGTGTGTTATCCAAATTTTTTTCGAATGCAAAAAGAACTTGAAGATAAAAATTAAAAAAGAACTATTTTCGATTGTTCTCTAAAATTATTTGATTACGTCAGAGACAGATGAAGGTTCATCAGTCCCTGATTATGTAATTTGTACAAAAGTTAAGGACCTTTTTATTACCTATAATAACTAGATGTGTCTTGACAAGTAAGTTTTTAAACAATAGGGATTAAAAGGGTTACATTAGTCCTAGAACTAGGGACCTAAGTGACCTCCTTAGTTCCCAAAGTGCATAAAAACATGTATATAAACTGTATCTTACATGAGCGACACACATTTCCAATAGGTTCATCATTTTGCCACAATACAAAATATCATCTTTCAAATCAACCAAAAAATCTGGAACTATGTCCTGTCGGATCTGGTAACTTCTATTCCAGAACGTCCTTCCTCTGGTGCTGATATATTTAGAATTAACTGTGACGAAAAACTCATCATATGGATCGTTTATTGAACCTTTGAAGATCCACTGATGCAAAAATTGACTAAAAAATACAGTGTGTTATTAAATAAAAAGCTAATATTAAAGTGAGTATTTCTTTGGTCCATTTTGAGAAAAAAAACTTCATATGAACATATTAAGTTCTTAAAGTCATAACTTTGCTCTAGATATTTTGTTTGGTACACACTTTGTATTTATCAAGAGGCATTTTCTGATGTATAACATGATTTTTTTTCGTTGATCAGTGACGTTAGTGCGATAATTACCTTTGCCAAGATGCAAACAAATGCCAACAAAAACTGTACGTTAAACGAAAAAAAATCAAGAAGCATCATTTACTTAGCAAACAAGAAAAATGTCAAAAATAATTTTTATTTATAAAGAAACGCCTCTTGATGAAAAGACAGTGTGAAGCAAATTTCACAAAAATTTCTAGAGCAGTATCACAGATATTAATAAAAAATAATTTTTAAACATTTTAGACCGGTTAAGACGTTTAGGACATATATATAAAGTTTTTTTCTCAACGCCCTCACCTAAAGTAAATCTGACAACATGGATACAAAATCGAATACAAAACCATGCTCAAATTAGTATCACTCAAGCCCAATACTTGTTGGCTGTGATACAAATAATTTAACAAAGCTACACCGTGTGGTAGCTCTTCAGTTTCTGACGTATAAGGTCCTACTTTACAGATCGAAGCTAAAGTTGAGATTTGTCGGCGAAGTTGGTTGGTTTTTTCTTCCAATTCCAAAAAGTTGGTTGAATCTGGAATGTTCATTATGGCAGCGCGGTAGAATTGAAGATATCGGTTTAAAGACACGCAAAACTCCTAAAATCAAAGCATTTTTTACACTTCTGAATTTTGGGAAAGGGTTTACTTTTTATTTTTGAAGACTTCACTTATGCATTGCTTCTCATTGAATCGGTAATTTAAAAATTACAGCGGATGTTTCACGATGCTATCAAGTCAGGTAGCATACTTGAAATTATATTTTAAGTACTTGCAAGTATTTTAAATAGTTTACTTGAAGCAAACTAAATGAGCAGTGCTTTTACTTGTATTTTTAAATAAACTTGATTTTGCCAAGTAAAGTACTTCAAGGACACTAAAATGTACTCCAAGTACAGGACTAAGTAGTATTAATTGTAATTAAAGTACATTTGAAAAAAATTTACTTAAAATAGGGTGTTTGACAGTAGTAAAAAATAAATATATATTTATTTTTAGATATCTCTTTAGGTCTTGGGAATGCTAAAAACAAATTTTTGTTTAATTTTTTCTCAAATTCATAGTTCTTTTAATTAAATAAATTCATTGAATTAAAACAATTAGCCACGTGATTTAAAACAGGCGGTCTACCAATCAGCTGCGACTGACGTCACACAACAGCAAACGCCTCGAACGAACCTATTTTCTGTGTTATTTTCCTATGGGTGCTAATGTTTGCTTTGGTTTAAAGTGCGAATTATCGTCCTAAATTAGATTTTATTTTGTGTTTTGCTTATAAAAAACATTTTCAATGGAAAACGGATTCTCCAAAGCTCATAGCTCCAACTTGCCAATGCTGAATTCCTTTATGGTGGCAGGCTTCTTTGCCAACAACAGTGATTTTTGTTCTGCGGAATTTAGAAACGTTAAAATGTTGATGTAAGTATTCGATTAGTTGTTTTGTATATAACTGAAAGTTTTTTTACGATATTCTTCGCCTACTTTTACTCATTTAGATTTTGAGGTTAGGTTATATGTTTTGCTTTTTTGTTTAATATGCCAGTTACAATAGATTCAATTAAATACCCAATCATTATTATTTTAAGCATTAACAAACAAACAAAAATTTCAGGATAGGTAGGCAATACCTGAAGTACTGCATAGGTTACAGTGCATAGTCCTACGTAGGTACTGCCTAGTCCTGCCTATGCACTGCCTAGTCTTGCATATGCACTGCTCAGTCCTACATTTAGCCTGCATGTGCACTGCCTAGTCCTGCCTAATAACTGCCTAGCACCACCTAATAATTTGTACACCTTTCTGCCTATTATAGTTGTTCACCCCTTGTAATAAACATAACCTCAAAAATTTCATCGTCATTTACGAAACATTAATATATATATTTTAGACGTGAGAAAAATTAATAGAAACAATTTAGTTATATTCACATCAAAGTGATCTTCACAAATGTAAAGTGAAGATGTAATGGATAAGGCCCTTGGGTATCTTCGAGCAAGTTCTGGCTACTTTTTTCGTTCTTTTACTGCTGTAGGCACATGAATAAATAGTGTTTCAGCTGTTTATGCTAGTATTCGAACACTAAGGCACTACACACCACTTATAGAACATTTTTTTACATAAAAAACAGTAAAAACACAGATCAAAAACAAATAAACACTTGAATGCCGTGTATCTGTCCGCGAGCTTACTGCGCTGTGACGTCATTGCAACAGCTCTGAGAATTTTATGGGCAATGTTACTTTTACATGTATAGGGGAGGGGAGTAAATTAGAATTTTGGGGCTTTTTGATTTTTGGACATAATTTCTATTAGTCTACCAACTTTTAGCTTTGTAGCATGTCTGGAAGTACAGTAGAATTTTGATGATCTATACATGAGTGAGTGAGTGGCAAATTCGACGTTTTTTAAAATTTCGTAACTACATCCTTTCTCACAATCACCTGGGTTAAAGTAAGTGAGAAGCTACTCACTCACGGGCACGGGATTCAAGAATACAGCACCAGATGTTTTGGATGAAGGAAAGCAAAAACGCGACATTGGCAAACCAAAACAAAACGGGTTATGTATCTCTTTCCAACTCACTATTTTATTAGTCTAGCCCTACAAATCTTACCGCAAAAACGTATCCAGGATGTTTATACTTCCTAGTCTCAGGATCTTGACTGCTCATGAGCCAAAGTCCTCTACAGCAGGCCCCGCAGAATAAAAAGCTTTCGCAGAAGCTTTCTAGAGTGTCTGGTGCAAGAGTTTCAACCATGACTCCCGGCATTAGAAAGAAAACATTTTGCGCGTTTACCGGAAAGGTACTTGATGGCATTCCAACTAAAAAACAATGAAATCATTATGTCTAAAATAATGTTACAAATTTAAGTTATTTAAATTTTATAGTTAGAATTTATTTAGGTGCAGTGTAGTATTAGGTTGACTTATCTTATGGTTGTATTCTTAGTCTAGGTTTAGTTGTATTTCCTTTAAAACAGTAAATAAATTGAATTGAATTGATTTGACTCACACTCGAATTCAGACGACAATCTTCTAGTAGAAACCTGAATACTCGTGTTTAATTACAAAATTAAACAGATTTTTTTTTACCATTTTTCATAAATCTTCATTTTTAGTTAAATTTATTATTTAAACACAGGTGATCTTGAGAAATTAGGTTTTAATAACATAAACTAACCTTCTCAAGTTTACCTATTTAAATAATATAAATTATTTAATTTATAAAACAACACATATTGAATTTTATATTTTATAATTTATCACGAACTATAACAATTTTTTAATATAAAAAGAGAGGATTTACCTTAATAAAACAGATTCAACATTTGATAGTTGTTCTCAATATACCTACTTAGTTTACTGTACCTTAAGCCTTCTTGGTCATTGCAGGGAGTGAGGCTGCTCCCTGGCAGTAAACTGTTACTTTAATCCCGCTGCTTAACCAAGCCGAGTTAAGCAAGTGTAATTGTCAAGCAGAGCTTGCACATCTCGTGAATCGAACAATATAGGGCCGGATATTGCGCATCGAGTCAGTCAAAGATAACCAACGGTAGTGATCGGAAGAGATTAAAGTAGTGAGTTATTAGCAAGTCATTAGTAACTTTAAGTGCGTGTTTTGTAAATAATTGTCGAAATAAATTGACATATCGTTTTTGACATTTGCAAATTTTAATAATTGTGGAGAACCCGTAACAATAATATTTATTTATATTACTAGTACGGTATAAGCTTGATTACAGAATGAGTGAAGAATATTGCTACGGCAAGGTCGTAGACTAAGTTGTGGTAACCACACGAGTGCGTTAATGGCACTTCTCATGCCTAGCCCATTAGTACATTCCAAGTAAGCTCCATGCTATACGAGCCTTGAAAACACTTTTTGTAAATATACTAGAAACGAAAGCTCCCATGGAGTTTTTGTTTAAAAGACAAATTATTGAAAGAAATCTGTTCTACTATATTTCGAAAACCGCATATTAAAGCGACGCTTCGTCAAGAAGTTAAAAACTGTCATTAGCATTAATGGATTTTAACCCAAATCTAATCAGCTTGTTAAAGTATCGACCATTACTTTACTTGAAAATTACATAAAAATCGGTTCAGCAGTTTAGGAGCTATCGTGGGCCAGAGAGACATACACACACACAGACAGACGTCACGCCGATATTTCGAAGATTGGTCCAAATACACCCAAATAACACATTTTCGAATAATTCATAAACAAAAAATTTTCGTCAAAAACAATACCTTTTCTAGCTATTGCTGCGCGCGCTAGGAAGGTAACTAGCCATTGCTGCGCGGACTAAGAAGTTAACTAGCCATTGCTACGCGTGCTGGGAAGGTTACTAGCCATTGCTGCGCGGACTAAGAAGGTAACTAGCCATTGCTACGCGGGCTAGGAAGGTAACTAGCTATGAAGGTAAAAATATTTTTTGAAAGCTTATCTAAGCTTTTTAGATGTTATTATAAAGAACGCTGAACCTTTTAAGTCCGAAACCAGTTAAAGTTGAAAATTAATTAGTAGAAAGCAACAACCAAAAAAAAATTTTGAAACATGAAAATGTCCTAGTGGTCAAATTGTTGTCCTTTGGGTAATGTGCAATATCTTGAGTATAACTTAATTAAAGTAATAAAGTCAACATTTTCCCAAACAAAACCGTTGAAATCTTAAACAAAATTTTAAAAAAAAGTCTTAAATTTGGCCGGAAAATCCTAAAATCTTAAAGAAATTGTCTCATCTGTAACACGATTTTTTTCCTATATTTCGAAAACCGCATATTAAAGCGACGCTTCGTTAAAAAGTTAGTATATTTTAAATTTTTTAACTGTCGAAAAAACTGTCAGCATTAATGGATTTTGACCCAAGTCTAATCAGCTTGTTACAGTATCGACCATTACTTTACTTGAAAATGACATAAAAATCGGTTCAACAGTTTAGGAGCTATCGTGGGCCGGAGAAACACACACACACACACACAGACAGACGTCACGCCGATATTTCGAAGATTGGTCCAAATACACCCAAATAACACATTTTCCAAGAATTCTCAAACAAAAAATTTTGGTCTAAAACAATACCCTTTCTAGCTATTGATGCGCGCGCTAGGAAGCTAACTAGCCAATGCTGCGCGGGCTAAGAAGGTAACTAGCCATTGCTGCGTGGGCTTGGAAGGTAACTAACCATTGCTGTGCGGGCTAGGAAGGTAAAAATATTTTTTGAAAGCTTATCTAAGCTTTTTAGATGTTATTATAAAGAGCACTAAATCTTTTAAGTCCGAAACCAGTTAAAGTGGACAATTAATTAGTAGAAAACAACAACCAAAAAAAATTTGAAACATGAAAATGTCCTGGTCGTAACGTGGGAGCTAATAACTAAAAGTTAATTTTTATAAAATTTTAAGTTTCTGTATTGTACTCATATATGTTTTGTTATATTGTATTCCTAGAAAATTAAATAAAAAATAAAATTACTTGTCACAAGAAATCTGTCGCAGGCGCAGACGGTAACAGCCAATTTTTCCGCAAAGAAAATTCATTTCACATAGCAACTTAGAGTCTTAGTATGAACAGAAGTAGTGGGTTCTAGAGGACTGCGACAAACAATGTCGGAGAGTTTTTGAATTATTAATAATAAATTGTTTTGTGTGTAAAAAATGTATAGATTTGAGGCAAATTATTGTCCTTTGGGTAATGTGCAATATCCAGGGCTATCAACAGATAAACAGCAAAATAATATGAAAAATATGAACTTTTTTAATAAAATTATAAAAAATATGAAATTAAGAAACCAAAATGTGAAGGAAATATGAATAAAAACTTCAGTTTTTTTTGGGTCCTCTACCAAATGGCTTGTTATGTCAAACCCAACTGTTTTTTAGGAAAACTCATTTACTCAGCAAAAATATATATTTCTTGATTTGATTTATTAAGAAAAGTAGTAGCAAACATTTTGAAGTTGAATTAGGCCTGGATCCCCATCCAAACAACTATGGTCAAACAAAAACAAGGCAGATTTTTTAAAGCATATTTTACAACAAGGTATAAGGTGTTTCCGTATTTTTAAACAACCAAGGTCTACTGCAATTATTCAAAGAAATAGAAAAAAAATTATGAATGCAAAAGTTGTAGGCTTTTATATCATCAAAAAAAGTTATAAAAAAAACACAAACATTGTAAATCTCTTACGGAACATTCTACAAATTAATATGTTAATGATTTAACTTAAAAAAATAGATATTTTCTTTCTAAACTTAAAATATATGATAAACTGCCATTTGATAAAGCCACTGTTAAAATATTAGTATCTACAATTTCTAGCGGTTTGGGACCTACTCTACATTTCTTGAAAATAGGTACCCTATTTTCTATCTTTTGAAATAAATGCACTAGACCTTTGTGGAAATATACCAAAACACTCTGTACATCTAGTAACACAGAAAACTTAAGTATACTCGATGAAATAATTGGTATACTTTAAATATCTATTCCGAGCTCAAACATTTTAAAAAAGTCAACATTAGAGTAAAAGAATAAAATTCATGAAAAAGTCCTGCTCAATTAGACTTTTTCAGAACTAACCACGGAAGATCAAAACAACTAATTAACATAAGAAATGCAACAAACATAAGAATAATAAAACAAAAGGCAAAAAAACCCTACTTTATTCAGACTTTCTCAGAGGCAACAAACTAATAATAAACTAAAAAGAACTCAAAATTCAAGACTAGGAAAAATATTGAAAATTTCCACACTTATTCTATGACTGAAGATTCTTTATTGGGGAAAAATATGAAGGTTTTTCTAAAAAAAAATATAAACATTTTCATAAAATATGAAGGTACTGAGAGCCCTGAATATCTTGCGTTTAACTTAATTAAAGTAATAAAGTCAACATTTTCCCAAACAAAACCGTTGAAATCTTAAACAAAATTGAAGAAAAAAAAAGTCATAAACTTGGCCGGAAAATCCTAAAATGTTAAAGAAATTGTCCCATGTGTAACACGATTCGTTCCGTTTGGTAACGCTATTTTTTGATGTTACAGAAGTTATCCTGTGTTACAGATCCAGACCTTAAATTTGTTGTTTGGAATTTAATTGGAGCACAAGTGTTCTGTCATGATATGTTTGACCATTATTGTAGTGTTTGCATATTAGTGAAACGACAAACACACGAATTTAAATTTCCCGCGCCGTGACAAAGTGCTAGTGACGTAGGCAATATGGCCGCGCGGCTGACCTATGAGAAAGCAGCATGGGAGTGACATCACATGGGATGCCCTCTCATTCCGGGACCATTTTCAGGTCTACACGAATTTTATAGTAAGTCTGTTTTCATCCATAAATATTTGCGCAATCATGAATAATTACGCGGATTACATATAATATAAACACCAAAATTATCTATCTTTGTAATTTTGTTTTGTGCCATAAATTGTGTGCTTTTTAATGTTTGCCCCTTCTGTAACGTTGATGTCCCTTCTGTAACACTCAAAATACCTGATATTTTTATAAAATTTGTCCAGTCCAGTGTTATTTTGAACCAATTTTTATTAAGTTCTTCAAAATAAATTAGTTTTCAGATAATGTGTACTTTATGTTTGTAGTTTTTAAGAAATATTTTGCTAATTATAATAAAATTACTGCACTGTGTGTTTGTTAACCCAGTTTCTCACTAGCTATCCTATTTCAGGCATATTTTAATACATTTGATAGATTGTGAGTAAGCAATATGACAAAAACTACCGCGTTACAGAAGGGACAAAAAAATAACCATTCCAACAAAAACTCCTTCTAAAAACGCTACTCACATATATCTTGATAGCTTGACACATAATAGTTTACGTCCGACACGTTCAGTTTACAACAAACATTAATGTTGGATCTTAATTTTAAGAATTTGTGTTCAAACAGAATGTGCGTCATAGATTTCTCAGGAATAGGGGTCCAAATTGAAATTGTTGTGAAAAGCTTTACCTATTTTTGATTCTATGCCCAGTGTCATGTGTTAACGTCGTGACATACGTCAAAAACACTAAAAAAGGCGAGATTTTCGCCCCTTCCATCTTTGACCAGCAAAGAGACCACACGCGGCCCCGAAGCTCCACCGCCATCGAACTCGTCTCATATGCCGAGATTTGTTGGATAATGGGTGAGTTGAGCACTTTTTGTACGGCATAGAATAGGGAAAATGGGATTATAAGGGTTCAGGATTTTTTGTGAATTTTAGCAATAAATAAATGTGTTTAGTGAACAGTTGCGTTCAATTGATTTATCTACAATAATAAATTACACACTTTTGTATAACCTATTTTTTTTATACAAACTAATATTTTTTGACAATTTGATCGCAACAAAAAGGTATGACTCATTTGTAGGTACATTTAGATTAGATTAAATTTTTTAAACTCAAACTTTTTAACTGTCGTGGCTTTTTGTTCATTATTGTTTGACATTTCATCGCAAAAAGCCTGGCACAGGCACAGCGTTTATAAATTAGTTAGCTATATTACAAAAATTAGCACTTTACAATAATTGTGCAATTAGAGAATCCAATTTTTCTTAAAGGATAAATCCAATAATGAAAATTGGGTTCCCCATTTTGTGGTCATTTAATAATTAATAAAATGCCAAACAACAGTTTGGAACTTTGATCTGTCAAAAAATTCCTTCTAAACAAGAACCTAAGTATTTTGTTAGAGTTAATACTTACTTAGAAGAAACTTAAGATCCTTTAAAACCTCTTTTCTAGGCTTAATTTTTATATTACAAATAGTACCCAAATCGGTAAAATTATCCCTCAAATACAAAGATTCCAAATTTTCTACCCACAGAGATGTCAATTCGCCCAGCTCTGTTAAAAATGGCGCTTCGGTTCGAGGAACAGCGTATCCATAGTTTTCCCAGTTTCTTCGACCTTAAAGTAAATTTAAAAACCATGTATCTACAGTGTCTAGACGAAAACGAAACGGGGGCTTTTTCATGTATTTAGAGTCTGATTTTGGAAAAATCCTCTGACAAGTGAATTTCTTCAAGGGGAATTTTTGTCGAACGTGTTCGAGGTTAATAAGAAAGGTGGGTCGACAGATACCTGAATTTTAAGATCTTCTAAATGTCTTTACAACCGTGTAAATTAACATGGAACAATAAAATAAATAAATGGATTCATGACGGATCTGATACCTTCCAAGCCCATTGGCACACTCCAAGTAAACTCCACGCTATATCAGCCTTAAAAATAGTTTTTGCTAAATATCTCGGAAATGAAAGCCCCTACGAAGTTTTTAAGTTTTTTGTTATAACTCAAATTATTGAGAAAAATGTGTTCTACTACATTCCAAAAACCACATAATGATGCGATGCTCCATTAAAAAGTAAGCATTTTTGCAATTTTGTAAGTGTTAAGAAATTGTCTAATCAGTTCATTACAGTCTCGAACACTATTTTACCTGGAAATTTCGTGAAAATCGGTTCAGCGGTTTAGAAGCTATAGTGTTAAAGAAAGATATACATATGGACACACACACACACACATACACAGACAGACATCATAAATAAGATACTCAAGTCAAAATACACCCAAATAAGACATTTTCGGCGTTGTTTTTAATCAAAAACAATACCTTTTCTAACCATTGCTGAGCAGGCTAGGAAGATAATATGCAGTAGTAGTAGTAAACATGCTTTATTGTCCGAAGATGTACAAGGATTCTTATTAAGAACTACCAGTCTATGATATAATAATGTCTTAAAAATCATACATTACTCGGGATCTTATTAACAATTTGGAAATATATAATTAAATAAAAATTAAAAAAAACCAACACATAATTTAGTCAACAACATAGTTAAGTTAAGCATTGAAAAACTAAAACTAAAAAAAAAGATAAACAAAGCAGAAACGTTTAACAAGTAAAATATAAATAAAACATGAAATATGAACCAAATTAATTGATTGTTTTAGGATTTTTTAAAATTTTTTGCTTGGAAATGTACATAAAAAGCGTTTTTTTTCGCTCCATGATAACTTTTGAGGCAAATTTCTTAAAAACGAATTTGAAAATTTTTGAAATTTTTACACAGTTACATATAAAGACATTCAAGAGATCCTAAAAACAAGGAGTCACTTGACCCACTACCCCTAGTTAATATATAGGGGTAAAGGTTACCCCTCGAAAAGGGTGTGTGCTACAAAAATTGCAGAATAACCAAAAAGTGTCCCCTCTTAAACAAATCGAGCATTTTTCCAAAAATGTACGATAAATACCCAAAAAAAACCTCTGTATTAATTAAAAAATTGGCATAATCCTACAAGTCAGTGTAACAAAACGGGATTTGAATATAAATGGTATTTTTGCCATTTATTGGTTTTTAAATATTTTAAAATATATATTGTTTTTGACATCAACAAGCAATAATTATATGCAAGACTAGGTTAAGAATAAGTAAAATGTATGGCAACACCAGCGACTTGTTTTTTGGCATAATTTCAGGTTCGCTGTATTTTAATAAAAGTTGTATTCAGCTAATATGTCCTTTGAGCCACTAACATCACAATAATTTATATTATGTAACTGGAAACAAATTTGTTAAATTATTTTCAATTTTTAAAAACACACTGTATAATTTTAATTTATAACGAATTTCTAAGTCCACAAATTAAAATACAGCGAACCTGAAAATATGCCAAAAAACAAGTCGCTTGTGTTGCCATAAATTTTACTTATTCTTAACCTAGTCTTGCATATAATCAATGCTTGTTGATGTCAAAAACAATATTTAATTTAAAATATTTAAAAACTTATAAATGGCAAAAATACCATTTATATTCAAATCCCGTTTTATTAGATCAGTAAAGGTTACCTGTATCTTTCCTCTCAGTAGCAGCCTCCCAAATCTTATCTCTCTCCAGCAGCGCCTCATTTTCAGCAACATGAGCCTTAGACCATCCTTCTACTACACCCACATCAGCACCCAAATCACTTTTAGATCTAGGCACTTTAGAGAAGCTTTGTTTTCCAATTAAATATTCAGATTCAAATGTTGTCAGACTGCTAACAGACCTGGGCACTATTTTTAATTTGAACTCGGAATCAGACAGTTTTAATCTGGTTGTTTTAGTGCAGCTGTCTAAGCTATGAAGAGAGTCTTTTGACTTTTCAAATTCCAAAACAAGGGCAGGAGGTAGTTTGAACAGAGCTTGGAATTTTAACATTTTATCATCGATTTTTGGGAGAACTGCAAGGTTCTGAAATGTAACAAGATTTAATTTTATATTCCTAGTGATTGAAAATAATTCTGTCAATTTGAGAAAAATTTTAAATGATTTCTGTAAACAAATATTCATAACACTTTATCTGTTGAAATGTATATATAGTTATTACTCCATTCATAAGGTGGGGTAATGAAAATGAAGCAATAGGGAAGAAGCAACTATTTTCAAAAATGTTGAGGATGTGTAATCCTTGGGGTGATCAACTGAAACAAATGTTTGATTAAAGTGGGAATTTAGATAAAATCAAACTAAAATAATTTGAGTTCTAAATACAGTTTGAGACTAAATGTATGATTATTAAGACAACAAAAATTTATTATTAATAATAATTAATTTAGACAACAAAAAAGTTATCTAGGGATGGAAAAATAATTTTCAGCAACCTGAACCTCAGACCATCCTTCTACAATATCCACATTTGCACCTAAATCACTTTTAGATCTAGGCACTTTAGAGACACCTTGTGTTCCTATTAAACATTCAGATTTTACTGTTGTCAGACTGCTAAGAGACCTGGGCACTATTTTTAATGTGAACTCGGAATCAGTCAGTTTTAATCTGGTTGTTTTAGTGCAGCTTTCTAAGCTGTGAAGTCTTTTGACTTTTCAAATTCCAGAACAAGGGCAGGAGGTAGTTTCAACAGAGTTTAGAATTTTGATATTTCAGTCAATATTAGAAAAATTTGCTAAGAGACCTGGGCACTATTTTTAATGTAAACACTGAATCAGACAGTTTAAATCTGGTTGTTTTATTGCAGCTTTCTAAGCTGTAAAGAGGGTCTTTTGACTTTTTGAATTCCAAAACAAGGACAGGAGGTAGTTTGAACAGAGTTTGGAATTTTAACATTTTATCTTTGATTTTTGGGAGAACAGCAAGGTTCTGAAATGTGACAAGAATTAATTTTATATTCCTAGTGATTGAAAATAATTCCGTCAATTTAAGGAAAATTTTAAATGATTTCTGTAAACAAATATGCATAACACTTTATCTGTTGAAATGTTTATTTAGTTAGTAGCTTTATTGTCTGTAGAAGAATATTACATTGACAAAGCCCTGCTTACCTAACTTAATGTCTACTTAATCTGCACTGTATAGGTTACTATTAGTAAGAAAATATAAGTATACCTATTCTTACAATATAATTAAAATAAAATAATAATTATTACCAGCTAGTAAATTTCATTCTGGTTTTATAATAGTCGAATCTATTTATATAGTTAGATAATGAGAATGAAGTAATGGGAAAAAATACAACTAATTCTTAAAATGTTAAGGATTACCCTAGGGATGATCAACTGAATCAAATGTTTCGAATGCGAATAGATCATTAAGCTTGAATGATTTGAGTTCTAAATACAGTTTAGTACAAAATATTAATAAGACTGTTTTTCATGAATTTTGACAACAAAAGAGTTATCTAGGGGAAAAAATCATTCTCAGCAACCTGAGCCTCAGACCATCCTTTTATTACACACATGTCAGCATCTAAATCAGTTTTAGATCTGATTAGATCTAGATTAGACATTCACATTCTAATGTTGTTAGACTGCTCAGAGATCTGGGAACTTTTTTTAATGTTAGCTTGGAATCAGTCAGTTTTATACTGAAGAGTCGAGTTTTCACGTTCTGGGAGGTAGTTTGAACAAAGTTTCAAATTTTGACAATTTATCTTTAATTTGTGGGAGAAGAATTACCCAATAATATACTACAATTAATTTAAAATTTCAATTAAAGTAATAAATAATTCAATCAATTTTAAGAAAACTTTAACTGATTTCCCTAAACAAATATTTATGACACTTTATCAGTTTATTTGGTCATTAATCCATTCAAAATGTGAGTAATTAGCAATTATTTTTTTTAAATTAAAAGTACTGGAACACTTGGCAAACAATATGCAAAAAAATTAGACACACAAAAATAAATAAAAAAATTTAAAGGAAATGATTTTAGATAACACCTAAAAATCTTGATAAAAATGAAATAAACAATGCTTAACATACCAACTTTCCATCATTTTCTGGAGGCAGATCTCTTAGAAGATACAAAAATCTTAAAATGCTATTCTCTGAAGTTTTATCTCCACTGTAATGACTGTTAAAGTCTTCCAAACATCTCACAATTTTCTGTGAAGCCTCCCTTTGGTCAAATTCATGTGACAGTCGGAAACACCAAGACAAAATGCATGTTTTTGAAGAGGAGACACCTTGCAAATCATGGTATTCTGTAAAAAAATAATGGGGTAAGTACTTACTTTCATAGTCAGGTGTGTATATGCTGGAATTTAATGCTAGATTTAAAATTTATACATTTTACAGATGATTTTAAAATACCATGTTTCTCGACATAAGCAAAAACAGGTTTTGAGAAACAAAAACTACTTAAAACCTTACTTCTAGGATCAGGTACTTGAGCTTTTCCCAAAAAAGCCTCATAACACCTTGACCGCAGTCTTCTGACAACTTTGCGATCCTTTGAGTGAAGCTCACATAAACTGGTCAATAACTGGAACACTGACTCTGTTTCACTAATATTTTCGACCATTTTTAATACCAAATTTTAAAATGTAAACAAATTTTAACAATCCAAACAAACAAATTTTTTAAAAGGTTGACAACTGCTGTTTGCCTACCTTTCTTGAAAGCGCGTTTGAACTTTAATTCGCTGTTGCCGTATTTTCAAATACGAGGGCATATCAGAAAGTTTAAAATTTTAAAAATCAAACGAACTTCTTGAAGTGAAGTTCGATTTTAATTTTTTCTAGGTTATCTCTTCCGAACTAGATCACTATGTAGTAGCTATATTCACGTCGGTGAAGTCACGAATTTAAAGCCAACGCAAAAAAAATATTGTCCTCTGGCGTGGCTTTCATTATAATTTCACCAGTTGACATCTGTCATCCGCAACCAACTTCATTCGTTTAAAGTTCAAAATTTTGAAACAAAACGGGCGGGAAAATATAATATCAAAATTATACATTGGGTGGGAGGTGATCTAGTTCGGAAGAGATAACCTAGAAAAAATTAAAATCGAACTTCACTTCAAGAAGTTCGTTTGATTTTTAAATTTTTATACAGTTATCTCTTCCTCCTAGATCACTATGTAGATGTTTACAGTTGTAAATTTGTTGCAAAATTTTGTATTTCAACATCTTTAAGATGTTTCATTTAACTAAAATGCAACGTAAATTCTGTATTAAACATTTATATTTAAAAACAATATATAAAATGTTGTTAAAACTACAACTTATCCTAACCAAAAAAACAGTAATAGCAAAACAAACTAGCCCAATACTGCTTTACAAAAATCTTTTCTGTCCTGATCTAAAGGTTTATTATAATACTTGGAAAAGGTTGTTGACTCAACCGACCAAGAAGCAGTCTTCTTAATAACTTCTAATGAAACCCCTTTACGGAATGCAGCACTAGTACTAGCATGGCGAGTACTATGTGCAGAATACACTCTGTCAATACCACTTAAACTTAAAACCTGACGGATCCAGCGACTTAAAGACTGACTAGTTGCAGCATGATGTGGTCGACTAATAGTTAGAAACAGATTTAAAACATTTTTCCTAAGATTAACAGTCCTATTTAAATAACATTTTAAGGCACTGAACGGACATCTCTCAGTCTTATCATTTTTTGTTACATACAAAAGAGGTTGTAACCTATTTAACCCTGATGTCTTTATCCTATCTGGTATTTTAATTTGAAAACCTTCATCATATTCCTTAATATTATTTAACATAATTAATGATAAAGTTTGAACTCTATGAGCAGTACATAAAGCTAACAAGGTAACAGTCTTAAATGATAATTTCTTAAAAGATAAATCCTCATTTGGAAATAAAGTTTCCAAAAATACAAGCACTTTTTCAGGATCCCAAATACTATCATATTTTGGCCTAAGAGGTCTCAAATTAAAACTACCTTTAAAAACCTTTTAATTCTGGGATCTCCTGTAATCTCTGATCCTAAAAGAAGGCTTATGGCTGACCTAGCATTATTCAAAGAGCCAAATGATTTACCCGCTTTAAAACAAAATGTAAAAAATTTCAAAAGCAAACCTACTGAGCCAGTATAAAAATCTACTCCTTTACTTGCACAGAAGTTCCACCATTCTCTTAAAGGAGAATTATACTGGCTTAAAGTAGATTCTGTAATAGAAGAAAGCATGATTTCTATTGCATCCGGGGGCACACCCCTTCTTCGAAAGGCTTCGCAGACACAATGCCTGCCACCAGGGAAAGATGTTGCCATAACGGATGAGGCCTCCTATCAACAGAAAAAAGTAATTTTATATCTGGTTTGAATGTAATCATCTCAGAAACTAACATCTGTTTAAAACGGGGAAACCATGGCTGAGTAGGCCAAAAAGGCACTATCAAAATTCCTCTTGCATTGTCTATTGAAATTTTCCTCAAAACTCGAGGTAAAATCTTAAAAGGTGGAAATGCATAGAAAAAATATTTTTGCCAAGATATAGTAAATGCATCCACTACAAAAGCCTCAGGGTCAGGAAACCAAGAAATAAATTTTGAACATTTCTTATTATTTCTTGTAGCAAAAAGGTCCAAACTTGGTGTACCAAATTTATTAGTAATAACATTAAAAACTCTTTGTGACAATTCCCACTCTGTTTCCTCTGTATTTAACCTTGACTGAAAATCTGCTTCAAAATTTTCTGAGGATTTTATGTAGGATGCATAAACCCATAAATTTCTATGTTCACACCACTGCCATATTTGTTTAGATAAAATATTTAAATTTTCAAACTGAATACCTCCCATTCTGTTGATATATGAAATGGCAGTGGTGTTATCAACACGAAGCAATATTTCAGTATTTCTTAAATCTTTGGCAAAGCATTTTAAAGCAAAAAACACAGCCAACAATTCCAGGTAATTTATATGAAATAATCTTTCCTGGCTGTTCCAAGAACCTCTTGCTCTTTTATTTTCACAAACTGCACCCCAAGCTTTTGGAGTTGCATCTGAAAAAATTTCAATAGAAAATTGATAATTAAGTAACTTGCAAAAGGGCTTTCCAAGACTAGTAAGCCACCAATTGAAATCAGACTGTAATGTATCTGGAATATTTATACTGCAATCATAATTAAACTGAGAACTTGTAAGATCCAAAAATGTTTCCCTTTCAAAACTTTTAGTGTAAACCATTCCATACGGAATAGCAGGGCAAATTGACACCAAAGTTCCACATAATTTTGCAAATTCTCTAATAGAGCAAATCTTAGTTTCTTTAAACTTCAAAAGCATTCCTCTTACCTTAGAACATTTTTCTTGGGGAAGACTCAATCCTAACTTGTCAGAAAAAAACAAAAAACCTAAAAATTTGCATTGCTTAGAAGGCCCTAGGCAAGATTTTTCTTTATTAATTAAAAACCCCAATGATGATAATGTAAAACATGTTACCCGAATATTTTTCAGACAAGATTCATAAGATGATGAAATTAATAAAAAATCATCAAGATAGTTTACTGAAATCAGATCCAAAGATCTTAAATAAGCAAGCACTGGCTTCAAAAGTTTGGTAAAGACCCAGGGTGCACTTGAAAGGCCAAATGGAAGTATGTTAAATTCATAAAGTTTACCATTGAAAATAAACCTCAGGAATTTTCTATATTTCCTGTGAATATTAACTGAAAAATATGCTTCCTTTAAATCCAATGTTACCATATAAGATTCTTTCTGCATTAAATTAGTTGCCACCCTGCGGTCCTCTAGGAAAAAATACTCAGTCTTGACAAAATGATTTAATCTTTTTAAATTTAAAACTAGTCTGTCAGACCCATCTGATTTAGGCACTACAAAAATATTTGATAAAAATTGATCCTTACAAGGCTGACAAGAAGAAACTGCTTCAATTTCAACTAAATGATTAACCGCTAATACTACCAATTTCTTCTTGAGACCACTTTGGTTCTGGAGGTGAACAAATTTGAAAAACCTTTTGTAAAAAAGGTATTTTGTAACCTAACTCTATCCATGAGAGAATTAGGGAATCATTCAAATTTTGTGCCATTCATCTAAGAAAAATGTAATTCTTCCTGTCACCTTACTTACACCTAATTGTGGTGATGATGATCCCTCCTGTCCTGTCTCCCTCCTGATGTTCTGGCAGGCCTGAAATTTTGTGGAGCCCTTGGTGCTAATGGCTGACGAACTGGGAATTGGCGAAATTGAGGCCCGTCTCTCCTTCGCTGAGGTTGTGCAAAGTGTTTTGATGCCTTCTGTGGTTGAGCCGGGCCTTTTAAATTTAAATTTTGCCTTTGTACTTTTGACTGCTCAATAATAGAGAGGCTACTTCTCTCCAAAATTTTAGCTTTTTCCAAGCTGTCATTCAAATCCTTCCCAAATAAAAAGGTGTCAATTGGAGAGTTGAACCGAACCGAAACATCTTTGACATTATTTTTAATTTTTTGTTGAAAGCCAATACCCAACACCAACCACCTTCTATGTAACGACTTAGCATGATGTAGGTCTGCTACAAGGCGACCAGCATCAGAAAGAATCTCAATAAGCTTAAATATATCAGTCTTCAACACAGATCCTGCATTGAGCAACTTTGTTAGGGCTTGTCCAATGGCTGACAATATTGTTGCTAGTTGCACTTGAGAACTTTTTTGTTTTTCATCCCTATCCAGAGCATCTTTCTTTAAATTGGACTTTATTTCGGAGTTTAATACAGGTGCAGCCATTGTCAAACAATTTGATGGTACTGTGTACTTAGCCAAAAGATTTTCTTTAATTTCTGATGAAAGCCCTTTCAGTAAAATAAGGACCATTTATTCGCTATTGAAGCATGCAAATTATTTTCTGCTTTTTCTTCAATCAACCCTTCCTTCCCCAAAAGTGCTTCCACTTGTGGATCCAAATTGGATGTTGAAGGTACTGCATCCATATTTTGACCTTCTAGAACTTTATTAGCAATAGGATTAGATCCCGAGCTGGGCCCTTCATCCTCAATCTCAATAGTTATGTCTGAAAACAAAAATACATTGACATTAACCAAATACAAAAGGTCCTGCTCTGCCATTTCAGGTTAAGGTAATAAAGTCAGTAAAGACAATATCACAAAATGTAGCAGCAGCACCATGAACAATATAAGTTAATAAGTAACACAGCCAATTTAACCATGTTAAGTAGGTAATACAGCCAATTTAGACTTTATTAACCCTAATCATCATTCAGTTGATAACATAGTCAATTTAGACTATATTAACACTTTTTTCCAGATAGCCAATTTAGACTAAAAAACAACAAAGTAGCCAATTTAGACCACAATGTTTTAAAACCATACCTTCTACTTTATTTTCTAAAAATTCATCAACCTCCTGGTCTTCTGACTCCTCCTCCTCCTCTTCAAACCAAGAGGAGTAACTTTTAACCGGTAAAACTGGTAAAATTTCTTGATTAAAAGCAGAATACATTTGCAACGGAAGGTCGTTGACCTTTTTAGAAGTGTCTCTCTCTTTTTGTGTTTTCTTGATAACATCTAACTTTTTCTTCCATTTTTGTAACTCTCCCATCACTAAAGCCTCTTCTTCTTCGTAATTATCCTCAAAAGTCTCAGAAAACGAACGTTTCGACATAATTTAACAAATTCACTTTTTTTTTTTTTAAAAATATCTTCGAATCACTTCACCGCACGAAAACATAGAATGTAGTTGGTTGCGGATGACAGATGTCAACTGGTGAAATTATAATGAAAGCCACGCCAGAGGACAATATTTTTTTTGCGTTGGCTTTAAATTCGTGACTTCACCGACGTGAATATAGCTACTACATAGTGATCTAGGAGGAAGAGATAACTGTATAAAAAATATATTTTTCAAAACTTCTGTTCTAAAAATTTTATGATAATTAAAAATATTTTTCCATGTTTATCAATTTGTGCCCACATGGACTTTTGTCTAGAAATTATTAAACGCAGGTGGATGAGAATTCCTGCCTGCTTTCACCAGTTTGACCAACGAAAAAAGTTTTGCTTGAAAGCGTTTTTTTGGCAAGCAACATAGAACCACACAGCACAGAACACCCAAAACACCAATGGAATAATTAGAACCAATTGGCTTTTTTGTGTATTATAAACAAAAAATAATTTTTTTCCTGTTTTTCTTCAAAATATTTAAAAAATGAGTTTGGAAACGGTGCCTAAAGATTTGAGAGGTCTTCGGGCTTGTCTGGTTTGTTCTCTTATAAAGGTAAGCTAGAAAAAGTAATGTTAGGTTAAAATTTAATATTCAAAGATTAAGGTAGCTTTATAGAGTTTTCATTGTCATGTGTGAGCAAGATTAGAGGTTAATAATGAATACATTAGGTTTCTATTTTGGTTTAAATCAGTTTGTTGAAAGTTTAACCATGGCTTTCCATTATTTGCAGACATTCGATCAGTTTGAATATGAAGGCTGTGACAATTGTGACGAATTCCTTAGGATGAAAAACAACAAAGACAACGTTTATGATTGCACCAGTTCCAATTTTGATGGGTTAGTATTTATCAAAAACTTACTGCTTTTACCTATCAATTATGTTCCTGAGGGTGTCACATACTGACTGCCACTTGCTAGCCTCAATTTTGAAAAGATATATCTTACATTCCAGAGAGTTTCATTTTGGCCACTGAATGTGGCACACTCAGGAAAATGTCTTGGGGGGGGGGGGGAGAACACCCCATGATGTCATATTTCATGCTATTTTTGGTTTTTATTCCTGAAATATGTGGAAAATATCTTTAAAAATCTTAGGCTTGGGGAGGCCCAGGCTCTGTTGCCTCCCCTGAGTGTGCCCATGGTATATAGCTTTTCTTTACTCCCTGTCTTATTGCAATTATTTCATATAGAGATTGCTGTATAGACTTCAAAAGTACATGAAAAGGATAGCCAGTCAGCAGCTGCTCAGCGGCGTAGCATGCCTGAAGGGGCGGGGTGGCTGACAGCTACAAAGGGCACCCATCAAAAATCTGGTGACCAAAGGTCATCATGTCTTTTGTTTCCTTTCCTGCCACTTAATAAAGTTTAGGGAGCTTCTAGCACCCAAGGAGCTCCAGTACCCTCGGGGCGAGGGGGGGGGCGACAACCCCCAAGGTTCCCCCCACACTATGCCACTGGCTACAAGCCTTACATTTTTTTACATATTTTCCACATATTTCATGAAAAAACAAAAAATAGCTTAAAATTCAATATCATGAGGCTTTGGGCCCCCACCAAGAGGCCTTGGGCCCCCCCAAGACATATTCCTGGGTGCGCCACTGTATGTGTTGTTTGCTTTCTCTGCCTTGTACAATTAAATCATATACCTTATGTTGTCTTGTCACACCCATGATTTTTTAAATAAAGAATTGATTGGGACACCCAGAATCTATTATTGATGTTCAACAATAAAATTCAATGGTTTAATGAGGATATTAAGCGACCAATTAAAAATAGGGATACACTGTACAACAGATATAGATTTACAAATAGAGAAGAGTAAGAAATTGTCATAATGAAGTTTTAAATATGATGAGAAAAGAAAGGGTCAAATACGAAGAAAAAATGGATAAAAATATACAAAGACCAAAAGAAATGTGGAAAGTACTAAAATAAATTTTCAGCAAAAAACATTCAGAAAATTTCAGAAATAAATGTGAATAATCAAATTTTAATAGACAAACAAGAAATCATGGAAAAAGTGAATAAATTTTTTATTAAATCAATGATATTACAGAAAGTATTAAGCCTGGTACTGATATTGATTCAATGCTGCTGTCCTTAAGCTAGAATGCCGTTAACTACCTATAAAATTTTCCTAGTTTGGATCAAAAAACCCGGAAAAGAACAAATGATGCTCGTTGATAACTGTTAGTTATTTGTTTCTTGAAAACCACAAAAGCCAAAGAAGATTTGCTTATAAAAATTAATGTAGAATAATGTTGTGATTAAGACAGCACCAAAAAATTAAAATTGTCCAAATGTTGGTTAATGGCATGCACGGCAGAATGGGGGAGGTTTCACAAATGAGTGCTTTAAATGATTTTGAGTTAATTGATGAGCTAGGTCCTAAAAATATTATATTTCAAATGAAGAACAAAAATAGTCCAGATGATTTAAATTTTGGAATGCTAATTGAATGTTTTGAGCAAATAAAAGAATGGATCTTTTATATCATAAACTCATGTTTGATGCTTTTAAAATATCAGCAGTAATATTAATACAAAAATTAAATAATTCAAATAATGTTTCAGATTTCAGACCAGTTAATATGTTACTAAGTACTAATATGATTTTGGAAAAAATAGTTTGTAATCAAGTTTCACATTTTGTAAAAGAAAATAATATACCTACTAGTATCTTAACAATCAAGGTTGAAAAACAGAATGGGGAAATAGCCCTACAAATAGTGATCTCTGAATGGATAGATAAGTTGGATAGGAGGGAGCATATTTTAGCAGCTTTTGTAGAACTACACCATAAAGAAGGCAATGGGCCTAAAGGACAAAGTTTATAACTATCTAAAAGTTTATAAATATCAGAAATTGAAGTAGAAATAGGCGTTCCACAGGGGAGTGTATTGGGGCCATTATTGTTCATACTTTATATCAATGACATTGTTCAAGTTGTGAAAATTTCACAAATTAGAGAAATTTTTGAAAAAATCAAATATCTATGGATACTTTTAGATAAAAAACTTAAAATAATCTCAACATATGAGCCCCAGCCCATTTCAGTTTAATTATTGAATAGGGTGAGGAAATTTTTAAAAAATTGTCCCTAAATATTTAGGTAGGTTAGATCGAGTTAGGCCAAGTTGGGTTAGGCCAAATTAGGTTAGGATAGGTTGAGTTAGGCCAGGCTATAAAAAATACAGGGTGTTCAATTTTTAAAAAGAGTATATTTTTTTGAACCTAGCCTAGCCTGGCCTAACTCAACCTATCCTTACCTAATTTGGCCTAATTCAACTTAGCCTAACCCAATCTAAATATTTAGGGATAATTTTTTTAAAATATCCTCACCAACACACTATTCTAAAATTCACATTTTTTCAATCAGGACAACTGAAATGGGACAGGGCTCGTATATGTTTTTGAAATCATAAAGATCTATAAAATTCTAACATAATATATCTCTTTAAAAAATCCTTCAACCTGTCAACATGACATTCTGATCCAAAGATTCTTAAACTTTGTAAAAAATTATTAAACTTTTGTATTTATCATATTTTGATATGAAAACCCTGTAGATTGAGGCTAACTTTTGAACATTTTAAATTTTTGTACATTTTATTTTTTTCAGAATGATTTCCTTGATGAGTCCAGAAGATAGTTGGGTAGCAAAATGGCAGAGAACAAGTAAGTTTAAAAACATAGAGGCATAGAAGTTTGAATACTTTGTACATGCCTGAAGGCACATACAGCTGCTGTGTGTCTCTAAAAAACTGCGATTCTGGCAAATTTTATTGAATTATAACTCTAAATCTAATTGAAAATTAAGTTTTGTTAGCTGCTGTAATTTTTAAAATATTTCAATACCCTTCTACAAACCAAACTTCTACTACTACCACACAATGTTTGTGCTAAATTTGGTTAAAATCAGTATTTGAATTATCATGTGATAGACAGACAGACAGATACCATTCCAAATTTGGTAGTTAACGTTTTTTTCGACCCAAGTAATTTATTTTAAGTGAAAATAATTCTTTCCAATACTGCCGTGCTCAATAAGAACGCCGTATCGACATAGGGATTCCTATATAAACATAGCATTTTTATTAATCAGTGTAGAATAGCCCTACCTACATACATATGGTAAATAAAACTTCAAAAGTCCAAGTTTAGTGCAAAAAAACTGAAAATTGAGTTTTTGTGTCTATAAACTGCTGAAAGTTTATGAGATTACACCAGTGTATGAATTCTTAAATGTGTGAGAAAGAGTACCTCCTCAAAATCGGGTGATTTCGGCATCTCTATTGGTCCCGACGTGACGAGAGGCTCATTCTCACTCTCACTTATTTTATGAATTCATACACTGGAAGAGGTGTTTTATAATCTGCACTAGATACTTACTAGATCTTATGAACTTCACGAGTTTTTTTCAGCATATTATTACGGGCATATCCGCGTCAAATATGTCGAAAGTATAACATCATTTGACTATTATCTTTGATTATACACTCCATTTGTATAATCGAAGTTATTATTCAATTGTGACATCAGATGGAGGCTCCTTATGGTTTCAAATTAATTTTATTGTGGTTTAATTATTTTAGACAGATTTTGCAAAGGAGTCTATGCCATCTCAGTGTCAGGAAGACCACCACAGGGCATTATTAGGGAAATGAAAAGCCGAGGCATCACCTATAGATCAAGGGACACAAGCCAAAGATAAATTAATAGAGGTATGTATTATTTTTATTTGATATACATATGTGTGATTCCACAGAACCTGAGTAATTTTTATTAAACTTTCAATCACAAAAAAGAACCTTTTTGATAAAAATTAATTTGTTTTAATCTAAAGATCACAATAAACAACTTCACAACATATAGCACTTTTTTTTTGGCAAAATAGGTCTTTTTTTAGCAAACCTGAGCCATAGAAATGAATGAAGAAATATTTGAGTAAAAAAAAAATATTTATGGTTTGAAGTAAACAAATAAAGCTATATTTAATTTCTTTGGCAAATAAATCAATGTTTTATTCCTATGGCACCTTCGAATTTACAGCTAACACTTTTTTAAAATGGGGACATCAAATTACTCACTTTTCGTGGAATGACCCATATTTAATTATTTTTTATTTTAGTTTGGATGTAATTGGTTACATTACTAGTGAGAAAACTGAAAAATTTCACATTAGTAATATTATAAAAATTGTTAAAAAAGTTAAAAAAGCTTAACTAAGAGAATCTAATGATATATATGTATTGATATGAAACTTGTCACTTTTTTCACTAGGAATATGAGGTCCTTGGATGTTTCAAAAAAATTGTGACACCAATGCTCTGTATTTGGTAATAAGTTTAATAAATACTTTTTTAAATTTAAATATTAACATTTTTAAATGACATATAGTTGTAGAAGAAAGGGGCTGTAGCAAAAAATAACAGTCTCAAAAAGGGGCTACCTGAGTTCATTAAAAAATTAAATGTCATACAGGAAAATAAAATAAACAAATTCTGTGAAGAATACAAGTTTTTCACAAACTTAATACTTTCAAGATAAATTTTGATTATATCTTATAAAAAATAGTCAAAAATTCATTAAACATTGTATACCTACTGCAGATAAAATCTATCAAAAATAATGCACATTTAAAAAATCAATAATGTATTTTATATTGGGTCTTTGCAAGTCGGCCCCTTTTTTCCTTCTCCAATTCCTCATTTCCGACTTAATGTCTATACACTTATAACAGAAGCCTCACATTATACTGACTTAAAAAAATTATAACAACAAACTAGTTAATGACATAGAAAAGCCTTAATAATAAAAAACTATACACACTAAATAACAAAAAAGTTACAAAACTGTACAAAAATTGACTCAAAATATTGCATATCTTTCGCGATATTTTATTTTTCTTATAAAGCAATTTACATAAATAGGTTCAGTTACCCTGTAAATGACCAGTTAAGGAAATTTAAAAAAAATATATACCTAATACAGTATGTCCCCCTAAGTTGGAATCATATGGAAAACTTTTTTATTATTAATTTTAGGAAAAAAGTTATTCTTCATAAAAAGTTGTGCATTATCTAAAACCTAGAATACAGTCATCAAATATCAATTTTTTTCAGTGGTATACGAGGTTTGTCAAAAAATATAAGTTTTACTTAAGATGAAAGTACCTTTAAATTTTTTCCTAAAATTAATAATAAAAAAGTTTTCCATATGATTTATTTTTTAGTTTTGAGTATCAGTAAAATTTTTATTAAGTTTAACCATGTTTTAAGATTTAATAACAATGAGAAAAAGATAATAAAGAGTTTTATGTTAAAATAAAAAATTTGGTGAAAAAAATTTCATGTTTTGCCAGTGGTTGACCACTCAGCAACCAGTGCTTGACCATATTTTTGCAGTAGTTGACCAGCTGTTAGAAATATAGAATAAAATCACAAATTACATATAAAAAATTAATAAAAATATTGTTATTCTAATGTTGAACAAATAAATAAAACCCTTTTAGTAATTTTTTTTTCATATTATCGTAAAGTAACTGTTTAATGCCAACAGAGGATCATTTCAACCCACTTCATTGGTGAGAGTGTGCCATCTAGAGGTCAAAGGGTAAAACACTATACAAGTAACATGAATTACTGTGCGCTGGTCAATTACTGGGTAACTGACCCTATAGGTTATGTAGTTATCCTTAATACTAATTCTTTTTTGTTTTATTTTAAAGCTGGATCAAGATCTTCTTGTTTCTGTTTTTAGAGAATTACCTAAAAAGGAAAAACGATTTTTAAAGAAACTCAAATAAATCAAATTATGGTTTTTTTTTAATTAAAATCAGTACCATTTTAACTTTTATTATTGTAAAAAACACAATCGATATTATTATTTTGTGCTATGCTTTTAGCACCTACTGATTTAATTAAAAAATATTTATAATCTCACATTATATTGCAACAGATCTATTTTTAACATTCAAACTTAAAAATATTGATCTAAACTATTTAAGTAATTTTTTATTGACCATTTAGTTCATGGCTAAATTTAAAGATCAAGTAATAGATGTTTTTCTTAACACTAAATTAAGGAATTTACAGAGTTGTAGTGTTTGAAGTATCACTTTTAAAGCAAGTTTTTTTCTGAAGACTATTAAATCTCAAACTTGGCCATGACTTCTTTTAAAACTTTTTATATTTTATTTATTTTGACAGTTTTAAAATTCAGAATATTTAAACCCTTCTTACAATATTACAATTGAAAAGAAAACCCTTTCCTTCACAAAATGTCAAAAACCTATACTCTTGACAGCTGTTTCGGACAAAAGTCAATTTTCATGAGGTAACAATTAACAAGTAGGTGCCCAAAATGGCTCTGTCAATGTTAATCTCTCCATAGTTTTTTCTTATGATCACAAAATTATATTTCTTAAAATTTAAGAATTTATGATTTGAATTTTTCTGATCAAACTTAAAATCCTTTTTTTAAATAATTACGCGGACAAAGCACAACAGTTTAAAAGAATCTTCTAAAACTTTTTTGTTTTTATCACAACATTACGCTATTTTTTGGTTAGACAACAACTTTTAATTCTTTTTGACAATAAAATTTTATTTGTGAAGGAAAGGGTTTTCTTTTCAATTGTAATAATTCAAAACCTTATTAAAAAGTTAAGTCAACATAAGACGTTGGTTTTATGATCGATTGAAAGAAAGTACCATACAGGGCAGAAAATTGCCTTTACAGGTATCCGCAGAGTTACAGGACTCACCTGCGTAAACTCTACAACCTGTAAAGTCCACTTTTTCGGTCTAGTAGTGTAAAGTTTGTGTAACCTAATATTATACTTACTGTTTTGGTATGATCCCCTTATTTAGAAGACCTGACGCAAAATCGGTGACGTCATCTAAACCAGCATGCGCCCTCTTGTTCGATTCATCTAAAGCTTGGTCTGCATTTTCGCCCGCCTCTCTTAACCTTAAAAACAGAGATCAACGATGTTTTAAAAGGAAATAAAAAATACGTATTTAAAAGTGTCGTACTAAAACTAATAATATACTCGGTAAATTTTATACCTACCTAGTGTATTAAAAAAAATGTTGTCGTTTATAAAAGAAAACAATTGCTTTATAAAGGTTGGGCTATTTTTATAAAAGATCAGGCGACCCCACAAAACAAATATGTCAAGATCCAAGACAGACCATGATACTTTTATATATTTTTCGATGCTTAATATGCATCCATGGTCTATACGTCTGGAATTATTTGTGATCAGAAAAAAAAAGGAGGTTTGGCATCTTTTCTTTGAGTTTAATGATTGTTAGTACATTCATCCTACCGTTCAAGGGGATAAAGAAACCGAAATTTCATAATTTTTTGATCAATAGTTTTCAATCAACTAGCAAGCAATATATATGGCTTGTTTTTTTACAAATTCAAAATTGACTTGTTTTTTTTTTAATTTAGAATTTATTTTTTTGCAAAACTTACAGTACGTGGTACTCTATTTGAAAGGTATTTCAAAACCTTTCAAACAACCAAACCGAACCTACCTGGTGTAAGTAGTTTGTAAGATATCAAAATGTTTGAGCCAATTTTCCAGTTTTTGATTTTCAACAATTAATAAAAAAAACTACTGATCAAAAAGTTTTGAAATTTGGGATTCTTCATCCCCTTGACCGGTAGAATTAACGTACCGAAAAACACTGTTAAATTTTTCGCTGATTTTATAGGAATTAACACACTGGGGGAAATTACAGACGTCTAGGGACTATTTTGACCCCGGATTCGGATTTAGCGTCGAAAAATACATTACGGATCTCGACATTTTTTCTTGTGGGGTGTAATTTACAAAAATTATACAATTTTTTAAGATATAAATTTACAAAACTTCTTTGTCAAAGATCTGATAGTTTTTTATTGGTCCTAACTTGCCAGAAGTCAAAACAAGTTCATATACATTTTGTCAATATAGTATTTCACAAGGTTAGTTCAATTAATTAACAAATCAACCATCTCTGTGAAAATTTTACCTGTTGTCAATATTGTGTCCAACGTTTCTAAACTGATTTTCCAAAGATTTTTCAGCGTCGTGAAGTCCAGCATTGACTTGTTGCGCCCTTTCTGCCATTCCGTGGGTGAAAGAGTGTACACCTAAAAGATTTAAGACATTAATAGCCGTTTGCACCAAAGTTTATTTATATTGACTTGACTTGACATTATCATTATTTAGTTACCTTGGGCTAGTTTCTCCTTTTCCGCTAAAGCCGCTTCGGCACTTTCTTTTAGCTTGTTGTCAACGTTTTTAGCTAAATTCTGGGCGCCCTGAGCTAAACCTTGTTGCAAGTTTTGAGCTCCTTGGGCTAGTCTTTGTTTTTCAGCTTCCGCTGCGTGTTGTGCTTGCTGCAGTTTGTCGTCAGCACCTTTGGCCAGGTTCTGAGCACCTTGGGCTAGATTTTGTTGTAAGTTTTGGGCTCCCTGAGCCAAATTTTGCTGCAGATGTTGTGCTCCCTGCGACGCTTCATTTGCCTTTTGCGCTGCAGCTTGCTGAGCTTCATGTAGTTTGTTGTCGGCGTTCTTAGCTAGGTTTTGAGCTCCCTGAACAAGTTTTTGTCTCTCTGCTTCGGCTGCTTGTGCTGCCTCTCTAGCTTTTTGCGCCGCTGCGTTTTCAGCTTCGTGAATTTTGTTGTCAACATTTTTAGCCAAATTTTGTGCTCCTTGAGCTACATTCTGCTGCAAATTTTGAGCACCTTGTGTCAAATTTTGTTGCAAATTCTGAGCTCCCTGAGCTAGTTTTTGTCTCTCAGTTTCAGCCGCCTGGGCTGCATCTTTAGCCTTCTGGAGTGCGGCATCTTCAGCTTCGTGCAGCTTGTTATCAACATTTCTCGCTAAATTCTGAGCTCCCTGGGCCAAGTTTTGCTTTAAATTCTGTGCCCCTTGGGCTAGTCTCTGTCTCTCTGCTTCAGCTGCTTGTGCTGCTTCTTTAGCCTTTTGAGCTGCAGCAGTTTCCGCTTCATGAATCTTGTTATCAACATTTCTCGCCAAGTTTTGGGCACCCTGAGTCAAGTTGTGTTGCAAATTTTGTGCTCCTTGGGCTAGTTTCTGTCTCTCGGCTTCAGCGGCCTGTGCTGCTTCTTTAGCTTTTTGAGCTGCGGCATTTTCAGCATCATGAATCTTGTTGTCAACGTTCCTTGCTAAGTTTTGCGCACCCTGGGTTAAATTGTGTTGCAGATTTTGTGCTCCCTGGGCTAGTTTTTGTCTCTCAGCTTCAGCTGCCTGGGCAGCTTCTTTAGCTTTTTGAGCTGCGGCATTTTCAGCTTCATGAATCTTGTTATCAACATTTCTTGCCAAGTTTTGGGCACCCTGGGCCAAGTTGTGTTGCAAATTTTGTGCTCCTTGGGCTAGTTTTTGTCTCTCAGCCTCGGCTGCTTGGGCTGCTTCTTTCGCTTTTTGAGCAGCGGCATTTTCGGTTTCATGAATCTTGTTATCAACATTTCGTGCCAAGTTTTGGGTACCCTGGGTCAAGTTGTGTTGCAAATTTTGTGCTCCTTGAGCTAGTTTTTGTCGCTCAGCCTCTGCTGCCTGGGCTGCTTCTTTAGCTTTTTGAGCTGCAGCATTTTCAACATCATGAATCTTGTTATCAACATTTCTTGCCCAGTTTTGGGCACCTTGGGCCAAATTTTGCTGCAAATTATGTGCTCCCTGAGCTAGTCTTTGTCTTTCAGCTTCAGCTGCCTGGGCGGCTTCTTTAGCTTTTTGAGCTGCAGCATTTTCAGCTTCGTGCAGCTTGTTGTCAACATTTCTGGCCAAGTTTTGAGCTCCCTGGGATAAATTTTGTTGCAAATGTTGGGCGCCTTGGGCTAGTTTTTCTTTCTCGTTGCTTAAAGCTTTTTCTAGCTCTCGTTTCTTTGCTTCAGTGGCTTCAGAAATATCGTGTAGTTTATTATCTATATTTTTCCCAGTATTTTGGGCATCTTTTTCGATGTTGGATTTAGCTCTCGCGACTTCGGCTGCGGCCTCCTGAGCTATTTTTTGCGCGTCACTTTTAGCCCTGTCCAGAGCTTCGTTAGTTTTTTTCACACGTTCTTCGACTACATCTTCAACTTGTTCTGCTCCTTCTTGGGCCTCTTCTGCGATGTCTTTCTTTTTTCTTGTGAACAGTTCGCCGATTCTTGATCCAAAGTTTCGCAGAGATGCTGAAATAAAAAAACAAAAAATGGAAACGTGTTTAATTTATATAGTTCACTAAATTAAAAAAAAAACAATCGCCGTTAGATAACAAAAATACTGGACAAACTTTATTTATTTTTGTTTTTTTCTATTTTATCGACAAAAATTTAACTTTTTGTTACACTCTAAGCAAACCGGTTTCCAATAACTTTAACAAGCCATTAACTTTTAAAGTCGGTTAAGCACTTTTTGAGATATGATAAACCCTTTTTCGCCTAAATGTCACGGGTAGCAGAAATAAAAAATATGCATTTAATCATAATTTCTTTAATTTTTGACCGATTTTAATTAATTAAAAACCGATCTTGATCCAAAAACTGCAAGTTTTAAAATTAGAAATTAATTTTCGCCATTTTAAAATTCAAGATTGTTGCCACGTATAAAATCTTGGGTTTAAACGTTTATTTTTTACGCGCATTATCAAAATACAGACAGATCTTTGTTTAAAACAACAAGATATTTAACCATTTTTATTATCAATTAAATCGTTTCCTAAACTAAGCGTTTACGTGACCATAACTCTTTTTTATTTTTAACCAATTTTTATATTTATTTATTTGGTTGTCTTTTCAAAAATACATAAAGCAATTTTAAAATTAATTTATTTGAAAAACAAGATGCATTTTAGTGGAATAGTGATTACTAGGAAAAAAGTTAATAAAATGTCCTTAAGGTCGTTAGTTTCCAATTTTGATGTTGTTTTTATTACTTGTATGGAAGCTTTAGTACCAATAAACTAACGAGTTATGCATGACGCCATGTTAAAAATATCCCATTACTTAAATCGTGAGAAGTTTGTGTGGCAAGGTCATACCATTAAGGAATAATAAACACTGGTTGATTATTTTATAAATATCTATTGTTTGTTTTCAAAGATTTTGTCCCTTAAATTTTAACAAAATGTTTACATGTATTGTTTATTTTACTCTCTACGTCTGTCTGTCTGTAACCAAGGCTCATAACTAAAAAAAATTAAACCGAATTTAATTGGCATAGCTCCTAACACAAAAGCACTATCAGGGTGTTTCCGTATATTTCAACTCGGGTATATACCGATCATATTATAAGAGATAACAAAAAAGTGTGAATCCGAAAATTGCAGGGTTTATTCTAAACCGCCAAATAATTGTACGTAACAAAACAAATGAAGTTATACAAAAATATATAATCCTGTCCTGTATAAAATATAGATATTTTTTTCTGAATCCAAAAATATATAATATTGACATTGACATTTGGTTCAGCCGTTTTTGAAAGATTTGCATTAAAAAAACCTGAATAAACAATAAGACATTGTCAACGACTGGACCAAACGTCAACATATCATATATTTTTTAATTCAGAAACAAAAAGGTCTATTCGTTTTAAGTTTAAAATATAGGGTGTTCTGAAAGAGATTTAATATGTTCGGTTTACCTTAATGTGCAATGTGATAGAAAGCATTTCCCAGTGAGTTTCATCTCATATAAATTCAAATTAACATTAGAAATAAAGAAAAACCACATAAAAAATTTGTAACGAAATGTATTTTACAAGCTTTTATTTAACTTCACCTGTATGTATGTATGTATGTGGGTATGTATGTATGTAATCAAATCTTGCAACTCACTTTTGAAGAACTTTCAAACATTCGATTGACCTCAAATTTCGCATAGCGTCTTAGTTCCGATGACAATACAATAATATGGTTTCATCGGGGTGGACACGGGGTAAAATTATAGCTTGTCCGATTTCACCAAAATTGGTATCTGGGGGGTTTTTGAGGATGAAATTACGAATTTTTTATCAGATTACAAAAATTCAATATGGCGCATTCAAAATGGACGATTTAATTTCAAGTTTTTCTGATTACTTTCAACTGACTTCCACGTATCCGATTGACTTTAAATTTCGTATACCGTTATAGTTCCGATGACAATCCAATAATGTGGTATCACTGACTGCCTATCTCACCCCTAACCTGGAGGGCGGAGAGGGGGTAAAATTTTAGTTTGTTGGACTTCCACCAAAATTGGTATCTGGGGGTTTTTGAGGATGAGGATTAGGAATTTGTGATCAGATTACAAAAATTCAATATGGCGGATTCAAAATGGACGATTTAATATCAAGTTTTTCTGATTAGTTTCAACTGACTTCCACGTATCCGATATTCGCATAACGTTATAGTTCCGATGACAATCCAATAATGTGGACTGCCTACCTCCCCCCTAACGTGGTGGGCGGAGAGGGGGTAACATTTTAGAAAGACTCTAGTCAGACTAAATTGTGAAAAAAAAACTTTTTGAAAACAAGCTTTTATAAAATGGACTAAAAAGCATAAAATAATTTTTTGAGTGATAATGATAATAATGATATCATAATAATAAAAGCGATGGGCGTATTTAATATTATGTAAATGCCTTTCCATGCGCATTTGGTGGATCGTCCACAACCGATGATGGGCCGACTCTTCTTTTTCAAAATGACAAAATAAATCGACACACTGCCGGTCGCGGATGATCTGCCTAATATGAAGCAGGCGTAATAATGTCCATCCATATCAGAAAAATGTAAGGGTAGCTTAAGTAGGGTTGGGTTGGGTTAAATTATCTACCCTTACATTTCTCTGCTATAATATAATGAATTTGGATTTTCACTAAACTTCGAGTTAACAAGGCTAAAAGAAAAATGGGTAAATTTCCTTTAATACGCCCATCGCATTTATTATTATGATATCAGAACACTCAAAAAATTATTTTATGCTTTTTAGTCCATTTTATAAAAGCTTGTTTTCAAAAAGTTTTTTTTTCACAATTTATTTTTGGTATGTATTTAGTCCGTGCAGTCGTAGAATTCCTGTTAAAAATAATCTCAAATTGTAGTACCACCCCTGAGAGAAAAACAATGTAAATAATCCATGATTGATAAAAAACTTATATATAAAAATAAAGCTAAATAATACATAAATAACTTAAAACTATGTCTGTAGATGCATTACCGTAATAAATACGTCTTAATATTTAAATATTGTAAAAAGCACAAGATATATTAGAATCCGTTTTCAATTATACATCCACCAAAATAATTGAACATCGGTTTAATCATCGCTAACTTGTCTAAAAAATTAACATTCAAAATATAGCTGACACTGACTTACACCGTTTTTATGGGACATCTCCTAGTGACGATGACGTTTGATGATTTAAATATGGCTACCATTTTTAAACCAAAATATTATATTCTTTTTATTTATTTCTAACCTTTGTGTGGAAATAAATGTCTTTGTTACAACGAAAAAAGATGACCCATATCGCAAGGTACTTATGAACAAATTATATAAATATTAAAAAATATTTCATTCACGAGAAAAATAAATTAAACCTTCAACCAAACTCTAGACTTGTAGACCTAGGATTGTAGCACTTAGTACTATAGACCCTTTAGTAAATACTGGTGTTAAACTTCAATCTCTTATAATAAAAAGCAATAGACCTTGGTTAAAAAATAGGGAAACTCCCTGTACTAAATTTTTGTTTGGGTCGAGTGCTACATGCACACAAAAAACACTTCAAACTTATAACAAACAACCCTTTTTTCACATTGAGTTCGGGAGTGGTTAAAAATGACCTATTACATACCAAACTATTAGATTCATATTCATAAATTTTGTGATGATTTCACCAAAAATTCATTAAAATTAAATAAATAATTCTAATAAAACCAGAATCTGGCATATATTAAGGAGCTTCAAAATTCAAAAACGTTTGCGGTCAATGTTAAATAAAATTTTAAGATTTTAACGTGTTAAATTTATTTTTAGCCATTCGTAAAATTATTTACCAGATGAATATTTTGCAAGACGCAATTTGTGTATAAACATAGTTTTATTTCTAATACTTAATAAAAATTAAAGTAAATATTCGTATTTGTGTACACAGGGTATTTGGAAATATTTCTTAAAGTCGAAAAAAAAATAAACCAAGTTCTGTAGGTGGGATAAAAAAAATTTATTAGAATTTTTCGGATTTAATTTTTATTTTATTATTCCATGTTAAATTTGAAAGCAAATATCTCAACAACTAATCGATGGATTTTTAAAATTTTTACATGGTTGTAAAGATATTAAAGAGAGCTTCAAAACAAGGTATCACTAGACCCAATCTCCCCATTCAAAATATAGGGGTATAGTATACCGCTCGAAGGGGGTTCGTGCTACAAAAATTTAAAGATAGCCAAAAAGTGTCCCGCTCGTAAACAAAATCGACGTGTCCGAGCGTTTCTTCATATTCTCACTTTAAATACCCAAAAAGACCTCTGTTTCGATGTTCGTGAAACACCGTGTATATAATTTCAAGCATAAATTTTTTAAAAAGTTTACTTACAAAACATAGCCAAAAAAATAACAGACACTGCACAATATTTTACCTTTTGTTCGTAAAACTTGTCAGTAGAAGCAAAATTTAATTGTAACTACATTAAAACTAATTGAGAAATTGCGTTTTTTTAATTTAACACTGTGATTCATGCTTAAATTGCGAAAGGAAATAGCGGCATGCTTGGTCAACTTTAATAGGAGACAGAAAAGGTTGGAAACAGTTTGTGTATTATACAGGGTGTCCCATTATAGTTTTTTTTGTCAAACACACTGTGTTTATTGTATTACAATCTAGTCAATAATACTAATTAGCAATTTTGTTTTAACTTAATTTACTAGAAAAGTTAGACTTAAACTTGGGGTTTACTCAACAGTTCTTCCCGCTTTGAAGTCTGTAACTCACAATTGTGTTGTGTTTGTAGCATTGTTTTGTTTTATATAATCCATTTAGTTCACTAGCTCAAACGGCTTCACTCTTTTTAGTCTTCGAACTAGCATAGTAATAGTATTGTCTCGAAGCTGAATTGCCTGCACATTCACATGTCGATGGAGTCTATCTTTTTGTGTACTTTTTTATAGTCTCTGCTACAGTTTCGATTGTTAGGTCCCTATGAAGGTCACTATTTTAAACGAACCAAGGTACATTCACAATATTTCTTAATACTTTATTTTGAAATCTCTCTAGAACTAGAATGTTACTCTCTTTTGTAAAACCTCATAGTTGAATTCGATATGTCCATACTGGATTCAGTATTTGTCTATAAAGCAGTAACTTATTATGAATTGTTAAATTGGACTTCCTTCCAATTAGCCCGTTCATTTTTATACCTTATCTAAAGTTCTTCTTTTTTTTTTCTTAACATGTGCTTTTCAGCGAAATTTGGCATCAAGTGTCATACCGAGATATTTTGCCTGATTTGCATATGGTACGGGAATGTTGTTAATTGTGCGTTACATTTTTGTTTGTGGTCCAACTCTAAACCGGTGACTGCATCCTGAAATTTTTTTATATATTCCTCAATAGATTTTTCTACCGTCAATAAACCAGTATCATCGGCAAATTTTGCTAAGTGACAATTTTCTGGCTTTGGGATATTGCAAGTGAATAATAAGTATAAATAAGGGCCTAGTACGCTACTAAACTTAAGTATGAATCTCACTTTGAAATGTCTATCAAATATGTATGATTCCAAAATATACGAATATTGTTTTGGCAGAAAACCTTTTAGTTTAAAATTAAGGCCTTTATGCCACACTTTCTTAAACCTGTGCTGGATTTAGAAAGACTGCACAACAAACTTTTCTCCCTTCTAGTGCTTCTTCTATTATATTTGTAATTCTGTGTACTTGGAATAATTTCTATGATTGGTTTTATTCTTTTAAGCAATAATTTTTCATAGAGGTTGGATATAATTGGCAGCAAAGATATTGGCCTATAAGATGACACGTCATGGAGTGGCTTTCCTGGTTTTGAAATCATAATAACTTCTGCAACTTTCCACAGTTTAGGTACATACCTAAGCCTAAAGGACACATTAATTTTATTTTCTGGGGAGTTGTTTTATGACTACCCCGTAATAAGATCATCGCCTGGGGCTTTTTTCGAATTAATATTTTTGATTTCTGTTAATATTTCTTTTGGTGATGTAAGCTTAATATGGCCTTCGATTTGATGGGGTTCATTTAAATGAAAGTTTTTATTTTATTTTTAGTTTGGTGCTTCATGGGGCTGAAATGCTTTTCCTAAATGACTTGTAAAAACATCTGCGTTTTCTTCGTTACTCCTTACTCACTGGTCGTTGGATTTTCGTATTGGTGGAATTTCGGTAATTGGTCTTTTAAAATCTTTGGTTGCTTTCCAAAGGGAATATTCGGTATTTTTATCATCTGTTTCATTAAGAAAATTGTTAATAGTTTCATTTTTTATTACTAGGATTTCTCGCCTATGCGCGTCATGTTGTTGAGATTTGTTTTGTCGCGAGGATCACGGCTTTGCTCCTACTTCCTCCATTATAAATGGTTGCCGGATTTATCTCAGAAACTGCTTTTGCTACGACAACAAAATCGGGCCTTGCGATTCCAGCTAAAATATTTTTGTTTTCGTTAGCTTCCCGCTACGGGGCAGTAATCACATCTCCTCACTAGAAAAATTGTATTTTTTTACGAAAAATGATTGATTAACTTACACACATTATACCATATTCTAATTCTGCATAATTTAGACTACACACATGTTCTTTTATGTCACCCTACAGGGAAAAATGATCATTATTATTTTTTTTAATTTCTACATTTTTAATCTTGAATTTTTCTCCAAATTTGTATATTTTCAAAGGAGGAAATTTAAAAAATAACCAAACCTAAGAACTTAAGTTTATTTACAAATTTGTATACACACCCATTAATATTTTTACCTAAACCTGTTAAGCAATATTCATTTAAAAAATTATTGTCCGCAGGGTTTTTTTTACATATTTTCCACATATCTCATGAATAAAAACAAAAAATAGCATGAAAAACGACATCATGGGGTCTCCCCCCCAAGACATATTTCTGAATTAGTCCAATTTTTAAAAAGTTTAAAAAATACTTTAAAAAGAAAGAAGTTTAAAAAAAGTTATTTTTTCTGTTAAGTTCCCCTATAATTCATTTCACACCCTGTATAATTTCAAATATAAACAATTGCAAGTGTACTTACAAAACATATTCAAAAATATCAAACACTGCACAATATCTTGACTCTAATTCGTATAAAATGCAAACTTATAGAATTAATTCCGGAATTGCATTCGTGTTATTTGAAAAACACCGAACACTGTCAGTAATGCTAAAATTGTAAAAGGCAAAAAAGGAAATGGCGGCAGCATGCCCGCTCAACTGTAATAGCAGAAGAACAACTTAAAATCAGTTTTTAAATTATCTAATTAGCAAAATTTTAAGAAGTTTTAAACAAAAGATTTTTTTCTTTTGATTTCCCCTATTCATTTCGCACCCTATACCTATAATTAAAAACAAAAAGTTTTAAACAGTTATGTGTTACTTTAATTGATTTCCCCTATAATTCATTCAACACCCTGTATAATTTCAAAAATAAAAGGTGCAAGCCAAACATTTTTTAACAAGTGTGGTTACAAAACATACCCGAAAAATATCAGACACTACACAATATTTTAACTTTTATTCGTTTAATTATAATTACGATATAATGATTCGGAAATTGCGTTCTTGGTATTTTAAAAACACCAAACACTGTGAGAAATGCTGAAATTTCGAAAAGACATGGCGACAATCCCGGTCAACTGTAATAGGAGACAGAAAACAGTTTTTAAATTAAAAAATATTTAAACAAAAATAAAGTTAAAAGGTTTTCAACAACTGAGTTACTTTTTCTTCTAATTGATTCCCCTAGAATTCATTTCGCAGCCTGTATAATTTTAAAAAAAAATGCAAGCATGACATTTTTTAACAAGTGTACTTACAAAACATATCCAAATCAAATCATCAAATCAAATAACTTTTGTTAAAATGCCGCTTCAAGCAAAATATAATTATTGTAAATACAAATGGATAGAATAATTATTAAAGACTAAATATATTAATCGATATTAATTTTCGGACTGGTCCTCAGAGAGGGTTAGTAGTAGCCGTAAACAATTAATTTATTTAGTATTTGACCAAACCTCGAAAAATCCCTTTAATATTGATAATTATTAAATCAGAAATTGCGTTCTTGTTATTTTAAAAACACCGAACAGTGTGAGTAATCCTGAAATTGCGAAATGACATGGACCAGTCAAATAATACTAATAAGAAACAGAAAAGCTTAACCTTAAATTATCTGGTTATAGTTAGTCCAATGTTTAACAAGTTTTAGGATATATTTAAAAAAATGTCAACCATAAAAACGAAAGAGTTTTGAAGAAAAGTAACTTTTCTTTTGATTTTACCTTTACTTAATTTCAATATACACACATTATTTCCATACCCTGTATCTTATATTATTTTAAAAATCCAAAAAACTACAAGCCTAAAGTTTTTTAAAAAACATATCCAAGAAAAGAGCCCGAAAAGCTTGAAGAGTTTTAAAATTATACAATTAGTTATTAGTTAAATTTTCAGGAAGTTTAAAATAAAAAGAAAAAAGAAACTTATAAAACAAAAAGTTTTAAACAACAATGATTCTTTCTTTTAATTGTTTTTTAAAACCTATGCCTAAGTTTAAAAATATATACAAATAAAAAAAAATTAAAACAAAAAGTTTAAAACAACAGTTATTTTTTTATTTCCCCTAGTATTAATTTCACACCCTGTATAATTAAAAAATGCAAGTATAACATTTTTAAAAAGTGTGCTTACAAAACATATCCAAAAATATCAGACATTGCACAACATTTTAGCTTTTATTATAATTCCGCTTCAAGCAAAAAATAATTATTTTTCTAATAACGATAGAAATTGCGTTCTTATTTTAAAAACACGAAACGGCAAGCTTGGTCAACTGTATAGGAGACAGAAAATCTTAAAAACTGTTTTTAAATAATACAATTTGTTAATGTGGCCTATTTTTGGGAATTTAAAGAAAATACAAAAACTTTAAAAACATAAACGACAGTTATATTATTTTTTCTTTTAACAGATTTCTCCTGTAATTTATTTCACACCCTGCATAATTAAAAAAAATAGCAAGCATAACATTTTTTAACACGTGTACTTACAAAACATATTCAAAAATATCAGACACTGTACAATATTTTAACTTTTATTAAAATGATTAAAATGCCGCTTCAAGCAAAATATAATTATTGTAAATACGAATAGATGGAATATTAAATTTGGAAATTGCGTTCTTATTATTTTAACACCGAATGTAGTGAGTCATGCGAAGACTGTCACGGTCAACTACAATACCAGACAGAGAAAAGCCTGAAAACAGTTTTTAAATATCGATTCGGGCCCTCCAAGTGGGATATGGAGGTGCCAGAATGTCTGGAAGTTGACCTTATAGGGCACCCTGTATTTAAAAAGTACATTTATCCCTTAGTTCGGATTGTTATTGGGTTATTTCATAGAGTTTGTTTTTTATTTTGGCGGTTACGTCATGACATATTTTCATTAGTTTAAATGATAAAATGCCATTGACGAACCGCCATTATAAAAAATACTCTGCCAAATTATGGGCACCTAAGCTGACACGATTAATAATGTATAATGTAATTTTTACCCATTTTTGTCCGCGAGAATAAATCCCTATCCGCTACCCGGGTCACCTCCGATTAGAGATTATTGGGGGGGGGGGGCAGTGTAACACCACTGAACAAACAAAATTATAATGTATATTTTATTTTCATGCACAGTTACCTTTAATATACTACCACACAAGTAATATTTTTACCAGCACTCTAGTTTTGCAAATCTACCCCCACCATTTTTTCGGCTTATGTTCGGTAGATTTTATTCATTTTTAAATGGGACCATCTTTCATTAAAATCGGTCAAGTAGGTTTTGAGTTATGCGCGCTGGTCGTTACAGACAGACACACAGACAAACGTACAAACAGACAGACAGCGCGACAAAAAAGTTTCAAAATCATCTGAAACGCAAAGATATATAAAGTTTTTTGAAATCGGCGCAAATTTTTTTAAATTCCTTTTGATACGAACACCCAAGCTCACACTACTATGTTATAGTATACGTGTGAGCTAAAAGCGACCATATCAATATAAGGTTTAGTAGACTATCTCACCGACTCGGTAATTTTTGGTACGTTCATTCTACCCATAGCGAGGGTAAAAAATTTCAAAATTTTCTGATTAGTAGTTTTGTTTTAATTAATTTTGAAAACATGAACTGTCAATTTGGCCCAAACATGCATTGACAAAAATTAAGATATCTTAAGAACTACCTACACCAGGGTAGGGTAAAAAGGCTTATTTGAAGATCCTCGTTAAATTTTAGGATGAAAAAGTAATGGGTTCATGTTGACAAAAAAATAAACATAGAAAAATAGTAGAAAAATAATAATTTTCTTGAAGATAAAATACACAAACCAGACATTTTAGATAAAAAAAAATAAAATAACCTGTTTCGTTTACCAGTGTTGTCTATTACTTTAAAAATACAAAATCGTAAAAAATACCAAAAATAAAATGTTCTAAAAAAAATTATATTCTTACGTATTGTTTTCATCAAAAAAAAAATTTGGAGATAACGCTGAAAATGTTAACTGGCTGTATTTTGACCTATTTGACCAATCTCGTCGTGACGTCTGTCCGGCCCACGATAGCCCCTAAACCGCTGAACCGATTTTCATGAAATTTTCAGGTAAAATAGTGTACAATACTGTCACGAGCTGATTAGACTTTGGTCAAAATCCATTAATGCTAATGACAGTTTTTTGACAGTTTAAAAATTGATAAAATGCTAACTCATCTATATGCAATTTTCTGAATATAGTAGAACAAACTTTATATAAGATAAGGCAGAGTAAATAGTATTGATAACAGAATATTTGAAAAGTTTGAAAATGATTGTTGATGAACATCGATAATCCGGAAGAATACTGTCACAACTCAAAAAATTCTAAAATTCATTTTTAATTGCAATGAATTCCAAACATTATGTTCTACATGTTGTAGAAAAGTGTTACATTTTCATTATTACCCGAGAGATGGCACTTGTGATACTTTACTACTAGCTCGCAAGAGAACAATATTTGCATCACATTTAGTAGAAAAGTGACACTTTTCTACTAAATGTAGATGTCACTAAAATAATTTTTTGTGTCATTAATAAATTAAAAAACCTGTGTTTTATGATACAATACAATACAAGCAATTTACTTCAATAAATCGATAAATTAAATTCATTGCAACTTTAAATTGCTCCTCCTGAAAATTCAACTTTTTTTGAGTTGTAACAGTATTCTTCCGGTTGAGCGAAGTGTACTTTCGGATTAACCTTTACTATTTTTAAATAGGCCACAGATCTGTGTGGGGTTTGGATATTCTTTGGCAGACGGCACCCTAACAAAGTATAGTTGAAATATACAGGCGTGCCTTTCGAATGCTTTCATGATCCAAAGTAATTAAGTTTTTATAGGGAGCATCTCTATAAATTTTATTACGACTCATATTACATTTTGTATTGCTTTTATCATTTTTATTGGGAATCTGTTCATAAATGAATAAACCGTAATGGGTTTGTATGCATGTATGTATGGAAATTCGCAGAAATCATCGCGATTGATTTCTGGAAATCGCTTAGAAATTTTGAAAATCGCATGAGACCTCCAAAAATCGCGACGGTGCCGTCACCTCAAAAAAAAATATATATATATATTGATTGTGCAATTTTTTTCGTGCAAACAAAACCCCAAAACATATACGCAGCAAGAAAGTCGAATACAAAAACCACGTTGTTAGAAACGATAGTAAAATCTAGAAACTATTACAGAAATCGTGAAAACCATGCGATTTTTGTAACTCGTCGGAATTAACCCACATAGCACAATCATGTGTTTAACACGTCAAAAACGGGTAAGAAAAAAAAACGTTGATTTTAAAAGCTGCTAGAAAAAAAAACGTTTATTATTAATAGGTTATTTATCAACGTTATAAAAAATAACGTTGCTAAAAACGGCGTTGTAACACCATTATCAAATCAAAACATTTTTTACGGTATTTTTATCAACGTCAAAATACCATTGGGTTCGCGCCTTTTCTACACGAATTTTAAAACGGATTTTCTTCAAAATATTTTTGAGATTTTACTAGAAACAGCTTCACTTATTGGTGACATTTTTCACTTCGACGAAATCTATCCGGGAGTGCTTTGGCCTCTAAACTCCAAACACCAGTTAATGAACTGATCCCTGATCCTTCACGATCACGAGGCATCAGTTATTAACCTGATAAAGACTCATTAATATTGTGTGAAAGTGTTTATTGTTGCAAAATCTTGTTTAGCTTTTCAAGAAAACATAATGTATATATAGAGATTTTGTCTTGCCTTAAGCCCCATATTTTAAAATTGTCTTGAAGTGTTGTAGTATTATACTAGTGAACTTTTAGAACTTCCTTCCGCGCCACTTTTAATTTAAAAAAAGTTATTAAAAATACGTGATAAAAAAAGACGCAGAAAGTTATTACTTTTAACAAGTCTTTATCTAGAGAGCTTTAGAACAGGCTTTCGCGCGAGGGTTTTGATTAAAAAACATATAGAGAAAAAACGTGACAAAATAATACGCAAAAAATTAGTAGGTTTGAGGAGTCTTAATCTAGTGGCGTTTTAGAACATGTTGTGGAGGACTTTTCCAGTGTGAATTTGGCACATGAAAATAACGAGGGTAAAAAAGACGTTATATATAGAGCACCAGAAACTTCAGCAAAAATTATATTTTTTATAGCTTGATGTCTCCTTGTTTTTAAGTTATCTTTAAGCATGTAGATTTAACAAAACAAATTTTACATGGTGTGAAGTTGTTTTCTAGTAAAAATAACTTAATTATTTTTGTTGACGTTAATTTAACGTTGATGTGATATTTGTGCTATGTGGGAAGGCGACGAGTTAAAAAAATTTTAAAATTGTTTTGTCATATTAGATTTTTTGGAAATTTTTTCATCCTGCCAAATTTCATTACATTCGGACACATACTTTTTGAACTTTTGTAGTTACCAGAAGTTTAAACACACACGTCACACACATTTTTTTGCATTTTTGGTTTAGTTTGACGGAAATTTGATAAAAAAATTTGTGGAAGTAAAACTGATTTTCTGTACTTGCAACAAAAATAACTATTTCGTTACCAGAAATGGTAACACACAATTTTTTTTTCAGTTTGGTTTAGTTTGACGAAAATTTGATTAAAAAATTTAAAGTGGAGGTAAAACTGATTTTCTGCAGTTGCAACAAAAATATTTCGATACAAATATTGTTCGACGGAACATTTTTGAGATATTTAGAAATCAGACTCACATAATTTTTTCGGATCTAGGAATTACATCACCTACCGGTCTTTCATTACAATCGGACAAATCATTTTTGAGCTACATATCTTAGCAATCACCGGTGACGGTCATAATGGGGGAGGCATGGCCGCTGGCAGAAACTGATAACAAACTTAAACCACGGATCACCTAACAAATAGGTGATCCGTGCTTAAACCTTCCGGTAGTCTTACGCCTTTGGGTTAACCATGCTCCCCCCCCCCCCGTAGTAGTAGTTAACAGAAATTGACACATACGACAGGCATACATATTTTTTTGCATTTTTGTTTTAGTATGACGGAAATTTAATAAAAAAGGTAAAACTGATTTTCTGCAATTTCAAAAAACAGTTTTTCGAAACTAATATTGCTTGATACAAAATATTTTGAGATATACATATACAGACTTAAATATAATTTTACTTACCTGTGAAAGATGTCCAAAACGACATTGCGTTTGTTTTTAAAAAATGGTTTATATAGAAACGCTAAATATATCCACTACTAACGATTTTGGCTAAAACTACGGACTAAGTATATCGATTTCAAAAATTCAGACCGGTAAACCGGCTATGCTAACTGCAAAGTGTGATGTTGCGAAAACGTTAAAAATAGATTTGGAAATATGTATGCGCGAATCCTAGTAGTATGACACACAACTGTTGAGATTTTTTTTACATTCTAATTCTCTATGGGTGTAAGCACCTTCCTTTACAATAAGTTTAATAAAAAATATTTGTGTTGCACAAGCACCACGAGCCATCCACACTTAAGCGTTTTTTAACGTCCGTTTTTAAACGTAGCTTCTGACTTTTAATAATTTATCGCGCGTCAGTAGTCAATGGGGACCTATTGCAATAGTGCCAGGCACAAATTGTGCCGGGCACTATATTGACAGTTTCGCATTACAAACTGACAGTTGATCTTTCAAAATTGACATACCAAAGTCGAATTTAGAAATCCAGTCGTTTATTTTCCATTATTAGTGGCGTCACTATTAATTCCGGCTCTTATAACACACAATGGCCTAATTTTTAAAGAAGACAGCTGTTCTTATAATGCGAAAGTGTCAATATAGTGCCCGGCACAATTTGTGCCTGGCACGATTGCAATAGGTCCCTAATGTGTATCTAGTAACATTATAAATTTAGTACCGCTAAAACGTCCGGTAACACATAGTAAGTTTCCTAACAAGTGCGAAAAGTGTCACTTTATCGCACGCGATTACAGTCAAGTGCAGAAAAAATTTTCCGCAAGAGTTATAGGAATACTATTTCTTTTTTGAACGTACAAAAATCTAAAAACAAAAATGAAATTATAAGAAAAAGTTTATTAAATTCATAGGTTTTGTATGCCCAAAAATTCCAAATCATATCGAATCTGAGGACACGGCAATGCCCGGCCAAGTTCGCGCAACTGCTGTATACCATCTTTTCTTCAAACATTCTACGAAACTCAAACTTTGCCCAGTCGTAGATCTTCATAGAGTAAACAACCTCTCCAAATTTCATGGACTTCCATAAATGAGTAACGTAACCATAAATGAGTAACGAAATTTCAAAAAACGTCGAAATTGCCACATTGTATAGATCATCAAAATTCTACTGTACTTCCAGATATGCTAGAAAGCTGAAGTTTGGTAGACTGATAGAAAATTATGACCAAACCCTTGGAAAAAATAAAAAAAAACCTCAAAATTCTAATTTACTCCCCTCAACTATACATGTAAAAGTAACATTGCCCACTTCCAGAAACGTTAGAGAGCTAAGCTTTGGCAGACTGATAGCAACTATGATAAAACAATATGAAAAAATTTTAAAACCCAACATTTTAATTTACTTCCCTCCCCTAGAAATGTAAAGTTATGTAAAAGTAACATTGCCCACTTCCAGAAACGCTAGAGAGCTGAGCTTTGGAAGACTGATAGGAACTATGATAAAACTATATGAAAAAATTTAAAAACACCTAAACTTTAATTTACTTTCCCCCCCTCCTCCTATAAATGTAAGTTAAGTAAAATTAACATTGCCCACTACCAGAAACGCTAGAGAGCTGAGCTTTGGAAGACTGATAGGATCTGTGATAAAACTATAGCAAAAAATTTAAAAACACCAACATTTTAATTTACTTCCGTCCTCTAAATGTAAAGTTTTGTAAAAGTAACATTGCCCACTTCCAGAAACGCTAGAGAGCTGAGCTTTGGACGGTTGATAGGAACTATGATAAAACCATGGGAAAAATTTTGAACAATATCCCGCATATTTAACTACTTAAAACTTAAATATTATCCAAATCCTTCAAAAAAGGAGTAAAATCATAACAAAAATATTTCATGTAAAAAAAGCCAAGCATGCGAAAATAGTATTACGTAAAAAGAATTGAGATAAAAGTAAAGCAAGTTTTCCAATACAAATTTCAAAATGAAAGGTTTTTACTAGTTTGGAAATGTTTTTCTAAAATTGTTGATAGCAATCACAGTGGCAATGTTGGTTGATTTTATTGACTGGCCTAAATCTTCTAAAAATCTTAGAAAGATTAATTATTTCTCTTCTATTAGCAATACTGTTAGGTCTGGAGGGCTACTTAAAAAAAACTTGCTGTAGGCAGACTGCTGCTTATAGATTTCTATCAACCCACATGAAGAAGGCTATTTAAGTATTTTATACCTGTGCGTTTAACATTCATTAATTATGCATGTTCTATGCTAACACTCTGCACAAATAAGTGTTAAGCTAAACAAAAATTGTTTTGGCGTTAAATTTTCATGTTTTTACTTTTTCTGAAACCCCATTTATATCAGAGTTTGCAAAAATGTCTATATTTTTATCATAGTAACCCAAATCGTTGTTTGAGGAGATCAAACAACGCCCAAATATACAGATCATAACAAAAACATTTCATGTAAAAAAAGCCAAGTACGCGAAAGGGGTATTCCGTAAAAAGAATTGAGATAAAAGTAAAGCCAAGTTCTCCAATACAAATTTGAAAATGAATGGTTTTTACTAGTTTGGAATTGTTTTTTTAAACTTTGCTATTCCAGCCAAACTACTTTACGTTCAATTTAGCACTGTGCCTAAGAGTCATTTGCAGCCGTAATAGCCAAGTTTAGAAAAACATTTCCAAACTAGTAAGAACCATTCATTTTGAAATTTGTATTGGAGAACTTGACTTTACTTTTATCTCAATTCTTTTTACGGAATACCACTTTTGCGTACTTGGCTTTTTTTACATGAAAATTTTTTGTTATGATTTTACTGCTTTTTTAAAGGATTTGGATAATATTTAAGTTTTAAAGTAGTGAAATATGCGGGATATTGTTCAAAATTTTTGCAATGCCTTATTAAAAAGTTGAGGTGTTTTTATATTTTTCTATGGTTTTATCATAGTTCCTATTAGCCTTCCAAAGCTCAGCTCTCTAGTGTTCCTGGAAGTAGGCAATGTTAATTTTACATAACTTTACATTTATCGGGGAGGAAAGTAAAATTTTGGTGTTTTTAAATTTTTTCCTATAGTTTTATCATAGTTCCTATCAGTCTTTCAAAGCTCAGCTCTCTAGCGTTTCTGGAAGTGGACAATGCTAATTTACATAACTTTACATTTATAGGGGAGGGAAGTGAATTAAACTTTGGGGTTTTTTAATTTTCTTTTATAGTTTTATCATAGTTCCTATCGACCTTCCAAAGCTCAGCTCTCAAGCGTTTCTGGAAGTGGGCAACGTTACTTTTACACAACTTTACTTTATAGAGGAGGGAAGTAAATTTGAATTTTGGGGTGTTTTAATTTTTTTTTCTATAGTTTTATCATAGTTACTATCGGCCTTCCAAAGCTCAGCTCTCTAGCGTGTCCGGAAGTGGGTAATGTTACTTTTACATTACTTTACATTTATAGGAGAGGAAAGTAAATTATAATTGTGGGGTTTTTAAATTTTTTATATAGTTTTATCATAGTTCCTATCAGTCTGCCATTTCTGGTTCGGTTCGGTTCGTTCAGCGTAAAATTTCCTACAATATTTTAATTTAAAAAAAAAAATATTTTAAAAACAAAAAATAGGTATAACCAAATACAAAGAATATGTATAAAGAAATAACAAATATAATATGTAATATCTCAAAAACTAAAAGTGACCGATGAAATTCAATCTGACTGTTGGATTCTTTATAAAATTTTTAGTTTGATAACTAAATGCTGATTTTTCAAAAACTCTGTAGCTTAAAAACGGCAATATCAAAATGCTAACTTGAACATCCAACCTCGTGCAAGCGGGGGTCAGTTTTCTGCTAGCTCCCCTAAAAATGAATGATACTTATCGTAGAAACTGCTTAATGATGGGTGTTTACTAGAAATTAAGGACAATCATCGTAGAACAAAACGAAGCCTGACATTGATTTTCAATTTTTTTGTTATTATTTTTGACATATTGTCTTCGGTTTGGCCAAATATAATAGAGATCACTGGGTCTGGCATTGCTTAACGATGAATATCTTTACTAGAAATACCTGAAATCCCACAAAAACAACGAACTTGGGACACCCTGTAATGTATTTTTTGTTTGAAACTCGTAGACAATGATTAAGTAGAAACAAAACTTCGGATTTCCATTGTCTTTATTTTAAACACGACGTTTTGGTTCGGTCCGGTTCAAGTTTACCCTTGAAAACGGTTAGAGATACTTACTAACCGAAACGTCGTGTTTAAAATAAATAAAGAGAATGGAAGTCCGAAGTTTTGTTTCTATATCGTAATTTCTTTCAGTACATGTTCAAGCAAAATACATTTTTTTTTCTTAATATTCATGTAAGAAAAACTTCTGAACAGAAGAAATTTTTATGGGTAGAATAAATAAACAAAAATGATCAAAATCGGTGCTTACATGCTCAGACAAACAAAGCTTTCGTAGATTAATAACTTCATAAAAAATGTTTTCGCACGTTTTACCCGCGAATCTTGTCCAGTGCAGCTTCGCTCCACAATTTCTGAACGTTCCCTTTTCATTTTTGGTTTTTAACGGTTGGAAACATTGGGCCACGTCGATTATCGCTTTTCGCGCCATTTAGGCTTCAAAATGGTCGTCGAGGACAAATAAAGGTGAGGTGTGGCACATATTTAGGAAATTTTCCTGGAAAAATTAATGCAAAATGTTGTTTAGGATGTAAATAAATAACCAAGGAATATGCTGAAGGTAATTTTCTTCGGTATTTTCATGTTTTAAATGATTTTGTTGCCTCTGAAAACTTGGCGTCCTTTCTTGTGAGACATGGTGGCGCACACAGGTTTAAAAAATCTGAAAAATTGACGAAAAGTGATATTTTACTGTAAATAGAGAATCAAATAATATATTCGACGTAATGTTTTCCACTATTTTTATGTTTAGATTGCTCTTCTTCTGGAAAATAGTCTTTTTTTTTAGAGGAGATTTTGTATAGTTGGAGTAGGAATTTAAATGGCATAATTGGTCAAAAATATGAAAAATATATACCCGTAGATAAAGAAACTATGGGCGCACCCAGGGGGGGGCTAGAGGCCGCCCTCCCCCCCCCCTCTTCCAAGCCCCATTTTTTAATATTTTTGTCACATTTCATGAATAAAGTAGCCAAATATAGCATTACATGGGGATCTCAGTCCCCCCAAGACTCGCCACCCCCCTGCAAAGAACAGTAAAACTATTTTTGAATTAAACCACTGGCATTTTAAAGTTGGATTGCCAAAAATTATAAAAAAAAGTATTTCCTTTTTTTATATATCTGTGTTTCAGATGATTTTGAAACTTTTTTGTCGCGCCGTCTGTATGTCTGTTAAACTTTGGCTAACCAAAAGATAATGTGCTTAATAGTAAATGCAGCAATTACAGCGTTGTCAAAAACAATCGAAATTTTACAAAGTTTACAAACACATTTTGAAAAATCAGAAAAAAAGTATATCTGTAAATATTAATGGCACAAATGTTATGATACATATTAATATGCAAAGAATATTATTATTGACTTGTTTTACAAAAATGCATAAATGTGTACAATGTTGATACAAACATACAAATGCAACATTTGCTATAAAAAAGTAATAAAAATATAAGTGTGAACAATGTGGTTTTAAACATACAAATGCTACAATTATTGCGATTATAAACTTCTTAAAAAAATAAGTGCAAGCAATGTTTTTGTTTGAAACTCGTAGACAATGATTGTGTAAAAATAAAATTTCGGACTTCCATTGTCTTTATTTATATTAAAACACGACGTTTCGGTTAGTAAGTATCTCTAACCGTTATCAAGTGTAAACTAAACAATCTAGTCTCTAGGCTACTATTTGGTGTGCAGTCAGGTGTGACGGCCCGCCCCCTTTTTAATTCTAAGACGCCTGTTTTCCTTAAGGAGTGGTTTCCATATGTTTGGTATGTCCGTGCTTGGTTGACTGAAAACTTTTTTATTCTGCATTATAAACGCAGCTTCAATAAACTTTCGTTTTCGCCAATGCGACTCCTTATGTAAAACTTTAGCTTCTGACCACTGCATCCTGTGATCATTTGACCATGCATGATCTGCTAAACCGGATTTTTCAATATCCCCTAAGAGGGCGTTTCGTTTCACCTACATATGATTTACCACACTCACACGGGATTTGGTAAATACATTCCTTATTATTTGAGGGATTGTCTGGTTTTGTTTTAGTTACAAAACTTCTTATCGTATTTCCCGAAGAAAATACTGTTTATATTATAGTGCTTAGCTATTCGTCTTATGTTTTCTGAAATCCCTTGAACATATGGAATGTTAATAACACCTAACGGATTATTATTTTGAGAATTTGGTACATTTAGTTTGTTTTTAATTTTAAATATCGTTGAGTTTATTAATTTCTCGGAATAACCGTTCTGTTGTAAGTCCTTTTTAATGTTGTTAATTTCTGTGGTTAATTCTTCATTATTACTACAAATATTTACGGCTCTTAAATACAAACTTCTTATAACTCCTTGTTTTGTTGCAACAGAATGATTAGACTTAAAATTTAGGTACTGTCCCGTGTGTGTAGGTTTCCTATATACAGTGGTTTGAATGTTTCTGTCTAATCGTTTGACAAGAACATCCAAAAAAGGTAAGGCCGAATCTTTTTCAACTTCCATGGTGCACTTGATTGTTGGTCGAATACCGTTTAAATGGTGTAGAAAATTTTGTAGTTCGTCATCATTTTCCGGCCATATAATAAATGTGTCATCCATGTATCGTAGCCATAGTTTTGGTTTGACTCTTGCTGTGTTGATCGCATGGTCCTCGAACCACTCCATGTAGATGTTTGCTACCACTGGCGAAAGAGATGAACCCATTGAGAGTCCATCATTTTGCGCGTAAAACTTATCTTTCACTTAAAAGTAAGAGTTACGGAGACAGAGCTCCATATTTATATTTCGAACCCTCAGAACAAAAATAACACAACTTGAAATTTAGAAATTTTAACTTTTAGTGATAAAACGGCAAAATTAGACGCCCTTTATCAATTATCCTACCTAGTTATAATGCCTACACAAGTTGATGTTCGAATCAAGAAATTTATATTATAAGAACCTATAATAAGAGTCAGTATTATTAAATTTTTTTGAGTTGTTTCAGTATTGTTCTTAGGGTGCGATTTGTCTTGGATTTTGTTAGTTGGAAAATAATCTTTATTAAAAACCAAAAGCTATTTCTTCTTTTGTTTACAAATATATTAATGCTACAATTGCGATTATAAACTTTTAAAAAAATAAGTGCGAGCAATGTTGTTATAACATTCTTACATTAACTAGGATAAATGTTGTTATGAAATAATAAGAAAATGCGACTAATGTTCTTACAGAACAATAACTAGTCAAAATGTTACCATTGTAGTTATAAAACAGTGATCAAAATACAAATGTAATACGGAATTATTTGGTCAAAGAAATACAAAAATCAATCAATTAAATTAAGTCATCGATGGCCTTCAGCTTCATGTAATCTGAATTTTTAAATGGGTTTTTATAATATTATTATATTAACGGAGATGGCTATTAGGAAAATATGGACAATCACCTGGTATGACACATACGTCAACTTTTTTGAAATTTTAGAAAAATCCGTGTGTTTCTTTTCCGCTGCTCATCTTTAAAAAGTAAATTAATTATATCTTCATTGTATTTTATAATTTAAAACTAGCCTGGTTAAAAAGTTTACCAAACCAAAAAATACTGTTGTTTTTCTATTTTGAATGCCGCTATCTTGGCGACATAAGTCATTTATTGTAAAATTTACTAGACAGCAGCAACCTTAATAACTTTGGCACTATCATCTTGGATTCTGAAGCTGGAAAATCGGGGATGGTCGAAGGAAAATTTAGCTTTGGATCATGGGTACTACTATGCCAAATATAAAAAATATAAATATTTTTCAGCTTTTTATACAAATGTACTCTACTAGTGGCAACAATAGCTATTACAAAAATGTGCAAGCAATGTTGTTATGGAATAAATAATAACAAAATGCGATCAATGTTTTTACAGAACAATAACAAGTCAAAGTGTTACCTTTGTAATACGGAATTATTTAGTCAAAGAAATGCGAAAATCAATCCATAAAATCTAGTCATCGATGTCCTTTAACTTCATGTAATCTGAATTTTAAATGGGTTTTTAATAACTATTAATAATGTCCGATACGACTAGTTTTGCCAATTTTTCAAATGATTATTGTCTTAGATTTTGTTAGTTCAAAGAGAATCTTTATCTTAAACAATAACATAAAACTATTTCTTCTTCTGTTTAAAAAATATGTAAAAGCAAAATAGTTAAAGCCTGTTTTTTTTCTTTAAAAATATACAAACTTTTATTTTTAGAATGATGATTGAAACCTTTAGCACTATGTCAAATATAAACTGGAAGCCTTTATTTGTCAGCACATTGTAGAAGAAAGAATGCTGGATCTTGGATGGAGAACACTTTGATGAGTTTTACTAATTTTGTTAGAGAACCTTTATCAATAACTATACAATAACGTGTGTAATAGTATAGTAATAGTCGAATTTCATAAACAATTCATTAACTATCCTGAAAGGAAATAACACTTGTTAAACTTTGGCTAACCAAAAGATAACGAGTGCTTTATTAGTAAAAGCAGCAATTATTGCGTTGTCAAAAACAATCGAAATTTTACAAAGTTGTTAAACACATTTTGGAAAATGATTAAAAAAAATATATCTATAAATATTAATTGCACAAATGCTATTATAAATGTTATTTTGCAAAGAATATTATTATTAACTTGTATCACAAAAATGCATAAATGTGTACAATGTTGTTACAAACATACAAATGCAACAATTGATATTACAAAAAAGTAATAAAAATATAAGTGCGAACAATGTGGTTTTAAACATACAAATGCTACAATTGCGATTATAAACCTGTGAAAAAATAAGTGCAAGCAAAGTTGTTATAGCAGTCTTACATTAAGTGTGACAAATGTTGTTATGAAATAAGAAATTACAAAATGCGATCAATGTTCATACATAAGAATAACAAGTCAAAATGTTACTATTGTAGTCATAAAATATCGATAAAAATATAAATGTAATTATTAGTCAAAGAAAAACGTCCTTCAGCTCCATATAATCTAATAATCTGAATTTTTAAATATGTTTTTATTAATATGTCCGACACGACTAGTTTGGCCGATTATTTAAATGACTAATTTGTTTTAGATTTTGTTAGTTGGAAAATAATTTTTATATTAATAACCAGAAACTATCTCTTCTTCTGTTTAAAAAATATGTTAAAAAAATAGTTAAAGCCTGGTGCTAATTTTTTTATCTTTAAAAATATACAAACTTCTATTTTTAGAACGAAGATGATGCAACTCAGATTGAAACCTTCAGCACTATGCTATATACGAACTGGAAGCCCTGACTTGTTACTACATTGAAGAAGAACGAATGCTGGATCTTGGATGGAGAAAACTTTGGTGAGTTTTAGAAAAGAGAGAGAGACAAGAGTTGGAGAACCTTTATCAATTACTATAAAATAACTTGTGTTACAAAGTAATAGTCGAATTTCACAAACAATTTCTTAACTACCCTGAAAGAAAATAAAACTTGTTAAACTTTGGCAAACCAAAAGATAACGAGTGCTTTATTCGTAAAAGCAACAAATATTGCGTTGTCAAAAACAGTCAAAATTTTACAAAGTCTATAAACACATTTTGTAAATGGAGAAAAAAAATATATCTATAAATATTAATCGCACAAATGCTCTTAATTGTTAATATGCAACAAATATTATTAATAACTTGTATCACATACAATGTTGTTACAAATGCTACAATTGCGATTATAAACCTGTGAAAAAAAATAAGTGCGAGCAATGTTGTTATAACAATCTGACATTAAGTGCGATAAATGTTGTTATGAAATAAGTAATAAAATGCCATCAATGTTCTTATAGAACAATAACAAGTCAAAATGTTCCCAGTAGTTATAAAACATCGATAAAAATACAAATGTAATACGGAATTATTTAGTCAAAGAAAAACGTGCTTCAGCTCCAATTAATCTGAAGTTTTAAATAGGCTTTTATTAATACGTCGGACACGACTAGTTCTGCCAATTATTCAAATGATTAATTTGTCTTAGATTTTGTTAGTTGGAAGAGAATCTTTATCTTAATCAATAATTAAAAACTATTTCTTCTTCTATTAAAAAAATATGTAAACAAAAAGTGAAAGCCTGTAGCTAACTTTTTTGTCTTTTAAAATATACAAACTTTTATTTTTAGAAAGAACATGATGCAACTCAGATTGAGACCTTCAGGACTATCCCAAATACGAACTGAAACCCCTAATTTGTCAACACATTGAAGAGGAAAGAATGCTGGATCATGGATGGGGTCCACTTTGGTGAGTTTTACTAATTTTGTTGGAGAACCTTTATCAATAACTACAAAATAACTTGTGTTACAAAGTAATAGTCGAATTTCACAAACAATTCCTTAACTACCCTGAAAGGAAATAACACTATTGTTAAACTTTGGTTAACCAAAAGATAACTAGTGCTTTATTAGTAAAAGCAGCAATTATTGCGTTTATAATATAAATACATTTTGAAAAATGATAAAAAAATATATACAAAAAAATATACCAAAAAATAAGAGTGAAGTGGTTTCCTTATAATATTTTATTCCAAATACTTGTACAGTAAAGTAAGGACATTCCCAATATATAATAATGATTAGATAGAACCTCCTAAGAAAAATAACAATATTTCTTTACAAGTAAAAATTAATGTTGTTTTAAATAGAAATTAAATAATTATTCTGCAACAACATCTTATGGCCATAAAAATAAGAGTATTAATTAAAATAGCTAGAGAAAAAAACAAAACAGCAAACTTCTATAAAAAAGTATCTTGTACATGATTGCTTAAGCTTAATACTTTGTAGCATGATCTTTACTTTTAAGCACATTTGCACATCTTCTTGGCATGGAGGCGATTAAAGTTTGGCATGTCTCGATAGGGATAGAAAACCAAGCAGCCTGAATTTCTTCCCACAAAGCTTGCCTATTTTTGATATTTTTGCCACAAATTCGTTTTTTAGTTCTCTCCAAAGGTTTTCAATTGGGTTTAAATCTGGTGATTGCGATGGCCACTCTAAAACCATAACATTATTTGTTACAAACCATTGTTTGACAATGCGTGCTGTGTGTTTGGGGTCGTTGTCATGCTGATAGACCCACCGCAAAGGCATATTCTCTTCAGTATGTGGCAGCATAATGGTTTCTAAAATCAAACAAGTTTCATGGCTAATCGGGCAAAAAGGAGTTTTTTGTTTCCCTTATATTTTTCCGTGGGTAGCTTGAAAGCTTAACCTCACGGGGGTCCAAGATCTAATGGACACCTAACAAGTGTTGACAGTTAACCGTTTCGTCCTTATGGGACTCCTTAGAACACTGCTGGTCAAGTGACAAATCTTGCGAAGTTAATCAGACGGTTTTGTCTCTAATTAAATGTAATTAGTGAGCGAACTATAGCAAGAGGCGCCATCTACCGAGATACGAGAGAAACAAAAAACCAAAAGCAGGGAAAAACACTGCTATACAATATCGATCAATGAAAAGATCGAATGCAAATAAAAGAAACCAACTATAGTCCGTGACCTACGACAGCTCTTTGTCTTTTCAGGCCGGATCAACGCATTTTGCATTTTTACCCGTCATCAAGACAGTGAGCGTCAATCAACGGAATTTTTAAACCAAATAATACTAACAAACGTGAAATTTCATACCCGTGAATTTAAAAATCAAACAAGTTTCATGGCTAATCGGGCAAAAAGGAGTTTTTTGTTTCCCTTATATTTTTCCGTGGGTAGCTTGAAAGCTTAACCTCACGGGGGTCCAAGATCTAATGGACACCTAATAAGTGTTGACAGTTAACCGTTTCGTCCTTATATCCTTATATATAGCAAGAGGCGCCATCTACCGAGATACGAGAGAAACAAAAAACCAAAAGCAAGGAAAAACACTGCTATACAATATCGATCAATGAAAAGATCGAATGCAAATAAAAGAAAACACCTATAGTCCGTGACCTAAAATATCTAGGTAAATGTCCTTGGTCATATTTTCCTTTATCCAAAAGATAGAACCCACTCCGTTATATGAAAAACAGCCCCAGAGTTTGATATTTCCACCACCATGCTTTACTGTACTCAAAGTATTACGTGGATTGAATTCTTCATTAACACGTCGTCTCACATAAAATCTTCAATCCGATCCAAATAAATTTATTTTGGTTTCGTCACTAAAAAGAATATTTTTCCAGTTGCGTTTAAAGTTATCATTATAATTCTGCATTGCAAAATGTATTCGCTGCTTTATATTGTTACTTAAAAATGGGACTTTCCTAGCAACTCTTCCATGTAGTTCTTTCTTTGTAAACGCCTTCTTATGGTTCTGGTGCTGATGCTTAAGCCCAATTTTTGTTTGATAACAGAATTCGAAAAAGGATCCTTTAAAGCTTCACGGGCAATACGAATATCTAATTTTGTTGTTGTTTTCCTTGGGCGGCCCCCTCTTTCTAGTGGTCTTTCAGTCACATTTTGTTCTCTTAAAACTTTAGCAATTACACACTGGGATCGCTTCAGTATATTCGCAATAAATGCATAGGACTTGTTTTGCCGTCTTAGTTGCAAAATTAGTCGTCTTTCTTCAGGACTACAATGTCTAGCTCGACCCATGACTAGGCCTCTACAGTAAGACACTAAGCAGATTTCACTATATTAATTATTGGTTAAATTTAGTCACTGTGTGTACCTAACAATCAGACAAAATAAACAACACTCTTATTTTTTTGGCCACCAAGATAAGAGCCAATAGCAAAAAATAAATTCTTTTAAATGATAAACAACGCTAGGTTAAAATTTATCTGGTTGGAATTTAAAGTGCATATGTTTGGGAATAAAAACAAATAATTTTTTTCAATATAACAAATAAATTAAAAAACACATTATACCAATTAAAATTTCTACCCTAGCACTCTTATTTTATTGACCACCACTGTATCTGTAAATATAAATGGCACAAATGCTATTATATATGTTAATATGCAAAGAATATTATTATTAACTTGTAGGACAAAAATGCATAAATGTCTACAATGTTGTTACAAACATACAAATGCAATTACTGTTACAGAAAATTAATAAAAATATAAGTGCGAACAATGTGGTTTTAAACATACACATGCTACAATTGCAATTATAAACCTGTGAAAAAAATAAGTGCGAGCAATGTTGTTATAACATTAAGTGCGATCAATGTTCTTACAGAACAATAACAAGTCAAAATGTTACCATTGTAGTTATAAAACATCGATAAAAATACAAATGTAATACAGAATTCTTTAGTCAAAGAAAAACCTCCTTCAGCTCAGTGTAATCTGATTTTTTAATTGGGTTTTAATGATATGTCCGACACGACTAGTTTTGTTAATTAATCAAATGATTAATTTGTCTTAGATTTTGTTAGTTGGAAGAAAATCTTTATCTTAATCAATAACCAAAAACTATTTCTTCTTCTGTTTAAAAAATATATTTAAAAAAATACTTAAAGCCTGTTGCTAATTTCTTTGTCTTTAAAAATATACAAACCTTTATTTTTACAACGAAGATGATGCAACTCAAATTGAAACCTTCAGCACTATGCCAAATACGAACTGGAAGCCCTTATACTGGAAGCCCTTATTTGTCACCACATTGAAGAAGAGAGAATGCTGGATCTTGGATGGAGAAAACTTTGGTGAGTTTTACTAATTTTCTTGGAGAACCTTTATCAATAACTATAAAATAACTTGTGTTACAAAGTAATAGTCGAATTTCACAAACAATTCCTTAACTACCTTAAAAGGAAATAACTTTGGCTAACCAAAAGATAACGAGTGCTTTATTAGTAGAAGCAGCAATTATTGCGTTGTCAAAAACAATCGAATCCTATTGTCCAGCAAATCAAAACAATACTCTCTGAGATACAAGAAGAATCCCGAACTACACTTTTAATGTGGGTTCCGTCGCATACGGGAATATTGGGAAATGAAAAAGCCGACGAGGCAGCTAAAGCAGCCATTGAGGACCCGAGCTGCATGATAGTGCGCGAGACCTCTAAAAGTGACTTTAAAACTTACATAAAACAGTGCGTGTATAAACTTTGGCAAGATGAGTGGACTCAACAAATAAACAATAAACAATACAATTAAACCAAACGTGAAACCTTGGAAGTTTTTAACTCTAAATAGAAAAACACAAGTGCTGCTATGTCGACTTCGCATAGGTCACACAAAACTCACGCACCAGTATTTGTTAAATAAAGAAAATCCTCCTATCTGTGAGTGCAACGAAAGGCTTACTATAAAACATGTCTTAACCAGACCGTCATGTGCAAAATTTAAAGATCTCCAAAGGAAACAGAAACTTAAAGACAATCTACAAAACATTTTGCAGAATAGTGCTGAAGCTGTACGGCAGCAACTAGTTTTTTGAAAGACTGTAACTTTTATCTTAAGATTTAAACATGTAACTTACAAATGTTCCAGCGCTAATAACCCTACGTGGTTAATGCGCATTGCTCCTTAAATAAAAAATAAAAAAAAAACAATTGAAATTTTACAAAGTTTATAAACGCAAAGAATATCTGTTAAATCATGTTGCTAATTTTTTTTTAAATCTACACACTTCTATTTTTAGAACGAAGATGATGCAACTCAGATTGAAAAATTCAGCACTATGCGAAATACGAACTGAAAGGCCTTATTTGTCATCACATTGAAGAAGAAAGAATGCTGGATCTTGGATGAAGAAAACTTGGTGAGTTTTACTAATTTTATTAGAGAAACTTTATCAATAACTGTAAAATAACTTTTGTGTTTTCTTTTTTAAAATGTATTATTAATTCATCATTTTATTTTTCAGTATGTTTGTTCAACTGCTGTGGCTGGAACCTTTGAGAATCTTCATGTTTATTCTTAATTAGAAATAATGCAGCTACTGACCACATAAGAAAATGGATGAATTCTAAGGAGAGATTGCTTCACTAAGATATTTTAAGGTACTCATTTGATAACTAATGTGTTTTTGATCTAAGTAGATATAAAATTGTACAAACAAAAGAGTGGGTATAAACCCCTAGTGTTATTAAATTTTGTTTATTTTTTAAACATATATATATATATATATATATATATATATATATATATATATACATTCTGTTATTTTTAGAATGAAGATGATTCATCTCAGACTGAAATCTTCAGCACTATGAATTGAAAACCACAACATCTTGGAGGAAGAAAACTTTGGTAAGTGTTAACAATTATTCAAATTATTTATTTGTCTTGGATTATGTTCGTTGGAAAACAATCTTTATCAAAAACCAAGAGCTATTTCTTCTTTTGTTTAAAAATATATCACCTAGTTCATAATTTGACTAAAAATATAAAATTGGATTTATTTTTTTTTTCTTAAAAAATATACAAACTTACATTTTTGTTTCTAGAATCAAGAATATGCAGCTCAGAATAAAAGCTTCAGCACTATGTCAAATACAAATTGGAAGCCCTTATTTATCACCACATTGAAAAAACATGGAATGTTGCATCTTGGATGAAGAAAATTGTGAGTTTACGAATTTTTCAGATTATTTATTTATCTTGGATAATGTTGGTTAGACGACACTCTTTATCAATAACCAAAAGCTATTTCTTCTTCTGTTTAAAAAATATATCATCTACTATTATTTTACAAAAAATAAAAAAGTGGGTTAATTTGTTTTTCTTAAAAAATATACAAACTTACAATTTTGTTTTTAGAATAAAGAAGATGCAGCTTAGAATCAAAGCTTCTGCACTAAGCCAAATACAAATTGAAAGCTTATTTTTCACCACATTGAAGAAGACACAATGTTGGTTCTTGGATGGATGAAACTTAATAGTGAGTTTTACTAATTATTCAAATTATTTCTCTTGGATTATGTTGGTTGGAAGACATTCTTTATCAATAACCAAAAGCTATTTCTTCTTCTGTTTAAAAATAAAGTGGGTTAATATGGAAAAAAAAAGATTAATTCAGACCAATTTTACTGTATGATGAAAATATGGCCCAGAAAAGCACACATGACAGTATATTCCTGCAAAAGTTCAGGTATTTCCCTGAACACTTATGGTGTGCCAACGGACGTACATAAAAAAAATGTATTTTTTGCGGTTTTTCCCAATTTTCTCCTAAAAATATTCCGATATTTTTCAAAATTAATAGTTATAGTCTCCTGTTTATTAACAACCTTGCCACGGTTCATCGCTCTACATCAAACTGTTCACGAATAATCATAAAAATAAAAGAACGAGTTAAGTGAAAAAATTAAAATAGAAAACGACCGCGTTAAGGGCGCAAGAGATTAATTTTCGCTTGTGGAAATAACAAAAGTGTACTGATTGACCTGTAAACTCAAAAATTAAAAATAGTATCAGAATAAACAGCGCAGATCACCAAAAACAGTTCAACTGTCGAGCTACGCGATAAATGGCGCTGCTTAAATGCGATGAATTGTTTTCAGAGCTTGACTTGCAGGTGTGCCATGTATTTCTGTGTTTAGTAATTTGGTTTGTTTTTGTAGTAAAAATGTAATACTCTAAATTAAATTAAATTAAAGACGTCAAACAAATGTCCAGGGAAATAAAAACAATGCTAGAAAGAGAGGGCAATTTGAAATATAAATTTTTTAGAAGGGGTATTGCGATAAAATAATCAAATTATCAAACAAAAAAAAGTTAGTACAAATTTTCAAAACCTCTTTTGTTTTATTAAATTGGTATAGCGCGTAGCACATACAAACTTAAAAGTTAGAGAACCTTAAACCGATTTTAATAAAGACAATTTAATAAAGACAAACAAAAAAGAAATGGTACTTATGGGAGTTTTAAATGATTTTAATATAAGTAATTAAAAAAATTACGTTTTATTATAAAGAATGTTTTGCTCAAATTCATTTTTTAAACAATTTTTTGTTCTTTTAGAAAGAGCATGAAAGAAGATAACTGAAAATTCCTTCACAACAATTAGTTATAAGTTATCTCCTAGGTAGTTTTAAGTGTTCTAAAGTTTTTCTCCACGCGGCGAAAAATTATTTTTTTTGCTTTTGCATTTTATTCGTCAGCGAAATTTCAAGTTACTATTTTTTACTGCGCAGCAAGAACATATAATTTTGTTTTCTTTTTTTGGGATTCGCCTTCGCCGGCAGTATCAATTTTCACTTGTGCAGCTAGTTATGTCTTTTTATCAAATATCTTCTTAATTTAAACAACAACAAACAACGTTTGGCTGCGCTAAGTCTCTCAAATTTTTTAAAATATTTTCTCGACTGCGGCGATAAATTAACATTAACTTCAAGATTTAATAATTTTTTTAATCAAAAGGCGAATCTGTTTGAACTTTTTTTGCCTGCGCTATTAGTCATAAGTTTAGTGGATAGCGAGGTTACTGATGGGTTACCCAAGTTATTATACGGATTCCTTCAGAGTGCAGTCTATTTATATACCGATAGTTTGTATAATGTTGGCTTTCGTATAATGCTTGAGCAACACCACTTAGTCGCCTCTAGCTTTCTTTTCGTTAATCTTGATTTGGCAATGCAGGATGATTCCCTCGCAATGTCTAGAAGTGGAATGGATGGGGACTACGAGTCTGGAAGGGAAAATCCCTGCCTTTACTTATACCCTTAAGTATCAAGGGCAGATTTAATGGTATCATGACGCGACTTTATGCTCATTGGGCGTATCGTTGGCAAGTACGATGATTGGACTTGCACCGGGTGCATCGCCAATTCGGACTTTCAGCCGGGGTCACTGAACACCGATGGGTGTTGGTGACGGGGTAAAAATGCATGCTGGGGTGCTACCCGAGTGGCCACTCGTTGTAGGGTTGCCTATGGTTTCATCCTTGGATCGAGCCATACCAAAGGCGTTAAGAGCGCAAGGGTAGAGTTAACATGTAACGTGGTACGTATGTGTTAACACCGCCCCAGATTTTGTGTTGGTTACCCTTACCCTTAGCGTCCCTTTACGTAGACACACCGTGTGTCTATAAGACTGTGTCATATTTGTAATAAGTAATTTTTTTCTTTCTAGGGCCATAAACCTTCTATGCCTGTTTCTTTTAAAAATTTTTGTCATGTTTTTTAATTAAACAGGCATTTTTTTGTATTTTTACCTTTTTATTTTTTGTTTATGGTCCAAAGCCACTTGTTTTGTTTGACACAGTGTCAGTAATAAATAAGAGTAACTAAATATAACATATTAAAACTTTTTGTCCCGTAAGCTGGAGGAAAGGTTGGCCGCACTAATGGTCTGTTGAATCTGATCTCTATAAGTTTTGGTGTTTGGGAGCTTGACCTTGCATGGTCTTCGCGTGGGTCCTGAGGCCACAAGATGCGCCACGAGGGCTCTAGTACAGAAACTTCCTTGATTTCCTCTGTCACCAAGGGGATGCTTCTACTCGTTGTGTTGTACGTTAGCAAAATGTGGGGAAGGGACCATTCCCCTCACTAACCAAGTTTCAGCCTGATTTGCTCAATTGGGATTAACGCGAGAAAGACGGGTCTTCTTAGCAGATGATAGGTTTATCTCCCAGGTTTAGACTTAAGAATCTTTAAAAATATATTTTTTTTAAATGTCTGGTCTGTTGTCTCTTAAAAAATATCTTACAGTTTTGAAGGTTTGGTTTGGCTTTTTTTAAGTGCCATTTCAAGGTAAATCTTAATCTTTGTTTCTAAGATCAGACATCCACAGAAAAAAACTTCAAAATGTATTTAACATTTTTCTTTGATTTTAAAATTTTTTTAATAGAAACTCTGTGGCTTAATAAATTTCTTTTAACATCACGCCTGAGTCAAATCTTTTTTAAGTTATCCAACTTTTTTATAAAATTCCCCCCCCCCTTTTAGAGGTACTTTTAACGGGTCCACTTTCAAAAACTCCTGCGGCCTTTTTTATTGATTATTTTTAAGGCCTGCAATATCTTCAAATTTAAAAATATTTTTTACTTTTTAGTGGATCACGTTTCAATTCAATTGATACCGTTTATTTTTATTTTTATTCTCAACTCAACACTTCCAACGGCTCTAAATTATACTTTTGACGTTTTATTTTTAAAATCTTATATCGCCTGCGGAATTTTTTAAGGAACTGGTGAAGAAGCGTGGCATAAAGATGCTCCTGTTCATCTATAAAGGGTAACCTGGTGTGGGGCCATATCATAGAGTAAGATGGCAGCAGAGGCACGGTCCCGGCTTACGGATCTTTTAGTTTACCTAGCCGGCGCTAGCTGCGGAATGATATTAAATTTAAAATTTTCTGGTAAATGCTCGCTCTTTGACTGTGCTTTGTTGCCCGATCTCTTGTCGTGACTCAATCGACCCAAAAAGTACATAGATATGTGGCCTTGAAATAAAAATAAATGTGTATGAGTATATAATAGACTATATACCTACTTCGTGCTCGAGCCGCTTCACTTTTTCCCTTCCCTACGTCTCCGTCCCGCTCACATAACAAACCGCGTCGCGAAGTCAAGAGGTCATTCTGTCAATCTCAAGGAAGCGGTACACATCAATATCAGATCAATTCAGTGTTTTGTTGTTGGCGTGATGCAAAATATCGCACACTTAAAACTAAAAAGACATAACTCAAAAATTTAAAAATGTGTCCCTGCAATAAAAATACTTACAACGTGTCTTTTTAGCTCATATTTTAACTTTCTGCTTATAAAGTTTTCCATAATTTCCCGAAAAATTGTAAACAAAGTAAATTTTGGTGATCTTTAGTTAAAAAGCACATTTGAATGCATTTTTGTTACATAAACTCATTTTCAAAACTTTTGAGTTGCGTCTCTTTAGATTTAAGGGTGCGATATGGATAATATTAAATATTCCGCAAAATCCGGAAACAAATGTATGTATTTTAATTATGGAAAGTCTAAATATGGTTGTTCTGATAGTGTGAGGCAATTTAAATTTCCCAGAAATGTGGAGCTGTGCAAGAAGTGGATAAGAAATTGTGGTAAATAAGAGAGTCCTTAATACCTTAAGTATTTTGACCTTACTAGCCCGTACAGCAATGGCTAATAAAGGTATTGTTTTCGACGAAAATTTTTTTTTTGTGATAACGCCGAAAATGTGTTATTTGGGTGTATTTTGACCTATCCTATCAATATCGTCGTGATGTCTGTCTATGTGTGTGTCTGTCCGTAACACGATAGCTCCTAAACCGCTGAACCGGTTTTCATAAAATTTTAAGGTAAAATCGTATTCGACACTCTAACGAGCTGATTAGTTTTTCAAAATCCAATTTGGTGTACAGGTTAGGGTAAATACCAGGAAATACTTGGGGAGTTCTGGGAAATATACTAGGAAATACCGGGAAGTGCTTGGGAAATACTAGGAAATACCATTGAAATTGGAGGAAATACTGTAAGTATTATACCGTAGGTATTTCCCTTTGGTGTCCAAAAATCGGCGATCGACCCACCCCTTGCAAAAAACCTAAATTTGAGAAATACATTAAGCATTGACAAAATATTCTATAACTCTAAATTGGGGGAGGTTGTTAGTCCTTACAACTTTATACAGGGTGTCCCATAACTTAGGGGCCATAGTGCAGCAGGTGATAGAGGAGGTTATTTCCGAGAAAAAAGTTTATATAACATAAGGGTCACACATCTGTTTTTAAGATATAGGATTTTTAAAGTTAAAGGAGTGAGGGAAAAAGAGTTTAACAAAAAAAAAGAAAATTTGTCACAGCCATTGGGATTCAAAAATGTGTTATTTCTTTTTTTGATACAAAAACAAGTTCAGATTGAGATACAGGCTGTCAAAATAACCACATAAAAAAATTATAATTTTTTGAAAAAATTAATTTTTGCTTTCTTATTCTTTTAAAAAATATTAATAATATTTTATTATTATGTCTCGCTAGAGACTTGTATTTATTAACAAAAAATATTTAAAAAAAATTACGTTTAATATTTTATTCATAAAAGTTTATACCAAAAAAATAGTTTTTTCTAAAAAAAAATTACCGACTAATTTTTTTAAAAATAATTTGTATTTCAACTTATTGCTCTTGTTCTAATACACGACTTTACCCAATTTCATATTTTTACAGCGTTTTTTTAAAAAGTTATTATCAAAAAAGTTTAAAAAATCGCCAACTTTGATGCTCTGTATCTCGACAAAGAAAGTGTTTTGACCCATGCATCATAGAAACTTTTTTATCAGGCATGATCTCCTCTCACCTGTTGGCCTATGGCCCCTAAGTTATGGGACACCCTGTATAGTTCAGGCCCTACGGGGTCCGATACTGCGTTTAATGATAGAAGCAACACTCGCCAGAACATTTTACGAAAGGGAACCCCCCCCAACCCTGGCAGGGGGGTGGTTCCCCCCTTAAAAGTGCTTTTTGACGGTTTTTGCTAATAACTCGAAAACGGTCAACTTTTCTAAAATTATTCTAAATATTATTTTGCAAGCGGATAAAATTTCCTTTTTGACCATGTAGGTACCTTAGTACCCTCTAAAGGCAGTGGTGCACGTTCTATAGACCTACGAAAAAAAGAAAAAATGTTTATATGTTTTTTTTAATTTTTCTTGTCGCATTTTGTATCCTTAACACATTGTTTTTTTCAAAAAAATATTTTTGTTCAAAAACCCATTGTATACAAATATTTAATAAGTTAGATATAACTTTTAAAAGTAGCCGCTTTAAAACAAAAAATGTTGAACATTAATTTTTGTAATTAAGTAAACAATACTCAAGGTGAGTAAAGAAATATTTTGGATTAGTATTAACTTAAAACTTAATTTTTCAAGTTGAATTTTCTCAAAAACTAAGCTTAACATGAAAAAACTTGTTCTACACTTTTTTGTAGACAGGAAAATTCCCTTTTTAAAAATGTGAAACTTGGTGGGGTTTGACATATAGCAAACTCTCCAGCGACGTCCGTCAATGGGGATGACTTCAACAAATCATAAAAAAAACATGTTTTTCATACGTTTTATTCAGTTTTCTTAAAAACCAAGGTCTTTATCAAAAAATGTGTTTTATACTTCGTCATAGCCAATAAATTTCTTTCAAACGATGTATAACAAAGTGGAAGTTATTTTATATTTACCGCTCCAGTGGTGTTCTTAATTTAAAGAAATTATTTAAGATCAATTCAAACTAATCAATTTTGTGTCTTATTAGCTTTTCGGTGGATAATAAAGAGCCGCGGATAAAAGGTCGAAAGTACAAAAGGTTGAAAAAATAAGGTCGAAAGTACAAAAGGTCGAAAATACAAAAGGTCAAAAGTACAAGAGGTCGAAGTACAAAAGATCAAAAAACAAAAGGTCGAAAGTTCAAAAGGTTGAAAGTACAAAAGGTCGAAAGTACAAAAGATCGAAAGTACTTTCGACCTTTTCTGGCTTCGGCGGCGGGCCCGATAATAAAATGTCCTTTTAAACAGTGTGTCATAAAATGTATACCCATAGTATAGAAAACTCTCCAGGGGCGGCCGTAAATTGCAAAAATGACTAAAAAATATTATTTTTGTTACGGGTTTCATTCAATATCCATCAAAATCTCAATTTCAATTTCCATCAAAATCTCAATTTCAATGAGTACCTAATTATGATTATGCCCTCCCCCCAAACCGTTGCATAAGATTCATCACTTTATTTTTAGTTCCATATGCTTAAAAAAATATCCAAAAACACCTGTGTCAAAGTTACTACTGTTACTTTCTGCACAAAAATATTGCTTAGGGGGGGGGGGGGGGTGGCAAAGTTTTCGAGAAAATTGCATAAAACTGAAAAAAAAACAGGTTTTTGGGGGTTTGGGGGGATTTTCTCCGTCTCTGTCGATTTTTCGAGTTGGCAACAGAGATATTCGGATTCAGCGGGGTCAAATTAGGGAGAAATGGTCTGTTGCCAAAAAGTAATATGATTCGCTTCTAGACAGAAAACGGAAAGCCTTTTAAAATAATATGCTCTGACTATCCTCTCGGCCCCCTCAAAAGTGATCTTTTACAGTATATTTCTAATTATTTGCAAACTTTTAACTTGGTCAAAAAACAACTAAGTAATAGTTATTGAGGCTGACCAAAAGTCCTCTAACGATGTATAACACGCCCCCCTTACCTCAGTGGCGCACCTTTTATAGGCATTTAAATAAATAAGAGGTGTGGAAAATACAATATTTTTTTAATTTTCTTAAATTTTATTGTCCTACATACTGGTTGTAAAACTTATTTTCAAAGCTGAAGAAATTTTCTTCCGACGATGTATATCACTCCCCCCTTAAGGCAGCGGTAGATCTAGCATAAACGCACCAAAAATGATCAAATTTGGTATACACTTTAATCTTTATTTAAGACAACCATGGTGGTACAGTACTAATACACACTGCGTTCAATGAGAAAAACAACACACTTGGTATGAATATACAGTATACCCACCCGAAAATATAACAAGGGGGAACCATCCGCCCACTGTTGGTGGGGGGTGGATCCCCCCCTAAATGTTTTTATCGATATTTTTTAAGATCTACAGCTGCGTTGAAGGGAAAGTGATGTACATCGTTGGAAAGGAAATGTCTTTGGCTTTAAAAATGTTTTAAAACCAAACATGTAGGACAGTAAAATTTAATTAACGTCACACCGGCATTCCTACTCAAATTGGAGGCAAACACCTGGTGACTTAAAATTGTGTGATCCATTAGTTAGTTTAGTTTTTTTTAGTTTTTAACTAATTAACCTAGCGTAGTTTTAAAAAATCTTCCGCAACTATCCCACGAGAATATAGAATAAAGTTTCGGGGTGGGCCCGAGACAGTTTTGGGGGAGGGGGGGCGAGACCCCATCAGGCCGTATTTTATGCTATTTTAAGTTTGTCCTCATGAAGCATGAGGAAAATAACTCTAGAAAATCTTAGTTTCGGGGGGGAGGGGTTCGGTTCGGTTCGGTTCGGGGGGGGGGGGGGCAGGCACACCCCTTATATACGCCACTGGTAGGCGCTCTCAACTGCGATTGCTGTTTTCTAAAAAATTATAGGTTAAGAAGATACTTAAATTTGTCGGGAATTTCAAGAAGAACCTGCAAAAAGCGTTTATTATTATAACACCTAAAGCTAAATTTTTATTCGGTTCGGATTTTCGGATCCCCGATTTCTAAATTAAATCAAAATAAATTTAATTTCTCCTAAAATTAGAAATTCATTTTTTTCTTATCTTTTATTTAGGAGCCGGAAAACCAGCGATCATCAAAAGGAAATTTCGCTTTAGGTGTTTCCTATGCTAAGTATAAAAAAAGATTCCCTTTTTGCAACTTTATTTTACAAATTTAATCTACGAAAATACAATCACAAAGTATATAGTCTGCTATATTGCCGTCATAAGGAAAAACCACGTATTCAACATTTGTTGCAAAAACGAGATATTGTGTTCCTATGACTTATATGAGCTTTCTGAACATGTTTGTTTAAAAAAATACGTGTTAAGTTAAGTGTTTTTTCTTTTTATGTTATGAAACATATATTTATTGCTTCATTAACAAAATACCGGGTGGGCCAAAAAAAGCCGGACAAATTTTTTCATTATAACTTTTGAACTATACCACCGATTTTAATGGGACAAACTGCACTTGACAGAGAATTAATCAGAGTTTTGAATAAATATATTTTTTTGTCCGCGATCTTAAAATCCAAGATGGCGGACGAAATTAAATTGTACCCTTCAAATATCTTCGTTTATTCTTGTGTTGCGAACATGTTTTAATTATTTATTTAAATCAGTAACAAAGCTGCATTCTTGCCACGCACAACAAGGTACCAATCAGCAAAATCGGGTTAATGGTTCTAAAAAAATATATTTTTGTTTCTACCCTTGTTTTGCATATTATACGATTGCCTTGCCAATCATGTATGCATTTATTTCTTTATAAATTCATTACTACTAAACCGATTTTGATGAAATAAAAAACATCCTGGTGAGAATTGATTGCTTTTTAGAGATCATGATAAAAATTTGCCGCTATCTTAAAATTTAAGATGGCGGACAGAATCATACTTGATTGAATGGCGTGTTTATTCTTATTTTCTAAAAAATATTTTAGTTCTTTTTAATCGTAGAAAAGCACTGCTTTTCTCCCGCTTAACAAGGTACAGAGTAGTAAAATCGGTTAAGTGGTTCTCACAAAATTTGATATTGTTTTAACCATTGTTTTACAAATTATACGATTGCATGGCCAATCCTGTCTGCATTCAGTTTTTATAAATTCATTATTACTAAGCCGATTTTAGTGAAATAAATAACATCATGGCGCAAACTGTTTGATCTTTAAAGTTTGCAGCATGATGTTTTTATTTCACTAAAATCGGTTCAGTAATAATGAATTTATAAAATGCGGACAAGTAAAATTTGTAAAACAATGGTTAAAAATACTCTGCCAATATATGGGCCCCTAATCTCACACTAGGTACTATAGTTATAGTGTACGTGTGAGCTAATAATATAACTAAAAACTGAAATATATTTTATTCAACTCCGGACTAAATTACCTTTTGTTTGATACCACACAAGCCAAGTTTTGACTTAAACTCAAATTTTTGAAATCTACCCCCACCCGTAAAAAAAACAAAAACTAAAATGTATTTTGTTAAACTCCGGACTCAATTACCTTTCGTTTGATATCACACACGCCATATTTTCACTTAAACTCTAATTTTTTAAATATACCCCCACCCTTTTTTTAAAATAAACTAAAATGTATTTTGTTTAATTGCAGACTTAATTACCTTTCGTTTGATATCACACACGCTATATTTTCACATAAACTCTAATTTTTGAAATCTACCCCCACCCTTTTATTTGGTTTGTGTTCGGTGGATTTTGTTCATATTTAAATGGGACCATCTCGACCCAAGACCCAGCCTAGGTACTAAATTTCATTAAAATCGTCCAAGCGGTTTTTGAGTTATGCGCGTTGGTCGTTACAGACAGACAGACAGACAGACAGACAGACAGACAGACAGACAGACGGCGCAACAAAAAAGTTTCAAAATCATCTGAAACGCAAAGATATATAAAAAAATTTGAAATCGGAGCAACTTTTTTTTTTCTCGAAAAAATTAGGATCACCATAGCTCACACTACTATAGTATAGTATATGTGTGAGCTAAAAATCCGATTTTGTAAGAACCGCTACATCGATTTTATTAATTTGTACCTCTTTATGCGGGATGAAAGTAGTGTTTTTCTATAAATAAAAAAAAAACTAAAACATTTTCGCAAAATAAGAATAAACACGCCATTTTGAAGAATCAAGTATGATTCTGGTCGACATCTTAATTTCCAAGATGGCGGAAAATTTCGATAAGAATCTTTAAAGAGCAATCAATTCTCACCACGATTTTTTTTATTTCGCTAAAATTGGTTTAGTAATAACGAATTTATAAGGAAATTAATGCAGAAGGATTGGCAATGCAATCGTAGAATCTGTAAAACAATGGTTGAAACAAAAATAGATTTTTTGAGAACCACCACACAGATATTTTACTAATTTGTACGTCGTTGTGTGAGGGAAAAGTAGTGGTTTTCTACAAATTAAAAAAAAAACTAAAATATTTTCGGAAAATAAGAATAAACACGCCATTTTGAAGAATCAAGTATGATTCTGTCCGCAGTCTCCGCCATCTTAAATTTTAAGATGGCGATAAATTTTGATCATGATCTTTAGAAAGCAATCAATTCTCAACAGGATGTTTTTTACTTCATCAAAATCGGTTTAGTAGTAATGAAGTCATAAGGAAATAAATGCAGACATGATTGGCAAGGCAATCGCATAATATGCAAAACAATGGTTGAAACAAAAATATATTTTTTTAGAACCACCGAACCGATTTTGCTAGTTCATACCTTGCTGTGCGTGGCAAGAATGCAGCCTTTTAACTAATTTAAAAAAGTGATTAAAACATGTTCGCAACACAAAAATAAACGAGCATCTTTGAAGGGTACATTTTAATTAAGTCCGCCATCTTGGATTTTGAGACATCGGACAAAAAAATATATTTGGTTAAAACTGATTAATTCTCTATCAAGTGCAGTTTTATTCCGGAAAATAAATTTGTGTTTTATTTGCATCCAAAACTTTACCCTTCATTTTCTGAAAATAGCGATTTTGTTGAAGGGGAAGCGAAAAACAGTTTAGGCATAGAGTACTGCCATAGGCTATCTTACTCTATGGTTTAGGTAACACATATAGGGTTATTGGGTATAAAATACTCTGCCAATATATGGGCCCCTAAGCTCACACTAGGTACGATAGTTATAGTGTACGTATGAGCTAATATAACTAAAAACTGAAATATATTTTATTCAACTCCAGACTAAATTACCTTTTGTTTGATACCACACAAGCCATGTTTTGACATAAACTCAAATTTTTGAAATCTACCCCCACCCTTGCAAAAAAACAAAAACTAAAATGTATTTTGTTAAAGTCCGGACTCAATTACCTTTCGTTTGATATCACACACGCCATATTTTCACTTAAACTCTAATTTTTAAAATATACCCCCACCCTTTTTTTTTAAATAAATTAAAATGTATTTTGTTTAACTGCAGACTCAATTACCTTTCGTTTAATATCACACACGCCATATTTTCACATAAACTCTAATTTTTGAAATCTACCCCCACCCTTTTATTTGGTTTGTGTTCGGTGGATTTTGTTCATTTTTAAATGGGACCATCTCGACTCAAGACCCAGCATAGGTACCAAATTTCATTAAAATCGGCCAAGCGGTTTTTGAGTTATGCGCGTTGGTCGTTACAGACAGACATACAGACACACAGACAGACAGACATACAGACAGACAGACAGACGGCGCAACAAAAAAGTTTCAAAATCATCTGAAACGCAAAGATATATAAACATTTTTGAAATCGGAGCAACTTTTTTTTCTCGAAAAAATTAGGATCACCATAGCTCACACTACTATAGTATAGTATATGTGTGAGCTAAAAATATATTTGCTATATTTGTGATTTCCCACGCATATAATGTCTTATAGTATTATACACTATGAAAGTAGCCAGCTCATTTGGCCTAAATCACAAATAATCTAAAAATGTTAGATGCGGGGTATTGCAGTTAGACCATCGATAGGCTATTTACTTCGTGAGAGGAGAAAACTTTCATTGCCGCGCAAAGTCTTTTATAACAGATGTGATACCGCTGAAAGCCAGACGTCGACTCATAGAGAAACGTCGACTGAATCAAGGCGACGCGCGAAGGCTCGAGGCACAAAGTACATAGCGTTATATACTTTCTGTTCAAGGTCACCAATCGATGGATGGACAGCATATTTTTACAGATAAATACATCCTTCTTGGTAACACCGGCAACTTCCCGAGGGGAAACCCAATTTGATTTCAGAGTTTTGCGTGAAGGCAAAAGCCTGTGATCAAACGGGTTCGCCTCGCGCTCCGTAAGCTTCGGACCTCTGTATGTATTACTCTATGGCCATATACACAGTATATTGTTCATTGGCTCGTCTAGTTGTCGACCTTGAATAGCGCAAGTAACTATTATGGTTCCTTTGCGTATACGGTGCATGAGGCGTCAAGTGCGAGCGGTGTGAAGATTACTAAATGCGGGCCTTCTCACTGGTATTGTGTTCTGGGGCCACTGGCAGGTCGCACTGGAGGCCTGTTCCCAGGCGCTGTATTAGCGGGTTGGTCTTATAAAGCTTTTAGTAAGCGTCAGACCAATCAATACCTTGGGCTTACCGAGATGCACCGCAGTAGAGGAAGATGGTTAGAACTTTGGACGGAGCTTCAGTGGAAGCCATTTTTTTTTCATTTGAAATCAACTTTAGTCACTTTATTTACTGTGTCAAAAGAAGTAACTTTTTAATCATTATTTTCTTTTATTGGATCATAACATTACATCTTTGGCCCATGTCCTTTTTCTTTTGCTTATTCAATTAGTTTTTCTTTTAAATTAAACATGGGCATATTTTGTGTCATTTTTTTTTAAATTAATATGGTCCAATGAGGCAGTTGGTATTTTTGGCACAGTTGTAAATATACATACTTTGTTGCTTTTCTTTTTCAGTAAAAGTGATATATGATAAATCGTTGGGCAGTGTGCAATATACTGAACCAGTGATGTATATGTCTTTTGGAAACTTCTGTTTTCCACGAGGGTTATTCAAAACAGATTATACGGGGCTATTTATTGCACTGGTGTGCTGAGATGGTGGTGTCAGCCATTGGTTTCGTGCTGATTTGCTAGTTCCCTTGCTTTTTAAAGGTATCTTATCAGTAATCTTTCAAATAAAGTAATTTAAAAAATAATAAAACAAAAATAAAAGTACCTAACTAGAATAAGTTTAGATAGTTAGATTTGATAGGTCAAATGAGAGCTATATTTCTAGTTCTGCAGTCATTGGTTAGGGCTATTAGATTCTTGGGTAGGTAGGTATACAGCTTAAAACAGACTAGAAGAAGGAGTTACAGCCACGGGTTACGCAGATGATCTAGGTCTTACAATTACCGCAAGGAATAAAACCGACTAAACAGAAAAAGCAAACGACGCACTCAAAAAAATAAATAGATGGATGAAACATAATAAATTAGAATTGGCTCTAGAAAAAACTGAATCAGTAATGCTCTGTGGAAAAAGAGACCGAAAATGTTCCTAAAAAGGCAATTAGATATTTAGGAATAATGATTGGAAGAATATGTCATTTGGAGAGCATGTTAAAAGAATAATACAAAAAGCATCAGAAAAAACCGCCAATATCAATATATTAATGACAAATAAGAAGGGACCATCAACTGCAAAAAGAAAGCTGCTCTACGGTGTAACACAATCCACCTTGCTATATGGTACACCCATTTGGGGAGAAGTGGTAAAAAGAGACAAATACAAAAACATCCTAATTAAAGTGCAAAGGAAAGCGATACTAAGAGTAGCAAATGCCTACCGCACTGTATCAAATGAAGCCCTACAGGTCATAGCAGGAACACCGCCTATTGACCTTGTAATAGAAAAAAGATTATTTCTTAGAAAGAAACGGCAACGCAGAAGAACAGAAAGAGAGAGCTAAAAAGTTACACTTGAAAAATGGCAAGAAAGGTGGTAAAAGATACCGGAAAAGCTATTTTTGGACAAAGAGACTAATACCACATATAAAACGATGGATGAAATGTAAAGATAGATATGTCAATTATCAAATAACGCAGATTTTAACAAATCATGGGTGCTTTAAAGTATACACAAAACGCATAGGAAAAACAATAAGCGATAGATGTATGTACTGTATGGGCATAGACGACGCAAATCATACACTGATTCATTGCCCAAAGTTTAGAGAAAAATTATGCTGGAAGCCTTACATAAAGACCAAGGAAACGTACTACCAGAACAAATCATAAATGAGATGCTAAAAAATAAAGATAATTGGAAGGTAGGTAACCAATTTATCAAAGAAATAATGGATAATAAAAGTAAAGATGAACACTCAGAAAAAAACAATAATACTGGAGTAAAATAGAAATTGTTTGATACGAAACGGCTTGATAGTATTGAAGAATTGCTAGAAGTCTTTAAAAGAAGTTTTAGTCAGTAAGGAGAGTAAAGGAGCACGACAAAATAAAGTAACAAAGAGAAATTAGATGATATGCACGAACTCCTAATCGCCAGAGCGGAAGGGAGATGTAGTGACTACACAGAAAGACTGCTGTGCCATCTGATGTAATGTTTAGAAAACGGTTCCGGGGGCACATGCATTTCAAAGGGACCACTTGTTTTCAGTGCTTGCACTGACTACGCCCTTAACAAAAAAAAAAGGTATACAGCTTAGATTTTTTAAATTTTGTAAGGCTTTTATAAGGGGATTGATATACGCAGATCAAAAGTTTTCCGAGGGGGCTCAGTGATTTATAGGAAACGGGTTGATAGTATTGAAGTATTGCTAGAAGTCTTCAAAAGAAGTTTTAGTCAGTAATGAGAGTAAAGGAGCACGACAAAATAAAGTAACAAAGAGAAATTAGATGATATGCACGAACTCCTAATCGCCAGAGCGGAAGGGAGATGTAGTGACTACACAGAAAGACTGCTGTGCCACCTGATGTAATATTTAGAAAACGGTTCCGGGGGCACATGCATTTCAAAGGGACCACTTGTTTTCAGTGCTTGCACTGACTACGACCTTAACAAAAAAAAAAGGTATACAGCTTAGATTTTTTAAATTTTGTAAGGCAGTGATATACGCAGATCAAAAGTTTTCCGAGAGGGCTCAGTGATTTATAGGAACAGGTCGTAATAACAATAGGTCGTAATAACAATAGGTTGTAATATTTTTAAATAAATAATAATTAAAGCTTTTCGAATTGTTTTATTTTAAATAAACATTAATTAAATGACATTCATAAATGGCCCATATTGTGAGGTTGGTTATGGACCTTAAAATAAGACTTTATACAAATATTTTGTTGAAATGCACTTTAATTAAGGATTGGACGCAAATAAGTTTAATTTTAAATTTACTTTAAGTTGTACTTCGATGTAAATGCACCTACCATTTTGTTGCATAGCGCCATCTATTTGAAAGCACGTCAACTAACCACCTTGTAGTTTCGTTTGTTGCCAATAGATGGAGCCACGCCAAAACTTAAGTTAGGCGTGTTTACATCTGGTTTCGTAATTTGAAGCGGATTTAGTAAATTATCATTTACATCCACTTCTAAATCAAAGTGCTCACTTATTTATTAAATTTAAAAGTCGCGCTCAATCATCGTATGACGTGTTAGTTATAAAGAACCTTTTTAAATGAGACGTCAATCTTATGCTTTTGGGTGCTTTCTTTAACCCGGTTCCCACCTACGACTTTCTCGTGGGTGCCCGCTCACGCGTCACATGATCTCAATATGAAATGTTATGACAGTAATATGTGACACGTGCGGGGACACGCACGAGAAAGTCGTAGGTGGGAACCGGGTTTTAGAGAACGCAGTAAAGGGCCACATATGTTGTTTTTATTTATAAACGGCTGTTCATATGGATATTGCAATTTAATTTTAAACTGTGGCCAAATGTTTTTTCGAAATGCACTTCAACTTAGAATTGGACGTAAATAAGATTGATTCTAACTGCACTTCAAGTAATAGTTGGATGTAAATGCGCCTACTCTCCTGGCGCCATTACCAAGTGCCTAAACTGTGCTATTAAGGACACTGAGATGATCATTTAGTTGCATTTCTGGCCTATAGATGACGCCAGACAAAACAGTTTAACCGCGTTTACATCCAATTTCACAGTTTAAAGTCAAGTTATTAAACTCTTGTTTACATCAACTTCAAAATCAAAGTGCCCCTTTGAGAAAAAAAATTGTTCTTGAAATAAAACAAAATTTTAGTAGACGTTTACTTTATTTTCCACAAAAACAACTTATATAAAATTAAATATTGTTGAAGAATATTTGTCTGCTCTCTCATTTTTCATGGGTTACTATAATGTGTGTGCACTTTGTAGATAGCCAGAAACGAGTATAATATGCCAAACCTTACTAAAACTCGGACTGTATTTGGGCATTTTTTGTCTTTTGATAAAATCGGGATAAAAAGGCACTAAAAAAACCACAAAACCTAAAAACACACACAAAATGGAAAAAAAAACATCGTCAAAAAAGATTCATTTTATCCCTTGATATATTATTAATAAACTTTTTAACATTAATATTTAAAAGAAAATGGTTTTTAACAATAAATATACAGGGCTTTCAACAGATAAACAGAAAAATAATATTAAAAATATGAAAATTTTTAATAAAAACATAAAAAATATGAACGTAAGAAAAAAAATTATGAAGGAAACATGAATGAAAATTAGGTTTTTTTTTGGTCCCCTACTACTACTACTAAGCCAAACCCAACTTTTTTTTTAGGAAAATACATTTACTAAGCAAAACTATATATTTTTTTTTTTATTTTATTAATAAAGAAGTTAAATTAGGCGTCGATGGGGTATGGTCAAACAAAAACAAGGCAAATTTTTTAAGTACGCAAAAAGTATTATTACATACGGCTCAGAAGTATGGCCAATTAAGGATAGAACAGAAAAAATGCTTTCCGCTACGGTGATGGACTATTGGTGAAGAGCAGCAGGGAAATCCAAAAGAGAAAGAGTTACAAATCAAAGAATAAGAGAAATTATGACAGTGGGGGAACGTACTTTAGTGGATGATATAAGAACAAAGCAACTGGTGTGGTACGGACATGTACAAAGAATGAATGATGAAAGACTACCTAAACAAATACTACAATGGAAACCAACTGGCCGAAGAAAACGAGGCCGGCCAAGGAGAAGCTGGAGAGAAGGAATAGACAGTGAAATAAGAATAAGAGGCCTAGATGATGAATTATGGGCTAACAGAAACGAGTGGAGATTGGGTATCGGAAGACGTAGCACGTTGTGAAACCGATAAATATATGTATATATATATCTCTGAAATTTAATTTAAGTCTATTATTTTTTCCATCAGGAAAAAATAATAAACTTATTTAAAAAATACAAGTTTTTTTCTAAAATCAAAATTATCTCCCCATTTATGTATTAACAAAACTGAAGAGTTAATTTTAAATTTGTGTCTGCATTAACAGTAGTCACTATTGAGTTAGCAAAACACCATTTAAAAAAAAAACGAGCACGGCAAATTTTTTGTTTTCACAACTAACTTACGGATAATCAACCGCAAATTCTGCACTAAATTTTTTTTTGATAAATCCATTATTTCTTTAGGTGTTCTGCTAACTTTATAAAAAGTTGAAAAAAACGGGCACGGCAAGTTTTTTGTTTTTACTAATTTACGGATAATTAACGGCAAATTCTGACTAATTTTTTTTAGATAAATCCATTATTTCTTTAGGTGTTCTGCTAACTTTATATAAAGTTAGCAAAGCACCAATTTAAATAAAAAAAACGGACACGGAAAATTTTTTGTTTTTACAACTAATTTACGGATAATTAACGGCAAATTGTAAACTAATTTTTTTTTAGATAAATCCATTATTTCTATAGGTGTTCTGCTAAATTTATATGAAGTTGAAAAAAACGGGCACGGCAAATTTTTTGTTTTTACAACTAATTTACGGATAATTAACGGCAAATTCTGACTAAATTTTTTTTAGATAAATCCATTATTTCTTTAGGTGTTCTGCTAACTTTATATAAAGTTAGCAAAACACCATTTGAAAAAAAAACGGGCACGGCAAATTTTTTGTTTTCACAACTAAATAACGGATAATTAACGGCAAATTGTGAACTATATTTTTTTTTAGATAAATCCATTGTTTCTATAGGTGTTCTGCTAACTTTATATAAAGTTAGCAAAACACCATATTTTTTTATAAAAAACGGGCACGGCAAATTTTTTGTTTTTACAACTAATTTACGGATAATTAACGGCAAATTCTGACTAAATTTTTTTTAGATAAATCCATTATTTCTTTAGGTGTTCTGCTAACTTTATATGAAGTTAGCAAAACACCATTTAAAAAAAAACGGGCACGGCATATGTTTTGTTTTCACAACTAATTTACGGATAATTAACGGCAAATTATGAGCATATAATTGGGGGGGGCTCGGGGCCCGGGCCCCCCCAAGCCTTGGATTTTTTTACATATTGCCCACATATTTTATGAAAAACACACAAAAAATAGCTTAAAATTCGACAACATGAGGCTTCGCCCCCCCCCCCAAGAGGCCTCGGGCCCCTCCCAAGACATATTCCTGGGTGCGCCACTGCTATAGGTACCTATCAACCTATTAAAGCTAGATTTATACATTACATAATTTAAGAGAAAAAATGAGTTAAAAGCAAATGGATTAATGTCCATATTGGATCATAATGCTGCATTTTTTAATTTTATTTTTAAACTAGGTACTACACCTATTTTATTTTTGTTACAGATCATATCTTTGCAAGGAAACAAATAAACTTCTCTAAACTTGGGCATTCTAATGAAGAAATATTAACAAGGTATGTCAACAAGAAATAATGGTACTAGTTTCTGGCACATGAAACTGTTATCCCGGAATGACTGATTTACAAACACCCTGTGCAGAGCAAGAGGGTTCCTGGCTGACCAGAAGTTGTTTCAAAACCTTCATTTTATATATTATTTATTCTGTAGCATATATTTTTTTTAATTATAAAAGTGCTCTTTCAGTATTTTATTTTGATCTTACTCTATAAGTTAATTGTTGATTATTTCTGATTCTTAAAACACTGTTGTATAACAAAAGAAATTAGTCATTTTTCAGGGACCTCCAAATAAACATTTGAAAACTCAGTGTTTGAAGTACATTCACTTTTTATTTTGCATTTTTAAATAAATATAAAAAGTTTTAAAACTATACATAAATTAGAATTATAATAAAACTGGTACACATATTGATGATGATTCATATGTGAATGGGCCTTGCAGCCCTCTCACTGTGACCACCAAAGGGTCTGTATTGTGGCTCAGTACAAATAGTAGGTATAGCTCTGTTGGTGGGTGGGATATTTATTGGGTTATTCATGGAGTGCTTTTCTATTAAACATTATCTTGCTCATAGAAAAAATATTTGAGGCTTGCTTGGTAGACTGCTCCCATTGCAAAAATCTTCATGTCTGTGGGGAATTCCATCATCTCAGCCTCACACCATATGAAGTATCGCCACTGCTGTTGTAAAAATTTCGGAACATCGTATTTAACACTTATCAAATTAAGTACACAATTTATATGTTATGCTTTTGAGAAAAATCAACCAAAATAAAAAAAAATTCTGGTTAACCCAGAGCTAAATACGTTACCTTGCCGTCCTAGCACGGGTCAAGTTAGCCTAGGGTTAACCCTCGAGTTTGCAGTTAACCTTGGATGGATAAACACTTTTGACAACTTTAGCCCTGGGCTATCTCTAACTCGAGGAATATCCCTCCATTGATAAACCGGCCCTAATTTACGGATAATTAACGGCAAATTCTGACTAATTTTTTTTTTAGATAAATCCATTATTTCTTTAGGTGTTCTGCTAACTTTATATAAAGTTAGCAAAGCACCAATTTAAATAAAAAAAACGGACACGGAAAATTTTTTGTTTTTACAACTAATTTACGGATAATTAACGGCAAATTGTAAACTAAATTTTTTTTAGATAAATCCATTATTTCTATAGGTGTTCTGCTAAATTTATATGAAGTTGAAAAAAACGGGCACGGCAAATTTTTTGTTTTTACAACTAATTTACGGATAATTAACGGCAAATTCTGACTAAATTTTTTTTAGATAAATCCATTATTTCTTTAGGTGTTCTGCTAACTTTATATAAAGTTAGCAAAACACCATTTGAAAAAAAAACGGGCACGGCAAATTTTTTGTTTTCACAACTAAATAACGGATAATTAACGGCAAATTGTGAACTATATTTTTTTTTAGATAAATCCATTGTTTCTATAGGTGTTCTGCTAACTTTATATAAAGTTAGCAAAACACCATATTTTTTTATAAAAAACGGGCACGGCAAATTTTTTGTTTTTACAACTAATTTACGGATAATTAACGGCAAATTCTGACTAAATTTTTTTTAGATAAATCCATTATTTCTTTAGGTGTTCTGCTAACTTTATATGAAGTTAGCAAAACACCATTTTAAAAAAAAAACGGGCACGGCATATGTTTTGTTTTCACAACTAATTTACGGATAATTAACGGCAAATTATGAGCATATAATTTTTTTCATCTTCCAAAGTTGTTCTGCTAACTTTATATACATGAAAAATTAAATTAATCTATGTATTTTTCAGTTTCCGATTCATGGCTATTTTTCCCATTTCTGGCAGGTTTAAAAAAGCTTGAAAAAATAGATATTTTCCCAACAAGTGCAGAAAATGGATTTTTCCGCACGCAAATGGCGTTGACAGAACGATGCCTTGCGAGTAATAATTATTTTTGAAATTGTCAATCTTTGCTGGAAAATGTCTCTTGAGTTTTTCATTTGATATAGTTTTCTTTAAAAAAAAATATTTAATTTTTTTTCAAAAAAGGCAATTTTTAAGTGCTTTTTAGGAATCACATGATTTCTGCCATTTCTATTTGATGTCCATAAAAAACTTACATGTGAGTGAGACATACACCACAAATATCTAAAAAACCAGCTAAGGTGCATGGTGATATGATTTAGGTATAGAACAAGCAAAAAATTTATAATTTATATTTTGTTTTTAAAGCTTCTTTCATTTTTACACAAATAATTTAATCCTACAAAAATATTAGCTAACATAATTCGTTGTACATATATCCCCTAATAAAAATTAACCAGGTAAGGGGCCATTCATAAATTACATAACAATCAAGATGGATGGGAGTTTTACCCTTTTGTTTTTTAAAACCTAATTAAATAGCAAAATGTTACTATACCTTAAGCCTTATTACTATACCTAAGTACCTATGTAAAGATAATTTGTGACCCTACTTGTTCCTTTTCTTGTATTTGTTCAAAAAGTAATAAATAGTACTTACAAACCTAATACCTTCGAGAAGCAGGTAACTAAAAAAAAATTGAAACAGAACTTCATTGTCAATTTCAGTCATTCTTCTATAAAATTTTGATCATGCTATCTTTCAGGTTTGGGGCAATTATGATATATCCTCCTTTCATTATTAAGACTGTACTCAAAAACATCTTCTTCACAATACCGACATGACCCAAAAGGTCTGTGCTTTACCATATCTCCTTTGAAATGTAAATGCAAGGCATACACAGTCGGAGCAAAGTATTCTGTGCACTGGACACAGTAATAATAATTTTCAAGTTCATATTTGGCAACATCTTCAGGGTTTTCAGGTTTGAATCTAGGGTGGACTGCATCTACTTGCGATTCTTTCTTTAGGAACTCTTGTTGAACTTCTTTTACATTCTTCTGATCCATTGGTTTATGCTTATGTTTTCTATGAAGCACTTTAAAAAGTTGTGATGTTAATTTGTGTAGACTTTATTTTATCTATAAACTCAAAAACTTTAAATAATCAAGTCTATAAAATGACCTTTAATTTTTCTGACCCATTTTTTTTTGCTGGACGCCAACAGCTGTTTTTGACATGTAAACATAATTTGACTGTTGCTTTCGCTTTCACTAAAGGAATGAGACGACGCCAAGGAACGCTTGGCAACGCTGCATGGTTGAAAATCGAAGCCTTTTACGTCACGTGGACGCGACCCAAATATATTTGAGCCAGCGGCGTAGCCAGGGCCGTATCTGGACCAAAATTTGGGGGGGGGGGTTGGGCCAGTGGAATTTGAAAAATTGTGGGTTTATTGAATATGAAAAAAAGGTTAAACTTAAAAAACACATTCCTATTTAATTTTCGGCAATAAAACAATGTTATATAGCATTTTATTTTCTTATTGCCCCCAAAAAAATTGTTTGCCAAGGGGCCCCATAAAATTGTAGGGCGTATCTGAGGGGGGTTGAACCCCCAAAACCCCCCTCAGATACGCCCTACAATTTTATGGGGCCCCTTGGCAAACAATTTTTTTGGGGGCAATAAGAAAATAAAATGCTATATAACATTGTTTTATCTTACAAAGAAATTATCATTAAGTATATTTATATTTTTCCCTTTTTATAATAAAAAACTACAATAATTTTATCTGCTCTCCGTAGGGCTTGATAAAGACTTATTACTACAAATCGAAAATAAATTCTAATTGTTTTTTAGTTTTGCACGCGATTCATTTGCAGAGTAAGTGCAGTGTGGCCCAAATTCGATATTTTTTGGAGGTTTTAGGTATTTCTAGACATGTCCTGTGATATATTGAAAAGTCATTTATGGAAGTGGCCTCTATACCTAACTTTTTTATTTACAAAAATTTAATTTTTATAGATTTTTTTAATAAACAATCCATATGTCAAAGTGAATTTCATCTGTCAATTAGTTGTTAAGATATTACATAAAGTCAGTGGCATATATAAGGGGGTGCCCGGGCCCCCCCCCCGAAGCTAAGATTTTTTAGATATTTTCCACATATTTCATGAATACAAACATAAAATGCGGTCTCGACCCCCCCCCCCCCCCGAAACTGTCTCGGGCCCCCCCGAAACTTTTATCTATATACGCCACTGCATAAAGCAGTGTTGCCAACCCTACGGATTTATCTGTAGATCTACGGATTTGGATTTCGATCTCCGATATCCGATTTTGGATCCAAATCTACAGATTTTTGGCAATTTTACTAAAAAACAATAAACATTGAAACACAACGGCGGCCGCGCCTCATTCCTCCTTATCAGTCCTCAGATGTAGCACAAATTGTACCGGGCACTATATTGACAGTTTTCTCATTATAAGAACAGCTGTCTATTATACGAGCCGGATTTAATAGTGACGCCACTATTAATGGAAAATAAACGACGGGATTTATAAATTCGACTTTGGTATGTCAATTTTGAAAGATCAACTGTCAGTTTGTAATGCGAAACTGTTAATATAGTGCCCGGCACAATTTGTGCCTGGCACCATTGCAATAGTTTCCTATTATCTTCACTTTTTTTTCTACATTTAAATCATTTTGTAAAAAGGTTTTGCTTGGATCAGAGACCTTATTTTTCTAGACATCTACCGGACGGTCGTTGCAACATTATTTAGAACGAATTGTATTACTTCGCGCGTTGTTTGATGGCGAGTCAAACATAACGCTTCGCGCCACGAAAGTTAAACTGTGTTTTACGTTATGTATGTTGCACTAGAAAATATTAGTGCTTGTACGTACTTTAACTAAATAAAAAGGTTAAAAAAGTACGTCCTTTTTATTTCTTCTCATTATAACGGTTTATCCGTTTAAAAAATTGGCAGCACTGCAAAAAAGTTTATTTGGATCCGTTGGAACGGAGCAGTAGGTACCGTACAGTTGCAATTCCGAACCAAAAAAGTTGTGCACTTCTGCAGTGGCGGATCCAGGGGGGGCCAGAGGGGCCCTTACCACCGCCCCCACCGTCCCTCCCAGACATAAAATTTATTTTTTAGTTTAGGAGCATCACTTATTTAAAATTTGTCATAAATTCTACTTAATTTTTAAAAAATTTCGCCTGCTGGCACTTTGCACCGCCCCCCCCCCCCCCGAAATCCTGGATCCGCCACTGCACTCCTGTCTCTGTCAGAAAAAGAAAAAAATCAAACCAATATAAACTTTTTAATTGTAATAAAAAAGCACCTTTTTTTGTTTTTAGTCTTGTTTTAACCTACGGATTTCTACAGATTTTTCGCGTTCAAGCTACGGATTTCCGCTTTCCAATATTTGGCAACACTGGCATAAAGTTATTATTTTATTTATGGAATGACCATCATTTTATTCGTTTTTTTTTAAAGAAATTAGCGTAAAATTTCCATTAAAATAATGTATCACACTGAATTTTTTTATTGATTATTTTTAATTACTTTATTTAAAAAAAAATTTTGATTATTTTAAAATATTTTAGGCCCAATCACTAAATTATAATATAAAATAAAAATACAACATTGTAAAAGAGTACAAAAAAATATGAAGAGTAGTAGGCATTGAGTGGTATAGAAGTCAATGGTAGTAGTACTCATTTCATAAAGAAATAACAATTTTATGTAAAATCTTCAAAACTAAAAACGACAGATAAAATTCAGTTTGAAAGTTCTCTTAAAAAAAAACTATAAAAAAGCATTTTACACCAAAATGAAATATTCATAAATAAAAAAGTTATAGGCCACCTCCTTAAATGTAGAGTTTTAAAAATCCTCTAGTATAGCTGAAAAACTACAAAGTCTATCAAGAAGCGGTTTTGAAATTTGAAGAAGTATTGAAAAACGAGCTCCAGGATAGATCTACTTGTTTTAATCTATCTCGGTTAGAAATACCTAAAACCCCCAAAAAACATCGAATTTTGCGCACCCTGTACATGAAAAAAAAAGAAATATAAATTTTTGTACGTTCCAATACAAAGAACTTTGACGAAAATAAAAATTGTTTGCTAAATAACTTTAAACTTATAGTTTTTCTTTTTTTTTTGTACACCAAAAGGAAACAGATAAATTATTTTTTAAAATTTTGCAATGCCAAATAGAAGTGCGTACAAGAACTGTCCCGGTTTTGCACTTTGGTCACACAATTTTATGGACTGTTCCTGACTCCACCGAATTGATTAACCTAAAGCCAGGCTCAAACTACTCGTGTACTTGGCAAATACACAATTATTTGCGTACTTGGCAAGTATACGAGCGTTCCGAATTGCGATAGCAAGCAGGGCGCTCACACGACGTGTACAATTTACAAGTACAGAGAAGTATTGTATTGGCAAGTGTACGAATAATCGTGACCCCTTTGACTCGGCCCATTTTTACCGACCACAAATGGAAAACCAACGAGTGACAAATAATTGTAAAAGTAACCCACTCACACGACATGGCAAGTAAACGCAAGTAACAATAATTATTCGCCAAGTACACGAGTCGTTTGATCCCGGCTTAATAAGACCTCAGAAGAGGGTGCCTCTTCTGTGATAAGACCTTCGCCAGTACTCGAGCTGAGGTCTGCGGCGGACACTTTCAGTTGACTGAGCAATCCTGTTTTAGCAAGAGAGCCTTTTGATATTTTTCTGATGGGTAGTAAACTTTGGGTGACCATAAGTCCGGATAAAGCCGGACAAGTCTTGCTTTTTCGGCAAAATGAATATGTCTGGATTTTTTTTCATCCGGGTTTTTGGCGACCCAAAAGACCGTTTGTATTTGGTCATCAAAGTTTTGTTTACTACGGTTTATTTTTAAAATGTCCGGCTTTTTTTTAATCCAAAATCAGGCTTTTTTAGCTGCGATGCCTCCTTTACGCTAAACAAATACGGTCACCCTAGTTTGCCATGGGCTTCAAGAACTTCCAATTTTCCTTGGTTATTAAAGAGGAACAAAACTATATCGTTCAAAAACTTATATGTTTTAATAAGTATTAAAAATATAATTTAACAATATTTTTTCTAAACACAAAAAGAAGATTTTTAAATATAATAAGAAAAAGTTACAAAAAGAAACTTTATATATTCACATAACTTTTGTGCTTGATATCAACAGTAAACAAATTTTTCTTTGATTGTCTGAATCAAAAAACCAAACCAAAATTAAAAAACCTATCGCTAAAGCATCACAAAACAACAACAAATTTTAAGATAAATGCCTCTATTACTCACTATATATACCTAATAATTAGCCTACACTGTGTAGAAGGTACATTATACTTGTAAAAGGAATTTAATAAGCTCCAAGAGCCTAAAACCGGCTACATATGTAACGATAATTCGTAACGATTTAACTGTACAAACTAAACTGTGCAGTTTTATGGGACGTGTAGATGATGAATCGTTGAAAACTATCTGCAACGACGCCTGATAAATCTACACAGTTCAGTTTATACAGTTAAATCGCTAGGATTTATCGTTGCGTGTGTAGCCAAGTTAACAGAGCGATTTGCTTGCAGAAAGCAAGTCGCATAACTTTTTAGGTGTTTGGATGGTGCAATTGTGTGAAATCGGAACGATTTTTACAACATTGTTCCTTGTAATCACGGTGGATAGAATATACAGTGTTCGGATCTTATAAATATATGTCGAATTTTCACGTCACTGGTGGTCTAGCTGATTTTTGTAAACAAAAGTTAGATATGATATGAACAACTAATATTTTTTGAAAACTAAGGCAATTTTTCTATTATTTTTTAGTATATTCTTATAAAACAATATTTTTCAGATATACCAGTCATTATTTTTTTTAGCCTGCATCATTTCTCTTTACACAAAAATTAAAATTCGAAGAAAATAATGTGTTTGTTTCAGCATCCAAAATAATCCGCTGACTTACATACTAAACGATCACATTCAGTTTGACTTGTAGTTGAAGTAATGTGTAATAAAAAATAAAGCGGGCTAAAGAAAATAACGACAAAACGTCTAGAAACTTATATTTTATAAGAATATACTAGAAAACAGTAAGAAAATTGCCTTAATTTTCAACAAATTTAAAAAATATTAGTTGTTCCGTTGTTCATATCATATCTAACTTTTGTTTACAAAAATCAGCTGGACCACCAGTGACGTGAAATTCGACATATATATATAAGATCCGAACACCGGTCTATTCTATCCACCGTGCCTTGTAATCACCTCAATAATTCTCTTTTTTTAATTCAAAGCATCTTTAAGTGATTGCATATTGACATCCAATATATAAAAGTAAAAATAGATAAGTATTTTTTTTAAATCTTTTAAAATACTTTTTAAAATATGATTTTTTTAAAAATTAAGTACATTTTTATTTTAATAATTTTAAAGCATCTTTGTTCCTTAAATCTTAATTATGAGTATTATTAAAATATTTTTTTACACATAGAGTACACAATATATCATAGTTAAAGAACATAGTCACCAGTATATTTTAAGGCTTAAAACTTCGCTATGTATAAAAAAAAGTGCAGTAAAGGCTTAATTTATTTTTTAGATTATTCTTTCTTCCTCTTTTACCTTTAAAATACATAGGTCATCTTGTTTCATTGCTAAAATTTCATAATGTAGACACAAAACGTCAAAATTATTTAAAAAATAGCTTTCTGAAGGTTTAAACACGCGATTTCACGCCAAAAATCAATAATTAACATTTTTTTATGTTATTCCATTTGAATTTTTCTTAACATCGTAAAATGCAAGTATTATAAATAAAACAATGCAATTAGGAGGTGGTTTTAAATTTAGTCTTGATTTACAAGAACAAGAAAAATGTACAAAAAACTCAGAGTAATAACATATAAAGAGAAGTAGTAACCCCGGTTTCGGCGGTCATTCATTCATTTGTTGGTAAACAATGTAGCTTTTCCGCTGTTGCCGGCTCCTCTGCCTCTGTAAAATTTTATAAATAATAAGTAAGGTTTAACTTCTTACCTTACCAAATTTTTAGTGCTTTGAGTTGGTTAGGCTATTTAAACCGTGCGATAATTTATCATGCGCTTATTAGCCCGCGTCGCGTCGTTTTATGCTGTGTATTTATTATTACAATCTGCGATAAAAACTCATTTAGACAACATAATTTATGAACGGCCCCTTTTCCCACAATTTTTTCAGGACGTGGCAACAGGTGTATGACATCATATTACGGATTTCGTGTTAGCAGGGCCGGGTTTCGTTTTAAGCTACTTGGACTATATCCCCGCGCTACTATTTTCCGAAAACCGCATATTGATGCGACGTTCCATTAAAAAGTTAGCATTTTTTATACTTTTTAACTGTCAAAAAACTGTCATTAGCATTAACGAATTTTGACTAAAATCTAATTAGCTCGTTGCAGTATCGAGTACTATTTTACCTGAAAATTTCATGTAAATCGGTTAAGCGGTTTAGGAGCTATCGCGTTACGGACAGATATGCATACACACACAACACAGACAGATATCATGACGATATTGCTAGGGTAGGTCAAAATACACCCAAATAACACATTTTCGGTGTTATCTCAAAAAAAATTTTTTGTCGAAAACAATACCTTCTCTAGCCGTTGCTGTGCGGGCTAGGAAGGTAAAAAAGGGGCGGGCCGACTGCAAAACAAGTAGTATAAGTAGTAGCCTTTAGACTGGATTGTTTAGTTTACACTTGAAAACAGTTAGATATACTTACTTACTGAAACGTCTTGTTTAAAATAAACCAACACAAGAACATTTCATGTAAAAAAGAGCCAAGTACGCGAAAATGGCATTCCGTAAAAAGAATTGAGATAAAAGTAAGGCCAAGTTCTCCAATACGAATTTCATAATGAAAGATTTTTACTAGTTGGAAATGTTTTTCTAAACTTTGCTATTACAGCCAAACTTCTTTATATTCAATTTAGCACTGTGCCTGAGTCATTAACAGCCGTAATAGCCAAGTTTAGAAAAACATTTCCAAACTAGTTTCTTACTTTCATTTTGAAATTTGTATTGGAGAACTTGACTTTTATCTCAATTCTTTTTACGGAATGCCGCGTACTTGGTTATTTTTACATGAAATGTTTTTGTTATGATTTCACTTCTTTTTTAAAGGAATTGGATATTTAATTTTTAAAATAGTAAAATATGCGGAATATTGTTCAAAATTTTTGCAATGCCTTACATAAAATTTTAAGGTCTTTTAATTTTTTCCCATGGTTTTATCATAGCTGCCATCAGCCTTCCAAAGCTCAGCTCTCTAACGTTTCTGAAAGTGGACAATGTTACTTTTGCATAACTTTACATGTATAGGGGAGGGAAGTAAATTAAAATTTTCGTGTTTTTAAATTTTTTCCTATAGTTTTATCATAGTTCCTATCAGTCTTCCAATGCTCAGCTCTAGCGTTTTTGGAAGTGGGTAATGTTACTTTTACATAACTTGATATTTATAGGGGAGGAGAGTAAATGAAAATTTTTGGGGTTTTTAAATTTTTTCTTATGGTTTTATCATAGTTTCTATCAGCCTTCCAAAGCTCAGCTCTCTAGCGTTTCTGGAAGTGGGCAATGTTACTTTTATATAAATTTACATTTATAGGAGAGGAAATTTTGGTGATCTATACATGAGTGAGTGAGTCAGTGAGTGAGTGGCAATTTCGACGTTTTTTGAAATTTCGTAACTACTTTACTACTCCATAGAAGTCCATGAAACTTGGAAGGGTTGTTAACTCTATGAAGTTCTACGACTGTGCAAAGTATGAGATTCGTAGCTCTTTCCGAAGTAGAGCTTTAGATAGGTCAAATATGGGCTGAAATGTTTCAAGAAAAGATGGTACGGCAGCGCGAACTTTGCGAGGCACTGCCGTGCCCTCAGATAAACACAATGGAAGTCCAAAGTTTTATTTCTACTCAATCATTGTCTACGAGTTTTAAACAAAAGATTATTTTTTCACTTATATAATGGCAACAAGTCTAATTAGGTGGGTCCTCAAGTCGTGAACGGTTAGCCCAGATATTCCTAAGCTTTAAGGTCGACACTGACAGTAACATGTGTTTGTATTAAATGCAGTGTTGTCTTGGCCGTCGGACTCGGTATATTGAATTTTTGGTGTTTTTTTTCTGTGTGATGAGTTTTATTTTTGTAAAAAAGAACTTAGTTGGACGTAAAAATAAACAAGAAGTGCTATGTTTCTGAAAATACTGTGAAAATTCAGCCCAGTGTGGTTTTTTCAAGATGATTCCAGTGACGCAGCTATGTTGCCATCGCCGGGGATTCTGCAAATTCTAAGTTTTCAGGAATGACCGCCACGAATAGGGAAAATTTACACGGGGCCGCGGTTTACTTCTTCTCTTTATATTATTATTACTCTAAGACAAAAAATGTATATCTGGAAGGGGGGAGGCCCTCCGGCCTAAGCCCTTAAATACTGGTGAATATGTTTTTTTATTATAGCTGCTTAGGTATATTTATAGATTAATGCTTATGCATATTTCTCTTTGGTTGTCTAGTCTTAAAATTAAAAATAAATAACACTAACTTTGGCACAATTGAAAGCAATATAAAAAATTACAATTGATTAAAAAAAATGCAGTGCAGGTATACAATCTTTGGCGTTAAAAAAAATACAGTCTTAGTAATAAAACATTTGCTTTTCTCGAGCCTTTGAGGAGTTTTGAGACAATTAATTGTTTAGGGTTGAAAGAAAACCGGACATTGCGAATCTTGTACCTTTTCAACAAAATGGGAAATGCTTTAAAGTAAGATTTTAAAAATTACAGCGGAAATTTGAGGTTGTCATGACGTTATATGCAGCAGAAACAGAAACTTTAAAGTCAGCCAATTTCAAGTTTTTGGACGTTATATAAATCAATTTTGAAATATGAAGAAATAAAAAATTGACTTAAATCTAACATAAGTATTGATTAACGAAAATGCAGTGCAGGTATACAATCTCTGGCGTTAAAAAAAGACAGTCTTAGTAATAAAACATTTGCTTTTCTGGAGCCTTTGAGGAGTTTGGGTTTTGAGACAATTAATTGTTTAGGGTTGAAAGAAAACCGGACATTGCAAATCTTGTACCTTTTCAACAAAAAGGGAAATGCTTCAAAGTGGGATTTTAAAAATTACAGCGGAAATTTGACGTTATACGCAGCAGAAACAGAAACTTTAAAGTCAACCAATTTCAAGTTTTTGGGCGTTATATAAATCAATTTGGAAATATGAAGGAATATAAAATTGACTTAAATCTAACAATAAGTATACACCAAAGAAGTTAAATTAAACAAAAAAATGTTTTTTTTTTATTAGAGAAATATTCAAATTAAACACCTCTAGTTCTTAAAAATTAAACGGATAATTTTTATTCAAGCCTATTGTCTGACTTCACTTGTTATTCGAACTCGTGAAATTATCAAGAACAAGCTTTCATAAAAATCATTTATCGGTAATTTTTAAGCACTCGTAGTATTATCACCAAAAAATAAAATTGATTTTATTGGTCGATTTTTATAAATATTTTGAGAAAAATGGTTAATCTATTTAAAGATAACAAATATTAAAATTTTAAAAACTCATTAATAGATTGGGTACAGGGTGATTCAAACTTGGCACTTTTGGGGGGTTTCAGCTACTTCCTAAAACTAGTGGAGAGTGGCGGCTGGTGACGTTATAAATTGGGTAGCAGAAACTTAAATTGCATGAAACATGAGATAAAAAAACTTACCTTAAACAATTTTATTTTACCATTTTCTAAACCGGCAGCTACTTGGTGTAGTTTTTAGTTTATTTGTTATAGATAAAGTCGATTCGCCTTTCTTTTACGTGCGCAAAGTGCTCAATGATAAGTTTATTAAAATTGTCCGTAGTACTTTCCCTAAAATTTTTACGTCCAGTCTATGTGACCCTAAAGATTTTATTTGTAATCGAAGTTCATATGTCAACGTATTTAAATTTAATTTTATAATTGACGGTATTTATTTTTATTTTAAAAACAAACGAAAACAAAAACAACCAAAAATCACGCGACCGGTAAGACTTGTGTTAAACCTACCACAAATCCAAACAAACTGTCACCTTGCAACAGCTGATTGCCGACCTTTCTCTAGGATGTATAGATATTCAAAGCTGTTGAAACTAGCAAAAAAGGGTGAACATTTTTCAGCATTCTTTGATAAAAAATAGGTTGATAATATACAAATAAAAATAAAAATAAACATTAAAATAAAAATAAAACTATAGGTGTCTGTCTAGAATCAGATAAATATCTATAAAAATAAAAAGTTGGTCAACGTTTAACTTTCATTTTTATTTTACTTAACAGAAACAGTATTAGAAATTTATTTTAATCTTTATTTTTATTTGACTGAATAAACAGCAAAATATTTGTATTTTTATATTTATTTTAGTCTGTATAAACCCAGCATTAAAATAATTTATGCCTCAGGAATCTTGACTTTGGCCATTCTGATCATTACAAAAACAATATTACAACCATTTTTTGATAATCACAAGAGCTTGGAATAAACTATACATATTAAAAAAAAATGATGGAGTAGTGATAGAACCGGCAATGCTTAGCAAAGGCCCGGTAGCTTCCGCACGACGAAGATGGCTGACGTCAACTAAAACAAACATTCCTTTCGCCCCGGTCCGCTATAACCCATCCAAAGATATCAGAAAAACGGGTAATATTATTAATATTATGCCCGCCTCGGCGCTGCCGGCTTGTAATTATTTACGTTCAAAAAGTTGTTATTAACCGCATCTAATAAAAAGAGCTAGACATAAGGGAATATTTAACTTTTTTTAAATAAATCAATTAAAAATATTGTTTGTTGTCTAGTTAGTCTAGTTAGCTACTGGTTAAAACTGTATCTTGATATATCAAGCCGTTTTCAAGTGGTTTTAAAAAGTCTGCATTTTTAGTTGTTGAGATATTCCATAAAGTTGTTATTTTTCTGTTGTGTTTAATAATTGTTGAACGTAGCGTAAAATTGCCTATAAAATAATACGTCGTTTTAAAAGATATATTGCCGATGATTCTAAAAATCGAATAAAAAGAGGTGCATTCCATAAAAAAATACCAACTTTATGTTGGACTCTTGATAAAGAAAAAACTTTAAAAAATCAAGACCAAAATAAATTTTTTTAAATAAAAAAGTTAGGTATAGACCACCTCGCATAATGCAAAATTTTAAAAAACTCTCCACAGCTTGAAGTTTTCACATTTTAACTTGAAATTTGAGTGTAGCAAAGTGGGGTGAGTTTTTCTCCATATCCCCTGAAAGTAGTGTAAACCCCTCAAAATTGCCCATTTTGTATTACCTTTTATGTACAGGCTAGTTTTTTATAACTGGAACACTCAGTAACTTCTTTATTATTGAAAATAAAAGGCAATATTAAAGTCGTCATAATTATATAGCCCTTTATTTTCAATAATAAAAAAGCTACTGAGTATTCTAGTTATAAAAAACTACCCTGTACAACGTACCATGTTCAAATTTCAAAACGACCAACAGATAGTTTATTTCTTATAAAAATCAAATAAGTGTCTCCTCAAAACTCCCCTCCCTACTGGAACTTCCCTCTCCTTCCGGTCATTACCTCATATCCTGGTCCAAAGCTCAGGTGACGGCCTTCTCGTAGGAGGGGGGCGGCGACTGATCGCCTCGGATGACCTCGATGGCGTCCAGGTCGCTTTGAGGCGACATCAGTATGGCCAGGTCGTAGGGAGGGGGGTCTTCATGGTGGTGGGGAGCGACAGGCGGTGCAGGGTGGTGGGTAGCGACTAAGATTTCTTCTGGGTTCGCTGGGGTCTGAAACATGGGATACCGAAATATATTGTTAAACTAGACCATATACTGTACCAAAAAGTAGAAAATGTTCGGGACACAAACCTAACATTTAACAGAGATTCTAGAACACCTAGAGATTGGATTTCACAGCCAACCTAAATAAAAAGAGTAGCTACAACATGCGTTTAACGATAGTGCTGTTGCTAGATCAAGGCCAACACAAAAATAGAGGCCACGACCCTGAAAAAATCAGCTGTTCTCCCGGGGCTGCATTTTACATTGGGTCTTATGGGAGGTCAGACGTTTTTTTATGATATTTTTAAAATGACACTACAGATTTCCGCAAAATTTCAGTAAAATATTCTCAGACACCATCCCGATATTCCACCAAAGGTTTGTAAGGAAGATTTAGCATTCCTTATTTTGAATTCAAATTACCCGCCATGTACCACATGCCAACTGTTATATTTGACAGGTATTTGACTTTGTCATATATGATTGTCACATTCGCTTCTGCTTTAAACTTAATTTTTGTGTGAGCTAATGAAGCGGCTATGAAAAATTAGGGCTTACTATACATTTAAAAAAAATTGTTCTGCCAGAATAAGGTAAAAACAATCTCAAAAACGGCTTTATTTAAAAAAAATCAAATATTCATGAACCGTCATTCCAACTTCAATATTTTAAAGACAATCAGCTGTGTCGTAACGTGACCATCAAAAAAAAATCAGCCCCGGATGTGACGTCAACAAAGTGGAGGATCGTGGCCCGTCCATTTTGATAGCCCTGGCTAGATTTAAAGTAAAGCAGGGCTATCAAAATGGACGGGCCACGATCCTCCACTTTGTTGACGTCACATCCGGGGCTGATTTTTTTTTGATGGTCACATTACGACACAGCTGATTGTCTTTGAAATATTGAAGTTGAAATGACGGTTCATGGATATTTGATTTTTTTTTAAATAAAGCCGTTTTCGAGATTGTTTTTACTTTATTCTGGCAGAACAATTTTTTTTAAATGTATACTAAGCCCTAATTTTTCATAGCCGCTTCATAAGCTCACACAAAAATTAAGTTTAAAGCAGAAGCGAATGTGACAATCACATATGACAAAGTCAAATACATGTCAAATATAACAGTTGGCATGTGGTACATGGCGGGTAATTTAAATTCAAAATAAGGAATGCTAAATCTTGAAGATTTTAACCTTTTAATCATGTTGCTTCCTTACAAACCTTTGGTGGAATATCGGGATGGTGTCTGAGAATATTTCACTGAAATTTTGCAGAAATCTGTAGTGCCATTTTGAAAATATCATAAAAAAACGTCTGACCTCCCATAAGACCCAATGTAAAATTCAGCCCCGGAAGAACAGTTGATTTTTTCAGGGTCTTGGCCTCTATTTTTGTGTTGGCCTTGAGTAAAGAAATACAGTTAATTGCATTATTTATGGGAAAACTTTTTTCGTTGGCCTATGTTATTCTTATGACAACCAGCTGATAACTGTCAAAAAGTTGTCTCAAAAATTATGAAATGGACTGTATACAAGTCAAGCTAAATAAAACCCTTTAAAACATGTAAAATGGAGCAACGGACTTCAGTTTAAAATTTACCTGTTCGCTCTGGCTGACGGAATTCGAACTGCTCCGCTGCGCTCTTATGCTCGGTGGCGCGGGCCTGCCGCGGTTCGGTATCGCCTCATCAAAAATGAAAAGCCAACCCCCTCCAATAAGCAGTATCAGTGCCAGAACACAAATGACTAGCAGGGCTTCAATTCCTAAAGCGAAGGGGTTCTAAAAAAGAAATAGACAGCACGGTTAAAAGTTATAGGATTCATAGACTGCTTGCTGTGCTTAATGTGTGTAACAGAGAAGTAAAAGAGAGAAAGATATATTTTGGGCGGTGTCTTGAAATATTTTTCGCTGTTTTAGACCCGTTTTTGAGTTGGTAGTGGGAAAGTAGCGAATACATCGTGGCCTTTCGTCTTCACGAAGTTTTTCGTCATTCCGTCTTGTGCAGCGAATAGGTGAGAAGTGGGTATTTGTTGTTAACGCAAATTCTAGCTCTAGCCATGCCGCGTATTATATTTAGCGTTCAGGAAAAAGCACAGATGGTTCAATGGTATTTCGTGGGAAATAGCTGTCAAGATGTGGCAAATAGTGACTCAGTGGTAAAATGGGAGAGGAAAAGGAACGGCGCGAAACTATGATTTGTGCCGCAGCAGAAGCTTTGCCACCCTGTTCCAGTAAGGCAGTGGCCAATGATGTGGGCGATGATATTTCACCCTTAACCATCCGAACATTTTGAAACGATATGGGTGCCGGAGTTTTAAGGTACAGAAAATGCAAGAAATTTTCACAGATGATCAGCTTCGAAGAATGGAGTTTTACGAAACCATGATTGAACAAGCGAATCAGGATAGAAAATTTATTTTTTTTGTTCATTTTCAATTCATGTCCATCACAATCCTTCCGTTGTTCGTTACTGGTCACGAAAAAATAATTATTTACATACTGCAGAACCGACCCAGTAGGTACCCTCAAAAACTTAATGTCTCAACAAGAAATTTGAGGAAGAAATTATTTAGCTCTGTTGCAGGACCATATTATTCCTGCGACTCGACAGGTGCCAAATGATGATTTTAACCAAATTTGGTTTATGCAAGATGGCCCAGCTCATGACACTCACACACTATGAAAGTGTTTTTAAGCAGCTGGCCTCCAGAATCACCGTATTTGACATCCAATGATTTTTTTATGGGGCTATGCAAAAAGCCAATTTTATTCGCATGGCCATTTAAGAGCTACCACTTTGGATGAACTTCAGGCAAAAATAATGACCACCCTACAATCAGTGACACCTTAAATGCTAAGTGCACAGAGCGGTCGTATTTTTTAGAATTTAATTCGTTATGTAGTTCTTAAATCAATATGAAAGAATTTGCTTTTCAAACAGACCCCTCTCTTATTTGTTTCGCTGGGGAAGTCATAAACTTTAGTTTGTGGTAGACATGGCAATAAATATTATAAAAAATCAAAACCGTGATAGGCGGGAAGGGAGTAAAGGGGTACATACAGTGGCTCGCACTTCCTGTAATTTTTTTATTGGTATTGATTCCCAAAACGAGGCACTGTACTAATTAGTCATTAGCTTACTATATTACTTGCTTTTTATTTATGTCTCCTTCTAAACGATTTTATTAGAAAGGAACATATATACTCTTGTCTGGTTGTTACGAATATATTGATTTGTCCGAGCTTTGACGTTTTCTATTCGTTGTTGTTTTGACTGTTTTAATGTCAAACAAATTAGGACCAACTTTTTACAAAACAAATTACCGTTTTTGCAACTAAATCAATATTTGCGCACATTTTAATATAATTTTGGATTCTCTTTTATGTTTCGGATCTTTATTTATTAGGTAAGTACCTATTTTATCTCGCCTTTAAAAGGTCTAGATACATATATAAAGCGGCACACTGCAGGTACAAAGTGAAACAACAATTTTTTGAGGCTTCTTTACTTAGATTTTGCCGCAAAATTTGGTTTACCATAGCTATATAGATATAGACGCGGTGCCACTTATATACATACATCCTAAACTATAGTCAACTAATCCTTTCAAATTTTTTTTCCTACTGTAAAGTATTATCTATTGGTCTAAATTATATTACAGTTTTAAGTAAAGTTACCCCCCCTTATAAAAAAGTATGCACTTTTTGTTAACAATTAAAGGACAAACAGGAGAATTCCCTCCCTAGAAAAAAAAATATATTACAAATAATTTTTTTGTCAACTAGATTTTGAACCAGAACCGCACTTGTATGGAATGGTACATAAAAACGGGAACCGTGGCCCACCGGCTTTGCGCGTTGGTTCGTCCATATAGCTGCAGTGTTTGCTGGGTGCGCTGCGTATCTTGTGGGTTTGAGTCCCCCCCTCGGCATATGGTTGTTTTTTACCGTCCCAACAAGGCATCTCTCAGCAAAAATTTGGCTAAAAGGACTGGACGATTGATCATAGCTATGGATGGAAACTCCCAGATTTTTTTTTTAAATGGTACATAAAAATGCTTACCCCACTTAGGTAATAATTGGTCGCAATAACAATCAGCACTAATAAAAGGAACAAAGATATGAATCCGCATTTGTACTTGGTGGGGATGTGGCCCAGGGCCAAGGAGGAGCCCCTGGGATTCACCTGGAGCGATTCTTGATCTCGTTCGATGTTGTGGTGATTTCTAGTGTGGCTAAAAATACACAAAATATGGTAAATTCTTATAAATAATACAATTTTTTTAAATGTTATTTTTAAATAATCTTTTAGACCATTTGAAAGGAAAAACAATAATAATAGCATGAAAATTAAAAAAAATATATCGCAGCCAACAGAAAAAATAAATCGATCGATCCTAATCCCAGTTAATGGGGTGAACTTTAAGGGGTCGATAATGGTTTTTCACAGTTTTTAGCGAAACTAGACATTGTATTGAAAAAAGTTAAATACAAAAGTTATAGGTAATAAATAGGTCTACGACTTCTGTATGAACCATTCTTGTACTTTACCTAAAATATGTACTATAACTATTTCAGCAGGAACAGTGTAGAAAACCTTCTAGCATCAGCCAACTAAATCTTAAATTTATTCAATGAATGGTGTCAAAAATATTAATTGCTAGTAAATCCCAGTAAAACGCACCTTTTACAAAATAAATAGAAAAATTAGAAATCTGAATTTTTTTTGGGACTTAGACTTGATAAAAAACTAACATTTTTAGCTGGGAAGCTGAAATGCAATTATCAATCTAAAAAATATCAGAAACAACTAATAAATATCTATTATTCACTAGCTTACAGTCATATAAAATATCAAGTACTTTTCTGGGGACAAAGTAAAGACTTTGAAAGAATATTAATTTTACAAAAGAGAATTTTGTGGGCCATTTTTCGAATAAATCCCTTAGAATCATGGAGACCAGTGTTTAAAGAAAACAATATTTTAAGAGTGCCTGACATTTTAATTTATGAAGCTGCAAACTTTGTAAGAAGAAATATGTGCAAATTTCCTTCAGTCAGTAGCTCTCATAACCACTACACAAGATCCAGTTCAAATATAAGAATTCCCTCCTATAATCTAGCACTCTTCACTAAAAGTCCCTATTGTTTTTGTTCCACTGTTCACAATTCTCTGCCAAAGGCAGTTAAAGAAATATTTAGTGTCAAAAAGCCACTATTCTGTAAAAGAATTTTTACATTTACAAGGTGATTAGCTCCAGGTATGTTGTATACTGTACCTAAGGTTTTTAGTTAATTCCATTAGGTTTTAGAATTCATTTATTATCAACAAATAATATTAATATTTTTATTTTATAACTTTAGTTTTAGTGCACTCAGTGCGATTTTCATACTTTGTAGCACTTTACATTCAAACTTCTTTCTATATGACAATGTCAATATTTACTATGTAAATCAAATGGCAATAAAGAAAACTTGAAACTTGAAACTATTCAACAAAAAATGGGAAAAACCGTGTTTTTTGGGTGTTTTCTTTTTAACTATGCAACACATTTTTAAGAAAAAACCCATTAAAAAACATTCAGTGTAACGCAAGACTAAACCACCCCACCCTATTGAGCGTTATGTAAATTAAAAATGGTCCCTAAACACGTTCTAATTATTTTGCATCAAAATATTTATTTCAAAATTATTTTTTATTTCAAACCTAAAATGTGGTAGGTAGGGGGTACCTAATAGCGAATTCTTTTGAGAAAGTTAATTTGTGATCCACTAACACTGTTTTGGTGTTGTGTGTCTTGAAATTGCCCCAGTGCAGTTTCAAAAGAATATGAGTGCAACACAAGCTGGGAAAGCCTGTGGCGAAAAATGTGCAACATTGGACTGAAAATTACACTAGTTTTTCCAAAAGAATATGAAAATTGCACTAGTGTTACAATTTTTGCCCAAAAGAATTCGCCATAAAGCCTGTGGTATAAAAAAAATTCTTACTTATACTGTGCTCCATGAGATGGAGCTTGGTGCCTGTTGGCATGATAACTATTGTGGAAATAGGGGGCCCTCCGAGGACCATTATTGTTCGGAAAATTCTCGATGGACTGGAACCGTCTCACGGGTGTTACCATGGGTTTTGGATAGTAACCCCTTGAGTTGTGCCTTTTGTAGTAAGCTAAAAATGTTAATATAGTAAGTAATCTATATAATTGTCAAGATAAAATCTTGTTTCCTTAAATTCAAAGAAAATTTTTAGTGCATTCAGTTTCAGATTTTATTTAGGATATATTTCTACCGTGGACGTTCTTGTCAAACCAATCTTGCACAGTTTTGTAGCTATATAGCCAGCACGATAGATGATAACTCTCAAGTTGACGTAATCTATTTTGACTTTAAAAAGGCGTTTGATAAGGTCGACCACGATATATTACTGGACAAATTAAAATCATATGGTGTATGTGATCCACTACTTTCCTGGTGTTGTAGTAACCTGAAAGGTCGAAAACAAATAGTACAAATAAATAAATACAAATCCAAAGAGATCGAAGTCACATCAGGTGTAGCTCAAGGATCACATCTAGCTCCACTTCTGTTTGCTTTGTTTGTTAATAATATCCCTAAGTGTTTCAAGAACAATCCTTGTCTGCAGTTGGCTGATGATTTAAAGGCTTACAAAAGAATATATAGTCAAGATGATTGTAGAGCTATTCAAGAGGATGTCTTAAGCCTCTACAGCTGGTGTGAAGAAAACAAAATGGAGATAAATTTCTCAAAATGTAAAGTTATAACCTTCTCCAGAAAAAAAAATAAAATTAATTATGAATACAAAATAAATAACATAACTATACCCAGAGTAGATGTGGCGAATGATCTTGGGGTTATCTTTGATTCCCAGTTTCGATTTACAGATCACATTGATAATATTGTCAGCAAGGCTTTTAAGATGTTAGGATTTATTATCAGGTCCAGTAGGGAATTTAAAAACATTGAGGTTTTAAAAATACTATATTTTTCGATTGTTAGGAGTCATTTGGAATATTGCTGCCTGGTTTGGTCGCCATATTATGAGGTGCATGTCACAAGACTAGAAAGGGTTCAACATAAATTTGTCAACTTTGTAATGTATAAACTAAATATAGACAAATCGCTATACAGTTATGAGGAAAGATTGAAAATGATCAACTTTCATAGTCTGCACACTCATCGTGAAAAGCAAATACTTAAATTTGGCCATAAATTAATAATTAATGAAATTAACTGTCCATATCTTCTATCCCTTTTAAATTATCATGCACCTATGAGACATGGCAGAAACAATAATACATTTTATATAAATTCAAGTCGAACTGATGTTGGTAAAAACAGTATTGAAAACAAAATAATGGTTTTACTTAATAAATATATCCCAAATGATTTTGATATATTTTCATTTTCTAGTGATTTGTTTAAACGTAGGTTGGACAGATTACTGTAATAATAAAGGTTTATAATATGTAAGTACTAATTGTTTATAGTCACTTATTTCTTATCTTTTCTTAGGTTACCTTACTTATTTTTACCTAATTAATTTTGTACCTGAAGCTTACCATTTTATTGTTTATAGTTTTAAATTTTTTATTCTTTGTTATTTATTTTCTGTTTATTGTGTATTTTTTATTACTGTGAAATGATAGATTAAAATTAAACATGTACCAATTGGGGAAACTCTCTGTAATGTGCATTCTAAATAAATAAATAAAAAAATATTCCGTGTCGTCGCCGTCATGGGGTAGTAGTAGCAATGTTTGTTTCCCACACCGGCGGTCCGGGTTTGATTCCTGGCAAGGTATTTGGTTGTTTGTGTTTGTTTTAAAACAGTAAACAGTTTACACTTGAAACAGTTAGAGATATTTACTAACCGAAACGTTGTGCTGTAAAATAAATAAAGACAATGGAAGTCCGAAATTTTATTTCTACACAATCATTGTCTACGAGTTTCAAACAAAAACTATATTATATCTTGAAATATTTTAAATTGTATGACCGTTAAATAAATAAAACTAAAACTAAATAAAACTAAACTATATGATATGACCCACCATTTAAAATCAGAGCTAAAAACAACCATTTTGATTATAGATATACCTATTTGAAATCAAATATATTTAAACCACTATTAAAACATTTTAATAAAAGTTTCCTACTAAATTTTAATTTAAATGATCTTATCTTCTTTTACTCTTTTTGAAAATTTTCCAAGAGTAAAATAGGTAAGTCCTGCTCAACATGACAGGTTTTTAACTTAATATCTACCTTAATATTTTCTACAGACAGAACATAATTACTATTCGACAAAACAAAAAATATTGTTTCAATCATGGCAGAAATGCTTTTCAAAACTCATTTCATTAATTTTATTCAATTTGGTTTGCCTATCCTTCGAAGGCCAACTGGCCACAGTCTGCAACTTAATGCTCTGATATGTGATTTGGACAATCACAACACACTCACATTCATACACATATAGACCCTCATGGTAGGCAATTTTCTTTTCTCATGGAGGATTTAATTTTGCCTGATGCTCTTTGTCGAACACAGGAGTCTTTATCGTGCTAGCATCATCTACCGTCCTAACACAGGACCACCAGCTTAGTGTGACTTCCAAACCATGGTCTTGTATTCATCATCAACTTTGCCTACTTTGTTGATGCCCAAACTTCGCCCAAGACAGGCTTTACCCCTACTTCCGGTAAATATATATTCACAAACGGAGAGTAGGTTCGAGTTGGTAGTGGCAGGCATGGGATTCGAACCACACACCCTCTGATTGGCAATCGAACACTTTGCCCACTGAACCAATCAGGGCCACTTTTAAAGACTCTTTTTAAAGCTATTACTTTATAGGTTAAATCACAGCCCCCTCTATAACAAGCCTGAACTTTGAAATGCAACATTGTCAAGGGCTGACAGATCTAAAATATTTATTAAAATGACAATAACAAAAAAATAGGCTGACAAGAAAATAATGGAAATACCAGCCCTCAAAAGTGTTGCATTTCAAAGGAGGTTCACACTTGTTATAGAGGGGGCTGTGGTTAAATATAAACTTGTTTTTACATTGACAAGGTTCACTACTATATGAATAACTGCAAAAGATAGATCTTTATTGGTGTTCATAAATAAAGCATTTACACAAGAACATAAGCTGCACCCAAGAAGTAGGACACTCCAAAATTTGTACACCTATTTCTGAAATACATGTATTTCACTTTTATTTGTTATTTCAAAGAATTTCCATGTATTTCAAAGTAGTTCAATGTCTTTTAAACAAAATTTGTACACCTATTTCAGGAGTGCCTTGCCCCTTGGCTGTACCTACATCCCTGGTATAAAGTTACTCTTACCTGCAACAGCCAAGGGCGGTGGACGTCTGCACGCAGGTCCCTGTCTCCAACCCTGCTGATTGCTTTTATTTATCCAAAAATGCATCAGGTGTAGCCAGGCCTAACTTAACCAAACCTGAGAAAAACATGCATGCTTACTAGGAGATTAACATTTGCTTCCTAGTCGAAATCTAAAACAACAAGACAAAAACATAAACGTTTGTAAGGATGGAAAACAATAAAACCAGCTGGGACTGCAAAAGGTTATTGCAAAAAATCTATAAAATAGGCCTTACCATATGATCCTAAATATCACACAATATTTTACTGATTTATATTGGTTTTGCACTGAGTTATAAATTAAGAAGGCAAGATTAGTCCGAATCAATGGGTTTTTGGATTATAAATTCCAAAATAAAAATATACTATTTACCTAATCTGTGATAAAAATATAAACTTTGGGAGAACAGCGCAAAACTAAAACAGCTGTTTTGCGTTGTTCACGTGTTTCAACAAAATTATCACCTGATTAGGATCAAATTGATCACATGTTCAAAATAGAATATTTTTCTCGTGATCATTGAAAAATACAGGGGACATTCCAAAAATTTACTTAAGTTGTTTAATTTTTTTGAGGTTAGGGTCTAAAACAAAATACAACAACAAAGATTTGTATTTGCTTTTCTTTAAACAATTTGTGTATAAAAGAAAAAGCGAAATCAATGGAAAAGGAAGTGAAAACATACGTAAGTAAATTTTATGTGTAAACCCTTATAAAAATAAATATACCTACTTCAAGACCTCATTGAGTTATAGTTGACTTAACAATAGGGCAATTTTATATATACCTACTTCGAAACCCCTTAGTTCACCAGGCGCGGATCTACGGTACGGGCGAATGGGAAAATCCCCCCCCCATATCTCAACTATATTTAATTTTTACATTGTGTTTTATGCAATATTTATTATGAAATTTTCCCCCCAAACTAAGTTCCTAGATCCGCCCCTGTAGTTGACAATAACTTTTAATGGTAATTTTATATAATTTGTTGTTTGATAATAAAACTTATCCCTGAAATGCTATGCTAAAGAGGTTTACCCCTAGTAAAATGGAAAGGAAAGGGACAGATTTGTGAACATAAAAAAGGAACCCTGGCAGTGGCATCAAGTTAACATAACCAACAGTCCCAGTAAAACATCTGTCTTGGAAAGTAATGATTTCTCAGCAAAAGTCCCCGGTTCATACTGGTTTTAATACAGCTGTATTTAGTATCTTTAAAGTCACATTGAAAATCAAGAAGCAAATCTTTAAATTTCAATTGCTTTTTAGTTTTGTGAGCAATTCATTAGCAGAAAAAGTATGTTTAAAGAAAAAAATACATATTTTTGAAATTTTCAACACAAACCAGTTGTTATATTTTAATTAATATTTTAATTAGATCCCTACTCCTAAGTTTTCGAAAATAAAAGTTTAAGCTTATAGTTTGTGTTTTCTTTGGCAGTGTCTGCAACAAATCTATCCAACTTTTTCTGAAAAAAAAATTGTGTTTACCCTTAGAGTAATAAATATATTTTGTTGAGTTTTTGTTTGAGTGTTTACCCAACAAAAAAAGGTCTACTTTTAAGAATTTTGCAATGCCATGCCCCGGTAATGCCCGCAATGAACCGGCAATGGTTCTAGTACCTTGTACACGAAATTACCACACTAATCCACTCCTAAGGTATAGAGGTGCATATAAGAAAAAAGACATCAAATACATAAAACTGCCGATGTGTCCCGGTCTTGTGCCTTTAGGAGTTTGTCACTTTAATCAAGTTTATAAATGACAGGGTAAATGGTATCATCACCATTACCCTCACTTACCTGTGAACTACTAAAACTCAATAGAAAACAAATCAGGCAGGTAACGGGACTTATAACTGGTCACTGCACACTGAGAAAACATATGCATAGAACAGAAATCTACGGAGATGAGCCCATATGCAGACTTTGTGACGAGGACTAATATTTGAGTGCCAGCACTGACCTGCAGAACAAAAATCCTCCTGGAGGAAAACCCTTCCAGAGAGGCAGACTGTCAGAGAAACCTAGGGAAAACCACCTAGCAGGAGATACAATAAGCTAAATAGCTGCAGTGTCGGGGACTCCCAAAACATATTCTTGCTGGCGAAACTAATCAATGAATCAATAAATGACAGGGTTGTCACTATAAGTGTTGTTTGATGGAGATCCATCAAACAACGCTATAAGGTACCATAGTAAGTTCTAACTTAAGCATGTTTTGCTTTTTAGGTCATCCCAAATGATTTATGCAAAAGAGCAGGAATAGCATCCACATGGGTGCCAATTGATGAACTTGCAATTTTTCCTTTTGATAAGAATAATGCAAACCCAAAAGGTGATGCACTAAGCCCCTATTCCTCCGACCAACCTTCTTCAGTTTATAAAATCAGACAAAATGTGATTTTACTCCACCCAATTTTGAGGAAGCTAGTTAACGAGTCAAATGGGATATTTCTAAATTTACAAGCTTCAATGGTTAACAAACCCTTGGAACAAAAAGTTGAAATTTTAAAAATCAGCAGACAATACAGATCTATTATTAGAGCATGTTTGGATAATTTAAAAGAAGATATAACAAAAAATACTACCACAAACAAAGACGAATTACAAGACTACATAACAATATTTTACTCTGTAGAGTGCATTTGGCATCTATGTGAAATCTTATTCATGGAACCAATTCATGGCAACATTGTCTTACCATACCTTCTTGATTGGGTTAGATTCCATTTTCCAAGACATGAATGTAATGCAGCAATTCTTTTATCAGGAGATGTAGCTAGTTTGGAAAGCCAAGAAGGTTACTGGGAGACAGTATTTGGTAACTTACTACAGGGCCAAATCAAAGTTGTCAGAAATTTGCTCAAACAACATTCAGCTGCAGAAAATGATTCATTTAAAACAGCTGATAAAATTTTAAGAAGTATGCCAACATTTCATGTTGTTAATAATATTTCTGTGAATGAGTTTAATTTACAATGGAGACATTGGAGCATGGATGTTCAACTTAAAATTGATGCCAAACAATTTATTAACAACTCTAATTTGGATTTACTTATGAGGGTGAGGTTATGCCTTGGGTTATGCCAGGTTTTTTTTTATCTATATTTAATACAAATACAACACACTAAAATTATAATTACATTTTTAAGTAGTTGAAATTCATGCTAAATTGTTTTATTATAAGATGCAAGAGATTAAAAAAAATCCAAGGGAAGAAATCATCAATCAATATTTGCACGAGAGTTCTAATTTTTCAAGTTTTCTTATTTTTAGTCAAATAAAAGATTTGACAAAACAACAAACAACATTTAGTTGAGTAATTTGTTTAATCAAAGTAAAATACATTTTGTTTAATGAATTAAAACAATTATTGTTTCAGCTCATAATTGGCGAAGAACAAGCTTGGACAGAAATTCAAACAAACTGTGAGGCATGGTATGAATTTCTAGCAGGTTGGCTAATCTACACTGAGCCAACTGTCAAGAGTTTTGAATTAGGCCAGTTTGCCAAGCTGGCCATCAATAAAATGCGAGTGGGAAATGATTTGAAGCATCTAGATAGGGTCTTGTTGGCTACTATGGAATTTGATCTTTTCGAAGTAAGCAGCATATCAGGAGTTGGCGTAAAAGCAATGAATTAACTAATAAATTCAACAAGAAACCTAATGAGAAATTACGACTTTGTGGTGACTATCGCAGACCCAACACGCTATTAGTTCCAAATAGATAATTCATGCCCAAAAGTACTGTTTTACAACAAATGTTTCAGTAAGACTAATGCAATTTTGTTTTAACTTAATTTACTAGAAAAATCAGATTTAAACTTAGGGTTTACTCAACAGTTCTCCCCGCTTTGTTTAATCTGTAACGTCAATTGTGTTGTGTTTATAGCATTATTTTGTGTTATGTGTAATTCACTTAGTTTACTAGCTCAAACGGCTTCACTCTTTTTAGTCTTCGAACTAGCATAGTATTGTCTAGAAGCTGAATTGCTTCCACATTCACATGCCGATGGAGTCTATCTTCATGGCTTTTTGCGTACTTTTTTATAGTCTCTGCTACAGTTTCGATTTTTAGATCTTGATGAAGGTCACTATTTCGAATGTACCAAGGTGCATTCACAATGTTTCTTAATACTTTATTTTGAAATCTCTGTACAACTAGAATGTTACTCTCTTTAGCACAACCCCATAGTTGAATACCATATGTCCATACTGGTTTCAGTATTTGTCTATAAAGCAGTAACTTATTATGAATTGTTAAATTGGACTTCCTTCCAATTAGCCAGTTCATTTTTCTATACCTTATCTCAAGTTCTTCTTTTTTTTTCTTAACATGTGCTTTCCAGCACAATTTGGCATCAAGTGTCATTCCTAGATATTTTGCCTGATTTGAATATGGTACAGGAATGTTGTTAATTGTAATTTGTATGTGATTTATATTTTTGTTTGTAAAATCAACATGAAATAATTTGGTTTCATTTAATTTTATTCGCCACTTTGTGGTCCAACTGTGAACTTGGGTGACTGCATCCTGAAGTTTTTCTATGCATTTTTCAATAGATTTTTCTACCGTCAATAAACCAGTATCATCGGCAAATGTTGCTAAGTGGCAATTTTCTGGCTTTGGGATATCACAAGTGAATAATAAGTATAGATATGGGCCTAGTACGCTACCCTGGGGCACGCCTGCTTGAATTTCTCTTAAATTTGAGTATGAGTCTTCCTGTTTTACTCTAAAATGTCTATCAGATATGTATGATTCCAAAATATCCGAATATTGTTTTGGCAGAAACCGTTTTAGTTTAAAATTAAGGCCTTCATGCCACACTTTGTCAAATGCTTGTGCTACATCTAGAAAAACTGCAGAACAAACTTTTCCCTCTTCTAGTGCTTTTTCTATTATATTAGTAATTCTGTGTACTTATCTATCGTGGAATGCTTGTCTCGAAAACCAAATTGATGAGACAGAATAATTTCTTGTCTTTCTATGATAGGTTTTATTCTTTTAAGCAATAATTTTTCAGAGCTTGGATATAATTGGCAGCAAAGATATTGGCCTGTACGATGACACGTCATGGAGTGGTTTTCCCGGTTTTGAAATCATGATAACTTCTGCAACTTTTCACAGTTTAGGTACATACCTAAGCCTAAAAGACACATTAATTAGGTTGCAGGGTTTTGCTATGCTGACCTAAATTCTTGATGATTTTTTAATTTTTTTTCTTTACTTGGAAAAGTACAAACATCACTAAACAATTATATTTTAACCAATTCAAAAATATTAAGTTGCGGTTTACACGGAAAAATGTACATTCGGTAGGAGAAAAATTAAATTTCTTGGTTATAAGATGGAAAAAAAGGCAGTTAGCGATATAATTGCAAATTATCCCCAATTTTAGGTGATCAAGGAAATCCAATATATGACAGAGAACGGATGGTTTGTCAGTCATTTGACAGATATTTTGTATCACTCTGGAAGATTAACACGCTTGGAGGAGGAAGTGGATAATTTGTAAGTTCATGCCAGGGCATTTCTTTTAATCTGTGTGGCTGGAAAAGTTTAAAACCATTTACTATTTTTTAGTTCGGCGGAAAGGCTCCGAGAATCCTTCATATTAGACTATGGAATCAGCTTGACGGGGCACAACAGCCTCTGGCAAGTAGGTTTGAGTTATCTGGACTACTGTCCCAATGATGGCATGGCCACTGTTGAGCTCTTATTGCCCAGGATCAAATTTGACAGTGAAGCCAAAGCACACAAATTGGTCAGGGAGGCTAAAAACAGGGAACTACATCATGTCGGTAAGTTAGTTCTTAGTAGTTGTCTTCTTATGTGGCTTATAACGAAAAGTTAACAATTTTTATCCATTCCATTTAGCTCGTCCTCGAGATCGTCTGTCTATATAATTCTTGGTCTGCCTTCCTCAGCCATAAGCCTCTCCAGTTAAACCTTTGTGTTTTAGTGTCTCACAACTAAAGCATTTTGTCGCCGGGTGCGCTTTATTGTTCAGTTATTGATATAAAATCAAAATGGAACTCAACCAAACCATATGAAACTTCAAACTGCTATTTTTTCTCCTCCTCTTGCAACATTGGAGATTTTGCACATATGGCAACAATATTTGAAATAAGAAACTCCTTTTAGCTCAAACTATCTGCAAGGTGCAAGGAATGAAGTGCCTGGCGCGGGGCCGGCTGGGCAATGCTCTAACGTGGGCTCTGAAATCGCAAGACGGTCCCTTCACGTCATACCTAGCAGATAAATTTTTACAAGAATACATTAATAAAGGCGAACTGAACAGCGTGGATTTATTGGACAACTTGGGATCTTGTATGCTGGCCAGTGATAGGCTGATATTCCTGGGGAAATACTTTGAGTTTCATAAGTTGTATCAAGCAGGGGAGTTCCAGGAATGCGCTAATTTGCTGATTGGACTTTTAGCGTCGAAGATTGTGCCTAAATAGTAAGTTTTGGGTTTTCCCTTTACAAGGAATTGGTTTTACAGCTAAAATTTTAAATAAACATAGGTTGGCAAAAGCTTCGTTACAAAAAAAAAATCATTTTACATAACATTTTGACAAAGTTTTGTCAATTTGTTATCAATTTTCTCATATTTTTATTAATTTTCAGTTTCTGGTCGGTGCTACTCACAGAGGCAATACCCCTTCTGGAAAGTGAGAACATAGTATTTTCCTCAAATGACACATACACTATTCTGCATTGTTTGGAAGAAAAAGAGAGCACACCCCAGTTAAGTGACAAGGTCAGCCTTTTAAGGTTAGCCGCGGCTAGAAACTTGTCAAGGGCACTTATTTCTGAAGCCCAAGCCTAAATTTTAAGTGGAAATGTTTACTTTTTCACAATAGTTTGTATTATAGACCAGTTTGGTTTATGCCCTGCATTTTGAAGAGTTGAATAGAAATATATTTTTGAATTTTACAAATAACATTGCAGAATCTTTGGAAAAACAAGGGTTTAAATTTCCAACAGTCAAGTCACTACTTAACTTGGGTGCCAATGTTAGCAGTAAGCTTAAAGTCAAGATTCATACATTTCATGTTCATATTTATTTGTATTTTTCACCTTTTTATAATAAACAAACTTTAAATATAAACTTGAGTTTCTATACATACATTGGGTGGATTGTTAGTGAAACTTTTTAAAAAATCATCCAATTTTTTTAAACTACTATTTTGAGAAGCTTTTTTCACATTTCTTTTTTTTTTTCACAATAGCACTAATTTACATAATCCCATCAATCTCTAAAAATATCCTTAACACTAATGTTAATTTCATTATTTTCTTTCTGCTTCTGTTCAGCTTCTTTAAAAGCTGTGCTAAGGCTCACTACATCCTCCTCGTTACCTGCCAATGCTTCCTTATTCTTGGTTTCCCTATTCCTATTTAGGATTTCTATTGTTTCTTTGTATAACTGCTCTTCGTTGGCTTTTCCAGCATATTGACTTTCTAGTTGACTGTAGGTCTCTATAAATCTTTTTGTAAGACTTGAGGAGTCATTATTGTATAAGTTTGTGACACCTATTTGCTTATTGTTCCTGTGGAATATGCTGAAAAAAATAGTAATATTTTACCTTTTATTATACACTGCTTGGAAACCTCCTGAAGATGACTTACGCTCTGATTCTGTCTTCTTTATAAAAAATTTGCTTTAAAGTCATATTAGGGACAGGTCTGTCAAAGCGAGGCTCTTCATTTGGGGGAAAAGCTTTATAGACATCATACCAAATTGGTCTGTCATCCCAACTAAGAGCTCCAGACTGAATTAATCCTGTTGTCCTAAAATAAACATATATCATCTTTGTAATAAGGAAGGTCTCTTCAAGATACCAAATTTTTTGTGCTCTGTACCTGCTCAAAATGGTACCAATTTTTTGCAAGCGGCTCCCTGCCATTTGTACAAAATTTTCAACTCAAAAAATAAATAATAGGAATGAAAATTTTTTTGGAAAAATAGGTTATTTTTTTAAAGGATGTATCTTTTTCCTGCTTGTACGAGTAAAAAAGAGATCCGAGTCCAATAACCAACGAAAATCAAAAACAGTGACCAACAAAAAAATTACGGAACCCACGAAAAATAATTATCAGGTGACTGAGCTGTCACTAACGTCATATTATTGTCAAAATCGCAAGTTTTTTGTGTGAATTTCTGAATATTTTGGGAAATTTTGTGTTTTTTTTAGAAAAAATCTTTTCCAAAACAAAGAAGAAAAGTTTTTTTATAAACACCAAAAAGTCAAATCTGTAAAACAAGAAACAGAAACAAAAGGAGCAGAAAATTTAAAGAGAAAGATAAAGAGAACAGTTATCTATTTTGCTGTTTGTGTGTAGGAGCGGCCATGTTGAATGGTTCCCATTTAAAAACAAAAGTGTAGTGTCATCAGTGATCCAGGAAATATTAAATTGATATTAATATTCATTAGCATTGATTGTGTTTCAAATTGTTTTGTTTTTTCCCTAAATAGGGCCTTAGCATTGTTGACAACTTGCTGGACATATCTCACACCTAATTTTTAGGGAGTAGGTAGGTCAATGTTTACCTTTAGTATTTTAGGAATTTTTATGCACTTTGCCCCTTTCTGCTTGCCAGTAGGTGTTTGCAGACTTCTGGTTTATGCCTTGAGCAACACTCCAAGAAATACATTTGCACCAAAAAATTAACTAAAAATCTTATTCATAAAGTAGGTAGATACATAAAAACCAACAGACTCATTAAAACAATAAAACTTTGTTTAAACTTAAGGCCACAGTAACATAGTATAACAATCAAGGGGTAATCAGCTGAGCCAAATTTGTCCTACAGGACTTTAAAAAAAATATTGGTCCTGTAGTGTATTTTAGGGTCCTGTATAATGTCCTGTATGGTCCTGTAGACAAAATTTGTACACCTACTGTGGAAATCTGATCACCCCTCAGACACAATGCATTTTTGCTGCCTTTCAACTAACACAGGGCAGTATAGTTGTCCCAAGAGTTGTCCTAGTCTTTCTTAACCTTTTGCCTAATTTTACTCTCTTGTCATAGTAACAGTAATAGGTAATTATAGTGAAATCTCCCTTAAAGAGACACCAAAGGGACTGAATAAAAGAGTGAGTTTATATAGTAGAATTTTTATGGATATGCAAAGTATTTTCTGGTATCTTTGTTTAAATATTCACTGACATTAGTTATCTACATATTTTTATGTCATTATTTATTACATTTTTGAAATTTTTATATCACTGCAGTCACTGTATATTTAAAAAAAATTCTACTATACAATAGAAATTGCAAGGAAAATTGTCTGGTTGGTTGCAACATGAGAAAATGTAAGTTCTTGTAAGAGGGGTGTCACTGTTTATAAGTTAAGACTAAAATTAAGTAAACAATTAAGGTTAAGAAAATGTTATGATGTTACTTAATTGTCCTCCTGATTGTATTGCCCAAACCATGATTAAGGGCTTAGTTGAGGAATAATTACTATTGACCCGAGGGGTGAACAGCTCTCACAATTGGTGTACACATTTCTCACAATCTGTTCACAATCCTTCACACTCTTTACACAATCCCTCCCAATCACCCACAATCTGTCACAATCTCTCACAATCTTACCACAATCTTACCACAATCCTTCACAATCTTTACACAATCCCTCACAATCTTAGCAAAAGATTGTGGATTTTCGCAATCGGCATACACATGTTGGGGTTCTCTCATAATCTTAGCAAAAGATTGCAGATGTTCGCAATCGGCGTACACATTTTGGGGTCAGCTGGTCACCCCTCGGTTATTAAGCAGCAGGGCCGGCAACAGTAAATGAAGAGGGCGGCAAAGGAAACTATAGACATGATGACCTTTTTTTTTTTGGTCGCGCCGCTGCACAGTCCTCCACCGTCCCTTACAATCTTTCACAACCCCTCACAATCTTTCACAATCTTGCCACAATCCCTCACAATCTTGCCACAATCCCTCACAATCTTAGCAAAAGATTGTGATTTTCACAATCGGTGTACGCATTTTGGGTTAGCTGTTCACCCCTCGTATTGACCTATTTGTATTTATTTGTATAAGCCTTAAATATACAGGGTGCTTCCCAATTGAATGTCAATATTTATTGGGGTGATTTTTGGGCCCATTTTAAGAAAAAAACTTCATATGAACATATGTCCTAAACATCTTACCTTTTGAGATACAGGGTGGTAAAGTTTTCAAAAATAAATCATTTATTTATTATTAATATCTACAATACCAAGTGAAGTATACTTTTTAAATCTGTATTCAATTATAAGCAAATTGGATCTCTTGAATTTTTTTAGTCCGACTCACGGGTTTGATCTAAAAAATAAAAATTCTATGCATGATGATTATGTCATATTAATGATATTGTTATGATTATGCAGAGAAACGGTTTTAATTTTTTTAAGCGAAAACCGTGCATCAGATTGAAAAAATACAAGTGATCAACTTTGGTGAAAAATGATCGGGGATTTTAAAAATAATTTTTATTTCAGGAAAAATCAGTGGTGTGCCATCAATGTCTGCCAAAATAGGCAGGTCAAATTTCACATGAATGCCACTGATGGAAATTTAAAAAAAAAGTGATACATTAAAAAATGCCTCTTGATTCATAGTTCATGTATGACAAATTTCATTAAAATATCTGAAGTGGTATTGTAGATATTAATAATAAATGATTTATTTTTGAAAACGTTACCACCCTGTATCTCAAAAGGTAAGATGTTTAGGACATATGTTCATATGAAGTTTTTTTCTTAAAATTGGCCCAAAAATCACTACAGCTTCAGTCTTTATAAGGATTTTTGCAAATGTTTGACCAGTCAAACTACTTATTTTTTTTTTATCAGAAAACACCCTGTAGTAATAAGGAAGGAAATCACATCCTTTTGTGATGCACATGTTTATTTTATTTATATATTTGATTTAATTAAGCAAATGACCTATAAATCCATCTTTATTGTCGGTGCTTACTGTGTAAGGACTTTTGCAATAATAATCAATGCTGTTAACCTACATTTTAACATCATTTTTATTAGTTTCTCCTATTCTTGTTAAGGTCACATTTTAAATGTTTGAAAATGTATTCAATGTCAATAGATTTAATTAAATACAATGTCTTTTCTAATTAATGGTCATCCAAGCACACACAAGTATTATTTAATTTAAAATAGTTTTTTGGTAATTAATTTTAATGATGTTTATTATAGTTCACATATTATAGTTTTTGCAAAGTCACCTGAAATGCTCCTAATATGGGGTTCTATCGATTTCATCAAATTTTGCTTCATTCTGCCCTTCAAAAGTTATCCAAATTCATATAAAATCTTCCTGGTATAATTTCAACCCTACCGACAGAGAAAAGGCGCTGCTCTTTGCGGTCCGAACACAAAGTATTTGTTTTCGGACCGACCGAGCACAGGTGGATCGACAGTACTTGATTGGCAGATTTTTTTGAGATGCGCTTTTAATTGCTTTCGGGTGTGCTTTTCGGGACCCCTTTAGTCGGCAGTATGCAGAGTTAGAAAATAAATCAGTGTCGTTTCTGTAGGCGTAGGAATAGAAAGTTTTATTATCTATTTTTATGTCTTTAGTTTTCGCCATAATTAAATGAAATAAAGTTCATGAGTATATCCATCGCCGCCTATGTCACTTTCTTTAAAGGATATGCCGATGGTCGGCTTTAACCTTTGTTCAACTGACTTTGCAAAAACTATACCTACTATTTGAATATAATAAATATAATTTTAATATTTCCTAATTTCTTTTCTAGCAATCATATTTTGTGTGATTTGTAGGTATTTCAAAATGTAATCTTTTCATTGCACTACTGTGCAGGTAATTTTCAAAAAATTACAATTCAGTGTAGGAACATATAGAGCAATTTTTTTTTTTTGATTTTGGTAGGCTCATACTAAAATAATAAGATAAAAATGACAAAAAGTTTAGAAAAACTTGGCAAAATACATTTTGTTTATCAAATTTTTATTGTTTTATCATGAAATCAGGATGATAACCTTTATCAAATAAATAATATCTCATGCTTTGTGTGTAACCCTCAGGATATTGATTTATGATTTAGACATTTACGTAGGCCAAATTATATGTGAAACCTTACATTCAAACAATTTCAACAAGCTATTTTTAAACTTTTGCTTGTTCCTGCACTAGCTACTAATAAAACTTGATTTGTTTTTATTTTTTTTTTGTTTTTTTTCTAACTGGATTTAATATTTTTGCAGCTATTTTGGACTTCTAACTTCTTGCAGCTCAGCTTTAAAAATATTTCAAAGTAAGTGTTTTTACTTAAGTTAATGATTTTTTTTGCTTCTATCTGCCTTAGAAATGGGACCTCTCCTACTTTTTTACAATTTGGATAGAGAGGTTCAATTTCAGATAGTTTTGGTGATTGTAAGTTTTTACGAAAAATTGACGCCCAAAAAACCTTGCAGTTTTTGTATTGTGAGTGGGTACCACCGATTTTTTAACATAATTTTAATATACAATAATAAATTAAGGTAAAAAAAAAATTCTCATGCTCACTTTTCCCAACTTTTACAGTCAGGGACTTTTTAAATTGCCACACTAGAAAATAAAAAATATTCCTATTTGAAATTAGAAAAACCAGTTTGATCCAAACCAAAAAATAAGTGAACCTTACCTCTGTCTGTATACATACATATTTCTAAAACTTTTGTTTTCTGATCTGAGCTGTAAATGATAAATTTTGACAAAAAATACAACAGCAATTTAAAAAGTCCCCAACTGTACATGGTGAGCCAGAAAATCAATAATACATTTTTAAAATTCCTGTTTTTTACATAATTTAACCTGTGTTTACAAAGAAACTATCATCCCCACATTATGAGTTTTTTGTGGATAATAACATCAACATGTTTTACTAAATAGTTCAGGTCATACAGGTTTAGATACTGCATTTAATGACCAGCCCCTGGCAGAGGAGGTGGTTACCCGCCCTTAAACATGCTTTTTGACAGGTTTTTCCTAATAACTCGAAAACTGTCACCTTTTTTAAAAATCCTTTAGAGATCATTTTTTGAGAGGACGAAGCCCCCTCTGAAAGTATTGGTGCATGTGCCATAGGTGTACCAAAAAAAAGTAAATATTTAAAATTAAAATTTTTGTTTTTGTTTTTTATTTGTAACAGATTGTTTTTCTTAAAAAAGTATGTGATATATCTTTCGAAAACAGCCGCCTTGAAATAAAAATATTTTTAGGAATCCTCAAATCAATCAAAAATTGAAAGTTAATTTTTTGTAACTCAGTAAATTATTAACTTAAAACTCAATTTTTGGAGTTGGCCTTATATAAAGTGAGGGTATTTTCCAAATTATTTGCAAACCTAGCGGAAAACAACTAAGAAATAGTTTTTAATGCTGACAAAAACTCCTCTCTAACGATGTGTAACACGTCCCCTAACGTCAGAGGCGCACTTAAATAAAGGGAAGGTGTGGAAATTTTTTTTGTAGGTATTTTCCTGAATTTTATAGTCCTAAATGTCTCTTTTTATAACTTATTTTTAAAGCTAAAAAAATTTCACTCCTCCTCAAAGTAGCAGTGTATAATAAACCTACAAAAAACGGTTAAATTTTTATATAAAGCCCCACTACTACAGATAGTCTCCCTTTAATATTTTAAGAGGCGGAACCGCCCCCCACAAATTAATTTTTATAAATATTTCTGGGGATATACCATTTTTGGTAAGTCTCTACAAGATGCATGGCTGCTTTGAGGGGGGCGGGAGTGACATATATTGTTGGCATGCGATTTTTTTTAGCTTTAAAAATAAATTATAAAAAAAAACAGGACTATAAAATTCAGCAAAATACAAAAAAAATGTTTTTTGCCACACCTGGTATTTATTTAAATGCCTATAAAAGGTGCACCACTGATGTGAGGGTGGCGAGTTACACATCATTAGAGAGGACTTTTTGTCAGCCTTATTAATTAGTATTAAGTTGTTTTCTGCCAAGTTAAAAATTTGCAAATAATTAGGAAAATACTCTCAGAGAGCATTTTTGAGGGGCGATTTCCCCCCTACGCCCACTTTATATAAAGTCAACTTGAAAAATTAAGTTTTAAGTTAATACTGACCAGAAATCATTTTTTACTCACCTTAATTTATAATTTACTGAGTTACAAAAATGAATGTTCAATTTTTAATTGATTTAAACACGGCAGATGTTTTAGAAATATATTATAGCTGACTTATATAATATGTAAGTGTATACAATGGGTTTTAAAACGAAAAATTCTTTTTGGAGAAAAACAATGTGTTTAAGAATAAAAAATACCACAAGAAAAAACAAAAATTTAGATTTTAACGATGTACCCCTTTTTGGTACGCCTATGGCACGTGCACCACTGCTTTTAGAGGGGACTTATGTACATCGATGGAAAGAAAATTTTGTCTACTCGAAAAATGATCTGAGGATTTTTTTACAAGTTGACAGTTTTCGAGTTATTAGCAAAAAACTGTCAAAAAGCACTTTTAAGGGAGGGAAACCACCACCCTGCCAGGGGCTCTATTCTCGTACTTAACCGATGTGATCGTCCACATCACACCCTTTGGCCAATAGCAAACTCTGAGTGGTCGCGTGTTGTGCAAAATGACTTGTCTCAACCAATGGCATAGTAGCTCGCCATTTACAGTTAGATAATTTTACGCGTTTGAAGTGAAGCCTGTTCTCCTGCCCGTATCCACTGAACTTTTCTCGGTCGGATCGTAGAAATAGCTTGCGCAATGAGGTCTTTTTGCATAGCACGTGACGGCTCGGAGCTAAATTAAAGCTTGCCATTGGCCAAAGCATGTGATGGGAATCATCACATCGTTCAAGTATGAGAATAGCCAGGGGATTCGAATCGTTCGATCTTGCTCTTTGTAACGAAAACGCGACATTATCTATTCAAGAAAAACTCTTATAAGTAAACAATGATTACTCATATTAAGGGGTTTGATAAATATAATTTTAAACACAAATTTTTTCAAAACTTTGTTGTTGATTTCTGACACATTGTAAGGGTTAGAAAAATTCAAGAGGAAACTCGCTATTTACAGTAGTTTTTACTCCCAGCGGTTCTTACACGTTCAGGTGTGATTCCCAGAAAAATTTACTGTGATTGCCACCCGCAAGTTTGCCTGGGAACAGTGGTCAGGAGAATCTGTTTTGCAGTACTTCTAAATTTAAGGATATCTTGAGGAGTTCTTAAATACTCTGCCAATCTATGGGCACCTAAGCTCACACTAGGTACTATAGTTATAGTGTATGTGTGAGCTAATTTAACTAAAAACTGAAATATATTTTATTTAACTCCAGACTCAATTACCTTTCGTTTGATACCACACAAGTCATGTTTTGACTTAAACTCTAATTTTTAAAATCTACCCCCACCCTTTTAAAAAAAACTAAAATGTATTTTGTTTAACTTCAGACTCAATTACCTTTCGTTTGATATCACACACGCCATATTTTCACTCAAACTCTAATTGTTGAAATCTACCCCCACCCTTTTTTAAAAATAAACTAAAATTAATTTTGTTTAACTCCAGACTTAATTACCTTTCGGTTGATATTACACACGCCATATTTTCACATAAACTCTAATTTTTTCTATCTACCCCCACCCTTTTCTTTGGCTTGCGTTTGGTGGATTTTGTTCATTACGGCCCAAGACCTAGCCCAGGTACCAAATTTCATTTAAAGCGGACAAACGGTTTTTGAGTTATGCGAGTTGGTCGCTACAGACAGACATACCGACAGACAGACGGCGCAACAAAAATGTTTCAAAATCATCTGGAACGCAAAGATATATAAAAATTTTTGAATTCAGAGCAACTTTTTTTTTCTCGAAAATAGCTCACACTACTATAGTATAGTAGTAGTGTGAGCTAAAATTCTGAGATTTGATACATGATCTATAATGTTATTATTTATAAAATATTTAAACAATTTTTATTATTATTAGATGCGTCGGAACTCGAACGACATGCAAGTAAACTTTTCTGGTTTACGAAGGAACGTGAAAAATTTCGCACACAACTATTCGGATGCCCAGAAAAAGGTGAGGGAGGCAACCTCGAACGACCATTGGGGCCCTAGCAGTACTCTCATGGCTGAAATTGCCGACTTGACTTACAATGTGGTAGCCTTTAGCGAAATTATGCAGATGGTATGGAAAAGGTAGGCTTTTAAGTTTATTTTATGTTGTGTTTTTGTGTCCATTTCAATTCAATTCAAAAGCATTTATTCCTCTAAAGCTTAAAATCTAGTACAAAATTTTTTTAGCTTATCAGACTAGTCAAGATTGTTTTCCTTTTGTTGTTTGGTACCTATATATTGCTTAATTAAAGTATTTCAAATTATCCTATTTCGCTTAAGTTTTTAAAGTATAAAAATTTTGATATTTTTTAAATCTAGACTAACACTACATTTGTAACAGTTAAATTAAAATGGTACATTTGAATAAAAACTTAGACATTTGAGTACTACACATAAGAACAAATAGTTTAAAATACATTTTTGGTAGTTAGAATTTAGGGGTTTACTCTTGACAATTTAAAAATTCATCAAGTGTATAGAAGCATCTCTCTATTAGAAAGTCCCTGAGGCAGTTCTCAATTTTTTTATTTTTTTCATGTTTAAAAAGGTTAGTTGCTTTATTAAAACACTTAATACCCATAAAGATTGGGGAGTTCTGGCATGTTCCAAGCCTGGAGAATGGCGGGTGTATTTCCTCGTTGCCTCGCGTTTGATAATTATGGATGTTGTTATTTTTTATGTAATTTTGTTGATTATTTTTTATCAAGAGGAAGAGCTGAAATATGTGTAAGCATGTTAAGTTAAGAATTTTAAATTTCTTGAATAGCGGATGACAACTTGTTGTTGGTGGAACACCTGTCATACTACGGATGACACTTTTCTGTTTTTTAAAAGCCCTTAAAGAATGTGAAGAGGATCCCCAAAAAATCAGACCGTACTGTATCTGGGACTCAACAAGCCCAAAGTACATCACCCTGAGCACAGACTCGTCCACTGTGTCTCGCAGTGTCCGAAACTGATAACAAGCTGTGCTCAGCCTGCTGCACAATTGGCCTATATGTGTTTCCCAAGTAAGTTTGGAATCGATATGTAAGCCGAGAAGTTTGAATGCAGCAGGACTTTTCAGTGTTAAGAAGGCCATTTTGATTGCAGTAGCTGCTGAACTCTTCTGATGTAATGTTGCTGTTTTTAACTATGTTCATAAGTTAGTCCTCTACGACAAAGAAGTTTGTGTCATCGGCATACGCAGCCAGCAGATCCGGGGTGTCACATGTTTCATCTATATCATTAGTAAAGATAATGAACAGGATTGGCGAGAGTATTGAGTCCTGAGGCACTCCCAGATCTACCGTCTGTACATCCGACTCCACCCCCTCAATCATAACTCTTTGGGTGCGGTCACCGAGAAATGATTCCAGCCATGCAAATGCTGTTCCCCGAATGCCTATTTTATGTAGCTTTTCTAAGAGTTGGTTGTGATTTATAGTATCGAATGTCATAGAATAATCCAATAATCTTTTTTTTATTGTTTAAAGCTTTGTAAATGAACTCTACACACTCCAGAATTGCTGTTGTGGTGAATTTTCCTTTCCTAAATCCGTTTTGAAATTTTTTTAGTATTTTATTAGTTTCAGCAAAGTTTAGTAGCCTTTTTGTAAAACAGTGTTCAAATATTTTTGCTATTTGATTTTAGGTAGGTAGGTATTTTGACAGGTATTTTAGATGTTTTTTTTGATAACCATGAATTTTTCGCCACCACTAAGGCCACTAGAACAGATTGCCTAATCGCACGGGTTCGTTCTCGGTCACTTTTGGTATCTCAGACCGCGTATTTTTTTTATTCGGTCCTTTTATTCATCCATACTGATCCCCAAACTTTGTCATAAAGGCAGGGTTGTCAACCGTCTCGTTTTTTTACGGGACTGTGCCGTAATTAGCCAAAAGTCCCGTGTCCCGCCATACGGGACAATAAAAGTCCCTTATTTTTATATGTTTCTTTGCTGCATATATGTCGATTAAAATCCTGACTAATTTAAGGGGCTAAAAGCCAAAATCAATAAGATTTTAAATATTAAATTGGTATAGGGTTTTTTAATATTTTAAGCCTTTTGCTTTTGTTTTTGAAAAAGTATTTAGTTTTGTTTGACTTTGTTAGCCTTATTGTTTTGTTAATTTCTCAGATTTTGTTCATTTGTTACTTTTTTCGACAAATACATATTTTATGTTATTACATAAATTTATTTTATCCGTGACAACCCCCCCCTCCTCCTCACCTTATCAAACCGACCCCCCAAACCAATCCCCCTGGTTACCCCAATGATAACTAAGTCAACGCGTCCCGCATTTGAAAAATTTTGAAGGTCCTGATACTAGGCATATATTTTCGTTTTATTTTTGTTTTAAAGGGAAAACCTGGAAAAGTCAGGGAATTTCCAAACTGAAATTTGATGAGAACCCTGAATTAGAAGCTTTTTTTTTAAACAAGCATCGGGTTGTTTCGATTCTTTAACCCTATGGAGTAGAGCTCTTGAGCCACCCATACAATTAAATATAACGAAAACACATGTACTTATTCGAATATTTTATTTTATTAGGCTAAATGATCACGGCAAAAACTGGAGACACGTCTACAAAGCGTTAGTTTTACTAGAGTATTTGATTAAAACCGGTTCAGAAAAAGTGGCACAGCAATGTAAAGAAAACATCTATGCCATTCAGACTCTCAAAGATTTTCAACATTTGGAAGAAGGTAAACTATCAATTTTTAATCTCTTAGATATTTTTTTTCAGTTAAATTTAAGGATGATGTAAACATCTCATTAAATTAAATGTGTTTAAGTTAACTTATAATTTGCTAGTTTTACCAGGTTTTAATTATGTTAGGATAAACACAGTTTGTCAATGTATATAAACAAAATAGGAATTCTTTGAGAAATATCTCCAAATTTACAATTTTTAAGGCTCATTCAGTGTGTTTGGTATGTCAAGTATATTAGTTTATACATTTGCTAAGGAATGTTTGTCATCTTCTTTATTATTCCTGTGCTTTTATACAGGGTGATCCAGATAAAAGTAACTATTATGGTGATTTCGGAAACCATAAGAGATACAATTTTGGTGAAATGAGAAAAAATTGGCTTAATTCCGAGCCGACTCAAGTGCTGTAACGGAGTTAAAAGTATCTACAGGAGGTTCCTAAAATTAAAGCTAAAACTAAAAATTGTTTTTTTTGAAGAATTGAATCTTGTATATAAATTTAATACAATTTGGTTGTTATTAGCGACTACTGCCAATCGAATGACGTTAACGAATTTTTTCTATGCTTTCCATTTTTTTCTAAAGCATGGCCAACTTTGAATTAAAAAATCAAACAAGTTTTCGTGGCTAATCGGTTAAAAATAAATTTTTGTTTATCTCATAATTTTCCGTGGGCAGCTCAAAAGCTTAACCCCACGGGGGTCCAAGATTTAATGGACACGTAATAAGTGTTGACAGTTAACTGTTTCGTCCTTATGGAACTCCTCAGAACACTGCTTGGCCTAAGTTAATTAGACGGTTTTATCTCTATAGTGAGAAAACCCTCGCAAGAAGCGTCATCTACCGAGATACGAGAGAAACTAGAACAAGAGCAGGCGAGAATAAATAAAATAAAAAGATCGATTGCAAAGAAAAAGATATCATCCGTGACCTACGACATCTCTTCTTTCTTTCAGGCCAGAGCAACGCTGATTAGCGTTTGTGTGGGTAAAAACGCTAATCAGCATTGCTCTGGCCTGAAAGACAGAAGAGCTGTCGTAGGTCACGGATGGTTTCTTTTTCTTTGCAATCAATCTTTTCATCTATCAATATATATAGCAGTTTATTCTCGCCTCCTCTTGTTCTAGTTTCTTTCGTATCTCGGTAGATGGCGCTTCTTGCGAGGGTTTTCTCACTATAGATATAGGATTAGAGATAAAACCGTCTGCTTAACTTCGCAAAGATGTCAGATTAACCAAGCAGTGTTCTGAGCAGTGTTGCCACCTCTACCGATTTTTCGGTAGATCTACCGATTTAGCCTTTTACTTTACGATATACCGAATTACCATAGTTTTCTACCGATTTTTTTTTCAATATAAACTTGTTTTTTTTATACGCCTTGTAATCGCGATTAAAAAAAAACACCATAAATAAAATATTCTTTTTATGTAAGATCCTTTGTAGAATAAAATTTTTATTTCAAGCCATTGTTTTTAAAAGTGTATTTATGGCGCCATCTCTTGGATTTTGCGATATACTCAGCCGGCAGCCGCAAGCGGCATTAAAGATCACGCTATTATAAACCCTGAGGTTTTTTTTATAATATTATCTACCTAATAGGGACCTATTGCAATAAAGCCAGGCACAAATTGTGCCGGGCACTATATTGACAGTTTCACATTATAAGAACAGCTGTCTTCTTTCAAAATAAGGCCATTGTGTATTATAAGAGCCGGAATTAATAGTGACGCCACAATTAATGGAAAATAAACGACTGGATTTCTAAATTCGACTTTGGTATGTCAATTTTGAAAGATCAACTGTCAATATAGTACCCGGCACAATTTGTGCCTGGCTTTATTGCAATAGGTCCCTAGTATGTACCTAATTTTTTTATTTAATTCTTAATTTTGGTATTTTGTCAGTAAAAACAAATCGTAGAAATACAATTTACCTACTAAATCAATCCAAACTATCGACAGATCTAGCACTGCTTGCTGAGATGATTAAAAAATCTACCGAAATCTACCGATTTTTCTCGAAGCCTTTTACCGAAGATCTCAGGGTCGAGGGTGGCAACACTGGTTCTGAGGGGTTTCATAAGGACTAAACAGTTAAGCTTTCGAGCTACCCACGGAAAAATATGAGAGAAACAAATATTTATTTTTACCCGATTAGCCACGAAAACTTGTTTGATTTGTTATTTCTTATCGTCGGCGACACCGCAAAACCAAGTAACTGACAAAAATTTAAAAATTACATTTTGGCGGCAATCGGTTTATTGTATAAGTGGGGACGCATGTGCAAAATCTCTTAAATGACAAAAAATTCTAAATATTTTAAAATCAAAACATTCATCTCTATCAAATCCATTTCAATAACTCAAAATTGAAGGCTTAAGGGAAAAAACAAGGAATGTCACATTGACTGTGTTTTGAGATAATTAAAAATTTAGCATTTGACAGTGAATATCTTTAAACCAAGGTATTAAGGAAATTATATAAATTTATATTTGTTAAAGAAAAAGTATAATCTAATAAATATATAAACACATTTTATTCAAATTTTTCGAGAACAGATAAAAAAATATAAAAAAGAAGCTACACGAAAAAAACAAGGAATGTCCCAATGTCACATTGTGGAGCTCTGGTTGCACAAACTTCCAGCAAAGCTAAAAAATATCACTGTTAATAAAAATAAAGAAAAAAAAGGTTTGCTTGCCCTTACTGGTAAAGTAAATCCTATTATTTGTAAGGTAGGATAGTGTAATAGGCCTGAGCATCACGTTTACAAAACCTCATCAGTGTCATCAGATTTTTGTATTTTGCAGCAGGGATTGGTACAAGATCTGAAAATTTAAAATCAAAATGATAATATTTTTTGACAGACTCACATTAAACAAACTTGTCAAAAATGTGTCTTATTTTAATGTGTTAAAGGCTGTACTTGTTTTGCAGACACAAAGAATCAGATTGCCAGTATGACAAACAGTTTCCAATTGCAAACATTTTTAATATTCGGAAAATATTTTAATCTGAAATGTTGTACCGTAAAAAACACACACATTATAACTTACCGGTATATGCGGGTGATGGAAGTTTAAACTTTCCTTCTGGCACGTATAAACAAATAAACTAAACGATTAACAATCGTTTATTTCTTTTTATGTTGTGATTGATGTTCCAGTGGACCCTCCTCGTTTTTTAGCGCTGATATTTTAAATACGCATATCTATGAGACGGTCCTAGTTTTTAGCCACCAGTGTACTGCAAATGGTAGATATGCATTATACCTTTTAGATGGCGTTATTATTTCCATTTCTTAAAAATTGTGACATTCCCTATTTTTTCCCTCAACCATTCAATTGTGAGGTTTTTAGTGCCTCCTGAAAATTTTGATTTTTGCAGTTAGGTTTCCGGTTTCGCCGACGTTATGGCCGTCATATTGGATTTATACGTCATTACATAGAGCATAAAAAAACACCCTGTTCAAATACAAATATTAACCCTGTATATCTTGACAGGAAAAGACCAAGGAGCCAACGTGCGAGAAAAGGCCAAGCAACTAGTAATCCTCTTAAAAGACGACGAAAGACTGAAAAACGAGCGAGCGAGAGCCCTAAAAGCAAAAGAACGCTTTGCACAGAGCGCGAGCGGATTCGGTAGCGATGGGGGGCTGGATACCCCCACCAGTCCGAGGTATCCCGCTTTTAGAGGTGATTGGAGCGGTAGCAGAGACTCAAGTAAGTTAAAGCAATAATTACACAACAGGAAGATAGGCAACCCAACATACAAACATTGAGCCCCGCCCATAGCAGCAGCGAATAGATGGGTCTGCCATATACTTCGGCTAGTATATGGTGCTCTTAAAGAACTAATTTTAGAGGCATGTTGCTGCCTCGGAAAGTAGACGCCCGCTCTCCGCGAAATCTCAAAGCTATTTTCAGGTGCTGCTGCATGCGGAAGTAATAATATTTACTACATGGTATATTTAGAGTGCGTTCGAGTAGAAAACCCGTCGAGCGAGCGGGGTGTAGTGACGTCACGGACTGAACGCCCTGGTTTTCGCAGTTCGACTCGGAACGGAAAAGGCAGTCACCGGTTACAAACATATTAGGCTAGATAAAATAGTCGCCGCTTTGCCATTGCCCACCAGAATTTGGTTACAGAATCGCTGGCCGATGGTTAAAGCCTCACTGGGCAATAGCGGATAATTCGTAGCGCTCCGCATCACGGCAAATTTGGAGCACCCTGGTAGTCTTTCTTCTTCATCCTACTCAGAATCTTGGAAACATAATTCTACAGCAAACTGAACTGCGTTCATGTATTTTATTTGACAAAGAAACAGTAAGAAAACAGTCGTAAAAAAATGTAAACAAAAGTTTAAAAGTATAAAAATGTAGGGTTATGTAATACGCCCGCTTTTCTCCATCCTTAAGCTCGGGTCATATCGAACGTGCCCCGAAGGTTCGCTCGGTGGCATCTCGAATGCAAAAGGGCGTGCTCCGAGCGTCAACTCAAACGGAAAAACGGACATCGGGGCGCCCGGATTGCCTACTCGAACGCACTCTTAGTAAAGGGAAGGTTCGAACGTATTTCTTTCACTTTTTGAGCGGGAGGGTTACTCTGCCCTATATTATTTGTTATCTCGTTCTCTATCGTGCCTGCGTGTTTCCATCTTTGTTGCTGGTTCAAATGACATACATCCTTTTAGGATGTAGCATTTTATTTATCTTTGTTCTTAAATTGGTACTACAGTGGTGTCTCGATAATCCGGATCAATTAGAACCGGGCCGATCCGAATTATAAAGGAATCCGGATTGTTGAGGACATTTTTTTAATAACAAAAAATGTAATATCCTATCCGCACTCATCCACTTCAAAAGTAGCACTTTCCGCACGCAAAAAGAATTGAATACAAAGCCTTTAATTTTTCCGAAAATCGCTGATTGTTGATGTATCCACCATACTCCAGAGCTAATGCTTTTCCAGTAACGCTATCACTATTAAGTGCAACGAAATCTCTGACTTCTCTTTTGTGGTTAAAGTTTTTTGTTTCCTTTTGATTGGACCCATTCTAGACACGACCGTCTCCTATAACCTTGCCCTTGCCCGAAAAGCTAGTTGATAACTTCTGAATGCGACCTTTGACACCACACGCCGCATCAAACCAACCTAATCACATGTTAAAACCCATATTATTATGTAAATTATAAAGCATTTTCTGAAAAAAACGCGAGTCCGGTTTATTATTATCAAGTAAAATCCGGATTACCGAATACCTCTATGGACTGCTGAGGCTATCCGGACTACCAAAGCATCCGGAATATCGCGTGTATGTAATTAAATATTTGACTAAAAAAATATTAATTTATTTAAAGAAAAATTAACACAACAGTTAATTGAAAAATCTGCACAAAAACACTAGTTTAGTTATAAATGTCTAAATTTGCAATTTTTCTCTTGTATAATAAATATTTTTAATTTTTTTTCAAATTTAGTCCACTCTCCAACCTAAACTTAACTCTAAGATCAGAAATGGCAACATCGTTCAAAGGAAACATCTATCCGTTGATGGTGCCACGGGTCATAATATAATTAAGGCTTATAGCCCAAATAAATCGAAAATTTCGCCAACGTTGCCGTTCTTTTACGTGCTTCATTTCCGTATGTTTTATAGACAGAGAAGGATAATCGTAATCCGCAATGGGCGTCTGTCGCCTATAACCGGGAAGACAGCATAAGAAACGCGCGTCTGGGTCCACATTCTGTGCACTGTCTAATTTTATAGCTATATGTTGTCGCTTCGTAATTGCGATAAATAGAAAGAAAGGACGACATGTCTATGGAATTCGACAGTACACAGAATCTGGGCTCTGGTTGTGATGCGACGCGAATTACTGGAGGCCTATCTAACAAGAATTAAGCTTGAGCGTGCAATATCCAAAAGATGCTGCCAATGGAAAATAATATAACATATTTGTTTATTTTGAATACCTATATAGAAATTAATAGATTCGATCATAGATTATTAAATTGATTATTACAGACATTTATTCTGGGAGATCATTGACCAAATGACTCGTTTTGGAGAAGCCGCTAGTGAAAATTTGGTAGTTTTGCCTAAGCGACTACAGTCAATCAAATAACGTTAAGAAATTTTTTTCTAGGCCTTCCACTTTTTATAAAGAATCGTTTCTGAAATCCCCATGTAGTGTTTTTTATCTGCGACACCCTGTATACATATGTATATTTAATTACCATCAAAATTAATCGAAGAGAGGAAACGTAATGTGATAGTATGACCGAGAATACGCCTACTTTCAATTGTTGCCGATAAAATAAAATATTCAATCAAAAAATGCCGTTTTCGTTATCTAATTTTTACAAAACCAGTCATAACTAAGTTATTATTATTATTAATACATATGTGTTCCCATAGGGGAATTTTCTTAAAGTAATCTTAAGACTGATTTAAACCACGGAAATTCTAAGTGCACGAAAACTAATACGCAAAAATAATTCTATCGACCTAAAACACCCCGTTGTTTATTTTAGCCGACATCCCAAGAGAAATAGAAATAGCCCGACCCCAGACAGCGGGCGAAGAGGAACTACAGTTGCAACTGGCCCTCGCCATGTCCAGGGAGGAGGCCGAGCAGGAGGAGCAGAAGAGAAAGTCTGACGATGTGCGCCTTCAGATGGCGCTCAGCCAGAGCCAACAAGACTTCAAGTAAGTACAAGTTAACCGTTACCTACGAGAAGATAAGGCCTACAAACGCATTGAGGGGGCAGGGGGAAAGTAGACTGACGGTAGCATGCAAATTTAAAATTTCAGGCAAGAAAAAAATTATTTTCAATGATATTTGTTTAGAATCGGAGCTTTCTTATTTGTGTACAATTATTATATAACAGATTTCCATAAAAAAAATCAAGGAAAGAAGTTTTAGCACAGATCACCAATTTGTTTGGTGATCCGTGGTTTTAGACTACCCTAGATCGATTGTCGATGGGTCAGGGGCACACAAATCTAAGTCGCCGGATGTTTACCTTAGATTTAAGTGAGTTCAGTTCGGTTTTTTACCAGGTATTGCTATTATTTCAATTAACTTAACAAATATTTTAAATTAGAAAAATCCATAAATTGGGATCCATTTTTTGAAATAAACATAGTTCTTAAATCTAAATGTGAAATACCTGGTACTACATTTTACAAGTTTTTAATGGTACCTCTCGATTGTTAATATTTTAAAATGATATATTTTTTTTTAAATTGCTGAAAAAAACTTATTTGTTCATATGTATATAAAACATTTGAATTTTGAAAGTACTTTTTTTGTTTTAGGAAAAGCTCAGACAAAATTAACCAGAAACCTAGCGCGATGGTAGACCTATTGGATGTCAACTTAGGAGAATCCAGTAATACCGTGGATCCCTGGGGTATGCCACAACCCCCTCGGCCTCAGGTCAGTATTTTTAGTGATTTATTCAAAATCTGATGTATTAAAACGTTTTTTTCTTAACTTTTTCAAAAGAAGGAATATTATCTGTAAGATAGGTTCATATGGGACAACACGTTGACTATCTCTATCTAGCGGTTCACAGAACCTTGTAGAGTTGAGGCTCTGAAGCCCTATTATTTTGACCAATAAACTCAAACGTATGAATTGAATTTATGCTGATATTTTTCTTTTTGATTTCTAGTCTATGGATTTTAGTTTATTGTTTGGACCATCATCAGGGGTATGTTTTTGTTTTCATTTTAGTTTTTTACAGGCTTTTGAAAATCATTTTTATTATATTGCCAGTGTTGTTCCTTTGCTAGAATTTTCCCATAAACATTTGTTTACTCAAAATAATTGTGTTTTAACTTAATGACTACACACCAGTATTTGCTAAGATCCTTAGACCTTATGATAAAGACAAGAATATAAATTTATATTTAAAGTATATCTTAGTCCTTGGGACTTATATATACTTATAATGTGACACTAAGTATACGGTTTTGTCTCTCACCTTAAGTTTCTAGTGAGAAAACAAAATCATATCCTCTGCAAGAAGCGTCATCTACCGAAGTACGAGAGAAACTAAAACAGTAGCAGGCAAGTACAACTGCTATATCATCGATCGATGAAAATATCGATTAAAAGAGAGAATCCATCAGGTGCCCTACAACTCACATTGTCTTTTACGTCAGATCAACGCTGATTGCGTTTATTCGGCCATTAAGCCACCGGCATCGCGGCTGTCAACGAAGTTTAAAGCCAAATATTAAAAAACATAAAATTTAGTGCCCTTAAATTAAAAATCAAACAGGTTTTCTTGGCTAATTGGGTAAAAATAAGGGTTTTTAGTTCTGAAGAGTCCCATAAGGACGAAACAGTTAACTCTCAACACTTTTTAGATGTCGATTTCAAGCTACCCACAGAAGAATAAGAGAGCTTATTTGACTGTTTTTATTTTTTCCTTAAGAATTACCCTATAGTTTAGTTTATGTATTAACTTTTTTTTTTGTAAAAGTGGTTTATTGTAATTTTTTAATGGGCTTGACCTGTAAATAAACAAATAAAATGAGAAATTGACTTAACTTTTCTAACAGCAGTCGTCTCCTTGGCAAGGGGGCCCCCTCGCTTCTCCCCCCGGAAGGTCCTCCTCGGCCACAGGAGACCCATGGGCCCCTCCGTGCACCATCACGAAAGCGGATCCCTGGGCCTTGCCGTCTTCGGGCGGCCCCTCAAGTCCACAACTGCCTTTATCGCCCCTCAATCAGGGAGGGGCGCGTCCTCACGATCCTTGGTCACCTACAAGTCACAGTTCGCCTGATTTGGATGACTTCGATATTATTACAAACAGGTAAAGTGGACTTCATAATTTTTGAGACTACTTTTTTTCGCTGGCCTATGCTGGTTGTGGTGATAACTGTCAAAAAGTTATCTCAAATATTATGGAATATTCTGTATTCACCTCCAACATTTCAAACCCCTAGGCTACGTGAAAAGAGCTGGTATTTAGTGCTTCAGCCTGTCTTGGAGTAGTCCACAGTACACCTATTGTGTTCTAGTGTTGAATAATATACTTAGTTTTCGTTAATAGATTTGTTGAAGTGTAAACTTCTTTAGGCGCGTTTAGCAGTTTTTGTGGGTAGTGAATTTTGAACTGAGCCGTCAGGCTCGGCTATGTAACGCTCATTCGGGTGAAGTCGGCTCGAGTCGACTAACTGTGAGAGGAACATTCAGCGAGGGATATGATGTTGCAGATGAAGGCCAGTATTATTAATTTCGCCTTGTTGAAGTTTACACTTCTGCCGTGTGGTCTTAAGCATACACAATTTTTAAAGTGTAAACTTCTTTAGGCGCGTTTAGCAGTTTTTATGGGTAGTGAATTGAACTGAGCCGTCAGGCTCGGCTATCTAACGTTCATTCGGGTGAAGTCGGCTCGAGTCGACTAACTGTAAGAGGAACATTCAGCGAGCGATATGATGCCGTGTGGTCTTAAGCACACATAATTTTTTTTTCTCTGCGAAAATTTTGAAAATGATTCCTAACAATTTGTAGGACAATGTTACCATTTACTTTGAAACACCTTTTTTAAGCCACGGAAAAAGAAATTAGCCAGTTACTAATTTTTCACTGTTACTTTTTTATCTATTTTAACTTTTTTGTTTGGGGACACGGCTGTCAAAGTATTTAATTTGTAGGACAAACGTTTTTTCATGTTTTTCGTCATATGAGTCATAGTCATCGTGGAGGAAAATTTTATTTTTCAAATTAGTAAAAGTTTGACTGCTTTACAGAAGATTTTTTACTCTTAAAGGTTGGGTCAACTCCTCATTTATTAATTTATAACCGGGCAGAGCATAGAACGGTACATTTTTCAAATTCTCGAAAAAAAAAATAGACTACGCTCAAAAAAATTTCATTTGGGGAACATTTTTTAAAGCTTTAAAAATAATACTAAACTTTCTTTTAAAGTACTTGAATTCCATTAATTTAGCAAACCTTGTTATGTATTGTAATAATTAGTGAGAGAAGTTACCAAGTGTGTTTAGATGTAATTTTGGGGGTAAATTTTTGTTGCTAATTTTAAAAACACTTTATTTTTATCTCAAAAAATTAAGATATTTTCAAGTTTCAAACTATTTATTTTATTTATTTATATATTTGGCTATAATGGCACATTATTTCAAGGTTTATATAATTTCCAAAATATGCAAAGTTTTTTTTAACCGTACATTTATTAGGGTTCGCTAAATGACTATTTAGTTCAAATAATTTAACTTGCTTAAAATATAACGTCTCACGCTTTTATATGTAACAAATTGTTTGTAGCTAATTACATTATTTTATACTTTTTAGTCCTACATTTAAAAGCGTGTTTTTTGGTTTTTTAAATTATAATATAATTTATGGATTTTATTTTAGAAATCGACCAATATCTCCCAAAACAAATGGCGAATCAAACGGCAAAAGCGATCCCTTCGAATTAAACTTATTAGGAGAAAGTTTACCAGCCACAGATACTTCAGAATCGGCTAAAAAAACACCGCAAAGTTTTCTAGGAGAAAACTCAGCACTCGTCAATTTGGATAACCTAGTAACCACAAGTAAGTTTTTTGCCATAATTTTAATATTTGTCAGATTTTTTATCATTTCACTGTTTCATAGAAAACCTCCCTTTTATGTTTTTGAAAAGAAATTATTAATAAAATAACCTTAAAAGAAAACAGGGTAGGCTGAATTTTTGTACACTTCCTTAGCACTGGCAGTAAAAGCATCTTTAATTAATAGCGGAATAGATCACAGATACACAGACTTAATAGCCAAAATATATAGCAAACCAATCCGTATAAGAAGAGGTGTCAGGTAACTATTTAACCAGGCCCTAGAAGATGTTTTAAAAATCTTGGATTGGGAAGAAATGGGCATCAAAGTAAGCAGACAATTCTTAAACCATCTATGATATGCTGATGATATCGCCTTAATAACAGATAAGAAAGAAGAACTGATAAAAATGCTGGAAGAACTGAACTACACTAAAACTAAAAAACAAACAGATAAAAATATCACGATTAGAATAAAGCAAGAAAAAATTGTAAAAGTACAGGAATATCTGGGACAAATTATTAAACTAAAAAAAGAAAACCAAACAGCTGAAATCAAGAGACCAGTAAGATTGGCTTTTTGTTTCTTTAATTTTACTTGTTTATAGTTTTAGGTCCTTGCATTATTTGCAATTTGGTATTTGGGAATTATATTGGCAATCGCCCATTGCGATCAGAAATTTTATCACACGAAAAGGTGATCTCATGTTTTCAGACGTTGATACTTTACGTCTAATTTGAGTTTTCATACCTTTGACAGTGGGAAGGAAGAATAGATAGAGATCAGTTGGATGACTTGGTCGAGTTAATACCCTGAGAGTTTCTCGTTCTTGTATTGAGACACCGCACACCTGCATAGATGAAAGTTTTCCGAAAATTTATGTATGGTCTTCGGTGGTTCAATGTTTAGAGCATTTGCGTACAGAGCAAGAGATTCCGGGTTCGAGTCCCGGCCGAAGACAGAAAACTTTTTTCTTATTTTTCTTTCTTTAATTTCACTTGTTGGTTAAACTTGTTGAGGTGTTTGTTTTAAATAAGACGTGTAAGAAATCAGCATATTGGGGATGCTTAAGGGTGCGTATCTTTGCAATACCTAGACAGGTCCCAAGTATCTTGTCTAATAGGTCTTTTGATGGGCTTTAAATTAACCCCTTTAGATATTTTGTCAAAAAATGAGTACTTCTTAAGTAGAAGGCTAATAAAGGTAAAAATAGTCGAAAATCTAAGATGGCGGCACCATTTTTCTGAAGGGAAAGGGGTCGGGGCTTTTACTTATGTGTTTTGTTTGAAAAATTCAGATTCGTGTTTATTACCTCATTCAATAAGTCACTAAAATAAATTACACCAAAACTTTTTGGTTTTCATGTAACTGGGCCATACCTATCATATACATTAACTCAGTTTCTATGTTGTTTGCATATGCATATAAAATCATTCCTATTCTATTCTAACAACTGACAATTTTTTTAAACATTTTTAAAATTACCAATAAAATTAGGATTTTTTATGCCAATTTTAAGAGAATTTATTATCTTTTTGACAAAAAAATTCACCGCGTTGTTATACATTGTATTTTCGTATTTCCATAACACTATATTTTTCGACAGACAAACCTCCCACCCTGGTAGCCAATCCCTTCTCTGAGCCGCCCCCCACTCAACGAGCCATGTTCAATACTCAACCGCCCAAGCCATCTATCAACGAAATCAAGCAACAGGCCTTCGCTCAATTCACCTCATCGGCAACGCAGCAACCGTTCGGCACCACTGTTCAGCCTGTACCGGTAGCGCCGACCGCCCCCAGCTACGGACTCAGCAGTAGTGTTGGTTCGGCTCCGTTTTCTTCTGCGTTTGGTAAGTAACCCCACAGTATAACCATACTACACTAGACTAGAGATATGGGAAAGTTCTTTTAAAAGTGTTTCGCGTCTGTTTTCAGGAACAAATAATGGAATGTCATTTAACACAGCATCCGCAGTGCAAGATCCCTGGACGCCCATGCCGAGCGGTCCTACAGCAGCATCAAGTTTAAACGGCAACAGTCCCTGGATGAGGTCCAACGAACCTGCTAATCCTTTTCTATCCTAACGTCAATTTTGGTAAGTCAGTACTTCGTTTCGTTTTTACTTATTGGCGATCAGGGCTTGTAAGTCAATATTTAGTTAACAGTAGTTAAAAAAATTTTAAGTTGTTTTTTAAAAATTTTTTGTTCTATTTAAATATTTTTCAAGAAGATGCTTTTTTTTCAGGTGGCATACGATAGACACCAAGTGACAAAAAACTGATTAAATGTTAAGATTTGTATCTATGGTGCGAGTTAAAATATATAAATAATGAATATTAATAAATTTTATAACTTTACGTTTCATTCTATATGGTTAATTGTTTCGGAGAAATTTAATTTGAACATATTATTGTTTACATTGTATACTAATCCATATTTATTTCTGTTCTGTATTCAGACGTTACTTTTTTGTTAATTATTATTTATGAATTTAAAAAAATTGATATAAATTTTTACTTCTTTACAGCATTTTATGATGGTTCTAAACCGTAATCTTATGAGCAATTTATTATAGTTGAAGAAATAGGTTGAGTTTTGTAACATTTTTTACCACCTTGCAATTCTATCTAGTTGGAAAAAATATTTATTTTTATGCACTTCAATGTTGTACTTTCAGTGTATCACAAGCTGATATGGAAAACCTACTTTTCTTAAGCCTCGTCTCCACTTGCAAGTAAAGTTGCCTGGTCTACTCTTAAACAGCGCGTGTCAAATGTAAATAGCAGCGATAGAGAAAAACTGCTTAAAGTTCTCTTGCGGGCAAAGAACTTATTGACTTTATAGAGCCTTTTGTGTATAGGGTGTCTCATTTTCGATACGTTTTATTGCAAAACTCCGTTATTAAAAGAGATCTGAACTTTTACATTACAGCCATTGATTTTCCAGATAAGAAACAATATGTCAAAAAAAAATCTGCCCAATTTTTGTTCTTGGGAAAAATACTTCAGTGCTGTAAAAACTTCGCTGGAGCAAGTCGTCCGTGGAAATAAAATGACGTCGAAGTTTTGGTCCTTCGAGCCGGAACTTTTGTCTAAGATTTTTTTTAGGCTCTACGTCGGGCGTTTTAGCGGTATACTGCGTAAGCGATCAGCAACGGTCAAAATTCTGTCTCTTATTATAACGAAGTTTTCTATTAAAACGTATTATTCCACAGTACACCGGTCTATTTTATGTGATTAGTAACAGGTTGAACTTTTGTACATAGCTTTATTTTGCTGAGACTGCAAAAATTCTTAAAACCGATCCTAACAGAGTGCGCGGGCGCAAAAATCTTTCTAGCTTCGGACTGACTAAACCAGCATGCAAATTTGGGGAAAATGTTATATAATATAATTTTTTAAACCACCGAATAGAAAAGAAAAATATCCGGTTACTAATTATTTTCTGTAACATTTTTCAAATCGTAATTTATGAGGTAAAAAAGTTACAATATAGAATTAGTAACTGACGATTTCTGTGGCTTCGCATGCTTGGTTTATTCAGTCCGAAGCTATAGAGATTTCTGCGCCCACGCACTCTGTGAGGAATCACTTTTAAGAATTTCCGCAGAGGAAAAAAGTTGGGCGTCTCGATAAATAAATTCCGCCTATTATAGTCCTTGCCATAGGCGGTTACACTTTTGTGACGTTTACAACCTCTTTATTTATCATATGCATACTAAGAGCAACAAAAAAAAATCTGAAAAATGGCATGTCTTTGAGTTGTTTTGATCTGTGCGTTTTTTGTCAACCTACAGTCAGCATCTTTTTATCCAGAGACCTTTTAATATATTTCTGGTTAGGATATGTTTTTTTCGCGTTAAAGTCTCAAAAGTGTAACTGCGCATGGCAAGGACTATACTTATCACTTAAAAAATAGACCGGTGTACTGTGGACTATATCGAAAATGGGACATCTTTTACAATGCTCAAACTATAATTTACTTACACTCTGCTTTCGAATCAGAAGCTACAAGTAATTTACAAAATAAAGAAAAATATAGTATAAACATGCCACCAATTGCTCACTGAAAAATTTTCGCAGGTTACTGGCAAGTGAACATGAGGCTTTATTTTTTCCACTACGGCATATACAGGGTGTTAAAATAATATGTATACAAACGAAAAGAGTTTGGCTTATGTTTTTGCCTTTATAGCTTTTACAGTTTTTAAAATATTTACCTTAAACTTGGCACCTAAATTAACCTTGCCGATATTGAGCATGCCAAACATTAACTAAAACGGACAGAGCAGATATTTTTTCACGGCTCGTGTCACCTTTATCCTAAACTTTTTTGAAATACAAAAATGAATTATTTATTTTAACTTGATACTTTTTAGTAGTGTTAACGTAGATCCTTTGTACCTCATTTTGAGAGCACCCTGTATATTGATCCGTTTGCTCAGTGGCGGCCCCTATTTTTGTTTTAGGACTTGAACTGCTACTGCATTTGCTCATTTACCACACATTTGACTTTTATTGACATATCTTTTTCAAAAAACAATCCAATTTACCTACCTATTGAATTTAAAAATCCGTCTCAGCACTTAGACTGAATAAGTTGTCAGAATTAAAAGAGAAATACAGTGCCTGCTAGATAATTTTTTATAGATTTTGCTTACAAAAAAATTGATCAAACAAAATGTCTGCTTAACAGGTAATAAGATGATGAGGTCGGGTATTAGCAACAATGTTCAAATGATTAGTTTACCTACGCCTTATAAAATTTGTCTGTCAAAACCTGTTGGAAATAGGCATGGGTAACACAGCAAATTCTTGTGTGTCGATACAATGACGCTGACACTGCCTGCTGTATCACGGCACTGTGTCAGCACAATTGTATCTTATCACAGTGAGAGTGGTGAGCTATAAGTGACTCAAAATTGTGCCAGCTTTGGCAACACTGATTTATATTTTATTTTGCGACGCATGAACACTACTTTGTTTTATCGTTGTTTGTTTTATTCGTTATTACGATTCGGTATTCGAGAATTCGGGGAATCCCCGACTCTCGACTTAACTGTAACCGACAGAGAGAGCTATTTCGTAGTATGCATAACTTATAGTACGTAGTATCATGACACTCTGTGTCATAACTTTTAATTGTTTCAACAATAATGTGACATTGTTGCGACAATTAAAATAACTGTCAGTTATGGTAAATAGATTTGGATAAGATATAACGCGTTGAACATTCAGAGAGCGCATAGTACGTCAGTAACGCCTCCAGCTCACCAACCAACAGCTTTCGCCATCTTGTAAAGTGTCATGGTGTCATACAATTTGTTGTGACTGGATCAACACTTATGACACCGGGAACGCTATCGATACAAAAGTGCCATTCAACACAGTGTTACCCATGCCTACTTGGAAAGGTTAATCGATTATGTCACTCAGGACAAGGAATAGTTAAACAGAGATAAATCTATACGAGAGTGAATCAAATATGAACCGGAATTTTCTATTTAGCGCGACATCATAAGTAAAGGGAGCGGCGTGACAAATTGTGTTAGGCTAGGTGTCCATGGGGCGTATTATCCACGCGGATTTATCTTTTCTTGGGTTGATTTAATTATTTCAGCCAATCAAAACCTCCATAGACAGCATAGCTTTAGGTAGGGATGTCAAGAGGACGGGGGTAAGTCGGTTCGGCGCAGACATGGGAGGGGAATAGATTATCCTTCCTTTCTGCGCTGACGTTGAAATATCTTGAGCCTCCATTTTTACATTTAGAGACGGCACTACTGGCAGGCTATATATTATAACTGAGAAACGATGAATTACTGAAATGTTATTTCATTGAATTTTTCTTAAAAGGGCTGAACGTAGTCAAAGCCCTCTATTCTGCAGTTTTACTGGATAACATTTACATAACATCAAAACATAAAACAATGTGCCCGACAAAATTAAAACAACTCCTTGAAGCCATGTAGGGCTGCCTAAACTATTACCAGACGTACTATCGATCGGTTTTAATAGACTAAGGGGTTATTTTCTCACCTGGCACTTGGATATAAAACTAAGCTAAGTTAAAACCGGGTATTGTCGTAATTCTTTTACCGACTAAAACCCCATGACTGCGACTCCGGCTTGCCTAAGCTAGCCAAAGCAACTGCACTGCAGCCATTACTGGCTTATTGTGCACCATCTTGATTCTTAGGCTAACCATTCCATTAATTCCGTTCCCTGAACGAGTTTGTACAGGTCTTTAATGGAGTAGTCCCCAGTCGCTATTGGGTTTAGTTCAACTTCCCCAAATATTAGGTACTTTTACCGGTTCCTGATTGCATAGTCTGCAGCTCAGGTCTCCCTGATACAGGCCCACCAGGTTTAAGTGTCTTTGACCGCCATATGACCGGTCTTGATTCCTATTATGGTTCTCACTTGCATCCTACTATAACTGAGCAGGTCTTTCGTGAGTTTGGCATACAGGCCTTTGATAAAGACTCTGCCGTGTCTTAGCCCCTGTCTTTCTAATCAGTGACTTTCATGTTTTCCCCTTACCCAGAGTTTGACCTTGGGGGACCTTTCTGACGATCTTTGTCTTGCTAGTTCGTCAGCTTTTTCATTGCCTTGAATACCTCCTGACACCCATAATAGTTTTATTCTATTGTGTTCCGCCAATTTCACTAGTTTAGCAAGGCATTCCCACACTAGCTTTGAGATAACCTTCGGGCATGACCCCCCTGAAGGTCGCCTGGCTATCTTAGTATATAGATATGGTCTCACCGAAGTGTTCCATTCTATTATTCTCCCTTTCTAGGATGGCATAGATTTCTGTTTGAAAAAATGTCCCAGTGGAAAATGCAAATCTCTCCTAGGCCTTTCTCCGAATATTCCTGCCCCACTACCTTCGTCAGTCTTTGATCAGTCTGTGTACCAGATCAGTCCTTCCTGTGGCAGTAGGTTGTTTTGTCCAGACCATGCTGCTCTCTCCTACTATTTCGAGAGTTGGTCGTTATAGGTACCATTCTTTGATACAGGAATTAAAAAACTTTCGATCCAATAAAGGAGATTATGTAGAAAAAATCATATAATTCAAACTTCTATTTAGTGTACAACAAGTGTAACATTTTTAAAACAAAATTCCGTCTCATATATGCTTTACCCTCGTAAAATAGATGTCTCTGCAACTGAACTACGACTAAAATGTTGAGCATCAAATCGCTCATAGGAATAAGGAATATTTTTTAACGTTTGAACATCGTTGGGGTATTACTTTTTGTAATTCAATCAGCAATTTTTATTTTTCAGTATTTTAACTTTATACAAACCCAATCAAATGCAATCAATCTGAAGTAGAATCATTTTTTTTCCTCCATATTTTTTATTTAAAATATTTTCAATTAAAAATTTTTTTTTATGATGTAAATCCAAATTACCAGAACCCGCATTTTTAGATTTTGTATGGCACTTTTTTTTTTTAATTTTGAAATTAAAATTTTTGTTTTCGCCAAAACATTCCAGGATTTAATTTTTTTCTCATTCCCAAAATTTAAACAAGATTTTCTTAGATAAAACTTTTTTTTAAAGAAAGAACACAACCAATTTTTTATTTTTGCTTTAATCAAAAATTTAGCATTTTTAAAAATTGGTGGAAAACTCAAAGATTTAAAAAAAAAATATGATACTGGTTCAGATTTGTTGCTTTAAAAATTTAGAAATTGTATGCAGAGATTTTATTACGTACATATATACAGAGTGACCCAATTTTATATAGCACAATTTAAAATTTATATTCTACTAACTAAAATGAACAAAATTATATTCTATTAACCTTTTTTCCAAAATTTTACAAATTGAAATTTACAAGTTTCTAAAAACGGATGGAGTTAAATGCCGAGTCTCTTATATAACTAATCTTTAAACTTCAATATTTTGAATTTAAGGAAAAATGTAAAAAAAATTATAGCGCTTTTGTTCATAATAAATAGTAAAATCTAAATTTAAAATATCGTCGGCGAAACCGCAAAACCAAGTAACTGCAAAAATCAACATTTTCAGGAGGCACTAAAAACCTCACAATTTTGAGTTATTGAAATGGATTTAAAACAGATGAGTGGTTTTAAATGTTTTGATTTTAAAATATTTAGAATTTTTTGTCAGTTAAGAGATTTTGCACATGCGTCCCACTAATACAATGAACCGATTGCCGCAAAATGTAATTTTTGAATTTTTGTCAGTTACTTGGTTTTGCGGTGTCGCCGACGATATGTTGAATGAAATTGGATTACCTTGTATAAAAATTTAAACATTTTATTTAATATATTTTTTCCGTTATATTATAAAACAATATTATGATTTTAATGTGTATAAAATAGTTTATATATTTTTTTCTTCAAACTTTAGGCAATCCAATATTAATTTTAATAATCCAAAAAATATTGTAAATATAGTATTTTTTTAGCGTTAGGTTTTGTATTATATATAAACAAAATGGTTAGGCTTGTTTACTAAGGTATATGGCAGTTATTGTACAGGATTGTTTATTTAACATTGCTATGCTTCTCACGCGCATTGTTTTTTTTTAGTGATGAGTAACAGGCTCAATTTTCGTTCATAGCTTTATTTTGGCAATACTTCCAATGTTTTCCTCTGCAAAAATTCTTAAAAGTGATTCCTAACAAAAAGCGCGGGCGCAGAAATCTTTCGAGCTTCGGATTGACTAAACCAAGCATGCGATTTTGGGGACAATGTTGCCATTTACTTTTCGACAAATTTTTTAAGGCACTTACTCTTTTTATCTCATAAATTACGAGATGAAAAAAGTAAACAGTACCAGGCTATTTTTTTTCTGTGGCTTAATAAATGCGTTTGAAAGTAAATGGCAATATTGTCCCCAAAATTGCTTGCTGGGTTTAGTCAGGCCGAAGCTCGAAAGATTTCTGCGCCCGCACTCTGTTAGGAATTACTTTCAAGAATTTTCTCAGAGAAAAAAGTTTGGCGTCTCGGCAAAATAAAGCTATATACGAAAATTTAGCCTGTTACTCATCACTTAAAAAAAAGACCGATGTACTGTGGACTATTAAAGTTCAGTGAACAACATTCTTGGATATATAAAAATTTTAGAACAAGGTCCTATTATTATAAATATTGCACATTTAAAGATCTTTGACCAAGTTTATTAAAATCAACTGAATCGGTCATTTCAAAAACGCGAGTCACATTCTGTCAATTTTACAGGAGAGCATAAAAACTGAATAGCTTAACTCGTGTCGTTCTTGCACAGATTACAAAATTAGGCGGTTATGTTCAAGGGCGTATCCAGGCCAAAACTAAAAGAGGGACAGGCTTCTGAATTTCATAGCCTTTGTAACAAGTAGGGGCAAATTCATAATCTATTTAAATTTAATTGCCTCTCTTGCCCCCCCCCCTGCATACGCCCTTCGTTATGTTTTTAGGTATCTGTAGACTAGAAGCGGACTCGCGTTGTTTTTGTACAGAACGTGTTTATGCTAATAATCATTTGTAAAAGCTAAATATTTGAAAAATATGAACTCATGTCGTTTTTATAAAAGAACAGAATTTTTTTAAATAAAATATTGCTTGTCTCTGTCAAATATTTCATAATATATATTTTAAAATAGGTAAAAAATAAAAATTTTTAGTCAAAAATCTTTAATAGTGAGATAATAGGTATTAAAGCATAAGCAGAAGACACCAAACCAAAACCTAGTAAGTTTTTTTTTACTTTAAAACCAGATCATTATAATGAACAATCCTGTACTACCGTGATAGATATTTTTCACTTACCTTCAAATTGATAAAAACAATAAAAAATAAAACAAATACTTTTTCTTTTCATTATTTTACAACGCCAGTTCTCAATACAGGGTAATTCCCAGAAGAAATGGTACAGGGTAAAACTCTACACTGGATAAAAATATTGAAATTTAACCGCACTTACACTATTGTCCAAAAGCAAAGCAACTCCTTAAACTTGCATATAAAAATTCAGTCACCCACTTTTTTAATGTCATCTAAAAATTGCTTAAACTCATCTGGAAAGGCAGGAATTTCAGCAGACTTTAAAAACTCCTAACGAAAATCGTTTATTAAATCATGATACTTATTTGAAAGCATGTGATCTCGCCAAAAAACATACTGTTTCTTTTTATTCTACAAATGTAAAAATAAGATGACATTAAAAAAGTGGGCGACTGTACCAACTATCAAAGAACAAGTGGTGCATTTGAAAACTTTAATCCAGTTCTCAGGTTACGTATTTCGGCGATTTTCTACACAAAAAAAATGCTTTTGTGTCACGTGTTTTTTGTGTAATTTTCGCCAGAAATGGCAAATACGATTTGAAAAAGACGTGAATTTTATATATGTCCTAAAAATTTCACAATTGAACAAAGGATAATCTAGATAAAAAACATGCTAGAAACAGACAATATTTAAATTTTTTTGCCAATATTGATCTTTTGCTAATTTTAATATGTTATATTAGACTATCCCTTGTGAAATTTTTAGGACTTTTCAAGACTGGATTATAGTTTTTAAATTTATCACTTGTTCTTTCAAAGTTGGTACAGGATCAGATTTATATTCAATTCAATTCAAGCATTTGTTTTGCTTTTAGCCGACACACTGTATCTTAGCCCAAACCCTGATAATAACAAAGGTATTGGAAATGTTTTTTATACATGTAATTTAGAGACTGGGTTTTTTGGAGTAAGAAATGTAATTTTGTCGAAAATTTTGATGTTAATATGCAGAGTGATATCTGCGTGTCTACCAGTCCATTCAACTTTGTATAAATATTTTTTCTTACTTTTTCGTCATTTATTCATTTTTAAAAAATGTTTAATTAAATATAAAAAATCTCAAAAACCGTTGCTTGAAACGACTGTAGAAAAAGGGATTTTTGTCCTGTATAATTTACATTAAAAACAAAATCAAATTCCTGGTCCCAAAAATCTCATCACAAAATTTTATGTAAAAATATTGTTATTCAAGGAATCTTGTAGTTCAAAGGATCAGTAGAGTTTTAATGAAATAAAGAAAAAGATCTCTTAAAAAAACATTTAATTGTACTTTTAGTTTGTTTCAGCATTTTCTCATAAAATAACATACTCATTAATCATCTCTCCAGCGAGTCTCAACCTCATCCGTTCTATACCTTTGAGTAATGAAGCAATCTTCCCATTTCATGGTCATATTGGCACGGTACATCTCAGCACCGGCATGTGCGATCATCACACCGTTGTCTATGCAAAATCTCTCGTCTGTGGCGAATAGAGTGGCCCCTCGTTCTTCGCACATTTGGCCCATCATTTCTTGTAATCGGAGATTGCACCCTGAAGAGATAAGGCAGATAAAGACACCGTGTATTTATAACAAATAACGCCAAATTTCCAAGCTTATCAGGTATTAAAATCAAGGACACTCCTCGTAAAGCAAGCTTGATGTGTCCTTAAGTAAAACTAAACCAGTAAGCAAAATAACAGTTAGTCGCATTAAGCTGTTTGCTATTGCTAGACAGTGAATGAGATAGAAGCTAAGACAAGATCTGATTTTTCGTCTTGTCACGAAAATAATAATAATATTACGTCCTTTGAACCAGCCACAAAGATATAAACACGACCCATTGCAGGCAAGATCGAGAAAGACACCGCGTGAACCAGTCCACATCTAGGAGGCTTAATTTCCAAAAGAGGATAAAAAACAGATTGAGTATAGCTCGTATTAATAAGAGACCGCAATACGTTCCAGCGTTGCCAAAGGTAACCTTGAAAAATAACTACCGGTGCAAACATTTGTTTAGGTCGAGAATTATTACATGACTTGATTTTTAGTCTACAATAGAAAACTTGAAATTTTTATTTTATTAAATGTGAGTAACTAAGGTCTTAAAATCCCGAAATCGGTGAATAAGATAAATTGTCTGTTTAAATACACAATAAATCACACCTCAAACGATTTTAACCCAATATGTTAGATTTTGGTTTAAAAAAAAGATTAAAAGTATTGTTTAACCAATTCTACCTTAAATATCAGTTATGCATAACTTTACTTTTTGTATCGATTTTCGTTTAAAAATGTTCTTTTTGTATTTAAAACATTTTTGCCTGTGGCGCATTTGTCGCTCTTTGAGAAAATGTGCAGCATTCTTCTAGAAAGATAAAACATTCCTAAGGAGTCTGTTTAACGTGAACATATTTTTGCTACCTGCGGCATATTTTTCAAATTTTTTCTGTAGGTTTTCAGTTATCAAAAAAGTTTGCTTTACCTATATCTATTCCCCTACGAGCATTTAAAGTATTATTCCTACAAGATCTTCTGAAAATTTTGTCTCCGACGCATCTGGTCAAAAAATTTCTCTTCCTTTTTTCAAATTTTTATTTGTGGTTTAAGAGGGACTACTACTAATAATTTTGATATTTGCCTAGGAAAAGTACTCAATCAGGTCAGCGGACCTACTTTTTAGGCTTCGTATCACCTCTAGAGTCTCGCCCTGCCCTTCCGCGACCCTCCCCACGCTGCGTCACTGTGATCCACCATTACCTTTTATTTATGGTTAGACTAAAAATGCATTAAACAAAAATAATATTAAATAATAGGAAGCTTACCTGTAGATTGGTAAGTTATCTTTTAAACAAAATAGACTTTAGTGAACGTTAACCGAAAATCAATATCCACAATAACACTTTTAAAATTCTGCTTGTTTGTAAAAGTAAGTGAACTATTTACTTTTAGGAACAAGTAGAATTTTAATGTATTATTTTGGTTGTTTATCACCTCGTTTAATTAATGCACTTACATGAAACTGACTAAATTGACCTTTTGCGAATCGAGTAGCGGCTTATCCTGATAATTTCGTTAAACTGGCAACGTTGATTTTACGCTTTTGGATTGCAATCCTTATGTGCCATACAAAAATCCTACCGCTAGATAGAAGGCTGGCCACGCTTTATAAGAAACAATATAGAGCAAAGTATATTTATTTTTACTTTTAAAACGTAGGTACAGCTTGCATCTCTGTCAACCCCTCCCACTCTAATGGCCAACGAGATAGTTCGAATAATCGATGTTCGCTCGTCTTAACATTTTCAATGTGTTTTTTCAAGATATTTTGTATATTTTCTCAACCGATATAATGCTTCAGGAGCGCACCGACTGTGTGTAAAAAAATGATGTTCTGGATAAAGAAAAGTAACAAAACGGCGTTGCAAAACCGAATAAAACCAAAAGAGAACGTGCGCTACACGTCGTAACTAACATGAAATACTTGTCACAATTTTTTAAAAGTAAAAAACTACAATATTTAAATTATAATAATAATATTATTTCTAACTAATCGTACAAGACAAAATTCAAAAAACCCATAATTAAAAAAAATTGTAAGTACCTATAATCAAAACGTAAATAATAATAATAGGTTTTTAATTTAACTTTTACCAATAAACGAGGTGTGCTGGGCCACTATATCAGTACATCGCGCATCGATAGAGTGGATGAAAAGAAAGTGGTTAATAAAAAAAATATTGCCGAACTTAAACTTTCTTGATTCAAGATTATATTGGCTTTACATACCTACTCCTCCAACAATCAGAACCTCTGAGGACTCGCAATGCGCCAGCGCTCTTTCAGTAGTTTCTATCAACATCGCAAACACAGTTTCTTGCAGTGAAAAGCAGAGATCTTCCGGAGTGTGGGTTTTTAATAGTTCAGTCACATTGTCTTCAAGGTGGCTTAAAATTCCGGAGAAGCTGACATCCATACCTTTGACACAATATGGCAGAGGGACGAACTTCTCACCTTTTTTGGCTAGTTGTTCGATATTGTAACCAGGACTTGGGTCATTCGATATTTTCAACACCTAGTCATAAAGTAAAAACTTTAATGGATGTTGTAACTGCTTTAGCTGTATTGTATATTATTATTTATTTGTTTAATATTTTGTTTTATTTGATTTCAATTATCACATTATAAAAATAAAAAATTTTGATACAATTTAATACAAAAGCTTAATATGTGTTTTCAGACATAATAGTTTCAAGAAATACTTGAAGAAGTTCCAGATATACATTGTTCACTTAACTTAAATCAGATGCCAAACCAGGTTTTTTAAAAACCAGGAAAGATTCCTTATGCTTTGCCGGAAAAAGCTAATAAAATTAGACACATTGGCAAAAAAAGGATTCATAAAAAAAATTGACTATTCAGAATGGCAAACATTATTAGTTATCATACCAAAAAGCAACAACAAAATTCGTCTTTGCGCAGATTATAAAGCAACTATTAATCAGTAACTTCAAGAAAATAAATACTCAATAACAAGAATAGAAGACATTTTCTTAAAAATGGAAAATAGACAATATTTCTGCACTCTCGATGTTTATAAAGCATATTTACACGGGCCAGAAGATGAAAAACGTGCTATAGTTCAAGCAATATCTCCCCGCAGAGAAAATTATCATGCCAAACAACAAAGTTTTGGCATCAAAACTACACGAAATGAATTTCAAAAAATTATCGATTAAGTTCTTAATAATTTAGACGGAACTACAACTTATTTTGATGATATTTTAATTTAAGATTCTTCATTACAAGAGTTAAAATTTTAGTGATTTAGTAAATAATATACAATACGGCTAAAGCAGTATACAACAATAGAGCATGGACATTTACATCTTCAACAGCGAGAAATTATTTCTAAAAATAGAAATATGAAAAAAGTTAAAAGGGAGAAAGAGACTCGAAATGCGCCATTCATGGATCGAGTATCATAAGACTAAAAGTAATATTCCACGGAGACCGACAGGTTATTTCTACTTACTCTGGCAAATCTATCCAAGCAATTTCCAACTGCAATATCAATGGTCTCTCCAAAAATCCTATACCGTTTCCTAGCGTAAGCTATGACCTGGGTATTCCCACCACTCACGTAAAGAACTGTCGGATTTTGCGCCCCTGTTATACACCTCCCCATTTCTATGTGACCTATACAATGGTTTACTCCTAAAATTTAGAAACAAAATTGCTAATAATTTAGGAACTCATAACCTAAATTGATAGCTTATAAATACTTAAGAAACTCTTAGTAGGTAGGTCAGTTCGGGTCCCCATAGCAGAATTTGTGACGCCGCTGTCTATACTCGACCATAAAGCTCGCTAAAAGAGCGCCCATCAATATCTTTAATTTTGACATTTGCGTCTTTTTAAGCCTCGTTTAGGACCGTTTTTGGGGTAAGAATCCATTTCTATGTGGTGCTACGGTAGCAACAACTTTACGATCTTTATTATACCTACATATGCCGAGATTATTGGCACTACCAGAGACTAGTGTAATCCTTTGCACTTTGAAAATCTATTGCTATGGCCACTATTATTTAGCAATGGTTAAACCTGTTTATTTTCATTTTACCATAGAATTTTTATTTTACACTGAGACATTCCATAAACTGACTTACCTTAAAGGGGTTTGTTCCATAACTGAGCCACGATCCTAGCAACTGTCGCCAATGGAGCGCCCATTCCAGGTCCTTTTGTGTAACAAACAACATCAATATCTTCACTTTTGACATTTGCTTCTTTTAAAGCCTCTTTTAGGACAGTCAAAACATGTTGCCTATGATGTTGAGCAGTTTTTTGAAGTAAGAATCCATTTCTATGTGGTGTTACGCTAGCAATCACTTTACCATATTTGCTATAGCTACCTATGCCGAGTTTATTGGCACTACCAGACACTTGTATAATCCTTTGCACTTTCAAAACTTTTTGCTATGGCCGCTTTAATTTAGCAAAGGTTTAAACTTGTTTATTTTTATTCTTACAGCATAAGCTATTCAGCTCCAGCAACCATAGGATTTTTATTTTACACTGAGAAATTCCATAAACTGACTTACCTAAAAGGGGTTTATTCCATAACTGAGCCACGGTCCTAGCAACTATAGCAACTGTGGCCAATGGAGCGCCCATTCCAGGTCCTTTTGTGTAACAAACAACATCAATATCTTCACTTTTGACATTTGCTTCTTTTAAAGCCTCTTTTAGGACAGTCAAAACATGTTGTCTATGATGTTGAGCTGTCTCCTTGGGTAGGAAACCTTCTCCGGGTGGTGTTATATAGGTTCGGCGACAGTTAGCAATAACTTTGCCATCTTTGACTATACCTATGCCCAGTTTATTAGCACTACCTTCAAAACCTATTGCTATGACCATTTTTATTTAGCAATGTTTTAAACTTAATTATCAATTAATACTACATCAGGCATTCAATTCCAGGATCCATATATTTTTATATTTTTCTAAAAATAAGAGAGGAAATAGACAGGTATGATTATTATTTAAAGAATGAAGATTTTAAATCAAGGGTAAAATGTGAATCTTTCGTTCTTCTCATTAACGCGAAATTTAGTCTTTCATGAGTGAAAAAAATCCAAGTCAAGACTATGACCCAGAATTAAATTTTGCCATGTGACCTTTATGTTTGACATCAAATTTTGTAAGAGATACAAAAACACGGGAGTAAGATTGAAAATTGAATTGAAGAGTGTTCTAACATTGTTACTACTTGGTTTGGTATGTGGTATATATAGTCTTAATTAAGGCCAACTACTACTTGAACATTAAGTTCTGTTGCTATTTTGCTTTGCTCTTCAAATGAGCAGTACAAAGGGCGCTATGCCTACAGGGAGGACTATGATTCAGAATTAAATTTTGCCATGTAAGCTTTATTTGTGACATTAAGAAAAATTTGCTGTGGCGTTGCAACAAATGTGTTTTTGGATAATGCATCAAATTTTCTAAAGAGACAAAAATACAGGAGCGAGGGAGACTTAAAACATAGATAAAGGATTTTAGCTTCGGTTGGGTCAGTTGACTTAAAATTGAATTAAACAGTGTTCCAGAATTGTGTTCCTACTTGGTTTGGTATGTGGTACGTCACGTGTAGGACTGGGCAACGCCAATTGGGCGCCGGGCTAAATGGGCGACGGGCCAACTCGGCGCCGGAGTAAAATATTTTTTTTTCAATAAAATGTGCAGGGTATAAAAATATCTTTAAAATATCCTTTACACAATTTTCTTAAAATTTGGTTTTGTTAAGTAGAGTTAAATCCATTAAGATGAGTGTTGAAATTTGGTTGGTGTAGTGTTCTGGTAACCTGGTAACATACAATTTACGTTTTTTATTATAATAATGGCGGATCCAAAATGACGGATTTCTTTATTATTAAACCGATTAGTCTCAAACTTGAAAGTTTGCAGTGCTTAAGATCACTTAAGGCAGTTTTATCCTCAAACAAAAATGGCGGACTTTCTTATTTATACATCGATATATGCGGTGTTTCAAGTAGCTGATTATGATTCTTGACTCAAATTCATAACAAATTCAAAATGGTGGATCCAAAATGGCGAATTTCTTTATTTTTAAATCGATTGATCTCAAACTTGAAAGTTTGCAGTACTTAATACATTTATATTCTGAAACTCAAAAAAATTCAAATGGCGGATTTTCTTATTTATGCACCGATATATATCAAGTATAGAACTTAGCGGTGTTTCAAATCGTTGATTATGATTTTTGATTCAAACTCAAAAAATTCAAAATGTCTGATCCAAAATGGCGGGTTTCTTAATTTTTAAACTGATTTGTCTTAAACTTGAAAGTTTGCAGTGCTTGAGATCTTTTAAATACAGTTTTTATCCTCTAAAATTTAAAAAATTAAAATGTCCGGTCCAAAATGGCGGACTTTCTTATTTATTTAAATTTGGAACTTGGCGTTGTTTCAGGTAGCTGATTATGATTCTTGACTTAAATACCCTGTTTCCACCAATGCATGCCCACCCCGATTCAAAAAACGCATCATGTGATGAGCCATGGATTTGCACCGGTTTTGAATGCAGCGTCACCTGATGCGTTTTTTGAATCGGGGTGGGCGTGCATTGGTGGAAACAGGGAATTAAACCAGTTCTCTATGAATTAAACTTATAAAAAATTTAATATGGCGCATCCAAGTCCCATTCAAAGAACACTAAAAACTTTTTACATATCCCCTGTATTTTTGTTCAAATAAGGCCAACAAAAAAATATAATTTGAAAGCCCTGCCAGTAAAAAACACATGTATCTTGATCTCCTTGATCAAAACAAAAATCAGCTGTTAGCTATTATATAGTCTTTTTTTTATTTTTATGTATCTACTAAAGTAATATTTTATAAATCTATAATGTTTTGATGTGTTAAAGATCCTATGCCAAAGAACCAAAACTGCTAAAAAATGGAATTTGAGATAGATTCAGACACTTTAAAAAAGTGTACAGGAACCCGAGAAAGCCACAGGTGTGATACAGCCCAGGACTCTTGGAGAACTTATGACCTGCAAAATGATCTTTTTTCATATGATAACTTCTTTAAAAACCAACTTTATTTAAACAGGCCTTGTCTAATTAAAAATGTAGCAAACACCTGGGAAGCCACACACAAATGGGTCCTTAAACCAGAGTCAAAGCCTTCAGCTCCAATGGAATATAAAACACAAATAGTATCAGTGTGCCAAGATCCTCAAGTAAAAAACCAGTCAAATTTTACAGAAAAATATGACAAGCCTAATTTAGAATATTTACAAGAAAAGTATGGAGACTGTACTATTATGGCTTACAACTGTTGGGAGAAATATTATAACTCACAAAAATTCCAAGAAATGTTAATAAAAGAGTACATTACAAAATATTGGCCAAAAATGGACCTGAACACACAGGATGATCAGTGCAGCAGTAAGTCTAGGATGTTCACTTTATCTTTACCAAACCTTGTATATTTGGCTAAAGAATTCTTCAAACATGACCAAGGACTGATTATCAGTACTTGTAGTTCCTAAGTTTCCAAAAATCACAAATTCTGAAAGTGATTAATATTTTTTAATTCAAAAAAGTTTTATTTTGTCTCTGGTGGTGATAACAATATTATGGGTAAGCACATATTTTTTTTTAGATTATGACCTCACCCAGCCTCTGGGCCACAAAACATCATCCTTATTATATCTAAAAGACTGGCACTTAAAATTACATTGTCCTGATGACAATTTTTATGAGGTACCAATTTATTTTGCTTCTGACTGGCTTAATGAGTATCACACAAACTGTTTAGAAGATGACTACCGATTTGTTTATATGGGACCAAAAAATACCTGGACCCCTTTTCATGCAGATGTTTTTAACTCATTTAGTTGGTCAGTAAATGTTTGTGGATTAAAGAAGTGGGTGTTTTTTCCACCAGGAGAGGAAAATAAGCTCCGAGATGATTCAGGTAATTTGCCATATGATGTATCACCCTATGTTGATAAGGTCAGATGTCTTATCCTTATTCAAGAGCCTGGGGAGGCAATATTTGTTCCATCAGGATGGTTTCATCAAGTTTGGAATTTAGAAGATACCATATCTATAAATCACAATTGGGTAAATGGTTGTAATATTGAGGCCATGTGGGATAGTTTGAATTTAAATTTAAGAAAAGTTGAAAAGGAAATTGAAGATTTACAGGGAACAGAAGATTTTAAAGAACAATGCCAAGTTATTTTAAAGTGCCATTTTGGTATTAATCATAAACAATTTTTTGAGTTTTTAATGTTTATAGCTGAGAAAAGAATTGAAATGTTAAAACACTCTGACAAAAGAACAATATTTCATGGTCACAAAATAGGTTTAAATCATATCAAATTTGACCTAAAAAGTTTAGCACAAGTTTTGGAAAAATTTTCAACATTTACAAAAGAAAATAATGTAAAATATGAAGAGGAAGTAAAGATGGTTGTTAAAGAAATAAATGAATATCTTCAGAATCTAATAGGTACTTAAAGAAAATATCTTGCAAAGAAAAAAAGTTATTTTTTTATTTTAAAACAAAATTTGAAACAACCAAACAGTACTTTTTTGGGCAGATTCATATTTTAAAAATGTGACACCACTAAAAGAGCTACTCTACTTTTATTAATTAACCATCAATTGTATTCGGGCACCTATAAAGCTGCAAGCAATAGAGGTGTTCCATAAATATTTCTAGTATTGAGAAAATGATCAAAAAATATACAAAAATAACTGTAGGTAGGTACATTTTTGTTATTATGTAGGAAGGCACTTCTCTACTGACTAATGAGGTAAGTTCATTTCATAATTTTTGGAGACAACTTTTTTCACTGGTTGTTATGATAACTGTCCAAAAGTTATCTCAAAAATTTTGAAATGAACTTTACCTACCTTTCTGTGCCAGTTTTTTAAACTTGCAAATAAAAGCATTTCTTCGTTTTTACCATGATAAAAGTGGCTCTTTTCTGATAAAAGCCTAGGCCTATAATCAAATCCTTGCTTTTTTAGGTAGGTATTTCTTGTTTTCTGTATTGTTGGCATAGACTTTAATACAATGTCTTAAAATAAATAATAAATTCAAAGCGTACATACCTTTTTCCACTCTAATAAGAGTTTTTTTTTATAAAATAAAAATAAATTAAATTTTTCAAAATGATGCTTATTCCTAACCTTGCAACACTTTTGTAAAAAAAATACACAGAAGGCCAAAAAATAAACGTTGTTGAAAGCTATATTTGCGCTGAAAGCGCAACCGATTTTTTTTGTTGGCTTGCTTCGTCAACCAACCAAATAACAAACTACTTATTTACCTAATCTGTGAACAAACTGTGCATTTGTAACCCTAGTTTTCGCGGTTCGTTTGTTTTTAATTATTTTTTTATAAAAAATTTGCATTTTTTTATATAAATAAGTTGAAATGAGTGATGAATGTGATTCTCCCAAATGTAAAACAGTGAAGACCTTATTCAGGTAAGTGTCACTTTAAAAGCATAAAGAAAATTGAATAAATTCAACATTGATATCCTTTATATGTCAACAAACAGGGACTCTACTTTACCCTTACTGAGTGCTTATGCTCTAAAGTCTGTTCCGGGACTAAATGTTCACATCAATCCATGATTATCAACTTTAAACTGATGCAGAATAGAGTTTTTGAGTGAATATTTGTTTGCAGTGAGATTTCAATAACAATGTCATGTCGTTACTATCAAATTAATGTCAGATGTCTGATTAATCCTCAGATTAAATATTCACTACTAGAAAAGATACTACAGAATATGCACCCTGACAAGTTTGATTTAAGTTGAAAAAGGTTTGCAATTTACATTTGGAAAATGTTTGTTTTTTGTCATTTTAAGAGTTAAGTTTGAAGTCACAGTCAGTGAAAAAATCTGACAAAAGGTAAAAATAAGTTATCTCAAACTTTTGCCAAATGCTAATCACAAGCTTTTCTCGACTTTAGCTTAACTTCTCAGAATATAAATCAATATTAGACCCCATTTATAAACTTGGTGTTACTCTACTGTAACAAGTACTTAAAACATAATTCAGTTGATTTTTTTTATTTATGTAGTTCTAATAGGCACATTTAAGTTTGAAAAATATTTTGATTTTCAATTATTTCGGTTAAAGAATAATGTGATGATTTCAATAAATAGTTTTTTAGATTAGAGTTGAATTTTTTTGTTGTCATATTTCTTATTTCAAAAGGAAGTTTGTTATATAGGTATAGTCCATGCCATACGCAGTTACACTTTTGTGACTTTGACATGAAATAAACATATTTCCCGAGGGGTGAACAGCTCTCACAATCGGTGTATACATTTCTCACAATCTTTACACAATCCCTCCCAATCACTCCCAATCACTCACAATCTGTCACAATATTACCACAATCCTTCACAATCTTACCACAATCCTTCACAATCCCTCACAATCTTTACACAATCCTTCACAATCCCTCACAATCTTTACACAATCCATCCCAATCACTCACAACCTTCACAATCTTTACACAGCCTGTCCCAATCACTCACAATCTTACCCGTGATTTTTATTTTTTTTTTGGTTGCAAGAATTTTTGATGGGCTGTCGCCCCGTGCCCCTCCAAGCACGCGACACCGCTGCACAGTCCTCCACAATCCCTCGCAAGCCCTCACAATCTTACCACAATCTTTACACAATCTTAGCAAAAGATTGTGGATTTTCACAATCGGTGTACACATTTTGCCTTAGCTGTTCACCCCTCAATATTTCCTAACCAGCATTATATTAAAAAGTAAATATGTCATGTTGGTATAAAATTAAAGGTAAAACTGTCATTGTCTCTGGACTGTAGGTTGACAATAAAAAAGGCACAGATAAAAACAACTCAAAGACATGCCATTTTTCAGGATTTTTTTTGTTGCTCTCAGTATGCATATGATAAATAAAGAGGTTGGAAATGTCACAAAAGTGTAACTGCCTATGGCAAGGACTATACCTATCCTTTTTTTAGAATGTCAAAAACTCTTGAAAGATTTTAGCTTATTTGTTTGTTAATCTTAATTTCAATCAAATTTCAAAGAAAAAGCTTTTTACCTAAACCTCCTAAACTTAAATTCCATAAAATTAGGTCCCCTCTGAGCACCCCTGTTCTCCTTTTGGGAGGTCGAAATCAATGTTAACCTTGGTGTTTACCTAACCTGTCAGGGGGAGGAGTGGTAGAAGGAGTAATAATTACCCCCCAAAGCCACAAAAATATTTAAGTTATACCTGCTAGAGAAGAAAAGTAATTATTTTGAGTTAAGGACCTAACTATCCTGAAAAAAAACTGTATTTTTGGAGCAAAACACCAATTAAAAAAAAAGGGGCACAGCATTTTTTTTTAACAATCCACTATTTCTATAGATGTTCTGCTAATTTTATACAAAGTTAGCAGAACACCATTTTTTTTTAAACAGGCACGGCAAATTTTTTGTTTCCACAACTAATTTACGGATAATTAAAGGCAAATTATGAGCATATAATTTTTTGCAATTTCCAAAGTTGTTCTGCTAACTTTATAGACATGGAAAATGATGCCTTGTTCTAGTTGTTTTGAAGGTTTCTTGAGTGTCTTTAAAAAATTTTGAAAATCTTTAAATAGGTAGTTTTGGAGATATTTAACTCTAAATTTACCATGAAGTAAAAAGAAAACATTTTTTAGGTACATTTCTAAGAAAAAAACTAAAACATGTCGATTTACTTTTTATAGAAAAACTATTTTGCAGTCACTCTTGTTTCTTATTTAATTTTTTTATATTTTTCTTTTTTAAATTTTATTTTATCATGTTAAACTTACAAATCTAAAGGCAAGTATCTCAGAAACAATAAATTTTCAAAATTTTTACACAATTGGAAAGGGGTTTAAGAGACTTTCTAAAGAACATATCACTCAACCCACTTTCCCTATTAAAAACAAAGAGATAGTTTAGCCCTCGAAGGGGACGAATGCTACAAGTATTTCAAGCCAAAAAGTGTCACCCTCACACAGAAAATTAATGTGTTCTAGGGTTCTCAAAAAATTTAGAACAAATACCCAAAAAAGCCTTTGTTATCTTTTTCATCAAACCTGTATAAAGCACATGCATATTATGTTTTACAAGTACATAATAAATGCATATTAAGTGAGGAAGGTGTCAGATCGGTTATCCATTTATTTAATACAGGCACAACACCAAATTTTGCGCAGACTCTATTGAATGGTGCCCTTTTGAACCCCACCAAAACACTTTTGTCTGTGGCAACTATGAATACCAGGAAGGGTCACCCGAAGAACTGGCTAATAAGAGAGTTGGAAAACTCCTTATTGGATCAATATCACCCACCAGTGGTTTCGAAATTGATAAAGAGCTCGACACCCCAGCAGTTTTAGATCTCAAATGGTGCCACAATAAAATGAATAATCATGCAATCTTAGGAGTAGCTCAAGCTAATCAAAAAGTTGCTATTTATTCCTTCAATGAAAAAGAATTAGAGGTCTTAACAGAATATGAAATTGTTGATGACACAAATGAGACTTTAGCCTTATCTTTGGATTGGTCAACAGGCAAATATGAATCTTCTATTCTTGAAATAGTTTGTAGTGACTCCAAAGGTCAAATTCACTTGTTAAGACTGGAACAAAACAATCTAACACATGTTAAAACCTGGAAAGGCCACAGTTTTCAAGCATGGATATCCGCTTTCTACTACTGGGATCCCAATATATTTTTCTCTGGTGGAGACGATGCCTTGTTTTTACAATTTGACAAACGCGCTGGCGATCTACCTGTTGTGAAGAATAAAAAACATGAAACTGGAGTAACCTCAATGCACTCAAACAAAGAGAGGGAGTTTATATTAGCCACTGGAAGGTAAGAGCGATTTTCATGATATTTTTGAGGGAAATAGTGCTCAGATTTGCAATATGGTGCGTGATTTTAAAAATGTATTATTCCTAAGGGTAGTTTTTTGAGAATAAATGGGTTTAAACATGTTTAAGCAGGCTGCAGCATTTTTGAGTCCAAAACGCATTCTATTATATTCATAGTATACTCCAAAAGCTGTTACACCTAAATCATGATGCATTTGGTTTCGAGTTGATGAAAGTCCAAAGCAAGATTAAGAGTGGTGAAATATAAAAAATTACCTAGTTTATCCAAAATATCTGTCATATTAGCGAGGGTATATCTATTCTTATTTTTTTCCCTATTACTACGTCTCATTTTTGTTTTCGACTATAGCGTCAAATTCTTGTTAAGCAATCCAAGTCTAGCACTTTAGGAGTTTGTCTTTGGACTTCTCCTTCATTAATATGTGGGTATCTGTGAGATTGTGTGTACCTATACTGGAATTTCATCTGTGGTTTTTATTTTGTTTGTTTAAAGAATGTCTTTGTGTTTCGGGGGGGTGTTCCGTTCGGTAACCAACCACAAAAAAGATTGTTTGACCAAGGCCACAATTTTCAAGCATGAATCTCGGCTTTCTACTACTGGGATCCAAATATATTTTCCCTGGAGAGACAATACTCTGTTTTTGTAATTTGACAATCGCGAACATGAAACTGGGGTAACCTCAATGCACTCAAACACAGAGAGGGAGTTTATGTTAGCGACTGGAAGGTAAGACCGATTTTCATGATACTTTCAAGGAAACAGTGCTTAAATTTGGTTTGGTAGACTGTTACGGAAAAATAATTCTAATATATCTCGCTTTTTTCAATATTTAAATATTGATACCTATTTATAACGTTAATTGAACTACAGTTTAAAGTTGTTTATGTATTATTACACCTTGGAGGGCGACCATGACTCTCTGAAATGTAATTGAAGTATTTTCGGGTCCAAAAGGCATTCTACTATGTTCATAGTGTACTCCAGAAGCTGTAACACCTGAATCAGGATGCATTTCGTTTAGAGTTGATGGAAGTCCGTAGCTAGATTAAGAGTAGTGAAATACAACCTATTTTATTTTACTTCGGCTTACCTAAGGCCACAGTCACAAAAGAAATAGGAGAGTGGGTTGTTAGAAAGGGGACTCAAAACTGGCGGGCAACCCCGAGACAACAACACTCCAAAACCTTTCTAAGCAAGCCAGACAAACACAGAACGAACCAACTCCTGGAATTAAACAGGAATAGCCTAAGAATAATCACAGGGCTATACACAGGCCAATGCCGACTCAACAAACACATGAACAGACTGGGAGTAAGCAACACACCAGCGTGTAGGTTCTGCGGTGTTGAGGAGGAAACGCCACTTCATCTAATCTGCCACTGCGTAGCAAGACAAAGAACTAGGGCGAAAATATTCGGACCTGGACAGATAGAGCCTCAAGATCTTGAGGAAATATCACCAAACAAACTGATCTGCTTCATAAAGGAGATAGGTATTGGTGATATTTAAGTTGGGATGAGCCACAATAGACCACTTGAGTCGCAGTGGAGGGGCGACAGTCTCACCACTCATAATCAAACCTAACCTAACCTAACCTATTTTATTCAAAATATGTGTTATTTTAGGGAGGGGATATCTATTCCTATTTTTTTTTCTATTACTATGCGACATTTTTGTTTTCGACGATAGCATCAATTTTTTTTTAAACAATTCAGGTCTAGCACTTTAGAAGTTTCTTTTTGGACTCTTACTTCATTAATATTAGTATGTATATCTGTGAGATTTTGATGTATACTGGAATTTCATCAGTGGTTTTTCTTTCGTGTTTTATTTTGTTTTTGTATTTTAAGGCCGGGGTGGCGGGGTTCGGTTCGGTAACCAGCCACAAAAAATTGTTTGACCAAAGATTTTGTTCTTTTGAATGTTCTTATTTATTTTAGCTATGATGAAAAAATAAGGCTCTGGGACATTCGCACCCTGCAAACCCCCCTTTCCGAATTACGAATGCCAGGACCGCTGTGGCGTCTTAAATGGGACCCTTTTAGGCACAACCACCTTCTTGCTGCATGTATGTTAGGAGGAGTCCACATAGTAAAGACCTTAGAAAATGGCGGAATGGAGATTTTTGACAGTTATTATGAACATAAAAATATCGCCTACGGAACAGATTGGTGTTTTTTGAATAAACAAGAAGTTGTCAAATTTGAAAACGAGGGAAATGTGATTCTAGGAAGCTGTTCCTTTTATGACAAGTTGATTTGCGTTTCAAAGGTGACATGTCACTGGGACGGAAAATAAAATGTAAGTAAATTTAGGTAATTCTTTTGTTTGGCATTTACTTTTTATTATGTTTTCTTTTCAAGCGGCATTTGCCTAAGAGGTAAATTTTTATTAAAGCGTGACCTAGAATAAATTTTGCAAAGTTGCAAAAAAACACAAAAGTTGTATGATAATTTTAATCAACTTTATAATATGCAATACAGTCGAACCTCTCTAACTCGAACCTCTATAACTCGAACCCCTCTATAACTCGAACCTTTTAAGCGGTCCCTGCAGTTTTTACATGTATTTTAACCTATGTAACTCGAGTTTCTATAACTCGAACTCTCCATAACTCGAACTGTTTTGGCTGTCCCTTCAGGTTCGAGTTATAGAGGTTCGACTGTATTTTGATAGAAGTTTTTATGTCAAATTTAATATTTCTGTTAAATATAATTTTATTCATACAGCACGTTTATAGTTTATAACGGGAACTTTGTGAAATTGTTAGGGTGCCTCTTGTATTATACAGGGTGTCCCTAAAAGTTATTTACAATAGTTTACCACATCTTCCTAAGGGTCTGTCCTTAAATTACGTAATACCCTGTTTCCACCAATGCATGCCCATGCCGTCACCTGATGCGTTTTTTGAATCGGGGTGGGCATGCATTGGTGGAAACAGGGTGTAACGCTCTAGGTGGGGAGACATAATTTAAGGAGTTCCCTAAGGTGAAAATAAGTTGATTTAAAGCAACTGTCTGTAATTGTTCCGTTTCCGAGATACTTTAATGTTAAAATTACAAAATAAATATAATATTCTAAACATTTTGACGTATTATTTCCAGAATTGGTACGCGGGGTTTTGTGCAATGTGAAAGCTGAATATGTGGGATGCGAAATCCGAGTATATATCGGATTTATCTTAAAATAATTTTTTTTAAATATACCAAAATTTTAATTTTATATATATAACGTAGCAATTTTGGACTAAAGGAAGTTGCTTTAAATGGGCTTGTTTTGACCTTAGGAATATGCGGTAAGCTGTTGTAAAGAACTTTTCAGAAATTTACAGCCCTTTCTCTTGTGACTTGGGAAAGTAACCACAAAAAATTAGCATATTTTTTATAAAAACAGATTTTATTAATAAAAAATAAAAATATAAAAACTTAAAACTAAATAACATAATTAACAATTTATACAAAATGCATGGAGTGATCTAACTCTATTTTCATGGCAAAATTACTCATTTCATTTTGTATTTTCTTTGGGGGTAAAATGAGGGGCTGAAAAGAAAAATGTCTTATAATTTCGCAGTCTGACAAGAATCAAGACTTTACTTTAAGATGTCGAAGAATTTTTTAAATTTGTTCTTTGGTTGAGTTATGTACAAAAAAACTTTAAATACAAAAGTTGCTTAATTTTTTAAATATTATCTTTTGGGCTATATCGGAAGTCTCAGATGTCAGGTGACTTGCAACTATGCAATTATGCAACTTTTGTATTTGAAGGTTTTTTCTATCACCTACATTAACCCCTGAAAAAGGCCATGCAAATAATCAATGACCCTGTATGTACAAATTTTGAACAATATTTTTGTCTGAGTGTTAAAGACTCATCTATGCACACGAATCCAAAAAGGAATAAGAATTACCCAATTACAAGCGATTACAGAATTAAAGGAGAGAAAGTTTCTGGCGAAGAAGAAGAAGAAGAAAGAGATTCGCGAATTTTTTTTTGGTTTAAAGCAGCTCAGTAACGTTAGCCTAGTAAATCCTTGATGTATAAGAAAATTTAACTTGTAAGTCAACTCCTTAACCCGTAACAAGAATGCGAGCTAATTTAACTCGGGGATAATTCGCCTTTGATAACTCGGCCTTAAGGAAATTGTAGATGTTAATAAAAATATTAGACGTTTTTTAATAAAAATTGTGGAAATTGAAGAGAAAGTAAAAAAGTAATTAGTGACAGGTTGATGAAATTTTACAGAACTGAAGGCATTCCAAAGTTTGTCAGTTTTGTATGTCTAAAGTATGAAAATATTGTATGTTTTGGTCTGTTTGTTTTGGATTCACACACCAAAAAACAAGAGTGTTTTTTTACATATTTCTAACAATTTTTTTTGGGATGTAAAAAGTTATTTTAATGTTTTTGTCTAAGTGCTAGAAGGTAATATAAAGTATGAATTTTTGTTTTGTCATGTCTTGGTCACACCAAGAATCAAGAGTGTTTTTTTTTAACTTAAGATATATCCAGCATATTTTTTTGAAATATTTTGTTGCTATGTAAAAAGTTATTTTAACTTTTTTGTGTAAGTGCCCGTAAGTAATATGTCTGTCTAAAGTATGAAAGTATTTTTTTGTCATGTTTTGGATTCACACACCAAGAATCAAGAGTGGTTTTTACCTTAAGATATTTTCAACAAATTTTTTTGGAATATTTTGTTGGTATGTAAAGAGTTATTTTAACTTTTTTATGTAAGTGCCAGTAAGTAATATGTTTGTCTTAAGTATGACAATATTTTTTTGTCATGTTTTGGATTCACACACCAAGAATCAAGAGTTTTTTTTACCTTAATATATTTTCAACAAATTTTTTTGGAATATTTTGTTGGTATGTAAAAAGTTATTTTAACTGTTTTATGTAAGAGATCTGTCTGTGTAAAGTATGAAAGTAGTTTTCTGTCATGTTTTGATCTGTTGGTTTTCGATTCACACACCAATAATCAAGAGTGAATTTTTTACCTTAAGATATTTTTTATTTTGATTTTTTTATGTAAGTGCTAGAAAGTAATCTGTCTGTCTAAAGTACGAAAGTATTTTTTGTCATGTTTTTGTCTGTTCGTTTTGGATTTACACACCAAGAATCAAGAGTGTTTTTTTTTACCTTAAGATATATCCAGCAAATTTTTTTGAAATATTTTTTTTTGGTATGTAAAAAGTTATTTTAATTTTTTTGTCTCAGTGCTAGGCAATAATCTGTCTGTCCAAAGTATGAAAGTATTTTTTTTGTTATGTTTTTGTCTGTTGGTTTTGAATCCACACACCAAGAATCAAGAGTGAATTTTTTACCTTAAGATATTTCCAGCAAATGTTTTTGAGAAATATTTTGTTGATATGTAAAAAGTTCTTTGTTTGAAACTCGCAGACAATGATTGTGTAGAAATAAAATTTTGGACTTCCATTGTCTTTATTTATTTTAAAACACGACGTTTCGGTTAGTAAGTATCTCTAACCGTTATCAAGTGTAAAGAAATAAAATTTCGGACTTCCATTGTCTTTATTTATTTTAAAACACGACGTTTCGGTTAGTAAGTATCTCTAACCGAAACGTCGTGTTTTAAAATGAATAAAGACAATGGAAGTCCGAAATTTTATTTCTATGTAAAAAGTTATTTTAATTTTTTTTGTCAAAGTGCTAATAAATAATCTGACATGACAGTTGAAATAGCCATAAGAGAGCATACATTTTAGAGGATTAATAGTTTTTAAACTTTAAAAGAAAGATGAGTTTGAATATAAATTGTGAAATGTGAGGAGGAATTAAAGCAGTAATTGACATTCACAGGTTTTTAGTTGAAATTTTACATAGCTACAGCCGTTTTCTTTTTTGTAGGGATTGTAAAAAAACAATATTTAAGTCTTCCATAAGAGAGTAGGTATTTAAATGGACAAGTCAATTAACTAGTGCGTTTTTTTGGCCCGTCCGTTATTTGTAGTATATACAGTGTGTCCCATTTATAAGGAGCCATCCAGGATTTTTTCTGAACTGCCGAAAATTTAGAAAATCCTCAAGGCACATCAATTTAGTTTGCGAGGGGTTGTAGTTATTTAACCTTATTTTAAAGGTATTTTTATACTGTTTACAATTTTGAAAACTTATCAGTCGATTAATACAAAAATAAAGGTTTGTAGAAAGAATCGAAATACCTACCTTTATAACAAGGTATCATATCATATTTTTAGTTTTAATACATTTTTTTCAACGATATACCCTGTATTTTTTAAATTTTCTGCTTCTGTAATTTAATTCAAATATTTTGTGTCAAGCAGTAATACCTAGTCTTGAACGCTTTTGAAATAGAAGGCATTTAATTTAAAAGATCTTTTGTTGTGAATAAGAAGAGAGAAAAGTCAAATAAAGGCTTTAAACAACTCGTTTGCATCTAACAATCATTTATATAAATGTATTTTTTTCTCAAATGTAGGAGCGAGATATAGTGGGCCTAAATCACATTTTTCTTGGCCGGCATAGATTAATTTATTTGACTTCGCCAAGCGCTCCGTCCGAGTTTGCCCAAGCGCGAGAATCATTGTAAATTGACATGTTTGACGTATCAGCTGAGTTACCTTGGCGACAGACTCATCTGGCATATGCGCAGTTGAAGAAAATGTAACCAAGGGTTGCCGGATTTTATTTTTATGTAGTCAAAATTTTCCTAGCATACAGTTTAATAGAAAGGGGCCACTATATCTTCCTCCTACCTATACAGGATGTTCCCATAGAACTCGCCCTTTTAGTTTACAAAAGTGTCTCAGTTTTTTTCAAAAAAAATGTACAGTTCCGAAAAGATCGTCGATTTCCGAATTCTGGGACATACTGTATAAATTGAACTGAGCTGATCGGTTCTTACTGTCTTTTTAAAACTATAAAGTCTTTTGAGTTAAACTTTGGAATTGTTTCTATGAAACGGGCTGTAAATTGAAATGCACGCCTGTTGCTCTATCCACAATATGTCCTGATTCTTGGTCGAAAACTAAATTATGAGGATCCGCGAGCAAACTCTTTTTAGCATTTTCTGGTTGCCTTTTCAATCTACCATCAAAGGAACCAAATTTTTCAAAGTCAATAGATTTTTTCGGTGGTTCCGAATTTTTGAGTTTTTCTAGGTTTCTTCTTTGGATTGGTGGTTGCCTTTTGGACCGACTCCATTCGTTTTCGGTTGCTTTTTTGTAGTTGCCGCCGTGTTTTGGTGCCTTATTGTTTAGAATTAGGGCACGGGCCTGTGGGTTGATAAATTCAACATCGCCGTCATTTGGTTGACGTTTGCCTCTTGGAACACCTAAAAAGAAAGTTCTAATATAGAAAAACATCTTCACTTTTTTGCGTTTGGCTTTTCTAAGTTTATTATTCGTGTTAAGAGCAAAAACGTGAGTCTTTCATTTCTAGGAAATAAATCAGTGTTTATTTTGGCAATTTTAAAAGTTTTTCATAGGGTTTGACCAAAAAGTGTTAAAAAAACTATTTTGGAAATAAAAATAAAATTTGATTATATTATGCAAATTAATATGTTGACTAATAAACACTATCTTTGAAAGGACATGTTCAAATGTTAAAAATTTACATAAACTTCTTATTTTTCTACTTACTCTGGATTTTTTAAAGAATTTTCTTGGCACACTCTTTATAAAGATTCAAATATCACCAAAATACGCCCTGATTATTTCTCTATTAATTATATAGCAATCCATCCCCATAAAAGCCAAACGCAGACTTTACCAAATCCTTCGACAAAGTCCCCACTTCTTTGTTAAATAGATAGTAAATAAATTGACCGATTTTCGTGATTATGATATTTTAAAATGTAATACACTTACGTGTAATACAAAATGACAGTTTTAAGTTTCAGTAAAAATCACAAAGTCGACCAATAGACCAAAGTATAACAACAAAAAATATTGTGTGTACCACTTTTATGATACCAAAAGAGTAGATGTTAAAATGCCGACGAGATTTAGTAGGTGTATTCTTATATACCAGGAATTCAGTTGTTTAAAATTTCATGGGTTTATATTGGTACCTGTGGAATCGACTACAGTGGGGGCTTCTTTGGTTTCTTCAAAATCTTCGTAGGAATCTTGATGTTGACTCTCTTCACCGTCACTTTCATGTCCTCCATGTCCTGCGTGATTGTAGTCCCAATAGTGCTCCCCGTATCCCCCGTGTTTGTCCCCCCATCTTACCTAAAAAGCAATTTTTTATGTTTATCTTTTTGTCTATGGAATGCCACAATTGCTATTTGTGACTAATTTGTAGCCCTGTGTTCACTTGAAAGTAACCATGAAGTACTGTTGCTCCTTCTACAAAGCAGTAAAAACTTATTTACTAGGTTTTTCTCTAGTGCTGTTATTTTGTTTACAGACGCTGCAAGTGTTGTGAGAGGAGGCCAGGTAAATTTACTTTCAAGTAGACACAAAGCTTTTGAGAAAAACTGAATAAAAATGTTTTATTTCTTTAGATTTTATTGTTTGTGTATATTTGTCAAATCGTAGAAGAAATGTCGTGCCATTTTTCTTAGATCAAATGTTTGAGATGATACTGGGTATGAGTCGGTATCAAACAAAATGTATTTATGCTTGGAATCAACAAATAAGTACATGTATTTTTTATAGTAGAGTGTACTATTCCATATTTGCTATCCACTCTACTTTATTCTGGACTATCTTAAGTACTAGCGGAATAGTGCACACTCTAGAATACATATGTATTTACTTTATTTTTGAACTCTCCAGCGTGGGGGTGTCCTTTTTCATGTCGTTCTATGAAGTGGTGTTCGTTGCCTCGTTTGTGTCCGTGTTCGTAGTGGTCTTTAGCGGGCATGTGGATGTATCTGTAGTCAAAAAAGTTATGTATGTTAGTTATATAAGACTGTTACGTCTGTGGTTAGTTTTATTTAGTCAAAAACAGTAATTTATTTTGTTGTCGACCTACATATGTCATTATTGAACATCTTTTCTAGAGTATCTCTTAATGCTCTTGAGTCGTTTTCCATTTGACTACTAAATTTTATAAAATGTATTTACCTCAACTGGTCTATATCTACCAAATATATAATTCATAATCTTGACGGAAAGTTTAGATTATGGAGATACTACATGATAACCGTTAACTGCCAAATTAAAGTAGATATTTATCCTTTTCCAACCATTGAAGAATTAAGAACATATTTAACCTGAGCAAACTTCGTATCACAGTTAAATTTAAATTAATTTTTTTAAAGGAAACTATTGACTTTTGGAGCTAGTGAAACATCTCGTATAGTGTTGTAATACATTTAGCTCGTATTCTATGTGCTAATGTTTTTAACCGATTAATATAATTATTAATATCCACAAAATTTTGGTTTGTTGTGGCCAGGGTTGCCAAATTTTTAAACGTAAAGCTGGACAATCGTAAAAAGGAAACAGAGTAATACTATCGTTCCTGTGTTTTATTATTTGGAATCTTATTTTTCACAAAAAATATTGCCCTTTCTTTTTTCTCTGGCAATCTAAAATGCCCGTTAACTAAACTAGTAAGATCACTATCCCAAACAAGTAAAGAAATAAATGTCGAAGGGTTTTAAAAATGTTTAATTTATTTTCCTTATTGTGGGGTTTGCTTTATAAAGGTTATTCCGGGACACGAACGAATGCTTGCGGGAGGGGACCCCTATAAAGAACATAAATTCCTTGTTTTTAACTACCTTTGAGCCGGGGTTAAAATTGCTTTGTGTTTTAATGCAATATTTACCAATCTTGACCCGGTTTGCTCGCGCTTCTGGAATTAAAATCATTGCCAATGACGTTAAAACATAAGCACCGAGCTTTAAAAAAAAATAAAACATAAACTTAATGTGTGCTATTTGAGCCAACTCGAAAACGGAATTAAAAATTGCAACGGAGAATGGTAATTAATTTCCTTAAACTTTTTGCCAGTTTTTTTTTGTTTGGCGTACACAGCATAGCTTTTTAACGCTTGCTTCAAAAAAGAAGAGTTTTTTAGTTAAGTATCGCAAAAATGTAAATTTCATAGCAGTACTCCCGTAAAACCTGATAACTTAATTTTAGTAGTTTTGAGAAAAATGTGATTAAACATTTTTAATTAGCCTTAGAAGGGTGTTTGACAGGGAAAAATCAATCTATGTTAAATGAATTATTGAATTAAAAATGTTAAAACATGTATTTACCTTAACTGGTCTATATCTATCAAATATATAAAACCCGATGGAAAGTTAAGATTATGGGGCTAAAAACCACCAAAAAAGTAGATATTTATCCGTTTCCAAAGATTGAAGAATTACATCACATCACAGTTAAATTTAAATTAATTTTTAATAAAAACTGAGTAGGTACTATCGACTTTGGGAGCTAGTAGAACATCTCTTATAGAGTTGTTGTAATACTTTTAGCTCTTATTTTATATACTAATGTTTTTGACCGATTAATGTAATTATTATTATTAAATAATCATTTGGTTTTTTATATCCACAATATTTTGCTTTGTTGTGGACAGGGTTGCCAAATTTTTAAACGAAAAGCTGGAATCGTGAAAAGTAATACAATCGTTCCTGTGTTTTATTATTTGGAATCTGCTAACCCACAAAATTTTTAGCGCTTTTTTTACAAAAAATATTGTTAGACCTGGATATTTTTTTTCTCTCTGGCGATCCAAAGTTCCTATTAACTAAACTGATCACTAGTCCAACCAAGTAAACAAATAAATGCCGAGGGTTTTTAAAAATGTTAAATTTATTTTCCTTATTGTTGGTTTTGCTTTATAAGGTTATTCCGGGACACGAACGAAGGCTTCTGGGAAGGAACCCCTATAAAGAACATAAATTCCTTGTTTTTAACTACCTTTGAGACGGGGTTAAAATTGCTTTGTGTTTTAATGCAATATTTACCAATCTTGACCCGATTTGCTCACGCTTCTGGAATTAAATTCATTGCGAATGACGTTGAAACATAAGCACCGAGCTATAAAAAAAATAAAAAACAAACTTAAAGTGTGCTATTTCAGCCAACTCGAAAACGAAATTAAAAAACAGGGAATGGTAATTAATTTTCAAAAACTTTTTACGAGTTTTTTTTTGTTTGGCTTACACAGCATAGCTTTTTAACGCTTGCTTCAAAAAAGAAGATTTTTTTTTTAGTTAAGTATCGTAAAAATGTTTGAGTCGTTAATCTTATAGCACTACTCCCGTGCAATGCTTAAAACCTAATAACTTAATTTTAGTAGTTTTGAGAAAAGTGTGACTATACATTTTCAATTAGCCTTAGAAGGCTGTGTGACAGGGAATAATCAATCTATGTTTATTGGATTATTGAATTATTATTATGTTTTTATTTTATTTACCTAGTTACTAGATTTTATGCATTATGCATTGCGTTATCGAAGATATATACCTATAATTAAAATAAAATTGTTGTACCTATTAAGAATATTTTAAATTTGTTTCTGGCGCAACTGTTTTTTAAAACTTTTTATTCAGTTTTTCCCTCATAGTTTGTTTTTTTGCATTTTTAAATATTGACCTTTCCCTGTCGGTTCAGATTGTTCAAATTAATTTTCTCGAAACGCTGTTCCCATTCGTCGAGATTTTCCGCTACGTGACCAAATTCGAGCTCAACTGGGTTATGTTGGGCCATGTAAATGTCTCTACAAAGCAAGAAAATTATAATTGTTAAATGTAATTTATTTAAAACGTACCACCCAGGACTTTTCAAAAACTGCTACAAATAAAAAAAAAACCAGACACGTAAATTGAAAGTCAAACAATTTGTCGTGTCTAATCGGGTAAAGATAAGGGTTTTTTGTTTCTCTCGTATTTTTTATCGTGGGTAGCTCGAAAGCTTATCCTCACGGGGTCTAAGATCTATTGGACACCTTCTAAAGTGTTGACAGTTAACTGTTTCTTCCTTATGGTATTCTTCAGAACACTGCTTGGTCAATGTGACACCCTTGCTATGTTAAGTATACGGTTTTATCTCTCACCTTTCTAGTGAGAAAACAAAACCATATTCTCTGCAAGAAGCGCCATCTACCAAAGTACGAAAGAAACTAAAACAGGTGCCGGCGAGTAAAACTGCTATATCATCGATCGATAAAAATATCGATTAAAAGAGAGAATCCATCACGTGACCTACGACATACATTGTCTTTTAGATCAGATCAACGCTGATTGCGTTTATTCCGCCATTTAGACGTCGGCATCGCGTCTTAAGTCCATAAGAACGAAACAGTTAACTATCAACAATTATTAGGTGTCCATTAGATCTTGGACCCCCGTGAGGTTAAACTTTCGAGCTACCCATGGAAAAATACGAGAGAAACAAAAAACTCTTATTTTTGCCCGATTAGACACGAAAACTTTTGATTAATTTGATTGTTTGATTTTTAATTTACGGGTACTAAATTTTATGTTTTATAATTTTAATTTGTTTGAATCATAGTGCACTTTTGGAAAAACGATCATTTAGGTTACAGAAAATCTAGATTTAGATTTTCTGTGATTAGGTATTTTCATTTTTTATGGTTCTCTGTCTGAAAAAAATATATACAGGGTGTTTCAAAATTGAATAACATAATTTTAATGTTAAATTCCTTGAGTGATTGTACGACAAAAAGTTTATATAAACATAGGCCCACAAACGCTTAGTTTTAGAGATACAGGGTGTTAAAATCTAATCTTTTTTTAGTTTTTTGTTTATAGCTCATGCAGTTTTTGAATTTGGTGCGTATATTAAGCTATAGGCACTACCCTATAAGACATGCCAAATAATAGTAAAAATCTATAGGGTGATACTTTTCAGGGGTTTTGTCGCCTTTTTCCCCGGATGTTTTTTTGTGGTAAGCCACTGGTTGATTCTAAAACAACAAGTAAAAGCCTTGTTTTATTTGCAAACTTTTTTCTCTCTTGCGATTTTTTAGCATTTCTAACCGTTATAGAGAAAATCGCCGTTGCACCAAAGGTATCATCAAAATAAAAAATGCTACAGTATGGGATATGGCAAAGTATATCAAAATAAACAAAAAAAACATTATCTCAAAAACTAAGCATTGGCGAACCTATGTTCATTAGTCTTGAAGTTGTTACTCAAGGAATTTAACATTAAAATTATGTTATTGAATTTTGAAACACCCTGTAAATTCCTATCTCCAACATCACGTTTTTGTTTCGTGAATTTTTCCTAGAAGCGGCACTAACTCTATAAAACTCAAAAAAGCATGTTGTTGGAAGATATATTTTTTTCCAGACAAGGAAACATCAAAAATGCAAGTGATTGATTGATTAATACCTATTGTTTTAAAAAAAATGCACTATTATTTAATCAAAATATTTGTTTTGAAAAAAATGATTCATAGACGAAAAAGTGCTAAATTTTCCTAAATTGGTTTATTATTGACCCTTCAGCTGGTATTAGCCTAGTTAAAACCCTTCTTCAATTCTAGCTGTTTTATTCCGATAAAGATTCACTATCTATGTTTCTGTTATTGAGTTTTTTTTCAGCTTTTCATGTTAAACCTTTTCAAACGATATTTCGAGTCAAAACTCGAAAACCTTTGTGAAACCCATAAATTATTATTAATTTTTTTTTGATTTTTTGGGGATAGGGAAAATTCAAACCTAATACTCACTGAAAATACTTGCTCCCAGCAGTATTGGCCGCTGCTGCTGGTTGGGCGGCCAAAGCCAAAAATTCCGATTCGGCCAGTGCTTGGTCTTGCGAGGAATACGTCTCACCCGCCCCTTGGCCCACCTGACGCTTGTGGTGAGCTGCACCCATTACTCCCGCCAAACCTTGGACGCACAAAAGCGCCATTGCTGCGAACTGAAAAACGAAGAGACTGTCACTATCATTTATTTCAGGCAGGGCCTTCCCACACTGGTCGAATTTCTAGAAAAGCTGGGCACTTTGGCTGGCCATAATAAGATTATAGGTTTTATAAACAATAAGTAAAATTAAAGAAAGAAAAATCACAAAAAGTTTGTCTTCGGCTGGGACTCGAACCCGGAATCTCTTGCTCCGTACGCCAACGCTCTTACATTAAGCCACCAAAGACCATACATAAATTTTCGGAAAACTTCTACTCATGTATGTGCGTGGTGTCTCAATACAAGAACGAGAAACTCTCAAGGTATTAACTCGACCAAGCCATTCAACTGACCTCTATAATTCTTATTTCCCACTGTCAAAGGTATGAAAACTCAAATAGTGGGAAAGAAGAATTATAAAGGTCAGTTAAATGACTTGGTCGAGTTATTACTCTGAGAGTTTCTCGTTCTTGTATTGAGACACCACGTACATACAGGAGTAGAAGTTTTCCAAAAATGTATGTATGGGCTTTGGTGGCTCAATGTAAGAGCGTTTGCGTACAGAGCAAGAGACTACGGGTTCGACTCCCGGCCGAAGACAAAGCTTTTTGTGATTTTTCTTTCTTTAATTTTACTTGTTGTTTATTTTGAAAAAGATTATAGGTTATTACACGTTTAAAATATCGTGTTTTAGATAAATAACTATGCCTCATTATTGTCGTCAATCGCATCGTCCACTTAAATGTCCTCTTATAATTGCCTAGTCTAGCCCGGAAAGCTTATTATACTAAAGAAAATATTTTATAGAAACACATTTCTTTAAATTCTTTAAATGAGGGAAATATAAGAGGCAATTAAATGAGTGTACATTGTTATCAGTACAGATAAACCTTGTCATAAAAATGTATTTTTCTTTTGAGGTTCGAAGTAATCACCCTTCTCAAGTTGTTGTTTATCCTCCAAAATCCATTAATGCTAATGACAATTAAAATTTTTTTAAAATAATAACTTTTTAACGGAGCATCAATATGCGGTTTTTGAAATATAGTAGATTACATTTTGCTCAATAATTTGTGTTATAATAAAAAACTTCTGAGATATTTACAGAAAACTGTTTTCAAGGCTGATATATCATGGCTTCAGTTGAAGTGTGCTAATAGACTAGCTAGGAAGGTATCAGATCCGTCATGGATCCATTTTTTTTAAATATTATATGTTATATATTTTTATGTGGTATCGTAGTGGCAACAAAATATTTTATTTGCGAAAAGACGCTTGAAAACGATGAGATTGTACGTGCTGAACAGGTTGTGGCGAATTTAATAGCTGTTAGCAAGGCTTAACACTTTCTCAAAAATACTTTGTCCAAAATGGATCTTGTAGAAAAAGAACTGCTCTACAATTTTGCTTCCATAAATTTTTTTCTTACGCTAATAGTTTTTGAGTTAATCGACGTAAAAGACGGCGCAAGGCTCATTTTTGTTCGCGCTCAAACATTATGGTTATATTTCAAGATCATTTATTAGTGTTGGGTGGGAGATACGCAAAAAAATTATATGACAATTTTTATAGAAGAATCCAAAAAGTCCTATGACTTTTTCTCGCCAGAGGTACATTTTACCTTAGAGGGGGTGGTTTGTTTGACAAAAGGGGATGATGCTCTCCCGGGGGGTGGGAACTCTTCGGACCTGTATTCGGGCTCCTACTGGGAGTTTATAACAAAAATTTCAAAACTTTATAATTTTTTTCTTTTATTCCTCGGTTTTCCATTTAACTTGCCTGCACTAATAGGAAAGCAGTTTTTGTTTTGAATCGATAGCATTTAATTTTAAAAAAATTCTGTGTAGATTTGTACTTTAATACACCAATTTCCGCCCCGACTTTGTATCGTAGATTCCTATTATTGCATACACACAGTATGCTGGTTAGAAGCCATTAACGCTGTATAGAGTTTTAATTATTAGCTGTGTATTTTTACCTTCCTCGCCTGCGCCGCAATGGCTGGGGAAGGTAATATTTTCGACGAAAAAGTTTTTTTTCAGGTAAGTTTTCTGTGTATGTGTGTGTGTAGGTGTGTGTGTGTGTGTGTGTGTGTGTGTGTGTGTGTGTGTGTGTGTGTGTGTGTGTGTGTGTGTGTGTGTGTGTGTGTGTGTGTGTGTGTGTGTGTGTGTGTGTGTGTGTGTGTGTGTGTGTGTGTATGTCTGTCCCTAACACGATAGCTCCTAAACCGCTTAACAGATTTTTATGAGATTTGCATGGAAAAAGTGTTCGATACTGTAACTAGCTGATAAAATTGAAATGATGCTAACGGAGGCTAACTTTTTAACGACACATTGTATCAATATGCAGTTCAAAATATAGTAGAACAGATTTTTCTCAATAATTTGTGTTATAACCAAAAAGTTCGTACCAACAAGCTTTGCTTTCTGAGATATTTACAAAACACTGTTTTCAAGGCTGGTATAGCGTGGAGTGTGCTAATGGGCTAAGAGGGTATCATATCCGTCATGGATCCATTTATTAGCTCACACATATACTATACTATAGTAGTGTGAGCTATGGTGATCCTAATTTTTTCGAGAAAAAAAAAGTTGGTCCGATTTCAAAAATTTTTATATATCTTTGCGTTTCAGATGATTTTGAAACTTTTTTGTTGCGCCGTCTGTCTGTCTGTCTGTCGGTCTGTCTGTATGTCTGTCTGTCTGTCTGTCTGTCTGTATGTCTGTAACGACCAACGCGCATAACTCAAAAACCGCTTGGCCGATTATAATGAAATTTGGTACCTAGGCTGGGTCTTGGGTCGAGATGGTCCCATTTAAAAATGAACAAAATCCACCGAACAGAAACCAAATAAAAGGGTGGGGGTAGATTTCAAAAATTAGAGTTTATGTGAAAATATGGCGTGTGTGATATCAAACGAAAGGTAATTGAGTCTGCAGTTAAACAAAATACATTTTAACTTATTTAAAAAAAAAGGGTGGGGGTATATTTTAAAAATTAGAGTTTAAGTGAAAATATGGCGTGTGTGATATCAAACGAAAGGTAATTGAGTCCGGAGTTTAATAAAATACATTTTAGTTTTTTGTTTTTTTTAAGGGTGGGGGTAGATTTCAAAAATTTGAATTTAAGTCAAAACATGGCTTGTGTGGTATCAAACAAAAGGTAATTTAGTCTGGAGTTAAATAAAATATATTTCAGTTTTTAGTTATATTAGCTCACACGTAGGGGCCCATATATTGGCAGAGTATTTTTCTTTCGTATTTATATGGTTATGGTTTTGTTTCGCTTTCAATTAGTGTTCAGGACTATTATTGTAGATAGATAATAATATTGTATTTGCATAATATTTATATTCTGGTAAATTTAATTTAATTTAATTTTTAGTTCTTATGTGTTCCTATTTGTACTGTTACCTTTTATGTAATTGTGTACGTGATTTGTAATCTGCTAACTATTGTTTTTAGTATCTATTTTTAAAATTTTACCTATTTCGTTTTTTTAAATTTTAACGTTGTTTTATTTGTAATAAGTAATTTTAACTTTTTGATCTTTTTAATTAATCATAATAGCCTTTTTCTAATTTTTTATATATTTTATTCTTAAACGTTTAGTATATGTAAATGATTGATTTCGATACTGTAATTTCGTTGTTGTTTTTAAATAGTTCTATTCACAAATTTCACAATAATGTTCTTTGTTTCTTATAGCCCTGAAGATGGCTTCAACTTTGGGCTGTTGTGATTAATAAATATTGTCCAAATAAGCCATAATTGCATTTGAATTAATTGTCCTAGTGGACGTAAAATAATTGATAATATTATTGTATAGTTCATTTCGGGGTTTATTTAAACTATATACGTAATATTCCAATCCCCCTGTTACCCATTTACACCATGACGGGTGTTTGATGTAAACATTCAGAAATAAAGATACGAAAAGTGCATAGATACCAAATTTACATAAAATTAAATAATATGCATGTGTAAAAGTACAACCAATCAGGACATTTTTTCTTAAGTACCGCAAAAAAGATAGACTTATGTACATTGAATTTTAAATATGTTTGCATCATGTATTGTAAGGTACTGTGGGTAAATGTGATTGAAAACAACCAACAAGGAAATTTTTTCTTAAGGACCGCGAGGGCTTATGTTTGCATCAAGTATTGGCAATAACCGTGGGTATTGGAATATTATGTATATGATTTAAACATTAACAGAGGGGCACCCAGAGGGTGGGGCCTTCGGGGCACGCTCCCCCCTAAGACTAAGATTTGTTTTAGATATTCCATATCGTGAATACAAAAATGAAATAGCATAAAATACGGCATTATGATGTTTCGGGCCCCATCCAAGACATATTCCTGAGTGCGCCACCACGTTAATGTTTTGTTTTATAACAGACCAAAATTTTATGGAGGTGTATGTCTGTCAGTTAATGCACATGTAGAGCTCGAAGCAGTAAACTGATTTTAATGTTTTTTTTTGTTGATATGGATAGAACAATGCTGTTTATAAATTACGGGGGATTTTTTACTTGCATTTTTTTTTAGAAAAAAAAATCCTGTCAGGCTCAGCGTCAATCCACTACCGCTTTACTAGAGCTACGTTTACATTTGGAGAGTTTACTGGCAGCCACTAAAGTTGCCATGTGTAAACTACAAAAAAGTGCACTTGCTACTCTCCCGCAAGTACTTTCCAAGAGTTGACGGGCCGGCTAGTTTATTGGCAGCCAGTACTTTCCGCCAGTAAACTCTCCAAATGTAAACGTAGCTTAACCAACATGTCATATCAATTTTCCGTTGTTTTTTTTTTTTTGAATAATTCATAGGGACTCATAAAGCCCATATATGCGTATGATAACGCTTTCAACAAAAACTAAGTTTATCGACTCTTATGTAAATTTCTATTTTTTACGAAAGACAGCATGGGATATTGTGCATGTGACGTATGACCAGTGGCGTATTTAGAAAAAAGTTTTGGGTGGGCCCGAGCCCCCATGAGGCCGTATTTTATGCTATTCATGAAATATATAGAAAATAAAATATCTTAGCTTTGGAGGGGCCCCCGTGCCCCCACTTATATACGCTACTGCATATGATAGTGGCTTATAATAAAATTCAGTAAAACTATGCACGCAAAATGGCGTTTTAAAACAAATACTGCTTTTCTATGTACCAAACATTAACGTATTAACCGGTAATACGTTAATGGTACCAAACCAATATCGACCTTCACCGAATGCAAACCACGTCTCATTCCAACAAAATTATATTGGCTTATTTTCAGAAAAAGCTTCTGATTCTTCTTTCAACAAAATAAACGTTCTGTTTGCAAAAATTCATGTTAAAAGAAACTTTGTCTCGATTTGAAATGGTTTATGTTGCTGGTAGTATTTCTTCAATATAGTTTATAATATATTTTAGTTTAATCTTTGTCTAATTTTAAGAATGATTTTTCTTCAGGTAAACACTAAATATTAAAGACGACTCGAAACACTTGAGTTGAAAAACAATTTTCTATTTTGAAACAGTCTCTTCTTTTAAAACTAGATATCAATAAAAATAAAATATTGCTTCCTGCTTTGAGTAATGATAATATTTTTGAAAAAATAAGTTTTCAAAATTTGAGATAATTTTTCATTTGTGTTACTGTTACGTCACTATCGCATGTACGGCGAGTGATTAATAGATAGTTTTTGGTCGTGCCAAATTTAGGCCCGACAATTTCGCCGACATCGATAACTTTAACAATATTTGACAGTTCGAAGTAGCCTTTTGTCGTTTTATGCGTGCAAGACCATTAATATCGAGACAGGGAGAGAGAGAGAGAGGCATTTAGTCAATAGGGGAAGTTGGGGGAATATTTTTGTTGTCTGAAGGAAACACTTTATTTGCAGTTTTAATACTTTGTGGCAATGATGTGGTTTGTGATCAAATGTAAGTCTTTCTGTATATTGTTTTTGTATTTTTATTTGTATTTTTATTTAATTTTTACATTGTTATTGTTAATTAAAAAAAATAAATAAACTTAAAATTGTTTCTATTAATTTTTCTCACGTTGCCTATAATATATATAACTATTTCGTAAATGACGATGAAATTTTTGAGGTTATGTTTATTACAAGGGGTGAACAACTATAATAGGCAGAAAGGGGTACAAATTTTTAGGTGGTGCTTGGTAGTTATTAGGCAGGATTAGGGAGTACCTCTAAATGCAGGATTAGGCAGTGCACATGCAGGCTAAATGTAGGACTGAGCAGTGCATATGCAAGAGTAGGCAGTGCATAGGCAGGACTAGGCAGTACCTACGCAGGACTATGCAGTGTATTGTTGTACTATTGCTGGTCGTTGTATACTTTTTACCTCCCTGTCCTGCAATTTTTGATTGTTTCTTAATGCTTAAAATAAAAATGATGGGTATTTAATTGAATCTATTGTAAGTGGCATATTAAACAAAAAAGCAAAACATATAACCCAACCTCAAAATCTAAATGAGTCAAAGTAGGCCAAGAATATCATAAAAGAAGAAACAAAACAACTAATCGAATACTTACATCAGCATATTAACGTTTCTAAATTCCGCAGGACAAAAATCACTGTTGTTGGCAAAGAAGCCCGCCACCATAAACGAATGCAGCATTGGCAAGTTGGAGCTATCGGCTTTGGAGAATCCGTTTTCCATTGTAAATATTTTTATAAGCAAAACACAAAATAAAATCTAATTTAGGACGATAATTCGCACTTTAAACCAAAGCAAACATTACCATCCATCCAAGAAAATAACACAGAACATAGGTTCATTCGAGGCGTTTACTGTTTTGTGACGTCACTCGCAGCTGATTGGTAGACCGCCTGTTTTGAATCACGTGGCACATCAATGAATTTATTTAATTAAAAGAACTATAAAATTGTGAAAAAATTAAACAAAAAAGTTTGTTTTTAGCATTACCAAGACCTAAAGAGATATCTAAAAATAAATATATATTTATTTTTTACTACTGTCAAACACCCTATTGCGCACGTTCTACGTACGTCAAAATTCTTATGTCATGGAAGGCGTTAACTACATTTGACGTTCAAATGTCATCAGTGTGAAATAGCGTTAGTGATCGGTCACTTTTGGCACGACCAAAAACTAATGTTATATCTGACCCGTCTTGCTATACGACGCCGAAACCTCACATCTAGTGTATAAATTTTTAAAACTGCGCAAATTAGTTTTTTGCATATCGTTTGAAAAAATAAAAAAATAGAGAATAATGTTCTGGAACTGTAGAGGCTTTTCCAGTCAGTATAATCTAGCTAGCATTTCCGGCTGGTTTGGCGTTGACGTGATGGCAAAGCTAAGTAGGATGGAAACAAAGTTTGAGCTTATTCTTTGTACACAGGGTCCTTAAAAAAATTTCAATTTATAAAAGTATTCTTTTGTCGGTGTAGAAAAATTGAAATAGGAACCAGGAATCACCTTCTGGAAAGATTTTCATTTGCTTTACAGTGGGATTATTCTTTTGAAAATCCCCTTAACTCAAAAATGTATTTAAATTATTTGAAAGTTGATTCTTTATTTTTATACAGAGGAGCAAAAATTGGGATTTCAGCTTTTTTATCAAGAACATTTTTTATAGTTACTTATTACAATACAAGTTTTATCTTTTCTTGGTAAAAAATCTGCTTTATTTAAATACTAATAGAATTTAATGATTTTCCCCATCAATGTCCCCTTTTCTATCGACGCAACGTTGCATGCGTTTTTTTCCAATGTTGGAAGCAATTTTGGAAATCATCAGAAGAGAAGCTGTTAAGAAGTCTTGCCGTTTTTTCCTTGACATGTTCTAATATTTTAAAACGGGTTCCTTTTAACGATTTCTTCACTTTCGGAAACAGGTAGAAGTCGCAAGGGTCAAGTCTGGTGAATATGGTGGGTGGTTAACGACGGGGATCTTCTTATTAGCTAAAAACTGCTTAATGGATAGGGCATGAGCCCGTGCATTGTCCTGGTAGAGCAACCACGCGTTGTTCTTCCACAAATCTGGACGTTGTTTCCTTAGAAAATCCCTTAGCTACATCAATACTTACAAATATAAATGTTGGTTAACTGACCTTCATGCGCCCATTCAATAAGGATACCACCGAATCGAAAAGAAAAACAATGAGCATCGCTGTTGTGATGTAAACAATAAATAAACAATAAACAATAAATTCAGAAAAGGTTTGAGTGCAGTTGACCACCTATTAACCATGAAAATCCATATAGAACGAGTCAACGAATTCAACATTCCACTATATATCGCGTTTATAGACTTTGAAAAAGCTTTTTTAGCGTAAATAATTAATTAATATAATTAACTGTGCAAATTTAAACACGTTGACATATCGATTACAAATAGGATCATTAGGGCCACATAGACCGGACCTAAACATTAACCAAAATTTTAGTGGAAGTAATGGAGAGGGGGTGTTCACAAAAAACTTATAATAGAAAATTTCATAAAAAATATAATGATGCTGAAAACTGGTTGTGCGGTTGTGAAAAAAGAAATGCTTTTTTTGCTTTATTTGTCTTATTATGAACATCTATGCTAGCCAAGACAGAGATTAGGTGCCAATTGAACAGTGCCTATAGGCAGAGAACATATTATGGTCTCTGACAATGCCTATGACAACAGTTGAATGTAAACGCTCTTTTTCAACATTAAAGTGTATTAAAACATTTACAATGTGTAAAAGTAGATTGAACGACTTAGCTATGTGTTCAATTGAAAGAAAATTGTTGACTACAGACAATTTGAAAGAACTTATCGTTGAGCACTTTGCGCATGTCAAAGAAAGGCGAATGGACTTTATCTATAAATAAATAAACTACAAACTACACCAAGTAGCTGCTTGTTTGTAAAATGCTAAAATAAAATTGTTTAGGTAAGTTTTTTATCTCCTTTTTCATGCAATATAAATTTCTGCCCCCCTTTAGCTTACTTGTTTTTCCAAGTCTTCAACTTCAATAACGTAAGCATTCCCCATGTTATTCCCTTTTAAATTTAAAGTGCCACTGGGTTATACAAACTTAATTTCAATTTGATTTGCAAACCATAATATGTATTTCAAATAAACACCAAAAAACCTGGACCATATTCGAACATCTCTCTCCCATCCCAACTTATAGCATACATAAAGGAGAGAACGATATCGTTTTACCTTTGAGTAACTTGAATGTTATACCAAATATCAGAAATTCAAAAGGGGGTTTTATATCGAGTATGCTGGTAAGAAAACGTTTTGCTAGAAAGGGTGAGTGTGAAGTGGTACTACCCTCGAAAAAGCTTTTATGGCACATAAAAATCATTGCATGAGGCATACACTGCTCCCCGTCTGTCTGTAACGACCAACGCGCATAACTCAAAAACCGCTTGGCCGATTTTAATGAAATTTGGTACCTAGGCTGGGTCTTGGTCGAGATGGTCCCATTTAAAAATGAACAAAATCCACCGAACACAAACCAAATAAAAGGGTGGGGGTAGATTAAAAAAATTACAGTTTATGTGAAAATATGGCGTGTGTGATATCAAACGAAAGGTAATTAAGTCTGGAGTTAAACAAATTACATTTTAATTTATTTTCAAAAAAGGGTGGGGGTATATTTCAAAAATTAGAGTTTAACTGAAAATATGGCGTGTGTGATATCAAACGAAAGGTAATTGAGTCCTGAGTTTAACAAAATACATTATAGTTTTTGTTTTCTTTAAGGGTGGGGGTAGATTTCAAAAATTGGAGATTTAAAACCTGTTAGTACGGAGGCCAGTCTTAAAACCTAATTGTCACACCTCGTATATTAGCTCACACATATACTATACTATAGTAGTGTGAGCTATGGTGATCCTAATTTTTTCGAGAAAAAAAAAGTTGCTCCGATTTCAAAAATTTTTATATATCTTTGCGTTTCAGATGATTTTGAAACTTTTTTGTTGCGCCGTCTGTCTGTCTGTCTGTCTGTCTGTCTGTCTGTCTGTATGTCTGTCTGTCTGTCTGTCTGTCTGTCTGTCTGTCTGTCTGTGTGTCTGTATGTCTGTCTGTAATGACCAACGCGCATAACTCAAAAACCGCTTGCCCGATTTTAATGAAATTTGGTACCCGGGCTGGGTTTTGGGTCGAGATGGTCCCATTTAAAAATGAACAAAATCCACCGAACACAAGCCAAATAAAAGGGTGGGGGTAGATTTCAAAAATTAGAGTTTATGAAAAAATATGGCGTGTGTGATATCAAACGAAAGGTAATTGAGTCTGGAGTTAAACAAAATACATTTTAGTTTATTTAAAAAAAAAGGGGGGGGGTAAATTTCAAAAATTAGTGTTTAAGTGGAAATATGGCGTGTGTGATATCAAACGAAAGGTATTTGAGTCTGGAGTTAAACAAAATACATTTTAGTTTTAAAAAAAGGGGTGGGGGTAGATTTGAAAAATTAGAGTTTAAGTCAAAACATGGCTTGTGTGGTATCAAACGAAAGGTAATTGAGTCTGGAGTTCAATAAAACATACTTCAGTTTTTAGTTATATTAGCTTTCACGTAGGTACACTATAACTATAGTACCCAGTGTGAGCTTAGGTGCCCATAGATTGGCAGAGTATTTTTTAATATTACCGAAATTTTGAGTAAAATCTGTTTTTTATTCTTTTTTTCTGTGGAAAGGACTTCTTACTTACTTTTTCTACAATCATCAATTCCTCAATTTACCTGCTTTTGAACGAAATTCGAAAAATATCTTAAGTTGCTTCTGATTTTTGTACAGCGTCGCTCAAATACAGGCAATTTTGTAAAAGTTCTATTTCAAACAGCGCATGCGCCGAATTTCTTTTTTCAAAAAAATATCAGATAGATGTGGAAAACTTCTAAACATAAAAATTATTTTTGAGACTTTGCTCATAACACAATTATGCAGGTTTTTACACTTTTATTTTATTTGAAATTCCAGCTTACAGATATTAAAGTAATTTTTATAAAATTGTAGAAAAAATAGTGTTTGACTAAACTTAAATGGACAAAAGGGTTTAGACAAAATAAATGGAACATAAAGGCAATGATCTCTATCATAATGGTGGTTATTAAGGGTTGAAAATTATAAACAGAGGTACTTAACGTTTTAACAAATACTCGTATTAATATGCAATTTTCAGTTTTTTATGTCAACATTTTTCGCAAAGGCTGTCAAAAACCAGGCTATATGTATATGGATAAATTATTTGCTGAATATATCTTAGAAACTAAAGCTTTTAGTAGATTTCAGGAAAAATCATGAAACAACGCCTATTCAGTAAAACTTTATGTACTCATGTTTAAATAATTTTAAACCCTTAAAAAACTAACCATTGGTTATATTTATTTTGTTTAAACTCCTTTGTCCCATTAAAGGTTATTGAAACACTATTTTTGCTATCAATGTGCATATTTGCGCCTATTGTAAAGCTGTTTCTACCCAGAAGTTGAACTCTTTTTATGTACCCTTTTTTTCTAATTTTTTTCGTGTCTCATTATTATTATTATTGGCCTAAGGGTTACTTAATGTTGTTTAACTTTTAGGAAACAAAAACTAAATTTAAGTACATGTTGTTTTGTACAAGTACGGATCAAGCTTTATGTTATAAAGTATTAAAATTTTGAAACAATGTAACAACAGGGTAAAAAAAAAATTAAAAAAACATTTTTTTAAATAATATTTTTTTAAATGTTAGGTTATGTTTTTTTCTTAATTTTACATTATAGAAAGAATGATTTTACGAATTTTTTCTCTCTTCACTTTGTAAAAAAAAGTTATTGGTTTTCGAGAAAATTGCAAATTTCTGATTTTTAGGACTTTTGGGGCCTTATATCTAGCGAAGCTCAAGGGCAATTTTGGCGGAGAATAGGTGGGGACGTGTCCCAGATGCTAAGGAATAATTATACAGAAATCCAACTTGCACCTATCTTTGCCAAAGCTCTCAGCACCCTCATATATTATGAAAATGTTCATATTTTTTTTCAGACTTCATAAAACTTCATATTTTAAAAAAACCTTCATATTTTTCATATTTTCCCCAATGAAGATGAACTGAGGGATAAAAGAGAGTTATTGGAATAAGGCACGGATAAGACCAGGCAGCAACAAGGCCAGACCTTATTTAGTTTTGCATTGTAAGATGCTTTAATAACATCAGCTGTTTTAAAGACCAAAATAAATAGGTTCTGGCGTCATTAAGGATTAATAAATCAGCCCGTATTTAGTTCGAGCCCTAAAACAGCTGGTAAGAAATAATTGAAGCATCTTACAATGTAAAACTGTCTAAATTAGACATGGCCTTAATAGGGCCTGGTCTTATCCGTGCCTTTTCCCAATAACTCTCTAATGTTTGCTTCAGTGGCTACTGTTAATGCAGACATAAATTTAAAATCACCTCTTCAGTCTTGTTATATAAATGGGGAGATAATTTTGATTTTAGGAAAAAAGTATTAGTTTGTTACCTCTCAAAAATGCTGGATTAGGTAGGGCTTTTTTATGCCGTTTGATTGATATTATTCTTAAGTTTTGTGCATTCTTTAAAGTTTAATATGTTAGTTAACTACTCTGACAAAGTCTGAATTGAGTAGTGCTTTTTCATGCATTTTATTCTATTACTTTGAAATGTTGAGTTTTTTAAATATAATATGATCTCGGAATAGGTATTTAAAGTATTATACTTAAGACTGTTTTCTGTGTTACTAGACGTACCTTTTAAAATGTACTTTTAAAAAATTTGCTTTGTTTTTGTTTGGCCATACCCCATCCACGCCTAATTCAACTTCTTTATTAATAAAATAAAAAATATATATAGTTTTGCTTAGTAAATGTATTTTCCTAAAAAAAAAGTTAAATTTGGCCTAACCCGCTATTTGGTAGGGGACCAAAAAAAACCTCATTTTTATTCATATTTCCTTCATATTTTTTTCTTCTTAATTTTATGTTTTTATTACAAAATTTCATATTTTTCATATTATTTTCTTGTTTATCTGTTGAGAGCCCTGCTTTTCCAAGTTTCAGGGTTTTTGCACTTAATATGACTGGGCTACTGCACTGGTCTATATCCCTACACCAAGGTTCAAATACCTACCTTGAGACACATAACTGATACTTAAAAATTGCACAACCACTTCACACAATTTGACGACGCGTGCGGCAGTTCAAAACTAAATAAAAATTTGGCAATCATTTCTCTTTTATATTTAGCAAATAAGAAAAATCGGTTTTGGGCAAAAATCTAATCGATTTCGGACAAAAAATTACATTTATATTGTGGTTCAGTGGCTTTATAAAACGGTCTTGTTAAATATAAACAGTTTGTTAATTATTTAAAAAGTCATATCGTACGCAAATCAGTGCTATTATTTTTAAATTTAACGGTTTTTTTGTTGCGGCTGCACTTATAAGCAGATCACGGTAAAAAAACAGCTTTTTAAAAGAATTATTTTATTATTATTTAGTGATTAAATTAGATTAGAACTAGAGTACAAATTGTTCTTTATTTTCATAATGTCAATTGTTTTTGAGTAATTCACTATTAGCTGAATGAAAAGACTGCATTTTGGAAGGGGGCCTATAACTTTTCTATTTATGAAAATTTTATTTTGGTGTAAATTAATTTTTTGTAGACTTTTTAACAAAGAATCCAACCGTCAAATTGAATTTTAACAGCATAATCGATATATTTTTATTACAAAATGATCCTATTATCATTCAATTTTTAAAATCATCGTAAAATTTCTTTTAAAATGACGTATCAGACTCAATATTTGATATTTTTATTGTTTTATAATATTTTGATTTTAATTAATTACCTTTTTATTTTAATTAATTTTTTAACTAGATCATATTAAAATATTTGAATCTCAGAAAATAAATTAAAATGTAAAATAAAAACAAACAATATAAAAAAATTACAAAGAATATCAAGAAAATAACAAAAATGAAAAGTGACAAATTCAATTCAATTTAACAGTAGCATTCTTTATAAAAAGTTTCATAAATGAGCAATTTTGCAAAAAAAGAATAAATGTGGAATTTCTAATTTGTTTCTTGTAAAAATTACATATGATATTTCTTTTGAAAGGTTTTTCAAAACCACCTTTTAAATTCTTTTTAACAATCTTCTTGTTTGCTAATTTCCTGCTCAAATGCCACTGCCTCTTCATCTGTGGGATAATGGCGACCTCGTACCTTTTCTTTGATCTTAGGGAATAGGAACAAGTCACACCGAGCTGGGTTGGTAGAATAAGGTCGGTGAGGCAACAGTTTGACCCTCTGTTTAGCAAAAAAATATACACCAGTATTTACTAAAGGGTCTACAGTGGTTTGAATATTTATATAAATTGTTGATAATACCTTGCGATATGGATCTTCTTTTTTCGTTGTAACAAAGATATTATTTCCACACAAAGGTTAGAAATAAATAAAAAGAATATAATATTTTTGTTTAAAAATGGTAGCCGTATTTAAACCTCCAAACGTTTTTGGTGGATGTGTAATTGAAAACGGATTCTAATATTTCTTGTGCTTTTTACAATATTTAACTATCGATACGTATTTAATACGTTAGTGCATCTACAGACATAGTTTTAAGTTATTTATGTATTATTTAGCTGAACATTTTTGTATATAAGTTTTTTTTAACAATTATGGATTATTTATATTGTTTTTCGAACTTTAAATCACCCCTCAGGGGTGGTACTACAATTTAAGACTATTTTTAACAAGAATCCTACGACTGCGCGGACTAAATTTCCAAAAAATGACATTTCGTTACAAGTTTTTTATATGGTTTTTCTTTATTTCTAAAGTTATTTTAAATTTATATGAGATGAAACTCATTGAGATATGCTTACTATCATTTAGCAGATTAGGGTGAACCGAATCTTTGCAGTTATGTGACCTGTGAGTATTAAAAAATACACTTTAACGGGTCGGATGCTGAGTTTTAAGGTCTTAGTAAATACTGGTAATAATGTTCTAGCGGCCGGTGCGGCGCTGTGATAATGTTCTATCGGCGCTGTGACCAGGCGCATTGTCATGGTGCCATTAAATACCCCGCCGACCAGACGTTTTTTGCATAGTTCTAGAAAGACTACAGGAATACATTTGGTTAAATACCATTCAGAATTAACTGTCCTTTGATTTACCAAAGCTATCGTCCTCATGATGCAATCATTTGCTTTCCAACACTTTGGGATCGAGGAATTTGCGTTCGAGGCTGCTCAACTTTAAAGCATTAAACTGATGGTTGCTGTTTAGTTTCTGGATCATAATGATATAACCATGTTTCGTCACCCGTTACGTTATGTTGAAAATGTTTTTACTTTGCCCATCGTCAAATTTCTGAAGCATAAACTTCGCTCATTCAACTCTTGTTGCTTTTTGCTTGGTGAACAAATGTGGCACCCATCTGGAACATCGCTTTCTTAGGCGAAGGTGATTGTGTAAAATTGTTTCAACCGCTGCCGATCCAATGTCGAGAGAAGCTTTAATCTTGATATAGGTCATTCAACGATCTTGTTTTGCCATCTTTTGGACAGCTTCTACTGTTTCCGTAGTCACAGCAGTGGGCGATCGACCTGTGCGAGGCTTATCATCCAATGTCCGTCGGCCGATTTTAAACTCTGCAGTCTTAGAAGGACCAGATTTCCCAAAGCAACTCACCAAACTTTCGTGACATTCAGGTTGCTTTAGTCTTTTTTTGTAGTCATACAAAATCATGGCTCGAAAATCACGAATACCCGGTTCCATTTTAACGTTACGGTACTGAATGAATAAAGTGCTGTCGCTGTGTGTGAACAGCTTTGACTTGAAGGAATATAAACAAACTGCTATGGATTAGAAATATCGTGACGTGACCATTCGTCCCGATTTTGACACGACTGTACGGATTGTTAAAAACCCGTCCCGATTTACGATCGAAAATCAGTTTCTATCAAACATTTAACATTCACGAATGTACTTAAAATCTGAAACATAATGCGGCGAAATGATTATTTGACACCGGAAACCCGTACGTTTACTGTTATAAGTTTCAATGCAAAACGTAGTTGCGAAGTTTATTAGAAAAGTTTCAAAAATAATGACATTTTGACGAAAAAATAAATGGATCCACGACGGATCTGACACCTTCCTAACTTGCCTATTATCACACTTCAAGTCAAGCTCCTACGAAGTTTTTGGTTATATTCGAAAAACAGTGTATTGATACGATGCTCCGTTAAAAAGTTAGCATTTTTTAAAGTTTTTAATTGTCAAAAAACTGTCATTAGCATTAATGCATTGTGTCCAAAATCTAATCAGCTTGTAAAAGTGTCGAACACTATTTTACCTGAAAATTTTATGAAAATCGGTTTAGCGGTTTAGGAGCTATCGTGTTACGGACAGAAATAATATACACACACACACACCCAGACAGACATCACGACAATATTGCTAGGATAGAACTAGAAAATAGAATACACTGTTTTCGACTATATTTTGCTCAATACTTCGTTGGAGCATTAGTTTCTGAGATATTTAAAAAAACTGTTTTCATGATAATTTTCACTTGAAGGGTGATAATAGGCTGGCTAGGAAGGTGTCAAATCTGTCATAGATCCATTAATTTTTTTCTCACTTTAGAGATATCCCTTTTTTCTCACTTTAGAGATATCCCTCATTTGGGGGATAAAAGTGACGAATCAGTGATAAAAAGCAAATATTAGGGGCTTTTACAAAAAGTAAGAGAAAAATCTACAATGAAAAGCTCAAAAGTAACAGATCAGGTATTTAAAGTTTTAAAAAAATCTGAATAAAAGTCAATAAGTGCGGAAAATAGCATATTGATTAAAATGCCTTTTTATGCCTTTTTAATGGTTATAATCTACAATTTTCTGTCGGGGATTATAAAAAAGTAACTTTTACGTAGATAAATAGAGAGGCTGAAACAAAAGTTAAATTTTCTGATTTTTTAGTATCGCAGCGCTGTGTTCCGATTTGTGTGCTTAAGACCACATGGCAGAAGTGTAAACTTCAACAAGGCGAAATTAATAATACGAAATACAAGATTTTTTGCGTTGTATATTGACAAAGTAATATACAAAGTAATAACATTTACATAATTACGGTTCCTCTCACAGTTAGTCGACTCGAGCCGACTTCACCCGAGTGAGCGTTACATAGCCGATCGTGACGGCTCAGTTCAATTCAGTACCCACAAAAAGTGCTAAACGCGCCTAAAGAAGTTTACACTTCAAAAATATGGTCAAGTCACCATACATAAACAAAGCCTAAATTATATTAATTTGGAACGAAAAAATTCCGTTGGTTACCTATAGTCCTTATATCGAGATTATTGAGCTATTCACTGATCTTTAACATCTTTAGTTCTTTTAAAAATTGGTTATGGTTATTCTTCATTATTTTTTCTTGAAAATAACACTTTTACAGACATATGGGTTTTGTTATAATTAGAAAACTTTCTTTTAATCTTTATTGACAATTTTTATTTGGTTTTGTGAATTTGGTCAGGAAATTTCAAATATAAGAAGGAAGCTGGTTTTTAAGCTGAAACGGTAGACTGGTTCATCTACGACCAAAAAATAAGAATAGTCGGTCGTTCTCGCTGCGGCTGTTTTTTTATAGCCTCTATCCGAATGAAATTTTTGCGATATGTCATACTTAGCTAATTACTGGGTTATTTTTAAAGGTTATGATGTCTATATCAAACTCCTCCTTGGAGTTTCAAGATATATTAGTTGCTGCTGTAAAGCTTCGTACAAAAGTTTTAGAAATGGTGTTTATTTTAAACCTACTTGCTTTTTCAAGGTCACATAAGGTCTGACAGCTACAGCTCATACCTAAAATGTTGCCAAGGGCTGAGATATCCAAGATGGCGGCGAACATGGTACCGAAATTTTAAATTGACGCTGTAAAACCGCATTGGACACAGGTGCGCATTGAAAATGTATTATTGTATATTAGAAAATTAAAATCAAATTAAACTAGCTGCAAAAACCACTAAAAACACCCTTAAACCCCCCAAAATTTGGATTTTTAAGTTTTGTCAAATTTATTCCAAAACCAAAGTGGAAAACGAATAATACACTTTATTGTAGACAATACAATTCGTTTCTAACAATGTATAAGCCGAGAATAGCCAGGCTATTCTCTGCTGATAAGCTCTCAAGCGACGTCCGTTATTTGAAGTAACTTAAAAAAGTTAAAATAAAAGTTTTTCCCATGATTTATTCGATAGGAAAAAATATGTGTTATACCTATGACTAGTCATTGGTAATACTTTATTGTAGACAATGGAATTCGTTTTAAACATTGTATAACAATGTCGGATTAGTTTTATATATAAAACTTCAGAGGCATCCGTAAAAATAAATAATCAATTTTTGTTGTAAGTTTTATCTAACTTTCTTAAAAGCTAAGCTTAATATAAAAAAATATTTAATACACTTTATTGTAGGCAGTAAAATTTCTTTTTAAGCAATGTCAAAAATGCACGAAATATTATATCTTTGACATTGTATAAGTCGAAGAGGTTCAAACTCTTCAGGGAGAGTGGGAGTCATTAGAAAAAAAAACATTTATTCAACCCGATTTTCTCCAAAACTAAGTTTTTTTATCAAAAAAGTGTTTTATATAATAAAATTTCCTTTTAATTGCTGTATAACAGGGTCGAAGTTCTTTTACAGTTACCGCTCCAGTGTGGTGTACTTAATTTAAAGTAATTTTTAAATTTTACCAATGGTTCACAATGTGTATCCAATTATCCTAAAAACTATGCTTCTTACGACAAAATATTTTTTTACTTTATGGGACATATGTAATTTATTTTCAAACAGTGTTTCAGAGAATGTCATGTATGTTATAGGTAATTTTTCAGGAGCGTCCATAAATTCAGGATGAAAACTTTTTTATAAGATGTTTTTAAAAAGTAAGGTTAGGACAAGGTAAAAAAAAAATATAAGAAACTTGTTTTTTTTTTAAATAGATAAAACATGTAATAGTATTTAATTATTTATTATATTTTTGAAAATTTATTTATATAAGTACGCCAGTGGAGTCTTAAATATGATACAAACCTCACTTATAATAAAGCGTTTAAAAGAAAATTTTATTTTTGAGAAAATTTTATAAAGCTATTTTAAACATAGAAATAAAATTTCGGACTTCCTTTGTCTTTATTTATTTTAAACACGACGTTTCGGTTAGTAAGTATCTCTAACCGTTACACTTGATAAAAATTGCAGAAAATACTTTTTTGTGGAACACAAAATGTCTTTTCCAATGATGTATTGGTCAATAAAGTTAGGAGAAGGAAATAACTCTGTTCAATGGCGTTCGTAAATTGGATTATTTAGAAAAAACATGTTTAAAATACTTTGTTTGAAACTCGTAGACAATCATTGTGTAGAAATAACATTTCGGACTTCCATTGTCTTTATTTATTTTAAAACACGACGTTTCGGTTAGTAAGTATCTCTAACCGTTACACTTGATAACGGTTAGAGATACTTACTAACCGAAACGTCGTGTTTTAAAATAAATAAAGACAATGGAAGGCCGAAATTTTATTTCTACACAACGATTGTCTACGAGTTTCAAACAAAGTATTTTAAACATGTTTTTTTCTAAATAATCCAATTTACGAACGCCATTGAACAGAGTTATTTCCTTCTCCTAACTTTATTGACCAATACATCATTGGAAAAGACATTTTGTGTTCCACAAAAAAGTATTTTCTGCAATTTTTGCTAAAAGTATTTTTTGAAATTTTTGTTAAAAATATGGTTTTCCAGAACATTTTAATAAAACCTGAAAATATTCAGGTTTTGGGGGGGCGGTTTCAGTCCCTGTCGACATTTGTAAGGAGCGAGAGCAACCGAGATATTCAGATTTAACGAAATCGAAATACTACGAAATTATAATTTTCTCAAAAGTACATTATATGAATGCTACTACACTGAAAACGGAGAGTCTTTTCAGATTTTTTGCCTGGACCTATTATCACTAAGCACCACTTTTTTCAAAAATTGTGCTTCTAGCCGCTATTAATTTTATTAAAGATTTTTTTAATAAAAAATACATTTTTTTAAATCTTTCTAACTTTGCTGGGGACTTTATATAGGCCACTGTCAACGACCCCATCAATCTTTTCTAGAATTGCATTACGGTCGGTCTCCATGTCCAAAACAGCGAAGGACTGGAGGACGTTGCGATTGTTAAAAACGCTTTAGCGAAATAAATGTAGAGCAGAATGGCTAATGAATTTTTAAAAAAATTCGTGGAAAAACATTTTACTCATAGTTGAGTGGCCTATGGTATCCCGTGCAGTGGCGGATCCAGGATTTCCAGGGGGGAGACGTCAAGGTGGAAGCAAAAACCAAAATATTTCTTGGTTTGCGTGCGTGTTTAGTAATTCTTAGGTCTGAAATTTAATACCACATGTAACAAAATGCGCGAAAATTTTTGAAATATTCAGTATTTTTTAGAAAAAAATTTCAAAAAACTGATGTTAAGGGTAAATGTTTTGTTCAAACTTGCGGTTGATGCATTGGCATTTTCTTCCTTCAACTAAAAAAAGTTTTATGTTAGGGAGGGGGGATTCTTGGGCCCCTCTGGCCTTCCTGGATCCTCCATTAATCCCGTGGGATAGTTATGGATTTTTTTTAAACTACCCTAGATGGATTGGTAATAGATTACACAACTTTAATTTACCGGGTGTTAGCCTCTAATTTGAGTAGGAGTGCCGGTGTGACGTCATAAATCCAAGATGGCGTAAATACGTTTTTTGGTTTGCAAGAGAACACCAATTATTGTGGTAAAGAAATTTAATATTAAAAAAAAACAATATCTTTTTTAGTTCTTGAGATATAAAATTTATTAAAACGAGAATAAAATTGTTGTTCTATTGCAAACAATCTATAACTTATACAATTTTGTCTGTAAAGTTAAACAAAAGTTAAAAGAAAAAGTTTGTGAAAAAAAATGGAAACAATAGCTATCTTGGATGTATGACGTCACACAGGCGCTCTTTCTCAAATTTGAGTCAAACACCCGGCGACTTAAAATTATGTGATCCATAACCAATTGATTGGATAGGATTTGGGATAGTCTAAAAGTTCCTCCCTTATTTTGTTGGATAAAAATAAGTTAAATTTTTTTAGAATTAAAAAAAAATATCTTTGTTGTTTTTAAGATATTTAAAAACGGATTAACAGCTTAGGGACCGTTTGTACTCCCTCCTTTAGCTACTTTTATCCTTTATAAATGCGACATTAAATGACAGATGTCACGTGATATTTAGAAGCCCAATTTTTTATCCTTTATTTATCTGTCAAAAGCCTGTTTTGAGTTTTGTAGGCAAAATTAATTAAAAAGTTCGGAAAACAACTAAGAAAAAACTGAAAGTGGAATACCAGTGGAAAACCGCCAGGAAAATATAGGATTAGGTCTGTGTTTATTTGTGTAATTCTTATTTTTTTTACGCACTTTAAAGAACATTGATGACTTTTGGTTAGTTGGTGAACACTCTTTCCAAACAAGACATATTTTATGAAAAAATAATTTTTTATAATTATATCTGCGGATTACCGCGCATTTGTAGCTCTTAAAAAAATTTTCTGGTATAAAAATATTTAAAATTTACATTACATTTTCTCATTACGTTATACAGTGGCGGTCCCAGGGGGGGGGCACAGGGCCAATTGCCCCCCCCCCCCTTTTGTCCAGAGAACTCCAAATATAAGAGGCACATTCTGATGTATTACACGCCTGAGCATAAAAATATTACTATATACACATTCAAAAAATCTAAATTGCTCCCCCCCCCTTTAAAAGTCTGGGACCGCCTCTGCATTATATGCGCGGCAACACTGTCTTTAAATAAACGAACTAGTAGCCTGCGTTATTCGAACACAAGTAAGGGCAAACACTATCCTTTAGTAAAGGATAAGGTTCAAACCACGTAACTGCGCATGCCTTAAATAAAAAATAAGAGAAAAATGAGACATGCAAAAGGTCCCGTTTTTCTTTAAAACTAATTTAGTGCAAGTTATAATCGAAAGTTTGTGAAAAAACGTGAAAAATGTCGCCATCTTGGATTTATGACGTCACACAGGCTACTCAAATTGGAGGCAAACACCCGGTGACTTAAAATTGTGTGATTTATTACCAATCGATCTAGAGTAGTTCTAAAAAATCTTTTATAACTATTCCACGGGACACGATTTTTGACTAGAAGCCACTCAACTATCAGCTTTGAAGTTGGTTCAGAAAAGTTTAAAGTTTGCAAGAAAAAGATCTTGCTGAAAGTTTCTTTTTGTTATTTCACGTTTCGATTTTCGTTTGCGTGGGGGCTTACAACTACGCTTTCACCACAAAGTATATAGCTTATAGGCTATATTTTTTGTGCTTTCACATACTTAATGGGTATTTTCTTGTTCTTTGTTTTACCGTCAGTACTTTACTTTTAAATTACCACGTTAGAAAATAAAACATTTTCCTATTTGAAATTGGGTTTACCCGTTTGAACAAATCCAAAATAAATGAATCCATGATGCTTCTAGCTCATTAGCACACGCCAAGTGAACTCCACGCTATATTGGCCTTAAAAACAATTTTTGTAAATATCTCAGCAACGGAAACTCCTACGAAGTTTTTAATAACAAAATAAATTATTGAAAAAGACTACTTCTACTATATTCTGAACCGCATATTGGTGCGATGCTTTGTTAACCCGGCGTTGGTACACCTGGGTATGACCATAGATAAAGGATTTGCGGCGCGGTTCAGTGAGTTTTTATTAGATAGGCAACTCCGGCTGTTTGACAGGTCGTTAGCTCTGTGGCGCCCACTGCAGAGCTTAGTGACGAACTAAAAGTTAGGGCGGGAAATTTGAATCGCCGAAAAAAGCGGGTTTAGTATTAATCTGTCTCTGGTGCTAGGAGGTAAACTTGCGTCGGGCATGTGATACCCAGGTGTATCAGCCGCGTAACATTTTTTGTAGCAAATTCCCAAAATAATAATCCGTTGGGTTTTATTAACATTTCATATGTTCAAGGGATTTCACAAAACATAAGACAAATTGCCAAACACTATAATAAAAAAACAGTATTTTCATCGGGAAATACGATAAGGAGTTTTGTAACTAAAACAAAACCAGAAAATCCCTCAAATAATAAGGAATGTATTTAAAAACTCCCGTGTGAGTGTGGTAAATCATATGTAGGTGAAACGAAATGCCCACTTTAGGCTAGAGTAAATGAACATCTAAAAAGTACCCAATGATCAGAGGATTCAGTGGCCAGAAGCTAAAGTATTGCATAAGGAGTCGCATTGGCGAAAACGAATGTTTATTGAAGCTGCGTTTATAATGCACGATAAAGAAGTTTTCAGTCAACCATGCACGGACATATGGAAACCAGGCGTCTTAGGATTAAAAAAGGGGGCGGACCGTCACACCTGACTGCACACCAAGTAGTATAAGTAGTAACCTATAGACTAGATTGTTTAGTTTACACTTGAAAACGGCTAGAGATACTTACTAACCGAAACGTCATGTTTAAAGTAAATAAAGACAATGGAACTCCGAAATTTTGATTCTATTTCAACACTATTTTTTAGTTCTAAGTAAGAATTTCTTTGTTTTTTTATATAAAATTACGCCCCTGGATTTTCCTGTTTAAAAATATTTAGTCAAATATTTTTCTATTTTTCTATTTTCTTATGTATTATCTTCGAAATAAAATAAAAATGTAGGTTCTAAATTACTTCTAGCATTTTTTACGCTATTTTAAAAAATTATATTTTTAAAATTTAGAAAAATGCCCTTATTACCTAAAAATACGTTTTAGTATCTAACACTACATGACTAATGAGCAAATTTATTCAAGAAAAGCCGGACCTGTCCCTCACCCCCTCCGATTTTCTTGATTTTTTGTGGGAATATTACCTACCTGGAGAATAGACAAAAGCCAAAATATTGGCTTTCAAAAAAATGTATTGGCTAGAATATAGACATTTTTCTGTTTTTCATAAATTTTTGACATGATTTTGGGTTTTTTCTATAATTCAGAAGTTTTTTGCAGTAAAGTGTTGAAAATTGGTACATTAATGTAGAAGTGATCAGAGAACAAGAATGTGGTCAATAATTTGACCTAGGACAAATTTGGCACAAAAATGGTGGCCAAAACCCCTAAAATTTACAGAAAAATACCCATTTCTTGGGGAAACGTTGGAAAAAAAAATTCTTTAAATTTTTTAAATGCGTCTTGCAGATAAAGAATTAGCGAATCTAATGAGCATTTATTCATATTTTTCGGATAAATCGTTTAGACAATACATTGTTTCAAAATTGGAAGTTTTTTTTTGTTCGCGGTAAAAATTGAGATTTTTGACCCAATAAGACAATCTTCGACTAATTTTGTGTGAGCAACACAGGTAGCTATAGTTATAGTGTTCGTGTGAGCTAATATAATTAAAATCTGAAATATATTTTATTCAACTCCATGCTCAATTACCTTTCGTTTGATACCACACAAGCCATGTTTTAACTTAAACTCTAATTTTTAAAATCTACCGCCACCCTTTTTTTAAACTAAAATGTATTTTGTTTAACTCCAGACTAAATTACCTTTCGTTTGATATCACACACGGCATATTTTCACTTAAACTCTATTTTTTAAAATCTACCCCCACCTTTTTTTTTACTAAAATTTATTTTGTTTAACTCCAGGCTCAATTACCTTTCGTTTGATATCACACACGGCATATTTTCACTTAAACTCTATTTTTTAAAATCTACCCCCACCCTTTTTTTTTACTAAAATTTATTTTGTTTAACTCCAGGCTCAATTACCTTTCGTTTGATATCACACACGCCATATTTTCACATAAACTCTAATTTTTTAATTCTACCCCCACCCTTTTATTTGGCTTGTGATCGATCGATTTCGTTCATTTTTAAATGGGACCATCCCGACCCGAGCCCGAGCCTAGGTACCAAATTTAATTAAAATCGGGCAAGCGGTTTTTGAGTTATGCGCGTTGGTCGTCACAGTCAGACATACAGACAGACAGGCATACAGACAGACATGCAGACAGACAGACGGCGCAACAAAAAAGTTTCAAAATCATCTGAAACGCAAAGATATATAAAAATTGTGAAATCGGAGCAACTTTTTTTTTCTCAAAAAAATTAGGATCACCATAGCTCACACTACTAGTATAATAGTAGTAGTGTGAGCTAAAAAAGTAAAAAATCCAAACCCGTCAAACGCACTGGGTGATTTAGCTATATTAGGCCAGTCATTAAAGCGAAAAACACCCCCAGCTTGCAAAATTTGCATCGCGATTTTGACATATGACATTGACATTGGAGTCCTAAAAACAAATTTGAATTTTCGACTTTGTGCCCCCCCCCCCCCATCTTGGATTTAGTGTGCACAAACAGGGTTTTCTTTAAATTACTTGGTTACTGTACGTTTAAGAAAAGAAAGTTTTAAACAAAAGTTGAAGACGTTAAAATTCCCTACAAAAACGCTATTACATATTTTTTTGTCAGACGAATGGTTTTTGAGTTATGACGCTAAACATTTCGCCACTACTTGGATTTTGACCAATTTTTTTTAGTGGCCTTTAACTTTGAAACTGCTTATTTTTGAGAAAATCTGTAATAATGTAAAATAAAGACCAACTAATAGCCTATAAAATAATATATCACTGAGTTCATCTGGGTAGTACCCTTGCTGAGATACGAACCGTGAAGTGTTAGCAGTACACCCGTTTCCTATGTATTTCCATAGTATATGCAAAATAAACCGAAATTATTCAGTTTTATGTAATTTTCTAAAAAGGTAAGCATTTTACAGAAAGTATGTAATGAACTTTGTTAAGTGGGCCAAGTCCACGGTTAGCACTTAATTGGCATGGTCTTTATTTTATGTTATAACAGATTTTCCCAAAAATAAGCAGTTTTTAAGTTAAAGGCCACTAAATAAAAAAACTGTTTAAAATCCAAAAAGGCGGAGAAATGTTTAGCGTCATAACTCCAAAAACCATTCGTCTGACAAAAAACTTTACAATAGCGTTTTTGCAAGAAATTTTATTGTGTTCAACTTTTGTCTGAAACTTTATTTTCTACAATGTATTTAAAAAAAAAAAGGTTTTTGTGCACACTAAATCCAAGACGGTGGGGGGGAACCGCCCCAACCAAGTCGAAAACTTAAATTTTCTTTTAGAACTCCAATGTGAACAACATAATATGTCAATATCGTGACTACCACTTTTTGCAAGCTGGGGGTCTTATTTTCGCTTTAATGACTGGCCTAATATAGCTAAATCACCCAGCGCGTTTGACGGGTTTGCATTTTTTTACTTTTTTTTAGGTAGCTACATGTCTCGCTCACACAAAATAAATCTATAAGTCGAAGATTGTCTAGATTGTGCCTACAAAAACAACTTCCAATTTTGAAACCAAGTATTTTCTAAACGATTAATCCGAAAAAAATGAGTACGGGCTCATTAGATTCGCTGATTCTTTTTCTGTAAGACGCATTCAAAAAATTTCAAGAATTTTTTTTTTTCAACGTTTCCCCAAGAAATGGGTATTTTTCTGTAAATTTTAGGGGTTTTGGCCACCATTTTTGTGGAAATTTGTCCCAGGTCAAATTATTGACCACATTCTTGTTCTCTGATCACTTACTTCTACATCAATGTACCAATTTTCAACATTTTACTGCAAAAAACTTCTAAATTATAGAAAATACCCAAAATGATGTCAAAAATTTATGAAAAACAGAAAAATGGCTATATACTAGCCAATAAATTTTTTTGAAAGCCAATATTTTGGCTTTTGTCTATTTTCCAGGTAGGTAATATTCCCACAAAAAATCAAGAAAATCAAAGGGGGTGAGGGACAGGTCCGGCTTTTCTTAAATAATTTTGCTCAATGTTTTTCAACGTCAAAAAGGTTCAAAAAATTAAAACACATCCATCATATTAAAATTTTATGTCTACTGTTAACTTCAAATGCGAAATGGTAAGTGGGTATGTCATACCCGGGTGTACCATCCATCTTAGGAAAAATACGAGGGTTGGCTCGGTATTTCCTTTTGGTGTACAAGTTAGGGGAAATACCACGAAATAATTGGGAAGTACTGGGAAATATACTAGGAAATACCGTAGGTATTATACCGTAGGTATTTCCTTTTGGTGTACAAAAATCGGCGATCGAGCCACTCCTCGGAAAAATAGGTGTACCAACGCCGGGTTAAGAAGTTAAATTTTTAAACTGTCAAAAAACTGTCATGTGACCAATCAGCTATTTACAGTATTATACACTATTTTACCTGAAAATTTTATGAAAATCGGTTCAGCGGTTTAGGAGCTATCGTGTTACGGAAAGACATACACACACACACACACAGACATCACGACCATTTTTTATTTTATTAGCTTTACAAAAAAGTGTTCCATCTATTGCGGAACTCTTTTTTATTTTAAAACCATTATTTCTTCACAGAAATTCCAGGATAGGGGTCAAGCCAAACTCCAAAGATACATTTAAAGTTTCATGTGTCTTTGGTCAAGTTAAAAGTTATTCCATGCATTTACAAATTAAAACAAGAACGGCAAGAACGAAAATGGAACATACTTATACGTAAGTTAACTATAAATACTTTTCAATTAGGTCCTTGTCGATTGAGAAAATATGTTTCCATGTTTTCCGGAATAAAATAAAAAATCTTTAAACCATTTTTACTTTCCCAACAGTTGTTCAAGAGTAAAGAAGTTATTTAAATAATAAGTTCCTAGCACGGATCCACCCAAGGGTAACCTGTGTTCCTAGCTTATTGATCAAACTTAAGAGATATGCGCCCTAAAACTGTTTTTTTAAATATCTCATAAGTTAAAGCTCTGCCCAATTTTCGGTTATAAGTTATAACATAGAACTTATAATGTCCATGTCTAAAACCGCTATTGTAACGAATTTTTATTAATTTTCTAAAAAAAGCAGCTTTCAGAAACCTTCAAAAGACTCTCATACCTGCAGCAAGCTAATGCGAGGGTTCAAACAGTTGCTAATACTAGTTGAAAATCCAGCGAAAAAGAGGTTTCCTGAGCAGGAGTGGGAGGGAAGTAGAGAATTCACATTTCTTGTTGGTTCATATTCATATAGCTAGGACCCCCATATTCCTTTTTCGGGTAAACAGGATTTTGGTTACTGCGCGTGCGTTAGTTTTGGTGGTTTTGGAACATACTTCGTTACGTCACTACATTATTTGACAATTGTCAAAAATTTTGGGTTATGCTTTATTACAAAGAAAAAACTCAACATCTTCTCCACTAAAATCTTTTTTGTTTCGGGTTTTATTTAGGACATGTTTCGAGTCTAAAGAGACTCATTATCAGCTTTCAAAAACCTTCATACCCCCAGCAAGCTAATGCGAGGGTTCAAACAGTTGCTAATAATAGTTGAAAGTCCAGCGAAAAAGAGGTTTCCTGAGCAGGAGTGGGAAGTGGAGAATTCACATTTCTTGTTGGTTGAAGGCACTAATCAACCATTAGGTTATTTATTTCTATAACTAATCCATTTGACTGATTTGATGATATTTCCATTTTTTTCGGAATGAAATTTTTTTTATTAATTTTGGCTTTCTACACCGCATTTTTGCAATCATGTTATTATTTTTATATTTTTTAGCTTTTTAAAATTGGAAAATTAAATTATATTTTAAATTTTTACTACGTATATTCATGTACAGTACTGGACAATAGTATATAGACAAATGGAAAATGAAACAACGCCGATTAGTCGACAATATACAGTGTGTCCCCGGATGGAGTTGACAAGAGAAAATAAAGGATATTTTTGATTTTACGAAACAAACTTTCTATAAAAAATTCTGCTTTTTGAAAAATTAAGATTATCATAATAAAATCTTTGATTAGATATACAGGGTGTTATCAAATTAAGAAACATGTAATTAATAAATCTTTATTTTTGATTTTACGAAAAACATCCCTCTTTACAAAAACTTCTGTCACTGATGTGTCACTTTCGTTCTAAGGGTGCGATTTATATATTTATGTATTTTTTATTGTCGTGAGTAAAATAAAAGCTAACTTCCAGGCCCGGACTGGCCCGGGCTGGAGAACGGGGATCCCCGCCGGGGCCCCGACGGTTTGGCCGGGGCCCCGGGGTTGTTGACCATGGGCCACGTATAGCACGGAGCTACTTTGAGCCTGGATATACGGATGTAAATGTAATTGTTACCATTTGTTAGGCATTTCTCTGTTCTTGTCAGAGAATATCATTATTTATCAAAATTAAGAAGATAATATTACTGAATACATTACTAAAGCTGGGTACTCATTAACGAACCACGAGCATCGATCAACGAACGCGATCCATTCGCTAATGTGGAAGGCATTGTTCGGGACTCGCAGCGCGATATCGAAACCTTAAATTAAAAGAAAGTACCCAGTAAATTTGAGACATAAATACACATTTCTGGAAAAAGTTTACCTACATAAATACATTGTTGAAATAAAAAAAAACATTTAAAAAAAATTACCACATCTATTTGTAATAGTTTACTTGTAAGAAAATAGTAAGCTGTCAGTCTTACTTTTTTACTTAAATTGCGAATATCTCAAAAACTAATCTATTAATTTTTGAAATAATATCAATGCTGTAAAGGAATAGAAAAAACTCTTTTAAACCAGAAATCACTTGACCCACTTTCCCTCTCTAAAGTCAAGAGGTCGAAGCTACCCCAACTAGGAGTCGATAGATATAAATATTTTAAGAAAATAAAAATAATGTGTCCAAGCATTTTTTCTAAAATTTACTTTAAATACGTTTTCTGTGAGCATTGTTAGTCCACGGTTAGAATACGTTAAATGCAATGTACTGTATAAATTTTAATTAATGAAAGCGCGAACCAACAAATATTGATATGAAATTACGAAATAATCAAAACGTCCATAGGTAAAATATTGGTGGTACACAACGGTAATCAGAACAAATGCACTCACCAGTTTTGCAGCCAAATTCTCCGCTTCTAAGGGGCCCCCGAATGGATCTAATGATGTCACCACGTAGCTGAAGGGCTGAAGTTTCTAGTTCTATGCTTCAGTACACAAAAATCGAGCACTTTCAGGTGTAGATATTTGAAATAGTTGGAGAACGAAATTAACACGCCATTTTCTCTAGGCGATTGACAAGGATCTCTCTGGTTGTTGGTGCGCATGTCCAAATACGCGGAATGCGCTTTGTCCTTCATACAGTTGTGTGTTTTTAAAAATATATATAAACAACCGCGAAATTTAGCGGGAGCTAACATAACTGCCCTCCAAAACACACAATTTTAGAATCTCAACCGGACAGATATAGATATAAGAAAAAAGAATCGAGCGATAAATATAAATGAATGAAAATAGATAAGTATTGTAAGTTTATTTAGAGATAACGAAATCCCGAAAAAAGGCAAAACAAACAAACAAAAAATTCAAAAAAAATTTAAAAAAAAAACCTATTGTAATACCCGGTAAAAGGTAGAAAATTAAAATTACTTTTAATTTGGCAAGAGGCACAGTTTTACAACTGGCCGCTTATAAACACCGGTAACCGTTTGTACCGTCGCAACACGCACCTGACCGTCCCCGCCGGGATGCAGTTCGATGACCCGACCGACCGGCCATTTCAAAGGCGATTGAATGTGATCACTTGTTATGATAACCAAATCATTTAATTTGATATTTGGGGACGAATCAGTCCAATTGTGTCGCTGTTGTAGCGTATGCAAATACTCTATAGAATACCGTTTCCAAAAATCATTATGTAGTTTTTGGATTAGTTGCCATCTCGAGAGCCGATTTAGGGGAACCTCGGACAAATTTGACTCCGGAATTTCTGAATTAAGGGGTTTAAGTGTCAAAAAATGCCCAGGGGTAAGAGGTTGAAGATCGTGTGGGTCTGAAGAGGCAGGAGATAAAGGGCGACTATTAAGTACGGCTTCTATGCGACAGGTAAGTAACTCGTACAAAGTGAGTTTTAAAACTTTTGACGCCAGCTTCTGCCAGGCCATTGAAATGTGGACTGAGAGGAGGTCCCAGATGCCAACGAATAGAAAGTCTGGTGGCAGCACTTCTTGCGTAATCCAGTAATTGGTTACGAAACCCTATAAAATTACTGCCTTGATCTGACCAGCATTGCGTCACGCTTCCGCGTCTGGAAATGAATCGATGGAATGCACCTACGAACCCTTCGGTGGACAGTTCCATGGTTAATTCCAAATGCACGCAATGTGTGGCCGTACAGACAAACACACAGACATACGATTTGAAAGTTCTACAACCACGGTAACGATGAGGAATCACAAAGAAAGGTCCACAAAAGTCGATAGCTACACTCGAAAAAGGGTTAAGTTGATTGATTCGATGAGCGGGAAGTGAACTCATTATGGGCGGTCTATAGGGTTTAGGGTTGATTCTAAAACATTGCAAGCACTTGGATATGGTTCTTTGAATTGCCCGTCTGGCAGATAATATCCAAAATTGCTGTAAAAGCAGATTATGTAATGTTTTAAACCCAGGATGAAGATATTGTCGATGAGCGGACTCGATAAGAAGAGTAGTTAAACGATGGTCACTCGAATGTAAGACGGGGTGTTTTGCAGAATAAGACAAAAGGTCAGATTTTTGTAATCTGCCACCGACTCTAATGATATTATTCTCATCAAGAAAAGGTGAAAGTTTTCGCAAAGGTTTCGGTATTGGTTTATCCTTGGATAACGCGGAAAAAAGCTCAGAAAAACAAGAACCTTGAACGCGTTTGATAAGAAGGTGTAACGCACTTTGCATCTCACCGGTGGTAGGAAAAACAATATTCTCAAAAATAACTTTTTGGTCCGGCGGCTTAGTGGGTTTTTGATAGGAATGGTTTTGAAAAAGGTTAACTATTCGAAGGACATAACAAATGATACGTTGAATTTTTGATATAGAGGAATATTTGATAAGAAGCTGATCTAAGAAGTTGACATCAATTATCGCATTGCAACAGACTTTTGGCTTTTCCTCCAGATTAATATCTCCGAAATCAATCGGCATTTTTGGTTTATGAAAATCGACGGTGCGTTCCACCACATGTCATGTGACATGAGCTGTGAAGGGGTGGCCCCTCGTGACGCAATATCGGCTGCATTCAAAGCAGAAGGAATGTAGCGCCACGAGTTTGAGGGAATGATTTCTTGGATTCTACTGACTCGATTTCCAACAAAGGTTTGCCAGCGATTAGGAGGGGATGAAAGCCAGTGCAATACGACTTGCGAATCGCAGAAAGTAACGATATTTGTAAAAGTTATTTTTCCTTCATAGCTAGATACAACGAAGTCAATTAATTCGCTTAAAAGAAATGCGCCTAGGAGTTCTAGCCTAGCCAAAGTTTGTGACTTTATAGGCGCGACCCTAGATTTTGCAGATATGAGAGAAACAGATATATTATTTTCCTCTTCTACACGAAAATATACGACGCCTGCGTAGCCTCGAATTGAAGCGTCACAGAAGCCGATGATTTGACAGGTATTGGTTTTTGACAGTTTGATTTGTCGGGGTAATTGAAAATTGGAAAGAAGCGGGAATTCAGAACGAAGTTTGTTCCAAGAGTCGATGATAGAAGAATCTGGTTCTTCGTCCCAGCCTATTTTCGATATCCACAACTATTGCAAAATAAATTTTGCTTGTAGCAACAAGGGACAAAGAAAACCTAAGGGATCGAAGATTGTCCCTATGATAGATAAAATAGAACGTTTGGTTGGGGGTTTGTCCTTCATTCGGCATTGATAAGAAAAAATGTCGTTTTTTGGATGACATTGAAGTCCTAAAACTTTGATAAAGTGGGGTTCCTCCTTGTCGAAAGAGAGAGGCATTTGACGATCGGACTCTGGCAATGTTGCCAATAACTCAGGACAATTGCTTGCCCATTTTTTAAGTTCAAATCCTCCCGACTTCAACAAATCATTAAGTTCTGTTTGAAGGGAGAGAGCTTCAGAAAGCGAAGGGCTAGTTCTCAAAATATCGTCGATATAGATTGACGTTTTTAGAACAGTACTAGCCATAGGAAAACGTTCCTTTTCTCTCTCTGCCAGCTCATTTAAGGTACGCATGGCTAGAAAAGGTGAGCATGTCATGCCAAAAGTGACAGTAGAAAGTTCCCACACTGAAAGTGGGTCCTGTGGAGAAAACCTCCACAATATCCTTTGATAAGGACGGTGATAAGGATTGATAAGGACTTGACGGAACATCTGTTTGATGTCAGCAATGTAGGCAATAGGATTAAGACGAAACGTAAGGAGTAAAGAAGCAATATCCTTTTGAAGTTTCGGTCCAGATAACAATGTGTCATTGAGACTAATATTTTTTGGGGTGACTGCCGAACAATCCCAGACTACCCTTAATTTTGTACTTAAGCTTTCCGGCTTTAGTACGCAATGATGTGCTAAAAAACACGATACGTCGACCTTTGGTTGACTAGATAAAACTAAACTCATATGATTAGAATCGACATAGTCTTGCATGAAACTTGAATAGGCAGTGTACAGATCAGGATTTTTGATTAATCTATTTTCTAGAAGTAAAAATCTACGATAAGCTTGCGGATAAGTATTTCCTAGGTCAGAGTTTATTTTGTCTTTAAACGGAAGATCTACCATGAATCTACCGCTCGGTTGCCGTACTACACTAGCAGTAAAAATTGATTCTGCCTGTTTTTCTTCCTTTGATAAGATTTGTTTTTAGGCAAATGTACGATTTCCCAAAACCTAGGGAGAATGACCTCTAAAGGAGGTGAATGACTCGTTAAAAAACAACTGGTTCGTTCCTTAAGACTACCTACTTCGTCAACCTTTCCCATGACGACCCAGCCAAAGATAGTTTCAAGGGCTGAAGGCTGCCCTACCTGTCCAAGAACCCTGCCCTCCTTGAATATCTGTGCGAATAGCTCGCAACCAGTAACCAGGTCCACAGGTCTAGATTTGAAATAAGATGGGTCGGCAAGTTTAAGGTTTTGCAAGTGTTTCCACTGATTATCGTTCAAAGAGAATGTAGGCATATTGGACCATAGTTGTGGAACCACAATTGCTTCGAAATTTAGTAAAGGAGTGACTTGTCCTTGTGGCTTAATGTGACATTGAACGAGCCCTTTGGAAGTAAAAGAAGACATCTGATTTAATCCGAATATTTCAGTGGTGTAACTTCGCCTAGGAAGATTAAGACGCTGAATACACTTTTCACTGATGAATCCTGTCTGTGATCCAGAATCAAGCAGTGCCCTTACAGGTTGAAAATTTCCGCAACCGTCCATAACATCTATTATGGCGGTGCATAAAAGAAAGGTACCTGAAGGTCCTGAGGCATTTAATGACACATGAAGATTATTGACAGGTGGTGTGTGAATGACAGGACTAGTATCTTGGCTTCCAGACTCTTGATTAGTTTCTAAGATATGAGTTAAAGTGTGGTGCCTTTTACTATTGCAAGTCCTGCATGAATATTTTGATTTGCACGTATCTACATCATGCAAGGGATGAAAACACGCTAGACATAATTTTTTCTGTTTGACGAAAGATAGGCGATCGATAGGTGAGAGATCAAGAAATGTTTGACATTTCGAAAGCACGTGACCTTGATTACACCAGAAACATTTTATTCCCGTACTTGAATTAGTTGAGGTGCCAGCCAGTCCTATAAAAATTGGAATTGGATGATTTATAGGTAGGCTTTTGCCCAAACTGATTTCGCATAGAATTTGAATTTTGATAGGTAGGCTTTTGCCCAGACTGATTTTGCATAGAATTTGATTTTTGATATATAGGCACCTTTTTGGGTGCTGTTGATTGAGGAAGTGATTCCAAAACTTTACATCTTTTTTCTTGAAATTGAAAAAGTGACTGAAAAGTGGGAATTTCGGTATTAGTATTGGCGTGACTCATTTCGAAATTTGAACGCGTTGGAATATCCAATTTTTCTAATAAAATGAAAAAAATAATAAAGTCCCAACTGTCAACGTCAAAGCTAAGTGATTTTAAAATTTCTAGGGATTCAGAAAGGGTGTCAATTAAATTACGCAATTCCTTAGCTGACTCGTTTTTTAAGGTGGAGTTCATAATTGAGCTTAAAGCATCATTTGCGAGGTCTCGCTTGTTTTGATATCTATTGACTAATTTGTCATAAGCAATTATATCAATTTTAAAGGCTCATCCTCGAGATATGAAAATAAATATTGAAGTTTTCGAACGTTACTTAGACTTTGATTTTGATCTATAATGTTATTAAAATGATCGAAAAAGCTTGGCCATAATTTTTTATCACCTCGGAATATGGGAATACCTAACTCTTTGAGTTTTGGAGTTTCAGATTCGTTTTGTCGAACATATGATCCCGAAAAGGATGGGGCCTCAACCGGAAATATTTTAGAGTAAACCCCCTTACACGCATAAAAATATTTACGAGCTTCTGAAAGGATCGCATCCTGCGCTTTAAACTCCTCATCGTCCGAGTCGTCTATCAACATAATGACGTCATTATGCGCCAGCATGCATTTATCGAAGGTTTCATCCAAATCGGAATACCTCACTTGAAACTCGTTTCTCGCTCTTTCATCCTTTTCCGCGGTCTGTGACAACACATAATACTCGGTGATCGCAGATAAAAAACCCTTGCGTTTTTGTACGGCTTTTTTGACAGACATGATTTTACCTTTGAAATGACGAAATTGTCGGTAAATATACAATTAACGCTAAATTAATGCTTCTGAAATAGAAAAATGACGAATTGTCGAAAATATGCACTAATTTATCGCAATTGATGAAAATTGTTTTAAATATCGAAATGATATGGTACACCACTGAACGTTTGTTTTGTTTGTTTTGATTCCTACTCGCTTTGTTTACTGAATGACCACGCGCTAGACACGTGTCCTGCACGCACCACACCGACGACTTTCTCGACTCGACGTTTCAAATACGATGCGGCCTTGAACCGCCCTGTTATTATTCGGCTTGCAAATAATTATTAATACCGTCGTATGGATTTATTATTTAAAATAATTCGGTCGAAGGAGCACTTTATGTTAGTCCACGGTTAGAATACGTTAAATGCAATGGACTGTATAAATTTTAATTAATGAAAGCGCGAACCAACATAAATATTGATATGAAATTACGAAATAATCAAAACGTCCATAGGTAAAATATTGGTGGCACACAACGGTAATCAGAACAAATGCACTCACCAGTTTTGCAGCCAAATTCTCCGCTTCTAAGGGGCCCCCGAATGGATCTAATGATGTCACCACGTAGCTGAAGGGTTGAAGTTTCTAGTTCTATGCTTCAGTACACAAAAATCGAGCACTTTCAGGTGTAGATATTTGAAATAGTTGGAGAACGAAATTAACACGCCATTTTCTCTAGGCGATTGACAAGGATCTCTCTGGTTGTTGGTGCGCATGTCCAAATACGCGGAATGCGCTTTGTCCTTCATACAGTTGTGTGTTTTTAAAAATATATATAAACAACCGCGAAATTTAGCGGGAGCTAACAGAGCATATTACTTTAAATTAAAATGGATAATGATGATGATAACGAAAATGATTATTCGTATGTTTTATCGCTCCGCTTGTTTTGTAAAAAGAGTTTTTGCTTTTTTCTTTCTGGGTAATAAATTTTGTAGTATAAAATGGAAAATAAATATATTTTGTTTACCTTACTTTACTGATAACGCTAATTATCACTTATGATTGGACAAGCTAACCTATGCACGTATTAATGCTAAAAACTGCACAGAACAGATGTGGCTTTACTCAGGCGTTGCGATCTGTATTGAGAGATGTTGAAGGAATAATAAGAACAATTCGCGCGCGCTAGCTTAAAGCGCCTCTAGCGGTAGATATTTAGGAATTACAAAATGATAGCTGTAATGACACTCTACCAGAGTACGCGTATAAAATGTTATTTTCTAAAAAAAAATAAGAATAATATTTGCTTTTAACAAACGGCGATACATACTTATATATAACATTAAACTAGACTTATAGGGCAATATATTATTGAATTCGTATGATACATTAGGTTACTTTGTTTTAGTGGATGCAAACTTATGATAATGCACAAATATTAGCAATAAATAGCAACTTTAGCATCAAACTAAATGTAGTGCTTTAGAGCCATATTCGAAGCAATTTTACTTGTACATGAAATTTTATACATAAATTATATATAAAATGAAAAATACATATATTTTATTTACCTCACTATACTAACAACGGTATTTACAACTTATGATCGGACAAGCTTAACCAATGCACGTATTAACGCTAAAAACTGCATATAACAGATGTGGCTTTACTTGGGCGTTGCGATCTCTCTATTGAGAGATGTTGAAGGAATACGAACAATTCGCGCGCGCTCGCTTAAGACGCCTCTAGAGGTAGATATTTAGGAATCACAAACTGATAACGGCAATGACGCTCTTCCAGGGTACGCGTTTAAAATGTTATTTTATAAAAAAAATTAGGAAATAATATTTGTTTTTAACAGACGGCGATACTTATATATATATAAACATTAAACTAGACTTATAGAGCAATATAATGTTGAAATTCGTATGATATATTAGGTTCTTTATTTTAGTGATTGCAAACCTCTATCCGGTTATGATAACGGAGTATGACGTTTGGGCCAGTCTTACACAAATGTTAACAACAAATAGCAACTTCAGCATCAAACTAAATGTAGTGCTTCAAACTAACTAATATACTAAATACTAATTTAATTTTGGATGGTAACATGAAAGGGGTACCCTTTTTCTATAATGACCTGATACTTATACATGTTTTCTGGGTTATTTTGTCTGGTTCAGGCATTTTTTTTTACGCTGCTGCTTGTGCGAGTCGGCCTAGTGGCGAATTAAGGGGGGGGGGGGGGCAGAGGGGCCTGGCCCTCCCCCCTCCTTGACATAAAACTTATAATTTTAAATTCCAGAAGAAAAATAACCAATGCATAAGCCGCAATTTTTTTTTAATTAAATTTAACTGATTTTACTCAAATTTTCGCCTGCGGCACATTTTATTTGCACATAGTGGTAAGCTTTAAAGCTAATTCTTATTAAATCCCGCAAAAAAAAATATTTTGTGTTTTTTTCCCCCCTTGGCCCCTGCCCCCCGGACATCCTGGATCCGCCACTGGTCGGGCTTACTGGCAAAGCCGTTTTGTTTCAGGCTAGTAACATATAAACCACGCATCTTCTTTTAAATGTTTTTTAAATAGTCTTTGTTTTTTGGATCCCATATAACAGGTCTATTCCTGTAATTTTTAAATAGACAATACTTTTTCATCATTCATGGTATTTTTTTTTATTTGAAGCGCATTGAACGACGACCGGCTCGTCGCGAATGGCTTGTTGCGCGCTGCGATCATACCTTTTTCACGTCTACATTAGCGAATTGAAACAAGTTCGAATTGTTCGAGACTCGAGGCTCGTGGCTCGGTAATGAGTACCCGGCTTAAGATCATTACTTTAATTTATATTAAATGATTGATTGTTGATTAATCTAGTAAGTAGCCTTAAGAAAACTGCCTAGATTTTGCTTAACATTAAGTTGTGTGAACAGTGATAACTTATAAATCAATTGTTTTTATCAACACTCCTGGTTACGAGCAGTAGAGAAACCAGGGGGCCCCGAGGCCCTCCCTCTGGGTGCGCCTAGAGTCCCTGAATGTTGACATATTTGGATATATTCCAAATATGTCAACATACAGGGACTCTAGGTGCGCCCATGCTTGAAAACTGTTTGTTTATAGATTTCTGAAAACCAAAAGCTCCTGCTTGGTTGTTACACAAATTATTAAGAAACATGAGCTTTACTATAATTCCGAAAAACGCATATCTTGTTAAAACACTATTGTTAGCATTAATGGATTTCAACAAAAATTTTCGCCTGCGGCGCCTTTTACCAAACTTCTGGCCTCAAACTTACTGAAACTCGAATTTTTTTTTGTTTTTTTTTTGCTTTATTGCATCCCCCCCTTTTCCCATTACTGACTATGGGACTCTTGCCCTCTGCTCTCCCGCTGGGGCCCCTACGTGCCCAGTCCGGCCCTGCTAACTTCTTTGAGTTGGGGTAGCAGAAGAATGGAGAAAAATTATTTACCCATATACTTTTGTCCATCACTCTATATAGATGTACACTCGAATTATTTTGTATGTTTGATTTCAATAACCGATGTTTGTTCTATATGTTAAAAAACCATAAATCAATGTTTATCATTTTAATAAACTAGGGCTGTGCGTTGTTGACGCGGATATATCCATTTCCATTGTTTCCATGCATGGAAAAATCCAATAACGAATAATGTAAAGAATATAAGGTATGCGTTGCTTTTATCTGCACACACACTGCAATGGAAAACCATTTTGTGTTCAATAGCGTTATGAAAGCATTGGAATTTAGGGGCTTGCATTACTTGAACAAAGACTAAATGCAGTCGAAATTTTTTTTTAAGTATTAGAAGGTATAACATGCATATAAGAATAGGCATTACCCTCCCGATTTCCAATTTTGGATTGTGAGTCCTAAAATTGTTTTCTTTGTTCAAAATTTACACAACACTTCGGAACTAGGGGGTATCCAAGTCCCGGGACCAAATATGTTTTCGGGACTTCGGGACCAAATGTCAGGTCCCGGGACTAGTCCCGGGACTGGTCTCGAAACTAAAATAAAAGTAATTAAATTAATTTAACACAGAACAGGACACAGGTTTATTGATATTGGTAAATGGTTAACATAAAAACAAATTGACGAACGTAGCGAATAAAAAGGTATGTACAGCGTGTCCCATTTTCGATGGGATTAAATGGGAAACTCGGTTATTATTAAAGATATCGATTTTCTGATTGCACCTTACCGTGCTCTTTTTTGGAGCCCTTTAAAATGGTGTATCAGATTTTTGCTATACTCCGTGGTTTCGCTAATACAGGGAGTTTTTGAAAAAATTGCATTTTAATTAATTCCTTGTATCTCGCTTATTTTGCAAGATATTTTTATTCTGTAAAAACCTTTCTATGGCAACTTTTTTAGAACAAAATAATGACGTTGTCAATTTTTTAAAATATTGCTTAGTTTTTGAGATATGCTATTTATCATAAAAAATTAAATACGGACCTGGATTTTTTTTATTACTACTTTCATTGGTTCTATGCTATTATTACCTTAAAATGATAAAACTTTAATATTTTTTTGATTTAAGGTTAAAAAAAACTATTTAATATTTGAAAAAAAAAATATAGTCCGAACCTGGAACGTAATTATAAATTAAAAATTGCAAGTTTTTTAGTTTATCTGTTATGAAATGATAATTAAAAAATTTATAAATAAAGTAAAAAACGTTAAAAAGTTACAAAAATAATATCATACTAATTATTTGATGGTAGCACAGCAGGTCGTGAAATTACAAAACAAAAACGTGGATTGACATTGTCATTTTACTTGTCATTTTTGTGAATGGCTTACAATTATTTTAAACTGGCTAGAAATCGACCATATCCAGATTTTGAAAAATGTGATATGTTTGACTGCTTCATTCAAGCAACAAAATCCCAATATTTAAATGGCAGAAATATTTTTATGCAAAATGCGTTAAGAAAAATTACTCAAAAATGTCTTACACATAATGGTAATCAGAAAAATTAGTTGTTTTTTATAATTTGTTTTTTTTTGTATTTTTCGTAGACTTTGTTTCAAATAAATCTGTAAATTAACGTAAAACCATTTTAATATGCTAAGTATCAAAACAGTTAAACTAAAAATTGTTTATCTAGCAATTTTTAATTTATATTTATGTTAAAAATATCCAGGTTCGGACTAATTTTTTTTTTAAATATTAAATATTTTTTTTTACGTTAAAACAAAAAATTTTTAAATTTTTATTATTTTATGATAATACTAGCATGAAACCAATCAAAATAGTAATAAAAAAAGTCCAGGTCCGTATTTAATTTTTTTATGATAAATACCATATCTCAAAAACTAAACAATATTTTAAAAAGTTGACAACGTCATTATTTTCTCCTAAAAAAGTTGCCATGAAAAGGTTTTTACAGAATAAAAATATCTCGCAAAATAAGCGAGATACAAGGGATTATTAAAAATACAATTTTTTCAAAAACTCCCTGTATTAGCGAAACTACGGGGTATAGCAAAAATCTGATTACGCCATTTTTAAGGGCTCAAAAAAAGAGCACGGTAAGGTGCAATCAGAAAATCAATATCTTTAATAATAAACGAGTTTCCCATTTAATCCCATCGAAAATGGGACACGCTGTACAGTGCAACGTCTCCTTGCGGACACCTCTATTAAGCGGACACTTCCTTTAGGCGGACAAATTTGTTGGAACCAAGCTTTTGTCTATGTCTTTACATGTAAAATTCCCTTCTATAACCGGGCACTCCAATAACCGGACGCGAACAATTTTTTTTGGTTAAAAAAATTCTGAAACCCCCCTTAACCGGACGCGAATTTCTGACAACGGACGGAGCACTGCACGACATGGGCATAAATATTATGTAGTATGTTGGCAACAATGCACTCTACAGCCGGGGAATTACCTCTTTCCGTTTTAATGCGGAAACTAAATACTTCTGTCGTATTTACAACAATATTTTATTCGGCGGTACTGCTGTGTTTATTTTTATTGTTCAGTTGGGTAATAATAGATCTCTTTGAAATGGCGTCTAGTAAAAAAACTTTTTAGTTTATGTGGGAAAATGAAAGTTGTTAACGTTTCGGACAAGGAACATCTATCAGCACGAAAGATCACCGGGAAATTTATTATCGGAGAAGCTCAAACAGCGTAAATTGTTAATAAATATATATATCAAAATTTCGCAGTTCTCTCTCTCAAGCGGACACCTCCAATAAGCGGACAAAATCGACGGAACCGTGAGTGTCCGCTTATAGTAGGTTTCACTGTATAGGGAAACATTACTTTTGTCCAAAGTGAGATTTAAGTGTATAATTTAGCGGTTTCGAGACCAAATTGAGGTCCCGGGACCTTCACTGATTCCCGGGACCACTTTTTTTAGGAAAACTCCCGAGACCAAGTCCCGGTACTGGATACCCTACTTCGGAACGAAAAATACTCTGCCAATTTATGGGCACTTAAGCTCACACTGGGTACCATAGTTATAGTGTACGTGTGAGCTAATATTACTAAAAACTGAAATATATTGTATTCAATTCCAGACTCAATTACTTTTCGTTTGATACCACACAAGCCATGTTTTGACTGAAACTCTAATTTTCAAAATTTACCCCCATCCTTTTTTTAAAATAAACTAAAATGTATTTTATTTAACTCCAGACTCAATTACCTTTCGTTTGATATCACACACGCCATATTTTTACATACACTCAAATTTTTGAAATCTTCCCCCACTCTTTTATGTGGCTTATGTTCGGTGGATTTTGTTCATTTTTAAATGGGACCATCTCGACCCAAAACCCAGCCAAGGTACCAAATTTTATTAAAATCGGGCAGACGGTTTTTGAGTTATGCGCGTTGGTCGTTACAGACAGACAGACAGACAGACAGACAGACAGACAGACAGACAGACAGACAGACAGACAGACAGACAGACAGACAGACACACAGACGGCGCAACAAAAAAGTTTCATCATCATCTGAAACGCAAAGATATATAAAATTTTTTGAAATCGGAGCAACAAAATTAGGATCACCATAGCTCACACTACTATAGTATAGTATATGTGTGAGCTAAAAAGATTGATTGGCACTCACGTCTGAAGGTGGGTAAAAACGATAATCAGCGTTGACCTGACCTGAAAGACATAAGTGCTATCGTAGGTCACGGACGGTTTCTTTTTCATTGCAATCGATCTTTTCATCGATCGATATATATATATATATATATATGCTCTTGTTCTTGTTTCTCTCTTATCTCGGCAGATGGCGCTTCTTGCGAGGGTTTTCTCACTGTAGACGTAGGATGAGAGACAAAACGGTCTGATTCGCAGGGTTGTCACATTGACCAAGCATTGTTTTGAGGATTCCCATAAGGACGAAGCAAAACTTTCCACACTTATTAGGTTTCATTAGATCTTGAACCCCCGTGAGGTTAAGCTTTCGAGCTACCCACGGAAAAATTTGAGAGAAACAAAAACTTCTATTTATCCGATTAGCCACGAAAACTTGTTTGATTTTTAAAAAATCCATAGATTAACAAAATTGTCATCCAACATTTTTCATCAAATTAAGCTTACATAAAAATTGGAGTTTCTACTTGAAAAATAGCGGAAAACATTGCAATCGCGTATCATTTTTTTTAACATTAAGAGCCCATTACTCTCTGCTCATTCTCTAGATTAGATTTTTATTCTTTCTTACGATTTCAAGTTCAGTAGGTTCTTTGGTATTCTGTTTTTATTCATCAGAAATCCTTGCACTTACGTCTTTTTATAAATTATTGACTTATATCGAAATTTCTAGAAATTTAACCAATACATCTAAAGAACAATGTCACGTTCAATCTTATATTTATTTGTTAATTTGTTTTTGCTTTCTTACTAAACAAAAGATTTTTGCAATACGTAATTGCAAGTTTATTAACCTTTGAAATTTCGCCACAAAATGCTACCTATTCAATTATTTATTACATTAAAAAAAAAACTAAATAAAATCTGTGTTCTATAACTTTACCTTGTCGATACAGAGGTTACTAACTATAGTTGAAATAGTAGCCAAAAAAATGCAGGGTGCCACAAGTTATACAAGGTGTTCCGGGGTTGGAAACATAAAGTATACTTTTTTTTAAGTAAAAAAAACGTAAAATTTGTGTATCCAGTTTTATTTGTTTTAAAGTGACAGGCATATGAATATTATATGGAGCGTATACAGTAGCTGCCGAACAACTAGGATAAAACAAGCGCGATAGTACGGATAACTGCTTTATCTGTTGGATTACAACAATGAAGTGGGCATTTTGAAAATATTCTTATATGCTCTCTTTTAAATAAAATCATTATTTATTTACTTTACAAATTATGATTATCGTTTTCTTTTTTTACTCAAAAAAAAGTGTACTTTATTATTAACGATACGAACACCTTGTATAAAATAAATATTTCAACTAAAATGTGCTTCATAAAATTTATGATGTATTTTAAGAAATTCTAGGATTTTTTGTTAAAATTAATTGAAAATTATATTTTAATTAAACATTATAAACCTAAGCAAGACTGAGTATTTTAAGAAAAAATTATGATTTATAAATTGACTAGGGAAATAATTAGTTGCAAGTTAATTAATGTTTTAAACTGTTTCTAGGAAAGCCGTACTTTTACTCTATTAAAAGTTCAAACGTTCAAACTGTTTTACCTATATTTAAACATCTCGAGCCTTGATAAGGAATCTTTTATCAGAAAAAAGTTTCAGAGAATTAGATGTCTTAAACTAAACGGCGTAATAAAATACTTTGCCAATTTATGGGCACCTAAGCTGACAATATTCTACCCCCACCCTTTTTTTGCATGCGTTGGATTTTATTAATTTTTAAACCATCTAGAGCCAAAACCTAACCTAGGTACTAAATTTCATTAAAATGGGGCAAACAGTTTTTGAGTTGTGCTCGTTGGTCGTTACAGACAGACAAACAGGTAGACATACACACCCGCAGACCGACATGCAGACAGACATACATACAGACAGGCAGACAGACGGCGCGGCGCTGGTCCTTATTTTCTTATTTGTGACACGATCACCATAGCTCACTCTAAAATCCTTAAAATATTTCGCAGAAACAATAACTACACCCTTAAATTAAACTAAAATATACTTTTTAAGCGATCAATTTCCGATCAAACAAAATCCAAAAATTAATTATTGGATATCTTGTACAGTCGGGGACTTTTTAAATTGAAAAATAGTTTCAGACGAGACAGAATTTACTCTTAGGCAGAAAGTGCCAAAAATATTTTCGTAGGTGCCAGCCGAACCGCTTGTTAAAATATTAGAAAATTTGTACTTTTCGGTAAATAGCGCCCAGTGAAAAAAAAATTTGCAATTTAAACAAATTAAAAAAAACTTAGGCGAAAATTTTTGAAAAATTAGGTTGTTTTCAATAAAAATTTTGTCCCAGAAGAAAATTTTTGGTAAAAACAGAAAAAATGTTGCAAGCCAACATTTTATTCTTCTTTGTACAGCGTTCTTAGTTATCAAACAAGTTTTCGTGGCTAATCGGGTAAAATAAGTTTTTGTTTCTCTCATATTTTTCCGTGGGTAGCTAGAAAGCTTAACCTCACGGGGGTCTTGGCACCCTTGTGAAGTTAATCAGACCGTCTTTTCTCTCATCCTACGTCTATAGTGAGAAAACCCTCACAAGAAGCTCCATCTACCGAGATACGAGAGAAACTAGAACAAGAGCAGGCGAGTATAAACTCGATGAAAAGATCGATTGCAAAGGAAAAGAAACCATCCGTGACCTACGACAGCTTTTCTGTCATTCAGGCCAGGGGAAATACGCCTTTCGTTCTTGTTCTGACGGAAGAGATACAGGGTGTTTCCTTTAACTTAAGAAAGTTGCTGGCAAAATTTGACACCTTTGACATCGTCCAGAAGTTTTTATGGAAAGAAAATATAAAACTTTTTGGTTTAAAGTTTTTCACCTACTTTACACTCTGATAAAGGCCCGCAACTATAAGCAATGAACCTGTACATTTATAAATCCTTTATGTATAAATGATGAATGATTCAGAAAAACATACATTTGTTTGGCCACAAACCCTGGAACAGTAAATCTACGACAGTCAAATTCACGACATAATTGTAGCAGTATGTGTCGTCAAATGATTATTAGTTTTGTTCCGGGAGACGGGTCCATTTCGAAGCCACTTAAAAACCAAAAACAATAAATTTTTAGTTTTAACTCTGACACAAATTAGAGACCCTGTATGTATGACATATTTTTACAAGAGACGCGACAAACCCATGAAAGTCACTGAAATTAACATTTATTGGTTATATTATTTTCTTGCCAAGTTCATTGGCGTTATACTATAATTTGAATTGTCAGCAGTGAGTGACATCAGTCATCATGCAACATATAAACAAACACCTTTGTCCGCAACCCTGTATGAGTTTTTTTAAAAATCGTTTATTTTTATTTTCCGACGCTTATGAATTAACAAGAACAGAAGGAGCGTCTCTCTCTAAACATCGCTAGAGTATAGAGGACCGACATTTTTATCCTTTGATTTTGAATTAAATAAATTTGACTTTGAAGGGTTTGTCGCGTCTCTATTTCCAATATGTCATACATACAGGGTCTCTAACTCAAATGAGTTTAGTTTAGTAATTGTTTACGTCCCTAATGTGCGTAGCGTGTACCCATATATTTTTTTGCCCTAAAGATTTTTGGAAATAAAAAGAGTAACAAAATATGTGGAAGAACACATAAATGTGAACCCTTTCAAGAGCTTTTTTTTACATCTTTTTGATGGTAGGTTTAAGAATTATTATTGTTTTGTTTAGTTCTGAAATAAAAACAATTATTGTAATAATTATTATTATTAGTCATTTTGAAAATGCTATTTTGCTACGCTTATGATTATCTCTAGGTTAACAACAAGACAGACAAAAATAAATTCATCAAGGACGGCCTTTCCACGCTTCGATGTCTGTCGACATACCGCACTGTTGGAAAAGTTATCCCCATATTCATATACGTCAGCTCAAACGTTAGGTGAACACCGAGGAAAGTCTTATCCAATTTATTTTCTCTATTAAATTTTTATTAAAGCTTTGTAGAGACCTCATGGATGTTATAAAAGATGGATAGCCAGCCTTTTGGCCGAGAAATCACTGCCGAAATGAGGTCGGTTCTCGCGTGAAAATTTACGTGGACAACACTGACATTCTTTGAAAAAAATTGTAGTGTGGGAACACTGCTTATTACAAATTTTAAGAATTTTAATTTAATATGTATTGGGTTTAACTAGTATTTTACCAAGTTTATCAATATGATGATTTTTATGAGCTTCATCTAATATTTAAAACGTCTTTAAAAAAAGGCTAGATAACACTTTGGCCGAGAAATCGCACGAAATCACTGCCAAAAGTTTCTGTTGGCAACACTGAAGTTCCTTAAGGAGATTGTAGTGTGGTAACAATGATGACTAAAAACGTCAAGAATCTTAACCTAATATTTCTTGTGTTTTTGGTTTTAGTTTTTTGGCTGACCTATTTTTTCAAGTACTTTTTTGAGTTTTTGTTGAAGTTTATTTTGTTTATTCTTAAAAGAACAACAAAATGTAAAATAATTAAAAGAAAATTATAATAATTTAGAAAATAAAAATCACAAAAGACGTTTTAGACGTGACCCATAATAAAAGAAAAAATCTGCTCAACAAAACAGCTCATTAATTAAAACAAATTAAAAACCAAAAGTCCAGAAAAACTAGCTTACGCTATAAGCTTGCTTGTCTGTGCCAATAGTAACAAATGTTTAGTTTAATTCGGCCTTAAATGAGGCTATGTTTATTTTAGTTTGATTTTATTTTTTAAATTGTTTATGTTTCTAATGTACGTAGTTTTTAATGTACCTATATATTTTTTAAAAGTGTCCTAAATTTTTTTAGAAATAAAATGATTTGGCCACTTTGGAAATGCTGTTTTGCTACACTTATGATTACCTCTGGGTTAGCATTTTGCTAAATGTCCAAAAATCTGAACTATAATATCGCTCAAAACAAAACAAGACAGACAAAATGGCGGCGTGTCGACGACAAAAAGCTAAATGGATAAATTCATCGGGGACGGCCTCTCCACGCCTCAATGTCTGACGACATACCGCACTGTTGGAAATGTTATCCCCATATTATTCATATATGTCAGCTAAAATGTTGGGTAAACACCGAGCTAAATCTCATTCAATTTATTTATTAGACTCTTATTGGAATAAAACCTGACCCTATTTTAAAATCGACCCTATGGTGACACATTTACATATAAAAAGCAGCTGATCTCCTTCAAAATTCGGCCTTTGTGTATGTAAAAACCGGATTTAGTAGTGTCGGTATTTATTAAATGAAAATTAGCGTCTGTATTATTAAATTTGACTTTGGTATGTCAATTTTGAGAGGTCAGCTGTTAGTTTTCTGTGTAAATGTGTCAAAATTAAGTCGATTCTAAAATAAAGTCAGGTTTTATTCCAATAAGTCCCTATTCTCTTTATTAAATTTTCATTATTGAACTCAACTTAAACGTTAAAAAGTTAAAACAGCTCATCAATTAAAAACCAAAAGCGCAGAAAAACTAATAAGCTGGTTTTTCTGGGCTAAAAGTAATACATTTTTAGTTTAATTCGGTCTTAAATGAGGCTATGTTTATTTTAGATTGATTTTATTGTTGAAATTGTTCCTAATGTGCGTAGTTTTTAATGTACCTATATATTTATTAAAAATACCAAAAATAAAATGATTTGGTCCCTTTGGACATGCTGTTTCGCTACGCTTATGATTACCTCTGGGTTAACATTTTGTTAAATGTCCAAAAATCTGAACTCTAATATCGCTCGCTCAAAACGAAACAAGACAGACGAAATGGCGTCGTGTCGACGGCAAAAAGTTAAATGGATAAATTCATCGGGGATGGCCTCTCCACGCCTCGATGTCTGACGACATACCGCACTGTTGAAAATGTTATCCCCCATATTATTCATATACGTCAGCTAAAATGTTGGATAAACACCGAGCTAAATCTCTTCCAATTTATTTATTTTCTTTATTCAATTTTCATTATTAAACTTTGTCGAGACCTCACGGATGTTATAAAAAAAATGAATAGTCAGCCGTTTGGGCAAAAAATCACTGCGGAATTGAGGTCGGTTCGGTTCGGAGGTCGACCATCGCGTGACAATTTGTATTGGCAACACTGAAATTCTTTAAAAAGATTGTAGTGTGCGAACACTGCTTATTAACATTTCTAAGAAACTTAATCTAATATTTCCACGGATATTTTCAAATGTCTTTAAAAAAGGCTAGCCAACATTTTGGCCGAGAAATCACACGATATCACTGGCAAAAATTTCTGTTGGCAACAATGAAATTCCTTAAGGAGATTGTAGTGTGGCAACACTGATTATATAATTTATTTTGGAGTTTTTGTGGAAGTTTATTTTGTTCATTCTGTAAAAGAACAACAAAATTTAAAAGAATTAAAAGAAAATTAAAGTGATTTAGAAAATGAAAAAAGCAAAAATAAAGTTTCAGACAAGACCCACAATAAAATAAGATAAGGCTTTCCTAAAGTAAAGTTAAAAAAGCTCATCAATGAAAAACAAAAAGCGCAGAAAAACTAGCTCACGTTATAAGCAAGTTTTTCTGTGCCAAAAGTAATACATTTTTAGTTTAATTCGGTCTCAAATGAGGCTATGTTTATTTTATTTTGATTTAATTCTCGGAATTGTTTATGTTCCTAATGTCCGTAGTATTTAATGTATCCATATATGTCCTAAAATTTTTTATAAATAAAAAAAGATACCAAAATATGTATGAAAGAGCCATAATTTACGTATATGGAAAGAGACCATAAAATGTGAACTTCGCCCTTTTCAAGAGCTTTTTTTAACCTCTCTTTGCTGGTAAGTTAAGAAGAATTTGTTTTGTTTAGTTCTGAAATAAAGACATTTATTATTATTAATATATTTGTTATTATTAATGATTTGGTCATTTTGAAAATGCTATTTCGCTATACGCTTTTAATTACCTCTGGTTAACATTTTGTTTAATGTCCAAAAATCTCAACTCTAATACCGCTCAAAACGAAACAAAACATACGAAATGGCGTCGACGGCAAAAAGTTAAATGGATAAAATCGGGGACGGCCTTTACACGCCTCAATGTCTGACGACATACCGCACTGTTGGAAATGTTATCCCCATATTCATATACGTCAGCTCAAACGTTAGGTAAACACCGAGGAAAATCTTATCCAATTTATTTTCTTCATTCAATTTTCATTATAACTTCGTAGAGAATCACGGATGTCAAAAAAAAATGGATCACCAACGACGGGTCATCAACAGCGTAAAATTTGTACAGCGTCCAACAGGATTTGGGTCCATTTGGGATCCCGTTGAATCCTGTCTCAAGTCCTGTCAGGTCCTGTTGTAGAATTTGTACATTCCTGTTGTGAGCTGATGATTCAGCCTAAATTTCCTACAAGCGTGCGGAAAATGGCAGTTTCCACACTGGTTTTAGTTAGAGACCCTGTATGTATAACATATTTAATTTAAAATATGTCATACATACAGGGTCTCTAGTTTTAGTTATTTGGGTGTATTTGGACCTATCTTACGTCTGTCTAAAGTCGGTACGTTATAAGAAGTCCGATATCGCATTAAATCTCCAAAAAATGTTATCGCTTTTTAAACAGTAAGTCAGTTAAGTTAGGATGCCCTCGCTGTACTTGATCGTATCAAACATCTCACTGGTTCACTATATTCGGCATAATATGAGTGGGCTAAATCAGCGGTCTTAAAACAAAATTATTTAAGAATTACGCGTTATACTTATACCAAGATAAATATTTATATTTTATTTTACTTTTCACTTAAACTTTTGAAAAACTTTTTGCGTCAATAAGTTAAAGATTTTGTCAGGTACTTTTTCCGAGAATTTAATTATTTTCCGGTCAGTACAGGTAACTCTGGAGCTGTCGTCAATGCTAATAATCATTATTTTCCAAGAAATAATTAAAATTTGCTCCAGTTGGGGATGGTATGTTCTATTATAAATAAGTAGGTATGCTTTTATTTGCTTTTAGTTTGGGGCCTATTGTGTATGAATTTAAAGCAGTTATAAAGCAAAGTTATGGAAAATGTTCAGCAAGGTGACACAACGCCTAGAAGGTGTTTATCTCCAGGTGAACGCTGTTTGGTATTACAAGTGGATCGTTATTTTACTTTAGAAAAAAATAACTCGGGCCCGTTAGTGTCTGTTTTCGCAGTGCAAAAACGAACGTCTGATGCTTGCGGCATTTCAGATAAGACCTTAAAAAGACTTCGAAAAAAGAGTGAAGAGGAATTGGACAGACCATATAAAAGGTTCGACAGCATTCAAAAACCTTTGATCTATCCCAAGGGATTAAACTATCGATTAGAAATATTTTAGGTATGTATGTCTGTCTGCAACAACACAATAGATCATCACCTCCGAACCGATTTTTATTATTTACTTTTCCTATAAAATGGTGTTCGACACTGTAACGACCTGATTAGATTTGGCTCAAAATCCATTAATGCTATGACATTTTTTTGACAGAAAAAAAATTGTAAAAAATGCTTATTTTTTCTTAATAATTTGTGTAATAACCAAAAACTTCATAGAAGCTTTCGTTTCTGAGATATTTACAAAAAACTGTTATCAAGGCTGATATAGCATATCCTAGAGATCCATTTATTTTTATATTGTTAGGTTTTGAGATATAAATCTTATTTCTTTACTTTTTTAATTGCTGTTGTATCACATATCACAAACAGGAAACGTATTTACAGGTTTTCTCTAAAGCTAATTTTGCAAACAGCCAAAGTTTATTGTATTTATCACGTCACACAGTTCCTCCTCCTACTATTGAAATTGAAGGCAATTACCCGACGACTTAAAATTGTGTGATACCAATCGATCTAGGGTAGTTTAAAAAATCTTCCACAACTATCCCACGGGACACGATTTTTGACCATAGGCCTCACCTATACATCAAACAAACGGCAATCAAAAAGTTTTTAAATAAAAAAACACCCAACTGCTAAATTTACTTTTAACTATAGCCTATAGCACCTTCGGGATCAGTAGTAATTCAACGACACCTTTTTTGTCAAAATCGGTTCAGCCATTTAGCCTCTAGCGTGACACAAACATACATATTTACATACTTACATATCCCAATCGAAAAACATTACCCTTCCTTTCGCCGTGCTGCAGTTGGGTAAACAGAGTATTTTTCAATATAGTTTAAAGATTTTTGATTTGCTAGAGTTAAAGTTAAAGCTAGCCAGATATTATGGATTTAAAATCGGAAAAATTCATTTTAAACTCCCTTTATGAAAGAACTTAATTTTTTAGCTATGTTCGAAATCAAATTTTTGTTACTTGATCTAATTTTTTTGGTTTAAAATATGATTGTTAAAAAATTACACTATTCTCTTTTTTTTCAACCAACTGAAAACTTTCTAATAAGAAAAGTGCGCTTACTATTTACGGAAAGATTATTGCTTGTCTTTTGATTTAAATACTTTGAATTTCATAAATTAAATAATTTAAATTATACTATTGTCATATTTAGATATAGTTACGGTAAATAAATATTTTTCTTATGGGTATGGGCGTAGCAGCGAGACATACAAGAATGACGTCATATTATGTTTTCCAAAATTATTTAATACGTATATGGTTATCCCTAAGCAGCAAATAAAAAAGAAAGGAAATGGGGATAATGGGGTCTTTCACCGGTAAAATCCTTTTTCTTGTATACATAAGATAACCTAAATCCTATCCTCCTAAAAAAGAAACATATCCTTATCATGCCGCGGCATTTAATCACCAAATATCCAAATGTACCTGCTATACAATTTGAATTTTTTAAATAAATAAGGAAATAACAATTATTTTAAATAAACAATTTATTTTTTAGAACAGCTACTCAAAAGGAATTAATGTATAACATCAGAAATCTTTAAAAATCCTAAAACCCCAAAAATATATTATAAAAATTACTCGACTAGTTCTTTCTCGGTCATAAGCTGGTTTGTTCTGGTTCTCAAGTTTCGTGATCTAATTGGCCTCAATCTAGAGTTCAAGCCTTGGGTTTGTAGGATCAAACTTCTGATTCGCCTTTGTGCAGATTGAACGCTAAAGAAAGAACCGATCATTTGAACTATGGTCTCTTCAGAGTTTTCTTCTCTGTCGGGCTGTTCTGGCAACTTTACAATGCTCCCAGTAGTACGCTGAAGCTCACGAATATGTTGTCCACCTTTTCCGATGATTCTACCAACTTGAGAAGTTGGTACTAAGATTTCCGTTGCTAGCCGAACTTCATCGACACCCGCTACAAAACCTTCTTCTCTTAGTTTTTCAAAAATTAGATATTGCGCTTTCCATTGAGCTTCTGGAGAACCAACAATAGTTACTTTACGTTCGTTCTGTAATTCTAAAGGTCTCGAGTCATCAAGAGTTGCAATTTTGACAGATGCATTGGAAAATCGTATAATATTTTTAATGTTGAGACCCTTGGTTCCAATAATAGCCCCAACAGAGTTGCTTGGAATATACAAAAACACTGTTTCTTGCACTTCACTTCCATCCCTTGGCAAGGATTTATTAAGTTGAAATTTATTTTGGCTAGAATTACTTGGGGTCAAATAACCAATGCTGGAAGTGGACATTAAAGCCATAGGATGCAATCCTGGAAACATCATCGTGTGAGGTGCAATTGCTTGCATATCATTTTCGTAACTTTGGCGTAACTTGGAGCTTATGAAAGCTTCAGCTTCGCTTATATTTGGTATGTCACCTTGAACTGTAATAATTCTATCAAAGTTGAAAGAATTTATGTCGTTAATGCTTGAAATGGTTATCTTCGTATTAGTTTCTTGCATTATCCTTTTAATGGTAGTACCTCCTTTACCAATGAGTCGTCCAATTAGGTTGTTGTGGGCCAGAATTCGTAAAGTCACCTCTTGTCTGTTCATTTCTATTGCTTCTTGTTGCATGACATCTAAAATTTTTCTGCAAGCGTTGCTGCAATTATCTGGATTCCCATAGATTGTGATGGCTTTTTCTAGTGACCCCACATTGTCTTTTCGATGGACATCAACTCTGGCCCTTGTGTTTTGGGTGATTTGGCGAATGGTGGAGCCTTGTCTACCAATTATGGCTCCAACCATGTCGCTTGGTACTAAAATGCGCAAAGGAAAGTCCGTTTGTTGATTTGGAATTGAACCATTTGATGACACTACTTCAGGAGTTCCCAAACCTCTTCTAGATCTTGCTTTAGAGCTCAGTTCCACTGAGACAATTCTGCCAAGCATTTCTGTACCACTTAGCCGTCTACAAATATCTTCGGCTTGTTGGGAGTTTTCGTATGCCACTTGAACAGTCGAGGTACGTGGATCTCTCGAAATAACCTTCTCTAAATGTAAAATCTGACCAAATTGTAAAAGAAAATCTTCAACATCATCGAGTTTGATGCCAGGGCTAAGATTGGAAATCAAAACTTTCGGTAACTGAGTCCAGCTTGGCTTGTTTTGGGCCAAGAATAGTGACTCGACTGAATTTCGACCCTTGATTGAGGCTACAGAAGGTTCTACTATTATACATGAACCGTGAAAGGTTAACCCATTTAATTTATCAATAGCCTTATCTGCGGAAGACTGATCAGGACAATCTACGAAAGCGTACCCACCTTTTTTAATCAAAATATTGGTACACGACAGACTCTGTTCATGGAAAAGATCTCTAAGGGAATTTTCGTTGGCATCAAATGGTAGATTTCCCACGTAAAGCTTGCTCATCGTGATGGGAGGTGTTTTTACTGTCGACGACATCTTTTTTTAATTCGAAATTTGCAAAAACTTTTTTTTTGTAAATTTTATTCGCGATAAACATTTGTCAAATGACACATATCAAAGTCATAGGGTCGCAGATATTAGGGACGTGATATTGAATCAAGAATCAATGATTATAGGCTTAAGTAGGGTTCTCACTTACAAATTTAGCTAAAGCAGTTTGACTCATGCTATACTGTTGAACAATTAATGAACGTGAGAACACATTATCATTAATTTCATTTCATTTCGAATGAAAATGTGTTCTCATGTTCATTAATTGTAGTAGGAGTCTGAACAGCGAGTAAAAACTTTAGGAATAAGGGAGTCCTAAAAAATTAAAAAAGGGAGTTAACAAAATAGTGTTTCTAATACAGGGTGTAAAAAGTATAATGCACAACATGTTAGTTCATATTATAACATATGGGTCAACTTTTGTTGTCGGAGTACAAAGCATGAAAGTTTAAGATTTTTTAACATTTTTTGGTTATAACTTCATTAAAAAATGCAGTAAAAATATGAAATTAAAAAAAAATTACGCGGTCAAATTTGTTCAGGAGAAACTTTTTTCTTTGAATTTTTATAAATGTCAAATTAAGCATAGGTACATCATAAGACATAATAATAACATATTGGTGATATATTTTTAATAAAAAAAAGTTTCAATAAGCTGTGGCGATTGCGCCCAGGAATATGTCCCAGATCCCATAATGCCGGATTTTATGAATTTTTTTTTATTCATGAAATATCTGGCAAAAATCCAAAAACTTCTTAGACTTGGGGGACGGGCCCCGAAGTCCCCCTGTGGGTGTGCCTATGAGTAATTGAAAAAAAAGTTCATTAAAAAAACACCCAACTGTTAAATTTACTAGTACAATGGTGTTGGAAAAAAATCTGAAAGCGTATGCAGAAAGAATTTTTGAAATCGCCCTATATTTGATAAAATTATGCGAATATGGTTTTTGAATCTGGTGGGGGGAATGACAGGAGGGAAGATGGGTGGGAGCAGGGACTCTAGGAAGCGCTACAAAGTAATTACAGCAAATTAGAGGACATTTGCAATGGGCAATCAAAGGAATTTCAATAAAATCGCCTGAAATTTAGATAATTTGTATACCTTAAAGCCTACATCATGTGACAAAATGGCGTCTGAAGACCGTCATGTTGTTTCCTATTTAAAAAAATATAGCCTATAGCACCTTCGGGATCAGTAGTAATTCAACGACACCTTTTTGTTTAAATCCGGTTTAGCCGTTTAGCCTCTAGCATGACACAAACATACATATTTACTTACATACATACAATAATCGAAAATCGTCGTGCTGCAGTTGAGTAAAAATAATCATTAGGGCAATTTTAAATGCTTGAAATTTTGACAACTTAAACAGCCGTCATGATTATCCCTATAACGATAACCGCAAAATCATGTCAGTCTAAAAAGAGTTTTTGGAGCTTTTAAAAGCAGTGTCGCACCCAGGAATGTGTCTTGGGGGTGGCCCGAAGCCTCATGATGTCAAATTTTAAGCTATTTTTTGTGTTTTATCATGAAATATGTAGAAAAAATCTAAGGCTTGGAGGGGGGCCCCGTAAAAGTGTATGGTCTGTGTTGGATTTTAGGTAAATTTAATAAAATTATTCCTTATCTAGGGGAAAATGATAGAATTTTTACTTTTATGTTTTTTGCCGATTCGGTAATTAATTACCTTTGGGTGTGTTCTTGGCCGCAGTCTACGCGTAGTCGCGTATGCTTCTCCCACTCTGTTGCTACTGGAGAAGAACAAAACAGCGCGCAGCGGCAGAAAACTCCTGGTTTGTTCTTATTCATTCTTCGACTGTAGCATGCTAGGTGGGCCAATTAGTTTCTATTAGGTTTACCGCGGAAAATTATTTTCCCATTTCAGAACCGGTTTGTCCTTTTCACACGTGATCCTATAAAAAGGTTCCAAAAGTCATTTTTTTGCTCTTTTTCAGTCTGTGCTTTACAATTGTTAAAATGTTAGTGAAACCTTTAAATTTGTTTAAAACCATTGGTTAATTATGAAGGTAAAATAATAATAAAAAAGGTCTTTTTAAATAAGAGGCTTGTTATGTTTAAAAAAGATAACGGAACGGCAAGTTGCTACTGCGCAGCCTCAGTATTAGGAAATAACGAAAGATCAAATAAGCATTTTAGAATGGTCCTATTTCCTACCATTTTTGAAGGATATTTTGACAGACTGTATCTACTGAACTTGTCATAGGGGAAAGGGGGGCAATATGGGATACTTAATTTTATAGGCTTATTTCTCCTATATAATGATCACCATTGTGTTTGTCATTTGGAATTAAGTTGGCTAAATATGTTATCTTTATGTTTTAGTTTTTAGTTTAAGGGATTTAGAACTTCATCGTACTTTTATTTTTATTTTTGTAAAAAGTTGACTTTGCCCCATTTTGCCCCCCATACGGGGTAAATGGGGTAATGTAGCAAAACGGCCGGAGCGGTTGTTTAATATACTAAAAAAGACTAAAATACTTACAAAATAAAAAGTTGTAATAAAAGATACATTTATAATAATTCAATTTAGTATTTACAAGATTTATAAAGAATTACAGCGACCTGGTCACCGCTGTCGACTCTCCTACATGAATTTTGGTACTAAAACAATTTAAAAAAAAATTGGGACAAAATGGGGTATAGATTACTAGGTAAAACAAGGTACCCCATTTTGCCCTTATGAAAAAACCCCGTTTTGCCCCAAATCACAAGTTCAATTTAAACAAAAATCATACACAGTAAAAGGCCAATTTTACGGGTAACGCGTTTAATTATGAATAATACATAAACCAAAAAAAAATCTCTCTGTAAAAAAATGTACTTACCGTCACAAAATCCTCAAGCTACTTTTACAATAAAGAGCGCACAACATCACATGTTGACCAAAAACTAACTTAAGCTCAGCCGACCAGCACCAATCATAGTGCGGAGAGTTGAACCAGTCATGGGGATAAAACATCTAATATTAAGAGGTTTTATTCTTGCGCAGTTTACCTAAAACTGCGGTATCCCGATTTACTCCCGTATCCCCACCTATTTCCACTAAGTAGCGTTTTCTCAATTTATCAAGTTACTGTATATTTTTTCACCGACGACTTACTAGATCCTTTTTGAGAAATCCGTCTAAATGTTTTCTAAAAATTAAAATGAAACGCGCTAGCGGCATTGTTTCATTTAAAGTGGCCACCCTGTATGTGGATGCAGATACTGCTCATACTAATTAGTGCCAGAGCGAACGTAGCTAATAATTAAAACAGAATCGAAAATTTACCTTTCCATGATAATTTAATAGAAACGTTGATCAATTAGAGATAAGACAGCGATTCAATGACAAAGGACGTTACGTTTTCATTGGTTTTCTTAACCGTGATTTTTCCGCGCACGTTTCCACACTGCGCTGAAATCGAGGACTAATCGGTGTCCTTGAAACACATATTTTTGTTGTACATTTTTTGTCACAGAAATTTTTAGGCAAAGTGGAAATTTTGAATTTTTTAATACTTTTTTACTGGTGTGCGGGTTACATTTTTGAATGTATTTGACGCAGAACGTCTTCACCCATTTTAAAACGGATGACGGTTTTGGAAAGTAGAAGAATTGGGCTCTTTGACACCGTAAGTCAAATTTCAAAATTTGGTCGATTTGAATATTTAATTGTTGATGTTAGTGAAAAATTTGAAAAAAAAAGTTTGATGGAAAGCAAAGTGCTCCAAGCAACTAGTTACACTGTGTTGTTCCCAAAGATCTCTTCTTTCAATCGATATCAAATTTGGCCGCCCCGTTTTGCCCCTCTGGATTTAATTTCTATCAAAGTGGGGGATGTACGGAAAATTTTGAAAATTCGGAGTATAGTTCTACTTGATACTTGAGGCCGAAATCAAAATGTCACAGTGGGGTGACAGTAGAACGCCCCGCCTCCCCTCCACGTCCTATATATGATCTTAGAGTCTGTATTTTAGCACAGTTTTTGTAGATTAAGGTAAAGTTTTGCATCGAATTTTTTGTTATTGTTGAAAGTCGAAAACAATTCAAATGTTTTTTATCTATTCTCTCAACAAAAATTTTTATTAAGATATTTCTGATAAATAAATAAAAAGAATAATTTTTTCTCATTTTGTCCTGGGTTATCTTTCAAGTTTTTTTGCAAAAAAGTGGAACAATTTGGTCTGCCTGAAATTCGTTTTAGATAAAGGATTTTGTTTTACTGAATTATTTTACTCAGTTGGGTACTTCCTTGGAAAGAAGTGTGATCAACAAAAATGTCGAGTTTCAGCATATCGTACCGTGAACTTAGCGAAATTATTATTAATGTCAAACGAGATATAGATTCTTGTTGTGAAGTTGTGAAATCAGTAAATCCTGATATAAGAATTTAGAATTATTTAGAAGAGAAGTTCAACAGCATTTTTTGCCCAAGTTTGTTGAAAAATGGACGGCATCTAATAGAACAAGGGATAGATTTTTGAATAACTATGAAAACTGGCTACAAAATGACTTAACAGTAACTTTAGATTCCCTTAAAAGAAGTAGAGAACGACCAGAAAAAGAATTTGAGGAATGTTGCAGTCGAGCAAAGCGATATAAAATTAATCATTTATGTGATCAGTTTTCTAAAGGATTAATAACTGAAGCCGCAAATAAAATCAAAAGTAAGTAATCTGATTTTAATTTAGATGCCTAATATCATTTAAATTAGTTTCTCTTCTTTCGTCTCTGTTCTAGCACACATAAGTAAGTGATTAATTTTTTAAGCGAAGCGACTACCAAGAACAATGTTTTTTCTCCCGAAAAAGCTTTGGCTTTAATTCTTGACACAGGACTTTCAAAATATATCAGTATGAAACCCAAAGAAAAGCTTGTACGCAGCTGAATTCAAATATTTTTCCTCCGTACCATCAAATATTGGAAGCAAAGAAGCAATGCTATCCAGACAATATCGAGGTGAACGAATATTCAGCTAGTATACCATTGCAAAACTTGCTGGATCACATAGCAAAGCAAATCCTTTTAAGCAAATCTGAAGCTGAAATACCATGTGAATCATTAACCTTGGTCTCAAAGTGGGAATGTGACGGATAATTCGGTCATAGTGAGTACAAACAAATATTTATTGAGAAAGAAAAGACAGATGCAAATATGTTTTTGACATCATTAGTACCACTAAAATTGTATGAGTATGACAATATTGAAAAAACCCATTGAGTTGTATAAAGCCCTGAAAGGGTATAGAAGTCAATGATAAATCCATTTGGATAAATCCTAGACCTTCTTCAACAAGACTGTCGATCAATAAAATTCGAATTTTTAAAAGAAACACCTGAAAGTACGAAAAAAGAAGTTGATCGGGTGGAAACTGAAATCAAAAATTTGCGAGACACGTTAGTTGTGTATTCTGCATGTGGCATATAATCAAAATTTCAAAAGCTGTAGAAGAAACAAAGATTCGAAAAATAACCATGACACCGAAAAAAAAAAGAATACAAACACAATTAAATGAACGGATGGGTCTCAAAGTTGATTATGTGAAGCAAGGAATGGGAACAACAAATGATGGCAATACGTCAAGAAGATTTTTCTAAGGACCAAGAATTAATACACAGATTCTCTATCATTCTGACAACCCTAAATTCCAATAAGTCCAGCGATCCCGAGAAGTTTGGAACATACTGTTTCCAGACTGCCGAGCTTCTTGTTTCTTTATATGGGTGGTATTACATGCCTAATACGGTGTATAAGATTTTGATTCATGGGAAAGAAATAATTTCGGCTACCATGTTGCCAATTGGATTTTTAACCGAAGAGGCACATGAGGCCAGAAATAAGGACTATAGAAAATTTCGATTGGATCATTCTCGAAAATGCTCTAGAAAATCTTCGAATGAAGATGTTTTCAATATGTTGTGTGCTACCTCAGATCCATATATATATGGACTCAGGACAGAGCCAAGTCTGAAATCACTGGACTTACCAGAAGATGTTAAATTATTATTATCAGAAGAATAAAGGTTCATTTCTTTTATAAATTTATTATATATTTGCGTTAGGTTCTAGAATATGTTTTTGTTTGTTTAAAAGAATGAAAAAATTACCTTTTTTTATTTTTCCTTCTTATGTTGAATTTGTTATTCTTGTTAATTTAATTTTTCAACTGTTGTTTGAGCGTAAATTTGGAACATATTTTCTATCCTATATGGGCTATTGATGATTTCTCATTTTGATTGAGAACAATAATTTCTATTCCTCATTTCCCAGCCTACAATTCCAATTAAAAAATTGACAAGATAGATATAAATTTTCAATAATGATTTATTAAGAGAGGACTCTTATTCAAAAATCTGATTAAATTTTCTCGAAATTCAGTGAATGCTAAATACTAATTTTGTGTTAAAATTAGGAACTTTTGGAAATAATTGCCTCTTAAAGGCATAAGAGGTGAGGGTAAAAATTATTGTAATCATATATTGTCTTATACATTAAAGAAATTATGTGCAAAGTTTCACGAAGTTCCGTCTATTATTCTCTGAGCTATATATTATTTTCCGAAAATGGCCCGGTTTCAACCACTGTGCAGCGCCTGCTCGTCTCAATACAACATGGTAGTGTCAGAATTTTGAGTCAGTAAAAAAAAAATCGGGTTGTTGCGCCCAAATGTTTACCCGCAAGTCATTAAAAAACCCTACTTTTTGGGGTTTCTAATTCTGTTTTTTTTTTAAAAGAAACTTCCGCCATGAAATGACTCAAAATTTATCAAAAAATTCTGCTGAAATAATTAAAATGTATTGGAAAGGGCTTACATTAAATTAAAACATCCATGCTACATACAACTGCCTGATGGTCAGGCACAAAATTTCTTTAAGTTTTCCTTTTCAAACAACTGTAAAATGCCCAACATTGTCCCTATCACTGTCGCTCATATAGGCTGCAGATAAAATCTATCTCTATTCCAAGGAGCCAAGAGAAAATTGGCAGCATGTTCGACGCTGCTTTGAGCTTTACTGGCCCATTCAGCGCGTCGCCGTCGTATCGAGTGTGATCCACTACATTGCACAGGGCTACCGAATTTCATTTAATATATAAAGGAAAAAGAAATGCATAAAATAAAATAAAAATCAATAAAAATCTTTTAAAAATAAAAAAACGTGCTTTTGGTGCCATGGCTTCGTGGCACTACTTCACGAGCCGCCACTGTTTCATTGTCTCTATTTATTTTTATTTTAAACACGACGTTTCTGTTAGTAGTACAATGACTAGAGGGGTTTTACCCTACAAAAGGTCCGGTAGTTCTGAATTTTGGATATGTCATTAAGGTCGAAAGGATAGTAAAAAATCTGAGTTTTCGTCACCCCCACCCCTGTGCTTCCTCCGCCATCTTGAAAAAACCATCAAAAATTGGCACTTTTTGTAGTTTTTTGCCTGTAACTTCGTTCCAGTATACTAAATCGTAGAAAGAGTTATATGAAATTGTCTACAATAAAGTATATTACACATTTTTCCCTTAGAAGCGTATTTTTTGAGAAAATTTGAGAAAACCTAAATATGTTAGATTTTGGGGGGTCTGGGGGGGTTTTTGAAGAGGTGGTTAGTTTAAGGAGGTGTTTGACCCCTAAGTTCTCTTACCTTTTTGTACGTCACTAAATTTACACAAAAAAATTAATAAAAAACGTGCCGTTTAAAGCACTAAATTTAAAAAAATTATTATTTTCTAACTTACTTACTTTAAGTTAAAAGTTACTCCCACTCCATTACAATATTTAAAAATACATTTAAAGAATGGATTTTGTAGCTGATAAAATTCTCTACAAGATGTTCTTAGAACTTTTACCCTAGAACAAAGTATTTCGGAGCTTATGCCGTCTAAATTAGAAAAAATCTGAAAATTTGCCCAAGCACGTGATTTTAGTCATTTTTGGAAATTACCTAGCTCCGTTACTACTGCTCGCAGAACAACAATAGTACCACCCGACTGTAGATAATTATATCCTCTAAAAAATTTCATATAACTCTTTTTGCGATTTAGTGTACTGGAACGAAATTAAAGGCAAAAAACTAAAAAAAGTGCCAATTTTTGATGGTTTTGCAAGATGGCGGAGGGAGCACAGGGGTGGGGGTGACGAAAACTCAGATCTTTAACTACCCTCTTGAGCTCAAAGTGTAAAACTTATCTCTTTCAAATTTAACCGCACACCACTGCAAGCAATTAAGCTGTCAGGTACACGGTAAAACATTTTGTCTACAATGAAAACACGTTCTTTTCTTGAATAAATTGCTTTATCTTAAAACAATTTAAAATTTTTCTTTTTAGTTCAACGCAGCGTTCAATCTTGAAATAAGACTTTATTTTTCTTCTTTAATTGTTTTGTTTCAGTATACTTCATTTGGTAACAAAGCAAATTGTCTTCATATAAATCATTCAGGATTCTTGCTTAATTTTATAGCTACGAAGTGCCGTAGATTAATTCAGTTCCAGTTTATAATAAAACAAATTTATCCCTTTGTTTGAAACTCGTAGACAATGATGAATAAAACAATTTTAGTTTCACATTAAATTAAAGAGGAAAGACATTTTTTGTGCTAAATCAAGAAAATATTCTCTTGGTGAATAGGAAAGCACAAATTATTTTTTTTCCAAGCAATTTGCTTTAATCTAAGACAATTTATTTTACCGTGTAGGTAGTGTTTTGTAAAAGTGGATCTCTTTCCTAGATATTCCAAATAGTTAAATAGTAAATTTGCAGGAGCCGCCACTGGGGTTTTGTAGTAACAAAAAGAAAAATAAGTAATTTCCAAAGGTCGGTAACTTCAATTTTCCTATCCGAAAACAGGGAATTGTCCAATTTTCAAAGAGATAGCGTTGAAAAATGGAGGCGTATCTTTATAGCGAGCACCAATCCCAGACAAATTGTGTGAAAAACCGATCTCGACGCTTGAAAGCTTTACGAAAATAAATGTAGCTGTCCGAATTTGTGTTAAAAGGCCAGAAAATTAGGACCGTCATCTATCATTGAGTGGTCAATTCGTTTTTTTTTGGGACCGTAAAACGAGGTTACTTTGCTCCACTTTTTTGAGTTAATTCGAAAAATTCAAAGAGGTAACCAAAAATTATACTTTAAAAAATGTTTTTTTGGTTTTAATGAAAAACACATGGTATAGGTAATTAACAAAGGACATTTTTATTACAAAATACTTAGTATTATAAATATTTTTTTAACTTGAAAAGCGGAGCAAAGTTTCCCATAGTCCGAGGTTACTTTGCCTCACTTTATAAAATATGAAAAAAAACATTGGTGTTTTATATGGTGGCGCAAACTATACCCAATATTTAGTTAGCTTTTCCCCAAACATTCACAATGATGAATAAAAAATTTTAAAATATTGGTTTTTTAAGTTTTTATTGCATAAAAATCGATAACTGCACTAGACAGCAAATTTTTCGAGATCAAATTTTAAAGGAATTTCAAGCTGCACTTCACTCTGGTATTAACTCGAGACGACTAAGCGGAAAACGACGGCTACCGCGTCTTTGAAAAGTCAAATTTGCAACGGATAATTCACGCGTGGTGGCGTTATGGTGCATGCGCAGATTTTTAATGTGGAATGTCTAAGAACTTTTTTTCGCAATGGAGCAAAGTAGGACCAGGGGTCGCAAAGTAACCTCGTTTTACGGGACTACTTTAAACTTTAACCTCTTTATTTCTTCCATTCGAATCCTTATTCGAATGTACACGGTAAAAAAATTGTCTTAGATCAAACAAATTGCTTTGAACTAAAATAATTTGTGCTTTCCTATTCACCAAGAGAATATTTTCTTGATATAGCACAAAAAATGTCTTGCCTCTTATTTTAATGTGAAACAGAAATTGTTTTATTATAAATTAGAACTGAATTAATCTAAGGCACCGTTTTCTCTGGAAGCAAAATATTACTTATATGAGGACAATTTGCTTTGTTACAAAATGGAATATACTGAAACAAAACAATTAAAGAAGAAAAATAAAGTCTGATTTTAAGATTAAACCTTGCGTTGACCTAAAAAGAAATATTTAAATTCTAAACAAATTGTTTTAAGGTAAATAAAAACATTTTTACAAAAATTAAGTACTAAGAATTTTTCCTAAATGTAACGAAAAAAAAAATGACGTCGCAGGTGAAAATTTTGAAAAATAGGGTACATCTTGTAAAGAATGGCGGTGCAGGCGAAAATTTTAGAAAAATTAGGTATTTGTTAAAATATATAACGTCACAAAAGAAATTGTATGGTAAAAACGTAAAAAAAAATAGAAATTTTAGAAAACTTTGGTACTGGAAAAAATGGTGTCACAAAAAAATTTTTGGTAAAAACGAAAAAAATAGTGCCCCAAGTGATAATTTTAGAGAAACAAAACAATTTAAAGGAAAAAAAGAGCCACAGGCGCAGTCCAAAATTGTTGTCAAAAAATGGTACCAAATGCAAAACCTTTGGTTATTTTCGAAAGGGGGCTATGCCCCCCCTAATGACGCTCCTGATACATGGGCGTAAGCAGCGAGGGGCAAGAAGGAGCATTTGCCCCCCCTAAATGTTGAAAATAAATTAATTATTTCCTAGTTTCCCAATAAAACAATCAATCAATCAAGCTTTCAACTTATTCCTCTCTACATAATGTTTTACAATAGATACACTTATTCCTAACGATATATCTTCTGTGAAGGATATAATTCGTTTTTTCCGTTAATTAGTTTGACAAAGAAAGTTTGGTACAAATATAATATAATATCTGCGTTGTTGCTGTATTTAAATACTTCTTTTTGGGCATCCTTGAAGATCTAAAAATTATCAAAAGACGGCAATTCTGCAACTAGAAAGGTGGCATTCTCAGAGTAAGAAAATATTATTCTAAGGTGGCATTTCAGCTTTACAGTGCTTCAAGAAGGCCGGTATTTATTATTTATCTGTGCCTGATAGCAAAGTATTCTGCACTTTTGGAACATGTGGCCAATATCTTGCAATCTAAACGTTTGGATTTATCGCAATGTGGAAATCACATTAAAAGAGTATTAGATCTAATTAAACATTATCACGAATCTGCGGAAGAAGTCATGAACACTATCTTAGCTGAAGCAAATACACATGCCGAAAACCTTGGAATAAAGTTACAGGTGCCAAGAATAGTTGGGTGAGAGCACTCGTATGAACGTTCCTTCAAATAACCCACCAGAGCACGGGAAACAAATCTTTATTAATACCTTATTTGGAGCCTTTTCAAACCATCGCTTTTCCGATGAAAACTTACTAGTTCCCGAACTATTGGCACTACAACTGTTTGTTATGCTGGATTTGTCATTCGGAAGAATTTAAGATGCGCAATAACAATTAAGGCTAAATTATGGTACAAATTGTCGAGAGAGAAAAATTAATAAAGAGGAGTTAAACCGTTTGGAAGTAAAGTTCGCGCGGCGAGAGTTGAAGCCACCCACGTCACGGCTGAGGGGGGTCTACTGGCCGCGCCTCTAGCTTGTGATTGGCTGTTTCGGAGATCCATAGGCGTAGTGTTTTATGGGTTCAATTATTTTTATTTTAACGCTATAAATTATTATGTGTAATTTATTCCGCACGGCACTGTCCGACCGCAAGTAGGCGTATACCAAGATAAAATTGAAGACGTGCGTGGCCTCAACTCTTGCCGCGTCTACTCTAGCAGAAGTTGCAAAGCAAGCGGATTTTTTTGCATTCAACAAAATCCGCTCTACATATTTGCCCGGCATTGCCATGTAGTACCGTAGAACGATTTTTTTAGAGGTAAGCAGAGTTGCTGAAGATTCCAGACATTTCGTTTTACAATAGGTTTAGATTTAGAAAACTGATTTGTATCTATGTTCGTTTTTTCGTTTTCGTTTTGTTTATTTCAATAAATACCTATCATAACAAAAACATTTCATGTAAAAAAAGCCAAGTACGCGAAAATGGTATTCCGTAAAAAGAATTGAGATAAAAGTAAAGCCAGGCTCTCCAATACAAATTTTAAAATGAAAAGTTCTTACTAGTTTGGAAATGTTTTTTTTTTGTCATAAAACTGGAGGGATTGTTAACTCTATAAAGATCTACGACTGTGCAAAGTTTGAATTTCGTAGCTCATTCGTAGAGTTTTAGATAGGTCAAATATGAGCTGAAATGTTTCAAGAAAAGATGGTACAGCAGTTTCCGCGTGAACTTGGCGGGGCACTGCCGTGTCCCCAGATTTTAACTTTTTTGCATTTGCCACTCTCTAAGTTTCGTGCTGCGTACGCCAATGCCTTGATAGTCTTCGTATATTATCTGGGTCAGTATTGAACAGACATCAAAATATATTATATTCATGTCACATAGACAATCGGTGGCTATCGAGATGGCTGGAAAAATATCTCCCAAAATCTCAGCACGATTCGCGGTGGTAAAAAGGAATCCGAATAGAATTGAATTTAGGGATGAGAGCACTTATTCTCTTTGGAATTAGGTGCGCTTTTCACCCGCTTTCAGATAAGAATGAGGCGTTACAATATCAGGAAATTCAATTTATCAAACAAAAGCAAAAATTTTCTTGTCGAGTTTTTTCACTTGCTATAAAGCTTTTTTTCGTACAAAAGATATTTAATTGTATAAAAATATATTTTTTATACGACTGTCTTGTAAAACGGAGTTTTGCGCACGGAGAACACGATCTGAAAACTGCATTTTGCGCACGCTGTGTGCAAAACGTCTTGCACACGCTTATGTTATCTTTGCGCACGCCTATGTCATTTCTGCATACTGGTCTCCCGTCATTGTGATTTTTGTTGTTGTCACCCATCAATATAAGTTGGCTTAGTTCCGTAGCAACCGTCACTGCTCATATGTTTTGTTGATTAGATACGTCAAAAAATTGTTGAATTTTTAAAGTTTTGTTGTAAAAATGTCGGAAATAAAAAGAAGTTAAATTAAAATTTGATTTTTCTTTCTTTATTAGCAGTCGTATAAAAAATATTGTAAAAAACTCGTTTGAAAACCTCTTTGCACACTCTCTCGACTTGTAGACCTCGCCTTCGGCTCGGTCTACCAAACTGTCTCGATCGTGTGCCAAGAGTCGTTTTCAAACCTTGTTGTTTAAATAACTATTTCAAAATCCCATTGACGCGGCTGGCTTTTAACTTTAAAAAAACAAAAACTAAATTTACGTGCCTAGTGTTTTGTACAATGTAAAAATGGTGGGGCAAGCTTAATATTATAAAAGATGAACATTTTAAAACGTATTACGTACAGGGTGAGAAAAAAAATATATTTTAGGTTAGGTTTTTTTTTAGTTTTTGTAGAACAGTTAATATCGCTTATAACGATATCGGATATTACGACATATCGGTTATAGCGACGACATATTAAGGTCCCGACCGAGTTCTATGCTAAATGCATTAAAGACGTGTTGCCTGTAACGACGTACTTATATAGCGACCAATAATTAAACTTAAATTGGTCCAAGTAATCGGTTATAACGACGAGCGATGTCGCATGTAACGGCGAACTGTAGCCATTGTGAGCCGAAGTTCGGGGAATCCCTTTTATGGTAAGCAGTAAATCTCCGGTTCATGCGAATCGGCATTTGGCCTATGATAAACGTCTGGTAACTTTATTGTATTAAAGCTATTGATGTGGTGTACTTTTGTGTTTACATAATCTAAGCTGCTGAATCCAAGAATATGTATAAATTACACGCGATATCTAAACCAAAAGCTTTAACAGTTGAGGAGAAAGCTCATAATTTTGTATATAAATGTACATTAGGTATGTACATAATACTTAATACATATGTACATACTTACATAACATTATATGTACATATACGCCAGTGGCGTATATAAGGGGGGGCATGGCCCCCCCCAAAGCTCAGATTTTTTTAGATATTTTCCACATATTTTATGAGTACAAACATAAAATAGCATAAAATACGGCCTCATGGGGTCTTGGGCCCCCTCCGAAACTGTCCGGGCCCCCCCGAAACTTTTTTCTATATACGCCACTGATATACGCAGTTACATATTATATGTATGTACAACTTATAAGATAAGATATTATAACGTTTTTTCTTAAGCACGACGCTCGGTTATAACGATCAAAATTAAGCGGTCCGTTCAATGTCGTTATCACCGATATTCACTGTATAGATCGAATGATTCAGCATATTTTTTCCTTATTGACTCTTTTTTTTTAAATTATTCAATGAGGATTTTGACGGAGAATATGTTGGGATGTGTCCCAGATGCTAAGAAATGAGCATACAAAAATTCAGCTAGCACCTATTTTTTTTTTTTCAATTTTGTTCTCAAAAATGAGTAGGTAAAATAATTATAGAAGATACATATACTGATCTTTAACGATAAATTTCCAAGGTTGCTTCAGTCGGTCGTTCGTTAATCGCTAATTATGGAGTCAAGTTACAATTTGATTAAAATTAGTGCAAGACTGGAAACTGCTATGAACTCCAGAGTAAACTGATTAATAGGGGATAATTGAGTGATAACCTGCGTGAATTATGACCTATCCCGTCTATCATACCCGTCTATTCGTATATCCCGAGAATATTATTAGAGGGTCTTCCTAACAAAACCCACGATTATTTTCTTTGAATTACTTTGAGACTAAAACTTAAAATTTTAATAAAACGTGAAATTTAGTACCCGTGAATTTAAAATCAAACAAGTTTCGTGGCTAATCGGGTAAAAAGAAGTTTTTTGTTTCTCCCATATTTTTCCGTGGGTAGCTCGAAAGGTTAACCTCATGGGGGTCCAAGATCTAATTGACACCTAATAAGGGTTGACAATTAATTGTTTCGTCTTTATGGGACTCCTCAGAACACTGCTTGGTCAATGTGACACCCTTAATTAGACGGTTTTGTCTCTAATCCTATGTAAATAGTGAGAAAACGCTCGCAAGAAGTGCCGTCTACTGAGATACTATACATATCGATGAATGAAAAGATCGAAAGCAAAGAAAAAGAAACAAACCATCCGTGACCAACGACAGCTCTTCTGTCTTTCAAGCCAGAGCAACGCTGGTTGGCGTTTTTTACCCGCCATCAGACACGCGAGCCAAATAATACTAAAACGTGAAATTTAGTACCCATGAATTTAAATTCACGGTTGTCTGATGGCGTGTAAAAAACGCCAACCAGCCTGCGTTGCTCTGGCCTGAAAGAAAGAAGAGCTGTCGTAGGTCACGGATGGTTTGTTTCTTTTTCTTTGCTTTCGATCTTTTCATTGATCGATATGTATACCACTGTATTTTCGCCTGCTCTTGTTCTAGTTTCTCTCGTATATCAGTAGATGGTGCTTCTTGCGAGAGTTTTCTCACTATTTACAGAGGATTAGAGACAAAACCGTCTAGTTAAGTTCGCAAGGGTATCACATTGATCAAGCAGTGTTCTGAGGATTCCCATAAGGACGAAACAGTTAACTGTCAACATTTATTAGGTGTCCATTAGATCTTGAACCCCCGCCCCGTGAGGTTAAGCTTTCGAGCTACCCACGGAGAAATATGACAGAAACAAAATCTTCTTTTTACCCGATTAGCCACGAAACTTGTTTGATTTTTTAAATTTTAATATTTTAAAAAGTTTTTCCTTACAGCTCTTGCAGTATTTTGTAAGTATGTCGCCAAACTTCAGAGGATTATTGTTTAAACGATTTCAAGAAAAAACTTTGTACAAACATGGGTCCGCAAATGCTTAGTTTTTGAGATACAGGTTGTTAAAGTTCTATATTTTTAAAATTTTTTATAACAGATGTTAAAAATTGCAAAATATCAAAAAGTTTCTGAATGAAACAAAGAATTCATTTTACATTCTTAAATCTGCCATTGGCTTACTGCAAAAAAGTTATGGGATAAAAAAGTGGGCATAAAAAATATCACCCTGTATTTTTTTCCTGATATTTGGCATGCTTTATGATGTATGCCTTGTATTACACGTTCCAAACATCTCATACACTGCCCAAGCTGTAAAAAAAACAAACAAAAAACTGAAACTTTGACACTATGTATCTATCTCCTTTTTTCCGTGTCCGTTGTTTTTTGTGCGGTTTTTTTCAATGTGCACTTTTTCCCGTGTATTTTTTTCATGTGCGCTTATTTCCGGGATTCATAATTTAATATCTTTGTCGTCGCCCAGCTCTAATTAAGCTGTCCCGGTTATTAGACCCAAGGCGAAAACGCTATGCACTTTGCTGCAAACCTTTGACATGACTCTCCCATTAGAATAAGGTGGGCAAACCACGTACTTAAAACCTCAAAGTAGTTACGCTTCATACGATTTTTACTAAATACAATTATGATTTCAAACACTTAACAAAACACTACAAGGGCGGATCCAGAGGTGCTTCTCGGGGGGGGGGGGGGTGCACTTTAGGTGACATTCTCTGTTGGTAAAAAACGGTATATATTTTTTTAAGCAGCATTTTATTGAATTAGTCAGTGGTTGTAATTTCATGCGCGCAGGCAAAAATTTTGAATTTTTATTAGCAAAAACATTACTTCTTACTCATTTTTTGTATATTCAAAAAATTCTCGGGGGGGGGGGGCAAGTGCCCCTAGTGCCCCCCCCCCTGGATCCGCCACTGAAACACTAAGGACAGTTTGACATGCTTATTTAAAAATGCACGGCACATTTGGCTGCTTTGTTAGTATTATTTGGCTTCAAAATTCCGCTGATTGACGCTCATGTATCTGATGGCGGGTAAAAACGCAATAAGCGTTGATCTGGCCTGAAAGGCTGTCTTAGGTCACGGATTAGTTTGTTTCTTTTTATTTGTAATCAATCTTTTCATTGATCTATATGTATAGCAGTTTATTTTCGCCTGCTCTTGTTCTGGTTTCTCTCGTATCTCGATAGATGGCACTTCTTGCGAGAGTTTTCTCACTATTTACATAGGATTAGAGACAAAACCGTCTAATTACCTTCGCAAGAGTGTCACATTGACCAAGCAGTGTTCTGAGGAATCCCATAAGGACGAAACAGTTAACTGTTAACACTTATTAGGTGTCCATTACATCTTGGACCCCGTGAGGTTAAGCTACCCGCGGCAAAATATAAACAACTTGTAAGCTATTAAAAACCGGATTACAACATCGTTATTTTTATTACCTGAACCCCATCAACTCACTCCGTTTGATCCATGACATGTGGGACACCCTGTATAGATATATTTTTCAATATATTATACAGTTTATTATCATGAAACTTTCTCTTTTATTCAAAGAAACTGCAGAAAAACACAACAAATAATTTTGTCCGGTTTTATGATACGAATACTCCTATTTGCGCCGGTAACTGTGAGCCGTCGGTGGTAGAAAGATGGCATCGGTAAAAGTAACTGGACGTTTCGAAAGGAATTGACTTCTTTAAATAAATGAAAAGTTTTACCTATTTAGTCAATGGACAAATCAAGTTTCGTGTGCAAGTCGTGCCAACTTTCTGCCGATAAGCTTTGTTAAGGGCGTCCCATATAATTGTAACTTTTTTATTTCTTATCCGATTTTCATGGAACGAAGTTTAAAAGACTTGCTTTGTAATTTACTTAAAAATATATTGGTCAGAAAATATGTATTTTTTTTATTTGTCAAAAAAATAAAAAAATTAAAAAAAAAGGTAAATTTTTTTTTTAATTTATTTTTTTTTCTAAAACTATTGGAGCTAGAAAAAAAAAGTTTATATAATAAAGATAGCCATTTTGATTCTTTATTCAAATCTGGTTCAAGTGTTTCAATGCGTTAATTAGTTTTTAACTTATTTCCAAATAACTGGAAAAAAATAGGGGTCTTTGGGGTATATTTAAAAATTATGCTTTTAATGAAAACCATAAGAACCTTTTGAAAGTAACTTAAATTTGTTTAACATACCTAGCAGATCAGGTTTTCACTTATTGTCATTGTGATAATGGCGCCTTTTTTTAAATATGGCGAATTCAATATGGCGGAAAAGCATATTTAAAAACAAATTGTAACTTTTTTATTTTTTATCCTATTTTAATACAACAAAGGTTAAATTACTTGATTTGAAATATATTAAAAAAATACTTTTTAAAAAATGTATTTTTTTTAATATTCGAAAAAAAAATTGGGTAAAACATGTGACAAAAATGATTTTATTTATTTTATTTTTTACTTGACCCCCATATACGGACGTCGCTGAAGGGTTTGTCATTAACTAAACCCTACTGACTTACACATTGTTAAAAAGAAAATTTTATTTCCTACAATAAAGTATAAAACACATTTTTGTCAATTGAGCTTAGTTTCTGAGAAAATTGGAAAAAACAGAATAAATTTGTTTGGTGATTTGTAAAAATTGATTTTAGTAGGCACAGGCCTGTGAAGTTTTAATCTGAAGATAAATCTTACATTATTATACACGTTTAAAAGGAAATTTTATTGTCTACAATCGACTATAGGGCACAATTTTTGATAGAGAGCTTGGTTTTTAAGATAATCGGGTAAAACCTATGTGTGGTTTCTTAATTTTTTTTTTATATTTTCCTAATAAACGGACGCCGCTGGAGAGTTTGTCATTAGCCTGACCCCACTGACTAAAAGGAAAGTTTTATTTTCTACAATAAAGAAAATATTTTTTTTCCAAAAAGCTTAATTTTTGAGAAAATTGGATAAAACTTGCAAAAAATGGATAAATTTAGTGATTTTTCAAAATTGATTTTATTTATGGACGCCCCTAAATTGTTATAGATAAAACTACCATACCATACGTTTTTAAATTTATTTACACTACCTCAATAAACGTACGCCGCTGAAGAGTTTGTCATTAGTCGTACCCCACTGACTTATACCGAACCGAACCGAACCGCTGGAGAGTTTGTCATTAGTCGTACCCCACTGACTTATACATTCTTAAAAAGGAAATTTTATGGTCTACAATATAGATTAGTACATATTTTTCCGTAAGCTTAGTTTATAAGAAAATTAAAAAAAAATCTAAAAATTTCAGGATTTTGGAGTCTGGGGGGTTTTGGTGGATTTTCCAGCTAAAATTTAAAAAACTAATATAATTTTATTTTTAAATTAGATTTTACACTTTTTTGAACCATTTCTATGTCATTGTGTCTTAGGGCGTCAACTTAGTTACATTTTTAGAAATTCGAACACGACTATATAAGGAGGGGGGATAAAAAAAATTGGCCCAAAAACTTGCCCGGCAACATCCAAATCGTTAGTCTGTGACCTATTCTCAGCTAGGATCCATTGTCAAATTGCGGTCCTCATATTTTGCATACTCAACTACCTCTAGCACCTGCACTATATTGTTAAAACTTCAAAAGTATATAACAATAACAACGTTGTTTGATAATGTCCATCAAACAACGCTAACAATAATAATAGAAATCACCTGTTTTACTAGACGCCTCAGCCGCGTAAAACCGCGCGCCGCCTTATAGGCGTCCGCGTACGGTAATACACCTTCGGTAGTCGTTTTGGTGACAACAAATTGTTTTTTTTATTGAAATAAATATAAAATATACATCTATATAAGACTTATATACACCAAATTAAAGGAAAATGTTCATTCTATAACTTTTATTTAAACTTTTTTTTTAAATTTTGCTTTGGTGTTATTAAAAATGTAGGTTAAACTTGACTAGCTATACAAAAAAAAACTAAAAGTTCAGTTATTTTATTTTTTCTAAAAAAACGAAGCAAAATTTTGCAAAATATAATAGAAAGTTATTTTATTGCGGGAGTTTGCTGATTCATTTGCCATTTTTTGCAACCCTCTACGACTATTTCTAAGAAAGATACATCGTTTTAAAAAGTATCGTGCAAAAAAAAGTGGTGGGGGCCATATCTTTAAAAAAACGCATTTACCAGAATGACAACAAGTCAAAACCTGATCTATGGAGTGCCCTCAACAAACTTGGCTTATCGGCAAAATGTTGGCACGACTTGCACAAGAAACCCCCTTTTAGGCCGATTTGTCCATAGACTAATTACACGAGCATTTAAGTTTGATTATTATTATATAACACAAACGTTTTGGCGATCCAAGGCACACAGTGGGAATGCTATAAAGAACACGGAATGGGACAACTGGGCGCCGCCAACTCGGCGCCGCCAACTGGGCGCCGGGCCAACTGGGCGCCGGGCCAACTCGGCGCCGCCAACTGGGCGCCGGCCAACTCGGCGCCGGGCTAAAAAAATTTTTTTTGACAAATTGTGTAGATGAAAAATAAAATATATTATTTATACAAAAACATCTTTAAAAAATCCTACGCAATTTTTTACAACCTTTATTTAGCTTCAGATGTTCTAACTAACTATCTATCAAATCTTGTGAAGCGTTTTTGACACACTTCCCATTATCCGATTTGGATGAAATTTGGTACAAACGTAGTGGTCCCATGACAATACAACATTAAGAAAAAAATATCCAAACAACCCCTACCCCCACCCCTTCTATAGAAAAATGTGTTTTTGACAAACTTCCCGTTATCCGATTTGAATAAAATTTGGTATACACATAGTGGTCCGATGATAATACAACAATAAGAAAAAAATATCCTCCCACCCCTACCCCCACCCCTTCTATAGAAAAATGTGTTTTTGACACACTTCCCGTTATCCGATTTGGATAAAATTTGGTATACACATAGTGGTCCGATGATAATACAACAATAAGAAAAAAATATCCTCCCACCCCTACCCCCACCCCCTTCCATAGAAAAATGTTTTTGACACACATCCCGTTATCCGATTTGTATGAAATTTGGTATACATATAGTGATCCGATGACAATATATTATTAAGAAAAAAATATCCTCCCACCTCTACCCCCACCCCCTTTCATAGAAAAATGAGTTTTTGACACACTTACCATTATCCGATTTGGATGAAACTTGGTATTCACATAGTGGTCTGATGACAATACAACACTAAGAAAAAAATATCCTCTTACCCCTACCCCCACCCCTTCTATAGAAAAATGTGTTTTTGACACACTTCCCGTTATCCGATTTGAATAAAATTTGGTATACACATAGTGGTCCGATGATAATACAATATTAAGAAAAAATATCCTCCCACCTCTACCCCCACCCCCTTTCATAGAAAAATGAGTTTTTGACACACTTCCCATTAATCGATTTGGATGAAATTTGGTATTCACATAGTGGTCCGATGACAATACAACATTTAAAAAAATATCCTCCCACCCCTACCCCCACCCCCTTCCATGGAAAATGCGTTTTTAACACCCTTCTCATTATCCGATTTGGATGAAATTTGGTATACATATAGTGGTCCAATGACAATACAACATTGAAAAAACAAATCCTACCACTCCTACCCCCACCCTCATCTATAGAAAAATGCGTTTTTGACACACTTCCCATTATCCGATTTGGATGAAATTTGGTATACATATAGTGGTCCGATAACAATACAACAATAATGAAAAAATGTCCTCCCACCCCTACCCCCCACCCCCTTCCATAAAAAATGCGTTTTTGACACACTTCACTTCAAATGACTTTTATAAAATTTGGTATATGCATAAAGGTCCGATGGCAATACAGCCCAAACAAAAAATATATTTCTACCTCTACCCCCACCCTCTCCTTCCCCCAATAGAAAAATGAGTTTCCAAACAACTTACGATCAGCGATTTCATTATAATCTAGAATAAACTCTTCTTTATTTATTTACCTCTGCATTTTTCTGCTAGATTGATTCTTGCAAATAGTAATATTTAATTGATACGGATGTCTTATCGTGCTAACATCTTCAAAATTTCCATCAGTCGGCCATCGCTTTTATTATTATGATAATATTAGACTGTTAGAAAATTATTTTTTAATTTTTAGTGCATTTTATAAAAGCTTGTGACTTAAAAAAATTTTTTTACTAATTTATTTGAAATCTGTTTTTGTAAGTAAAGTTAAATCCATTAAGTCGACTGTTGAATCTTGGTAGTTGTAGTGTTTGGTAACCGGGTAATACTACAATTTACGTTTTTAATTACAACAATGGCGGATCGAAAAATCAAAATGCTTGAGGTCATTTACGAAAATTTTTTACTCAAACTTAAAAAAATCAAAATGGCGGATCCAAAATGGCAGATTTTTTATTTACTAACCGATTTGTCTCAAACTTGAAATATTACATTACTTGTTACACTATATGTATACCAAATTTCATCCAAATCGGATAATGGGAAGGGTGTCAAAAACGCATTTTCTATGGAAGGGGGTGGGGGTAGGGGTGGGATGGATATTTTTTTTTAATGTTGTATTATCATCGGACCACTATGTGAATACCAAATTTCATCCAAATCGGATAATGGGAAGTGTGTCAAAAACTCATTTTTTTATGAAAGGAGGTGGGGGTAGGAGTGGTAGGATTTTTTTTTCAATATTATATTGTTATCGGACCACTATATGTATACCAAATTTCATCCAAATCGGATAATGGGAAGGGTGTCAAAAACGCATTTTCTATGGAAGGGGGTGGGGGTAGGGGTGGTAGGATATATTTTTTTTAATGTTGTATTGTCATCGGACCACATCGTGAATACCAAATTTCATCCAAATCGGATAATGGGAAGTGTGTCAAAAACTCATTTTTCTATTAAAGGGGGTGGGGGTAGAGGTGGGAGGAGGATATTTTTTTCTTAATATTGTATTGTCATCGGATCACTATATGTATACCAAATTTCATCCAAATCGGATAACGGGATGTGTGTCAAAAACAAATTTTTCTATGGAAGGGGGTGGGGGTAGGGGTGGGAGGATATTTTTTTTAAATATTGTATTGTCATCGGACCACTATGTGAATACCAAATTTCATCCAAATCGGATAATGGGAAGTGTGTCAAAAACTCATTTTTCTATTAAAGGGGGTGGGGGTAGAGGTGGGAGGATATTTTTTTCTTAATATTGTATTGTCATCGGTTCACTATATGTATACCAAATTTCATTCAAATCGGATAATGGGAAGTGTGTCAAAAACGCATTTTTCTATAGATGAGGGTGGGGGTAGGAGTGGTAGGATATATTTTTTTTAATGTTGTATTGTCATGGGACCACTACGTGTGTACCAAATTTCATCCAAATCGGATAATGATAAGTGTGTTAAAAACGCTTCGCAAGATTTGATAGATAGTTAGTTAGTAAAGGATTTTTTAAAGATGTTTTTATATAAATAAAATATTTTATTTTTCATCTACACATTTTATCAAAAAAAAAATTTTTAGTCCGGCGCCGAGTTGGCCGGTGCCCAGTTGGCGGCGCCGAGTTGGCCCGGCGCCCAGTTGGCCCGGCGCCCAGTTGGCGGCGCCGAGTTGGCGGCGCCCAGTTGGCGGCGCCGAGTTGGCGGCGCCCAGTTGTCCTAGACCGTAAAGAACACGAACCACGACCCAGGTTTGGCGAACCCCGCACCGTTGGATTCCGGCTTGACTGACGCCGAGTTGGATCTGAATGGCTATGTTGATTCGTTGGGTTTAACCAAAGAACATATTTTCTCTGGTTTAACTAAAGATTTTTTTTGTTTTTCTTATTTTTTGTGCAATATTGCTTTCTTTCCCAGAACATTTTTCATGTTTTTTGTATCTGAACTTTTCTACTCTTTGGCTTTGAAAGCTTTTGATAACGAGAAGGTATCGTTTTCAACAAGCTCGTTATCCAACTTTGTTTGCTTGTTTGTTTTTGCACAAGCCAACAAACATAGCTAACGAATATTAGGGTAAACTTTTTTATCTATAACTCACACTATAAGACTTATATATATAGGGTGTCCCAAAAGTCCGAGTCCCCCTAATATTTTCTGAAGTATTGAAGAGATCTATTTTATGGAAGGATGGGTGTGTTGCCCCTACATTAGGGGGCGGCATAGGGGCGGTCAAATTAAAATTTTTAAATTGAAACCCCTATCGAGTGACACCTCGTTTTAAATGTCTTTGAAAAAACTAAAATTTTGACATAACTGTCGATTGTCTACGTCAAATCTGTCAGTGGTTTTTAATAGAAATTGAGGTGTGAAATTTAGTAGCTAAAGGAGATTAATAGCGCGAAATTTAAAAAAAAAATTAAGTAGAATTTGTGACAAATTTTAAATAAGTGATGCTGTTAAATTAAAAAATAAGTTATATGTTTGGGAGGGGGGGGGGGCGATCCCCCCTGGATCCGCCACTGTGCATAGACGACAAAATGTCCTGAAATTTGAATCGTACGTAGATTTTTCCTTGAAATGGACCAAATACCTGGAAAAAAGAGTAAATTAAGTAAACGTAAAGAACTGATTATTATTTCAATTATGTCAAATTTAGATTTTTACGTCACTTTATTACCTTAGGTTATGGGATTCCGACTAAAAATCGTCCTAAATATTAAACTACCTTAAGTTTTTCCCTACTCTTTAAACTTAACAAATGCTAAAACTAAGAAACAAAAAAAAACTTTTTGTCTACTTTTGACCTTTCCCATCAACCGTTAAATGTTGGTGCGTTATTTAAAATATACCCTATACCCAAGGTCTTTATAAACAAATTTTAAACTACGTTGAGTTTCGTTTATTTTGAAAGACTTGCTATTTTTATTTTAATTTTTTTTCAGTAGTTTCCCTTTTCCGACTTTATTCGTTTACCCTCTGGGGTATTTCTTTAACAGGCAGGCTTATATATAAGTTGTGTTTTTTTATAATTTTAAAATACACGGCTTTTGTGGAATAAAATAAAAAGCTTTAAAAAAAGTAAGTAAATCGCTTAAAAGTTTACAGCAAATGCGCATCTAATACCTTCTTAGCTATTGTTCGATGAAAAAAAAAAGTCATATAGCGACAAAAATGTTTTATTTGACGGTTTTATCTTAACAATCTCGTCGTAAGGTCTGTCTGTGTGTATGTGTGTCTGTTCTTCCCACGATAGCTTCGGAACCGCTGGACCAATTTTCATGAAATTTTCGTGGTAGGTCGAATTTTCGTATACATTCACATTTGCAGAATCAATTTATCGATTGAATGGGATGCAATGTGTATTTAAAAACCAATGAATATTATTTTAAAGAAAATAACTTTAAAATCTGCTAGGATGCATTTATTTCGAAACAACTTTCTTATAAAAAATTAATTAAAAAAACACGATGATAAATGGTCAAGTCCTTAAAACATAATTTTTCTTTTTGTGCTGCTGCAAGTATGGCATTTGAACACAGCTACGGCCTTGGGACCAAGATCCGCGCATAGTGTGTGGGTCCACTTGAAGCACACAGTGCAGCGAGCCCAGTCTTCACCTTCGTGGTCATCTGAAAAAAGACCACCGCAGTAAATGCACACCGCATCTTATTCTTCTTCATCAGACATTGAGTCTTCTGCAGAGTCATCCATATATTGGGCTTCGCCTTTCTCATCAGATGATTCTCCTGAAGTTTCAACTGTTTTTCCTTTTTTGGGCTTACTTGGTTTTACAAGAACTACAGTTTTCTTTTTTTTAAGTTTTGGATTTTGCTTACTTTTCTTGTTTTGTGACTCTTCCAAAGTTTTATATAGAGGGCACTTTTTTTGCCTGGATTTAAAATCGGAAAGGGGCTTATTTCGCTAGGAATAACAAGCTTCTGTTGCTTGGGAGTTGCCGCTGTTGTAGAACTGTCTAACTGATTTTGATCAGAACAAGACTTCTGACGTTGCAGGCCCGATGGACCAGGTTTAAATATGTCCTCTGTAGAACTGCTTGACACAATTGGATGATTTTCTAAGTCTTCATCACGAATGGGATCCTTTTGTAAAGCTTCGAAGGTGTATTTGGAACTGCTTGATCAACAGTTGTGTCCAGAAACTCGTGGGGTCCCAACTTATGGCGATTACAGGGAAACAAGCCCGCCTTTTTAAAGCCTTTTGCAGCGATTTCAGCAGTCGCCGCTTTTTTGTAAGCATTTCCAAAAAGCTGCCCAATCTGGTAAACTGTTACCACTCCCCTATCAGCATGGTTTCGAAGCCACGTTTCAATTTGTTGTTGTTGTTTTAAATGGTGACATACAAGAAAGATCTAGCGGCTGCATCTTGTGCGAACTGTGGGGAGGAAGGCACACTATGTCGACATGCGACATTACTGCGACCTAGGTTAATCACCTCAATATTTCGGGTGTGTGTGAAATGACCATCTAGTACTAGCACAGCTGGATTATCTACTGTGGGCTCTACATGGTTTACAAAATGTTTAAACCAATCGGTAAATATTTCCGACTGGATCCATCCTGAGGGGTGACAGGCATAGATGGACCCTAGGGGTGTTTCTTTCATAAGTTCCTGCTTCATATTTTTATGAGGAAATATCACTAATGGAGGAATAAAGTGACCCGCGGGGTTCATGCAGGTAACTATAGTGATAAGTGAACCTCGTTCGGCAGCTTGCAATGCACCTATTTGCTTTTTACCCCTCAACCCCACAACTTTTGTATGTTTGTGTTGAACCACAGTGATCACCGTTTCATCACAATTGTACACACGTGATGGGGAATGTTTGATCTTCTCCATAATAGGTTCGTAAATATCAAAGAACCTCGAAACAGCTTCTCGTGTAAAACTTTTTGCCCTTACGTAGGAAACGCCTTGGGGAGTTCGGACAGAAAGCTCTTTATGTCGTTTCATAAAATTTCGGAGCCATTTTTTACCAGCTTGTTCTTTTTCTTTAGACAATTGATTCTTTAGATTGTTACGTTTTGCAAGCTGGTAAGCCATACATCGAACATCTCTTCGCGTGAGGCCAAAAAATTTTTGCTCTATTTGAAAGCAATATTCAACTAGTTCCTGTTCTAATACTTGCGGTAAAATCGAATATCTACCTATTTTGGTTTTAATTACCCCAGCAGGAGACATTCCTTCATTTCTAGCATAACGTTCTAAAGTTGTCTGTGGAACATTGGAGAGCCGAGATGCTTTATAGCTACCCATTTCTTTATTTCGCATAGCTTGTACCGCCGCCTTCATTTGAACAGGGTCCCATATCTTTCGTTTTGGCATCTGTAAATAAAAAAACGGTATACTTAGTTGCAATAAGTTAGTAGGTGACAAAACTACTTCTAGAGTAAAAATGGTTCCTAATATGGGGAGCCCCAAATTAGGAATTCCTAATCTCCCCATAATAGGAGACCCAGTCCTCTAAGGTCCGTAACCTCAAAAAATAAATACCAAGTTTGTATTACTGAAAATAAACGTATAGCATCAATTTTGTTTCTACAAAGCTTCGTTTAATAAAAAAACAAATCCTTAATTACTTCCCTTGCAGTAGTCCTTAATAAAAACGTGGGCCCATGTTTTCATGTTTTTAATAAAACAGGTGATCAGTGCTGCAATGTAGACAACCGAACACACTCTACAAAATACAGTGTGTGCAACTGGTCGTATACCCTCATTGTCTGAGATTTTGGATCTCTCCAAATTAGGAAACCTCCCCATATTAGGCGACTTTCCTCTACTCTCTTTACAAAATTTTTTAAATTTATTTGCTTTATTTTGCTTTTGTGTGAAGGCCTATAATACAGTTTAGCCTGTATAGATATCTGCCAGAGCCAGATCACTGGTCTGCTTTGATCATTCTTTAACTATAAAGCGTACTTTGATGTGATTTAATAAAGCAAAGGGAAAGCTATAAAACATATCCTCCTTAAACTTAGCATTAAGAATTGGATATACGCAATATATGCATTATTGATGGGTGGGCTGGGTAATTGATAATGCGAATTCTTCAAGAGGACTGGCCCAAGGTTCTACTTCTAGACGCTTTTCTGATTTGGCGCACTAATTTAATCTCAATCGTGAATGTTTATGCCTTTCCCATCCCCAAGTAATACCTACCCTACCCTGTTCTTGTAGCTACCGGAAGCTTGGGAGCACACACCTATACTAACAAACAGAAATTAGAGATAACGAATTCGTTTTCGAATAGGCGGATTTTGAATCAGTGCCCCGGTAGCTCAGTTGGACAAGCGTCAGCCTGGTTAAAGGTTGCTGGTTCAAATCCAGCCTGAGGTAAAATCTTTTTGTCATCTTATTTTTCCTATTTATTCCTTGTTCTTATGCCACTTAATTTTTCCCCCTTATATAATTTATACCTAAGGCGCTAAAACTTCTTCACTTAAGTGATTTCAACTATGTTTGCTTATTCGCAGTCCATTTTGTCAATAAAAATCACTTTTCTTTATCACTATCAGAGTAATACCATGTTGAACACGGTAGCTACACGGAAGATTTGCTACGTGAGGAAACCATTAGTGTGGAGGGTAAAAGCAAATATTTGTCTCCTTTGATGTTGATAAAAAACCGACAAGTGGACGGAAACATGTGTTTGCTGTTAGCAATGGGCGCACACAGGGGGGTGCCTAAGATTTTTTTAGATATATTGCACATTTTTCATGAATGGAAAGATAAAATGGCATAAAATATGCCATCATGAATCCTTGGGCCCCCAAAGGCCTCGGGCCCCCCCCAAGACGTATTCCCGGGTACGCCACTGTTTTAGCGCTAGGTGCTGTATTTGGACATATAAAGCAAATATAGCAAATCGCTTCTCTAGGCATCGCCAATTAAAAAAATTATGCTATACCTAAGTGAAGTGCCTCAACAAAAAGTTTAAATTAAATAACGAGTTCGAAGAAAATAGACAAGAAACCTGAATGACAATTACCCGCAGTTAATTTCTAAGAACGAGGGGTATTTTGAATATTTCTCGAATAAAACAAAACTGTCGTCTGAAACTTTTATTTTACTGTTCCCTGTTTTGTGAAAATCAAAGAAAAAAGTTTTATGCATATTAAATAGACAATATAAAGGAAAAATAAAAGACTATTCTTTGGTGCATCGCTGCTTCAAATCATATTTACCTCCTACAATTTCCTTTCATATCTCAAACTGATTTATATCGTTCAAAATCTTTGTTGAAATTTGTTGACTTATAATCCATATGCTGGCTGTCCATTTATTAATTCGATCCTTGTTCATGGTGGCCATCATGTAGACAGTGTTACATTATACAGGGTGTAACCAAAATGATGAGAATCCCGTCAATAGTTATTTAAACAACAAGGTAAAAAATTTTGTCTACAATGAAAACACGTTGTTTTCTTGAATAAATTGTTTTACCTTAAAACAATTTGTTTTAAATTAAAATATTTCTTTTTAGTTCAACGCAGCGTTGGATCTTGAAATGAGACTTTATTTTTCTTCTTTGATTGTTTTGTTTCAGTACGAGTATATTACATTTTGCAACAAAGCAAATTGTTTTCCTATAAGTAATATTTTGCTTCCAGAGAACCCAACTAACGGCTACATGTTCTAAAGGCTTTGCTACTTTATTGTAGTAGAAATGTGGTGATCCCAACCAAAATTTGTTACTTTTTAGTTCTAACTACTATTTAGTATCAGGAAATAGTAGATGTTTCGTAAAAACGACCCTCTAAACTACTTCTTAGGATTGTTTCTTGATAGTCGATTCTGATAGTCTTCTCTACCACAATAGGACGTTGCTAAAGTTTTACTTTCTTTTTAGTCGTTATTTCGTAGTCGCCCTGACTTTTATATCCTACTTAATTACCACTTGAAAGCTAAGCTTCATTGGAGTCCCAAACAAGTGTATCCGACAACTACATTATAACTTTAATTTTTACCACAAAAGTTTGTGTCATCATAGTAACATCTGATGTAACAATGTAGACAAAATAACTTTTTGGATCAACTTTAAAGCCGCAACTACTTTGACTTTTTTTTAATGTCGATCTTTTAAATTAATCTCTCCTTCCTGTTTCTACTTTGAAAACGTAGACTTTTTGAAGTCGCATCTTGGTCGCACACATTCTTAACCCTACTTTTTGTGGCTCCTTTCATAATATGGGAATATTAGGAATGGTTTTGCAAATATTTTTTTAACTACCTTGAGCAGTCCATTTTTTCGAGCTCATTGCTTGACCATTTTGCAAAACAATCAAAATGCAAAATATTGATCCAAAGTATCGAGTACCGCACACGGATTTTAAGAATTCCCTGGTCCATGCTTAATCTCCATCCTTAATCTTTTACGCTACTTGTTGCTGTTCTATTCTTGTACTGTCTTTACGGTCGTTCGTGGTTTGTGCTGTGGTACCGTACCCTATCGCCATCGTAACCCTCTTGTGCGGACTAAACCGAATTCGTTTATCTATGCCTCTTGTGCGGACGTGTCGTGTCTCACTGTGATTCATTTTATGTGTTGAGCTTGGGTATTTGTCTTTTTGGTTTTCTTCAAATTTGTGCTGTTGTTAAAGCTTGGTTTGAAGTGAATAAACTTAAATTTGTGCTGTGTTTTGTGCCAGGCTTTATTGCAATAGGTCGCTAATATCTAATTTATGCACGGCCCTTAAAATAACTTCTGGGATATGCTAGACTTTATCCAGGAACTTTTGCGCTGTTTGCGGCTAATAAAAAAACAAGTTAGATATATCGTGGTTACATGCGGATTTCTAAGCGATCTAACATGTCTCAGAGATTGTTTTTTTACTTATAGAGCTTATAATAATAAAAATTACTGAATATTGACAGTGCCCAAATATCTAAAAACAATGAAAAATACTACATACGAATTGTGAGTGCAATGTGTAAATAAAAAAAGTAACAATAAGTTGATTTCATTGATGTGACTACGTTCTTTTAGTTCCTTGATCAACACTTCCTAGAAATTCTAGAATAGGGATCATGCTCTCGACTGCAACATACATTTTTAAAAAACTCTATTTATTGGCACTTTATTTATTGTTCTAATGGAATTTAATTTATCTTGTTTTTGCTTTAAAACCTACCACAAATTCACGCTCGTACATAACCTATAAGCAGTGGTGCTGTTGTTGACAGAAACGGCAAATGACAAGTGGCGACACCCCAATAACTTGAGGGTAGTAGTTATACTTATCGCGTGGTTCCTATCACTCTGTAGACGTTTTCTAGTGGCGAAAGCTAGTTAATAATTCGTTTCTGCAACGAAGGAGTAGAAATTCAAGTGTGATATCTAGAACTAAAAAGGAATGCCGACATAAAAGTCGTAAGTGACACGTTGCCGTAACTTAGGTTCACTTTCAAGTAACCCTTTCGACTATCAGGGAATATAGTTTGGGACGCCATCTTTTTATGTAAGAAAGAAAATTTAATATTTTTGTTGTCGTTTTATGAGCTCATAAAGAGCTATACTATTTTATAAACAAATTAATTGAAGCTTACCAAAAATGCTCTTCTTAAGCACCATTTGTTGGAGTTAACTGTCGATTATAAAAACATAACCTCCAAAATCACAACACAAAAATTCCATCAGCTACCAGAAAACGGCTCAATTTTACGGGCGCACCGGTTTTTTGCAATATATATAATGCATGTTATACAAAAAACTTTGCGTCGCACTCGAATTTTGATCCTCTGCTCGTAAATTCTCACCCTTTTGGATAACATAGTACATATTATAACCATAACCAAACAAAAAAACTAAGCGAGTCTGTTTACTGTTGTGTCCACCATATTGTGTAACAATTCTACCAAAAAGAAACGATTATATCATTTGCAACTACATCGCAACTTTTATGCCATTACGGAAAAAAACCAGCCTCTACGACGTAGTAGATACCTGGCTACGACGTAGTAGTGTAGTTGTTACTACAGTGACTTTAAACACTTGGCCAAGTAGTTATAACCAGAAATTGGTTCCCCACTTAGGGAATTATAACGTCGCTGTATGGTATACTGAGACGTAGCGGGAGTACGTTGCGGTTACTTTTAAGAAATTCTTTCTAGTTGGGGTTTCGTCGTTACAACTTCAAATGTTTGTTGGAAAAACGGTGCCTTAGAATAATTTAGTTCCAATTTATATTAAAACAATTGCTTTTTCACATTAAAATAAAGAGGCAAGACATTTTTTGTGCAATATTAAGAAAATATTCTCTTGGTGAATAGGAAAGCACAAATTATTTTCCTTCAAAGCAATTTGCTTTGATCTAAGACAATTTTTTTTACCGTGAAGGTTTGAAAACGACCCTTTGTACACGACCAAGACAGACCGAGCCGTAGGCGAGGTCCACAAGTCGAGGGAGTGTGCAAAGAGGTTTTCAAATGAGTTTTTTATGATACTTTTTATTCGACTGCAAATAAACAGAGAGTAGTTGTAGTAAGTAGTTGAACGAGTGAAGAAGTATACTCCCGCAAAATCGGGTGAAAGTCAAACAGCGCATGCGATTTCACTTGAGCCGTTTTCAAGCGAATAACTAGTAATTACCTCTGGTTATCCCTTGGTTGACATTTAAATTCAGCTGTTTAGGCCCTTAGCCTATTACCACAGAAACACCGCGTGAATAGGTTTTTTAACAACCGTTTATTGTTTTTTTAAAGAAGTTTAGTTTAATTTGGAAAAAAAGCTTAAATAAAATAGTGCAGTGGTTAGAAGAGTTAAATAATATTTTGTGTATCAAAGTCTACATTAAAAAAATTAGAGGAAGCCAAGGGTTGATAAAACGGAAAAAAATTTGGCAACACAATATAGAGGAGGCCATCTCTTTGTACAATTTTCCTTCACAATTAAGGTACACACGATAAATTCCAGTTGATTGCAAAAATTTACGCAAAAAGAAACAAAACAAATGATTGTGAGGTTAGAAAACCCAATAACCTTCCTCAAAAGTGTGGTAATTACCGGTAATAAACGATGACGTACATAGGGCTTATTCTCGACGTCACTCTTCAAGGAGTGGTATTGCAGCCAACGATAAAGACCGGCCATGGCGCGTTATAAGCAAGTCGGCGGTCACGTGATCTTAGGAGTCCCAGGATTCTTATTGTATTGCTTAATATATTATATGTTTTTACACAATTTAAATAAATTTAAAAAAAAAATTGTTCTTTTATAGGCAAAAATTGAAAAAAGTATTTTGCTGATATATGTGTTTATTATGGATAAAAGAACTGAATCTATAAAATAAAAAATTATACAAAATTTGCGCTCTAATATCTTCAGGTACATATATTAGGTAAATAATATCGTTAGTAACTTCAAATCTATACAAGTCTTTCAAAATTGGACATATCAAACCTAACCTTTTAGTTTTTTAATTTTTCTTTGACTGTCATCATCTTTGAGTTCTTATTCAAAGATTTATTAGCAGACACTAAATCATTGTGCTTTTTAATAAAATTATTTAAAAAAACTTTACATGCCCTTAAACTAATTTTTTCAAACTTTGACAATAGTTTTTCTCCACAAAAACACTCGCTAGAGTTATCTGAAGAAAAATTTTCAATATAAAACATTTCACAATAATTTATTAAAAAGAAATAAGTGATTTTGTGAATAAGTGAGATGGTTTTCCCATTCAATGAACTGAATGTAGTGGTCGTCAATAATTTTTTGAAAAATTACCCAGCACAAAGTTTAATATCTATTTCAATAAGGTGTAAGTTAACTACCAACTCATGTTCTTTTAAAAGCTGTATCTTACTTTTTAAATATTTCACACTACCAGATTACTATCTGTTAACAATATTTTACAAATCAGTTTTTTAATATTGCGAGGGTGCGGAAGACATATTACCTTAGAATTGTAAATTGACGTGTATGCACTGGATAACTGGATAAACAAAGATGAAGCCAACATCAAAGTGTATCCACCATATCTTCGATTCTCAGGTTACCTTTTCAAGAGACCTAATTGTTGAAATGACAACTGAACACATTTCTCACTCTCACTATCGAAAATGTCACTAAGGATGTCTATTACTTGATCAATCTTATCCAAGATCTTATCTTTTACCACTTCTTTCCCGTTTGCAACATATTAGGTTTCAGTTTTATAGTTGGACCGACAAGGAACAACACTAATTACACGTTCGCGGCATTGTTTATCTTATATGTAATTTCTTTATAATTTACTCATTAGCCATTAATTATTTTAACGCAGCCCACTACAGTCTTTTTCGTGGGCTGCGTTGTTTTAATAACTTTGAAAAAATTCACATAAAATTCGTGCCCGAATTAAAAAAAAATCGACGTAAACAAACATACCAAAACTGAACACACACATGTTTTATAATGTGAGGCGTTTTTTTGTGGGACTCCTACGGTCACGTGATATTTCCGCGCCCGGGCCGGTCTTTCTCGTGGGCTGCGAGTGGTATTTACCAAGGCCGCTTAAACGCCTTTGGTAAATACTAGTAATTACCAGTTATTCGCTTGAAAACGGCATTGATTTCCGCATCTCTATTGGTCCTCGCTCGAATTTCGAGGAGTACTCGTTCGGGCAGATTTCAAAAATAACGACACAAAAAATCGAATTTCAATTTAACTCGTTTTTATTAATAAAATGTATAATATTCGATTAACGCATTAACAAAGGACACTAATTAGTACTTAAGATTTATGGTAACATTCGAACATTCGTTCCAGCTTACGCCGGGAAAACAGTTTTATTTTTCACCCTGTTTTCGGTATTAGACAATATTTTTGGTGTCGAATTTTCAGTGGAGTTTTTCAGCGCGTAATCGTGGTTTTCTTGTTCTGTTCCAAATGGACAATGCTTGTTTTGGTTCTGTGACGACAGATGAGCAGAAGACACTGCAGACTCTATTTTTTCGAAACTTCCATTTTATTTCTGAGAGAGTCATCAACATAGCCTTTGGCAACTGAACTTGACTTCCTGTCGCCATGGCGTTTATGGGCAAGCAGATCCGAGTCAGAATTGACTAAAATTGTGGCCGATGAACGCCGACAACAATGTCTGGTTTTGATTGTTAAACAAAAAACCTGCCTGTCTTTAGATCGGAAAGACGAAGAGCACAGCTCTTCTTCAAGATAGTGTAAAGGCTTGCTGTAACTGTAAAAGATCTTGATACCTCTGTTTTTGTATTCTCCAGTTTAATTATTTTGAGATAACATAACCTTAGGAAAGTTATAATAAAAAATCAAAAATAAAAACATTAACATTAACACCCTGATCTCAAAAACAAAGAGGTCTTATGCAAAATGTAATAGGAAATGTTTTCTTTCTTTCCTACGACCGCTCAAATTTTGGTGCATCCTTTAAATTACACCCTGTATGTGAGTAAAATATTCCTAAACATTTTAACCCACAACAGACGATTAAATAGCGCAAATAAATAAAACACTCTCAAAGCAACAAATGAAGCGCCAAATTGCTATTTTCCCGCCAAAATTGCGTACGATTTTCGTGTAAGGCTGGAGACTGCCTGGAATTTTTAACCCTTCCAATTAGAATTTGAGCTCTGGCCCCATGACGTAAACAATTTGGAATTGCGAAACCATGAACTATTTAGAATGAAAAATATTTAAAAAACTTCTAAAAGCTCAGGGAACGCAGAAAAAACAAAATGTACGATGTTCATTATAGTCCAGTCAACGAGAGGGTTGTAGAATGCATGGAGGAAGGGAGAATTTTTCTCTCTGGGAATAGGTTTAGGGTAGTTAGGACATTAACTTATAAAAAATCCCCACCTCTAGCACCCTCGCTTCAGTGGCGGAGGGGAGTAAAAAGGTGCAATTTTTCGGTTTTTTGCCTTTAACTAGATTACGGCGCGGTGCACAAAAATATGTTACGTTAAAAATTAAAGCATTAAATTCCCAAATGGGTGAGCTCACCTGCACTTTAACTGTAACAGATTTTGAGATAGTGGCAACCAAAAACCATTAATTTTTGAAAAACACATTTTTGCCCCATATTTTTGTCAGTATAGTTAAGTTTTTATAAGTCACGTATAATAAGAACAATTTTTAGAATGATTTTTATCAATAAGCCATATATAAAGCACTCTTAACATACTGTATTGACTATGCCTACAAATTTTAAATTCATATTGCATATGGAATAAGAAGAAACCTTATACATCTGTAGATACAAAAACTGATGCAATTATGTACGTACGTAGTAATATTTGGATAGAGGTGGAGTGTTAAAATGTTTATCATTATTATTATTTTGTTTGTCTTGCTTTTTTGAATTTCTGGCTCGACTTCTTCATCTTTATTATGATTGATTAAAACGGAAAATCTCTTTAAACATTTTCTCTGACAATTGTGGCTTAAATGGAACATGGACATCTTTTTACACCTACATTTGATACTGCTGTAGTCAGTTACGTCAGCCTACAAAAAATCATGTAATTTTTTTTTTTGATTCCACTGAATATTTGGTGAAGGCTCTAACTATACAGCTAATTTGATAACCAAAGGCGTAGCTACTTAATAATATGTTTTAAGTTTATGTTGTTTTGTTGGGAAATGTGATAATAAATCAAAGTAATATTTGTATAAAATTGATGTGAAAATGTTTGCAATTAATATAATTATACTTATTTTGTTTGTCTTGCTTTCTTGGGTTTCTGCTGCACTTCAGATTTTTTTTTAAGTTAATAGTTTCATATTTGCCTCTGATATTATCTGTAGGCTTCTAGGGAACTTTCACTTGCCGAACAGTTATACCATTTTAGCAGGTATAACTGTTAAGCAAGTTCTACTGTAAGGCAGCTTTGATCGGCTATAGTCCAAATTATACGCATTTGTAATGACGTCATTTTTGTTTATCTTTGTTTATTTTTAAATAGATAGGTAATTGGTTATGTGAAGTATCCGTCACTGTCAATCAAAAACATAATAACAAATATTGATTGGCAAAAATATCTACGCCATACGTTTTTTGCTCACCTGGTGACGTCATTACAAATTCGTATAATTTAGACTATAGCCGATCAAAGCTGCCTTACAGTAGAACTTAGATAATTAGACAGCGCGCAATTACAGAGCTGCTCGCTAGTAGATGTAGCGTTATCGTTGTCGTGACGAGGTGAATCCCGCCATTTGATTGGTCAGGCGGGTGGTCGTCGATACGTACGGGCAACAACGCGTAGCTTTACGACACCCAACCCGTGTGTATCTCATACAGCAAAGCGCAGCGCGACAAAGTGAGCTGTCAAAACAAAATTCTGGCCAACAAGATTCAGCATTTCCCAGTTACTCCAACCACAACGCTTTTCGAAGTGCGTATCAACTTTAAGTGTCTAATGAAGATAACGCATCATGTTGCCTTACTTCTCAACTTATACAAAATGGCTCTGAGAACTGGTTATTTATTCTGATGGAACCCTCAATAGAAATTTTAATATGCTTAAAATGTATTTTGAGGGGATTCCAAAAGTATCTAAATCCTGCATCATGCTCTCCCAATCAACGCTGTCAAAAGCCTGTTTAAAATCTACATAAATACTATATGTATATATTTCACACGTACTCTAAAGTTTGCAAAAAGGATATACATGACTCATCCTCTATCTCAGTGGCGCTCTAAAAACTCCAAAATTGGAGCAGCATCCCAGGTTAGAGCTACACTAGTTGGAGCGTCGATCTCAGTGCTCGCCCGCCTTTCGTCGCTGTAAGCTGTAACGTGACGTCACCGATTTAAAGCCTCCGTATTATTCTTACGTATTTTATCAGTGTGTGCGTAAACCAGAGAGTTGCGAGAGAGAGTTGGCGGCGATAATAGATATAGTTGGAAGAGTACAGCGATATAGAGTTCGGTTAAATTTTTAAAGTTTGAAATTAAATTTGGAATTTGACAATCGTTCTTATTTGTACTGGGTTTTGTGGAACTTTAACGAATACTGGCGGATGTTTTTGAAGTTTCATTCTAGTCTGGCGAGATCGAACGAGAGTTTCGCTTTATTTGGACAACTAAAGATGTTTTGGTGAGTCTAAGTTAAATTTGATATAAATCACTACCGGGTAAGCCAAAATATTTTGCATTAAATCTATTTATTAAGGACTTCTTAGGTTTTTGCCGGATTTCTGAAAAACAAACTTTGTTTGGTGGCAGAAAAATCAAATTAAAAAAAATATGCATAGTTGTTATTTTTAAATAAGGCAAAGAAGTTCACAAGTTTATTTTATTGGGTTTTTTTTAATGATAACTTTAAAAATTTGAATTTTTTGATACAATAAGAAAAATAGGTCCCTTGTTGTGAGAGAAAGTTGGCGGAATAGGATAATAGATATAGAGAGAGATGGAAGAGTACAGCGATATAGAGTTTGGTTAAATTTATAAAGTTTTAAATTAAATTTGGAATTTGACATTGGTTTTTTTTTTGTACTGGGTTTTGTGGAACTTGAACGAATACTGGCGGATGTTTTTGAAGTTTCACTCTAGTCTGGCGAGATCAAACGAGAATTTTGCTTTAGTTGGACAACTAAAGATGTCTTGGTGAGTCTAAATTAAATTTAATATATGTTGCTAACGGGTATGCCAAAATATTTTGCATTAAAGCTATTTGTTAAGAACTTTTTGACGGATTTCTAAATAACAAACTTTATTTGCTCGCAGAAAAATGAAGTTAAAAAAGTTACAAATTTATTTAGTTTTTTAATGATGTCTTAAAAAAATTAAGTTTTTTGATACAATAAGAATAAATAAGTCCCTTGGTGTGAGAGAGAGTTGGTGGAATAGCATAATAGATATAGGGTTGGAAGCGTGCAGCGATATAGAGTTCAGTGACATTTATAAAGTTTGAAATTACATTTGGAATTTGACAATCGTTCTTATTTGTACTGGGTTTTGTAGAACTTCAACGAATACTGGCGGATGTTTTTGAAATTTCGTTCTAGTCTGGCGAGATCGAACGAGAATTTTAGACATATTATTATTACTGGGTTTTGTGGAATTTGACCGAATACTTGCGGATGTTTTTGAAGTTTCAAAAATTTTGCTTTATTTGGACAACCAAAGATGTTTTGGTAAGTCTAAGTTAAATTTGATATAAATCAGTACCGGGTAAGCCAAAATATTTTACAAGCGCGGATCTGGGTCAAAATCTAGGGGAGGTGATAGTCGAGGAATTTTTTTTTGTAATATAATTAATTTTTTTAGGGGGGAGGTAAGTCTCCTGTTTTTCCTTTAATTATTAGGAAAAAGTGCATTTTTTTTCTAGGGGGGGCAATTACCCCGTTACCCCCCCCCCCAAATCCGCACTTGATATTTTAGGTTCTTCTGAGGTTTCTGACGGATTTCTGAGAAACAAACTTTATTTGCTAGCAGAAAAATCAAATTTAAGAAGAAATTTAAGTGTGGCAAAGGATTTCACAAGTTTCTTTAGTTTCGTTTTTTGTAATGAAATCCTTAAAAATTTAAATTTTTTGATACAATACGAATAAATAAGTCCCTTGGCTTGTTTAATAAGTTATAAAAACGAGTTAAGCAGTTTTTGAGATATAATGCCTAAATAAAAACCACTTTGACACTGTTCCTAAATTAAAATATTGTTTTATTTTACACCCAATTTAATAAATTTTAAAGACATCATTATCTAAAAAACTGCGCTAAAAAGGTGTTTTGTTTTAATCGATGTATCTTAAGAACTGCTTAACCAATTTTTATAGTTTGAATACGTTTTAAGCATCCCAACAAATTGTGTAAAATGGTAAACTTTAACAGGACTGTTATGAAAAAATAATTTAACGTTATAAAGGATAAATAAAATGTTTTAACATTCTTAAAAAATTAATATGTATATTTTATAAAAAAATTAGTTGCCGACAAAAAATGTAAATATATATGTTTTAGTTTTATTACAAACTCGATTTGCTAGCAAACAACGTTTGTTGTTTTAATATCAGTCAAATATCCCAAAAGTTATTAACAAATAAATTTATTTTTGCCGTAGTATTTAAAAAAATATACAGTGTAAGTACAAAACTTAAACTGTCTTTAAACTTTTTTAACATTAACATTCAATATTTAAATTGAAATATTTGATTTTTATAAATTTTTATCAACATATTTATTTCAGTTATAATTTTTTTTTGGTTTTATTAAAATTACTTTTTTTTGGTGTATATAGGTATAGGGTGTCCCAGCGAAGATGTACATTGGCCAATGACATAAAAACAAAAAAGTAAAAAAAAAAAAAAACCTCTTTTGAGGGTAAAAGGGGAACCGTATTAAGGTACTTTTTCAACTACCTTGGTTAACCCCTAGAGCGGTAGCCACCCCCACCTCAGTATCTTAAATGGAAACATAGGTCATGTGATACGTCATCTGAAAGGTTTTTTGGTTCTCTACACGTTGCCGCAAGCGTTTAAAAAATTAAAAGACTTTTGAAATGAGGTATCACATGACCTATGTTTCCATTTAGGATTTTGAGGTGGAGCTAACTACCGCTTTAGGGGTTAATCGGGGTTGGTGGAAAAGTACCCTAATATGATTTCCCCTTTAAACCCTCGAAACGGGTTTTTAATTTTTTTTCTATCTTTTTTTGTTTTTATGATATTGGCCCATGAAAGTTTTCGTTGGGACACCCTGTATAATAATTTGAAAATTATGTGAATACGCGCTTATTTTTGCCTGCAAATTATAATTGACGACTTTTGCTCTCAAACAATGAACTGACAAAAAAAACGCAGAGAAGGCCTGGATATCCTAGTCAAACAAAATGGTTTTTCCAGTTTGTCCTAGGCTTATAAACTAAAACCCTGGTCGTTAGCAAATACTCCTGCATAAGTTTACTTAGGTTCGGTCACCACTTAAGGTCCAGTCAAAATATCATAAACTTATCCATAAAGAAAATGTTAGTTTATTTCTCTCACTATAACCATCAGATAAGATATAAAAAACAAGCAGTGTTCTTATGAGTCCCTTTAGGACAAAACAGTTAACTATAGTTCATATCATTATTTTTGAGACAAGTTTTTAGAGCTTTTTTCGTTGGCCTATGCAATTTGTTATGGTAAACAACTGATAACTGTCAAAAAGTTATCTCAAAAATTATGATATGGAGTCTATGAACACATAATAGATACAGGGTGTTTCACGAACATCGAAACAGAGACCTTTTGGGTATTTAGAGTGCGAATTTGGAGAAACACTCGAAGACGTCGATTTTGTATGCGAGGGGGACACTTTTTGGCTATCTTGAAATTTTTGTAGCACGAACCCTCTTCGAGAGGTATACTTTACCCCTATATTTTGAATAGGGAAAGTGGGTCTAGAGATTCCTTGTTTTGAAGGCCTTTTAAATGCCCTTACAACCGGATAAAAATTTCAAAAATCTGTCTATTAGTTTTTAAGATCATTGCCTTCACACTTTCAAATTTAATATGGACTGATAAAATAAAAATTTTATTAGAATTTTATTTTTTTCGGATTTAATTTTTATTTATCATTCCATGTTAAATCTGAAAGCAAATATCTCAAAAACTAATCGATGGATTTTCGAAATTTTTACACGGTTGCAAAGATATTCAAGAGAGCTTCAAAACAAGGTATCACTAGACTTAGTTTCCCTATTCAAAATATAGGGGTAAAGTATACCCCTCGAAGGGGGTTCGTGCTACAAAAATTTCAAGATAGCCAAAAAGTGTCCCCCTCGCAAACAAAATTGACGTGTCCGTGCGTTTCTCCAAATTCGCACTCTAGATACCCAAAAAGGGCTCTGTTTCGATGTTCGTGAAACACCCGATATATTACAAGGATTCTTACATATCTAGTAATATAACCTAATAATATATTACTTTAAAAAACATATTTGTCCTGAAAAACCAGAAAATTAGCAATTTAGAATTGTGAAGAAAAAAAAAATAATAAAAAATAAACTTGATTAGGCTAGGTAAGGTTAACAACATAATGAAAGCATATGGGAGAAGATGATAAAAGCCGGCCCTTCCTACTCACCAATTAGATAAGATCTGTTTGAGGTTATTCCTATGATAGCATGTGCAATCTGTTTTGATGTTTGAGCATCAAGATAATGTTTGGACGAAAGTGATAGCATCTAGAAACACACCGGTGCTATGGAGTTTATGCATAGGCAGTGACCATTGAGTTGTATAACGCCCTAAAAGGGCGTTAGAGACGGAAAGACAAGGCATTTTTTATTGACCCTATCCAATTTGGTTCCTATGGTCGGGTATTTCTTTTACAATAAAAACAGAGATAGACATTATTGAACATGTGAAACGGACAAAGATAGGGTGATTTTGCATGCTAATAATACCCTAGATAATATAAGGGTACTTTTATCTCTTTCACACTGACGGCATAAGTGCGACAGAAAAGCAGCTGGCTACCTTTAATCCACCTGCCGTATTTTGAGTGATTCTACCTGTTAGTCCGTGTGTACAGGGAAAACTGGTAGACAATGTTGTCTAAGTACGGAAATGATTTTTTTTGAATTTTGTGCGGGAATATTACAAAAAGAAATCTTAAAACGTTTAAAAACAAGTTTAGAAGTAACTATTTGAGTTTAAACATGGTCCAAAATTGTTTTTTGTGCAAAAGAAGAAAAAAAATCCATAAAAAAACAACATTTCATAGGTAAGTCGTCTTGACAGATAGTTTTTCCTAAAACACGAGAAAGTTCAGTAGCGTCACGATAGATAGTTTTTTCTGCGACCGTGCGATTTTACCCTCACATTTTGATTCAGAAAGTGTCACTTCCCCGCACTTTTTTTTGCATTGCATGAAAATTAACAAAAAGTATTTGATTTTCTTAAAAATGATTTCTTTTTAAATTCTTACATACCGATTTTTATCCAGTTGTTTTTGTTTTTTCGAACCAAACTTTTGACATGTCACGGTCGAGTTTCATACATCTTGATGAATTGTTACACAAACTGATCTATGTTTTTATAAATTTCGATAAATTTAATGTTTTTTGCGGACTTTACAGTAATTTTAAGTTAAATTTTGGTCTTTCATCGCGAAAGTATATATTTATTATTATATGACCACCGCGACCGGTCTACAGGCCGGTATCATATGTTTATGTCCTTCTAATGTCATTTGACTATCATGCTGTCTTACTTAATAAGGTCACTTAGTTTAATTAATAATTTTGTCCTACATAATATAAAAGAAGAATAGAAACCAACAAAAAATTTGTGACACTTCGATTACCCATTTTCTTTGATTGCGATGGATTAGGGTGACCAGATTACGGTTTATTAGGGTGCCCAGAGTGCGCAAAAAAAGATTTTGAAAAATTTCCCTAAAAAAATTGAAGACCAAACACTCACTCGCCACTCAATGTTTATGGTCGCATACACTAATCCTAACTCGATTTCCGACGATTATGGACAATGGTTACCCCCTGGACATAAACCTAACAACTTTTACTATATTTATTAACAATAGGTAGGTTAGGTTTGGTTAGGTTGGGTTAGGTTGGGTTAGGTTGGGCTGGGTTGGGTTAGGTTCGGTTAGGTTGGGTTAGGTTGGGTTAGGTTGGGTTAGGTTGGGTTAGGTTGGGTTAGGTTGGGTTAGGTTGGGTTAGGTTGGGTTAGGTTGGATTAGGTTGGGTTGGGTTAGGTTGGGTTAGGTTGGGTTAGGTTATGTTAGGTTGGGCTGGGTTGGGTTAGGTTGGGTTAGGTTGGGTTAGGTTGGGTTAGGTTGGGTTAGGTTGGGTTAGGTTGGGTTAGGTTGGTTCAGTTTGAGTATGTTCGGTTAGGTTCCGCTAGGATTGTTTAGGTTAGGTTTAGCTATATTCGGTTAGGTTCGGTTCAGTTTAAGCAAATCGAACCGAACCAAACCGAACCGTTAGATTCGGTTTGATTTGGTTCATTTCGATACGGATGGGTTCAGTTTGCTTTTGTTCAGTTAGACCTTCGATAAATTTTAAAAAAGTAAATAATTATTAATTTTTAGTGTTTTAAGGAATAAAAATTGATATAATGTTCAATTAAACTAATTTTTATTTGTAAAAATGTAGGAATCATAATTTTCTTGATTTTGTTTTGAATTTCATGCTTTTTTAAAAATTGTGCATTTTCATAAAAGGACCAAAAAAACTGACCCGATTTGGATCAGTGACCTTAGTTATTTCAAGTTTTTGTTGACAGCTGATAGACGTCAGGGACCGTTTTGTTTCAGTTTGAAATGAGAAAATGCTTCTTTTGTAGCAATTTGTATGGGTTTTAATGGGGTTTTAAGAATGTTTCAATTTCAATTTTTTTAACAAAATCAACGATCTAAAATTATCATTTTTCAAAAAACTTCGTAGTTTTAAGAAAGGTGGTAAAACGTACCAGACCCCTGAAATGTGTTGCAGTCTAGGACAACTGGGCGCCGCCAACTCGGCGCCACCAACTGGGCGGCAGGGCAACTGTGCGCCGGGTCAACTTGACGCCGAGCCAACTGGGCGCCGGACTAAAATATTTTTTCTTGATAAAATGTGCAGATGAAAAACAACCTTAAAAAAATTAAAGTGGCGGATCCAAAATGGCGGACTTTCTTATTTATGCATCGATATGTATCGAATATGGAACTTGGCGGTGTTTCAAGTCGCAGAACACTACACCTACCAAATTTCAACACTCGACTTAATAGATGTTGAAAGTTTTGTATAAATAACATATTTATTTTGTTTTTATCTGCACATTTTATCGAAAAAAAAATAGTCCGGCGCTGAGTTGGCCCGGCGCCCATTAGGCCCGGCGTGGCGCCCTGTTGGCGGCGCCGAGTTGGCCCGGCGCCCGGTTGTCCCATTTCGAATTGAAATTTTTAGTTCCGAAATTTCATCTGACTCGAGCATAACTTGTAGTCCACCCAAGAAAAGAAGAGTTGAAGAAGACCCTTGTTCAAAGAAAGAAAATATTTTACCTGGAAGGTACAACATTTGTAAAGTTCTAAGATGAAAACAATAATTTTAATACATCCACTGCACTTAGCATGCTTAGAAATTCTTTTTACTCTTTTTTTTTACTGAAGAGAATTTTGTAAACACACACAAGTAAGTATTCATGAATTATTTATTATTCAAACAGAAAATTGTTGATAAAAAAATTCTAGTGGAATTCAAAATTTTTATTTTGCGCCGCCACTGCCCTTTTTTATCCAAGACAAGCAAATAGAATATTTTTGCGATGTTGCATGTTTCCGGACTCACCAAACCGAAATTCTATTTTCATCCCTATTTTGCTCATTAAATTCTTACTTGTATTTGGTCAATTGCGATAAAAGCTTGATATAATGGCAATTTTAGCCCATGCCGGGTCTACCCGTAGGGTATAGAAGTCAATGGCAGTGACGCACCCAGAAATATGTCTTTGGGGGGCCCGAGGCCTTTGGGGGGCTCGAGGCCTCATGATGTCGTATTTTATGCTATTTTATCTTTTTATTCATAAAATATGTGGAAATATTGTAAAAAAAAAATTAGGTTTGGAGGGAGCCCGGGCCCCGAGCCCCCCCCTGGGTGTGCCCATGTATAGGAAAAGAAAAAAGGACATGGTGAATAGTCTCGTTCTCCAGCATATTGCAAATTTAACAAGCTGAGAGAAAGAGACACGGAGCCAGTACAAATCAAAAGAGAAGAGAGAGTTGCGCATGCTAGGACCGACCCCGTTTTATGATTTTGTCCTTTTTGTTTTTGACCGGTTTGTCCTTTTTGTTTTTGACCGGTTTTGATAAAATTTGTTATACAAAACTTTGGTGCTCTTGTCTTGTTTTGATAAATTGTGTTTAATAATGTCCCGTTAATAATAATTCCGTTTTTGACATTGGACCTTTATGATAAACCCTTTGAAACCATGCGACGTTGCGAAGTCACATAACATTTCATTAGATTCTTCAAGTGTGGGGAAAATAAGAGGGCATTAAACCATTGACGTTCATACTGCCATGACTTATTTGACACTGTAATAATATTGCAACAATGGACCCCAGTGGGTGACAAGTTTTCGAGCTACCCACAATACATACAAGATAAACCAAAGCTTTTTTAACTGAGTAGCCACGATTTTTTTTTAAATCCTGGTATTTATTTGAAACTATGCAGCGTTGCCAAGCAAAACAACATTTCTTTAGATTTTTCAAATGTAGGAGAAATAAGAACACATTAAAAAAGTTGGTGAGTGTACATCCAGAGATTCTACCTTTCGTCCATACGGCAACGGCTTATTTGGAACTCAATGGGTTACATCAAAAAGATTGTGTCATTTTAAAAATATTGCAACAATGGTCCCTTGTGGGTGAGAAGTTTTCGAGCTACCCAGGGTAAAAAAAGATAAACTAAACCTTTTTTACCTGATTAGCCATAAATCGTAGTAGTTATTTGAAACTATCCGGCGTTCCCAAGTCATCGAACATTGCTTTAGATTCTTCAAATGTAGGGAAAATAAGAGGACATTAAAAAAGTGAGTAAGTGTACATTTAGAGGTTACACTATTGACGTCAATACTGCTATGACTTATTTGTAACGCAATGGGTTAATCCAAAAAGATTGTGACACTGTAAAAATATTGCAATAATGGACCCTTGTGTAAGCCTGTAAGTAGACCTGATTAGCCACGAATTTTTTTTTAAGACTGATCGTTATTTAAACCATGCGGCGTTGCCAAGACGTAGGACATTTCTTTGGATTCTTCGAATGTGGGGAAAATAAGAGGACATTAAAAAAGTGGGTGAGTGTACATTTAGACGTTACACCTTAGACGTCCGTAATGTCACGGCTTATCAGGAACCTAATGGATTACACCAAAAAGTTTATAACACAATGTCAAAATATTGTAACAATAATTTTAAACTTACGGAAGAATACAAGATAAAGTAAACTTGATAAGCCACGAAAACTTTTTTAGGATCCTGATAGTTACTTAAAACATACGGCGTTGCCAGGCCATAGAACATTTCTTTGGATTTTTCAAATGTGGGGAAATAAGACGACATTTAAAAAGTGGGTGAGTGTACAGAGGTTACACCTTAGACGTCCGTAATGTCACGACTTATCAGGAACTCAATAGATTACACCAAAAAGTTTATAACACTGTTAAAGTATTATAATAATAATTTTGAACTTACGGAAGAATACAGGATAAAGCAAACCAGATTAGCCACGAAAACTTTTTAAGATCCTGATAGTTATTTAAACCATGCGGCGTTGCCAAGCCATAGAACATTTCTTTGGATTTTTGTGTGGGGAAATAAGACGACATTTAAAAAGTGGGTGAGTGTACATCCAGAGGTTAAACCATAGACGTCCGTAATGTCACGGCAGCTCAGAGGCGGATCCAGGGGGGGGTCTGGGAGGGGGGGGCGCCCCCCCTCCCAGACATATAACTTATTTTTTAGTTTAGCAGCATCACCTAATTAAAATTTGCGACAAATAAAAAATACTGTGATGTTTGCTGCCACTTTGGCCCCTCCCCCTTGTAAATCCTGGATCCGCCTCTGACAGCCTGATCCCATTATAATCTTTACGCTTTACTTATTTATTCAAACTTTAATCAGTTTTCTCTGCTATAACTTTCCCCGCCAGCAGTGCCACCGACGCGCGACGCCGACAGGAGTCGTGGAATTTGGTTTGTGCAGGGGCTGTCCCACACTTTCAAAGGGAGGATGAGGACGGTTTAGATTTTTTTGAACATACACAGGGTGTTAATATACAGTTGTTTGGGGTCATTTGCTACTTTTTCAACCTTCGCAACCCCAACAATATCCCAAAAAATTTTGACGGTTCATGTGTCGAACACCCTGTATGGTTAAAGCAAAAAACAGCAAAAAACAAATGTTTTGCTTAGATGTGTAATACACCAATATATGTGTGTATTTAGAGTTCACTGAGAAAACGGGGGGTGGGGTGATCGCCTCCTCTGTCGCTTAGGACCGCTACTGGTTTAAGAACATTAGCTTAAAAACTATTTGTTCGAAAAACATTAGTTTAAAAGTTATTTGGTATTTCTTTAGATGACCTTTTAAACGGCAGTCAAGAAACAATTAAAATATATATTATTTTTAAAACTTTACATTTTAGGTAAATGTTTCAAACCAGTAGGTATTTTCAAATCAACGGCTTTTGAGTCAAACAACGAACGCAACGTAAATAAGAAGACCATACTTCTCAACTGACTTGGACTTGATCACCAAAAAAAAACTCTGCCAATATATGGGCCCCTAAGCTCAAACTAGGTACTATGGTCATAGTGTACGTGGGAGCTAATATAACTAAAAACTGAAATATATGATATTCAACTCCAGACTAAATTACCTTTCGTTTGATACCACTCAAGCCATGTTTTGACTTAAATTCAAATTTTTGAAATCTACCCCCACCCTTAAAAAAACAAAAACTAAAATGTATTTTGTTTAACTCCAGACTCAATTATCTTTCGTTTGATATCACACACGCCATATTTTCACACTCAAATTTTTGAAATCTACCCCCACCCTTTTATCTGGCTTGTCTTCGGTGGATTTTGTTCATTTTTAAATGAGACAATCTCCATCCAAGACCAAGCCTAGGGGTTTTTGAGTTATGAGCGTTGGTCGTTACAGACAGACAGACAGACGGCGTGACAAAATAGTTTCAAAATAGTCTGAAATGCAAAGATATATAAAAAATTATGAAATCGGAGCAAGTTTTTTTACTCGAAAAAATTAGGATCACCATAGCTCACACTAGTATAGTATATGTGTGAGCTAAAATACATTACCTGTGAAATTTTTGTACTGCCCACCTGATTTTCCAACTGGCCACAGTGCGCACCTGTCGCGCTTTATAAAATTTGCTTTCGAAAAATTTTGACGACCAGTCAAAAAGTTGCTCTACGTAAATCAAAATTTTCTCCCCGCCAACATTGGGGTATGTACAAAAAAAAATCATTAAGGCATATAAATAGTAAATAGAGTGAATTGTAAATGAAGATTTTATGTGATTATGATTATCTCAGCACCTTTTAAAAGTAAACGTACTGGGTGATCAAAATTGGGCACTTTTTGACCTCTTTTGCAACACCGTCGCGAATAAGGTGACTCATCGTTAAGCAAGCTTTATAGATAGCGAAGCGAAGTAGGTATTGTGCCTTGTCCACGTTCACTGTTAACCCCTTCTTTTGGTATTCTTCCCTTAACTTTCTTATCATATATTCCATATCTTCTTTATCATTAGCTACAGTTACTTCGTCAGCAAACTGTAGTATGTATATGCCGTGTACTTTAGGTTTCCAGTTTTATAGAGCCACTGCGATATATATTTTAAAAAGAGTTGGAGAGGTACAACATCCCTGTCTTAAGCCTTTCGTTACCAGAAATTCTTTTGAAAGTCGATTTCCAATTTTAATTTTAGATTTTGAGTTATTTTATGACTTTTATTTATGTATGATTGTTATTAGTTTGCTCTTACACTTCCATCATTTTTCTAATGGAACGGTATCATATGCTTTTTGTAGGTCCACAAAGGTAACATGAGTCTCCATATTTCTGCCCTCCTTTTCTCAATTACTTGTTTAAGACAAAAAATATTATCACTACAAGATCTGCCTGCACGAAACCCACTTTGCTATTCTTCTTCCTGTTCATGAAAATCATTATCTATTAGATCTCTAAGAATTCTACCGTACAATCTACTTAGAGTACTGATTATTGAAATTCCTCGATAATTGTTGCAATCCAGCTTGTTTCCTTTTTTATGTTTTGAAGATATGAATGCAATTTTCCAATCATCAGTCACTGGATGTACGTCCATGCATTTATTGATAATATATGTAAGATTTTATAGTAGTTTCTCTGATAGATATTTGAGCATTTCAGTGTATATTCCCCAGGTCTGCTAGCTTTTCCAGATTTAAGCTTTTTAATACTATTGTTTATCATTTCTTTTTCGATGATTACTTTCTCTCGTGTACTTCTATGTCTCTTCTCAGAGAGGCTAAAAGATATTTGGGTCTCGCTTCCTGCAGCAGTCCCTTGTAGTGTTCTGTCCATTGTTCTGGTTTGATGATCTAAATATTTTTTTATGAAAGTGCGTGACACAAAAATTTCAGGAGCCAAAAAGTGTCCGCCTTGCAAACAAAATCGACGAGTTTTTCTGAAAATGTACGACAATTACCCGAAAAATCCTCTGTTACCATTAAAAAAGCACCCTGTATAAAATATTTATAGCCAAAATGAAAGTCTTCACCGCTTGACGTAATGCATGGAATTTATGAATTAGGGCCACCTAACGTTATAGTGGGCTACAACTGAATCGTCGCCAACTTACCACAAACTTTCAACTCCAACGCAACTTCTCGCTATTCTGTCTAACTTCAACTTACTTTGTTTGAAACTTCTCTTCAAGAATAAGAGCTTAATTAGGTTATTATTATTATGGTTTTGGCAATGGAAAGCGCCAAGGCCATCAATGAGTCCGTCGCTTTTGATTTTTCACTGAGTTTTTTGTTTTAGGTATTTCTTCAAAAATAATGTGTTTATGGAACACAGAATCTGGTCTAGTCTATTTTTAAATAGGTTTTTTTTGTTGCATTTATTGTTTCTGATTTTAGGGAATTCCGTTTCCATAGACTAAGCGATTAGTTAGAAAGTTTTTTCTTTCAAGAAGAAGGCTTCTCTCTTTTTTAAACTTTGTGGTGTAAGTTTTGGTTCTTTTGGAACATACCATCTAGTTTTAGGTCTGTAGAGTATAAGTCATTTAGGATCTTGTATGTGTTAATAAGGTCTGCCCTTTCCATTTTTTCCCTAAGTGTGGTCAACTGAAATTTTTGCAGTTTTGTAGCACAGGTTTTTTCTCAGAACCCCTTCTTTCCATGTCTTTTAAAGATAATTTTGAAATATCTTATTCACAATTTTTAATAATATTTTGTCTGTCTTTAGTGTTGTTCAACTGTTTGCATTAAATAGTTTAATAGTTTGTAGATTTTTGATTCACCAAAGCTTCAGTTTTTCTGTTTTTTATTTAAGTGTTATTCACCTGGAACTATTTGCATTTAGTAAGTTTAAGGGTTTATAGATTTTTGCCTTCCTAGCCCGCGTAGCAATGACTAGAGAAGGTATTAGTTTCGACGAAAAACATTTTTTTGAGATAACGCCGAAAATGTGTTATTTGGGTGTATTTTGACCTATTTAAGCAATAATGTCTTGATGTCTGTCTGTGTGTGTGTATGTGTGTGTGTGTATATATTATTTCTGTTCGTAACACGATAGCTCCTAAACCTTTGACCCGATTTTCATAAAATTTTCAGGTAACATAGAGTTCGACACTCTTACGAGCTGATTAGATTTTGGTCAAAATATATTAATGTTAATGCGATTTTCGGAATAAGATAGTTTACTGCGCGGCTTAATGTTCGTCAAAATGTTCAGGTCTGTACGAGGCTTTATATTATATGTTTTATTTTGTGTGTCAAGGATGCAGGATTTATTTAGTTTCTTGCTCAATACAAATTCTAAGGAGAAATGTTCGAGGAAATGTCAATATTTATTCGTTTGTAAATGTATTCATGCATGTATTTTAAAAGTGTTAAAGTAAATGCAAATACAAACACAAATCGAAATAAATAAACATATTTTAAAATAATTTTATCGTAACCAACCATCTATGATTCTTTGAAAGAAAAACGCAGAGAACCCTGACATTTCAATATGAAGCAAGTCCAGAAGATGGCACCTAACTCCATCGGGAAGTGTAACCAGAACACGCCAGAGATACTGTTTGTATTCAGTCAATTAATCTTTGATGGATCTGATACCTTCCTGGTCAATTAGCATACTTTAAAGCTATATCAACCTAGAACATAGTTTTTTATAAATATCTTAGAAACGAAAGCCCCTACAAATTAGATATTTATTCCGAAAACCGTATATTCAATTGTCAAAAAACTTTCAGTAGCAATAATGGATTTTGACCAAAATATAATCAACTTCTAACATTATTTTCCCGGCACCAGCACGCAATCAATTTTTTTTTGGCTATTGCTGCGTGAAATAATAAGGTAAAATATTAGTGAAAATCTTTTACACCTTTTTCCAAAACTATTTTCCCTGAGAGTTTTATAGAAATATTACGACATCATTAATCTAGATCAAGAAACCCTCAAACATCATATTTCCCACATTACCTTCCGCAATTTGGAAAATACAAAGTTTTCAACAAATACGTAGGTACGTAGGAGCGGAGCAACTAACATAGCTATAGCAATTTAAGTAACGTCATTTTTCAAGCTTCTATCTCAACGAACGCATAAAGCATAAACTTTTTATGGTTGACGTAGTCGAAAAGATTTATGTTATATTTTCGTTTTATTTACTTCCAATTTCGTATTGGTACCAGTGGCGTATCGTATCTTTCTATATACACCATATAGTATGCATTTTAGAATTTTAATTTTCACTCCGGTTATGCTACTGGTGTTCAGGGTGGTCCATATTAGACACTTTTAATAGAAAACGCCTATTTCCAGAGGAGCTAAAAAAATACTAACCTACATGTTAGGAGCCCGATTTTCTTCAAAAAAGGAATGCCGAAAACCGCACATCGATATCTTGAACTACTTGCAAAATATAGGGTGGTTTTGACATATTTTCGACCCATCCCCGAAACTTGTTTATTTATAAATATTTTTTATTTCTGTATAAACATTCTTGAGGCACTTTTTAAGAGGAATTCACTTTAAGCTTTTGAGATATTACATAAAGTTTTTATTTTTGTTATGGAATTTTAAATAAAAGATATCCTTAACAACATGTACTGTGGCTTACCTTTCGTTTACTTGAAATCAGATAGAGAAATGTCAAAAATGTAATTAAATTGTACTATTAATGTTGATGCTAAACGTTCTAAATATTTTTTTTCGAAAATTATTTATAAGCGGGAAGTTTTAATTTTGTTTTCTAGCTTTTGGCAAGAATTTTTGTTATTTAGAAATCTGTTGATTTACAAACATATATTTCTGAACGCTTCTTTAATCAAACAATTTTCTTGCGGAAATTATTTTGCTTTTTATTTTGAAAAATATGGAAAATTCAGATGAAAAATCTGCGAGTTAAAAAAAGTTTAAAGGTCTCTGTATTGTCCGTTTTTAAAAAAAAAAACAGAAATTTCTTGCAAAAACATGTTTTTCCCTGAAAAATTACGAAAAATTAAGATTAAAGGAAAGTTATTTTTTTAAAAGTTTTGGTTAGTTTTGAGAAAAACACATGCCGCAAGAAAAATTTTTGGTTTCTAGAATCTGGAATTATTTTAAATAGTACATTATTGCTTTATTTTTAAGGATTTATATCATTGGCAAAACACAAAATAATCCTTAATCAACGAACACTTGGAATTTTAGGTACAGTTTTAAATAAAGCAATGCAAAACTTTTCCACTACTTTTATTTCATCGGCATCAACGAGGTATTTTAATACATGTATTGTTTTTACCTCTTTATTTATTGTATTTACGCATATACAGAGTATATCCCAGAATGGACACCTTATTTTGAAAAAAAATAATACCATGAATAATAAGGTTCATCTTGAAAAAACTATTTTACATAGGGTGTCTCAAAAACTTTTTATAGCTGATATAAATCACGAGAGACGAGACGAGATGAGAAATTCTCTCATCAAGACGAGAGAGCCATTTTATCTCGCATAATGAGGCGAGACGAGAGAAAGCCTTCTCTCGTCTCGTCTCATCTCTGGGCAACACTAGCAACGATTTCGTTGTAAAGTTTGTTTTTGTGTCTCTGTTTTAACTAACATTTAATATGACTTGTTTTAAGCAGCTAACATCCTATGTAATTATTTCCCAAATAGTCAGATATGTAACCTACATACTTTCAGAATTAAGGGGAATTATGCTTAATTGCGTATCATTCGCCTTCTCTCCCCTAATACGGGTTATGTATTCTAATTCTTAGTAATCTTAAGCCAGGATTATTTATGGAGTGTGTACATTTTTGATGATATTGAATGGGAAACTTACTTATTATAAAAGATAGAGAGAGGATTGACAATTTCACATTACCGTCCTCATATTTTGAGACAAGAAAAAATATGTCAAACGTTTTTTTCTAGCCCTTGTAGTTTTGAAGCTACGAGCTATTCGGAATCCCAGAAATTCATTATTAGAGCAGATATTTCAGATATTCTGTTAAAACTTCTTTACAGAAAGTTAATTCTGTCAATAAAATGACGTTGTCACATTTTTGGTCCATCCGAGATTTCAGAAAAATTTAAGAAAAATAATACGGACCCGGATTTTTTTTTAAATTTTACAGCTAGGGATTAATTGGAGGCCCCTAAAGTAAATAATTGATCAAAAATCTAGGTCAGTATTTAACTTTTTTTTCTAAATTCTCAAATCCGACTCAAGTGCCCAAAAATTTGATAACGTCCTTTTATTGACAGGATCAACTTTCTGTAGAGAAGTTCTAAGAAAATGGATATATCTGCACTGATTACAAAGATATGACCGATTTTTAGAATTCCGAATTTTTAAATTTTCCCTCGTAGCTCCAAAACTACGAGGGCTGGAAAAAAAATTTGTCATATTTTTGTAGGTCGCTTTCTTCGTATATAATTAGTGAGTTTCCCATTTAATACCATCAAAAATGGGACAACCTGTACAACAGGGACGTCAATAATTTTTTTCTTTGGAGCGGTATAGGCTTTTTGATTTATGAAATTTAAAAAGATATGCTGTAATAAGTACCTCTCTATACAGGGTGTCCCATAACTTAGGGGCCATAGTGCAGCAGGTAATAGAGGAGGTTATTTCCGAGAAAAAAGTTTATATATCATGGGGGTCAACACACATCTGTTTTTAAGATATAGGATTTTTAAAATTAGAGGAGTGGGGGAAAAAGGTTTTTAGAAAAAAAAAAGATAATCTGTCACAGCCAGCTGAATACTCAGCTAATTGTGATTCAAAAATTTGGTTTTCTATTTTTTGATATAATTACAAGTTGAGAAGGTACAGGCTGTCAAAATAACCTCCAAAAATGTATATAAAATAATAATTTTTTAAAAAATTAATTTTTGCTTACTTATTCTTTTAAAAAATATCAATAATATTTTATTACTGTCTCGCTAGAAACTTGTTTTTATTAAGAAAAAATATATAAAAAAACAATGGGCTTAATATGGCATTCATTAAAATTTATACCAAAAAAATAGTTTTTTCTAAAAAAAATTGACCGACAATTTTTTTATTATTATTTTTATTTCAATTTATTGCTCTTGTTCTAATACACGACTATACCCAATTTCATATCTTTACTGTGTTTTTTTAAAAAGTTATTCTCAAAAAAGTTTAAAAAATCGCCAACTTTGATGCTATGTATCTCGACAAGGAAAGAGTTTTGACCCAGGCATTATAGAAACTTTTTTATCAGAATTGACCTCCTCTATCACCTGTTGGCCTATGGCCCCTAAGTTATGGGACACCCTGTATTTATTACTTCACCCCCTTTTTTCGATGCCCTTGGTGTACAAAATGAAATCATTAAGTGGATATCCCGCATTTTCCCACCTTTTTCAATTTTTTTAAAACTTGTTCCAAATAGATAAATAATAATATACGAGTATACCATACAACTTGTAGAAATTTGGAAAAAATAGTTTTCCACAAATATCAGACTTTTTTGCTTTTTTTTAATATCTCTTTCTCTCGTTTAAATATAGGTAATAGCATACGACATCTTTAACACCCTATATAGAGAGAGACATACTGATCAGAAACCCTTTCTTGTGAAATCCAAAAAAACTTTTTAATATCTTTTTAGATAAAAAAGTTATTATTGATTGTTTAATATATCCCAACGATGGTCTTCTGAGCAAAAAAAATAAAAACTTTTTAAGTTTTCAAAAGTTTTTGATTAAAAACTTTCAGTTTTCTATCATAACTTTCGAAAAGTTAAAAACACCTGCTGTTTTCGGTGTGGAAAGAATTTAAAATTCATACTCTGTCTTGTTGTTCTATATTAAATCTTGATATAACCACGATACACATAACACGATATGCTAGTCAGGTATCAACGTTGTATCGAGTTATAATCATGGACCTATAATACGAATGGAATAAGCGCAATGTTTATGGAGTGATTCCAGAGGCAGATGATGGGGCTAATCAGGAAAAGACCTCCTTTTTAAATTAATTCGAAGCTTTAAGTTAGAAAAAAGACTTTATTGAAAGTAAATAAGTTTTTGCAATTGCTCTAGAATCTAGTAAAGTTTATATACAATTTGTATACAACAGTGAACCGCATAAGAAACAATGACGACGCTTTACATTTTTGCCCTGACTAGCTCTGTCTCACTCTGGAATCAATTTTTGAGCATGAGGGCCAGTAGATGATAGCACGCTCCGCACATGATATGTGGCCTAGGACCCATACGAGCCCCACCTCTCTTACTCCGGCCAACTCCTAAAGTACATCCGCATACTCCTGCACCAAACCCGCGGACATGGTTGGTTTGCACAGTGCTTTCAGCGCAGTTTGACTGAACAGATGCAGAGGCGCTTTCCTCTTTCGTTCTTAATTGCTTCCTCCCATGTTACCGCAAGTATAGCGTAAACCTCCGCCTGGAAGACTGTTGCATTGGATCCCAGCGAGTAGCTTTTTTCCAATACCCTTGCTTTCCACGACACTCCTGCATTGGTCGAATTCCGGTCTGTCAGCCTTGATCATCCGTCTGTATGGCAGACCGTGACATCGCTAAGGAATTTAACCTCATCCTCCTTCCATTCATTCCTTGGCGGTATGGTTACACGGTATCTCCTTTTCTCCCTTAACCGCTTCTTTGCCATCGCTAGCGTGTACGTCGATAGAGGAATCTCCTTTTCCATCACAGTCGCGATCTCCGAATGTCCCTTTTGTCCACCGCTCCTTCTCCACATGGCAAACAGACAGATAAATAGAGGATAAAAAATAACGCAAATAAAAATTGTGTTTGCAAAAGGCGAAAATTGGACTTTTAAATATCACGTGACATATGTCGTTTAACGTCGCATTAATAAAGATAAAGTTAGCTAATGGAGTACGTTCAAAAGGCCAGTGAAACACACATAATCGCATAGGTCTAACATTGCAAAACTTGATGTGTAAATGTAGCTTCGGTACCAATCGATTTTTTTTCAAATTTCAATTTTTAAGAAGAAAATTTGAAACTTTTTTCAACTTTAGTAAAAATTCCTAAAATCAGTAAGACACGTATTACCTTATTTCAGTAGTAGCGCTCACGTACAAATATTCCGATCTACATATATTGCATATGTATTTCGTTCTCGAATATATGGGAATTATATAAACTTTGACATTTGGAGGCAGTATATTAAGTACATCTTTTTAGGGACTGACTTAAGGGTTGTTTACACGGGTCGATTTTAAATCTTCAAAAATCGACCGTGTAAACGGGAAATCGTCTGCTCCGTAGGCAACTAGATCGAAAGCCCCAAAAGTTGAGTGACTTTCGCCGCGCGATCGTAGGCCGCATGCGGCGGGTAACTAAAATCGATCGTGTAAATGGTTAGGTGATTCGCAGCCGCATAAGGGCGCATTTACACGGGTCGAATTCTGGCCGTGTGGCCAGGCCGCACGGCTAAAATCGCCCATATACATAAATCGGAAATCGTCTGCGCCGCATGCGACTACACTGAAAAAAAAACCTATTTTATTAACAAATATTTGGTAAACCTGATTTTTGTGGTGCTCATTAAAAAATATTAAAAGCAAATATCATTAATTATTGGTAACAAACCTTTTTTAAAGTGTTTAGTTATAAATAATATTTCATTTGTTTCTTTAATAATTTGATGTTTTTTTATATTAATTGCCTTATATTAACCATAACCAAAACACTCTTTCTTTTAAGGTAACAGAACGTCTTTGTTATTAATACTTAAAATTTCCCAAATATAAATATACTCTTAATATTGGCAAATATTTCTTTGTGTTTATTACAAGAAATATTTTTGTATAATGTTATGGCGTGATTTTGTTATTATAACGGTCTGAATTGGTTTCTATTAATTACCTCGTAAAGTTCACAACAAATTTGGTTACTATTAACAAGCGATATTATCGAGCAATATAACTTTGTACCGTCTCGGCTCGGGCCTGGTCGCGCGTAGATCGTGACGTTTCGGTTGACATTTTGTAGGGGAGAGCGGGGCTAGTTGAGCCACTTACATAAATGTAAATAAAAGCATTGCTATATTACTTACAGTTTTACAATTATAATATGTTTAAGGCAAATATTGGTTTTTAAAACTATGCATTCAAACTTAAAAAAACACTTTTTTCTAGCACCCTTGCAAGCGGCCCAACTAACCCCACCCACGAAGTAAGTTGGGCCATACGATGGGGCAAGTTGGGCATGGTTGAATAATTAGGAACTGTATATATATGCAACATAAAATAACAGGAAATTCTTAGATTATTTTTATTGATAATAATAAAATACTAAACTTTAAATTTCTTAAAAAACAAACAATATAAAGTTACCTAATTCTTACTCTAGTCTGATTCGGAATTACGGTTTTAGCAAACATAAGTAAACCCTGCATCAGCACATGTTTCATGGGCCTAAAACTTGTAAGTTAAACATTGTACCCATTTTTCTTTTGATTTGCTGTTTGAGAATGGTTCCATGCAGACTAGACAAAATGTTTCCTCTTCATCATCGCTGTCATCTTTCAGTGTCCTTTTCTGAGTAGTTTTTCTATGCTTCTTTTCCTTGAAGACATTTTTGGTTACAGATTTTTCTTTCTTTTTCACGTTCCAACTCTTCTTTAACCGGAGTTTCAGTTAGTATAGCTGTTGACCATTTTCTTCGGTTGATATTCTTGGTCTTTCTTTCGCCAGCTTTTGGAAAAGCACGAATTTTTAAAATTTCCCTAGATCGATTGGTAATAATAGATCACACAATTTTAAGTCACCGGGTGTTTGCCTCAAATTTGAGTTGAAGGGTCTGTGTGATGTCATAAATAAATAAATGGCGGCTTTTTTAGCATTTTTTGCCAATAACTTAGTTTTACAGAAAAACTAATCGTTTTTTGTTTGCAAGAGAACACCAATCAAGATACCGCGTGAACAAGTCCACATCTAGGGGGCCTAATTTCCATAAGAGGGTAAAAAACAGATAGAATATAGCATATATTAATAACAGACCGCAATATGCCCGATTCCAGTCGAAAGCGTTTCAGCGTTGCCAAAGGTAACTTTGATAAATAACTACAGGCGCAAGTCGTCGCAGTCTTCAAGAGGCGGACAATCTAAAACATTCGTTTAGGGCAAGAATTATTACATGACGTGATTTTTAGTCCATCATACGTACGCATGCTGATTTTAACCATAAAATAAAATAAAATGTTTTAAGAAAATGTATGGGGTTAGCTGGGCCGGCACACCTACATACAAAATTGAGAGAGTCGGCAATCATGTTTGCGTAAATATTAGCATCGTTATAATTTCATTAAACTTTGTCTAAATATGTAACTATAAAAAACCGAATGGGGGCATGCAGGTGTAATAAAACAATCTGTAAAATGTTTTTCGAAATAACAAAAAGTTATTTACGAGGTCCAAAAAAAATGGCTCTGTAGTGAAATAGCGCGTATCAAAATAGCGCGTATCAAAATAGCGCGTATCAAAATAGCGCGTATTAAAATAGCGCGCTTATTTGAGCGCGTGTTCAAAATAGCGCGTATCAAAATAGCGCGTGATCAAAATAGCACGTATCACAACGGCGCGTGATCAAAATAGCGCGTATCATAATGGCGCGTGTTCAAAATAACGCGTATCAAAATAGCGCGTATCAAATCAGCGCGTATCAAAATGGCGCGTGTTCAAAATAGCGCGTATCAAAATAGCGCGTATTCAAAATAGCGCGTATCAAAATAGCGCGTGTTTAAAATAGCGTGTGTTCAAAATAGCGCGTTTTAAAATAGCGCGTCTAAAAATACCGCGTTTTGAAAGATCGCCATTACAAACGTCGCTTTTACAAAATAGTTCGAGTAAGGGGTCTCTTTCTAACATATTAAAAAAAAAAAACTTTCCTGACTTTTTTCCCGGGATCCTATATAGGGTGTAACCAAACCGAACCGAACCGAACCGATTCAAACCGCACCGAACTGAAATGAACCGAACCAAACCGAAACATTTTTTCAAAAAATTATTTCCCTAAATTAGCTTCCCGATCCTTATTTTGGTAGGTTTCTATTCTGACCTGTGACTTGGTGACATTTTTTTTTGGTGGAAAAAGGTCAGGGAGTTACTGGAAAAAATGTTTGGGTTCGGTTCGGTTCGGTTCCGTCCGGTTCGGTTTGGTTACACACCCTCTAGGACCCCGGAAAAGAAGCCAGGGAAGTTTTTTTTTTGAAAAAATATGTTAGAAAGAGACCCCTTAGTCGAACTATATGAGTTGTGTTAAGTATAGCAAGCCATCGGTTTATTTAACGGTTAAGTAAGTATAACTTATCTGACCTTGCTCAAACTGTTTAGGTGAATATACCTAAGCAGACCTGATACGCGCTATTTTTTACACGCGCTATTTTTAATACGCGCTATTTTGATACGCGCTATTCTGATCACGCGCTATTTTGATACGCGCTATTTTGAACACGCGCTATTCTGAAAACGCGCTGTTTTGAAAAGCGCTGTTTTGATACGCGCTATTTTGATACGCGCTATTTCGTTACAGAGCCAAAAAAAATAGGTCAAAATCTGTTCCTTGGAGATACGCACATCACAGATTCTCACTGCGGACTAATGCATGAGCAAAGGCGACTTTGCCACGTGGGTGGCGCTGGCAGCTGACGTCTAATTGTCGAGTTAATAGGGGTTTCTCAACGTGCCCCTATGCCCAACGAGCCCCGCTCTCCCCTAATGAACCATTACAGACACTCATAGAGAAATGTCTCTGCAGACTCTGTGCCCAAAAATCAAGGGGACGCCATGTTTTGGGAAGAACATTGACCAAACAAGGTTTAGTTTTTGTGATTTTGTGCTAATACAGACCTAAATACGCGGGTATTTTTATGGCATCATAATGGTGTTTTGGTTGCAAGAGTCGAAGTGAACAAAAAGTCATCAGGAATAACGCTTTAAAGGTAGAAATATAGCTTCAAGAAAAAAAACGTATTCATTGTATAAACTTTTTGTTCTGTGGAAACTGATTGCTTTATAAACAAACAGTAAATAGGATTGATTTTTAATTAACTGATTTATGTGCTAATTGACGACAAGTATCCACAGGCGTAGGCTTTATTTGTTTTTAATATAAAATTCATACTCTTTTTTTTGTTTCAGATTTTCGCTTAAAGATGGAAACAATCTGGCTTTGGTCGTTCACAATAACATAGTAAGTGTTATTTACTATTTTTTTTAGAATGCTTTATATTTGTATTTTGTGATTTTAATAATTTTAAATTTGATGTCATTTGAATCATGGCTTCAATTCTTTGAATTAATTATTAAAGATTTTTAAGCAAAGAGCCTTTAGTATGAAAATGTGAAGTGTGAACATTTAATTCTCTGCACAGTGGCGTATATAGAAAAAAATTCGGGGGGGGGGGGGGAGACGGTTTCGGGAGGGGGGGCGAGACCTCATGAGGCAGTATTTTAGGCTATTTTATGTTTATATTCATAAAATATGTAGAAAATATCTAAAAAAACTTAACTTTAAAGGGGGGCCCAGGCCCCCCCTTATATACGCCACTGGTTCTGTATTAAATATAAAATATATAAAATTTATTTTCTGACTTGAAGGTGGAGGAAGTAATTGAACAAAGGAGAAACATTTTAAAAAAACACGGGCTACCCATGCGGCCTTTCATAATGGTGGAGTCCCCGAACTTATAGTGAGGTAAAATCAGTTTATGTCAGATTTGATAAAATTTTGTGTGCATCTCACATGGAACAAACGTGTGTATATTTCATTAACCAACCTTTCCAAAAAAAAACAAAGATTACCAGCCACCATAAAAAAATTTGACTCCACTTTTATAATAAAATACAAATAAATATTTTTCATCAAAACAACTTGCTTTTTATTATTATTAAAATTCTCTTATCATTCTATACCTTATTGATTTCTATAGGGTTAATGGGAAAAAAGACACCAATTTTGATCACACAACTTTATTTCTTTTCGACGATCCATTTTCGTCTTCCTAAGGCTAAGGTGTGTAGCCTGAGGAAGACGAAGAAATACAGGTGTGTGATCAAAAGTGGTGTCCTTATTTCCATTAACCCTATAGAAATATACAGGGTGTTCATTTTAAAACTTCCCAACCAAGATTTCTCGAAAATGATTTTTTTTTGAGAAAAAGTAAAAACATGTCAATTAATTTATTAAGGGGGACACATTTTGGCTATCTTATAGTTTTTGTAGTACACACCCCCTTTGAAAAAATAAGTGAATATGTCAAAAACAAATTGATAGATTTTCAAAATTTGTACACCTTTTAGATAGAAGATATTTAGGAAACCTTTAAAAAAAAGTGTCAATTGACCCACTTTCCATATTCAAAATATAGGGGTAAAATGTACCCCTCAAAGGGGGTGTGTACTACAAAAATTTTAAGATATCCAGAATGTGTCCTCCTTAATAAATTAATTGACGTGTTTTTGCTTTTTTTAAAAAAATCATTTTCGAGAAATCTGGGGTGGGACGTTTTAAAATGAACACCCTGTATATTAAACAGAACGTGAAACCTACAAATACCTTATTAATGCAAAATAACTAAATATAATAACAGCTACTAATTATATAATAACCCATAATTAATTAATTTAATATTAAATAAGAATGATCATTATAATAAATATACAGTATATTAATAATTAAACTCACATATATTTTTAAATACGAACAACATATTAGTGCTTAATGTAGCTTTTTTTAAAATATTACCAGACGATTTTGTTTTTATTAACAAATATTTGTTTCAATTGTTGAAATTTCTGAATTGTTACCTGCAAACAAATATCTAATAAGCCAAATATGGGCAACGCATTTGGTAACAGTTACAAAATGTTTGTTATTGTTATAAAATTCTTCTCTCAGTGTAGATCGAATCTGCCAAAACTTCCCCGTAGGTCGCATGCGACTGGTGACTAAAATCGACAGTGTAAATGGTTATGTGATTCGCAGCCGCATAGGTCATTTGCACAGTTTTTTGATGATAGGAGTTTGTAACGACAATATTTCGCTTTTAAAGATGTACAAAAATTAAAATTGAATTTTCTGAGTGCTCCGAAAAATATCCCTGCCTGTGGAATCCTAGAGCAGAGAAGTACAGAAAAAATTGTGTGCTTTTGGGTCTCCTGAAAGCAATTATTGCAGGAATTGAATTAAACACGTCTCCAGAAAAATTGAAAGTTAAAATAAAAAATTTAAGAACCACATATCAGAGATATTATCTTTGTTTTTTCTTCTCTTTGTATTTTTTAAGCAATTCTTTAATTATTGCTTTACGCGCTATTTTAATTCCATTATACGTACAACACCTGTTTTACACAACATTTTCAACAAAAATCGTGTGCATCGTGCGTGGTAGCGATTCGACTTGCCGCACGACAAATCGAGGTGACTCGCCGCACAGCTAAAATCGACCCGTGTAAACACTCCTTAATATCGATCGTGGACATGGTGAGGTGATTCGCAGCAAGGATCACCTAACCGTGATTCGCAGCCGCATAGGTCATTTGTATACTTAAAAGTCGATATTTTTTTAAAACTTTAATTTTATTAATTAATATGATTTTACAGAGCGCCCGCTTCTTTTCGAAGTATCTATTACCATTTATCAATAAACGGGCTCTCGTTTAAAAATGTCCTTTTGTGTTGTGCTTTACAATTAATTTATGTTCTTATAATATTAATAATATTATCTTAATGATCAATTATCCGTGATAATGATATAATGCACCATTTTTGTGTGACCTAATAAGTGCTCATGTGCACGTGACTCCCAAATTTTACTTAAAAACATATTAAAATTTGAACAAATTTTAATTAATAATTTTATCATAAAGTATCAATAAACCCCAAAAGGAATTCACCAAAGATTTGAATACGAACTAGATATTAATACCTGGTATGTATGCGATTGTATTCGTGTTCAAACCGCCCGCACCCTTGTCATGCCCCCCACGCCCACTGTTAGCGTTAGCTGTTACAGCACCTCATGTGCACTTTGAATTACTGCACTGAGACAACTTGACGTTATCGGTCGCGCTTTATTGTTTTAATTTCTATGATTTCGTAGTTACGAGAATGGCGGAAGTTTCTAATACTAATAGCATTAGTATGCAATATTTGAAGACAATTAAATTTTCTTCTTTACCACAATGAGTGAGAATAGATTAACTGCCTGTTGAGAAAAAAATTATTCAAGAAATTCCAAAGTTTAATGAATTGGTTGTGGTGAAAATTTATTTAGTTATAGAAATAATAATAATAATTTTTTAATTATTTTCTCTAAATTATATGGTATATGATGGCCCTAGATGGCCCAAAAAGTTGGACATGAAACTTTAAAAAAATTTCACCAGCGCCACATTTTTTTTCGGGTGTGCACCCCCAGAGGGGGGCTAGAAGAGATAAACTTTTTTTTAGTTCTAGGAAAAAAAATCCAATGCATTAACCGCAATTTTCAACCAAATTTACCCGCCACATAGCTTTTTAAATTTTTTTTATAAAAGATACTTAGTATTTAAAAAATTTTCGCCTGCGCCGCATTTTCTTTACTTATCAATTTTAATTTCAGACCTAAGATTTAATAAAATCAACAAGGAAAAAATATATTCTGGTTTCCATTTTCTCCTTGGCCCCTCCCTCTTCGAAATCCTGGATCTGCCACTGTGCACCCCCAAAGTTTTACACCACGCGCCGCCACTGAACTGAACGCATGGTTACGTATTATAATAATAAGGATATAATAATAAAGACATTTTGGGCCGCGTATTTTACACTATGTTATCGTTATTGTTATTACTGAGTCTGCGCATCAGCAGCTTCTCGCTACTTTTTTGTTATTTACAGTCACGGCGCCCGGTACTTACCGTGGCCGTCCTTTAATTTTACCGTTATTTTTTAGGGTTACTTTTGTATCGTTTTTTTAAATGCAGTCGAATTTTTTACTTAAATTCGGTAGTTTGGTTTGTCAAACGCCATAGATCTAATAAAAATAAATAAACAAATATAAATAAACAAAAAGTTGAAGGTGTGTGAAACTACTAAATTAACGTTTGTGTTATACTTATCTTTAGTGTTTGGCGAAAAGGGCGCTTCATGTGCCTAGTCGCCAGGCCTAGAGCCTACCCCACACTACTACTACTACTATCTTTAGTGTTCCAAAGTATATCTTTTTTGTCCTGAATGTTACCGTTATTCTTAGTAACAATAACGGCTGTCAAATTTTTTGTTATTTTAACTGATCCAAAATGTATCTATATAATAATTGTATAGTTTTAACATAATTTCATCAGAATGAAATAATTCAATAAAAGGGAAAACGATCACAGGTTTATGGTTACATAGAAGCAACCTTTTTCAATTTTTCCATTTTTAATGAAAACATTTTCTACTTTAACAGCTAATTTACTAGTTGCCATGGGATTTTCGTAAAGCCAACCGATTTAGCGTTTGTGCAATGGAGAGCTTTTGTGTAAATGAGAGTTAGGTACATTGTTGCAAAAGGATTTCGAATTTAGTGGGAGTTTATCTAAATCAGCTAAACAAAACGGAAACAGAGTCATACAAGACATGAGAGGGAGAGTAGGGGTACCTTTTTGGCAATAATTAGATATTGATACTCTCTTAATTTACTTGTTATACCTACCTTTCTATATATTATTATACATGTCTGATTTGCTAATAAATACCTACATGTTTTTTCCTAATAACTTTACATGTATAGGGGAGGAAAGTAATTAAAATATTGGAGCTTTTTAATTTTTTCTCAATGTTTTATTTTAGTTCCTATCGTCTGCCAAAACTCAGCTCTCTAGCGTTTCTGGAAGTGGGCAATGTTAATTTTATATAATTTTACATGTATATGGGCGGGGAAAAAATTAAAATTTCCTTTTTTTTTCCAAGGATTTCTATATGTCTGCAAAATTTCAGCTTTGTAGCATGTCTGGAAGTACAGTAGAATTTTGATGATCTATATATAAGTGAGTGAGTGAGTGGCAAATTGTTAGATCTATCAAGGTCTACGACTGTGCAAAGATTGAGTTTCGTAGCTTAATCCGATGTAGAGTTATAGATATCGAGGGCTAAAGTACTGTCTAGTTTTTGCAAAGTTACCTGAAATGCTCCTAATACGGGGTTCTATCGATTTCATGAAATTTTGCTTCAATCTGCCCTTCAAAAGTTATCCAAATTCATATAAAATCTTCCTGGTATAATTTCAACCCTACCGACAGAGAAAAGACGCGCTCTTTGCGGGCCTCGAGCACAAAGTATTTGTTATCTGACCGACCCAGCACAGGTGGGTAGACGGCACCTGATTGGCAGATTTTTTTGAGATGCGCTTTTAATTGCTTTCAGGTGTTCTTTGCGGGACCCCTTTAGTCGGATGTATGCAGAGTTAGAAAATAAATCAGTGTCGCTTCTGTAGGTATAGGAATAGAAAGTTTTATTATCTATTTTTATTTCTTTAGTTTACGCCATAATTAAATGAAATAATTTTCATGATATCTACTGTCTACCGCCGCCCATGTCACTTTCTTTAAAGGATATATGCCGATGGTCGGCTTTAACCTTTGTGCAACTGACTTTGCAAAAACTAAACCTCATAACTGGAATTTTTACCGAAAATGGACTTTTAAGGGAAACTTCGTTAGGTATACCTAGGCCATCTATTGGTAGATAAAGAAAGTTGAATTTTACTATTGTTCAGTTTTTAAATTCATACTAACCAAACCTCGTAACTACGAAATGTTTTTAGAAAGAACAGTAGCTTGTTGTTTATCTACCCGTGCTTTTGCCCTCGATATGTCAAATATGGGCTGAAATGTTTTAAGAAAAGGTGGTACAGCAGTTTACGCGAACTTGGCGGGGCACTACCGTGCCCCCAGATAGCTGGAACAGTACGGGCGTCATTGGCCCTTTCTTTAATTAACGAGGTAGCTTTCCAGCATTTTTAATTAACTGGTTAAAAAGTGCCGTATTAATTAGTTATTTTTAAAAACTCCATGAAAGTAGGAACAGAACTAGCCACTTAAAATAAAGCAGATTTTTGTATTTTTGAGAGACCCTTGGGTTGGTTCGTTTTGGTTAGCTAAACAAGCCAAAAAGGGTCTCAATTAAAAATGAAATTGAGGCGTCTACAATTTTATTTTTAATTGAGACCCTTTTTGGTTTGTTTAGCTGATTTTTATGGTACACGCCTTTTAAGTTGAAAAGGTTTTTTAATTGCCTTTACAGACACTGCTGATATTCAGTGCCTTATGTCCCTGGGGAAGCGCAAACATTTTTGAATTTGCAGAAAAAAATCATAAATTTTAATTCTGATCATTATAATCACTATTTAATTGACCTAATAACAACAACATTTTTTAAAATAAAAGTTCGTTCTCCTTTTTTTATTGGAAATAAATCTTTTAATAAATTTCTCATTAATTTTTGGAGTCTTCTCAACACAAACTGGAGTTCAAATTTAATTTTTCCTGAATTTTTTAGTTTTTTTTTAGTTTTCCTAAAGAAAACGGGGTGACGGCAAGACCTTAATCTACTTTGCCCCAGATTTTGTTAAGCTTGACGAAAAGTGGACCAAGGTGTTGGATTTTTAAGATTAAGTACCAAATCTTTCCCAATGTTTTTATTCTAAAAAAAATAATGGCTATATAATACCTTTGCCCTGACAGATTTTTAAAAATAAGACACATGAGGAGTTTCTTTTACGCCAGTCAATATCGACATAAAAACGCATTGCAAACACTCGTATATTTACAATTTTTGTAGATTGTTAGTATCCTTGAGAGTAGTTGAAACTCTGTACTATTCCCGTGGGACTCGAAAAACTGGTACTTTTTTCAGTTTTTTCAAGCTAGATAAATTTTCTATAATTTAAGAGTAACCACTGCTCTTTAGGTCTATTCGTTGAGCAGAAACGTCTAATCAAAGATAAATAGTTTTTTCCAAAAAGTGAAATTTTATCGGTACGGTCATTTTTCAAACCACGTACCGAGTACTCTAGTGAGACCTAACTGTATAGGTGTAATACTCTAGAAGATAAGGGATAATCTAAAAATACATTTTTTCCCATACGAACTACTCTCAAGGATACTAGCAACATATCAAATAGTCGTAGATACATGCGCATTTGCAATGTTGAATGGTTTTATTGATTGGCCTATTTGTAAATGTATTATTTATAAGGTCGTGTAGCCCCCCCTCACTTTATGTTGTAGGTAATTTCTAAAATTGCTAAAGGATTTTAATTTCGTGTTTTTTTTTTAATTTTCCCGAAAAAAGACAGGGGAGTTCTGGAATTTTTTTTTTTTTTACCCACTTTTCCTTATCGCTTGAAGTTTAAGATTTATTCCTGAATATTGCATTTCTTTTGTTTGTTATTAAGTTTATGTATTTTTGTATTTTAAAATAAAGATATGACGTAAAGTGGGACATGGGCTTAGGGTAAGTGGTACGCACAGGACCACAAATTGGAAGATTTTCAAATGCCGAAGTAATAGTATAAAATAATTATGTCATTTAAAAACTTTCGCATTTATTCTATATTTAATTTTAAAATTAAATTTGTTTTAAAATTAATTAAAAATTAATGTCCGGGATATAAAGCATTTATTTTAAATTATGTCGGCAGGTCTTATTAGCCGGGTTTCGGCTTAGAAAATGTACCGTTGAAGCAAAATAAGTAGAGTTTAAAATTCCAACGGACAAATAATTAAGTTCAAGGAACTTGGTTATATAGTGACCTTACAAATAATACTCTTTATTTTATATAAAAGAAAGTCTTTCTCATAGCATAGGCATATCATATCTTTAAAAGAAAAAGAAAATGAGAATCTAAAAAGATGATAAAAGACATATTTTTGGGGATATGGGGACACGTTCTTCCATAAAATGATTGATTTCTGCGATATACGAGAAAAATCATATTTTACGCCTTTTATTTTGTGACAGAAAAAATTATTACGCAGTTTATTTATTTATAAAAATAAAATTAAAACTGGAATATGTTCCGTAAATTTTGTTTATTTAAACATTCTGTTTATTTTTAATTCAATTTTAGAGGCAATTACTAGGCCTAGGCTTATCAAATAAACAATTATCGCAAAATATGGAAATATTACACATGTATATTTTGTACGAACCTTAGACAAATTTACATTTTGACAGCGACGTTACGTGGCCCCTAAAAGTGGAGGGGCTGAGCTCTTGAACTGCTTTTATTTTAAATAAACCGTTATTAAGCGAAGTAAAGGATCAAAAAACAAACTTTAAGAACCCTCACCACCTCAATTCTGGTGACCATGATGAGACGCCTCTGCATTTTAATTACGGATATTATAACTCCATTAAATAACAAACAGCGATAAAGTAATATGTGTAAACAAGTAAGAACTATCACAGGCGTTTAAATGGAATTTTCCTCTATTTATTAACTAACCAACACACGGTATGTCAGCGCGCATCCATAAGCCGGCATCTTTTTTGGCTTTGATTGGCTCAAATTTTGAAATCAAACAATCACAGCCCAAGAAAAGATAAATCCGCGAGGATAATACGCTCCATGGACACCCGACATATACCGGGTGGGCCAAAAAAACCGAACAATTTTTTTTCATTTATAACTTTTGAACTATACAATTGATTTTAATGGGACAACCTGCACTTGATAGAGAATTAATCACAGTTTTTATTAAGTTTATTTTTTGTCAGCCGTCTTAAAATCCAAGATGACGGACGAAATTAAAATGTGCTCTTCAAAGATGCTCGTTTATTCTTGTGTTGCGTTTTAATTATTTTTTTAAATTAGTGAAAAAGTTACATTCTTGCCACGCACAAGGTATGAATCAGCAAAATCGGTTCAGTGGTTCTAAAAAAACATTTTTGTTTCAACCATTGTTTAGCATGTTATATGCTTGCCTTGCCAATCATGTCTGCATTTATTTCCTTATAAATTCATTACTACTAAACCGATTTTGATGAAATAAAAACATCCTAGTGAGAATTGATTGCTTTTTAAAGATCATGATCAAAATTTATCGCCGTCTTAAAATTTAAAATGGCGGACAGAATCATACTTGATTCTTCAAAATGGCGTGTTTACAAATTAGTAAAATCGGTGATGTGGTGGTTCTCAAGAAATCTATTTTGCAATCCTGTCTGCATTCATTTCCCTCTAAATTCGTTATTACCAAACCGCGTTAAATAAAATAAAAAAAATCGTGGTGATATTTGATTGTTCCTTACAGAGTGTTATCGAAATTTTCCGCCATCTTGGACTTTAAGATGTCGGACAGAATCATACCTGATTCTTCAAAATGGCGTGTTTATTCTTATTTTACGAAAATATTTTAGTTTTTTTTTTATTTATAGAAAAAAACTACTTTTCTCCCACATAAAGAGGTACATCAGATTTTGTGACAACCACTTAACAGATTTTATTACTTTGTACCTTGTTAAGCGGGAAAAAAGTAATGCTTTTCTATAGATTAAAAAAACTAAATCATTTTTAGGAAATAATAAAATTTTGAAGAATCAAGTATGATTCTGTCCGTCATTATAAATTTTAAAATGGCAATAAATTTTGATCATGATCTTTAAAAAAGAATCAATTTTCACTAGGATGTTTTTTATTTCATCAAAATCGGTATAACAGGTATGAATTTATAAAGAAATAAGTGCAGTATAATGTTGAAAACAATGGTTGAAACAAAAATATTTTTTATACGATAAAACCGATTTTGCTGATTCGTACCTTGTGCGTCGCAAAAATGCAGCTTTTTTACTGATTTAAATAAATAATTAAAACATGTTGGCAACACAAGAATAAACGAGCATCTTTGAAGGGCACAATTTAATTTCGTCCGTCATCTTGAATTTTAATATGGCGGCAAAAAAATATATTTACTCAAAATTCTTATTCATTCTCTGTCAAGTGCAGTTTGTCCCATAAAAATCGATGGTATAGTTCAAAAGTTATACTGAAAAAACATTGTCCGGTTTTTTTTGGCCCACCCGATATACCGGGCGTATGTCGCTTTCTTCAATTCTCGCTTTCCGTGAAATCATACAAATGATGCTCCCGAGATCGAAGATACAGTTCATATCATTATTTTTGAGACAACTTTCTACAACTTTTTTTCGTTGGCCAATGCTATTTGTGATGGTAAACAGCTGATAACTGTCAAAAAGTTATTTCAAAAATTATGATATGGAGTTTAAGTGTCCAAAAAATTGCTATGAGAGGAAGCCAATAGATTTAAACAAAATTTTGAATAATTGCAGGCCAACAATTTTGGCCGATCCACTAATCCTCAAAACTTAGAAACTAAATAGTAATAATAAAAACTGACTGACGGGTTCCAAGCATGCGCTTTACCCTACAACTGTTCAAAATTTGGTTGAAATTGATTGGCTAGTTTTAAAGAAATTACTTCAAATATTCTTAAAAATGGGGCCCGCGTGAATTCAGAAAAGCCTCAAAATGAGGCACTATTATTTTCCTTATCTGGATCAATTTTACCGTGCTTCTTAAGCATACCCAATTGTACATTTTTTAAAATTTCAAGTAAATACTTTAATTTCTTGAAAAATTATCACATTGAACATTAGCTTATACACGGTAAAAAAAAATTGTCCTAGATCAAAGCAAATTGCTTTGAAGTAAAATAATTTGTGCTCCTATTCACCAAGAGAATATTTTCTTAATTCAAGGCACCGTTTTCTCTGGAAGTAAAATATTACTAATATAAAGAAAATTTGCTTTGTTACAAAGTGGAGTATAGGGAAACTAAACAATTAAAGAAGAAAAATAAAGTCTCATTTCAAGATTAAACGCTGTGTTAAACTAAAAAGAAATATTTTAATTCAAAACAAATTGTTTTAAGACAAAATTTTTTACCGTGTATGCCAATTTCGCTAGTTCGTCATCTACATATATGACGTAATGTGCGGCAAAAACGCGTTTTCGTCCGCGTTGCTGACATACCATGTATTAGTGAATTGTGACCTAACCTATAAACACTTTTGTACATATAAAATAATGTAGCTGTGCTTCCAAAAAAAAAATAGGATTGTACTTCACTGTAAACTCTGCTGGTCAGTTTTTGGAAAGAATATTGTCAAGACTGCTGAAGCTAAAAAAAATGTATTGATAGAGAAATATTGTAGCCCATTCAAAAGTGTTCGAGCCGCTCTAAATCGGTCAAATCTCGGTTAGGTCGGGACAGTAGGTGTGGTTCTGAGCTTTTAATTAACATTTGATCTCCTTTCTCTATTTAGATTTCCAAAAAAACCCTGCCTTATACTGCACAGCAATACAAAATCCTGTCTTCTTTGCTTGCTGAAAATTGCCTATAGAGGTTGCACTGAAGGACGCTTCAATTGTATAACAATATCAGAATCGCTCTTCTTTTAGTGAACGACGCACAAGCCAAGGCCGTTATTATGATTCTGTCCCGTTTTGATAAAAGACGTTATAGAAAACTTTGATTCTGTTTTTGTCCACTTATTCTTTTTTGACCGCGGACAATTTTTATGTTGTTTCGTCAAGTCGGAGGCCTTTATGATCAACTTCTGTCTTCTTTTGATGCATAACGTTTTTGATAATGTCCGTGTATTAACAATTTCTTTATTGACATGGGACTGTTATCCTTCTACGATTTTCCTTTTGTCCTTGAACTATTTTCAAAAAAATATTTTAAATTATTTTGGCGACAACAATTTTTTTTTGAAAAAATACCAAATTGTAATCAAAGAGCTAAATGCTAAATACTGGTATTACTTACCTAAGACGACTGATCCTACGAAGAAAAATGGGGGTTCGCAGCCCAAAGTTAACAAAAATGGAAATAAAAAATTACCGCCCATTGAACCGGCTCGGCCCATCAAGACACCTGTCGAAATGGCGAGAGTCCTAAAAAGTATGTTTTTATGATAAATAATAATCAAAAGTAAGAGTGGAAAATTCTAAGGTAAAAGGCAAGAGGCCAGAGCCCTGGCCTGTTCTTGAATCTTCCTGAAAAATCAAACATGTTTGAAACAAATTCTTCATTTTCAACTAGAAAGAAATAAAAATTATTTAAAAGTCATGGAGCCTGACCAAGATAAATGGATTCATAATGGATCTGAGGCCTTTCTAGCCCATTAGCACTCTCCAAGTGAACTAAGTCCATACTATATCACCCTTGAAAACAGTTTTTTACCCAACTGCAGCACGGCGAAAGGAAGGGTAATGTTTTTCGATTGTTGTATGTATGTAAGTAAATATGTAATTTTGACAAAAAAGGTGTCGTTGCATTGCTACTGATCCCGAAGGTGCAATAGGCAAAATTTTTTTAAACAGCGCTCTTGAGACGCCATTTTGTCACATGATGTGCTTAAGGCATACAGATTATCTAAATTTCAGGCGATTTTATTGAAATTCCTTTGATTACACATTGCATATATTCTCTAATTTACTTTTAACTAACTTACTAATTAACTATATTCGCATAATTTTATCAAATATAGAGCGATTTCAAAAATTCTTTCTACATAAGCTTTTAGATTTTTAGTACCCCCGAACCGAACCCCCCCCCCCACCTCTCCTCCCCACCATCCTTATTAGTAATAGTTATAGCTATAACTTTCACAAATATATAGCAACGTCAAAAGTTCTTTCTGCACACGCTTGAAGACTTTCTGCAACATCATTTTACTACAAATTATGAAAGGCTTTCGCGGCCATCATCCAATGGTGGGTGTGCTTTCGGGCTGTTCGGCCGTCGTCGTTGGAAATTCGTTCTTGACGTTTCGCCATCTCGAGTGGATGGCATCTTCAGAAAGAAGACTGGTGGTTAGTCTGTCGCGGGCGCAGGTTATATACACTACGGTGGGCGGGGCGTATATCAGAGCTGGTCGGTGATTGGTCACATTCCCTTGATTCAGTTTTGTTATTGTAAGCGAGCCGTTTAGTGTTTTTAAGAACCGGTACTCATGTTCTGTTAATTTTAAGAGTTTCTTCAGATCTGTTGAAGTTCTGCTGGTGTTTATGAATTTCGATTGCTTCTCTATAGAGTCTTGGATAGTATGAAGAGGAGGCGCAGAGAACTTGTGTGTCTTCGAATTTTATTCGGTGGTCTTCATTGTTTAGTGTGTGGTCTGCAACTGCGGATTTTTCCGTATGTCCGAGTCGACAGTTGGCTTTGTGTTCTTTGATTCTTGTGTTTACGGACCGAGTTCCTTATATCCTTCGCAGATCTGAGGTGGTTCTCGATCTTCTTAGATGGCTTGAAGATCGTTTTTATGTTGTGTTTTCTTAGAATACGTCCGATCCTATCTGTCACTCTAGGGATGTAGGGCAGAAAGGCTCTTGAAGTAACTTCGCGGCTGCTTAGTCCACCGCTACTGTTACTTCTAGTGCTCGGCTTTGGTCGTATACATTTATCTATGTCACTTTGAGTGTATCCATTTGCTACGAGGGCGTTTTTAAGATGGTTTAATTCTTTGTCTAGATGTTCTGGTTCGCAGATTCTTTTCGCCCTCTCTATCAATATTCTTATTACCCCTTTTCGTTGGCACGGCTGGTGGTTAGATGTGTTGTTTAGGTAGCGGTCTGTGTGAGTAGGTTTTCTGTATACGGTATGTCCTAGTCGTCCCTCTTTCCTCGTTACTAGTACGTCAAGGAATGCTAATTCTCTGTTGTTATCTGTTTCCATTGTAAATTGTATACTGGGGTGTATGCTGTTAATGTGGTTGAGAAATTCATTAAGGCTGTCTCTACCATAAGGCCAAACGACAAAAGTGTCATCTACATATCGAAACCAGACTTTGGGTTTATGAGGGGCATTATTCAACGCTTTCTCTTCTAGTTTCTCCATGAAAAAAGTTCGCAATCACTGGCGATAAAGGGACGACGCCTCTACGGGGAGGAAGTTTCCACTCTTCATCTACGCTTGGTCGCACTACGCAAGAAGAAAGCGCAACTACTGTCTTCGCTGACTTTCTTATTACGCTGTCGCGATGAGAAGGTCACGCCGAAATTCCTGAGATTTAAGCATACCATGAAAACACCTCAAGCCTACAGAATCTATAGAAGAACTGAAGATTCCCTTTTAAGAGAACGGATCCATTCAACTAGATCGCAACTCGCAGGCACAGACAAGGAACTACTCTCAATTTTCTATCACCTAGCCAACACCATGCACAAATCAGACTGGGACAAAATTGATGCTATTTCCTTCAGATCCATGGAAAACGAACACCACAGAAGTACGGAGAGGCAGAAAACCAAATACCAGAGACTAACTGACGACAACAATAAACGGGATAACCAGCAGCCCATCCTTGATTCTACAAAAACTGTCATCAACCTATCGGACCGCCCGCTTTCTCAAAATGAAGTCTCAGTACTCTCTAAGGGGGGGAACTTTGCTGTTGCACCTAGGGAGGTTCTTAAGGAGGAATAATTGCCAACTTAGAATCTGCTATTAGAAAGTTGCCCGAAGATCAGGCAGAAGAAATACGCACGGAGTGTTCACAGATTTTGCGAAAAGCCAAACCACCAAAACGCAACATTACAAGGATGGAAGAAAAAGCCATTAAGGATCTCAACAAGGACGAAAACATTCTGATACTGCCTGCCGACAAAGAAAACGCCACTGTAGTATTGAACAGAGATGACTACAACAGAAAGATGGTCGATCTTATAGAACCCTCAACATACAAGAAGCTAAAAAGAGATCCTACACAACCCGCAATTAAAAAAGTGAATCACTTAATTAAGATTTCTTCATTGGAGGACCCAGTCAAGAAGATGCTATGCCAAAGTGAAGCCCTGACTCCGAGATTGTATGGACTACCAAAAATCCACAAAAACGATGTGCCTCTTCGTCCCATTGTCAGTACTATAGGCTCACCAACATACAAACTTGCGAAACATCTTGCTTCCCTCTTGCAACCCCACATCGGACTAACGGATTCGTATGTAAGAGACTCCACCCACTTTATTGAGAAGATCAAAACATCGTCATGGACGAGAAAGACATCTTAGTTAGTTGATGTTGTGTCTTTGTTCACGAAGGTACCTTTGGCCGAGGCAATGAGGGAAGTGGAACACATTTTTCCGAAGGACATCACCGACCTGTTTAAAATCTGCCTAACGACATCATATTTTACCTTCAATGAACAAATTTATGAACAGATCGATGGAGTATCAATGGGTAGCCCTTTATCGCCAGTGATTGCGAACTTTTTCATGGAGAACTAGAAGAGAAGGAGTTGAATAATGCCCCTCATAAACCCAAAGTCTGGTTTCGATATGTAGATGACACTTTTGTCGTTTGGCCTTATGGTAGAGACAGCCTTAATGAATTTCTCAACCACATTAACAGCATACACCCCAGTATACAATTTACAATGTAAACAGAGAACAACAGAGAATTAGCATTCCTTGACGTAGTAGTAACGAGAAAAGAGGGACGACTAGGACATACCGTATACAGAAAACATACTCACACAGATCGCTACCTAAACAACACATCTAACCACCACCCGTGCCAATGAAAAGGGGTAATAAGAACATTGGTAGAGAGGGCGAAAAGAATCTGCGAACCAGAACATCTAGACAAAGAATTAAACCATCTAAAAACGCCCTCGTAGCAAATGGATACACTCAAAGCGACATAGATAAATGTATACGACCAAAGCCGAGCACTAGAAGTAACAGTAGCGGTGGACTGAGCAGCCGCGAAGTTAATTCAAGAGCCTTTCTGCCCTACATCCCTAGAGTGACAGATAGGATCGGACGTATTCTGTTCATCTAAGAAGATGCGAAGGATATAAAGAACCCACTAAGTTCTTCGGGGGTATACCGCATTCCCTGTACCTGTGGAAGTGTCTACATCGGAACAACCAAACGGTCCGTAAACACAAGAATCAAAGAACACAAAGTGAACTGTCGACTCGGACATACGGAAAAATCCGCAGTTGCAGACCACACACTAAACAAAGAAGACCACCGAATAAAATTCGAAGACACACAAGTTCTCTGCGCCTCCTCTTCATACTATCCAAGACTCTATAGAGAAGCAATCGAAATTCATAAACACCAGCAGAACTTCAACAGATCTGAAGAAAATCTTAAAATTAACAGAACATGGGTACCGGTTCTTAAAAACACTAAACGGCTCGCTTACAATAACAAAACTGAATCAAGGGAATGTGACCAATCACCGACCAGCTCTGATATACGCCCCGCCCACCATAGTGTATATAACCTGCGCCCGCGACAGACTAACCACCAGTCTTCGAGAAGCCGACAAACAGTCAACATCTCCTGAAGATGCCAACCACTCGGATGGCGAAACATCGAGAACGAATTTCCAACGACGACGGCCGAACAGCCCGAAAGCACACCCACCATCATTTTACTAGTTTTCCCCTCCCACTCTCCCCTCCCTCATTATTAGTAATAGTTGTAGCTATACCTTTCACAAATATAGGACGATTTCAAAAATTCTTTCTGCACACGCTTTAACACTGGTTTTCCAACATCATTTTACTAGTTTCCTCCTTCCTCTCCCTCTCGTCTCCCTACCCTCCTTATTAGTAATAGTTGTAGCTATACCTTTCACAAATTTAGAGCGCTTTCAAAAACTCTTTCTGCACACGCTTTAAGATTTTTTTCGACACCATTTTACTAGTTCCCTCCTCCCTCTCTCCTCCCCCACATTCACTCAAAGGAAGGTAACCCTGTTCGCTTCCGTAGAAAATCTACAAGTACATTTTGGGTAAAACTAAATGAATTGTAAATGCATAGTGATTTTATAAGGCTGAATAAGAATTGAACCTAAAAGTTGGAAAAAAAAATTAAATAAAAAAACACCCAACTGCTAAATTTACTTGTAACTACTAGTCGCAGTTGGGCATAAAATTTCCGATGAATGCATTTCATGAATCAGGTTATTTTGTTGATAGATCAAAATACACTCAAATAACACTTTTTCGGCGTTATCTGGAAAAAAAAAATGTCGAAAATAATACCTTCTCTGGCCATTGCTGAAATCAAAGAATATTTACCTTAGTGACGTCGGGAACATGTCAACACTAATGGAAACGATGAGATTTCCACAGAGAGCTCCCCAAGCCTGGAACAGGGCCGCGCTTGCCAGCACCGACGGGGGATCTCTGGCAAAATAGATTGAAAATACAGCCAGACCCGCCCCTGTCATGGAACAACCTAAAGATATGGTTTTTTTTAATGAGTAGTTTTTTAAATAAACTTGAGGACAATAATTTAAGACAAAATAAATTTCGAAAAAAATATTAAAAAGTCATAAACTGACCGGTTATTTTATAAAATTATTTTAGTTAGTGTGTATAGATTTCTAAGAGCTTTCTTGGTTCTTGGTTTATCTTATTAAGTGATTAGTATACTTATAAAAAATTTAATTTTTGCTCTAGTTACACTCCAAAAGTCTATAAATGGCACGCATGGAAAATTCGAAAGAACGGTTGAAAAGCTATACATATTTAAAAAATTTTGCTTTGGCTTATCAAAATAGAGAAGAACTGCATATTTTTGGTTTGTCCGAATTTGGTAGGTATTGCAAACACACTTATTTTAACATCACAAAACCTTCTTGGTTCTTGGCTAATCTCAGCAAGTGCTTCATCAGAATATTTCAGAAAAATAAGTCTTTATAGGTTAAAATAAAATTTCGGACTTGTCTTTATTTATTTTAAACACGACGTCTCGGTTAGTAAGTATCTCTAACCGTTTTCGAGTATAAACTAAACAATCCGGTCTACAGGCTAATACTTATGGTACTTGGTGTGCAGTCAGGTGTAACGGCCTGCCCCCTTTTTCAATCAAGACGCTTTTTTTCCTTAAGGAGTGGTTTCTATATGTTTGGTATGTCCGTGTTTGGTTGACTGAAAACTTCTTTATTCGGCATTGTAAATGCAACTTCAATAAATTTTCGGTTTCGCCAATGTGACTCCTTATGCAAAACTTTAGCTTCCGATCATTGAATCCTGTCATTTGACCATGCATGATCCGCTAAACCGGATTTTTCAATATCCTCTAATTGGGTACTTTTTAGATGTTCATTTACTCTAACCTGAAGAGGGCGTTTCGTTTCACCTACATATGATTTACCACACTCACCCTGCATTTGGTAAATACATTCCTTATTATTTGAGGCATTTTCTGGTTTTGTTTTAGTTACAAAGCACCTTTATATTTCCCGATAAAAATACTTTTTTATATTACAGTGTTTGGCTATTTGTCTTATGTTTTCTAAAATCCCTTGAACATATGGAATGTTAATAACACCCAGCGGATTATTATTATTTTGAGAATTTGCTTGAATTGCTGTTGTCATTTTTAATGTTGTAAATTTCGGTAGTTAATTCTTCATTATTACTACGAATATTTACGGCTCTTAAATACAAACTTCTTATAACTCCTTGTTTTGTAGCAACAGAATGATTAGACTTAAAATTTAGGTACTGTCCCGTGTGTGTAGGTTTCCTGTATACAGTGGTTTGAATGTTTCAGTCTATTCGTTTGACAAGAACATCTAAAAAGGGTAAGGCCGAATCTTTTTCAATTTCCATTGTGCATTTAATTATTGGGTTGAATACCGTTCAGATGGTGTAAAAAATTCTGCAGTTCGCCATCATTTTCCGGCCATATAATACATGTGTCATCCATATATCGTAGCCGCAGTTTTAGTTAACCCCTGTTGTGTTGATTGCACGCATCGTTTTGCGCGTAAAACCTATACTTGAAAGTAAAAGTTACGGAGACAGAGCTCCAATAGATCGATCACCCCCTCCATCGGTAGCGTTGTTTTCTCGTGAAATGTATCATCAGTTTGTAATTTCTTTTTGTTGAAACTGAGTGACTTATTTATTGACACCTTGATGTACAGACTATCTACATCAAAACTTACAAATCTGTCGTCGGGATCTAATTCGATCCCTTTTAAAACCTCGACAAAATGTTCCGAGTTTTTGACAAAAGATTCAGACTCAGCCTGTAGTGGTTGAATTACCTACGTTAGATTAAAATAAAAATGAAACAAACATTCTCGCGGCGAATTGTCTCCGCGGCAAATCGGCTGGCGGCAAATTGTCTCCGCGGCAAATCGGTCCACGGTGAATCTTCCCCTCCCCGCTATACCCATCATGCTGATGTATGGCGCACATATTGGAGAGTGGGTCAAAAATACCTGTTTTTTTAACTATCCGTCATCTTGGATTTTTAGAAAATGTCAGTTTTGTTATTTAATTCATAAATCTTGATATTTTGCCTCGAGAAATCGTCAACACGGTATAAATCGCAAAAAAGTTTCTTAGTTCTTAACAGATTTAAAAAAGTGATACATTAGTGTACCTACTTGAAAATACTACAAAAGAACACATGAAAACGTTGCAGGGCACCAAATATCAATTTTGGTAAAAATCTCGTAAATTTTTAAGGCTGGTCTCTTCAAAATGAGCAACTCTATACAAATACTTACAAACAAGCCTTTTTTTTCCGAACCATGGAATAATAATAACTGCTACCATATAATTTAACATACTGGTACCAGAAATAATCATCGTGTTGTAGTACACAGAGGCATCAGCTATCTACAACAAAATAGTATATTACATTACGAGTAAAGAGAGTTACATATTTCGCACGACTGTGAAATCACACGATCACACATCATAAGATATTAACTCGAATTCCCTTGTTATTTTTGTTAAAATTCGAGACAAAAATATTTTCTTCTCTACAGAACAGTTAAACTCTTCTTGTCGGTGGCGCACAATGGGTTATATGGCGGAGCTAGCACGACATTAGCCCTGTATATGTTTTTTAAATTATGATAACCAAACCCACCTAAATGTATTGCAGATAGTCCAGTTAATAAAAAAAATGCAACTGATAAAAAAGGTCTGTAACAGAGCCCCAAATTTGAAAAATATTTTGGGAGAAAAATGTATGTATTTTTACAGTATTTTTAAATAATAAAAATGACAATACAAACAGCACTTTTTGGGTATATGGGTATAAAGTGGGTATACTCTTTGCAATAAGGCTAGTCCTTTTGTTTAATCACCCCGTAATTCTGGTAACAAAACGCACGTGTATTCTTAATTCAGTTTTAAACCATAGGTTCCTAAGGTAACTGATAATGGACGCTGCAAAACTAATTATCAGTTACCTTAAGGTTAACATAATCGGTCACCACCCTTTATAATAAGGGTGATCGATCGGTGTTTAAACTGTCAATTGTTCTGACTTTGAAACATTATCGCTTATTTTATATTTAAATTCTGATTCTGATTTGGAATAGTTTTTTGAGAAAAGTTTCTGTCCCAAAATGATTTTATGTAGTGAAAAATTTATGAACAATTGGGGTGCCCTGCCGCCAAAGTTTCTACATTGGAAGATTTTCAGTGCGACTGACCATAGAACTACAAACCATGAACAAACGATAAATTACTGATTATTTAATTTTTTCAAAAATGTTATTTTCTACAATGTATTTTGAGTTGGATTTGAGCTAAGCTTTGCAATTTGTTTTGGTAAAAATTATTATTTAAAAATAGGATTAGGCCCTGTTTATATTATATTTTTGTAAATTGAAGTTTTTAAATTACCTAAGCAAAATGACTTAATAAAAGTTAAATTAATATTATTTGTTGTTTCCACAAATGAACTTTAGCTCGACTCATATTAATGTAGTACATACTCATTTCTTTGCTACAATATATAAGCATTAATATTTTTTGAAATTAAAACAGTATTATATTACACTTTTTAATAAAAAAGTTGTTCATATGAAAATCTCACATTTTTTATGGTGGACACATAGATCTTTTAAAAAATATAAAGAAGTTCCTAACTGATTTAACCGCAGAGGCTTTGGGAATTTCAACAAAAACAGTATTAAGACAGACTCTTTGTGAGTGAATTAAAAAATATATTTTAGACACAATATTTAAACTAGAAATAGCTATATTGAGGGTATTACTAATTACTAAGTTTAAAATGTTGCAGTAGAACTGCTCATAGGATTAAGTTCAAATCAAAAGATGAAAATTATTATACTAAGCTTTATTTGTATAGTTTTCTAAACTTATTTTCTTAAAATAAAATAAAACCAATCGAAAAACTAAAAATCTAAAATCTAACTAAAAAACTAACTACGCAAACATAGTTTATTCTCATCGTCCAAAAAACTCCATCTCGTGAACTGCCATATCTTCAGTTATGACGAGAGGAACGACACCAATTTAGCTCATTTTCTCAGTCTTTTCTTGTTTTATAAATCTTTTTTAACAGTAGTTGTACAAACTTTTTGAATTAGTTTTTTAAATGCGTTGTTTTGAAGGGCATCAAAGAGTCTTCATACTTTTTGTCATTACTGTGTTTCTTTAAATTCTGCTCTATAGTTATCACGGATGGGACTGAAGATCGAAAAAAGCGTGGAATTTTCGAATGAACAGTTTATCTTTGTCGCCAATTTTCTTGACTATTTTTCTGAGAATATCTGAATACTTCTAAATATCTACTTTACAAAATATTTTGACTACTTGACAACAAATTTTTGTTTTGAAAGTTTACTTTTATTGTCAATTTAAGCTTTGATAGACAGACAGGCTTGCAACTGCCAACTGCAATCTGGGGCCAACAATGATTTTCGAAGCTATTTTCTGTCTTCTTTATAGCAGAAAAATAAAAAAGGGTAGCAAAGGGACTTGGGGTATTGCAAAGACTATATAAGCAGTAACTGCACTTTTAAAAAGTACTAGTAATTTCCTAATGCCAAAACCCTTTTTATGGTTAAAATTTTTTGAAATATATTACGTTTATTTTCGTCTCTATTTTTCTTTGTAAAGCCTGCAGAAACAAGCTTAGCAAGGCTTAGTAAAATCTCCACCAGAATATTAGAAAGAGGGGTCTATTTGACTAAAAAAACAAAAAATTTGCTGCCCCTCGCTGCCCCTGTTTTTTGGAGGTAACCCTAAACACTGCCATGTAAGTGGTCTTTATACAATCAGTGTATCAGCCAAATGGAATAAATTCGACAGCGGATTGAATTTAGATTATTCTGAAAAATCCAAAATTACTTCGACTAAGATTTTTAACAAGCAATATTTCTGTTCGCAATTTTTTTGTATAGACCCCCTGCAAAGGGTCTACTCGCATAAAACTTTTTTTTTCAAAATAGATAACCCCACTTGTGACAGCTTGCTCGAAAGCTTATCAAAAAAGAAAAACGATAAACTACTTTTTTTTGACACCTGTCAAATATTAAAAAAAGCTAACCTTTACTTTTTGCCATTTTTAGACAATAAAAAATATCCTTTTAAGTAAAATTTATAATTTAATTAAAAAACTTAAGTAAAAAGTTAGTAACATCCAACCTCTTTTGCAACTGGTAGACCCAACTTGTGAACACTTGTTCAAAAGCTTACTAAATAAGAAAAAATATGGTGCGTGATCCTAAACCCCGAAAACCCCTCCACTATCCTTAAAGGTGAAGAGTTTCCAACTTTAGAGCTTTATAATATTGTATTGTCGCTGTAACTATAAGTCCATACCAAATTTGATGTTGATCGGATATGTACAAGTTGGTCAAAATTGACTTACAAAAGGGACAAAGGCGGCGTCAATTTTACAATTTTAAAAATATAATAAAAAATTTGTGATCCCTATGCCCAAAAGTCCCTACATACCAATTTTGAACAAAATCGGACATACTTAGATGGTCCCCTTCCACCCTCTTCAAAACTTTAAAGCATTATAATATTGTATAATAATTATAAGTCCACAACAATTTTGATGTTGATCGGATATGTACAAGATGGTCAAAATTGTCCAAGGGGGAGTGGGGCGTTACTTTCACAATTTTAAAAATCTAATGAAAAATTCTTGATCCCCATCCCCAAAAGTCCCTGCATACCAATTTTGAACGATATCGGACATACTTAGATAGTAGCCCCTCCTCCAGCATTTTCAAAGGGGGGGAGCTGTGAACTTTATAATATCAGTATATTGTATTGTCATCGGAACTTTAAGTGTGTACCAAATTTAAAGTTGATCCGATGTCTAGAAGTGGGTTAAAGCGGAGTAAAAATTGAGTGTCGCGCTAGTCCTCTCATATAACCCATTGTGTGGCGGTAGTGCCACGAAACCATGGCACTTCCGTACTTTTCTGCAAAACACGTTTTTTTGATAAAACATCTTTATTGGTTTTTATTTTATTTTATGCATTTCTTTATAATTTATATATTATATGAAATTCGCTAAACCTGTGCAATGCAGTAGATCACACTCCGACTCACGGCGATGCGATGAACGGCCCACTAAAACCCAAAGCAGCGTTGAGCACCCTGCCACTTTTCTCTCGGCTCCTCCTCCTAGATTTTATCTACCGCCTATATGAGCGACAGTGATAGGGCCAATTTTGGGCATTTCAGCGTTGTTTAAATAGGACCATATCATTCGTGCGATTCGACAATAGTTATTTAAACAACAAGGTTTGAAAACGACTCTTTGCACACGATCGAGACAGTTTGGTACACAAGTCGAGGGAGTGTGCAAAGAGGTTTATAAACGAGTTTTTTACAATATTTTTTATACGACTGCTAATAAAGAAAGAAAAATCAAATTTTAATTTAACTTGTTTTTATTTCCGACATTTTTACAACAAAACTTTAAAAATTCAACAATTTTTTGACGTATCTAATCAACAAAACATACGAGCAGTGACGGTTGCTACGGAACTAAGCCAACTTATATTGATGGGTGACAACAACAAAAATCACAATGACGGGAGACCGGTATGCAGAAATGACATAGGCGTGCGCAAAAATGACATAAGCGTGTGCAAAACGTTTTGCACACAGCGTGTGCAAAATGCCATTTTCAGATCGTGTTCTCCGTGCGCAAAACCCCCTTTTACAAGACAGTCGTATAAAAAAATAATTACCACCCTACAATCAATTGTTAATAATTTAAAATAGAACACTCTGTTTAGTCTGTGTATTTGATGTTTATGATTTGTTAAATGATTGTCACTCAAGTTTTTATATAATAATCTATAATCATTGTTTATATAGTTGTCATCATCAATTTTCACTTTTGAGTACAGTATTTTTGAACATATCTCTGTTTTCATTATTTATACCTTAACGAAGCCCTAAAATTATAGTAAAACAATATCAATGACACCTGAAATGCTAAGTAATGCCCGAACCGAATTTTATAACATATTATTGTTTGTTTAGCACAGTGCGGTGATATTTTTGAGAATTTAGTTCGTTAGGTAGTTCTTAAATCAGTAAGAAAGAATTTGCTTTTAAAACAGACCCTTCTCTTATTTTTTCGCTGGGGAAACCATAAACTTTAGTTTGTGATAGACAAGGCATTAAAATTATAAAAAATAACAAGCTTGTAAAAAGGATTATACGTTACGTAGTTATCGCCTAAATTTCTAATATTTTATGTAGAACTACGCTCGATCGATTTTCTTTGCGAACTGTCGAAAGAAAAGATCGCCGCGCTAGGGGTAACAATAGGTGTCATAAATGTCCCCTCTCTAATTTACCGGGGCGCACAGAGAACAAGTATTGGCGGTGGGTCTGGCTAACCTGGTAACTTCTATCCTTTTTTTTACTTACTACATATTTTATGCGTATGCAGTTGTTCTTATCTTACACACAGTAATAATTTCCGATGAATCCTATAGCATTAAACCATGCATGTATGAAACCTACCCCTCTGCACTCTCCAGTGGTAGTATTTTGTCCAAAGCCTATAAGTTCAATCATAGTACACAAAGGGGCCGAGGTACCATTGTGAAGCGTTTGGTACTCTGCTATGGCTTGAAAAATCTGGGGGAGCCAAAGTCGCAACATATTTAAACTAAAAATTAAAAAAACAATTAAAGTAAAGACAAAATAGTCAGAAACACACAACCTAAGGGCAGCGTATACATGGAACAGTCAACCTTAGCAAAGTATAAAACCGAACCAAACCGAGCAATATATTTTTAAAATCAGAGGAAATGCTTCATTCTTTTTGACATAAAACAGACAGGGTGTTCTAATATAAGAAAGTTGCTGTCAAAATTTGACATTAGGAATGAATCTTGACATTTCTGAGAAAGTTGAAAAGATAATGTGGAACAAATTATGCAACTTCTGTTTTTGACACTTGCATTAACCTCAAAAGGCCGATAACGGATCTGAAGCACATTAGCGCCCATATATTCCTTCACGTTGTTTAGCCAGGCAGATGATACGTCGCGGTTAGTAGCCGGGAACGAGAGGTATGGCAAGAAACGACCTATGTTTATGTTGTTTTGATAGCTGTCATTTTAAAATTGTCAATGTAGTCGATATTCAATCAGGGCTATTAAAACGGACGGGCCACGATCTACAACTTTGTTGACGTCATAGCGCAAGCTAAATTTTTTTTGATGGTTACGTCACGCTACAGCTTATTGTGTTTAAAATATTAAAGTTGGATTGACGGTTGATGAATATTTTTTTTTTAATAAAGCCAGTTTTGAAATTGCTTTTATTATATTCTTGTAAAACATTTTTTTTAAATGTATGGTAATCCCTAATTTTTAGAGCCGTTTCATTAGCTCACACAAAAATTAAATTTAAAGCAGAAGCGAATGTGTTCGTTTCTGCGTGAAAAGTAATCGGCTCACCTACACCTATTTGTTTATATCCGGCAACTTTTAAAACTATTTAGATGTGTTTACAAAAATTACAACATCAAAATATGATGTTTTTGTAGTGTATTTTGTTTTAAAAAGATTAACACTGGTAAATTCCATTCCATAATTTTTGAGATAACTTTTTGACAGTTGTCAGCTGTTTACCATAACAAATAGCATAGGCCAACGAAAAAAAGTTGTAAAAAGTTGTCTCAAAAATAATGATATGAACTGTATTTTTGGAGTTTAAATTAAATAAAGTTTTACATAACAAACAAATAAATAAATGCCATGACAAAGTCATATCCATGTCAAATATAACAGTTACCGTGCGGTGCATGGGGGGCAATTTGAATTCAAAATAAGGAATGCTAAATCTTGAAGATTTAACCAACTTTCACGAAAAAAAAATAAACTTCTATCGGCCCATAAGACCCAATGTAAAATTCAGCCCCCAAACAACAGCTGATTTTTTCAGGGTCGTGGCCTGTATTTTTTTGTTGGCCTTAATTCAATATATAAATTAGATACTAAACAAACAAATACAAAACAAAATATTTAAAAAAATACAGAACGCTATTTAAAATAGTGCAGAAATTAGAGAATAAATAAAGATTATTTAACTGTTTAATTTATTTATCATGACGTCACACTAAAGAGGAAGGTACGTACCAAATCCTTTCTCGTTTAGTCATGGTGTGATGTAATAGCACCTCATACACACATATCCAGTACCGCAGTATATCGTGTCATCTCTAAAAATTGTGGAAAATCATTTGCGTGATTAGCCGTAATGGTAATATTAATTCTCTAATTGCTGTTCTATTTTTAATGGCGTTTTGTATTGTTTTAAATTAAATTTTGTTAAAATCAATTTTTCTTTATTTACCACTTTTTCTATTAAATATCAACTACATATATTGACAATTTAAAAATGATAACTATCAAAACAAATAATAATATAGGTCAGTATAGATCACGTGCTAGATCATTTAGATACTCTTATATTTTACAAGTGTATGGGTCATATCGCTTTTCTTGTCATGTCATTCTTTCGCGGCTACTAACCGTCGCGTATCATCTGCCAGGATAAACCACGTGAATAAATGTTTGTGTATAAGGTGCTACTGATCATACTCGGCCACTCACACACATGAATTTACACTTGTTTTTAGAGATGACACGATATACCGCGGTAATGGATGTGTGTGAATAGGGCGACATTAGCGTGAACTCCACACTATACACACATTCCAGACACACACACGGACAAAAGTCATGAAGATATTGCTAAGAGTAAAATACACCCAAATAACACTGTCGGCGTTATCTGGAAAAAAAATTTTGTCGAAAATAATACCTAGGAAGGTAAAAATGACCTTGTGCTGGCTGGGGGTGTTTCTATTTCTATTTTCCTGGGCGTAGAAACCCTTGATCTAGCTCTGAAAAAAAGCTGCGGTCTGTGAAATGATGTGAAAAGCTGAATTTCGTTAAAAGGACAGGACGGGTCATCGGAAAACTGTCTTTAACCAGACACTTTCTATGTTAACGTATGTTGGGAGCACTGACAGTAATAATAATTGCCAACCCTTGTTAACACAAACCCACCCTAACCAAAAAAATAAAGGCCCCAGTAGCGTGCGTATAATGTAGGCGGAAAGGCGTTGCCTACCCTTAATAAAATCCAAAAACTTTTTTTTTCATATCATCACATTTTAATAACTCCTAGCAAGTATTTTTTTAAATAATAGTGACCTTTTGCATCTCCCATTTTTCCCTTATCCTTTATTTGAGGCATACGCAGTTACCTGGTTTGAACTTAATCCCTTACTAAAGGATAATTTTTGACCTTACTTTTGTTCGAATAGCGCAGGGTACTAGTTCCTTTATTTAGAGACAGTAGATAGTTTAAGTTGTGCTACGTATTTTTACGTAAAACTGCACGTTAAGCGCTCTACGTTTTGTTCCAAATTTGAGTTTAAGTTGAATGTTTTTACGTTACCATATAAAGTCTTATAGCAGAGAATATGGAATGCGGCACTGGGTTTTTCTGATGTTAAATTTTGTTTTTTGTCTTTTTAACTACAGTAGGAATATATCTTAAATACTGGGCAGCGAATTCAGTCGTGTGATGAGTATAAATACTTGGGTCTAAAAATTACAGCTGACGGAACACTAGACAAAGCTATAAAAGATAGAAACGTACAAGGAAGAAAAGCAATAACTTTATTAAATGGAATAATTTGGGACCAAAGTATATCAAAACATAACAAAAAGCTTATATATAACACCATTGTAAAAAGTATTATTACATACGGCTCAGAAGTATGGCCAATCAAAGAGAGAACAGAAAAAATGCTTTCCGCTACGGAGATGGACTATTGGAGAAGAGCAGCAGGGAAATCAAAAAGAGAAAGAGTTACCAATCAAAGAATAAGAGAAATTATGACAGTGGGTGAACGTACTCTAGTGGATGATATAAGAACAAAACAACTGGTGTGGTACGGACATGTACAAAGAATGGATGATGGAAGACTACCTAAACAAATATTACAATGGAAACCAACTGGCCGAAGAAAACGAGGAAGACCAAGGAGAAGCTGGAGAGAAGGAATAGATAGTGAAATAAGAATAAGAGGCCTAGATGATGAATTATGGGCAAACAGAAACGAGTGGAGATTGGGTATCGGAAGACGTAGAACGTTGTGAAACCGATAAATATATATATAGGAATATATTTGCAAAGAATCGTTTGTACTGAAAGCGGAAATTATCGTCTAGGCCTCATTTTTCGATCGGTCAATCAACCAATTCTATTCTTTGGTAACGTTAAGGTGCCCGCAGACTGCCGTAAGCTAACGTAAATACGTAAGCTCCTAACGTGACCTTGACGACGGTGTGACGAAGTGCGCTTGCGTATCTGTCAAATCTCATGCTTACGTAAAAATACGTAGCACAACTTAAACTATCTAGTGTTGCGGCGCATATAACGTTATGACAAAATGTAATGTAAATTTAAAATATTTTTCACACCAGACAAATATTTCAAGAGCTACCAATGCGGGGTAATCCGCAGATTTAATTTTATGCAAATTATTGAAAATTATTTTTTATAAAAACTGGTAGGTATATGTTATTTGGCAACATTGTTCACCAACTAACCAAAACTCATCAATGTTCTGTGAAGTGTTTAAACAAAAAGAAGAAAAAGTACACAGACCGAATCCTATATGTTCTTGGCGATTTTTCACTGGTACGGGTTAATAAATAATAATGCAAATAAAAGTTATGTCTGCAAAAGATGAAAAAATGGACTTCTAAATATCACGTGACATCTGTCGTTTAATGTCACATTATTAAAGGATAAAGTTACCTAATGGAGTGCCTGCAAAAGGTCCCTAATTTTTATTTAAAAATTGGGTAAGCCTTCATCTAATATTTTAAAATTTGAAGGAAGTTCACGAGGTGACAATTCTTAACGAAAAAGTTTAACGGGCAAGTCCTCAGAGGTAAAGGTGGCTCGGGGACGCATTGCGGCCTCATTTCCTTCCATTTTATGGTTATGCTCGGGCTGAATGAGGCCGAAACGCGTCCCCGAGCTACCTTTACCTCCGAGGACTTGCCCGTGAAACTTTTTCGTTATCTCATGTTTGCTTATAGGCGCTTCATATAAATTTCGAGATGATTTAGTTTCTATATCTGAGGGCACGGCACTGCCCCGCCAAGTTCGCGCTGCCGTACCATCTCTTAAAACATTTCAGCCCATATTTGACCTATCTAGAACTCTACTTTGAAATGAGCTACGAATCTCAAACTTTGCACAGTCGTAGATCGTCATAGAGTTAACAACCCCTCCAAGTTTCATGGACTTACATAAAGTCGTAAAGTAGTTACGAAATTTCAAAAAACGTCGAAACTGCCACTCACTGACTCACTCACTCATGTATAGATTATCAAAAGTCTAGTGTAACTTCCAGACATGCTACAAAGCTGAAATTTGGCAGACTGATAGAAATTATGACTATACCTCTGGAAAAAATCAAAAAACCCCAAAATTCTAATTTACTTCCCTCCCCTATACATGCAAATTTATGTAAAAGTAACATTGCCCACTTCCAGAAATCCTAGAGAGCTGAGCTTTGGCAGACTGATAGGAACTATGATAAAACTATAGGCAAAAATTTAAAAACACGAACATTTTAATTTACTTCCCTCCCCTATACATGTAAAGTTATGTAAAAGTAACATTGCCCACTTCCAGAAACGCTAGAGAGCTGAGCTTTTTAAGACTGAAAGATACTATGATAAAACTATAGGAAAAATTTAAAAACACCAACATTTTAATTTACTTCCCTCTCCTTATAAATGTAAATTTATATAAAAGTAACATTGCCCACTTCCAGCCACGCTAGAGAGCTGTGCTTTGAAAGACTAATAGAAACTATGATGAAACCATGGGAAAAAATTCTAAAACCCAAAATTTTCATTTACTCTCCTCCCTTATAAATGTAAAGTTGTGTAAAAGGAACATTACCCACTTCCAGAAACGCTAGAGAGCTGAGCATTGGAAGACTGATAGGAACTATGATAAAACAATAGGAAAAAAATTAAAAACACGAATATTTTAATTTACCTCTTTCTCCTATGCATGTAAAGTTATGTAAAAGTAACATTGTCGGTTTTTAGAAACGCTAGAGTGCGCTGATAAAACCATGGAAAAAAATTAAAAACCTCAAAGTTTTAAGTAAGGTATTGCAAAAGTTTTGAACAATATTTCGCATATTTTACTACTTTAAAAATTAAATATTATCCAATTCCTTTAAAAAAGAAGTGAAATCATAACAAAAACATTTCATGTAAAAAAAGCCGACAGGCGAACAAACCATGCGATACCGGCGGTAAATAACTTTTACGCACAGTGCTAAATTGAACATAAAGAAGTTTGGCTATAATAGCAAAGTTTAAAAAAATATTTCCAAACTAGTAAGAACCTTTCATTTTGAAATTTGTATTGGAAAACTTGGCTTTACTTTTATATCAATTCTTTTTACGGAATGCCATTTTCTTGTACTTGGCTTTTTTGTACATGAAATGTTTTTGTTGTGATTATATTTTTATGGTATTTTATAGGCAGTAGATAGTTTTTGGTCGTGCCAAATTTAGGCCCGATAACTTCACCGACAACGACAACTTTAACAATATTTGACAGTTTGAAATAGCATTTTTGGTACCGGTTTTAGTCGACGCCGACGGTGCGGTTATTTGTCGTTTGGGGTGCAAGACTATTAAAATCGTGATATTCATTAGAGGAAGATGGGGGAGTTTTTGTCTAAAGGAAAACTTTATTTGCAGTTTTAATTCTTTGTTTGTGGTTTTTCTTGTTATAAACTAGTTTAGAATGGAAATGTTTCGTATTACCTCTTCGTTTTGACTATCGTGGGGATAATAGGAAACATCGTAATGGTGTAATAAGAAATATAATCTTTTTTGTTGCACTTTGACTTGAGTAGTGTTACCTTAAAATTTCACTAAAGTGCCTTATGTAAAGCAGTAAAAATGGCAAGTTGCAGAAATATTAAATGGCATTTAACGCAAATAGTCCACAGTACACCGGTTTATGTTTTAATTGATGACTAACAGTCTGAATTCTCGTACATAGCTTTATTCGGCCGAGACGCCTAACTTTTTTCTCTGCGAAAATTTTTGAGAGAGATTCTGACAGAATGCGCGGGTGCAGAAATTTTTGAGCTTCGGACTAACTAAACCAAGCATATGATTTTGGGGACAATGTTGCCATTTACTCTAAAACACATACATTTTTTAGGCAAGAGAAAAAAGCAGCTTATAACTCTCAAATTATCTCAAAATTATAAATTACTGCGGATATTTTTTATTTTTTAATAGGTAGCTTAATTTACCGAATGCTGCCTGCGCCAATCTTACTCGTCTGTTGATTTCAGTTGTTTGGTTTCTTGTTTTAGTTTATTAATTTGTCCCAGCCTAGGTATATATTCCTGTGCTTATTCTATTTTCTCTTGGTTTATTCTGATCGTGATATCTACATCTGTGTTTGATATAATAATAATAATAATAATGCTTTTATTGTCAACAACAAAAAATTAACAAAATACACTTCTAATAACTTAAACTAAAAATGAAGTTGACAAAAGGCAGAGTTCGCACTTTCGAGCTCATAAAGCTGAAAGCAGCGCTCTTCCACTCAACAGAAGAAGAAACAAATAATTCTATCAAAGTTCCCATCGAATGCCCTAAGGGCTACTAATTAGCTTATAATAATATTTGTTGCAGTTGCAAAGTTGTGCAGCACAGAGAATCAATGTACAACAACAATGATTTTAGTTTTAGTGTAGTTCATACTCAAACCTATATTTTTAGCTGCTGTATCCCGTTATTCCAGCATTTTTATCAGTTCTTCTTTCTTATCTGTTATTAAGGCTTTATATTAGATGGTTCAAGTATTGTCCGTTTACTTTGTTGCCTATTTCTTCCCAATCTAATTTTTTTTAAAGATCTTATAGGGCCTGGTTAAATTTAGGGGATATTGCGTCACCCTGCTGACACCTCTTCTTATGAGGATTGGCTTGGTTCCTTCGTGGATTTTGATTGATGTTGTTGCTTCGCTATATTGATTATTAAATCTGTGTATTCGGCTATTAATTAAAGATGCTTTTACTGCCTAGTGCTCAATGCAATCGAAAGCTTTTTCAAAGTCTATAAACGCAATATGAAGTGAAATGTATTCGTTGGTTCGTTCCATTAAAGAATTAGTATCCAGCAATTTTTTTTTATGTGTGAAAGTTAATGGCAATATTGTTCTACAAATCATATGCTTGGTTTAGTCAGTCCGATGCACGAAGCATGTCTACGCCTGCACACTCTACTAGGAATCACTTTCAAGTATTTTTGCGGGGGAAAAAGTTAGGCGTCTTGGCAAAATAATATATGTACGAAAATTTAGCCTGTTAGTAATCAGTTAAAAAATAGACCGACCGGTGTGCTGTGGACTATTTGAGCTAGCTGCTCTTTAATATTTTTGCAACTTGCCATTTCTAAAGATTAACAAAGGTCACTTTTGCCAAATTTGAAGGCAACATCACTAAGTACTCAAATCAATATGCAATAAAAAATACTCTGCCAATATATGGGCCCCTAAGCTCACACTAGGTATCTACTATAGTTATAGCGTACGTGTGAGCTGATATAACTAAAAATTTTATTCAACCCCAGACTAAATTACCTTTCGTTTGATACCACACAAGCCATGTTTTGACTTAAACTCAAATTTTTGAAATCTACCCCCACCCTTAAAAAAATAAAAACTAAAATATATTTTGTTTAACTCCGGACTCAATTACCTTTCGTTTGATATCACACACGCCATATTGTTACGTAAACTGAAATTTTTGAAATCTACCCCCACCCTTAAAAAAAACTAAAATATATTTTGTTTAACTCCAAACTCAATTACCTTTCGTTTGATATCACATACGCCATATTTTCACATAAACTCTAATTTTTAAAATCTACCCCCATCCTTTTATTTGGCTTGTGTTCGGTGGATTTTGTTCATTTTTAAATGGGACCATCTCGACCCAAGACCCAGCCTAGGTACCAAATTTCATTAGTACCCAAATCGGGCAAGCGGTTTTTGAGTTATGCGCGTTGGTCGTTACAGACAGACATACAGACATACAGACAGACAGACAGACAGACAGACAGACAGACAGACAGACAGACAGACAGACAGACAGACAGACAGACAGACAGACAGATAGACAGACAGACAGACAGACAGACAGACAGACAGACAGACAGACAGACGGCGCAACAAAAAAGTTTCAAAATCATCTGAAACGCAAAGATATATAAAATTTTTTAAAATCGGAGCAACTTTTTTTTTCTCGAAAAAATTAGGATCACCATAGCTCACACTACTATAGTATAGTATATGTGTGAGCTAATATTTCTAATATTTTCTATTACTTATTACCTATTACCCCATTATCCACTATGTGAAAGAAATGGGATACGCCAGAGATTGCTTAATGTTCTTCCCCTGGTGCCGCTCAACACACGGTATATAAGGACCGTGCGCTCAACACTGCTGTGACCTGTGCAACCTGCGCCACCAAATGGCGCGGAATTTAATAGAAGCTCGCTAAAACCAATGCTTGAGTCGTGTAAACATTAGGGACTTATTGGAATAAAACCTGACTTTATTTTAGAGTCGACTTTATTCTGACACATTCACACAGAAAACAAACAGCTGACCTCTCAAAATTGACATACGAAAGCCAAATTTAATAATACAGTCGCTAACTTTCATTCAATAAATACCGACATTAATAAATCCGGTTTTTAAATACACAAAGGCCGAATTTTGAAGCAAAGCAGCTGCTTTTTATATGCAAATCTGTCACCATAGGGTCGATGTTTAAATAAGGTCAGGTTTTATTCCAATAAGTGTCTATTGCTAAAACAGAATTGCGCACGTTCTACGTATGTCAAAAATCCTATGTTAACCGTCCGTGAGTTTGCGGCGTTCCACGGAAGCCGCTAACGACATGTGACGTTCAAATGTCAACAGTGTCAAGTTGCGTTAGTCGTCGGCCGTTTTTGGCATGACCAAAAACTATCTAGTGACTTTTCGATTCTCGAAAGAAGTTGTATTATGCATATCGCTGACGCTCTAAGAATGAGAGAGACAGAACAAGTAGGTATCGCGTGGGTTGTTCGCCTGTCGTATTGGTCGTGTGAATTTGTGCGTTGCTTTGTTAAAATAAATTCTGGCAACTAGGGAGAAAAGTGGAATTTGCAAATTAGCAAATTTGTGGGAAATCGACTTTAACTAGCAAAGGATTAGTTTTTCCAGAAAGCAGTAAATGTTTAATTAAATATTTACAACAAACAAAGTAAATTGGGTTGAATTTGGTCGCAAAATGTAAAATATTTTAAGGTTGATTGATTGATACAAAAAGTGGAAAGCGAATATAAAGAAAGACATGGAGGCAGAAGAACAAGCCGGTTTCAGGGCGGGTAGATCGACTTCTGATCATCTCTTTTGTATAACCCAAGTTATTAAAAAGAAAATGGCATACGGACAAGAGCTGCATCTGCTTTACGTCGATTTGCAGAAGGCATATGATAGTATACCACTAAATCTACTTTGGGGAGCATTGGAAAACACAAACATAAGCGTAAAACTAATTAAGGCCATCAAAGAGTTATACCGCAATAGTAAGGCAAAAGTTAAAATAAAAGCAAAACTAACCAAAGGCTTTTAAGTAAATAAAGGTATTAACAAGGTTGCTGTATCTCGCCTACGCTCTTCAAGATATACTTGGAACAAGTCCTTAAAGTATGGAAGAGAAAATGCCAAAACATGGAAATTCCGTTGGACGAAACCACCTTGTATACTTTATGTTTCGCCGATGATCAGATAGTAGTGGCCCAGGATTATGACGACCTCGAATATATGACACGAAAACTAATAGAAGAGTACAATAAGTGGGGACTAGAGGATAATCTCAATAAGACAGAGTATATGTGTATCGGTGGAATGAAACTGGATCTAATCTTAAATACTGGGCAGCGAATTCAGTCTTCAGCTATAAAAGATCGAAACGTACAAGGAAGAAAAGCAATAACTTTATTAAATGGAATAATTTGGGACGAAAGTATATCAAAACATAACAAAAAGCTTATATATAACATCATTGTAAAAAGTATTATTACATACGGCTCAGGAGTATGGTCAATCAAGGATAGAACAGAAAAAATGCTTTCCGCTACGAAGATGGACTATTGGAGAAGAGCAGCAGGGAAATCAAAAAGAGAAAGAGTTACAAATCAAAGAATAAGAGAAGTTATGACAGTGGGTGAACGTACTTTAGTGGATGATATAAGAACTAAACAACTGGTGTAGTACGGATATGTACAAATAATGAATGATGAAAGACTACCTAAACAAATACTACAATGGTAACTAACTGGCCGAAGAAAACGAGGACGGCCAAGGAGAAGCTGGAGAGAAGGAATAGACAGTGAAATAAGAATAAGAAGCCTAGATGATGAATTATGGGCAAACAGAAACGAGTGGAGATTGGGTATCGGAAGACGTAGAACGTTGTGAAACCGATAACCGAAACCATATATATATGATACAAAAAAAAGAATTTTGGTTTTTTCTATATTTAGGCAGAATTATCTCGATTTCATAGCAGCGATTTAATTTGAGGGTTGCAATGTTTTGTTTGCATATTTTCTATTTTCTTTTGATATTTGATAATACAGTTTTTAAGAGATTTTTTTTCGGAAATTTCTAACTTCTAGTCTAGTATGTGTGTTCAGTAAACCTGTATGTAGATAAGTGGCAAAACAATTTTTTCCTTACCCTGTTTTGATTGGCACTGCACGCCACTGAAAGACCTTCGAAAAATTCTTCTATGTCATTTATACAAGGGTTTTAACGGAAAGACGAAGGTTTGATGTTATATGCTAAGTCAAGGCCAACACAAAAATAGAGGCCACGACCCTGAAAAAATCAGCTGTTCTCCCGGGGCTGAATTTTACATTGGGTCTTATGGGAGGTCAGAGGTTTTTTTATGGTATTTTCAAAATGGCACTACAGATTTCCGCAAAATTTCAGTGAAATATTCTCAGACACCATCCCGATATTCCACCAAAGGTTTGTAAGGAAGCAACATGATTAAAAGGTTAAAATCTTCAAGATTTAGGATTCCTTATTTTGAATTCAAATTGCCCGCCATGTACCACATGCCAACTGTTATATTTGACATGTATTTGACTTTGTCATCTGTGATTGTCACATTTGCTTCTGCTTTAAATTTAATTTTTGTGTGAGCTAATGAAGCGGCTATGAAAAATTAAGGATTACTATACATTAAAAAAAAATTGTTCTGCCAGAATAAAGTAAAAACAATCTCAAAAATGACTTTATTTTAAAAAAAATCAAATATTCATGAACCGTCATTCCAACTTCAATTTTTTAAAGACAATCAGCTGTCGTAACGTGACCATCAAAAAAAATCAGCCCCGGATGTGACGTCAAGAAAGTGGAGGATCGTGGCCCGTCCGTTTTGATAGCCCTGGCTAAGTTTATACAACAGCCAAATAAAATAAAACTAAATTGCGTTTTTGCACAGCACTCACATTTAAAAATGATACATTTGGGAGAGAACCACGAAATATGACACTTTAGGACTCCAGTTTGGCAACGAAGTTGGGCACTAACCAAACCTTTTTATCACGGCCTTGTCAAAATGGCGGAGACTGTCAGTTGTTGTTATTTTTGTTGTGTTTTTGTTGAAAAAGAAAGAATTTCTCGAACTTTTCCTACTCTAATGAAAAAAGTAATGTTTTATGACCCTAAACAGTTTTTAACAGTTAGATTTCAGCCCAAATTTAATAAAAAAAACTGGCAAAAACACAAATAAACAAAAACATTGGTTGACAAGCACTTCACATTTCTAAACCATGAAATATATGGTAGCTAAAAAATAGCTTCGGAGGGGGCCCTCCTTATATACGCCACTGCAAAGCATTAAAAATAATGATTGTCTATGTAGTTATATGATACCCAATAAGCTAATCCATTCATTTGGTTATTCATTTAAATTTATTATAAATTGGATACAATATTAATAAAAAATAGCTTTGCTCAGTCAGTAAATAATCTTACCAAATTCCATTTGCGCTTTTAATTTTTCTTGGAGAAAGATTAAAAAAACTTGTTTTCAAGCAATTATATTTAATAAAAAGCACTCGCGTAGCAAAAACCCTCGTCTTTAACTCGGGTTTTTACAACGCTATTTCCGGAAAATCAGAAGCACTTCCTTATGATATTAATCCCGATAATTTCAACACTGCTTTATGAATGTCTAAAAAATTCGAGTGAAAAGATTGTTAAGAGCTTAAGTATTTCGATTTTTATTTTTTTGTGTTTTTTAATATTTGTTTTTTGTGTGGATATTGGTGGATAAATTACAGCAAAAACAATTTAAATAATTACATTTAAATTAAAGTCTATTTTTGCTCTAAAAAGGTTTTTTTTTCACTTGCCTTTTATAAGCAATTTTAGTAACTTTTATAAATCGATTTTGAGATGAATAATAGCTTTGGGAGAAAATTGATGGGACTCAATAAGCAGAAATAATTATTAAGAAATTCCGTCTGTTGACATTGGCGAATCCAAAGGCGGGAAAGGAATGGAGTTTGAGTATCCACCCCTACTTTCGAAATTTAACTTATTTTGAAGAGTATACAAAATTTACATGCGACATATTTTAAATTTTTTCACAAAAATTGATACTGTTTGCTTTAATTTTTTCAGCACAGCAGTTTATACATATGCCTGCTAATGCTGAAAAGGAAAAAAATAAAAACAGGAAATATTTTTTTTGGCTGTCACATTATCTCCTTTCTTTTTTAAATCCTGCATTCGCCACTGGCGATTGATACGTACCACGAAGTGATCCCCAAGGTAACGAGACAAACCAAAATTAGCTTATTTAAATGCGGTGCATGGAACAAAGGTTTAACTTGCTGCCACCCTTTTCTCTTGTTAGTTTGGTTCTGTTGAGTACCATTTTCCGTAGCCGTAGTTTTTGGTTGGCTCACAAGCTCGTTTAATAATTTTTTTATCTAAACGAAAAAATCTGACCTTAATGATTATAGTTTTTGGCTATGTCGGCTTAGACCAATTAACCAGCTTGTGTATACAGTATGTCCCATTTAAAACTTACCACCCAGGATTTAGCAAAAATTGCTGAAATTTCGGCTATCTTGAAATTGTGTCAAAAAGTGTCCCCCTCGAAAACTAAATCGACGGGTCTCGGCGTTTTTTAAAATTTCAGCAGTTTTCGGTAAATCCTGGGTAGTAAGTTTTAAATGGGACACAGTGTATAATGGTACACATTAAAGCTGTATAGATTCCTTGGGTACAGGGGCGCAACTAACCGGACAAATTTGGGGACGCTTGAGCTTAATACCTGTATGTACAAGGTGTTCCATATCATTATATTTAAATTTTGGAAGCATAAAGTACACTTCTTTTTAAGTAAAAAAAAATTCAAAACTTGTAGATATATCCAATTTTATATTATAAGGAGCGTATACAGTAAGCTGCCGAACAACTAAGACAAAACAAGCGTAATAATTTTCTTAAACAAAATGATTATTTATTTAATTTTATATTTATTTATTTTTATTATTTTGAAATAATATTCATATGCGTGAAACTTTGAAACAAAGAAAAATAGATATACAAGTTTTGAGTTTTAGATCCGGAACATCTTGTATAATGCGAAAAAAACTACTACAAAAGAGAGAAACAAAGGGAAGACGTGAGAGACAAAGGAAAAACTTCCAATAAAAAGATACTGAAAAATTGAAAAAAAATTCGCCGTAAAAGTACTTTTTGGAAAAAATCAAGCAGGAAAAAAATTTGTAGAAAAAAACGAAAAAAATGTACACAAGCCAAAAAAATCGAAAAAAATCTTGCCGCATTAAAAAATTTGTAACAATAGGTACTTTTCTGAAAAACTGTCACCGCGGAGATAGTTTTCGCAATACAAAAAACTACAGCAAAATTACAAAAAAATTGCGACGTAGACAAAAATTTTAGAAAAATTAATTACCTATACAGTGGTGACTTGATAATCCGGATCAATCAAAACCGGCTCGATCCGAATTATCGAGGAATCCGGATTATTGAGGACTTTTTTTTTAATCACAAAAAAGTAAGTAAAGATTTTATTTTAAATGAACACAAAATCGTAAAAAATGGAAATCCTTTACTTAACAAAAAATGTTTTTTTTCCTCTAAACTAATTAATTTTCATCGGCTTCGATCACTACTATGTCGGTTTGGAACGTTTTTCTACGTTTGCCAAGGCCTATTCTCCACCTCCTTTGATCCTGACAATCATCTTCTGTCAGGTTTTTTTAACTCATTGATCTTTGGATTAACTGTTGCCATTTTAGTTTAGGACGCCCTCTTTTTCTGCGCCCCATTAGTTGCCATTCTAGAATCTGCTTTGGTAATCTTTCATCGTTCATCCGTTGTACATGGCCGTACCATATCAGTTGTCTTTTAGTGATGTCATCCGTTATCCCTCGATTCCAATTCTTTCTTTTATGATCTCATTTCTTATATGATCTGTTCTAAATATTGATCTTATTGTATCCATTTCGACCATTTTCATTTTTGTTTTGCATTTTTCTGTTACGCGACAAGTCTCCATACAACAGCGTGCTTTTCACTATTATTTCATATATATATAAAATTATACAAAAATATATAATATGTTGCCTAAAGAGTTTAAAGATAAACCTTTTCACAAAATAAAACGCAAGATAACTGATTGGCTATACAAAAATAACATTGATTGGTTTTCAAACTAATATAAGGCTTTGAAAAATGTATGTCTATTTTTAGTTGAACTATTTTTTAATTAATCTTAAATAGTTAAATTCCATATAAGAGATGGTAGACACAGAGACATAATGTCCATTGTTTGCCATCTTGTCATATTAATTGAAACAAAACTGTAATAACATTACATGAAATAAATTAAATTGAATTGAATTGAATATGTTAAATTTTACATTCTTTTTTATCTCTCCGCTCTATAAAATACTGTTAAAACATCATTAACCGTTAATGGAAGACATACAATAACTTTTTTGCTCGGATTCTTCTGGACTAAGTTCACTCTCTTCATTTCTATTTACCTTCTTTGGAGTCACTTGCATCATTAATCTTCGACTTCTCTTTTATAATCAAAGTTTTATGTTTCCATTTGATTGGAGCCATTCTCGACACGACCGTGACCTATAACTGATGAATGCGGCCTTTGACCCCACACGCCGCATCAAACCAACCAAATCACAAGTTAAAACTTGCATTGTTATGTTAATTATTATTATAATTAGCAAAAACGTGAGTCCGGATAATTGAATAAAGTAAAATCCGGATTACCGAATACCTCCAGGGACTTCTGAGGCTATCCGGACTACCGAAGCATCCGGATTCTCGCGTGTACGGATTTATCGAGTCACCACTGTACTTACTTTCCGGAAAATCGCGCTGCTGACTAATTTTTGTAAATGAAAAGAAAATAAAATTGGTATGCAAGCAAAAATTTTTGAAAAATAAAATCATGCCAACATTTTAAATACTTTATTAATGTGCATTTGATCATTTCTTTGTAAAGACGGGTTGAATAAGTTAAAAAAAAAAGCTGTCAGGGTTGGGGGTTGGAAAAAGTTAAAAAATTAAACTGATTAAAAAAATTGGCCGATGCAGTCTCGCCATTATAAAACTGTGAGCTTTTCTTAAATAAAATATTTTTTGCAAATCTATTTTTTTTTAAATCGAAAATTCGTAAAACTTACCGGGTAGGTATTTGCAGGTTTTCCAGTATTTATCCGGTAAACCGTCCTAAAAACTTTCAGAGCATCCTCATTTCTTCCCTTGGACATTAAAAATTTTGGACTTTCTGGGAAGAATAACAGGCAAAATCCGCTAGTTAAAGCTGGCAAACCCGTAGTTAGTAGGTAGACATTCCAAGAGTGAAATTCTGAAAGAAAAAGGTCAGTGGCGGCTTGTCGAATAAAGTAGGTTTAAAGAAAATAATCATACGCCACTGTTTCTTATTCAAATTTATTTTTAAAATTCTTATGCGTTGCTAAGCAAATGTCTTCATCTATATTTTTTTTATTTGACGTACAGTTTTCAAAATTAAATGAATTTGCATCTCGATAGACCTTTTTTACAAGAAAACGAAAAAAAGAAAGGAATTTAAAATAACAAGGGCAATTCCCGCACGAACACCACTGATCAAAATAACAAAACATGTCATACATCAGAAAATTTAAGATATTACATTATGTTGGTATTTTTTATTTGGGCTAGAATTAAAGCTTAACCACCGTAATATTCTTACCTAAATCCCAAAATTGAAAATTCAAATTCAGCGGCAACAGAAATACAGCAAATATTGGCAAAAGTAGAGTGCCTAGAGTATTAGAGCACCCCAACATCAACAGAAATTTGGATCTATGTTTCGTCATTTGAAACTCAGCCATATAAGCATTGATTGTTGCAAAGGGGCCTATTACCCTAAAAATTTGACAAAAATTGCTTCACATCAAAGAATTGTATCTTAAAAAGCAGTGGCGCACCCAGGAATATTAATTGGTGGGTGGATTCGGGACCCCGTAGTGCCGTATTTTGTGCTATTTTATGTTTTATTTATGAAATATGTAAAAAATATCTTAAAATCCTGGGAAGAACCGTGCCCCGAAGTTCCCTCCTGGGTGCGCCTATTTATACAGTGTGTTTCAAAAACCGTAAGTGGTTGTAAAAAGCACTTGCCCCACTTATCGTCAATAACCTAAATTTTGTTAGTTTTGATTTTTGATGCCTGCAATAAGAATTCTGTTGATCAAAATTAAGAAAAAAAAGTACAGGGTCATTGATTATATTTGCGTGGCCTTTATCAGGGGTTTAGGTAGGTAGAAAAAAAGTTTAAATACAAAAGTTTTATAATTTTTTCCGTATTATCTTTAGGACTGTGTCAGATGTCATTCCTTATGTCAACTTTTAATAGCAACTTTCTTAAGTTAAAGAATGCACCCTGTATATTATTTGTCAGAAATAAAGATATCGTTAACCTGATTTCAAAAATATATAGGTTCTTGACATTTGGATAGGTCGTTTTTAAGTTATATTAGTTTAATATTTTTAATCAAGTGAACTATTAATAACAAATAAATGAACTATTCATAACAATTAAGTGTTAAAAAAAACTAAACAAAACTCTAAAGCAGCGCCGCCTGCTACTTTTTAGAACTATTTTTTACAAACTATTTTTTATTAACTACCTATATATTCTCTACATATCCACCATCATTCCTCACATTCCTGATACAATTTCTAATATTTTGTCTCATTTTATGAAAAATGATGATTGAAATAAAATGTGGACGATCTCTATTCAGTGCGATTATTTCTTATTGAAGTCTTTGTCTTAAATTATTGATATTTTGAGGTATGTCATAATAAACTCTATTTTTAAGAAATCCCCACAGAAAAATATCTAAAGGGTTAAGATCTGGGTTATTAGTCGGCCAGTGAACTGTGCCACGCCTGCCTATCCCACAATCATACCTGTCATTTAGGTAATCAGTGACTTGAAAGGTATTATGGGGTGGTGCCCCATCTTGATGCCAGATAAGATTATTTTGAAGAAGATCTAAATATTTATTGCCCGTTAGATACCCATCAATAATAAATGGTCCGATCACTTGGTTAACTAGCATGCCACACCACACATGAACTGATCTACGTCCCTGTATTTTGACTGGTTCAATTTTGTGTGGATTTTCAGTTGCCCAATAATGTTTACTTGCTTCATCGGTAAACACAATTTTTGATAAAAATTCAGGATCTTCTGCTATATGCTGCTGTATTTCTTGTCAGTATTGTGATCGTTGAATTTTATGTCTTTCGTTTAAGCTTTGAACTGGCATAAATTTGTATGGGTGATATATAAGTAATGTATTTCTATACATCCACCTTATTCTGTGTTAAAAAATAATAATAATTAGTATTTAAAAGAACATTAAGAAAATCAATAACAATTATGAAATTGTTATTGATAAGTAAATTGCTTTTAAACTTTGGAATGCAAACATCATTAGTTTAATATCTTAATAAGTTGTTTTTAACATTATAATTAAGAACCAAATATCATTAAGTACATCATTAGTTTAATATCTTAATAAGTTGTTTTTAACATTATATCATTATGTTATCATTTAAGTGAAAGGTCAGCATATAAAAGCACATTTCATAATCAGATAATGGATTCAAGTTCTAGCTATAGCAGTAGTAGCATAGTAGTAGTAATAAGTTTTACTAAATAAAGAAAATTAGTTTTTAAAAAGCCGTCTGTGAATTATTGGAACTTAACTGGCGCTGCGAACAGGATAGCTGTTTGGCATTATCCTGACGGTCTTATATTGCATAAGAAACGACATATTGCCTCCAGCTACCAAAAAGAACACGTTCCGGGAGAACCTTCGTATTGTATCCATAGTCAACTTGGTTCAACTACAGAAAAACAACCACGACTTGGGACCGAAGACTACCTCTTCATTTCGCACAAACGGCCTTTGGACAAGTCTATTACGGCAACTGAAGATTACCTACCATAGAGATGTTTTTTCTGTAAGTAAATTTTTAAATGTTTGCTAAAGACAAAACCACTGACAACATAAAAACTAAATTTCTGCAAAAACTAAAAGAAGGCAGCACGTCCAATAAAGACCTTACTTCCTTCAAAACTTTAGAAAACCAAGAAAATCCAACTTCCGAAGAAGACATTCAATTATATTCCAAAATTTCCTTACAAACTGAAAATTTAGATTTAGATAGGTTAGAACATAGTTTAAGTAATTTAGCGATATCTAACTCTCAAGGAAACTCTACTAATCCTCCTATTCAACTGCAAATACCACATATTAACACATACACGCAAAGAAACATGCCTGACGAAACATTCAAACTAGCCTGCGACTTTTTACCAACTTTTGACGGACAAATCGAATATTTAGAAAATTTTATTCTCGCTTGTGATGAATTTCTTACAACATATGGAACAACTCCAACAAAATTAAATTTTGCGCTAAATGCTGTAAAATCTAAATTAAGAAAGGAAGCGCAACTATATATTTTCCGTAACCCGCAATTTAAAACTTGGGATGAAGTAAAACATCCTTACAGAAAGAGTTTGGAAACCATATTGATTTAAGATCATTACTACAATCTTTGCAAAATTTGAAAACTGATAAAAATGAAAATATACAACAATTTTTTGATCGAATTAAAAAATTCCTAAATGAAATCAACACTAAAATTAACTGTGAAATTTCTGACGTAAACTTAAAAAATTTTCATTTAGACCAAGCAGAGTCAACAGCGATTTTAACGGTAGTTTCCAATTCACCAGATGACCTACGACCTGTCTTTATTCAAGAACTACCAAAAACCATGACAGACTTACAAAACAAAATATCTAATTATAACATTATAACAAATCAAATGTTTAACAGATATCAACCTAAAAATTTTTCACAACCTCAAATAAAAAATCAAAACACACAAAGACAACCTTTTTTTCCTCCTCCAAACTTTAGACAACAATCATTTCCACAAGGTCCAATTAATATTCAATCAGAACCAATAAATCAAAAATTCCCCTCAAATATTCCTGCATTCAGAAAACCGCCAATGTTTAAACATCCCACACCTAATTCGAAACCAACACCTATGTCAGGAGTATCCACCGCAGTATTTAAACCATTACCATCAACATCTCAACAAACACCTTTTCAACAAGCATATCAGCAACGTAATCCCAATTTCTTTAGACAAACTGCATTTAAACAACATTTCGAAGAACTAACTAATTTAGAAACACATCAAGAAAATTCCGAGGTTTCCGAAAACTCTGAGTCGGAAACTTTAGATTTTGCACCAATTCCATGCTATTTTGATACAGAATCAAACCAATATTTGCCTATCCAACCAGAACTCACCTGGGAAGATGAAACTGAAAATAATTCAAATTTTCAGGAAGTCTCGAGACAGCTAGAATCGACTTAAATCACATTGGTCGTCTTTCATCCCTCCCTTACTTATATCTTCCAAAATTAAACATTAAAATTCTCATAGACACTGGTGCCTCACATTCAATCATTTCACCTCGTTTTGCTAACTTACTTCCAGATTGCATATATGAACAGCCCTTTTCAGTAATTTCTTGCAACAGAGAAATTATAGAAAAATATAATTTTAGATACCCCCTCTTAAGTGAATTAGGTATTACAAATATTATAGACTTTCACGTCATTAACTGGCACGAACATTACGATGCTCTTATAGGCAGTGACATATTTCAACAAATGCAAGGTTCTATTGATTATTCTACAAATAAACTACGCCTGAAAAATAAGTTAATTCCATTTCATATTGCTATGACCAAACCACCACCTAAAATAACCCATTCATCTGATAAATTAAAAATTCCTGTCAATCAGAATTTTGGAACTGGACTTCTACCTTCATTTGAATTACATAATTACACATTTCCAGATTGTTTAGTCCACATAGAAAATGGATATTGCGAGATACCTAATCCCTTTGACGAACCGATTGTCACAGAATTCAAAGCAAGGTATAATGTAATCCCTTCAGAATGTTTTAATATTCAAACAAAGTTTACAAATATTAAGAATCCCCATGTAATTGAATCTCTTAGATTAAGCCACCTGAATTCTGAAGAAAAAGAGGCAGTCATCAAAATTTGTAAAGAATTTTCACCAATCATGTACACTGATAAATCTGACTTGTCTTTCACAAGCCATGTCAAGCATCATATCCGTACCAAAGATGACAAACCAATCTATGTAAAATCATTTCGACACCCTCCATCTATGTTACCAGAGATAAATAAACAAATTCAAAAACTTCTTGATAATAAAATTATAAGACCTTCTATCTCTCCTTTTTTCGCACCAGTCTGGATAGTTTCGAAAAAACTAGATGCCTCCGGAGAAAAAAAATTTAGAATGGTAATCGATTACAGAAAATTAAATGAAAATACAATTGACGATAAATTTCCATTACCTAAAATAGAAGAAATTCTGGATAACCTGGGAAAATGTCAATATTTCACTGTCTTAGATTTAGCCCAAGGTTTTCATCAAATTGAAATGGACCCCAAATCTATTGAGAAAACAGCTTTCACTGTTAACAACGGTCATTATGAATATCTAAGAATGCCGTTTGGTCTCAAAAATGTCCCCGCCACATTCCAAAGGATGATGGATGAAATTTTAAGAAAATATCTTTTTAAATTCTGCTTTGTTTACATGGACGATGTTATTATTTTTTCTAAATCACTTCACGATCATATCCTTCATATTAGAACCATCTTTCAAAAATTAAAGGAAGTCAATCTAAAAGTCCAATTAGATAAAACCGAATTTTTGTGTAAAGAAGTTCCATTTTTGGGCCATGTAATAACCCCAGAAGGTATAAAACCAAATCCATCTAAAATAGAGTGCATTAAAAAATATCCTATTTCAAAAACTCAAAAAGAAATAAAAGCATTCCTTGGTCTCGTTGGATATTATAGAAAATTCATTAAAAATTTTGCGAAAATTGTTCAACCCTTAACCAAATGCCTACGTAAAAACACTAAATTAAATCCCACAGATCCAGATTATGTTAACGCTTTCGAGAAATGTAAAGAACTAATGACAAACTCGCCAGTTCTAGCTTACCCGGATTTTTCAAAACCATTTAACCTTACCACAGATGCTTCTAATGTAGCCATAGGATCCGTCTTATCTCAAAATGATCACCCTATAGCTTTTTATTCTCGAACTCTTAATTCAGCCGAACGAAATTACTCTACCATTGAAAAAGAATTTCTTTCTATCGTAGAAGCAACTAAGCACTTTAGACCCTACCTATACGGACAAAAATTTCTAATCGAAACTGATCACAATCCTCTTGTATGGTACACATCTCTTAAAGAACCCAATTCAAGATTAACCAGATGGAAACTCAAACTTGAAGAATTTAATTTCGATATTAGGTATAAGAAAGGCAAAGAAAATAAAGTTGCCGATGCACTATCACGAATTCAAATTAACGCATTAGAAACTGAATCAAATATTGCTAATAATGACACAAATGACACAGCAAACATCGAAGACTTTGAAAATGATACCGTACATAGTGACAGTGGTGCATTAAATGTCAATCTGTCTATTTCGGAATTGCCTATTAATTACAGTAACCAACGTAAAGTCATTAAAATTGGTCAAAATTATCACGTTTTCTCTAGCCACCCTTTCGAAAAGAACCATAAAGTAATAACAGTTAACAAAGATTCTTTAAATGCACACTTTATGAGAATCCTAACGGAACATTTAACTGACAATAAAACCTTTTGTTTATTTATCCGTGATGAAACTCTAAAAACTGAGTTTATTAAATTTTTACAGGAAAATGGCAATAGCAAAATACGCATAAAATTTTCAACAATATTATTACCTGACATTGTTCTCAAAACGCAACAAAAAGAAATTATTTCACAGTATCATTTACAAAATCATAATGGTATAATCGAAACCTATAATCATCTTAAAACAAAATATTATTGGCCCCAATTAAGAGAGTCCATCCAAGATTACATAAATAAATGCGAATTATGTTTAATAAATAAATACGACCGAAATCCTTACAAATTAAATTTTCAAGGACCTTTAATAGCCCCTAAACCATTTGAAACGCTGTATATCGATCTTTATAAATTTAGTAATCAACTATTTATCACTATCATAGACTCATTTTCTAAATTTGCACAAGCTTATGCCATATCAGATAAAAATGCCATAACAATCTTAAACAAACTTCGTCATTTCTTATCTGAACATGGTTACCCAAGAAAAGTAGTCTTTGACAATGGAAAAGAATTTAACAATAATATAATGAAAGAATTCTGTTCTCTTTTTAACATAGACACTCATTTTACTACCCCTTGTAACTCTACTTCAAATAGTATCGTAGAAAGGCTACACTCCACATTAACAGAAAAATTAAGGATTCAAAATCAAAATACCCCTAATGAATCCTTAGCTCAACTTATGATTACTGTAATCTTAAATTATAATTATAGCATCCACTCCACAACTGGTTATCCACCATTTGCTCTCATAAACTCACCTTGTTTCTTTGAACCAGAAATTAGTGAAATGACAGTTTACGAAGAATATAATCAAAAACGCAAAAATGAGATTTTACCTTTTTATGAACAAATTTATCAAAAAACATTACAAAATCAACAAAAAAGGACACAAAACCAAAATCCTGTATCACCCGATTCAATGCCATCCACTTCAAATAACCAGATAGTTTTTATACGCGACAAACAAATTAATACCAAGAACAAACCACTTTACAAAAAGCAAACCATAAAAGGACAAAAAGGACCAATATTAACAGTAGGAACCAAACAAAATAGAAATACTAATACACATATAAGACATATAAAGAGATTAAGAAAGAATCTTTCTTTTCAGATTCCTACTTCTTCAGACTGTTCAAACTCTGGAAATAACACCAATTAACGCAACTACATACTTAGAAACGCTATCTAACCAAACCTACATACAAGACCACCTTCATTCTACCTATGTAAATTTTGAAACATTGCAAATTTTAAATCAATCATTTAGTATTATAAATAGATCAAAAAACTTTTATGTAAAACAACAGATTTTTGCAACAAACGAATTAATATCAAATTGTTTTGCTACATATCATAAATTAATTCCTAATCGTGAAAAACGCGGCTTAGCAAATTTCTTGGGTACAGGAATAAAATTCGTAACAGGAAATCTTGACGAGCAAGATCTACAAGAAATAAATAAACACTTCGACATATTGACACGAAATCAAAATAAATTAACATCTCGATTAAATGATTATAGTTCATTAGCCGAACACATTTCAAACAAATACAATGATCTTATAAATAATATCAATTTTCATTCAGGCGAACTACAAAGAGTTCTTACCGAAAGATATAATGAAACTGATAAAACATGGAATATTTTGAGTATTAATTTACAAGTACAAAGAAATAAAAACTACCTAGAAATGTTAGAAAGAACAATATCATTTTCCCAGACCGAAACACTAAATTTAGAAATTTTGGATCCGACTGAAATTAAATTACTTTGGGAATACTTACGAACACACTATCCTAAATCCTTTTTATGGCCATTAGGACAGCCTTTAGAGTTAGTACAATTATGTAAAACCGAAATTCTTATCAAAGATAATGTATTAGTTTTAGTTATAAGAATTCCAATTTTTAGGGATTACACTTGTAAAATGTCAATTGTTTATCCGATTCCTTATGATAATTTATTAATGACAATACCTTCAAGTTATGTCTGTAATTCAGATTGGTTTAAAACGTGTAAAAATAATAATCATAAATGGTATTGCTATAATCAAATTAATAACTTTAATATTACTCAACATGAAATTTCTAATTCCTATAATTATGTCATACAAACGGAGAATAAACAAATTATTTATTGCACTTCAAAAACTAACCCTATCTTAGAGTTGTGTCAAAAGATAGTACGTAAAGACGTGAAAAACTGTAACATTGTTAAATCAAATTGTACAGTAGTTCTTAATCAAAACAGATATGAAACAAAAATTAATACTATTGAACATTATCATCTTGAACTAAAACCTTTTAGAAGCACTTCAAAAATAAATTTGAATTTAAATCATGTATTGCAGCCAGAAAAAATTAATGAAAATCCTTTTCAACCATTAGAATTAGAAACCTACAAAAATAAATTTGAATTTAAATCATGTATTGCAGCCAGAAAAAATTAATGAAAATCTTTTTCAACCATTAGAATTAGAAACCTACAGTTTTCAGAAAAATGGGCATAATTATTTATTGTTTTTTATTCTCCTTTTGATTATCGTTACTATAGTTTATATTTTACAAAAATATTTTAGAAATAAGGTAATATCTAGAAATACTATTAAAAGATGGTTAGAAGAAGATAAACAATTAGATGAAGATATAGAATTACAAGAGAAATCGTGAGGACACGATTCTTTTTAAGGAAGGAGGAGTAATGTACTTCTATACATCCACCTTATTCTGTGTTAAAAAATAATAATAATTAGTATTTAAAAGAACATTAAGAAAATCAATAACAATTATGAAATTGTTATTGATAAGTAAATTGCTTTTAAACTTTGGAATGCAAACATCATTAGTTTAATATCTTAATAAGTTGTTTTTAACATTATAATTAAGAACCAAATATCATTATGTACATCATTAGTTTAATATCTTAATAAGTTGTTTTTAACATTATATCATTATGTTATCATTTAAGTGAAAGGTCAGCATATAAAAGCACATTTCATAATCAGATAATGGATTCAAGTTCTAGCTATAGCAGTAGTAGCATAGTAGTAGTAATAAGTTTTACTAAATAAAGAAAATTAGTTTTTAAAAAGCCGTCTGTGAATTATTGGAACTTAACTTATATAATGTTTTTCTTGTAGGTGGTTTTTTCAGATTGTCGGGCAACAACTGAAATTGATTTTTCGGGATTTTCTAAAAATATTTTTTAATTAATTTTGTTCTTTATTATAACGCAAAAAGTATAGCTACCTTCAAATGAGAGTAAAATATTCATATCTTCCGCTTAATTTCGAATCACGGTTCTTTTTTTTCGACTAAGATTTTTTATTCTCATTAAACTTCCGGATAACGCGTTTAATGGTATCAGTTGATGGTACCCACCGTCCAGGATTATTTTGATGATATTGCTGCCGAACTGCTGCTAATTTATTATTGTTTAAATAAAAGAGACGAACCACTTAAAGCTTTTCTTCCTCCGAATACTCCTTTTTTTAAACCAAGTATTTTTTGTCATTGTCAAATTGACGTTGAAGTAAGACCTAAGCAACTTAATCATTGTTATAGTGCATTTTATTAAAAATGTTAAGCTAATATAACTTAAAAACGACCTATCCAAATGTCAACACCCTATATATTTTTGAAATCAGGGTAACGATATCTTTATTTCTGACAAATAATATACAGGGTGTTCCCTTTAACTTAAGAAAGTTGCTATTATAAGTTGACATAAGGAATGACATCTGACACTTCTGACATAGTCCAAAAGATAATACGGAAAAAATTATGAAACTTTTGTATTTAAACTTTTTTTCTATCACCTACCTAAACCCCTGATAAAAGTCACGCAAATATAATCAATGACCCCGTACAATGATTTTATTATGACATGGTTCATTCAAAATTAAGAAAAAAAAGTACAATGATTTTATTATTACATGGTACCAACGCCTATAAACGCGAAAATGGCAGGTATAAAAGCCAAACTGCTGCGAAATTTATTATCTTAGTCGTGCTTCTGATCACGTCTAGATATTTTTTCATTAAATTTCTTTGTAAGGTAAACATTTCAAAAGAAAATTATGTAAAACAAACTAAAAATTTTTAATTTAATTTGGGGTGAGGATATTCGGGACAAGGTGCTTTAAAAAAAAATTATGACGACATATTACGAAAAAGTCGTGGTTTAGAATGTCCTAATTTCGTCATATCCTTTTCCTGACAAATTTTTTAAAAAATAGAACGAAAATTGAGGTGACTGCGTTTTAAACATAAGAGTAACAACATTTGGGACATTGATATTTGTTAATAAAAGAAATATTTGTTTTTTTGTAAAATATATATTAATTATACCCTATTTTAATATTTTAGGTAATTTTTAAAATTACTAAAATTTAGTTTTTGTGGTTTATTTTTTTGTTCTTTTTTTAAGTTTTCTCAAAAACAAACAGGAGTGGCGAAGTTCTGGATAATTTTTTGTTTTTTGGCCCGCTATTTGTCATTGCTTGACGAAAAGTATCTACATGTCATGGTGCTCAATTTCACGATATAGTTATTCCTAAATCTTTCACTATGCAGTACCATCTCTTCTTGAGACATTTCAGCCCATATTTGACCTATCTAAAAATCTACTTCGGAATGAGCTATAAAACTCAAACTTTGCACAGTCGTAGATCTTCATGTGTAAACAACCCATCCAAGTTTCATAGACTTCCACAGAGTAGTAAAGTAGTTACGAAATTTCAAAAAACGTCGAAATTGCCACTCACTTACTTACTCACTCATGTATAGATTATCAAAAGCTGAAATTCGGCACACTGATAGAAATTATGACCCTCGGAAAAAATCAAAAAATCCCAAAATTCTAATTTACTTCCCTCCCCTATACATGTTAAAGTTATGTAAAAGTTACATTGTCCACTTCCAGAAAGAGCTAAGCTTTCGCAGACTGATAGGAACTATCTTAAAACCATTGAAAAAAATTATTTAAAAACCCCAAAATTATAATTTACTTCCCTTCCCTATAAAAGAGTAAAGGTAAAAGTAACATTGTCTACTTCCAGAAACGCTAGAAACCTGAGCTTTGGAAGGTCGATAGGAACTATGACAAAACTATAGAAAAAATTTTTGAAATACCAAAATTTTAATTTACCTCCCTCCCCTATATCTTCCAAAAAGGCTAGAGAGCTAAGCGTTGGAAGAAAAAAATAAAAAACCTTAAAATTTTAAATAAAGCATTGCAAAGGTTTTGAACAATATTCCGCATATTTTGCTACTTCAAAACTTAAATAATGTCCAAATCCTTTAAAAAACGAGTGAAATCATAACAAAAACATTTCATGTAAAAAAGCCAAGTACGCGAAAATGATATTTGGTAAAAAGAATTGAGATAAAGGTAAAGCCATGTTCTCCAATACAAATTTTAAAATGAAAGGTTTTTACTAGTTTGGAAATGTTTTTCTAAATCTTATTTTTCGTATTTATTCCTTGCTCTTATGCCACTAATTTCTGCCAGTTATATATATTTTTTTTATTTATTATTAAGAAGGTTTGTGTATTTTTATATTTTAGAATCAGGATATGACAAAAAGTGGGAGTTGACGAGCCGTGGAAGAGTACCATTTTTTTATTCTTTAAAATTAAAATTTCCAAATGACGACAGTCTAAAATGATTTCATTATTTAAAAACATTCACATTTTGTGATTTTTAATTTTAAAATAAGATACGAGTTTTAAAGTTGACCAAAGTTTGAAATTTTGGTTGAAAAGGTTCCGCTCGGGCACTATACCAAATTAGAAGTTGAAAGGAATAAAGAATCAGCCGGTAGCAAAGTGGTCATCTAGATCACTTTCTGATTTTGCCGTCGGGCTAAGTTTAAGGAATTTATTGTTCAAGTCTTCCTTACTCAATGGCTTGCTGTGTTTAAACCGACTCGGTAAGGGTAATAGGGACGACGATAATTTTTCCTATTTTTTCCCATTGAAATTTTTTTCCTGGTTTTACTTACATCAATCCTTGAAAAAATTTTGCAATAATCATCACGGTTAAGTTTTGTGATAAAAAGCTTAAAAAAACGGTTATAAAGTCGCCAAAAAGGCCAAAAATCAATATCCTTCGACGACCTAATTGATCACTTAAAATACCCCAGGCGGTGGCGCTGGTGACCATCCCTAAAACAAGAAATAAACTTCATTAACTTTAAAAATACTTTTGATTGGCAACTTATTAGTTTATTTTCCATCTCTTGTCACTCAACATGAAGTAATAGTAGTAGTGTGGGCTAGGGCTAGGCTGCGTCCTTCCGATAAGGAATCTGCCCGTCATTTGTACAAGGGCCAAAATATCGGGTCACCTCAGATTCAGAAGGTCCTCCGTCTCAAAGGCTTTCTCTTCGAGTACCTCTCTTCTTGCCTCCTTGTATGCTTCACATAATGAGAGGAAAAGCGCCGAGGTCTCTTCCTCGGCCCAACATCGCTCGCACGTCGCTTCCTCCTTCACTCTCATCTTTGCCAAGTGTCCTTCACTCAACGTGAAACGCATCATATTTGGCTACGAAGCAGGCGTTCTCCCTGCATCAAGGTAGAGAAAATCAACAGCGGTTCGTGCCAATAAAACAGAGTATTGCCAGAATTTTAAAAAGTAAAAAAAATCGGGGTGTTGCGCCGAAATTGTTTCTTAGCCTAAAAAAATTAGGATAAAAACCTTCAATCATTTAATAGTTAAAATTTTTGTTCAAAACCCTTCCTATTGAAGGAAAATCTTTAAATCTGGCAACACTGGTAATACGACTAACTGATGACCTTTTTTTTCTTATTTAAATAACGCTAAAATGTGCAACATTGGACTTATCTCTGTCGCTCATATAAGCTGCTGATAAAATCCATCTCTATTCGAAGGAGCCAAGAGAAAAGTGCCACATACTCATTGGGCAGCGTGTTCTACGCTGCTTTGCGTTTTAGCGCCAGTACACACACGCGTTTTTGTGCAGCGCGGTGCTGCCGTGGTACCGCAGCGTTACCGCAATTGCGGTTCGTGGTGCCGGTACACATACGCGTTTCTCTGCAGCGCGGTACCGCTGCGACATCGCGCTGCAGAAAAACGCGTGTGTGTACCGGCACCACGGACCGTAATTGCGGTAACGCTGCGGCACCGCTGCGTCACTGTGCTGCAGAAAAACGCGTGTGTGTACCGGCGCTTAAGAGGCCCAGTCATCGCGTCGCGTCGAGTCGGAGTGCGACCCATAGAATTGCACAGGGTTACCATATAATTAATGAACTAAACAGAAATGCATAAAATAATAAAAACCTATAAAGATATTGTTTAAATGAAAAAGAAACCTGGCACTATGTCACGAGCCACCACTGGAGAAAATATTACTGAAGGTAGTTTTTGGATAATCAGGGGCGCACCCAGGAATATGTCTTGGGGGGGGGCCGAAGCCTCATGATGTCGAATATTAAGCTATTTTTTGTGTTTTTTTTTTCTGAAATTTGTCGAAAATATGTAAAAAAATCTAAGGCTTGGGGGGGCCGGGCCCCCCCCCCCCCTGGGTGCGCCCATGGGATAATCAAGGGGCTATTTTATTTAAAAAAACGAAACGGCTTTCTTTAAATATCGCAGTGTGTATATATCTCTTAAAAATAAAGCATTTCTTGAATAGATACATACAGCATTTAGAACTTATTTGCCACTCAAAGTCACATTTGGTAAAGCCTGAGGCGTAAAATATGCTCCCCGTGTCAAGAGCGATTGTAAATGAAGCCAAAATGATATCCAGAGCAAGTTATACGTTTAATTTATTAAATTCTGCTGCTCATGTGGCTTCTTTAAATGTTGCAGTGTCGTAATTGATGTGTGTCTGTGTCTATAATAAACCACAGAATTAAGAAATTCTTTTTCACTTAAAGTGAAATTTAAGTCACATTCGGCAACGAATGAGGGACACTAAGCTAAATTGCTAACCAAGGCGAACAAGTTAAATTTTCCAAATTCTCCTGCTTACTTCTGCTTCTTTAATTATCGCTGTGTTTCTTACAAAAAAAGCATTTCTTCTTACCTGCACAAACTACAGCATTAAGAATTCGTTTGTCACTTAACGTCAAATTTAGGTCACATTCGGCAACAAAGCAGCTAAAGTAATAACTAGGGCGAAGATGTTAAACTTACCATATCCTACCGCTTTTTTTCTTTAAAAGTCGCACTGTCGTAATTGTAAAAAAAAACATTTCTACTTACCTGTATAAACCACAGTATTAAGAATTCCCTTATCAATCAACGTCAAATTTAAGTTACACTTGGCAACGAGGGAGGCGTAAGACACGCTTCCTATATCAAGGGCAATTACGAGCGAAGTCAAAATGCTATTCACAGCTAAAGACCCTGTATGTATGACAATTTTTACAAAAGTGAGACGTGACAAACACATCAAAGTAATTGAAATTAACATATTTATTTTCTTGCCAAGTTCATTGGCGTTTTACTAAAATAATTTAAATTGTCAGCGGTAAGTGACATCAAACATCATGCAACATATAAACAAACACGTTTGTCCGCACCCCCTGTATAGGTTTTGTTTATTTTTATTTTACGACGCTTATGAATTAACAAGGACAGAATATGCGTCTCTCTCTATTAGATCGCTAGACTTTGAAGAGTTTTTCGCGTCTCTATTTCTTTAAAATATGTCATACATACAGGGTCTCTGATCAGAGCAAGAAATAAGTACGTTGAATTTATCAAACGCTGTTGTTGAGATGACTTATTTCGCAGTGACCCATAATTTATATGTGTCTTTTAAAGAACAAACTATTTGCTATTTACCTGCATAGATCACAGCATTAAGAATTACCTTGTCACTCAACGTCAAATTCAGTCACATTCAGCAACGAGGGAGCCGTAACATATGCTCCCTGTGTCAAGGCCGATTGTGAACAAAGCTGAAGTACGAACTAGGGCAAACCCACATTAAATTTAATACTGCTTTTTTTCTTTAACTGTCACACTGTTGCAACTATAAACAAAAGCATTTTCACATACCTGCATAAACCACAGTATTAAGAACTCCCTTGTCACTTAATGTCAAATTTAAGGATCATTTAGCAACGATGGAGGCGTAAGACATGCTTCCTGTATTAAAGGCGATTATGAGCGAAGCCAAAATACTAATCAGAGTAAGAAATAATTACGTTGAATTTATCAAACGATGTTGTTGAGGTGACTTTTTTTGCAGTGCCTCATAATTTATCTGTGTCTTTTAAAAACAAACTATTTGCTATTTACCCGCATAGATCAGAGCATTAAGACTTACATTGTCACTCAACGTCAAATTCAAGTCATATTCAGCAACGAGGGAGCCGTAACATATGCTCTCTGTGTCAAGGGCGATTTTGAACAAAGCTGTAGTACGAATTATGGCAAACCCACATTAAATTTCCTACTGCTCTTTTTTCTTTAATTGTCGCACTGTCGCAACTACAAACAAAAGCATTTTCACATACCTCCATAAACCACAGCATTAAGAACTCCTTTGTCACTTAATGTCAAATTTAAGTCACATTCAGCAACGAGGGAGGCGTAAGACATGCTTCCTGTGTCAAGGGCGATTGTGAGCGAAACCGTAATGCTAACCAGAGCAAGGAACACATTAAACTTCCCAAATCCTGCCGCTGATATTGCTTCTTCAAATGTAGCTGGATCATAATTGGATTCTAAAGAAAAAATAAAAATAAATGAAGAGAATGCTATAAATATAAGGAAGCATTTTTGCCCTTGTATGTTTAAAAATGACTAAAAATAAATGAAAAAAAATGTTTGTTCGTTTTGCAGGCTCTGGTGCGCATATCTAAGGATTACAGAAAATAAATTGTTTTATTTCTTATCTTTAATCATAAACTAAACATAAATATTTCCTAAATTTTTGAAAACAGTATAAGAAAAACTTTTGTTAAAATTTAACAATTATTTAAAATTAAAATGAATATTGAACCACCAATTTGTGCATTAAAACAAATACCTACACCCACTATGGACTATTTTTTGAAGTTATTTAACTTTGAATATATTAATAATTTGTCTCGAGTACTGAGTGTCGTTCCTTGAACCTAATACATACTTCCTTCCAGTTTTGCCTTTGTAATAATGGCTTCCAGTTATAATAGATTGCTTGGTAGATATTCTTGGACGAAGATTTGTATAATTTTTTCGCGGCAAATTAATCACAAAAAATTATATTTGAAGGAAACATGTAGCACCATTTTCCAATCAAGAATACCCTGATCCTTTGCAAAATATATGTTGTAAGCATGAAAACTTACCTATTTTACCCTTGTTGACTATAAGAACCGGTTTTATTACTTATTAAAGGACAATAAACAACTTATTTTTAAATTCGACTGTGGTATGTCAGTTTTGAAAGATCAACATTCAGGTTTCAAAAAGTCCCTAATATTCTGACAATGCCATTTTCTGTTAATTAGAAACTGGTAATTCTTGCTTTAATTTATTGCACTTATTGTCTGAAGAATCCATTTCTTGACTGTAGTATTGTTTTTCAATAGTAGATAAGTATTATGACAAAAACTTTGAATGAACTAACTCTAATTTACACTTACCTCTTCTTTTTGGTTCAGAAAAATCATCTAAATCGGCACTGACTATACTTGGTCTTTGATTGTCAATATTCACAAATTCGTTGATCATTTTTTCTTTTGTTTTAACTTTTTACCAGCTATGATATCCAGTTTATATAATAAACATTAGTATGTTGTACTGGTTTTCCATTAGTTCGTGGTTATAATAATAAAAACATCAAAAATAATAACACAACAGCAGAACATATTATTTGTATGCGATGTGTTTGTCTATTAGCAAAGATTAATTCCCCAAAATTTTTGAAAACAATACCACTTGTTGACTCTACGGATTTTCATATTTTCATAATTTAATTCTTGTGCTACCTGCCAGAATGTGTAGTTTTATCTAATATTGCATGAATGTTAAGTCAGTGCTGTACATAGAAAGCTATATTGTGTATGTGTATGTTTGTCCGTAACACGATAGCTTCTAAACCGCTATACCGATTTTCATGAAATTTTCAATGAGCTGATAAGATTTTAGTAAAAATCCATTAATGCTAATGAGTTTTTTGCCCTTATTATTGTGATGTAGATTTTTTGGTTTAAGAGATCTCATTAGAATCTTTGACTTGAGTAGTTTTAGATGAGCGTCAAAAGACTTGGTTTCCGTTGATTATTATTTAGTTTATTTCCTCTCTAATAGAGCCCTTAAAATGCGATCTTAATCGAGATCATTCACATAATTATTATTTAAACATTTTGAGATAAATTACGTTTCCTTTCTAAAGGCGCCGCCGTGTACCTATATCACAGATCACTTAAGATAAAATATATCTTCATATGTGAGTCGCTTACACTTCTTATAAAAACGTTCTATTTTTAAAATGTTAAAAATTATGGTTTTATACCTTTTAAACGTATTTTCCAATGTCTAAATATACGCCTATGTATATTTTATCAATTTACCTGATTTTTATCATGAAGGACGTCTTAACCCTAGCATAGGTTAGAGGTTAGAGGAATTATCATGAAGGACGTCTTAACCCTAGTATAATTTTTCTTAAAAAATTAAAAGGCCTAATAAATTTTGTTAAGTTAGTCATATTTTGTAGTTTTTGTTATCTATATCACGGAGTTAAAAAGACTGTACCTAGGTGGCAAGGTGACGTCTTTTAAACATCAAAATGCAGTCAATTTTGACCTATGAAGTTTCTTAACTGACGTATTTATCACGTCTTCATGAGTTTTAACAGACACACTCAGAATTACGTTATTTTAAGAACTCTGTAAAATTTCAGTACATCATTATGTATTTAAGATAATTAAAACAGAACAGCTGTGACGTCTTTATGAAGTTTGAATAGGTATATGAAAAATTCTGTGCAGTTGGGAACACTGCGACAGGAACTTAGACCTAGACGTTTATTCTTGACGGCCCGTGGCGTGATGTGAGGTAAGCACTCACCTTGTGGATTTATTTTCCCGTGTAAAAAGATGGTGAAAGCTAGAGTCCCTGTATGTTGACATATTTGGATATAATATATATGTTCCAAGTTCACCTGTGAAAGTGAGAATTCCGCTTACGTCACCTCACGTGCCGTCTCGAATACACGTCCTGGGCATTTATTCTTGACTGCCCGTGAGTTAAGGTGAGCCAAAAGTTCACTTTTACGGGTGGGCTTTAAATTCTTTTACCACCTTTTTACACGTAAATGAATCCACCGGTGTGAGCGCTCACCTCACCTCACGTCACGGACAGTCAAGAATAAACGTCATGGACTAGGTTCATTCCTATAATGTTGATGAGATGCTGGACGCCATTAGCTTAAAATGTAAGTACGTCCAAGCTATATTCAAGCTGCGCTCGGTATTTACGTCGGATTAATCTTTTTGATCGAAATCGTTCGTTAATTCCATCTAGATCTAGGGGAGGTAGATCTGAATCGTTCGGTAATTCTGCTCAGACTAGTCGGACGTAAATCTGGTTGCTCCGTACATATTGATCGACGAAACAGATTAATCCGAGATTGTGACGTTATGTTGTGTATTTGTTTTGTTTACTAAAATAATTTTTTTATGTAACAAGATTAAAATCGAATTATTTGATGTTGAAGACAACAAATTATAGAAATTTCCGACATCACAGGAAAATTTTGTCAAAATTATAGCTGGGCGTGAGTTGCAATATGTACATAATATTTTTGATTATATTTAAGGTTATAACCATTTATAAAAATTTGATCGATTTGATCCGGATCGTTCGTTAATTCCGATTTGCTCAGACTAATCTGTAATCACGTAACCAAAAATCCGTCGCGTCTGAGATGCAAATACCGAACGCTGCTACTGACGCATAATGACTGATGTAAGGTTTACTTAATTACACAATACACAAAATTTCTTTGAGTTTTCCTATTTAAACAACGCTAAAATGTCCAACGTTGTCCCTCATGCTGCAGAGAAAATCTATCTCTATTCAAAGTAGCCAAGAGAAAATTGAAAAGTCCATTCATCGCGTCGTCGTCACATCGAGTCGGAGTGTGATTCACTGCATTGCAAAGGATCACCGAACTTTATATAGTATATAACTTAAAAAGAAATGCATTAAATAAAATAAAAATGGAAAATCAGTCTTTCGGTAGGGTGCTGTGGCAAAAGTTTTTCCGCACCGACATGTCAAATTTTGTAAAACGCATAGATTTGAAGATTCTGTTTATAACTTTTTTTTATGTTTTCCTGACGCTTGTAGAAAAACAATCGTTTCTAAGAATTGCAGAAACCTATTTTCCGCACTTAAGTGCTTGACAGAACTCGCTAAGCATCGTTCTGTCAACGGCATTTGCGTATGGAAAAATCGATTTTCCACACAGGAAATCTTTGTACATTATTTCGGCTTATTTACTGAATCTAGACCAATTTTTTATTATTTTTATTTATTTTATCTCCTTTACACACTAGTGCTTAGACAAGAAAAGATAATAAGCGACATTTGTTTAAAAATTTCTTTTTGGGTGTATTTTTACCTACCCTAGCAGCTTCGTCGTGATGTCTGTCTGTGTGTGTGTGTGTGTGTAACTCTGTCCGTAACACGATAGCTCCTAAACCACCCAACCGATTTTCATAAATTGTTATGTAAAATAGTATTCGATGCTGTAACGAGCTGGTTAGATTTTGGTCGAAATTCATCAATGCTAATGACAGTTTTTAGACAGTTAAAAAGTTTAAGAAATGCTAACTTTTTAACGGATAGTCGCATCATTATGCAGTTTTTGGAATATTGTAGCGCACATTTTTTTTCAAAAATTTGTCTTATAACCAAAAACTTGGTAGGAGTTTTCGTTTCAGAGATATTTACAAAAAACTGTTTTAAAGGTTCATATAGCATGGAGTTTACTTGGAGTGTGCTAATGGTTTAGGAAGGTATCAGATCCGCCATGGATCCATTTATTTTATGGATATTTCTCCTTTATTTTTACCTACAATTTCAAATTATATAGCATTTTTTCAAAAATATTAGCAATTTTGCAAAGATATATGAAATATATCTTTGGTAATTGATAAGCAACCAATCCCAAGCTCTTAAGAAAAACACTCTGTAAAATAATTAAATTATTTTTTAAATAGAAACCCTATGCTGAACTTTTCTTATAAGAGTAAAGTACTTTTTTAAAAATGTAAATTTTGATTTAAATTGGAAATTAAAGACCCGTTATCTTTAGCGAAATTCAAACTTTAAAAACTCTTGACTTGAGACGTTAAAGTTTTATATTCGATTTTATTTTAGTTTTAAAAAGGTTTTAAAGACGTAAAAAGAGCCATTAGATTCTCGTTAACGCTAAATTGAAAATTACTTCATACACTCGAAGATACACCGGCGGTTCTACGGGGGGGGGGGGTGGTGTGGGGGGTACTGGGGTAATTACCCCTCCAGAGCCCGAAGAAAATATATTAGGTATAAAGGCTGGTAGCTGCTATTGATTAGTTAAAGGCTAAGAGAAATATTTTGTTAGCTTTATAAGATTCCTAATAATAAGCACATAGGAAAAAACCTAGGATAAGTAAGGAAAAAAGCGCATACGAAAAAAATCATATGCGAAAAAAATCGCACAGAGTAAAATCTTACAATAATAACACCGGTAGGTACGCAAAATCAAGAAGTGGTCTGTATGTACATTTGACAAGACCTATAGACAAATAAAAATTTTACATTATACTAGATAAGACTAGAGAAAATATGTCATATATACAGGGTCTCTAGATATGACTAACCTCAATTAAAAAAAGTCAGGGACAATTTGACCACTGCGCAGATCTACTTTATAAATCCACGTTTACATCATTCATAATTTTTTTGGCAAATATTTGCAGTTTTGCGCAACTTATTTTGTGTGCGCCAAAAATTGCAACGTTTTTTCATTTAATTTTCCCGAAGTTTTATGGTGTACAGTCAAGATGAACCCAGCAATCGAATTCAGCGCACCGAAGAACTAATATGTAGGTCTGATCAAAGGTATAGACCACTTTTTTATTTCGTGTGCCGGTGTAAGCTCTCATAGATTTTCGATATTTTAAGTTTTTTTAAACAAATATGTAACATATATTTTTTTTAATTTCAAAATTTTATGAAAGTTTTAATATAAATACTGTCGTCTTTTTTGTGGCAAAATTGTCTAATAACCTAACCTGTTACTTTTTTACATAGAACATTTGAATTCTAGAAGCTTAACTTTATGTCATTGTGCACTGTTTTACTATGTGGGTTTTTTTACGTGTACGCTATTTTCCGTAGGCGCTTTTTTTGATGTGCGCTTTTTGACATGTGCGTTCTTTTCCTGTGTGCTTTTCTCATAAAAGCTTTTTTCCTGTGCCCTAATTGACAGTCACCGTTTGACCATTACCGCCCCCCCCCCCAGAACTTGACTCCAGAACCGCCCTTGCAAAAATATAAGAGATAATTCAAAAAACTTGTGTAAAAATAAAAATCCACTGCCCCGGGCACCCCCTGAGCTTTCCAGTCCCACCCCCAGAAAAATGTTGCAACAAAATATATTAGCAAAAAAAGCTACGTACCTAATATATATAGATTAGATATCTATGTTGCTATATACATATTATACAATAAATGTATGTATCATTGTTTTGAAAATATTTTCACAGTAAACAAGAAATATTTACAGTTAGTTTAATGTCTTATAAATTTTTTCAATACTTTGTAGCCTATACGTTATTACATTAAAATTGTAGGTATTCTTTTTTCAAATTTCACAACATTATTCAACAATGACAATTTTTATAATAGACCAGTCAAATTACATTTTTAGAGAAAAAAAATATTACCAGGACTTGGAGCATTGGAAATTGTAGAGCGGTAAAAGACCAAGTTAAAAAAAATAAATGCGTGAGCACGGGCTTTGCGGGTTAGGTTTGGGGGGGGGGGTGATAAAAAAGAGCCGTTAATCGTATTATTGCGATTTCCGGCACTATTATGTTGTTTTATTTCGCCAAAAAGTATATATTAGTGCCAAAAACTGAGTACCCGCAGAACTAGAGACGATGATTTTCTGAAGAAGAAATTTCATTTAAAAAAAAGCGTTTTTGAGCGGAAAAAAACAAATATCTTAGAAACTTCTTAATTTTTTTGTTTGTAAAATACTGTAGACATCTAGCACTCAAAGAGCTCTACTCTAACCAAGTTTTGTTAAACTGACATTATTTTTGCAAAAATAAAAAACAAAAAATGACGGTTTTTTTATTTTTCTCGAACATTTTGAGGTTATGTAAAAAATGACATTTACAAAAGTTTTAGACATTTTTATGGCCTATGACTTTTCTATGTGTCACTTTTTTCTCCGACGTCAACTTTCGCCGGAAATCGCAATAATACGATTCCCTGCCCCCAAACCTAACCTGCAACGCCCCTGCTCACGCATTTATTTTTTTAACTTTGTTTATCGCGGCTCTACAATTTCCAATGCTTCAAGTCCTGTTAAAAATTTTCCTTTTTTTGCCTTAAAATATGGTACCTAATTCCACTGGCCTATAATGTTTATTAGTTGATAAATACATTTTTGTTTAATATATTAAACTCCAAGTTATCGTCTCTGGCGCAAATCTAGAATCAAGTTTAAATCTCTCGTCAACTCAGCCCATCTTGGTCGATAAAAGAATACATTTTTAAAAGCTGGTTTCCGGACGGTGTCGGGTGTCTGTCCGGCGCTCACTTTGCATCCACTGAAACTTAAAATCTTCTGCGCCAATAATAACGAAATTTTAATTGTAAAGTAAAGCGCAAAAATGTAGACAATTACAACCGTTGTATTTGCGTCAGCTCAGACGCGGATCTACGGGAGGGGAAAAAGGGGAATTCCCTCCCCCCAAATCTCAAACTATATTTAGTTTTGACACGCAGAATACACGTCCTGGTCACTATGCAAAATAGTTTTATGTAATATTTATTATGATATCCCCCCTCACAAATAAAGGTCCTAAATCCGCCTCTGGTTAGCTGGTGCTAAAAGAAAACGTATAATCATTTTCGTCCTTATTTTTAGTCCACTTTACTTAAAATGTTTGCCTTCGGTGCATTAGGACTACCCGTCCCTGGTACCTACATATTATGTTTCGTTTTTGCTGTAAAAATTTATGATTCTAAAAGCCAGACCCCCTTCGGTCAGATAGCATAGCTATAGTTACGCCAGTATCGGTGGTGCACTTTTTTCCCAAAAGAATTCTTCATAAGTTAAGCGGTTTTAATTTAAATTATCAGCTGTGTATCCAGTGTAAAATTAACAAGAAATAGGTATTTATTAGGCTCCTGTTTCATGTTTCAGTTAGCTGGTTTGAACCTTATCCTTTACTAAAGGATAGTGTTTGACCTTACTTTTGTTGGAATAACGCACGCTACTAGATTAGGGATTTATTGGAATAAAACATGACTTTATTTTCGAGTCGACTTTACTTTGACACATTTACACAGAAAACTAACAGCTGATCTCTCAAAATTGACAAATTAAGTAGCTGCTTTTTATATATAAATCTGTCACCATACGGTCAATTTTAAAATAAGGTCAGGTTTTGTTCCAATAAGTGTAATGTTGTCGCGCATATAACGTTATGACAAAATGTAACGTAAATTTAAATTATTTTTGATACCAGACAATTATTTTAAGAGCTACCAAGGCGGGGTAATCCCATATACAAGGTGTCCCAAAAGTCCGAGTCCACCCAAAATTTTAAACTATTGAAGATAACTGAACCATATTTGGCAGTGATTAATAATATTAGGATATCTATTTTTTGAAAGGTCGGATGTGCCACCCCTACATTAGGGGGCGGCAAAGGGGCGGTCAACTTAAATTTTTTAAATCGGAACTCCTATCGAGTGATAGCTCATTTTAAAAGTAATTGAAAAACTAACATTTTGACATAACTGCCAATTGTCTACGTCAAATCTGTCAAACACTCTGGACTGCTAAACCTAATATTTTCAGTTTTCTTTTAATTAACGAGCTTGTTGTTTTAAACAAAAACCCTATTAAATGATAACTTATTTAAAAGGTCTTTGAAAAAACAAACATTTTGGCGTAACTGCCCCTTGCCTGTGTGAAACGTGTCAAAATCTGTCGACTGCCAAACTTATTCTTTTACCATTTTTGACAAATTCCACAAGTTTTCTGTAACCATAGCATATTCGAAAGGTCATGTTGACGTAGCTGTCACTTATTTACGTCAAACATATTTTCTAAACTTTTTGACAAATTTATATTTTACGATGCCACGATCAAATGAAGATAAAGTTGAAATTATTTTTTATGAGGCATAGGTCTGTCTTTAAATGTATTGTTGAAAATGCGTTTAGTTTTCCTATATCTTGTTCGCCAATAATAAAATTATTTCAATTTTATTTTCATTTCAAAAATTTAGAAAAAATGTTTGACGTAAGCAAGTGACAGCTACGTGAGCTACGTCAACTTGTCAGTTTTTGAAAGACCTTGTGAATTTTGTCAAAAATAGTAAAACAATAAGTTTGACAGTCGATAGATTTGGACATGTTTTACATAAGCAAGGAGCAGTTACGCCAAAATATTGGCTATTCAAAGACCTTTCAAACAAGATATCACTCAATAGGATTTTTGTTTAAAGCAAGAAACTTGAGAATTTTAACGAAGACTGAAAAAATTAGGGTTGACAGGCTATAGCTTTTGATAGACTTGAGGTAGACAATTGACAAATATGTCAAAATGTTAGTTTTTCAAAGACCTTTACAACGAGGTATCACTCGATAGGAGTTTCAATTTGAAAATTTTAAGGTGACCGCCCCTATGCCGCCCCATAATGTAGAGGCGTCACATCCGTCCTTTCAAAAAATAGATATCTTAATGTTATTGATCACTGCCAAATATGGTTTAGTTATCTTCAATAGTTCAGAAGATATTTGGGTGAACTCGGACTTTTGGGACACCCTGTATGTAATATTATTTATATGGGTAACCCGCAGATTTAATTTTATGCCAATTATTGAACATTATTTTTTATAAAAACTGGTAGGTATGTGTTGTTTGGCAACAGTGTTCACCAACTAACCAAAATCAATGTTCTGTGAAGTGCGTAAAAAAAATAAGAAGTACTTCTTCTTATTTTTTTAAAAGTAAACAAGTAAACACAGACCTAATCCTATATTTTTCTGGCGGTGTTATTATTGCTATTTCAGTTTTTCGCTAATTGTTTTCGGAACTTTTTAATTAATTTTGCCTACAGAACACAAAGCAGGCTTTTGCCAGATAAATAAAAATAAAGGATAAAAAGTTGTGTCTGCAAAAGGTCAAAATTGGGCTTCTAAATATCACATGACAGCTGTTATTTAATGTCGCATTTATAAAGGATAAAGTTAGCCAAAGGAGAGCGTGCAAAAGGTCCCTATTTATTTATTACCATTCATACCTGTATTAAGCTTTCTAGATATGAATTTATAGTATATTTGGCTTGTAATACATACTTATCCCCCACGGTTAGGCTCGGGGTTGCCAGATTTTTCAAATTAAAAAGCGGGACAAATTAAGTAAATGCGTAAACACAAATATTTTAAATAGATACTAAAAATTTACATCGATTTTAACATAAAGTTAGTGCAGGAGTCTTTTAGGAACCAAATGGTTTACGTTTACGTTTACGTTTACGTTTCCAAAATACATTTAATTTTAAAATTTTAATGTTATACCTACCTATTTAAATTCAGTGAGTTTTTTTTAATTGAAGAGGTGAAAAACTTTTAAATTAAGTTGTGTTTCAAACTTCCATTGTCTTCATTATATTTCGATTATCAAAATACTATGCATCAAAATATATGATCTGTAATTTCTTTTAGTGATTTGTGAATTTTATTTAAAATAAACAAGTATGGACGAACAAATAAGATAAGTATGTATGAATAAGAAATATCCGCCCTAAAATGAGAAAGTAATGTTACAAATTTAAGTTATTTAAATTTTATAATGGGAATTTATTTAGGTTTAGTGTAGTATTAGGTTGATTTATCTTAAGGTTGTATTCTTAATCTAGGTTTTAGTTGCGTTATCTGTGACACACTGGTATGCGAAAGTCTAGAAAAGGGCTGGAATGATTGCGAATCGAACAAAGATGGAAGGGTTCTCGAATAGTAGGCAGCCCTCATATATAAGGCCGGACGTCGTGCATCAGAGTCAGTCAGTCACAGATAATGTACTGAAGTGGTCGTGAGATATAATAATAACACGAAGTTAATAGACCGATTATAGTGGTGAATTATTAGTAAGTTGGAGTGCGTGTTTTTGTACATAATTTGTGGAAATAAATTGACGTATCGTTTTCAACAATTGCGAGTTTTTAATTTGTCGTTGTGAACCCGTAACAATTGGTGTCAGAAGTGAGATTAAAAGAAATAAATAGTGCAAAGACTATCGTTACACAGTACCACCGGCTAGGACAATTAAAAAGAAGAACAGTAAGTGATTTTGCCAGAATATTCGGAACTGAATAGTGCAAAGACTACCCTTACATATTACCACCGGATAGGACAATTGGACAGAAAAACAGTAAGTGATTTTTCCAGAATATTCGAAGAAGTTCGATATTGTTTTATTCAAAAACTAAAAGAGATATTTAAGAACCGACTTCGACATTAACTTTACAGTCCAAAAATTGATAATTAGAGAGATTTTCTAGAATATTCTATAACATTCTACGACGTTCTATTCAAAAACTAGAAGAGATATACAAATACCGACTTCGACATTAGATTAGTAATTTTAAAAGTAAGAATCAGAAAGAATTTCTAGAACATTCCATCACTTTCTACGACGCTCTATTCGAAAACCAGAAGAAATATCCAAAAAGAGACTTCGACATTAGCTTAGTAATTTCAAAGTAAGAACTAAAAAGAATTTCTAGAAGATTCCATAACATTCTACGACGTTCTATTCAAAAACTAGAAGAGATATACAAATACCGATTTCGACATTAGTTTAGTTATTTCAAAAGTAAGAATTAGAAAGAATGTCTAGAAGATTCCATAACATTCTACGATGTTCTATTCAAAAACTAGAAGAGATATACAAATACCGACTTCGATAGTAGCTTAGTTATTTTAAAAGTAAGAATTAGAAATTATTTCTAGAATATTCCATAACATTCTACGACGGTCTATTCGAGAACCAAAAGAGATAATCAAAAAGTGACTTCTACATTTGCCTAGTAGCAGAAAGAGTAGCATTTACCAGTATATTCCAGAACATTCCATTAGGTTCTATTTAAGAATTGGAAGAGACATTGAAAAACCGACTTCGACATTCGCTTTATAGACTTCGACATTCGCTTTGTAGATAAAATAGACGTTTTAAGTGATTTATCACGAAGTTGATGCTTACTAGACAAAGATCGGCCAAAATGGAAGATTTAACTAAAATGATGCAGGCTCTAGCAGCTCAAATGGCTCAAAACCAGAACGATATGAAACACACCATGGACGACATGAAACACACTATTGAACAAAACCAGAACGATATGAGACAGACATTAGATGGCATGCAAGAAAACTTCGATCAGATAAAGAGCAACTCCGAACAGCTGAGAGAAGAGTTCAAAGCAGCAACTGAAGATCTGAAGGAAGAAATAAATGTGAATGAATGTAGAAGAAAAGGTACAAAACCAATTGCAGAATGTAGAAGAAACGGTACAAAACAAATTGCAGAATGTTGAAGAAAAAGTGGAGACCAAGCTACAGAATGTAAGAGAAGAAGTTTTTCAAACAGTGGAAGAAAAGCTCCAGGATGTGTCAAAACAGCTTATACAGCTCCAAAAAGAACACAACAAAATGAAAACTCAGGGATGTGTTGTGAATTCCAACCAAAACATTAAGCCTCCAAATTTCGATGGTACGTCTTCGTGGTCTACTTATAAACAACAGTTTGAAGCTGCCGCTGCTGCAAATGGTTGGGATGATGAGGAAAAAGCTAGAGCATTGTTAGTAGCTCTACGAGAACCTGCTCTGGGACTTTTACGGTCCATTCCAGTCGAGCAAAAACAGAATTATAACGCTCTAGTGGCAGCGTTAGAAAGAAGGTATGGAGACGAACACTTGCGAAATTTACATTGGTCAGAATTAAATATTCGTCAACAAAGGCCAGGAGAATCATTACAAGAGTATGAAGCAGATATCAGGAGGCTGATGTATTTAGCTTACCCAGAAATGCCAGAAAATTACAGAGATCCCTTCACGGTAGATCGCTTTATTAACGGATTACGAGACACGGACTTAGCAAAATTACTTCGTCGAGAACGCTTCCATAATAGCAGTGAAGTGTTGATTCGAGCCCTTGAAATCGAATCATCAAATAATATGTCCAGGCCAAAAGTAAGAGCTGTTTCAATTCAGGAGGGAGAAGAAATGAGCAATGGACATGAGGTCAACTCAAAAACGCTAAACCAAATGTTTCAATCACTGATAGAGAAGATTGACTCTTTGAAAGAAAGCAGACGATCCCCTCCAAATGTAAAGTGTTTCAGATGCGGACGTACAGGGCATATTCAACGCGATTGTCGCGTCCAAATAAGGTCTCGCTCGCCATCTAGCGGGACAGAGTACCGAAGAAGAGATCAGGAAAACTAAAACTAGTCAACGCAGAGGGGCGGGTGTTGGCTAAAGGGAATGTAGCCCCCAAAATTTATTCAATTAAGAGCTTAAAACATACTGCTGACAGTTTTAACATCGACGGACTTATAAATGGAAGACAAGTTAACATAACAGTAGACACTGGTGCTGCCATATCATTGCTTAAGTTCAAAATTGCAACGAGATATAAAATTCGACCAACAGAAAAGAAAATAACACTTAAGACTGTGACTGGAGAATCCGCAGACGTGTTGGGGCAGACAGACATAGACCTACAGCTGGGAAGATTAAAGATTCGCCACTCGGTATTAGTTGCAGACATAGAAGACGAATTTATTTTGGGAATGGACCTGAGAAGTAAACATGGATTTGCGTTTGATAATAAACTTAATACCGTAAGATTTGGGAACGAAGAGTTCATTTTGTCAAATAGTCACATCAATAAAGAACCAATAAAGGTGGTGGCAGTATGCACAACAAGACTAGTCGGTAACAGTGAGACCATAATTTTTGGGAGGCTAGAAAGTAAAACATCAAGCTGCGTCGGACTCATAAGCCAACAAAACACACCCAACACCTACCTCGTTGCAAAATCACTAGTTAAAACCGATAAAGACATCCCGATTAGAGTCGCCAATATTTTCCCAAATAGTGTCAAAATTAATAAGGGGGAGGTGGTAGCATTATTTGAACCAGTACAGAAAATAACAAGATGTGAAGAGCCAACTTTCGAGGATACAAGCAAGTTACCAATGAAGGTACTTCAGCAATTTGAGTCAACTTGGCAACATCTCACTCCAGAAGAATTTAGTAAAGCGAGAGAGTATATAGAAGAACAAAGTAATATCTTCGAAACTAGGAGTAGTTCGGGACGCACAAACCTTATTCAACATGCTATCAACACTGGCGATGCCTAACCGATAAGACAGCCCCCAAGAAGACTACCAATGGCCAAGCAAGAAAAAGTTCACAATCTCATTAATAAAATGCTCAGCAACGGTGTTATTGAAGAGTCATCAAGTCCTTGGTCATCTCCTGTGGTGTTGGTCTCTAAAAAGGATGGAAGTACTAGATTTTGTGTCGACTACAGGAAACTTAACGATGTGACCAAGAAAGATTGTTACCCACTGCCAGGAATAGACGACACATTAACAACGTTGGCAGGATCATATTGGTTTTCTACTCTTGACCTGAAAAGTGGGTATTGGCAAGTAGGAATCTTTGAAAGAGATATAGAAAAGACTGCATTCTCTGCTGGAAGTGGACTTTATCAGTTTAATGTGATGCCATTTGGCCTGTGCAATGCCCCAGCTACATTTGAAAGACTAATGGAAGTCGTTCTACGAGGCCTTACTTGGAAAACCTGCCTAGTCTATTTGGATGATGTCATAGTAATGGGGAAATCATTTCAAGATCATCTAGATAATTTACGAGAAGTATTCTCAAGAATCAGGAACGCAAATCTTAAATTGAACTCAAAGAAATGTTTTCTGTTCCAAGAAAAAGTTGAGTTCCTGGGTCACGTCGTTTCCCGAGAAGGCATCCATACCGACGAGAAGAAGTTACAAGCAATAAAGAATCGCCTCAACCTTGTGACAAACATGAATTGAGAAGCTTTTTGGGTCTGTGTACATACTACAGACGATTTGTAGAAGGATTCGCCAAAATAGCGTCTCCATTACATAGACTTACAGAAGATAAAGCTTCTTACAAATGGAATACCGAATGTGACCAAGCATTTAGAATACTAAAAGCAGCATTATGTTCTAGTCCGATTCTTGCATATCCCATTCCAAAAGGAAAATTCATATTAGATACTGATGCGAGCAACGATGGCATAGGAGCAGTACTCTCCCAAGTACAAGATGGAGAAGAACGGGTCATCGAATTTTTCAGCAAGAAGCTATCCAAACCAGAGAGAAATTATTGTGTTACTAGAAAGGAGCTCCTAGCCATAGTTAAATCCGTAGATCACTTTCACAAATATCTCTACGGACAAGAGTTTCTGATTAGAACGGATCATGCTGCGTTACAGTGGCTCATGAAAATGAAACAACCTGAGGGGCAAGTCGCGAGATGGATAGAAAAGCTACAGCAATACCATTATCAAATTAAGAACCGAGCGGGAAGGGTGCATAATAATGCAGATGCATTGTCCAGAAGACCTTGCCCTGAGGATTGTAAACATTGCAGGAAAATTGACCAGAAAGAAGGAATTACCTACGTGCGCCTGATAAAGTTAGAACCAGATGAAGAATGGATGTCGGCTTCGATTAGAACCACACAACTTAACGACAAAGATGTAGGACCTATCTTGCGATTGAAAGAAGAGAACAAGCCACGACCATCATGGCAAGATATCGCAAACCAAGGGGTGATATTCAAATCACTGTGGGCACAATGGGATTCACTGATAGTAGAGGAAAACATCCTTAAACGTGCCTGGGAAAGTGCCGATGGCCTTACTGTGGTTAATCAAGTAGTGGTTCCTAGGAGCATGGTAGACAATATAATGGCCGAATGCCATGGTGGAAAATCAGGCGCGCACCTAGGCATAAATAAAACCATGGACAAAATTCGAAACCGATTTTATTGGGTCAATTACTTTCAAGATGTGAAAAACTGGTGTCGCCGATGTTCGACTTGTGCAGCCAGCCAAGGTCCCAAAACAAGGCCAGAGGTCAAATGAAACAATATAACGTAGGTCTACCATTCGAACGCATTGCTATTGATGTGCCCGGACCATTTCCAGAAACTAAAAAGGGCAACAAATACATCCTTGTTGTCATGGATTACTTTAGCAAATGGCCAGAAGTTTTTGCTTTGCCTAACCAAGAGGCCACTACAGTTGCGGAAGTTCTGGTAAATGATGTTTTCAGCCGATTTGGCATTCCTTTGGAACTACATTCAGATCAAGGAAGAAACTTTGAATCGAAGCTCTTCCAGAATCTCTGTGACCTTTTAGGGATACATAAAACACGGACTACGGCTTTACACCCGCAGTCAGATGGCATGGTTGAAAGATTTAATAAAACAATAGAAGAACATCTGTGCAAAGTTGTTGATGAGCACCAAACAGATTGGGACCAATATATTCCATTGTTTTTGATGGCCTATAGAACCGCCATTCACAACACGACAGGAGCTACTCCATCTAGTATCCTGTTTGGTAGAGAACTGCGTTTACCATGTGATATCATGTTTGGTTCACCTGAAGAAGAACACTTAGAGGTTAATGACTATGTCGAACGTTTAAGGCAAAAGCTGCGCGATATCCATGAAGTGGTTAGAGAGCGAATAGAAATAGCCAGTGACCGCATGAAAGCGAGATATGACCTGAGAGCAAACTCTTCAGGGTTCAAAGAGAATGATCAAGTCTGGCTATACAATCCTCAACGCAAGAAAGGAAGATCACCTAAGTTGACACCACCATGGGAAGGGCCTTATAAAGTTGTTAAGAGAATTAATGATGTAGTCTACCGAATCCAGAGAAGCCCGAAGTCCAAGATGAAAGTTGTTCATCTAGACAGACTAAAACCTTACCTGGGAAATGTTGATCGAGACGATCAAACCTGAAGAGGAGGATAGTGTTACAAATTTAAGTTATTTAAATTTTATAATGGGAATTTATTTAGGTTTAGTATAGTATTAGGTTGATTTATCTTAAGGTTGTATTCTTAATCTAGGTTTTAGTTGCGTTATCTGTGACAAACTGGTATGCGAAAGTCTAGGAAAGGGCTGGAATGATTGCGAATCGAACAAAGATGGAAGGGTTCTCGAATAGTAGGCAGCCCTCATATATAAGGCCGGACGTCGTGCATCAGAGTCAGTCAGTCACAGATAACGTACTGAAGTGGTCGTGAGATATAATAATAACACGAAGTTAATAGACCGATTATAGTGGTGAATTATTAGTAAGTTGGAGTGCGTGTTTTTGTACATAATTTGTAGAAATAAATTGACGTATCGTTTTCAACAATTGCGAGTTTTTAATTTGTCGTTGTGAACCCGTAACAGTAACTTAAACGAAAAAGTAAAACATTCCCCTTCGATTGTTTGTTGAAGTGTAAACTTCTTTAGGCGCGTTTAGCACTTTTTGTGGGCACTGAATTGAACTGAGCCGTCACGCTCGGCTATGTAACGCTCATTCGGGTGAAGTCGGCTCGAGTCGACTAACTGTGAGAGGAACAGTCAGCAGAGCGATATGATGATGCAGATGAAGGCCACTCAGAGCAAAATTGACCAGAGTAATTTATAACCAATTATAATTATGTAAATGTTATTACTTTGTATACTACTTTGTCAAGATACAACGCAAAAAATCTTGTATTTCGTATTATTAATTTCGCCTTGTTGAAGTTTACACTTCTGACGTGTGGTCTTAACCACACACAATTTTTTTTTCAATAAAATTTATAAGTTATATATAAGAAGATACAGATAGGGAAAAAAATAGGACAGAATAGAAAAAAAAGCGGGAAAATCAGGAAAATTTGCAAAAAAAGCGGGACTTTTATAGGATTAAAAAAAAGCGAGACCGACCTACAAAAAGCGGGACCGTCCCCCCTACGGCAGGACGTCTGGCAACCCTGGTTAGGCTTTTATTTTACGAAGATTCCATGTTTCCCGGAAACTTGGTCCTTATTCTCGTTTTACTTTATTCACAAAGCATCAAAGAGCGCTGTAAACAATAACCAAGTCAGTATTCATAGCTAACAAGAAACAAGAAGACAGGAGAAAAGCAGATTCCTTAAAAGGGGGTAATACGTTAATTCTGAAAGTAAACCTCTTGGTTCCTGCATAGAGTTTTTTTTCAACAAAAGAAGGATTTTCTAAACTTTCTTTTAAAAGAAGTTTTTTTGAAATGTTTCCCTCCATAAAAAGAGACCGGAAAGAAATCTTTGTAAAAAAAATGTAAATTTAGTAGAGCAATTAAAATTGTTTTTTATTATGTATCTTCCTCTCTATGGCACACAGTGTGCCTGAACGAAGTAGAGGTTACAGAAAAATGGTTCCAAAAACTAATTGCACATTTTGAATATGGACTCTTTCCTGACTTCAGAGCGATATTCGTATAAATCCTAGCTGATCCTTTTGTCGTCGTTTTAACAATTTTTTGCCATTTTTCTAGTCAGTCTAGGCGCTGGCTTATGTCACGTGCGACCTAATATGTGCGCTCAGTTTGAATGCGGGACATTGTTAAGCACCCATAGGTGTATAAAAAAAGTTTGGTCACGTAGTCGAACTCATGGTCGTTTGGCCGCCATCTTTGAAAATGGCCGACAAATTGATAGAGTTTTTTGTTTAAGCCTATCTCCCTACTCAGTCATCCGATTTTATTTTTTTAAGGCTTGTTACACTCCTTTTTTCAAGGCAAATAAATATTGTTATAACACATTTGTTACTAAATCAAGTAGTTTTTGAAATGTACCAAGATTATTAGAATTTCCGCTCGCAAAAGAATTAAAATAATACGCGTGCTAATTTTATTGTAGCTACAATATTATTGACATTTGTTTTTTTTGTTACATAGAAGGCTTTAAACCTTTTACAGAAGAGAATATTGACTTTATGTTTTTAAAGCTCCATGGATGGTGTACCCCTAAAGACCGCCTTAAAGAGGTGGTTTCTAAAACTTCACAAGATTACATAAAAAGTGAATTTGCAGCAAAACGATGTATCCTAGCGAAAAACGTTAAGAATAATTTTTTATAGTACTTTTAATCCCTCAGCTTCAGATTATTGTCATATATTTACAATTTTTTACAAAAAAATCGATTTTGGAGCGCGAAAACATAGAATTTTTACAGAATTGTATATTTTAGCTAGTTTGTACAGCTAACTATCAAAGCTAGCATGCTAAGTGATACATCAGAAAAAGCGAAATTAAAATACTATAAAAAAATTTGTCGTTTTTCGGTAGGATGCATCATTTCGCTGCAAATTCACTTTTTCTATAATATTGTGAACTGTTTAAGAAACTACCATCTTTCAGGCAGTCTTTAGGGGTACCATCCAACGAAGTTTAAAAATATATAGTCAATATCCTCTTTTGTGAAAGGTTTAAAGCCTTCTATGTAACAAAAAAAAACAAATGTCAATAATATTGTAGCTACAATAAAATGAGCATGGGTATAATTTTGACTCGTTTGCGAGCGGAAATACTAATAATCCTTGTATATCTCGAAAACTACGTAATTTATCAAAAAATGTATTATGACAAAATTTGTTTGCCTCTCAAAAAGGACTAAAACAAGCTTCAAGAAATTAAAATAGAACCACTGGGTAGGGCGATACGCTTAAACAAAAAATCTTTCAATTTGGCGGCCATTTTCAAAGATGGCGGCCAAACGACCATGAGTTTGACCACGTGACCAAACTTTTTTGATACTGCTATGGATGCTTAACAAAGCCCCGCAGTCAAACTGAGCGGACATATTAAGTAACACGTGACAGGAGCCAGCGCCTAGACTTACTAGAAAAAAGCAAAAAATTGATAAAATTTTGAGAAGAGAATCAGCTAGGATTTATATGAATATGGCTCTGAAGTCAGGAAAGAGTCCATATTCAAAATGTGCAATTAGTTTTTGGAACCATTTTTATGTAACCTATACTTCATTCAGGCACACTGTGGGTATTAAGAAAATTGTAACTACTACTATATCGGTTCAGAACATTTTTCTACGTTGGCCGCCGCCTATACTCCACCTTCTTCGATCCTGACAATCATCTTCTGTCAGGTTCTTTTGACTCAGTGATCTGGGATTGAGCCATTTTAGTTTAGGACGTCCTCTTTTTCTGCGCGATATCAGTTGTCGTTTAGTGATGTCATCCATTATGCTTCCCTCGATTCCCATTCTTTCTTTTATAATCTAATTTCTTGATATTCTCATTGATCTTCTTATTGCATCCATTTCGACACTTTCCATCTTTGTTTTGTATTTTACTTTACGTTTCCACTTTTTTAGAGCTACTGCGATATATATTTTTAAAAGAGTTGAAGAGATACAACATCCCATTCTTAAGCCTTTTGTTACCAGAAGTTCTTTTAAAAGTCGATTACCAATTTTAATTTTAGATTTTGACCCTTTCTATAGTTTTTTTTTATCGTTTTATATATGATTGATATTAATTTGCTCTAACACTGTTCTTAATTTTTCTGCTGGAACGATACCAGATGCTTTTTGTAGGTCCACAAAGGTAACATTTGAAATACCTCTGTAATTGTTGCAATCTAGCTTGTTTCCTTTTTTATATATGTGAGCTTTCTAGTAGTTTCTCTGATCCATATTTGAGCATTTCAGCGAATATTCCTCCAGGTCCGCTAGCTTTTCCGGATTTAAGCTTTTTAATACTATTCTTTCCTTTGGACTGTTGCACATTCTTATGCTCTTTTTTGTTCCATTCAGAATGGTTTAATTAAATTTATACCATAAACCTTGGTTTGTCACGGAAGATTTTTAAAAAAAGCTTTATAAAAGGCAAGGCAAGGTGACACTTTATCTTCATTAATTTTTAATCCCGTTCTCGAAGCTTCCGTTGGGATAATTGACTCGAGCGGATATTTTGACCACAAATCAGATAAATGGCTTTAAGGTAGAAACAAAAGATCCCAGATAAAAAATGATGAACACCTTGGAATAGAAAAATGCAACGGCGGTTTTGAAACAATATTCTGGAGCGGGCGGGAGGCAGTGGTGAAGCGTTGATCGTCAATGTGCACCGGGAAAAAGCGAAAAGGAAATATTCGCACAGAAAAACAGCGCATGCGTAAAACACATCAAAAGATCGCGCAAAGAAGAAACCGCACATAGTAAAACCGCACATAGGAAAATCATACAAGGAAAGTTTTTTGCTTTTTTAATAATTATTTTTAATATTTTGAAATGTGTAACTTTTTTTGGAATTTAGAAAATAGGTGTAATTTTTAAGACTTTTTTGAAATTTTTTAAGAGAAAAATTACATTTATAAAACATTTTTTAATTTAAAAAATTTTTAATTTTGAAATTTGTTGAAAAAATAAAATATTTTTATTATTTTTATATTTAAATTAAATTTTCGTAACTATAAACAAATTTTCCATAAATGATCCATTTATATTTGAATAAAATAAAAAGTGATCTGTACCTTTCATCAGACAGATCCGGGGTCCGTTTTGACCATAAAGCCCCAAAAATTCGAGTAAATTGTAAAAAGGTTGCAAATTTTCCCGCACGCACAAGAATGTGAAAATCGGAAAAAAGTGCACTTATAAAAATCTTTAAAAAAATTTGAATAATATTGATGGTGCTTTACAAAATACTAGTTCTGCGAAGTGGTCAACTATTCTTCGATTTTTTTTAATTGAGGTTAGTCTTATCTAATCTAATGTAAATAATAATTTATTTGTTGACCTTGAAAATGTAGGGGACACCGGGGCTGTTTGTCTCTTAAGTTGGTTGTTACACCGGCAAAAGATAAAACCATAGTGTAGGTATCTTTTATAACTAAAATTATATAATTTTTATTTTTTTTAAACAGCAATTTTCATAAATTATGAAAGACGTAAATTTTCCTTTTTTACTTTTTACAACTACTAAGTGACAAATAATAAATTATCAGTTATTTACGGAACCAGAGCCGTAGCGAGGTTTTTTGGCGCCCAAGGCAAACTACAAAAGGCTCGCCCCCTGTCATATGTTGATAATATATCAAAATCAATATTAGCTGTCACTTGTTTTTTCTATTCACATGTGAAAAATACTCACTTTTCACACTGTTTTTGGACGAGTGTTAACTATACCACTAATCCAATTGTTATTAAAAAAATCGAAGTGTAAGAACAAGCCTTAAAGAAAACTACAAGCAAGTAATTCTGTTTGTGCTCAATAAAAACTTACCTGTTTGCAGTGGCGTATATAGGGGGGCCTGGGGGGCTCGGCCCCCCTGAAGCTAAGATTTTTTTAGAGATTTTCCACATATTTCATGCATACAAACATAAAATAGCATAGTTATATACGCCACTGCCTGATTGTATCCAGAGGGCAACGAAAAAATGAAAGTCCTGTTGTTCCATATACACTTTGACACTGTGCTACCGAATAATACGTAGTTTTCCTTATCTACGACATCTATTTGTCTATCTCTTTAGCCATCAAGTCCTCGCATGTTTCTTCAAACCGTCCGCGCATCTCATTTGGGGTCTTCCCCTGCTCCTTTTATTTTTCCAAGCCCTCCACTTTACAATACATTTGTTCCATCGATCGTCTTTCTGTCTGATATTATGACTGGCAAATTTCCATTTTAATTTTGCTAGCTTTCCTCTGACATCCCTTACTTTTGTTTTATTTCTTGTCCATTCGTTCCCTTTTCTATCTGTTAGCTTTACATGCAACATTTGTATTTCAATTGATCTTTGGACTTTGTTACCTGATCCAAGTGTCCAGGTCTGGCATCCATATGTGAATACAGGAAGGATACATTGGTTATACACTTTCATTTTGAGGTACTGAGGGTATTTTTTATTTTTTAATATCTAGCTTAACTTACCGAATGCTGCCTAGGCCAATCTTACTCCTCTCTTGATTTCAGCTGTTTAATTTCCTTTTTTTAGTATAATAATTTGTCCCAGGTATAGGAATATATACTGGTTCTATTTTACTTTGGTTTCTTCTGATCGTGATGCCTTCATCTGTGTTTGTTATGATATAAGTTTTAGGGTAGTTCATACTCAAGCTTATATTTTTAGCTGCTGTATTTAGTTCTTCCAGCATTTTTATCAGTTTTTCTTATCTGTTATTAAGGCGACATCGTCAGCATTTCTTAGGTGGTTCAAGTATTGTCCGCTTACCTTTATGCCTATTTCTTCCCAAACTAACTTTTTCTAAATATCTTCTAGGGCCTGGTTAAATAGTTTAGTGGATATTGTGTCACCCTGTCTCACAACTCTTCTTATGATGATTGGCTTGGTTCCTTCGTGGATTTTGACTGAGGTTATTGCTCGATATACTATGTATAAAATTTCCAACCAGTTCCTATCAAGGGCTGTAGGGGGGCATGTTGCGGATGAAAAAGGCTATTGATCGGAGTTACCAAACTGTAAGATACACCGATCGGCGTCGAAGAATCGCGAGAGGCTGTCTTTAATGGATTGATTACTGCCTCGTTGTGCTTGGCAGACTTATCTCATTTAAAGAAATTCAAAATAGGATCAAAAAATTTCTCTCAACATAAAAAAGCAATCCTGTATAAAGGCTCAAAGTCAATTTAGTCAATCATTTTGGATTTCAAGATGGCGGCAAATTTTAAAAGTGGTCTGCTATAAAAAGCAATCGATCTTTACCATGCAGCTTTTTATTTAATTGAAATCTATTACGTAATAATTAATTTAGAAGGAAATTATTGGAGACATATTATTGAGAAGACTTAACCGATTACAATGTCTTATCTTGTGTACTTCGTTGTGCGCGGCAAAGATAGAGCTTTTATTTTTTTTAACTGAAAAGTCTTGGTACATGTGAATCAAAAAGCCTCTTTTAAGGGTCAAGTTAGGCGGCAGGGTAGTGTCGTGGTATGGTCGTCGGCTCCACATGGAGAAGGTACCAGGTTCGCGTCTCGAACAACGATGCAAAAACCACAAAAAAAGGCTGCCCTGCCGCTCTCTTCTTTTTCAACATTCAACAGTCGTCAACGAGTTAGCGTGCGATGCGATACATCGAGAATATATGCAGGTGTAGTCCAGGAGCCGACACGCAGCCAGCCTAGGAACCAGGAATAATAACCCAGGAGCCTGCTTTAAGTGCTATACAGTCGGTACCAAGATGGCGCCAGCATAAATCTCCTACAGTCAGCTCACGACGACGGCGACTGGTGCGCTGGAAGGGAAAGAAGTCTATCGTCTATAACCATGTTCTGCTGGGACGATAGCGATGTTAGATAGATGCAAATCTAGTATGTAGCAGGACCACCTTTCGGAAGGGGTGTAAAAGCTAGGGTTCACTGTGTATGCTTACTACGCAGTATAAATCTAATATGTAGCAGGACCACCTTTCAGAAAGGGTGTAAAAGCTAGGGTTCACTGTGTATGCTTGCTACGCAGTATAAAGATCCATGTCCTTGACAAAGAGGTACCAGGCAACATTAAGTCCTCTGAGAGAAAGAAAACTTTTATCCTAAGGGGCGCGTGCATCAGTTTGCCCAAAATTTGTCATCCCACCACTACTAACTACTAAATAAGGGTCAAGTTTTATTCTGTTCGCCATCTTAGATTTGAAGATAACGACGAAACCTTTAAAGAAACTCTATTTAATGGTCAAAAATGTAGTTTAAACTTATCTTGAGAATGAATAATAATTGTGACAAGCCTCTTTGAGATAATGGGGAAATATTAATTGATAATCTTTACAGACTAAAATTCAGGAAGGACGAAATATTCACAAAGCCTTTATGTAATTATCTGAACTTAGCTAGAGCACGCAACAGAAAGAAAAGGATCTCAGAAAATTAAGTTCATTGATGTAATTAATTATTCTTTGGTTTAAAAACGGACAGGAATAGGTACTTTAAATAGAACTTTGAACAAAATACGAATTTAATAAAATCTTATTATTTTAAGAAGGGTTGGATTTGAGAGTAGCTTAGATTTTAAATTTTAGAACCTTTTGATGAAAAATCCTTTGGGGCCCAAAACGATCATATCACTATCAAGTTACCATGTGAGTTTGTGAAAAAAGTGATACTTAATTCTTAAATCACCGTGTATTTTAATTCACTCTTTGAATCCATGCCCCAAACAGTTTGTTTATCCAAAAAATTAAAAGATGTAAAACCGAGCGTAAAACCAATAAATATGTGACAAAACTTGTAGACTATTAATATATTTTATTACAGGGTTAGGTTATTCCCCTTTTCCTAATTTTAAAGATATACATACATCTTTCTTAGGTATAAAGGATATTATTTGTCTGTCACGATCTTTCTATCAATAACAAATTATTTGTTTCCAAGGTATATTTTGAAAGCCGGAATGCGCAAATCCTATATGTACAGCGTGTCCCATTTTCGATGGGATTAAATAGGAAACTCGGTTATTATTAAAGATATCGATTTTCTGATTGCACCTTACCGTGCTCTTTTTTGAGCCGGTAAAAATGGTGTAATCAGATTTTTGCTATACCCCGTGGTTTCGCTAATACAGGGAGTTTTTGAAAAAATTGCATTTTTAATAATTCCTTGTATTTCGCTTATTTACCAAAATATTTTTATTCTGTAAAAACCTTTACATGGCAACTTTTTTAGAGCAAAATAATGACGTTGTCAACTTTTTGAAATATTGTTTAGTTTTTGAGATATGGTATTTATCATAAAAAAATTAAATACGGACCTGGATTTTTTTTTATTAATATTTTGATTGATTTCATGTTATTATTATCTTAAAATGATAAAACTTTAATATTTTTTTAATTTAAGGTTAAAAAAAATATTTAATATTTCTAAAAATATTTTAGTCAGAACCTGGAAATTTCCAACGTAAATATAAATAAAAAACTGCAAGATACACTACTTGAACGATTTTTAGTTTATCTGTTTTAAAACGTTAATTGAAGGATTAATAAATAAAGTTAAAAATGTTAAGAAGTTACAAAAATATCATAGTAATTTTTTGATAGCACAGCAACTCATGAAATTTACTTTAACATGGAAAAACAAAACCGTGGAATTGACATTGTCATTTTACTTGTCATTTTTGTAAACAAGTCACTAAAAATTATTCTAAAATGGCTAGAAATCGACCATATCCAGATTTTGAAAAATGTGATATGTTTGACTGCTTTATTCAAGCAACAAAATCCCAATATCTAAACGGCAGAAATATTTTTATGCGCTAAGAAAAATTACTCAAAGATGCCAACAATGTCTTACACAGAATCGCAATCAGTTTAAACATTTATATCACTAAATAAAATTAGTTATTAACTTTTGTTATTCATTATTTTTTTTGCTTTTGTCATAGACTTTGTTTCATATAAATCTTTAAATTAAAGTAAAACCATTTTAATTTGCTAAGTTTCAAAACATTTAAACTAAAAATCGTTCAACTAGCAATTTTTAAATTATAATGATGTTGAAAATTTCCAGGTTCGGACTAAAATAATTTTTTTAAATATTAAATATTTTTTTTTACCTTAATACAAAAAATATTAATTTTTTATTATCTTGTGATAATAATAGCATAAAACCAATCAAAATAATAATAAAAAAATCCAGATCCGTATTTAATTTTTTTATGATAAATACCATATCTCAAAAACTAAACAATATTTAAAAAAATTGACGTCATTATTTTCTTCTAAAAAGTTGCCACATAAAAGTTTTTACAGAATAAAAATATCTTGCAAAATAAACGAGACACAAGGAATTATTAAAAATGCAATTTTTTCAAAATCTCCCTGTATTAGCGAAACTACGGGGTATAGCAAAAATCTGAATACACCATTTTTCAAGTCTTGAAAAAAGAGCACAGTAAGGTGCAATCAGAAAATCAATATCTTTAATAATAACCGAGTTCTCCATTTAATCCCATCGAAAATGGGACACGCTGTACATATGTATATCAAAAGTTTACCCCAGAGCGCTGGCTATTACCAAACCTTAAGCTTTGCTCCGCATTTTTGTGTAAGCGTGAGATTTGACAGGTACGCATAAGCAAGCGCACTTCGTCTAGGTCACATAAGCAATATACGTGTATTTACGTTACCTGAAGCAGGCGCCTTCTCGTGACCAGAAAATCACGATTAGTTAATAATGGAGTGGCTTATAGTCAAGTCGTATCCCGTGAGATAGTTGTGGGAGAAACTACCATAGATCGTTTGGTAATAGATCACACAATTTTAAGTCACTGGGTGTTGCCTACAATTTGACTAGGGGGCCTGTGTGACGCCATAAATTCAAGATGGGGGCTTTTTTTTCATGTTTTTTTACAAACTTTGGATTAAAACTTTCGCTAAATTAGTTTTACGGAAAAACCATTGCAACGTTTTCTGTTTGCAAGAGAACACCAAAAATTAGAGTGAAAAAATTAGCTTTATTATCTCAAAAACTAACAAAGATAATAATTTCTTTTTACCCAAAAAATAAATTAAAGAAGAAAGTTTTAGACTTCCCCAAATCTATTGAACATGGATCACTCAATTTTAAGTCGCCTGGTGTTTGCCTCAACTCAAATTTGAAGAAGAGCGTCTGTGTGACGTTATAAATCCAAGATCCGATTCTTAGATCTTTTTTCACAAACTTTGGTTTTCGCTTTTACCGAAAAATCGTATAGGTTATGATTTGTTCGCAATAGAACAACAGTTTTTGTAAAACTAATTTTGCAAAAGTTATAAGCCAAAGTTTGTGCAAAAAAACATGAAAAAGGCCGCCGTCTCGAATTTATGACGTCACACTGGTCTTCCTACTCAAATTGGAGGCAAACACCCGCTGATTTAAAATTGTGTGATATATTACCAGGGCTATCAAAACGGACGGGCCACGATCCTCCACTTTGTTGACGTCACATCCGGGGCTGATTTTTTTTTGATGGTCACGTCACGACACAGCTGATTGTCTTTAAAATATTGAAGTTGGAATGATGGTTCATGAATATTTGATTTATTTTTAAATAAAGCCGGTTTTGAGATTGTTTTTACTATATTCTTGCAGAACAATTTTTTTTAAATGTATAGTAATCCTTCATTTTTTAGAGCCGCTTCATTAGCTCACAAAAAAATTAAATTTAAAGCAGAAGCGAATGTGACAAACACAGATGACCAAGTCAAATACATGTCAAATATAATTGCGGGTAATTTGAATTCAAAATAGGAAATGCTAAATCTTGAAGAATTTAACATTTCAATCATCTTGCAACCTTACAAAAGTTTGGTAGAATATCGGGATGGTGTCTGAGAATTTTTCACTGAAATTTCTTGTCAAATATTTTTTTTTTCAATTATTTTTCTAGGGGTTAATTGGAAACCCAATGTGAAGCAAAAAATTTAAAAAAATCCAGGTCCGTATTTAACTTAGATTTTTTTTCTGAAATCTCGAATCCGGACCAAAAATTTGACAACGTAATTTTATTAACTATCTGTAGATAAGTTTTAACAAAATTAAAATATCTGCACTAAAAACAAAGATATGAGAGATTTTTAGAATTACGGATTTTGAATTTAACCTCGTAGCTCCAAAAATACAAGGGCTGAAAAAAAACTTTTGACTTGTTTCTCTGTCTCGAAATTGAAGGAAAGTAATGCGATATCACCTTGTCTCCTCTATCTTTTAAAGTAACTGAGTTTCCCATTCAAAAATAGGACACCCTGTACATTGCAATAAAACAACAAAAAACAAAAGTGTAAGCTCAATAAACCCAAGTAACACTTTTCAAATTCTCTGGTATCATAAGGGATTTTATGGTCAGGTAAGCGACATACTAAAACTAAAATTTTGAATAAAAACTAGAACATAATTTGGACGTTAACGTAGAGTTATACATACAACTTAAAGTTTTTAATTAGTTATTACGGTCGTAGTGCTAACGAAAAAAATACTCTGCAAATTTATGGACACCTAAAAAGTAAATCGCGAAAATAAGCCCCTGTCCGAACCACCCGAGTCGTGTCCGATTGGAGATTCTTTCCCCCCCAGCAGTATACCACTGAACAAAACAAACTATACTGTATTTTTTATCATTATGTACAATTACCTTTATTATAGAACCACCTTTACCAGAACTCTAATTTTTGAAATCTACCCTCACCCTTTTTTTCGGTATATGTCCGGTCCGATTTTATTTATTTTTAAATGGGACCAGTAAGAGCCAAAACCCAACCTGGGTACCAAATTTCATTAAACTCGGGCAAGTAGTTTTTATGTTATGCGCGTTGGTCGTTCCAGACAGACATAAAGACAGACAGACAGACAGAGAAACGCATAGGTCTATAAAAAAAATTGAAATCGGAGTAACTTTTTTTTTTCATTTTTTGACATGATCACCATCACCTGAAATTAACATTTTTTGGTTATGTTATTTTCTTTCCAAATTCATTGGCGTTTCACTAAAATAATTCAAATGGTCAGCAGTGATGAATGAACATATAAACAAACATGTTTGTCGGTCACCCCCTGTATATGTTTTGTGATAAAACGTTTATTTTTATTTTCGAACGATTATGAATTAACAAGGACAGAAGGTGCGTCTCTCTCTCTAAACATCGCTAGAGTATAGAGGACCGATATTTTCATCCTTTGATTTTGACTTTGTCGCGTCTCTATATCCTTAAAATACATACAGGGTCTCTAGTCAAACCTACCTACATCAGGCACAAACATGCGAACTTAGACTTGTTTTTGCTAGTCTACTTGAACTTTGTTGTTGTTTAATTAACTTTTTTTATACCTAGCATAAATTGTTTTTGTTGGGATCCCGACTTCTTGGCTAGAACCTTTATTACCTACCTATTACGAAGATTAAATTGCTTTATGCTTTTAAAGAGTTACAGCGCGAACATGCCAAACTAATTTTGTTCTAGAAAATAAAATGTGTCAGACGGCGGGCTTAAAAATAATCTCATAACTCAAATGTTTATAAGAAAAAACATTAAAGCCCCCATCCCACGGCTGGATAATTTCCACGCCAGGAGTGGGAATCGACGGTCGACACGTCGGCGCTGGCCACGGTCTCTAAATAAACCGGTTGTCTGGTAACTCCGTGTCATGACGGCCGTGACGTCAGAGCTACGTCACAGTTTTCCTAGGAATTAGCAGTCCAACGCTGTTTATTAGTGTTTATAATGTAATTTCGTCTTTTGTCAGGAAATTTTGTACATTTTGGGTCTTGTAAGTAGTATTTATACCTGTTCCGTGCTTGCTATAAATATACTAAAGAGTAAGTAAAAGAAATTTTAGCCGCCTGTTATTATTTTGTGCTAAATTCAGGTAAAAAATCAAACGTAAACAATTGCCTACACTACTTTATCTTCTGTATCAACATCTACAAAAAATATGTGTGAAAAAGATGGCTTAGTCTATATTGCAGGATTTTTAGCACGAAAGCATCACAATGATTTCCCGGAACTTGGTTACTATACGTATGAAAATGAACCAACAAACATGCATTCATATGCCATGCCATCTTTGGTGCAAAGCCTTTCTTCTGGAGGCTTAACTGAGCCTTCACCATCATGGAAAGAAAATGTTAACAAAATGGACAAATGGTTCATAAAATTGAATGGTAGCAATTTTAAATTTAAAACAAATATTGTGAAGCGATCCACTAAATTTATATTTAAAAAAGTTTACATTCCATATAAATTGGTAAATTCATTTGTAAAACAAAGAGTAATGATAAGAATATGAATTTACAATGAAACGAAAGCTTGATGATACAGGGAGTGATGAGTGTCGAAAAACAATAAAAAAGTTACAGAAAATTATTTTGTAACTATTCTATAATTACATGGGCGCGCCCAGGGGGGGCCCCGGGGCCCGGCCCCCCCCAAGCCTTAGATTTTTTTACATATTTTCTACATATTTGATGATAAAACACAAAAAATAGCTTAAAATTTGACATCATGAGGCTTCGCCCCCCCCCCCTTCCAAGAGGCCTCGCCCCCCCCCAAGACACATTCCTGGGTGCGCCACTGATAATTAGATAGGTATAGTTTTTTGTTACTTGCAATATAATATTTAAAAAAAACTGATGAGTACCATTCTTAAATTATATACTGGGTGTTCCAAGGTAAACGTCCACCATTGCTAACTTAATTATTTGTTATTAAAAGTATAAAAAAGTTTAAATTGGAAAGCTGGTAGAATTTTTGACAATTATAAAATGCAGGGGTGCCTAAATTAAAATTGATTTTATGTTTTTTGGAAATACTCGAAAACTCGATGTTCGATTTTTTTTGATTTAAGCATCTTAAAGATCATCAAAAATTCTACTAGTTTGCCCATTTAAACTTTATTCTATCTTTAATAATAAAAAAGCTAGCAATGGTGGACGCCTAACGTGGAACACCCTGTATAATGCTCGAGGGAAGGAATGTCAATGTATTTTTATTATATTTTTTTCTTGAAAATGCGTTAAGAAGGGGGGTATCAAAAATCCTTTTGCGTTATGTTTTTTCTTCTTTCCTTTAATTTTTTTGATAAAATTTCTCAAAAGAAAAACTAATTTTAATTACTTCCTATCCACCAAAAAAATTAATAATATGTGGCTAGTTTGCTTTAGTGTTCGGCGAAAAAAGTTAAATTAATATGAACAGAGAGTCGAATTAACTTAGGAAAACTATTTATAATAATCGTGTCCTGAATCTGATATTTATAAAACTGTTGAAATTTTTATCATAAATTTTGAAATTATTTAATTTTTTAATAAATTTTGGTGTTTTTACGGCTTCTATCTTTATTTCTCTCATAATATAACGTATAGGTCTCTCTTTATTGATCGTGGAGAAGGAAAATTGCCGCGTCATAGGCTGCCGAGTTCTTATTGGCTGGGAGTTACCAGACAACCGGTTTATTTAGAGATCGTGGGCGCTGGCCAACGATTATAAACACACAGGATTGCCTATTTGCTCGAATCTTTTAGCGGTAGGCGGCGCCTTGCTTACGTCACTAGTGGACCTCTGCTCAGCGCGCTTGATTTAATACACATTGCAATCGTGAGTTTTTCCCGCTTTTTCTTGCTTATTTGCAAACAAATTTTTTATTCGTGTTACTAAATATAATTAATAATTTCATTCATTCAAAACAAATGATTTGATAAATCAAGAGTTTGCTCTGAGAGCTAAATTCTCCTACCAGACGATATGTTGGAGTTTCTTTTCTAAATACTTGAAAGTTTTAGAATAGAAATAGGATTTTTTCTAAAAGTTTAATCAATTTAAATCATTAGATGTATAATGTATTGTTTTTGTTGCGGATATAATAAAATACACTTAATTATGTAGTAACAAAAATGTATTTATTTAATATTAAAGATCTTAAATTGCAATATTTATTATATTATGTCAAAAACCAGTCAGTTTTTGGAAAAAATAGCCAAATAAGATGTGTTTTTCAACTTCTTTTGCTTTAAATCAATAGATTTTCATAAGGTTTTTTTCAAATGATTTACATTGTTTGTGTTATGAGTTGTTTTTATTCCACCCAGCGCCCGTTTTACTCCTTCTCCTGTAATATGTTTCTGAAAACTTCTATAAAGATACTAAAAAAACTTAAGAAAAAGAATGAAACTAAACTTGGAGAAACTGTCTACAAAATAAACTTTCCAAAAATCAGTTTAACAAAAGAAGTACGTTTGCGGCATAATTACCAATTTTCTTCAATGTTATTAATTGAATGAGCAAGCAGTTTCCAAAAATCCAAAAAAAATTAAAAGTATATAAATATAATAATATAAAAGCAGTGGCGCACCCAGGAATAGGTCTTGAGGGGGGGGGCAGGTCTTTTGGGGCTGGGGGGGGCAAAGCCTCATGATGTCGAATTTTAAGCTATTTTTGTGTTTTTTTTTATGAAACGTGGAAAATATGTAAAAAAATCCAAGGTTTGGGGGGGGGGGGCAAGCCTCAAGCACCCCCCCCCCGAACCGAACCCCCGCCCCTGGGTGCGCCCATGATAAAAGTATGTATGTTTATATTTATAGACTGAAAGAGGGAACACAAAGCTTTTATTTCAACAATAAATTAATGTGCTTTGTTTATATAAATTCACTTAATTCACATTTCTAAAGGTTTATTTACCTCCTAAATAGTCAACCACACCGTCAAATTAATGAAAAAACCCAAAAAACCGAGATAAAAACGTCAAAAACACCTTAAAATCACACGAACTCTGAATACAAACAAAGCAACTGGTCCCCTGGTGACGTAAGCAGACACTGTTCGTCTCGCTGAGCGACGCTAATATTAGTTAAATGGAAATAAGCAATCCTGTGTGTTTATAATCGTTGGGCGCTGGCCGGTTCAATTGCAATTCCAAGACGCCAAATCTTGCGGCGCAGTAACAAAAAGCCAGGGCCATAATTAGCATCTGCACAGGTCCGTACTAAAGTAAAAAATTATGCCTTTATAGAATAAAATGCACGGTATACATTTATTTTCGGCCAACAAACGGATTACATTGATTGAATGTACAAAACCATTCAGTCAAAGATTTATTTTATAATATTAGGGTTCGTTGATATCCAGTCAAGGGCGAAAAATTAATGTTTACGGCAATTTATTTACGTACCTTTTTTGTTCTGCGAACCAGTCGCGGATCTACGGAAGGGAAAAAAGGGGAAATTTCCTCCCCCCAAATCTCAAAATATATTTAGTTTTGACATATAAAATACACCTTCCAGTTCACCTTGCAAAATAGTTTTATGCAATATTTATCATTATGTTTCTCCCCAAATAAAGTTCCCAGATCCGCCCCTGTGTGAACCTAGTTATTAATAAAATATGCTTAAAATACTTTATTAAATAAATGGATCCATGACGTATCTGATACCTTCCTTACCCATAGCACACTCCAAGTAAACTCCATGCTATATCAACCTTAAAAACAGTTTTTGTAAATATCTCAGAAACGAAAGCTCCTACCAAGTTTTTGGTTATAACACAAATTTTTAAGAAAAATGTGCGCTACAATATTCCAAAAACTGCATATTGATGCGACGCTCCGTTTAAAAGTTACCATTTTTAAACTTTTTAACTGTCAATGCTAAGATGAATTTCGACAAAATCTAATCAGCTCGTTACAGAATTGAATACTATTTTATATAAAAATTCTATGAAAATCGGTTGGGCGGTTTAGGAGCTATCGTGTTACGGACAGAGTTACACACACACACGCCTACACACACAGAGACAGACATCACGACGATACTGCTAGGGTAGGTCAAAATACATCCAAATTGTTCGAAAACAATACCTTCTCTAGCCATTGCTGTGCGGGCTAGGAGGGTAAAAAAACCGTTAACAGTAATAATGTCCAAAAATCAAAATTATGACTTATTAGTTAAGAAAATACACTTCAAATTTATTTCATAAACAATATTTAAAATTTATAATATATTTCATGTGAATTTTAAAATAAATTAAATTCAAACTGTCTACCCAACCCACTCTACTTAGGGTCAAGCATGTTTTCTTTGAATGTACTGTTACTAGTTCGGGGCCAAAGCGTCTTTTGTAAGCTTTTTGATGAAAATTTTACAAAACCTGTTTTAATCGATTATTAATGATCCCACCAATTAAATTCAAACTGTCTACCCAACCTACTCTACTTAGGGTCAAGCATGTTTTCTTTGAATTTACTGCTACTAGTCCGGGGCCAAAGCGTCTTTCGTAGGCTTTTTAATGAAAATTTTACAAAACCTGTTTTAATCGATTATTAATGATCCCACCAACACTGTCTCACCTGTTATTTCTTTGCCTGTCGAAAACATTTTTATACTTGGCCTGTAGGGGGCGAAAGGGGGCAAAATGTGTTTTTATATTATGTCTTATAGCTTCGAAACTATTGGATATGCACAACTATTTCTTATTAACTGGTGAGCTCATACAATTACCCACAGGTCTGCTGTATAAAAAAATCAAAGCTGGTAACGAAAAATTTTTGTTTTTTTAATAAATGAAGCTTAATTGACTTATTATACTCTGCCCTATGTCGGCAAATTTGCACCAAACGGTTTTTTAACTTTTTTTGTTTGGTAACAGACATTTTTAAAAATTATAAAACAAATACTACAAAAAATAAAAAAGCCTACTTAAATTGGTTATTTTAAGTAAAGATACTAAGGATTTCATTTTATTTTCATTTACTTCGATTAAGTTGAACACTTCAAAACAAGGAATTAAAATACACCATCGTTATACGAAGTACCCAAATTTCCCAAACCGATAGTATTGTCTTTTGACTAGCTATTATTATCTCAGATTTCCCAGAGTGTATCGGTTCTTACCCCTGGGTATCTATTCTGGGTCTTGAACGATGTCCACATCATACGCTGTGACCAATAGCAACCTCTGAGGGATCGAGTGTTGTGCGAAATCACTTGTCTTGACCAATGACATAGTCACCCGCTCTTAAGAGTTAGTGAATTTTACGCGTTTGAAGTGAAATCTGTTCTCGTGCCCCTGTTGGAGAACCTTGCACAATGGTGGTCTTTTCGCATAGCACGTGACGGCTCGAAGCTAATTTAAAGCTTGCCATTGGCCAAAGCATGTGATGGGAATCACATCGTTCAAAACCCAGAATACCTACCCAGAAAATACTCCCCGCTTACCGCATTGGCCCAACCGCAGCAACTATATTCTCATTGCATTGTATCCGGAACTGGCATGCAAATTTATAGGTTTATTAAATATTTACACTAGTATATTCAAACAATCACAATTTAATAGTACTTTTGCTTTTTGTGTTTTTGCCCTGTTTAACTGTATAAACTTAAACTAATTATTGAAAAAGTTGTAAAACTGTATAGTTTCCCCACATTGACTTCTATACCCTACGGGTAGACCCGGCATGGGCCTAAATTGCCATTATATCAAGCTTTTATCGCAATTGACCAAATACAAGTAAGAATTTAATGAGCAAGATAGGGATGAAAATAGAATTTCGGTTTGGTGAGTCCGGACACATGCAACATCGCAAAAATATTCTATTTGCTTGTCTTGGATAAAAAAGGGCAGTGGCGGCGCAAAATAGAAATTTTGAATTCTATTAGAATTTTTTTATCAACAATTTTCTGTTTGAATAATAAATAATTCATGAATACTTACTTGTGTATACTGTGTTTTCAAAATTCTCTTCAGTAAAAAAAAGAGTAAAAAGAGTTTCTAAGCATGCTAAGTGCAGTGGATGTATTAAAATTATTGTTTTCATCTTAGAACTTTACAAATGTTGTACCTTCAAGGTAAAATATTTTCTTTCTTTGAACAAGGGTCTTCTTCAACTCTTCTCTTTTTGGGTGGACTACAAGTTATGCTCGAGTCAGATAAAATTTCGGAACTAAAAATTTCAATTCGGAATGGGACAACTGGGCGCCGGGCCAACTCGGCGCCGCCAACAGGGCGCCACGCCGGGCCTAATGGGCACCGGGCCAACTCAGCGCCGGACTATTTTTTCTTTGATAAAATGTGCAGATAAAAAACAAAAAAATATGTTATTTATACAAAAATTTCAACATCTATTAAGTCGAGTGTGATACATATCGATGCATAAATAAGAAAGTCCGCCATTTTGGAACCGCCATTTTAATTTTTTTAAGTTTGTTTTTCATCTGCACATTTTATCAAGAAAAAATATTTTAGTCCGGCGCCCAGTTGGCTCGGCGTCCAGTTGGTCCGGCGCCCAGTTAACCTGCCGCCCACTTGGTGGCGCCGAGTTGGCGGCGCCCAGTTGTCCTAGACTGCAACACATTTCAGGGGTCTGGTACGTTTTACCACCTTTCTTAAAACTACGAAGTTTTTTGAAAAATGATAATTTTAGACCATTTTATAGTGATTTCTAAAAAAAAAATTGCGGAAAATCGTTGATTTTGTTAAAAAAATTGAAATTGAAAAATTCTTTAAAACACCATTAAAACCCATACAAATTGCTACAAAAGAAGCATTTTCTCATTTCAAACTGAAACAAAACGGTCCCTGACTTCTATCAGCTGTTAACAAAAACTTGAAATAACTAAGGTCACTGATCGAAATCGGGTCAGTTTTTTTGGTCCTTTTATGAAAATGCACAATTATTAAAAAAGCATGAAATTCATAACAAAATCAAGAAAATTATGATTCCTACATTTTTACAATTAAAAATTAGTTTAATTGAACATCATATCAATTTTTATTCTTTAAAACACTAAAAATTAATAATTATTTACTTTTTTTTAATTTATCTATAAAGTCTAACCGAATAAAACCAAACTGAACCGATCCGTATCGAAATGAACCAAATCAAACCGAATCTAACGGTTCGGTTTGGTTCGGTTCGATTTGGTTAAACTAAACCGTACCTAACTGAATGTAGCTAAACCTAACCGAAACAAACTGAACCTAGCGGAACCTAACCGAACATAATCAAACTGAACCAAACCTAGCCGAAGAAAACTGAACCTAACCGAACCGATTCGAAACGAACCGAACCAAACCAGACCGAATCTGGCTGAACCTAACCAAAACAAATTAAACCTAGCCGAACCTAACCAAACAAAATCAAACCGAACCAAACCCACCCGAACCAAACCGAACCGAACCGAGTGGAACCAACCAAACCAAACCAAACCGAACCGTTATATTCGGTTTGGTTCGGTTCGATTTGGTTAAACTAAACCGAACCTAACCGAATATAGCTAAACCTAACCTAAACAATCCTAGCGGAACCTAACCGAACATAATCAAACTGAACCAACCTAACCCACCTAACCCAACCTAACCCAACCGAACCCAACCTAACGCAACCTAACCCAACCTAACGCAACCTAACCCAACCTAACCTAACCAAACCTAACCTACCTAGTTGTTAATAAATATAGTAAAATTTGTTAGGTTTATGTCCAGGGGGTAACCATTGTCCATAATCGTCGGAAATCGAGTTAGGATTAGTGTATGCAACCATAAACATTGAGTGGCGAGTGAGTTTGGTCTTCAATTTTTTTAGGGAAATTTTTCAAAATCTTTTTTTGCGCACTGTGGGCACCCTAATAAACCGTAATCTGGTCACCCTAATCCATCGCAATCAAAGAAAATGGGTAATCGAAGTGTCACAAATTTTTTGTTGGTTTCTATTCTTCTTTTATATTATGTAGGACAAAATTATTAATTAAACTAAGTGACCTTATTAAGTAAGACAGCATGATAGTCAAATGACATTAGAAGGACATAAACATATGATACCGGCCTGTAGACCGATCGCGGTGGTCATATAATAATAAATAGATACTTTCGCGATGAAAGACCAAAATTTAACTTAAAATTACTGTAAAGTCCGCAAAAAACATTAAATTTATCGAAATTTATAAAAACATAGATTAGTGTGTGTAACAATTCATCAAGATGTATGAAACTCGACCGTGACATGTCAAACGTTTGGTTCGAAAAAACAAAAACCACGATAAAAATCGGTATGTAAGCATTTAAAAAAAAATCATTTTTAAGAAAATCAAATAATTTTTGTTAATTTCCATGCAATGCACAAAAAAGTGCGGGGAAGTGACACTTTCTGAATCAAAATGTGTGAGGGTAAAATCGCACGGTCGCAGAAAAAACTATCTATCGTGACGCTACTGAACTTTCTCGTGTTTTAGCAAAAACTACCCGTCAAGACGACTTACCCATGAAATGTTGTTTTTTTATGGATTTTTTTTTCTTCTTTTGCACAAAAAACAATTTTGGACCATGTTTGAACTCAAATAGTTACTTCTAAACTTGTTTTTAAACGTTTTAAGATTTCTTTTTGTAATATTCCCGCACAAAATTCAAAAAAAATCATTTCCGTACTTAGACAACATTGTCTATCAGTTTTCCCTGTATAAATTCACTAGCAGGTAGAATCATTTAAAATACGGCAGGTGAATTAAAGGTAGCCAGCTGCTTTTCTGTCGCACTTATGCCGTCAGTGTGAAAGAGATAAACTTTTATCTCGCACTCGGCTACTTACCCATATATTATCTAGGGTATTATTAGCATGCAAAATCAGCCTATCTTTGTCCGTTTCACATGTTCAATAATGTCTATCTCTGTTTTTATTGTAAAAGAAATACCCGCCGTTAGAAACCAAATTCGATAGGGTCAATAAAAAATGCCTTGTCTTTCCGTCTCTAAAGCCCTTTCAGGGCTTTATACAACTCAATGTTTCCCCACTATTTGTTAGTCGTGCCTCACAATTTCTTTTAAAAAAAACTTTTTTTCTGTATGGCCCATAATTTAACTCTCTACTACGGTGGCCAAGACCGCTTTTATTGGTTTGTTCTTCCCGGCTTTTAGAGCACTTGGAAGCACTTATATATGCTCCCTCACTACGTATTGTTTGCTTTTTGTGCTTTCCAGAACGCTTAGAAAGACAAAAGTCAGGAAGTTGAATTTCGTACAGCCAATATATAAATGTTTTACGTTAAAGCGTTTTTTTTAAAATATTAATAATTTTTACCTAAAAAACCAGAAAATATCAGGTAATGGAAAAGATTAGATACCGGTGTTTGCCCGCAGTTAGAAAAACGATAACTGCAATGGACTGTATATGTTTTAATTAATGAAAGCGCGAACAAACATAAATATATTGATATGAAATCACGAAATAATTAAGGTCCATAGGTTAATTTTCGGTACCACACAACGGAAATCAGAAACAAAGCACTCACCAGTTTGCAGTCAATTTCTCCACGTTCCAAGGGGCCCCTGTCTTGATCTAATGATGGCACCACGTAGCTGAAGGGCTGAAGTTTCTAGTTCTATGCTTCAGTACACCAAAATCGAGCACTTTTAAGTGTAGAAATTTGAAATAGTTGGAGAAAGAAATTAACACGCCATTTTCTCGAGGCGGTCGAAAAAAGATCTCTCTGATTCTTGGTGCGCATGTCCAAATGCGCGAAAAATGCACTCTGTCCGTCATCCAATTGTGTGGTTTTTAAAATTTACAAACAACCGCGAAATTTAGCGGGAGCTAACATAACTGCCCTCCAAAACACACAATTTTAGAATATCAGCCGGACAGATATAGATATAAGAAAAATGATCGACCGATAAATATAAATGAATGAAAAACAGATAAGTAGCGTAAGTTTATTTAGAGATAACGAAAACCCGAAAAAGTCAAAACAAACAAACAAAATTAAAAAAAAATAATAATAAAGAATTACCTATTGTAATAATTGACTTCAATAGGTAGAAAAAATTAAAATTACTTTTAATTCGGCAAGAGGCACAGTTTTACAACTGGCCGCTTGTAAACACCGGTAGCCGTTTGTACCGTCGCAACACGCACTTGACCGTCTCCGCCGGGATGCAGTTCAATGACCCGACCGACTGGTCATTTCAAAGGTGACTGAATGTGATCACTCGTTATGATAACCAAATCATTTAATTTGATATTTGGGGACGAATCAGCCCACTTGTGTCGCTGTTGTAGCGTATGCAAATACTCTATAGAATACCGTTTCCAAAAATCATTATGTAGTAGTTGGATTAGTTGCCATCTCGAGAGCCGATTTAGGGGAACCTCGGACAAATCTAACTCCGGAATTTCTGAATTAAGGGGTTCAAGGGTCAAAAAATGCCCAGGGGTAAGAAGTTGAAGATCGTGTGGGTCTGAAGAGGCAGGAGATAAAGGGTGACTATTAAGTACAGCTTCTATGCGACATGTAAGGGTGGACATTTCCATGATAGACAACTTCTGGTCGCCGACAACTCGAACAAAGTGAGCTTTAAAACTTTTGACGCCAGCTTCTGCCAGGCCATTGAAATGTGGACTGAGAGGAGGTCCCAGATGCCAACGAATAGAAAGTCTGGTGGACGCACTTCTTGCGTAATCAAGTAATTGGTTACAAAACCCTATAAAATTACTGCCTTGATCTGACCAGCATTGCGTCACGCTTCCACGTCTGAAAATGAATCGATCGAATGCACCTACGAACCCTTCGGTGGACAGTTCCATGGTTAATTCCAAATGCACGCAATGTGTGGCCGTACAGACAAACACACAGTCATACGATTTGAAAGCTTTACAACCACGGTAACGATGAGGAATCACAAAGAAAGGTCCACAAAAGTCGATAGTTACACTCGAAAAAGGTTTAAGTTGATTGATTCGATGAGCAGGAAGTGAACTCATTATGGGCGGTCTATAGGGTTTAGGGTTGATTCTAAAACATTGCAAACACTTGGATATGGTTCTTTGAATTGCCCGTCTGGCAGATAATATCCAAAATTGCTGTAAAAGCAGATTATGTAATGTTTTAAACCCAGGATGAAGGTATTGTCGATGAGTGGACTCGATTAGAAGAATAGTTAAACGATGGTTACTCGAAAGTAAGACTGGGTGTTTTGCAGAATAAGACAAAAGGTCAGATTTTTGTAATCTGCCACCGGCTCTAATGATATTATTTTCATCAAGAAAAGGTGAAAGTTTTCGAAAAGGTTTCGGTATTGGTTTATCCTTAGATAACGCGGAAAAAAGCTCAGAAAAGCAAGAACCTTGAACGCGCTTGATAAGAAGGTATAACGCACTTTGCATCTCACCGGTGGTAGGAAAAACAATATTTTCAAAAATAATTTTTTGGTCCGGTGGCTTACTGGGTTTTTGATAGGAATGGTTTTGAAAAAGGTTACCTATTCGAAGGACATAACAAATGATACGTTGAATTTTTGATATAGATGAATATTTGATAAGAAGTTGATCTAAGAAGTTAACGTCAATTATCGCATTGCAACAGATCTTTGGCTTTTCCTCCAGATTAATATCTCCGAAATCAATCGGCATTTTTGATTTATGAAAATCGGGCCATTCGTTTTCGGGAGACCACAAAAACGACGGTGCGTTCCACCACATGTCATGTGAAATGAGCTGTGAAGGGGTGGCCCCTCGTGACGCAATATCGGCTGCATTTAAAGCAGAAGGAATGTAGCGCCATGAGTTTGAGGGAATGATTTCTTGGATTCTACTGACTCGATTTCCAACAAAGGTTTGCCAGCGATTAGGAGGGGATGAAAGCCAATGTAATACGACTTGCGAATCGCAGAAAGTAACGATATTTGTAAAAGTTATTTTTCCTTCATAGCTAGATAAAACGAAGTCAATTAATTCTGGGGAATAATTAATTCTAGGGATAATGACCTCTAACGGAGGTGAATGACTCGTTAAAAAACAACTGGTTCGTTCCGTAAGACTACCTACTTCGTCCACTTTTCCCATGACGACCCAGCCAAAGATGGTTTCAAGGGCTGAAGATTGCCCTATTTGTCCAAGAACCCTGCCCTCCTTGAATATCTGTGCGAATAGCTCGCAACCAATAACTAGGTCCACAGGTCTAGATTTGAAATAAGATGAGTCGGCAAGTTTAAGGTTTTCCAAGTGTTTCCACTGATTATCATTCAAAGTGAATGTAGGCATATTGGAACATAGTTGTGGAACGACAATTACTTCGAAATTAAGTAAAGGAGTGACCTGTCCTTGTGGCTTAATGTGACATTGAACGAGCCCTTTGGAAGTAAGGGAAGACATTTGATTTAATCCGAATATTTCAGTGGTGTAACTTCGCCTAGGAAGATTAAGACGCTGAATACACTTTTCACTGATGAATCCTGTCTGTGATCCAGAATCAAGCAGTGCCCTTACAGGTTGAAAATTTCCGCAACCGTGCATAATATCTATTATGGCGGTGCATAAAAGAAAGGTACCTGAAGGTCCTGAGGTATTTAATGACCAGGTGGTGTGTGAATGACAGGACTAGTATCTTGGCTTCCAGACTCTTGATTAGTTTCTAAGATATGAGTTAAAGTGTGGTGCCTTTTACTATTGCAAGTCCTGCATGAATATTTTGATTTGCACGTATCTACCCCATGCGAGGGATGAAAACACGCTAGACATAATTTTTTCTGCTTGACGAAAGATAGGCGATCGATAGGTGAGAGGTCAAGAAATGTTTGACATTTCGAAAGCACGTGACCTTGATTACACCGGAGACATTTTATTCCCGTACTTGAATTAGTTGAGGTGCCAGCCAGTCCTATAAAAGGCGAATTGGTAGGTAGGCTTTTGCCCAAACTGATTTTGCATAGAATTTGAATTTTGATAGGTAGGCTTTTGCCCAAACTGATTTTGCATAGAATTTGATTTTTGATAGGTAGGCACCTTTTTGGGTGCTGTTGATTAAGGAAATGATTCCAAAACTTTACATCTTTTTTCTAGAAATTGAAAAAGTGACTGAAAAGTGGGAATTTCGGTATAAGTATTGGCGTGACTAATTTCGAAATTTAAACGCGTCGGAATATCCAATTTTTCTAACAAAATGAAAAAAATAATAAAGTCCCAACTGTCAACGTCAAAGCTAAGTGATTTTAAAATTTCTAGGGATTCTGAAAAGGTGTCAATTAAATTACGCAATTCTTTAGCTGACTCGTTTTTTAATGTGGAGTTCATAATTGTGCTTAAAGCATCATTTGCGAGGTCTCGCTTGTTTTGATATCTATTGACTAATTTGTCGTAAGCAATTTTATAATTTTGATCAGATAAGCTAATCCCTGATATCAATTTTAAAGGCTCATCCTAGAGATATAAAAATAAATATTGAAGTTTTCGAACGTTACTTAGACTTTGATTTTGATCTATAATGTTATTAAAAAGATCGAAAAAGCTTGGCCATAATTTTTTATCACCTCGAAATATGGGAATACCTAACTCTTTGAGTTTTGGAGTTTCGTTTTGTCGAACATATGATCCCGAAAAGGATGGGGCCTCAACCGGAAATATTTTAGAGTAAACCCCCTTACACGCATAAAAATATTTACGAGCTTCTGAAAGGATCGCATCGTGCGTTTTAAACTCCTCGTCGTCCGAGTCGTCTATCAACATAATGACATCATTATGTGCCAACATGCATTTATCGAAAGTTTCATCCAAGTCGGAATACCTCACTTGAAACTCGTTTCTCGCTTTTTCGTCCGTTGCCGCGGTCTGTGAAAACACATAACACTCGGTGATCGCAGATAAAAAACCCTTGCGTTTTTGCACGGCTTTTGTGATAGCCATGATTTTACCTTTGAAATTACGAAATTGTCGGTAAATATACAATTAACGCTAAATTAATGCTTCTGAAATAGAAAAATGACGAATTGTCGAAAATATGCACTAATTTATCGCAATTGATGAAAATTGTTTTAAATATCGAAATGATATGGAACACATCTAATCACAGAAATGTCGGTAAATATACAATTAACGCTAAATGAATGCTTCTTAAATAGAACAATGACGAATTGTCGAAAATATGCACTAATTTATCGCAATTGATGAAAATTGTTTTAAATATCGAAATGATATGGAACACATTTATTCACTGAAATTGCTTGTTTGTTTTGATTGCTCGATTTTTGTTTATACTGAATGACCACGCGGTCGACCCTACGTTACCATAGCAGCGGACCGAAAACAGGTGAATTGCGCCGGACAACCGAAGGTCGAGCGACACTCTCTCTCGGTTCAATACGATTGGCAAAATTCAAGGCCGTATGATCTCGGCGAAAATGTGAAAATGAAATAAATGGCCGACTTATTAATACAGTCGTATGGAGTAAATTTAAATAATTCGGTCGAAGGAACACTTATGTTTGCCCGCAGTTAGAGAAACGATAACTGCAATGGACTGTATATATTTTAATTAATGAACGCGCGAACAAACTTAAATATATTGATATGAAATCACGAAATAATTAAGGTCCATAGGTTAATTGTTGGTACCACACAACGGAAATCAGAAACAATGCACTCACCAGTTTGCATTTCTCCACGTTCCAAGGGGCCCCTGTCTTGATCTAATGATGGCACCACGTAGCTGAAGGGCTGAAGTTTCTAGTTCTATGCTTCAGTACACCAAAATCGAGCACTTTTAAGTGTAGAAATTTGAAATGGTTGGAGAAAGAAATTAACACGCCATTTTCTCGAGGCGGTCGAAAAAAGATCTCTCTGATTCTTGGTGTGCATGTCCAAATGCGCGAAAAATGCACTCTGTCCGTCATCCAATTGTGTGGTTTTTAAAATTTACAAACAACCGCGAAATTTAGCGGAAGCGAACAACCGGTGTTTTCTTAAAGGCACTGAGCGCAAGAAAGCTTGCAAAACGTCAAAAGTGATTACTTAGATGACCAGCAGGTCATCTACCAAAAAATTATGTCTTTCAGACGTCGTTTGCCCCAGGGATGTACATTCACAACGGCATTATAGATATATGAATATACGTATAATAAATTATTTATAAATAAAGAAAAACGCCTGGCTTCGCTTCGAAGTGAAGAAAGGGCGGATCTAGGAACTTTATTTGGAGGGGGGGGGGGAAATATCATAATAAATCTTGCATAACTATTTTACACAGTGACCAGAAGGTGTATTTTGTGTGTAAAAACTAAATATAGTTCGAGATTTGGGGGGATTTCCCCTTTTTCCCCTACTGTAGATCCGCGCCAAAGTAGAGATGGACGATCCACTCCTGTGCTGGAATAAGTTTTTTTTTGTACCTAGTATGATCTGTAGTTGCTCCTAGTGCGACGAACCTATTCCAGGACTTAGTTCTTTCCAGTATTACCAACTGCAGAGAAGACTCCATATATCCCAATCCATTTTTAAGATAAAAAAGTGATAAAGACGCCATTGCTGTTTTCTCTTAATACAAAATACGTCATATTACTGATAAAAAACTTTAAAAAAATATACTCTTAAAATATGTATCCTACAAAATTAAATTTAGAAATTTGCCGAAAAAATAAAAAATGTCCTAGAATCCTAAAAATGAAAGCACCTCAAAATTTCCAGGAATAATTCTTAAATAGACTAGAATAGTCCTGCAAAAGATATGTCTATGGAATGCTTGGAAATGCTCTTAAAAACAGTATTAGAAATAGTAAAAATATATTTGAGGATCCTGGAAAGTATGAAAACGACTAAACATTTTAATTTACTTATAAGCTTGCAAAATGTTTTAAAGAAGAAATACTCTTGATACATTTTACTGATGTGGAACCACAGCTGTCAAAATATATCGACGGCCGCGGCCTCTAGATCTGTCATCATATACTAAGAAATTCTAGAACAGGTAGAGATTGGACTTCACAATCAACCAAAATAAAAAGAGTGGGAAGACCATGCGTTTGACATTACCATTGTTACAGCTGAAATACAGACAAGAATATATGGGCACTTGTAGGCAACCCGTCAGGCAGTCCAACCAAACTTATTATACTTTGGTTTTATCGCGGCCTTGTTAAAATGGCCTAGACTGTTGTTTTTGTGAAAAAATAAATAAATGCTCGAACTTTCCCTACTAATAAAAAAGTAATATGTTGAAATCCTGAACAGTGTTTGACAGTTAAATTTAACCAAATTTAATCAAGGCCGACAAAAAATATAGGCCACGACCCTAAAAAAGTCAGCTGTTCTCCGGGGGCTGACTTTCACATTGGGTCTTATGGGAGGTCAGACGTTTGTTTATGATATTTTCAAAATGGCACTACAGATTTCCCCGAAATTTCAGTGAAATATTCTCAGACCATTCTTATATTCCACCAAACTTTTGTAAGTATGCAAGATGATTTGAAGGTTAAAATCTTCAAAATTTAGCATTCCTTATTTTGAATTCAAACTGTTTTATTTGACATGTATTTGATTTTGTCATCTGTATTTGTCACAATTGCTTCTGTTTTAAATTTAATTTTAGTGTGAGCTAATGAAGCGGCTCAGAAATATTAAGGATTACCATACATTAAAAAAAATTGTTCTGCAAGAATATAATAAAAATAATCTCAAAACTGGCTTTATTTTAAAAAAAATCAAATATTCATGAACCGTTATTTCAATTTCAACATTTTAAAGATAATCAGCTGTGTCGTGACGTGCCCATCAAAAATCAGCCCCGGATGTGACGTCAACAAAGTGGAGGATCGTGGCCCGTCCGTTTTGATAGCCCTGATTTAATTAAAGAGACTGGCAAACAAAATGGCAGTTGATGATCACTTGACATTTCTAAACCAGGGAACGAAAATGTCAAACTGAAACAGTAGCGTATTTTAGATTTCCTATTTTAATTTTGGTCAAATCTAATCCGTTAATATTTTATAATTCTTGTATTTTTTTTCGCCTGACTGTACAACTTTTGAATGGAGAAAGGAGAATATTTCTCTTTGGGACAAAAGATGGAAAAGACGTGTTTGTGCGCTAACGACCATGCACTCGGTCCTACCCGTATGCATGCTCGCTTAAGCACATGTTTTGATATAAAAGGCAAAATTCATAGAAGAATTATTAACACTTCAAACAAAAATGCTCCATACCTCTATACAGGGTGGCCGGGCGAAAACGTACCAGAGGTCATTTTGAGTATTTACAAGAAACAGCTTTTTTATGATCTCGAGCTATTTTTGTTGGGGTAGCTTTGACCCCCTGATTTTAAATAGGGATAGTGGTCAAGTGATACATCATTTGAAAGAGTTTTTAGCTCACACTACTACTATACTGCCGTCCTTAGTAAGATCCACCTATCTGCAAAAAAAATCAAAAATGAGTTAGAGAATGAACCGAAAATGGCTTTAAGTAGGTTACTTTTATCTGTTTTTTTTAGGAAAATTACCCAAATTTTTGTTCGGAAGTATTTTATTTTTAAAAACAAAAAAAAAATATTACTATGTACTCTTGGCCAAGCATTTAAACTGTAAACTCGCTTTTCTCGAAATAAGTGAAAACGTAGATAGGTGGTTCTTACCAAGGACGGCAGTATACTATAGTAGTGTGAGCTATGGTGATCCTAATTTTTTCGAGAAAAAAAAAGTTGCTCCGATTTCAAACATTTTTATATATCTTTGCGTTTTGGATGACTTTGAAACTTTTTTGTCGCGCCGTCTGTCTGTATGTCTGTCTGTAACGATCAACGCGCATAACTCAAAAACCGTTTGCGCGATTTTAATGAAATTTGGTACCTAGGCTAGGTCTTGAGTCAGGATGGTCCCATTTAAAAATGAATAAAATCCTCTGATCACAAGCCAAATAAAAGGGTGAGGGTAGATTTCAAAAATTAGAGTTTATGTGAAAAAATGGCGTGTGTGATATCAAAGGAAAGGTAATTGAGTCTGAAGTTAAACAAAATAGATTTTAGTTTAAAAAAAGTGTGAGGGTAGATTTCAAAAATTAGAGTTTAGGTCAAAACATGGCTTGTGTGGTATCAAACGAAAGGTAATTGTGTCTGGAGTTGAATAAAATATATTTCAGTTTTTAGTTATATTAGCTCGAACGTACACTATAACTATAGTACCTAGTGTGAGCTTAGGTACCCATATATTGGCAGAGTATTTAAATGCCATTACTGAGCTAAATTCAAAAATCCATATATTGGTTTTCGAGATATTTTTAATTGGGAAAATGTAAAATCATAATTTTAAACGAATTAGTAATTTAAAATAGAATTTGCCCTTTTTAGCAAGCTGATCCTTAACTATGGTTCCCAATTAAAATTTTAGGGGTAACTTATAGTTAGTGTGAGCTATGATGGAGATCATGTTAAAAATTGGAAAAAAAAAGTTGCTCCGATTTAAAAAAAAATTATATATATCTTTGCGTTTCAGATGATTTTGAAACTTTTTTATCTCGCCGGCGCCGTCTGTCTCGCTGTATATCTGTCTGTAACGATCAACGCGTATAACTCAAAAACTAGTCGCCCGACTTTAATGAAATTTGGTAACTAAGTTGGGTATTAGCTCTAACTAGTTCCATTTAAAAATTAATAAAATTCACACAAGCCGAAAAAAAGAGTGGGGGTAGATTGAAAAAATTAGAGTTTTGCTAAAAATGTTACTTGTGTGGTACTATATTAAAGGTAACTGTGCATGAAGATAAAAAATACATTATACCTAGTTGTTTTGTTCAGTGGCCGGGTGGCGGATAGGGGGTTATTTTCGCGGAACAAAATGGGTAAAAATAACATTAAAGATTAATCGTGTGAGCTTAGGTACCCATAAATTGGCAGAGTAATTTTTAAATGCGAATATCCCGAAAACTATTCGATACATTTTTGAAATACTATCAACGCTGTAAAGGTATATAAAAAAATATTTAGAACCAGGTATCAGTTGACCCACTTTTCCTATCTAAAATCAAGGTGTCGTTATAGCTACCCCAGTTAGGGGCTGATAGAGAGAAATAACTTTAGATCACAAGAAATTATCCCCCTTGCAAAATGTGTCCGAACATTTTTTCAAATACTTTAAATACTCAAAATGACCTCTGACAATAGCGTACGCAGGGAAGAGAGCTTGAAAGGTTAAAGCTCCCCCAGAGCCAGTGAATATTGACTGCTAAAACATAAATCGTTTTCCAAAATCAAGATTAAAAAATATCGATCTGCGTTCAAACCCCTCCCCCCCCCAGTATCCAACTCTGCGTATCGATCTGCGCTCAAGCCCCCCCCCCAGGATTTATGTCTGCGTACGCCACTGCCCCTGAGTTCTTATGTATGTAGGTAAATCTATTGATTTTATCTGCGGCTCATATAAGCGACAGTGATAGGGCCAATGTTGGGCATTTTAGCGTTGTTTAAATTGGAAAAATCAAAGAAATGTTGTGCCTGACACAGGCCATCAGTCAATCGTCTTACTCGAATTGTTTTTGCGCGTGGAGCATGGATATTCTAATTTACGCCCTTTACAATACATTTCAGCAGAATTTTTTGATAAATTTTGAGTCATTTCGTGGCGGAATTCAGGTGGGCATGGGTGTCTTTAAAAATAAATGGATCCATGATGGATCTGATACCTTCCTAGCTAGCCTATTAGCACACTTCAAGTGAAGCTATAATAATCAGCCTTAACCCATTTTGGGCCAAGGATAGAAAAAAAAACAATATTTATAAAAAAAATTATTTTTGTATTTTCAATATACATAAATGTAACTAATAAGTACCGTAAAAAAAATATAGAATATTAACTTAACAAAATATGGGGTGTTGCGTTAACGCATCAACGGCCTAAAGGGTTAAGTGAAATTGCCGCAAACAGTCGGCGTGCAGATATACTGTGCAACGCTCACAAATGTAAATCGTTTGACTTTTGCACATCCGACATCTTGTTCTAGAGTCAGTTTTGCCTATGACGTGTCCCATCAGGTCACCTCTCATAGCAGTGGGCGGATTTATCGGAAGTGCTCTAGCAACAAAATTCTTTGTTTTGAGCATTCGCAATGCAATAAATGATTTGAAATCCAGCTGCGACATATTATTCTGGTTTACGGTATTGTAAAGTTTCCAGGCGTTCACAAGCGAACTGTCAATAATATTTATAAAAAGTGGCCAACACCATTTTTTACCCATTACTTTGATTCTATAGGTTGCAACTCCATTATCGTGTAAATCTACGCCTCCCATATATTTATTATATGCTGATATTTTGCTGGTTGGGGAATAAAAATACTCTGCCAATCTATGGGCACTTAAGCTCACACTAAGTACTGTAGTTATAGTGTGCGTGTGAGCTAATATAACTAAGAACTGATATATATTTTATTCAACTCCAGACTCAATTACCTTTCGTTTGATACCACACAAGCCATGTTTTGCCTTAAACTCTAATTTTTAAAATCTACCCCCACCCTTTTTTTAAAAACTAAAATGTGTTTTGTTTAACTCCAGACTCATTGACCTTTTGTTTGATATCATACACGCTATATTTTCACTTAAACTCTAATTTTTGACATCTACCCCCACCCTTTTTTTAAAATAACTTAAAATTCATTTTGTTTAACTCCAGACTTAATTACCTTTCGTTTGATATCACACACGCCATATTTTCACATAAACTCTTATTTTTGAAATCTACCCCCACCCTTTTATGTGACTTGTGTTCGGTGGATTTCGTTCATTTTTTAATGGGACCACCACGGCCCAAGACTCAGCCTAGGTACCAAATTTTATTTAAATCGGACAAGCAGTTTTTGAGTTATGCGGGTTGGTCGTTACAGACATACAGACAGACAGACAGACATACGGACAGACAGACAGACAGACAGACAGACAGACAGACAGACAGACGGCAAGACAAAAAGTTTCAAAACCATCTGAAACGCAAAGATATATAAAAAATTTTGAAATCGGAGCAACTTTTTTTTTCTCGAAAAAATTAGGATCACCATAGCTCACACTACTAGAGAATAGTAGTAGTGTGAGCTAAAAAAGGTTCAATTCCACAACCAGCGTTAATATCAGCATATAATAAATATATAGGAGGCGTAGATTTACGCGATAATGGAGTTGCAAACTATAGAATCAAAGCAGGGCTATCAAAATGGACGGGCCACGATCCTCCACTTTGTTGACGTCACATCCGGGGCTGATTTTTTTTTGATGGTCACGTTACGACACAGCTGATTATCTTTAAAATATTGAAGTTGGAATGACGGTTGATGGATATTTGATTTTTTTTTTAAATAAAGCCGTTTTTGAGATTGTTTTTACTATATTCTGGCAGAACAATTTTGGAATGCTAAATCTTGAAGATTTTAACCTTTTAATCATGTTGCTTCCTTACAAACCTTTGGTGGAATATCGGGATGGTGTCTGAGAATATTCCACTGAAATTTTGCGGAAATCTGTAGTGCCATTTTGAAAATATCATAAAAAAACGTCTGACCTTCCATAAGACCCAATGTAAAATTCAGCCCCGGGAGAACAGCTGATTTTTTCAGGGTCGTGGCCTCTATTTTTGTGTTGGCCTTGATCAAAGTAATGGGTAAACAATGGTGGTGGCCACTTTTTATAAATGTTATTGACAGTTCGCTTGTGAACGCTTGGAAACTTTACAATACCGTAAACCAGATTAAGATGTCGCAGCTGGATTTCAAATCATTTATTGCATTGCGAATGCTCAAAACAAAGAATTTTGTTGCTAGAACACTTCCGATAAAGTCGCCCACTGATATAAGAGGTGTTCTTATGGGACACAACGATTTACATTTGTGAGCGTTGCACAGTATATCTGCACGCCGACTGTTTTCGGCAATTTCACTTAACCCTTTAGGCCGTTGATGCGTAAACGCAACACTATAATTTATGACGTATTTTTAAAAAACCTGCTACAAATAAACATAAGTTTTCCGTTTGATATTTTTACTGAAAGTTTACTTGGTAAGATAAATGTACTATATCTTTGAAAATATAAATATACTTGTGCTTTTTTGAATTTTGAAAATTCTGGAGCCAATAGAAGAAAAGATGAGGTTTTTCAAAAATTTTTCAGGCAGACGGAAACAAAAAAAATCTTCTAAATCCAATTTGATTACCTTTGTCTAAACTTACATAAGTGGGATTTGTATATATCTCAAAAAATATCACTGTAGTGTTTATATATGTTTATCAACGGCCCAAAATGGGTTAAAAAGAGTCTTTTGTAAATATCTCGGAAACTAAAGCGCCCATGAAGTTTTTGGTTATAACACAAATTATTGAGCAAAATTTGGTCTACTATATTCCGAAAACCGCATATTAATGCGATGCTCCGTTAAAAAAATAGCATTAGCAAATAATGGATTTTGGTCAAAATCTAATCAGCTCGCTATTTTACCTAAAATTTTTGTAAAAATCGGTTGCGCGGTTTAGGAGCTATCGTGTTACGGACAGAAAAAATTACACACACACACACACACAGCCAGACATCATGACGATATTGCTAGGATAGCTCAAAATACACCCAAACAACAAATTTTCGGCGTTATCTCAAAAAAAAAATTCGTCGAAAACAATAGCTTCTCTAGCCATTGCTGCGCGGGCTAGGAAGGTCAAAATAGAATTGAAAACCACAAAAATCGTACAGTGAAACCTCTCCTTGCGGACACCTCTATTAAGCGGACACTCCCTTTAGGCGGACAAATTTGTTGGAACCAAGTTTTTGCCTGTCTTTACATGTAAAATTCCCTCCTATAACCGGACACTCTAATAACCGGACGCGGACAATTTTTTTTGGTTAAAAAATTCTGAAACCTCCCTTAGCCGAACGCGAACCTCTGAAAACGGGACGGAGCGCTGCATGGAAATGGAAAAATGGAAATTGTTAACGTTTCATGGAAGGAACATCTACCAACACGAAAGATCGCCGAAAATTTTAATGTCGGAAAATCTCAGGCAGCGGAAATTGTTAATTATATATCAAAATTTCGCAGTTACCTCTCTTAAGCGGACACCTCCAATAAGCGGACAAAATCGACGGAACCGTGAGTGTCCGCTTATGGGAGGTTTCACTGTAGTAGTATGTTTTATATGACTTGTGGGTAAACATTTGGGCGCAACACCCCGATTGTTTTTTTAACTGACTCAAACTTCTGGCACTACCATGTTGTATTGAGGGCTCTGTAACAAAATAGCGCGTATTAAAATAGCGCGTATCAAAACAGCGCGTGTTCAGAATAGCGCGTGTTCAAAATAGCGCCTGTTCAAAATAGCGCGTATTAAAATAGCGCGTATCAAAATAGCGCGTCTTCATAATAGCGCGTGTTCAAAATAGCGTGTGCTTAAAATAGCGCGTATCAAAATAGCGCGTATTAAAATAGCGCGTGTATATTCACCTAAACAGTTTGAGCAAGGTCAGAAGTTATACTTACTTAACCGTTAAATAAACCGATGGCTTGCTATACTTAACACAACTCATATAGTTCAACTAAGGGGTCTCATTCTAACATATTTAAAAAAAAAAAACTTCCCTGGCTTCTTTTCCGGGATCCTAGAGGGTGTGTAACAAAACCGAACCGAACCGGACGGAACCGAACCGAACTCAAACATTTTTTCCAGTAACTCCCTGACCTTTTTTCACCAAAAAATATGTCCCCAAGTCACAGGTTAGAATAGAAACCTACGAAAATAAGCATCGGGAAGCTAATTTAGGGAAATAATTTTTTGAAAAAATGTTTCGGTTTGGTTCGGTTAATTTCAGTTCGATGGGGTTTGAATCGGTTCAGTTTGGATACACCCTTTAGGATCCCGGGAAAAAAGTCAGGAAATTTTTTTTTTTGAAAAAATATGTTAGAGAGAGACCCCTTACTCGAACTATTAGGTAACAGCGACGTTTGTAATGGCGATCTTTCAAAACGCGGTATTTTTAGACACGCTATTTTAAGACGCGCTATTTTGAACACACGTCATTTTAAACACGCGCTATTTTGATACGCGCTATTTTGAAGACGCGCCATTTTTATACGCGCTGTTTTGATACGCGCTATTTTGATACGCGCTATTTTGAACACGCGTTATTTTGATCACGCGCCGTTATGATACGCGCTATTTTGAACACGCGCTATTTTGAACACGCGCTCAAATGAGCAAGCTATTTTGATACGCGCTATTTTGATATGCGCTATTTTGATACGCGCTATTTTGATACGCGCTATTTCGTTACAGAGCCGTATTGACAGGAGCCGCCGCTCAAGTGTTATTTATTTAATTTTCTAAATGTAAAATTTACAATACAACGCCGCAGTTAAAGTGAGGGCTTCATGCCTGTAAGAACGTATAATAATGCTACAAATAACTTTTTTTATTTGGAAAAGAAATTGCTTTAACAAAATATTTTCTCGTTTTTATTATAGCTATAATTTAAAAATGTGTTGACGTTTTCCGTAAATATTTGCGTGTAAAAGGTTTATGTTATTTTTATAAAAAACTCGTAAGTGTAAAAAAATCACAGTCTTTCCTTTTCCCCTGAGTTCCTATATTTTTAATAACAATTTTTTTAATTCAATGCCATTACCAAGGAAGTCTAGGGTGGGTCAAATTCAATATTTTCTTAGGATTTTCGAGATGTCTTCAAATATCGAAACCGCTTTTTGATATGGCTCGTAGTTTTTCAGCTATGTGGAGATTTTTAAAAGCCTGCATTTATGAAAATGGTCTATTATTACTTTTTTATTTGTAAAAATTTCATTTTGGTGTAAATTGATTTCTTAATAAAGAATCCGTCTGTCAAAGTTAAGTTCATCTGTCACTTTTAGTTTTTAAGATATAACATAAAGTTGGTATTTTTCTTATGAAATGACAATAACCCTCTTTTTATTCGATTTTTGAAATCAGCTCTGTTTTAAAATGACGTATCACACTCAATATTTAAAAAAAAAAGTTATAGCACTCAATCCGTGGACACACTGTATATTTATTTTTGAATTACTTTTTTATCATTAAATTATAATATCAAATAAAAAATACAAAGAATCAAATCAATTAATATACAGGGTGGTATAGTAGGCTGATTTTATAAAAAGTGTTAAGGGTCAAGTACCTTTGTTTAAAAAATTATCGGAAAAGGTTATTAAAAAGAGTTGTTAGAATGAAAAGTTACGGCAGATTCTCAATTTTTAGAAAAATCAGCCAACTTTGATTTTGTAAGTCCGTTATGAAAATTATTATTTCTTTTTCCGAAACACCGGTGTCCGTGGTTGACTTTACCACTTTGTTAACTTGGCTTTTATAATTTGATAACTTATTGTTTTGGTTCCGAACCGATGCCCTGAGATGGTGATAGCATGGTCTGGTTGAACTGTGACGAAATGTCTTTCTTACAGAAGTTTTCGTCCCGCCATGGTTTCCTTGGTTGGCTGTCGTTTCACTCGTTGAATGAAAAATAGGTTTCACCTATTTTTTCATTCTTTTTGGTTTAATAAATTTGTGTGCAAAACTATTTACTAGGTAAGTTCATTGAATAGCTAATATAAAAAACTAATTAAAAAAATATAGTTTTTGAGGTTTTGATGTTAAAAAATGTACAAAGGGTAAAAATTTTATTAAGCGCGAATATATTGCCTAATTACTAAAAATATTTATGAGCATAAAGTTAGCGAAGCACCCATCGCGGATCGAATCCGGACTAGATGGATAATTTGCCGTTAATTAGTCGTGAATTAGTTGTGGAAAAATTAATTTTGTCGCTCTTATTTTTGACCGTTTTTGAGGGTGCTTCGCTAACTTCATATGAAGTTAGCGAAGCACCCTCGTAAAAATGGCTTTTATCAAAATCGAATATGGTGGATAATTTGTCGCTAATTAGTCGTGAATTAGTTGTGGAAAAATTAATTTTGTCGCTCTTATTTTTGACCCTTTTTTAGGGTACTTCGCTAACTTCATATTTTGGCACCCATCGCAAATCGAATCGCTACTAGGTGGATAATTTGCCGTTAATTAGTCGTGAATTAGTTGTGGAAAAATTAATTTTGTCGCTCTTATTTTTGACCGTTTTTGAGGGTGCTTCGCTAACTTCATATGAAGTTAGCGAAGCACCCTCGTAAAAATGGCTTTTATCGAAATCGAATATGGTGGATAATTTGCCGCTAATTAGTCGTGAATTAGTTGTGGAAAAATTAATTTTGTCGCTCTTATTTTTGACCGTTTTTGAGGGTGCTTCGCTAACTTCATATGAAGTTAGCGAAGCACCCTTGTAAAAATGGCTTTTATCAAAATCGAATATGGTGGATAATTTGCCGCTAATTAGTCGTGAATTAGTTGTGGAAAAATTAATTTTGTCGCTCTTATTTTTGACCCTTTTTTTGGGTGCTTCGCTAACTTCATATGAAGTTCGCGAAGCACCCTCGTAAAAATGGCTTTTATCGAAATCGAATATGGTGGATAATTTGCCGCTAATTAGTCGTGAATTAGTTGTGGAAAAATTAATTTTGTCGCTCTTATTTTTGACCGTTTTTGAGGGTGCTTCGCTAACTTCATATGAAGTTAGCGAAGCACCCTTGTAAAAATGGCTTTTATCAAAATCGAATATGGTGGATAATTTGCCGCTAATTAGTCGTGAATTAGTTGTGGAAAAATTAATTTTGTCGCTTTTATTTTTGACCCTTTTTTTGGGTGCTTCGCTAACTTCATATGAAGTTAGCGAAGCACCCTCGTAAAAATAGCTTTTATCAAAATCGAATATGGTGGATAATTTGCCGCTAATTAGTCGTGAATTAGTTGTGGAAAAATTAATTTTGTCGCTCTTATTTTTGACCGTTTTTGAGGGTGCTTCGCTAACTTCATATGAAGTTAGCGAAGCACCCTCGTAAAAATGGCTTTTATCAAAATCGAATATGGTGGATAATTTGCCGCTAATTAGTCGTGAATTAGTTGTGGAAAAATTAATTTTGTCACTCTTATTTTTGACCGTTTTTGAGGGTGCTTCGCTAACTTCATATAAAGTTAGCGAAGCACCTTCGTAAAAATGGCTTTAGACATGACGTATCGAAATCGAATATGGTGGATAATTTGCCGCTAATTAGTCGGTAATTAGTTGTGGAAAAATTAAGTTTGTCGCGTTTAGTTTTGAGTGTTTTTTTGGTGCCTCTCTAACTTTATATGAATTAAGCGAAGCACTCAAAAAACGGTAAAAAAAAAGAGCGACAAAATTAATTTTTCCACAACTAATTCACGACTAATTAGCGGCAAATTATCCACCATATTCGATTTTGATAAAAGCCATTTTTACGAGGGTGCTTCGCTAACTTCATATGAAGTTAGCGAATCACCCAAAAAAAGGGTAAAAAATAAGAGCGACTAAATTAATTTTTCCACAACTAATTCACGACTAATTAGCGGCAAATTATCCATCATATTCGATTTTGATAAAAGCTATTTTTACGAGAGTGCTTCGCTAACTTCATATGAAGTTGGCGAAGCACCCTCAAAAACGGTCAAAAATAAGAGCGACAAAACTAATTTTTCCACAACTAATTCACGATTAATTAACGGCAAATTATCCACCTAGTAGCGATTCGATTTGCGATGGGTGCCAAAATATGAAGTTAGCGAAGCACCCAAAAAAAGGGTAAAAAATAAGAGCGACAAATTTAATTTTTCCACAACTAATTCACGACTAATTAGCGGCAAATTATCCACCATATTCGATTTCGATAAAAGCCATTTTTACGAGGGTGCTTCGCTAACTTCATATGAAGTTAGCGAAGCACCCTCAAAAACGGTCAAAAATAAGAGCGACAAAATTAATTTTTCCACAACTAATTCACGACTAATTAGCGGCAAATTATCCACCATATTCGATTTTGATAAAAGCCATTTTTACGAGGGTGCTTCGCTAACTTCATATGAAGTTAGCGAAGCACCCTCAAAAACGGTCAAAAATAAGAGCGACAAAATTAATTTTTCCACAACTAATTCACGACTAATTAACGGCAAATTATCCACCTAGTAGCGATTCGATTTGCGATGGGTGCCAAAATATGAAATTAGCGAAGCACCCAAAAAAAGGGTCAAAAATAAGAGCGACAAAATTAATTTTTCCACAACTAATTCACGACTAATTAGCGACAAATTATCCACCATATTCGATTTTGATAAAAGCCATTTTTACGAGGGTGCTTCGCTAACTTCATATGAAGTTAGCGAAGCACCCTCAAAAACGGTCAAAAAAAAGAGCGACAAAATTAATTTTTCTACAACTAATTCACCTCCCAATTCGATCTGCGATGGGTGCTTCGCTAACTTCATGCTCATAAAATATTTGGTTTTATTTTTAAAGTCCTCTGATACTGTGTCTTTAAAATGGGGACGTTGGCGTTAAATGGCTAACATATATTTATTGATTTTTGAGTTATCGGGTCACAGACCGACAAACGCCGTCAAATATTTTGGAGGTTAGGTCTTTTTTGACGCAAACTTTTTTTGAGTGAAAATAAAAAAAGTTTTTTTTTGAAGATCCCAATAACCTTCCTACCTATGCATGGCTAAAAAATAAGTCAACCCAGTCAAATTTATATTTGTCAAGCAAAAATTATCATTGACTGGGCAAAAATCAAGTTCAGGAACACGACAAAAAAATGAAAATATTTTTCAACAGCTGCTCAAATCTTGAACTAATTTCGCAGTCACGTCAAGTAATATTATTTAAAACACAACTGTTTATGAATAAAATTATTGGCGTTATCAAGCAATTAGAACTTGAAAGAAAAGAAGGACAGGAATATTTTCCCACGCACTTTTTATGCATTTATCTATAAAATACGCTCAGGATTTTAGTTTTCTTGGAAAAAACTAAACTTTACTTTAAGCATGTTTTCAGCTGTTCAGCTCAAAAATCAGAATGCCATCAAAAAATGCTGACTGCCCATATTTCTACTAAATATTTTATCATTTTTAAGTCCTAAATATATATTTCGGCTGGGGATTGATCCCCCTTCGTCCCCCCCTAGGTACGGCCTTAAAATTGGCTATTTATTATAAAAATATTTCTTTAAAAAAAAGTTCTCTTTTTCACACCCTTTTTCCTTGTTTTAAGCTAAAACTTGCTAAAAGCTTTTTTCTTTCATTTCTTTTATAAAAGCAGAAAACATGAAATGGGTATATAAATAAAATTCAAAAGTGCTCATGACATGAATAAATAATAAGCGAGCTACTTACTATTAACGCGCCACTTTCGGAAGAATGGTTATATAGGTTACTCGATCGGGCCATCCTCAAAGCCAGATTAATATGTAAACTAAAAGAAATGTTTGAGAATTCACATCCAGTTTCTGAAAATACTTCTCTAATTTAGTAATTTACGGTATTATCCAAGATGTAAATATTCCATAAAATTACGATTTTACATTTCTCTAAGAAAATTAAAAAAAAAGCTGTGATTATCCAGAAAATCTATAAGTTGCGCATTTCTAGAAATAAATTTTCCCGGAAAACTTGTGAATTTTACAAAAATTAACATATTTCTCGCACGTTCCGGCGAAAATGAGTTCTACCTAATGCAGGTTGGTTCCAATCTTCAGTTTATCGTGATCGTGATCGTTATCGTTATCGTTATCGTTATCGTTATCGTTATCGTTATCGTTATTGTTATTGTTATCGTTATTGTTATCGTTATCGTTATCGTTATCGTTATCGTTATCGTTATCGGTATCGGTATCGTTATCGTTATTGTTATCGTTATTGCTATCGTTATCGTTATAGTTATCGTTTTGATTTTAGTTCAATTTTGTCTGTTTTTAACATAACATTGCCATTTTTACTGGGGATTTTATCTGGTAATATTTTTTTCATTTCTTGTTCTAATATTTCTCAACAAAAAATATCACATTTGTCTATCTGCGCGATGGCGCTCTATATATGAAATTACTAATTCTACCAATTTATGTTTTTTTAAAAAAGGGTACGACTTTTTTACCGTTTTCAACTTTTTAAAAATATCAATCAAGCTCCCGATCCGGATACGTTTATGAAATTTTGCACACATGTCACTATATCGCCAAAATCGACGTTTTTTTTAAATAAAAATGTAGCCAAACGCCGAACTTAACAAAATATGAACAAAGTTCATCTTCCTCCATTTTTTGGTTATGCTCGGGCTGTATCAAGTCTTAAAAATCAGAAATGCAAAGTCTCCCAATTGAGGATTATTTGCCCGATAAACTTTTTGTTTAGTCGTTTAACTTTACACCTTCATGAACTTTTTTTAAATTTCAAAATGGTTTTCTTAGATTAAAGTTTTAAAATTGTACAGGAAGTTCTAAAATTTTTAGTCACTATACTTACTTACGTAGTTATCTGTTATTCTACACTAAGATAAAGGCAGTATAGATGGATACCTGGGTACCTAACTTAAAATCTACACCCGTTAATAATTTTTTTAGCTAAACCGTACACCTTCATATTTTAAAGATGTAGGTTGATAAATTGTGATGACACGAAAAGCTGCTGATATTAAAATTGAAAAAGCACAAATTGTCGCCTTTTCCACAAAGGGACCTACTAACAAAATTACAAAAATTAAAATTTTTTGGGGTCTAACTGTTCTCATGCAACTCTTTGATGTGTGTGGCATATCTTCATTATTAACTGCTTTCAAACTAAGCTGACTGGGCTGATTTAAACCTACCGCTTTTTCGTTTTATAGCTCTCCTAAGGAATTTACCAAATGCTAGTTAGGTCCCTTCGAGAGAAAGGCAACGAAATGTTGTCGTCCCGTCAATTTATGTTGGTAAGATCCAGAAAGCGTTGAAAAAAAACGAAATGTCAAAGCCATTACCAAGTAAAGTAGAGGGAATGAGACAATTCGCTGCGGCCAATTCGTCGCCGCCGATTCGCCGCGGGAACAGTTTGCCGCCGGCCGATTTGCCGCCGAACAATTCGCCGCGAGAATTTTTGTTTAATTTTTATTATAATGTTTCGTCTGTAGTAAACATATAAATATAAATAAAATCGCATTATCGTAAATGACGCTTCTTGTTCCGGTTTCGTCGCAATTCTTCCAACAAAATGTCAAACTAATACTTTTACCAATAAATTGCTCTTTGGGATGGTCTGGATAATGTAAAGTTTTTATATTGCTCGTCGTCCAATCTCATTAGTAATCAGAACTTTTCTTTTTCTCTTACGTCTCTTCCTAATAAATCGCTGCTGTTTAATAATATCGTTGATTGAATACCATTCAAGAAGATAACAGGAACCTTTTGCACGCCCTCCATTAGCTAACTTTAGCCTTTATTATTTCGACGTTAAACGACAGATGTCACGTGGTACTTAGAAGTCCAATTTTCACCTTTTGCGTTCTTGTTTTTAACGGTTATTTGTCTGTCAAAAGCCTGTTTTATATTCTGTAGGCAAAATTAGTTAAAAAGTTTGGAAAATAACTAGGGAAAAACTGGAAAACCAATACCAGTGAAAAACCGCCAGGAAAATATAGGATTAGATGAGTGTACTGTGTAGTTCTTCTTTGTTTTTACACACTTTACATTTCTAAATAGAAAATTTACAATACAACGCCGCAGTTCAAGCGAAGTGCTAGATACAATAATCCTAAAACTAACTTTTTTTTATTTGCAAAAGAAATTGCTTTACAGAAATATTTTCTCGTTTTTATTATAGCCATAATTTTAAAATGTGTTGATGTTTTCCGTAAATATTTGCGTGTAAAAGGTATATGTTATTTTTATGAAAAACTCGTTTAAGTGTAAAAAAATCATAGTTTTTTCTTTTGCCCTGAGTGACTATATTTTTAATAACAAATTTTTTTAATTCAATCCCATTACCAAGGAAGTCCAGGATGGGTCAAATTTAACATTTTCTTAGGATTTTCGGGACGTCTTCAAATATCAAAACCGCTTTGTGATAGGCCTCGTACTTTTTCAGCTACGAGGAGATGTTAAAAAGTCTGCATTTATGAAGGTGGTCTATTACTGTTTTATTTGTAGAAATTTCATTTTGGTGTTAATCGACTTTTTAATAAATAATCCGTCTGTCAAAGTGAATTTTAACTGTCACTTTTAGATTTTGGGATATTATATAAAGTTGGTATTTTCCTTTAAAATGAAGTATTACCTCAATATTTTATTTAAAAAAAAATTATATATTTATTTTTTTATTAAATTATAATACAAAATAAAAAATACAATGAATATAAAAAAATAAAGAAGTCCAAAAGGAAATAATGATGATAATATATATTAAATAATACAGGTAATAACCTTCAGTTTGATAGTTGGATTTTCTATTAAAAACCTATAAAAAAGCATTTTATACCAAAATGAATTTTTCATAAATAAATAAAAGAGTTATTTATAGGCTACCTTCAAAAATGCACAATTTTCAAAATCATTTTTAGATCTGAAAATCCCATCAATAGTTAGTTCCGGTTAAGTGCGGAAAGTAATACTTTACCGCGTTCGGTCAAGCCGTCAAGGGTGGTAAAGACACTTTCCGCATATGTTAGGTACAATATTTTACCTATAAATCCCTTTTAAATTGAATGTTATTGATAAATAAACATGTCAAATTAGATGGAATTAAAATGTAAACAAATATTGCAGCTGTCTTATTGATGCGTTGGTAAGGTTTCTTAGTGGTGCACGTGCGGTAAAGTAATAACTTTATAATAAATATATAAATTTAAATAAAATAAGTTTGGTAGCTTTGAAGCTTTTGTGGTTTAGACAGACATTATGATAATATTGTGTCAAAAGGCTTAAAACTTAAAATACGGGTATTGTGCATGGGCGTGCCCAGCATAAAATTAAGGGGGGGGGGGGGGTGCAAATGCAAAAAAAAAATCCTAACCTATTATAGCGGGTCCACAACAAACCAACAAAACAAAAACAAAACAGCAACTCAATGTTGTCCTATACTGTGTAGTTCTTCTTTGTTTTTACACACTTCACATAACATTTTTGGTAAGTTGGTGAACACTGTTGTTATACAAAAGTTTTTATTGTTTTTCAGTTTGAAGTGAAGTGAACAATATCTTCGATTCTCAGGTGACCTTTTCACGAGACCTAATTGTTCAATAAGAAATGACAATTGAACACATTTTTCACTCTCACTATCGAAAATGTCACTAAGGATGTCTATTACTTGATCAATCTTGGCAGTTTGTTTTTTGGTATGGACACATTGTTAACATTTACAAAAAATGACAGATTTCCCTCAACAACTAGAGATGCTAACAGTGATGGATTGTTGTTCAAAAATGTCATCAGGCACAGGCAGACTGTGTCACATTCTTGTGTAAAAATCCAATTTTTGTTTATTTTAGTATAAGAACAATAAAATTTTGAAATGTCCTCAATATTTGATAAAACTATTAATTTCTTATGAGCTCAAAGTGTTTCAAGACTTTCTTGTATTGCAGTTTCCAGTTGTTGCCTCTCGACATCAGCTAATCGAACAGTAGATACAGGTTGTCTACTTAGGTATTTCGGAACATTTACAACACATCAATCCAAATAACCTGCTCTTTAGGAAAATGTTTGATGCAAACTTGTGGACGTTTTAAGATACTTAAATCATTAGGAATTTTTCGCAATCAAATTTTATGCATTTGTTTATCCACTGGCAAATTAAAAGTTGACACATATTCGGTTTCAGTTTTATAGTTGGACCGACAACCACCAACACTACACGTTCGCGGTATTGTTGTCTTTTTCGTGGGCTGCGTTATTTAACTAACTATAAAATTCATGCCCGAATTAAAAAAAAATCGGCGTAAACAAACATACCAAAACTGAAAACACACATGTTTTATAATGACAGCCTCCCGGCCTTCTTTTGTGACCCTCCTACGGTCACGTGATATTTTCGCGCCCGGGCCGGTCTTTCTCGTGGGCTGCGGCTTTCAAACTGAGGATTTTTTCGAGAAAGTCCTTCTTAAAATTTTATATAGACGTACGGATTCAAGGCTTAGAAAACCAGTCAACACATTAAAGCCTCTCAAGGAAACACCAATGGTAGGGAAAAAGGGGAAATCCCCCCCCCAAATCTCAAACTATAATTAATTTTGACACACAGAATACAGCTCCTGGTCACTATGCAAAATAGCTTTATGCATTATTTATTATGATATTTCACTCCCAAATAAAGTTCCTAGATCCGGCACTGACATAGTGAAGTGAAGTTTTGGCATAAAATTTGCCGATTACCCCGCATTGGTAGCTCTGGAAATAATTGTCTGTTATCAAAAATATTTTAAATTTAGATTACATTTTGCCATAACGTTATATGCGCGGCAACACTATCCTTTAGTAAAGGATGCATAAGGTTCATAATAATAATAAAAAACTACGCTCTTTATTGGCTAATTTAATGATAACGCAGTATTAGGGACTTCACATTGAAAACTTACAGTTGATCTTCTTAAATTGACGTACCAAAGTCGAATTTTAAAACTAAGTCGTTTATTTTCCATTAATACAGGAAGGCAGTATTTATTCCAGCTCATATAGTAAACAAAGGCCGTATATTGAAAAATCACAGCTGATCTTACAATGTGAAGTTGTTAAAACACTCTGGCACTTACAGCTTGGCTGTATTGCAATAATTCCCTATTGTCTGTTAAATTTCATAAAATGGACCCAAAAAAAATTAAAAATCTATTCCGAGCCTGTGGGGGAGGTTAACCCCTTAACTCTCCATATCGAATTTTTCGTGGTTTTAAATTAACTAAGTTTGTGTTTACTTGATGGGTTGTTTTCGTTTTGAAAAAGTATTCAAAAAGTTTTCTCCCTATGAAGAATGGTATGTTTTGTTAAGTTCATTATACGAGGTGTGAAAATTAAATTTTAAGACTGGCCCCCGTACTAACAGGTTTTAAATCTCCACGCCTCGGGCGGTTGGAGTTATTCACCTTGGCGTTCGTTCTACTACCGCGCGCATTCTTGTCGCCTTTTCTCTACTAGTTTGGCTTACGCAGTGGTTTGAAGCGGATCGTGCATGGTTCATTTGCCGGAATTATCACAAACGAAAAAATTGAGCAACGTATTCAATTAAAGTAAAACTCAAAAAAACGGCTACTGAATACTTTCAAATGCTAAAAGATGTCTACAAAAAGCAGTGTATGTCTCGTGCAATGATTTTTATGTGGCATAAAAGCTTTTTCGGTAGTCGTGAAGAAGTTAAAGATGACGAACGAGAAGGGCGCTCCAGCACATCCATAACAGCGATGCTCATTGTTCTTTTTTCGATATTAAGGGTGTTATTCTTATTGAATGGGCGCGTGTGTATATTTGGAAGTATTTATGTAGCTAAGGCAACTTGTAAGGAAAAAACGTCCAGATTTGTGCAAGTGTACGCGGGGCTGCTCTACCAGGACAATGCACCGGCCCACAATGCCCTATCCATTAAGCAGTTTGTAGCTAATAAGAAGATCCCCGTCGTTAACCACCCACCATATTCAACAGACTTGACCTCTTGCGACCTCAACCTGTTTTCGAAAGTGAAAAAATCGTTAAAAGGAACCCGTTTTGAAATATTAGAACACGTCAAGAAAAAAACAACAGCCTCTCTTCTGATGATTTCTAAAATTGCTTCCAACAAGAGGAACACGTTGATGGGGAACAGCATTAAGTTGTATTAGTATTTAAATAAAGTAGATTTTTTACAACAGTTTTACAATTTTATTGTCACACCTCGTATTATGCCCTTACTCGGAAGCAGGGGATTTTGTATTACCAATTTCCCCTATGTTCCCACCGCATAGAGTTTAAATCACAGAGAGACCTTGAGTTTACAAACAATTAAAAATGTTTTGCTGGAATTCTAGATCATTTAGCCAACAAAATGGCTAATTTACCGTTTACAAATCTATAGTGCATTTCATAATTTTTGACAGTAATCAGCTGTTTACCATAACAAATAGCATAGGCCAGCGAAACAAAATCGTAGTCCCAAAATTAATGAAATAAACTGTAACTCATTCGTTTCACTCTAGCCTTTACCGCCTGTTTCAAGTTTTTTATTCAGCATGTCAGATATCCTTATTTTAAATTAAAATAGCGAAATATTAATCGATTGAAATTGGATTAAAAGTAGATGGGGTTTAGTTTTAGGGACAACGCAACCCGATTGAAACAAAAAATACAATTTCAATTTATTGATTAAAGTATCTATAGGTAAAGCTGACTTTGGCCTGTAGGGAAAACTGGAAGACCCGCAGTAATAAATTAGTAGGTACATTTGTTGTTATAAATTGTTTTGTGTGGACCCTCGAACATATCTAACAACACTCTCAGGGGAGCACAAGTGGCACCTTTATTTCTAAAATAAGATATGAAAAGTAGACTTTCTATACCTAAACTAAAAAAGAAACATTACAATCTCTATTTAAAAATTCCAATAGTTTACGAGCGAAGCAACACAGATCAGAGAGCATCTTTTAGTGATATTTTACTGCGTATCCAAGTTCCTCAAAAGGCCCGTCGCCGTTTTATGTTCCTCCCGATGTAACCCAAAAATAGTTAAAAATTAATCTTGAAAAAGTTTTTGGAGTATTATAGGATGTGTTTGTATATAACTAATCAAAATGAAAATAAAACTGTAATTAAACCCGGTACTCATATCTACCGGGTGAACTATACTACCAATGGTAATGAAAGAGACAGAACTATGCAGAAAATTGATTATAAAATCTAAGGTGGCTTGCTCTTTTCAAAGAGGCTTATTTATTCTTGTATTCCGGATATTTTTTGGAATTCTTAAAACCGCTCTGTTTTCGCCACCCTCATGCAACTAGTTACGAATCACTAAAATCCGTTTAGTGGATCACAAAACATTAATTTTAACTACGAATCATTAAAATCCGTTTATTGGTTCCCGAAAAATGAATCCTTATCAATTCTGTTTCATTCATCATATATAAAATCTATAAAATCGGTTTAGTGGTTCATTAACTCATAATTGTTACAGTAACTGTTGTTTTAATTTCTGTCTGCAATAATTTCTATATAAATTATCTGAACCGATTTCAATGAAATAAACAGAATTATGGTGATACTCGATTGCTCTTTGAACAAAACTATTGACATTTTTAAATCCAAGATATTGGAAAAAAGCTCAAATTTGTCCTTCTATGAAGGATCGCTTCTTTTTATGTTAGAACGATTTATTTTTTTATGATTAGTACCTCGCTGTCTGTGATGGACCTAGATTTTTTAAATAAATTCAAAAAAGGGTCGAAAAATTTCTTGCAACATAAGAAAAAAACTTTCCTTTATGGAGGGCCAAATTCAATTTAGTAAGCCATATTATATTTATAGATGGCGGAAAATTTAAATAGTGATCTTTAATGAATCTTTATTTATTGTCGGTTTAGTAGTTTAGAGATTTTTTAAAATTATGCATGAAAATAAGGGTAATAATTAAATGGTAAAATTATTTGAAAACAAATAGAAATACTCAAAATTATTACCAAAAATCTGTTTCTTTTTCAACAAATTTTATAAAAGCTTTAAAATGTAGTGCTAATATAACTATTTTATGTCTTATTATCAATTTCTTTTGTGTAAATTTAATAGCTCATAAAAATATTAATTCTTAAAAAAATTGACAAGTTTAAACCTATTCCAAAAATTATTTGGCCACACTGTATCCTTAACCTATCTATATTTTCTTGGAAAAAAAAGCAACAGAATATTTTTGAATCATATTAAAATTATTTAACGTTGGTCATTTGTCATTTCAAAAATTTATGGTTTTTCCCTAGTATCCAAACTTAACAAATGCTATAACTTGGCCAAAAGTTATTTGAACTTTTTGTGTACTTTGGAACTTTCGCAACATCTCTTACAGATTGGTTCATCATTTAAATTACACCCTGTATTTTAGGTATTATATTTTATAAAAGGCCAAGGTCCAAAGGTGGGTATCCATTTCATGTTTACTGGGTATCCACTCTGAAGGCCTGCGTATCCAAATGGATATACAATATAGTCTAAAAAGATGCCTTGACACAGGTGGCAACAGCTTTTCTTCGAAAACCCTCCGACATGTCGATTTTGTTTGCGAAGGTGACACTTCTTGGCTATCTTGAAATTTTTGTAGCACGCACCACTATCTAGGGGTAAGGAGTAGTAGTAGTTGTGGGGAGACCATTTTTGGTCTAGCGACTAAGCACGCACAAACCCCGATTTGTCCGTACACTATATCAAACTGATGCACTGGCCTCTTAGGATGCAAGTTTTCTTTCTATAAGAGGACTTAATTTTGCCTGGCACCTCTTTGGCGAGGGCAGGGATAAATAATAATATTAAGATTATGATTTTTAGGTTTCGGGAGAATGCGTAAAAGTGGCACAGAAAAATAACGTTCCGCACGCTCGTAGAATATTTTTGGCACCATTGCTTTTGAACAAATAGATTTTGAAAAATTTGTTGTCAATCAAATTTCCACGATCGAAATAAAATGGTAGGTAGTGGTATGTAATACCGCTTCTTACTTCTTAAAGATTCACACAAGCTTGGTGCTTTAATTTGTAAAGATAAAAGTTGTCATTTCAGCTTAAACTTTATAAAACAAAAATTACTGCGTGGCTAACTCAGTTAGGTATAATTCTCCAACTCGCAAAAACCCTTAAGCCAAAAGTTTATTTTGTCGAAAATATCTTAGAACATTAAATAGGTAGAAGTGGCGTCACCCATTCTTTAAATTCGACTGCATTAAAAAAATAATACAAAACAAACCTTAAAAAATAAGGATAACATTAAAGGACGGTCACCGTAAGTATCGGGCGCCGTTACAGTAAAAAACAAAAAAGGAGCGAGAAGCTGCTAGTGCGCAGACTCAGTAATAATAACGGTAACAAAGTGTAAAATACGATTTTTTCAATGGCCAACTTTTCTTACAGCCGCCATATTGGATTTATACGTCCTTAACAGGTTGAGTGCCCACATCCAGCAGACGCCACTAACCAGGGACCGCGTCCAGTTAACTGGGTTTGTGACATCGGTTGCTTTCGTGAGTCAGAAATCAGAGAGCAAGGCAGTGAATGGACTCATAGCGCAAAATTTTTATCAGAGACCACAGTATTTATTTAAGTCTCTCAAAATAACACAAGTATTTTTACGTGCAGTAAACTGGACGCAGTCCATGGTTAGAGACCGCTGCGTTCAGTACACTGGACGTAGGCACTCAACCTGTTAAATAAACAGGGCTTTCCGACAGTATATAACAAGCCTATTTTTTATCTTGTCGCCTAGGGGCCTTCATGCACTTTTGTATTAATAAAACTTTGACTTCAGCGGTTAAAGTCCTTAACTTTGGGATGAACACTTTACTTATTGTACATCTGTCAAACTCTTTCCACATACAAGACGGCGACTCAAACATAAAAAACAGAGGATGATTTAAAAATGTAAACTTCTTTAGGCGCGTTTAGCACTGAACTGAGCCGTCACGCTCGGCTATGTAACGCTCATTCGGTTGAAGTCGGCTCGAGTCGACTAACTGTGAAAAGAACAGTCAGCAGAGCGATATGATGATGCAGATGAAGGCCATTTAGAACGAAATTTATCATAGTAATTTAAACCCAATTATAATTATGTAAATGTTATTACTTTGTATATTACTTTGTCAATATACAACGCAAAAAATCTTGTATTTCGTATTATTAATTTCGTCTTGTTGAAGTTTACACTTCTGCCGTGTGGTCTTAAGCACACACAATTTTTTTGCAAACTAACTTTATTTGGTTGAACTATGGTTTTACGCTTTTATTAAAACCGTTGTTTGATTGAGAGTCAAACAACGTTAAAACTATGAATCACTTGCATGTATATATTTCTGTGTCGTAAAAACAGTGTCAACATCATGTTTTTTTTTTGCGTTTAATAGAGTAACTGCTGATTCTTCAAAAAACCCGGACATCAAAAAGGTGTACATTAATAATTTGTATCCATAAGTTAAAAAGTTCTCGAGTTATGCTAAAAAACTACGAATGTAGCCCAGGGGTGACCCTATCTATGATTCCAAAATTTTACTTTTGTATGACTTTTAAAAGCGAAAGAGGATTTATAACATTAAAAGCGGATATCATTTTTAAAGCTGATTTGTATATAAAAAAAATCAATATTCTGGCAAATATGGTGGCTTACATAGCCTTAGAAACACATCCTTATTCACCACGAAAAAATCTGTTGTTTGTGTAATCAGACTATATTCCGGTGTATGAATTCTTGAATGCGCGAGAAGGAGTACTACCTTAAAATCGGGTGAAAGTCAAACTGCGCATGCGATCTCACTTGTTTTCCGCATCTCTATTGGTCCTGACGTGGGGAGATGCTCTTTCTTACTCTCTCACCCGTTTCAAGAAAAATCAGATATAAAATTTACCGAAACAATTTTATTTTAGTATTTTCCAAACAAGCAGCTACTTGGTGTAGTTTTTAGTTTATTTGTTTATAGATAAAGTCCGTTCACCTTTCTTTTTTATGGTCCCGTAGAGCAACCTCAAAAATCCCACAAAATTTTAAAGTCTATTAACCTACTAATTATATGTCTAGTTTTTGTCACATTTTCATTATGTTCGGTAATATTTTGCCTATAGGCACTATTCCATTGGCACCTAATATTATTGTTGCCTAGCATAGAAAATTCTATGTGGTTATTTAAATGAATACCACTTACTTTGTGTCTTTTTAACTTTTCACTAAAGTGCTTGATATCACATATTCCCTTTGCCACCCACGCAGGATCACTTCGTGGATTGTTCATAACAAGACAAATAAAGCAAAAAAAAGCATTTATTTTTTCACAACCGCACAACCAGTTTTCAGCATTGTATAATTTTTTATTAAATTTTCTATTATAAGTTTTTTTGGAACACCCCTCGGCACTACTTGAACTAAAATCTTGGTTAATTTTTAGGTCCGGTCTATGTGGCCCTAAAGATTTTATTTGTAATCGAAGTTTATATGACAACGTATTTAAATTTGCAGAGTTAATTATGTAATCGACGATATTTATTTCCATTTTATAAACAAACAATAACAAAAACAAACATAGACACGCGACCGGCAATGCCTTTTACTACTGACATACCCCAAATCAAAACAAACTCATATGTCTTCACTAAGGATAGAACCGGCAACACGTAGAAAGGGCAATGAACGTTTTCGCACGATGACTATGGCCGACGTGAACTAAAACAAACATACCTCCCGCCCCCGCGCGAGCACAGCTACCTATACACCGCTGAAAAACATGTGAAATTGAAACCTTGCCCCGCGCGGCGCTGCCGGCTTGTAATAATTTACGCTTAAAAAAGTTCACCCAATTAATCGCTTGTTGTTAACCACAGCTAATAAAAAAAAACTAGACAATCAAGTCGTAAGGGAAGATTTAACTTTTTTTTAAAATAATCAATTAAAAATATTGTTTGTTGTCTAGTTTTAGGAGGACACTGCCCCGTTGCCCTCTCTGTAGCCAGTGGCGCACCCAGGAATATGTCTTGGGGGGAGTAAAATAAAATCTATATGTTTGTGGCGGATTCATTTTACAAACACAACTTTTTCTGGGTATTACGCCACTAGTAAGGAAAAATTACTTTAAAAAATTATAAAAAACCACTGCGTTTCTCCTAGAAAAATAAAAATCACTAATTTGTCAGTGGCTTTCTATAAAAATAAATAGTTGCCTAGTAAAACCTAAACCACTTATCTTTTAATTGAATTTAAATACGCTACGTTTCGATTGCCAATCTACAATCGTTTTTATTTTTTTTTTATTTTTTTTTTTGAAAACGATTGTAGATTGGCAATCGAAACGTAGCGTATTTAAATTCAATTAAAAGATAAGTGGTTTAGGTTTTACTAGGCAACTATTTATTTTTATAGAAAGCCACTGACAAATTAGTGATTTTTATTTTTCTAGGAGAAACGCAGTGGTTTTTTATAATTTTTTAAAGTAATTTTTCCTTACTAGTGGCGTAATACCCAGAAAAAGTTGTGTTTGTATCTTGGGGGGAGGCCCGAGGCCGAGGGATAAATATGTCGAATATATGTAAAAAGATCTAAGGCATGCCCCCCCCCCCCTGGGTGCGCCCATGCTGTAGCAGTGCCACTGGTCTGGAAACTGGCATAGTTTTTAAGAATTAATGAAAAATCAAGAAGGGTTAAGAAATTTGCATTATTTCCTAAAATTTATCGCGTTCTGTCTTCTGTCGTAGCATTTAATATTTAAATGAACAGTGGCTAATTATATTAAGCTAAACAGGTTTAACCGAATAACGTTTGTTGCTGAATAATAAATTAGAGTTTATTTGTGGCTTTATCCTGCGAGTTTACATCAATCCATTGGGCAAATTCTAGCTGGATTTGCCTAATGAGCAACGCGGTCTGGCTCACGCTGCTTTATTGTTGTTTTAGCTGAGCTCAGCAACCAGTCAGCTAAAACAAACACGCCTTTATGCTGAAACAAAACAAATTTTGACGCAGAAATTTATAGCTTAAAATATCTGTAAAAATATCGCATTGTTAAGAAGATTAAGTTCACCCAAGGGTGTGTTCCTAAAAGGTGTTTGCCATTGTTGTTTGTTATATCTACAAGGTGTTTTATCATAAATGCTATACCGTCCTTTTTCTCCGCTTTTATGCATGCCTAAAAAGAGTGTCCAATAAGAAAGATATATAACTTTTTAGTAAATTTTAGAATATTTAAGTTCGTTTCGAGGTTTTTTTAAAAACAACGAATAAATTATTTTATTCTTATATCCGCTTTTTTTTCTTATTTTAAAAATGTATATGTCTATCCTGCGATAAACATTTTCTAAGATATAAGCACAAAGTAGGAAATTACTTTATGCCTATACACCAATAAGCATTTCATTCCCTCAGAAGAAAAATATCATATCTAATAAACACTTGGACCCTTAAAAATATTTTACCGACTCGCGTGCGGTAAAGTAATAACTTTACCTTACCGCACACTGTGCGGTAAAGTTACTTTACCGCACGCGCACCACTTAGAAACTTCAACAGCTTCAATATTTGTTTATATTTCAATTCCATCTAATTTGACATGTTTATTTATAAATTACATTCAAGTTTTTGAAAAAAAAAAGGTACTCATAGGTAAAATATTGTACCTAGCACATGCGGAAAGTGTCTTTACTACCCTTGACGGCTTGACCGAACTCCGCTCCGCGTCGTTCGGCCAACTGCCGTCGCGTGCGGTAAAGTATCACTTTCCGCATTTGTTAGGTAAATAACTATTACAAATCCTTAGTTCCAACCCTTTAAAACTTAACAAGAAAAGAATAAAACTTGTATTGTAATTAGATAACTATAAAAAATACTATGCCAATCTATGGGCACCTAAGCTCACACTATGTACTATAGTTATAGTGTGAGCTAATACAATTAAAAACTGAAATATATTTTATTCCACTCCAGACTCAATTACCTTTCGTTTGATACCACACAAGCCATGTTTTGACTTAAACTCAAATTTTTTAAATCTACCCCCACCCTTTTAAAAAAAACTAAAATGTATTTTGTTTAACTCCAGACTCAATTACCTTTCGTTTGATATCACACACGCCATATTTTCACTTAAACTCTAATTTTTGACATCTACCCCCACCCTTTTTTTTAAATAAACTAAAATTCATTTTGTTTAACTCCAGACTTAATTACCTTTCGTTTGATATCACACACGCCATATTTTCACATAAACTCTAATTTTTGGAATCTACCCCCACCATTTTATTTGGCTTGCGTTCGGTGGATTTTGTTAATTTTTAAATGGGACCATCACGGCCCAAGACCCAACTTAGGTACCAAATTTCATTAAAATCGGACAAGCGGTTTTTGAGTTATGCGGGTTAGTCGTTACAGACAGACATACAGACAGACAGACAGACAGACATACAGACAGACAGACAGACAGACAGACAGACAGACAGACAGACAGACAGACAGCAAAACAAAAAAGTTTCAAAATCATCTGAAACGCAAAGATATATAAAAATTTTTGAAATCGGAGCAACTTTTTTTTTCTCGAAAAAATTAGGATCACCATAGCTCACACTACTTATATAGTAGTAGTGTGAGCTAAAAGAATTAGTAAAATCAGTGTTTTTGAAAAAAAAAGCTAAAATCCAAATTTTGGATCCTCTGTATAAAAATACAGAATCAACATAAAAATATTTAAAATACATTTTTGAGTTACGGGGATTATACGAGCAACAACTCTGGAAGGAATAAAGGCGTGAGAATAGCCTTTTCAGCCTCTTTGATGCCCTCGCAACCTTGTGCCTCGTAAAAAATGTAGGATTTTTTTTCGGGACGAAAAAAAAATGTTTTTTACGCCAGTGGTTCAAACAACATTTTTTTTCTGAACGGAAAAAATAAATATTAACTAAAGAAGCATGTTTAGGACTTTATTATTTTAAAAAATGAAAGAAAAAAATCTTTTTAGTTGTAAAATTTAGTCTCCAAGATTTTTGGGGATCTCGCTCGATGTCTTCTTTTAACAAAAATTTAAAAAAAATACTCTGCCAATATATGGGCCCCTAAGCTCACACTAGGTACTATAGTTATAGTTTACGTGTGAGCTAATATAACTAAAAACTGAAATATATTTTATTCAACTCCAGACTAAATTACCTTTTGTTTGATACCACACAAGCCATGTTTTGATTTAAACTCAAATTTTCAAAATCTACCCCCACCCTTAAAAAAAGCAAAAACTAAAATGTTATTTGTTAAACTCCTTTACTCCTCCAATTACCTTTCGTTTGATATCACACACGCCATATTTTCACTTAAACTCTAATTTTTGAAATATACCCCCACCCTTTTTAAAAAATAAATTAAAATGTATTTTGTTTAACTCCAAACTCAATTACCTTTCGTCTGATATCACACACGCAATATTTTCACATAAACTCTAATTTTTGAAATCTACCCCCACCCTTTTATTTGGTTTGTGTTCGGTGGATTTTGTTCATTTTTAAATGGGACCATCTCGACCCAAGACTCAGCCTAGGTACCAAATTTCATTAAAATCGGCCAAGCGGTTTTTGAGTTATGCGCGTTGGTCGTTACAGACATACAGACAGACATACAGACAGACAGACAGACAGACAGACAGACAGACGGCGCAACAAAAAAGTTTCAAAATCATCTGAAACGCAAAGATATATAAAAATTTTTGAAATCGGAGCAACTTTTTTTTTTCGAAAAAATTAGGATCACCATAGCTCACACTACTATAGTATAGTATATGTGTGAGCTAAAATATGTTTTTGATCTAGGAAAGCTATTAAATATAATTTTTATAAATTTTCAGATTATGTGGATTTGAAGACAAACTATAACTAAATAGAAGAAAGTGAAGAAGAAATCGATCCAAAGCCCTAACCCAACTCGACTCGCCTCAGTCATGCCAGTAGGAGGACGAGTTGCAGGAAAAGTCAGTGGCATTGTGACCAATAACTATAATGGTAAATAAGTTGGAGTAAAACCAATAATAGAAGAAAAATGACATAAAATCACTGGCCTCAGCCAAAGTTTTTGTGTGTGTTTATGTATAATAGTACATTATGAACCTAGAGACGAAAGTGATACAGTGAAAGTCGGATATAACGACGGCTAAGGGACCAACAAAGAAGGGTCGCTATAACCGGCCGTCGTTATAACAGGACTTACTTATTTTAAATAAAAAAATTTCTATGTTACAACTTTTTTATTACTTACCCTAAAAATACATAAACAGTCGGATAAAATCATCATATTTAATATAAAAAATTAAACCTACTGAAACAAGTAAGACGCACCTAAATATTATGCACATATGTATTAATATCTGCAATAACGAAACATACGTAGATACATTTTACTTAATCAAATAATCTGTCATTTTTGCTTGTTTTTTAAAACGTGAGTTAAAATAAATCGATTTGATTTTTTTCTCTATGGTACTGACTCCGTCTAGAAGCATTTTGTCACTGGAATTACTGTAAAGTACAAGCTTCTACAGTGGTCTAAATTCTTCTCCATCATTAGATGCGTCTTCACTATTTTGATGCGGGATCTCTTGATTCGCAAGCACTTCAGCTGCGATTTGCTCATCGGACAAAGAACTGTTTGCTTCCAAGTAAAGATCAACATTTACAAAATCTGTCCATAATTCATTTGACAAGTTAAGGTTATCTTTAATTACAAAGAGAGTCATGTCATCTTCTGTTTCGAACCCAATATTCATTCTTCTTTCCAACTGGGCCAAAGGAATATTATCTTCCTCTGAGTCGTCTTCAAAATCGTCAGTGTCAATCAGTCAGTCGGTGTGATTCCCCGAGAATTCTTAAAGCCATGCATAATCACCAGGCAAAAATCGATTGTAGTAAGTTGTTATATCCGGCCCGTCACATTCAAAATTTGCGTTATTATAGACGCTTAAAGCGACTCCGTCGCTATAACCGGCGTTACTATAGCCAGACTTTATCTGCAATACATTAAACGTAAATCCAACCAAACTACGCAGTCTTCGTCGTAATATGCGACTTGTTGTTATAAGCGACGTCGTTATTCGCGACTTTTACTGTATTTTTAATCCCGAGGCGAAAAATTTGTAGAGGACCCGAGAGAGGGCTACAATTCGCTAAGGACTTAAAAGGAACTTTAGTCACGTGGTTTATATACTTTATGCAATTTAGTCAAGTGGTGCAAAAAAAAACTGCCGAAATTTCGATCAAAAACATGACATTAAATTTTTCCCAGTAAAATAAAATAATAAAATTGTAAAAAGTATATTTTAAGTCACTTTCAGACATACACAATTAAAAGTTGTTATAAATAATAAATTAAAGTAAACCTGACCATCGAAAAAATTCTCACATATGACTCTGCCTTTTACTTTCAAAATCTTTCATTTGGAAACGTTTCCAGTTGTGTTGGAGTGCGCGATCGTAGAACCTCGGCAAGTATCACGTTGTAAAGCCCGCATTTAGGCTGGTTAAGTCGAGCCGAGAAATTCATCTTTTGCCTATCTGCGGTTACATTACATTTATTTTGAGGTAGGCGTTCTAGCATGCTTTAGCTTAGACGAGAACTAATATTGAAAGGCACTTTAAATTCTGTTACAAATACCTATATTTTCGTTTCAAAACTTTAGTACAAAATTCGCAAAAACTAAGCAATGTCAATAGAACATTTTCAATAATAACATCGATTAACATTTAAACACAATTTTTCCTAGAGTCTAACCACAATATAGTTTTTACTTTGGGTCTAGCACATAATTGTTCAATTGTAGTTTAAAAGGCATATTATTTCCCTTTAAACACCAAACACTGGTATTAGAGTCTAGGTTTTACAAGTTCTTATAAAAAAATTTCCTCACCAAATAATGTCCAGGAGCCACCATAACAATTAATGTTTCTTATATCTGAGGCACCATTTTCCTTTCAGCGCCAATTTTCTTGCTCCATAAAAATAATGTCTCTTTTATGATTTATATATTCACTACTAAAAGTTTTTTATGCAGTTCTACAACTTGCATCTTGTTACGTAAAATACTGATTTTTACACTTTACTAACTAGGTGTTTTTAATTAAACAGTTTAACTTTGGTTTTGATACTCATTTTTAACTTTTTATAGATTATTTCGCCAACTAGGAGTTATTTTTTTATATTAATAGTTACACTGCGTTTTTAAGACTTTACTTTTTCTTTCTTTATGTTAACTGTTTCACTGCATATTTAAGACTGATTTTTAATAACCGCGACTTGTCTTTTTATATTAAAAAATCTGTTGTTTTTAATGCACATGTTCAAAAGTATGTAGGCAAATTTGAATAAGAAGGTAATAAATATTAACCGAACCTATTTATCCAGAAGTATGCTCAATTAATTTCTTATTTTTTAATATTTTTAATTCCGAGAAAAACAAAAAATCAGCCACCTGTTTGTGTTTTGGCTCCAAGAAAAGAGGTCAATAATTAAAAATTATTTAATATTTAATATTTCGGCGAAATTCCAGTGCTGACTCAGTGTTATTTTTTTGGTTACCTACTTTACTAATTTAAAAGGAATGTTGTTGTTTAAAAACATCTTGGATCTATTTAGTTCACAGGTGTTTTTGTAAATTTGAGCAGCTATTTGGTTTATTACATGATTTGATAATTTAAGTTTTAAACGGGCTTTCGTTTCGATCGGATCGTCGGTGACCCAAAGTGTGTGCCAGATAAATAGTGACTTGTTCCTTGTTAAAGAATAATACTTAAGTGTTTGCTATTGTACAATGATTTGAACATTTATGCATAGTCAAAGGTTAGTTTTATTGTTCTTTTAAATAAGTTCGACATTTTACTTTGTTGATAAACAGTTTTTTATTTTTGTTTTAGAGATTTGTATTGCTTGTTTTTAAAACAATTTATGATCTTTCTTTTTCGGTTAAATAAGGTTTGTATGCTGCCTGTTAAAACCCTCTTAATTTTGGGTTCATCACAACGTTTTTAAACAATAAATGCAGTTGTGCAATTCAAAAAAAAATTAATAAATCTCTACAAGCAGGTCGTGTAAAAAAGAGGCAAAAACGAGACACCGCAAAGTGCAAAAACGAGACACCAGCGAGTTAAAAAACGGGACAAAACGATTTTATTTTATATTAACCTTTAACATCAAAAAGAAACAAGTTTAGTAATATGGCACAAAATCCCTAAGTTTTTGAGAGCAATGTTAAAGTAAAATATCTGAGGCGCAAAGCATTTTATTTTATTTTTTTCAGCTATCAAGGCAAAGCACTTTATTGACAAAATGATACTGCCACTGGCAGATATTGAGAGTAGGACCTAGTTCCAGTAGCGTGTCGTAGGGGGGGGGGGGGTTCGGTTCGGTCGGGGGGGGAGGGGGGGTGGTGAAGACCTTAAGAGGCGCAAATATAGGTATGGGAGTCAAATAAATTACAAACCTTTTTTTAAAATAATAACACTATTAATTCTATTTTTTTCTCAAAGGACGCCAGGGGCGCCAAGCACAGAGGGGGGGGGCCTTCACCCCCCTGACCCCCTATACGACACGCCACTGCCTATTTCTGAGTAATAATGATTTATAATCGACATTTAAATATAATATTTAGTAATAAAATCCTTATAAGTAGTAATTATTTTACTTTACCTTTTAAACTTCAGTTTAATGCCAACATATCTTTTAGCCTATACTGTCTTATATTTCGTACCCACATGTAAAATAAGTAACCGACACTGTATCATTTTTGGCCAGTGCTTAAAAATGAAACGCTCTTTTTTTTTAAAAGACACCCTATATTATTAACATAATGAAACATTTTTTACTGCAATGTATTTTCATTTCTGTTTCCTAAAACTAGGGACTAAATTGACTTCTTTAGTCCCTAAAGTGCAAAAATAATTTTCTTGTGATTTTGTGTCATTTTTCTTCGTATTTGAAAACTTTGAGAATAAAGGACGACTTTTTTCAATAATATAGTATATTAAGGCATAAAAGTGACGCTTTTTAAACGAGGCGAAAAGTTTTTTTTGGATTGTTGTACAAGGTGTCGAAAGATAAACATACACTTTAATCACGAGGTACATATAGATATAGCCAGTAACGTATATAAGGGGAAAGGCGGGGGGCCCTGGCTCCAAACAAATATTTTCCACATAATTTATGAAGACAAACATAAAATAGCATAAAATACGGCCTCATGGAGTCTTAATTGGCAACCCCCCCCCCCCAAACTTTTCTTTAAATACTTCACTGGATATAGCTACCCTATTTTTCGCACTTTTTAACTTTTTTCCTAGTTTTTTATCATAGCATTTTAAAGAAAGTTTTATGCTGATTTTAAAAATCAAACAAAAAAAGTGTCTCCTATAAGAAAAAAAAACTTTATGTAATTTCTCACAAATTAAACATGAGCAGCGGGATTTTTTATTGAACAAAAAACATTAAAAAAAGTTATAGAGATGCGGTTTTTACCTTTAATCTTTTTTTGAAAATCAAGGCTTGCAATGGTCAGTTTTTTTACTACCCTAGAAATACCCGAAAGACCCCAAAAATTTTTGGAACACCCTGTACAAGCCTGTACCTTTATTTAACAAGGTCATTTAATAAAGTGCTGTCATAATAACAATTAAAACGACTTGTTTGTGTAACTTGGGGCACTTTAGTTGGATCAATTCCAACGTTCTTTATAGGAAGGCTTCCAGCCAGACTGAACTAGGGCCAAAATAACACTGGAGCCAAGAACTACATAAATTTTAAGTTCGAATTATGGGATAAGCGCTTGTGCGTTAACACTTCCTCGGAGCTTTATTTTGCCTTAACTTTACTAAGCAGGCTATAGAAACTTTGCTAAGACAATGCATAAAAGTTTGTTCTTATTAATGCACCTCCCCGATTCTATATATTACACTTAATCTTTGACACAGGCCTGCACTTTTTAACATTTTGAAAGTTGATTTAATTTGTCTATCCTTTTTAGTTTTTGGTAAACTTTAATTTCTTGCTTTAGCCTACCGTTATTTATGATACCTATTTATCTTTTCATTAAAACTTTGGGAAGAAAACTTTTTGTTAATCAAAAAACACACTATACATAACCATAACATAGTTTTAACGGCCGTTGCAATATCCTTTATCAAAAACCGAGGCCCCTTGCTGGCACGCCATTGTGAAACGCGTATGTACGTAATCGATTATTTCGAGGCTAAAGAGCGCGAACTGAATTCTTGTATCTTTTGGTAGAAATTTTAACGAATTTTAAAATGTAATAAAATATAAGGAGTGTCATTAAAAAAACTCTTCTATCAAACTTTGATTGATACATAAAATGAGAATTAATAATGTTTAGCACCTGGAATGTAGTAGGAGAGTCTGTGTAGCTAACTAACTCTCATACGTATTTCTGTTTGGACACATGGTACTGGAAATCTACGACAATCATCCATGGCTGCATCGCATCTGTTTTTCTTTTAAAACACAGCCCCTCTCTAACAAGCCAGATTATATATTACTAAATTTTAGATCTGTAGCCACGCACATGGGGGTCACCGTGAGGTGAGGTGAGCGAAAACTTTACTTTCACAAGTGGGCTTGGACGCTTTCACCATCTTTTTACACAGGGAAATGAATCCACCGGTGTGAGCGCTCACCTCACCTAACCTTACGAACAGTCAAGAATAAACGTCCAGATCTAGTTGTCCTTTCCTTACGTCCGAGGCTAATTCTCGTGCTATATGTTTCGAAACAGTGTGCTTCAATTAAGAAACAATGTCTCAATTAAAAAAACAAAATTTTAACATTGATTTGTTAATATTGATTTTTCAGCTAAACGTCAAAAAATAACATAACATGTGTCATTTTAGCAATAGTTTCAAAACGAGCTTTTACCTCGTTTTAAAATATGACATTGAATGACACATGTTATGTCATTTTTTGCCGTTTAGCTGAAAAATCAATAGTAAAAAAACAATGCTAAAACTTTGTTTTTTTAATTGAGTTATTGTTTCTTAATTTTGTTTAGTTTTTACTAAAATATTGACAATAAATTCACAATTTACACCTCTGTGGACGGTATTTCATCGTATAACGCCCATAAATGCGAAAATATAGATTTGAAACGTCACCAATTGATGACGTATTTATTGAACAACACTGTTTCAAAACATATAGCACGAAAATTCGCCTCCGTTGTATGACAGACATAGATAAATAGTTCGCGATAGACAAACCAGTAACATTTTTTTTTAATTTTTAGGACATTCCTATCAAGGCATTAATGAAGAGATAATATGGACAAGCATCGGGATGGGAATAGCGATAGCTATTCTAATCACGGTGGCTTTGTGTTATATAATGAGAGAAAAGTGCGTGCAAAGGAGAGAGTACTTCATAACGGCATGAAAAGACTATTACTTCCTAAATTAAGGTTTCTATATATTTTTGGAAAAAACTAGATGTCTTCTGGATCATCACATTAGCTTCTTTGGAGCGTGCCTTAAACTTAAACAGTTTTAGACGCTTTCCGAAGAAGCCAACAGACTGAAAGTAGTGTGCAGCAAATGCAGGAAAAATCCAGATTTGTAGCTTCTAAAAGGTTTGATTGGATTTATTTATTTTGATTTAGGATTAAAATAAGAATGACTAAATTATAATTTACCTTAGGGCCCTTGAACACGGAGCCACACTTGTGTCCGACAAAATATTCTTCAAAAAAAATGAGAGGTTGAGTCACGGTTATTACATAAACCGGTTGTCTGGTAACTCGGTGTCATGACGGCCGTGACGTCAGAGGTACGTCACAGTTTTCCTAGGAAACAGCAGTCAAACGCTGTTTATAGCGTAATTTCGTCTTTTGCTAGGAAATTTTGTACATTTTGGCTCTTGTCGTCTTGTAAGTCGTGTTTATACCTGTTCCGGTGCTTGCTATAAATGTTTTAAAGACTAACTAAAAGAGATTTTAGAAAAATATGGTTTAGTTTATATTGCAGGATTTTAGCACGAAAGCATCACAATGAGTTCCCTCAACATGCATTCATATGCAATGCCATCTTGGGTGTACAGCCTTTCTTTTGGAGGCTTAACTGAGCCTTTACCATCATGGAAAGAAAATGTTAACAAAATGGACAAATGGTTCATAAAATAGCATGGTGCCAATTTTAAATTTAAAACAAATATTTCTATTCCATATAAATTGGTATATTTATTTGTAAAACAAAGAGTGATGATAAGAATCAAATTTATAAATACCAAAATGCAAAATGAATCCACAATGAAACGAAAGCTTGATGATACGGGGACTGATGAGAGTCGAAAAACAGTTAAAGAAATTGATTTTGTAACTAGTCTATAATTAGATAGGTATAGTTTTTTGTTACTTGCAATATGATTTAAAAACAAAACTGATGAGGACCATTCTTAAATTATATACTGGGTGTTTCAAGGTAAAAGTCCACCATTGCTAACTTTGTTATTATTAAAAATAGAAAAAAAAATTAATTGGCAAACTGGTAGAATTTTTGAAAATTATAAAATGCAGGATGTTTAACTTAAAACTGGTTTTATGTTTTTTGAAAAAACTCGAAAACTCAATGTTCGATTTTTTTTATTTGAGCATCTGAAAGAGCTTCAAAAATTCTACTATAGTCTGCCAATTTAAACTTTTTTCTATCTATAATAATAAAAAAGTTTTAGCAATGGTGGATACTCAACTTGGAACACCCTGTATAATGCTCAAGCAGGAGGGAAGAAATATTAGAGTTACAGCCAATGTATTTTTATTATAATTTTTCTAGAAATGCGTCAAGGGGGATCAAAAATCCTGAATCTTTGCGTTATGTAATTAAATTTATGAATGTTCCCTAATACCCTGTTTCCACCAATGCATTCCCACCCCGATTCAAAAAACACATCACGTGATCGGCCCTGGATTGGCACCGGTTTTAAATGCAGCGTCTCCTGATGTGTTTTTTGAATCGGGGTAGGCATGCATTGGAGCATTGGTGGAAACAGGAACTTACTGCCATTGACTTAAAGTCATTTCAATTTCCTTTCCTTTAATTTTTTTGATAAAATTTCTAAAAAGAAAAAAAACTCATTTTAATTACCTCCTATCCACAAAAAAAATCAAGATTCCTTTAGTGTTCGGCGAAAAAAGTTAAATTAATATGAACAAGAGAGTCGAATTAACTTAGGAAAAGTATTTATAATCGTGTCCTGAATCTGATATTTATAAAACTGTTGGAATTTTTATCATACATTTTTAAATTATTTAATTTTTTAATAAATTTTGGTATTTTTAAGGCATTTGTCTTTATTTCTCTCATAATATAACGTATAGGTCTCTCTTTATTGATCGTGGAGCACGCATATTGCCGCGTCATAGGCTGCCGAGTTCTTATTGGCTGGGAGTTACCAGACAACCGGTTTATTTACGGACCGTGAGGGTGAATTACTCGACAGCGGTTGTTGCGTGGCTAAATGTAAAGTGGCTCTATCTAGAATTTTACATTTAAAACAATGCTGGGCTAAAATTTTTATGCCAGTGTCGGCATGGATCACCTTTGGTGATCCGTGGTGTCGGACTATTATGTGCAAGAGCAAGGGCTCTTACACGCCTTAAGAATTTTGCCTCAGTTCAGTTTTATACAGTTGAAACAAAACTAAAATAACCAATGGAATCATTTTTTTTAAACATCAAGTGAAAACGGTTTATGAATATTTTGAAAGTAACCCGCTGGCTATATTATAGATAAATTTGTACAGTTCCGGATTTGTTTAAATGCCGCGCTCCAAAATAAAAAATATTTCTATTTGAAATTAGGAAAACCAGTTTGAACGTAACCAAAAAAATTGTGAATCCTACCTTTGTCTGTATTCCATACCTATTTAATAACTGATATCTTTAACAATAAATTTTGACAGAAAAAAATACACCGACAATTTAAAAAGTCCATGACTGTACCCTAATTTTTATAATTAAAACTTTTTACAATTTTTGCGGCATAGTTTGATTTGGTTTAACTATGTCACGGTGTCACGTTAATTTAAACTGAAATATGTTCCATGTTTCATAAAGGTAACGGTTCCTATTTTTTACTAATTTAGTAATTTAAAGAATTTTAATATTAAATTTATTTTAGAATTCCTACCGGATCGGTCCTTCTAAAGTGCATAAAACAAAAATGAAAGAATTTCTTTGAAAATGCATAATTTTCGCCAATGTGTCAAATTTTTAAGATTGAAACGAAAATTTATAAAAATCTAAAAAATCGGTTGCGTAGTCCACAAGTTATATAAAAAATACGAAAGTTTGTAGCGCACCTCTATTATTTCGTTCATAAATGTTGTACCACTTACTTACGTAGGTACTTCTGAAATTTTAGGCAGGGTAGAAAACTGTATTTTATAACCATAAGTTAAAATAAAACTGTAAATATATTATTATTGTATTATATATTAATAAGATGGTATACTTAATAACTGAACTGTTAGATAAAATCGATGTAGCTAGTACAGCGTGTCCCATTTTCGATGGGATTAAATGGGAACCTCGGTTGTTATTAAAGATATCAATTTTCTGATTGCATCTACCGTGCTCGTTTTTTAAGCCCTTAAAAATGGTGTAATCAGATTTTTGCTATACCCCGTGGTTTCGCTAATACAGGGAGTTTTTGAAAAAATTGCATTTTTAATAATTCCTTGTATCTCGCTTATTTTGCAAGATATTTTTATTCTGTAAAAACCTCTTTATGGCAACTTTTTTAAAGCAAAATAATGACGTTGTCAATTTTTTAAAATATTGTTTAGTTTTTGAAATATGGTATTTATCATAAAAAAATTCAATATGGACCTGGAGTGTTTTTATTACTATTTTGATTGGTTTCATGCTATTATTATCTTTAAATAATAAAACTTTAATATTTTTTTCCGAACCTGAAAATTCCCAACGTAAACAAAAATTAAAAGTTGCAAGACAAACTAGTTAAACGATTTTTAGTTTATCTGTTTTGAAATGTAAATTAAAAGATTTAAAGTAAAAAACGTTATAAAGTTACAAAAATTTATTAATTATTTGATGGTAACACAGCAACTCGTGAAATTTACTTCATTACTACATTTTACTTGTAATTTTAGTAAATGGCTCAATCAAAATTATTCTAAAATGGCTAGAATGGACCGTATCCAGATTCTGGAAAATGTGATATATTTAACTGCTTTATGTCAGCAACAAAATTCCAATATTTAAACGGCAGAAATATTTTTATGCAAAATGCGTTAAGAAAAATTACTCAAAAATGCCTTACACATAATGGCAATCAGTCTGAACATTTAGATCATTAAAGAAAAATTAGTTATTATTTTTTGTAATTCATTATTTTTTTTTGTATTTGTCGTAGACTGTTCAAACCAATCTTTAAATTAACGTAAGACCATTTTAATTTGCCAAGTTTCAAAACAGTTAAACTAAAAATCGTTCATAGCAATTTTCAATTTATATTTACGTTGGAAATTTCCAGGTTCGGACTAAATTTTTTTTTAAATATTAAATTTTTTTTTACTTTAAAACAAAAAAATATTAATTTTTTAGTATTTTGTGATAATAATAGCATAAAACCAATGAAAATAATAAAAATCCAGGTCCGTATTTAATTTTTTTATGAAAAATACCATATCTCAAAAACTAAACAATATTTTAAAAAATCGACAACGTCATTATTTTGTTCTAAAAAAGTTGCCATAAAAAAGTTTTTACAGAATAAAATAATCTTGTAAAATGAGCGAGATATAAGGAATTATTAAAAATGCAATTTTTTCAAAAACTCTCTGTATTAGCGAAACTACGGGGTATAGCAAAAATCTGATTACACCATTTTTAAGGGCTCAAAAAAACAGCACGGTACAGGCAATCAGAAAATCGATATCTTTAGTAATAACCGAGTTTCCCATTTAATCCCATCAAAAATGGGACACGCTGTACAGCCGCGGCGCATGAGGTGAAGTAGAGCCATTTACACGGGTGTTTCCATTCAAACAACGTGGCGTCCTAGACCATGGTACAAAAGCCAAAAGGGAAAACCGCATAAGTGGGTATTAGAAATAAAGATTTATTTATCACGTCATTTGGAATGGCGCGCCCGAAGGCTGGCCATTCTGTACAAATTTTCAACGTTCAAAATTTTTAAGGGATCACGTCATTTTTTCTCTTCCAACTAACGGTCTAGGGCGCCACGATGTTTGAAAGGAATCACACTTGTGTATATGGCTAGTTCTTCACTTATTTAACCCGACGACCGCGGCTGATCTAATAATGAGTTTGTAAATTAATTATTAGTAACCGTATGCGTACTATTAGAATGGCAACTTTTTCAGACTTATTGCACATAAACAGTTGTACTGAAAAATTTCGAATTTCGATAAAAAAGCACTTTATACAATATTCATAATAGAAACGTTTTTATACAAGTCCATCAATTTCTAAATCAAAATATCTGTAAGTCAGTTTCCAAAAATTAATGATAATATTCATCATTGAAATAAATATAGGTCAGCCGTACCTATTTAGAATTTAATATAAACATCACTTAGAAATTGTGAACTATCTACAGTCTATAACATTATTTTTGAGATAACTTATTTTCACACCATAGCATAACAAGGCAAAGATCAAAAAATTGCTTGCTTTGGTTAGGAGACAATCGTTTTTCTTGAATAGATCCATAAAAAAAGACAATGTAATATACAGTTTCAATGCGCTAATAGAGATAAACATATACAAATGGTATATTCGTTTCATAAAACTAAACTTATCCAGTGAATTAATCCGATTGAAAGCATGCGAGCAGCCAGTGCACGTAAAAAGAGATGGATCACGGGCAGTGAGTTGACCCGGTGCTAAATCTATAAAGTATGGGATTAATCCAAGTTGGTGAATGTCTAAAAGACAGTTCCGTATTTATTTATTTTGCTCTTTTGTTTATTTGCGATTTTTTTATAAACAAGATTAGGATCAGGTATTCAGATTGTTTTTTTTTTTACTTTGCCAATCTCAAAATAAAAAAGTCCTAATGCATTATGCCCATGTTTTTAAGTAAGGGCTTTTCTTTAGATCACGCAAAGAAGCACCACATACTTTAAAAATACCCTGGTACGTATATATTAGCCTAATTTGTGAACGACCCGATGTTTATTTTTCCTCTTGTCTGAATCTGGACCTGTGCATGCTTGGACAGCTGTTTTCTGGATGACAATTGACAGTCCAAAGTTATCTCAAAAATAATGTTATAGACTCTGCTACTATTTTCAAAGACATTTTAATCTGCTATTTGATTATATAAATGGCCTGGAGTTGTATAAAAACATCTTCGCCCTTTTTTCACACCAAAAATAACTTTTTTATTTTTTCAATAAAAAAAAGTTTATTTGATATTTTTTGTAGTGAGAAGGTAGTGTTTTAAAAAATAAAATTTGGCCTAGAGATGTCCTTCATTGTGGACCAAAAAATATATAAAAACTTTAGAAATACATTTAGATTAAATAATGTAAGTACCTACTGTAACTAGTTTCCAAAAATATATTTTTTATGTTAATATTTATTATTACTGATGCCATCAGAAAATATTCGTTTTATAAGGAGTGATTTTTTATAAACGCACAACCCCTTTAACTTTTCTAAACCTTAAGTAGTCGTTATGATTTTTTTTACGCAGATGGTCGCTTGGCGTATTTTGTACGCCACTAAGAAAAATATGAAAATGTTAGATTTTTTTATTTCTTTTCACTTAATAAAACGATACATAATTGTGTATAGACTAATAATCCCTAAAATACAGATATATATAGTCAAAAGTACCTTTAATTTCCATAATATATGCCTAAGAAAAAGGGGCATTGGTTTTTAGATCGAGTGGCGCACTTTTTATGCCGTAGCGACTACTTAAGGGTTAATATTTGTCTTAGAAAAACAAAACTTATGAAATTACAGCGATAATTAATGTACTGGCCAAACCCTTAACATAAAAAAGCAAAGAAAACATTTTTGGATTCAGAAGAAAAATTTAATTTTAGTTACAGAAATGTTCCTATTAACTTTTTGTTTGTTCTTTTTACGATAAATATTACATTATTTTGTTTTAAAGTTTTAAAGCTATTTATTTTCGAAAATAGAAGCTCAACTATACATTGTAGATTTTAAACTATTTAATATAATTACAAAATAATAATGGTATTAGTCAGTGTCAATTTTTTTTTAAATGTCAGTAGAAATAGAAAAGATAAAAGTATTAAAATAAAATCAACATACCCATTATCATGTAGTTGATCAATGAATGTTCTTCTGTGAATTGACTGCATCAAAAATCATTCTAGCCATTGCACAATCTTGAGCCGGTATGCCTAAAAGTATTAAAAATAAATTAATGTACACTCGCGCACTTTTTTATTGTACTCCTCGTTTACTCATATCTGAAGAAACCAAAGAAATCTTGTATGGCTTGGCAACACCGCAGGGTTTCGAATAATATCTTGATTATAGAAAATATTTATTTAGTAGTTTTTTAGCCGACTTTAAAAGGACATTAAAAAAGTAAGCGGCCGTACATCTGGGGGTCCAAATATTTTTTTGTTTGAGGAAACATAAAAAAATTGGCGCATCTCTATGAAAAAAATCCCATCAAATGGGGCCCCCATAGTTTATAATAAAAGACAAATAAAAAATCATCTAAAATCATAAAGGAAAATGAGATAACAGTCTTATGTCAAAAACGGAGTCATTAATAACCGGACATTATCAAAAACATCATGGATCAAAACTAGACAAGAGCAAAATCGAAGTTTTGTATGACGTCGTTTATCAAAACTGGACAAAATCAAAAAGAACAAAATCATAAAAAGGGGGCGGGCCTAACTTGCGTCGTTCACCTAAAGAAGAGCGGTTCTGATATTGCTATGCAATTAAAGCGTCCTTCACTGCCATCTCTTTACTGCCATTCCTAATGAAAACGCCGTATCTAAATAGGGATTACTATAGCACATACGGCATTTTCATTAAGCAAGGCCCATCCTTAAAAAAGGTCAGGTGTTGGACCCTATGTTAGGATTCATTTGCAATTAATTGACCAAGAGGTTCGGTCTACAAAGCAGCTAATTAAAGGAAAAAAAAACAGACAGTTTTATTTTTTTATGTATTTTTGGGTCCGAAAACAACAATATTGCCGCCAAACTTCCATGATACCGACTTGTATGAGAGAAAGAGAGACGGAACATGAATACATGAAAAGAAAGAAGAGAGTTCCTCGTGCTAGGCCCGGCCCCTTTTTGATAAAATACGTTATACTAAATTTCGATTTTGCTCTTGTCTTGTATTGACGAATGACGTTTTTGATCATTTCCGGTTATTAATAATTCCGCTTTTGCCATTGGAGTGTTATACCATTATCATTTATGATTTTGAACGATTTTGTTTTTGTCATTTATGACAATGGATAGGGATTTATCAGATCTCACAAACCAACTCATTAAAATCCACGATATTAAGTAGAGAACAGAAGTATCGATAAGATATAATAAATTTTTAAGAGTTTTAATAGTTTTTTTTGTCATATATATTTTGATATATTTTAATCGTTTATAAAGGTGTAAGAAAAGTTACTTAATATTAGTAAGCGGCCGTAGATTTGTGAGTCCAAACTTTTTTTTTGTTAATTAACTACTCCGGAAACAAAAAAATTCATTTCGCATCTATATTAAAAAAAACTCCATCAAATCTCACAAACCCACTCATTAAAATTCACGAGATTTAGTAGAGAATCACCAACCCAAAGATTATGTTTTTCAGAGTTTTAAAGGTTTTTTTTGGCAAGAATATTTTGACATCTTTTAATTCTTTAAAAGATTGATTTTTCTTCATTTATTATAGCGGACTGTTTTTTTCTTTAAATGGAATTTTCTAATAAGGTCTTCTAAAAAAGATAATGATTTTTCACACGTTCATGTGTTCTTTCGCTTGACAGAATGTGTCAATTTCTGCGCATGTCTTGCGCACCCGCGTTGAATCGGCGCAAGGTACCACAATTTGAATTTGTATGGCTGATTATTATTTGAGCCGAAAGATATAAATTATAAAAATAAAACTAAAGAAAATTGCAGTAACAATTACATTTATTTTAATCTAATAGGTAGTTAATAGATAATAATCTTACTATGTTTCTTTTTGCGAAAAGGAAAACCAAAATGGTAAAAATATTTAACTTTTTTTTATTGCAAAAAAAACCAGTTTTCTTTTACCCAAAGGACATCTTTTATTAAAAACTTTTCTATCCAAAATTTGACCCTCTTGTGTTTTTTTATCGCAGTCGATTTAACGCCAGACGTTTTTTCTTGAATACTACGGTTAGACATAAAGATAAAAACTCAGGCAGTCGGAGTTTGTTGTAAGTTGTTTTATATGCATGAGTTTTCTAAATCGAATCGAAATGTTTTGGTTCTAGGTTTTGAGAGTTTATATAATTCCTCCATCGTAAAAAAAAGGTGCGACAAAGTGCAGGACATTAACATTAGGAGAGATAAAGTTCGGGACAACGTTGTTCGATGTAATAAAGTGTATAACAATAAGGGTAGGTGCGATAAAGTGAGGAACAACATCGTTAATTGCGATAAAGTGCGGGGAAAACGTTGTTAGGTGTTACTAAACTGCAAATCAATAACGTTAGGTTCGATAAAGTTTGGGACAAAGTCGTTAGGTGCGATAATGTACGGGATAACGTCGTTCTGTGCATTAAACTGCAAAACAATTTAACGTTAGGTGCAATAAAGTTAAAGACAGCCTCGTTTGGTGCGAGAAAGTGCGGTGGTACGTGCGATAAAGTTCCGAACAAGTTGGGTGCCATAAATTGCGAGATAACGTCGGTAGACGCGTTGAAGTATAGCTTTAGGTGCATTCATGTTCGGGACAATGTCGCGTCGTGAGGTGTGATAAAGTGCGAAATACCATTAGGTGTGATTAAGAACAGAACAATAACGTTAGGTGAGATAAATTTTGGGACAACGTGGTTAGATGAAATAAAGTGCGGGATGACGTCATAAGGTGTGATAAAGTGCAGAACAATAACGTTAGGTGTGATAAAGTTTGGTGCAACATTATTAGATGCAATGTGACGGATAACGTTATTAGGTGCAATAAAGTGCAGGATAATAATTTTAGGAACGATAAAATTCGTTACAACAATGTAAGGTGCGATAAAGGGCGGGATAACGTTGTTATATGTGTTAATAGGTTCAGAATTTAGGAGCGATAAAGTACTACTACTATGTCGGTTAAGACATGAAAGCACCCAGGAAGAGGGGGCCGCGGGGCCCGGGCCCATGATTTTTTTAGATATTTTCCACATGTTTTATGAATAAAAAGATAAAATACCATAAAATACGACATCATAAGGCATCGACCGCCCCCCCAAAGGTCTCGGGCCCTCCCCCCTTCCCCCTCAAAACATGATCCTGGGTACGCCACTGGTTTAGAGCATTTTGATATTAGTTTGTCCTAACACTGTCCATAATTTTTCTAATGGGACGGTATCATATGCTTTTTGTAGGTCCACAAAGGTACCTTAAGTCTCTATATTTCTGGCACTTCTTTTCTCAATTACTTGTTTAAGATAAAAAACATTATCACTACAAGATCTGCTTGCACAAAACTCACTTTGCTCTTCTTCTTCTTATTCGTGAAAATCATTCTCTATTAAATCTCTAAGAATCCTACCCTACAATCTATTTCGAGTACTGGTTACTGAAATTCCTCTGTAATTGTTGCAATTCAGTTTGTTACCTTTTTTATGTATTGAGGATATAAATGCTATTTTCCAATAATCAGGTACTGGATGTCCGTTTATGCATTGATTGATAATATATGTGAGATTTTCTAGTAGTTTCTCTGATCCATATATGAGCATTTCAGCGTAAATTCCCCCAGATCCGCTAGCTTTTCCGGATTTAAGCTTTTTAATACTATTCTTTATCATTTCTTTTTCGATAATTACTTCCTCTCCATGTACTATGTCTCTCCTCGGTGAGGCTGCCGGTATTCGGGTCTCGTTTCCTACAGTGGTCCCTTGTAGTGTTTTGTCCATTGTTCTAATCTGATGATCTAAGTTTTTACCTTTTCTTTTGTTGGGTTTTTTTCCCAAGTTCGGGCAATAAAGTATGGGATACCGTCGTTAGGTGTGATAAAGTGCGGTACAACGTAATTCGGTCGAAAAAAATTTTGCGCATATTTGGATCGCTGTCATTTAATACGTTAATGGTCCCTGTTAATATTAATAATTCAAATGGTATTTTGTAAAAATATTTAGTTCGAACTCTTTTTATTAGGTAAGATGTAAGATATATTTTTTGTCGCGAAAGATTTGAGGTGTGTGAAGTGTCCGTGTTAGTACAGGTTTTCAGTCAATCCCCAAATTGGGTTACACTCTGGATCTTCACCTTCAAAGGACAGGAGAATTAATTTAAAGAAAAATAAACGTTCGAAATTAAAAATTACATAGTTACGTAATTACTTATTAATCTCTTTTAACAGAAAAAACACCTTTATGATAAAATTAAGAAGCAATTGGTATTTTACCTTTAAAAGACTATCTTTTAATAAAAACGTTTCCATCAAAAGCTTGCGTCTTGTGATTTTTTATGCTTAGTTATCTTTTTTATTTTTTTTTTCGATTTAATGCCTGGCGCGTTCAGCTTTTTAATAGACTGTAAAAACAGAAACTCTCAGAGTTTGATATTAAAATGTATGTTTTCATATACATGAGTTTTCCGAATCGAATAAAAATTTTTACATTTTTATTTCAACACAATACATATTAAATATATAAACTCGAACACATTTTAGAGGGTAAATATCAGATAGCTTTGCTCGGCTATTAGAAAGCACGCGAGTAGTAGTAGAAAGAGATGTGACAGTGCTATAGAAGTCGGGGAGCAGACAGAAAAAGGGAGCTACTACCATGCTGCACAAATTCACGACCTATCTATCTATTTAGACTTCTTCGATCCATCTTTGAACATAGGCCTCCCCCAATATATTCCACGCCTCTCTGTCTGTCGCCGTGTTAATCTAGATTCCCCGTGTTTCTTCAAATCTCATTTGGGGTCTTCCTCTACTTCTTATATGTTCTCATGGTCTCCAGTTTACAATACATTTGTACCATCGATCATCTTTCTGTCTGATATTATAACCAGCAAATTTCCATTTTAATTTTGCTAATTCTCCTCTAACATACCTTACTTTTGTTTTATTTCTTATCCATTAATTTCCTTTTTGGATCTGTTAGCTTTACATATAACATTTGTCTTTCCATTGATCTTTGGGCGTCTGTTACCTTATCCATGTTTGATTTTGTAAGCGTCAAGGTCTAAGATCCATAGGTGGAAGGATACATTGGTTATACACTTTCGTTTTGAGGTACTGAGGATATTTTTTATTTATTAATATGTAGCTTAATATACCGAATGCTGCCAAGGCCAATCTTACTCGTCTCTTGATTTCAGCTGTTTGGTTTTCTTTTTTTAGTTTAATAATTTGTGCCAGGTATATTTATATTCCTCTACTTGTTCTAGTTTCTTTTGGTTTATTCTGATCGTAATATCTTCATGCGTTTGTTATGATTTTAGTTTTAGTGTAGTTCATACTCAAACCTATATTTTTAGACGCTGTATCCAGTTCTTCCAGGATTTTTATCAGTTTATCTTTCTTGTCTGTTATTAAGGCGATATCATCAGCATATCTTAGGTGGTTCAAGTATTGTCTGGTTACTTTGATGCCTATTTCTTCCCAATCTAAGTTTTTAAAAACATCTTCTAGGGCCTGGTTAAATAGCTTAGGGGATATTGTGTCACCCTAACTCACACCTCTTCTTATGCGGATTGTCTTGGTTCCTTCGTGGATTTTGATTAATGTTGTTGTGACTACAGGTTTAAAATTGTAGCAGGTTCATGCCAACTAATTTATATAGAAAGAAGTCTGGGGAAAAGGAACTTCCACCTATCATACATCTGTTTAAAGTCCTATATTATGAATATTTTATACATACCAAAACTTTGAAAAACGGAAATCCTCCCCACTTCTGGTGGTGCTAGTTTCCCCAAAAGCACCTCCCCGATTTCTCCTTTTAAATTTTTCTTTACTTCTGGATCACTTAAGACCGCCAAACCGTTTAAAGCAGTTTTCATGTTGTCGGTATAGATGTCTGCCTGTTTGTAGATTTCCGATTCCAACTCATGATGACCGGAATTTTTACCAGATACTCCAACAGCTAAAACAAAAAAAACTCAAAACTATTACGTTGTAAATCTGTATTGATAGCAATTACGAAATGAAAAGAAAAATTAATAATAACAATGAACAACTTGACATGAATAAACTTACACAAAATAAAGCTATATACAAAGAAATGCTAAAGGAAAAGCTAACCCAAAACTTAAGATGCGAAAATGAAAATATAGATGAATTAAATGATACGCTGACAAGAGCTATGCTTTAGGTAGGAAAAGATGTCGCACAAAAAGGTAAAAAGAGAGAAAATTGTATATCAGAAGAGATAAAGGAATTGATGGAAAAAAGGCGGAACCTGGAAAAACAACTTCGATAGAATACACAAAAATAAATAAACCTGTAAGAAAAATAATAAAAGATAAATAAAGGAAAGAGTCCAGAAATAAAAGTTGAGAGAGTTATAAAAAATAACAGAAATATAAATGTCTAAGACCGACTTTACAGGTATAAAATAATTAAAATAAATGATATAAACGGCATAGAAACTAACTTTAAAGAGGATAATAATATAAATATCACACTGCTATTCTATACAGAATTATACCAAACAAAAAGGGAACCATCGCGAGAAACCATAAAAACATAAACTCAGAATTTAAACCCGAAGTAAGTAAAGCGGAAATAGAGAGAGCATTAATGAAAAATAACAAATCACCTGGAAATGACGGATTAACGACAAAATGCTAAAGTACGGTGGTAAAGCTGTAGTTAATACCCTCCATATTCTATTGAATAAAGTACTAAAAGAAAAAAAATCCCAAACAACTGGAAAGAACCAGTAAGCATTGTTATATACAAGAAAGGCGGTGGAGCCATGGAACTGTAACGTTACAGTTCCGTGGGTAGAGCAGACCTAAAAAACTATTTACCTATATAACACTCATCAATGTAATTTATAGGCTTTTCACGAAAATATTAACAGATAGACAAACAACAAAATTTGACGGATATGAATTAAAAGAACAAGCAGGCTTCTAAAAAGGTTTCAGTACAGTTGAAAGTTTTTTCAATAATTGGTGTTATTGGTAAAGCTGTAGGTAATACCCTCCATATGCTATTGAATAAAGTACTAAAAGAAAAAAATCGCAAACAACTGGAAAGAACCAGTAAGCATTGTTCTATACAAGAAAGGCGGTGGAGCCATGGAACTGTAACGTTACAGTTGCGTGGGTAGAGCAGACCTAAAAAACTATTTACCTATAACACTCATCAATGTAATTTATAGGCTTTTCACGAAAATATTAACAGATAGACAAACAACAAAATTTGACGGATATGAATTAAAAGAACAAGCAGGCTTCTAAAAAGCTTTCAGTACAGTTGACAGTTTTCTCAATAATTGGTGTTATAACCAAAAACTTTGTAGAAGCTTTCCTTTTTAAGATATTATAAAAACACCAGGCTGATATATCATGAAGTTCAATTGACGAAGTGTGCTAATAGGCTAGCTAGGAAGGTATCAGATTCGTCATGGATCCATTTATTTTAAAATAATGATGGAAGCAAAATTGTAGAGAATTAAGTTATAATTTGTCCTCCATCATTATTTTTTTCTTCGAGAAATGCATAATTAAGGTGAAAATCGATGAAATCCAAGATGGCGGACACTTCTCATATCAAATTAGGGAACAAAAAGTTAATTTTTAATCTACAAAAATATTTCTAGAAATATTTTTAGAAGAAACATATAAAAAACTTAATTAATTAATTTTTCAACTAAATTTTTAATTGTCCGAGAATATAAATTTTTTTAATAATTTTAATGTTTGTCCTCATAATTTTTTTGTTAAATATTATTAAGGCTTGGAGGGTCAGGAATTTATTTGTCTTCTAACTGAATATCTTTTATATGTTCTTCCTGTTGAACTTTCATATTTTGTTTTAAAACTTTTTCTAAAGCCTCTTCATTGCAGAAACAACTGTTTCTTTCTTCGATTTTTTCATTATGATTTTGGATAAAATTTTCTATCACAACCGGTTTAGTAGGCCTCTGATCGTCATGATTGGCTTTAACTTTTATCCAACGAATGCAAGAGTTTTCTGGGAGGGAAATTTTTGGTAGCAAATGATACGTTGTGCCTGGAGTAAAGGGGTAGAAATTTTCAACAACTTTTTTGTAGCGGTCGCATTGACAGAGTTCCATGATTTCTATTTGACAAAGTCTGAATCTGAATTATACGGAAGGGCGAAAAAATATCGAAAAACAAAATATCGAATTAAAATATCGAATGGTCATAATATCGAAACTACAAAATATCGAAAATACAAAATATCGAAAATACAAAATATCGAAACTACAAAATATCGAAACTACAAAATATCGAATAACAAAATATCGAAACTACAAAATATCGAAAATACAAAATATCGAAACAACAAAATATCGAAACAACAAAATATCGAAAATACAAAATATCGAAAACACAAAATATCGAATAACAAAATATCGAAAATACAAAATATCGAAAATACAAAATATCGAAACAACAAAATATCGAAACAACAAAATATTGAAAATACAAAATATCGAAAACACAAAATATCGAAAATACAATATATCGAACCAACAAAATATCGAAAATCAAAAACAGAAAATTTCGGAACCTTCACCTAACCTGACCCTGACCTAATCTAACTTAACCTAATTTTATATAACCACACGAAAAAAGATAGTTTCAAAAACCTAAGCTAACGAAACCTAATCAAATCTAACCAAACCGAACCGAATCAAACTGAACCAACAATTTAAAAAAAAACTTTTCTGACTTCTTTTCCGGGATCATCGAAGGTGTGAATTCAAACCGAACCGAACCGGACCGAACCGAACCGAACCTATCCAAACCTAACCATACCTAACCATACCCAACACAACCTAATTAGCAGTGTTGTAGTTTAGTTTGGTTAGGTTAGGTTTGGTTCGGTTCAGTTCGGTTCAGTTAGGTTCGGTTCGGTTTGGTTTGGTTTGGTTCGCTTCGGTTCGGTTCGGTTCCGTTCGGATTCACACCCTCTAGGATCTCGGGAAAGAAGTCAGGAACGTTTTTTTTTTAAATTGTTGGTTCAGTTTGCTTTGGTTCGGTTCAGTTCGGTTCGGTTTGTTTTGGCTAGATTTGACTAGGTTTTGTCAGGTTAGTTTTTGAAACTTTCTATTTTTATGAGGTTAGGTCAGATTAGGTTTAGTTAGATTAGATTATGTTACGTCAGGGTCGGGTTAGGTTAAGGTTTCGAAATTTTCTATTTTTGATTTTCGACATTTGGTAATTTTGATATTTTGTATGTTCGATATTTTGTGATTCGATATTTTGTATTTTCGATATTTTGTATTTTCGATATTTTGTATTTTCGATATTTTGTGTTTTCGATATTTTGTATCTTCGATATTTTGTATTTTCGATATTTTGTAGTTTCGATATTTTGTAATTTCGATATTTTGTGGTTTCGATATTTTGTAGTTTCGATATTTTGTAATTCGATAAAATGTAGTTTCGATATTTTGTATGTTTTCGATATTTTGTCTTTTCTATATTTTGTGTTTTCGATATTTTTTGTTTCGATATTTTTTCGCCCTTCCGAATTATACAGATGTCTGAATAATCACACAAATGTCACTGTGTGTCATTGTCACCTCCAGAAATTTAAAAAACTTTGGATCATATAAATATTCTTTTTTCTATGCTTTGGATTCACCTTAAAGTAGAAATATGGAGGAATAACATAATTAGGAGGACAACTTCAGGAACAGTATAAGAGCAAATTAATACTTAGATCTCATAGCAAGCAAAAAAAGGGTTGCACAATCAAGTAAGTTTAAAAAGATGTTCTTGAGTTATTTAAAAAGAGCAGTAAAACTCTGGCTAAAACAGACCGGTGTTTTAGTTCAAGAAAAATATACAGTTTAGCCATGAGTTATATACACAGCTTTTTTTAGCCATTTAATTCATTCTCACAATTGACCAACTTATGATATTACCAGATAAATCGCACCTACAATTTATTTGGTTCATTTTATTATATGTTCAGCTCCTGGCGTAGTACCGGTGATCACGACATCAGCCAGATACGATTCCACTTTTTCGATTACTAACAAGTGTATATGAAGTTATTTTACGCCGAAAAAATTTTCAATATTTTTAAGGCGCTTGGCCATTACTTGCAATGCTTGATAACCCGTTCTGATGCGTGAGGCACTGTTGCCATTGGTGCTGAGGTTTTCCTCTTTACAGACGCTCGACAACTGTTATGGTATGTGTATAAAATGGTATTTTTGACCAACCTAAGATAGCACCTACCATTAATTTGACAGCCTGATTTAAGCCAGTCAAGTTTTAAAATAGGTTCAGGTCCTGGCGTAGTAGCGGTTATCACAACATCAGCATTACAGACTGCATCTTCGTTATGTTCAAAATATTTAAATATTTTCTTCGGATACTTTTTATTTAATAAATTTACCAAATTTTTTGCTCTCTGAGAAGTTCTGTTCCATATACGAATCTAAAATAGAACTGGGATTAATAAATGTTTTATAGACTTCACCGAAAAACCAGGTTGTTAAATAAGCGATTGTTCTAACTAACGGAAGGAAGAAGTATGATGATATTTTATGTTTTAATAGCATTTTTTCCCAAAATGGTTCTCGAAGAAAATTATTAATTTTCTAAAATAGGATAATAGGTAAAGGAAAAAACAAAATTAAACAATACGAGTACAGTGTACTTATGGAGAGAATAACATTATTTTATGGACAAACGGGTGAAAACAAATATAACAAAGTGATCATTTTTAAATTCAGGAAGAAAACTTATATTAAAATAATGTGCGCAGAGTGTTTCATTCAAATTTTGACATTAGGAGTGACATTTGTAAGATTGGAAAAAATATACAACTTTTGTTTCTATTTGTCTCTAAATAGAATTAAATTAAGTTTATTTGATAAGCTCATAATAAATTGTTCGAAAGAAAGAAAACATCTAAATTTAATTTTCATACCTCTGAAAATTCAAAAAAGTGATAGAAAGCTTCCGAATGAACCTTTCCAATTTCTCCCGCGCCCAAAATCGTCAAAATTTTTCCGGGTTGTAAAATACCAGGATAAACATGTTTGGTGGCGATAACAGACGCCGCTGCTGTTCTGTAATTTGTGATGGCGATACCTCCCATAACCTAAAATATATGGAAACTATGCGGGGTGGGCCCAAAAAACCAGACAAAATGTTTTTAATTATAACTTTTAAACTGTATTACGCATTTTAATGGAACAAACAGAACTTTGCAGGGAATTTACTAGGAGTGTGAGCAGAATTTGTTTATTTATCCGTCATCTTGAAATCCAAGATGTCGGACAGAATCAAACTTGACTCTTCAATTTTAATCTGTAAGAAAGCTCTATTTCCGCCACACACAACAAGGTACGAATCATTAAAATCAAAATTTTAACCAATGTTTTAAATATTAGACGATTGCCTTTTCAATCCTAACCAAACAAAAAATTAAACTAAAGAGAAACTTTGATTTTGTCCGCCATCTTGGAATTTAAGATGGCGGCAAACTTCGATTGTTATATATGAGTAAATGAATTCAGACAGAAATGTTAAGGCAATCGTATAAACTGTAAAACAATTGTTGAAACAAGAACAAATATTTCGGAAATGACTCAATCGATTCGTTCTTGTTATGCGCAGCGGAGTCAAAAATTACAAATTCACTTACAGCTTTAAGGATTCCGGTATCTTTATCCATATAATAAATGGTGGCAGTGAATTGTGGTAGGGGCTTTTCCAGAGTTGCGTTTTGTGGCGAGTTTATCAACATTTTGCAGGCCCACGCGCCAAATTTTTCGTGATCGAGATAGCCAGGCATCGGTGCCATCCATTTTCCCGTAGAGAAGATTGGAGTAAATACTCTTTCACCTAAAAAAAAATAAATGGATACATGACGGTTCTGATACCTTACTAGCCAGCCTATTAGCACTTCAAATCAGTGAAGCCATGATATATCAGCCTTAAAAACAGATTTTTGTAAATATCTCATAAACTAAAGCTCCCACGAAGTTTTTTGTAATAACACAAATTCTTGAGCAAAATGTGGTCTACTAGATTCCGAAAACCGCATATTGATCGATACTATGCTCCGTTAAAAGGTAAGCATTTTAAAAACAAATTAATTGTCAAAAAGCTGGCATTAGCATTGATAGATTTTGACCATAATCTAATCAGCTCGTTAGAGTGTCGAACACTATTTTACCTGAAAATTTTATGAAAATCGGTTCAGCGGTTTTTTTTTGTTAAACACACTGTGTTTTACAATCTAGTCAGTAAGACTAATTAGCAATTTTGTTTTAAATTAATTTACTAGAAAAGTCAGATTTAAACTTAGGGTTCACTCAACAGTTCTCCCCGCTTTGTTTAGTCTGTAACTCACAATTGTGTTGTGTTTGTGGCATTATTTTGTTTTATATAATTCACTTAGTTTACTAGCTCAAACGGCTTCACTCTTTTTAGTCTTCGAACTAGCATATCATTGTCTAGAAGCTGAATTGCTTCCACATTCACATGCCGATGAAGTCTACCTTCATGGCTTTTTGCATACTTTTTTAATGTCTCTGCTACAGTTTCGATTTTTAGATCTCGATTCACTATTTCGAACGTACCAAGGTGCATTCACAATGTTTCTTAATACTTTACTTTGAAATCTCTGTAAAACTAGAATGTTACTCTCTTTAACACAACCCCATAGTTGAATACCATATGTCCATACTGGTTTCAGTATTTGTCTATAAAGCAGTAACTTCTTATGAATTGTTATATTGGACTTCCTTCCAATTAGCCAGTTCATTTTTCTATACCTTATCTCAAGTTCTTCTTTTTTTTCTTAACATGTGCTTTCCAGCGCAATTTGGCATCAAGTGTTATACCGAGATATTTTGCCTGATTTGAATATGGTACCGGAATGTTGTTAATTGTTATTTGTATATGATTTATATTTTTGTTTGTAAAATCAACATGAATTGATTTGGTTTCATTTAATTTTATTCGCCATTTTGTGGTCCAACTGTGAACTTCGGTGACTGCATCCTAAAGTTTTTCTATGCATTTTTCAATAGATTTTTCTACCGTCAATAAACCAGTATCATCTGCAAATGTTGCTAAGTGACTATTTTCTGGTTTTGGGATATCGCAAGTGTTCAGCGGTTTGTGAGCTATCGTGCTACGGACAAAAATAATATACACACACAGACAGTCTGTCGTTTTTTCAGTCTTTTCAGCAAAGAGATCTTCAATGCTTTATTCCACTATTTATTTATTCTGGTTTTACAGTTTACACTTGAAAACGGTTAGAGATAGTTACTAACCAAAACGTCGTGTTTAAAATAAATAAAGACAATCGAAGTCCGAAATATTGTTTCTAGTGGTTTATACTTACATTATGGTGAACATTTTCACTTTTATTAGGAATGAAAAATATATTTTTCTGAAATTTACGAGAAGAGGCTTTGCCTTCCTTGCCTCCTCTGACGAGCCGCCACTGATTATATCCATGGTCATTAATGTTAGTTTATTTTATTATTTAATTTTCCTGGTACTTAGTGGTAAAGGACATATCATAATTTTTGAGATAACTTTTTAACAGTTAGCAACTTTTTACCATAATAAATAACATAGGCCAACGAAAAAAAGCTGTCAAAAGTTGTCTCAAAGATAATGGTATGGGGTTTAAACCGTCCTTAATTCTTTAAAACACAATAAACCGATGTCGCAATGGCAACGCTGTTATTGTCTTATAGAATTATTGAACCACCAGTGGCGTCACGCCGAACTTCAAGATAAGTCGGTTTGTTTCCGCCTTGTCTTGTTCTTAAATACGACTTGTACAGATTTTTTATAATTGCAAGATCGCTATAACTCGGTTATTATTGGGAGTAGTAAGTTCAAACAAAAACTGTTTTGCGGAACTTAAAAATACAAAAATATATAGGGTGTTCCCTTTAAAAAAAATTGATCTGATTGTCGCCCCCTGTATATTATAACCTATAAAAAAATACTAATGGTGGGTCTAAAGTGGCCATAATTTACCAAACCGAACAGTTTCTGTTTGAACTTTTTACTCCCAATAATAACGGAGTTATATCGATCTTGCAATTATAAAAAATCACCCTGTACATACCAATGATTACACAACTTCTATAGATAACAGCAGCGGACAGATGGCTTTGCCGTATATTCATGTGGTCCCAATGATGAAACGGCAGAGCCATCTGTCCGCTGCTGTTATGAAGTTTCTTGGGTTGTATATCTATAAAAGTTGTATAACCATTGCTTATAAGTAACTAAAGAAACTGTCACCTAAGCTTATTTATACACGTCTAATTTTTATGAAAAAAAGGGACTTTTAAAACGCTCGTAGTCAAGTTAGGGGAAGGTGAAACAGTAAGCATACTCAACGAGTATGAAAGAAATTAATTAAAACACAATTAAACGTGGAAGTTTCTTGACAGCCTGATGGTAAATCGAAAAGGTGTATAGAAATTCGGACTAAACCATAGATAAACGACTTCGGTTCAGTCCGGTTAGTTTGACTAAACACCCTATCGCGTGAGGCCAGAAATCCATTAAACGTTGGGTAAGCTGTTACTGGGTGGTCAAGGGGAAAACAGAGGGTGAACATTTCTTAAAAAATTATTGACATGCGGTTTTTGGGATTCATTAAAAACATGTTTTTATTAATATCGACTTTTTTTAACCTAAAAGATGTCATATTGGCAGAATTGACATATTCTTAAATTTCGACGGTTAATATTACTTTTTACAGAAATCCCCGCAAATAGGCTATTTTTCGCACTTTAGGGATAAAAATTACGCTTACTCTTAACTATCCTAGTGCGTACTTTTTACTCTAAGGTAATCAAAGAGTACGCATTTGCATAACAAAAAACATTTACATTTTATAAACAATTATGTTTATATCTTACATTTTTTATTTAAGAGAAACTTCTTTTTGATGTAAGATTGTTTTTTTAGAATAATATTGTACTAATTTTGCTAATAAATCTGCTACTACCTAATTATGTACCTACTCTTAGTTTACCTTCCCCTATAAATACACAGGCAAAAATTGTCTTCAAATGCAAAAATCACGCCTTCTGTAAAAAACATAAACTTTTATTAAAACTAGTAGGTTTCTATGTACAAAAAAACTAGCCTACCTATATAGAACTTAGTACTACATTTTCATATAGGATTGAATACGTTTTTAATATGATTCACTTTCATCAAACTCATTATGAAACTACGAATCAGACTTTTTTTTCGTTAGCCAAGCTGTTCAATTACCGGTTTTTGCGATCGTTTTGGAACTCAAAATTCTACAGGTCATTTCATAATTTCTGACAGTTAACAGCTGGTTATCATAACAATAACATTGGCCAACAAAAAAAAGTTGTCTTAGCTAGATATTGTAGCTGCGTTCAGTATTTACGTCGGATTAATCTTTTTGATCGAAATCGTTCGTTAATTCCATCTAGATCTAGGGGGTAGATCTGAATCGTTCGGTAATTCTGCTCAGACTAGTCGAACGTAAATCTGGTTGCTCCGTACATTTTGATCAACGAAACAAATTAATCTGAGATTGTGACGTATGTTGTGTATTTGTTTTGCTTACAAAAATAATTTTTTTATATAAAAAGATTGAAATCGAATTATTTGATGTTGAATACAACAAATTATATAAATTTCCGATATCACAGGAAAATTTTGTCAAAATTGTAGCTGGGGATGAGTTACAATATGTACATAATATTTTTGGTTATATTTAAGGTTAAACCATTTATAAAAATTTGATCGATTTGATCTGGATCGTTCGTTAATTCCAATTTGCTCAGACAAATCTGTTATCACGTGACCAGCTTGTATTTAACAACCAACCAAAATAAAAAGAGTGGGTACGCTAAGCGTTTGACATTAGCATTAAAAGCTGAAATGTCAGTTGTTGTTATTTTTGTTGGGAAATAGACAAATAGACTTTAATCAAAGCAAATCTCGCGCTTTGTCTACTGTATTGGAAAAAGAAAGATTTTGAGACCCTGAACAATTATTCGACAGTTAGATTAATATTCAATGTATTGATAAGGACCGCGTAGAGGCCAGGATGATTTTATTAAACAAAAATGTGCGTTTAACAACAACACTGTCAGTTTTAACCAAAGAACCAACTGTCAACTTGAAACAAACACGGGCCACGGCCATTTTGGATATGGCACTTTAACTTTAGTCAAATCCAATCCGTTGATCAACAGCTTTATGAACACCGAAAAGTAAATCGTATTAAAAACGTACAGGTTGGGACAAATTTTATGTTTTCTTGGGGTTTTGGGTATTTCTAGCCGAGATACATAAAAAAGAGTAGACATTTCCTGGGCTCGATTTTTGAGACGTATTTAAATATCTAAACCATATTTTAATAGGCCTTGTAGTTTCTCAGCTATAAGTATATTTTGAAGTCTACCTACTTAAAACTCTTTCATTTATAAAAATGTTGGTGTAACTTGATTATTTATAGATTTTTTTATAAAGAATCCAATTGTTTAATTAAACCTTATTATAGACTTTTTAAAATCTCTTTGTAGCTCAAAAAAGACCAAGCCTACCAAGAAGCGGTTTTGATATTTGAAGACGCCTTAAAAATGGAGCCCAGTCAACTAATTTTAATCTACCTCAAGTAGAAATACCAAAATCCCCAAAAAACATCGAATTTGGTCCACCCTGTACCATCGAAAAAATAACATTATTTCTTCGATTCCTGTACAGCGTGTCCCATTTTCGATGGGATTAAATGGGAAACTCGGTTATTATTAAAGATATTGATTTTCTGATTGCACCGTACCGTGCTCTTTTTTTGAGCCCTTAAAAATGGCGTAATCAGATTTTTGTTATACCCCGTAGTTTCGCTAATACAGGGAGTTTTTGCAAAAATTGTATTTTTAATAATCCCTTGTATCTCGCTTATTTTGCGAGATACTTTTATTCTGTAAAAACATTTTTATGGCAACTTTTTTAGAAGAAAATAATGACGTTGTCAATTTTTTAAAATATTGTTTAGTTTTTGAGATATGGTATTTATCATAAAAAAATTAAATACGGACCTGGACTTTTTTTTATTACTATTTTGATTGGTTTCATGCTAGTATTATCATAAAATAATAAAAATTTAAAAATTTTTTGTTTTAACGTAAAAAAAAATATTTAATATTAAAAAAAAAAATTAGTCCGAACCTGGATATTTCCAACATAAATATAAACTAAAAATTGCTAGTTAAACAATTTTTAGTTTAACTGTTTTGATACTTAGCATATTAAAATGGTTTTACGTTAATTTACAGATTTATTTGAAACAAAGTCTACGAAAAATACAAAAAAAAACAAATTATAAAAAATAACTAATCTTTCTGATTACCATTATGTGTAGTACATTGTTGGCATTTTTGAGTAATTTTTCTTAACGCATTTTGCATAAAAATATTTCTGCCATTTAAATATTGGGATTTTGTTGCTTGAATAAAGCAATCAAACATATCACATTTTTCAAAATCTGGATATAGTCGATTTCTAGCCAGTTTAAAATAATTGTAAGCCATTTACAAAAATGACAAGTAAAATGACAATGTCAATTCCACGCTTTTGTTTTGTAAATTTCACGACCTGCTGTTTGGTTATCAAATAATTAGTACGATATTATTTTTGTAACTTTTTAACGTTTTTTACTTTATTTATAAATCTTTTAATTATCATTTCAAAACAGATAAACTAAAAATCGTTCAACTAGTGTGTCTTGTAATTTTTAATTTATAATTACGTTGGAAATTTCCAGGTTCAGACTATAATTTTTTTTTCAAATATTAAATAGCTTTTTTTAACCTTAAATCAAAAAAATATTAAAGTTTTATCATTCTAAGGTAATAATAGCATGGAACTAATCAAAGTAGTAATAAAAAAAATCCAGGTCCGTATTTAGTTTTTTTATGATAAATACCATATCTCAAAAACTAAACAATATTTTTAAAAATTGACAACGTCATTATTTTGCTCTAAAAAAGTTGCCATAGAAAGGTTTTTACAGAATAAAAATATCTTGCAAAATAAACGAGATACAAGGAATTAATTAAAATGCAATTTTTTCAAAAACTCCCTGTATTAGCGAAACCACGGGGTATAGCAAAAATCTGATTACACCATTTTTAAGGGCTCAAAAAAAGAGCACGGTTAGGTGCAATCAGAAAATCGATAACTTTGATAATAACCGAGTTTCCCATTTAATCCCATCGAAAATGGGACATGCTGTACATAGGTAGTCTATATGAAAACATAGTTTTCATGCTGGGAAAATTGTTCAAATTCCATTTTCTACTTCGATATATCACAAAAACTATACACTAAACATCCGCTCGTGGTCCTATAAATGATGTTGTTCCAATCATAAGAGATATAAAAATGCTGTTTTCGTGTAAAGGTCCAGAAGTTTTGAAACTTGGCACGATTATAGGGTCGATGGTCCCTAATATTCCAGTAAATTTGCGACTTCGAGTGATGTCCGCTCGCGCCGCCATCTTGGAGGAATAGCGGCCAAATTCAGTTTTTCTCAAAATAACTTGTTTTCTGTAGGTTAGTTTTAAACAAAAATTATAGCCAACAAAATTTGCTATAAAAAATAATGTTATTATGTGTTTTTTGTTGACTTATGATATCAACCATTTAACCGCCATTTTGAATTTTTCTCAATTTTTTTCTTTTCTGTCCTTTAATTTAAAAAGTACTACATTTCTGAGAAGAAATAAAGATTGATAAAGTACCGTCAAACGGGGTGGATCGGGACAGCGGGGTCAATCGAGACAAAACCTGTTTTTTACTATTTAAAAGGCCCCGGTATCTCAAGGTCTATGTTTTTAGGTTCAGTAATATTTAAACTCATAGGCGATATCTTAGTGAATGCGTTTTCGCCGGCCAGTTCGCTTTAGCTTTTTGAATGGAGCAGCACGCAAAAAAACCAAAAAATTTTTTTCAAAGTTTTATGAATAAACCTCGTTTTCTGGCTTATTTTTAAAGTTTTTTTTCGGTTTTTTTTGCAAAGTAATTTTTTTAACCTTCTCTGTCCCGATTGACCCCATTACAGGGGCTAATCGAGCCTTAACACTGAAAAAAATGGGGTGTCTCGATTGACCCCGGATATGGGACACCCAATAAAAAAAATATATAAAATCACCCGTCAAAGTGACAGATATGTGTTTTAGAAAAAAAGTTATTTTAAAAAATATCTGTAAATCGTCCCGATTCACCCTGTTTGACGGTATTAATTTGTTGCCTGGGTAGTATCCTTGCAGCGAATCTCTAACAGATTAGGGTTTATATCTCAGCAAACATACTAACCATGTAACTCATTAATATCTCAATTTGTAGGCTAATTATAGGTCACTCTTTTTTTATGTTTGTACAACCATTCTCAAAACAAGTAACTTTTAAGTTAAATGCCACAAAAGAACAGAATTGGGCAAAATCCAAAATGGCGCGGGAAAATGGTTAATATCATAACGCGAAATTTATTAGTGTGTGTTAATTTTATTGGCTTTAATTTTTATTTTAAACTTTTTTTTGACAACCTACAGAAACCAAGTTATTTTGGAAAAACTCGTATAGTAACTTACTGGAATATTAGGGAATATCAACTCTATATTCTTGCCAAGTTTCAAAAGGTTTGGATCTTTTCAATCAAATAAAAGCAACTACATGGGGATTTCGGAAACGGTAAGAATATGAGTCTGTTTAAATGAGAAAAAAGTTGCGCTATTCTAAGCCCAATCAGATACCGTATCAAAATTAAAAATATCTACAGGGGTTTTTAAAATATTGAGCAAAAACGAAAAATTGTGTTTTTTGAAAAATTTAAATATCGCCGCCATCTTGCAAACAATTTTAATGAAATTTGGTAGTTTTGTATAAGCAACTACGGCCAATTGAATGACGTTAACAATTTTTTTCTATGCCTTGTAGTTTTTTTGAAATCATAGCCAACTTTGTTATTTCTTATCTATACAATTTATTAAAATCTATCTTTTATTTCTGAAACAAAAGTTTGCATTTATTATTTAATTTAAAATAAAACTAAAAATCGATAACAAAGCATTGAATTAAATAAGCAAATGTTCGAAAATTCCACCGTTGTCATTCATGCAAATCCTGGATCGATGAATTAGAGACATGCATGCATCTTTAACCATTTGTTTAGCAATTTCTTCTATGGCTTGAACAACGGCTGCCTCAAGTTCTTCTATCATATTATGAGTAGTAAAATAAATGTTATCCTATAAGTATCTCCAAATACATAAATCAAGAGGCGTAAGGTCCGGCGAACGTGCAAGCTAGGCAACTGGACCTCGATTTGCGATCCAGTTATTTCCCTGTTGCTGATTCAAATAGTCGGTTTTGATTCTTGCATTATGTGGAGGTGTTCCATCTTGCTGGAACCACATGTTTGCTACATCTTGAAGAGGCAAATTTTCTAAAATTTGGTCATCGTAATTTTGTAGAATTTCTAGATATCAAGGTGCCGTCAAATTATTATGAAAAATGTTAAATAGTATGCGTCCGTTTATGACTCCTAGCCATACATTCAAACCCCACCTAACTTAATGGTGCACCTCACGATTTAAGAACGGATTTTTATCGGCCCAGTACACGTAGTTATGTCTGCTAAACACCCCGCAGTTTGTAAACCTGCTTTCATCGGACCACAGAACCTTAAGCGGAAATTAAGGGATTTCTTGCGATTTTTGTATGAACCAATTTCAAAACAAGGTTCTTCTTTCTAAGTCACCGTCTCGGAGTTTTTGACTAATATGTGTTAAATTTGATTGATAATGTAACTCAAAAAGAATCTTAAGTAATTTAGAAACTTTAAAACTCCAGATAAATCAAATAAATGACAAAGTTTTTACAGATAGTTACGTAGATATGACAACAAACGCAACTACGGCCTTTGTTTCACAGTCAACCAAGTGAAAAACAGTTTTTTAAATAAATTCACATTTTTCGTCATTCAAAGATATGCTTATTATACATGGTTGAAAAGCTCCTTTAATGCTCTATTTATTTAAGTAATATGGCGGTCATTAGAAATAACAAAATTGGCTATGGTTTCAAAAAACTAAAAGGCCTGGAAAAAATTTGTTAACGTCATTCGATTGGCCGTAGTTGCTTATACAAAACTACCAAATTTCATTAAATTTGCAAGATGGCGGCGATATTTCGATTTTTCAAAAAAAAATCGTTTTTGCTGGATATTTTATTAACCCCTATAGATATCTTTAATATTGATACAGCACCTGATTGGGCTTAGAATAGCGCAACTTTTTTCTCATTTAAACAAACTCGTATTTCTTACCGTTTCCGAAATCCCCATGTAGTTTCTTTTATCTGGGACAACCTATATAATGACTGGCTTATGAAGAAAGTTAATCGGAATCATCCGAATCATCGATCTCAGCAATAATTGCCTCCGTTTGCATATCTTTCAAACGCTTTTTCAATTTGGCAACACGGATTTTCAGTCTTTTGATGGAGGTCTGTAAAATTTTTTTCTCCTTTCTCTGTTTGAACACTCTGAGCTTAAGCATTTCCAAGATCCGCACCCTGTTTTCAGGACACTCAAAGTCACTCGGAGTCAAATCACCTATATATGAATGCCTAAAAAAAACAAAGCTTTAATTAGACCTTAGGCCAAAAGCACTTTTTCCGATTAAGTGATACACAGTAAAAAAAATTTTGTCTTAGAAAATTATTAAAGAAAATTGATTTAAGTAAAATAATTTGTGCTGTCCTATTCACCAAGAGAATATTTTCTTGATTTGATACAAAAAATGATTTGCCTTTTTATTTTAATGTGAAACAGAAAATGTTTTATTATAAATTGGACCTGAATTAATCTAAGGCACCGTTTTCTCAGGAAGAAAAATATTTGCTCATTTAAAACAAAACACATTTGATTCTAATTTAAAAAAAAAACAATTTCCTTGACTTAAAATCAATTAATTAAAATTTCTACAGTTCTTTCAAGACAATATCCTTTTTTAGGGCAAAAGGAACTTTTTTCAAATGAAGACAAACCTAGATCTGCATTATCTTGTTTCAAGACAAATCTTTACTTGAAATCAAAAATTACTCTCTCAAATCAAAACAAACGAAGATTTGTATTAATTATTTTTTTCCAAGATATTTACTTTCTTAATTTTTTTTTTTTTTAATTGAGCTTATTTTTTAGAAGAGAGGATGCTAGGTTCGTTGATGGTAAATACGTTTCTCGATACCTCAGCTTATTTTGCTATTAGAGAAATATTGGTCAGTAATAGGTTTTTTGCTAGTTAATTATGGTGTGACACTTTTTGTTAGTTGACCAATAAATTTTATTTGTTTGTTCGTTAGGAGCTCAATACCAGTGGCGGCGCGTGATAAAAAGCTTTGGGGGTGCACACCAAAAAATAAAAATAAAAATTGCGGCGCAGGCGAAAATCTTTTTTCAGTGCAACGCTAACTTTTTGGGCCTTCGAGTGGGCCGTCATATCATATTGTCATAAAATAGTTTAAAATTTAATTAAACCACTATAAAAACGTAGCAATAATCAATATTGCTGAGTATGCACAAATTTCGTCTATAAAAGCCGATGCAGGAAAATAGACCGGCATCACTCTTACAAGTGATCAACCCAGTACACCACTGAAATATGTGGTCCCTACGAACCCAGGACACCACTGAAATATGTGGTCCCTACTAACCCAGGACACCACTGAAATATGTGGTCCCTACTAAACATAACCAAGTAAAACCCCACTATGGTGGTTAGGCTTTATGGCCCATAAGGCCGACTCTTTCCGGCCTATAAGGTCTATTCCTTATGTCCCCTAGATCAACTCTCCCCAACCAGCATCCCCCCTTGTTACATTATTTAATTTGGCATTCTATTCTTGTTAACCTATTTTATGTATAGACAATACACGTATAAATGTGGATTCTTTATACTTAATTTTCATATTCCCCTTAATCCCTCAGTCACAGGGCACTAAATAACAAACCTTGTGACATATATGGTAGAGAAACCACTTGTCACAAATATAGTCGTGACAATATAATTTAGAGCAAATAATTAAAAAATGAGATATTTAGTTAGATATTAGTAACCTACCTATTATTATTGTTTTTATAAATAAATAATAAATTATTACACCTAGTTTATTTTCTCCTCTAATGGCAAAGATGAAAAATTTATTTAAATATTGCACGCTAATGCTATCAGAATTAGAAACTTCTGCCATTGTCAAAATTCCCCAGATTAATATATCACATTTTCGTAATAAAAAAAAATTGTGTGTGCTTAAGACCACACGGCAGAAGTGTAAACTTCAACAAGGCGAAATTAATAATACTGGCCCTTAACATATTCTGCAAAGCGGACCGAACCGAACTCTTCTGTGTACTGGCCTTCATCTGCATCATCATATCGCTCGCTGAATGTTTCTCACAGTCGACTCGAGCCGATTTCACCCGAATGAGCGTTACATAGCCAAGCCTGACGGCTCAGTTGAATTCACTGCCCACCAAAACTGCTAAACGCGCCTAAAGAAGTTTACACTTCAAAAACTACAAACATGTAAAACATCAATATTTTTATTTTTTGCATACTTAGTACTTAAAATTTCAACTCTACTCAGTATTATATAATATAATGATTACTTAGTACCGAATACAAAATATCTGATACTCGAATAGGAAGTGTCAGTATCTATTCGATACTTGCAAAAGTAATCGTTGCACACAGAACTACTAAGTGCACGAATTAAAAGTGCCGGTAATCTGCTCTAACATGCAACGCGAACCGACGACGCAGGGGTAATCACGGGGGTGCGGGCGGCATTGAGGCTGGTCTTTGTATACGCGCCGTGCAGAAGGAAGGTTCACATTGAGATGTACTGTAAAATTCTATTGGGACATGTCGTCCTCTCTTTCTATATTTCGTAATAACATCTAGGGTGCATAGAATTTGGTTCCAGTAAATAAAAGCGTTGTTTGCATATACGTAGTATTCCGTATATGGTTGTTTGATGGAGAGTTTGAACACGAATACATACATCAGGTATTAATTCCTAGAGTATATTCCAGTCTTTAGTGAATTTCTTTTGGGATAATTTTAAATTAAATTAAGGAATGATCAAAGTTTAATATTTTTTTAAGTATTTAAGTAATTTGGGAGTGCACGTGCACATGTGCACTTATGGAGTAACCGCCACTGCTCAATACCAATGTTTACACAAACATTGTCAATACATACTGACTAATGTCTCTTATATAAAATGAATGAGATAACGAATAACGCATTTTACCTGGAATTAGCATCTTCTTTTCGACAAAACAAATTCAATTTGTAAAATAGGTGGAGATAAGTATCTATCAACATCACCTTCTGCAATTTAGCACCACTTCACACCTTTCGAACGTTGACTGTATAGCCTGCGCTAAGTATAGGTATTCACAGGATATCAAGTCTTTTGTATTTACTACTGATTTGATGAGTGAGGATTAAAAAATGTATGAAAAAAAAATATTTATTTTGATTCTGTTCGAAACAAAACGCAATACAACATTTTTGCATCACATCACGGTAATAACTAAGCGCTTAAACTTGTGTTAAAACTTGTCCAAGACAAATATTAGGAAGATGTATCGATTCAAGACAACAGGAGTTTTATTTTCTTACTTCAAGATAAATGAGTTAGGTTGTTTTGGTTCAACGCGCGGCATATTTTTTGTTGTAATTAGAGACAATTTATATTGGGTTGTTTTGGGTAAAGTCCCAATTTTCAAGATTCTATTTTTTTTTAAGGTAGACAGAGCGTCGTAGCTTCGATAAAAACTAATTTCTGTTTTATTTTGAATAAAATTAAGTTCTGAATGACTTATATGAAAACAATTTGCTTTGTTACAAAATGGAGTATACTGAAACATAACAAATAAAGAAGAAAAATAAAGTCTCATTTCAAGATTAAACGCTGCGTTGAACGAAAAAGAAATATTTTAATTCAAATCAAATTATTTTAAGGTAAAACAATTTATTCAAGAAAAGAACGTGGTTTCATTTTAGACAAAAAATTTTACCGTGTAAATATGATAAAATGATGATAAAACCGTGTAAAAATGATAAAACTAGAGACTAAAATGATACTTTTAATCTCGAGGCGAAAAGTTTGTAGACCAATGAACGGAGGGCGACAATTCGATGAGTGATTAAAAGAAACTTTAGTCAGGTGGTTTATATACTATTTTATGCACTTATAGAAAAAAATAATGGAACGGTATTTAACAACACCCCGTACTAATTGCATTTAACGGTACTCTAGATATTAAATGTTATCCTAGTGATTGATATTCCTTTATAGTTAGGGTTGATATTTAACTCCAAATCTGGGTGTGTCTCGGCAAGTATATTTTTAATCCCTAGGGATTAAAAGGGTCACTTTAGGCTTTAAAACTAGCGACTTACGTGACACCTCTTTAGTTCCTAAAGTGCATAAAAGTAGTTATACAGTACCGAGCAAAAGTAGATAATTTTCTTTTTAACAATATAGAGTTTAACAAGATATTTTAGAAAGGTAACTTTTTAAGAAAATTGATAAAAAATTTCAAAAAATAACTTGAATATGCGGACGCCCCTAAAGTGTCAATAATAGCTTTAACATAACTTTGAGATACGCCGTTTAAAAGAAAATTTTATGTTCTCTAAAAAGGGTGTTTTAAAAAAAAAAATTGGTCAAAATCTAAACTGGCGGCGAAATGTTTAACTTGAAAACGATTCGTCTGACAAAAAACCTGCAAAAGCGTTTTTATAGAAAATTTTATTGTCTTCAACTTTTGTAAAAAAACTTGTTTTTCTAAAAAGTACAGTAACCAAGTAATTTAAAAAAAAAACCTTTTTGTGCACACTACATCCAAGATTGCGAGGGAGCCCCCGCCCTCCCACCCCAAGGTCAAAAACTCAAATTTGCTTCTAAACTCTATATCATAATATTTGAGATAACTTTTTGACAGTTATCTGCTGTTTACCATAATAAATAGCATAGGCCAACGAAAAAATGTTGTAAGAAGTTGTCTCAAAAATAATGATATGAACTGTAGGACGCAATGTCTACAACATATGTCAAAATCACGACTACAACACCTTTTGCCAGGGCTATCAAAACGGACGGGCCACGATCCTCCACTTTGTTGACGTCACATCCGGGGCTGATTTTTTTTTGGATGGTTGCGTCACTACACAGCTGATTGTCTTTAAAATATTGAAGTTGGAATGACGGTTCAAGAATATTTGATTTTGTTAAAAATAAAGCCGGTTTTAAGATTGTTGTTACTATATTCTTGAAGAACAATTTTTTTTAAATGTATAGTAATCCTTAATTTTTTAGAGCCGCTTCATAAGCTCACACTAAAATTAAATTTAAAATAGAAGCGAATGTGACAAACACAGATGACAAAGTCAAATACATGTCAAATTTAACAGTTGGCATGCGGTACATGGCGGGTAATTTGAATTCAAAATAAGGAATGCTAAATTTTGAAGATTTTAACCTTTTAATCTTCTTGCATCCTTACAAAAGTTTGGTGGAATATGGAGATGGGATCTGAGAATATTTCACTGAAATTTCGCCGAAATCTGTAGTGCCATTTTGAAAATATCATAAAAAAACGTCTGACCTCCCATAAGACCCAATGTAAAAATCAGCCCCGGGAGAACAGCTGATTTTTTCAAGGTCGTGGCCTCTATTTTTGTGTTGGCCTTGCTTTTGCCAGGGCTATCAAAATGGACGGGCCACGATCCTCCACTTTGTTGACGTCACATCCGGGGCTGATTTATTTTTGATGGTTACGACACAGCTGATTGTCTGAATTATTAAAGTTGAAATGACGGTTCATGGATATTTGATTTTTTTTAAATAAAGCCGTTTTTGAGATTGTTTTTACTTTATTCTGGCAGAACAATTTTTTTTAAACGTATAGTAAGCCCTAATTTTTCATAGCCGCTTCAATAGCTCACACAAAAATTAAGTTTAAAGCAGACGCGAATGTGACAATCACATATGACAAAGTCAAATACATGTCAAATATAACAGTTGGCATGTGGTACATGGCGGGTAATTTGAATTCAAAATAAGGAATGCTAAATCTTGAAGATTTTAACCTTTTAATCATGTTGCTTCCTTACAAACCTTTGGTGGAATATCGGGATGGTGTCAGAATATTTCAGTGAAATTTTGCGGAAATCTGTAGTGCCATTTTGAAAATATCATAAAAAAACTTCTGACCTCCCATAAGACCCAATCTAAAATTCAGCCCCGGGAGAACAGCTGATTTTTTTTAGGGTCGTGGCCTCTATTTTTGTGTTGGCCTTGCTTTTGCAAGCTAATGACAAATTATTGTTCATATCATTATTTTTGAGACAACTTATTACATACATAACATTTTTTCGTTGGCCTATGCTATTTGTTATGATAAACAGCTGATAACTGTCAAAAAGTTCTCTCAAAAATTATGATATAGAGTTAAGGGGTTCTTGATTTTCAAAAATTTTTAAATTAAATTTTTATTCATTGATTTCATATCCCAATGGGTCAAACTGGAGAAAATTCCAGACGTCTAGAGATACGGATTCAGCGTCGAAAAATACACTTGGAATATCATGGTCTGTCTTATGTATCTCGACATATTTTTTTCTTGTGGGGATGTGTAATTAATCAAGTTAAGGTTTCATCAGTAAAAGAAATTATAAAAATAATACCTTTTTCTATTCTTTGGAGGTTGAGGTTTATCATGAGGAACAGTAGTAACCACATTCATATTGTCTTCGCTTTCAGAAGCAGAATCAGTTTCCGAAAAATATTGTTTATTTTTTGCTAAAAAATCTTCTTCCTCTTGTGACCTGTTGGGTACATGGTGATTCTTAGCAGGCACATTGTTTAAACTGATGCCAGTTATCACTATCTGGTCCTTCATTTTAACAAGATCTTCGAAATTAATATCGCGAATTATTCTCGTGTCAACGGAAGCAGTAGCCGTTTGAGACGCTAATTGGGCATTTTTATCCAAACGCCATTCAAGTCCATTTTGTAGTATATTGTCACCATTCATAGTTTCCTCGTCTTCAGACTTAATTGCAGGCAGTATCATGTTGTCCATAAAAACAGTAGCTGTTTCAGAGACTAATTTAGCCTTTTTGTCTATATGCCATTCGTGTGAATTTCGCGGTGTGTCGTCATTACCAGTAGTCTCCTTCTTAATGAGATCTTCTGGTATTATTATATTGTCTATACAAACAGATGCTTCTTTAGAGAATTGTGGTGATCTTATAATCTCTTCTTCACCATTTTCTGACTTGATATCATGCATTACTGTGATATCCAAACAGGCATAGGCAGTAGATGTAGATATTGATTCTAAATTGTTCTCCTCTTTCATAAAATCTTCTGGCTCACTATCATGCGTCGTCGAATCTGAACTGTAAAAAAATTAAAAAAGGTATGTAAGCAGTGGCGTACGCAGAAATGAATCCTCGGGGGGCTTGAGCGAGGATCGATACGCAGACATGGATCCTGGAGGGGGGGACAAGAGATACATTTTAATCTTGATTTTGGGGAAAATTCATGTTTTAGGGGTCAATATTCAGTGACTCGGGGGGGGGGGTTGCACTGATGTAAGTATAGGTAGCATCTTTTATTAAAGAAAATTTAAATTGTTGTTTTAGCCATCTATAAACTTCTAAATGTAATGAAATTTTTTGTCTGTGGGACATGAATTATCAAGGTCCGGATCTGGATACGCCATTACTTGTACCCCATACCCACGTACGTCTTAAATATATCAGTACTCTGCTAAAGCGTATTGAAAAATGACTGCTACAAGCGTTCCGCCATATTGGATTCAAATGAACCCAAACGTATGGCTTGCATTAAAAAGTAGACGTTTTTAATAAAATTTGACAGGAAATTTTATAATAATTTCAATTTATGAAAATTCTTTGGATTTTGGAACTTTTAGAAGACAAAGCCATTATCTTGAGTTGACATAGCCTTACTTGGTATTTTTTGAAACAAATTAAAAGGTATTTATCCTAAGGTAACTGATAATGGGTGTTTTTAAGATCAGAAAAGAGATAGCGCTGAGAGCGCAGCACCCATTATCAGTAGCCGGACTTCATCCAAGCCATACGTTTGGGTTCATTTGAAATTCAACATGTCGGCACACTTGTGGCAGTCATTTCTTGAGGGCCTTTCCCAGTACTGATATATTTAAGACGTACGGGCCCATACCCCATACGATTTTTGTCTAGATTACAGGGTGTCAAAGTAACTTGCCACCCGACGCCGTCGGATCGTGATGGTGTTGATATTTCTATCATAGACTGGTCAGTGACATTATAAAACAGAACAAAATTGGATGCATAATTAAAAAAACTTTATTATATTCTTCTATGCTGACAAAAGACTAACTAAAATATGAACATTTGTTTCCTGGCAAAAATAAATATACTAACGTAAGCAAAATCTATAGACAGTCCTTCTCAGCAGTGGTGGACCAAAGGGGCATGGTTCGTGGCTCTGTGGAAAGACAGCCTTGAGGGCCAACTCTCAGGGCCCCAAGTAATAGAGGCTTCCACGCCTCTTAATAATAGACAACATTCTATTAATTTTTAGTGTCTAGATTTGCAACTTCCCCCCTTTATGTAGTATGAATGTGAGTGTAAATCAGTGACTGTTCTGGGCACCAAATAACTTCGAGTCAGATTATCTTGGTGTCCACCGAATTGAGCTGGCAAATTGTCTGCAATTAGCCAACAGAGCCAATAAAGTCCAAATGAAACAAACCTATTAAAAAAAAGTTTTAAACTGGGTATAGCAGATTGCCTTAAAGCCTTGCGCGCATCCTGGCCAAACTCGCCGAGAATCTGAAAATCACTTTCGGGAAAATGATCAGAACAAACAAACATTGTTTTTACTGGTTTCTGAATTTTTAGGATAGATAACCATAATTCTCTTCTAGTGCCATCTTTGGGGAACCTAAAATAAAAAGACATTTTTGTGTTTTGTATAAAAATTGTATTTACCACCAGTATTTACTAAGATTTTAAAACTCAGCACTTATACCTGGGTCTAAATTCTAAATCTATAGACTTGACCTCGACCAGTTTAAGTGTATTTTTGAATACTTACAGGTGAAATAACTGTAAAGATTTGGTTCACACTAATTGCAATTTCTCAGTGAGTCTGATTTCACAATAATTCAAATTAATTTCAGAAATAAAAAAAAAACAAGTAAAAATTTTGTTAGAAATGTCATTTTTGGAAATCAAGTCCATGCAGTCATAATAGAAAATAGTTTCAATTTAAAAATGTAGTAAGTCTATAAATAACTTAATACTATCCATTAAATACAAATAAGGCAAAAAGTGTAAGATATTATAGTATTTTTTTCAGTAGCACAACTACCAAAAAAATTGAAACAGTTTATTCATTCTATAATATATGCACACTCTAGCAGGAAGTTACAGAAATAAAAATATTCTTAGTGAATTTGCAAGGCCCAATTTTGTTATAACAATTTTTTCCTACCAATGTAATGTAGTAAGTTTCTGAGATAAATCCGGCAGCCATCAGAGACCATGTATAATAAATAATAATTAACACTTTCAGTTTCATTCAAATTTATAAAATTGTCTACTAAAAAAATTAATATATTACCTAGGTAAGTTTTTAATTTTATATTAGCCCCAAAGAACAAAAACTGAGTTCTTTTCTTATAAATGCCTAGGTCTCAGCCCAGGTACCTATCTATATTCCTTGCCATATGTAGTTACACTTTTGTGACTTTGACATGAAAGAAACATATTTCCTAACCAGAAATATATTAAAAAGTAAATAAGTCATGTTGGTATAAAATTCAAGGTAAAACTGTCACTGTCTCTGGATGAAAAGATGCTGACTGTAGGTTGACAAAAAAAAACTCACAGATAAAAACAATTCAAAGACATGCAGTTTTTGAGAATTTTTTTTGTTGCTGGCAGAATACATTATGATAGATGTAGGTTGGAAATGTCACAAAAGTGTAACTGCTTATGGCAAGGACTATACCTACATCATGTAGACAAAAACCAAAAAATAAAATAATATACTTTCTCTGGTATAGAAACAATAGAAATAACTTTTGTTAATTATTATTAAGAATTATCTCTTATTTCTTACGAAAATTAATATCAAAATCAACTTTAACAACCTAGGCGACCTACGCCTATGTTTTGTTTACAAATAAATCAGCTGTTTATTATTTCCTATTTACATGTAAAAAGAACGTTCAGGATTCCCTACCACATAGTGTTTTTTACAGATCTTGCACCTTTTTAATCCCATTTTACGATTTTTGAGTCACAGACACCAAAAATGCACCACAAAAATTACTAATCTTATTTAACCTAATCTGTGACAAAAATAACCACATTTCTTCTAGCTAGATGTCCGAAAATAAAAATACAAAATACAGATGAGAACCGTCAAAAGCAGGTGACCAAGGCGTGACCGTGTTGCCGCGCTGTTAATTTTTTTAACGTTTAAAGAAACAATAATTATTGATGGAAATTGTATAAAACAACGGGAAAAGTATTTGTATTTTATTTTTAGTAAAAACATGGAATAAATAACATTATTTCTTCGATGGTAAAAAGCAAAGACAATAAAACTTACATTGTCTTTGTAAAAAGCTTATTAATTTTTAAGGACAATACCGTTCATTTACTTATGCACAAAGGCATCTTTTTAGACTATATTGTGGCCTTCATTGGATACCCAGCAAACATGAATAAATAAAATAAAAATAAAAGAAGCGATATTCTTCATGGAAGGACAATTTTTTTTTCACCAAAATGGATTTAAAAATGACGGAAAATTTCAATAGTTTTGTTCAAAGAGCAATCGAGTATCACCATGATTATTTTTTTTTTCAATGAAAACAGTTCAGTGAATTTATGAGGAAATTAATACAGACAGACAGAAATTAAAACAATGGTTACAACAAAAATTATGACTTAGAGAACCCCTAAACAGATTTCGTACCTGATTATGCGCGGCGGAGACAGATATTTTCTATGAATTTAAAAAAGATTTATACATTTTTTAAACATAAAAATAAACGAGTCTTTTTAAAAGGTGAATTTTGTTTCTCTCCATTATTTTGGATTTTAAAATCGATTGTCATCATACTGCTTTTATTTCATTGAAATTGGTTTAGAACTAATGAATTTATGTTGAAATAAATCATATACGTAGGAATATTACGTATATGAAATAAATACATACAAAATCGATAAGACAATCGTAGGTATAATCTGCAAAACAATGGGTAAAACAAAAATTAATGTTTTGGGAACCAGTTAACCAATTTGAATGATTCGTAACTAGTTGAGGAAGAAAACAGAGCTTTTTACGAATTCCAAAAAATATCCGAGGATGGCAAAAACAGAGCTTTTTTACGAATTCCAAAAAATATCCGAAATAGAAGAATAAACGAGCTTCTTTGAAGGGGCAATATTTTATATTTATAATGGCAATTAAAAAAATATTTCTGCTCAAAAGCATAATCAATTTTCTGCAAAGTGCTGTGTCTTCAGTAAAATTGGTTTCATTGTTTCCATTAAAATTGGTAGTATAGTTCTAAAGTTATAACAAAAAACATTTTATCCGGGTTTTTTACGCCCACCCGGTAGATAAAAGTACCGGGACAACTATATATACTTTTTTAATTTTGATTAGATATGCAGCAGGCAGACCCCATAATACTCAAAAAAACTTTATTAAGACTAATTTTTAAATAGTATTGGGTTACCCAAAAGAGCGGCGGACTATTTGAGGAATGTGCTTAAGCATGTTGAGTTATTTTATCACATGATGTAAATGTTTCTAATGTTAAACTCAATCAAAGCCAAAGGGAATAAGATGGTATGTGTTCAAACTACCATTTTTAATAACTTTGCAGTTAGGTGGGCTTTCAATTATTTTAGCAGAACTTTTTGATAATGATCGCTTGGTACTTCACTAGACAAATTGGTGATCCGTGGTCCTGCGTGGGCATTTTAAAATAGGTGTTTCTTTTTCATCGATCTCACAGACCGTATGTACGTCACCACATAATCGATATTAATTTCCACCCAAGAGATCATTAAAAAATTCATATAGAGTGGCAGCCGGCGAGCTTTGCAACATTGAGGGGCAGATGGCGCTGAAATAAATTCGTCTAGTACGCTATATTCAGAGACAAGTACTATGATCTAATAGCATTTATATGATAGACATGAACGGAACTCGCACATGCAACTAAATCGTACTGGTAGTCCCTGAATATTGCGTACTAGACAAATTTATTTCAGCACCATCTGCCCCTCAATGTTGCAAAGCTCGCCGGTTGCCACCCTATATGGGTCATATGCTCATTGGTGTCTTAAAAAGAAAATTTCCTAATTTTGGAACTTTTGGAAAGGAACTATCGGCAACACTGTTTGTTGCCGTCACGATTGCATTGCTGTTCTGAAAGGCTTGCATCATGAGCGTGCACTTTACAGGGTTTAATTAAATTATATTGTTTTTAAGAAATAAAAAAGTTTAAATAGTCAAATATTGTAGTTTTTGTCTTACGGTACCTACGTAATGGAGGTATGAATCATTCTTCGAAGGGATAAAAAGCGTATATCCTTTATTTAGCGGTTTGAACATGTCACATTTATGCCTGATTATTAATAAAAATGTATTAATAAAAACATATAAATGCACCCTCAGAAAACTTAAATTGTTGAAAAGTCACAGAAAACTTTTGCACTTACCATAAGAAGCTGTGGTAATTTAAAACTTTAAATATATTTTTTTATTTTTTGTAATTTGAATTTGGACTTACTTGGACTATGTATCGATAGTGAGTGACAAACTGCATACACTTATTTTAAAAAGTGACAATCTTAAAATTTGGAGATGTCAATTTCGTTCTGAGGGTGCGATATGTTTTACTTTTTATCTCTATTTTGACAAAAAATTGTAGTAGTTCAGTAACTAAAAGATAACAAAATGCAATTCAGTTTTTAAATAAAATTATATACTGTTGCCTGGCAGGGAATACTTAAAGAAGCCTGGACTTAAGTTGTGTGCTAAAGCATCCCGTTCTTTAATCTTGGTATAACTTTTTAGGTTTTGTTTAATTTTGAGTGTGGTGTATTTCGATTTCGATGAATCATAGCAAATGTTTTTTTTCCTCTAACAAACAATATTGGTACTTTTAATTCTGGTGTTTATGTATTTCAATAATAAATTTAAAAGTAAAACAAATTAAACACACCAAAAACATTAGAGCCTTAGTTTTTCACATAATTCCTTTTAACGCTGTTTAAAATTTAGAGAAAAACATGAAAAAAATCACTCTTGTGAAGTAATAAACAGTTTTTTTTGATGTAATAAAATTTTACAAAAAGAAAATCTCTCACTTATTTGAGTTTATCAAATAATTTTTAAGTCATGTATTAAAGTTAAGTTTACATAAAAAAAAGCTTTTTTTTAAAAATATAAATGTATATTTTTTCAACCTTTCGAATTATATATTACTTATTAATTACCTTTACAGAGAGACTTACTTAGATATTTGTTACATTTTCAATTTCTAAAAAATGAGATCTAATTTATTCACTAAGTAAGCTTTTCTAACACTAACTGACAGTGACATTGTACAAAAAACCTTAAATAAACAAAAGAAAGTAAATATTATGTACAAGGATAAATAAAAAAAAATTCTATGAAATTCCCGCCTCAAAAAGTAAAATGATGTGACACCCTTTCCATAGCTAGAACAACTGTACCTCAAATTATAAGCCCTGGTTGATTTGATATGGATTTTTTCAAAGATATCTAACATGCAGTAACATGTAAAAGGGGGCGCCTGGAGGGCCTAGTAACATGCCCAATTCAGTTTATTTAGGGACCACACATTGACTAAGTTTTTGGTACTTATCTAAAACTCTCAGTTTCATGCAGGGGTCGACAAAACATGGTTGCTGCTAAAGATGGCACAGCATCCCTCTTTAGGAGTCTAACTCCATTACTTTTGTATATAAATTGATCTTCATGAAAATGATCAGAACATACTCTTGAATAGCTAAGAATTGTGTTTCGTCACTTTTTAAAATATTAAACCATATTTTTCGTTATTCCACATCCGCCGGTAAACTGCAATAAAAATATTAATAAATTAGTTTATTTTGCCAGATATTTATAGGCATTTGTAGTACAAAGCTATTATAGGGATTATATAGAAACTTATAGTAACTAAAAAAGTATTTAATTTTTAGGTCTAGCACTTGGGCTACATTTAGAATATTCTGGGAAATGCTTCTTAAAATAAACTGATTATGTAATCAAATTTTATTTTATATATTGATATATTAATTGATTTGATGATTATTAAAAAATATCTTTTAGGGCAGATGTTTCCTTTTTTTTATTAAAAACCGCCTACAGGAAAAGGTCTTAAGCGTCGAAATAAAGTAACACTGTAGACCACAGTGTTAAAATATATTTGAAAATACTCCAAACAATTACATTACAAAAATTTAACTTACCCCAAACTTATTAGGAAAACATTTGACTGATTTTTCAAGTTTTTGTACTACTAGGTAAAATAAAAAATAAATAAATTGTGAGGCTGAATTGACCTTAATGCTATAAAATTAAAAATTTCACTCATTTAAGCCATTTTTTATGATTGTGATACGGCTATGGTACCTATGTCACTTACCAGTGAAAAGACAAATGAGTGTGTATGGAACTGTTGCTTCTGCAAACCGCACACACTCTATTTTAAAATGGCACAAAAATGTTCACTAATAGCATTAAAAACAGAAATGTATGTTTTGCACCACTGAAACAAAAACAAAAAAATCAATAGCCGGCGACGCCATATACATAATTTATCTATATGGGCGCTGTTCATCAAAAAGAGAAATACTTCATGCGATGTTGCCAATACTGTCAAAATTCATGTGTGTTGAGTAATAATATTCAATCTTGTCTTCATCAAGTTACTATATTTAGTTTCAATTACTCTTTCTTTTCCTGTTCGAATGGTCTAATAAATAAACCACAGGGAAAATATAAAAAAGTGTTATTTATTATCAAGTACTTATTTTTTTACAAAAAAAGCAAATTTTTCAGTGCTTATTTGTGTAAAATTTTGTAACCTAAAAAATATTTTTAAAATTTTAACATTCTTAAAAAATATTCTTAAATTTTACACATTCTTAAAAACCGATTTCGACTCAATGTAGGATGCATATTTTCTCTAAAAATCCTCAAATTTAGCAATTATAATCACACAGAGACTTAACTTACCTGCAATAAATTCGCTTAAGTAAAGTAAAATTATCACATAACATTTACCACACAGTAAGATGTAATTATAATAAAAATACTTTATTAAAGGGACGAGTATGGGGTTCCCAAAAAAGTTGCAAAATGCCAACATAATAAATTTTTTGATTTTTAGGGCCTATCCTTACATTACGTAATGCTTAAGGGGGGAGAGGGTGTTTGGCTTTGCGTTACACTTAATGTTTTTTAATGGGAGTTTTCCTGGAAATGCGTTACCAGAGGGGGTCAAAAATCCTGAATTTTTGTGTTATGTAATTTAGGGATGTTCCCTTATATGTCTTAAGTGTCATTTTAATCAACTTACCTACTGCGAAATTGCAAAGATATTTTTCTTACCACCTATAGGTATTCAATATACCAAATGTCTCCAAACCATATGCGTTAAATACAAAAGATGTTTCCAAAGCCATAAAACTCTAATAGTTGCATTTAGGAAGGAAGGTTCGGTTCAGTTCAGGTACAGGATTATCTGATCGCTTGCTTAGATAGGTGAGAAAAATACACTTGTCCCCTAGACTTATATAAAAACTGGTTTTGATGCAATTTTTTTACCTGATATTGTCACTCCATTTTGGAAATGCATCTCTGTGAATAAGTTTGGTGTTTCTGGGACCGATGTACATATCCTTTGGATCAAAATGATCAGAGCACACCACCGCATCTTTCTTTATTGTACGGTTCTCATCAAATCCCAAAAGAGCACACCAAATGTTCCTCTTTTCAGGAACGACCGTGAATCTATAAAAATTTCATATACCTAGTCATTTGAATTTCCCAAGAAATTCACTAAATTACACGAGAACTTAAAGAAAGTAAATTTTTTGGAAATGGTGCAGTTCTATGGTCAAATAATTTACAAACTAAAAAAATATTTTTATTTTAATAAGGTAAAAAAAGATAAAATAAAGAAAAGAAATTAAGCGTAAGACTATTACTCTCAGGTTCAAGCACAAAAAATCTAGGTCGATTTTCTATAGTTTAAGTATTCATGTATTTACCTACGCCACTGCATCACATCTTACACAACAAACATGGCGTCAGAAAAATTATTCTTTACTTACCTGGTAAAAATCAAATCCGGATCATGTTTCCCAGTCTTCATACAAACACAGCACTTTTTATTCATTTTTTTTAGCCAAAATGAGTTTTTTTGTTAAAAATAAAACTCGAAGCACAGTAAAAAACATGAAATATAAAACTACGCCGGTTAAAACAACAGCGCATCTGACACGAAACCACAGATTAGGTAAATAAGTATAAAACACGAAACTAGGGATGGCACTCCGGAGCAGTACCTGTTCTTTTCGGAACAGGTCTGTGCCCGGAGCAAGTCGGAACAGGTATGAATTTCCGGAACAAGTTGTTCCGCCGGAGCAGAAGTGACAAGGAAACTTCGAGAGAGCCAGAACATAACAGAAACAACTTGCTCCCTGCTTTTACGCCTGTTCCGAGTCTTCACTTCAGCTAGCTGCATCTTTCTTAGGCTCGCTACGTAACCTTTATGACACACACACTGGGTGTATCTTCGTCCTTTTCTAAATTATTGTTTTGAAAAACGACAGAGATACACTTAGTGCGCACTGGGGCAACTCGTAGAAATTGCTGATAGACAGACAACACGCATGGTGCTAGCACGGATCACCTTTTGTTAGGTGATCCGTGGTGCTAGGGTTGGAGGGTGCGGTGTGACGTACGGCAGATTATCTTTAACAGTGGCGTTTCTAGCCGGGTTTTCTTTCGTTCAAAGCAAGGAAGTAGGAAACAATAAAAATATTTGAAATTGAATATAAAAAACCTTTAATCCAATAAAATTTACGTGAAATAAGGAAAACAGCAAAAAGTGAAGCGTTTTGTAAAAATTGCATTTCTTTTTCTATTTAAAAAAATAAAATTGTTATAAGCGACAACCAGATATAGCGGTTAACACCCTGTACCTCATTTATATACCTTGTAACACCAATAACAGAGCACACGCATAGTTAGATTTCATGCAGCACACCTGTTCCTGCAGTGCAGGAACAAATTGTTCCTTTCATAAAATGCGGAACAGTTGCAATTTATTTCCCTTGAAAAGTCCGGAATAGTTTGGAGCAGGAGCAGATGTTTCGGAACAGGTCATAATAAAAATCGGAACAGGTCAGACCTGTTCCGGCAAATTTACTGCTCCGTCCATCCCTACACGAAACAAGCCAAGGCGCAGACCACCAAAAGGAAGCAAAGTTTTCGCCAATGATGCCACGTTTTCGTGAAAGTTTCAGGGATATCGTTGTTTGATATCTTCATCAAAACAACGGGAATATGAATTAGTACACTTTCGTAGACAGAGAGACCAAAATTAAATAAAGCTGCTCTTAAAAATCCATTCATGAAAGAAAATAACCAACACCTATATTAAAGAATGATTCATTTTTACATTAAACGATATTTAACAAGAAGTAAAAAATAATAGTAATAACTATTTCGATACTTATAAGAACCAAAACTTATATTTGTTTAACACATAGGTAGTGTGGGCTCGAAAGTAGGTATTATAGAAAAGCCTAAAGTAGTCAGTATGTTAGTAGTTATTACCTAAGTATGTTTTCTATATACATTTTTGCTACTTTATTTTAGGGTAATTTTTGATCAGTTTTTGGTATTTTTGTTTTTTCTGTACAAATTTGACTACGTGTGTTTTCAATAGCAAAATAATTACATATTATTTTGTACGTTTTTTTAATAAAAAAAATACAATAATACAAAATAGAAACCACATACATAACGATAACAAAAAAGACAAAAATTTCTATATTTTTTAAAGTACATAATTTTTAACTCTAGTTATTTCTCCCAATAAATTGTACACGAACAACAGTCGTTGCATTAGATTTTCTTTAAAATTTTAAAACTTTTTTACTATATAGACTTCCGTAGTTTATTAGTATTTTTTTTAACCATGTACTTAAAATCTGCCATGAGGGATCATCAAGTAAATTTTAGATATTAGCTCACACTACTACTATACTATAGTAGTGTGAGCTATAGTGATCCTAATTTTTTTCAAGAAAAAAAAAGTTGCTCCGATTTCAAATTTTTTTATATATCTGCGTTTCAGATGATTTTGAAACTTTTTTGTTGCGCCGTCTGTCTGTCTGTCTCTGTCTGCCTATCTGTATGTCTGTCTGTAACGACCGACGCACATAACTCAAAAACCGCTTATTCGATTTTAATGAAATTTGGTACGTGCGTCGAGATGGTCCCATTTAAAAATAAACAAAATACACCTAGAACAAGCCAAATAAAGGGGTATATTTCAAAAATTAGAGTTTATGTGAAAATATGGCGTGTGTGATATCAAACGAAAGGTAATTGAGTCTGGAGTTAAACAAAATTAATTTTAGTTTAAAAAAGGGTGGGGGTAGATTTCAAAAATTAGAGATTAAGTCAAAATATGGCGTGTGTGATATCAAACGAAAGGTAATTGAGTATGGAGTTAAAGAAAACACAGTTTAGTTTTTTTTAACAAAGGGTAGGGGTAGATTTCAAAAATTAGAGTTTAACTCAAAACATGGCTTCTGTGGTATCAAGTGATAGGTAATTGAGTTTGGAGTTCAATAAAAAATATTTAAGTTTTTGGCAGAGTATTTACATTATGGTACTTCTTAAAATTCTTACCTCTCACTTTCGAATACAGGAATCATCTTTGGAAGACTTTCTCGCTTTAAGTACTTCCTTTCATCTTTTCCAATTTGAAAAGCATCAGCCTCAAAATGATTTGAGCACAGAAGGGCACTTTTGCCAGGCATGTCTTCTATTCCCAACAGAGACATCCATATCTTCCGTTTTTCTTCGTCTATAGGAAATCTAAAAAATAATGCTACTAAAAATGTATGCCTAAATCATTATTTACATCTTTATCTCGTAACTTACCACCGTACGTATATACTCAGGCCACAGCCTACCCAAGCTGTGCTCAGGCCTTACAAATCTAATAAAAATATTCTACGATATGAATATCATATCAGAGTCAACGTTTGAAGAGCTACTAGACACACTTTAATTTAAAATTAATAAGTAGGTTTATAATAAATAATAAATAACTTTTTATGGCCTACTTGTCAGACCTGCGGGTCAACCCCCCTACTACTACTATAATAAATAACCGTACACAAAATCAAAATTATAGTTTTGGGGTTCGAAAGAGTTTACTTTAACAGCTTTTATGTAAGATCTAATTATTTAGGTATATAAACAAATGGAATGAATAATAGGCAATACAAACAATTTCAGATTTTAACCATGAAAATATGTCTTACCACGTTAAGAAAGATAAGAAAAAGTGTAGTTAGTGGAAAAATAATTATTGTGGAATGTGAACCCAAATTAAAAAAACAATACCTTTTTTAGGCAACTTATTTAAGAGTTTTTTGTATCTTAGGAACAAAAGCATCAATGTTTCTGAAATACCAGATTCTCGTCAATGTATTTTTGAACGAGAGTATTTTGTATTAGTAGAATTTTTATGGATATGCAGTGACGCTAAAATGTCGTCAATGTAATAAACAATGACAGAAAAATATGTTTTAATTTTAATAAGTAAAATTGCATATTTTTTGAAAACGTTAAAATGTTTTCACTTTTTTAAAATTTGGCTTATCACTACGTTCACTATTCATTTGTAAAAAGTCCAATTTTAAACATCAGATAACAAGTACAGCTTTGAGCAAGCAAAATAGTGGGTTCTTTACACAGGTAGAAAAAGGTCTAAGTACCTAATTTTTCTGAAAATCTTTATGAAGGATCCAGTTTAATATGTACGTACCTATGTTATTATATAGTAGTGCCAACAAAATCAAAGATTATTCAGTCACCCACGAGGGGTAAACCTCGTGGGTATTTTGGTGTACAAATCTTGGGTATTAGTGGAATTGTTAGAGGAAATAGTGGGTATTAGAGGTATTATTAGGGTATTAGTGGGTATTAGAAGGGTATTAGATGTAATAGCCGGGGTATTAAAGGAATTAGTCTGGGTAATAGCTGTATTAGAATTACAAAAGAACATACGATTTTTCAAACTTATTTCCCTATTTACCACAGAACAAGTCCAATGTAACCTGGTATCTGGTACCTTTCGACGCGTATCAATATGCTACAGTAGATTATGAGCATTTTTTTGGGAACCTCCTTATTAGTAGATACATATTAACGATTTGGCAACATTGCCTACACCTGTTGTAAAAAAAACCGTGAGTATCGAGGTGCGTATCCAGTGGTAAACTTTAAGTTTTTTGTGGTGGCAGTGAAAAAAAATAAGGTAAGTTATGTTCAGTAGAAATGTCTGTGAGACTGATAATTGTCTATATGATTAATTTTTCATAATACTTTAATTTAAGTTGGCAATCGGCTAAAGCAATAAAGCGAGCAATAAAGTTAGGTTATGTTAACTCCAATATTTTCATTATGCACAGAGAGCAGCACGATTGCTATTTTCTTTTACAATGTTGCCAATAATAGTGTAATACAGGTAGTAATATGATTTTTCAAATTCAATTTTAAATTTTTCAAGGGGTCGAAATAAATTTTTGGTTTTTGACTGCCGTTCATTTTTACTTGTAAAGTCCTAAATGATGTGGAAGTATAGTATCGGCAAAAAATTTGGAAAATTTTTTATTGGCTAAATCGTCTTAAAATGGCCCAAAACGCGTAGAAAACCTATTTTCAGCAAAAAAAAAATTTGCGTCTGTCGGTCTATAAGTCTGTCGGTGTGTCGGTCTGTTAGTTTAAGCGATAACTTTTGAATGAATTGAGCTATCGACTTGAAATTTGGCACACAGGTAGAACTCCATAGGAGAATGGTTCAGATTGTATTTAAGCCAAATCAGCCCAGGGGTAGGGGGCAAGAGGTGGATTGAACTGCCAAAAAAATGAATTTTTCGGTGTAAAATGCAATGAGGACGGTTTTCGGGGTCTGTTTTCACATGTAAATTTTTAATCAGGTTGTTCAAAAGCTGCATGACGTACTTAGCTTTGGGGATGGGGGTAAGAAGGGGTGGGGATGTGGTGAGATGGAAAATATAGTGTAATATGTCGTTTTCGAGGTTTGCGGGTTCGGGGATCTCATTTCTATGGGCTATTTGTCGTTATTCTCAAATCCAGAGGGTTGGGGTGAGAGGTACATATAAGGAATTAAACACTAAATACCGTAAAAAGGCAAGTAATGTGCCATTTTCATGGTTTTCGGAGGTGCAAACCTCATTTCTTTAATTTAAGATGTTTTAAGTTGGTGGGTGTGCTTTCGAGCTGTTCGGCCGTCGTCGTTGGAAATTCGTTCTCGACGTTTCGTCATCTCGAGTGGATGGCATCTTCAGGAGATGTTGACTGTTTGTCGGCTTCTTGAAGACAAACAGTCAACATCTCCTGAAGATGCCATCCACTCGAGATGGCGAAACGTCGAGAACGAATTTCCAACGACGACGGCCGAACAGCCCGAAAGCGCACCCACCATTGGACGATGGCCGCGAAAGCCTTTCGCAATTTGTAAATAATTAAGTTGTTGAAAGGTTGAAAGAAGGGGCCACCCCCTTGAAATTAACGTCTTCATGTGCTGACCAAAAACACTCTAATAACTTTTTAACTGCGAAAAGTGGATTTTTTTCCAGAGATATTAGTGGGTAGGTATTAGTAGGCTCGACTAGGTATTAGTGGGTATTATTATGGGTATTAGAGGGTAATAGAGGTATTAGTTTAACAAATTCGGGTATTAGAGGTGAAATGAGGTATTAGTGTACACAATTTTGGAGCGCGGTTTACCCTTTGGTCACCCACTAGTTTCATTGTTCAAAGTAAAAAAAAATGCGACAGTCGACGGCACGTACAGCCAACCATATAAGGCCTAGTTGTTCTCATAAGACCTAGTAGCTTAATTTTTGTCTCAAATAAAATTTTTTATCAATGTGAGAAAACTACGTTACTCTAGCTGCTGTCGTTTTTGAGATATGTAATGTATATTTCCTAAAAACTTCGACTCTGGCAAACTTTGCGGTTATAACAAATTGTTGAAAACATAATTCCTAACCTAAATTAAAAACCGCGTTTTTCTAGCTGTAGTGGTTCTTAAATTATGATTTTTGTATATTTTTCAACCCCTCTTTTACCACCCACCCCACCAAAAATTAATGGCCTCCCACGGGTAAAATAATTATTGTGCACCATTATATGGATCGTTCATACTCGTCTTTTGTCTAGTCTTTTGTCTTGGTTTAGTCATATGTCTTGTCATAAGAAAGTTAAAACCACTGTTTCTTATGGGAGTCTTCATACAATGTTTTTGCTTTTGTTTTTGATTAGTCTTTGTCTTAAGAGTTGCCAACGTTCAATCCTTAGAACAACGACTAAGACGAGTGACAGACATCAGCTGATATTTGTTGTTTTTTTTTACAGGGCGTCCGAAGAGCACAAGCGCGCGGCCGAAATTTTGAATTTACCGCCATTAATCATGTTTTTAACAGAAAATCTCAACCTAACCTCAAAATTTTATTTGTTTTTATTTTCTTTTTCGCTTTTGTTCTTTCGTGTCTGTGTTTCGTGCACAGATTAGGTTAAATAAGATTGTTTTGTGTAGAAAATGACTTTTGAAAAGGGCCCTTTTTATTGAAATTGATTTTTTTTCAGTGGGTTATGACTAAGACTAATCAAAAACAAAAGACGAGTATGAACACCCGATTTTGTTTAAGACAGCTAAGACTAATCAAAGGACAAAGACTAATCAAAAACAAAAGACTAAGACGAGTATGAACAATACTTTAGTTTACAACTCCGGCACTGGACTCTAATCTACGTCACTTACCGGTGAAATGTTGTTTGGTCTTGCAACATGTCTTTTTTTCTACAGAAATAACACTCACGCACCATGATTGTTTCTGCACTTTTTAGTTGTTTTCACAATAGTTTTTGAAATCAAACTTTCCGGTTTTAGTCGTAATTTAAAATCTACACCAAAATACGACGAAGGCTTCAGGCAAGCTGTAAAAAATCGTAAACAACATCGCAGAAATAAACACGGGGCTGAACTTATAGGGAGGTGTTTTTGCAAGACAATGACCACGCTCAAACGCACGCAACTGAGAGAGAAAGAAGGCTACCGGTTTAATTCGGGCACCTAATTAGCAAGTAATATGAAAAAACATAGGCTGAGTATCTCTTTCTCCCTCACATTCGTTGTGTTCTATCAGGACAGTGGGCAGTCAGTAAATCCGTACGAAAAATCCAATTTGTACTGTTTTCGGACAGTAAGCTTTTCGTTCGAACAGGCCATTTAAACCGGTTTCGGACTCTTCCGAAATACTAGGATCGAAGACAGGCACATTAGAAATGTTTGCTTTCACTATTTTCGTTGTATGTTTACGGTTTTATCATAACTATGTTGCATTAGAAAAATTGTAGGTAGGTATACCATAAATTTACTTGTTGGTCAATTGATAGCAAATATATCCTAACAAGTGTCTAGACCACCAACCGAGCCACCAACATTTTGCAAAAAAAAATCCACAAAAAAAATGCTTTTTTCAATAAGTACCTAAACTGTTTTTCAAAAAACCAATTTATAAAAAAAACTAAAAAAATTATTTTTGAAAATAATGCTTATTTAAAAACTAGTTATAAAAAAAAATTGTTTGTCCTATTTCCGTTATTTTATTTGAAATTTTGCCCTTTGATGAAACCTCAGAGTAATAACATATAATTATTACTCTAAGGATGAAACAGTGCAAATGGCATTTTATTTAGGCCTACGTAACGACAAGTCCTAATGCCGAAATTAAATGTCTCGTCTAAACGTGCATGGCGCCACTGGAAGTTTAAATTGTGCCATAAAGTGCAATTTACCGCAGTCATTTGCGGGCCGTGAGGTGTACCACTTTACCGAGCTCAGTGTTGTAATAGTATAATTCCTAACAAATGCGGAAATTGTCACTATTTCGCACGCGATTGCAGTTGGCCGGCCGACGCATAGCGGAGATTGACCAGCAAGCACGTGCATAAAAGAAAGTTTCCGCAAGAGTTACTACACTATTTTCCTTCGAGCGTGCGGAAAATATAAAAAACAAAAACTATGGAAAAACGTTTAATAAATTCGTAGGTTTTGTATACCTAAATATGCAGACTAGATCACGAAACTTATGGCTGGACGCTTTTATTTGCCAGATAAATCATTAAAACCTTGACAGTGCCTTGACCTAGGCGGTTCTTGACAACAATTTAAAAGTTGGGTTGTTAAGGACACCAAAAAAATGTACCGATTCTTAGGTTTTTTGAAGCGTGCGGAAACGTTGCATTTGCAGAGCAAAAATGCGTGCATGAAAGTGAACCTTTCCGCACGCTCGTAGCTTTTTTCTACCAAGTGCAGAAAATCGGTTTTTTCGCATGCAAATGCCCTTGACAAAACAATCCGTAGCGAGTTTTGTCAAGCATTTAAGTGCGGAAAAGTAAGTTTCAATTGTTTTTCTACGAGCGCCAGAAAAACTTTAAAAATAAAACTATAAGAAAAATAAACCCAAACACATGAACGCAACTTCACAGAAAAGCATCTAGTTCTAACGAGATATAACATCTTACCTTTACAACATAGCAACCAAGGCATTTTATAGGAAATATTATGAACAGAAACCTTTTGTGGCGAAAATTTTTTTCACACTAGTATTTTCCTACGAGCCTGCGGAAAACAGATTTTTGTGTGTACAATTTCTACCGCACGCTGTTTTGGTTTTTAGTGTCTTTTTTAAACGGTCTCTCTTTTGCGGAAATGTTAGGAAATATTGGTCCAGAGAATCTAGAATATATTTAGAAGCAGCCAGTACCGCCAGCCGTCAGCTTAGAAATTAATGCCGCATAATTCGGAAAAAGGACAGACGTACGAGAAAAAATTTCATTATTTTTAATGGATCCACGACGGATCTGGTACCACGGATCACACAACAAAATCTGTGCTGATACCTTCCTAGCTAGCCTATTATAGCACACTTTAAGTGAAGCCATAATATATAATATTTGAAAACAATTTTTTGTAAATATTTCGAAAACTAAAGCTTCTACGAAGTTTTTGTTAATAACACAAATTATTGAGCCAAATACAATCAACTGCATTTCGAAAACAGCATATTGATGCGATGCTCTGTTAAAAAGTTAGTATTTTTAAAAATTTTTAATTGTCAAAAAACTGTCATTAGCATTAATAGATTTTGAGCAAAATCTAATCAGCTTGTTGGAGTGTCGAGTACTATTTTACCTAAAAACGTTATAAAAATCGGTGCAGCGGTTTAAGAGCTATCGTGTTACAGACAGAAATAATACACACACACACACACACAGACATCACGACGATATTGCTAAGATAGGTCAAAATACAAACACATAACACATTTTCGGCGTTATCGCAAAAAAAAAATTTTGTCGAAAACAATACCTTCTCTAGCCATGGCTGCGCGGGCTAGGAAGGTAAAAATTATAATACAATAACATAATTTTTTATTTTAACTTAAATCAGTGGCGTATATAAGAGGGGGGATCACCCTCCCCATCCCGAAGCTACGATTTTTTAGATATTTTCTACATATTTCATGAATACAAACATAAAATAGCATATAATAAACTAAAATATCGCCTCATGGGGTCTCGCCCCCCCCCCCCCCCAAAACTGTCTCGGGCCTTTTCTCTTCGGGCCTCTTCTCTAAAACTTTTTCTAAATACGCCACTGACTTAAATAATCTCTTACCGGTAACTGCGCGTGCGCTCGATGCGCATTTTAATGCTTCCACAGTAGCTTCGAGACTCTTGTCCCATCTTAGTAAATTTTCTATGGTTTTTTCTTCTATAAAAATCATATTTTAAGTTAATAATTCACTTATTGTTTTGTAAATCTAGATAGTTACTTGAATGTGCAATGTTGAGTACCTATATTACTTCTACCTACTTATACAAACACAAGGTTATTTATCTATAAAAACAAAAAATATGTTTGTGGTGAGTATTTTATTATCAGTGTGAGAACGCCATAACAAAGTTTTTGTTTTGAGATAATTTTTTTATTTATATTACTGCGGTTTCAAAATTTTTGAAAGTTGGTTCGCCACGGCCAAGACCACAATCACAGTCAAATTCAAGCGTTGTTTGATAATCTTCATCAAAGAACGGTGCAAGGTTTCGGGGACTAGGGCCTGTTCGCCACGTAAATTTTCCTTAGCGCGAGCGTTCGCCGCGTGACAAGGACAACGCTACCTACGCGTAGGAAAAAAGAACAAGACGCTAGCCCTACCAAGTCCACTTCCAATCCCTGACTTCGCATGCGTAGATCTACCAATATTATTTACCTCATGTATTAGAATAGATGTACAGGGTGATTTTCACTTGAATGATTCTAACCACATGAAAATAGAAAGTTTCAAAAACCTAACCTAACGAAACCTAATCAGATCTAACCGAACCGAACCGAACCAAAGCAAACCAACCAATATTAAAAAAAAAAAAACTTTCCTGACTTCCTACCCGGGATCCTAGAGGATGTGAATCCGAACCGGACCATACCGAACCGAACCTATCCAAACCTAACCCTACCCAACTAAACCTAATTAGCAGTACGTGTTGTAGTTTAGTTTGGTTAGGTTAGGTTTGGTTCAGTTTAGTTAGGTTCGGCTCCTCTAGGATCCCGGGCAGGAAGTCAGGAAAGTTTTTTTTTTAATTATTGCTTCAGTTTCCTTTGGTTCGGTTCGGTTAGATTTGATTAGGTTTTGTTAGGTTAGGTTTTTGAAACTTTCTATTTTCAAGTGGTTAGAATCATTCAAGTGAAGATCTGCGCATGCGAAGTCAGGGATTGAAAGTGGACTTGGTAACGCTAGCGTCTTGTGGAAAATAGACATTTTCAGACTATAACATACAGACCTACCGGGTGGGCCCCAAAAACCGGACAAAATGTTGCATTGAAGAGCATAAAATCCATTTAAAAAGGAAGAGCTGCTGAGCGCTTCGGAGCGTCAAATCAAACGCTCTACCATTTTGGAAGCCCTATTTTAATTTTTTTAGGTATTAAGATGTATTAAGTAGCCTTAACATTGTTTCAAATTTGAGACCAATCGGTTTATAAATGTAGAGTGGCCGGGCTAAATGATCTAAGTCCCAAAATATACAAATTTTAGATTTTCCACCCAAAATGATGTATGGTCAAGGCCAATACGGGGCTATAAAAACTAAGTGCAATTTCCCCACCTTATGCCCTAACAAACATGTTTAAAATCACGTCATCCGTAAGTCCGCGTGCATGTATTGTACAGTTTTTTTTAGTTTCCCACTAAAACGCTTTTTGGCACTTAGATCAATTAGCCTTTCCACTCTACAAATTATAATCTCCGCCAATTTGGATTTGTTATTTTGAATTTTTTGTGTTAAAACTCTATACACGTGTCAAATATAAAATCTGTAGCTCATCAGAAAATAGTTAAAAAAAGCTCTGTCTCGACGGCAAGTTGGTGCGGCGGCTAATCGGGTCGGCTGCAGGGGCGCTGCCTGAGCTTAGGGCGGCCGCCTGCAACAAACTTTTATGCGCCCTTTTTCCTCATTTTAAATATTTTCTTTTTACGTATGATTAGGGGCTTGAGCCCCAAACTTAACCTAGATAATGCGTAAAATACTGTTATAGGATGGGGGGTAAGATGGTCCCAGGTAGGAAGGTGACGTTTTTTAAACGTCAAAAACAGGTCATTTTTAATGACCATTGACGTCTCTAATCTGACGTGTAAATGACCTTTAAATGACGTTCAAAAGACACACCCAAAATGACGTCATTTTTAGACGTTTTAAAGACGTCAGCAATATGACGTATTTGGGACCAAATCAGAACATTAGGCACACACATAGACACAAACCTATTTATGACTTTTTCTAAACTCGTCTGAATATATGAAATATTTCCTGCAGTTGAGAACACTGAAGATAACTTAGACACAGAAGGTGAGTCTTCTTTGACTTAGACCTGGAAGTACTGGAACAGGTACAGCGGTGTTCGTCTGTAAGGTACAGATCAAAATAGACTTATACCTAGAATTACACATCTCCAGCTTGAAGCGAAAGAAGCCTCGAAGTTTGTCTTGATTTAATATTTAATTTATTTTACATACGTACCAGTGGCGTATATAGAAAAAAGTTTCGGGGTGGGCCCGAGACAGTTTTGGGGGGGCCGAGACCTCATGAGGCCGTATTTTATGCTACTTTATGTTTGTATTCATGAAATATGTGGAAAATATAAAAAAAAATCTTAGCTTCGGGGGGGGCCCGGGCCCCCAGCCCCCCCCATATATACGCCACTGATACGTACCCCCAAATTCCGTATAAATCCGGTCAAGTACTGACTGGGGCACCATCTATGTAAGTATGAGTGTATGTCCCTTGGACAAAGTGTGCAGTGTGGGTAGTGACCAATATATGACGTTTTTCAGACGTCAAAAACTACACTACGTCAAGTAACTGACGCCTTAAAGACAACATTTTTTGGTAGATGACCTGCTGGTCATCCAAATGACCATTTTTCGACGAAAAAAAGACGTCATTTGATGACCCCTTGCTACCTGGGGTATAACAGACTTTAAGATAATAATAAGATTTTTTCGCATCTCTCTCAACTCGTTGCCTTTGTTGATAAACTGTATAGTTTTATAGTAGAATTTTCAAAGGTTTACTACTTTGGTCTTATGGGATTTCCTACCCTAAAATTTGCTAAATGACGTTTTTCCGAATCTTAACTCAGGGTATGGTTTTTTCACATCTCTGTGGCGCCACAATACTGCGACTCGGTGCTTTTATTGATAAACTGTATAGTTTTTTAAATATTAATTTTCAACGGTTGGCCATTTTTGTCCTATGGGATTCCCTACCCTAAAATTCGCTAAATGACGTTTTTCCGAATTTTAACTCAGGATGTGGTTTTTTCGCTGATGGCTTTATAATACTGTAACTCGGTGCTTTTGTTGATAAACTGTATATTTTTTAAAATATTATTTTTCGAAGTTTGGCCATTTTGGTCTTATGGGATTCCCTACCCTAAAATTCGCTAAATAACGTTTCTTTGAATATTAATTTAGGGTGTGTTTTTTTCGCATCTTTATGGCCCCATCATAGTGCAACTCGATGCTTTTGTTAATTAACTGGATAGTTTTTGAAAAATGGGTTTTCAAAATTTCGCCATGGGATTCCCTACCCTAAAATTCGCCAAATGACATTTTTTTGAATCCTAGTAGTAGTAGTAGTGTAGGGTAACCTCTAGGCCCGGCGACTAGGCACATGAAGCATCCTTTTCGCCAACCCCCGGGCATCCCCCCTACTGCATCCTTCCTTCGCTAAGGAATCTGCCCGTCTCAGGGTGTGGTTTTTTCGCATCTCTATGGCCCCACCATACCACAACTGATATTGTTGATAAACTGTATAGGTTTTCAAAGAATGAATTTTCAAAATTTGGCCATTTTGGTCGTATGGGATTCCATACCCTAAAATTCGCTAAATGACTTTTTTCCGAATCTTAACTCAGTGTGTGGTTTTTTCGCATTTCTATGGCCCCACAATACTGCAACTTGGTGCTTTTGTTGATTAACTATATAGTTTTTAAAATATGAATTTTCAAACTTTGGTTATTTTGGTCCTATGGGATTCCCTACCCTAAAATTCGCTAAATGACGTTTTTCCGAATCCTAACTTAGGGTGTGGTTTTTTCGCATCTCTATGGTCCCACCATACTGCAATTCGGTACTTTTGTTGATAAACTGTATAGTTTTTGAAATATTAGTTTTCAAAGTTTGGCCATTTGGCACTACCCTAAAGATGGGTACTCATTACCGAGCCACGAGCCTCGAGCCTCGAACAATTCGCTAATGTAGACGTGAAAAAGGTATGATCGCAGCGCGCAACAAGCCATTCGCGACGAGCCAATAGGCGGTCGTCGTTCAATGAGCTTCAAATAAAAAAAATACCATGAATGATGAAAAAGTATTGTCTATTTGAAAATTACAGGAATAGACCTGTTATATGGGATCCAAAAAACAAAGACTATTTAAAAAACATTTAAAAGAAGATGCGTGGTTTATATGTTACTAGCCTAAAAGAAAATGGCTTTGCCAGTAAACCCGACCAGTGGCGGATCCAGGATGTCCGGGGGGGGGGGGGGAGGGGCCAAGGAGGGAAAAAAACACAAAATAATTTTTTTTGCGGGATTTAATAAGAGTTAGCTTTAAAGTTTACCACCATGTGCAAATAAAATGTGCCGCAGGCGAAAATTTGAGTAAAATCAGTTAAATTTAATACAAAAAAATTGCGGCTTATGCATTGGTTATTTTTCTTCTGAACCAAGGAGGGAAAAAAACACAAAATAATTTTTTTTGCGGGATTTAATAAGAGTTAGCTTTAAAGTTTACCACCATGTGCAAATAAAATGTGCCGCAGGCGAAAATTTGAGTAAAATCAGTTAAATTTAATACAAAAAAATTGCGGCTTATGCATTGGTTATTTTTCTTCTGGAATTAAAAATTATAAGTTTTATGTCAAGGAGGGGGGAGGGCCAGGCCTCTCTGCCCCCCCCCCTTGATTCTCCACGGAACCCGACTCGCACAAGCAGCAGCGTAAAAAAAATTGCCTGCACCAGACAAAATAACCCAGAGAACATGTATAAGTATCAGGTCATTATTGAAAAAGGGTACCCCTTTCATGTTACCATCCAAAATAAATTAGTGTTTAGTATATTAGTTATTTTTCTTGTACAAATAAAATTGCCTCCAATATTACTCTAAATCACTACATTAAGTTTGATGCTGAAGTTGCTATTTGTTGTTAACATTTGTGTAAGACTGGCCCAAACGTCATACTCCGTTATCATAACCGGATAGAGGTTTGCAATCACTAAAATAAAAAAACCTAATATATCATACGAATTTCAACATTATATTGCTCTATAAGTCTAGTTTAATGTTTATATATATAAGTATCGCCGTCTGTTAAAAACAAATATTATTTCCTATTTTTTTTTTATAAAATAACATTTTAAACGCGTACTTTGGAAGAGCGTCATTACCGCTATCAATACGGAAGAGCGCCATTACCGTTATCACTATTATATTTTGAGCGCGTACCCTGATAGAGCGTCATTGCCGTAATCAGTTTGTAATTCCTACATATCCAATGCTAGAGGCGCTTTAAGTGAGCGCGCGCGAATTGTTCTTATTCCTTTAACATCTCTCAATACAGATCGCAACGCCTGAGTAAAGCCACATCTGTTCTGTGCAGCTTTTAGCATTAATACGTGCATAGGTTGGCTTGTCCAATCATAAGTGGTAATTACCGTTATTAGTAAAGTGAAGTAAACAAAATATATTTATTTTCCATTTTATACTACAAAATTTATTACCCAGAAAGAAAAAAGCAAAAACTCTTTTTACAAAACAAGCGAAGCGATAAAACATACGTATAATCATTTTCGTTATCATCATCATTATCAATTTTAATTTAAAGTAATATGCTCACAGAAAACGTATACGGGATGCCATTATGAGTATTTAAAGTAAATTTTTGAAAAAATCCTTGGACACATTATTTTTATTTTCTTAAAATATTTATATCCATCGACTCCTAGTTGGGGTAGCTTTGACCTCTTAGAGAGGGAAAGTGGGTCAAGTGATACCTGGTATAATAAATTCGTTTTTGAGTTATTCGCAATTTAAGTAAAAAAGTAAGACTGACAGCTTACTATTTTCTTACAAATAAACTATTACAAATAGATTTAGCAATTTTTTTTCAAATGTTTTTTTTTATTTAAAACATGTATTTATGTAGGTACACTTTTTCAAGAGATGTGTATTTATGTCTCAAATTTACTGGGTACTTTCTTTTAATTTAAGGTTTCGATATCGCGCTGCGAGCCCCGAACAATGCCGTCCACATTAGCGAATAGATCGCGTTCGTTGATCGATGCTCGTGGTTCGTTAATGAGTACTCTTAGGCTTAAAAATTCGCTAAATTACATTTTTTCGCATCTTAACCGAGTTATGGTTTTTTCGCATCTCTATGGCTTCACCATACTGCAACTCGATGCTTTTTTTGATAAAATATATAAGTTTTGAAATATGAATTTTCCAAATTTGGCCATTTTAGCCTTATGGGATTATAAATGTAGTCATCAGTTTTTTTGCATCTCAATGGCCCCACTACAAAACTGCAACTCGGTGCTTTTGTTGATAACTGTATAGTTTTTGAAATATGAATTTTCAAAGTTTGGCCATTTTGGTCTTTTGAAGTGAAGAAGAACCTACCCAATTCACTAAATTTTTCCGAATCTTAACTTAAAGTGTGTTTTTTTCGCATCTCTTTGGCCCCATAACGAAAAATATGTTTCAGTTTGTTTTACCCACCCTGTACAATACAGACGTTCGCATAACATATTGACTACCGAACCGTGGTCTTCTGTGGACGTTCGTCTCGAAACCCCTCCACCCAAGCACAGAAGACCACGGTTCGGTCCGCTTTGAAACGAGTCAATATGTTATGCACCCAAGACAAGTGGCATGCGTTTTGCGATGGGTTGTTGCGTTCTTGCATCGTCATGTTTGACTACATTTATATGTTGGCCCGGAATCAATTTGAAAATATTTTTTTTTATTTGGATTTACTAGGGCTATCAAAGCGGTCTTCGTGACGTAATAGCCTTTATAGGAATATTTTAAATCTAATTTATGAAATATTCTATTGCACACATGTAAATGTTATTCTATATTTATGATAATTTAAATTTAATGACCCTAATAAATTTGTTTAAGTTATGTTGAATGTTTGTTTGTTTCTAACACAAACATTCACTTAAGTAAAATGCATACCCACAGGCAATTTTACATGCTTAGAACATGCATAGCATAATATTAATGGAGAATGTGCACATGCTAAGTATGTTCAGAATTTACATTGTGCACCTGTGCGCATGCTCAGAAAAAATTACAGATAAGCCTATTTCGATGCCAAGCATGTGCTTAGCATATTTGCAAGTATATGCTAATTATATGCCCAGTATTTACCTGGAACAATCACCGAATTTACTTAAAATGTACCAAACGGATTATTTTAGGAATATTTATATTTCTGAACTAATGACCACTTAATAGTATTATAGGTATTATACTAGTTTCTGGAACAAATAATAATTTGCATTTTTTTCGTGGGTTGCTTTATAGCTCTGCATTCACGGGGTTCCAAGATCTAATGGAATCCAATGTGTGTTGACACTGTTAACAGACAAAGTGTTTTATCCTAAAGTCATCAGAACACTAAATTCTCGATGTGACATGTGTCACTCTCGTTAACGTTATGAATATCATCTTATAATTTTTATAATACATTTTTTGACTAGTAGCGCCATTTACGAAATACCCTTTAAACGAAAGTAGGTTTGCTTTCGCCATTTGTTCTACTCCATTTCGGAATATTCATAGCATTTTTTTCCAAGAATATTTTTGGCAGGTTCAAAATTGGTATATATCCTATGCATGTGCTAAAAAGAAATATTATCACATGGTTATGCTAATAATATGCTATGCCAATTCCTAAAATAATATTTTTTGAAGTGTTTAATTATTATATACCTACATCCAGTTTCCACCTATGCAGGCCCACCTCGATTCAAAAAACGCATCAGGTTACGCTGCATTTAAAGCCGGCGCAAATTCATGGTCCATCGCGTGATGCGTTTTTTGAATCGGGGTGGGCATGCATTGGTGGAAACAGGGTATTCGGATCTGAATATCCTTTTAAATAATATACTGTGCCTATGCCTAAAAGACGTTTTGGCATTTAAGAGACAGTAATGACAGGGTTATGTTGCCCCTTCTACGTGTGAGTACAGAAGTTTCTTTAAGAATTTACATGTTAATTTAATACTTAGTTTTTTGATTTGATCTAGAGGGAATAAGCCAAGAAATGTGCACTTTAGGTGACATTCTCTGTTGGTAAAAAACGGTATATATTTTTTTAAGCAGCATTGTCAGTCAGTGGTTGTAGTTTCGATAATAATAACAATAGACACTATCATGCCCCGCGCAAAAATTTTAAATTTTTATTAGCAAAAATATTACTTTTTACTCATTTTTTGTATATTCAAATAATTCTCGGGGGGGGGGGGTGGTTCGGTTCGGTTCGGTTCGGTTCGGTTCGGTTCGGGGGGGGGGGGGGGCAAGTGCTTCTAGTGCCCCCCCCCCTGGATCCGCCACTGATCATACGTAACGCAAGAAGAGAAGAAGAGATACATTAAAAAAACATTAAATACGTTCAACGCCAAAATTCAGGAGAATTTTCAAAATACCCCCTCTCCCTATGTAATGCATTTTCTCAAAAAACAAATTACGAATTTAAGAATATGATTCCAAAGATGTGTAGGAGTAAAATATTTGTTTAAGTTTCCCTCACCTAAATCGACTAAAAATAGTCCCAAAAATCTTTTTCATGCAAAAATACTTTAATAATATATGTATGAAGAAAGTTGGTAAACCAACAAGACCGAAACTTAAATTGACTTTAGCCCATGAAACTACATGTAAACGAGCTTTCCAACAGTAAGGTTATGTTGTCCCCTTCCATGTTTTTGTAAAAGTAGTAAATGTGATTCATGCATAGGAATCGCTGAGGGTTGGGTTTTAATAGCAACCGGACTGAACCGAAGTCGTTTATAGCATTTGATACTTATTTACCTAATCTGTGATTTGATAGTTTGTTAGGTGATCCGCGGTTTGATGGTGCAAAAGTGAAAATAGACTTGAAAAACAACAATATTAATTTATTGTTATGTTTCCAATATTTTCAAGGTTGCTAGTTCTATAAACTTGTTCGAACTTGAAAAATTATAACATATGTTTGCCAGCAAATCACTTCCATTTCCTTTGAAAATTTTCTCTAAGGAAGTCCTTTTATCTTTTGTGGTTACTTTGTGTTTTCTTGTGATATCGTCTATCAAGCAAAATGGTAAGATTATTGTTAATTATTATTGATAATTGTTAACCATACCATCCTATGCAATTTTAGTAGTAATTTGGAATATCTCTTCGGTTTCGGTGCACTATCCGGACACTAAAACGAGACATTTTTTGATGACGATTCTTTTTGAAAATAGTAATTTAGGGATCTTCAAACTGATTTAAGTACGGAAAATTAAAAAAAAAAATTTTTAATAAAAAACACACTTTTCAATTTCTATCTAAAATGCACACAAAATCACATACACAGGGATATTGGGCATATATACTATGGACTTTGGGCCATTTGCTGGGGTTTTATTCTTAAATTCCCTGCCTTTGAGCCGACTGACTGGAAATGCGAGGTTGCCACATCACAGGCATAAAATAAAATATTTTGATTTAATTTTCCCTTCTTTCTCGCATTCATATTTTTTTAACCAATAAATTAAAAGGGAAGGCTTGGATCAGGATAAGTTTCATTATATTTGTAGAAAGGTTGGGTTTGGGTTGATTTTGGTAGAGCTGGGATGCCTTGATTTAGGTTTGGTTTGGGTTCAGTTGGGATGGGTTGGTTTGTTTTGGTTCAGTTCAGTTCAGTTGGGATCGGTTCAGGTTGATTCTGTTCAGTTCGGTTGAGGTTGGATCCATTCGGTGCGGGTTCAGTTTGGTTCGGGCTCTGTTCCTTTCGGGTTCGGGTCGGTTTGGTTCGGGTTGGTTCCGTTCGGTTCGGTTCAGGTTGGTTCAGTTCAGGTTTGGTTGGGCTCGGTTCCGTTCGGGTTCGGTACGGTTGGGATCGGTTCAGTTTGGTTCGGGTTGGTTCCGTGCAGTTCAGGTTGGTTCGGTTCTGTTTCGGTTCAGGTTAGTTCCGTTCGGTTCAGATGCGGGTTCGGTTCCGTTTGGTTCAGTTGGGCTCTGTTCCGTTTGGGTTCGGTTTGGTTGGGATCAGTTCAATTCAGTTCGGTACCGGTTGGTTCTGGTCGGTTTGTTTTCGTTCAGGTTCCATTCGATTTGGGTCGGTTCAGTTCGTGTCAGTTCCGTTCGGTTGTGTTGGGTTCGGTTTGGGTTGGTTTAGGTAGAGCTGGGTTGAGGTTAGTTAGGTTGTACTAGGTTTGGTTCAGTTTGGTTTAGGTTGGCTTATGTAGAGCTGGGTTGGAGTTACTTAAATAGAATATCACTTTATTGCCAACAAGCTTTATTGTACTAACTTTGGTTAATTTTATCTTTTTAGGTGTGATCAAAACAGATTTAATAATATTTGTTTCCTTATTTTGATTATTTTTGCGGAAATGTGGCAACATTGCAAAATATAAGCCACAGATATTGGCAAATATTGTTTTGATGGGGTTGAAAAACAAAGAAGAAGTCAAAATTGAATGAAAAGTGAGGTTAGAATGCTGTTTTGTACCTGTTTTTTAAGGTTTAATTTATTTATTTTCTCAAAAAATACTGGATAATCCGCAAATTTTTTTTTGGAAAAACGTATTGAGAAGGTCTACTTTAAGGTAATTTTTATTTTTTCCAAAAAATCGTGTGTCTGTATAGTGCACCGGCCCCATCTTATAATAATCTCCATTAAACTGCTGCCTAAAATCCATTATTTGAACTTCTGTCTGCACATTAGCATATTTTGTTTCTTTGTTTTTCATTATGTTTTCATATGCATCTGTTCTTTCTTTTATCCACTCTTTTGTATCTTTTCTATGCAAGATCTTAACATATCTACCTAGTTTTGCAGTTGTATCTTTAATTTCTTTCCTGGTATTTGCCGAGGGGTGATCAGCTGCCCACAGTAGGTGTACAAATTTTTCTACAGGACCCCACAGTACTATACAGGACTCCACAGGACTATACAGGACTTCCAGACGACTATACAGGAATCCACAGGACTATACAGGACCCCGAGGGTGCCCTAAGCATGATTAAGTACAAAGGCAAATTGGCTCTCTAAGAATGAGAGTTAAAATGTCCTTTTTGTTTTTTTTTTTGGTCGCAAATTTTGATGGGAGTCTTTTCAGCCACAGGACCCCACAGGCTGGACTATACAGGACTTGTGCAGGACTTATACAGGACTTGTACTGGACTATACAAGACCAAAAATTTATTGGTGTACAAATTTAGTTCAGCTGTTCACCCCTCGGTATTTGCACTAAATGATGATTCTACCATGTTTGCTTTTTCCAGGCTTTTTTCTATGCTTCTTGCTTTTTTTGAGAATACCTAGGTATTTTCCAGGCTCCCTCTTTGTTTTCATTTTTTTGTTTTGTCTTTATTTCTTTTTGTAGCTTCCATTGTTGTCGAAGATGTCCTGCTTCATGAGTGTGAACAAGCCAAGGAATCTCTTCTTTTGAAAGGGTCAAACACATTGTCATTAGCTTTCCCAGTCTGATTTACTTAGTTTTCAGCCTGGGTTCCTGCAATGAACAACCTAAACAGTCATTAATGGGATAGGGCCTGTTTGCTCACCACTGACACCAACCGGTATTGGGGATCTGTCCACCTGCTCCATAAATGTCTCTCTTCCTCTACATTTTTACCCTACTGCCAGGGGATTTTTAGTGTAAGGTTTTCTCCTTTGAGCAACGACATTTCGAAATGAGATAATAATAATTTGCCTACCTTGGGATACATTGTGTACAAGAAAATTGTATTTTCTAAAAAAAACTATTGGTGATATTTTTCTCTAAATTGCTTAGTTAGAATATTGATCTTTAAAAATAACTCTAATATTTGGACACCAATGGAGTGCTAATTATTAACTTGTCCCAGTCAAGTGATACATCATTTAAAATATAATTTATTTCCTATTATAAAGTTATTTTTAGATTTTCTTGAGAAAATCAGATAAAACCTAATAATTTCGATTAATTTATTTATTTATTTTTATTTATTTATTTATTATTACACTGCTTAACAGGAAAAAAAACCCAATTACAAGGCAGGAAAATCTTAAAAATTACACAACCTAAATACTCAAGCAATAAACTAAGTTAAAAAACATTAAATGTAAAATAATTTTAAAAATACACACAGGACATGGTTATAAAATTAAATTTTAAATAAATAAAAACTACATTAAAAATTATGGACAGAATGTTTACTATATCAGAGAGTGGGGAATGACGTTGTAAAATAACCACGAATTTTTGAGATTGTGGTGTTAAATATGTCAAGGTCTCTGTTACATTTATTATAAGTTCTGCACATAACATGAAGTGGAGAAAACTGTAATTTATTTGTTCGAACTCTTGGTAAAAAGAATGTCAGATTTTGACGTGAAGACAAACGAGAAACTAGAAAATTAAATTTACTTAATATATCAGGACAGTCGATTTGGTTGTGCAGGACCTTAAACAGAAATACCTGAGAGAAATAGCTCCTCCTGTTAGATAAGGATTGCATATCGAACATTTCAAGTAAATTTTCCTCTGCAAAACCTTGAGGAGGATATATTTCATAAGTTTTAAAGTAAAGTAACTTAAGAAATATTCGCTGAACCCTTTCTAGATCTTCAATGTGAATGTTATATTCAGGTGACCACACTAGAGAAGCATACTCTAATTTTAACCTGACAAAGGAGAAGAACAATGTTTTCAGAGTTTTTATATTTTGAAATTCGCGGCTTAGTCTGGTAATAAAACCCAAGGTCTTAGTCGTTTCTGATGTTATAGTTTCAATATGCTTTGTGAAGGATAATTTCTTGTCAAAAATTATTCCTAGGTCGCGAAGAGAGTTAGGTCTAGATAAAAATGTTTGGTTTATTGAGTAGTTATATAGAATTGGATTTGCTTTTAATGTAAATGATAGTACTTGTCATTTGTCTATGTTCATGGATAGTTTATTTATGGTACACCAAGCACACATAAGTGTATCCAAGTCTTTTTGGAGACTTTGGCAATCCTCCAGTAAGTCAATACGAAGGAGAAGCTTGAGATCATCAGCATACAGTAGCGTCATTGACTTAAGTTCAGCACACACATCATTAATAAAGATGTCGAATAATAATGGTCCTAACACCGACCCTTGAGGCACTCCCGAAGATGAGATAATTTCGCATATATTGTAGAATTACATAGGAAATAAGGGTCCCTCTAACTCTTTAGGGTTTGTATCTCAGCAAGGATACTACAATTACTGTCAAAAAGAAGTAGTTTTTAAGTTAAAGGTGACAAGGAAAAAAATTGGGCTAAATCCAAAATGGTGCCAAATTTTGATATCATAACTTGACAACTATTAGTCTGGCAGAAAAACAATATTTAACATTTTTGTAGAAAAAATTTTTTATCTTCAATTTTCATTAAAGCTTTTTTCTACAATCCACAAAAACCAAGTTATTAAAAGAAAATGAATTTGGGCCCCTTTGTTCTAAGATGGCGGCGAAAGCGGACATTGCTTGAGGTCGCATAGTTAGTGGGATATTAAGGACCATCAACCCTATAATCCAGGGCCGTAACTGGGGGGAGGGATGAAGGGGGATCAATCTCCCCCCCCCCTCGAAATTTTTAGGACTCACAAATAATAAAATATTTAGTAGTGATACATAGTAGATATATGAGCAATTCACATAGCCATTGATAGGTAGAAGAAAGGCTATTAATTTTTTTAAAACTCAAAATAAGGTAACCTATAAACATCCAAATTTTTGATGGCGTCGTCTGTCTGGGGCACGATAACTCAAAAATGAATAAATATATTTCAGCCATTTAACTGTCAACTGTTTATGGTTAAAAAAAAAAATTGAACCAAATATTTTTAGTAATTAGACAATATCTGTGCTAGTTTAATTAAAAATTTTACTTAGTTATATTTTCATGCTTTTTATTAAAAAAAAAAAACAAAAATAACAGTTGAAATTTTTTTCATTTACGCACTGAAAAGGCAAAAAATTGTTTTGCCGATATATCGGCAATTAGTTTGCCGATACGATACGCTAATCGGCAACAATTGCCGATATGCCAAAATACCTATACCAATATCGGTATCGTTCTATACCTGCAATTTAGTCCCTAGGTTTATAATGTATTCTAATTTATTTCAGGGTCAAAGTATGACAGACTTAGAAAGGGAGATAATGTCGTATTCCGAATTTTGTGTGGATGACCTTCCAGAAGAAGCAATCCCCACCCCTTCCAATGTGGCGAAGTACTACGATATTATAAATAAAAACGAAAAAAGCAGCATATTTGACAGACTGGGCAATGACAGTGATGACGAAACTACACTAGAAGCCTCAGACAACCAAAATCATAACACCAGTAACAGCAAACCAACAACTGGGAAATTCGATTTAGTTGAAGAACTCGCAAAGCAAGAACTCAACCAAGGACACCATGTACAGTACATTGGGAGAGGCAGAGGAAGGGGTAGAGGAAGCATGCCATATTCAGCACCACCAGGTCCAGGGTATCACAACTCAAACCTGTCAAATACTGAGAATATAGAAAGGAAACTTAGACAGGTAACTATAGTTGATACTGTATTAAAGTGGCACCGCGTCATAGCTATGGTAGACCAAATTTTGCGGCAAAATCTAAGTAAAGAAGCCTTAAAAAATTAGTGTTTCACTTTGTACATGCAGTGTGCCGCTCGGGGTTTAATGTTCGAAGGATAAAACACTAATACCTTTTAATGGAGAGATCAAATAGGTACTTACCTAATAAATAAAGATCCAAAACGTAAAAGAGGATTCAAAAATTATGTGTGCAAATATTGATTTATTTGCAAAAACGGTAATTTGTTTTGTAAAAAGCTCCGTCATAATTTGTTTGACATAAACAGTCAAAACAACAACGAATAGAAAACGTTAAAGCCCGGCTAAAACAATAATATGTTTGTAACAACCAGATAAGAGTCTATATGTTCCTTTTTAATGCAATCGTTTAGAACTGTGCCTCATTTTGGGAATCAATATCAAAAAAAATATTAAAGGAAGTGTGTGCCACTGTATGTACCCCTCTACTCCCTTCCCGCCCATCAAGGTTTTGATGACGCGGTGTCACTTTAATACAACATCAAGTATAGATCTAAAGCTATGTTTTTACTAAAGCATTGAGTAACTTTTTGTTTTTTTCTTGTTGCCCTAAACATAAAACTTTTAGAAACAATTATAAACTTTTTGTTTTCATTGAACCAACTAAAATTGTTTGATGTTTACTCTTGTTTCCTGATATTCAAGCAATAATGAGTAACTTTTTTTACGATTTGTTTCTGCCTATTTCCCTAAAGGTTAATTAAACAGAACTGTCAGAACCTACCCACATAGCACAAAAATCACATCAACGTTAAATTAACGTGAACAAAAATTTTACAAAGTTTTTTTTTTACATAAAAACAACCTCATACCATGTAATATTTATTTTGTTAAATCTACATGCTTAAAGATAACTTAAAAACAAGGAGAAATCAAGCAATAAAAATGTACTTTTTGCTCAAGTTTCTGGTGCTGTGTACCTATATAACGTGTTTTTTACCCTCGTTATTTTCATTTACCAAATTCACACTTGAAAAGTCCTTCACAACATGTTCTAAAACGAAACTAGTTTAAGACTTCTCAAACCTACTAACTTTCTGCATTTTTTTTTGGTCACGTTTTTTTAATAACATTTTTTTAACTTAAAACAGACGAAAGGAAGTTATAAAAGTTCACTAGTTTAAGACTACAACGCTTCAAGACACGAGAAACATTGTTTTTTTTTAAACTAAACAAGATTTTTTTTTTAACAGTAAACACTTTCACAGAATATTAATGTGTCTTTATCAGGTTAATAACAGATGCGTCGTGATCGTGAAGGATCAGGAATCAAATCCTTAACAGGTTTTTGGAGTTTAGAGGCCAAAGCACTGCCTGATAGATTTCGTCAAAGTGAAAAATCGCGACAATAGGTGGCGCTGCTGCTAGTAAAAATCTTAAAAATATTCGGTAGAAAAGCCATGCAAGTCGCGTTTTAAAATTCGTGTAGAAAAGGCGTTAATCTAATGTGATTTTAACGTTGATGAATATCACTTGAAACTAACGTAAAATCATTGCTGTTTTAATTTGATAATGGCGTTATTACAACGCAGTTTTTAGCAACGTTATTTTTTTTAACGTTAATGAATGACCTATTAAGCTTGTTTTCATATATGAAATAATCGTTTTAGCTCACACTACTACTATACTATATTAGTGTGAGCTATGGTGATCCTAATTTTTTCGAGAAAAAAAAAGTTGCTCCGATTTAAAAAATTTTTATATATCTTTGCGTTTCAGATGATTTTGAAACTTTTAGCTCACACATATACTATACTATAGTAGTGTGAGCTATGGTGATCCTAATTTTTTCGAGAAAAAAAAAGTTGCTCCGATTTCAAAAATTTTTATATATCTTTGCGTTTCAGATGATTTTGAAACTTTTTTGTTGCGCCGTCTGTCTGTCTGTCTGTCTGTCTGTCTGTATGTCTGTCTGTCTGTCTGTCTGTCTGTCTGTCTGTAACGACCAACGCGCATAACTCAAAAACCGCTTGCCCGATTTTAATGAAATTTGGTACCCAGGCTGGGTTTTGGGTCGAGATGGTCCCATTTAAAAATGAACAAAATCCACCGAACACAAGCCAAATAAAAGGGTGGGGGTAGATTTCAAAAATTAGAGTTTATGAAAAAATATGGCGTGTGTGATATCAAACGAAAGGTAATTGAGTCTGGAGTTAAACAAAATACATTTTAGTTTATTTAAAAAAAAAGGGGGGGGGGAAATTTCAAAAATTAGTGTTTAAGTGGAAATATGGCGTGTGTGATATCAAACGAAAGAAAATTGAGTCTGGAGTTAAACAAAATACATTTTAGTTAAAAAAAAAGGGTGGGGGTAGATTTGAAAAATTAGAGTTTAAGTCAAAACATGGCTTGTGTGGTATCAAACGAAAGGTAATTGAGTCTGGAGTTCAATAAAACATACTTCAGTTTTTAGTTATATTAGCTTTCACGTAGATACACTATAACTATAGTACCCAGTGTGAGCTTAGGTGCCCATAGATTGGCAGAGTATTTTGTTGCGCCGTCTGTCTGTCTGTCTGTCTGTCTGTCTGTCTGTCTGTGTGTCTGTATGTCTGTCTGTAACGACCAACGCGCATAACTCAAAAACGGCTTGCCCGATTTTAATAAAATTTGGTACCCAGGCTGGGTTTGGGGTCGAGATGGTCCCATTTCAAAATGAACAAAATCCACTGAACACAAGCCAAATAACAGGGTGGGGGTAGATTTCAAAAATTAGAGTTTATGTAAAAATAGAGCTTGTGTGATATCAAACGAAAGGTAATTGAGTCTGGAGTTAAACAAAATACATTTTAGTTTATTTTAAAAAAAGGGTGGGGGTAAATTTTAAAAATTTAGTGTTTAAGTGGAAATATGGCGTGTGTGATATCAAACGAAAGGTAATTGAGTCTGGAGTTAAACAAAATACATTTTAGTTTTTAAAAAAAGGGTGGGGGTAGATTTGAAAAATTAGACTTTAAGTCAAAACATGGCTTGAGTGGTATCAAACAAAAGGTAATTGAGTCTGGAGTTCAATAAAATATGCTTCAGTTTTTAGTTATATTATCTTTCACGTAGATACACTATAACTATAGTATCCAGTGTGAGCTTAGGTGCCCATAGATTGGCAGAGTATTTTTCTAGCAGCTTTTAAAATCAACGTTTTTTTTTCTCACGCCTTTTTTACGTGTTAAACACGTGATTGTGCTATGTGGGTACCGCAGGTACTGGGGAATCTACTATAATTGTTAGCTTTTAACTGTTATGCAAGCACCAATGAGCAACCTTTGAATGCGTTTTTTTTTCTTGTTGCCCTAAACATGAAATTTTCAGAAACAAATTATAAACTTTTTGTTTCCATTGAGCTCACATTCATAAAATTTCAGGTTGGTCATAAAATTTCGGGCCGATCATCAGTGTTAAAATAAAAAGTTAGTCACAAAATTCCATAAAAACTCTAGAATTTCATTTTGGGCATTTATACCGCTGTTTCGTCTTTTTTAACCATTGACATTTTGTTCTCTGGTTTAGATATGTCAACTTCTTGTCATCTGAGGGGAATTTTCGTGCTATATGTTTTGAAACAGTGTGATTCAATAAATACGTCATCAATTGGTGCTGTTGCATATCTATATTTTCGAATTTATGGGCGTTATACGATGAAATATCGTTCACAGAGGTGTAAATTGTGAATTTATTGTTAATATTTTATTAAAACTAAATAAAATTAAGAAACAATGTCTCAAAAAAAAAACAAAATTTTAACATTGATTTTTCAGCTAAACGTCAAAAAATGACATAACATGTGTCATTCAATGTCATGTTTTGAAACGGGGTAAAAGCTCGTTTTGAAACTATTGCTAAAATGACACATGTTATGTCATTTTTTGACGTTTAGCTGAATAATCAATATTAAAACATCAATGTTAAAATGTTGTTTTTTTCATTTAGACATTGTTTCTTAATTTTATTTAGTTTTTACTAAAATATTGACAATAAATTCACAATTTATACCTCTGTTTCATCGTATAACGCCCATAAATTCGAAAATATAGATATGAAACGTCACCAATTTATGACGTATTTATTGAACCACACTGTTTCGAAACATGTAGCACGAGAATATGCCTCCGCTGTTTTTGTTTATTTGTTGCCAGTATTTTTATTTAAATTTGGGAAAAAGTCTAACTGTCAAAAACTGTTCAGGGTCTTAAAACGTTACTCTTTCTATTTGAATACAGAAAGTCCAAGATTTGCTTTCTTTTCCAACAAAAATAACAACAACTTGAGTTTGGTTAAGTTGGCTAAACCAATTTTCCGCTTTTTCAATGGTAATGTCAAACGCATAGTGTACGCACTTTTTTTTATTTTGGTTGGTTGTGAAATCCAATTTCTAGTTCTATAATCTCTGGGCATAGGCAGAAGCCTTAAAAAGCTACCTGAGAAATGCACTTTGCTTTTGTTTTGTAAATTGAAACATTAAAGTACTCTTGAAAATTTTTGTGGCGTTCAAGTCATAAAATGTTATTTAAAAACCTCAACCTTTTTTCCAAATATTCACAGTAGGTGTACAAAAATTGTCTACAGGACTCCACAGGACACTATACTGGACCCTACAGTACACTACAGAATCAAGAATTTATTTAAAAGTCCTGTAGGATGTTGTACAAATTTGGTTCAGCTGATCACCCCTCGGTTTCTATTGAGCCCAACTAAAATTGTTAATTTTTTATCCATGTTTCCTGTTATTCAAGCAACAATAAGTAACTTTGTGTTACGATTTGTTTTTTGTTGTCCTAAATATGAACATTGCAACAATGAGCAACTTTTTCTACGATTTGTTTCCTTATGGATTCAATACACACTCTTTATCCCCAATGAAATTATTTTTAATCCCTAAAAATATAGTATATTTGCTAGGATTCTTTTCAGTTATATTATGTCCCTGATTTCCCATATTTTATCCCCGGATAAAAAGTGACATGTTATCCCTAAAATGCAAGTGCACTTTTCATTCCTAATGTGCGGAACCAATATTAATTAATATTAATATTTATTTTATTGGCAATATATATTATTTTTAGCATCGTATCGGCTTATATGAGGAAGAAATCCTCGCTAACATCAAAGCAAGACAGCAAGAAAAAAGAGAAAAAATGAATAAGAGTACTTCTCAAACTCCAGATGGACAAACTCCCAGCCCAGGTTATAAAACTCCCACAGCTAGTCCTAAAAGAGGCTCTCAAACTCCGAGAGAACACACTCCCAACTCTGGCTACAAAACTCCCACAGATAGTCCTAAAAGGGGAATATCACCTTATACAGAACTGTTAAGATATGAAGAAAATTTATCAAAAAAATTTTTTTTAAATTCAAACATAAACTATTCTAATCACTCACCAAAAATTGACAAAGGTTTAACTCAACAGAAGTTAATGCCAGAAAATTTTTTAGGAGAATTTTCAAGTGATTCAGATTCATACTACACAATCAATGAAACCTCCGAAGATTTGACTACTGACGGCCAGGGATATTCGGTCACTAATAGTAGTGAAGTTGAAGATCAATCTTCTGATATTGCAGAACCAGAAGAAGAACCGAAAAAGCCTTTGCCGTTAAGCCAAATTTTGAAATTGGGAAGGGCTGAGCGTAAGCTAAAAAAAAGTGAACTCAATCCAACTGCTGCTACCTTTAAATCAAACAGCTTGAGCTCTTCATCAAAAGAACATTACAATAAATATAGTAAGAATGTTGTTGAAAATGTTCCTGACATGTACACAAAAAAGATTTTTAAAGATATTTTTGGTCAAAGTTCCAAAGATAATGAAGAAACTCAGAAGGAAATTGATCTAGATTCTCCGAATACCGAAAATGGGAAAATAATAACCTCTAAAGAGGAATTTTCTGACGAAAACTCTGAAGATGTTGTAGAATCGTGGGAATTATTATATTCTGATGAAGAAGACAAAACACTTTGCATTACTGAGTCCGATGAGGAAGAATTAAGTCAAAGATATATCCAACAGCTTTTAAAACAGGACAAAGCCGAAATGGAAAAAAAGCAGCAACTGGCCAGAGAGCGTCAAAATGCAAGTATCGAAAAATCCAAAGTTAAAGCAACACAGGAATATAGCAAATGGCTGACAAGAAACTCTGCTGTTCAGTCTTCAACTTTGAGTTCTGCTAGTAGCAGTGGTAGCTCGGATGAAACGTTGCCTTGGAGACGCCGTGGTGGATCGCCACCCAGACATGACTGGAGCTCAAAATTCGTGCTGAAACCAGCTGTAAATATCCAGTCTGTGAAGGACTTTCCCAGTTTGAAGTGATTACAGGTAACCCCAGTTACGACCCCAGTGTGAAGTTGATTTAAGTTTATCTGGCCTATAAATCCTATTATATACAATGACAGTTTTTCCTCTTCCGAAATTTAAATAGAAATACACAGTAAAGTAGCTCTAATGGTAAGGACTCAATATCTCTTTCAAAATATGTTTATTTTATAAGCTGATTCACGCGGTTTTATTGAGTTTTCTTTAAAAAAATATATGAAAAATCAGTGATTAAACGGATTTGGATTTTAGACGTGCTTTTCATTGGGATAAGGGTTCCCGCGATAGGACACACTTTTGTTCGCGTGTCACTTCACGTAACGCGACAGCGCGACGTACTGAACTCATGTTTAAAATTTGTACTTGCCGAAACGCCGTTTGAAACGACAGGTTAAACAATTTTTTTTTTTATAAACAATTGACTACCACACTTATGTGCTCATTCATTTAGATACGAAATTGACGCTCTTTTAGGAATGCCGTTCTTTCGCGCGTACTAACCGTCACATCCAAACACGTTTTCCCATAATTATTCCAAGGTCCACAAGTTGTTAGTTGTGATTATATCTATGCCTCTAGGGTTGAAAATAAGGATAAAAGAGAGGGTAACATTCACCACTTGGTATACCAAGCAAACTGCACTTAATCCACCTGTAGCGACCCACTTTGCCCCCTCTGCCAGGCGGGATCATTTGACCAAATGGTCCTCAATAAAAGACATTAGCGGCGTTCACACGTAGACTCAAGTGTGTGTATGTTCAAGAGACGTGAACATTTAGAACGTTGTTGCGCTGGTCGACTTGTCGCGCTGTACAAGCTTGGCTGAAATTTTATATCAGACGAGCTTGTGCCGCGAGACAAAAATTTCAAGCTCTTCTGAAAATCCAAACAGCACCCTAATTACACGAGGAACAAAACATTTTTGGTGTTCACACGAACGAGATTGAACCGTCCAGTTCTATACTGCGTAAAAGAGGAAAGAATAAAACGTCTTTATTTTTGCAGCAACTATGTTGGCGCGACTCGCTCCAGTCCTCTCCTTAGAACTCGCGATTGAAGTGTACGCTCTAAAACTATTGACGCCTCCTGGATATGAGCAAAGACAGATTCTTTAACCACGAGAAAAATATTCATTTTATTTTGCCATTTTTTATTAAGTACAAAAACTGGGTGCTGGCTGCCCTATTAGCGGAAGTATTCTAGAGTGAGGATTTATGGGACAGCGAGGGTGTTATGGACACTTTTTTCAAATTCGCCGCTTGGCAACCAACCAAAATTGACCAAACATTTATTCTGTGGTACCTATTTGGTTTAAACCTGTCAAATCATCACCTTTGAGTGTTTTTGTTGCAAAAAAATTGGGAAGCTTTAAATAACAACTTGCAAAACAGTAATAAAATTCTTGTTTTTCTATGCCAACTTGTCTCATCTGGGTAGTGTTTTGAATGCAGATGTAGGCCACTTTTTGCATGGAAATTTCTAGAATGTTACTTCAACAACCTGCCTGTTTTTGTTTTATGATTTAAGGCCAACAAAAAAATGCAGGCCACGACCCTGAAAAAATCACATTGGGTCTTATGGGAAATCAGACTTTTTTATGTTATTTTCAAAATGGCATTACAGATTTCCGCAAAATTTCAGTGAAATATTCTCAGACACCATCCCGATATTCCACCAAACTTATTTTAATTCAAATTACTCGCCATGTACCGCATGCCAACTGTTATATTAGACATGTATTTGACTTTGTCATCTGTTTTTGTCACATTCTCTTCTGCTTTAAATTTAATTTTAGTGTAAGTTAATGTAGCGGCTCTGAAAAAATAAGGATTACCATACATTTAAAAATTGTACTGCAAGAATATAGTAAAAACAATCTCAAAACAGGCTTTATTTAAAAAAAAATCAAATATTCATGAACCGTCATTTCAATTTCAATATTTAAAAAAAACCAACCGTGACCATCAAAAAAAAATCAGCCCCCGATGTGACGTCACCAAAGTGGAGGATCTTGGCCCGTTCGTTTTAATAGCATTGCATGATTATAAACTCAAGAATAAAGTAGAATCCTTAAGAATTTCAAAAAAGTAAAAAGTGCAAAAATGGCTCTTTTTGGGGCACAAAATGTACACATGTATTTTTGGTCATGTTGTCACCACTATTTTAGGCCTATTTATGGACTCCTATATTACCCCAGGATTTAGTGTATGGATTGTCCCATAAAAATACAAAAAATGCCAATTTTTTATTGCTGATAAGGCAGACTGAAACGACAAACATTTATATTAGAAATGTCTAGTTTTTTTAAGGAGGTTAAACTAAAAAAAAAATATTTTTAGTGAAAAAAGTGTTCCATATAGCCCCAAGCAAGGCCAACACAAAAATAGAGGCCACGACCCTGAAAAAATCAGCTGTTCTCCCGGGGCTGAATTTTACATTGGGTCTTATGGGAGTTCAGACGTTTTTTTATGATATTTTCAAAATGGCACTACAGATTTCCGTAAAATTTCACTGAAATATTCTCAGACACCATCCCGATATTCCACCAAAGGTTTGTAAGGAAGCAACATGATTAAAAGGTTAAAATCTTCAAGATTTAGCGTTCCTTATTTTGAATTCAAATTACCCGCCATGTACCATATGCCAACTGTTATATTTGACATGTATTTGACTTTGTCATATGTGATTGTCACATTCGCTTCTGCTTTAAACTTAATTTTTGTGTGAGCTAATGAAGCGGCTATAAAAAATTAGGGCTTACTATACATTAAAAAAAAATTGTTCTACCAGAATAAAGTAAAAACAATCTCAAAAACGGCTTTATTAAAAAAAAAATCAAATATCCATGATCCGGATCCATCCAGCTGTGTCGTAACGTGACCATCAAAAAAAAATCAGCCCCGGATGTGACGTCAACAAAGTGGAGGATCGTGGCCCGTCCATTTTGATAGCCCTGCCCCAAGCAAAGGTAATATGGGTCTTCAACTTTAAAATTTTAGTTTCAGTTTTGTAACTTAAATGCTAACAAAGTTATTCAAAAAAAAACTTTAAAAAATGTCCCATATAGCCTAACTTTATGGTGTCATTGAACTGTCAGTACCCGTCAGAACGTCGAGAGAAGCGTGCGGCTAGAAGTTTTTGTGGCACCTTTTTTACTTTTGTTTAAAAACCCTGTACATACAGGGTTATTATTGTTGTGGACGATGAAGATTCAGAGGCTCTCCTCCCTCCTTCTTTCTCTCCTCAAAGTGGTCCAGAAATCTCATAATTATATGACTTAACTTAGAAAAGGAAATTAATACTTGGCATTTTATTTTATTTTAATGAAAAGACACCTGATTGCTGGAAATTTCCAGGGATGTTTCACATTGGTGGCTCGCTGAAGTAAGGGAAGCCCTGCTTTACCTCTTATTTCAAGACTAAATAAATAATTTCTGAAAGTTTTAAAACATCTGTTTTCAGATATTATATATTATACCTTTTATATGCTGGGCAGTTGGTTCGATCCAGGCCACAAAACCCAAATACACACACAAACACACTTTTATTCGAGCATCAGAATGCTACAGATTTTATAGCGCAGTGAGAACCATTGTGTCTTTCTGCTATGTACAATACGTACAGCGGCGTCCGGTGGCCATGGCAACGGCGCACGCTCTCGCGTATCGGCTGTGGCAAGTAAAGCAAATTTTCAACTTGCGTGTATTGCTAATATCGTGCGCCGAGGTATTGTAGGTATATTTCGCACAGTGTTTCCTAGGTATGATCTTTGATGTTTATGTTTTACTCAGTGGCGGCGCGTGGGAAAAAGCTTTCGGAGTGCACACCAAAAAAAAATAAAAAATTGCGGCGCAGGCGGAATTTTTTTTTGCAAATAATTAAAAAATGAGATATTTAGTTAGATATTAGTTACCTACCTATTATTATTAAAATTATAAATAAATAATAAATGTATCATACCTAGTTTATATATTTTCTCTTCTAATAGCAAAGATGAAAATTTAATTGTTTTAAAATATTGCAGGCTGATGCTATCAGAATTAGAAACTTCCGCCATTGTCGTAAATACCAAATCGTTGAAATCAAAACAAACCGCCAGCGCCTGACCGATAATGCCAAATTAGTGGTGTGCAAATACTCTCTACTCGATACTTTAATATCTGATACATGGGCGGATTCGAAGTAATCGAATATCCTTCGACGCCAAATACTCGTTACTCAAATCCCGAATGGGACCGAAGCCGAAGTGTTACTTTCGTATCAATTGTATGAGTAACGAGTTTGGAGTACTTGTAATCATTTGGACCGATATTTATATATTGGATTTACCGATAATATAATATAAATAATAATAAAATCTAATACTCTAATAGGAAGTATCAGTATCTACTCAATGCTTGAAAAAGTAATCGTTGCACATCACTATGCCAAATTGTCTAAGTGCACTAATTAAAAGTGCCCTTGAGCTCCTCTAACATGCAACGCGACACATCATCTACGGAGAAAATAAAAGCGAATAATTAGATTCGAACTAACTATATAGCGCATCCGCCAGCATGCACCGCAGGTGTTTTGAACACGAATACAAACACATACATACCGGGTATTAATTTGTAGGTAATATTCCAGTCTTTAGTGAATTCCGTTTGGGCTAATTATTAATTAAATTTTACTATTTTTTTAAGTAAAATTTGGGAGTGCACGTGCACATGTGCACTTATGGAGAAACCGCCACTGGTTTTACTGGAAAAATCGTTTTCGTTCATGACACTTTTTAAACACTGAAAAGCCCTCCCCATAAAAGTGCATAAAACGGCTAAAAGGTTAAAGACAAAGTAAATAGTAGAAAGTCAGGACCCGCCACTGATATTTCCAACAATAAAAAATAAGAACAGACTTTTCTACACGATATATCCTTGCAATGTTCTTACCGTTAGAGTTCCATCTTTAAAATGATTTTGGTTTTGATAACAAAAATCTCAGTACAAATAAAAATATATCTTCAGAACTGTCACTGTTTACATAGTGGATTCCATCTAACTTAGTTTGCCTCTCTTTTTAGAATTTTGTAAATTAAATATGAATCAATGTTTTTAGTTTATTGAATACATTTTTTATTTGAGTTTTTGCAAGAATCCACTTATATTTTGCATTTCTTTCTGTTAATAATATCTAAATATAGAGAGACGCAATCTAGGTTAAGGTTGAATTTTGGCCTTTAGCTCCTTTACTTTACTACTACTACTATCACTGTTTAATAGGAAAAAACACGGACATTCCGTTTGTGTATAGTACCGTAGTTTTTAAGATGTGGACCAACCAATTTGAAATAGTGGAGTACTTCGGTACTTTGTACCCGCGAATAGAAATTGGACTTAAAAGTACCATTTAGCTTTAAGAATGGTTTTCAGTTATAAAATAGATATGAGCTGTGGTTTTTTTGATTTTGGAAAGGGAAACTAGATGGCGTGTCGATTTGACCGTTTCTCAGCAATACAGAGTTCTCTGGTATTACTACTACTACTTTTTAATACTAACCTATCCCGCCGAAATATTAAAGCCACAGCTTAGACACCTGGTATTTTTAATATATTACAAATAACACTGTGCAACAAAAAAAATTATCCGGGCGCCGGAAATATAATCCACTTGACCTTCAAAACTTACTACCAAGATGATTCAGCTAGGTTAGCTCTTGTTTCCGAGATATTCGGAACTGTGGACATTAGAGCGAACTACCGTTTTTCCCTTATAACTTCTACAGTAAGCTTTTCTCGAAAAAATGTATACAGAGCTGATTTGAAGACCAACACAAAGTATCGTACGATGGACTTGGTCAAGAAACAAAATATATGTGAAACCATAAACAATTATTTTGCGTATATCTCCAAATCCAAGCACTTCTCTAGAAATGTTCTTTAAATTGTACATAGACAGCATCTTCATTTCTCAACCAACGTTCATTCTCTTCCAAACATGTGTCTACATCGAGGGGTCATCGGCACCCTAAAATTTTGTACAGCGTCCAACAGGACTTGGGTCCTGACGTGTACTGTTGGGTCCTGTTGAGTACTGTCGTGTACTGTCGAGTACTGTTGGGTCCTGTTGAGTACTGTCGTCGTGCCTTGGGGGGGTCCGACAAGGACAAAGCGCGCCCTCAAAAAACATGCGAGCAAAAAAAAAAACCAAAAAAAAAAAAAAAAGCTCATCATCTTTGGGGAACCGCGCCGCGCGCACAAATGTTCCGACCAAAAAAAAAAGTCATCCTGTTTGGGGAAGGCCGACAGGGCCTTAGGGCGCACTCATCACTTGCGACCAACAAAAAAAAAAAAAAAAAGCTCATCATCTTTGGGGAACCGCACCGCGCTCACAAATCTTGCGACCAAAAAAAAAAGCTCATCATCTTTGGGGAACCGCGCCGCGCTCATCCTGTCTTTTCGCATCTACGCCACTGTTCCGGGTTAGACGGTTGTGTCGAGTACTGTCGTGTACTGTTGGCTTCTATCGTACTGTTACGTCCTGTCGTGTACTGTTGGGTACTGTCGAGTACTCTTGGGTCCTGTCGTGTACTGTCGCGTACTGTTGGGTACTGTCGTGTACTGTTGGGTCCTGTTGGGTCCTGTCGTGTACTGTTAGGTACTGTCGAGTACTGTTGGGTACTGTCGTGTACTGTCGAGTACTGTTGGGTCCTGTCGTGGTACTGTCGAGTACTGTTGGGTACTGTCGTGTACTGTCGAGTACTGTTGGATCCTGTCGTGGTACTGTCGGGTCCTGTTGTGAAATTTGTACAGTACTGTTGAAAGCTGATGACCCCTCGGTCTACATGTTTTGTTGGTTGGTTGCTGCAATAAAAGAAAAAAAGCAATTGTCTCATTTCTTATTTTTAAAATTCCGTATCTTGGTTATACAAGCTAACTTTTGCTAAAAAATGCTCTCGGTCGTGGAAATTCCCTGGATATAATTTTTTCATGAAATTTGGTCGCACAGTGTAATTATAGCTTATTATTATTCTCTTGCAAAACTAATGCTTGATCCACAGAAAGAAAACAAATTTTAAATTTAAAGCCCTTTTCCAGTTGATATGAGACAATACAAACTGCAAGAAATTACAGCAAGTTCTTGCAAGGTCAAAATATTCATTGCAAAGTATAAAAAATCCAAGGCCGTTTGACATGGAGCAATAAAATCTGCAATGCATTGCGGCAATAACTTGCAAGGTTAAAAGATTGCAAGCAATGATACTTGCAGGTCCATTGACATGGTGCAAGTCTATTTTAATTGCAAAGGTTTGCCGACCACAGCTAAAATAGGATAATTTCAGCTGGAAAATGTAAACAAACACCATATTAGTTTGAGACGGTCAGTGCACCATTCTGTCTGTCTGTACAAACTTCTTCAATGGAATACGAGTTTTTAACCTCAAATATCTTGTTTTGGTTTAACAGTTTTATTTTGATTTCCTTCTCTATGGTTTTAATTTTAACAATTTTGTCCGTTAAATATAAACATAAAAATAAATAAAGCTAATAAATAAAAGTGATTAGCACATCAATCTTTTTATAAATTGCTGCAGCTTGTTTGCCGTGGGATGATGGAATAGAAAGAGCCCAAAGACGATGGTGGGTCAAATATGGAGGAAAACAAAAGTAACTAGATTTGTCACCAAAATTCCCCAGCATTGCAGGCCTTTCAGCAATAGAAATCGCCCCAGACCTATAAATTTGCAACATTTGCAAGCCTTGTACTTTATCAGCTGGGTTGAAAATGCGCATGTCCAAAACAGAGTTTCTTGCAAATTGCAATGCAATGCAATGCCAGTGAAATTGCTCATGTCAAATGGGCTTTAGCTCACAATAAGTCAAATAAAAAATAAATAAATGCCCCGTTCTAAAACAGCTGATCTGTCTTAGATTTCTAGATTTTCTTTTTGAATTGCTTCTTGCAATCAATAGATGGCACCAATGCTATAAAGTTGTTAGGGTCACTGCATCACGAAGACGCCAGGCTTTCAGGATGCAGTGACCCTAAAAGTTGTAATTATCTTGCAGAAATCAATCAGCTGGGTTTCTTGCACATGCCTATGATCATGCTAAGCGGTTTTATAACCTCAAAACGAGAATCTGAAGTTTATGACATAAGTTTTTTTTAATAAAAAAAATTCGGCTCTGGAACGAAATAGCGATGTACAAAATAGCGACGTACGAAATAGCGAGTAATGAAATAGCGACTATCAAAATAGCGATGTAATGAAAGAGCGACTATCAACATAGCGATGTATCAAAATAGCGTTTGTAACAAAACAGCGATATATCAAAATAGCGATATATCAAAATAGCGACAATCAAAATGGCGATATATCAAAATAGCGACAATCAAAATAGCGATGTATTAAAATAGCGATGTATTAAAATAGCGATGTATTTTTTTTATTTATACTGGGACTTTCTATCCACTCAGGATCAATCGCCCAGTTTCGCAAAGTTCTAGCAAGTGCAAGCATTTTTTTTAAACAAACACAAACAACCAAGTCCCAAGCCAGGAATCGAACCCGGGCCGCCGGTGTGGAAAACAAACATTGCTACCACTACACCACGACGGCGCCTCAATAGCGATGTATCAAAATAGCGATATACCAAAATACCGAATCAAACCAAACCGAATCGAATCAATCCAAATCGAAACGAACCGAAATGCGCTATTATATCCTTTGGTATTTTGACTATACCAGCTTATTTTAAAAAAAAAACATCCCTGATTCTTTTCCGGGATGCTAGAGGGTTTGAATCCGAACCGAATTTGGTTCGGTTCGGATTCACACTCTTTCCGGAAGTCTGGAGAGTTTTTTTTTGAAAAAATATGCTGGTTCGGTTCGGTTCGGTTCGGATTCACACCCTCTAGGATCCCGGGAAAGAAGTCAGGAAAGTTTTTTTTTTTTTGAAAAAATTTCTAAGTATGAAACCATTTAGTCGAACTATATGCCAAAACGGAACCGAAATATCGCTATTTTGATAGTCGCTATTTTGCTACATCGCTATTTTGATAGTCGCTATTTTGCTACATCGCTATTTTGATAGTCGCTATTTTGTTACATCGCTATTTTGTTACAATCGCTATTTTGTTATATCGCTATTTTGTTACATCGCTATTTTGATAGTCGCCCTTTCATTACATCGCTATTTTGATTGTCGCTATTTCGATACCGCTATTTTAATACTCGCTATTTTGTACATCGCTATTTCGTTCCAGAGCCAAAAAATTCGCTATTACTACATTTAACCAAACACCATAAACAAACTTAAATTAGCAAAATAACAAATTAGTTCGCGTCCGAACTCTAGATGCTTGTCAACCTTTGATGTCTAAATGTAGCCTATAAAAAATCAGTTGTTTTTTATTGAGATATGGTAGCAGAAAAAAAGCAAAACTGTGGATTAGGTAAATTTTATAAGTATATAATAATCGTTTTTAGTTTTAAACTTGGCTAGCCTTTAAACTTATATATGCATAGTTGTAAAAGTTAAGATTTTTCGAAATAAATATTTCTGTGGTAAAAAACTTTTTATTTTTAGAATAAACCGCTTTTTGTATATAAACCTAATTTGTTAAATAATAGGTCTTAAAATAATTAAAAATTACACAACCGTGTAAAAAAATTTTCGAGATCCGTAAGACAGACCAGGTTATTCCTATGTATTTCTCAAGGCTAAATCTGAATCCGGGGTAAAAAAAAGTCCCTAGACTTTTCCCGCGTGGGTCAATTCATATAAAATCCAGTGGCGCACCCAGGAATATGTCTTTGGGGGGGGGGGTTCGGTTCGACACCTAATAATGCCGTATTTTATGCTATTTTATTTTTTTTATTGTGATTTGTGGGACATTCATCCACCGGTCAAGGGGATGAGGTATCCCAAATTTCAAAATTTTCTGATAAGTGGTTTTTCTTAAATTCATTTTTAAAGATTAAAGCATGATTTAGATATCTCGAGAATTACTTACACCAGAGTAGTGATATAAAGTTTGAAAGGTTTTTAAATACCTTTCGAATGAGGTATCACATTTTTTTTTAAAAATATCAAAATAAAAAAGTTTGTTATTTGTAAACATTACATTATGTTCATTATGTAGTAGTTTTTGAGATATCAAAATTTATTCTAGTACCTGTTTGGGCCAAATGAGCCGTTTTGATTTTCAAAAATTTATTTAACAAAAACTATTAATCAGAAAATTTTTAAGTTTGGAATATTTAATCCATTAGAATTAATGTATCAAAAACCATTAAAATCTGAAATATTCTATCAAATCTCCTTTTTTTTTCGTTGATTTCATATTTCAAATACATGACGTCTAGGGACATTTTTGACCCCCGGTTCAATACTGATCTCGAATGTTTCTTTTTTTCTTGTTCGGTTGTATTATTTGAGAAATCACCAATTAAAAACTTTCCGTTCTTGTCCAGTTTTTAATTAATTTTTATTTTACAATAAGCTGTAGCTGTCTCGAAATAGGTCATCACAGAATTTGTAATACAATTGTCCTTCTTTGCAGCAAACGTACGGCAAAACCCACGTCGACAGATCGACATCAGGAAAATATTTTGATAGTACCTCCACAAATCTTTGGTATTTTCCTGGTACTTTTTTAAGTGGCTTGGTTATAGGCCCAGCAGTATGAATTTCCAAGTTTTGATTGAAAATTTCAAATTTTGTGGGCATCGAAGAGTAATCTTTGAAATAAATAATGTTTTTGGCTACCGGTTTTTCTTTGGGTTTAACTTTGAAACAAACCTGTCCTTCTAAACAATCACAAGTTTGTTTAACCTTAGTAGTTTTTTGAACTTTTGATTTTTGTGTAGACAAATTACTTACACTTGTGAGTTTTAAAACATTTGGTAAAACACTTAATTTAGCATGAGTTTCCAAAAGAATTGGTTCCCTTATTGGACTGCTTACAACTCTTTTCGGAACTTGCAATTTGTGCAACATTGAATGGCATTTTTGAAGCATGTAGTAATGCTTAACAAATTTTGTTCCGTAGATATCAGCTTTCCACATTCGTAGACATTCTTCATATTGTTTTCTCTTTATTTCTTCTCGTTTTTTAAATAATCTTTCCAAGCAATTCTGTTTAGCGTTCTTTGCCAACTCTGCCAAATCCCTACTCTGACTATCCATGTTTATGTCGCTTTCGTAAAACATCAGGTTGCAACAATGCAAAGTCTTTTTTTTAATTCCTTTTTTATTACATTGGCTAGAACAAAAGTAAATCATTTGACACTTCGGACATAATTTTAATTCTTTTTGCCGACCTTTAAGGCAATTGTAGCATACAATATACTTTTGTGTCTCATCTAAGCCAAAATCTGTGATATTCTTATTATTTTTGTCTGGTAAAATTTCGGTCAAATTTTGTAATATGTCATCAACACTGTCTTCCTTCGATTCTACTTCTTCTGTTTTATTTTTAGGATTCAAGTCATTCTTTTTACCTTTTTTTGAACTTTTTGAATTGCTTTTGGAGTGGATTTCTTTTTTTTGGTTGATCTTCTCCTTTTTACTTTTTTTTGATTTAGCAATTTGTTTATTGATATGAACGAATTCTATCATATTTTTTGCTACGTTTACGTCAAATCTATCTTTTTCAATAAGTTCGTATTTCAACAGAAGTTTTATATTTTCCATAGCAATGTTTTCCGTCAAGAATTCTGCAAGAAATTTTGATATTTCCAAATTTAACAATTCGTCTTCTGAAAAATCATATAAGATTTCCACAGCTTTCAGTTGGATGTATTTTATGATACTTTTTCGGGCTAGATCTTTTATAAGCTCTATTAAACTATTAAAAAACACACTTTTATGTATTTTACTCTTTTTTGTTTTTTCTTTAGATGCTTTATTTTTGGATTTTAATTTTACTTCGTTCTCTTTTTCAACAATCTTAAGATCTTCACTGCTCTCCGCAAAGGTTATAACATTTTCACAACTTTCTACTTCATTTAAAAAGTTTAAGTTTATATTAAAGAACATTTCCAACATTTCTTTGCAGTTTGGTAGTGGCAGAGTATTCTCAAATCTTTTCAATGTGTACAGAGTGAGTATGGTACCCATTTTGTAGGGTAGAAGTTCATAGGGATTAACCAAATCTTCTAAAATTAAATATTTGACAAGATTTGTGTTTCCAACTAACACGGCTAGTGATAAAGGTGTATGTCCCAAGTATTTATCTTGTAATGTTGTACCATGTTCTATTAGTAATTTTGCAGTTTTTCCAAAATAATTTATATCATCAGTGTAAAAATCAGATCTCATACAAAGAATTTGTAAAGGATTTTTGCCTAAGTTTTCTATCTCAATAGCTTCTGGAATATTGCCTTTAAAGTGCTGTATTTGTCCAAACCAATGTTCTGGCGTGGTTTTAAAATTTGGATTGCATTTAAATTTTACTAAAGCCTCACAAATTTCAAAATTTTTTTCAGATGGCGGTAACATAGCTGCAATGTGAAGAGGTGCTAAATCATATTTTCCAATTCTTACATTGATATCGGCGTTAGATCTTAACAAACATTTCACTAGACTTGAGTTTTCAGTAAATAGTGCTAAAATTAAAGAAGATTGAGGGACTTCTCCTGTATTGGGGTTTGCTCTATAATCCAAAAGTGCTAAAGTTGTCAGTTCGATCCTTGTTAGATATTTTTGGGCCAGTTTGTCAAATTGGCTTTCACCTGATTGGGCCTTGGATTCATTTTTTTCGGGAATCTTATAACTTAGATCAAAGATATAAATGTTTTCCGCGTTTGCATTGCTAGGCGGTAAGCCTGTTTTTGAGAGTTTTTTGAATAATTCTAGAATTCTGGGATTGGAAACGTTTTCTAAAATATCATTTTGGCTGGTTGTACTTGTTCCGGAACTGTGAGTCGTTAAAGATAAATATGAGTTCATATCGTACCATTTCAGCCCTTCTTGGATTTCTTCCAAATCGATATCTGGAAGAAATGCTTTTTCCCAGTCAGTGACCTTGTATTTGACAGCTAAATATTTCAAAAGACAAATGGATAAGGCTGTCAAGCCTTCATCGTTAGTCTGATCTAGTTTGGAACCATGATTTGCCAAAATTGGTATGATGTCCAGTCTGTTCTTCACAGCGGCAAAAAATATGGCCGAGTTACCTCGTCCGTCGGTTAAATTGACGTTTATTTTGCCTTCGATCAAAATTTTTCGGACCATGTCTTTGTCATTATGAAGACAAGCCAGTAAAAAAGATTTGCACATTTTCTCATGTTCTCCGGGAGCTTGAAAGTTTCTTCGATTGCCTTTTAGAAGTTCCGTTACGTTGAAAGTTATCATGTGTTCTGAAAACCTATAAAAATCCATTGTTTTAAGCAATTTGAGTATACAGGGTGTCCCAGATAAAAGCAACTACATGGGGATTTCAAAAACGCTAATAGATACGAGTTTGTTTAAATAAGAAAAAGTTGCGCTATTCTAAGTTTGCCCAGGTGCTGTATCAATATTAAAGATATCTACAGGGTTACTAAAATATCGAGCAAAAACTAAAAATTGTGTTTTTTGAAAAATTGAAATATCGCCGCAATCTTGCAAACAAATTTAATGAAATTTGATAGTTTTTTATAAGCAACTACAGCCAATCGAATGACGTTAACAAATTTGTTCTGGGCCTTCTAGTTTTTTTGAAACCATAGCCAACTTTGTTATTTCTTATGACCGCCATGTTGAATTTATATGTCAATAAATGAAGCATTAAAAAGCTTTTCAACCATGTATAATAAGCCCATCTTTGAATGACGGAAAATGTGAATTTATTTAAAAAACTGTTTTTCACCAGGTTGGCTGTGAAACAAAGGCCGTAGTTGCGTTTGTTGTCATACCTACGTAACTATCTGTCAAAACCTTGTCATTTAGTTGATTTATCTATTGGAGTTTTAAAGTTTCTAAATTACTTAAGATTTTTTTTGAGTCACATTATCAATCAAATTTAACATGGAAAGGTTTCCAAATTGGGAGAAGTAGATATGAATGTTATATTTTGTGTAATAAGAATGCTGGAAGAGCTCGAGATATGTACTTTTAGAGATATCCAGAAAGACGACAACCAGGTTTGTCAAACTTCAGAATACTTAGAAATAATTTAATTGAATATGGTTCCTTTAAAAAATAAAATCGTAATCGACAACCTGAAGAAAATATTGAAGCTCTGTTTTTACAAAGTGTCGTTGACAATCCTCGCATCGCCCTTCGTGCACTGGAAAATAATGTTGAAGTACCCAAATCAACTGCACAAAGAATTCTTAAAAATTTTTGTATCATCCATATGCAACACATATTAGTCCAGGAGTCCGAGACGGTGACTTAGAAAGAAGAACCTTGTTTTGCAATTGGTTCATAAAAAAATCACAAGAAAACTCTCAATTTCCGCTTAAGGTTCTGTGGTCCGATGAAAGCAGGTTTACAAACTGCGGGGTGTTTAACAGATATAACTATGTGTACTGGGCCGATGAAAATCCGTTCTTAAATCCTGAGGTGCACCATCAAGTTAGGTGAGGTTTGAATGTATGGCAAGGAGTCATAAACGGACACATACTATTTAACATTTTTCATAATAATTTGACGGCACCTCGTTATCTAGAAATTCTACAAAGTTACGTTGACCAAATTTTAGAAAATTTGTCTCTTCAAGATGTAGCAAACATGTGGTTCCAGCAAGATGGAGCACCTCCACATAATGCAAGAATCATAACCGACTATTTGAATCAGCAACATGGAAATAACTGGATCGGAAATCGAGGTCCAGTTGCCTGGCCTACACGTTCGCCGGACCTTACGCCTCTTGATTTTTGTATTTGGGGATACTTAAAGGATAAAGTTTATTCTACTACTCATAATACGATAGAAGAACTTAAGGCAGCCTTTTTTTAAGCCATAAAAGAAATACCTAAACAAATGGTTAAAAATGCATGCATGTCTCTAATTCATCGATGCAGGATTTGCATGAATAACAACGGTGGAATTTTCGAACATTTGCTTATTTAATTCAATGCTTTGTTATCGGTTTTTAGTTTTATTTTAAATTAAATAATAAATGCAAACTTTTGTTTCAGAATTAAAAGATAGATTTTAAGAAATTGTATTATTTCTTATTATTATTATTATTATCCATAAGCAGATAGACAGACAACTTTGTCTGATTGACTGCACACTAGTCCCTAACTAGTTTTAACTTGCCAGGTGAGGCCAAAACTTGTCTAATTTATTTTTAAAACTATTTACACTTGGGGCGGTCACGATTTCTTCGGTTAAGCTGTTCCAGTCTTTCACCACCCGGTTATACAGAATGTTTTTTCTGGACATTCGACTCCATCGAAGAGGGTCAAGTTTCAAAGAATGGCCACGAAGTTGAGGGTTTTCATTTCTTTTAAAGTAGTTGATGTCACACGAATAGTACCCACTGAGTATTTTATATGTTTCAATCAGGTCGCCACGTTTCCTTCTATTGTATAATGTTGGCAACTTTAGAGTTCTTAGACGTTCTTCATAGGTCTTGTTTCTCAAAGAAAGTGGTATTTTTGTAAATCTGCGCTGTACCCTCTCTAGAAGGTCAATATCTTTTTGAAAATATGGATTCCAGACTACCATGGCATGTTCTAGAATCGGTCTAATGTAAGTTTTATAAATTTTGATGCACATCTGTTCTGAGATGTTACCAAATGCGCGTCTTACTAGGTATATCATGGAATTAGCCTTCTTCACAATCTTAGCTATATGCGAGTCCCATTTAAGGTCTATGGAGACTGTTACACCTAAGTCACTCTGGTTTTCAACAGTTTTTAGTTCTTTGTCATACAAGAAGTAAGCTAAGTTTGGATTGTTGTTACCGATATGTAGAATACAGCACTTATCGATGTTAAGCTGCAATTTCCACTTTTGTATCCATCTTTCAAGTTCTGCTAAATCTTCCATTTCTAGCCCATGGTGTATGCTTGGGTCGCAGTAAGATTTCATATCATCAGCAAAGAATTTTAAAAGATTTAGCATGTTTGTTGGTAAATCTGCTATGTAGATAAGGAACAGCATTGGAGCAAGTACTGAGCCTTGAGGCACGCCACTTGTCACTGTATTTGTGGTTGATAGATGGTTGTCAATCCTGACCTGGAATGTTCTATTTGTCAAGTAATCTTCTATCCACCTAAGAAGCTTTCCTCGTATTCCAATGTGCTCTAATTTTTTAATCAATCTCTGGATTGGGACAGTATCAAATGCTTTTTCAAAATCGACATATATGACATCAATTGGATATCCCTCATCTTGTGCTTGTGTCCATGCTTCCAGACAATCCAACAGGTTAGAAATTACTGACCGTTTTGGAAGAAAACCATGTTGTGCAAAGAAACTGTTCTTGTGGTGGTCTAGCAAGAACTTTGTTAGTTCTATTGCAATTATTCGTTCCATACATTTACAGGCTATAGATGTTAGACTTATCGGTCTATAGTTTTTTGGAGAGAGTTTGTCCCCCTTTTTATGAATTGGGATGACTATGGAGTTTTTCCATTCAGGTGGCAGTTTTCCACTGTCTAGTGATTCTGTAAAAACACATGTGAGAATTGGGCAGATTTCGGGTGTGGATTTTTTTTAAAACACAGCTGGAATATTGTCAGAGCCTGGGCTTGAGTGGATTTTTTATTTAGCTAGAGAAAAATTAAAAAATATGGCCCTTTATATTTGCATATAAATCAAATAAATGGAAAAGTTTTGAAAGGTAGTTACGTAGGTATAACAACAAACACAACTACGACATTTGTTTCACAGCCAACTAGGTGAAAAACTATTTTTTAAATAAATTCACATTTTCCGTCATCCAAAGATAGGCTTATTATACACGGTTGAAAGGCTCCTTTTATGCTCTGTTTATTGAAGTATAAATCCAAAATGGCGGCCATGAGAAATAACAAAGTTGGCTATTGTTTCAAAAAAACTAGAAGGCCCAGAAAAAATTTGTTAACGATTGGCCGTAGTTGATTATACAAAACTACCAAATTTCATTAAATTTGTTTGCAAGATTGCGGCGATATTTCAATTTTTCAACAGGCCTAGAAAAAAATTGTTAACGTCATTTAATCAAACCCCTGTAGATTCTCATTTAAACAAACTCGTATCTCTTACCGTTTCCGAAATCCCCATGTATTTGCTTTTATTTGGGACACCCTGTATATAGATTTTTTTTCGAGGGGTCATCAGCTTTCAACAGTACTGTACAAATTTCACAACAGTACCCGACAGTACCACGACAGGATCCAACAGTACTCGACAGTACACGACAGTACCCAACAGTACTCGACAATACACGACAGGACCCAACAGTACCCGACAGTACACGACAGTACCCAACAGTACACGACAGGACCCAACAGTACCCGACAGTACACGACAGTACCCAACAGTACTCGACAGTACACGACAGGACCCAACAGTACTCGACAGTACACGACAGTACCCAACAGTACACGACAGTACGTAACAGTACTCAACAATACACGATATAATCCAACAGTACTGGACACAACCCTCTTACCCGAAACAGTGGCGTAGATGCGAAAAGACAGGATGACCTTTTTTTTTTTTTTTGGTCGCAAGTTTTTTGAGTGCGCGCTAAGGCCTTGTCGGCGTTCCCCAAACAGGATGACCTTTTTTGTTTTTGTGGGCGCACGATTTGTGAGCGCGGCGCGGGTCCCCAAAGATGATGACCTTGTCGGCCTTCCCCAGGATGACCTTGTTTTTTTTATTTTTTATTTGTGAGCGCGACGCGGTTCCCCAAAGATGCTGACCTTTTTTTTTTTTTTTTTTTGCTCGTATGTTTTTTGCGGGCGCGCTTTGTCCCTGTCGGACCCCCCAAGGCACGACGACAGTACTCAACAGGACCCAACAGTACTCGACAGTACCCAACAGTACACCGACAGGACCCAACAGTACTCGACAATACACGACAGTACCCAACAGTACTCGACAGTACCCAACAGTACTCGACAGTACCCAACAGTACTCAACAGGACCCAACAGTACACGTCAGGACCCAAGTCCTGTTGGACGCTGTACAAAATTTTAGGGTGCCGATGACCCCTCGTTTTTTTTATTTTATTTTGGCGGTTACGTCATGACATATTTCCATTAGTTTAAATGATAAAATGCCAATGACGAACCGCCATTATAAAAAAAAACCGACCATATACAGGGTGTTTTTGAAGGTAACAAAATTGTTTTCAGGTACCGTAAAACGAGGTTAATTTGCTCCACATTTTTGAGTTAATTCGAAAAATTCAAAGAAATAACCAAAAATTATACCATAAAAAATGTTTTTTTGATTTTAATGAAAAACACCTGGTATAGGTAATTAACAAAGGACATTTTTATTACAAAATACTCAGTATTATAAATATTTTTTTTAACTTGAAAAGTGGAGCAAAGTTTCCCATAGTCCGAGGTTACTTTGCCTCACTTTATAAAATTAAAAAAAAAAACATTGATGTTTTATATGTTGGCGCAAACTACACCCAATATTTAGTTAGCTTTTCCCCAAACATTCAAAATGGTGAATAAAAAATTTAAAAATATTGGTTTTTTAAAGTTTTTACACTAGACACCAAATTTTTCGAGATCAAATTTTAGAGGAATTTCAAGCTGCACTTCACTCTGGTATTAACTCGAGACGACTAAGCGGAAAACAGCGGCTACCGCGTCTTTGAAAAGTCAAATTCGTAACGGATAATTCACGCGTGGTGGCGTTGTGGTGCATGCGCAGATTTTTAATGTGGAATATCTAAGAACTTCTTTTCGCAATGGAGCAAAGTAGGACCAGGGGGCGCCTCTGTTACCCTAAAAAAACATCTGTATAGTTCACGATAAAAGAAAGTGGCACGTCATAGCAGGTGGACTATTAAGAACGTGAAAATTTAATTTTTTAATTTTATTAAATGTGAGTTTTAGGTCCTCTAAAACACCGAAATCAGCGAATAAAATAAATTGGCTGTTTGAATACACACGATAAATCAAGAACACCTCAAACGATTTTAACCCACTATGATACAGTTTGTTGGCATTAGATTTTGGTTAAAAAGTATTATTTAACAAATTTTACCTTAAAACTATCAGTTATGCATAACTTTACTTGTTGTATCGATTTTTCTTTAAAAATTTTCTTTTTGTATTTAAAACATTTTTGCCTGTGGCGCAAGTCGCTCTTTGACAAAAAGCATTTTTCTAGAAAGATGAAAAATTCCTAAGGTGTCTATTTAACCTGAAAAGATTTTTGCTACCTGCGGCGTATTTTTAGGGATTGAAACTTTTTTCTGTAGATTTTCAGTTATCAAAAAAATTTTCTTTATATCTATTTTTGTCTGCTCCCTTTTTCAAGTTTTCATTTTTGGTTTAAGAGTTTTATTTTGATATTTGTCTAGGAAAAGTACTATCCCTACCGCGCCACCCTCGGGGTCCCCTACCCACGCTGCGTCACTATAGCCGATCCATTACTTTTTTATAGTTGGACTAACAATACAATAAAAAAACTAAAATTAATTAATAGGTAGCTTACCTGCAGATTGGTAAGTTATATTTCTAACAAAATACCAATAACCAATAACACTTCTTGTTTGTAAAAGTAAATGAATTACAGTCGAACCTCTCTAACTCGAACCTCTCTATCACTCAAACCTTTTAACTGGTCCCTGCACATTTTTTAATTTTTATAAGTATTTTAACCTCTTTAACTCGAATTTCTATAACTTGAACCTCTCTATCACTCGAACCGTATTCCCAGTCCCGTTAACGTCAAGATCTCTTTAAAACGAACCTTTGAAACCAATTAAAGCTGAAATCCCTATATCACAATTAAGAACATAAATCACTAGTGAACAGCAGGTTGCTTTAAATGTACAAGAATTTTTTAATCGATGCTAGGACATTTTTCAAGTGAATGATAAGGTGACTTTTGATTAATTTTTAAATGTAGACGAGGATTTAGTAACAAGCGAAACTCTTGCAGAAGATAAAATCTTGGAAAGTGTTGGCAAAACAGACGATAATTTTGAGAAAAACTCTAACGAGAAGAAAGCAATTGAAACCATGCAGCTCGCTTTATCAATGGAGGCCACAACAAATATTGACTTGTCTCTTATGTGTGAAATACGAAAAAAAATTGAGTCTAACTGCGCAAAAAAAAACGTATTGTCAAAATTTAATACTTATCTAATAATTTTTTAAGTTTTTAAGTATGTATACATTTATTTTAAGTTAGATTTGCACTTTTCAACTGTTTTAATGCAATAAAAAATATTAATTGGAATATATGATTTTTGTTCTTTTACTCGAACTCTCCATAACTTGAACTGTTTTGGTTGTCCCTTGAAGTTCGAGTTATAGAGGTTCGACTGTATTTACTTTTGGGAACAAGTAGAATTTTAATGTATTATTCTGGTTATGTATCACCCCGTTTAATGAATGCACTTACATAAAACTGACTAAATTGACGTTTCCTGATATTTGCGCTAAGCCTGCAACATTGGTTTTACGCTTTTCTGTTCTCCCATGCAATCCTTATGGCCCATACAAAAATCCTACCCCTGGATAGAAGGCTGGCCACGCATAAATACGTACCTGTGAACAAAACAGTGTCTTTGAATATCCATCATTACAGGCTCATTATTCCACGCAACAATTTCCATGATATCAACTTTTTTCGTTTTTCCGAAATATTCAGTCCTCTTTGCTTCTTTCTCTTCATTTTGGATCAGTTTGTCAGTTAAGGAATCGATTATGGCTTTGTAAAACCATTCTTGCTTCCCAACATCGAAGAGTTCTTGTTCAAGAAGCTCTAGGTTCACTTCGTTCATGTGAAATTCTTCTGCACATGAGCATTCTTCATCTTTTACATGTTAAGAAATATAAGTATATAATTAAAAAACTATCGTTTTGTTTTTTTTCTTGCAGTGCAGTGCAATTCTGACAAGGGTTTCTGCTTCCCTTTAGGGAAGAGCGGGGCTGGTTGACTCGCGGGTAGGTTGGCGCACCGTCATTTTGCTCCACTTTCCCCTAATCTGGCAACGTCTCTTGCTTATCCTTTAGCGACAGCAGACGACGCATACAAAGTTTGACCACAGCCTACCTGAGGTAGGCTGTGGTTTGACTGTGATCAAAAAGCTCGATGAGAAGCGAGGCGGGCAAATCTTGATGCCAAAAGTTAAAAAAAACGTGTCTAGTTTTTAGTTAATTTCGCGAAGTTAAGCAACACGAATTTTATTTTTACTACTTTTTTTGAGACATAGGTTGTAGCCCGAACGCTGCCGTAACCGTGCCAATGAAGCCCTATTCTACATTAACACGGTTCGGTTACGTTGGCGATCGATTGACAACGGTTAGGTTTCACATTCTCTAGGATCCCGGGAAAGAGGTCAGGAGAGTATGTTTGAAAAAAATATATGTATGTTAGAAATTTACGAATTCTTTCTTAAGAAAGATTGTGGTTCTGAAATCCAGACTGATTTTTAACAAACATTTTTGCGATCACGGGTGTTAGTTACCCAAGCGATTTACCATATCGTCTGCTATTTACCAGAGATGTTCGGGCGAAAGCCGACTGGCGATCCTGGGTGTTGTATACAAATATGCGGCCCGGGCCCCCAGGCCCCTCATTATATACGCCACTGCCTGTTGCAAATTATTTATTTAATTTTCCCGGAAGCATTTCTCGCTATTTCAAATCTTGATCTAATTTTCTGAGGTTGATATACGTGTAGTAAGATTCTGGATGGCCCTTTATTTACTAATTATGTAACAATTAAAGAATTAGTGTGCTGCAGCTGAGTACATTTTTATGCGTGTTTCTTCAAATCGTCCGCCCATCTAATTTGGGGTCTTCCTCTACTTCTTTTATTTTCCCAAGGTCTCCAGTTTACAATACATTTGTTCCATCGATCGTATTTCTGTCTGATATTATAAATTTCCATTTTAATTTTGCTACTTCTCCTCCGACATCACTTACTTTTGTTTTATTTCTTATCCATTCATTCCTTTTTCTATCTGTCAGCTTTACATGTAACATTTGTCTTTCCATTGATCTTTTGGCTTTTGTTACCTTATCCATTTTTAATTGTGTTTTAAGTGTCCAGGTCTGGGATCCATAGGTAAGTACAGGAAAGATATATTGGTTATACACTTTCATTTTGAGGTACTGAGGATATTTTTTATTTCTTAATACGTAGCTTAATTTACGGAATGCTGCCCAGGCCAATCTCTTTATTTCAGCTGTTTGGTTTTCTTTTTTCAGTTTAATAATTTGTCCCAGGTATATACACTGTCCCATTTAAAACTTTCCACCCGGGATTTCTCGAGAACTGCTGAAAATTTTTGAAAATGCCGAGGCACATCGATTTTTTTTTCAAAGGGGACACTTTTTGGCTATCTTGAAATTTTTGTAGCACGCACAACCTTCAAGGGGTATACTTTACCCCTATATTTTGAATAGGGAAAGTGGGTCTAGTGATACCTTGTTTTGAAGGCCTCTTGAATGTCCTTAGAACCGTGTAAAAATTTCAAAAATCTATCCATTAGTTTTTGAGATAATTGCCTTCAAAATTTCAGATTTAGCATGGACTGATAAAATAAAAATTTAATTATAATTTTATATTTCTCGGATTTAATTTTTATTTTATTATTCCATGTTAAATTTGAAAATTTAAAAGCGAATATCACAAAAACTAATCGATGGATTTTCGAAATTTTTACACCGTTGTAAAGATATTCAAGAGTTGTAAAGATATTCAAAACAAGGTATCACTAGACCCACTTTCCCTATTCAAAATTTAGGGGTAAATGATACCCCTTGAAGGAGTTCGTGCTACAAAAATTTCAAGAAAGTCAAAAAGTCTCCCCCTCGCAAACAAAATCGACGTGTCTCGACATTTTTAAAAATGTTCAGGCAAGGTGGAAAGTTTTTAATGGGACAGAAATTCCTCTACTATTTTATTTTGGTTTATTCTGACCGTAATATCCCCCTATATGTACTATATGATCTCAAAATCACCTAGGGAACGTTCTTAAATTACGTAACCCAAAAATTCAAGATTTTTGACACCCCCTCCACCCCTTCTCGTAACGCATTTTTAAGAAAAAACACATTAAAAAAACATTGAGTGTAACGCAAGGCCAAACCCCCCTCCCCTCTAGAGCGTTACGTAATATAAGGACAGGCCTTGGTAAAAGCACAGCCTACCTTAGGTAGGCTGTGGTGACAGTTAAATACTATACTATAATTTATATTTTGACTCTTTAATTTTTAAAATATAATTACCTTTTATAGCCTCAGAATCATTTGGCATAAAATCCGATAGATATGATAAATGTTGATCCAGGTGGTTCTGGGATGATGAGTCAAAGTCAAAATTATTTGTCGGCGCATTACTGACGCTTCCGGGACCAAATAAGGAATCTGTGACTGGAAGTCCGCTAGCTAAAGCATAAACTAATAAAATAGAAAGTAGTGAATATTTGACAACTAATAAAATAACGACAGAATAAGGAATATTCCTTCACATACATTAGGGACTTATTGCAATAGTGCCAGGCACTAATGGTGCCGGGCACAATTCTGACATTCGCATTGAAAACTGACAGTTGATCTTTCAAAATTGACATACCAAAATCGAATTTATAAATCCAGTCGTTTGTTTTTCATTAATAGTGGCGGCACAATTAATTTTGGCTCTTATAATACACAACGGCCTAATTTTCAAAGAAGATATAATGCGAAAATGTCAGAATAGTGCCCGTCACAATTATTGCCAGGCTTTATTGCAATAGGTCCCTATTATGATGCACACAGTCTCTCAATAGAGTAGATTTGGGATTTTATGTTAAGGGGGCTCTTTTAACCTCTCATCCGCTACAATGAAGTAAGGTTATTATTTACAAAAAATTAAGACAGTCTAAATCGTAACATTTTCCTTCTATTACATTTTGATGCACAAAGTCCCTAAATATGTTAAAAACGCGTTTGTCAGGAATGCAAATAACCCCTGACTGTGCCACTGTACGAAACCATCTTGAAAAAGCGACAAACACAATTGTGGTTCTGTTGAGATAAGAAAGTGGTTTCGCCTCTCTCCAAAATGGAAAACATTCGGTTGCCGCCTACCACACAGCAGATGGTTGATGGGAGAAAAACTACTAAAAAGTGAAGAGTGAGAGTTGTAATGGTTAAGCGTGGGGATACAGCAAGTAGCGAGAGGGTTTTCCCTTTCAAGTGATTGGACATGGAAATATTGTGAGATAAGAAAATGTTGTCTATAAAATGTATTTTATCTCTGTTTTTGTTTAGGTTATCTTGTTTAGCTCATTAGCTAGAATGTAAAGTAAACTTTAGTATTATCAGCAACGCCACTGACTTGGTTCCTCCAAGCTCCTCAAAGAGGAGATAATGGATTATTTAGGCCCAACCTACCGTTTATAAAAACCCAAACTTTGAGAAGACAAGTCGGTAGTCACATTCTAAGTTTTGTTAAACTTAACTAAGAACCTCTAAAGTAATTAATTATCAGTAAAGAAACATAAGATTTTTATATTTAAAGAATATTTTGAAGTTTGTTATTTTGGTAAGTTAAAGTTTTATTTTAATATTTTGGGTCTTGTTCGTTTTATAGGTCATAAGAAAAGTCTTGTAACAATTTGTAAATTGCAAGAGTTTTATTTTGTATTCATTAAAGTTTGTAACGTTTTTAAAACTGTTTTATATTTATTTTATACACACAAGAGATCTACTACGGTACCCTCGTTTAAGGGTTCGATTTAAAATAAAATCGTACCCGACAATATGTTAAAAACGCGTTTTAATCGTAAGGGCGTTTTTTTCTATATTTGGAAAGTTTTACAGTCCTGTAGAACAATTTTAGTGCAAGTAATGCCGAGGGGTGTGTCAAAAAAACTTATAATAGAAAATTTAATAAAAAATTATACGATGCTGAAAACTGGTTGTGCGGTTGTAAAAAAAGAAATGCTTTTATTTTTCTTTATTTGTCTTGTTATGAACAATCCACGAAGTGATCCTGCATGGGTGGCAAAGGGAATGTGTGATAACATAACATAATATTTTAGAATTTTCTATGCTAGGCAAGACTGATATTAGGTACCAATTGAATAGTGCCTATAGGCAAAACATTACCTAGCATAATGAAAATGTGACAAAAATTAGACATATACTTAGTAGGTTAATAGACTGTTATGTGGGATTTTTGAGGTTGCTCTAGGGGGCCATAAAAAAGAAAGACGAATGGACTTTATCTATAAACAAATAAACTAAAAACTACACCAAGTAGCTGCTTGTTTGGAAAATTCTAAAATAAGATTTTTGCCCCCCCCCCCCAACTTATAACGTCACCAGCCGCCCCTGGTCTCGACTTACCTCCACTAATCTGTGAAAAGTAACTTTCCCTGACATCACTGACAAGTATTTTGTCTTCCTTATCAGTACCACTTTCCAGTCCATCCTTGCTTTCGCGTCTGTTTCCTGCAGATTCGGTTTTGCAACACTGTTGACAGTATTTGATTCGATTTTGAAGAGAATCCTTTAGTTCCGCATAGTTTTGCCAAATTGGTATTAGTTCAGACAGTTTTCTTTTTATTTGAAGGTATCTACAAAAACGTTATTACTTAAATTCCGAAAGGATTATATTGATTAAAATTATTTTTGGAACATTTTTAGAATATTATTATTGTTCTCTATACCTTCTATTTACAGTATTTTTGATATACATATTAATAATAATCCTTCTGGGAACATTCGAAGAATATTTATACTAGAATATTCCGAATATTTGAAATGTGTCTAGAATACGACGTGTGACAATTAAATTTTAAGACTGGCCCCCGTACAGGTTTTAAATCTCCACGCCTCGGGCGGTTGGAGTTATTCACCTTGATGTGCGTTTTACTACCGCGCGCAATCTTGTCGTCTTTCCTCTGCTAGTTTGGCTTACCTAGTGGTTTGAAGCAGATCGTACATAGCTTATTTGCCGGAATTACGACAAACGAAAATATTGAGCAACGTATTAATTTAAAGTAAAACTCAAAAAAACGGCTAGTGAATGCTTTCGAATGCTAAAGGATGTCTACGGGGAGCAGTGTATGTCTCGTGCAATAATTTTTATGTGGTATAAAAGCTTTTTCGAGGGTCGTGAAGAAGTTAAAGATGTTGAACGAGAAGGGCGCTCCAACACATCCAAAACAGCGATGCTCATTGTTTTTCTTTTCGATATTATGTTATGTTATTGTTATTGAATGGGCGCCTGAGGGTCAAACAGTTAACGAATATTTATTTTTAGAAGTATTGATGTAGCTAGGGGAACGTTCAAGGAAAAAACGTCCAGATTTGTAGAAGAGCAACGCGTGGCTGCTGTACCAGGACAATGCAGGGGCCCACAATGTCCTATCCATTAAGCAGTTTTTAGCTAATAAGAAGATCCCCGTCGTTAACCACCCACCATATTCACCAGACTTGGCCCCTTGCGACTTCTACCTGTTTCCGAATGTGAAGAAATCGTTAAAAGGAACTCGTTTTAAAATATTAGAACATGTCAAGGAAAAAACGGCAAGACTTCTTAACAGCCTCTCTTCTGATGATTTCCAAAATTGCTTCTAACATTGGAAAAAAACGCATGCAAGGCTGCGTCGATAGAGAAGGGGAAGGCTACATTGATGGGGAACATCATTAAGTTGTATTTGTATTTAAATAAAGTAGATTTTTTTACACCAGTCTTATAATTTTATTGTCAAACATACCTTCTATTCCTACTTACTCTACTAGGACCATTTTTGCAATATTAATGTTTCTTCTGATAATATTCCAAGATTATGTAAAGTTATGTGTGTTATGTTTATGTTCTACTTGGGAACATTTCAAGAATATTTATAGTGAAATATTCCGAGAAAAACATACCTGAAATGTGAAACTAAAGTAAGCATATCTTCTATTTATTAGGAACATTTTTAATACATGTATTAATGCTTTCTTTGGGAATATTCCAGAAATATTCAAAGTAGAATAGTCCGAAATTAATATACCTGAAATGTGTCTAAAATATACCTCAAAATTATATTTTTTGACACACATTTTTGGAATATATTTATGTTCCCTTTGAGAATATTTTAGGCATATTCAAATTAGAACCTGTTCAGAATGAACATTCTTTTAATATTTTGGGAACATTTTTAGAATATTCAAAATTAAATATTCCGAAAGGAGTAGGTATATACATGAAATGTGACACAAGTGCCAGAGTAGCAAAAAAATAATTTATAAAAACTAGTAGTAGTACGTATTAAAAATTGTAAGACAAGACTCGTGTACTTGGCAAATACACAATTATTTGCGTACTTGGCAAGTATACGAGCTTTGCGATAGCAAGCAGGGCGCTCACACGACGTGTACAATTTACAAGTAGGACATATATTAAGGCGGGCTCAAACGACTCGTGTACTTGGCAAATACACAATTATTTGCGTACTTGGCAAGTATACGAGCTTTGCAAATTGCGATAGCAAGCAGAGCGCTCACACGACGTGTACAATTTACAAGTACGAGAGCGTGAACATACAACAGTACTTGGCAGGTGTACGAATAATCGTGAGCCCTTTGACTCGGCCCATTTTTACCGACCACAAATGGAAAAACAACGAGTGACAAATAATTGTACAAGTAAGTCACTCACACGACATGGCAAGTATACGCAAGTAACAATTATTCGCGTACACGAGTCGTTTGATCCCGGCTTTAGACTTGGGCGCGGTCCATTCGCCAAGCAATTTCCTGGCGGACACCAAGGCTAATATCGCCCTTATCATTATCGATACGGTCGAATCAGGTTAACCCTCTTATCTCGATCCGACAGTATGGTATAAATGGGTTCCACCTTAAGGGCGCTTATTCGTTGTTTGAGGTTCGGGTTCAAACCCTACCCAAAAAGCACACTTACGGCTCTCTTGAACCGTGACATGGTTGGAAATGACCAAAGAAATCCTTTTGCATTTCCTATTTTTCACTTATCCTTTATTTTATGCATGCGCAGTTATCTGGTTTGAACTTTATTCCTTAGTAAAGGATAATGTCGTTTGACCTTACTTGTGTTCGAATAACGAACGCTACCCGTTCCTTTATTTAGAGACAGTGTTGCCGCGTATGTAACGTTATGACAAAATGTAATGCAAATTTACATTATTTTTGATAACAGACAATTATTTCAGGAGCTACCAATGCGGCGTAATTCGCAGGTTTAATTTTTTGACAATTATTAAACATGATTTTTTATAAAAACTGGTAGATATGTGTAGTTTGGCAACACTGTTCATTAACTAACCAAAAGTCATCAATGTTCTGTGATGTGTGTAACAAAAAGAAGACTTCTAAATATCACGTGACATCTGTCGTTTAATGTCACATTAATAAAGGATAAAATTAGCTTATGGAGTGCCTGCAAAACGTCCCTAATATCTAATTCTATTGACTTTTTTTTGGAAAATTCTTGGTGTTTTTACTAGGCGACGTTCAACTATTTGGTTCTGGTTGACATTCATCGGAGTATCGTAATCTTTATACTAGTACATAATAGGGCTTATTGCAATAAGGCCAGGCAGTAATTATTGTACTACTACTATGTCGGTTTGGAACGTTTTTCTACGTTGTCCGACGCCTATTCTCCACCTTCTTCGATCCTGATAATCATCTTCCGTCAGGTTTTTTTGACTCATTGATCTTTGGATTGACTGCGTTGCCATTCCAGTTTAGGACGCCCCCTTTTTCTGCGCCCTATTGGTTGCCATTCTAGGACCTGCTTTGGTAATCTTTCGTCGCTCATCCGTTGTACATTGCCGTACCATATCAGTTGTCTTTTAGTGATGTCATCCGTTATGCTTCCCTCGATTCCCATTCTTTCTTTTATGATCTCATTTCTTATATGATCTGTTCTAGATATTCTCATTGATCTTCTTATTGCATCCATTTCGACACTTTCCATTTTTGCTTTGTATTTTTCCGTTACGCGACAAGTCTCTATTCCATACAACAGCGTGCTATTTACCATTGTTTCATATATGTTAGATTTTTACTCCATAAAATACTGTTAAGACAATCAATAACCTTTTTTTGCTTTTACTATTCTTTTTTCCAGTTCTTTACAGTCTGTTCCCGTCTTATCAAATGTGACACCCAAGTATATATACTCATTGCATGGAGATATTGTTTGTCCATTTTCTAGTTCCAATTCACTTGATTCGTTTCCAATACATACTGTGTCTTGTCCACGTTCACTGTTAACCCCCACTTTTGGTATTTTTCCGTTATCTTTCTCATCATATACTCTATGTCTTCTTTATCATTAGCTACAATTACTTGGTCGTCAGCAAACTGTAGTCTGTATATTGTAAATCGGTCGTTAAGTTGTATTCCCATGCCGTGTACTTTGCGTTCCCAGTTTTTTAGAGCCACTGCGATATATATTTTAAAAAGAGTTGGAGAGATACAACATCCCTGTCTTAAGCCTTTCGTTACCAGGAATTCTTTTGCAAGTCGATTTCCAATTTTAGTTTTAGATTTTGACCCTTTGTATAGTTCTTTTATCGCTTTTATGTATGTATGATTGCTATTAGTCTGCTCTAACACTGTCCATAATTTTTCTACTGGAACGGTATCATATGCTTTTTGTAGGTCCACAAAGGTAACATGAGTCTCTATATTTCTGGCGCTCGTATTCTCAATTACTTGTTTAAGACTAAAAACGTTATCAATACAAGATCTGCCTGCACGAAACCCACTTTGCTCTTCTTCTTCTTGTTCATGAAAATCATTCTTTTTTAGATCTCTAAGAATCCTACCGTACAATCTACTTAGAGTACTGGTTACTAAAATTCCTCTGTAATTGTTGCAATCCAGCTTGTTTCCTTTTTATGTATTGAGGATATGAATGCAATTTTCCAATCATCAGGTACTGGATGTCCGTTTATGCATTGATTGATAATATATGTGAGATTTTCGAGTAGTTTCTCTGATCCATATTTAAGCATTTCCGCATATATTCCTCCAGGTCCGCTAGCTTTTCCGGATTTAAGCTTTTCAATACTATTCTTTATCATTTCTTTTTCGATGATTACTTCCTCTCCATATACTTCTATCTCCTCGGAGAGGCTGCCAGATATTCGGGTCTCGTCTCCTGCAGCAGTCCTTATAGTGTTCTGTCCAGTGTTCTGGTTTGATGATCTGGATGTTTACTTTTTCTTTGGTTGGGTTTTTTACTGTTGAAATGATTTTCCATACTTCAGAACTCTGCCTACCTCCTACGTGTGTATTTATATCGTGGCATTTGCGTTCGAACATTTCATTTTTTTCTGTGCGTATCAAATTTCTTAGCTGTCTGCTGATTTCCCTATAGATTTCTAGGTCTCTTTGCTCATTAGTACTGAGCCATTTCAAGTATGTGCGTTTTTTCTCCTTGACGTTTCCAGTATCTCCTCCGTCCACCACATCTTATTGTTATTTCCATTATCTTGGTATCCAACAGCTTCTTTGCTTGCTTCCTTCAAGCTTTTTACTATGTTTGTATATTTAATTATTGTGCCGAGCACTATTATGACAGTTTTCCATTAAAAACTGACAGTTGATCTTTCAAAATTTACATACCAAAGTCGAATTTATAAATCCAGTCGTTTATTTTCGATTAATAATGGCGGCACTATTAATTCCGGCTCTTATAATACACAAAGGCCGAATTTTAAAAGAAGCTTTTGCTGTTCTTATAATGCGAAACTGTCAGAATCGTGCCCGGCACAATTACTACCTGGCTTTATTGCAATAAGTTCCTAATAGGGCGACTTATTGCAATAAAGCCAGGCAGTTATACAAACTACCTAATTTACCGTTGGTTAGTTTGGGAGGATTGATTCCTTTTGGCCTTTTCCAATTCCACGTCTGTCTCAGACACCCGTCCTTCTTCTACAAGGACATCAATGGTGAATTTCTGGATATTTTGAAAATAATTTTCCAGAAAATTTTCGTCGTAAATCTTGTCCATGAAAAAAATACTTTCCTCGTGAGCTACTTCGGGATTTAGTAATGTTTTTGCTTTTAATCCATCTGGGTCTGGAATATTTAGTTCTTTTAAAAGGTCTCTACAAACAAGAAAGAAAAACAAAAATAAATTGTATATACGGGTAGATGACAATTCGCCGCGGCCGATTCGCCGCAGCCGATTTGCCGCGGCCGATTACCCGCGGGACAATTCGCCGCGGGGACAATTCGCCGCGAGATTTTTTATTTTATGATATAACCATTGGCAATTGTCTAAACAGTTTTATTTGGCTTGACTTCATATAATATATTTGTTTATTTGTTTGATCATAACTTTTTTGTAACTTTTTCAACTAGGTATTTGGGGTTAGTATACAATTCAACAATTTTTTTTATTAGAAAAATAAATAAAATGGCGAATCCAAAATGGCGGGTTTTCCCATTTATGAACGGATTTGCATCAAACTCGGAACCTTGAGATCTTTCAGGACGCTGATTATTATTTTTAACTTAATTTTAAAAAATCAAAATGGCGGTTCCACAATGGCGCACTTTCTTATTTATAAACCGATTTGCCTCCAACTTGAAGCATCGCGGTGCATAAGGTAACTCAATACAATTTTTGATTTTAATTTTAAAACCTGAAAATGGTGGATTCCTCGGGGCCTAGGCCTATGCCCCCCCAAGCGTAAGATTTTTTTCAGATATGTTTCACATATTGCATGAATAAAAAGATTAAAGAGTATAAAAATCGTTTTTAAAGGATTCGATTTTTTGGGCAAGTTCCCTATTTGCGGTATCACCTAGGGTTGGCGTAGTAGGGTATTTAGAGTGCGAATTTGGAGAAACCCTCGGACACGTCGATTTTGTTTGCTAGGGGGACACTTTTTGACTATCTTGAAATTTTTGTAGCACGAACTCCCTTCGAGGGGTATATTTTACCCCTATATTTTGAATAGGGAAAGTGGCTCTAGTGATACCTTGTTTGACTCATCAAAAATTAATTAAAATTTTGTTTTTTGGATTTTATTTTTATTTTATAGTTCCATGTTAAAATTGAAAATATGAAAGCAAATATCTCAAAACTAATCGATTGATTTTCGAAATTTTTACTCGGTTGTAAAGATATTCAAGAGAGCTTCAAAACAAGGTACCACTAGACCCACTTTCCCTATTCAAAATATAGGGGTAACGTATACCCCTCAAAGGGTGTTCGTGCTACAAAAATTTCAAGATAGCCAAAAAGTGTCGTCCGCGCAAACAAAATCGACGTGTCCGAGCGTTTCTCCAAATTCGCACTCTAAATACCCAAAAAGGGCTCTATTTCGACGTTCGTGAAACACCCGATATGTAACTTTCATAATGCTTACTTAGCATAATTAGGCTTTTCCAAATCCAACGGAATCAAATACTTGTTTTTCAACAACTTAGCCCTGCCTGTGGTTGTTGTAGCGATGCTGGGCACATCTGAGGAGACCACGGTAAGGAGACGGAGTAGTTGAAAGCCTCTCCAAATACCCACGTCTTGAGTTGAGTTTGAGTGTGTGAGGATTCCTGGGCCATGACGAATGTGCTTCTTGAACAAGCCTAAAGGTGTTAAGTCCACACTGAGAAAAATAATAAAAAAAAATTAAACCAAATAGGATATCTGTATAAAAGATATGACAAATAAAGTATACATTTAGGAAAAATAGCTAAAATATTAGAAACAAATATTTTATGTATTAAAAAAATCTTTATTTGTTTTTAGTAGGTCATATATTAAATGCAAATAGATTAGTTATCAAATAGTGGATTAAGTTTTAGATTAGATTGCTGGCACCTCTACCTTATGGTGCGTGTCGATCTGTGTAGCTAGATGAAGTGTAACATCGTATTTCAAGGCGGCTATTTAAAAAAATATGTCTAGCCATCGAAGAAATATATTTCTTCAAAGGTCTAGCTTAATAAGTATTCAGTGGCGTAGCGTGGAGGGGCGGGGGGTTTGTCGCCCCCCACCACGAGGGTACTGGCGCCCCAAGCTTTACTAAGTAGCAGGACCGGCAACGGCAAATTGAGACGGCGGCAAAGCTGAATATGACGCTGTCTCGCTAGGAAACTAAAGACATGACGACCTTTTTTTTTTTGTTTTTTTTTGGTCGCAAGATTGGATAGTAAAGACATGATGGCTGATGACCTTTTTGTTTTTTTTTTTGTTTTTTTGGTCGCAAGATTTTCGATGGGCGCCCTTTTTATCTGTCGACCCCTCCGCCCGTTCAGGCACGCTACGCCGCTGTAAGTATTTAACTGTATAGAATGGGCTAACTAAAAATATTTTTTTGAGAAAGAAATAGTGTTGAGGATAAAAAACACCACAATTTTTTTTTATATTTTAAAAATGTTTGCCGTACGCTAATGTAACGTTCCCAACAGCCGTCATAGGGTATTAAGGAGGTACATCGTTGAAAAGAAAATTGTATCCACTTGAAAAATGATCTCTAGAAGATTTTTGGAAAAGTTGACTGTTTTCCAGTTATTAGCAAAAAACTATCAACAAGCACATTTAAGGGGGGGGGGGAACCACCAGGGTTGGGGAGGTGGTTCCCTTTCATAACATGTTCGGGCGAGTCTTATGTCTATCCAGAAGTGTGTTGCTTCTATCATTAAACGCAGCACATCGCTTGAATCTCGCATGTAGGGCCTGAAGTTTAATCTGTATCTTTCTCGTCTTTTTCTGTGTTTATTGCTTGACCATAAACTTTATACTAGTTTCTGGCTAAAGATAACACAGCAAGAATTTTTTTTTTAAATAAAAATGTTACCAAGGTTGGCATTGATAAGGTAGCAATTAAATAGAAATAAGCTGTAGCAATTAAATCTCAAAACCTTGTTGATTGTTTATTTATCATCCCTGTTTTATTTCTAAAATTTGGTGCTCTGCAAAAGCCAGCAGAGCAATATTAGGCCAGCGGAATTAACATAATTTAAGGCAAAAAAAAAGATAATTATTAACAGGACTTGGAGCATTGGAAATTGTAGAACGGCAAAAATCGAAGTTAAAAAAAATAAATGCGTGAGCAGGGGCGTTGCGGGTTAGGTTTGGGGGGGGGGGGGGGTAAAAAGTGGCAGGGAATCGTATTATTGCGATTTCCGGCGAAAGTTGACCTCGGAGAAAAAAGTCATATACAGAAAAGTCATAGTCATTTTCTTTTTTTTTGTTTTTTATTTTTTATTTTTGCAAAAATAATGTCAGTTTAACAAAACTTGGTAAGAGTAGAGCTCTTTCGGTGCTAAATGTCTGCAATATTTTACAAACAAAAAAATTAAGTTTTTTCAAAGATATTTGTTTTTTCCGCTCAAAAACACTTTATTTTTAAATGCCATTTCTCCTTCAGAAAATCATCGTGTTCAGTTCTGCTGGTGCTCAGTTTTTGGCACTAAGATATACTTTTTTTCGAAATAAAAAAGGTAATATGCGTCATTTAAAAAAATGTCTAAAAAGAAAAAAACTAAAAAAAAAATTGTTACAATATTTTTTAAAGTTACTGTAGTTATTTTATAAGTTTTTAAACATTTTTTAAAACTGACAATATTACCTAATTTAAGCAAGAAAAATGGCTTTTTTTATTATGGCTAAAAAAAATTGGGCTACCTGCATTGCTTTTGGAAAATTAATGTAAATATATAAATTATGACAAAAATTTTATTTTTTGTAATAAATTTTTTTTATCGCTCTCTATGTTATTTTTAATTTCTTTCTGAGTTTTATCGCCCCCAAAAAGTGCCGCCTAAAGCAAAGCACCCTGTCACCCCCTAGTTAAGCTGCTGATATATGTGCAGGGTTTTCCCGTATATTTTTACACCATATCTTAAACGTTTATTTGAATCTCAGAGTAATAACATATAAAGAGAAGTAGTAACCCCGGTTTCGGCGGTCATTCATTCATTTGTTGGTAAACAATGTAGCTTTTCCGCTGTTGCCGCCTCCTCTGCCTCTGTAAAATTTTGTAAATAATAAGTAAGGTTCAACTTCTTACCTTACCAAAATATATCGTGCTTTGAGTTGGTTAGGCTATTCAAACCGTGCGATAATTTGTCATGCGCTTATTAGCCCGCGTCGCGTCATTTTATGCTGTGTATTTCTTATTACAATCTGCGATAAAAACTCATTTAGACAACATAATTTATGAACGGCCCCTTTTCCCACAATTTTTTCAGGACGCGGCAACAGGTGTATGGCATCATATTACGGATTTCGTATTAGCAGGGCCCAAGGACTGTACACAGAGAACAGGATGGTCCACTTCGCGAAATCTGTCAGACGGTTTTTAATACGTCACAAAATACTCAACGACATAACCTCACTTTTTCGTAAAATATAAACAAAAACTAATTTTAAAACGTTTTTTTTTAAAACCATGTCTCGCTGTAATGTAGAAAGATAATAATAATATACAATTTTATGTAAAAATATCCTAGGTGTATCTTCTGCAGAAAATAGTTTACAGAACCCCTCAATCATCAATAAAATAAAATAAATTTTTTCATTGTCATTCATCAGCATTTGCTTAAAAAAACATGTTAATATTTGGAATATCATCTAGAATATTTTGTGAATAGTATTTTACTCCCCATTAGAATACCTAAGCCTAGAATGAGGGGTGATCAGCTGCCCATAGTAGGTGTACAAAATTCATTTACAGGACTGTGCAGGACACTATATTGCCTGGCTTTTTGCTGTCTTAATCAGTACATTATTCTACTTATCAATTTCTATTAGCAAATCTTCTTAAGCTTTTATGGTTTTTAAGAAGCAAATAACTTACCATTATCAGAAAGTAGCATTTGTATATTATTTTTCAGGTTTTTTTAATCAAAACTAGGAAAATTTTATAGGTAGATAGGGGCATTCTAGCTTAAGCAGTATACATGCACCCTACAATCCACTACAGGACCAAAAATTTGTTGCTAATTCCTGTAGAACAATGCATACATTTCATTCCACTTATCACCTAGTAGTACCACCTAAAGTGAGGGGCTCATCAATATGTAAGGACCTATACAAATCTCGACACTTTTAATGACCACTCAGGACTGATAAGAATCAGGACCTGGCACAACCTTTAAGGACTAACAGGATCAACAAAAATATGGTTTATTAAGTCCCTGTACAAAGTTTTTGCTATTGATCAGCAACAGGCCCAGAGGTATTTTTTGCACTTAAGAAATATTCACTTTCTGTCAGTAGCGGCTTGTGGTAGAACATGGCACATCAGTTGAATAGAAAAAACCAAGGACCATAAACTGACTGTCTTTGGTAAAAACGAGATATTGTTGGCAAAAATGTTCAGTTATCATGTCATTTGTACAGTATGAAACCTCATTCCACATGACATGATAAATTAAATGTTTTGTCAATACATTATACAGTTTATTCTTTCAACTGATGTAGAGTGTTCTACAACATTGCTATGTTTAAAAGGTAATAACATGTGTACCTACTGAGGTGTGTATATTGCTCAACTTCACCTAACTAGCAGCAGTACTAGCTTTTTGTCCCTTATTATTTTAGTAATTAAAATCTCACTTTTTGTCCTGTTGAAGGAATTTGTAGTTATCAGTATTTTAACCTATTGCTTCATCTAAATGTTACATATAGGTTTGATTTTATGAGGTATATGTTAGTGCCCCCAAAGATATCATCTCAGGATACATGTTTACATATTTAAAGATAAAAAATAAAATGATTAAATAAAAGTTATTTTCCTATTTTAATTTCGAACAAATTTATTATATTTATTGATTTATAATACTAGAAATTATCTAAGTAGATAAAGTCTTTAGGCATCTGTATACATTTTTAGAATTTTTTTGTTATATCACTCATAATAGCAAAAAAATAACAAACCTGTATACAATATTAAGTGGGGTTATTGATTAGAAGCAATAAGGAATTTGTTACCATAAACATCAGGATAACAAATCCTGAATTTGATAAATGAAATGTAAGAAGAATGAACCATGGGGGCAAAAAATCTAGGACATGTAGGTATTTTACCTTTCTAAGAAATGTCCTAGTATTTTTTACCCAACTGCAAGACCTTTTTACTTCTCAGCATCATTTTGTTTTTATTAAGTGACATTAGCTTCTAAAGAATTGAAAAAAATATAATAATATATTACATTTTAATAATATATATAAAAAATATAAATATATCTTTAAAAAAACTGTGCTAAAGCAAAATCTCCATTGTGCAAAAACTTAGAACATTATAAATAAATTATTGGGGAGGCAAAGAAAACAACTAAATTAAACTTAGAATAGATTCTGAAACTATTAAAGACACACACTAACAGTCGCAAACCAACTGAATACTCATTTTCGTACAATAGCAGACTCCGATACAAAAAATTCAACAATAACTCTATCAATTTGCACAAAACAAAAAAAAATCAGACTTTAACTAAGTAGTTTTCTTTTGTACCAACATCAACCAGCAAATGTTCCTTGATTTCGATGCTTGTACCTGCAGTTGGCTCTTCAGGATCAACTTCTATTGGTTTCACTGATAGGTTTTGACTTGGCACAGATGTATTCCTTAGTATTGTTTTGGAAGTACATAAGCCTGTAATAAAAAAACATATATAAGGAACTTTTTTAAAAAAAGGTAGTTTCTACAGTGTAAATTTTGTACTCTAGTACATATGGAATTCACAAAAAAACATGAGGTTTTAGAAATTGTCCAAGTATTATTTTGTTATGACATTTTTGTCAAAATTACAGTAGGTGTCCCAAATTAAGTTGGCACTATTGATAACTTCACTATTATTGGAGTCAAATTAGTACAAAACAGAAAAACAATTAAATTGCACATTTACAGAAAAAAAAATTAAAAAGTATGTTTAATGTCTAATTTTTGTGGTTGTAGAGGTTTCTTCATAGACAAGGGGTGATCAGCTGCCCACAGTAGGTCTACAGGACTCCATAGGACACTACAATACACTACAGGATCAAGAATTAATTAAAGTCCTGTAGGATGGTGAACAAATTTGGTTCAGCTGATCACGCCTTGTTCATAGATGAACACACAGGCCTAAATAAATTCACATGTGGCGTAGTGTTACATTAAGTAATCTCTGGGGGGGGGGGCAGGGTTACCTTTGTGTCATAGTCTTGGCCATAGGTGGTTACACTTTTGTGACATTTTTAACCTATTTCTTTATCAAAAAATCTGAAAAATGGTATGTTGTTGAGTTGTTTTTATGAGAACATTTTTTTTGTCAACATAAGGTATGTATGTATTCGAAAGTGGTGGCAGGCCCTTCTGGACCTCCATGCACTGTGACCACATATGGATCTATTGTGCCCACATACCTACATACTGAGTTTGACTAAAGTGGCATATTTTTTTTTCCACCCAGCACTTAAAAAACTCTGCAGATTACAACTAAATGATTTAGGCTTAACAAAACATAAGGTATACCTACACAACATATTTAATTTTTAATATATTTGTGGTTAGGAAATATGCTTGGAAATAGGCTCAGAAATAGGTATGTTTATGTCAAAGTCACAAAAGTGTAACTGCCTATGGCAAGGACTATACACTAAATGATTTTTTTATATTTTTCTTGAAAATGCGTTACGACAGGAGAAGGGCGGCAAAAGATCCTGAATTTTAACCTTACATAATTAAAGAATGTGGCCCTAAATAGATTTAAAAAGATATTTACCTAGCAATTTATCTTGAAAAGGAATTTCGAAAACTGTTCTGTAGAAATGCTTTCGTGGGATCCATATTGTCTTTTCCACAACGCCTTAGCCACTCTTGCAAAATAGTCTTGGGAACAGTCATTGGAAGGTGGAAATTTAAAAAAACTCATAAACGTAGAACTTCTAAGTTCGAATAGTAGGATTTACATCCAGAAACCGCACAGGATGCTCCTGGGATTTTGCGATTCCGAAAATTGTTGAAAATATCGAAAATAACAATACAAAACCAAGATTTCACAAATTTTTTCCCTTAAAATAAATAAAAATGCCAAATGCACGGAAAAATTAACCTCACATTGGATCACAGATTAGGTAATAAGTTGCATTGGATTCGCGAAAAAAATCAATAAGTTCGGTTGTCCTTTTTCATTTAATCTGAATAGAAAAGGAAAGACCACCCTATCAAACAGATCAAGGGTCTTTTGAGAAGGATGAGTAGGTTCATAGAAGGATGGCTCGACACCTTGAGGATTTTGTGACGTAGCGAAATTTGGAATATATGGGGCTTATGGAAGTGGACCGTCCTGTTCTCTGTGTACAGTCCTTGAGCAGGGCCGGGTTTCGTTTTGAGCTACTTGGACTATATCCCCAGGTAAAAGGGGAATCCTTTTTCCTATTGTAGAGGACGATTAAATTTAAAAAAAAATAAATTAGTCATTGTTCCAACAGTTTTAACCGGTATTAAGGATATTCTATTTTATTATTTTAAAATGCGGCTTTTCTGTTTGGAGAGTTGAAGCACTATTAACCATTTAAACGAAAATTTCATAGGATTGTTTTAATTTTCTCTAAGTATTTAGTAGTTTTGTAGTTTTTCTGTGTGAAACCACACCTTAAGGAAAACAAGCGTCTTGGAATTAAATAAATGGATCCATGACGGATCTGATACCTTCCTAGCCCATTAGCACACTCCACGTTATATCAACCTTGAATACAGTTTTTTGTAAATATCTCCGAAATGAAAGCTCCTACAAACTTTTCGGTTATAACATAATTTTTTTCAAAAAACATTTCAAACCGCATATTGATGCGACGTTCCATTAAAAAGTTAGCATTTTTTAAACTTTTTAACTGTCAAAAAACTGTTATTAGCATTCACAAATTTTGACTAAAATCTAATCAGCTCGTTGCAGTATCGAGTACTATTTCACCTGAAAATTTCATGTAAATCGGTTAAGCGGTTTAGGAGCTATCGCGTTACGGACAGATATACATACATACACACACAACACAGACGGACATCACGACGATATTGCTAGGGTAGGTCAAAATACACCCAAATAACACATTTTCGGTTTTATCTGAAAAAAATTTTTTTGTCGAAAACAATACCTTCTCGAGCCGTTGCTGTGCGGGCTAGGAAGGTAAAAAGGGGGCGGGCCGACTGCACACCAAGTAGTATAAGTCGTAGCCTTTAGACTGGATTGTTTAGTTTACACTTGAAAACGGTTAGATATACTTACTTACTGAAACGTCCTGTTTAAAATAAACCAACACAAAAACATTTCATGTAAAAAAGAGCCAAGTACGCGAAAATGGCATTCCGTAAAAAGAATTGAGATAAAAGGAAGGCCAAGTTCTCCAATACAAATTTCATAATGAAAGATTTTTACTAGTTGGAAATGTTTTTCTAAACTTTGCTATTACAGCCAAACTTCTTTATGTTCAATTTAGCACTGTGCCTAAGTTATTTACAGCCGTAATAGCCAAGTTTAGAAAAACATTTCCAAACTAGTTTCTTACTTTCATTTTAAAATTTGTATTGGAGAACTTGACTTTACTTTTATCTCAATTCTTTTTACGGAATGCCGCGTACTTGGTTATTTTTACATTAAATGTTTTTGTTATGATTTCACTTATTTTTAAAAGAATTGGATAATATTTAATTTTTAAAATAGTAAAATATGCCGAATATTGTTGTAATATTGTGTCTTTTAGTTTTTTCCCATGGTTTTATCATAGCTGCTATCAGCCTTCCAAAGCTCAGCTCTCTAGCGTTTCTGAAAGTGGACAATGTTACTTTTGCATAACTTTATATGTATAGGCGAGGGAAGTAAATTAAAATTTTCGTGTTTTTAAATTTTTTCCTATAGTTTTATCATAGTTCCCATCAGTCTTCCAATGCTCAGCTCTCTAGCGTTTTTGGAAATGGGTAATGTTACTTTTACATAACTTGACGTTTATAGGGGAGGAGAGTAAATGAAAATTTTTGGGGTTTTTAAATTTTTTCCCATGGTTTTATCATAGTTTCTATTAGCTTTCCAGCGTTTCTCGAAGTGGGCTATGTTACTTTTATATAAATTTACATTTATAGGAGAGGGAAGAAAATTAAAATATTGGTGTTTTAACATTTTTTCCTATAGTTTTATCATAGTGTCTTTCAGTCTAAAAAGCTCAGCTCTCTAGTGTTGCTGGAAGTGAGCAGTGTTACTTTTACATAACTTTACATTTATATGGGAGGGAAGTAAATTAGAATTTTGGGGTGTTTTTTCCTATAGTTTTATCATAGTTCCTATCAGGATGCCAAAGCTCAGCTCTCTAGCATTTCTAGAAGTAGAATAATTTTACATGTATAGGGGAGGGGAGTAAATTAGAATTTTGGGGCTTTTTGATTTTTTCCAGGGGTTTGGTCATAATTTCTATCAGTCTGCCAAATTTCAGCTCTGTAGTATATCTGGAAGGACAGTAGAATTTTGATTTTCTATACATGAGTGAGTGAGTCAGTGAGTGAGTGGCAATTTCGACGTTTTTTGAAGTTTCGTAACTACTTTACTACTTTATGGAATTCCATGAAACTTGGAGGGGTTGTTAATTCTATGAAGGTCTACGACTGTGCAAAGTATGAGATTCGTAGCTCTTTCCGAAGTAGAGTTTTAGATAGGTCAAATATGGGCTGAAATGTTTCAAGAGAAGATGGTACGGCAGCGCGAACTTGGCGAGGCACTGCCGTGCCCTCGGATAAAGACAATGGAAGTCCAAAGTCTTATTTCTACCCAATCATTGTCTACGAGTTTCAAACAAAAGATTATTTTTTCACTTATATAATGGCAACAAGTTTAATTAGGTGCGTCCTCAAGTCGTGAACGGTTAGCCCAGATATTCCTAAGCTCTAAGGTCGACACTGACAGTAACATGTGTTTGTGTTAAATGCAGTGTTGTCTTGGCCGTCGGACTCGGTATATTGAATTTTTGGTGTATTTTTCTGTGTGCTGAGTTTTATTTTTGTAAAAAAGAAATTAGTTGGACGTAAAAATAAACAAGAAGTGCTATGATTCTAAAAATATTGTGAAAGTTCAGCCCAGTGTCGTTTTTTCGAGATGATTCCAGTGACGCAGCTATGTTGCCATCGCCGGGGATTCTGCAAATTCTAAGTTTTCAGGAATGACCGCCACGAATAGGGAAAATTTACACGGGGCCGCGGTTTACTTCTTCTCTTTATATTATTATTACTCTAAGATTTGAATAGTTATCAAAATGATAAATACAAAAGTTTCATAATTTTTTACGAAGTTTAAGAATCTTAGGGTCAGGATGTAATGTTTTTCTAAATGTCAAAATTTGACAGTTTGATGTTTTTTTTTTAAATTGAACATATATATTATTTTAGATTTTATTAGACCTTTTCTTCCTGATTTCAAAAATATATATGTTGAGATTATTTAGTTTATTAGTTTTGGAGATATATGCGTTTAAAAGTTTTAAAAAATTTAATTTTCAGCCATGAAAAAGACAATCGAATTGACAGAAAAAGTGAGCTGTTGCTTTTGTAAGGTACATAATTTAATATTTTCCATCTGTGGTGATTCTGCGCAGTAATGTGGGGCGCCGCAAGCCAGTACAAGCAAAAAATATTAAATTTTTTTGAAAAATATAAATATCTAAAACTTCATTGATAATTTTCTACATAGCCTCCTTTATTATTTAATTTTGAATAATTCTTATAAATTTTCTGTAAATAGCTTAATAGATAGAGTGCGCAGAATTTCCATTGAGATCGACAAATATCTGTTCTATTTTCTCTTGTAGAATTTGAACAGGCTTGAAAACACTTCAAATTCTACAAGAGAAGTGTGTTTTTCATGGTTTTGATGTTTTAAAGAGTATCAATTTAATTTTTAAAACTTTTAAACGCATATATCTCCAAAACTAATAAACGAAATAATCATAACATATATATTTTTGAAATCAGGAAGAAAAGATTTATAAAAATCTAAAATAATATATAGGGTATTTAATTTTTTAAAAACCATCAACCTGTCAAATTTTGACATTTAGAAAAAAAAAATTACATTCTGACTCTAAGATTCCTAAAATTTGTAAAAAATTATAAAACTTTTGTATTTATAGTATTTTGATATCTATTCAAATAAACGTTTTAGATATGGTGTAAAAATATACGGGAAAACCCTGTACATATAGAAATTGGCTTAACTAGGGGATGTCAGGGTGCTTCGCTTTAGGCGGCACTTTTTGGGGGTGATAAAACTCAGAAAGAAATTAAAAATAACATACAGAGCGATAAAAAAAATTATTAGAAAAAATCAAATTTTTGTCATAATGTATATATTTACAATAATTTTCCAAAAGCAAGGCAGGTAGCCTAATTTTTTTTTAGCCATAATAATAGCCATTTATCTTGCGTGGAATTAAGTAATATAGTCAGCTTTAAAAAATGTTTTAAAACTTTTAAAATAACTCCAATAACTTAAAAAAATATTGTAAAAAAATTTTTTTTAGTTTTTTATATTTTTGGACATGTTTTTAAATGATGCATATTATCTTTTTTTAATTCGCCAAAAAGTACATCTCAGTGCCAAAAACTGAGTACCAGCAGAACTGGATACGATGATTTTCTGAAGGAGAAATTTCATTTAAAAATAAAGTGATTAAATTTTTTGTTTGTAAAATATTGTAGACATTTAGCACCCAAAGGGCTCTACTCTTACCAAGTTTTGTTAAACTGACATTATTTTTGCAAAAATAAAAAACAAAAAATAAAAAAAATTACGGTTTTTTTAATTTTTCTCGAACATTTTGAGGTTATGTAAAAAATGACATTTACAAAACTTATATATATTTTCATGGCCTATGACTTGTCTGTATGTCACTTTTTTCGCTGACGTCAGCTTTCGCCGGAAATCGCATTAATACGATTCCCTGCCCCTTTTTACCCCCCCCCCCCAAACCTAACCCGCAACGCCCCTGCTCACGTATTTATTTTTTTTAACTTCGTTTTTCGCCGCTCTACAATTTCCAATGCTTCAAGTCCTGTTAATAATTTTCTTTCTCTCAAAGTGTAATTTGCCTGGTCTATATATATTTTTTTAATCAAAATCCAAGGAGTCAAATTAGCCAAATAAGCACAAAATCGTAAAAAAGGTTAAATATATGTTAAAAAAATATATTTTTTTTTCTAGCACAAATTTGTGTTAAAATTAAGTCAACTTTTGACATTATAAAAACATGTAGAAAATCCTAACGAAAATTTCATGTAAAAGCATTACCAAATACTCTGCCAATCTATGGGCACCTAAGCTCACACTAGGTACTATAGTTATAGTGTGAGCCAATATAATCAAAAACTGAAATATATTTTATTCAACTCCAGACTCAATTACCTTTCGTTTGATACCACACAAGCCATGTTTTGACTTAAACTCAAATAATTTTTTAAATCTACCCCCACCCTTTAAAAAAAACTAAAATGTATTTTGTTTAACTCCAGACTCAATTACCTTTCGTTTGATATCACACACGCCATATTTCCACTTAAACTCTGATTTTTGACATCTACCCCCACCCTTTTTTTTAAATAAACTAAAATTCATTTTATTTAACTCCAGACTTAATTACCTTTCGTTTGATATCACACACGCCATATTTTCACATAAACTCTAATTTTTGGAATCTACCCCCACCATTTTATTTGGCTTGCGTGCGGTGGATTTTGTTCATTTTTAAATGGGACCATCACGGCCCAAGACCCAACTTAGGTACCAAATTTCATTAAAATCGGACAAGCGGTTTTTGAGTTATGCGGGTTGGTCGTTACAGACAGACATACAGACAGACAGACATACTGACAGACAGACAGACAGACAGACAGCAAAACAAAAAAGTTTCAAAATCATCTGAAACGCAAAGATATATAAAAAATTTTGCAATCGGAGCAACTTTTTTTTTCTCGAAAAAATTAGGATCACCATAGCTCACACTACTTATATAGTAGTAGTGTGAGCTAAAATATATTTCTTAACGTTAAGAAACCAATATTTAAAAATCCATAATTTTATTAACATTAAAAATAATTTTTATAATGTTTTTCCTAGATCTCATTTCTAACGTTGAATTTAAGATATATGAAGCTAATAAATGTTTTGTTTTCTAAACATAAAAAAAATGATATAGAGGGCGCTGCCGCATAGTTCCACTTAGGGTCACTGCATCCTGAAAACGTCAGACTTCGAGGTAGAGTGACCCTAGTTCCACTACCAGAACGGGTCATCGCCATTTTTAGTTGCGTTTCGCTGCGAGTTTATACGAGTCGGTAGTAGATACGCTTTGTGTAATTTTCGTTAAAATATTTTTTACCTTATGTAGAAACAAACATGGTAAATTAAAAGCACAGTTATTAATAATGATAGTGAATACATATTTGGATAGGAATATACACGAGTTGTGTGGAAAAGGTGGTTTAGTTAAAGAACAACAAATTTGTATGCAGTGATTTAAATGAAGCGTCACAAAATTAGGTAAGAAAAGTAAACAAAAGTAAAAAAAACTGTTTTGTATGGAATATCGCTAACCTAACGTTATAGGTAATTAGACAGGGAATGCGACAATTCACCGCGGACGATTAGCCGCCGGACCTTAAGCCGCGTACGAATGCTTCGTTTGCATTCATGCTAAAGTGAATACGCGCCTTAAAATTGTTTGCCTTGTATTCACTTGAGCATGAATTGTTTGGCCTCGTAGCGAGCCACTTACTACAAAATTATTGTTTACATAGAATTTTAAATTTTATTTTCAGAAGCTACGGATCCGAATTTCCTTTAGTAAGTGTCGAGTTCACAAAAACTACAACAGACTGTTGCTGCCCTGCGTTTCCAAAATAGAAGAATTTTATTTACGTTATTTATGTTACTTTATCTTTAGAGATAGGATTTGAAAAAAATATATTTTTTCATTGTTAAAAAAACATTTATTTTTCAATGTCAGAAAAACATTTCTTTTCCAATGTTAAAAATCAATATTTTTTTAACGTTCGAAAAACACTTAAAAAAACGTTATAAAAACATAAGATTATTTTTCTAACGTCAGAAAACGGGTTATTAAGCTTCTGTTTCACTATGAATATGACGTTAGAACTAACATCCAACCTAACGTTATGTTTTTAAATTAACCATTTTTTTGACATTATTAAAATGGGGTACGGGTAGACCTCGTCAGATGTCAATCAGGGGAAATGAATCGACCCCTGCCCTCCGTAGATTCCAGGTACTCTTCGACCCGGAGAGTTAGCACCTGTATAGGGTCCCTTTCCCAGGGTTACGGGAGAAGACCACATCGATATGAAAGGCGGAGAGAATGGACCTCGGTACGGTGATCATAGCGTAGGTGGCAACCCTTTCTTTTAAGGATAGTATAAAAGACTACTGCCTTGTAGTACCGGCGTTGGAATCGTCAAAGGCTAGGGGAAGAAAACCTCGATCAAAAATCACCTGGTCCTCCAGGTTGGGGGTTGGGGCATCAGACTAACTCTCTGATACCCGGAAAAAACGTACACTGTTAAAAAACCCAATCAAACGCCTCGGAAAGAAATGAAAAACCTAAGACGAACCAAGCAAAGAAACAGGAATATGATTTTTGGTACATGGAACGTACAAGGAATGAATCGAAAAATGAATGAAATAGTACATGAGTGCAGCAGAATGAAGGTAGACCTTGCTGTACTAACAGAAACGAAAAAGAAAGGAAAAGGATCTGAAAACCTAGGACAATATGACCATTTCTATAGCGGAGTGGCAAAAGAAAAACATGCCCAACAAGGAGTATCTATTTTGGTCAACAAAAGATTTAGAAAATTTATCACCAACTGGGAAGCAGTCAATGAAAGGCTAATTAAAATGAATATAACAATAAAAGGAATGAGACTTACGATTTTTGGAATCTATGCGTATAACGACGATGCAAATGTAGCCGTGAAAGACAATTTTTTTGAAGAAATACACAATGAAATATCAGCAGTAAGTGCATCTAGAGAAATTGTCATATTGGGAGATTTAAATAGTAGAACCGGTAACAGAGTTAATGATCTGACAGTTGGCCAATATGGAGAAAATCTTGTTAATGACAATGGAAACCGGCTAATTACAGTATGTGAGCAATTAGACCTAAAAATCCAAAACGGTTTTTTTCAACATAAGGAAATACACAAATATACCTGGACCAAACCCTCACAAAACCTGAAATCCGTCATTGATTATCTTATCACTAAACAAAAGACAAAACTAAAAATTCAAGATGTCAGAACAAAGCGTGGATCAACATGCGGAAGTGATCACTATTTTCTGGAGTTCAAAATTCTCTTTCCTTATCAAGGCCGAAGCCTGCATCAACAACATCTTGATGATACAGTGATTGAAGAAATTGATCACTGTAAATATAATCTACTAAGCCTAGAACTTGACAGCGTAAAAAACTTATACAAAAAGAGACTGAACGAAAAACTTAAATCAAGTTCAGGTGAAACCCCAGATGAGGAAATTAAGCATCCACCAAGCTGCAAAAGAAGCACTAGGATTAGTGGAAGAAACTTCTAAAAGAAGAAAACCATACTGGTGGGATGCTGAGATTGAGAGAGAAATAGAGGAAAAAAGGAAATTATATCACACCTACTTATCCCAAAAGACAGATAGAAGCAGACAAGAATACAAAATCGCGCAATCAAAGGTGAGAAGAATGATCAGTGATAAGAAAAATCATTCGTGGACGCAAAAGTGCCAGAAAATAGATTCTTACTTAGGAGGTAGGAGAAGTACCGAAAGCTGGAAAACTATAAGATCGATTAAAAAAGAAACATGCAGAGATATCATTTCACCAATACCAGACAAAGAATGGGATGAGCATTTTAAAAAACTTTTAACTGAAGATAGAGCAGAATTCAAGGAAGACGCAAGAGACAATATAATTAGAACGATGGGATCTCCAGTACCGCTCACAATCTCTGAGGTCAAAAACGTGTGCACAACCTTAAAAAGCGGTAAATCTGCCGGACCCGGAAATATCCCAGCCGAACTTATTAAATATGGCACTGAAGAACTGTTTTGGAGATTACGGAATCTTTTCCAAAAATATTTAAATGGAACTGTAGTCCCAACTGAGTGGAAAACGTCATATATATCCACAATACACAAAAAAGGAAGGAAAGATATATGTGACAATTATAGAGGTATATCTGTGACTAGTACGCTAAGCAGAATATACGGTAAAATAATAAGAAATAAAGTAGAGAGCGAATATAAAGACATGGAGGCAGAAGAACAAGCTGGTTTCAGGGCGGGTAGATCGACTTCAGATCACCTCTTTTGTATAACCCAAGTTATTGAAAAGAAAATGGCATACGGTCAAGAGCTGCATCTGCTTTACGTGGATCTGCAGAAGGCATATGATAGTATACCACTAAATCTGCTTTGGAAAGCGTTGGAAAACACAAACATAAGCGTACAACTAATTAAGGCCATCCAAGAGTTATACCGCAATAGTAAGGCAAAAGTTAAAATAAAAGCAAAACTAACCAAAGGCTTTCAAGTAAATAAAGGTCTTAAACAAGGTTGCTGTATCTCGCCTACGCTCTTCAAGATATACTTGGAACAAGTCCTTAAAGTATGGAAGAGAAAATGCCAAAACATGGGAATTCCGTTGGACGAAACCACCTTGTATACTTTATGTTTCGCCGATGATCAGATAGTAGTGGCTCAGGATTATGACGACCTCGAATATATGACACGAAAACTAATAGAAGAGTACAATAAGTGGGGACTAGAGGTTAATCTCAATAAGACAGAGTATATGTGTATCGGTGGAATGAAACAGGATCTAATCTTAAATACCGGGCAGCGAATTCACTCCTGTGATGAGTATAAATACTTAGGTCTAAAAATTACAGCTGACGGAACACTAGACAAAGCTATAAAAGATCGAAACGTACAAGGAAAAAAAGCAATAACTTTATTAAATGGAATAATTTGGGACCAAAGTATATCAAAACATAACAAAAAGCTTATATTATTATAACACCATTATAAAAAGTATTATTACATACGGCTCGGAAGTATGGCCAATCAAGGATAGAACAGAAAAAATGCTTTCCGCTACGGAGATGGACTATTGGAGAAGAGCAGCAGGGAAATCAAAAAGAGAAAGAGTTACAAATCAAAGAATAAGAGAAATTATGACAGTGGGTGAACGTACTTTAGTGGATGATATAAGAACAAAACAACTGGTGTGGTACGGACATGTACAAAGAATGAATGATGAAAGACTACCTAAACAAATACTACAATGGAAACCAACTGGCCGAAGAAAACGAGGACGGCCAAGGAGAAGCTGGAGAGAAGGAATAGACAGTGAAATAAGAATAAGAGGCCTAGATGATGAATTATGGGCAAACAGAAACGAGTGGAGATTGGGTATCGGAAGACGTAGAACGTTGTGAAACCGATAAATATATATATATAAAATGTTTTTATGTTTAGTGGGTTTATTACACTGCAGGGGGGAGTGGTAATCTCCAATTGGACGCGACCCGAGTGGCGCATAGGGAGTTATTTTCATGCACCAAAATGGGTAAAAATTACATTATACATTAATCGTGTGAGCTTAGGGAACGTCCTTAAATTACGTAACGCAAAAATTAAGGATTTTTGCCCCCCCCCTTTCCCCTCGTAATGCATTTTCAAGAACAAACATATTAAAAAAAAATTGAGTGTAACGCAAGGCAAAACCCTCCCTCCCCCTCTAGAGCGTTCCGTAATTTAAGGACAGTCCCTTAGGTGCCCATTAATTGGCAAAGTATTTTTTATTGTGGGGATTAATTATTTATCTAATAGCATTCCTTACAGTCAAGGAACCTATTCCGTTTTACCTTGAAAATGTTCTCCTTTTTCGTAAAAAACCTGCGCATATCCCTCCAATTTGTTTAAATAGTACAGTCCGTCGAAGAAAATTTTCGCCCCTTCTTCGTCGATAAAATAAAATCCATTTCCATGGATGTTATTTTCGAAAAACACGGTGCCTTCATATGTTCGATTATCTTTTTTTAGTATTTTGTCTTCTTTGCTTCGTGCTTTAACAAAATCCACACTAAAAGAAACATATAATTCGTTTTATAAAATCTTAAAGAAGCGCATGGCTGTGGCATACCGCGCGAACAAGTTCACATCTAGGGGTATAAATTTCCATAAGAGGATAAAAACAGATAGAGTATAGAATTTATTAAAAAGAGATCGCAATACGCCCAAGTCCCGCAGAAAGCTTTGCAGCGTTGTCAAAGGTAACCCTGATAACTTACTACAGGCGCACGCGGTCGCACTCGTCAAGGGGCGGACAATCTGAAACATTTTTTTAGGGCGAGAATTATTACTTGACTTGTCACCATACAAGAAGTGGACTATTAAAAACGTGAACATTTAATTTTTTACATTTTATTAAATGTTAGTTATTTAGTTCCTAAAACACCTAGCTCGGATAATAAAATAAATAGTCTGTCTCAATACACGATAATTCAAGAAGAATATGATACACAATTTTTATGTCGGCATTAGATTTAGTAAAAATAAATGGATTCATGACGGATCTGATACCTTCCGAGCTAAATATCTCAGAAACTAAAGGTCCCACGAAGTTTTTGGTTATAACACGAATTAATGAGCAAACTATAGTCTACCATTTTCCGAAAACACTGTATTGATACGATACTCCGTTAAAAATTTAGCATATTTTAAAGTTTTTAATCAGCTCGTAAGTGTCGAACACTATTTTACCTAAAAATTTTATGAAAATCGGTTCAGCGGTTTTGGAGCTATCGTGTTACGGACAGAAATAATATACACACACATACATAGACAGACATCACGACGATAGTTCAAAATACATCCAAATAACACATTATTGGCGCTATATCAAAAAATTGTTTTTCGTCGAAAATAATACCTTCTCTAGCCATTGCTATGCGGGCTAGGAAGGTAAAAAGGGTTAGTTAAAAGTATTATTTAACCAATTTTACCTTAAAACTCTTATCTTTAATATCAACTTTACTTGGTGTATCGATTTTGGTTTAAAAATGTTCCTTTTGTATTTAAAACATTTTTGCCTGTTGGCATGTCGCCTGCGAGCATTTAAAATAACATTACTTCAATAGTTTCTGAAAATTTTTGTTTTTAGTTTAAAAGGCATTACTACTCATAAAATGAGCTTCGTGGAACTACTTTTCAGGCTCAATACCACCACGGATCACCTAACAAAAGGTGATCCGTGATACCACCTCGGCCGCCCTCCTAAGGTCTCGACCACCCTCCCGCGTCCTTTAACCACGCTGCGTTCACTGTGGTCCACCATTATCTCTGTTAGGGTTAGACTAAAAATGCACTAAAAAAAACCTAAAATTAAATAATAGTTAGCTTACCAATAGATTGGTAAACTGTGGTGTAAAAAAATTGGCTTTAGTGAATGTGAAAGAAAAATCAATAATAAGAATAACACTTTGTATAAAATTCTGTTTGTTTGTAAAAGTAACTTAATTATTTACATTTAGGAACAAGCAGAATTTTAGAGTATTATTCTGGTTGTTTATCACCCCGTTCGATGAATACACCTACAAAAAACTGAAAAGTTGACCATTCGCGAACCAAGATTCGAAAAAAAGATTTTGCGAATACTTTTTTTTAAAAAACTTTCCTGCTTTTCCTGTTACCTAGTGCTCCTGTCTCGTTGGTCCTTTTGTCGATCTGCATTTGCACTTACGGAACTTTCCACCAATAGCATGTAGTTGTTATCGTCCTGAGATGTGATTGCTTCCACAGAAGAAAGGGAAAAAATCCTACATTCTTTTTGACTCGCAAAATCCGACATGTTTACATCTTTAGTTTACTGTGTTTACAAAATAACCTGATGATGGCTTTTGTCATGTTACACACGATACACTTATAGATGGCGGATGCGCTATATAGTTAGTTTGAATCTCATTCTTTACTTTTATCGTTGTACTCTCGATCAAACAACGCTTTTATTTACTGGAACCAAATTCTATGCACCTTAGATGTTATGTCGCATGCTAATTACGAAATATAGAAAGAGAGGACGACATGTCCCAATAGAATTTTACAGTACATAGAATCTGAACCTTCCTTCGGCATCGCGCTTATAGAAAAACTAGCCTCAATGCCGCCCGCACCCCCGTAATTCCCTCAGCGTCATCGGTTCGCGTTGCATGTTGGAGCAGCTCACGCGCACTTTTAATTAGTGCGCTTTGTAGTTATGTGCAACGATTACTTTTCCAAGTATCGAGTAGATACTGATACTTCCTATTTAAGTATCAGATATTTTGTATTCAGTACTATGTAGTCATTATATTATCGGTAAATCCAATAAATACTGAGTAGAGTTGAAATTTTAAGTACTAAGTATGCAAAAAATACAAATATTGATGTTTTACATGTTTGTAGTTTTTTTATTACGAAAATGTAGATATATAGATTTTTTTCAAAATCTGCCAACTTTTCAAATACATTCTGGGGAAAATACATTTCTGAGCCTGGCAACATTGCGCCAGATAAGCCGCCCCGCTAGACATAACACATCAACAGCTATTGAATCAAATAATCAAAGATTTAAGTGAATAAATATCGGTCCAAATGATTACAAGTACTCCAAACTCGTTACTCATACGGCCGATGCCGATACGATTGATACGAAAGTAACACTTCGGCTTCGGTCCCATTCGGGATTCGAGTATTTGGCGTCGAAGGATTCGATTACTTCGAACACCACTAGCGCTTAGATATCTTGGCATTATCGGTCGAACGCGGGTGGTTCGTTTTGATTTTGACGATTTCTGATAGCATTAGCGTGCAATATTTAAATACAATTAAATTTTCATCGTTGATATTAGAAGAGAAAATAAACTAGGTGTGATACATTTTTTATTTATTTATAAAAACAATAATAATAGCTGGTAACTAATATCTAACTAAATTATATGATATGACGGCCCACTCGATGGCCCAAAAAGTTAGCGCGGCACTCAAAAAAATTTTCGCCTGCGCCGCAATTTTTTTTTTTTTGGTGTGCACCCCCAAAGCTTTTTACCACGCGCCGCCACTGGCTAGAGAAGGAATTAGTTTCGACGAACAAATTTTTTTTTGAGATAACGCCGAAAATGTTTTATTTAGGTGTATTTTGATCTACCTTAGCAATATCGTCGTGATGTCTGTCTGTGTGTGTGTGTATGTATGTATGTATATCTGTCCGTAACACGATAGCTCCTAAGCCGCTGAACCGATATTCATAAAATTTTCTGGTAAAACAGTGTTCGACACTCTAACCAGCTGATTAGATTTTGGTTAAAATCCTTTCATGTTAATGACAGTTTTTTGACAGGATTTCGGAATATAGTAGAATACATTTCCCTCAAGAATTTATGTTATAACCAAAAACTTCGTAAAAGCTTTAGTTTCTGAGATATTTACAAAAACTGTTTTCAAGGCTGATATATCATGGCTTCACTTGAAGTCTGCTAACAGGCTAGCTAGGCAGGTATCAGATCTGTCATGGATCCATTTATTTTTTTAAAAATATCAATGATATTTTATTAATCTCCGTATAAGACTAATTTTTATTAACAAAATATATAAAGGAAACATTGCGTTTAATATGGCATTATATAAAAGTTTGTTTTAATGTTTTTTTTTCCGGAAAAGAATTGACCGCATAATTTTTTTCAAAAATATTTTTATATCCACTTTTTGCTCTTGTTCTAATACATGACTTTTAAAAAAGTTATTGACGCTCTTTATCTCGAGAACGTTGCCCTGGCTCTACTTGGCTATGGCCTTTAAAGTTACATACCTTGTATACAGTTCATATCATTATTTCTGAGACAACTTTTTACAACTTTTTTTAGTTGGTCTATGCTATTTGTTTAATGTAAACAGCTGATAACTGTCAAAAAGTTATCTCAAAAATTATGAAATGGAGTAACTATACTACCCTATTTTTGTGAGCAAAATTAAGATGATCAAGTAACCTCTAACAGTACTTAAAGTGTATATCATTATTTTTGAGACAACTTTTTACTACTATTTTTCGTTGGCCTATGCTATTTGTTATGGTAAACAGCTGATGAGTGTCAAAAAGTTATCTCAAAGATTATGATATGGAGTGTACCATTCTAATTCTAAAGACTTACATTTAATTCATTATTATTTTTCTATACCTCAAATATTTTTTTAAATTTCTCTGTGCGCTGTTTTACCATGTGCGCTTTTTTAGTGTGCGCTTTACTACGCGTGCGCTTTTTTCTGTGTAGCGTTTTTTCCTGTGGGAATATTTCCTTTATACTTTTTTCCTGTACTTTTATTTACCCGTGTCACCATTACCCCCCCCCCCCCCCCCTTCTTTTGTGCCAGAAACGCCGTTGTGTCGGTATCCAGCAAAAAACTAAAATACGCAAAGCTAAATTACTGTGTAAAAAAAAACAAATTACAAAAAAATGTTTTAATGTTTTTTCGATAACGGTAGCAAACACAAAAAATACCGAAAATCTAAAAAAGCTGCGTAGAATGCCCGGTAGCTCGGTAACAAAGCGCTTTCTTTTTACATGGTTAAAATCTAAAAATTCTTTAATGGTCCGGTTTAAAAGCATAACGTAATATTCCAATACTCCCTGTTACCTATTTACACAATGGTTGGCGTTTGATGCAAACATTCAGAAATAAAGGTACGAAAAATGCACAGATACCAAATTTACATAGATAGAGTTTTTGTCAACTGTACGCCCATGATTTGTCGTAACGAATACAAGAATAAAATAATATTCATGCGTAAAATTACAACCAATCAGGACATTTTATCTTAAGGACCGCAAAAATAATAGACTATTATATAATACAGATTGATATTGCTATTTCAAATATATTTATATTCTGCATCGTAAGGCACCGTAGGTATTGCAATAATACGTACTATATTGAAATAATATGCATATGTCTTTGAAAGCAACTAATCAGGTCTTTTTTGCTTAAAGACCCCAAGGCTCTCATGTTTGCATCATGAATGGGCAGTTACCGTGGGTATATGCTTAAAAGTCACAGTAGGACAACAAAAACAGTAGAAGATCACCGTATTTTCTACAGACATTTCTACATATTTGCGCGATAAAGACGTCGCTAATTTTTTTATCATAATGTATCTGTATTTTCTAGTTATAAAATGATACATTTTAAATGTAAAAACTTCAATATTTTATAAATAATATACCTGAAGAAGTCCAAAACATAAAATCACGAGTAACAAAAGCGTGTTAACAAAAGCGCGAATCACCAATGCGTGTTGTAACAAAAGCGCGGTAACAAAAGCGCGGTAACAAAAGCGCGAGTAACAAAAGCGCGATTTAATAAATTTTATGTTAAATTAAATTTAAGTTTTTTATAAACCGAACCGAACCAGCATATTTTTTTAAACAAAAACCTTCCTGACTTCTTTCCCGGGATCCTAGAGGAACCGAACCGAACCGAGCCGAGCCGAACTAAACTGAACCGAGTTTGATTCGATTTAGTTCGGTACGGTTTGGTTCGGATTCGCACCCTCTAGGATCCGGGGAAAGAGGGTAGAATCACTAATCGGACGCGTCCCCGGGTGGCGGATAGGAGGTTATTTTCGCGGATCAAAATGGATAAAAATGACATTGTACATTAATCGTGTGAGCCCAGGTATTTTTTATATTGTGTGGTTGCGAATAATTTCAACACTTTTGTTCTAATCACGAATAACAAACCCACAAACGTGTCTCACTAACAAAAGGTTGGTACACCCTCCAAATTGCTGTGCTAAATATTTATTATTTCTTTTTTGCCTTTAGAAGGTTTTAACAGCAAAGTTTCGTCTCCAAATTAGAGCCGAAAAGTTTCTAACCAAATTCAAATACACATCTAAAAACACAGATCACGTTTGATAATAAGCCTTTCGCAACTCTCTATGTTGGTCTGCGGTCGTAGGGTGACCGTTTGCTGAAAAATTGGATAGGTACCTCGAAATGCGGAGCGACATCATGACTCCGCTAATCAATGTGAATAAGCCGTTTAAAACCCAGCCAGACTGGGAAAACCAAACGGAAAACACACTTCTCCAGGAAGGAAAGTTGGTTTGGTACACCGACGGATCCAAAATGGATAGTGGGTCAGGAGCAGGAGTAGATTAAACTGGTAGATTAAACTGGTTTACATATTTGGGGAAATACGCCACAGTATTCCAAACAGAAATACACGCTATAGAGGTCTGTCTGCGGGAAAATCTGGGAAGAGGATATCTCAACAAGGATATCACAATCTTCACAGATAGCCAAGCAGCAATTAAAGCTCTAGCGAGTCAACAAACTAACTTTAAGTTAGTCTGGAACTGTCTGAAATCCTTATTAACCCTGGCAAAACACAACAAGGTTACTCTTGCGTGGGTGCCAGGGCACACGGGGGTTCCAGGCAATGAAAAGGCAGATTCACTTGCTAGAAAATGATCTGAAAAACCATTCATAGGGCCGGAACCTGCGTTTGGAATTTCAAAAACCTCAGTACGTGGCTACATCAAACGATGGATAAGTGAGGAACATCGAAACCACTGGCATTTATTACCAAGGCTAAACCACAGTAAGAAAATGGTGTCATCACCATTACCCTCACTCACCTGTGAACTACTAAAACTCAATAGAAAACAAATCAGGCAGGTAACGGGACTTATAGCCGGTCACTGCACACTGAGAAAACATATGCATAGAATGGGAATCTACAGAGATGAGCCCATATGCAGACCTTGTGACGAGGACGACGAAACAGCCTCTCACATAATATTTGAGTGCCCAGTACCGACCTTCTGCAGAACAAAAATCCTCCTGGAAGAAAACTCTTCCAGAGAGGCAGACTGTCAGAGAAACCTAGTAAAGGGGCTGCTGCTCTTAGCGAGGTCGTCAAGCCTCCTAAACTAGGGAAAACCACCTAGCAGGAGATACAATAAGCCAATGAGCTGCAGTGTCGGGGACTCCCAAAACCTATTCTTGCTGGCGGAACTAATCAATCAATCAATGGTATGACTACTGGTGTAATACAACCAAGGACGTACATACTTTCCATGGAACTCAATGAGTACAACCCTTCAGATAAATCCGTAGCAGGTGTCCATACGTTGATAATTAAAGTACGCCCTACCTCTTGACGGACGGGGTAATTATCAGCACCTTCTCCCGAAACAACAAACATAACCTAACGCCCATCGAGAAAAATATATGTACATTTAATTCTCTCCCCAGTTATTTGCCCCACTTATTTGCCCAGATCCGCGCTTGGTAGACAGTAAGACATTGGCCAGTACCCAGGACAATTATGGGGGGGGGGGGGATTTCAAATCCTCAATAAAAATTTGCGTACCACATCCTACAAGGGTTAATGATTACTCTTTTTATTTAGATAGGAATCCGGCAGTGGCGTATTTAGAAAAAAAAATTGGGTGTGGAGGATTTTTTCTGTCTACAATGGTAAGATTTAAATGAACCTTTGAAATTCATATATTGATTGTAAATTCTTGGGGGCGGGATTACTAGCGTAACTCCAGGGGGCCTGGGAAGGCCGCCCTCCTCCAGAGCTTTCCAACCCCCCCCCCCCAGAAAAATGTAGCAACCAAATATAGTAGTCGAAAAAGTTTTTGAAGCATTCCAAACGCGTAATAAATAGCATTTTTAGTTTATTTATCTTCAAGTTTTCGCCTGCGGCGTAAATCTAGATTCAATTCTAAATTCACCCCGCATAACTCAGCCCACTTTGGTTGATAACTCAATTAATTTTTAAAAGCACGTTTCTAGGCCCTCTCGGTTTGTCTGTCTGCCGCTCACTTTGTAGCTACTAAAACTCAAAAAAATGCTGCGCCAATAATAACGAAATTTTAGTGGTTTTTAAACTTTGCCCCATATATCCTCTAAAAAATTCCGACTAAAACTTCAACTCTAATAATCTTAGTATAATAGACCCAAAATTTAGACAATTACAACTTAATTTTTGCTGTAAACAATTATGGTAACACAAGCCTAGGCACCCCCCAGGTCAGAAAGCTAGTTACGCCGGTGCACCCGCCCCCCTCCTAAATACGCCACTGAATCATGGGTTAAGTGCTTTAACGTTAATACTTAAATGATTGAGTGGCAATAACTTGTTTTAAAGGGATTTGGACTCTCTTTACAAGGTATTTTGTTCCAAAGCTAGCTAGCTTCTACCAGCAAAGAACTAACTATTACCACCTCCCTAGCTACTACCACCAACAAACCAACTATTACCACATTCCTTTAGCTCCTACCATCAAGAAACCAACTACTACCATCCCATTGCTTCTACCATCTAAAAACTAACTACTGCCACTTTCCCCTAGCTTCTGTTACCAAAAAATGAACCACTACCACCTTAGCTTCTGCCAGAAAAAACTAAACTAGTACCACCTTCCCTTAGCTTCTACCACCAAAAACCAAACAGCTACCACCTATCGCTAGCTTCTAACATAAAAAAGTCAACTTCCACCACCTATTCCCCTAGCTTCTACAAGCAAAAAGCCAACTACTACCTTCGCCTAGCTTCTACCACCACAAAACCAACTACTACAATCATAATTAAATGAGGTAGTAGTTGGTTTTTTGCAGTAGCGTGTCGTGGATAAAAGGGCGGGGGGGCACCATTTGCTTTTGCGTTAAATTAAGTTTTTCTATTTTTTTCTCAAAGGTCGCCAGGGGCGCCAAGCGCAGAGGGGAGGGGGGGCGTTCGCCCCCCTGGCTCCCTATACGACACGCCACTGGTTTTTTGATGGTAGAAGCTAAGCAAAGGCGGTAGTAGTTGGTTTTTTGGTGGTAGAACCTAAGCGAAGGTGGTTTTTGGGATAAAACTGAGTCGTAGCTGTGTGATTGGTTACTGTAGCTGTAGTAACAGCTTAGACTTAAGATAGTACCTATTTGTTGGTACCACAAACAAGGCCTAACGCGAAAAATATGAAAATTCGTTGGTCAGTAAAATCTTGGTCAGAAAAATAGAAATTCCCCAATACACAGACATTCTTTATTTTCCAGTTTTTTACTGGTATGGGTCCTCCAGTTTTTTCCTAGTTGTGTTCGGAACTTTTTTAATTAATTTTGCCTACAAAACACAGCTGTTCACAGATAAATAAAGGATATAATAAGGCAAATAAAAATTGTGTCTGCAAAAGGTCAAAATTGTACTTCCAAATATCACGTGACCAGTAGCGTGTCATGGATAAAAGGGTGGGGGGGCACCATTTGTTTTTGAGTTAAATTTAGTTTTTCAATTTTTTTCTCAAAGGACGCCAGGGGCGCCAAGCGCAGAGGGGCGGGGGGCGGGGGGCGTTCGCCACCCTGGCCCCCTATACGACACGCCACTGCACGTGACATCTGTCATTTAATCTCGGATAAAGGATAAAGTTAGCTAAAGAAGTGCGTGCAAAAGAAAAATTGTAGGCTCAAAGAAGAGTGCACAGCGAAGAAACTAAATAATATTCAGTGAAAGTGTGATTTGGAATATTTAGAATAAGAATAATGTTATCCAAGCAAAAGGTATTTATTGGTAGGATAACCGGCCCCGGCATGGCAAAGGCCTAAATTGTTATACTCCAATTCCAAGTTCGTCACCTTATTTTTGCTTAAATTGAGGTTGAAGAGCAATAATACCCGAAACTCAATCTTATTTAAGCTACGCCACTATTGCTTCCCTCTCATTTCTCTTGTTTGGATTTGTAAAATCTACATATATCACAAAGTAATTTATAGCAGTGGCTGATCCAGCTTTTCCGGTTGAGAGGGGTAAGGAGGCATAAAAAATCAAAATATGCAACAATGCAGGGGCGTCACCATCTTTAAGAATAACAGGGACTTTATTTATTTTAAACACGTCGTTTTGATTACTAAGTGGTTATAACCGTTTTTAAGTATATCTCCTTATCCTTAAGGAGTGGTTCTCAGACGTTTGGCATGTCCGTGCTTGCTTGACTGAAAACTTCTTTATTTTGCATTATCAACACAGCTTCAATAAACTTCCGTTTTCGCCAATGCGACTCCTTATGCAAAGCTTTAGCTCCAGACCATTGAATCCTATAATCATTAAACCATGTAGGATCTGTTAAACCGGATTTTTCAATATCCACTAATTCGGTACTTTTCAGATGTTCATTTACTCTAACCTGAAGAGGGCGTTTCGTTTTACGTACATATGATTTACCACACTCACAGAGTATGGTAAATACATTCCTTATTATTTAAGGGATTTTCTGGTTTTGTTTTAGTAAAAAAAAGTACTGTGTTTATATTATAGTGTTTGGCTATTCGTTTTATGTTTTCTGAAATCCCTTGAACATATGGAATGTTAATAACATCCAACGGATTGTTAATTTGAGAATTTGCTACATTTGATTTGTTTTTAATTTTAGAGATCGTTGAGTTTATTAATTTTTCGGAATAACCATTCTGTTGTAAGTCCTTTTTAATGTAGATTTCTGTTGTTAATTCTTCATTATTACTACTCTTAATACAAACTTCTTATAACTCCTTGTTTTGTAGCAACATAATGATTGGACTTAAAATTTAGGTACTGTCCCGTGTGTGTAGATTTCCTATATAAGTACAGTAATTTTAATGTTTCTGTCTTTTTGTTTGACATGAACATCCAAAAAGGGTAAGGCCGAATCTTTTTCAATTTCCACTGTACATTTGATTGTTGGATACCGTTCAGATGGTACAGAAAATTTTGCAGTTCGTCTTCATTTTCCGGCCATATAACAAATATGTCATCCATACTACTCAATCATTATCTACGAGTTTCAAACAAAGTGCTAAATTGGTTTCGCAGAGGCATTTGCAACTAAAAAATTTGAAGGGGCTCAAAATGTCGCTTTTGTTCGGGACCCAAAAATCTCTAGGGTCGGCCCTGAGTGCGTAGCAACATCAGTTCTTTAGTAATTTGAGATTTTGTCGTATTTACCAAAAAAGTTTTTGATGATTAAAATTAAAGCAATCTATAAAATTCTTGGAAAATAAATGGCAAAAGATTTTAACATTACCTCAAATTCCTCAAAATTGAATTATTAGGTCAAATATAAACACAGATGTTTTTCTACGTCGCGCTGTGCTGGCTCGAGATTATTTCTAGGAATTCCCTTCAAAACTGCACGTCTATTTTATAGCTACCCATGAACTTAATAAAATCATCATATACGTCTCTATGAAACTGGCGATAGGGGAAAACCGCTATGAAACGGACGGGTTTTAAAACGGACAGTTGTCGTAGTTCCAGCATGATTGTATGACCGAGAATTTTACATTTACATATGGCAACCGTGTGCCCAGATCACACTTCGACCGAAGTTGTTCAGTAAACAACTTCACCGCGTGTCGACAGCAAGCATTTTATTATTATTCGTTGAAAAAGTAAATTATTTATGAAAATACCGAACTATGTCACAGGTCAGCTAATGAAATTTAGTTAATTTCAGATTAGTAAGGTTATAACTAAGTTACTATAGTACGTAAATCTAGCTGTAGATCTTGGAAAATATTTCTCTGTTTATATCTTGCATTGTCATTTTGAGGTTAAGTAGGTGTCGCTTTGAAGTGGACATGATTAGGGTCACTGCATCCTGGAAGCCTGGCGTCGAGACGCCAGGCTTCCAGGATACAGTGACCCTAGACATGATACGTTGTATCGTTGTTTGATGGAGAATACCATCAAACAACGGTTGTATTGTCCGTTTCAAGACGTAAGCTCTTCATGGGCACATGAAACTTGTGGTCTTCAGGGTATTCGACATTTTTATTGCAACAACTGTTCTTAAGATAGTTTCTGTTTGAATAAAAGTTATTTTTGAAGCAATTAATGTCTTTTAATGCGAAAGAAATTTTCAAAACAACTACTGTCCATTTCAAAACCATCACTCTCCGTTTCAATACATCGATGTTTTGAAATGGACAAATGCGACTTTTTCCAAATTTGAATATTACTGAGACCATAAGCTTGCCTATTTTGTTTTAATAGTTCATTTTACAAGTATATTAATTAAGCTTTCCCCTTAGATACTTTTGCATAATTAAGTTGTCTATAAAATGTCAATTTTACTATTTTTGATAAAGTGTCCACTTCATAGCGGTTCTCCCCTACATGCGGCAATCTTTATAACGACCAACAGCGAAACCATCCACCAAATCTAGAAACCTCTTTGGCACCTTATAATAATGGTATCGTAGCAGCGGCGTAATTCAATAGATGTTGTACCTTAACAATAGATGTACCAGACCTGAAATCCTACTCTAGACAACCTCTTTAGCAGTTTCATTGGTGTAAAATAATAAACAAGAAAAACTAGACAATGCGTCCAGTGCAACACACCCTTATGTCCACTTCGGCTGCTTAAAATTAAAACAGCTAAGAATATTGGAAAAATCGAGTTTTTTTAAAATTCTCAGTAACCGTATTCTGACCTACATTTTGGTATAATAATTTTAGCTCACACTACTACCATACTATAGTAGTGTGAGCTATGGTGATCCTAATTTTTTCGAGAAAAAAAAAGTTGCTCCGATTTAACAAATTTTTATATATCTTTGCGTTTCAGATGATTTTGAAACTTTTTTGTTGCGCCGTCTGTCTGTCTGTCTGTATGTCTGTCTGTCTGTAACGACCAATGCGCATAACTCAAAAACCGCTTGCCCGATTTTATTGAAATTTGGTGCCTACGCTGGGTTTTGGGTCGAGATGGTCCGATTTAAAAATGAACAAAATCCACTAAACACAAGCCAAATAAACGGGTGAGGGTATATTTAAAAAATTAGAGTTTATGTAAAAATATGGCGTGTGTGATATCAAATGAAAGGTAATTGCGTCTGAAGTTAAATAAAATATATTTTACTTTTAAAAAAAGGGTGAAGGTAAATTTAAAAAATTTGTGTTTATGTGGAAATATGGCGTGTGTGATATCAAACGAAAGGTAATTGAGTCTGGAGTTAAACAAAATACATTTTAGTTTAAAAAGGTGGGGGTAGATTTAAAAAATTAAAGTTTAAGTCAAAACATGGCTTGTGTGGTATCAAACGAAAGGTAATTGAGTCTGGAGTTCAATAAAATATATTTCAGTTTTTAGTTATATTAGCTTACACGTAGACTATAACTATATAGTACCTAGTGTGAGCTTAGGTGCCCATAGACTGGCAGAGTATTTTTAATCGGTTAGGAAGAACCGAAATTATGATATAATTGATGCAAATTCCTAAAATAATAATCGGTTGGTGGGTGTTATTAATATTCCTAAATTCAAAGAATTTCAGAAAACATAAGACAAAAATAGCCAAACACTATAATATAAAAACAGTATTTTCATCGGGAAATACGATAAGGAGTTTTTTAAGTATTGTTCATTCTCGTCTTAGTCTTTTGCTTTTGATTAGTCTTTCTCCTTTGATTAGCTTAGCTGTCTTAAACAAAATCGGCTGTTCATACTCGTCTTTTGTTTTTGATTAGTCTTAGTCCTAACCCACCAGACCCGAAAGAAAAAAAAACAAAAGGGAAAAAGAAAAAAAAAACAAATAAAATTTTAAGGTTATGTTGCGATTTTCTGTCGAAAACATGATTAATGGCGGTAAATTAAAATTTTCGACCGCTCGCTTGTGCTCTTCGGACGCTCTATATAAAACACAACAAACATCAGCTGATGTCTGTCACTCGTCTTAGTCGTTGTCCTAAGGATTGAAAGTTGGCAACTCTTAAGACAAAGACTAATCAAAAATAAAAGTGTAAGCATTGTTTGAACACTCCCATAAGAAACAGGAAACAGTGGTTTTAACTTTCTTATGACAAGACATACATATCCATTAACTTAAACAAAACCAGAAAATCCCTTAAATAATAAGGAATGTGTTTACCAAATCTCGTGTGAGTGAGGTAAATGTAGGTGAAACGAAACGCCCTCTTCAGGTAAAATTAAATGTATAAGGAGTCGCATTGGCGAAAACGAAATTTTATTAAAGCTAAATTTATAATGCAGAAAAAAGAAGTTTTCAGTCAACCAAGCACGAACATACCAAACATATGGAAACCACTTTTTAAGGATAACAAGCGTCTTAGGGTTAAAAAGGGGGCGGACCGTCACACCTGACTGCACACTAGGGTATCCAAGTCCCGGGACCAAATATGTTTTCGGGACTTCGGGACCAAATGTCAGGTCCTGGTATGTTCGGGACTGGTCTCGAAACTAGAATAAAAGTAATTAAATTAATTTAACAGAGAACAGAACACAGGTTTATTGATATTGGTAAATGGTTAACATAAAAACAAATTGACAAACGTAGCAAATAAAAAGGTAAGTATAGGGAAACATTACTTTTGTCCAAAGTGAGATTTAAGTGCCACGAGTGCATTTAAGGACTCATCATTTAATCTTAAACGAAGCTTGTTACAAAAACCGCCGGCCACTGATAAAGCTCTCTCCGATTGGACGTTGGTAGGTGGTATAGTCAGTAAATGCTCGTAGCATAGCTGCAAATATTGTCCTCGACAACCGCCATCCTCAAAACGGACCATTTCTCGTTTTATTATTTTTGAAAATCAATCTGGTTTTGCACTTGATGACGTTTGTATGATTGCTCTTGTACTTGTTGAGGCAGTAGCAAATATTGCATTTTCAATAAATCCCTCTAAATTTTTTGCGATCCTTTCGCGTTCATGCAATAGACGCTGCGTCACGCTTATTATGCATGTGTCTGGTATAATTTAGCGGTTTCGGGACCAAGTTGAGGTCCCGGGACCTTCACTGAGTCCCGGGACCACTGTTTTTAGGAAATATCCCGGGACCGTCCCGGGACCAAGTCCCGGTACTGGATACCCTACTGCACACCAAGTAATATAAGTATAGTTTTTGCAAAGTCACCTGAAATGCTCCTAATACGGGGTTCTATCGATTTCATGAAATTTTGCTTGAATCTGCCCTTCAAAAGTTATCCAAATTCATATAAAATCTTCCTGGTATAATTTCAACCCTACCGACAGAGAAAAGGCGCGACTCTTTGCGGTCCGAGCACAAAGTATTTGTTTTCTGACCGACCCAGTACAGGTGGATGAACGGCACCTGATTGGCAGATTTTTTTGAGATCCGCTTTTAATTGCTTTCAGGTGTTCATTTCGGGACCCCTTTAGTCGGCAGTATGCAGAGTTAGAAAATAAATCAGTGCCGTTTCTGTAGCTGTAGGAATAGAAAGTTTTATTAACTATTTTTATTTCTTTAGTTTACGCCATAATTAAATGAAATAATTTTCATGAGTATATCTACCGCCGCCCATGTCACTTTCTTCAAAGGATATGCCGATGGTCGGCTTCAACCTTTGTTCAACTGACTTTTCAAAAACTATAAGTATGTATTGGGTTGTTTAGTTTCAGAGACAAAAAGGAGACTGCCGAAAAGATAGGGCCGCGCAGCCAACAAGTTCCAGTAGCGCACAGCGCTGCAATCGCGGACTATGTTTCTATTTGTATTTAAAACTAATTTTATTCTGTTCGATTGGGGTCGTTCATAAATTACGTAAAACTTTGAGAAAATTGTCTATCACATAACGCTTAGTATTTTCCTAATGCCATTTGTTGTTAGAAATGGTTTACTATGTTGAATTGAATTGAATAAATCTTTATTAGCAAATCATGCTATTTCAAATTACAAACATAAATATAAAAAATACATTTAAATGTTAATACATACACCAGTATTTTTATAACAAAACAAATCCAAACTTATAATACATATATTGTTCGTGCAACTTTAATTTTAAATTCAAATTTTGCGCCAAATTCCCGTATTCGGAAAACCCACACAATTTCAATTTGATTGGCACAAGCAAAACGCCAGCGCCATCTACGAAAAATGAATCTGCGAAAAAAGGCGTAACCAAAAAAGATTCGTCTGTCGTATTCTGTCGAGATCACCACGCAGCATGGTGATAAATTCTATTAACCAAAAAATCCAATAACATTCTTAGAAAATCAAACTAAACCATTACACAAACAAGTGATTCTAGTGTGGGTCGACTGCAACGACTGGGCCAGCGAGAGGAGCTCCTCTGGACGACGGAAACAGCTGAAAAGGTGAGTGCCAATCCTCTATATTGTCTTTGTGTGGCTCGGAAAGATTAATATTTTTACATCGTCCTTTTAAGGATTTTTGCACCCAGATTTTATAAAACGACCAGTGCGCTTACAGTCCCGCCGCTCAACCTCAAACCTCAAAACATCAACATTTTCTGGTCCCACGACCCAGATAGTTTTTTAAAATTTGTTTGCTAAAAATATTAGATTTTCGTCTCGCCATTTTGGCTCGTTGTTGCCGTGTCCGGTTTAGAAAGGAGGTTCCGTCCCCCCTTGCGTGGCTTAACGGTTGCTCCACCCACATTTCATTGCAGCCGAAATTGGCACTTCGTACGTCGTTTGTTTTGATTCAAAAATCGAAATTTGTTTAAATAATAGTTATTTGTTTAAATAATATGTTATAGTTATTCAAAACAACAAAAGTGCTTGTGAGTTGAATGCTTTATTCTTATTTAACAGGTAAACAAACACATCTAGTAGAATTAGTATTTACCTGTAAATAATAAGAGAAGCGGTAGTAGGTACAAGTTGTTCTGTGTGCATTTATTTGGGAGAAAGATCGCGACCTAGGAACAGCTGTTGATAAGTTTTTGCATTTATTCGAGAAATCGATAATAAAATATATGCTGTCGGACTCTTTTGGACTGATTAAAGTCAATAGGGGTCAAGTGTTAGTTTTATTCCTTTTAAATATTTTTTATTTTTTTAATTAACAATATGTCGTTAAAAAAGCTTGAGAATCAACGCAAAGTTTCAATATCTCGTATTACGGAAACGTATAACTTGGGAACAAAAGCTAAATCAGATAGTTCTTCCTTGCCAATTTTTAAGGCGTTTTACGAATCGTTAGATGATCACTATGAACAATTTAAAAACATTCATAATGACATCATAGGTCTCTTGAAAGACGACGACGATGATGAGTTCGAAGTACAAGACAAAATTAGGAAAGATACGGATCTATTCTACCACCAAGCTAAAGTTCTTTTTTCGAGTTTATGTTCCGATTCAGTTCACTCAAATTTCACCCCCGCAACTTCACACTATTCACGTAGCGATGATCTGGGCCCTTTAAAGGTACCTTGCTTTAATGGAAACGTAAAAAAGTGGCCAACCTTTTACGATGTTTATTCTTGTTTGGTTCACGAAAACTCTAATTATTCCGATATAAGGAAATTTCAACATTTGCTAACCTTCCTTGAGGGCGAACCACTTAATATTTTAAGCTCTATAAAATTAACGGCAAGTAATTACGCAATCGCCTGGAAGGTATTAACAGATCGCTATCAAAATAAAAGACTTTTAGCCAGTACCTACTGGAACTCAATCTACTATGCAAATTCTTTAAAGGGAAACCAGTCAGCAAAGGATCTTAGAGTCTTGGTAGATACCTTTTCCGAGAATATTGCGGCGCTCGAAAATCTTGAATTTCCAGTAACGTCGTGGTGTTTTTGTTTATTTTCAATTTTATTATCAAAAATCGATCAAACCACAAGAACCGCTTTCGAATTAAAGTATAGTACTACCGAGATTCCAACATATCAAAATCTAATTCAGTTTCTTATTAACCAATGCCGTGCTCTTGAAACAGTACAGCTATCTCCCCAAAATACGCAAATGCAACCTTCGACTTCAAAACAACAAAAACCAAATTATTCGAATTCTAGTAACCACAAATATAATTCTTATTCAAATAATCAGTACAAATCAAGCCCTCCATCAAATTTTTTAGCGCATACGCACTCACAAGTAGCAAATAAACAATCCAATATTCAATTTCGACAAAACCAACAACCCTATAAGTGCAAATTATGCAATAATTCTTTTCATCCACTCTCGCAGTGTGGTGTTTTTATCTCCAAATCTCCTTCAGATCGTTTTACTTATGTAAAACAACAATCGTTATGTATCAACTGTTTACGTTCAAATCATCAAGTAATTGACTGCAGTAGTACCTACAACTGCAGGGTATGTCGACATAGGCACCATAGTCTTATTCATCTATCGCAAACGACAGATTCAATACGTCAGAATTCAAGTCAATCCTTAGTTAATTCAAGCCAAAATTCAAATCAAAATTCGAACTTAAATCAAGTGGCCGTGCCTAGCACAGGCACAAACTTATCGTACCAGAATTCAAATTCAATTCTTAGCCAACAGAACCCTAGTTTTGTTCAACCCAGTTCAAATTCAATTCAAATCAATTCGAATCCAAATACATCTACAAATCAATACTCTTCGTTATCCACCTTGACGCCCCGGACGACAGTGCTTCTAGCGACTATAAAATTAGAGGTACTGGATAGTCGGGGTAACTACCAACCTGTCCGAGCACTTCTGGACAGCGGTAGCCAAGCTAACCTGATAAGCGAAACTTGTCTTAACAGGTTAGGCTTGCCAAGAAACAAAATTTCGATCCCTGTTCTGGGACTAAATCAATCTTCATCGGCCACTAACGGCATTTCTACTTGCACTATTCGAGCCCTAGGCCAACAAGAGCCTGCCTTTTCTATTCAAGTCTTCGTTTTACCGAAACTCTGTTCGAATATGCCCTCAGTACAGGTAGATTCATCCAATTGGAGTCATATTTCAAATCTAAAGCTTGCAGATAACCAATTTTACAACCCTGGTCCAATTGACTTACTCTTAGGTGCACAACTTTACACAGAAATCGTCCAATCAGGACGAATTCCAGGACCTCACGGCCTACCCTCCGCTTTTGAGACAGTTTTTGGGTGGGTCTTGATGGGCCAAACTCAAAGCATAAATATTTCACCTCAAGTCAATTCGTACTTTACTTCCTGTGAGCAGTCTCTCGACTTTAATATTCGCAGATTTTGGGAACTAGAATCAATTAAGTCAAAAACGTTTCTCTCACCCGAAGAAAAGAGATGTGAAGAGATTTTCCAAAAAACTACCACTAGAGATATTTCGGGCCGATTTACTGTAAATTTGCCTTTTCGTCACATTGACCCTCCTGACCTAGGAGACACATATTCAGTGGCCTATCGTCAATTTTTGTCTCTCGAATCTCGCTTAATAAAAAATTCAAATTTCTATAGTATGTACTCGGATTTTATGAGAGAATATCTCAAAAACGGGCACATGTCTTTAATTTCAAGATCCGAACCTAGACCTCAGTTATGTTCTTATTTACCACATCACGGAGTCCTTCGTCTTGACAAATCAACGACTAAACTCCGGGTGGTTTTTAACCCCTCGATTAAGGGTTCGAAAGGCCTAAGCATGAACGAAACTCTTTTAATAGGACCAAAATTACAAGCCGATATTTCCGAAATTCTATTAAAATTCAGATTTTATTCTATCGTATTTTTGACTGATATAAAACAGCACTTTTTACAAATTCAAATTAATCCAATTCATCGGGACTACCAAAGGCTACTTTGGCGATTTGATCCCAATGAACCCCTGCAGGAATACAGGCTTAATACAGTGACGTTTGGTGTTAGTTCAAGTCCCTATTTAGCTATTAGAACTCTTAGAGAGCTAGCCATCCTGGAGGCTAAGAATTATCCTGAAGCATCCCAGGTCCTTTTGAATAACTGTGGAGCTAACTCTCTAGAAGGTGCTTTATCACTTCAAAAGGATCTCATAGCGTTGCTTAAATTGGGAAAATTTGAATTAAGAAAATGGGCATCAAATAATCCGAAACTTCTTTCACATTTGTCGCCCGCTGATTGTCAGATCCCTGTTACCTTTGAAGACGATTCTTCAACATCGATTAAGGTGTTGGGCCTTCAGTGGCACCCTTCTACAGATACTTTTACCTATTCTTGTACCCCTTGTGAAAAACCTTGCACCAAAAGGAATATTTTATCAGCTATCGCTAAAATTTGGGATCCTATAGGTTTCTTATCGCCTGTTTCATTTTTAGCCAAAGTGATTATGCAAAAACTTTGGTTATGCAAAACTGATTGGGATGAAATACCCCCCGATCCAATCAAAACTCTTTGGAATCAATTCAATAATCAATTAACCACTCTTTCGAATCTTTGTATACCTAGACATATTTTTTCGAATAATATTCAACGATGTCAATTGCTAGGTTTCTGCGATGCATCCGAGCTAGGATACGCTTCTTGCGTATACGTTCGCGTCGAATTACCAAATAAAATTATCAAAACTGCTCTAGTCATGGGCAAGTCAAGGGTTGCTCCCTTACACACTATTTCAATCCCACGTTTGGAACTACTTGGAGCTACTCTATTAGCTGATTTACTCGAACTAGTTATTCGCACCTATTCATCATTACTCGTAATCGATGAAATTCTTGCGTTCTCGGACTCACAGGTCACGCTTCATTGGGTCACATCTTCACCTCACAAGTGGAAGACCTTTGTGGCAAACCGCGTAAGTCGTATTCAAGAAACAATCCCCGAAGTCCCATGGTATCACATTACTTCACTCGAGAACCCTGCCGACTGCGCTAGCAGAGGGTTGTCGCCCAATAACTTAATAAATCACCCTCTTTGGTTTCACGGCCCTCCATGGATTACCTTGCCCACTACGGAGTGGCAAATTCAAAGGTTTATAAATGAACGTTCTTTGGGAGTTCCAGACGAGGTTCTCAAAGAAGAAAAACCGGAAAATTCAGTGGTGCTGACGGCAGAAATTCAAAATCAAAACTTTTTTGATAGATTAATCGATAAAATATCCAATTTAAATACCATTCAAAAAATCATTTGTCATTTTCTAAGACTTATTCACAATCGAAAAACCTCAGTTGACCCTTTATCCGGCGTTTTTTCCGCTTTTGAACTACACAAGGCTCTACTTGTTTTAGTTAAAAGGGTCCAAGAACAGTGTTTTTCGGATGTCATTCAAAAAATTCAAAATACTCAGCTATTACCTAAGCCGTTTCTTAAACTCGCGCCCTTTTTGGACGAATTGGGTTTCCTTAGAGTGGGCGGACGCTTACGGCATTCTCAACTCTCCTTTGAGGCAAAACATCCCTTATTATTGCCGAAATCTCATAGATTAACCCAATTGATCATTATTCAAACTCATAACGAAAATTTACATCCCGGAATAAACACAGTCCAATACTTAATTCGTCAAAAGTTTTGGATTATGTCATCACGTCGAGCTATTCAGAGGGTTTTATTGCAATGTATTCCCTGCTTTCGCTTAAAACCAAAACCGTATACTCCGTACATGTCGGATTTACCTTCTTTTAGAACGTCACAATTAAAATGTTTTTCACACGTTTGCTTAGACTATGCAGGCCCAATCAAAACCTTTGGTCAGAGACGTCGTGGAGCACAAGTTGGTAAATCATATATCGCAGTCTTTGTCGATACTTCTGTCAAGGCAATCCATATCGAGCTTGTTTCGGATTTAACCACAGAGGCGTGCATCGCTGCTTTACGACGCTTTGTCGCTAGACGTGGCACTTGTGTCCAAATCACAAGTGATAGAGGCTCAAACTTTGTTGGGGCTATTAAGGAGCTCCATAATCTTTCGAAATTAGCTTCTGAGAGCTTAAAAATCAAATGGTGTCTTAATAGTCCGGGAGCCCCCCACCTAAATGGTCTAGCAGAAGCAGGAGTCAAATCCATAAAAACACATTTGTATCGGGTCATCGGTGACCAGATACTAACCTTCGAAGAGCTCTATACTCTCCTCGCCCAAATAGAGGCATTACTCAATTCTCGACCCCTTTGTGAGCAAAGCTCTGACCCAAACGATCTTACGTCTTTGACTCCGGGTCATTTCCTCACAATGGAACCCCTTAATTCGTGTCCTGATCCTGACCTTTCTACCCTTAAAGTTAATACCTTTAAGCGTTGGCAACTTATCCAACGAATTCATGCCGATTTCTGGAAGCGTTGGAAACTCGAGTACTTAAATACTTTACAACAGCGTTCTAAGTGGTCGGACCCTTCGGTTGAAATCAAGCTAGATACGCTTGTATTAATTAAGGATGAAACTAGGCCGCCATTACACTGGTTGCTGGGTAGAATAGTATCTGTACATCCTGGTCGGGATAATCACATTCGAGTTGCTACTGTTAAAACACAACACGGACTTTTCACTCGTCCCGTGGTCAAGTTGTGCCCACTACCTTTAGATGCGCACTAAACTCCCAAGCAACTTCTTTGTTTCGTGTGTCGTTATCTAGAATATATATATATACTTTTTTTTTTCATTTTTTTTCTTTTTGATCTATAAACCTAAAACGGATTTTAATAACCTACCCTTTAAGGTTTTGAATTAACTTATATTTTTTTTTATATAGCCATTTGTTTATTCAACTTAATCTCAATGTAAAACTTCGTTTTAAGTGGGCGGAAAATGTTCGTGCAACTTTAATTTTAAATTCAAATTTTGCGCCAAATTCCCGTATTCGGAAAACCCACACAATTTCAATTTGATTGGCACAAGCAAAACGCCAGCGCCATCTACGAAAAATGAATCTGCGAAAAAAGGCGTAACCAAAAAAGATTCGTCTGTCGTATTCTGTCGAGATCACCACGCAGCATGGTGATAAATTCTATTAACCAAAAAATCCAATAACATTCTTAGAAAATCAAACTAAACCATTACACAAACAAGTGAATCTAGTGTGGGTCGACTGCAACGACTGGGCCAGCGAGAGGAGCTCCTCTGGACGACGGAAACAGCTGAAAAGGTGAGTGCCAATCCTCTATATTGTCTTTGTGTGGCTCGGAAAGATTAATATTTTTACATCGTCCTTTTAAGGATTTTTGCACCCAGATTTTATAAAACGACCAGTGCGCTTACAGTCCCGCCGCTCAACCTCAAACCTCAAAACATCAACATATATTCCTGCGACACTTTTCCCTGCAGGTTACAATCTGAACCTTTTCAAAACCAACATACACCAACATTTCCGGGCACTTGCCGCTTCTCAAGCGTGATAGGGATCTCCTTGCGAGTGCGCACCGTAAAAATTTTTTTATTGAAATAAAGCCAGGTTAAATAACAGCAATTTTTATTCAACTGAATTAGGATATAAGTCATTGTTTTATAAAGGAATCAGATTGTATAACAAATTACCATTAGACATTAAAAATTGCAAATCAAATAATATGTTTAAGAGAAAACTTAAGAAGTACTTGTTGCCTAGTCAGCCTGATTGTTTATGTAAACCACCCTTGGTACTATATTATATTATATTATATTTTATTATTTTAGTCTCCATATTATTTTTTTGGTGTGTTTTAGTATAGTGACCTTTTCTCATAAAGAAAGATGGCATCAATGTTTTTTTTTAGGATAGGATTAAAAACATTTTACAGTACAGTATAAGTACTTGATAAAGCTGTGTGTTACTAGATTATTCTTTTAGTAGGTAGGTGATCCGTGGTATAGGTATAGTTAGTTCTGTTGGGAATGATGCAGGAATGTGCTTGTAATGGTTTTTCGGTATTATTAGAGAATTATTGAAATATAGCCAGGCTATAATTGTGCCAGGCACAATTTTGACACCTTCACATTGTAACATCAGCTGTGATCTTTCAACACATGGTCTTTGTTTACTATATGAACCGGAATAAATAGTGCCTTCTTTTATTAATTGAAAATAAACGACGATAGTTTTAAATTCGACTTTGGTATGAATTTTGAACGATTAACTGTCAGTTTTCAATGTAAATGTGTTAAAATAGTGCCTGGCACAATTATAGCATGGGCGCACCCAGGGGGGGGGATGGCCCGGGGCCCGGGCCCCCCCCCCCAAGCCTTAGATTTTTTATATACTTTCTACATATTTCATGATAAAACAGAAAAAATAGCGTCAAATTTGACATAATGAGGACTCGGACCCCCCCAAGCAGCGGCGTAGTTCGTGGCGTGCCCGTGAAAAACAAGAAGGCCTTTTTTTTTTGGTTGCACGATTTTTGCGAGGCGCCCGTTTTAGCTGGCGAGGTCTCGGGCCCCCCCCCCAAGACACATTCCTGGGTGCGCCACTGATTATAGCCTGGCTATATTTCTCTAATAATACCGAAAAATCATTACAAGCATTCCTGTATCATTCCCAACAGAACTAACTATACCTACCTACTAAAAGAATAATCTAGTAACACACAGCTTTCTCAAGTACTTACACTGTACTGTAAAATGTTTTTAATCCTATCCTTAAAAAAACATTGCTACCATATTTCTTTATGAGAAAAGGTTACTATACTAAAATACACCAAAAAAATAATATAGAGACTAAAATAAAAAAATATAATATAATATGATACCAAGAGTTTACTTAAACAATCAGGCTGACCAGTGGCGTATATATGCCCGCCCCCCTCCCCCCGAAGCTAAGATTTTTTTAGATATTTTCCACATATTTCATAAATACAAATATAAAATAGTATAAAATACGTCTTTATAATGTCTGGGCCCCCCCCCCCGAAACTTTTTTCTATATACGCCACTGAGGCTGACTAGGCAACAAGTACTTCTTTTTTTTTTCTCTTAAACATATTATTTGATTTGCAATTTTTAATGTCTAATGGTAATTTGTTATAAAATCTGATTCCTTTATAAAACAATGACTTATATCCTAATTCAGTATTTATACTGTTTAAATAAAAATTGTTGTTATTCGTTGTTGCATAGGTATGAACATCTGTAACATTCATCAATCGATGTTAATAGAAGTTGCAACCAAAAAAATAAATAAATAATACAGGTATTCTACCCATATTACAAATTGCAAGTCATTTTTAAAAGCAAGTTACAAGTATATTGTAAACGCAGTCGAGTCAAACCTAACCTCAAATTCTTGGTTTGTTTTTCTGGAATTTTCGGATGCAAAAATTTTGCTACGAAATAAATTTTTCACTACAAAGGAGATCTGTTTTGTGTTAAAGCGCGTGTTATCAGACAAAACTGGTCTTGTTTTGTGACTAAGACAAGGTAAGAAAGATAATTTATGTTATTGAAGTTAGGGTCTACAGATTGACACTGAACATATACATTGGTTTTAGATAAAATGTGTCAACTTAGTATTGGTGCATTGTGTGTTCGGGAGGGGTGATCATCTGTCCACAGCAGGTATACAAATTTTTTTAACAAGACTGTGTAGGACTCCACAGGACACTAAAATACACTACAGGACCAAGAATTTATTTGAGTCCTGTAGGATGGTGTACAAATTTTGTTCAGCTGTTCACCCCTCAGTTATGGCAGGGGTGGATCTAGGAACTTTATTTAGGGGGGGTAGATATCATAATAAATATTGCATAAAACAGTTTTGCATTGTGACCAGAATGTGTATTCTGTATGTAAAAACTTAATATAGTTTGAGATTTGGGAGGGGGGGGGGAATTTCCCCTCCCGCAGATCCGCACCTTCTTATGGGTCATTGTCCATATAATTTTATTATTATTGATGTGTTGCCTTTTCGGCATTTTCCATTTTTAGTTTTAGTAGATATTTTAGTCAGTAGTGCACCCAAGAATAGGTCTTTGGGGGACCCGAGACACAGTTATGCCATATCTTCACCTATTTAATTTTTTTATTCATGAAATATATGGAAAATGTCTAAAAATCCTTAGGCTTCTGTCTTTTAGTTTAGTGTTTGAACATAATTTTAGCTAGTGCTTTACTTTTTAGGTACACAGACATTATGGATTTGTATGGATCATTACAATCACATTGAGTACACACTGCTTGGTTGCAAATGTTTTTTCATTTAGGTAAGTAATAAAGAAATATTGGTTAATAAGTTCTGTCTCTTTCCACACCCATACTAGGGCCTATTCTTAAAATACATAATGCCATTTAACATAATAATTATATGTTCAAAATTAATGCTCAAAAGGGTAGCAGTGTTTGGCCTTGTATTACACATAACTTTTTTTTAATGTATTTTGTTTCTTGAAAATTCTGTACAGAGGGTGGAGGTGGGTCAATTACATAATTTAAGAATAGGCCCAAAGTGTACTTAGGGCAGAGCTTCAAGAGCTAAGCTCCCCCTTAAAAATTTGGTTAGCCCCTGAAATTATATTACATATAAACACATATTTCAGACAGAGTCGACACGAAGGCTTATTGGGGTGGGGGAGGCAACAGCCACCTTTCCTCAGAAACTTTTTGATCTTCTGCAATTTTTTGTAACTCTGTTTCCAAGAAAAGACAAAAAAGGAAAATTTGTACTCTGCATTATTTTAATTTTATGCGAGTTTTATGTAATTTCTAAATAGCAATTGAAGATACAAGTTATTTTATTTTGTTTTTTTTTCTGAAAAATGGTTAGAAATAAAAATATTGCAGATCAAAAAATTTCTGAATAAAACAAGGAATTCATTTTACATTTTTAAATCTGCCAATAACTTACTGCAAAAAAGTTCTGGAGAAAAAAGGGGGCATGACCGCGGAAAAAATATCACCCTGTAGTTTTTCCTAATATTTGACATGCTTAATAATGTATGCCTTGTAACAAAACAACAACAACATGTTCCAGATTTGAGCTAAATATCTCAAAAACTGCACGAGTTATAAATAAAAAGCAAACAAAAAACTAATATTTTAATAACCCATATCTCAAAAACTAAGTTATACAAAGTTTTTTTTCTTAAAATCACTCAAGGTAATCCTCTGAAGTTTGGCGACATACTTTATTAACACCTGTATAAAATACCTACTATTATGAGTCCCCTGGCAGCTTTTTTTTTTTGCTTTTTAGTTATCCAACGCAACAATCAACAATGGGATAACATCATTATGTGGCCACCTTTATTATTAAAAAATGGATTGGAGAATGGATATTGTGAAGAATATATGAAAATTACATTACAACATTTGAGCAATTCCACATAAACCTAGAAATTAGAAAATTGAAGACTGTAAAAGTGTGTTCTTATTTTTTTTAAATATTGGTTTTATTAAGGATTATTAGGTGGTACATGTTTAACTATTTTTAAGTTTTCTAAAAATCCACAGTTTTTTGTAATATAAATACCTAGTTTATACATTTAAGAAAAAACATTATATTTGTTAAATATTTTTAGATTTTTCTAAAACAGTACTCATTTTTAAAAAAATAAATATTACATTTTTTAAAAACATTGTTTTTTATTTAAGTATTACATTTTCGAGGTCATGCAAATTTTTATGTATGCGGAAAAAGTTTGGATATCTTACAGGTTTACATGACTAAAATTAATATATTTTTGATATCCAAATTCTTTTCGCATACATGAAATAAGCCTGACCTCAAAAATAGCACCTTTACTAAGAAAAAAATCATTTAAAAAGCCCGCCGAGCCCGCCCGCGCATTCTTAATTCTTCCAGTAGCCAAGGGTGGCGCTAGCGTAAACTTGTTGCCGCTTTTGAACCATAGAATTAAGCACTCTTTTATAATTTTCTCTATGTTTAGTTTACACCTGAAAACGGTTAGAGATACTACTAATCGTAACATCGTGTTTAAAATAAATAAAGACAATAAAAGTCCAAAATTTTGTTTCTAAGCAATATTAAGTTCAATGCGTCAAAAGTGTAATGCCCTGGTAAAGTGCTATGCGCTCTGTGCACCCTCTCGCTCTGTGGAGGGGCTGTATAAATCTTTATGTAACTGAACCGGACGCGGACACCAAAAAATATGACCAAAATAATGCAAGGTTTTCTTACGTTTTAAAAATAGTTTAAAATTAATAATGAACAAATTATATCCAGTACAATTACTATCTGTAGAATTTGGGGAGAGAGTAAGGGAGGTAGGTTAGGTTTTTTTTTAATTCTAAACTCAAAATGAATAATTAGGAATCTATATAAAACATTAACCCTTTTCATTTGTTTAGTGAAGTCTAGAACTACACGGGAAACAAAAGATATTCAAAATAAATATTTGTTCAAGACAGTGAAGCCTCTCCTTGCGGACATTCCCTTTAGGCAGACGCAATTTGTTGGAACCAAGCTTTCCCCTATTTCTTTACATGTAAAATTCACTCCTGTAACTGGACACTCTAATATCTGGAGGCGGACATTTTTTTGTAGTTAAAAAATTCTGAAACCTCCCTTAACCGGACGCGAACCTCTGACAACGGGATGGAGCGCTGCACGACATTGGCATAAATATTATGTAGTATGTTGGCAAGAGTGCACTCTGCAGCCGGGGAATTATCTCTTTCCGTTTTAATGTGGAGACTAAATACTTTTGTCGTATTTACAACATATTTTGTACGGCGGGACTGCTGTGTTTTATTTTTATTGTTCAGTTGGGTGGTAATAGATCTCTTTGAAATGGCGCCTAGTAAAAAAACTACATATCCAGCGCGGATCTGGGTGAAAATCTAGGGGGGGTAATAGTCGACGAAAATGATTTTAGTAATATAATTTTTTTTCTAGGGGGGGTAATTCTCCTGTTTTTTTATTATTAGGAAAAAGTGCATATTTTTTTTCTTCTAGGGGGGGGGGATAATGACCCTGTTACCATCACCTCAAATCCGCGCTTGTACATATTACTTACTTTTTTTAGCTCTCACTACTACTATACTACATGGTCGGGCAGTCAAATTGGAAATATTCAATTTTTGGGTGATTTTGATACAACTTGGCATGCTGTTTAAGGACTCCCTACGAAGTTAGGAAAAAACAGTGATTTGCTCGGCGTCGCATTATAGGTAGCGTCGCGACGCCCTAAAGGTGAAGATTGATAGTAACCTACTTTTTGTCAAATATCTCAAAAACGGTAATTTGTAGGACAATTTTGTTTTTAGTTTTGTGGAGCCAGTAGATGTATCTATCTACCGCTCTATAACAATCTCAACAAATATTTTTAGTTTTTTTATTAAAAATTTTAGAAGTGAAATTTTCACCAAAATTTAAATTTGCAATTTTTAAAATTTTTGGATTTTTTGCTTCCCTCGAACACAGTTTAGTGGTGATTTTGATCTCGTATAATAATTACTGTATTTTTAGAGTTAGCCTATCATAATGTGCTTAAATTTATATATAATCTTTACACGGAACCGCACAAAAAAATACCAAAATTAGCAATATCGCGTTTTGTAAAAAATTTTAAAAAAATGCTCTTAAGATTAAATAATTTTTTTTAAGTACTACTACTAATTTTTTTATTCTTATTTCTTGTCTAAATATTATTAAAACTTAACAAAATCATTTAAAAAAATATTGCGGTAAATGTAAAATAGACCGGGTGTCTAATAAAAAAATTCAAACTTAAGTAATGCCATGTAAAAAAAACATTGGATTTAGGGCTCAATTTGACATCTCTTCATTTGTGTGCCTCGGATTTCTATTTTTTTTAGGTGATTTTGATCCTCCAAAGGAATTAGTTATATTAAGAAATAAGCTTTCAAAAACTGTATAATTTTATAAAAATGGTGCCGGAGTTTTTATGCCAAACATACTTAAAAATAGCACTTTTTAAAAAATTCTAGAAATTCCCAAAAATACAATATTTACCTTAAATATCGTTTTACAAATGACAATTTTATAATGTTTAAAATCATACAGCCATACCAAATTTAAAGAGAACCTTAATTCTCGAAAACGGAACCAAAATTTTTATATTTAGTAGGAGTGCCGACTACAAAAACTTTAATTATTTGCTGTCAAAATACCAAGAAGTTTTATGTCTCAAAATGCTTTGAATTTATATAGAACCTTAGAACCTACAATACATTTAAATAACTGAAGCCCATAACAGGACCCGCCCTAGATATTTAGGCGCCCTGGGCGAAACAGTAACTTGGCGCGCTGATGTACAATTTAGCACCTTTAGAGCTCTGATTTGGCGCCCCTATGATTGGGCGCCCCTGAGCAGAAGCCCGGTTTGCCCGTGCCTACTACGCCTACTAAAAAGGGGTCTAAAGTTACAAAAAATACAAATACCAAATAAATTACTGGCTGTTTTTTGCGGCTTTTGGGGTTTGCTAGTACCTACAAATGTTTTCTATTTAGCTCTAGATCAGCGTGTACCTATATATACCATATTAGTTCTAGGGTAAAAATATTATAATAAGACAATTTTAGGAATGCTTTATATAGGCAGTAATTTTAAAGCTTTATTTGTAAAATGTTGGCATACTTCCCATAATACGATAATAGTGAATTTGAAATTAAGCATCGCGGAGGCGTCATCATGTTTCCTCCCAATTTGTTGGTCACCTGAGTTACTACTGATATACATATCGACCTTAAGGAAATCCTACTCTATGCAATACCACCTCTAGAGTGTTATTTCAAGTATCTCATAGTTATATGGCTCCAAGTAATTAGAAATCTGATGGCTTGGAACAAATGTTTCAAAAACAATGCAACACATTGTGTCATTATCTTTTTGGTGCGTTCGTAGAGAAGAAAATCAGAATCTTTTAATAAAATTTCGCAACAAAACTTTTTTGGGTTTCTTGCTAAGTTACATTTTTTTTATAAAATTACCGGTATTTCAAAAATATCGCTAGCGGAGTTTATTATTTCATAAATATCTAAGTTAATAAGTATATCTTTTCTATTTCGGTAATTATAAATTTTTGAATGTTAAATTACATGTTTTTATAATTATTAGGCTTAAGTCCGGGGCTGGAGTATTATCCGCCTATTTTGATGCCTCCCTGATCATAGAATTCTTTAAAATGTTATATAATATATATATATATATATATATATATATATATATATATATATATATATATAATCACTATTATTAATTATAACTTTTTAACTATATCATCGATTTTAATAGGGTGAATTGTACTTTGCAAGTGGTGTTATTAATTTTTTAATAAATTTTTCGTTTTATTGTACGCGTTTGGCTGCCCTCATATAACAACCCCTTAGGTGACTGCGTCGTTGATGGCCTTATCTCCAGACAAAATAGTTTTTTGGATTATAATAATTTATCAAAGTTTAACAGGAAGTAAAAACAAATTATTATATGGTAAAAATACACTTTATTCGGAAATTAGCAAACAATCTATAAACCTAAAAATTTGGGATGGATTTCTTGTTTGCTTTTTTAATTCTGCTTGCATTTCTTTGCTTATGAATTCCTTATTAATGAACTGCTTTTAATGAACAAAAAAACATCATGGTTAACATCGATAGTGGTGAAAATTACTCGCAACTAAAAATAGCGATCCTTCATAAAGAGACAAATATTATTTAGTCGGCCATCTTTGATTTAAAAATTGACGAAAGTTGCTATGGTGATGCTCAAAGAGCAATCGATTCTCACTATGATACTTTTCATTTAATTGAAATCGGTTTAGTTTTAATGAATTTGTGAGGAAAAGCAGACAAAATTAGGTAATCGTATAGTTTGTGAAACAGCTTTGCTCTATCAATGGTTAAAATAAAAATTAATATTTCCGAAACTGCTAAGCCAATTTTAATGATTTAAGTTTTGTTCTGTGTGGCGGATAAAGAGCTGTTTAACGAATTAAAAAAAAACGAATAGTTTCTCGCAACGTAAGAATAAACAAACCTCTTTGAAAGGTTAAGTTTGATTCGATAGGGACCTTTAAAACCCAATTAATTTTTGCCCTGATACTTTTTATTTGAGGAAAATCGGTTTAGTAATAATTAATTTATTAGGAAATGAATGGAGACAGAATTGAAATCTATACAATAAAGGCTAAAACAAAAATTATTTTTTTTCCAATCCAACTGATTTTTTTAATGCGTACCTCGTCCGTGCGTGGCAGAAATAGGATTTTTTTATAAATTTAAAAAAAAAACTAAAGAAAGATCTGGAACATAAAAATAAAAAGAAGTGTATGTGCTTAAGACCACACGGCAGAAGTGTAAACTTCAACAAAACGACATTAATAATACTGGCCTTCATCTGCATCATCATATCGCTTGCTGAATGTTCTTCTAGCAGTTAGTCACCTCGAGCCGACTTCACCCGAATGAGCGTTACATAGCCGAGCCTGACGGCTCAGTTCAAGTCACTACCCACAAAACTGCTAAACGCGCCTAAAGAAGTTTACACTTCAACAAGCAAATTTAAAGGGTTTAGCATGATATTGTGCTCCATCTTGTAATTTCAAGATTGCGGATAAATTATTTTTTCTTAAATATCTGATTCATTAACTGCAAACATCAGCTTTTTTCAATAAAATCGGTAACATAGTTCAAGAATTATAACGAACAAAAAATTCCGTTTTTTTTTGCTTCACACGATATTTTAATAAACTGGATGATAGTACAGTCGAACCTCTATAACTCGAACCTGAAGGGACAACCAAAACAGTTCGAGTTATGGAGAGTTCGAGTTATAGAAACTCGAGTTACATAGGTTAAAATACATGTAAAAACTGCAGGGACCGCTTGAAAGGTTCGAGTTATAGAGGGGTTCGAGTTATAGAGGTTCGAGTTAGAGAGGTTCGACTGTATGTGGTCAGCACCCCCACTAAAAAAAAATGAATGCTTTATATAATGGAAGTACAAAAATTTCTATAGTTAAGTTCGTTATAGATCTACAGCTAGTTAATAACAGTAATGACTTGTTTTAATGGGATTTCATAGATTCTCTAAAAATAGCTATTTTTGGGTGCAAATGGAATGAAAACTTCAATATGGTTTTTGGAGATTTACACAAATTTTGAAAGCTTGTTCCTTGGGAAAGTAAATTCTTTTGGAGGAACAAAATCACCCGGGAAATATAAAAATCCCATGGACGTGAATGAAGAGGTGCCAAAATTGACTCAAAATTCAAGGATTTTTAAAGTATCATTTCTTGTGTTTGGATTAAATTCCCAAACTCCCTGACTATTTTTTTTGAACTGCAATATATTTTTTTAAATTTTAAAACATAATAATAAAATCTTAAGAAAAAACTAGTTCAAAATAAAGTGTAGTAAAAAATGTTTTTGTTATGAGCGAAATCCATAGATTTTATAAAAAAACTGACTTGACCAAATTCAAAAATGTTTTGCATCATTTCCTGCGAGTGAAAAGTATAAGTTATAACATATTCTTATAGGCAGACTCAAAAGGAACTTTAGTTTGCAACCAAACCCAAAATCACCTCTAAGACTACTTAACCGCGTCAGATAAACCAAAATTAAGGAAAAATACAAAAATGTAAATTTTGATAAAAACTAAATTTAACAATTTTTATTTGATGGAACTTAATCACGCTTCTAAAGAGTAATACCTTGTTAGAAAGGCACACTCGTTGTCTGCCTAAAAGTGAAATTAGAACTGTCCTATCTAATGCAGTTATTAAGTTATGTCACACAATCTGGATCAATGTCACGTCACATTTGAAAGCGTCGCGACGCCGTATATATTGCGTCGCCGGAAAAAAAAATATGATTTTTGTAACTGTCTTCATAAGTTTATTAATCGCACCAATTTATATTAAAATCACCACAACCTCGAAAATTCTGCCCAACCATACAGTAGTGTGACCAATGGTGATCCTAATTTTTTCGAGAAAAAAAAAGTTGCTCCGATTTCAAAACTTTTTATATATCTTTGCGTTTCAGATGATTTTGAAACTTTTTTGTTGCGCCGTCTGTCTGTCTGTCTGTCTGTCTGTCTGTCTGTCTATCTGTATGTCTGTCTGTCTGTCTGTCTGTCTGTAACGACCAACGCGCATAACTCAAAAACCGCTTGCCCGATTTTAACGAAATTTGGTGTCTAGGCTGGGTTTTGAGTCGAGATGGTCCCATTTAAAAATAAACAAAATCCACCAAACACAAGCCAAATAAAGGGGTGGGGGAAGATTCCAAAAATTAGAGTTTATTTAAAAATATGGCGTGTGTGATATCAAACGAAAGGTAATTGAGTATGGAGTTAAACAAAATACATTTTAGTTTATTTAAAAAAAGGGTGGGGGTAAATTTTAAAAATTAGAGTTTAAGTGGAAATATAGCGTGTGTGATATCAAACGAAAGGTAATTGAGTCTGGAATTGAATAATATATATTTCAGTTTTTAGTAATATTAGCTCACACGTACACTATAACTATAGTACCTAGTGTGAGCTTAAGTTCCCATAAATTGGCAGAGTATTTTATATAAAAAGATTACGTTTTAAATTATAGGATTCCTGTTACATATTATAGATATTAATAAATATAAATGTTTCGGGGTAGATCACCAGTTTTTACAAAAGTTTACCCTGCGGTGCTTGAATTAAATTATTTTGTATTATTAATATCAAAATTAATCGAACGTTCATTATATACAGTGTGTCCACGGATTGAGTACCGGTAAGGTATAAATGACAAAAAAATTCGATTTAGATTCTGCTTTTCAGGGAATGACTCCTGCTTGGACTCAAACTGAGATGTTAAGAAAATGAGCCAAATCAATTAATATACAGGGTGGTTTAGTAGGCTGATTTGATGATATAAGGTATAAATGGCAAAAAATGTTTGATTTAGATTCTGATTTTCTGGGAATTGCTCCTGCTTGGCTTGAAACTAAGATGTTAAAAAAATTAATCAAATTACTTAATCTAAAGGGTGGTTTAGTAGGCTGATTTAATAAAAAGTGTGAGGAGTAAAATACCTTTGTTTTAAAAGATATCGAGAAATGTTATAAAGAAATGTTGCTTAGATTGAAAAGCTTCTCAGAAAATCAGTATCCAAATCGAAATTTTTTTGAGATTAATACCTTACCGTAACTCAATCCGTAGTACTGTTGATCTTGCCATGTCTTTATATCAATTTTAAAATGTCTCCCAAAAATTCTCCCTGTGCCGGAAAAATTATTCACCTCGGGTAGTCCTCAACATACACTGTACCTCAACTTTGGGATTGACTGCTTTAAAAAAAAAAGTGTTTACTGCTCTTGGTCAAGAAGTATTGGACAGATTTCTGGATATTCTCGGAGGTTCATACAAAATGAGTAAATTTTTCGCGTTTTGCATAGTGACCAGTGGAAATAGGACAATTCCCCGCCGCCTATTCACCGCGGCTAATTTGCATCTGGGCAAACACGTGCAGGCCCTGACCCGATTCGCCGCTGGCCCAATTAGCTGTCGACCCGATTTGCCGCCGGCCCAACACGCTGTCGACCTGATTTGTCGCCGGGCCAACTCGCCACTGTGATACCTTCCCACCGGCCATCGTAGTTTAAGTTTGCACGTTTTGATAAGTGTTTAAAATTATATTTTTTTATTACAAAAAATGAAGCGATATGCTTGTATTAAATTTGAAACTTTGTGGTTTAAGGTCCCTGATTTTGATTTTTGAATTAAACTTAAAAATCAATTAAAATGGAGAGTTCAAAATGGCGGTTTTTTTTTCAATTTATGAACCGATATACGAGGTGTGACAATACAATTATAACTGTTGTAAAAAATCTACTTTATTTAAATACTAATACAACTTAATGATGTTCCCCATCAATGTTGTCCCCTTCTCTATCGACGCAGCGTTGCATGCGTTTTTTTCCAATGTTGGAAGCAATTTTAGAAATCATCAAAAAAGAGGCTGTTAAAAAGTCTTGTCGTTTTTTCTTTGACGTGTTCTAATTTTCAAAACGGGTTCCTTTTAACGATTTTTTCACTTTCGGAAACAGGTCGCAAGGGGCCAAACCTAGAGAATATAGTGGGTGGTTAACAACAAAGATCTTCTTATTCGCTAAAAGCTGCTTAATGGATAGGGCATTGTGGGCCGGTGCATTGTCCTGGTAAAGCAGCCATGCATTGTTCTTCCACAAATCTGAACGATTTTTTCTTACACGTTGCCTTAGCTACATATATACTTTCAAATATAAATGTTGGTTTACTGTTTGACCCTCACGCGCTCTTTCAATAAGAATAACACCCCTAATATCGAAAAAAAAACAATGAGCATCACTGTTATGGATGTGCTGGAGCGCCCTTCTCGTTCATCATCTTTAACTTCTTCACGACCCCCGAAAAAGCTTTTATGCCACATAAAAATCATTGCGCTAGACATACACTGCTTTCCGTAGACATCTTTTAGTATTTGAAAGTATTCAGTAGCCGTTTTTTGAGTTTTACTTCAAATTATTATGTTGCTCAATTTTTTCGTTTGTCATAATTCCGCCAAATGAGCTATGCCCGATCCGCTTCAAACCACTGCGTAAGCCAAACTAGTAGAGGAAAGGCGACAAGATTGCGCGCGGTAGTAGAACGCACATCAAGGTGAATAACTCCAACCGCCCGAGGCGTGGTGATTTAAAACCTGTTAGTACTTAGTTAAAATTTAATTGTTACACCTCGTACTCATAATTAGCGACTATAAACACTGCGAACCTCAAAAATAATACACATTGGTAAATGGAAAAGTCCGCCATTTTGAATCCGCCATTTTCGTCTGTGAGTTGCCCCGGCAGCGAATCGGGTCGGCGGCGAGTTGACCTGGCGGCGCATCGCTCACGGCGAGTCAATGGCGGCAAATTGTCCCATAGTTTGACCAGAACGTGTATTCTGTGTGTCAAAAGTAAATATATTTTGGGATTTAGTTCCTTTTAGTTCGGTTTTGTTTTTATTCTATGTATATTCCTAGGTAGTAGAGTATTATTTATAGAATACTCTTGGTACATGATTTTGTTTACTGGGTAGTGTAACATTTGCGGTATGTGGTTTAAGGCCCAATACTTGGCCTGAAAACTTCCTAATTTAAGTACGCTTACTGACACTCTTTGTGCCTTACACTTCCTGAAAGGCTCTATCCTCACACACCAGCTCGATCAATAAACCTGGGGGGAGCAACCGCCGCCCCTCTGAGCTATCTCTGTTTCTCTCTTTGAGGGTGCCTCAAACTCTGCTAACCGACATCAGTTGAACTCTAACTCTCCATCGAATAGTAGAGCGTAGAGCCGCGTCAAACTGCGATATAGAACCGAACTTAGAGCCGCTAGAGCGGTGTGCATATATATATAACAGTCCCCGGTGTATAATACATTTTACTAATAGGTACATTTTGTATGACGTAGAAACGAACTTAGTCAAGTATTTGCAGTCTTTTGTTTTTTGAGTGTTTCGCGGTTTTTAGTGGCTTTTGTGAACTTTTTCTCGCACTCGAGGTTTTTTTGAGGTAGATGATAAGAAAAAGGTAAGTCGATATGTTTTTAATTTTTTCTTTGTTTACTTTTTTCATTTTAATTTTTTTTAAATATTTTTGTTATGTTTTAATTTTATACTTTATTGATATTTAGTAAAAAACCGGTCTTTTTTACTCCCTAAATAATAAATTAACCACATATGGGCGAGTTTCCGGCTATTGAACTTTATATTTTTGTTTCAATAAACCGAACTTGTTTTAAAGTTTGTTTTTCTTCTTCTGTTTGTTCTTTATATTTGACTAGTAGAGGAGGTTTAAAAAAGGATTTTTTCAAAGTTTGTTTTTGTTTTGTTGCGGATGGATAAATGCGCAGGACGAATGACCTTTTCGAAAATATTGCTTTATCTACCGCAGCAGCATATAGGGCGATAGGCCAGCCTTTGTGTATTGAAGGCCTTAGACCACTCCGAAAAATCAGCTGATAATTTTTGGGAGCAAGGGGGGGAGGCTGCATTGCCACTCTACAGGTTTCAAGCTTTTTACTTAGTTACGGATCTGTAATAAAAGCGCGAGTGAGAAAATCGCGAATGACAAATTCGCGAGTAACAAAACAGCGAATGACAAAAGCGCGATTTAAAAAAAGCATGCTGTTACAAAACCGCGAGTAACAATTGCGCGAGTAACAAAAGCGCGATGTAACAAAAACTCGTGTGACAAAACCGCGAGTAACAAAAATGCGAGTAACAAAAGCGCCAGGAACAAAAGCGCGCTGTAACAAAACCGCGAATGTGTATAACTTCTTTCCCGGGATCCTAGTAAATGTGAATCCGAGCCGACCCGAACCGATCCGAACTGAACCGAATCGAACCAAACCGATCCGAACTGATCCGAATCGAACCAAACCAGCATATTTTTTCAATAAAAAACTTCCCTGACTTTTTTCCGGAATACTAGAGTGTGTAAATCCAAACCGAACCGAATTCGGTTCAGTTCCGTTCGGTTCGGATTCACACCCTTTAGAATCCCAGGAAAAAAATTAGGCAAGTTTTTTTTAAATATACTGGTTCAGTTCGGTTTGGTTCGGATTCTCATCTTCTAGGATCCCGGAAAAGAAGTCATGCGCTGTTAACTATGGAAATAAACGTATCGCAAGTTGTATACATGCGCGCTTTTGTTACTCGCGCTTATGTTACATCGCGCTTTTGTTACCGTTCATTTGTTAATTGCGCCTTTGTTACTCGCGGTTTTGTCACTCGCGCTTTTGTTACTCGCACATAATTTCTACACAAACTTCAAAAAATTCGGTTACAATCATTGCTTGAATAAAATTTAGCGAAAATCGTTTTATTTCGGTCTTTGTGGGCTCTTGTAAAATAAATGTTCAATGTTGCTAAGAAAATTTTGAATATTTAGCAAACCAGGGTGGGAGAAGACATTTTTGGACTTTTATGACACAAAACCAATTCTTTTTACATACTCCCTTGGTAGGGGCGCAACTAGCAAGACCATTTTGGGGGTGCTTGAGCCCAAGGTTTACAATCTTCTAGGGTCTCCACTCCTTGACATACATTGTTAAAAATATTTTCACAACAATTAACATTTACAATTTATTTTTTTACGAAAATTACTTGTTTTTTAAATTTAGTTTTTAGTTTTCGCTGCTTCTTTGCGCCCTTCTCCCCAAATATCCTGAATCTGCCACGGAATTGTCTACATATAATATACAGGGTGTCCTAACTAAAAGGTAACAGACGTGTTTTGGGTATCTTTCGTGCGAATTTGGAGAAACGCTCGGACACGTCGACTTTGTTTGCGAGGGGGACACTTTTTGGCTATCTTGAAAACTTTATAGCAGGCACTATCTTCGAGGGGTATACTTTACCCCTATATTTTGAATAGGGAAAGTGGGTCTAGTGATAGATACCCTGTTTTGAAGGCCTCTTGAATGTCTTTACAACCGTATAAAAATATCAAAAATCTATCTATTAGTTTTTAAGATAATTCCCTTCAAACTTTCGGATTTAATTTTTATTTTATCATTTCATGAAAAATTTGAAAATTTGAACACTAATCTATGCATTTTAGAAATTCTTATCATTCCATTTAAAATTTTAAAGCAAATATTTCAAAAACTAATCTATGGATTTCCGAAATTTTCACACGGTTGTAAAGGTATTCAAGAGAACTTCAAAACAAGGTATCACTAGACCTACTTTCTCTATTCAAAATATGGGGGTAAAATATACCCCCTCGAAGATGTTGCGTGCTACAAAAATTTCAAGATAGCCAAAAAGTGTCCCCCTCATAAAGAAAATCGACGTGTTCAAGCGTTTCTCGAAATTCGCACGAAAAATACCCAAAAACACCTCTGTTACCTTTTAGTTGGGACACCCTGTATAATTCGAAAAACTCAATCAAAGAAACTACTTTAACTATGGACGAAAATTTAATAAAAAATGAAGTATTTTTCGTAAAAAATCGCGCCGCAGACAAAAATGTGTATGTACATTTTAGAAAAAAGTGGTTCCCCAGAAGAATATTTTTACAATATAAAAAAAATAATAGAAATTTTAAAAAAATTGCGGCGCAGTCAAGAATTACAGAAAAATTTAATATTTTCGGAAAACATCGCCTCTAGGAAAAATTTATGTAGATATAAGAAAAAAACAGAAAAATTAAGGATACTTTTTAGAAAAAATTATGATAGAAAAGAAAATATCTGTTGAAAATTTGGTGAGTAAGCAAAAATAAAATTAAAATCATTTAAATATAAAAAGGCAGTATAAAATTTTTTGTTTCAAAATAATAAGCGTCGCAGTCGGACATTTTCACAAACTTTTTCAGTTCCTGATAAACTATGCTCATTTGGTTTGGTGGGGAAGGGAACTAGAATTGGGAGGGACAAGCACCCCTAGTCCCTCACCCTAATTGCACCCCTGTCTCTAGCTATAAGATTTAATAATATTCCATTGGGAAAATTTAAAATAAACATTTCTGTTCATTTTTTGTGTGGAATGGAGAACGTTTGTTTTTTTAGGTTCTAAACTTCTTTATTTTTTGTTTTGGTCAATTGAGCCTTAATTGACCAAAACAAAAAAATTAAGAAGTTTAGAACATGAAAAAACAATATTCTTCCTTTCCATAAAAAATTAGGATGTCTATTCTAAAGTTTTCTACAGATTTCTGTTCATTGTTATTATGACTATTATTATTGTATCTATTTTATATTTTTATAAACTTCTCTTTATTCACGTGTTGTACGTTGGACTCTTTGCTGTATCCAACCAGTTGGTTTGAAGACGTCGTTTCACGTAGGCTAAAAGCTGACAGCTGCTCAATTTCTAGATTTGCCACGAATTTTCCACTAGTTTCCATTGAATAATGGAATTTGATATGGATTATGGATAAGCCAATACATGGTGTTAATAAAGAATGTCGCAAAACTTTTGAGGATTATTCTTTGAGATACAGGTTGTTAAACTCGTGCAGTTTTTAGCTCAAATCTGGAACGTGTATTTAACTACAACGCATACATCATTAAGTGTGTCAAATATTAGGAAAAAACAACAGGGGATATTTTTTCCGGGGCCATGCCCTCTGTTTTCCCTAAGAACTTTTATTGCAATAAGTCACTGGCAGAGTATCCCCCACCCCAGATACTGAAATTGCGAGTTTAAAAGAAAATGGCAATACAAATCGTATGAGTAGTTTCATCAGTCTGACGCTCAAAAAATTTCGGTTCGCTTTCGCGCCTGCGCACCCTGTTAGAAATCACATTTAGTAATTTTCGCAGAGGAAAAAGTTGGGCCTTTGTCATCAGTATGTTACTCTTCTTCTAAAATATGGACCGGTGTATTGTGGACTATTAGTAACGCCACTGCACATTGCCTTGTCGTTCATTTTTTTAAAAGAGTTGCTTTTAGGAAGCTGTCAAAAAAACGTATCCCCCCGTTTTCCAAATAACGGTTTGCCTCCGTCCATGTTTATTACGGTTATAAAAATAAACTGCTCTGTTTGTAATTAATTTCCAATCAAAAACTAATCTCCCGTTGAATTTAAATAAAATTAAGTTTTAATTGATTTTTGATTGGGATTTAAAGCAAGAGGAAAATCGATTGATTCTTACTTATTTATTAATTTAATTAGGTGATATCTGTCAAAAGAGGCATATCAAATAATTATAAATAACAGCCGAAACTAAATATCGTGATATATAGTACAATGAATAGAGGAGTTTTACCCTACAAAAGGTCCGGTAGTTCTGAATTTTGGATATGTTATCAAGGTCGAAAGGGTAGTTAAAAATCTGAGTTTTCGTCACTCCCACCCCTGTGCTTCGTCCGCCATCTTGGAAAAACCATCAAAAATTGGCACTTTTTGTAGTTTTTTGCATGTAACTTCGTTCCAGTACACTAAATCGCAAAAAGAGTTATACGAAATTTTTTAGAGGATATAATTATCTACAATTGGGTGGTACTATGGTTGTTCTGCGAGCAGTAGTAACGGAGCTAGGTAATTTCCAAAAATGACTAAAATCACGTGCTTGGGCAAAGTTTCAGATTTTTTCTACTTTAGACGGCATAAGCTCCGAAATACTTTGTTCTAGGGTAAAAGTTCTAAGAACATATCTTGTAGAGAATGTTATCAGCTACAAAATCCATCCTTTAAATGTATTTTTAAATATTGTAATGGAGTGGGAGTAACTTTTAACTTAAAGTAAGTAAGTTAGAAAATAATAATTTTTTTAGAAAATTTGAGAAAACCTAAATATGTTAGATTTTGGGGGGTCTGGGGGGTTTTTTGAAGAGGTGGTTAGTTTAAGGAGGTGTTTGACCCCTAAACTCTCTTACCTTTTTGTACGTCGCTAAATTTACACAAAAAAATTAAAATAAATAAAAAACGTGCCGTTTAAAAAAATGATTATTTTCTAACTTACTTACTTTAAGTTAAAAGTTACTCCCACTTCATTACAATATTTAAAAATACATTTAAAGAATGGATTTTGTAGCTGATAAAATTCTCTACAAGATATGTTGCTAGAAGTTTTACCCTAGAACAAAGTATTTCGGAGCTTATGCCGTCTAAAGTAGAAAAAATCTGAAAATTTGCCCAAGCACGTGATTTTAGTCATTTTTGGAAATTACCTAGCTCCGTTACTACTGCTCGCAGAACAACCATGGTACCACCCAGTTGTAGATAATTATATCTTCTAAAAAATTTCATATAACTCTTTTTGCAATTTAGTGTACTGGAACGAAGCTAAAGGCAAAAAACTAAAAAAAGTGCCAATTTTTGATGGTTTTTTCAAGATGGTGGAGGGAGGACAGGGGTGGGGGTGACGAAAACTCAGATTTTTAACTACCCTTCTGAGCTTAACAACATATCCAAAATTCAGAACTACCAGACCTTTTGTAGGGTAACCCCCCTATTTTGACCTCTATTCAATGAACTAATATGCACGAATTGGCTCCGGAACGAAATAGCGATGTAGAGTCGGGGACTTTTTAAATTGCCGCCCTCGAAAATAAAAATCATTCCTATTTGAAATTTGGAAAAGTAGTTTAAACCAAAACAAAAAAATTGTGAATCTTACCTCTGCCTGTATACGTACATATATATATATATATATATATATATATATATATATTTTTTTTTTTTTTTTTAATTTCTTTAAATCATTAATTTTGATAGAAAAAAAATACAACGGCAATTGTCCCCGACTCTACAAAATAGCAGATATTAAAATAGCGATATCGAGATAGCGACTATCAGAATAGCGATGTAACAAAATAGCGATGTAACAGATTAGCGAGTGTAAGAAAATAGCGATGTAATTAAATAGCGACTATCCAAATAGCCATCTAACAGAACAGCGACTCAGCATATAAAAAAAAATCCTCTGACTTTTTTCCCGGGATCCAGAGATTACTAATTTTCGGAACTTCAATCGTCAATATCTCGAAAACTAACAAAGATAGAGCCATAGTGTTACATACATCTGTAAAGCTAATTTTTTGCGGAACTTAAAAATACAAAAATATATAGGATATTCCCTTTAAAAAAATTGATCTGATTGTCGCCCCCTGTATATTATAACCTATAAAAAAATACTAATGGTGGGCCTAAAGTGGTCATAATTTACCAAACCGAATAGTTTTTGCTTGAACTTTCTACTCTCAATAATAACCGAGTTATAGTGATCTTGCAATTATAAAAAATCACCCTGTACCATCAATAATGTGACAGTTGACATATGACATTTGACAGGTAAAATTTGACAGTTATAACATCTGACAGGTGACAAATGACAATTTTTTCAAATATCATCAATTATTCGTTTTCTTAACTTCGTTAACATAATGCTATGAGCTATGACATGCAGCTGTTCGTTTCTTTCTCGAGTTTTTGGTTTTGGACAGAATACACCCCTAAACATTTTGCTTTAGCGTAATTTAAAAAATTGTTTTACATTACGTCATTACTGAGAGTCACATTACTGAAGCTATGTAGCTAGTTTTAGCAATATTTACCTCAAAACTTTTTTGCTTAGAAAAAATTTTATTAAAAGTATCGTCGGATCTTTCACAATTTTTTTTTTTTAAATTTTTATTTATAGCCAAAACATTGAATTTTTGAAGAGTTGTAACTTTAAGCTGACTTGAACAGCTACCTACCATAGCTACGATGGTGAATGTTATATCAATGACAAAGTATACTATACTACAAGGATTGTGAAATTTTTAGGAACCACCTCCTTTGAGGTTGTTTTTAGGGGTACCATCCACCAAATTTTAATCTTTATATCTGCTTCTTGAAAGTGTATATTTTGAAGTTGATTGACATTATAATATTTTAAGAAACAAAAAAAGTCATGTCTTCAGGTACATTTTAGGGTCTTCCACCCCCCTGTCAGGGGTAGAGATAAGAAATTTGACTTTTGGGGTGATGAAATAATGCAGTAAAATAAAAATAATAAAAATAATTTTTAATTACCCGTTACCATCATAGTTTTTTAACATCCTGGCAAGATGTTCTAACTATTGTAAAAAGGAAAATTAGTATCCCCAAATTATACCGATAAATTGACTGGCCCATAGACTATAAGCTTGATGTCAAGGAAGGGGCGGCCGGGCTCCCTTGGCCCCCCTTGATCCGCCATAGATTTTGGCACCTTCTTGACTATGTATCTAACTATCTAAAGATACTAAAATTAATTGAATCTTTGATTTTATACAGGGTGACATTTTAATGATATACCCAACTTCAAGGGGTGGTAGGAAAGGTCAAAAGAAGAATAATTATTAAATTTTGCATTAAACCTCGTTGATTTTAGAGACACGGTGTGGAAATATTTTTTTTTCGATTTTTTATAACAGACAATTATTGTAAAATTATGCATTACAAATTGAAAAATAAAAGTAATAATTAAGTGTTTATTTTTAAAATAATACTTAAAATTATTATCAAAAATATGTTTTGTTTAACCAATAATATATATATTGCTAATATCACTATTAACTGTAATTATTAAAGAGCCTTTAGATATGTATAAAAATCTATTTAATTTTTTTTTAATAAAAAAATAATTCTTAAAAAAATGGTACCTTGAAAATCTTGTTTTGTCACACTATATCTTCTTTTGAAAAAAAAACAATAAAACATTTTTTGATAATAATGAATCACACAATTATTTACAACTGTTTTTCCTTAATCTTCTAACTTGACAAATGCTTTAACTTGGAAATAAACACATAAGAGTCAAGCATTTACACCTTATTGTGTGTTACACACGGCATTCATTTCTTTTATTTTTAGAAAACTTTTGACCAAAAATTGTTTAAACTTCAAACAAGTTTTCGCGGCTAATCGGGTTAAAATAGGGTTTTTTGTTTGTCTCGTATTTTTCCGTGGGTAACTCGAAAGCTTAAACTCACGGGGCGAGGGTCCAAGATTTAATACTTATGGGACTCTTCAGAACACTGCTTGGTCAATGTGGAACCCTTGCTAAGTTAAGAACATGGTTTTGTCTTTCACCTTACATTTCTAGTGAGAAAATAAAATCATATACTCTGCAAGAAGCGTCATCTACCGAAGTACAAGAGAAACTAAAACAGCAGCAGGCGAGTATCGATAAAAATATCGAATGAAAGAGAGAATCCATCACGTCACCTAAGCCACACATTGTCTTTTAGGCCAGATCAAGGCTGATTGCGTTTATTCCGCCATTGTGACGTCGGCATCACGTCTGTCAACGGAGTTTTAGCCAAATATTAAAAACCTAAAATTTAGTACCCGTAAATTAAATATCAAACAAGTTTTTGTGGCGAATTTAGTAAAAATAAGGGCTTTTTGTTTCTCTCGGGTTTTTCGTGGGTAGCTTGAAAGCTTAACCTTACGGTAGTCCAAGATTTAATGGACACCTAATAAGTGTTGACAGTTAACTGCTTCGTCCTGTGAAACTCTTCAGAACATTGCTTGGTCAATGTGACACCCTTGCTAAGTTAAGTACAGTGAAACCTTCTATAAGCGGACACTTACGGTTTCGTCGATTGTCCGCTTATTGGAGGTGTCCGCTTATAAGAGCATAACAGTTGCCGCTGTTTGAGATTTTCCGATATTAAATTTTTTTGCGATCTTTCGTGCTGATAGATGTTCCTTCTCCGAAACGTTAATAACTTCCATTTTTTCACATAAACTAAGAAGTTTTTTACTAGGCGCCATTTCAAAGAGATCTATTACTACCCAACTGAACAATAAAAATAAAACACAGCAGTCCCGCCGAATAAAATATGTTGCTGTAAATACAACAGAAGTATTTAGTCTTCACATTAAAACGGAAAGAGTTAATTCCCCGGCTGCGTTGTTGCCAACATACTATAAAATATTTGCGCATGTCGTGCAGCGCTCCGTCCTGTTGTCAAAGGTCCGCGTCCGGTTAAGAGAGGTTTCAGAATTTTTTAACCAAAAAAAAATTGTCCGCGTCCGGTTATTAGAGTGTCCGGATATAGGAGTAAATTTGACATGTAAATAACTCGAGAAAAGCTTGGTTCCAACAAATTTGTCCACCTGAAGGGAGTTTCCGCTTAATAGAGGTGTTTCAATATATACGGTTTTGTCTCTCACCTTACATTTCTAGTGAGAAAACAAAATCATATACTCTGCAAGAAGTGTCATCTTCCGAAGTACGAGGGAAACTAAAACAGCAGCACTGCCATATTATCGAACGATGGAAATATCAGATTAGGTCAGATCAACGTTGATTGCGTTTACTCTGCCATTAAGACATCGGCATCGCGTCTCTCAAAGGAGTTTAAAGCCAAATATTAAAAAACGTAAAATTCCATAAGGACGAAACAGTTAACTGTCCACAATTATTAGATATTCTTTTTTGATCTTGGACCCCGTAAGGTTAGGCTTTCGAGCTACCCACGCAAAAATACGAGAGAAACAAAAAAACCCTTATTTTTACCCGATTTGCCAAGAAAACTTGTTTGAATTTTAATTTACGGGTACTAAATTTTACGTTATTTTTGTCTACTTTTGACCTTTCGCACCAACCCTTAAAGTTTTGTGAATCCTTTAAATCATACTCGGTACATGTATTATTTAAATAACCCCTGTATAAATATAACAAAACTAATTTTGCGGTCCTGTTTCAGGATTTCCAGACGGACCTACATTAACCGACTATTCCATCAAACGGAAAACACAGAGCTCTTCAGAGCAGGAACTGTCAAATAAATTTCCAGGGAAATGGGGAAGTAATTTTCCAGAGTTTTCTACCTTCCGTGCTTACCAGTTTTTTTGTTCGAGGAAAAGAAAACAGAAACGGAAAAGAAATACGCAAACTTGTAGCTTAGTTTAGTAATAGAGCACTCCTTATTGGGACCAATATCGCTGTCCGTAGCTACTCTGCTCTAGAAAAGAAAGACTTACTTAGAATTACTAAGAAGAGTACAAAAGAATTAACTGATGAACAAAAATTTACTGTCAAAATATCAAATAAAACTTTTATTATCAAACGAAAAGAAAGGTTGATATTACTTTAAAAAAATACATAAAGAAAGAGACATTCGGAGCATCGATTCAAAAGGAGAATAGGGGTGTGAAATTGGAGGAAATATGTGATTGTCTTTTCCCAACAAAAAACAATCTTACCCCAGAAGATTGAAAGGAGTTTTATCTTTACTTCAAGGTAAGCATATAATTTATTAATATACAGGGTGTTCAAAGCTAAGGTGGCACTATTGCTCACTTTATGATTTTTAGAGCTACAGAGTCGGTTAAATTTTATATACAGGGTGTTCAAAGTTAAGCCGGCACTATTGCTCACTTTGTTATTTTTAGAGCTAGGTCGGTTAAATGAGCAAAGTTGTAGTATTTTTTCCGCTGATAACGATAGTGAAAACCAAAGAAAAATCCAGCAACGCGTAAAGTTATAGTAAAAAATAAAATATTAAATAATTTTCTTTTGGTGGGTCACCCGGAAACAAAAGTTGTTTTTGGACATTTTCTCCTAAAGGCAGAAATAAACAAGATATTAAGGATTTTCTAAACAAAGGAAGACAGCTGTTCATAGATTTAAAACCAAAGCCCATATCCTCAATGCTGAGGAAAATTGTTAGTAACGTTGTTATTTTTGACTTTAATATAGAAAAAGTCAAAGAACAACTTCTTTTTTCTTAACTCACCAACGCGTCAGTTGATTTTATTTCTATTGTCACAGTTGTAATCAGCGGAAAAAATATACTATAACTTTGTCTCTTTAACCAACCATTTAGCTCTAATATTAACGAAATTAGTAATACCTAGTGCCGACTTCACTTTGAACGCCCTGTATAGAGTGATCGGATATTTTACTCAAGGGCTTCGTTAATAATAGGGACTTGTTGCAATAAAGCCAGGCTATAATAGTGCCAGGCAATATTTTGACATATTCACAATGTAAGATCAGCTGTGATCTTTCAATATACGGTCTTTCTTTACTACATGAACCGGAGAATAAATACTAAAATAAATGAATAGTTTTAAATTCTAATTTGGTATGTCAATTTTAAAAGATCAATTGTCAGTTTTCGATGTGAAACCGTCAGAATACTGCCTGGCACATTACAGCCTGGCTTTATCGCAATAAGTCCCTAGTTATGCCAGGCAGTACACTGACAGTTTCACATTGAAAACTGACAGTTTATCTTTCAAAATTGACAAACCAAAGTGGAATTTAAAACTACGTCGTTTATTTTTTATTAATAAAGGAAGGCAGTAATACTGCCTGGCATTATTATAGTCTGGCTTTATTGCAATAAGTCCACAATGTGTTTTTGGATAGCACGTTTAGCTCCAAAATTGTGGTTTTATGGTTATTCTGAGACGACGACTGCGTGCTATTGTGTTTAATAACCATAAGGGGGATTGGTTAATTATAGCGCTAACTTTATATGAGCTGTTATGGCTATTTTACATTGACATTACAACCAACCAAAATTTGAATAGTGTTTTAAATTCATATTTTTGTTACGTTTTAAAGATTTGTAGTTATTTTTACGAATGTTTTGATACTCAGATACTCTCAGATAACTCCACATATCACTACATAGACATAGAAATGTTGGAATAAGAAATTAAGCAATTTCGTCAGACTCAGACAAATATATAACCCATTTTACGGATAAAAAATGACCACCGAAATGAACCGAACTAAACGTTTGTCGGACATCAGAGGAAATAGTAAAAAACTGCTCGCGTGTAATAATCTTTTTCATTTCTTTAAAAAAGTCAATCTTCTCTCGGACCATTTAGTCACAGCCCCCTCTTTCAGTGCCGGCGTCTTCTTTTCGCGTCTTATTTAGAGATAGCCATTTGTGATTTGTCATTAAAGTGTTTATTGGTGATTGTCAATATTCTTTTGAAATTGTTTTTTTTAACAAAAATTAAAAATGGGAACAGGATGCGTTCCATATAAAAACGAGTTTATAGGAGTGAAAAGCCGGCTTCCTTTTTGAAGTGAGTAGCTTTGATTATTTAAAAACTTTATTAGTACTTAATCGCAGTAAAAATCCAGTCATAGATAAATTAAAAATCAAACGTCCGCGAAATTTCAAAACCACAGAATCAAAGAATATCATCGGAGAGTAGAAGTCGAAAAGGAAAGATAGCACACTATGCGCAGCGCGCTCTCTCCACAAAAAATATCCAATATTTTTGCTTCACTTTGCATATATGTAAAGGGCTATCCAGTTATATATATATATATATATATATATATATATATATATATATATATATATAGAGATCATTGAGCATGGGCGTAGTCAGGGTGGGACAAAAAAGCAAAAAAATGTACAATCAAATAACCTAAACTTAATTTAATATTAACTTGCGAGGATTGCGAATAAACCTTGATAAAACGTCTTACTAAATGAGCTGAAGCCAAGATGGGGCAGGTGACAAGCCAGGGTGGGGCAAGTGCATTGGCGTAGCTAGCCTTGCTTTTCAGAGGGGGCCGTGGCCCCGGTCTATCTTGAACAAAAAGCAAACATAGGTTTTAAAGAGTCGTGCAAAGTGTGCAATGAAAAAAAAAATACGCGCATTAAATGTTCTAATATTTTAATAATACATTTACCAACTTATTTATATGTATACACAGGAAGTATGTAATGCAGCAATTCTACAAAGAAAGTTTTCTACGTCGCTGACTGAAAGCGTCTACCACACTGTCTAAGTCGACCTCAACATCTTTTTCTATGAATAACAATGACAAACCTGAGTGTCTCTCTTGAGCCATAATTGTTCTAAGGCAATTAAAAACTCTCCTCATGGCAGAGAAAGACCTCTCGCAAGTTGCACTTGAATTTGGATAGGTGTTTTCTGCTATATGTTGTTTGATAGAATCATGACCAACAGTTTGATTTAACCGAAAAATACAATTCTTTAAAACGGTCATTTCTGCTCTTAGAGTAGAAGTATTAATATTAAAAATTTCCCGGTATTGCTCGACGAATTTATTCCATTTAACGACGTGGGAAAACTTAATATGAAAATGGTTATGAAATTGTCACCAAAATCGGAAAATTTTCGTAAGACACTAAACGCTAACCTCAAAAAAACTAAAAAGATTATTATATTTATTTTAGAAAAACAGTTTAAAAAGGTCTTTTATAACCTTACGACATCTACAACCCGATTTCGGAAACAGAGGGGCAAAGGTCGCTGTCTTTATTAAATGCGAAATTTAACTTACACTTCTATAATATTTTACAAGATGTCGCCAATATGTATGAAATATTCAATATGCATAATTATGTTTAAATTTAAAAAATATTTTCGGAAATTGCATAAGTGCAGAAAAGTTACCGATAATTTAAAGAGAAAAAGCCTAATTCCGCAAGACAAGGGCTTTTTCCTGAAATGTAAACATTATCTGAATGATTTTAAATTTTAATGCACCTATTTTATTTGAATATTTCCCGAATAATAATAGAAAAGTATGTATTTTCAGCGTCATGTTCTTTTACTAGTAGTCGGTAGGGGAGGCCTAAAATATCTTAGGGGGGCCTGAGGGACTTCAGGGGGGGCCAGGCCCCCCCTGGCCCCCCCTAGCTACGCCAATGGGCAAGTGCCCCACCCTGCCCCACCCTGACTACGCCCATGTCAGTAGATAGGCAGCAAGAGTTCTGCAGAATTTCCCATGTAAATTCCCATAAGAAATCGCTAAGGTTAAAGTTACCAAAAATCGGCACCTTCAAGGTCACACGTCTGTATGACGTCACAACTGTCAAAACGTATTTAATAAGTTTGAGGTGATCTGTCAAATATCATTGGTCAATCTGTCATATGTCAATCTGTCATGTGTCAATCTGTCATGTGTCAATCTGTCATGTGTCAATCAGTCAATTGCAATAATAAGCTGGCATTTGGAAATTTTTAATGGCTTCGTTTACAAAATGGGTGTCCTAAGTTTACGGTCGATATCAGTTAATATTTGTATGTAAACCAAAAAGACCTTAGTCTGGAGCAATATTCATGAATGATGTTCGAAAACGTTTAAGTAAGAGAGAGAGAGAGTAAGAGAGAGAGAGAGAGAGAGAGATGGAGAGAGAGAAAGAGTGATGGAGAGAGAGAGAGTAAGAGAGAGAGAGAGAGTAACAGAGAGAGAGAGAAAGAGTGATGGAGAGAGAGAGAGAGAAAGATAGAGAGAAAGATAGAGAGAGAGAAAGAGAGAGAGAGAAAGAGAAAGAGAGAGAGAGAGTAAGAGAGAGAGAGAGAGAGATGGAGAGAGAAAGAGTGATGGAGAGAGAGAGAGAGAGAAAGAGAAATAGTGTGTGCAAGGGTCTTACTAACTGTTGTAGCTCTGGCTGAACGAATGAACGAAGTGTTGGTTAAAAAGATATAAGGCTTGTTTATGCTGTTTAACACTTGACCAATGCAAGATATAATAGTGATGTGTGTGTACTGTGTCACCTATTCTGCTACGTAACCCGTGGCTGTAGTTCAAGTTGGGGACCTATATGAAATGTATACCTTTTGTGTTACCTAACAAGGTGTAAAATTGACAGAATAGTCAAAAAAGACTGCACTAGCTTATCCTGATATGTTTTAATACAAAAAAGTTGATTAATCCCTGTTTGTTAAAAATAAAATCATTTTTAAAAATATTTCTTAAAATTTTCCTATATGTATCCCTTTGCACTGTTTATGTAGTTAAATGATAACCTTATGACCCCTCACATGTTTTTGTTTTATCTACTTAGCAAGGAGGAAAAGTAATATGATGCAATACGTAATGCAGTTGGTTATTTATATGGTGTGCAATTGTCGTAATATTTGAAAAAAATTGCAATTTTTAACTTTTTATTTTATAAAAAGGGTCGTAATGATCGTCAACAAGAATATTGCAAACGTATTGAATGTTAATATTTCAGAACAACTAAAACCGCATCAAAATAATTATTAATATTAGTATCTATTGGAAAAACACACAAACAAAGGCTTAAACAAGCAAGAGATGTATGTATTATAAAAAAGTAAAATAAGTGCCAAAAGGCATAATAAAATAAAATAATAATAAGGGCATATAATGAAAGATCGCTATCAGCTGGGGGTAGCAAAGCTACTTTTTACGCTATGTGCGCATGTTTTGCATTGACAGTTTCCAAGAAAGACGCATTTCGGTGTACTGCGCAAATCTCATTTGGTCCTTAATAGTTTTTCACTGATTTCTCAGCACCTAATGAACCGATTCGATAAATTCTTTTTGTATTAGATTGATATGTTTAACTTGTATTAAATTTAAAGAAGCAATAGATCACCCAAAAGGGCCTTAATAGTTTTTTGAATGAAGAAATTCTTTTTGTATTGCATTGGTGTGGCTTAACTTGTACTAATTCTTAAGGAGATCTAGATCAATGAAAAGGGTCTTTATATTTTCCACTAATTTCTCAACATCTATTGAACCGATTCGAGAAATTTTTTTTTATATTTGATTGATATGTCTAACTTGTATGCATTTTTAGAAAGACAAAGGTCGATCAAAATGTTTTTGTTTTGTTTTGCAGGACAGATTTCAAAAATTGTTCTTTTATTAGATTCACAAAAATAAATGAGAAAATAGGAATGTAGTTTAGCAGGCAATCAAAAGGATATTAATAAATAAACACACACACTAACCTACTATAAGTATTATAATGCATTACGTTTTTCATATACAATTGTAGAAATTTAATAAACAAGCAGTTATGTTTTGTTATGTTATAAATTTATTTCCAATAAAGAAAAGTTTTACATAGCAAATATATTAAAATAAGAAATAAATAAAGAGAAGCCACTGAAGCCTTCGAGAAGCTTGTGCGTGTGGCATTTTTCTTTTATAAATTTCAAATTTTAGAATTACAATAGCAACACTAAGAAATTAATCCTAAAATACAATAACAACAGCATTAATAAAGAATAAGATTAGTTGTGGTAATATTTTGCAGAATAAAACCATCAAATTCAATATGTACCTTCGTTGCAAATTATACCCTTTGTATATCACCCACTTTTTCAATTAAAAATTTTAAATCCCAAAGCATCCCTGCATTAATAATCTTTTTTAAAAATGATCGAGGTGTGGATTGTATCCAGATTTTAACTCTTTTTTTTTAATTTTATTTTATTATTAATTGATCTAACCTCTTCCGGTATCAGACGATATACATGTGGCCCAAGAAAAGCAATAGTTCTTTGACCCCTTACTGTTTTAGTTTTTATAGTTTTTACATTTGTTTGCATTCTATGTCTTGTATTGTGTGTGTATTCTATTTCTATCAAATTATTTTTGTTTTTGTGTTGATAATTAAGCAATTGTAAAATATATATTTCATTTAAATCCATAAGGCCGCTCTCACTATACAAAGAATCTGTTCCGCACAATCGAGGTTTATTTAACAAAATACTTAAAAATGTGTTTTGAATAATTTGTACTTTTTTTATTGTATTATGACAGCTTACAAGTTGTTAAGATAAAAGTAGGAATCCTCTAACCTTTACCTTAGTATTAGGGGTTAGTTGTGATAAAAAAAATTGATCTGGTGTAATTCTATTCTTACCCATTTAAACTTTTGTGACTTTTTAAACATTAAACATACAGGTTCTAAAATAAAAATCAACACAAAGTTAAAATCATATGTCTCAAAAAAAGAGGTCTGCAAGAAACGCGCTTTTTGACTCCACACAATAATATTGTACAACATATGTTCCATCTATCTAGCCTTCTTCGATCCATCTTTGGATATAGGCCTCCCCCAATATCGTCCATTCTTTTCTGTCTGTCGCCATGTTTATCCATCTAGCTCCTTTATAACTCTTCAAATCATCCGCCCATCTTATTTGAGGGTTTTTTCTACTTCTTTTATTTTCCCAAGGTCTCCAGGTTACAATACACATGTTCAATCAATCGTCTTTCTGTTTGATATTATGACCGGAAAATTTCCATTTTAAATTTGCTACTTCTCCTCTTACATCCCTTACTTTTGTTTTAATTCTTATCAACTCATTTCTTTATCTATCTGTTAGCCTTATATATAACATTTATCTTTCCATTGATCTTTGGGCTTTTGTTACCTTATTCATGTTTGATTTTGTAAGTGTCCAGGTCTGGAATCCATAAGTAAGTACAGGAAGAATACCTTGGTTATACACTTTTGTTTTGAGGTACTAAGGATATTTTTAATTTTTTAATATGTAGCTTAATTTACCGAATGCTGCCAATGCCAATGTTACTCGTCTCGTGATTTTAGCCATTTGGTTTTCTGTTTTAGTTCAATAATTTGTCCCAGGTATATATATCTCTTATTAAGGGAATATCATCAGCATATCTTAGGTGGTTCAAGAATAGTCCGTTTACTTTGATGCCTAGTTCTTCCCAATCTATGTTTTGAAAAACCCTTCTAGGGCCTGGTTAAATAGTTTAGGGGATATTGTGTCACAATACTGACACCCCTTCTTATGCGGATTGGCTTGGTTCCTTCGTTGATTTTGATTGATTTTGTTGCTTCGGATATATATTGGCTATTAAGTCAGTGGATCTGTAATCTATTAGGCTATTAATTAAAGATGCTTTTACTACCCAGTGCTCAATGCTATCAAAAGCTTTTTCAACGCAATATATAGTGGAATGTTATATTTGTTGGCTTGTTCTATTAGGATTTTCATAGTTAATAGGTGTTTAACTGTACTAAAACCTTTTCTGAAGCCTGCTTGTTCATTTGATTATATATTGAGCAGTGTTATAGGATGATAATGGTTATTGAATCTTTCCAGTTGTTTGGGTTTATTTTTTCTTTTAGTATTTTATTCAGGAGAATATGTATGGTACTAACTACAGCTTTACCACCATATTTGAGCATATCTGCCGTTACTCCGTCTTTTCTAGGTGATTTATTATTTTTCATTATCTTTAAACCTCTTTTATTTCCGCTTTGCTTATTTCAGGTTGTAGCTCTGAGTTTATGTTCTTTATTTTTGTTTGGAGTTTCTTCGTGGTTTCTCGTGACGGTTTCCTTTTTGTTTGGTATAATTCTGTATAGAATAGTTGTGTGATATTTATAATATCCCCTTCAACGTTAGTCTCCATATCGTTCATATCCTTTATTTTAATTATTTCATATCTAAATAGTCGCCTTAGACATTTCATATTTCTGTTATTTTCTACAACTCTCTTAATTTTTATTTCTTGGCTCTTTCTTTTATTTTCTTTTATCAATTTTCTTATAGTTTTATTTACTTCCGTGTATTCAATCGATGTTCTTTTTCCTTCTGTCTCAAGGTCCCGCCTTTTCTTCATCAGTTTCTTTATTTCTTCTGATATACAATTTTCTTTCTTTTTATCTTTTTATGTAATATCTTTTCTTACTTTTGTTATAACTCTTGTCAGCGTATCACTCATTTCATCTATATTTTTATTTTCGCAGGTTTGGGTTAGCATTTCTTTGTATAAAACTTTATTTTGTGTAAGTTTATTCGTGTCAAGTTGTTCATTCTTTTCATTTCGGAATTGTTGTCAATGCAGATTTTTGTTCTGATCATCCTATGATCACTGCCTGTTGTAAAGCTGTTTAGGACTGTTGCATCTCTAACGATGTTTTTCTTAGTAGTCAGCATGTAATCAGTTTCGTTTTTCGTTATTCCATTAGGGCTGAGGCATCTCCACTTTGTTGCGGTTTCTTTTTATATAAAGAATTCATTGCATAAAGGTGTTTTTCGTCTAGATAATCCACACATGTTACTTGTTACATGTAACTTACCGACAATATACTAGATATATATCGACTTGTACAATTATTTAAATGAAGGAACAACCAAATCAAAATACTTGCGTTCACTTGTAAAATTAACTTCTAAATTATTATACGATATCAAATCAAAATCAAAAAGATGTTAGTATTTTCAGTTAAGTAGTTCACCATCGCTTTCATCTGTGGCTTCGGTTGTAAAGTCTGAACTTGTCTTAAGAATGCTATAATGCCCCCACGGCAACGTTTCATCCGTTCCAGGAACGAGATACCTCTTATCATCATATGGTGAAAGGGCAATTTTAAGCTGGGTGATAGAGTGTACCTGATGGTTCTCTGACCGAATGAGATTTTGCGAAATCGACTTTTGCTTAAAACTATCGAGACATTCAATATAATCTTCAAAGTTAATATTGGTTTTAACAACTGAGGATTTGACTCCCTTCGATTTTTTTGTTATTCCCAAGTTTAATATGATGGAGTTAATTTCTTCTTCATCATACCCTTCATCCTGTAATTTCTTTATTTTCTTTAGTACATCATTTGAAGACGTTAAAACTTTGGTAGCATATAATTTCGATCTTAGACCAACATACTCAGTCATAGGAACACCGTTATTTTCATCCGTCATCATTCCTAAAACTTTTTTATTAACTTGTGGAATTCCAAAAGTATTATCGCTAGGATAATCAGAGGTATCAAAGTATTTATAGCAGTCTCGCTTTATAACTTCATATGGATCTTGAAAAAACTCATAAATCAGGCTGTCTGTGTCCGTGTAGTGTACTGAACAATTTTCAAAATTTGACTTTATATATCCATAGTGAAATTCGTATATTGTAGTCTTCGCTAAATCTAAAATTGCCTGGCCAACATAGATCGGCTTATTTAACCAAATTTGCAGTTTATTGAGCTCAACCGCAACTAGATCAGGTTTTTCGTTAAATATCACACAATTTTTGAATTCAGGCTTGGCTATATATGACTCAGCACCATAACGTCCATTCCATTCAGTTAGCAAATGAACATTGACACGCTTCCTAACATTCTCCATCGTTTTACCTACAACGAAAAAGGATAAGTTTAAGATATATCTATATACAGTATTTTTCATATAATAAATAAACGATAGTACCGTACTTCAGTACGTCGTTAAATATGTATTTTTTCACAAATATCACTTCAGGTCTACGTGAAAATAAAATCAAAATCCATATTTTTTCAACTTACCAAAGACCGCATTATTCATCAACTTGAATAAATTCTTCTCAAATTCATTCGCTGCCTTTTTACGAAGCTCTGTGTTAAGATCGATATAGCTCTTCAGCCATGGAGCTTGATTAAATTTTACTACGCGATGTACTTTCTTTAGTAGCAACCCATATGAAATTGCTTGTTTTAGAGCTCTATAATGAATCACATACTTTTTCTTATCTTCAAGTGTTGCCATTAGTTTGGTAAGCTCTTTAACATTTTTTGGAAGCTTTCCAGTCTTAGGATTTATATGCTGCGGACAGAATGGTATATCTTTATGTTGATCATGTAGTTCGTAAGGATAATCTAAATCAACTTCCAATATATAGCCCTCGTTTGCATCGTCAGGGATTGTCGTGACATCAATGTTTGTATCACACCATTGGAAACCACCACAGGGAAGGTATTGCGACATCGCCCAACCATACTGTAAGAAAAAATATGATTATTAATGATGATTAAAACGTATACCAATTATAAGCAATTATTTAAAACGGATTAAACGCACCTGGTTATTTACATCAAAGTACATCAGGAAAGATTCGGGCCTGGAAGGATCGTAGCTTGGAAGGTATTTGTTGTTAGCTCTGGCTTTTCTCTTACTGCAGACTTGACTTAGACCGCCTCTAATACCCCTTTCCACGAAAAGAAACATATCAGCATCAGTAAGAAGCTCTAGCTCTATACCAGTATACTTCATCATCGCATCCCATGTATATCCTGGTAAGGTGAAATAGTGAGCAGGATCGAGTTTATAAGTTTTAAGGCAGCTCTCTCGAAACCTTTCAAAGACATCTGTCAAAAGCATGATATCTGTTTTCATATAAAGGTCGACATACTCTCCTAACGTTCTACAACCAAATTCATTCCATACGAGTTTTGCTTGATGGTAGAGTCTGCTGGGACATGGTTTGTTCTCCAACTTATTATAGAAGGCATCTTGAGTTGGTAAATTTACTTCATCAAATTTATCGAAAGCGTCGAGGTAATCATAAGGCATCACTCCCTTTTTTGTTAACAGCTTAAACTTTCCTTTTGGTAAATGTGAGAACTGTGATTCCAGACTTGGATATTCCTCCAAGTACGAAGCTAGGTTCTCCAGTGAAGAAGCCATAAAACGAAAACTATCAACAAACCGGAATTGGATGGGAAAGTCATCGATATGTTTTGTAAAACTTATGTATTTTTCTTTCGTAATCGGAAGCAAATCGATAGACCCTTTCATTCTCGTAGCAATATCTGTTATTATAAAGTGGGCATCGTAGCCACTTAGATTATGGAAAACTACGGGTATAATATGAGTGTCTTTATAATTAATGTTGCAAGATTCGTGAGCAGCACCGCGATAGTTGTTATTGGGGATCAGGTGGTTATGATCTCTAACTTTTTTATCGTGAGGAGTGAATTTTTGTTCGCATATATGGCAAAGTGTAGCTCTTTGTTGCTCAACTTCCTGCATCCATGTCATATCAATATCGAAAGGGCACCAAAAGACCGTTGCCAAGTCTTCTGCTAGACTATTCATTTCATCAGCAAACCACTGCATGCAATCCAAGCCTCGGTATGAACGGTAAAAACTTAGAGAGTCGTCATAGCTACATTTCAGGTAATAACCAACAGTTGCAGGTATATGATGTTGGTTTATCTGAGGTTTTTTGGGATCATTCGTGGGTTTAAGAACACTCTCCAGATCAGCGTAAACTACGAATGGGACTTTCTCCTTATTTTTAAAGTTCGTAAATTTCAATGTATTTTTTCCTGGTTCAGGCATCTTGATTGCAGTTTGATTGATCTTCAAACAATCTTCGATATGTTTAGCAAGTCTCTCTTCTGATCGACAGTAAATGAGACAACGGTCACAGAAAAACTTTTGACCGTGTTCTTTACTAAGTTGACTGGAGAGGAGACGAGATAAATTCTTGATCCAGACATAGTGGTATCGCACGGGAGTCTCAACGTCATCATATCGATCTTGAATCATTAACAGATTAACATGGCGGTCTTTCTTATTTTTCGTTAGATAGGTAGGAAGTGTTTTCAATACATTTGCGTTTTTCTGGAGAATATAGATATTTACCGATACATTATTTTGTTGCTCAAAGTTTGGTATTTGCTTAAAAGTCATCGGGAACTGTATTCCTTTTAATTTAAGAACTGATGAATAGTGGGGGTATGATGATACTAAATTTGAATCTATTTTGCCTGCAGGATATAAAGCGGACGTAACAGCCCAAGCAAAACAGGCGTCATCATTATTCTTGACGTTGATACATGCATGCTTTTTTTTAATCTCAGCAGGTAAATCAATGTATGAGGAGCCTAACTGCGGCGTGTATTTATTTACGTTTACTCCTAAGTTAATCACTTTCTTTAATGCCCAACCACTATCACGCTCTTGGAATTCTTCAAGTTCTTTTATGATTGGAGCTACAACTTTGGAGTCAAACCAGGCATTCAAGTTAGTATCTCTATAGATGGCTGAGTTAGACGTGGTGAAGTACTTATACTCTTTATGTATACTATCACCCTTTATCACCTCGAATTCCCCGCAAAAAGCTGCATTAACCTTTACAGTTTCATCTTTTTTAAGAGCGTTCTGGATACGTCTTACAAAAATAGCTTTGCAGTCAATAAAAAAAGCTTTTGGATCTTTATGACTCAGGTTCGTAATGACCGCCGTGCGAATTCTAGAAGCAAAAGCTGATTCAAAATCATCCCAGCGGACTCGATCACAAGCAGTTTTCTTTCTTGACAAAATACCTGAGCCTTGCTTTTGCGCCGCTTTAATTTGGTTTCTGAGACTTCTAACGTTCCGTAGACAAGCTATAATATGTTGCTTCTCTCCCAAATTGCCTGAATTTTTTAATTTTTTGTTCATCCTTTGTATTGCTAGAGTACATTCACGCAATCCTTCTCTGGCTACTTTTTCATTATAGTGTGGTTTTAGAAGCCCCAATATGGTAGCAATATGTCTTACAACATCAGTAAAGACAGACATTTTCTGTAAATAAAAAAAGTTTAATTAACATTAGGCGATATAAATAATAAAATAACGCGCTTGCAAAATATAACCCATCGACCTACCTACTTATTGACTTTACGTCGCGTCTTTTTAAAGAATCACTAAACCTTTTCTCTTCAACGAATTGAAACATAATGAATAAAATGATCAAATGCTAGATATATTAGCAAAATACAAAACCAGACATTGTGACCAACAATATCCCATGGCTACCAACTTAATAGAAATTAAACCTAATTTCACTGCTACCAGTGTTACCAACTTAATCAGTCAATAATACTCACAACATTTCACTGCTACCAGTGTTACCAACTTAAAAATTATTATTATGTCAATGAGAAAGATATCTACAAAAATTATAAAACTAATTCCACAAGATTGTATAATTTCAAATACTGAAACGAATAAGAAGTATTCATTATCAAGCTCTTGATGTGACCAGTCATGCCTGATATTATACGAGAGTACATCAGATTGAATATAATCAAATATGGTATTGAAACGGCATTTATTCGGGCAAATTACTGTGGCGTATGCTTAGCTGCAAGTTTAGTTTTCCACGAATTAGCTGAGAAATATGGAATAAAAACCAAGGTGCAAGTGGGTACTAAGTTATATTCAAATGGAATTAAAATTTCACCGCATTTCTGGATTGAGCATAATAATTTAATATACGATCCAACTATTGCGATAACGCAACATTATCTATCACATAATCTTGCTGTTACTCATAGAAAAGGTGAATTAGTATGCAAGACAATGGAAGGTTTTAAAATGTTGGAAATGTTCCATGAATTTGAGAAGACCAAGTCAACTGCTGCTTACTTCGATAAGGCTCCAAATAACTTGATTAAAGTGCGTGAAAATATTCATCAAATTGTAAGCAAAATAATAAACAAATAAACTACTAAAACTTAAATAACAGTCAGATCTTTACTATGTTTGCCAGGGTCTTATGGATTCTACAAAATACATTACAAATTATTATTTATTAGCAACATAAAAGGGAAAAGGTGCTTTGCTTTGTGGGGAGATCAGTAATTCTATACATATTGTAAGCAAGAAATTGAAAACTTAACACATAATTATATAATCCAGCTGTACTTCAGACATAATTCAGCTGTAGTTTAGATGTACTTTAGATGTACTTTAGATGTACTTTAGATGTACTTCAGCTGTACTTCAGCTGTACTTCAGCTGTACTTCAGATGTACTTCAGATGTACTTCAGATGTACTTCAGCTGTACTTCAGCTGTACTTCAGATATACTTCAGATGTACTGCAGACGTAATTCAGCTATCCTCAGGTGTAGTTTTAACATAATTAACTTACCAATATGTTGTACGGTGTAAATGATAGGTGCTCCGTATTAGAAAGAATGGAATTAGACAAGGAAGAGCAAACAGAAAACTTTTTAAATCCATTCTTCGAACCTCAAAAACAAACTGCTTTAAGTTTTATTTAAGACGATAATGATTCCAATAAGGAAGCTGTGTATGATAAGGTTTTCGGTCCCCGATGTTATATAACAATAAGTGGATGTTAGGCAATAGGAAAATATCAATGGATAATGAAAATATTGCTTTAGATGATCACATTTTCAAGAACACTTCGGGACTTGGAAACTTAATATTATTTAAAGAACCAAAGAACTTTTAACCCTTAGAGCATCAGATCTACAAACAAATATTAGAGCTGAGCGGTGTCCATCGAGATTTTAGAGGGCGTTTAAGAATGCAAGCTTGTAAGACTAAACACAAAAAAATTCGGCCTTATTTAAAAACAAGAGAAAACCTAAATATGATAAAAATATAAATTTGCAGGCAGCATATTTTTATTAAAAACAAAACTTGTTTAAATTAAGGCCAGTAGTTACTATATAATGTCGTATACAGGTGTCTGACAACTTTAGAATAATATCTTAAAACAAAAGGATACCGAAAATTTGGGAAAAATAATTTCACTATCTAAATATGGTTTCCATTATGTTTGCTCTGGTTATTTAACTATCTGTATATATAGATGAACACATTGTGTAAATGCTAACCTTCAGAAGTTGTAAGTACCTGAGTATGTGATATTATAAGGAATTCTCATTTGTTTAAAAGCATATCCCCAGGCATTTTATGAGTACTTACGTATAATTTGGTTATTCAAAAATCACTAAAGAATTTAATCTGAGGCAGAATAAATCTAATCAGTTATTTCATGATGTCCATAGCCTCAGTACAATTCTTTTCAACGACAATGTAATTTTGCGATAATAAACAGCATAAAACATAAATATTTTAAACATGTGTTTTTTTTTTGGGGGTGCATATATAAGAAATTACTAAACCTTACTAAAAATATTAAGTTATTTGTATGTAAAAAAACTGAAAAATATTTTGTATCCAGGTCACTCGTGTCCCTAGTCAAAAACTTGTTTCTATGTTTGTGCTTCCATTACAAAAAAAATTAAAAAACCAAAGTTTAAAACTACAAGAAAAACATAAGTAAACTATTTTTTGGCAACTGTTTAAATCCTGGAAAAATTTCGCATTCAAATCAAGTGATACCATTTAAAAAACAATCAGAGAACATTAATGAAAGATGTTTAGAAATCTTACATAGAACAAGTGAATGGCTTTGGACAAACAATTTATTGTTAAATGAGGACAAAATCAAAATAATTGCCAAATTATTAGGAGTTACAATTGATATAAATCTTAATTACATAGTGTATACTTAAAACTTATATATTAAGTTGAGTAGGACAACCTATGCAATTAAGATTGTAACTCCTTAACAATAAGGTTTTGGGGGTCATAGCAGTCATGCAAATAGCGTATTTGTAAAGCATAACGAGACATTCGTATAATGTTTAATCTTAACTTTAACGAAAGCTGCCGGGGCACTTTCAGAAAAAACAATATTTTAACAGTAATAGGTATATATTTATGAATGTGTCATATACCTAAAAAGTAACATACACAAATTCGATTATCTTAGACCAAACCATTCTTACGATACGAGGCTGAAACAACAAACAAATTACTTTAATTATCCTATTCTCAAATTAAGTTCCACAGAAAAAAACCAGACTACGCGGCTAATAAATACTTTAACAAACTTCCTAAAGACATAAAAGATTTAAATAGTTTTAAAATGTTTAAAAGGTGTTTTTATTCAGCTTTTTAATATGTGTAATTAAATAATATACAATATATTATAAATAAGTAATTTGATTTTTGGTTTAACCTTGGAAATTGATTGAGTTTTGGATATTTTATTCTTTTAGCAGCTTGGAATTTTTACAATAATTAGTGTTTTTTTGTTTCAGCTTCTTAATATGTTATGTTTTTTTTTATATTTAATATTAATTTTTTAATATGTCTGTGTTTTCATTACATTTTAGGTGACTGTTATCAGTATATTATAAATAAGTAATTTGATATTTAATTTAACCTTGGAAATTGATTGGGTTTTAGATATTGTATTCTTTTAGAAGCTTGACATTTTGAATTTAATTTATTATATGATTATTTTCCCTGAGTAACTGAAAACCAGGTTAAAATAACAACCATAATTTTATTATTCGTATTGTAATTTTTGTGTTTTTTATAATAGTATAATTTTAAATATTAACTAAGCATTTAGTTGACATACCATATATATATAGTGTGAATTATATAACTAATATGGCAAATAAATAATCTAATATAATCAATATTTTTTTTTAAGATTTACTTGATAAGTAGGTAGATAGTATTATTTATTAACGTATTAAGAGAGCAACGGAGACCAAAAGACCCGGAACAGCGGGAAAACTTCATTCATTAAAAGAATTCGCTTTGACCTTAACATGCGCCTATAAGCATCGAAGAAATAATGTTATATGTTCTCTGCTATAAGTTAGAAAAAATAAAGTAATATTTTTTGGAAAGTCTATAACAACGCTGTACGACACACAATGTAAGTATGTTTAATGTCTATCGATTTACCAGTGTCGGCGGTAAAATATTTATTGGATGTAAACAGTAAATACCTAACTCTTAAAAACAAGCAATTAAATTTAATTTACGTCTGAATAGACATATAGTTACAATAAAAAAATAATCAATAACGTTTTTGAGGTTACATTCTCAAATACGGATCCTTAAGTTTAAAAATATGAGTTAGGCTCTGATGATTTACATCTCCCCTAAACCTAGAAGTAATAAAACTCTCAAAAGTTGGGACACCCTGTACATTGTTTTGAATGACAGGATTAAAAAATGTTCTGGTATGTGCTAAAAAAAGTCACACTAAATTATTCTTAAAATATCTTTGATTTATTTGTACTTATGATTTTGAGTTGAAAGGTAGGTCAAGCAGTTTCAAAACCTGAGAAACGAAATTTATGAACATTTTTGTTCAGTTTTTTTCTAAAAGACATTCCTGCATTAATTTAGCGTCTCCCAAAAGTTATTTTACTTTAAAAATAATATAAAAAGAACTTAATCCCAATCAAAGATTTCAAACTTCGTTACCAAGGAAGTACGTTTTTTAAAATAAATTTAAAGTTTATTGTTTATATATAATATAGTATAGAAAATATAACTCACCAACAGTTGTTTAATAAAGAAACACTCGTTTGTTACCAAATGCCAAATATTGTTCAATAAAGAAACACTTGTTTGTATATGATGTTTTAATTCTGTTTTTCGCTTTTATATATACAAAATGATTACAAAAAATATAACGCTATCTACAAGAAACATGTGCATATTTTTCTCAAAACATTTGATAAATTGTTCTATCTGCAACCGCGTGTACATTTTTTTACTGATTAATTCAACAGCTATTTCTAAATATAGGAGTAGTAGGGTCAGAGGTTATCTTGTTATTCCAATCAACACTTTTTCTAAAGCTGCTACACAGTGGTAGTACAAACTTAAATTAACTTAATATTATTTTAAATAAAATATATTTATACAGGGGGCCTACTTGATGTATTACCTTTAGACAGAATATCTACCTTTGACGAGTCATATGAGATTACAATTTATCGAACTTAAAGTAGAGGGGTACAGGTAAATTTTGATACCTGTATATCATACACTAGTGATGTGGGCATATAAGCCATAGCATTTAGGTTAGGTATATGTGGATATTAATAGTTTAGATATACCGTGATTTTTATAAAATTGGATTGTTATTTCCAATGATAATAAATTAAGTACATACTTTCGGTCTTTTTCTTCTATACATTTTGTTAGACCAAAAATCTACGATGCTTATTCAGTCCATCGCGATAATTTATACAGCACACGTAGTAGTTTTTATACCTACTCTATTCACTATTCGTAAATCTTCGCTCACTTTCGGGCAACTTCGGACTCCGATGTGATGTTGGAGAGTGCTGCGTAAGGTTAAAACAAATAAGAAAATGTTAATAATATTTGAAAAACTTAATTTTGGGTCTAAATGTCTACAATTGTATATGAAAAACGTAATGCATTATAATACTTATAGTAGGTTAGTGTGTGTGTTTATTTATTAGTATCCTTTTGATTGCCTGCTAAACTACATTCCTATTTTCCCATTTATTTTGGTGAATCTAATAAAAAATTTTGAAATCTGTCCTGCAAAACAAACAAAAACATTTTGATCGACCTTTGTCTTTCTAAAAATCTATACAAGTTAGACATATCAATCCAATATAAAAAAAGAATTTCTCGAATCGGTTCAATAAATGTTGAGAAATTAGTGGAAAATATAAAGACCCTTTTCATTGATCTAGATCTCCTTAAGAATTAGTACAAGTTAAGCCACACCAATGCAATACAAAAAGAATTTTTTGAATCGGTTTAGTAGGTGCTGGGAAAGTAGTCAAAAAACTATTAAGGCCCTTTTGGGTGATCTATTGCTTCTTTAAATTTAATACAAGTTAAACATATCAATCTAATACAAAAAGAATTTATCGAATCGGTTCATTAGGTGCTGAGAAATCAGTGAAAAACTATTAAGGCCCTTTTGGGTGATCTATTGCTTCTTTAAATTTAATACAAGTTAAACATATCAATCTAATACAAAAAGAATTTATCGAATCGGTTCATTAGGTGCTGAGAAATCAGTGAAAAACTATTAAGGCCCTTTTGGGTGATCTATTGCTTCTTTAAATTTAATACAAGTTAAACATATCAATCTAATACAAAAAGAATTTATCGAATCGGTTCATTAGGTGCTGAGAAATCAGTGAAAAACTATTAAGGCCCTTTTGGGTGATCTATTGCTTCTTTAAATTTAATACAAGTTAAACATATCAATCTAATACAAAAAGAATTTATCGAATCGGTTCATTAGGTGCTGAGAAATCAGTGAAAAACTATTAAGGACCAAATGAGATTTGCGCAGTACACCGAAATGCGTCTTTCTTGGAAACTGTCAATGCAAAACATGCGCACATAGCGTAAAAAGTAGCTTTGCTACCCCCAGCTGATAGCGATCTTTCATTATATGCCCTTATTATTATTTTATTTTATTATGCCTTTTGGCACTTATTTTACTTTTTTATAATACATACATCTCTTGCTTGTTTAAGCCTTTGTTTGTGTGTTTTTCCAATAGATACTAATATTAATAATTATTTTGATGCGGTTTTAGTTGTTCTGAAATATTAACATTCAATACGTTTGCAATATTCTTGTTGACGATCATTACGACCCTTTTTATAAAATAAAAAGTTAAAAATTGCAATTTTTTTCAAATATTACGACAATTGCACACCATATAAATAACCAACTGCATTACGTATTGCATCATATTACTTTTCCTCCTTGCTAAGTAGATAAAACAAAAACATGTGAGGGGTCATAAGGTTATCATTTAACTACATAAACAGTGCAAAGGGATACATATAGGAAAATTTTAAGAAATATTTTTAAAAATGATTTTATTTTTAACAAACAGGGATTAATCAACTTTTTTGTATTAAAACATATCAGGATAAGCTAGTGCAGTCTTTTTTGACTATTCTGTCAATTTTACACCTTGTTAGGTAACACAAAAGGTATACATTTCATATAGGTCCCCAACTTGAACTACAGCCACGGGTTACGTAGCAGAATAGGTGAGACAGTACACACACATCACTATTATATCTTGCATTGGTCAAGTGTTAAACAGCATAAACAAGCCTTATATCTTTTTAACCAACACTTCGTTCATTCGTTCAGCCAGAGCTACAACAGTTAGTAAGACCCTTGCACACACTATTTCTCTTTCTCTCTCTCTCTCTCTCCATCACTCTTTCTCTCTCCATCTCTCTCTCTCTCTCTCTCTCTCTTACTCTCTCTCTCTCTTTCTCTTTCTCTCTCTCTTTCTCTCTCTCTATCTTTCTCTCTATCTTTCTCTCTCTCTCTCTCCATCACTCTTTCTCTCTCTCTCTCTTACTCTCTCTCTCTCTCTCCATCACTCTTTCTCTCTCTCCATCTCTCTCTCTCTCTCTCTCTCTTACTCTCTCTCTCTCTCTCTCTTACTTAAACGTTTTCGAACATCATTCATGAATATTGCTCCAGACTAAGGTCTTTTTGGTTTACATACAAATATTAACTGATATCGACCGTAAACTTAGGACACCCATTTTGTAAACGAAGCCATTAAAAATTTCCAAATGCCAGCTTATTATTGCAATTGACTGATTGACACATGACAGATTGACACATGACAGATTGACACATGACAGATTGACATATGACAGATTGACCAATGATATTTGACAGATCACCTCAAACTTATTAAATACGTTTTGACAGTTGTGACGTCATACAGACGTGTGACCTTGAAGGTGCCGATTTTTGGTAACTTTAACCTTAGCGATTTCTTATGGGAATTTACATGGGAAATTCTGCAGAACTCTTGCTGCCTATCTACTCATGTCATTGAGCCACGATCGCGACTTTATGCTGTGACTCCGAAGGTGACGCGGAGGTTCGCCCGAGGCGCTCAGTGCCAGAATGTGACAAAATGTCACTTCTATTTCGTTCGGACTGGAGCAGAACGTGACTGCGACAGACGAGTCACATTTCGTGAATTCGCAACCCACAATAGAGCGGGTAGCGGCCGATAAATTCGAGACGTCGTCGGTCGTAACGTTTGTTTGGTACCGTGTCGAATCCAACTCCAAATGGAGCGCCTGGAGCTTAAATGACAAAGCTGTAGGATTTTTCAGAATCGTCAAAATATGGAGTAAAATATAACCGTTCACCCTGTACATAATATGTAGATATCAATTTTTGTTTTGTTTTTTACGTAGGTGTCTCGCGTTGGCGTCTATTGTTCATTCCATAATTTTTGAGATAACTATACAGGGCATACCAAAACTAATAGTACAAAGTAAAACTGTAGATTTTTATGTAAAAATATTGGGATTTGATCATTTATTAGAAACTCCAATTATTATTCGTAACGTATTTTCAAGAAAAATTACATGTTATTTTTAAAGTACCTATGCTAAATAGAAACCGAGGCGCACACTTTGTAAATATCAAATTATGAAAATTGTTTATTATGTATGCATTTTTACCCCCTTAATATTTAATCTTCACATGCAACATATCGTGTGTAAAAAGGAGGTTAGAGTTAGTGTCAAGATTATGGTTTGCGGTTGGAAGAAGGTAATTAGGAATGAGCAAAGTTTCCTTTACGCTGGATAAGGTCTGGTTAATATATTAGGGTATAGATAGGGTTTAATTATTATTCCTTCCCCCTATATTCCAAGCCTCACATGAATAAATGTGATATCATAGGGATATTTTGGGTCGCGTATTTTATACTTTGTTACCGTTATTGTTATTACTGAGTCTACGCATTAGCAGCTTCTCGCTTTTTTTTGTTATTACCGGTTTTTTTAAGGTTAGTTTTGTTATGTTCTTTTTGTACAGTAGAATTTTTGACTAAAATTCGGTAGTTTGGTTTGTGAAAAGCCATAAATGTAATAAAAATAAATAGACAAATATAAATAAACAAAAAGTTGAAGGTGTGTGAAACTAATAAATTAACGTTTGTGTTATGCTTATCTTTACTGTTCCAAAATCTATCTTTTTTGCCCTGAATGTTACCGTTATTCTTAGTAACTATAACAGCTGTCAAATTTTCTGGTATTTTAACTGTGTGTTTGTCTGTTTGGAAAAAGATGGCCAACATATAGGTAACCCTGTCGCTGTCGCCGATTTATTTAATAGATCATTTATAAATGGCCCTAAAGAAATTGTTGATTCTATCCGTCGTGATTATGGCGCTGAATTGGATTTTTCTGTTGATGAGATTACAGACAGTCTTGTGCTTGATCCCTATACAGAAACAGAACTTCAAAATCTGTTATTAAAATTAAAAAACAAAAAGTCAGCTGGCCCTGATGGGGTTCCTATGTTTTTATTTAAAAAAATTATTTACATTATTATGGAACCTTTAACATATTTAGTAAATCTCTCTTTAAAGACTGGAAAGTTTTCTGAATCACTTCAGTGTGGTAAAGTTGTACCAGTTTTCAAAAAAGGTAATCAAAAAGAAGCCACTAATTACAGGCCGATTACCATTTCCAACTGCTTATCAAAAGTTTTTGAATATGCGTTTTTAAACAGGTTAATGCCTTTTATTGAGAAGACTAATATTCTAATAAACAACCAACATGGTTCTCGAAACAAACGTAGCACGGCTACTGCCGCTCAATCATATTTTAATAAAATATTATCATATTTAGATAAAGGGGAATGTCCTATTGGGGTATTTTGTGACCTCAGCAGGGCTTTCGATTGTGTTAATTTTGAAACACTTTGTTCGGTCCTGCACATTCTTGGTATTAGGAACGTAGAGTTGGAATGGGTCAGAAGCTTTGTAAATAATCGTTCTCAATATGTTAATTTAAATTATTATAATGGAAATAGAGTTAACTCATTCATTTCTTCAACAGAATTAGTAAACATAGGAGTTCAACAGGGTTCGGTTCTGGGCCCGGTTTTGTTTATTTTGTATGTAAACCTTATACTTAGAGTCTTGCCAAATGAATTCTTTGTGATGTTTGTCCTTAGTTTTGTCGGACAAATGTGATGAAAATTTGATTGAAAAGTGTCACAGTGTTCTAAGTCGTTTATGTGAATGGTTTGGTGAGCTGGACTTGTATTTTAATTCAAATAAAACACAACTCATAAAATTTCACACCTATCAAAAAAAGTGTGATATATTTGCTTAAATGTAGATGGTAATGAATTGCAAAATAGCCCAGACGTTAAATTTTTGGGTTTTCAAATTGACGAAAATATAAATTTGAAATTACACTGTGAGCAAATCACTTCCAAGTTAAATAGTATTAACTTCATGTTTTTAAATCTTAGGGATATTTTAACTACCCAACAATTATTAAATTTATATTATGCAAAGGTGGAATCTAGGTTAAGGTATGGATTGTGCCTGTGGCAGTGGCGTATATAGAAAAAAGTTTCGGGGTGGGCCCGAGGCAGTTTGGGGGGGGCCCGAGACCCCATGAGGCCGTATTTTATGCTATTTTATGTTTGTATTCAGGAAATATGTGGAAAATATCTAAAAAAATCTTAGCTTCGGGGGGGGCCCGGCCCCCCCCTTATATACGCCACTGGCATGTGAGGAGAGTCTACTTTAAAAGATTCTGTCTTTAAATCGCAAAAAAGAATAGTAAGATCGATTGTCAGGGCAAATTTCTGGGATTCTTGCAGGCCTATTTTTAAGAGCCTTGGGGTGTTGACCCTGGCAGGACTTTTGATTCTGGAAATGGCTACTTTTGTCTTAAAAAATAAATCAAACTTTAGTTTACTCAAAATTTGAAAACAGTCTTAATTGATAAAACCTTTTATGACTTAGATGAGTTTTTTAAGTGTGTTGAATGGTGATTCTTGTTTGTCACTCATGTTTCTGTAGTGCAATGTCTCTTTACATTTTTAAATATGTATTTTTGTCTTGTAAAAAACTGTTTTTTTGACTATTCTCACACAATTGTAAATTGTCTTTGGGAAAATAAATGATTCTATTCTATTCTATTCTATTCTACCCAAAATGTTGCTATTTTCAAGAAAAGTTACAAACATGTTACTTTTAAAGTACCTATGCTAAATGGGAACCGAGGCACACTTTGTAAAGATCAAATTATGAAAAGTGTTTATTATTTATGCATTTTTGCCCCGTTAATTTTTAATCTTTACATGCAACATATCGTGTGTAAAAAGGAGGTTAGCGTTTCTGTCAAGATTGTGGTTTGCGGTTTGAAAAAAATTAAAAAGTTATTAATTATCGACGAGGAATTAGCAAAGTTTCCTATAGGCTGGATAACGTCTAGTTAATATATCATCGAAGGGTCGAATGGCAAGCTTGGATTTTAGTGGGGGGTAGAATGGGTTTAATTATTCCTACCCCCTATATTCTAAGCCTCACATGGGTGGGACATTTTGGGTCGCGTATTTTACACTTTGTTACCGTTATTTTTATTACTGAGTCTGCGCATTAGCAGCTTCTCGCTCCTTTTTTGTGATTTCCGTTAACGGCTTCTGGTACTTACGGTGGCCATCCTTTAATGTTACCGTTATTTTTTAAGGTTAGTTGGATATTGTTTTTTTGACACAGTCGAATTTTTTACTAAAATTCGGTAGTTTGATTTGTAAAAAGCCATAAATCTAATAAAAATAAATAAACAAATATAATTATACAAAAAATTAAAGGAGTGTGAAACTACTAAATTAACGTTTGTATTATGATTATCTTTAGTTTTCCAAAATCTATCTTTTTTGCCCTCAATGTGACCGTTATAATAAGTAACAATAACGGTAAGAGCTGTCAAATTTTCTGTTATTTTAACTAACCCAAAATGACCCTCATAACTCCAAATATTCACTCTCTTAATTAATTCAGTAAAATCCAAAAATTAAGGAATTAAAAAAAAAACACTGGACAATTTTCAGTTTAATTTAGTTTTGTTGCATTATTGTTAAATTTCGTAGTAAAAATTTTCGAAAAATCAAGTAGGTGGAAACTTTTCGGAAAAAATTGCACCGAAGAAAATACTTGTAAAAATAATGGTGTCGTAGGTGAAAGGTTTAAACAATTAGGTATCTTTTGGAAAAAATAGTTTTCAATATGAAAGAACCACCTACAGAAAAAATACTCTGCCAATATATGGGCCCCTAAGCTCACACTAAGTATTATAGTTATAGTGCATGTGTTAGCTAATATAATTAAAAACTGAAATATATCTTATTAAATTCCAGACTAAATTACCTTTCGTTTGGTACCACACAAGCCATGTTTTAAATTTAACTCAAATTTTTAAAATCTACCCCCACCCTTAAAAAAAACAAATAACCAAAATGTATTTTGTTTACCTCCGGACTTAATTACCTTTCGTTTGATATCACACACGCCATATTTTCATGTAAACTCTAATTTTGAAATCTACCCCCACCAGCAGCGTAGCGTGGGGGGGCGCGGGGGGTTCGTCGCCCCCCCCCGCCCCGAGGGTAGTGGCGCCCCATAGGTGGCCGAAGCGCCCTCAGCTTTATTAAGTCGGGCCGGTAACGGCCAATTGTGTGTGTGCCAAAGGAAACTAACGACATGATGACCTTTTTTTTTTGTTTGTGTTTTGTGGTCGCAAGATTCGTGAGAGGCGCCCTTGTGACTTATCGGCCGCCCCCTCACACATGATGACCTTTTTTTTTTGTGGTCGCAAGATTTGTGAGAGGTGTTTTTTGTCACAAGATTTTTCATCACTTTTCAGAGGCGCCCTTTTTAGCTGTCGCCCCCCCCGCCCTTTCGGGCACGCTACGCCGCTGACCCCCACCCTTTTATTTGGCTTGTGTTCGGTGGATTTTGTTCATTTTTAAATGGGACCATCTCGACCCAAGATCCAGCCTAGGTACCAAATTTCATTAAAATCGGGCAAGCGGTTTTTCAGTTATGCGCGTTGGTCGTTACAGACAGACAGACAAAAAAGTTTCAAAATCTTCCGAAACGCAAAGATATATAAAAAATTTTGAAATCGGAGCAATTTTTTTTTTCTAGAAAAAATTAGGATCACCATAGCTCACACTACTATAGTATAGTATATGTGTGAGCTAAAAATCATTTTGATAAGTAAGTACTTTTTAGAAAAAAATCGCGCTGCGGAAAAAATTTACGGCTTCTTGAAAAAAATAGAGCCAACAAAGAACATATTTAATCGAAACGGAAAAATATGGCGCATCTAAATTTTAGAAAAATAAAATATTTTAAAGGAATAAAATGGTACCAACCAGTACCGTGCAAATCCAAAAAACTTTTTACCTCATGACATATTTAACAAAAATATTCATAATAAGCATTTTTTTATTAATTTTCATTTTAAAGATTGCCTTACATTCTAAGTTCAATATTTTATTTTTAGAATGTTACCATAACCCTTAGGTAAATCTTAGGCAGTAGGGTAAAAGCAGATAATTTTTTATGGTCTGGCAAAGACAAAAGCTGTAGTTTTAACCATAAAAATACTCAATTTAACTGCCTCGGTGAGAAAAGCAATCCTGAAGAGTAATAAAACAGCGTGTAGAAAGTAGTTACAAAACTTTTTATACCATAATACAAACCCCTTTTCGAGATCCAATATTGGAAAAGTAATAACGGAAAAAAGTTTTGCTTAGAAACACGTTCTTTATTTGGTTTGTCTATGGATTCTGACAACCCCAAAAATACTATTTTTAAAATAAGTTTCATTGTGGGTGTTTCAGTTATAGGTAAAGTTTGCCAAGTAGAAGGGAGGTTTTGACATAGAATATTACAGACTTGTCTTTTGTTTCAGTAAGTTCGGAAACATTGGGCGAGTTCGTAAAGTCTTCGATGAGCTCATCGATGATAAACACTCAGATTCTTAATCAGTGCAATTCGTTGACATCCATCGGGTTAGTAAATTATCTAATGAATTCCACCAAGTGACCAATTGAAGACATCAATGCTCTGGGGGTCGGTGAGCAATCTTTGATAAATGTCAGTTACGTCAAAATCAGCTGCTTTTTGTTGTTTCTTTTAGTTTTTTTTGTTGTTTTTTTTGTTAAATGATCCACGGTGTAGTAAGCAAAGTTGCGATGGACATCTTGGAAGATATAGATAGTAACTCAAAAGTCAAATGATGAAGATCAGTTTATGAATTCTTGAATGGGTGAGAAGAAGAACTCCCTCAAAATCTGATGAAACTCGAACTGCGCATGCGATCTCACTAGATTTTCGTATCTTTGTTAGTCCTAACACTGGAGTTAATTTTGGTATCACCAGACCGCTGCATGCCAAGATTGAAGATTAAGTTGAAAACATTGTATCCATGGGCTACTTTCTTAACTTAAGTAGTAACTCGACTGAAGTGATAAATTTACTTTCTGATCTGCCACTTATCTTATACTTAACTTAAGTTACAAAATCTGTGGCAACGCTGCAAAAATCACAATTAAAACGTCAATCAATGATGTTTTTGACGGAAAACAGCTGATATTTTTTCTGGAATTTGTTTATTCTTTAAATAAATAAAATTTGAAACTTGTATTCTAATGTGTGTGCAGTCTGAGGGGTAATCAGCAGAACAAAATTTGTACCCCATCCTACAGGACTTTATTAAATGTTTGGTCCTCTAGCAGTGGCGGCGCGTGGTAAAAAGCTTTTGGGCCATCGAGTGGGTCGTCATATCATATAATTTAGAACAAATAATTAAAACATGAGATATTTAGTTAGAGATTAGTTACCTACTTATTATTATTGTAATTATAAATAAATAATAAATATATCATACCTAGTTAACATATATTTTCTCTTCTAATGACAAAGATGGAAATTTAATTGCCTTTAAAAGTTTCTAATTCTGATAGCATTAGCGTGGAATATTAATATTGCACGCTAATGCTATCAGAATTAAAAACTTCCGCCATTGTAAATACCAAATCGTCGAAATCAAAACAAACCGCCAGCGCCCGACCGATAAATAGGAAGTTGTCTAAGCGCGCACTACTGAAAAGTGCGCGTGAACTGCTCTAAAATGCAACGCGAACCGTTGTCGCGGGAGGCATCATGCGGCACCGAGGCTAGTTTTTGTATAAGCGCGGTGCCGAAGGAAGGTTCAGATTCTATGTACTGTAAAATTCTATTGGGACATGTCGTCTTCTCTTTCTATATTTCGTAATTAGCATGGGACATAACATCCACGGTGCATAGAATTTGGTTCAGTAAATTACCGTAAAGAATTAGATTCGAGCTTGGTTTGAACACGAATACAAACACATACATACCGGGTATTAATTTCTAGATAATATTCCAGTCTTTAGTGAATTCCTTTTGGGGTAATTATTAATTAAATTAAGGAATGATCAAAGTTTAATATTTTTTTAAGTATAATTTGGGAGTGCACGTGCACATGTGCACTTATGGAGAAACCGCCACTGTCCTCTAGTGTACTGTATGGTCATGTGGGGTTCTGTGGAAGTCCAGTATAGTCCTGTGCGGAGTTCCTGCGGCGTCTGTGGAAGTGCTGTGTTGTCCTGTAGACAAATTTCTACACCTACTGTGGGTAGCTGATCACTCCTCAGTGCAGTCTCATTTACTCTGCCAAGCCTTTGCACAAAAGCCTAATTGGGATTTGTAATTTTTCCTAAGCACGGATTTGAGATGGTAATTACTCCCCTAGAAAAAAAATTTGTACACAAATAGCTTTCCCTCGACCATTACCCCCTTCCCCTAAAGTTTAATCCAGATCCGCGCTTGATAGGTCCTGACCAGCTGTCGGGTCCAAAAAGAACTTGGCAGGACCTAGACTATTTGTATAATATCGGATTACCCCTCGGGGTTATTCAGTATCTGTATTTTATCATACAACAAAAACAACTTATTGTTTAATGAATTGTAGATTTCTCCAGGGTGAAGTCCTTGAACCATTGTTAAAGGAGAAGAAACGAAAAGTCCTGCTTACTTCACAACTATTTTATTGTCTAATCACGACGCGTTTCGGTTTTTAAAAAACCATTATCAAGTGGTCTGGTAGACAGTTAAGAATCATCTTTGAAACAAATGAAAAACTGGAACACACAAAAATAAAAAATTAAAAAACATTTAAAACAGTCTAAAACAACATACAGATTAAAAATCAGTCAAACGGACATAAACACGTAATTTTATAAAAATTGTAATATCTGGGGGATGGTGCAAAATTTGACCTGGCAACACTGATGATCGTTGCTCTACCTCTGCCCGACGACTTGTGCTAGGTAAACTCTTATATTTCTGGGTAAAGCAATGTCGGTTCGGTTCGGTTCGGTTCGTTGTCGCCATCGATCGGAATTTCGAGTGTTGCTCTTAGACATCAAATTCAACCAGTCCGCTAAGGATCATCAGCTCTCTACTTGCGTGCCGTGTGATAGCCAATCGAAGCTGTCTGATAATTATCTTCTGGAATGAATTTCACCCAAATTGACACGCAGCCCAAATGTCCGGCCTACCAAATCGTTAACAGACGAGAAAGCAAGGCCATATGCGATTCAAGCGTCTCTTTTTTCCTTACACAACAGAGAATAACAGAGATAATTTTATTAAAAGTCTTGGGTGCTTACATGCAGCGCCACCAAGAGATTGTATTTTTTTACAAAACCTAGAAAGGCCTAACCTTTAGGTGGCTTTGTTATCGTTAGACTGCTGGCTGGTGACCATCCAGATGATGTTTTATATTAAGGTTTAGGTTCGGCTCGTTAAATTAGCTCGCCAGCTGATCTTCTTTTGAAAGGTCGAAATCCGTGTTATCCTAACCTTTAAGATTAGTTAAGGGTTAGGTTAACACCTTATAACCGATGTTGACGTCTTAAGAGAGAAACAGAGGAGCTAATTTAGCAACTTAAAAAACACGTCACCTTACCTCAAAAATCTGGATCAGTAGCAGATGATGCGCATTTTTGGAATTAGCCGCTCCTAAAAGCGGAATAAATAAATACTGCAATACCTTTTCTCTATAAAATATTTTATTCTTCTAAAGTTTTCGCTTGCGGCACCAGTTTTTACGAAAAATGTCCTACAGTACTACCATTTTTCTAACAAGTACCTAATTTGTGTAAGGAAAAAAGTGATACAATGGCAAAAAAACCCCACTTCTCAATCAAGAATAGCCAATAAAAAACTCACTAGATCATGAAGTTCCTTCTAAGAAAACAACTTGTCCAAGGATCCAGGCCTGTATGTTCTTGTTGGCCTTGACTCAGGTTAATATATACCTGTCTTACCTCCAGTCTTTCCCTCTTGCCGCTAAATATCACGCTCTAATGGAATTTCAAAGTTCCTGAAGTGGAAAAACCGTTTAGCGCTCGATAGAGCGGCTTCGTATTGTTATGAGCTTGTAACAAAAACAGGGAAAGCATCAGACGTAAACAAGGAAAATCGACCCAATTTGGGCTCATATGATATTTCGGATAGTAACGGGATTTTTAAATCGTAGGCTAGGGAAGGTTGGGGCAAAATGAGCAGGTGAGACAAGATGAGCATACGCAGGGGAGCAATTAGAGGGGATAGAGGGTCTCAGCCCCTCCAAGCTAAAAATTTGCTCCCCTAAGCGAAATTAGCATAATATTAGGAGCTAACTAAACGACTGCGACTATGGGGCCCTTATAATTTTGAAACTAACCAAAACTTTTGCATTTATTTGGTACCATTTTTCTCAAAAATGTTTGGTCTGCAGTACCTTTTTTTATAAATTATTCAATTTTTCTAAAGTTTTCGCTTGCAGCACCAGTTTTTATAATTTTGACTTCTCTAAAATTTTTGGCTGCGGCGGCCCTCTTTTCCTAAAAGTAGCTATTTTTTATCAAAAATTTTCTTTCCTTGTTTTTTTCTAAAAAGTGCTTTAAATGTTTCTAAGATCTTTACATACGGCTAAATTTTTTAAAAAACTTTCTAATAGTTTCTTTACATTGAACAAAGTTTTTATAAGGCGCCATTTCTTCCAAAAAGTTTCTTATTTGCCTAAAATTTCACTCACATCTAAAAAAAAACCGACTAAAAATTACCTAATTTTTCTACAGTTTTTGCCTACGGAGCAATTTTTTTTTCAATTTTCCAGTAGGTAATTTATATTGAAATTTTTTATTTCATCTTGACTGTTAAATTTTACATTCTTTTTTATCTCTCTGCTCCATAAAATACTGTTAAGACAACCAATGACTTTTTTTGCTTTTACTATTTTCCAGTTCTTTACAGTCTGTTCCTGTCTTATCAAATGTGACACCCAAGTATACATACTTATTGCATGGAGATATTGTTTGTCCATTGTCTAGTTCTAACTCAATTGATTCGTTTCCAGTACATAAGTACTGTGTCTTGTCCACGTTCACTGTTAACCCCCACTTTTGGTATTTTTCCATTAGCTACAATTACTTGGTCGTCAGCAAACTGTAGTGTGTATATGGTAAATCGGTCGTTAAGTTGTATTCCCATGCCGTGTACTTTACGTTTCCAGTTTTTTAGAGCTACTGCGATATATATTTTAAAAAGAGTTGGAGAGATACAACATCCCTGTTTTAAGCCTTTCTTTACCTGGATTTCTTTTAAAAGTCGATTTCCAATTTTAATTTTAGATTTTGAACCTTTGTAAATTTCTTTTATCGCTTTTATATATGTATGATTGATATTAGTTTGTTCTAACACTGTCCATAATTTTTCTACTGGAACGGTATCATATGCTTTTTGTAGGCCCACAAAGGTAACATGACAATTACTTGTCGCATTTTAATTACGAAATATAGCCGCCCACCCCCTAGATGCGCCCATGTTACAAAGAAAACCTGTAGACAATTATTGAGTAGAAACACAATTTCGGCCTTCCATTGTCTTGATTTATTTTAAACACAACGTCTCAGTTAGTATCTCTAACCGTGGAACGTCGTGTTTAAAATAAATAAAGGCAATGGAAGTCCGAAATTGTGTTTCTATTATATGGAAATGTATGCAAATTTATTTGTTTTATTCTATTTAAAACAGTTTTCTCTCTTAATGTACTAAAACCTTAGGCTGTCCATCTTGTCCCACCCTCCCCTACGTTTTATGTGTGTTTGTACAGAAGTGTCAGCTGTGGAAGATTTGAAAATGCGTCATAACAAAAAGAAAAGATCTTGAAAAGTTTAATCGAAAATTTCCGTAGCTTGCAAGGAAAACAATTTGTTTTTATTTTTTATTTTATAAGGAGGTTGCTTGGAGAAGCCCTACAGTCTAATAAATGTGCCAAAAACGTGGCGTTTAATAATAGAATCATAAATACCTTATAATGTAGTTAATGTAACCTGTGGTAGGCCTTTTTTAGCCGTAGCGTTACGATAGAGAAACTTTTTTTAATAAAAGTTTTGATTTTCTTTGTAGGCAATATTGGAGTTATATGTTTTATTTGTGTTTGAAGCTAAGAAAATATATTTTTTAAAAAAATTCTTTAAAAAATCATCTAGTAACTTGATATACAGGGTTTACGTTGTAATGTAACCTGAGGGGCAGTCCCAGACTTTTAAAAGATGCAGGGGCAATTTAGATTTTTTGAGTTGAGACTGCCAAAGCTTAAGGAAATGTAGGAAAGGCCAAAACAGGAAAAAAATCCTACTCTATTTTGCATCAAACCTCTTTGTTTTCCTTATCGTCACCCTAATTCTGAAATGCCGTAACCCAACAAAATTTTACAGGAATAAGAAAAGTTAGCAAATTACATAGGGTAAGCATTATGCGACTTTATATAAATCGCGGGAATGACCGTTTTATTTATTTTTTTTTTGGTTGCGAGGATTTAGCAGCGTACAGCTATGCATAATTACTAACCTTTGACGCAAAAATATGAATTTTCATTTTTTGTGGGTTACGACGTTTCAGAATTAGGGTGACGATAAGGAAAACAAAGAGATTTGATGCAAAATAGAGTAGGATTTTTTCCTGTTTTGGCCTTTCCTACATTTCCTTAAGCTTTGGCAGTCTCAACTCAAAAAATCTAAATTGCCCCTGCATCTTTTAAAAGTCTTTATTTTTTTAACAATTATTTTTTTTCGATGGTTTGTTATGTTTCATAAAAATGTAATTAGAGGAATTAAAAGAATAAAGTGATTAAGATCTAAATACTAAATACTGTTATAAGTAAAAAAAATCATTCAGGCCTGTCTCAGCTGGAAGAGTCCCGAGAATTGATGCGGCATTGCCACGTTGCGTTGTATTGCCAGACTTATCCTTTGAGAAAGGAATTTCCTTAGGATGTTTTATTTTTTGGCAGATTTGTTTCATCAGGTTTTTAGCTTCGTTACCCCAGGGTCCAAAGATAGTCAATTTTATCCGTGGAAGGCCTTTTTTAACCGTGAGGGTGACGATCGAGATTTTTTTGTTTAAATTTAAATTTTAATATTTATAGTTTGGTACGATCTAGAAAATATTATTAACTTAGGGTGTGGTCCTTAATCATGGGCGGACCCCAGGGGTAGGGTGGTTTTCGGGGCTCACCCCCCACCCAAGGCTAAACTGTGTTTAGATATTTTCTTCATATTTTATGAATACAAAAACTAAAGGCATTATGGGATCTCGGCCCCAATTCCTGGGTCCGCCACTGCCTTAATTCTGCAGTTTAACTTATTAAAGCCTTAGTTCCTGAGATATATAGGAAGAATACACTTTGCGGGATTTTATAGGGCATAAATTAATCTTACTCAAAGATGCATGAAAGTCATACATGCTTAGTCCAATCACTATAGAGACGTAAACATTTTTTCAGGATAATACTTCTCAAGTTATAATATCAACCATTTTGCCCCCAAAATCGGCCGCCTGGAGCAGCTGCTAGTCTGCTCCACCCATTACGACGACTCTCCTACTTCCCTGCTTTTTTACTACCATCCTTTATTACAAATATCAATTTTGAAATTACGAGACGTTTCCATATTTACTCTTTAAAATTTCCACTAAAACTTTTTCAATATACTCAAATTTATTAAAAACAGCACGAAAAAATATTTAGATTTTCCGTCTTCTTGAACACAAAATAAAACTGAATTTATACTGCTTCCAATGTATAGGTAAATAGCTACAATGTTTTAAAAATAAAATGAATAAAATTTGAAGTGATTTATTCGAAAACTCAAGTATTTTGAACAGATCCAACTGTTCGTAATTGGTGAACAAATAATACTGCGGCACAACTTGAAGAGCCTCCGGAAATAGAGCTAACCAGAGCGTAATTCGATGTGTCAACTTTTGGAGTAAATTGCCTTTGAGTGCTTTAACGACAAAGCAAATACTTTAAATGGGAAAATACAGACTTCGTCAACCATTGTTTGGCCATTGAAAAATATGTGAATTGAAGTAAGATCGCTATTTAAATAAATGGCACTAAGAGAGATAAATAGTTTAGCGCTGTTGTCAAGTTAGCAATTCATGAAAATGGTTTTCTTTTCGCGATCTAATGACGCTACTCTTACCGGCTGAGTAGGATTTTAATTGCTGTAGCGCCATCTCTTAGATATCATTTGAACTGTATGACTAATAATCAATACTGCGAATCCGTAATTAAGTGAACAGGTAGAGCTTTCTAACATGGCAAAAATGTTAAAGGAGGTTACTACACGCACAAACAAAATATTCCACAAATTCAACTTTATGGATAACAAATTTCTTGGTCTTTATGTACCGATTTATTCTCAACCAGAGTTAGCAACCAATACTTTAAAAAGTAACTATTATATTACAAATTACTTTACAGGAATGTACTTTGAAAACTGTGTAATTAATTACAACAAAAAAATAACTTAATTATAAATTTCCTACTTGCAAAATAAAAAAACCTTTTCATAATTTACAAAATATGAAGATGCTTAATTTAGGAGCCCTCTTCTTTGTAATACATTCCAAACTTACCCCTTAAATTCAGTATGAAACGTGGATTGCTTTAAATAATAAAAGCAAAATAGTTTTTTACAAATAATACCATTCACTTCGTATATCCCTACCCCCAAAAATGTTGTCCTCTATTCTGTTTCCTGGATAGTGTATGGTGACTTTTAGCAACTTGACTTCGTGAGCTGCCGCCAGGAAATCGAACGGCACAAGAGTTTCACAAAACACACTTGAACGGCATTTAAGCGCGACTTTAATAAATGAGCAAGGTTATTGTGTAAGAAAAAATTAATAAAAATTAAAAATTTTTTCGATTTAATGTTTCCTGATAATCATGACTATTTCTCCGTCTTTTAAAAGTGGATATCTTACAGTGATTGCTCCTCTTTCTATTAATGAATTTTGAGTCACAGTGGCAAACGCTCCTGAATAAGCGCGTCTTTGGTCCCTCATTAACTTCTTGCTTTCCATAAGTTCATCCTTTTTGATACGCTTTTCATAAAGGCTAAACGTTCGAAGTCGAGCCCTGTATACCGAACCTATAAAAGAACAGTATGGTGTGCTTTTGGTCAGGTTTTTTGCAAGTCTGCTATACTTACCTTTATTCTGCGCAGGCGCAGCAGCACTCTGCCATGCTGTTATCTTTACTAGAGTGCATTTGATCAGGTTTTTGCCAGTCTGTTACCTTTATTCCAAATACGTTTTAGCATAAATAAATATTCAAAGAATCGAAAAGTGAAGCGCTCATAGCTGGCTTTGGAAACAACGGCAAATTTGAATTCGCGGATGCGATTTTTCAAATGCACATGCGTGTGTTTTGTCATGTAGACACTGCACAACAGCTGCTATGTGGATGGAGGCCATATTGACATTTTTCGGTGTTTTGCGTTTGTCGTGTAAAATTATGCTTTTTTCAGTAAAAAATGGGAAAGAATTCATGTAAAACAGTCTGTGGAAGAAGTAACTACGTGTATTTTTCTTTATAATTTGTTAATAAAGTTATGAGTGGTTTATAGATACCATTAAACACTCTTCATGTTGTCCACAATAAATCTGCAGAATAAGTTTTAGAAAAAACTACGCAAGTTAAATACGGACTTACTTTTTTTTTCAATTTCTTACTTCATATTGGGTCCCCAATTAACCCCTAGCTATAAAAAAAATCCAGGCCGTATTTTTTTTTCTTAATTTTTTTTCTGTAACCCGACGGATCAAAAATTTGACAACATCATTTTATTGGCAGAATCAACTTTCTGTAAAGAAGTTTTAACACAATTAAAATATCTGCCCTAATAATGAATTTCTAGGTTTCCGAATTTTTGAATTTTTCCTCGTAGCTTCAAAACTACAAGAGTTAGAAAAAAACATTTGACATATTTTTTCTTGTCTCAAAATTTGAGGACGGGTTTCCCATTCAATACCATCAAAAATGGGACACCCTGTACAGCAGTTTGCGCGATCTTGAAATGTAAACAAAATAACAAGGCTTAGTATCCTGTAACTCATTAGAAAGTAACTATTTTAAACTCGTGTGAAATAGGTCTCTTTATTCATTCGTTATGTAATAAACTATTCTCGTTGCGGGTGTAGCATGTTTAGAGAGAGTTTTGGTATTCCTGTTCCTGATAAAACTTGCTGCCTTGTACGTACATAATAAACTAACATTTGGTCGCTTTGTATATTAAGGGGCAAGCTTAAATTAACGATGGCCATGGTCTAGATATATGTATTGTTCTAATCCCCCGTGATTCTATAATTTTCAAGTGGATAACTCTATCCTCGAAACTTACACTTCATTAGTAATTTAGACCTTGACTTGGAGAAGTAGCCTAGACAGAACGAACGCAAATGTCTTGGGGAGTTGATATAACTAAAAAACCAATCATATATCAGATATACAGGGTTCGTCAACGATCGTTTGTCCATTGAAAAATATGTGAACTGAAGCAAGATCGCTATTTGAATAAATGGTACTAAGAGAGATAAATAGTTTAGCGCTGTTGTCAAGTTACCAATTCAAGAATATGGTTTTTTTTTCGCGATCTAATGACGTTACTCTTACCGGCTAAGTAGGCCAAAGACGGCGATGCATAAAATCCTTAAAACCCCTTGATTTTAATTGCTGCAGCGCCATCTCTTAGATATCATTTGTACTGTATGATTAATAATCAATACTGCGAATCCGTAATTAAGTGTACAGGTAGAGCTTTCTAATATGGCAAAGGGTTACTACACGCACAAGCAAAATATTCCACAAATGCAACTTTATGGATAACAAATTTCTTGGTCTTTATGTGTACCGATTTATTCTCCACCAGAGTTAGAAACCAATACTTTGAAAAGTAACTATTACATTACAAATTACTTTACAGGAATGTACTTAGAAAGCAGTGTAATTAATTACAACAAAAAAATAACTTAATTATAAATTTCCTACTTGCAAAATAAAAAAAAGTAGCTGACAGTTACTTTTTTATTTATTTCTTTCAGTTTTTCATAATTTACAAAATTACCATAACACCGCATTTAAACTTATTGTTTTTTTTCAAGGCCTCTCCGTTTAAGGGGCAAAAAAAAATTTTAAAAGGAGTAGTAAAACGTGACAAACATTTTTTTTCTGCATACTGAAACCAGTAGAGGGGCAAGAGGTTTAAGGCTGTCGTACATCCTTATCCCCAAAAATGTTGTCCCCTATTCTGTTTCCTGGATAGTGTATGGTGACTTCGTGAGCCGTCGCCAGGAGATTGAACGGTACAAGAGTTTTGCAAGTGGCACAAAACACTCTTGAGCGGCATTTAAGCGCGACTTTATTAGGTTTATTGTAAAAGAAACATATATTAAATAAGTTGAATTTTTCGTTTCCTGATTAAAGCTAAACTAACGAAATAAATAAGAATAACTATTTCTTCGTCTTTTAAAAGTGGAAATCTTACTCTGATTGCTCCTGTTGACTAATAAAAAACTATTAATGAATTTTGAGTCACAGCGGCAAACGCTCCTTAATATGCGCGTCTTTGGTCCCTCACTGACTTCTTGCTTTCCATAAGTTCATCCTTTTTTATACGCTTTTCATAAAGGCTAAACGTTCGAAGTCGAGCCCTGTATATACATATAAGTGAAACCTTCTTTAAGGGGACTCTCACGGTTTCGTCGATTTTGTCCGCTTATTGTAGGTGTCTGCTTATGAGAGGGAACTGCGAAATTTTAATATATCTTTATTAACAATTTCCACTGCTTGAGTTTTTCCGATATTAATTTTTTCAGCGATCTTTCGTGCTGCTAGATGTTCTTTCTCCGAAACGTTAACAACTTCTATTTTTCACTTGAAGTTTTTTACTAGGCGGCATTTCAAAGAGATTACTACCCTACTGAACAATAAAAATAAAACACAGCAGGCCCGCCGAATAAAATATGTTGTAAATACGACAGAAGTATTTAGTCTCCGCAGTAAAACTGAAAGAGGTACTTTCTCGGCTGCCGAGTGCGTTGTTGCCAACATACTACATAATATTTATGCCCTTGTTGTGCAGCGCTCCGTCCCGTTGTCAGAGGTTCGCGTCCGGTTAAGGGAGGTTTCAGAATTTTTTTACCGAAAAAAGAGTAGCTAAATCGCTACGTTATTTTAGGGGGGGGGGTTGTCAAAGTGTTACAATCGAGGAAAGGTGGGTTGGACATTGGAAAAAGGGTATTACGTAATTTATTTAAGTTTCTTCGTGGATTTACGAGTATTAATATGTATTAATTTACGTAAATTTCGTAACGGTGCTGTTGGTATACAACTTTATCTTATCTTGGGGTTATATCAACTTTTAATTGCCGATTTAGTTTGGAGCTCGATTTTAAGCAAGGGTGATAAAGCTGATAGACACAGCATAGATGCATAGTTAATTTTGGCCTTCATTCAAAATTTAAGGATGACATGATACTTTGAACATGACCTAAAAACCCTTCCAGCTCTCTTAATGACACCCTGGTTTAAACTAATTTGCATAAAAATTAAAAGTGAATCTTTTTGGATTTTTTACATAATAGTCTTTTCATAATATTGTGCTTGCGAAGTTAATTATACGGTTTTGTCTCTAATCCTATGTCTATAGTAAGAAAAATTCATGTTTGTTAGAATTATTTGATTTAACAGTTCCGCTGATTGACGGGTGGGTAAAAACGCTAATTAGCGTTGCTCTGGCCTGAAAGAAAGAAGAGCTGTCGTAGGTCACGGATGGTTTTTTTGTTTGCAATCGATCTTTTCATCGATCGATATATATATATATATATATATATATATATATATATATATATATATAGCAGTTTTCTCACTATCGACAAAACCGTCTAAATAACTTCGCAAGGGTGTCACATTGACCAAGCAGTGTGCTGAGGAGTCCCATAAGGACCAAACAGTTAACTGTCAACACGTATTAGGTGTCCTTTAGATCTTGGACCCCCGTGAGGTTAAGCTTTCGAGCTGCCCACGGAATAATATGACATAAACAAAAACTTTTTTTTACCCGATTAGCCACGAAAACTACCAAAATTCACGTTTGATAATATTGTAACCTAATTTGGATTGATCTGATACCTTCCTAGCCTATTGCAGTGGCGAATCTAGGAATTTCATTTGTGGGGGGGACTTTTGCGTTTTGCATAGTGAACAGGGGAAATGAGACAATTCGCTGCCACCTACTCACCGCGGTAAGTTGCCCCCAGGCCAGCTCGTGCCGGCGACGACCCAATTTGCCGCCGACCCAATACGCTGTCGACCCGATTTACCGCAGGGCTAACTTGCCGTCGTAGTTTCAGTTTGCAATTTTGTCAGGGGTTTAGAGTCGAACCTCTCTAACTCGAACCTCTATAACTCGAACCTCTCTATAACTCGAACCCTTTAAGTGGTCGCTGCACTTTTTAGATGTATTTAAACCTCTTTAACTCGAATTTCTATAACTCGAACTCTCCATAACTCGAACTGTTTTGGTTGTCCCTTTAAGTTCGAGTTATAGAGGTTCGACTGTATTTTTTGGCGGACTTTCTTATTCTTATTTAAGAACGGATATGCACGTATTAAATTTGAAATTTTGTGGTGTTTAAGGTCGCTGATATTGATGTTTAAATTAAATTTGAAAAAAATTAAAATGGTGGAAACTGCCATTTATGAGCCGACATGTATTAATTCAAAGTTTCAGAGATTAATACAGATCGGTTAATAAAAGGAAAAGTCCACCATATTAGATCGCCATTTTGACATTAAAAAAGTGGAAAACCGTACTTTCCTCAGATGTGGGTTATCATTTTATTAATCATTTGTAGCCAACTATAAAACTTTCAGAATATTTTAATGGATAACAACGTATACAAGGTTCGTCAACGATCGTTTGGCCATTGAAAAATATGTGAACGGAAGTAAGATCGCTATTTAAATAAATAGCACTAAGAGAGATAAATAGTTTAGCGCTTTTGTCAAGTTAGCAATTTAAGAAAATGGTTTTCTTTTCGGGATCTAATGACGTTAGGTTAAGGCTGAGTAGGCGAAAGCCGGCGATGCATAAAATCCTTAAAACCCCTTGATATTAATTGCTGTAGCGCCATCTCTTAGATTTCATTTGAACTGTATGACTGAACTGCGAATCCGTAATTAAGTGTACAGGTAGAGCTTTGTAACATGTTAAAGGAGGTTACTACATGCATAAACAAAATATTCCACAAATTCAACTTTATGGATAACAAATTTCTTGGTCTTTATGTGTACCGATTTATTCTCAACCAGAGTTAGAAACCAATACTTTGAAAAGTAACTATTTTATTACAAATTACTTTACAGGAATGTACTTAGAAAACTGTGTAATTAATTAGAACAAAAAAATAACTTAATTATAAATTTCCTACTTGCAAAAAAAAAAGTAGTTGACAATTACTTTTTTATTGATTTCTTTTACTTTTTCATAATTTTCAAAATGTGAAAATGCTTAATTTAGGAGCCCTCTTTCTTCGTAATACATTCCGAACTTACCCCTTAAATTCAGTACGAAACATGGATTGCTTTAGATAATAAAAGCAAAATAGCTTTTTACAAATAATAATCACTTTAGTAATTCAATTGCATTTTTGTAATTTTATTATAATTGTAAAATAATTTTTCAATTATTTTAAAAACTTAAATACATGCAATTACCATAACACCGCATTTCAACTTGTTTTTTTTTTTCAAGAGGAATGGCCCCTCCATTTAAGGGGCAAAAATAAAATTTTAAAAGAAGTAGTAAAGCGTGACAAACAACATTTTCTGCATACTGAAACCAGTAGAGGGGCAAGAGGTTTAGGGCTGTCGTACATCCCTACCCCCAAAAATGTTGTCCCCTATTCTGTTTCCTGGATAGTGTATGGTGACTTTTAGCAACTTGACTTCGTGAGCCGCCGCCAGGATATCGAACACTTGAGCGGCATTTAAGCGCGACTTTAATAAAAGAGCAAGGTATAAGAAAAAATTATTAAAAAATAGAATTTTTCTCGATTTAATGGTTCCTGATTAAAGCTGAAATAACGAAATAAATAATAATGACTATTTCTTCGTCTTTTAAAAGTGAAATCTTACTTTGATTGCTCCTGTTTACTAATTAAAAACTATTAATGAATTATGAGTCACAGCGGCAAACGCTCCTGAATATGCGCGTCTTTGGTCCCTCACTGACTTCTTGCTTTCCATAAGTTCATTCTTTTTTATACACTTTTCATAAAGGCTAAACGTTCGAAGTCGAGCCCTGTATAATGTATAAGATATTATCCTTCGTAAATACTTTGTTGGCTTTCCTTTACGACACGCAACGTTTGGTCTACCAAATTTAAGACAAACATAATTGTATACACGTAAAACAAAAAATAATGAAAATCTAGAAAAACTACCAGATTGAACTAATAATTAATAATTTTTTTTATATTTCACGTTCGTTCCCTTTCGCCTCCACCCCCCCCTCCCCCCCAGTAAATCCGCCCATGATTTTGTTTAGGGTCCGGTTAGTTTCACGTCAATAGTTCGCTATTTCCCAGAAAGCGACAACAGTTCAGCAATAACTAATTTTCAAAAATAGTTCGCACACACTACTTTGACCCATATTACGTCATTAGTTTCATTTGACAACAGTTCGTGCGGAAAAAATGACAAATGTCAATGTAAAAGAGGCGGTTAAACGTCACAAAATGGCGCGAAGGTAGAAGTTAGTTAGCTACCTTATTGGTTTGAAGATAAAGAGTTGGTATCAACACCATAAAAATATAAAAAATAGTTATGAAATAATAAATAAAAATAAACTAAATTAGGAACCATCAAAACAGCGAACTGTTGTCGTAACGTAGCAACTATTGACGTGTAAATTATTTTATTACTGTCAAAACTAGTGTAGTGCCAACTATTTTTTAGTAAGATGAATCAAATCGACTTGAAACTAACCGGTAAGTAAATCTCACTAATTTCCTTTACCCAAGAAATTTATATCCTTACATTTTTTAATTTTGTTTCAGATGCACGGGTCAGCTGGTCTGCACTCGGCCATGGCCATCAATCGGCATCGTCGCCAACGCGAGGTTGCCAAACGTCGAGCTTTAGAACGTCGACTTTCATCCAAAACCAATTCTATGGATTCCATGAGTATGGAACATTTACCTGTAAAAAGAAGCGATTGCCAACATTCCGAAAGTTACAAAGTTTCTTCGATTGGTTTGCTTCATATAGGTGTATGTTTTTTGGTTCTGGGGTTATTTCTTATTGGTTCGGGACTATTACCAGATGATTTGCTATCTTGGAAAACTGGTGGCTGGTGGAATGAAATAACATTGACCGGTCTTTTTGTTACTGCCATTGGTCTGTTTTTGATCGGTCTAAACAAAATTGTAAGCCGAAAAGAAGAAGAAGAGCTTCAAGATTACGTTCGTACCCAGCTTACAAGATCTAAAAGTGGTCACAGACTAGAAAGAGATGTAGAAACGGGTTGCCTAACTACAAAACACCATAGAAGATTAATTGAACAAAAGCGTGAAGAAAAAGCGAAAGGCATATCAGATACAGCATCTGTTCACTCCCCTCACTCCAAAAATGCTCCTCTAACTGCTCTTAATGGTGAACCTCATTTAGAAAAAATTGTGGAGGAGGATATTAGAATTTTGGAATTAAAAGAAACGATATCCACAAATACTACTGCCAGTGTAAGCCCTGGAACTCCCTCTGAGACCAGGGAGTTGTTAATAGCAAATGGACGACAGCACAGTTTTAATTCTAGGCAGTACTAAGAAGTAGGTTAGGATTCTTTTTTTCATTTTGAATGTGACCAAATTTAGGTGTCCTTAAAGTTTAGGTATCGATTTCAGTACATTAAATGTAGAAGTCTTTTAAGCACTATTGTTGCTAAGATTCGTTCAGTTTAATTAGTCATTCAAATTCTACATTCTTAACTCTGTATAAAAAAACTTATAAGCCGATTAAAAGAAGATGAACTTTAAGATTATGTTCGCACCGAACTTACAAGATCTAAAAGTGGTCACAGACTGGACAGAGATGTAGAAACGGGTTGCCTAACTACAAAACACCACAGAAGATTGATTAAACAAAAACGTGAAGAAATAGACAAAGGCATATCGGTTACACCAGCATCTGTTCATTTGTTTCCTTCGAAAAATGCTCCTCAAACTGTTTCTGACGGTGAAACTTATTTAGAGAAAATTGTGGAGGAAGAGATAAGAGCTTTGGAATTAAAAAAAACGGTATCCATAAATATAACTGCCAGTTAAGCCCTGGAACTCCCTCTGGGACCAGGGAGTCATTATTAGCAAACGACAGTAGAGTTTTAATTCTAGGCAGTATTAGGAAATCTTTTTAAATGTTTTTAGATTAGGATTCTTTTCATAATTTTAAGTTTGATCAAATTTATGTGTCGTTACAGTTTAGGTGTTAATTTCAGTATATTAAATCTAGAAGTTTTTAAGGAATAATCACGTCTTGGTTGCTAAGATTATTTGAGTTTAATTAGTCTTTGAAATTTTACACTCTTGCCGAAAAAAAGAAGAAGATCTTTAAGATTGTGTGCGTACCTAACTTACATGATCTAAGTTCTGGAATTCCCTCTGAGACCAGGGAGTTCTTAATAGTAAATTGTTACCGCAAGGTTTAATGTCTAGACAGTATTAAGAAAACGGTTTTATTATTTTTAGGTTAGGATTCTTTTCATAATTTTGAATGTGACCAAATTTAGGTTTAGGTTCATTTACTAGAAGTCTTTTAATGAATAAGCACGTACTGTTTCTAAGATTCATTGAGTTTAATAATTAGTCTTTGAAATTTTAGAACTTTAACTCTGGATAAATAAATTTATATGATGAAAAAAAGGAGTAGAACTTTAAGACTGCTTTCGTACTCAACTTACATGATCTAAAAGGTTGATTGAATAAAAACGTGAAGAAAAAGCCAGAGGTAGATCGGAGACACCAGCATTTTTTCACTCCCCTCACTTCAAGAATGGTCCTCAAATTGCCCTTAATGCTGAACCTCATTTAGATAAAATTTTTGGGAAGGACATAAAGCCGAAAAAACGTAAAGTACCCAACTTACATGATCTAAAATCGGGTTGCCTTTAAACAAATCACCACAGAAGGCTCTTTGAAAAAAAAACGTGAAAAAAAAAAGATAAACGGATATCAGATACACCAGCATCTGTTCACTTTAACTCCAAACAAACTGCTCTTAACGGTGAACCTTATTTAGAGAAAATTCTAGTGGAGGACATAAATTAAAAGAGACGATATCCATAAATACTACTGCCAGTGTAAGCCCTGGAACTCCTTTTGAGACCAGGGAGTTAATAATAGCTTTGGATGGCATTATAGTTTTAATTCTAGGCAGTATTAAGAAAACGTTGTTAATGATTTAAGGTTAGAATTTTTTTAAATGTTTTCAATATGACCAAATTTATGTGTCCTTACAGTCTTGATGTCAAATGTTGCTAAAATTATTAAATTAGGTATCGATTCCGGTATCTAAATTTAAATCTAGTAGTTTTTGGCTGCTAAGTTTAATTAGACTTAAATATTTTAAAATTAGTTTCAAATACATTTTTACAACCAAAGAAAAAGCTATACTTGAAAAGGTACAAATAAGGGCGAGCCACAAATTTTCGTAAAAATTGCTGCCAAAATATAAAGAAGTTCAAACACCCCACACAGAAGATATCTTGAAGATCAACGTGAAAATATGGACAATCTGATATTCCAGCATCTGTTAACTTCCTGCACTTAAAAAATGCTCCCCAAACTGCTCAAGTTGAACCTCATTTAGAAAAAAATATACCAGTTTTATTAAAACAGATAAAATCCACTAATATACTGTACTACCATGCCAGTGTGAAACTCTGGAACTTCCTTTGAGACCAGAGAGTTGCTAATAGCGGATGAAAGCTATAACCGCCCCTTTAAACTGAGCCTTATAGAAAAGAGTCATCTACCGGTCATCGTGTAACCAATTTTAGGATTTTCAGAGTCTGTGTTGTGGTCTCTGCAAAAATTAAAAGACGAGTGTATGGTTTAATGGCATCTATAAAGTACTCTTAACTTTATTAACAAATTATAAAGAAAATACAAGTACTTACCTATGGAATGCACTCGCTTACTTCTCCCGGACATTATTTCTCAAACCGCATATGTTTTACGTAAATTATTTCCCATTTTTCACAGAAAAAAAAAACACAATTTTAAACGACAAACGCAAAACTCATAATACTATAACTTGAATTGAGGACTCAGTAAACGGCTTGGTTAGGTTGTGTTGTGTTTTCTGGGTTTCTTGGTAAGCTGTGATCGAGTATCATAGGATGATAGAACGGGACCACAAATTCGCTTAGAGTCTTTTCAAATAACTTAAATAAACATGAAATTCCCTGAAACTACGTCCTGTTATTCCAAGAAATGGATTTTTGAGCAATGCAGGGGAACGGTCGAAGTTTGAATAGAAAATATTTTCACAAACCGATGACATATACATCCCATGTCTCTAAACGAAGATGAAATTTATTTTCCGGGAATACACATATAAAAGAAAATTCACTTGCAGTATTATACACATAGTTACCTATATTTTGCCTGAAAAAAACTTTAAATCTCGGAAATCAAACTATGTCAAGAATCAGAAGGATTTAAACTTTAAAATTATATGTTAAACTCCTGCAGAATTTTATTAACAGTTTATGATGGTTTTAAGTCAAGTTTTTTTTTCTAAATTGAGTTATTCTGACTGACCGAATGATACAATGGCTAAAAACTCCAGATGTTCCAGATACTAACCCATGCATACCAGTACTAAGTTCATTCAAATTTAGTTTTTAATTAAAACCGTTGACTTAAATTAAAACATTTTGATTTAAAAGACATAAACTAACTCGTTTTTCTCAAAATAATGGTTTTGCAGTTAACACCTTTATTCACTAATGCCTCCCATTGTTAATACATGAATTATCTCAGCCAGTTTTCTTGTCTCATACCAAAGAAAAAAACCATCATAAAACGACAAAGATCGATGCTGACAATGAAAGACTGCGTAAAACAGCGAGAAGAAAAAGTGATAAAGAAAAGAAAATGAATTGCCGTTTTGTGCCTTTTACAGTGTAATAAAGTTTCAGAGTTTTTCATTTTTCTGTTAACGTTAAGAAGCTTTCACTATAAGTAATGTCGCAAAAATTTCCATACATCTGACACACTTTTATCGATTTGGCATCAAGGAGGATTCATTGGCCATTTTAAAATAAATTATTAATAACAAACGTTGCTTTTGTTAATAGTTAATTTGAGATTCGGAAGGTTTCATGAATTTCCGCCTAAATTAAAAAAAAACCCAACTACAAAAAAGGCGCACACAAAAATGAAATTCTTTTTCTTCGCACCGTAACCCGAAAATTAGAGAAAGATAGAGCGATATGAAAAATCTCTTTTAATTTCTTAACAAAGGATACCTACAAGTAAACATTTCCCAATACATGAGTGCAGTTTATTTATTGTCAATTAAAGGGGGGTGGCGGGGTTTGGGTTCCAAAAAACCATTGATCCGTAAATCCGACAGGAGTGATGGAATTCCCAACAAAAACAATGTCTATTCAAATTAGTTCTTTGCATACCTACATTTTTCAAAAAGCGAAAAATAAATCAGAATCACATTTGATCATATTTTCTAAATTCCAAATTCCATCACAGGTTTTTGAGCTATTTTTTCTGTCGGGCTATGGGGCTATGACTAAGGTCACTATATAACGAAGTTCCTTTTAATATAACGAAGTTCCTTCTAGAAGGAACTTCGTTATACAGTAACCTTAGCTATGACGGCTTTCCGATTGTTTTATTTTTGTACAAAATAAGGGTAATTGAGTTCTGATGGGCAACAACTTTTTTAAAGTTCAGTTTTTTCCATATTAAAAACTATCTAAAGACAAAAAACGTAAGATGATAAAACCTACAATAAATCAAATTTATTAAATTTCTAATTCCGTCATATATTTTTTCTACTCTACTTTTATTTAAAATCTGTAATGAATTTGGGTGTCGGAATTGAGGTTACGACAATGACGGCTTTCAGGTTGTGAATTTTCCCGTTCGCTGGATTATAAAGGAGGCTGTCCCCTTTTCTTATCTAACGAAAAATACCTAACAATCCAGAAATTTTTGCTCTATTATTCCGTTTACTGTAATAAATAAATACCTTATAAGGTTTCATCCTACTAAAAACTATTAATTATTATTTCGAATACCACAGTTAGAGGTTAAGCGAATCTTTAGATATATTACTAGAACAGTTATACTGACAGACGGACATATACTACCATAAAATTTGGTAATTAGGTCTTTTTTGGGTTTTTAAACAACTCATTTGAAGTGGTAATAAAAATATTTTATTTACGAACCCATTAGGCTTTCACATCTAATGGTATAAACAATTAAAAATTCCATATATTTTCGTGTGCATACTGAGGTCGTCCTAAAAATATTTGATTAATTTACATAAGCAAAGTTAATTTATGCAATCGAAGTTACTTTTAATTGTTATAGATTGTTGTAGCATCCATTTTATCATATGACGGAATTCAGGGCAAAACTATGTCGGAGTTTAGGCAAACACTATGGCGGAATTAGAAAATTCCTTTCTCTTTTTTTATTTACTGAAAATATATAGGTAGATTAAAATTCTTGAAATAGAATACAATGTTTAATCAAATTAACAAAGTTTCAGCACAAGTAAAAATAATTCAATATATCAACACAAAGAAAGTTGTATATCATCTCAAAAGTCAGTCCATGAATACTAAGGAATTCCGGTCGACTATGGTATGCCCTTTTGAGTTAACATGATAGAGTGGACGTAAACGACAAAAGACAAGGAAGTAATGAGCCCATAATTTTGACATTGCTTTATTGTCCAATGGACTTAAATTTGTGTCCCTAAGGTATTAAAAGCTTCTTAAAATTCGAAACTGAACTTATAAAACTTTATTATAATTATTGCAAAGTACTTTTTTTTTAAATTAAATAAAATATGAACCTTTATTGGTAAGACTCTACGCTTAAAACTTTTATAGAATGAAAACTTGCTTTAGTCTTTCTAGAGGCCCTAGATACACTTGACTGATGTGTCGTGTAAAACAACTGTTAAAATGTTTGAGGGCCTCTAATCTTTACTTAACATTATAGCATTTACGTACAACGTATTTATAAGTCACTTTTTTGACTCTTAAAAATATATATTTAACTAAGTTAAGAATAGAAAACTAATCCAAAATATTTAATGGAATGAAGGACCTAGGCACCAGCATATCTTTATACTTAGACTTTAAGAGTTAATTAAATTTACCTAAGTAATGATGCATAGATTTTTTAAATAAATACATTATAACTGATAAATAGACAGTTTAAGTGGATACACACTTTATATCGCGTTGTCGTTTTTTGTTTTAACCAAAGAAAAGTTTAGAAACGTACGCGTGGTAATCAAAGACGTAGGCAACTCTCAAAAAACGAACCTGAGCAATGAAACTGCGAGTTTACCCTGCTTACAAATACGACAATGCGTTAAGTTAAAATCCAACGATGCGTAACTTGGCAAGCCTGGATCGTGGTTCGCGGAACCGTGCGCTTTCTAAATTTACACGAGTCAAAGATATCAAGGAACCCGATCCACGATCAAGGCTCGCCAAATGTTGGCGATTGCGTTGGATCCCGGCTAGAGGAAGTGCGTATCCACTTTTTAATATTAAAGGCAAATTATTCCGAGTTGACGAAAGTCACCATACATATTTTCGAGTTTTCAAAGACTATTTTTAATGCTCTTCCGTTTATCAATTGTTTACCATCACCTACAAAACACTAATAGGACGTTTTGGCCAGTAAAAATTTTTGTGACTATTAAGCTTTTAATTGGGCGCACTAATTAAAAAATAACTATAAAGATAACAATTGCAGCTGTGTGCTTATTATCGACTGGATCGCGCAATAACTAATAAAAAAGGAAGAAAGTAAATAAAATAACCCAAACGAAAAGCTTTATTTACAACCAATAAGTTAAAGATTTAACCTTGTTAACACCTTTGTCTTCTTTCTTCCTTGTTTATAATCGCTAGTCCGCAAGAGTGTCGAAAATACCCACACACATATGCAACTGTTTTCTTTATAGTTATTTTTTAAATAGTTATTTTTTGAAAAGCGAAATCAAGGCAGTATCCAGGGCGGGGTTAAGGAAGATCAAGCCTCACCGAAATAGTTGAAAAAGATATTTCTCAGCAACACAAATACGTAGAACAATACACAAATTTTTGTTGAAATTATTTAACCTTCCCCCCCACCGATATTTTTTCCTGGGTACGGTCATGAGCCAAATAGCGATAGAAATCGCTCTATAGAGGCGATTTAATTGTTCGAAAACTTACTAATAACCAGTTAACAAACTTGAGATAGGACAGGCAGTATAAAGTTCTGGCGTATTGGTTGACTTTCGTCTCTGTTTTTACAAAACTGCGCACCTACAAACTGGTCTTTTGAATTCTGCAGTAGTAAGAAAAAAATCTGCGCACGCGAAAACCGTGTAGCGCATTTCCGCGCAGAACATACCGCTTAATGTTTTAATGCGCATAACTCTAACATCACAAAGCTGATACTTTGGACTATCCATCGATGTTATATAGGGACTTTTTGATCAAGAAAACCGCCTCTAAATAAATACCTTGGTGAATATTTTGCTTCTGATAATGTGTCATATTTTTTGTAACTTATTTTTTTAGCCTGTGTATATCAATAAGGTAAGTAAATGATATGATTCGACTTATTTTCTTAGTTCTAAATCTTTTACACTAAGAAGAAAAGATCATGAACATTATAAGGAAAGTACTCTGGCTCATCCCAAGGGGTGGAAAATATCCCTGGCTAAAAATTTTCGGATCCAAAAATTGGGCTGATTTGTGCCTTTATTTTTTTAGTCTTCAAACTGAACGTATAAACTGACGTTGTAATACACTATAACTAAAACTTCTTCAAAATTGTAAAATCAGGAAATTATTTTTTTAGTTTTAAAATTTCCTCACATGGTAGATTATACTATAATGTCATGGAAAAAATACTCTGCCGATCTATGGGCACCTAAGCTCACACTAGGTACTATAGTTATAGTGTGAGCTAATATAATCAAAAACTGAAATATATTTTATTCAACTCCAGACTCAATTACCTTTCGTTTGATACCACACAAGCCATGTTTTGACTTAAACTCAATTTTTTTTAATGTACCCCCCACCCTTTTAAAAAAAAACTAAAATGTATTTTGTTTAACTCCAGACTCAATTACCTTTCGTTTGATATCACACACGCCATATTTTCACTTAAACTCTAATTTTTGACATCTACCCCCACCCTTTTTTTAAAAATAAACTAAAATTCATTTTTTTTAACGCCAGACTTAATTACCTTTCGTTTGATATCACACACGCCATATTTTCACATAAACTCTAATTTTTGGAATCTACCCCCACCCTTTTATTTGGCTTGCGTTCGGTGGATTTTGTTCATTTTTAAATGGGACCATCACGGCCCAAGACCCAACTTAGGTACCAAATTTCATTAAAATCGGACAAGCGGTTTTTGAGTTATGCGGGTTGGTCGTTACAGACAGACATACAGACATACAGACAGACAGACATACAGACAGACAGACAGACAGACAGACAGCAAAACAAAAAAGTTTCAAAATCATCTGAAACGCAAAGATATATAAAAATTTTTGAAATCGGAGCAACTTTTTTTTTTCTCGAAAAAATTAGGATCACCATAGCTCACACTACTTATAGTAGTAGTGTGAGCTAATTATTCGGATTGTTATTTACAATTACGAAAGCGAAGAAATAGTTCATTAATTTATTGCTCGTTAAGGTCGTAGATGAAAGTGAAAAGGGAACATTCCCACTGAAAAAATATTTTATTTTAGAATTTAATTATTCATTGGCATGTCTAGGACGTACACCCTGTAGCAACGAAAAATTAAAAAAATTAATTAATTTCAAGTCTATAAATCGGCAACGAAGCGTTTGCGGACTTGTGTGCATGGAAACTTAGTCTTAAAATAAGCCAAATAATCACTCCTTCTTATTTGTAAGTGGGTCTATAACAAACAATAAAATAATCGAAGGTGTCAACATGATGGGGATCACTTAACTCTGGCAAGGCTTTGGGGCTTTTAAATAACAGCCAGATGGTATTTTTAGCTTTTGTTATAATACAACTTATCATCTCATAAGCTTTCAAAATTAAGAAAATAAGGACTTTCATATGGTTTTTCCCTTATCAGTAATACTTGCCATCCTTAGAGATTAGCCAGAATATTTTTTTAGTAAACCTAGGTATACCATTTACTAGTACAACTCGTATTTGTCTTATTTTGATTTTTGCGCCTAAATCCATCGGAAATTCTTTCCCTATGTTTGCTGACTAAGAAAATAAATTCTTAAAATTTTTACGGCCTCCTCTATTATTATTTAGAGGTTTTATTAGTCCAAAAAGTATCTCCTCTCCGCTGAAAATTATTAAGTTATTTGCAGTAAATAAAGGTCTTTTATAAGTACTGCAGAATTTATAAGAAGAGGCTATGTATATATTTGCACTGTGATTTGGCAGATATGCTTACCATGTATTTTAATTCCTTTTCCATGACTTTTAAATGTTAAAAAATAATTTTTACGAATGATTTTTAATTGTATACGTATTAATTAATATTTTAGGTTAATATTTAAGGACAATCACAAAAAAAATACAATGTGCACAAGTTTAGAATTTTAGATCATTTTCATACACGAAAAAACCATTTGGCACAATAGAATAGTCCTTATTATACATTAGCATTATATCATAAGTTTTTAAAAGTCAACCAAAAAGCTGTTTTGCCACGAGTTTGTCTTGTAATGTTTGTCTACTTAATACAAATGATTGTACTCATTCAAAACACATTTATAACATGAGTAAACTCATGACAAATGATGCACTCGTTTCTTATTAATGACTGTATCATTTACCTCAAATGACTGCTTCATTTGCTCCAAATATCTGCATCATTTACCCCAAATGTGTGCATCATTTGCCCCAAATGGATACCTCAATTATCTCGTATTTAAATGAGTTAACTTATTTGGGAAATTTTTCTCAGTAAAGTTCTATATGTAAGAATTACCATATATAGATTTTATATAGTATGTTCCAACGAAAACGAATCAGAGGCGTTTTTTACGCATTAAGAGTCTAATTTTGAAAAAAAACTCGAACCATTAACGTAATACGTTAATGACTCGAACACTACTCAAAGGGGATACTTTCCAGCTGTCTTAAAATATTCTTAGCTACCTTCGTTAGATAAACTTTACTTCTTTTGGTGCCTCAAATGTCTTTACAAATTTTAAAATATTTGGCTCTTAAAAGCTCGCGAGCGATTTAAAAAAAAATATTTTATATGCTTTTGAGTTTTCTTTCCAAAATTAGACTCAAAGAGAAAATTTAAAAAAACACAGCTTTTTGGCAATATTGGTTTTACTTGCTTATGTAAACTAATTTTATTTTTGTGAAAAAAAAACCATGATGCAAGATTTCTTTCTAATAGTGATAATCTAAAGGCTGAAGTTTAACGATGTTTTTAAAATGTCTACTTATATTGATGTTGTTATATAAGATGTCTCGATAAAAGAATTGGTTAGCTGAAAATCAAGCTTTCAATCTTTACGAATTATTAAATTTATCCAGAGTAAGTCTTTCAAAACTTGAAATAGCTATATTTTTTATTCGCGCAAAATTTTTTTGCGATCTTGATATACCGGGTGGGCCAAAAACCGGACAAAAGTCTTTTATTATAACTTTTGACTATATTATCAATTTTAATGGAACAAACTGCACTTTGCACAAAAACGATTAAGAAAAACAATATGGTGGGTCGGTATTTCCTTTTGGTGTACAGGTTCAGAGAAATACCAGGAAATACTTGGGAAGTACTGGGAAATATACTAGGAAATATCGGGAAGTGCTTGGGAAATACTAGGAAATACCATTGAAAATTGAGGAAATACTTGGAAATACCTCAGGAAATACCATAGGTATTTTCTTATTGTGTTCAAACATCAGCGATCGAGCCACCCCTCGATCTTAGCCTTTCAAAAGGGCTCGTTTATTATTATTTTTCGGAAACGTCTTAAAATGTTTTTTAATTGGTAAAAAAGCCCTAATTCTGCCATGCACAAAGAGGTTCTGTCATTCGTCTATGGATATGACTCATTTAAATTGGTTTAGTAGTTCTCAAGAAATGAATTTTTAAATGATTTTTTTTTACCAATTTCACGGATGCCTTCTCAATTTTGTCTATTTTTCCCGAAAATTAATTTTTAGTAAACCGACTTTAATGAAATAGAAAACGGTAGTAAGGATCTATTGCTCTTGAAAAGAAAATTAGCTTTCATCTTAAAATTCAAGATGACGGACTTAATCAAATTTGTTCTTACACAAAGGAGTACTTTTTCTTGTATTGCAAGTTGTAGTAGTTGTCAAGATATTAGTGTTTGTTCTATCGATTGTTGAGAAAAATCACGTTACACGAATTTTAAGATGCGGTATAAAGGCTTTTTATTTTCTTAAAACCGGTCCAGTAAAAATTATTTTGAGGAAACGAATGCAGATAACTTTGATAAGGCAATCATATAATTTTTAAAACATTATTTGAAAAAAATATCATTTTTCGTGCGTGGAAAAAATAGGGCTTTTATACTTATTTAAAAAATATTTTACAAAATTTCTGAGACAAAAATAAACGAGCCTCTTTAAAGAGTCATGCCTGATTCAGTCTGTCCTTTTAGAATTTAAGATGGTACCCAAAAAATATTTTTGGTCAAAAGCCAATTTCTTGCAAACTACGGTTTGTCATATAGTTCAATGAATAGAGGTTACCCTACAAAAGGTCCGGTAGTTCTGAATTTTGGATATGTTGTTAAGCTCAGGAGGGTAGTTAAAAATCTGAGTTTTCGTCACTCCCACCTCTGCGCTCCCTCCGCCATCTTGAAAAAACCATCAAAAATTGGCACTTTTTTTAGTTTTTTGCCTTTAATTTCGTTCCTGGCGGGTTCGTTGTAAGTCAAACCCCATCGAGTTATACACCGTTGAAAAGAGAATTTTACTTTCAATAAAGTGCATCATAGCATTTTTTTAAATTAGGCTTAGTTTTTGCAAAAGTGAGATAAAACTTGTAACAAAAATATTTTAATTTGTGATTTTTTAAACTTGGTTAAATTTACGGGCGCCTCTGAATTTATACCCATGAAACCAATCCGACTTTCTTGTACAGCATTTTAAAGGAAATTTTATTTGCTACAATAATGTATAACACATTTTGTTCTATAAACCTTGGTTTAAAAAAAAATCGAATAAATCATGGAAAGAATTTTGTTCTATAAACCTTGGTTTAAAAAAAATCGAATAAATCATGGAAAAAACATGGATATATTTTTTTAATTACTTCAATTAATGGACGCCGCTGAAGAGTTTATAAATAGTTGACCCCCATCGAGTTGTACCTTTTTCAAAAGGAAATTTCATTGTCTACAATAAAGTACATTACACATTTTTCTATTAGAAGCGTATTTTTTGAGAAAATTTGAGAAAACCTAAATATGTTAGATTTTGGGGGGTCTGGGGGGGTTTTTGAAGAGGTGGTTAGTTTAAGGAGGTGTTTGACCCCTAAGCTCTCTTACCTTTTTGTACGTCACTAAATTTACACAGAGAAATAAAAATAAATAAAAAAATAATATTTCAATGCAAGTAGATTAAAAGCTGAGCCGCTAAAATTTAAAAAAAAATAGAGCACTGAGTTGAGAGGCAAATAAAATCATTTTCTATGTAGATGCTACTTAACACTTGTTCCCCTATTTCAATTTAAGGAGTAACTAATAAGCCTAAAAGTTAAATAGCGATAATAGGTCTAGGACAACTGGGCGCCGCCAACTCGGCGCCGCTAACTGGGCGCCGGGCCAACTGGGCGCCGGGCCAACTGGGCGCCAAGCCAACTCGGCGCCGCCAACTGGGCGCCGGCCAGCTCGGCGCCGGACAAAATTTTTGTTTTTGATTAAATGTGTAGATGAAAAATAAAATATATTATTTATATAAAAACATCTTTAAAAAATCCTTTACACAATTTTTTTGAAATTTGTTTTTGTTAAGTAAAGTTAAATCCATTAAGTCGACTGTTGAATCTTGGTAGTTCTAGTGTTTGGTAACCTGGTAATACTACAATTTTCGTTTTTTATTACATCAATGGCGGATCCAAAAATCAAAATGGCGGATCCAAAATGGCGGATTTTCTTATTTACTAACCGATTTGTCTCAAACTTGAAATATTACATTGCTTGAGGTCATTTAACAAAATTTTTTACTCAAACTTAAAAAAATCAAAATGTCGGATCCAAAATAGCGGATTGTCTTATTTACTAACCGATTTATCTCAAACTTGAAATATTACATTGCTAGAGGTCATTTAACATTTTTTTTTACTGAAACTTAAAAAATCAAATTGTCGGATCCAAAATGGCGGACTTTCTTATTTATTAACCGATTTGTCTCAAACTTGAAATATTACATTGCTTGAAGTAATTTAACACAATTTTTTACTCAAACTTAAAAAAATCAAAATGGCGGTTCCAAAATGGCGGATTTTTTTATTTACCAAGCGATTTGTCTCAAACTTGAAATATTACATTGCTTGAGGTCACTTAACACAATTTTTTACTCAAACTTAGAAAAAACAAAATGGCGGATCCTAAATGCCATCACATCACACATCGGTTCATAAATAGGAAAGTCCGCCAGTTTGGATCTGCCATTTTAATTTTTTTCAGTTTGAGTTAAAAATTGTGTTAAATGACCTCAAGCAATGTAATATTTCAAGTTTGAGACAAAGTAATAAAGAAAATCCGCCATTTTGGATCCGCCATTTTGATTTTTGGATCCGCCATTATTGTAATAAAAAACGTAAATGGTAGTGTTACCAGGTTACCAAACACTATAACTATCAAGATTCAACAGTCGTCCTGATGGATTTAATTTTACTTCACAAAAACAAATATCAAAAAAATTGCGCAAAGGATTTTTGAAAGATGTCTTTATATAAATAATATATTTTATTTTTCATCTACACATTTTATAAAAAAAAAATTTGGTCCGGCGCCGAGTTGGCCGGCGCCCAGTTGGCGGTGCCGAGTTGCCCCGGCGCCCAGTTGGCGACGCCCAGTTGGCGGCGCCCAGTTGTCCCATTCCGTCCTGGATCAGCTTATTGACTACCCCCCTAGATCCGCTACTGCAAACTCCTCTCATTATGTATTAAAATATATGATGCATCAATTCTTGAATTACTTATAGATATTGCAACCGTGTAGTGCTCGTGCATATAAGCGGAAGTGTATTTGATTTGGTTTAGGGGATCTCGGGGCAAAGTAAATCAATGCAGAAATAACACTTTGGCAGTTTTGATTAAAGTTGCTATTTGCGAAAGTTGAATTGTCGCTGTACTCAAAGCTTAATGATCCTTTTTTTGCTTCCATTAAAATTGCAAGGGACTTTTAAACAAGCTGTGTGCTTGAAAAATGCAATTCTAATAATAAATGTGTATTGTTTGACTTGTTTTATTAAAGTTTCCTACTCTCGTGAGATTCATTCATGCAAATCAAAATAATTACTTTGCTCCGAGTTCACCTCCTTTTTGAATATTTGCGCACTACGCTGGGGATGTTTGATTTTCAGCTTACCGTTCTAATATTTGTTTTAATAATTTCAAAATGTTGTTCGTTATATTATTATTCGCTGCATACATGCATTAATGTTTCATAATATCTAGTTGTGATAACATAATAATATGTTATAATATATTGCTTCAAATTTACCTAAACAATCTACCTATTTAATATTTTAATTTCAACGATTATATGGAGAGCGATTAAATTTTTAGGAAAAATCGAGCAACAAGAATTGCTTATTTGGACAGGTGGGGCGGAACGGGGTACTAATGTTTGAGCCAGCACATAAAAAAAAGGTTAATTTTTTTTTATTTGTTAAACACACTGGTCTGGTACTGTAATTACGATCTAGTCAATAAAACTAATTAGCAGTTTTGATTTAACTTAGTTACCATTTATTTATAATAAAATATACATATATATTTATCGGTTTCACAACGTTCTACTTCTTCCGATACCCAATCTCCACTCGTTTCTGTTTGCCCATAATTCATCATCTAGGCCTCTTATTCTTATTCACTGTCTATTCCTTCTCTCCAGCTTTTCCTCGGTCTTCCTCGTTTTCTTCGGCCAGTTGGTTTCCATTGTAATATTGGTTTAGGTAGTCTTCCATCATCCATTCTTTGTACATGTCCGTACCACACCAATTATTTTGTTCTTATATCATCCACTAAAGTACGTTCACCCACTGTCATAATTTCTCTTATTCTTTGATTTGTAACTCTTTTTTTTTTTTCCCTGCTGCTCTTCTCCAATAGTCCATCTCCGTAGCGGAAAGCATTTTTGCTGTTCTATCTTTGATTGGCCATACTTCTGAGCCGTATGTAATAATACTTTTTACGATGGTGTTATATATAAGCTTTTTGTTATGTTTTGATATACTTTGATCCCAAATTATTCCATTTAATAAAGTTATTGCTTTTCTTCCTTGTACGTTTCTATCTTTTATAGCTTTGTCTAGTGTTCCGTCAGCTGTAATTTTTGGACCTAAGTATTTATACTCATCACAGGACTGAATTCGCTGCCCAGTATTTAAGATTAGATCCTGTTTCGTTCCACCAATACACATATACTCTGTCTTATTAATATTAACCTCTAGTCCCTACTTATTGTACCCTTCTATTAGTTTTCGTGTCATATATTCGAGGTCGTCATAATCCTGAGCCACCACTATCTGATCATCGGCGAAACATAAAGTATACAAGGTGGTTTCATCCAACGGAATTCCCATGTTTTGGCATTTTCTTTTCCAGACTTTAAGGACTTATATATATATATATATATATATATATGTTATCCAAATATATCTTAAAGAGCGTAGGCGAGATACAGCAACCTTGTTTAAGACTTTATTTACTTGAAAGCCTTTAGTTAATTTTGCTTTTGTTTTAACTTTTGCCTTAGTATTGCGATATAACTCTTTGATGTCCTTAATTAGTTGTACGCTTATGTTTGCCTTTTCCAAAGCTTTCCAAAGTAGGTTTAGTGGTATACTATCATATGCCTTCTGCAAATCTACGTAAAGCAGATGCAGCTCTTGTCCGTATGTCATTTTCTTTTCAATAACTTGGGTTATACAAAAGAGATGATCTGAAGTCGATCTACCCGCCCTGAAACCGGCTTGTTCTTCTGCCTCCATATCTTTATATTCGCTCTCCACTTTATTTCTTATTATTTTGCCCTATATTCTGCTTAGCGTACTAGTTACAGATATACCTCTATAATTGTCACATATATCTTTCCTTCCTTTTTTGTGTATTGTGGATATATATGACGTTTTCCAATCAGTTGGTACTACAGCTCCATTTAAATATTTTTGAAAAAGATTCCGTAATCTCCAAAACAGTTCTTCAGTGCCATATTTAATAAGTTCAGCTGGGGTATTTCCGGGTCCGGCAGACTTACCGCTTTTTAAGGTTGTGCACACGTTTTTGACCTCAGAGATTGTGAGGGGTACTGGAGATCCCATCCTTCTAATGATATTGTCTCTTTCGTCTTCCTTGAATTCTGCTCTATCTTTAGTTAAAAGTTTTTTAAAATGCTCATCCCATTTTTTGTCTGGTATTGGTAAAATAATATCTCTGCATGTTTCTTTTTTGATCGATCTTATAGTTTTCCAGCTTTCGATACTTCTCCTACCTCCTAAGTAAGAATCTATTTTCTGGCACTTTTGCATCCACGATTGATTTTTCTTATCACTGATCATTCTTCTCACCTTTGATTGCGCAATTTTGTATCCTTCTCTGCTTCTATCTGTCTTTTGGGATAAGTAGGTGTGATATAATTTCCTTTTTTCCTGTATTTCACTTTCAATCTCAGCATCCCACCAGTATGGTTTTGTTCTTTTAGGAGTTTCTTCCACTAATCCTAGTGCTTCTTTTACAGCTTGATGGATGCTTAATGTGATACTTTCGTATTCCTCATCTGGGGTTTCACCTGAACTTGAACTAAGTTTTTCGTTCAGTCTCTTTTTGTATAAGTTTTTTACGCCGTCATGTTCTAGGCTTAGTATATTATATTGATAATAAAATATACTTGGATTTAAAATATTCTGCACCATACATTAAGGCACAACCTATTTAGGTATAGTGCTAGAGATTTTTATTTTTGTTAAATAAATATAAATTATCTTGTCATGATGCCTATTCACATTTGTTGAGGAACTGTCTACTAGTTCTTTTTAAATCCGAATTTTTACAGAAAATTTTTCGCTAAAATTCATTTTACCCCACATACAAAATTTTTTAACCTAAGATTTTTTCAATTTTAAAAAAAGTTTGGTTTGAAACATTTTACAGAAAAGCAAAGCCAAACAAACAAATGAGGTATACAAAAGGGAAGTTTCAAAATAGTTAGGAAATTACTTAGGAAAATATTTGGGATGCGGTCGCACGCGTTAAAATTTTCCATATTTTGTTATTTTTGACCTTTTAACAAGTAACCATCTATGGATAGAGAGGTCGACCTGCTTAGGGAACGTGCTAAAATTACGTAACGCAAAAATTCAGGATTTATGATTCCCCCCTCCGCGCACTTACACAAGAATTTTTCTTTTTGGCATTTATAGGGGGTCACATTTTCAAAATGGCGATATTTTTAATTTATTGTCGTGTACTAAGGTCACTGATGCGATTATTTGTCATTTTCAATTATTTTTGTTAAAGCCTTTTGTTCTTATTCCTAAACAGTGGTATTTTTTAAAATAAATTTCGTATTTTTTCAGGAAAAATCATAAACCATAGCTATGTTTTGGTCAATTAACAAGGTACAAGTAGATTTAAGGAATCGCAACATTTTTTCAAATTTTTTACTTTTGTGTAATCGGTATCTATAGAGGAACCAAAAAATATATTTTTATTAAAATCAAAATTGTTAAGTGCAAAAGGTGGCCGGGTTGACATGGAAAGCCCCTGCTATCCCACTCCGCTCCACTTTCCCATAAATAAGATATTTTTACGTTCCTAGCAATGGCTAGAAAAGGTATTATTTTAGACGAAAATTTGTTATTTCGTCGTGATGTCTGTCTGTGTGTGTGTGTGTATTATTTCTGTCCGTAACACGATAGCTTCTAAACCACTGAACCGATTTTCATAAAATTTTCAGGTAAGAGTCTTTGACACTCTAACGAGCTGATAAGATTTTGGTCAACATCCATTAATTCAATAATTAATTAATTAATAAACAAATTTAAAAATGCTACCTGATTAACGGAGCATGAATATAGTAAACTACATCTTGCTCAATAATTTGGTGTTATAACCAAAAAATTCGTAAGAGCTTTAGTTTCTGAGATATTTCCAAAAAACTGTTTTCGAGGCTGATATGTCATGGCTTGAATTGTGCTATTACTAGGAAGGTATCAGATACGTCATGAAATATTTATAAAAATTTAAAAAAAAACCTTTTAAAACGTCTGCGGAGTTCGTAAATTTTTAATATAAAAGTTTGCTCCCCAAAGTTAAATTTTTACAGACAGACAGTAGTTAAGCAGCAGTTAATCGAGATGTTTTTTTAGTTTTTTTATAAACTGCTAAAATAATTAAAACACATTTTCTTTTGTTTGCCATATAAAAAGAGGTTATTTTTGAACGATTTTTCCTAAATCTAAAACTAAATACACTCCTCCTCTATAGCCTTGTAAGCTCACGCTATTTAATTTAAAATTTAATTTTAAAAATATTAGTTTTTTATGTTTAACTTTACTCAATCTTAAAGTTTGTGATCAAAATTTAGTCCCTATAACTATAAGTCTTGTAATTTATCTGTACAGGGTGATTTTTTCTAATTGAAAAATCCTTGTTATTATTTGGATTAGAAAGTTCAAACAAAAACTGGTCGATTAGCATAGACATATTATATATTTTTGAAATCAAAATAAAAAGTGTGTTTATTTTTGAAAAACTGACCTTATGACACACCCTGCAACTAGTAAAATAGCAAAAAAAACTTTTGTAGTACTTGAGGTAACCATAATTTACCAAATTGACTTTCTACTCGTAGTGACATCCGAGTTATATGGATTTTGTCATTATATAAAATCACCCTATGTACCTACTTATAACTAGCATAAATTTTGTTTTACTTTTGTAAATAGCTAAACTTATATTTAATACTGCTATGGTATACTTATTAATTGAAATTATATCAATTCATAAAATCAATAAAACACTTAAAAATATAAAAAAAATCTTTTTTTTTTTTTAGAAAAATTCTATACTGATGTTTGCACAAGACAAAACCCAATATTGACTTTCCATATAGGCATGAATTTACTTTTATTTGGTCGGAAAATATTATGTGCACACAGGCCCGGACTGGCCATACTTGGCCCTCTCGCCCGGACATCCTGAATCCGCTACTAAAACTCTGTTTGAAAAAAAATATTTGAGTTTTTTATTACTAACGGACTTTGTTCGCCCTCCAGACCGCGAAAAAGTATGTAAGGTTTATAGTCTTTGATACAGACCAAGTTAAAAGGTGAAAAAATAAAAATTTTGTTATTAAATTAATTGGTTTATTTATGCGGAGGAAATGTTCGCATGGAAAAAGATCACAGAGAAAAAAAATTACTATTGGAACACCGGCAAATAAAATTTAAAAAAATGTCTTCACATTTGACCAGACCACCTAGTTACATGTCTTTCAGTGCGCCGAAGCCAAAACGGTGTCTGCTTTACCCGTGCACCCTCACAATTTCGAGTAAATTGCGAAAAACTTGATAAAAGTATTATTATTTTACATGGTGACGAAAAATTTTACATTTTTATAATTCCAATTTTGACCTTCGACCAACCAATAATACTAGTTTAATGAATGAGTAAATACGAATGTAATGGTCCATTTATGCTCACAGTAGAATAATGACCCTACATTATAAGATATCCTAAAAAAAATTATTTCTAGTTATGAATATTTCCAAAAATTTTCATAAATATTTTACATTTTCAAAACTAAAAATAAATCTTTAAAATTTAAAATTTTTACACATTAAAAAATTTCAAACGGTTTAAACATGTATTTTAAAAATTATACAAAATTATGATATGGACATTCTAATTTTAAGTAATTTAAAATTGTTTATTGTAAAAGTTTCTCTGAGAGCTATTACCCATTACCCCACCAGATTTTTGATACAGAACCGCCGATGACTCGCTCGTGTCGTTTAAATCTAAGGTATAGTTTTTGCAAAGTCACTTGAATAGTTCCTAATACGGGGTTCTATCTGTTTCATGAAATTTTGCTTCATTCTGCCCTTCAAAAGTTCTCCAAATTCATATAAAATCTTCCTGGTTTAATTTCAACCCTACCGACAGAGAAGAGGCGCGACTCTTTGCGGTTCGACCACAAAGTGTTTGTTTTCGGACCGACCGAGCACAGGTGGATAGACGGCCCCTGATTGGCAGATTTTTTTGAGATGCGCTTTTAATTGCTTTCGGGTGTGCTTTTCGGGACACCTTTAGTTGGCAGTATGCAGAGTTAGAAAATAAATCAGTGTCGTTTCTGTAGGTGTAGGTATAGAAAGTTATATTATCTATTTTTATTTCTTTAGTTTACGTCATAATTAAATGAAATAATTTTCATGAGTATATCTACCGCCGCCCATATCACTTTCTATAAAGGATATGCCGATGGTCGGCTTTTGTCTTTGTTCAACTGACTTTGCAAAAACTATACCAATGCATAATAATTAAAAAATGTGAGACAAATATGTGAAAATTTATTGAGAACGTATAAGTAAAGTACAACAGAAAAGTTAAGTTTTTGATAAACATTTGGTGGTTTTCAGACATATTTTTTTTTTTTAATTTTCCGATGTGGACTGTTGGTAGTGGGGCTCCACTTCATTTTCTAGCGGAGGGCCCCCAAAGGAGCCAGTCCGGGCCTGTGTGCATAAAAAATTATCTCGATTCAGCACGACTATAATAACGACCCGGAACATTAATCCAAAATTAAACTAAAACTGTCCGCGCATAATTATTCATAATTATAAAAACCGCCATTTGTTTTGCATATAAAACGGTCGTAAGTTTTTTCCATAAAACCATCAAACGACCAGCATCCGCAAAAAGAAGACATAAATAAAAAGTAGAAAATTCTATTAAAGAACTTTTTTACCAAATTGTTTTCTAGCATGACGTATTTATATGACTGAAAAATATGGTGAGAGACATCGCGGCATCTTTTTGCTCTAAAGATGGTTACTGCCCAAAGTATTATCTTTATGTCGACATATCAGGTGGATAAAAAAAAACAAACAAAATGTTTTTAATTGTAACCTTTGAACTATATCGTCGATTTTAATGGAATAAACTGCAGTCTGACAAAAATTGATTAGGCATTTGCTCAAGTATATTTTTTTGTCCGCCATGTTAAATTCCAATATGGCAGATTGAATCAAGCATAATTATTTAAAGAAGCTTGTGTATTCTCGTGTTCCGGAAACTTTTTAGAATGTTTTTAAAGCTCTAAAAAAGCCCTGTTTCCCCCAATCCCAAAAAATATTTTTTTTCAAACATGGTTTTATCAATATTTATACCACGGATCATTTGTTTGGTGATCCGTGATTATAAGATTAGCTTCTTTAGTAATATTTTTTTTTATGAAGAAATTAATACAGACCAAATTAGGAAGGCGTATAGTTGGTAAAACAAACCATTTTTTGGGAACCACTTAACCGATTATATAATGAGCCTCTTTGAAGCGTTTAGTTTAATTCTGTCTGCAATTTTTAAATTTAAGTTGACGGACAAACAAAAGCCTGATTAATTCCTACATAGTAGAGTCGGTTTTATGGATATTAATGGTATAGTTCAAAAGTTATATTGAAAAACATTTTGTCCGGTTTTTTTTGTCCCACATTTTCTTCTATCGGAGGATGATAAGGTTTGACAAAAGAAAATACTTCAGCCGCATATATAGTTCAAATTATACCCATTTGTAATGACGTCAGTTTTGTTTATCTTTGTTTAGTATATTATAAACAGCGGTGACAATAAACTTTTTAAAAAAGTAGTGTCTATGATTGAAATAGGTAGGTAATTGGTTATGAGAAGTATCCGTCACTGTCAATCAAAAAACATTGATTGACAAAAATATCTACGCCATACGATTTTTTCTCACCTGGTGACGTCATTACAAATGCGTATAATTTAAACTATACCTGGACTGGAGGCCCTGATGTCGGAAAAAAATTCCGGTCTATCAATAAGTAAGATATAACTTCTTTCCTGTAACAAAGTTTTTTATTTTTTGCTATCAATCGATTATTCGCTGTTTGCCTTTTTCCTGTCTACCTAGTTTCGTAGTTTCTAAAAAGTCCAAAGAGTTTAATTGAAAATCAAAGGCGACAGCTTACAGATTAGAAGATTAACTCAACAGAGTTTTAAATTAAAACAGAACAAAATTCTAAATAGATATTAAGCTTTAGCTAGACTATATGCAGTCTGAGGCTGATTTTAAATATACCGGGTACCGGGTGGCCCAAGATAAACTGGACAATTTTTTTTTCATTATAACTTTTGAACTATATCGTCGATTTTAATGAAACCAACTGGCATAGAATTCATCAGTTTTGACTAAATATATTTTTTTGTCCGCTATCTCAAAATCCAAGATGGCTGACGAAATTGCGAATATGGTTTAATTATTTTTTTTAAATTAGTAAAAATATTTTTGTTTCGAACCACTAAACTGATTGTGCTAATTCGTACCTTGTTATGCGTAGCAAGAGTGCAGCTTTTTTACTAATTAAAAAATGTTTGCAACACAAGAATAAACGAGCATGTTGGAAGGGTACATTTCAATTTCGTTTTCCATCTTGGATTCTAAGATAACGGACAAAAAGATATATTTATTCAAAACTCTGATTAATTATCTACCAAGTGCAGTTTGTCACATTAAAATCAATTGTATAGTTCAAAAGTTATAATGAAAAAGAAATTGTCCGGTTTTTTTTTGACCCACCTGGTATATGCAGGATGGGAAAATTTGGGCGGTTTTCTAAGTTTCTTGTCCTCTTTATCACAGTTCACAGAGTAGGTATTTTAACACTTTGGCTTAATTTTTGAGACACAGGCCATCAGTTAGTCGTATCACTCGCATTGTTTTTGTGAGTGGAGCAAAGATGTTTTAATTTACGCCCTTTAAAATACATTTCAATTATTTCAGCAGAATTTGTTGATAAATTTTGAGTCATTTCATGGCGGAATTCGGGAACCCCAAACATAGTAGTTATGTTTTTTAATGACTTGTGGGTAAACATTTGGGCAAACCACCCCGAGGTTTTTTTTACTGACTCAAAATTCTGGCACTACCATGTTGTATTGACACAAGCCGCCGCTGGATTCAGCGCACTATTTTATATGGTCTGGTCAAATGTACAGACCGCATGTTTTTTATTATGTGTGCCGTTGTTACAAAGTTTTCATTTGTGCACTTTTTCCATGCGAAACTATTCCCGCGTGCGATATTTTCCATGTGCGCTTTTTTTCTCTGTGTTAATTTTTGGGATTCTAATATACAGCAATTCAACAAATATATTATTTTTGCCCTTTCCCTTATCTGCAGTAACTACCAGCCTTTACACTTTACATATTTTTTCGGGTTCTGGGAGGGTAATTACTATAAATTACACCTTTTACCTCCTTCGTAAAACGACGCCTATGATTCTTTCAATACATGGTATAGTTTTTGCAAAGTCACTTGAATAACTCTTAGTACGGGTTCTATCGATTTCATTAAATTTTGCTCACTCTGCCCTTCAAAAGTTATCCAAATTCATATAAAATATTCCTGGTATAATTTCAACCCTACCGACAGAGAAAAGGTGCGGCTCTTTGCGGTCCGAAAACAAAGTATTTGTTTTCCGACCGGCCGAGGCCAGGTGGATGGACGGCACCTGATTGGCAGATTTTTTTGAGATGCGCTTTTAATTGCTTTCAGGTGTTCGTTTCGGGACCCCTTTAGTCGACAGTATGCAGAGTTAGAAAATAAATCAGTGTCGTTTCTGTAGGTGTAGGAATAGAAAGTTTTATTATCTATTTTTATTTCTTTAGTTTACGCCAAAATTAAATGAAATAATTTCCATGAGTATATCTACCGCCGCCCATATCACTTTCTTTAAAGGATATGCCGATGGTCTTTGTTCAACTGACTTTGCAAAAACTATAACTGATTTTTAAATTTTATCACCAGTATTTACAAAAGGGTCTACAGTGCCAAGTGCTACAATCCTAAGTCTACAAGTCTAGATTTTGGTTGAAGGTTTATTTTTGCCGTGAATGCAATAGTTTTTAATATTTATCTAAATTGTTCATAAATACCTTGCGATATGGGTCATCTTTTTCGTTGTAACAAAGACATTATTTCCTTACAATGGTTAGAAATAAATAAAAATAATATAATATTTTGTTTTAAAAATGATAGCCATATCTAAACCTCCGAACGTCACTAGGAAATGTCGAATAAAAACGGTGTAAGTCAGTGTTACCTGTCCGCTATATTTCACATGTTTATTTTTTAGACAAGTTAGCGATGATTAAACCGATATTCGATTGTTTTGGTGGATGTGTAATTGAAAACGGATTCTAATAAATCTTGTGCTTTTTACAGTATTTAAATATTGATACGTATTGAATACGGTAATGGATTTACAGATATAGTTGTAAGTTACTTATGTATTATTTAGCTTTGAAAATTTTTGTATATAAGTTTTTTTTATCAGTCATGGATTATTTCTACTGTTTTTCGAACTTTAAACCACCCCTCAGGGGTGCTACTACAATTTGAGAGTATTTTTAACGGAAATCCTACGACTGTACGGACTAAATTTCCAAAAAATGACATTTCATTACAAATTTTTTATGTGGTTTATCTTTATTTCTAAAGTTTATTTAAATTTATATGAGATAAAACTCACTGAGAAATGCTAACTATCTATCATATTGCACATTAGAGTGAAACAAATCTTTGCAGCTATTTGACCTGTGAGTATAAAAAAAATACATTTAAACCGGTCGGTATAAAGTCTATAGACTTTATACTTAAACCCGGTCTAAAATGCTAAGTTTTAAGGTCTTAGTAAATACTAGTATAAAAAGTTTAACAGTCCCGAGAACTAGTTAAAACCATTTAAGGCACTAAAACTGTAGAACTTATGAATTTTTTGAGTGCATTAATGAAAAAAAGGGGTTTTTGGACATCTTTTATTTTATTATTTTCACCTACTGTCTAGAATGAAAATAATCAATCTGGATAAAGTGCTTTTTCTTTTTCCAGAGGATTTACTCTGGATTTAGAGAGGCCATATAGCAAGAAATCTCTCTCTACAAGATTTTGCTCTGTGAAATTTTAAGGCTTTTTCTATTTTTGTTTGCTTTTATTTTTATTTCTGGATTTGTTTAAAGGTATTGTCTTCACAACTGAAATGTTTATAGACTAAATAAATTAATCAAAACAAAAACATTTCATGTAAAAAAAAGCCAAGTACGCGAAAATGGCATTCCGTAAAAAGAATTGAGATAAAAGTAAAGCCAATTTCTCCAATACAAATTTCAAAATGAAAGGTTCTTACTAGTTTGGAAATGTTTACAGCCAAACTTCTTTATGTTCAATTTAGCACTGTGCCTAAGAGTCATTTACAGCCGTAATAGCCAAGTTTAGAAAAATATTTCCAAACTAGTAAGAACCTTTCATTTTGAAATTTGTATTTGAGAACCTGGCTTTACTTTGATATCAATTCTTTTTACGAAATGCCATTTTCGCGTACTTGGCTTTTTTTTACATGAAATGTTTTTGTTATGATTTCACTTCTTTTTTAAAGGAATTCGATAATACTTAATTTTTAAAGTAGTAAAATATGCGGAATATTATTCAAAACTTTTGCAATGCCTTACTTAAATTTTTGAGGTTTTTAAATTTTTTTCCATGGTTTTATCGTAGTTCCTGTCAGCCTTCCAAAGCTCAGCTTTCTAGCGTTTCTGAAAGTACAAAATGTTACTTTTACATAACTTTACATGTATAGGGGAAGGAAATAAATTAAAATTGTCGTGTTTTTAAATTTTGTCCTATAGTTTTATTATAGTTCCTATCAGTCTTCCAAAGCTCAGCTCTCTAGCGTTTCTGGAAGTGGGTAATGTTACTTTTACATAACTTTACATTTATAGGGGAGGAGAGTAAATGAAAATATTGGACTTTTTAGATTTTTTCCCATGGTTTTATCGTAATTTCTATCAGCATTCCAATGCTCAGCTCTCTAGCGTTTTTGGAAGTGGGCAATGTTAGTTTTATATAAATTTACATTTATAGGAGAGGGAAGCAAATTAAAATGTTGGTGTTTTTGAATTTTTTTATATAGTTTTATCATATTGTCTTATAGTCTTACAAAAGGTCAGCTTTCTAGCGTTTCTGGAAGTGGGCAGTGTTACTTTTACATAAATTTACATTTATAGGGGAAGGAAGTAAATTAGAATTTTAAGGTGTTTTATTTTTTTCTATAACTTTATCATAGGTACCATCGGTCTTCCAAACCTCAGCTCTCGAGCATGTCTGGAAGTAGGCAATGTTACTTTTACTTAACTTTACATTTATAGGGGAGGGAAGTAAATTAGAATTTTGGGGTGTTTCTATAATAGTTTCATCAGAGTTCCTATCAGTCTGCCAAAGCTCAACTCTCTAGCATTTCTGGAAGTGGGCAATGCTACTTTTACATAACTTTAAATGTATAGGGGAGGGGAGTAAATTAAAATTTTAGACTTTTTTATTTTTTTCTATAGTTTTATCATAGTTCCTATCAGTCTGCCAAAGCTCAACTCTCTAGCATTTCTGGAAGTGGGCGATGCTACTTTTACATAACTTTAAATGTATAGGGGAGGGGAGTAAATTAAAATTTTGGGGTTTTTTGATTTGTCTGCCAAATTTCAGCTTTGTAGCATGTCTGGAAGTACAGTAGAATATTGATAATCTATACATGAGTGAGTGAGTCAATGAGTGGCAATTTCGACGTTTTTTGAAATTTCGTAACTACTTTACTACTTTATGGAATTCCATGAAACTTGGAGGGGTTGTTAACTCCATGGAGGTCTACAACTATGCAAAGTTTGAGATTTGTACCTCATTCCGAAGTAGAGTTTTAGGTAGGTCAACGGCGCGCGAACTTGGCGAGGCACTTCCGTGCCCTCAGATTTATGGGCTGGTCCTCAGAATAGGGTAGAGGTAGCCGTATATATCGATGTTACAGTCTTGTTAGACATTTTCAGTACGGCACAACCACAATCGATTGAAAGGCGATGAAATGAAGGTGATAAAATCTGAAAAAGAAAAATGAAATATGGATAGCCACTTTATAAAACCAACTGCCAATTTGCGGTATAAGCTAGGGCAGCCTCGGGTCTGAGGCAAAAATCTAACATTACTACGGAGACAGCTAAAGTCAATCTCAGGAGGAATCCTAAGCCCAGTTTCAATATGAAATATGAAAGGAATTTTTTGAGGTTTAATTAATTTACGGGCTGCTCCTCAGAACAAGGTAGTGGTAGCCGTATATATCGATGTTACAGTCTCGTTAGACATTTTCAGTACGGCACAACCATAATTGATTAAAAGGCGAGGAAATGAAGGTGATAAAATCTGAAAAGGAAAAAATGAAATGTGGGGATAAGAAAACCAACTGCCAATTTGCGGTATCATCTAGAGTAGGCGTAGTAGGGTATTTAGAGTGTGATTTGGAGAAATGCTCGGACACGTCGATTTTGTTTGCTAGGGGGACACTTTTTGGCTTTCTTGAAATTTCTGTAGCACAAACCCCCTTCGAAGAATATACTTTACCCCTATATTATGAACAGGGAAAGTGGGACTAGTGACACCTTGTTTTGAAGCTCTCTTGAATATCTTTACAACCGTGTAAAAGTTTCGAAAATCCATCGAGCAGTTTTTGAGATATTTGCTTTCAAATTTTCAAATCGAACATGGAATGATAAAATAAAAATTAAATCCGAAAATAATAAAATTCTAATTAAATTTTTATTTTATCAGTCCATGTTAAATTTGAAAGTTTAAAGGCAATTATCTCAAAAACTAATGGAGAGATTTTTGAAATTTTTACTCGGTTGTAAGGACATTCAAGAGGCCTTGAAAACAAGGTATCATTAGACCCACTTTCCCTATTCTAAATATAGGGGTAAAAGTGTACCCCTCGCAGGGGGTTCGTGTCAAAAAGTGTCCCCCTCGCAAACAAAATCGACGTGTCCGAGCGTTTCTCCAATGTCGCACTCTAAATACCCAAAAAGGCCTCTGTTTCGATGTTCGTGAAACACCGTGTATTAAAACTTATTGTAGAGGTTGTTGAAAATCATTTTATCTACCTCCACTTTTTTTCTTGGATCTTCAGTCGAATCTACTTAACTATCAGAACCATGGCTATGGCGTACGGGGATGGGACAATTCGCCGCGGCCGATTCGCCGTAGCCGATTCGCCGCGGCCGATTCACCGCGGGATAATTCGCCGCCGGCCGATTTGCCGCGGGGACAATTCGCCGCGAGATTTTTTTTTAAATGATATTACCATTGGCAATTGTTTAAACAGTTTTATTTAGCTTGACTTCATATAATATATTTGTTTATTTGTTGGATCATAACTTTTTCAAACTTTATCAACTAGTTATTTGGTGGTCAGTATAATACAATTCAACATTTTTTTTATTAGAAAAATAAATAAAATGGCGGATTTTCCTATTTATGAACCGATTTGCCTCAAACTTGAAACATCGCGGCGCATAAGGTAACTTAATACAATTTTTAACTTGAATTTCAAAAAATGAAAATGGTGGATCCAAAATGGCGGATTTTCCCATTTATAAACCGATTTGCATCAAATTCGGAACTTTGAGATCTTTCAGCTCGCTGATTATTATTTTTAACTAAAATTTACAAAAAATCAAAATGGCAGTTCCACAATGGCGCACTTTCTTGTTTATAAACAGATTTACCTCAAAATTGGGGGGGAGGGGCTGATTTCTTTGGAGGAGGGGGCGAAGCCTCATGATGGCGAATTTTATACTCTTTAATCTTTTTATTCATGAAATCTTAGGCTTAGGGGGCCTAGGCCCCGAAGAATCCGCCATTTTCAGGTTTTAAAATTTAGATTAAAAATTGTATTGAGTTACCTTGCTTCAAGTTTGAGGCAAATCGGTTTATAAATAAGAAAGTGCGCCATTGTGGAACCGCCATTTTGATTTTTTAAAATTAAGTTAAAAATAATAATCAGCGACCTGAAAGATCTTAAAGTTCCGAGTTTGATGTAAATCGGTATATATATATGGGAAAATCCGCCATTTTGGATCCGCCATTTTATTTATTTTTCTAATAGAAAAAATTGTTAAATTGTATACTAACCCCAAATACCTAGTTGGAGAAGTTTCCAAAAAGTTATGTCAAACAAATAAACAAATATATTATATGAAGTCAAGCTAAATAAAACTGTTTAAACAATTGCCAATGGTAACATCATAAAATAAAAAATCTCGCGGCGAATTGTCCCGCGGCGAATCGGCCGCGGCGAATCAGCTGCGGCGAATCGGCCGCGGCGAATTGTCCCCTACCCATGGCGTACAATGCCCGACCGGCCTAGATTAATTGGGTTCAGGGGCGCAGTAACAAGGCCAACTTGGCACGGCGAACTGGGCGCAAGTTGGCTTGGTGCAAAAATATTTTTTATCGATAAAATATGCAGATAAATATAATAGAATATTTATACAGATTAAGCAATTTTCTTAGATTTTGGTTGTTTGAGAAAATAAAAGAAAAAAATTATTTTAATCGATCTTTATAAAAAATGTTAATGACGTGGCATAAAACACGAATTTTTGTTCGGGGTACACATTGCTATGTACAAGGTCTTCCCGTATATTTTTACACCATATCTAAAACGTTTATTTGAATACAAAAGTTTCATATACTTTTAACGGTCACAATATGTGTGTTAAAAAATATGTCAAAATTTGACAGGTTGATGATTTTTTCTCGGGATTATTTCGTTTATTAGTTTTTAAGATATATGCGTTTTAAAAACTTAAATTAATACTCTTTAAAACATCAAGGCAGCCATGGCAAACGATAACTTAGCCGGAAGATTTTCTGTGAATGTTGGTGTACATTAATTAGTAGCCTTACAGAACCGTAAGACATTCAGATAACTATAGGAGAAGTGTCCTTATTAGTTTATTTGTTTCAGTGGCGGGTCCAGGGGGGGCACTAGGGGCACTTGCCCCCCCCCCCCCCCGAGGATTTTTTGAATATACAAAAAATGAGTAAAAAGTAATGTTTTTGCTAATAAAAATTCAAAATTTTTGCCTGCGGCGCATGAAAGTGTCTATTGTTATTATCATCAAAATTACAACCACTGACTAGTTCAATAAAATGCTGCTTAAAAAAATATATGTATACCGTTTTTGACCAACAAAGAATGTCACCTAAAGTGCCCCCCCGAGAAGCACCTCTGGATCCGCCCTTGATTTGTTTGTCAAAACATTAACCTTTTTTGCAAAAATCAGTCAGGTACAGTTCCGTGGGTACATAAAGCCCTGCAAAACAGCAAATTTTGAAAAACTGCTTCTGCTATATACATTTTATGTGGCGTTTTCTGTATTTTTTATTACAACTTTTTATTTTTTAAATAAGTATTTTAATCTTGTTTATTATTTTAATAAATAAAACTTGTCTTACGAAAATATTGACTCTAAATTACACAATCGCCCTGCCCATTTTGCCACATATAGTTAACCCATTTTACCCCGTATGCGGGCGAAAATCGGGTAAAGTCAACTTTTTACAAAAATATAAATAAAAGTATGATGGAATTCTCAATCGCTTGAACTCAAAATTCAGACATAAAGATAACATATCTTGCCAAGTTAATTTCAAATGACGAAGGCAACGGTGATCACTTAATAGGAGAAATAAGCCTATAAAACTAAGTAGCCAATATTGCCCCCCTTTCCCCTAAATGCAATAAAAATTGTTTGGATTAAAACAATCATTGCTTTTTGACCTTTCACTTAGAAATCTTAAGAATAAAATATGATTGACAACTCAAAAAATAAATTTATCGGTTGAACCCTAAACTGCTTAAGGGGAGGAATAAATTTGTCTGCCCCAAAAAAATGACCTTTCTCCAAACAGGGTCAATTTTTGCAATCCCTCTTTGCTTTTGAAGCTTTTTGTCTTTTCTTTTTTCTTTTCTCAAATTCTTTACTGCCAACACCAGGTCTGGAACAGATAAAAGTGGATGAAAAATGAGTTTCCGCTCCACATAGTAAATGTCATATAAATATGAGATCTATACTTGGATATAGAAATCGCAACATCGATCGTCGGCTTTTGTTAGCAAGGAAATTAGAATTTTTAACACCTTAAAAGAAGAACCTACCGCTTTGAATAGTCAAAATATTCTACCCCAAATGTCCACAAAAGTTATTTTTATCTAAACAAACTTCTGCTGGGTTTCTTACCATAAATGTCACCCCATTTTTTCAAAACTAAATGCTACACAAATTTGCTTAACTGTTTGCTAACTGTAAGTTAAAATACGATCCTGAAACAGTGGCGGCTCGCACCTCTTTTTTCCAGAATAAATATAATAATCAAAGAATCTAAGACGAGATAAAAATCTATTAATCAATATGAAATCGTGGCTTACCGGCTTGCGTATTTACGTTTCCGTGCTGATTTCACGGCAGCGCTGTTTTGAAATAGACACGGAAATGTTGCATCATATTTGGTTACAAATGCGTGTTGATTTTAAGGCGCCGAGGCTCGAACGAGGCACGGATTTGTATTGAATTACGCAGCGCAGGGGTTTACTTATTAGTGCACATTTGAAACTTAAATTGGATTCACGTTGTTTATTAGTTTGATTTTGAGGTTATATGTTTGTTAATATGAAAATTATTCTTTTCTTTGAAGTTTGAAGAACACTCTTCCATTAACTATACCTGCAAAGTTCAGTGTTCATTGTCTTACACCGGCAACTACGACGACAGATGTTGTTCTGTTATTAATAAATTTTAATTATTTAAATGATTTTCACTTGATTTCTAACCACATGAAAATAGAAAGTTTCAAAAACCTAACCTAACGAAAGCTAATCAATCAAATCTAACCGAACCAAACCAAAGAAAACTGAACCAATAATTTTTTTCAAAAAAAAACTCCTGAGTTCCTACCCGGGATCCTAGAGGATGTGAATCCGAACCGAACCGGTCCTAACTAAACCGAACCAAACCTAACCTAACCAAACTAAACTACAACACTCAGTCAGGAAAGTTTTTTTTTAATTGTTGGTTCAGTTTGCTTTGGTTCGGTTCGGTTCGGTTTGGTTCAATTCGGTTTGGATTCACATCCTCTAGGATCCCGGGTAGGAAGTCAGGAAAGTTTTTTTTTTTTTTTAAATTATTGGTTCAGTTTGCTTAGGTTCGGTTCGGTTAGATTTGATTGATTAGCCGATGATGAACCGAACCGAACCGAACCGAGCGATGTTCTCTTACCGATCCGTGCTCATTTCGAGATCAAAACTCTTAAAATCAACACGTATTTGAATCCAAATATATTGTAACATTTCCGTGTCTATTTCAAAACCGCGCCGACGTGAAATGAGCACAAAAACGTAAATACGCGACCGGCTTAGGGCGTTGGTTCGTACATATGGCTGCAGTGCTTGCTATATGACTGGAACCACCGCGCGTAGGCTGGGCGCGCTGCGTATCTTGTGGGTTCGAGTCCCACCTCGGCATATGGTTGAGTTTGTAACGTCCCAACAAGGCATATCTTGGCAAAAATTTGGCTAAACAAGATTGGGCATTGATCCTGGCTATAGATGGAAAGTCTATATATAAAAAAAATCTATTAACCAATAAAAAACCGTGAGCGTTCAGGGCCGCGGATTTTTTGCGAGCCCAGCGTACAGACATACAGCATTGTTGAAGCGATTTTCTTCGCCTGTGTCTACTCGATATGTCGCGGGGTGAAGACGTCCGTTGGTTGTCGTGACAACGTCGCATGCTTTCGCAGGAAAAATAATCAGGTGTTGTGATGAAGATTGATATGGTGGCTTTAATAAATTTATTTATTATTATTATTATTTATGGTGGCTTTAATATATTAATTTTTGATAGGAGTGAAAAGATCTTATTGGAAAACCTCAATTAATATGTAAAATTTCAGAAACTGTTTATCACAGCATATAGACATTTATATATTTTTAAAGGAAATCCATAAATCTAATAAGATACAGGGTGTTTGACATTTGCAGTGACATTTGACAGTCTTAAAGTTTAACTGTTAAGGTAAAATAACATATAAGCGACACTTAATGTTATGTTAAGCTTTTTCGAAGATAAGGGCGGTTATAAGAGGTTTATTGCCTCATGTTTATTTCATAAATATATATACATATAGATATACAGGTTGGTAAAAGAGGTCACTTTTATCAAAGGAAGTAATGATGTTTTGTTGCATCGAAGTATTAAATTGGATGTGCTATTGGAAATAAATTGAAAATTTTGACTTATTAGGCCACTGGCTATAAAAGAACGGCGGTGGCGTCTTAGATAAATCTAAAGATGCGTATTCATTTGTGTACGTGCCTCGGAGCCGAGGCCAACAGCTATCAATTGCGAGACGCAGAGACCGGCGGCTAGAGGTGTTGATTTTCGTTACTTTTGAATACTCGTTACTAATCGTTAGTCGACTACTAAGTATTCATTTTATATATTCGTTACTATCGTTACTTTGATTACTGTAACTGTACTCAATTCAATCATACAATTAGTGCAAAATCCTCGGACTGTCGTTAATTTGAAGATTATTTACTTGTAGGTATATTTTTGTTGTTGATATTATGGAAATATTCAATTGAAATTTTCAAAATGCGGGCTAAAATTAAAAAAATAAAGGCAGGAATTACGAAGGAACTGTTCTTTGTACAAATTTGTTTTAAAAATCTAATGCTAATGCTAATACAAAGAAATACATACTTAAAATCTAAAAGTAAATAAAAATAGCCGAGCATCCCGAGCAAGCGGCTGCAAGCGTTCAAACAAACAACATTGCCAGATTGTCACGTCCTACTTTTTCTTATTGTTACCGTTTACAAATACAATTTAGATGCGTTAGTTACTTAAGTTATCATAGTTACTCCCTGATTTTGGATTGTCGACTTTCGAGTGATTACTGAATACTAAAATAATCGAAGGAATCGAAGTAACGAAAGTAATCATTTAATAGTTACTTTTTCAACACCTCTACCGGCGCGCCATCTGATCGTAGTCGGTACTTAAATAATGTATTTGTTCATCTCACTGCGTGTGCGAACGAAGCATTCGTTCATCTGCGAATTCTGTCTCTAATGAATACGCGCCTTAAAGACTAGTTGACTTAGGTACGGCTTAGTTACAGACCTCCCAACGTGATTAAGATTAAGTTGAAATAAAAAAAATTCATTGTTCTGGGACATCATGACTTTAGCTAAGTCTTGAGGCCCACGACACATTTTAAAAAAACTGTCAAATGTATTGTATTGAGAGCCTCTAGTTAGGACCATATAGGTTCTAATTAACCTAAAATTCTGGCCAAAAGAAATAGGGCTGTCTAACAAAACATATGATCAAATCCAAGATGTCTTCCATGGGACAAACAAACCGATTTCCCATAAGCCGTAATGTTAACAAAAACGTAAATTTTACAAAAACGACAAGAGCTTTAGTCTCAAAAATTAATCAGTTTTAAGAATAGATCCTTTGTGCATATGAGAAAAATGCGTTTTTCTTAAAAATATTAAACTAAAGCGAGAAAATCTGAAATAAAAGGGACCATGTTTTCTTCAAAAAAGTAGGTTATGTTTTTGTTTATTTTGTTTTTTTTTAACTTTTTTTCTAGTTTTTTCACTTATTTTGAATTATTACATGGGCGCACCAAGGGGGCGGGGGGCTAGGGGGCCGGACCCCCCAAACCACATATTTTTTTAGATATTTTCTATATATTTCATGAGTAAACAGAAAAAATAGCATAAAGTACATCATGAGACCTCTGGGGCCCCCCAAAGGTTTTTGAAGTTTTTTGACCAATGAATCAATGAACTATCAGCCCAAGGTAGGGGAAAGTAGTTCTATTCAAAGAGCTCACTTCAAGGCTCACTTAACAGAGACGAAATTGAAATAGACTAAACTTTTCTCATCAGATTCAGGTTTTCTATTAAGATCTTTTGTTGTACTTGACTAAACCTTTTGCTAAGTAATAGGCCTTCTATAGCATTAAACTGTGAAAAATATTTCACTATGATTTTTAGGTTTAGACAAAGTTTAATCACGGATCATCTTAACAAAGGTGATCCGTAGTTTAATTGTTTTAACCCTCCAGTAGTAAAATGAAAAAGAGGCACAACTTATAGGTAGGTCAGTCCAACAGATCAATATGCACATATAAGTTCCAACCAAGGTTGGTCAAGCAAACTTCTAATAAGTACTTTACAAAATATGTTTATTTAAAAAAATATAAGTAAACATTATATATAAAAAAAACTTGCAAAATTAAAATACAGTTTTTTCTTGTCATTGGCCTCACACACCGTACATCACCATATGATTTTCCATGAACTATAATACATAGGGCTTAAGTACGGTCAAATTCATCAGCTCACAACAGTAAGTACTGTTCAAATTTTACAACAGTACAATATTCGCTGTTGTATTACTACTGTTACTATTACTTTTATTACTGTTTTTTTGTAACAATATTTGCTCAATTATGTATCTAAAAGTTTATGCAAATAAACATATACTCTACTCTACAATTGGGCGTAACAGCATATGACCCATTAGGAGTATTAGAACCCAAATTTTTTTGAGAGAAATTGAAAAAAATATCTGAGAGAACTTATTTGTTTTTCTTGTGGTCATCAAAGTCAACAAAGATTACTTTTTTATCCATCTATTATTAATGATGGCAAAAAAATTTTTTTTGCCAATAAGCTCAGTACAGTACCGGAGAAATTTCACAACAGGACTTGTAGTAGGTCCAGTCAGATACTATACAAATTTTACGGTGTACAAGTTTTAGGTGTCAAAAAGCATGGAAATAAAGAAAAATTTGCACCAAAACAGTTTAAGATAAAAAGAGGTTTGAGTTAGGGAGACTGTCAAACTCACCAGTTTATTCTAAACTGTTTTGAGGTCTGTAAAATAAATATTTATTAAAGAAAAAGAAACTTTGATGATACAGGACTTCACTAGACACTATACAGAACGCTACACTACCAAAAGTTTATTTAAGGTTCTGTAGGATGGTGTACAAATTTGGTTCAGCTCATTATTCACACTTTAACCTCATATTGTTTTCCTTTTCTTTCTTCTCGGGACCCTTTTTTCAACCATCATTTTTAAAATTTTTCAACCGTTTTGAAACAATGGATGAATGGATATTCAGGAGAGACCCAGTCATGATCATTGCTGTATTGTATTGCCTAGAATAGTAAAAAAATCATAGTGAAATATTTCTTACAGTTTAACACAATTCTATGTTACACTTCTGCAAAAGGTCCACTCAAGCACAAAAAAAGATCCCAATAGAAAATGTTGCCAAAATGGCAGTTGCACATTTATCCAAAACAAACCTGACAAAAAACTTTCGAATATTTCAATTTATCCTCTGTTAAGTCAGGTAATAGAGCACTTATCCACTTTCTTTTCCCTTCTTTGAGCTGATACCTAGTTCATTTAAATCAAGATGATTTTTTAAGGTCAAAATACTTGGCATTCCATCAAAACTAACATTATCAAGCTCTCCCCAGCTGCCACAATTCATAACAGCACAGAAACTAATAATAATGATTCAAACTGAGTAAAAAACTGGAAAAAAAGTAAAAAAAAACAAAAGTAAATAAAAACATAACCTGACTTTTGAACAAAACATGGTCCCTTTTATTTGAGATTTACTGGCTTCAATTGATTTTTTTTAAGAAAAACGCATTTTTCCCATGTGTACAAAGGTTCAATACTTAAAACAGCATCTTTGTTGTAAGTTAAATCGTTTCACTTTTTTTAAAAATTACGTTTTTGTTAACATTGCGGCTTATGGGAAAACGCTTTGTTTGTCCCATGGCGACCATCTTGGATCGAAAAACAGCTGATCGTGACAGTTCGTTAGACAAGCTAATGAGAAAGTAAAGTTTTGCTCATGAAAAAGCGTAATATTCTAAGCAGAGGAGGAACAACTGTAACAAAGAAATTCAAGGAACCCTAGAAGACGCATCCCCATTATATAATACGCAAATTCATTCATCATGCATGAAATCTCAGAAAATTTCGCCGAATCCTCGCAGGCAACACTGTAATAGGTATAAAAGAGAAATCCGTGAGAAAACCATGGGCGTGCAGATTTTGTTGAAAATAAAATAAAATATATATAGACATTTTCGTATAAAATTTTTGCACCCAAAATTATAAAATTTAAATTAGTGTAAAATATTACCGGTACAGCTTTGTCAGCCATTCTATTTAAATGACTCTTTTTACAGAATTAATTCTTTTATCGATTTATAATATTAGAAATCAATAACTTATTTACAGCTGGTAATATCCGTAGTTTTGATTTTTATTATTTTTCCCTAAAGATAAGAAATCTAATTTATATTATTTTTTTCTGGATATAGAAAAGTGTTACTTTAATCCCTAAAATTTAAAACACAGGTAAAAGGGTTTCTTTTTATTTCAAATTATCAAAGGTGTTTTTTTAGCTTTTTACTCTTTCACCTTGGTAATACATTGCTCTTAGTAAATTTTTTACAGTAAGTAGATTACTCAGACCTTGAGATATTTATCAAAATTTTTGCATCAGGATTTAAAGAGTCTATTTGATCCCCTAGTGTACAGGGTGCATTTTCGACACTTTTGGGTGTTTTCGGTTTCTATGTTTATAATATTGATATCCGATGTTTACCATCATTATTCTCTTCAAATTAAAGCACACTAAGGTGTAGTCGTTTTTTCTTCAATCTTCTCTAGAAGTTCCTGAAACCACCCAAATGATAAAAATGGGAAAGCCTATACTTATAATATAGATTTTTTTGTTATATTTTATCAGCAAAACTCTTGCCTCGAAATAAAAAGCACTCATTGGTTTATGTTTTTTTATTAAAATTATTTTAATATAACTTTTTAAAGCAATTAACTTTTCATTGTTTTTAGTATTTAAAAATAATAGGTACATAAAGTTTAATAAAGACAACTTATTAATACATAAAAATAATCAATATGCAACTACCTAGGATCTAGATTAACTTACTTCACATCCATCAGCACATAAGAAACCTGACCTTCCCTTTATATTTATTTATATTTTGTAGTGAGCTTTAAGACTTTTTCTTTTATCGGTCCATATGTTTCTCCTTGCTTTTATTTTACCTTTCACATAATAGGTACCAACAAACAGTACTGACCAAAAGTACAGAATCCCCCTAAAATTGTATATGAAACTGATCCTGTACCAACTATCAAAGCACAAGTAATGCATTTGAAAACTTCAATCAATCCAGTTCCAGAGTTTTAGGTATTTTCCGCACAAAATCATGTAGTCTGCTTTTGTCATATTAAAAAAAGCAACGTTTTTTTTATGTAATTTTAGGCAAAAATGGCAAGTTCTATTTAAAATAGACATAAAAGTTATGTATCTCCCAAAAATGTCCCGAGAATTGTAGAAAGAATAGTCTATAAATAAGAAATTTTAAAAATACCATATTTCAAAAATTTTGCCCATATTTTTCACTTTTATGACATATACCATAACTTTTACACCTCTTGCTGTAGACTAATGTTAAACTTACCAAGTTTGCATTGTATTATCTTTTAAGCTGTTAGGGAATTCAATCAAATCATCAAATTGGATATCAGGCCGGATATTTGCAGATTTGGGAGGGTCAACGGCTGACGATAATGAAGTGGAACTAAAAAATAATTTAGACAAAAATTTTAAATAATCAAGATGATTAATTGCATTTACTAAAAAAAGTCAAATGTACCTGTAAAGATTTTTTGTAGATATTAAAATTAATTTTAGAGAAAAAAACTAAATAACGCAAATTATCCACAAATCCCGAAATTCAGAGCATTTTACCAAAATCCATTCATTAGTTTATTAAACTCTAGCAATTAGTTTTTTTAGAAAATATTTGGTATGAGTCTGTGTTTCTTACATTTGCAAATGTTAAAAAATATGACTTATTCAGTTTTATCAACAAAATACTTTTGATTTCCATAAAAAAATCTATTTAAATTTTATTTACCAAATAAAAAAAATAAAATATGTTATTTATAATTAAGTGATTATTATACAGGGTATCCCATAACTTAGGGGACATAGTGCAGCAGGTGATAGAGGAGGTTATAAAAAAGTTTATATAACATAGGGTCAACATATATCTGTTTTTAAGATATAGGATTTTTAAAGAGGAGGGGGTGAAAACGGGTTATACAAAAAAAAATCTGTCACAGCCAGCTGAATACTCAGCTAATTGTGATTAAAAAATGTGGTACTCCTTTTTTTTGATAATATTACAAGTGGAGGAGGTACAGGCTGTCAAAATAACCTCGAAAATGTATAAAAAAGATGTTTTTTTTTTAAATTAATTTTTGCTTTCTCTTTTAAAAAATATCAATAATATTTCATTATTATGTCTCGCTAGAGACTTGTTTTTATTAACAAAAAATATTTAAAAAACATTGCATTTAATATGGCATTCATAAAAGTGTTTTCCAAAAAAATAGTATTTTCTAAAAAAATTGACTAACTTTTTTCAAATTAATTTTTTTAAATTAATTTCAATTTATTGCTTTTGTTCTAATACAAGACTACCCAATTTCATATTTTTACTGCGTTTTTTTAAAAAGTTATTATCACAAAAGTTAAAAAAATTGCCAACTTTGATACTCTGTATCTCGACAAAGAAAGTTTTGACTCATGCATTATAAGTTTTTTATCAGACATGACCTCCTCTATCACTTGTAGGCCTATGGCCCCTAAGTTATGGGACACCCTGTATATACAAACATTAATAAATTTGGCAAATATAAAAATTAAGAACAATATTTTAATCCATTTGATTTTTTATTAATCACCAGGGACTATGCAGTAAGTGAAAAGAAAGTTAAAAAAAAAATTTCTGTGTAAAAGTAGGTACTACCTTTTTTCTTCTTATAGTTATATTTGTTAATTCTAACCACTTTTTTACATTATTACATGATGATCAAACATCAAAAACAACCAGTGAAAATATATTATGTATACTTTATAATAAAAAGAGATAGTTGAATATTTAACTACTAACCACTAGTAGTAAGTAGTTTTCTTAATTTGAACTAGTCTTTAACACCTGACCGTCCTTACCTAGAAGACAAAAACTCAAAGTTTTCACTCTTGGGCAAGGCATTTGGTACAAGATAGTGCCTACCAGTAGGTGCTAAACGAACATACTGAGGATCAAAGTGGTCAGAACAAAGACATGCCCATTTTGACTAATCTCCCTCCAAAGCTCTCTCTTGTTTGGATCAGTGGAGAACCTAGAAAACTCATAAATTTGAATATTTTTAAAATGTTTAATAACTGTACAGTAGCATGACATAACATAACATTACATATTGAAAATGGTTGTTTACATAAGAAATATATTTTTTTAGAGTTATATATTATTGCCAGAATAAATTAAGAAACTTTTCCAAAAAAACCCAAACACTAGAGGTGGGAAAATAAGGGAATTTGTAACAATAAATAATGTTTCTTAAAACTTCTTTGTAAAATAAATCACTAATATTTTGTAAAAAAAGTTATAAACCACACCACTGTCTTACCAAAACGTAAACAATATGACGGTTTTTTGAAAGAGATTTAAACTTACCGGTGAAATGATAAATCCAGCCACTTCTCGTCACTTTTATCACACAGAATGCACTTCTTAGGCATTTTTAAAGATATTTAATAAAAAAAAATCTTTATTTTGTGATAAATATCCCAAAAAAACAACTAAAACACACGTTTATTCGGATAACCTCTCAAAGGCAACTATAAATGATGGTGACGTTTGGTCTACATGGTTGCCGCTATTAATTTTTTTTTCTGAATAATAGCGAACGAAAATCAGTTTTTTGCATTTTACGTGAGAACGTAAACCGTAGGGCAAAATTTAATGTATGAGAAATATTACCCATAGGATTCCCTACAATCGGTCTCCATAGTCTAAAGGTCTACAACCACACGTTTAGAAGGAAATTTCCAAAAATTATGTTTTTTGCAATTTACGCAAAAACGGTAAGTCATAAAAAAAAACTTTATTGACATAAAATGATCAAAACACAATTCTCTACAATGCGACAATGACAATTTACAGCTCTACAACCACATGTGTTGAAGACAGAGGGTGCCGAAAATGCCCATTATATACTTTTTTGCGTTTTACGCAAAAACCATAAATCATAGATCTGTAACTCACATAGGTGAATTGTAGAGAATGGCGTCCTGGAGATTTCTTGTCAAAAATGTTTTTTTCTAGGACCTACCGTTTTTGCATAAAATAAAAAAATTATTTTTGCAAATTTGGCGCCCTATATGTTCTACACGTAGTTGTAAACCTGTGGCCCAAAAGGAAAGAATGTAGAAAATTGTGTCCTTTAACATTTTATGTTTATAAAGTTTCTTTCTACGACTTACCGTTTTTGCGTAAAATAAAAAAAACCCAATTTTTGACAACTTAGCCGCCATCTACCTTTTAAACATGTCGTTGTAGACCTATAGACTATGGAGATTGATTGTAAAGACTCGTATGGGTAATATTTCTCTTAAATAAAATTCTTCCCTACGACTTACCGTTTTTGCGTAAAATGCAAAAAACTGATTTTTGTCAATTTTGGTGCCCTCTATTTTCTATACATGTAAGTCTAGAGCTATAACCTTTAAAGAAAAATTGTAAAGGAATTTTTGAAGTGTAAACTTCTTTAGGCGCGTTTAGCAGTTTTTGTGGGTACTTAATTGAACTGAGCCGTTAGGCTCGGCTATGCAACGCTCATTCGGGTGAAGTCGGTCGAGTCGACTAACTGTGAGAGGAACATTCAGCGAGCAATATGATGATGCAGATGAAGGCCAGTATTATTAATTTCGCCTTGTTAAAGTTTACAGTTCTGCCATGTGGTCTATAGCACACACAATTTTTTTTGTCAACAAAGATTTTCTCTGCGACGTTCCATTTTCGCGTAACATCAAATCAAAAAGCTTTTTGAGTTTTCCAGAGTTGCCCAGGGGAGGGTTGTAGACTAATTTTTTTAAGCTATTATATATTATATAAAGAAAAGGTTTTTTTAACTTTTGTGATCACAACATTTAACTTAAATTTATTTGGACTAAAAGCAAGTGTTATTTTTATACCGAAAACATTTGTAGTGAGAACAATAATTAATAGTTAAAAGTGCAGTTTAGTCTTCTGGTTTTAATAACTTTTTAAATACCACCTAGGAAGACAAAATTAATAAACTATTTATGAACTCTAACCTCACACCAAAGAAATTTAATTAAACTTACTTTTAGTTGAATGTTTTTCACACTTACATGGAGTCCCGTTTTTTCAGAAAACCGAAAACCAAATCAATATTTTAAACTGCGCATTCGCTACCGTACTTTTTCTTCTCACATAAAATTATCTCCCTCTCAGCTGTGGTCGAGCATGTGTCAAGTAAGTAAGAGGGAGATAATTTTATGTGATAAGAAAGAGAGAGGTGCGCATGTGCAGTTAAAAAAAATGGTTTGCATTACAGGATATAGCCGCTAGTTATTTTGTGTTCCTGCAAAAAACAAACTCAAGTTGGTTGACTGCACAAAAATTGCAATTTTGTGCTAATCTTTGTACGTTCTATAAAAATCGACAAACAACAATCTTCGAAAAAAACCAATTTTAGCTGATTATTTCTAATTTATATTTTCCTTTTAATTCCAAATAGGTAAGGATTTAAACCGCCACGCAGATCTATACAAACAGGGACTTAAAAAGCAAATGTTTTATGATTTTTATTAAGTTTAGGTACCTATGTAAACGAAAATTTATACATACATTTATATACATATGTGCATATAGGCAAACAGACAGACATGCATACATACATATCTAGAGGTTATACTTACAACCTAGAATCAAATTGTATAGAAAAACATTATTAATGATAAAATCTCAAAAAAAAAAAATTTATGAAAACAATACCTTTTCTCACATAGGATGGTAAACATATTCTATTACAGGTACATGTATAGCAATCCAAAACGTAAGCCGAACTCAAAAACAAAATATTCTTTCGATTTTTATTAGTTACCATTTTACTTATGTACCTACTTCAAAATTACAAGTTATAAAAGTACTGGCAACATTGTTGCGAATTTGAAAGAAACCTTCAGTATAATACTTTTTATGTCTGATGAAGTTTAGGATTTCTATACGGGGTCTACCTTTAGTTGAATGTTTTTGAACTGTAAGCTTTGTTTACCCCACTTTATTTGTTTACATCTTAAACAGCTGGGGAAATCGAGGAACTTTATGGTTTAAAATATTTACAACAAGATAACGTCAAACTGTTTTTTTACTTTAAAAAGAAAATGCTCTTAAAATTGGAGCATAAGAATAGAAACAACTCGATGACGAGGCGAAAATCCGCCATATTAAGTAGGTTATAAGCTGTTGATGAAGAAGAAAAAGTTTAATGCGAGTTTAATGTCTATATTAATAAATTCGAGCCTAATTCAATCATCAATCAAGCTATCTTAGAATTAAGCTGAATAATTTCCAGCTGGTTAACTATCTAGAACTCTAAGCTTATGGTTTTAGTTTAGACTCGTTTTCTTTACTGCAATGACGCAGAATAGAAATGTACAGATTTTAAGCTCTTCACATGACGTTCAAAGAATCTTCTTCTCTTCTTTTTCGTATCCCACATTATGTCAGCACACGGAGTCATTTTATATGTTTTTTCACAATACTACTACTATGTCGGTTTAGAACGTTTTTCTACGTTGTCCGACGCCTATTCTCCACCTTCTTCGATCCTGACAATCATCCTCTTTCAGATTTTTTTGACTCATTGATCTTTGGATTGACTGTTGCCATTCTAGTTTAGGACGCCCTCTTTTTCTGCGCCCTATTGGTTGCCATTCTACGACCTGCTTTGGTAATCTTTCGTGGTTCATCCGTTGTACATGGCCGTACCATATCAGTTGCCTTCTAGTGATGTCATCCGTTATGCTTCCCTCGATTCCCATTCTTTCTTTTATGATCTCATTTCTTATGTGAACTATTCTAGATATTCTCATTGATCTTCTTATTGCATCCATTTCGACACTTTCCATTTTTGTTTTGTATTTTTCTGTTATGCGACAAGTCTCTATTCCATACAACAGCGTGCTTCTGACCATTGTTTCATATATGTTAAATTTTACATTCTTTTTTATCTCTCTGCTACATAAAATACTGTTAAGACATCCAATAACTTTTTTTGCTTTTACTATTCTTTTTTCCAATTCTTTACAGTCTGTACATGTCTTATCAAATGTGACACCCAAGTACACATACTCATTGCATAGAGATATTGTTTGTCCATTTTCTAGTACTAACTCACTGGATTCGTTTCCAATACATAAGTACTGTGTATTGTCCACGTTCACTGTTAATGCCCACTTTTGGTATTCTTCTGTTAACTTTCTCATCATATACTCCATGTCTTCTTTATCATTAGCCACAATGACTTAGTCGTCAGCAAACTGTAGTGTGTATATGGTAAATCGGTCGTTAAGTTGTATTCCCATGCCGTGCACTTTACGTTTCCAGTTTTTTAGAGCTACTGCGATATATATTTTAAAAAGAGTTGGAGAGATACAACATCCGTGTCTTAAGCCTTTTGTTACCAGGAATTCTTTTGAAAGTCGATTTCCAATTTTAATTTTAGATTTTGGCCCTTTGTATAGTTCTTTTATCGTTTTTATGTATGTATGATGGATATTAGTTTGCTCTAACACTGTCCATAATTTTTCTAGTGGAACGGTATCATATGCTTTTTGTAGGTCCACAAAGGTAACATGAGTCTCATATTTCTGGCGCTCCTTTTCTCAATTACTTGTTTAAGACAAAAAACATTATCACTACAAGATCTGCCTGCACGAAACCCACTTTGCTCTTCTTCTTCTTGTTTATGAAAATCATTCTCTATTAGATCTCTAAGAATCCTACCGTACAATCTACTTAGAGTACTGGTTACTGAAATTCATCTGTAATTGTTGCAATTCAGCTTGTTTCCTTTTTTATGTAATGAGGATATGAATGCAATTTTCCAATCATTAGGTACTGGATGTCCGTTTATGCATTGGTTAGTAATATATGTGAGATTTTCGAGTAGTTTCTCTGATCCATATTTGAGCATTTCAGCATATATTCCCCCAGGTCCGCTAGCTTTTTCGGATTTAAGCTTTTTAATATTATTCTTTATCATTTCTTTTTCGATGATTACTTCCTCTCCATGTACTTCTATGTCTTCTTGGAGAGGCTGCCAGATATTCGGGTCTCGTCTCCTGCAGCAGTCCCTTGTAGTGTTCTGTCCATTGTTCTGGTTTGATTATCTGGATGTTTACTTTTTCTTTTGTTGGGTTTTTTATTGTAGAAATGAATTTCCATACTTCAGAACTCTGCCTACCTCCTACGTGTGTATTTATGTCGTGGCACTTGTGCTCGAACATTTAATTTTTTTCTGTGCGTATCAAATTTCTTAGCTGTCTTCTGGTTTCCCTGTAGATTTCTAGGTCTCATTGCTCCTTAGTACTGAGCCACTTCAAGTGTGTACGTTTTTTCTCTTTGACCATTTCCTGTATTTTGTCCGTCCACCACATCTTCCTGTTATTTCTATTATCTTGGTACCCAACAGCTTCGTTGCTTGCTTCCTTCAAGCTTTTTATTATGTTTGTATATATCTCTTCAAATGAGTGATTTGTGTTTATTAATTTTTCATCTAATCGGTTCTGATACAATACAAAGTTGTATTTTTGATTGTCTTCGATGCTTTCTAGGTTTTCATTTTCTTTAATACTTTCGTCCTTATTTGTTTTTCTTAAAGGGAATAATATTTTTGCTTTTACCAGCTGGTGGTCAGATCCAAAGGTAACACCACGAAGTGCTCACAATACTGATAAATAAATGATTTTTCTGGTTGAGAGAAAATTGTTACTGCATTGGATTTTCCAGTTTAATGTCTGATGTTGCTTAGCTAAGAATGTTTGGTTTTTTTTTCCAGTTCTTCTGTGCAATTCTACTTTTTTCTGAAGACTTAGTTTCTGTCGCCTTCTGAAATGTACCTCCTTTTACCTTCCTGGCCCGCGCAGCAATGGCTAGAGGTATATTGTTTTTGAGGAAAAAATTTTTTTTGAGATAACGCCGAAAATGTGTTATTTGGGAGTATTTTGACCTATCCTAGCAATACCGTCATGATGTCTGTGTGTGTATGTATGTGTGTGTAGGTGTGTATGTGTGTGTGCGTGTGTGTAATTTTTTCTGTCCGTAACACGATAGCTGCTAAACCGCTGAACCGATTTTCATAAAATTTTCAAGTAAAATAGTGTTCGACACTCTAATGAGCTGATTAGATTTTGGTTAACATCCATTTTTGCTAATGACAGTTTTTTGACAATTAAAAAATTTTAAAAATGCAAATTTTTTAACGGAGCAACGCATCAATATGCGGTTTTCAAAATACAGTAGACCACATTTTGCTCAATAATTTGTGTTTTAACCAAAAACTTCGTTGGAGCTTTAGTTTCCGAGATATTTATAAAAAACTGTTTTTATGGCTGTACCATAATTTCACTTGAAGTATGCTAAGAGACTAGCTAGGAAGGTATCAGATCCATCATAGATCCATTTATTTATCTTTGTTTTACGATAACTAGGAGTTCTCTCTCATCACACATATCGTTATGGTATTTTACAGTGCACAGAATGCCGGCCCAGCGTACAGACAAGCATTCTTGAAACGATATTTGTTTTTCGTTCCCCTGTGTCTACTCGATATGCCGGGGGGTGAAGGCGTTTGTTGAAGTTGTATGCATTATTGAAATAGTGTCTGGTTACCGGCGTGTTGTTTACATTCGATTCTGATTCGGTTTTTATTTTAATTATTTTGCACAATGTTCCCTGTGTACGATGCAGTGTGTGTTTTACTGCTAGCCGTTTTCGAGGTGTATAGAAAAATGGGGGTTGAGAAATCATGCTTCACCTATGCTTCAGTTGTTTCTAGGGAATAAAAAAAACTGCTTTTTGAGAAGGGGTCTATGACTTTTTTAGTAATACAATTTTTATTATGGTTTACCTAAATGGCTTTTACATATATTTTTTGTGTGTGTGTTCAACTATCAAACTAAATTTCGTCTGTTACGTTAAGTTTTGGAGATTTTTATTTTATTTATAATTTTTTATAGTTTATGTCAGCCTAAAATTTCATATATTAAAAAGAAGTATCAAACTAAATTTTGCTCCTCCGCTAAAAAGTTAGATTTTTTTCATTAGCATTAATGGGTTTTTGACCAAATCTAATCAACTCGTTAGAGTGTCGAACACTATTTTACCTGAAAATTTTATGAAAATCGGTTTAGCGGCTTAGGAGCTATAGTGTTACGGACAGAAATAATATAAACACACACACACAGACACACAGACAGACCTCACGACGATATTGCTAGGATAGGTCAAAATACATCCAAATAACACATTTTTGGCTCAAAAAAAATTTTTTTTGTCGAAAATAATACCTTCTCTAACCATTGCTACGCGGGCTAGGAAGGTATAAATAAAGATCACATAATATCTAAACAACGTAATTCCAAATGACGAACGCAATGGTGATCATTTAATAAGAGAAATAAGCCTATAAAATTAAGTAGACCATTTTGCCCCCCTTTCCCATACTACTAACGTCATTTTAAGTTTTACACTGAACCTAAAAGTTGATTCAAAGGGGGTTATTTCGTAAAAAAATCTCTGGAAATAAAATTTAATTTAACAGTTGGATTTCCTATTAAAAAACTATAAAAAAGCAATTTACACCAATTTAAAATTTTGACAAAAATGTCCCCCCAAAATACAGAATTTTTAAAAACCCCCCGCCAGTATAAAAAACGGTTTGCTATGTCACGATGCGGTTTTTACCTTTAAGCTTTTCTTGAAAATCGGGCTTTGCCAGTGGGGGGTCAGGTTCTTTTCTATTTCCCCTAGACCCTACGTACGAGAGTTTAGAAACTGCGTTAATTTTTCAAAGCTTTGTCCTACATTGAACCGACTGAAAGGCGTCTTCCTCTAATGGAGTAATGGACATGGATAAATTTAATGATGGAAAAACGCAGGACGCTTTCATAAATATCGCATTTCTCACGTATAAACGTAAGTTACGCTTTTATAAACTACACGTAATACAGAAAATAAAATACAGTGCTTTGTCGTAAAATTGAAAAAACATTTTAGGAAAAGTATAAAAAAGATATTTATAAAAAATATGCTTTTACGGAGAGGCATAAGGTCCGAGAAATGGTAAAGTTTAATGTGTATCTCCATCAATCGCCTACCCAGAGGAAACTTTTAAGAAAGGGTGTGAGTGCATCAAATTAACTAAAAGCCTAGGGTGCTAGCCCAATTTTAGGCCAAAGTTAGTCATAAAAATTATAGATAGAAAGCAGTGGCGGCTCGTGACTTGTAAAACTGATGAGGCACCAAGGCCAAAAATGAAAAAAAAATCTTTCATGAAATGGGAATAAATGATCAAATGCAATGTGTATTTTTTTCCAATTTTCCCTGTCCATGATTGTCGAAAAATTTTATTTTCTACAAAGATAATAAATATACTTAGGTAGGTACTCACTTTAAATCTAAAAACAAAAATTAAAGTTTGAAAACAAGCGGTATCCTTCTTTCTTTTAACAATACAAACTTTTATCAATTACAGTCGAACCTCTATAACTCGAACTTAAAGGGACAACCAAAACAGTTCGAGTTGTGAAGAGTTCAAGTTATAGAAATTCGAGTTAAAGAGGTTAAAATACAAATAAAAAGTGCAGCGACCACTTAAAAGGTTCGAGTTATAGGGAGGTTCGAATTATAGAGGTTCGACTGTATAACGTCGTAAAATTTGTCATTTTCATATAAAGTCTGTATTTACACAGATTTAACTCTTAGGCACTTAAATGTAATGTAATTTGTCTATATCAAACTTTTTTTATATGCATTTTCTAAACTATCAATACTTTTTTTGGGAAAATTTTTGGAATATTCATCTTGGAGTGTGTAATACTGCAACAAATTCTAATTTTTTAAAATCTTTAATCCTTGTTTGTAACTGAAAAGTTATATTATCCAAAATTTCATAATATAGTAAATTATATTCCTTAAAAATAGTTTCCTCAGAATTTTTAAGGACAATTGGAGCTCCTGTTTCATTTTTAGTTTTCTCGAATATATCTTTAAAAACTTCATATTTATCTCATAATCTTGAACAGCATACCTATTTTAAATTGAGTGATGCACATATTTACATCTAGGTTAGCTTGTTGCAAAAATTGAAGAATGTTTTAACTATATTTTTAAAACTAGTAAAAAAGCTGCATTCTTGTCACGTAAAAATCAGCAAAATTGGTTCAGTGGATTTCAAAAATAATATTTTTGTTTCAACCATTGTTTTGCATATTATACGATTGCCTTGCCAATCATGTCTGCATTTATTTCCTTATAAATTCATTACTACAGAACCGATTTTAATAAAATAAAAACATCCTGGTTAGAATTAATTTCTGATCATGATCAAAGTTGGTCGCCATCTTAAAATTTAAGATGGTCGGCAGAATCATACTTCATTCTTCAAAATAGCGTATTTATTCCTATTTTCCGAAAATGTTTTAGTTTTTTTTAATTTATAGAAAAGCACCACTTTTCCACACAACGATGTACAAACTAGTAAAATCGGTATAATGGTTCTCAAAAAATCTATTTTTGTTTCAGCCATTGTTTTACAGATTATACGATTGCATTGCCAATCCTGTCTGCATTTATTTCCTTATAAATTCGTTATTATTAAACCGATTTAAGTGAAAAAAAAATCATGGTAAGAATTAATTGCTTTTGATTACAATCAACATTTGCGGCCATCTTAAAATTTAAGATGTCGGACAGAATCATACTTGATGCAATGCAATCGTATAATTTGTAAAACAATGGGTAAAACAAAATCAGATTTTGTGCTTACCACTTTACTGATTTTATTATTTTTAAATAATAATTATTTTCTTTTAATAAAAAAAAAACTAAAACATTTTCGGAAAATAAGAATAAAAATCTTAACTTTGAAGATGGCGGCAAACTTCGATTATATCTTTAAAGAAAAATTATAAAATAAATAAAAATGAGTTTATAAGGAAATTATTGCAGACAGGACTGGCAATACAATCGTATAATCTGTAAAACAATGACTGAAACAAAAATAGATTTTTGGAGAACCACCACACCGATTTTACTAATATGTACCTCGTTGTGCGGGAGAAAAGTAGAGCACGCCATTTTGAAGAATCAAGTATGCTTCTGTCCGCCATCTTAAATTTTAATAAAATAAACTTTGATGACCTTTAACAAGCAATCAATTCTCACCAAGATGTTCTTTATTTCATCAAAATCGGTTCAGTAGTAATGGCAAGGCAATCGTATAATATTTAAAACAATGGTTGAAACAAAAATATTTTATTTAGAGACACCAAAAGTTATTAAAAATCGATAAGCTACGACAAAATTACTAGGGTCACTGCATCACGAAGACGTAGTGTCTTCGCCAGGCTTCCAGGATGCAGTGACCCTAAAAATTACGGCGCGACGGCGACATCTATCAATCTGTCATAATACGTATTATGTTACCAGTAGCCCGAGCTTTCGCCAAATATAAAAAAAAATAATCTGTTTTTGTTCTTTTTACACATTTTAATAATTAATTAATTAAGTAATTAACCCCCTAGAGGAGTTTTTCCCTCTCTCATCCCTCAAACAAAAATATATTACAAATAATTTTTTCGTCGAACCGAACCCTCCCCCCCCTAGATTTTGAAGCAGAGTTTTGTTCTGTGTTCTAACAGACGTTTTCCTTGTCTCAGAAAGTAACAAATATTGTGTAAAAATATTCCAGAAGTTAAATTCAACACTAATAAAATTTAAAAAATTTACACAAAGGTCATAATTTTGTGTAAATCCTTTACAAAATAATTATCCAACCGCAATAAAAAAAATGTTCGTGTAAAAATCTAAAATTCTACATTGTAAAGCTTAAAAACCAATAACTTTTTCAGATGATAGGAGCGATGCCAGCAGTGGCGGTCCGCCACGAGCGCAGAAAAGGTCAAGAAAAACGTTCGAAACGTCCCAGTCAACTCTACATTGGAGGTCATTGGCTCCCTCCAACCAGCCCCAGCCCCACACCCAGTACGGGCGGTGGGGACGATGGTTTAGATTTATTTCCAGAGTTGTATCTATGTGGCAGGGTATGTAGTTAATATTTTCAAATTTATAAGCTGAACTAAAATATTAGTTCACATTACACCCGTCTACTTTTTAAGTAATGCAGGCGCAGTTACTTTCGAGCGTCGGACTTTTAAATACATTTTTTAAGTCACATATAAAAATTAGCCGATTACTAATTTTCTACTTTTTTCATCCCGTTATTTTGACATATTTTGGGTGGGGCACATGGCCGTCAAAGCATGCAATTTGTTGGACAAAGGTTACTAGGTACTCAATAGATATTTTATACACAGTGTGTATATTTGTGATTTTAAACTTAATTGACATTTAGCAAAGGAATAACTTTCAAGAATTAACGACAATTCAATCTATTATCCTTAAAAAATAGACCGGGGTATGGCGGACTATATTTATTACTATATCGAAGTTTTTGATATGGCTATAATAGTATTTAGGGGTGTTTCGGGGAAGACAGAGAAAAACTGACTTCCCTTTGCAACAGGCACGTAGATAAGGGGGAAAATTACGCCCCCCATGAATCTTATTATTTTTTTAACGATTTTAACGTCTTTTGGACGAAAATTAGGCGTGGTACACTTAAAACTTCCCGGAATTCCCTCCGACAGCGAGCATTTATTTATGATGGCCATGTCCAAAACCTCAAGCAGCGTCACTGAATAACCGCACTTTCTATATAAGAGTACTCCCCCCTCCCCAAAGAGAAAAGCTATCTATTGTTTTGTCGCACTTGAATTATTGTGACATAGTTTAAGAAAATATGATGTCAGAAGCAGAAGCTGCAATCTTCTGGTAGAAACTAGTATAGTATACTAGTTTCTACCAGAAGATTGCAGCTTCTTCAAAACTCGTGTCTAACCTTAATATGTTGAATCTGAAGAGAACACATCTCGAAGCCTCTAAGGAATTTAGGATGGCTAAATATGGAAAAAAGAAGATTTCTTCACGTTTTGTTCACTTTTATCACAAAATTATTCGAAATAAATTAAAAAAGTAATGCATATATAGAAAGTAGGTACATACCCGCAATATTCGTTTAAAAATTACCATTGCTATGTTAAAACACAAAACTACAATTTTTCAAGGCTCATTTTTTAATGATATTTCTGAAATTTTCAAAAAAATTCTAATATATATATTTATCGGTTTCACAACGTTCTACGTCTTCCGATACCCAATCTCCACGCGTTTCTGTTTGCTCATAAATCATCATATAGGACTCTTATTCTTATTTCATAGTCTATTCCTTCTCTCCAGCTTCTTCTTGGCCGTCCTCGTTTTCTCCGGCCAGTTGGTTTCCATTGTAGTATTTGTTTAGGTAGTCTTTCATAATTCATTCTTTGTACATGTCCGTACCACACCAGTTGTTTTGTTCTTATATCATCCACCAAAGATGGGTGAACGCCATCGTCACAATTTCTCTTATTCTCTGATTTGTAACTCTTTCTCTTTATGATTTCCCTGCTGCTCTTCTCCAATAGTCCATCTCCGTAGCGGAAAGCTTGGCCATAATTGTGAGCCGTATGTAATAATACTTTTTACAATGGTGTTATGTATAAGCTTCTTGTTATGTTTTGATAAACTTTGGTCCCAAATTATTCCATTTAATAAAGTTATTGCTTTTCTTCCTTGTACGTTTCGATCCTTTATAGTTCTGTCTAGCGCTCCATTAGCTGTAATTTTTAGACCAAAATGTTTATACTCATCACAGGACTGAACTCGCTGCCCGGTACTTAAGATTAGATCCGGTTTCATTCCACCGATACACATATACTCTGTCTTATTGAGATTAACCTCTAGTCCCCACTTATTGTACTCGTCTATTAGTTCTCATGTCATATATTGGAGGTCGTCATAATCAATCAAAAAATTCTTAATGAGTTCAAAAAACTTAATGATTTTTCTTATATAAAACAACTTAAATAGTACTTGTTGGTTGGAAGGTCTGTTAGCAATTATTAATATTTTATTATTCAGCTTAAGAGTTATTATTATTATTATTATGTTCATTTTTAACAGTAGGTTAAATGTAAAAAGTATTTTTTGGTTGAGTGGAAGAGCGCTGCCCTTTATTGGCTCTAAATTTAGAGTAATATATTACGCTAAGGCTCTAAATAAGAAGGTGCGAACTCTGCCTTTTCTTATTTGTTTTTTTTACTCGAAATTGCTTGTCCTAGTATGTAGGTAGAAATTGTATTTTTTGTAAACGACAATAATAACTAAATAAATAAATAAATCTACGTGCCTAGAAGTTAAAAGTTGAAAACCGTATCTAGCTACTAATATTTGTATTTTTTAAAAGAATGGGTAAATAATAGAAAGGTAGATTTTGATAAAAATATAATAAAATTTTTAAAAATTATTATAGATTTTTATAAAAATATAAATAAATTTAAAAATTTTTAAAAAATTATTATTAAGGTTTTAAAGGTTTTTCTATTTAAAAAAACATATTTTTGTAATACCCCAACAGATCTTTACATAAAAACATATAAAAAATAATTAACATAAAAATGGAATTCTTAATCTGACCAAACATTTTATGAACGATGTAAAATTCAACTCTACATTATGCGGCTGCTCACCCTGCATTTAGAAATATATGAATTATAATTTTAGGTCTCAGCCCTCCAGGTGATAGTTGGTTCCCTCCTCTTGGGTGCTATCCTGCTCATTGTTGGGTTAGTGCAATTAGTGCCAAATGCTGCTGATGTCGACCACAGGTTTGTATCAAACTTATCCCCATCCCGTTGAAAAAAAAACTAACAAATTGTGTAATTTAAAAGAAAAATTGAGGTGCATATTTCTCGCTACAATCAATAGTGGTTATCTTATCCTAAGGCGGCCCCTACACCTCTTGAAATCAAACGATTAATTTTTATTTTACAATAATATTGTCAGCTTATAAACGACAATATTTCCAGACCTCTAAAAACTAAACAATATTGCACAATAATAGCGCTATACGGCTCAATAAGAAAATATTGCTCAATCAAATTTAAACTGGTTCATTCTTTTGCTTAATCATTGTGCAACCTCCAATGCTAAGCGTAGACGGTCAATAAGACAGTGAAACCTCCTATGAGCGGACACTCACAGTTTCATCGATTTTGTCCGCGTATTGGAGATGTCCGCTTATTAGAGAGAACTGCGAAATTTTAATATATATTAATTAACAATTTCCGATCCGATAGATGTTTCTTCTCCGAAACGTTAACATTCATTCATCATCATTTTTTTCACGCAAAATAAGAAGTTTTTACTAGGCGCCAGATATCTATTCATACTCATCTGAACAATAAAAATAAAAAACTGCACTCCCGCCAAATAAAATATGATGTAAATACGACAGAAGTATTTAATCTCCGCATGAAGACGGAAAGAGGTAATTCCCCGGCGGCAGAGTGCGTTGTTGCCAACATACTACATATAATTTATGCCCATTTCGTGCATCACTCCGTCCCGTTGTCAGACGTTCGCGTCCGGTTAAAGGGGGTTTCAGAACTTTTTAACCAAAAAAAAATTGACCACGTCTGGTTATAAGAGTTTTGGGTTATAGGAGTAATTTTACATGTAAATAAATAGGGAAAAGCTTGGTTCCAACATATTTGTCCGCTTAAAGGGAGTGTCCGCTTAATAGAGGTATCCGCAAATAGAGGTTTCACTGTCTTGCGCAATTCGTAGTATTGTGCAATATTATTGACCGTCTAGGGGCCGCCTTACTCTAAGCCGAAGCAGTTGCGACTTAAATTTTTAAAACTTTTTAACGGAGGTGGTTATTTACGAAGGCATAACCAATGCTAAAATCCTTACCCAAATGTGTAAGTTTAAACTTCAATTTTTTTATAGTTGTGGTTAACTTTGTGGCGCGAAATTTTGACGTTAGAAAATGTAATTTTGCCTTTAAGTGACTTCAAGATTTTTGTTGTTTTTTACCACAAAACTGTAATAAAATGATTTCTTAATGAAAATAGTTTTAACTTTACCAAAATGTTCATAAAAATAATCACAAATTAAATGTTTAAAACATAATCAAAATATACATTTTGAACACGGTTTGAGTAATTAAACACTACCACTGCGCTTTCGTTGTGGTAGTGGTAATGTTTTATTGTTTATTTTATAGACTTTTATAAAACAGTTTTTTGAAACGATAACTCCACCAACTCCTACAAATTAAAAAAAATATGTGCTATAATATTCCGAAAACCGCATATTGATGCGACGCTCCGTTAAAAAGTTAGCATTTTTTAAACTTTTTAACTGTCAAAAAACTGTCATTAGCATTGATGAATGACGACCAAAATCTAACCAGCTCGTTACAGTATTGAATACTATTTTACCTAAAAATTTCATGAAAATCGGTTGAGCGGTTTAGGAGCTATCGTGTCGGACAGAGTTACATACACACGCACACACACACAAACACAGACAGACATCGCGACGATACTGCTAGGGTAGGTCAAAATACACCTAAATAACAAATTTTCGGCATTATCTTAAAAAAAAGTTTTTCGTCGAAAACAATACGTTCTCTAGCCATTGGTGCGGGCTAGGAAGGTAATAATAAAATATCAGTTTCCAATCAGACTTTTTGGAGGCGCCAAATTTTGACGTTAGCGAAATGTAATTTTGCGTTAAAGCAACGTCAGCATTTTTGTTGTTTTTTCCACAAAACTGTAATAAAATTATGTTTTAAGGAAAATAGTTTAAACTGTGCCAAAACATTCATAAAAATAATCACAAACGTTTAAAACGTAAGCAAAATATAAATTTTAAACACGGTTGTGGTAATTAACCACTACCACGGTAATTAACCACTACCACTGCGCGTTCGTTGTGTTCTTGTTTATTGGATAGATTTTTTATGCAGCTTGTATTAAAAATAATAAATGTCATCAGTTTCCAAGATTTAAAACATTTATTTTGCAAAATAAGGCTAAACTCAAAGGTTTTAATATATTTTGACTTTTACAAGTGACATTTTTAAACGTGTACCAAAAACTATGAGAAGAGCGTGTCATGGTTGTTAAGCACTACCACAACGTGACAGTTGTCAAAATTTTTAGCGTTCCGAAAACTCTCTATTATGTAAAGTTAGCGCTAAGCCTCCAGGTAACCACGCCCGTTATGGTTTATTAAACACAACAGCGTGATAGGTGGCTACTGCGTCGACTCTAAATAAGGATTATCCTAATCGAAGCGAGAAAGGCACTGGCCAAAAACATTCTATTGTCATTGTCCTAACCTAACCACTATTTTTACTTTCCCAGGTATTTTTTTATGGGTGGAGGCATCATTCTTTTGACAGTAGGCTTAGTAATGACAGCCGTAAGATGTTTTTTCATACACTGTTCGTATAATAAGAATGCAAGGATAGTCATGGAAGAGCCCCAATTGGCGCCATTAGATGGCGTTAGTAGTATAGACGTTTTAGTGCAGAGACGAGACACGCAGGTTAGTTAGCTTAGTCGCTGCGTGTGTGGAAGGAAGCCTTTAGATTTGACCTTTAGTGTAGATTTTAGGCGTAGACATATAAAACGTTTAGAATAGAGAAAAGAACACGGCAACCGTTTACATAGGCCTTATGAAAAATTTTTGTCTCGGTAAAATTGGCTATAATTTTAGAGTGTTATAGTGGGCTGTACAGCTAAAAAAAATGTAAGTAAGGTTAAGTTTTTCTATGTACAGTTTTTGAGATATAGGCGTCAAAGTTCGTTACATGATCGTTTTTGTGTATGTTCTAATAATAATAACTTACATCTTGACCGAAAAAAATTTATTGATCATAAAAATTACTTAGTTAAGGCCTAAAGACAATTCTTATTCTTTTCAATTCATTAGGTCATATACGGGGGTTGTCAAAAAATCAACTTCAACCGAATTTTAAAACTAGCACATTATATTTTGGCATGCCTTAATAGTTTTATACCATATTGGAAGTTAATTTTAGTTTTTGATTCGCCCTACTTTTATAGATATTAATTTTTTAATTGCAGATTTATTTTCCTAATAACCAAAATTGACATCGGCGGTTTTAAGCCATTTTTGGTACGACAAAAATGAATTTACTAAATATTTTGTATTAAAACACAGCAGAACGAATATTTTAAATACATAAAAGAGGTACTATAGATTTTGGTGTCGTCAAAGGGTGTATTCTTTCTTTTTATCTTATTTGTGAAAAACGGCTCGGTCAATTTTGATCTAACCTTACCTGCTTACTTTCGTAACTCATTGTCACAGTAGGAAATTTTTTTCTGTGTTTAGTTTTAAAGATATTAATTTTTATATTTTAAACTATTCTTGGATTTACCGAACTATAAAAACGAATATAAGCTAAAAATAAAAAAATATATATTCAGGATCTCAAAAAGAAAGCTTGCATTAGTTTTTTAGTACTAACCCAGAACTTATCAAGTTAGAACTTTAAATATGCAACTAAAAAATTCATATCTATAAAAGTAGGGCCAATCAAAAAACAAAAATAACTTTTTTCTTCCAAGATGGTATAAAACTGGCTGCATGCCAAAATAGCTGCTAGTTTTGAAATTCTGTTGTGGTGTTGATATAAAAAAGTTGATTTTTTTACTACCCCCCCCCCCCGTGTATTACCTAATGAATTGAAAATAATGACATTATAAGTGACTTTGTCTTTAGGCCTTTACTAAGCAATTTTTATGATGAATTAACTATTTCGGTCAAGATGTAAGAGTTATTATTTTTAAAGCATACACAAAAACGACTATTGAACGAACTTTGACCGTTTATATCTCAAAACGAAAATGTGTTTTCCACACTATTTTTAGTGCAGAAAATTGTATTTAAAGTTTCTATTGATAAGATTGCCTGTGAAATGCCTTGGTTGCTATGGTGTAAAGGCAAGATGTTAAATTTCGCTATTGCTCCCTGACATCAAATTCAATCTGCTTACCAGCGAGCAGCTCTCTACTACCGTAATGCCTGATAGCCAATCGAATCTGGTTTGTCAAACAATTATTCTTTTATAAGTCTTTTTAGGAAAAAACATGTTACTCTCAATTCCTGTTGGTTTTATTCACTTAGAAACCAAAAAATGGAAGAGAAATAAAGTTAAATAACCCATAAGTCATTAAACGATTTATACCTTGAAGCTGTAATTATTTTTGCCGTAATGTATGAAATATGGGTCAGCAGTAATTTCTCTTAATAATCGTTTGTATGTCTATGGTTTCGAATAAAGCAGTTCCTACATGGATGGATTTTCACAAATTTCATACCTACTGTTCAATTCGTAATTTTCGAGCAACGTGTTTTTTCGTTGAAATATGTTATTGTTGTAATAACCAGCTGATAACTGTCAAAAAGACTATCTAAAAAATGGACGAAAAGAGTTTAAATGATCAAATTCTTGTTCTTTTTGTTCTAAAATCCATCCGTGCCAGTATGTATGGACTGTTAATATGTAGATTAATTTTTATTTATTGATTTATTTTTCTATTTCTTCCAGGATAGAGCTGGATACATACTTTTGTCCTTCTACGAAAATTCCATTGATAAACCAAAATATTTTAAATAAATAATTTTTATTTATTTTCCTAAACTTTATACCAACTTTTTAATATTTTTTCTAAACTTTTTATTACTAAGTTACTTTCTGGAGCGTTTTTTAGTACTATGATTGAAGCCTGATGACGAAATTACAAAAGATTGAAAGAGCAAAAGGTCGAAGCTCCAAATAATTAGTATGCAAAAAATCTAACCTGTGTTAAGAATACTAAAAAATTTTTTGTATAATAACCTAACCAAAAAGGGTAAGTTTTTTGCTAATACGAAGCTAATTGGTCGGGTTAGGTTTTAATATCTTTTTGTCTAAATTTTCTATTTTTACAATTATTTTCGATCTTTTGCTTTTTCGACCCTTTGTATTCACTATCTTTTGTAATCTTGGCCTTTCTAATCGATCTTTTACATTTTAGATCTTTTGCAATTTCGATCTTTTGTTCTTCTGATCTTTTGGTATTTAGACCTTTATAAACATTCGACCTTATCATCGATCTTTTATCTTTTCGGTATTTCGATCTTTTGGCTTTTGACCTTTTGTTTCTCGATCTTTTTGATGATGTCACCATAACAAACGTTCATTATATATCGATGTCCTCTTGTCTCCTGTAGATCACCAAATTTAAGTTTTTTGAACCACCCCCTTCTTTCACCATCCGAACCGAAGACCATGGAATTCAGAATTAGAATTGGGAATAACGGGTCCTTCTTAAAAGTTACCAACGTTACCGTTATTGAAAAATAACATTATTAAAGAACGTTACCAAATAACGATCAAGCGAACAGTTTTAGTTTACTCCAAAAAAAGAGTTGACGACCAAAAAAAAAACAAAAAAAGGGCTAAATTTTTATTATTGGTACAGAGAAACGATTTTTTTGTCACTTCTGACATCATTATTTCAAGATTCTGATAATGTCCCATTTCTATTCAGAAAGCTGCCCCTTCTGTTGTAAGCCGTATACATCATGTATCTTGTGTTTCCTAATACCTGGATCATCTTATACGTCAAAAATTAAATGCTCAGGTCGTAGTGGCTCAATCTAAACGCACCTTAAAAATCTAAAAGACGCTCCATTTATATTTATAAATTTAAATTTATATTTCAAAAGTAATAAATTTAATGCCAAAACTTTCCAAAAGACTAAAATTTAGACTGGCAAACAATGTTTGCACCTAAACTGATTCGTCACTTTTTCAATTGTGAATCGGTTTATTTGACAATGAACCAATTTTAAGCCAAAATATTGTGTAGATTTTTTGTGTCATATATTATATATATATATATATTTATATATATATATATATATATATATATATATATATATATATATATATATATATATATATATATAAATAAATAAATAAAATACTGAATTCTGTCTTATTTTATCCATTTCCGAACACATAACAATTAAGCTTGTGAGTAAGTAATGGTTTTTAGTGAGCCTTGAAATTTTTCTTAGAAAATTGTAGATTTTATGTATGTATGACATATTTCAAGGAAATAGAGACGAGACAAACTTATCAAAGTCAAATTTATTTAAATCAAAATTAAAGGAGGGAAATCTCGGTTCTCTTTACTCCAGCATTGTTTAGAGAAAGACTCACTTTCCATCCTTCTTAATTTATAAGCCTCGAACAATAAAATTGAACAATTTTTAACATAACATGGAGCACGTACTTCACTGTAGAAGCGTTGGATTTCAAATAAACTCCTACATATGGCTTGAATAAATTAACGGTGCTGATAATGGGTGCTCTTAGCGCCCTCTCTTTTCTAAACTTAAAAACACCCCTTATCCAAAAAATGTTTTTAAATTAAAAATAAAAATTTACCCGTATTCTGACAACGTTAAAATCACCGCTTTGACAAATTGCCAACTTAATTTGAAAACAGTCCCCTTTAAATTTTATTAAAAGCGTCTACTGTTTTAATCCAAGCCATACGCTTGTAGTTGCGTTCGTTTATTCGATCTGTACGCTCCATTGGCTCCGTTTCCTCTTTTGCCGTTCGTTTGTTCTTAGAGCGAGCAAAAAGAGTTGCTCTTCTCTCCAAGCTTTTTGACCGAGCGTTTAGAGCTTTTTCCAGCGCTTTCTAAATTGTAAGGCGGTTGAAACAAAAAGCGATCCCATCAAAGTGATCTAACTTAACATTTTTGTTTGCTTTATTTCTTTTTTTTGGGTGGCCTTCTCAAGAGAGACGCGATTTGGCACGCCTCATGGTCATAAAAGGGCTTGAGGATGCAGAAGAAGACTTCGGGCTCATCGGACCATCTTTTTTCCATTCCTTAGCGATGAGATTTACGCCCAAATGGGTATACAATGTAAAATGCATTTGTAAAAAATCAAATACATAAATTCTATTCTATTCTATTCTTAGCCTAAAACATGGAGAGGGGGAGGGAGGATTTAGCCTTGTGTAACACTAAAAAAATATTGAAATAACATTATTATTTTTTTTTGAAAATGTATTACAAATATGGGAAGGGGGTTAAAAATTCTGAATTTTTGCGTTAAATAAGTTATGAATATTCCCCATAGAAAAAGAAGATGTTCCCGCACCTTTTTTGGTGATTTTAGTGTTTCTTTAAAGATCCCTAAATATATTCCTAAATAAAGAAAAATAATTTTACAATAATTTATTACAAAAGAAAGCTAGATTTAGGAAACCTACCGAAAATGTGTCTGGAACTGTTTAGCATTAAATCTAGGAACCACTTCATCCAAAAAAAATTTTTTTGGCACTCCTTGCCTCTCCTCATTTTTATTCTCCAGAACTTCTTGGAGTACTTTTCCATGTTGTTTGAAAAATAAAAACACGCTTCGAACCAAAGAAACACTCAATAAAAACTTGGGGTTTTGTTAAAAACACAAAACGCTCCGAAAGCCGTTCGTTTATTATTTTAAGCTCTATTTTCTCGATGATCAGCTGATGTGTGCATGATGATTAATGTCACAATGATGTCCCTCACCGTTGACAACCTAAATTATTTTAGTGAAACGCCAATAAACTTGACATGAAACACTGCCTTCTATTAAACAAAAAAACAGAACCAAAAAATATGAGTTTCAGTGACATTGAGGGGTTCGTCGCGTCTCTATTTCTTTAGAATATGTCATAGTAACTAAGGACACTTATCGTAAAGGCAAGCTTTATAGGAAGCGAATCCTGACATTGATTTTCTTTTTTTGTTATTAGTTTTGACATGTATTTTAAGATGTTCTTTTAGACAGTCTGAAGGTACCTAAACTATATATATTTTGTATATTTAGAAATAAAAAGGTGTGCTGCAAACTTTAAACTGTATTATAATTAAATAGATCTTTAGACTGTATTAAAACCACATTTAAAAAATTATAAACAAGAAATCGAAAATCAATGTCACGCTTCGCTTCCTCTAAAGCTTACTTTATGATGAGTGACCTTAATAGGAACAGGGTCTAGAAATAGCAGCTGTTTTTAAAGTTACTCTTGCACAATGAAAAAGCTTGGCTTTACCAGTTTTATTGCTTATATTAACATGCCATTCGTTTTTATAAAAACAAATCTAAACATTTATCATAAAACGCCAACGTCAACAAAAAAAAATGATTAATAATTTCTACACGCCAGCTAACCAGCTTTCCACCACTGTTTTGTACTTTATTTTGATAAACGCCCACATTTATTTTTCACGAAAATTTTAAATCTAAACTTAAAATTGCTTTTAATGAAAAAAGTTTAACAAGGATAAATTAGAACCTTAGATAGAATAGAAAGTTTATAGTTTCAGGCAGTGGTGTATCAAGGATTTTTTTACTATAACCAAAAAAGAATAATTATATTACACTAGATAAAAATAAAATTTAATTTAAAAAAACATATTGTTGCCGGAGGCCGCCTTCTTTTTTTTGTGGCCGCCACACGTACTTTCGATTCAAAGATCTACTTCAAGGTCACTAAGTCACCTGACTTTGACGCTAAATATCCATCCATGGGCTTGGGGGACTAAGCCCCCCCAAAAACTCAGTTAGCCCCCCAAAAATAATTTGAAAGATCGTCCATGGGTCAAGAGCGATTTAGTTTTTTAGCTCTTGCAAATATTGAAAATGGCATAATCCGTGATGCTAGACGATGTTCTGGAAGAATTTATTAAGACAGGAAATAAGAAGCTGCTGCTTCAATAAAATTGTACTATTATGCTTTCTTTTCTTCTAACTTTGCTTTCAGGGTTGATTTGTATGATACGTTTATCTTACACTATAAAATATTCCTATCTTGACCCAATACCTTACAGTACAAAACATATTTCACTATGGGGTATTAAGACGAGGGGCTTTAGCCCCCCCAGATCTGATGACCTAACTTCGCCCATGGTAATATGTCGAAAACTAATAAAAGGAATTTTGTGATTTCTAGATAAAAAAAAGGTGTCGACGAATTTGAGAAATGAAGGACATGAAAAATACTTGGTTAATTTATTACATTGGGCAAAAATTTTGGTTTATGACATTGTCAAAATAAATTGAAATGCACTCTTGGCATACATTTATTAAAACGTTGAATTTGACATTTCGTAGGTTTTTGACAATTTAAAGACGCAATTTCAAAGCGATCTCTCATGTCTCTAATTTGAGATATAGAGCAGAAACTGAAAATGTAAAAAATGCAATTTTTTAAAAACACAAGGTCGGTTTACCACTTTGCAGTATCTGGGTAAGATGGGGGATGACAATTTTGGATTTATTCAAAAGAAATGAGTTCAAACCGCCTCTGTCAAGCACCTGAAAAAATTCAACTTCAGTCTAAAAAAAACCAAAAAAATTTCAAGAGTAAAAATTAAAAAAAGTAACCTTTCTTGCGAGCTTCCATTTTTAAATAAAAACAAGCCGATGTGAAGCTATGGGGGTTTTTTAAAAAGTATGTGTTTTCCATAACTTTTTAGTTTATAATAATTTTATTTTGATGTGAATTGCTTTTTGGGGTTTTTTGTACAGAGAATTCAACTATAATATTATCTATAACTTTTTGTATTTGAGATAATACAAAAAGTTTGAATTTTTTTCTAAAAGGAAAATCTTTTTCTAATTATTTTTTAATTAGAATTTTCTTAGAAATAATTCAGTTAGAGTTAGTTAGAATTAATTAAACATATACAGAGTGTTTCACGAACAATGAAAAAGAGGCCTTTTTGGGTATTTAGAGTGCGAATTTGGAGAAACGCTCGGACCCGTCGATTTTGTTTGCGGGGGGGACACTTTTTGGCTATCTTGAAATTTTGGAGGACGAACCCCCTTCGACCGGGTTTACCCCTATATTTTGAAAAGGAAAAATGGGTCTATAATATCTTGTTTTGAAGGCGTTACAACCGTGTCAAATTTTCAAAAATCTATTCATTAGTTTTTGAGATAATTGCCTTCAAACTTTCAAATTTAACATGGACTGATAAAAAAAATTTAATTAGAATTTTATATTTTTCGGATTTAATTTTTATTTTATCATTCCATTTTAAATTTGAAAATTTGAAAGCAAATATCTCAAAAACTAATCGATGAATTTTCGAAATGTTTACAGGGTTGTAAAGATATTCAAGAGAGATTCAAAACAAGGTATCACTAGACTCACATTCCCTATTCAAAATATAGGGGTAAAGTATACCCCTCGAAGGGGGTCGTGCTACAAAAATTTCAAGAAAAGTGGCCCCTTCGCAAACAAAATCGACGTGTCCGAGCGTTTCTCTAAATTCGCACTCTAAACAGCCAAAAAGATCTGTGTTTCGATGTTCGTGAAACACAGTGTATTTGAGTAAAACTGTTAATTATGAAATGAATCAAAAATAAAAAGTCATAAATAAAAAAAATATTGTATAAAATAATATTCAAAACAAAATTAAATGAAATTTTACCCTGATTCAAAAAATCGAAGACGGTCGTTTTATAAAAAAAAATACCTACCAGTTCAAGTGACAGATAAAGTTATTTAAAAAATCTATAGCTAAAAAAACACAAAATAAAAGTTTGGTAAATAAAAAAATTGACAATTTTTCTTAAAAAGAAAACTTTCTAAAAACAGCCTGTTATATCAAGATACGGTTTTTTCAGTTTTTCATATTCTAGAAATTCCCGAAATTTTCAATAATATCGAATTTCTGCCACTCTGTATACAATAAAGTTTGGCTCTTGATACGTCAATGCTTAGAAGAAATTATTAGGCATATAGATAGAGTCACCCCCACCCTTTAGGGTAAAATAGATTTCAAAAAATAAAATAATTTGCAGCTTCATGTTTTGTTCTGAAAGCTCTTAATTTTTTATGTACTTTTTGCCAACAAATGTAATGTATTAGGAAAATCATAATGATTTGAAACTCTACAAAATAAGCAAACTTTACTCTTAAAAAGGTAATCTTTTCTCGACATTTTGAAATATTAGCGGAAAGAGAAAAAAATAAAAATGACACAATTTTCAAGTATTTAGACCAGGGGCGGATCCCATCCAGGGGACAAAGGGGCATCAAACATCAAAATATTTTTTGTTAGCGGTTTTTGATAGATTTGAAATTTAGAATCTAAAAGAGATTTATGGCGCCGCAGGGGAAATTAAAAAAAAAATTCAGTAGAAATAAGTGATGATGCTAAACTAAAAAATAAGTTATATGTGTGGGAGGGGGGGCGGACCCCTCTACCCCCCCTGGATCCGCCACTGGTTCAGACGCACAAATCACCTAACATTAACTTGATTTAACTTTCCCTAAGCTAACTTAGACAAACTTAAAAGTAATTCTCCCGTAGCGGTTCCAACTTTTTTTGCATAAAAGGTTATCTTAAGTAAGTCTACGTTAGCTTATAAGGTAATTCATTTCTGAAGCTGAAATGAGTTTAACAATTTACATTTAATTTATTTAATTATTACCTGGCACGTTTGGAAAGGGAATTTCTTTAATTGCCATAACGAATAACGATAAGCAGTTCTCTAATAAGTTTTGTTTATTAAAAATTTTAGTAGTGTACGCAGGCTTAAGGGGCACTGATATTAACCCCTAAAACATGATTTTTTTCCCAAAAATTGAAATATTTTTAATGTAAATATCTCGAAATCGATGAATAAACTTTAAAATTGTTTATAGAGTTAAATTTGTTTATATTGATAAGAAGAATCGAAATTTTAAATTACTTATTTTCCAAATAATATTGGTTGACCCTGTAATAATCAAATTTGTTGGAAAAAGTACATGCTTATTAATTCCCAAAACGTAGTTTACTTAGTTTATTTTTGAATAATATTACGGAAAATTTTAACATTTGTTAAAAATGTAGTAATTTTATATTATTTTTTATAGATTATTATACCCTCGGAACTAGACTCTTTGCTGGAGACAAACTCTAACCAAGATGGCAGCGAACGTCAAGAACAACATGTCATTTCGACGAATTGCGAAAGTCAAGGAAAAAAAGACAACGTTTAAAATATATTGAAGACTTTTCAACACAAAAAAATTGTTTTGCCTCACTTGTTTCTTGAAAAAGAATTTTACTTTTTCTGTTCTGTTGTTCGCTATATTAAGATGTTTTTGGTCAGCACATGTAAACGTCAAATTTCGTTATGGTTGTGGTAAACTAAGGGGAAAATAACGATAACTTTTTGTCGCAAAAACACTTTAGCGTTAACGAACTTACTTTTCATGTTAAACACCTCTACAATCTATCTATTTAGTCTTTTTCGATCCATCTTTGAACATAGGCATCCCACAATATCTTCCACTCTTCTCTGTCTGCTGCCGTGTTCATCCATCTTGTTCCCTCATGTTTCTTCAAATCGTCCGCTCATCTCGTTAGAGGTCTTCCCCTACTCCTTTTATTTTCCCAAGTCTCCAGTTTACAATACATATGTTTCACACTTCTTCTTGTGAGGATTGGCTTGGTTTTTTCGCTATAAATATATATTGGCTATTAAGTCTATGTATCTGTGATCTATTCGGCTATTACTTGAAGATACTTTTACTTCCCAGTGCTCATAATGCTATCGAAAGCTTTTTCAAAGTCTATAAAACGCAATATATATATATATATATATATATATATATATATATATATATATATATATATATAGTGGAATTTTGTATTCGTCGGTTCGTTTTCTTATGATTTTTATAGTTAATAGGTGGTCAACTTTACTAAAACCTTTTCTGAAGGCTGCTTTGACGAGTGTTATAGGTCGATAGTTTTTTAGGTTTGCTCTATCGCCTTTCTTGTGCACAATAATGGTTATGGATTCTTTCCAGTTGCTTGGGATTATTTTTTTCTTTTAGTATTTTATGCAGGAGAATATGGAGGATATTAACTACAGCTTTACCATCGTACTTGAGCATTTCTGCCGTTACATCGTCCTTTTCAGGTGATTTGTTATTTTTTATTTTCTTTAATGCTCTCTTTATTTCCGCTTTGCTTATTTCAGGTTGTAGCTCTGAGTTTCAATAATGCAATAACATATTTTTCACAGCTTAAGGATAAAAAGTGCACTTTTATACTGGATGTTAGGGATTAGAGTGTCACTTTTTGTCCTTGAGATGAAATTGACGGATCTCTGTACTACTACAAGAAAATAATTTTAAACTTGTAAAATAACCATAACAGCTTATATAAGGTTAGCGCTAAACATCCGTAGAACCACGTCCTTTATGGTTATTAAACGCAAGAGCATGACAGATCTCAAAATAACCAGTGGCGCATCCAGGAACATGTCTTCGGGGGGACCGAGACCCCATGATGTTGTATTTTATGCTATTTTTTGTTTTTGTTTTTATTATTATTTATTATTTTTATAACTATGATTTTACGACAAATGTGCCGACCAAAAACAATCTATTTAAAACAAAATTTAAGATAAAAAAATGTTTGTTTTAAATACTTTTTAGAAGAAATATTTAAAACATTAAAATTATGCAAAATTGTAATATTTTCGATATGAATGTGATTCAACTCACTTGTACAGGTAATATTTTATATTTTAATATTGTTATTTTTTGCTGTTTTTCGAGAAAATTTTATTGAAATTGTGATGTCAAAATAATTATCCTTCTAGTCCATTACTTAATTTTTGTACACAGTCCAAATTATAAATAAGCTTACCAAAAATTAGAAAAAAAAGAACAAAATCCATGTCTCTGATTATTTCTTTCTACACAATATAGCTATTCCTCTTATTGGGAGGAAACGATAAATCTTCCCCGAATAGGTACACGCATATCGGATTGTATTTTATATAAAACGTATATTTATTTTAAAATGTTAAATTTTGTCTTAAATTACTAAATGATAACCAATCAGTGACGGATCCAGGATGGCCGGAGGGGAGGGGCCAAGAAGGAAAAAAAACACAAAACAATTCTTTTTGCGGGATTTAATCAGACTTAGCTTTAAAAGTTGCCACTACGTGCAAATAAAATGTGCCGCAGGCGAAAATTTGAGCAAAATCAGTTAAATCTTGCGTTAAAATTCGAAAAAATTACATTTTAGCGAAAAATTTTATATTTGGTAAAAATTTGCGGCCTATGCAATATGCATTGGTTATTTTTTTTTACGGAATCAACGTATGCCAATGAGGGTATATATTTATGCGTAGGCATTTACTTTAGCTTATTTAATGGCAGATTCCTTTTTGTAAACGTTTTTACTAAGTTAACCAATATAAGTGACAAAATCCTTCTTCCCTAGAACACAAAAATCTGTGGTGCAATTATGGTGCAATATTGCTGAGCAGACATATATCTGTATTCGAACGACCTCTTCTCTTCAGAACATTTTGGAACGGGTAGGCATTGTAAACAAGAATATATAGCCAGCTTTTCTGATTCTGATCTAAAATATTCTAGTTTAGATTTTTAAAGATTATGCGTCAGTTTGTTGAAGATATACAATTACGAATAGCGCTAGGAATTTCCCTATTTTGATTTAAACGCACTTAACGCAGTCGAAGGCATTCGACACACACTGTTTCATATTAAAAATGATTTATTAGTATAGTTTTTGCAAAGTCAGTTGAACACAGATAAAAGCCGACCATCGGCATATCCTTCCCAAGTCGTCGAACAGTGGTCATTTTGATGACCAGCAGGTCATCTACCAAAAAATGTTGTCTTTGAGGCGTCAATTACTTGACGTCTTTTCGTAGTGTAGTCTGAAAAACGTCATATATTGGTCACTACCCACACTGCACACTTTGTTCAAGGGACATACACTCATACTTATATAGATGGTGCCCTAGTCAGTACTTGACCGGATTTATACGGAATGTGGGAGTACGTATGTAAAATAAATTAAATATTAAATCAAGACGAACTTCGAGGCTTCCTTCGCTTCAAGGTCGAGATGTGTAAGTCTAGGTATAGGTCTATTTTGATCTGTACCTCACAGAAGAACACCGCTGTACCTGTTCCGGTACTTCCAGGTCAAAGTGACAGAAGAGTCACCTTCTGTGTCTAATAGCCCATCGCACCGACTTTTTTTTCGTTACTTAGCCTTAAGTGTTCCTTATTACGTCATATTATGATTATATTAAGAAACGCCTTAAGCTAAGTAACGAAAAAAAAGTCGGTGAGATGGACCCTAAGTTTCCTTCAGTGTTCTCAACTGCAGGGAATATTTCATATATTCAGACGAGTTTAAAAAAAGTCATAAATAGGTTTGTGTCTGTGTGTGTGTCTGATGTTCTGATTTGGCCCAAATACGTCATATTGCTGACGTCTTTAAAACGTCTAAAAATGACGTCATTTTGGGTGTGTCTTTTGAACGTCATTTAAAGGTGATTTTCACGTCAGGTTAGAGACGTCAATGGTCATTAAAAATGACCTGTTTTTGACGTTTAAAAAACGTGACCTTGCTACCTGGGTTTATAGAAAGTGACATGGGCGACGGTAGATATACTCATGAAAATTATTTCATTTAATTATGGCTTAAACTAAAGAAATAAAAATAGATAATAAAACTTTCTATTCCTACATCTACAGGAACGACACTGATTAATTTTCTAACTCTGCAGACTGCCGACTAAAGGGGTCCCGAAAAGCACACCCGAAAGCAATTAAAGAGCGCATCTCAAAAAAATCTGCCAATCAGGTGCCGTCCATCCACCTGGGCTGGGTCGGTCTGAAAACAAAGACTTTGTGGTCGGACCGCAAAGAGCCGCACCTCTTCTCTGTCGGTAGGGTTGAAATTATACCAGGAAGATTTTATATGAATTTGGATAACTTTTGAAGGGCAGAATGAAGCAAAATTTCAAGAAATCGATAGAACCCCGTATTAGGAGTTATTCAAGTGACTTTGCAAAAACTATATTAAAATTAAAAGAAACTAAATGCAAATGGCCAATCAGACGTGTGTATCTGAGAGAGATTTATCGTTTCTCTGGAGTTTAAGGAAAACTAAAAAATTAAAACAAAACTTCTCTTGGATATCTATTTTTTTGTGCCCCACAAAGTGCCAAAAACTGTTTTTTTATTAAATAAGCCTACAACTCTACTAATAAAATAAATAACTAAGTTTAGTTTTTTTTTCATTTGACATGTGACATATGCTTTTTATAAATTTTTGTAGTCAATGGTCCAAAAATATAATGTTCCTGAATTAATTAAATGTGAGAAAAATTAAAGGAACATTCTTATAATAAATAAATATTATAAAAAAATATATATTAAATATTTATATGATAATATATAAAACCCACTTAGAAGACGTGGATTAAAACCAGCACAACGCTAGCAAGAAACGTGTCTTAGATTTAGAGAAAAATAATCATAAATAATAATTAAACATAAAATATATAGGTATACATAAATAATTTTGTAACATATTTATAAATTGATGTTGTATTGATGTATCTTGTATAACTCTAAGTAGGTAATACATTTTTGTTATATATTTATTCTGCCGTCCCACGGAAAAAATGTTAGGATTTCCACTTTCTAGAAAATGACATTTAAATATTTGACCAAAGTAAATTGACTTAAAAGTCAAATAATTTTGAAACGGAGCATACATTTTTATAAAGTTTATGTAATGTATGGACCTAGTAGTGTATTTTAACAAACTAATTACTAGTTTTTAATAAACTTGCTTAAGTTTATGAAAAAAAGGTTTTTTTTCAAACATACGTTACTATTTCTTAGCAAAATTATTTTCGTTCCTAATCATGAATACCGTAAGTTAAAAATTTTAACATCCGCCAATTTAGAAAACAAAAATAAGTTGCAATTCTAGTAAAATGTACCGGATGTTCTGACATACAGTGTTATTAATTTGTTTAATTTATGGTTTGAAGGAAAGTTATTTGAACTAAACACAGTAAGTTTGATAAGGCTAATCTTTTATCATAAAAATTGAACAAAGTATTGCATTACAAGTTTAAAAAACAAACCACAAAAAAATAACGTCAATTAATCGTCTTCAACTACTGTGATTAGATTTTGAGAATTGCTTTCAGCCAGGTTCTGCCAGAATGACATTTTGTGTGGTGGCATTATCGAGGATAAGTTTGTGAGAATTTGATTTTTTCTTTCAGCAGAAATTCCACAATCGGTCTTGTGATTTTCAGGATCTTTTAAAGTTGTGTTTTTTTTTGAAAATTATATTTAATTCTTGATTGTCTTTATCTTTGAAAGACGTCTCGTAATACAAACATTTGATCCTCTTCTTGCTTTCAAAATCGAAATATCTTTTAAAAGAGGTCGATTTTTGTTAGGTTTTCGTAACTGGTAGTTTTGACGTAATGCATATAAGTAGGATAGAACATCGTATGTTTTTACATACGTGCGGATATTTTCGCGGGCTAAAATAGTCTACTCTTCGTTGCTAGGCAAGAATACGACATGTTAAAACATACGCTAAGTGTTGTTCTAAAATGTTCTTCTTTGCTAAATAACAACACCGTATGTTAGAACATACGTTACTTATGCTTAAGTAATTTCTGTATTGTTTGCTTTAGTTGCTAGGTAAAAAAATCGTATAAAGTTGTAGTGATTGCTAGGCATAAACGATGTATGTTAAGAAATTCGTTAGACATACATACATCGTTTTTTACTTTGTAATTTGCCAATTACCCAGGCACATACGTTATTATTTTGCACTTACGGCTTTCATACCATGTAATATGATGTGTTGTTTTAGATACGCTAAAATCATTAAGTTTTATTTATTTTTTTTTTTAAAGTTTTTGTAAAATAAATTTTTTTTTGCAAAAATCGAAAATTTTTGTCATTACAAACCTGAAAAACTCAAAATCTCATTTTTACAAAAATTCAACATACGGCGTTTTTCTGTGGGACGGCAGTATTATTATTTAAAAAACATATATTTCTAATTATAACTTTTTTGACATCAATTTTAAACTTAAAATTAAATAACTAAAATATGGCAAAAATATAAATCTTAAAATACATATATCTAAAAATAATATAAAACAAAGAATTTATGTATATTTTTTTGATTTATTATTTTTTTAAAAATATACTTGTGATATCATGGTCAGAACTGAACATATAAAATATCAAGATACTTTTGTTAGATAATAATATAGCTAGCGAAAGGCCTGTGCGAAATATTAAGCATCATATTTTAGTCGCAAAAATAGTTCAAATCATTTCTGATTTGAATAATATATAAACTCATTAAAATTTGGTTAAATCAGGGTAAGATAAATAGTTAAAAAACTATTTAAAAAAATTCACAGGCTCCGTTAAATTTTTTAAGCCACTATTGATAGCTAGCGTATTTTGTCTGGTAAAAGAGTTGATTTTTGCTCGATCGTCTAACTTTGTACATATCTTCATGAAGTTTGTGTAGGTACCTCAAAAATATTTTAAAGTTTTTATTAGAAAATAAAAAAGGTACAGTCGTTTACTTTTTAAACGTCTACTTAAAAATACCTAGACTCGTCTGGACAGTCTAAATTTTTAGCAGACTTTAAAAACCACTAAAGAAGATCGGGTATTAAATTATAAAAAAAAATTGATCCATGCAATACAAGTGTGTGGAGGAATTGAACGACATTTAAAAAGTAAGCGAGTGTACATACATAGTTTAAATATAATTTATGAATATCTATTCTTCCATCTTGTTGCCAAATTTGCAAAATTGTATTTTTTCTAAAATTTTACTATTTAATCTTACTTATTCTTATAACTAAGTAATTATGTAAGATCCAAAAACAATTTTAAAAATGTTTATTGTACCCGTAGATATTTGTTAAAAAAAATTGAGACCAAGTAAAACTTTTTGAGACTTTTTTCCCGACCCACATATACTATAAAAAAAAGCATAGGTTCCTTTAGCTTAATTCTTTCCTACACGAATTCCTATCCACCGTCGTAAATGACAAAAACAAAATCGTCCATGTATTCATAAATGAAAATGGTATAACAGTCCAATGGCTATAACGGAATTCTTAAAAACCGGAGATAATACAAAAACTTCATTCGTCACAACACGACAAGAGCTAAATCGAAGTTTAGTATACAGTCTTTGATTGAAACCGGACAAAATCAAAAAGGACAAAATCATAAAAAGGGGCCGGGCCTAGCATGAGCAACTGTCTCATTTCTTTTCATGTATATTGGTTCTGTCTCTCTTCCTCTCATACACACAGGGTTGGATGGGACAGGCGGGCAACCGGGCAAATGCCCAGTGGGCCGGTACAATTTTGCGCCGGTTGGACCGCAGGTCCGATGTACCTATTCCAAATTATTAATATTTATTTTTGTATATTTGACAAACGAACTAATTAAAACATTAAATATTTAATTAAAAAAATCTGTATGTAGTAACTCCAAGCCTGCGTTACTCGTTTGATTGTTACAGTTACTTTTATATTAAAATAATTATAATGTATCAAGGAGATAATGTGATAATGGCACTAACTTATTAATATCTTTTTACACTACCAATATCCAGAAGAAAAAATCGGGAGATTAAAAAAATATAATAAAAATATTATCCAATTTTTTTTCTTATTTGTGTTGCTGTTGTGAAATCTCTTTTAACACATTTTGTTGAATATTTTGGTGGGGATTGATCCCCCTGATCTCCCCCTTAGGTACGGCCTTGCCAATATCTCATATCTTAGTTACGAAAGATTATTTTTGGTGCTAAAAATCGGTATTGGGTCCAATTCAAATTAAGGAGATCATAGATAAAATTGCAGCATCAAGTTAGCATACCTGCTCTGCCCCGGTAGTTAAAAGGGCGCAAGTGACGAAAGTGTGGTTCGGAAAAAAACGACTTTAAAGTTTTAATTGTTCATAAGGCAGTAGTACAGTTACTGCTATTTGTTTTTTTAAGGTTTTTTTTAATTTTGTTAGATAGGACATGATGGAAAATCCGTCGAGACCAAAAACTAAATTTCGAAAAAAAATTACTTGCAGCCTTTTAACTAATGGGGGCAGTGCTGCTGTATGTTGAAATTTTGCGTTTTTATTTTTTTTTTTTAGTTTTTATTTTGTGAAAAAATTAGATATTAATTATGTTAATAGGTACTTAGTGTTTAATATAGGCATACAGAATATAAAATTTTACAAAAATTTCTAGAGCAGTATTACAGATATTAATAAAAAAGGGATTTTCTGAAAGTCTTTAAACACCTTGTATCTCACAAGTTAGGATGTTTAGGACATGCATACATATGTTTATATGAAGTTTTTTTTCTCAAAATGCAAATTACATCCTTTAAAATTAGCATGTTATTTAATAACGAAACCTCCATAATATCAAAGACAAAATTAACACAATATGGCTTCGTTTTCTTTGCCGTAAAATTTTTGTGCCGAAGCGAGGGCCGAATAAAAAAAAATTGTCAGGGCCGCTTTGTTTGAGCCCATCCAACGCTGCATACACATCGGTCTCATGGAAGTTTGGCGGCAAATTTAAATCGGGAAAAATAATATTGTAGTTTTTGGACCGAAAAATACATAAAAAAATAAAAATGTCTGGTTTTTTCCTTTAATTATCTCCCCTGTCCTTCTTTTGAGAGGTCGTAATCGGTGTTACCCGAACCGAACCGAACCTCTTGGTCAATTAATTGCAGATGAATCCTAACTGAGGGTCCAATACCCGACCTTTTTTAAGGATGGGCCTTGCTTAATGAAAATGTCGTATGTGCTATAGCGATCCCTATGTATCTACATAGGCGTTTTCTTTAGCCATGGCAGTAACAAAAAAATAAATTGCAGTTAATAACGCATATTGCATCGCAATATCAGAATCACTCTTCTGTAGGTGAATGTCACAAGCTAGGCCCGACCCCTTTTTCTGATTTTACACTTGTCTTGTTGTAAAGAATGACGTTTTTGATAATGTCCGGTATTAATTATTCCGTTTTTAACATAGAACTGCCATTTTCCTTGATTGATCTTAAATTAGATTTTTATTGGTCCTTTATGATAATCTTCCCACACTGAAAAGAAAACTGAGTAGAATCAACCAGCATAGGTGTATGATTTGGCGTGTTTGTTTAAAATGCTTTAACTTTGCTGTAAATTTGCGAAACTGTGCGATTGATCGTGAATTGATGGAAAGTCCCAGTATAACAAAAAAAAATGATTTGGCGTAAACCAAACTCATGGTTAAAACCAAAAACATTCAACTAAAGGGTTCCTTGAATTTCTTTGGTTAAAACAACCAAAAAAAATTGGTAAACATACCCAAAATTTTACTATAGAAAAAACTATCTAGTAAAGTTCAAATCGAGGGGTGGCTCGATCGTCAATTTCTGTACACCAAAGGGAAATACCTACGATAATTCCTGGAATATTTTCTAGTATTTCCCCAAATTTCCAAGGTATTTCCCAAGTACTTCCACGTATTTCCTAGTATTTCCTGTATTTCCCCTAGCCTGTCTGTACACCAGAAGGAAATACCGAGCCACCCCTCGGTTAAAATAAACTAAGTAGTATAACTAAATGCAAGGCCGTACCCAGAGAGGGGATCAAGGGGATAAAATCCCCCTTTAAATGGTCGATAAATTGTGTTACGAGACACAATTTAGACAAAAATGTGCAATACACAAATTTTTCACAAATATCAAATTGCAAATAATGCAAGGACCTAAAACTATAAACAACAAGTGAAATTAAAGAAAGTAAAATAAGAAAAAAGTTTTTCTGATCTCGGCCGGGAATCGAACTCGGAACCTCTTGCTCTGTACGCAAACGTTCTAAGCATTGAACTACCGAAGACCACACAATTTTTATTGAACGTTTTTAATGCCCCCTCCGAAACTTTTTCCTGGGTACGCCCCTGACTAACTTTAGGTATTTCTTTGAACTGATTGAACTATTTGGCAAATTTACGTTTAGAATTACTAACAAATCTTTTAAATGATATTTCTATCACAGTATAATTATAGTCAGATTCAAAATTCGTTTGGGTTGTTATACCATAATGAAATTGTTCAAACAACTATAGATTTTTATGTTGAAACAATAAGTTTGTAGCCAAATCAACTATTCTGGGCAAACTGTAGATGAACAAATATTTTTAGTAAAGTCAACCACAAAGATGTTTTTTTCAGTGTAACATGTTTTATTTATTTATGGTACGATTTTTTCTAGTTTTATTTTTTATTAACCCTAGTAACACAGTTTAAAAACGTTTTTAAAACGTCAAATTCGGAACGTTTTGGTGGGTCTTTTTTACGTTTTTAAAACGCCCCCACAGAACGTTTTAAAACGTTTTAATAACGGACGTATACCCCATAAAGTCAATGCCCTTTCATATTGGGCCCTTTGATATTGAGCTCTATTAAAACTTCACTCTACTCCAATTTGAGTACCGTAAAAAAGTTTGAAATTTACTTTTTTCTGATCAGCCAAATAATGATTAAGATGCTGGTGGGAGAAATGTGAGGGACCTTAAAAGTACGTTTTAAAAACGTCCTTAATTGCACTTTTCTAAAACATCAACCTTGGGACGTTTTAAAAACGTAGTTTCAGGCACTTATAGGTTAGGGCCCTAAGGGACCTGAAAAGTACGTTTTGAAAACGTCCTGATTTGAGCGTTTTTAAAACTATAAGAAGTTGTAAAAACTTTATAAAACGTACTTTTTAGGTACGCAAATGTTGGGGCCCTGAATGACCTTAAAAGTATGTTTTAAAAACGTCCTGTTTTGCTAGTTTTTACAACGTCCGTTTATGTGAGATTTAAACATGTACTTTTTAGGTACGAGAATATTGGGGTCCGACAAAGATTTAAAAAGTATGTTTTAAAAAGTCCAAAATGGACCATTTTTTATTCATCCCATTGTGAACGTTTTAAAGCGTACTTTTTAGGTATGGGGACTTTGGGACCTACGTTCCTGGGACATCAGATGTTACTAGGGAATTTACTTACTCTAGGGTACCTGTATGTTGACATATTTGGATATAATTCCAAATATGTCAAAATACATTGCCTCCAACTTACCCTAAAATGCACTGAACGCAAGTAAATTTTGTGAATAAGCCATATCGTGCTTCTCTTACACCAAAAACAAGGAATAAATTAGAGAATAAAAGTTTAGTCAGAGGTTCTAATACGGTGCATATATGGGGCTAAGTGGCAAAGCCAAATGTTCATTATTTTGTTTATTGTTTTCATGGAAATATACAGATTATTCGTTGCTTAAAAAGTTTGTTTTATACCTTTGTCAAAAATACCATTTTACGCACTCAGATGTAAAAAGAAATTGGCCTACGTTAGCAATTTTGATATTAACGTCTTGCCTTTTGTCCATGGATTCAGGACAAAATTCCACCAATATATATAACTTCCGGTTACCAGCGTAAAATTTTGCACCATACCTTTCCACATATTAAGATTTCGTCATCATTTACAAAGGTACGGTCGCCAAATTTTTTAATATTATTTTAAAATTACTTGAACTGCTCTGGAAGGTAAGGCATTTTAGCAGATTTTGAAAATTAGATGAAATTAAAAAAGTGGGTGACTGTACCTATGTATTAATTAAGAAAAATGCATTATGGCCAGCATGATTGGATCTAACATAATAAGCATGATTGGATCTAACATAATAAGTCTGGAAACATGCTACAAATAATGTTGACTTTTGATGACGTTATAGGCGTATAAAAACTACAGGAACAGTATGCATTTAGAAAATAGAAATACAGCACGGTCCCGATTATCCGAAATAATGTGGACCAAAGTGATTTCGGATAATCGAAATTTCGGTTAATCCGATTTTTTTTTTAAATAGCTAACTAAAACAATTCGCATTTTAGACCGTCGACGTCGTCCGTCGTATTGCCGTGAAACCCCGAGGGGAACCACCTAACAGCATAGGTGAATCCCAGACGCGTTTAGTATAATGCGAATTTTTTCGGTTAATCGGGATTTTTGTTTTTAAAATTTGTTTCGGATAAACCGGATTTCGGAAAATCGCGATTCGAATAATCGGGATTTTACTGTATTTTCATTTTGGGTGGCAACATTGGGTGGTCTCAAAAAATGCTGCCAGAAATACCCGAACCATTTTTTCTTGGATAGACGGCCAATATTTTGGATATTTCCATATTTCATAATATACAGTAAAACCTCTCCTTGCGGTTACCTCTAATAAGCGGACACTCCCTTTAAGCGGACAAATTTCTTGGAACCAAGCTTTTTGCTATTTCATTACCAGTAAAATTCACTCCCATATCCGGACACTGTAATAACCGGACGCGGACAATTTTTTTTGGTTAAAAAATTCTGAAACCTCCCTTAACCGGACGCGAACCTCTGACAACGGGACGGAGGGCTGCACGACATGGGCATAAATATTATGTAGTATGCTGGCAACAACGCACTTTGCAGCCGGGGAATTAACTCTTTCCGTTTTAATGCGGAGACTAAATACTTCTCCCGTATTTACAACATATTTTATTCGGCAGGACTGCTGTGTTTTATTTTTATTGTTCAGTTGTGTAGTAATAGATCTCTGTGAAGTGGCGCCTAGTAAAAAACTTCTTAGTTTACGTGAAAAAATGGAAGTTGTTAACGTTTCGGAGAAGGCACACCTATCAGCACGAAAGATCGCTGAAAAATTTAATATCAGAAATATTCAAGCAGCGGAAATTGTTAATAAATATATATTAAAGTTTCGCAGTTCCCTCTCATAAGCGGACACCTCCAATAAGCGGACAAAATCGACGGAACTGTGAGTGTCCGCTTATAGGAGGTTTCACTGTATACCCTTTGTACAATGATGACGTCATCAGGGAAACTCTGATCGAGTGTCTCCCGAGCTCACGTAAAAATAAGGTAAGTATTACATAAATATAGGGAGGGAGTAGAGGGACTGAAATATTTTCTCGTTGTCGTTTTAACATTTATTTTTTCTAATAATGTTAGTTTTGGAAAAAATTTTAAAAAATGGCACTTGCTAATTTTGTAATAATTTGCGGTTCGTTAATTTGCGTTATTTTTTACCAGAACAAAAATATTTATAAGGGGACGAGAAGCCTCCCCTAGATTCAAATGCCCAGTGCCCTTAAAGAGAGTACACTCAAAAAGATTTAGGACGCACCTAAAAAAAAGACTGGCTGTACTGGATAGAAAAATTAGACAAATAATACCTCTTAGGCTTGGAGTATTAAAAGAAGGTCTATTTATTTGACTATAGAACAGGGGCTATCCCAGAGGTTCAAAAAGGAGGGGCGTTTTAAAATGTAGGACTCATAAGGTAAAAACCTTTTTTTTGCCTAGTTGTATACAGAACCGTAATCATGAAAAAAGTTCGGAGAAGTGGATGAAAAGATTCAAATAAAATTTTGTAGGAGGAGTGACGGAATTCCCAACAAAATGATTGTCTATTCAAATTAGTTTTTTTCATACCTACATTTATCAAAAAGCGAAAAATACATCTAAATCAGAATCACATTTGATCATAATTTCTAAATCCCAAATTCCGTCACAGGCTTTCTGAGCTATTTTCTTTAAAAATGTGTTTTAAATTCAAGGTGTCAGAATTCAGCCTGTGGGTCTATGACGGCTTTCTGATTATTTTAATTTTGTAAAAAATAAGGGTGACGGAGTTCTGGTGGGCAACAATTTTTTAAAGTTCAGTTTTTTCCATATTAACACCCATCCAAAGACAAAAAATCTAAGATGATATAACCTACAATAAACCAAATTTTTTAATTTTCAAATTCCGTCATATATTTTTTATACTCTACTCATTTCAAATCTGTGATGAATTTGGGTTTCGGAATTCAGGTTTACGACAATGACGGCTTTCAGGTTGTGATTTTAACGTTTGCTGGATTATGAAGGAGGCTGTCCCCTTTTCATATCTTACGAAAAATACCTACCCATCCAGAATTTTTGCTCCAAATATTCTGTTTACTGAAAGAAATAAATACCTTATAAGGCTTCACCCCACTAAAAACTATTAATTATTATTTCGAATACCATATTAGTTATGTTACAGTCAGACAGATAGACCGACAGATAATCCTAGAACAGTTATACTGACACAGAGACATATACTACCACAAAATTTGGTAATTAGTTTTTATTGGGTTTTTAAACAACTCATTTAAAGTGGTAATAAAAATATTTTATTGACGAACCCATTAGGCTTTCACGTCTAATGTTATGCATGAAAAACTAAACATTCTATATTTTTTCGTGTGCGTACTGAGGTCCTCCTAAAAATATTTGATGAATTTATGTAAGTTAATTAGTACATTAAAAGGTAGTTGTATTTGTTTTAGATTGTTTTTAGCATCCATTTTACCATATGACGGAATTCAGATCCAGACTAGGTCGGAGTTCAGGTTCGGATCTTTAACTTTTGTTATTTACTTAAAAAATATAGTTAGATTTAAATTCTCAAAATAGAATACAATGTTTAACCAAATGTCGAAAGTTTCAGCACAAGTAAAAATAATTCAATATATCAACACATAGAACATTGTATATCATCTAAAAAGTCAGCCCATGAATACTAAGGGGATTAAGGTGACGGAATTCGGGTCGACTAAGGTATAGTAGAAGTATAAAACTCATTGTTAAGATTACTGCAAAATATTTGGAGCCATAAATAGGTAAGTATTTCAACTAAAGTCAAACGTACATAGATTTCCAATAGTTCCCCGCCTTTCACTCGGTTGTTAAGAAAAACAAGTAAAACACCAATAAAAAATGATGAATACCTATCCTACAGCTCACAATGACAAGATAGTCTCTTGCGCACAAACAAACGCATGCGCATTTAAAAAAATAGTTCCCGAGTCTGAGTTTTACATTGTTTTTCGGGCACGCTATTTTTGCTCTACTTTTTCATTTCCTTTGCCAATATTTTGTACTATAAACTGAGGGTTAAAGCTTACAAAAGCCCTATTCGAATGCACAGAAGCCACCATTAATAAAGCAGTACAGAAAATCAAATATAGACATGGGACCAGTGGCGCACACAGTGGGCTACACTTTCCCCCCTCCACCCAGAGCCCGTGAATATAGACCTCTAAAACATGAATTTTCCCCAAAAATCAAGATTAAAGTGTACCGATCTGCGCTCAAACCTCCCCCTTCCCCTCTACGATCCATCTCTGCGTATTGATCTGCGCTCAAGCCCCCCCCCCCCGATGATTCATTTTTGCGTACGCCAGTGATGATGACGTGTAAATGTTACAGAAGAAGTCAGGAGCTAGAAATCGATAGATTTACAGCAGGAAGAGATATAGTAGGTAACTGGATAGCCGCTAGATAGAGCTTATTAGTTTATAAAGAACAATAATAGTATAGTTTTTGCAAAGTCACTTGAATAACTCCTAATACGGGGTTCTATCGATTTCATGAAATTTTGCTTCATTCTGCCCTTCAAAAGTTATTCAAATTCATATAAAATCTTCCTGGTATAATTTCAACCCTACCGACAGAGAAGAGGCGCAGCTCTTTGCGGTCCGAAAGTATTTGTTTCCGACCGACCGAGCCCAGGTGCCTGGACGGCACCTGATTGGCAGATTTTTTTGAGATGCTTTTTCGGAACCCCTTTAGACCCGGTTCCCACCTACGACGTTCTCGTGGGTGCCCGCTCACACGTCACAAGATCCCAATATGAAAAGTTGTGACAGTCATGTGATGCGTGCGCGGGCACGCACGAGAAAGTCGTAGGTGGGCACCGGGCTTTAGTCGGCAGAATGCAGAGTTGAAAAGTAAATCAGTGTCGTTCCTGTCGGTGTAGGAATAGAAAGTTTTATTATCTATTTTTATTTCTTTAGTTTACGCCATAATTAAATGAAATAATTTTTATGAGTATATCTACCGTCGCCCATGTCACTTTCTATAAAGGATATGCCGATGGTCGGCTTTTATCTTTGTTCAACTGACTTTGAAAAAACTATAACCGTGGAATAAGCGCAGACGGCTGCAAGGGAAATGGATGCGATTCACATGGAACAAGAAAAGCAGGAAAACTTGGATGCGAAAATTCATCAGCGAATTAACCAATTTCCATGCGAGAGACAGTAGCACACCCAGAAATATGTCTTAAGGGGTGAGGGCCCATGATGTCGCATTTCATGCTATTTTTCGTTTTTATTCATGAAATATGTGGAAAATATCTAAAAAAATCTTAGGCTTAGGCTAGAACCCCTTGATGAGTGTGCCCTTGGAGACATATACAGTCTCGATATTCTTTGTTTAGGACTCGGACTGTGCTTGGAGTGTCGATAGAGCAAATAGAGGCTGCAGAGTCTTGTCTTGCGGTTGTTTTTTTTAAACGACAAAATTCCAAAAAATTAATTAATTAAGAAGTAAGAAATAACCCTTTTTGGAAGTTTAAAATTGTTTCTCAGAAATGTAATAAAAATCGTTTTTTTGTCGCTTTATGCCAAATTTTGGAGGCAAATACCTCAAAAACGAATCCATGAATTTTCGTAATTTTTACACGGTTTTAAAGACATTCAAGATAACTTGACCCACTTTCCCTATTTGAAATATAGGGGTAAAGTTTACCCCTCGAAGCAAACAAATTGACGTGTTTGTGGATTTTTTCAAAAACGTACGATCAAAACCAAAAAGAAATCCTTAGTTACCTAAAAAGAAAACACTCCGTATATATTAAAAATTATCATTTATTTAACTGCTGATTTACGACACATTTATTAGTCCTAATAAACACACACACACACACACACACACACACGTAAGCAGCGAAAAAAATCTAAATTCAAAGGAAAAAATTATTCAAATAGCCGCCGCGTATAAATCACCCAGCGTGGCCGTGACGTGTCGTGTACTGTAGGCGGCGCTTTAGACTTAAGGGGGCCCTTCCCCAAGGAGGGATCTCCTAAAGTATCGGCCTCTGAGTCGTGCTTAATTTAATACTAGGGCCATGTTTGGCGCTGAAACGAACTAAGGAGAAATGGGGATCCGACAGGTGCTGCCATCTCTCGGGACTTACAAACATAGACGTTACTAGGGGCAAGCTGAAGGGCTAGCCCCCCTGATTCGTTTCAGGCTTTTCTTAAGAGATTCTACCGTAAATTTTCCAAGGAACTGCAAATAGAACGGACACATTTTGGTGTATTACACACTGAGAAAAAATAGTTTTTTGTTTTAATATGTTTAAAACCTTTTGAAAGCCTGGGACCGCCACTGGGCTTGGTTTCATAACGGAACTTAATCTAAAAGCATCTATATTGCATTTTTTATAATTAAGTCTTGTGTAACTAAAATACGTCAACAAAAGCTAAAGGTCTAGCAATCATTACCAAATTTTAGGAAAAAACCATATTAGGTATTGAGGCAGGTGCCTAATTAATTATTTTAATTTTTCAACCCTTAAAAAAGTGGCCATTACCAGTGGCGTAGCGTGCTTGAAGGGGCGGGGGGGGGGCGACAGCTAAACAGGGGGCCCATTAAAAATCTTGCGACAATATGCTACTTAATAAAGCTTAGGGCGCTTCGGGCACCCATGGGGCGCCAGTACCCTCAAAGTGGGGGGGGGGCGACAATCCCCCCGTACTCCCCCCACGCTACGCCACTGCAGAGATAGGAAAAAATGACACCCTGAATGAAGATTCGGAAAAACGTCATTTAGCGAAATTTACGGTAGGGAATCCCATAAGACCAAAATGACCAAATTTTGAAAATTCATATTTCAAAAACTATACAGTTTATCAACAAAAGCACCGAGTTGCAATATTGTTTAGCCATAGAGATACGAAAAAACCACACCCTGAATTATGATTCGGAAAAACGTCATTTAGCGAAATTTAGGGTAGGGACTTCCATAAGACCAAAATGACCAAACTTTGAAAATTCATATTTCAAAAACTATACAGTTTATCAACAAAAGCACCGAGTTGCAATATTGTGGGACCATAGAGATACCAAAAAACCACACGCTGAATTAAGATTCGAAAAAACGTCATTTAGCGAAATTTAGGCCAGGGAATCCCATAAGACCAAAATGACCAAACTTTGAAAATTCATATTTTAAAAACTATACAGTTTATCAACAAAAGCGCCGAGTTGCAGTATTGTGGGACCATAGAGATACGAAAAAACGACACCTCTGAGTTAAGATTCGGAAAAACGTCATTTAGCGAAATTTAGGGTAGGGAATCCCATAAGACCAAATTGTCCAAACTTTGAAAATTCATATTTCAAAAACTATACAGTTTATCAACAAAAGCACCGAGTTGCAGTACTGTGGGACCATAGAGATACGAAAAAACCACACCCTGAATTAACATTCGGAAAAACGTCATTTAGCGAAATTTAGGGTAGGGAATCCCATAAGACCAAAATGACCAAACTTTGAAAATTATATATATATATATTTATCGGTTTCACAACGTTCTACGTCTTCCGATACCCAATCTCCACTCGTTTCTGTTTGCCCATAATTCATCATCTAGGCCTCTTATTCTTATTTCACTATCTATTCCTTCTCTCCAGCTTCTCCTTGGTCTTCCTCGTTTTCTTCGGCCAGTTGGTTTCCATTGTAATATTTGTTTAGGTAGTCTTCCATCATCCATTCTTTGTACATGTCCGTACCACACCAGTTGTTTTGTTCTTATATCATCCACTAGAGTACGTTCACCCACTGTCATAATTTCTCTTATTCTTTGATTGGTAACTCTTTCTCTTTTTGATTTCCCTGCTGCTCTTCTCCAATAGTCCATCTCCGTAGCGGAAAGCATTTTTTCTGTTCTATCTTTGATTGGCCATACTTCTGAGCCGTATGTAATAATACTTTTTACAATGGTGTTATATATAAGCTTTTTGTTATGTTTTGATATACTTTGGTCCCAAATTATTCCATTTAATAAAGTTATTGCTTTTCTTCCTTGCACGTTTCTATCTTTTATAGCTTTGTCTAGTGTTCCGTCAGCTTTAATTTTTAGACCCAAGTATTTATACTCATCACAGGACTGAATTCGCTGCCCAGTATTTAAGATTAGATCCTGTTTCGTTCCACCAATACACATATACTCTGTCTTATTGATATTAACCTCTAGTCCCCACTTATTGTACTCTTCTATTAGTTTTCGTGTCATATATTCGAGGTCGTCATAATCCTGAGCCACCACTATCTGATCATCGGCGAAACATAAAGTATACAAGGTGGTTTCATTCAACGGAATTCCCATGTTTTGGCATTTTCTCTTCCAGACTTTAAGGACCTGTTCCAAATATATCTTGAAGAGCGTAGGCGAGATACAGCAACCTTGTTTAAGACCTTTATTTACTTGAAAGCCTTCACAGAAAAAAGTGTTTGGTTGAATCAAATAAACCAATTTATTTGAAAAAAAATATTTGGATTAAATAAATCTTGTTTGGATCAAACAAATATATTTATTTCGGACAACAGTACATTTTGTTACGACAAAAAACATTGTACATGTGAATTAAATAAATTACATGTTTCAATTTTTTTGGCAATAATAATATTTAAAAAAATATTGTTTACCGTATACTCAAATAATTGATTTTTTTAAAGCAACTCAATTGCTTTTTATTTTTTTTAATGCTCAGATTGACTAAATAATTGTTTCAATTATATAAATTAATAATTTTAATATTGTTAGATAAAATTATTGAAACAACTAAATTAAGTTTTTGTTTATAAATAAATATACAAATACGATTTTTTTAAATTCCTTCTTTCTTGGTTTTTATTTCCAATAGTAAACCATTTTTGTATACATGATATATATCACGTAAAATTATTTGACTCTAACAAATTAGATTTTTGACTTTGTCAGTGCATATTCTTCATTGGTCCATATAAAAATATTTATTTTAGCCAAACAAGTAATTTAGTCGCTTTAAATAAGACTTAAGAGATTTTTGTATACGGGTTTCTGCCATTTTTGGTTTTTAAGAAAAATTTGGGGGGTCCGAAGGACCGCGAATCTGCGTCCGGCTTTTTTTTTATTTTGTTTTTTTTTATTTTTTACTTAATTACCTTAGCCTAACGTAAACAGACTCAAACCAATCCAAACCCTCCCGACCCCTTGTTGCGTTGAAAAAAATCGCCGGACGCGGATTTTGGATCTTAGGCAGGCTCCCTAGTAGGTGCCCTCATAAAGAACTTTTCGGCTTTTCATGAAAAATTATAAATGGCAAAAACCCGTGTAGGTATGTAAATTATTTAGTATACGGGTTTCTGCCATTTTTGTTTTTTTTTTTTTTGAAAAATTATTTATGGGGGTACCTACTAGGGCCTCTAGGATTTTTTATATTTTTTTAAAATAAAAAAACGGGTACCGGAGGGCGAGGTTGTAATGTATTTTTTTGGTTTGGTATGGGTTGGCTTGAGTTGATTTGAGTTTGTTCAGGTTAGATTGCGTCGATTTAGAAAAAAAAATTAAAAACTCAAAAAAATTAAAACAATTTTTTTTTAATTCTCCGGTCGCCGATTCAGGGTCCTAGGGACCCCCCTAAGTACCTCCAGAAAGGATTTTTCATCAAAAACCAGAACCGAACCGAAACTCGTATATACTAAATAATTACCAAGTTACCTAATAAGGTTAAATTTTTATGAAATTACAAGTACAACTTTTTATCTTCTGTAAATACAGCGCGTTGCTATACCTATTAAAAATAACAGCAAATCGCTACTGCGCCGACGCAGAATAACGATAACAATAACTAAGTGGCAAAAGAACGGTTCAAAAACACCCTATATAATATCTACAAGAATTTTATTTATTTCAATATAGCAAATAACCAAAAAAGTGTAGAATAAAATCGATGTACCTACTAAGGTGAACTCTCTAGCTGTCAATATGATAAAAAAGAGGAGCGCAACAGATCTTTTTGTTTTTCTAATGCACAACAGACAAAGAGTTTCGATCCAAAGTTGTCCGATTGATTCGCGGAAATCCGACCAATAACATTCCGCCCTAAAGTTTAGAATTTTATTTATTTGATTTAACTAATTTTCTGTTAAAACCATTAAACTCGCCATTAACCTGCTAGTACTTCTCTAGATTGCTTAGCGTAAACATTACAAAATGTGTACACAGCTTGTGAAATTTTTGTGAAATTCTGTGAAATGTTTTTTGAAAAAATCGGAACATTTTTGTGAAATCCTGTAGCTTGTGTGTGAAATTTTGTGAAATTTATTTGTCTTTGTGAAATTTATTATTATTAAGGGACCGGAGCTAAGGCGGCGACGTTACTTTTTTAAATGAGATTTACCGGGTGTCTCAAGGTGAGTGGCTTATTAGATTATTTTGGAAACTATATTGCCGTCCTAAGCGTAACCCCCGTATTTGAATTTTATATGAAATGGAGTAAATCGCGTTGAACGTTTGAAAATACATAGTGCCTTATGGAAAAAAGAAAATTTTAAGTGACATTTTAAATACTTTTTGTAGTTTTTCGATTGGTTACATTAGTATAAACAATAGAGTATATTATTATAATTTGTCTTAACCAACAATCGCATTTTTGGATTTTTTTCAAATACGGGGGTTAGGCTTAGGACGGCAGTATACAATAAAAACTTTCTGTTCTTAAATAAGTCCATGTAAAGTATATTTATAAAATACATTCATAGTTGCAGTGTTGCCAATTGTGGGAAAACTTTGCAAACACCTTTATTATTTTATGTATGATGTCGTATACCTATCTTCAACCGTTTTTAAAATATTGACAGATGAAAATTAACATTTTGTAACTTTATCAGCCCGTAACATCAAAACTATTAAGAATAGAACAAAACGGTTTCTACATTCCTATCTCGGTTTTTCAAAAGCTATTTTATACTATTTAGAATTAGTTCAGGGTTAAAATATTCCATGGTTAATTTAACCCTGGGTTAAATCTAAAAGTAGTCTAAAGCGATAGCTTGTAAAAAGCTAAGATAGGTTTTGATTTTACGGCCTGTTAAAGTTACAAAATGTCAATTTTTACCTGTTAATATTTTAAAAACAATTACAGATAGGTATAAGACGTTATACACAGAGAAAAATATCCATGCAACAATTTTAAATACGCTGTGCAACTGAAATTGTGCAAAAATATAAAACAATTGTTGAAATAAACGAATAAATCTGTTTTAATGTTACCAATTGGATTGTGTAACTTATTTTGTGTAAAAATGTTACACAACAGAACAATAACTCTCAACAGCGTAGTGGAAAAGCCCATTGTGTTATAAATCTACACAGATAAAATGTAATTTTTTTAATGAAAATTTGTGCAAAAATATACTTCAAATTGTAGAAATCATTTCGTCGGATTGATTCGGTAAAAGTCGTTTCAAGGGATCGCCCCACCGCATCTGGCTTCCTTCAGTGTTCTGTGAGTTTAAATTTGTGTTTTGGCTTGTCAGTGAGGTGATCCGTACAAGGTTAGTGTCATTAATTGATAAGTGCTTCCGTTAACGTTAAACGTGTAATGGATTCTATGGATTTTGTGGAATTAGTTCTCGAAAAACTGGAGGAATGGGTGCCTACTTGCAGTCCACAAAGAGAGATTTCGGGGTAAGTAAATTACTACACATAGGTCTACCCTAGAGTCCCTGTATGTTGACATATTTGGTAATATATCCAAATATGTCAACATACAGGGACTCTAGTCTACCCAAGCTTTTGAGAATAGTTGATCCATTTTTGATTTTTCTTTCTGTGATTTAAAAAATGTGTTTGAAAGTAAATGACAACATTGTCCCCATAATTGTCTTGGTTTAGCCAGTCCGAAGCTCAAAAACATTTCTGCGCCCGCGCACTCCCTTAGGAATCACTTTCAAGAATTTTCGCAGAGAAAAAATTGGGCTTCTTGACCAAATAAAACTATTTACAAAATTTCAGCTGGTTACTCATGGCTTATCCTATTTTTGGTCTAAACTGCGCTTTTTTATAACGGCCGATACTAAAATTCTATATTTAAACATTTTTTTTATATTTTTTAGCTTGAACGATTTTGCAATGGCATATCCGGAAAACAAAGACAGTTTTTTGACAAATGTGCAGAAGTTTGTTCAAAAATTTGGGTGCTGTTAAAATCAAACGCAATTTACCAAAGATCAGATACAGCGGTCTGAAAAGAGTTTCCATGAAGCAGACGAAGGTAAATGATAATTTTTGCAACACCACTATTTTTGATTAACTTAAAATTTGTAAATTAGAAGTCAAAAGACATATTTTGCCTGTCTTACTACCATGGTATCTATAAAACTGTAACCTTTATTTAAAGGGTATCAAAATATCAGTCAGAAGAATTTGACTATTACATAGATGAAGGATTTCTATGTAATAGTCAAATTCTTCTGACTGATATTTTGATACCCTTTAAATAAAGGTTACAGTTTTATAGATACCATGGTAGTAAGACAGGCAAAATATGTCTTTTGACTTCTAATTTACAAATTTTAAGTTAATCAAAAATAATGTCCGTTAAACTTAGTACTATTTTTTTAGCAGCTATTTTGTCTTCGCTGCCTTCCTTGCAATTTCCAAACAATGGAAAATCCGAACAACGAAAGTCCAGCAAACAAGAATCTTTAAATAGATATATTTTACACGTTCAGGTAAATTCATTAAGCATAATAATATTGGTTAAATAATTTAATAACTAATGTGTTAAAATTTGTTGTACTCATCAGAAAAAACGAAAATAAAGGTCTTTTAACAAGTGATTTTTTAGTTTGGTATTTTTTTGTCAAATAAAAATTAAACATTATGTACTTGTGTAAAAAGTAATAAAGCGTTTTTTAAAAATATATACAAAAAATATATACACAAAAATTAAAACAAAATGCAATGCAATGCAACCTATTGAAAAAAAAACATCTACAAGATTTTGTACACATTCAGAGATACTTTTCATTTAATTGTTAAAGAAAATTACAGAATATTATGTAAAAAATTCATATTTTTAACTATTTTTACATAAAATTGTAGGAAATATATGCACAAAATTGTGCAATTTTGGGTGTAACTAAAATTATTTATTGTAAAATATATAATATATTATATTGATATATTATATTTTTTGTGGTAAAGAGAAAAATATAACTGAAGAAAAAACACCACAATGTAAAAAAAATACAAACATCTTTTAAAATATAACTACATAATTGTGCATTTATATTGCACAAAATAGAATAAGAAAATTACACAATATTGTATAAAATGTTTTCATACTTGAATATTTTGCAATTTTTCCAAAATTTTAAAAAAATTAATGGAAAATATACAACAAATTGTGCAAAAATATGTGAAATTTTTTTATACAGGCCTGTACAATAAGCATTGTGCAAAAAAAACAGTTGCACAGTTGTTTAAAATTTTACAACAAATTCTATTGCACAAATCTATTCAAAATTTTTGCACAAATTGGTTTTATACCCATTTTGAAAACAAATTGTGCAAAAAAAAATTTACAATAATTGTTGAAAAAAATTACATACATTTTTCTACATAAAGAATCGAAAAATATACATGGTGTTTTTTTAAAATAATAAAGCCAACTTTTCCTGCAAATGGCAACACCGCAACTATGAAAGTATTTTGTAAATATACTTTACATGGACGTATGTAAGAATATAAAGTTTTAAAAGTTTCTATCGTATAGTTTCCAAAATAATCCAATAGGCCACTCACTTTGGAACACCCGGTATACGCTCTATATTTTGGCAAATTGGAATAGACCTTGTCTTTCTGTTTCCAAAACTACCTATTATACCTAATACCTTTCTCTAGGAACAGTTTTGAAATAAAATGACAAAAACAAACAAAAGAGTAAAGCAGACAAAAAGTCATCGATAATTTTTCTTGGTTAACTCATTGCTCTTAATGAAAAGGTTTTGTCATTTTATTTAAAAACCATTACATAAAAACGTAGCATATTAGGTATTTTTGGAAACAGAAAGGAAAGCTTTATTCAAAATTGCAAAAATATACAGGGTATTTCATTTTAAAAAGTAACGTCGCTGGCTTCGCTACGTCTCCTTAATGACTGGTTCCAATATTAGCATCAAAAAAGATACTTTTTGCAAACCATCTGAGTATGTGAAATTTGACTTCTCTGTTTATTTTGATTTCGAAGATATTAGGGAGGTCTCAGGGTTTTGGGTCACCCTGTATATAGGTTAGTGGTCTTATTTATACCTTGGAAAAGATTACACAAGTATAATCTAATTAGTATTTAGGAAGTATTTTTGTTTTATGCATATTTGGTTAATTTTATGTTAATTTGCCTTTAAACGTTTTTACAATTTTACATGTTTTTTGTACCTACCTGCCTATTTTTGAATTAAAATACTTTTTTTTCGTACAAAACATTTCTGTTTACTTGTACAATGCAGTATTCTGACGGGTAATCATGTAACTGTTTATTAAATGTCTAATCTAATTAAATACATTTTGTTAAAGCGGCAAGAAAATAAATTAGGAATATTAAAAAAATAATTTAAATAAGAAGCAATATTTTGTAAAGCAATCAAGGAAAACAATCATTTGAAACAATTATATTTGGTTTACCAAGTACCCTATTTGTTTGTTTGAAATAAACTTGCAATAATAAATATTTACTTAAATTTAACACACATTTATTTATAATAAACAAAATAATTTTACAAATAAAAGTTCGTTATTAAATAAATTATGTTAGTAAGACAAAAAATATATTGAGAAGATTAAACAAATTATTTATTAAGAAAAAACAATAAGTTTTTTAAAACAATCAAGGAAAACGGTAAGTTCAAACAATTATTTTAGGTTTACTAACTACCCTATTTGTTTGTTGGAAAATATGTTTTTGTATTGTGTAATAAGTTAACTTTTGTTCTCACAGAAATATTTACTTAAATTCAACAAAATATATTATAAGTTTAAACAAATATTTATTTACATCAAGTAAAATAATTTAAAAATTTACTTAATAAATGTCAGTTATTAAATAAACTTTAATATTAAGACAAAAAAATATGCCTAGAATATTAAACAAATTAATTTATATGAAGAAGTAATAAGTTTTTTAAAGCAATCAAAGAAAACAGTCATGTTAAAGAATTATTTTATCTTTACCAACCACCATATTTGTTTGTTTGAAATAAACTTGTTATTGAAAATAAATAAATTAATAGTATTTGGTTTAAATATTTCAAATTATTTGATATATATGTATTTTTGTTTGTCAATTAAACCAAATAACTCTAACGCATCAAATAAACATTTTTTAAAGAGACTAAATTAGTTATTAGAAAACAATAAATATTTTTATTTGAACCAAATAAGAGGACGTTTTGGACCTATTGAAATAACGAATTTGGTTGAGTCAAATAATGTTTTTTTGCATCAAATAAATCTTATTTAAAGAGACTAAATTAGTTATTTGAAAACAATAAATATTTTTATTTCAATCAAAGAAAACAGTCATGTTAAAGAATTATTTTATTTTTACCAACCACCATATTTGTTTGTTTGAAATAAACTTGTTATTGCAAATAAATAAATTAATAGTATTTGGTTTAAATATTTCAAATTATTTGATTTAAATGTATTTTTGTTTGTCAATTTAACCAAATATTTCTAACGCATCAAATAAATCTTATTTAAAGAGACTAAATTAGTTATTTGAAAACAATAAATATTTTTACTTCAATCAAAGAAAACAGTCATGTTAAAGAATTATTTTATTTTTACCAACCAACATATTTGTTTGTTTGAAAAAAACTTGTTATTGCAAATAAATAAATTAGTAGTATTTGGTTTAAATATTTCAAATTATTTGATTTAAATGTATTTTTGTTTGTCAAATAAACCAAATAACTCTAACGCATCAAATAAATGTTATTTAAAGAGACTAAATTAGTTATTTGAAAACAATAAATATTTTTATTTGAACCAAACAAGAGGACGTTTTGGACCTATTGAAATAACGAATTTGGTTGAGTCAAATAAAATTTTTTTGGTTCAAATAAACACTTTTTTCTGTGTTTGGTTAGTTTTGCTTTTATTTTAACTTTTGCCTTACTATTGCGGTATAACTCTTTGATGGCCTTAATTAGTTGTACGCTTATGTTTGTCTTTTCCAACGCTTTCCAAAGTAGATTTAGTGGTATACTATCATATGCCTTCTGCAAATCTACGTAAAGCAGATGGAGCTCTTGTCCGTATGCCATTTTCTTTTCAATAACTTGGGTTATACAAAAGAGATGATCTGAAGTCGATCTACCCGCCCTGAAACCAGCTTGTTCTTCTGCCTCCATATCTTTATATTCGCTCTCCACTTTATTTCTTATTATTTTGCCATATATTCTGCTTAGCGTACTAGTTACAGATATACCTCTATAATTGTCACATATATCTTTCCTTCCTTTTTTGTGTATTGTGGATATATATGACGTTTTCCACTCAGTTGGTACTACAGCTCCATTTAAATATCTTTGGAAAAGATTCCGACTTTGAAAATTCATATATCAAAAACTATACAGCTTATCAACAAAAGCACCGAGTTGCAGTATTGTGGGACCATAGAGATACAAAAAAACCACACCCTGAATTAAGATTCGGAAAAACGTCATTTAGCGAAATTTAGGGTAGGGAATCCCATAAGACCAAAATGACCAAACTTTGAAAATTCATATTTCAAAAACTATACAGTTTATCAACAAAAGCAGCGAGTTGCAGTATTGTGGGACCATAGAGATATCAAAAAACCACACCCTAAGTTAAGATTCGGAAAAACGTCATTTAGCGAAATTTAGGGTAGGGAATCCTATAAGACCAAAATGATCAAACTATACAGTTTATTAACAAAGGCACCGAGTTGTAGTATTGTGGGACTATAGAGATACCAAAAAATCACACCTTGAGTTAAGATTCGGAAAAACGTCATTTAGCGAAATTTAGGGTAATAAGACCAAAATGACCAAACTTTGAAAATTCATATTTCAAAAACTATACAGTTTATCAACAAAAGCACCGGGTTGTAGTATTGTGGGAGCATAGAGCAGCGGCGTGCCTGAAGGGGCGGTGGGGGCCGACAGCTAAATAGGGAGCCCATCAAAAATCTTGCGACCAAAAAAAAAACAAAAAAAAGGTCATCATGTCTTTAGTTTCCTTTGCCGCCGCGCCCTCTCAATTTGCCGTTGCCGGTCCTGCTACTTAATAAAGCTTAGGGCGCTTCGGGCACTCATGGGGCGCCAGTATACTCGGGGTGGGGGGGGACAACCCCCCCCTTACGCTACGCCACTGGCTCTTACTATATTTTAAATCTAAAAATATAACATTTTCAATACCTAGATACCTATTAATTTAATAATAAAATAAAACGTTAAAAATACATTAAAAATACTCTGCCAATATATGGGCCCCTAAGCTCACACTAGGTACTATAGTTATAGTTTACGTGTGAGCTAATATAACTAAAAACTGTAATATATTTTATTCAACTCCAGACTAAATTACCTGTTGTTTGATACCACACAAGCCATGTTTTGACTTAAACTCAAATTTTTAAAATCTACCCCCACCCTTAAAAAAAGCAAAAACTAAAATGTATTTTGTTAAACTCCGGACTCAATTACCTTTCGTTTGATATCACACACGCCATATTTTCACTTAAACTCGAATTTTTGAAATATACCCCCACCCTTTTTTTTAAATAAATTAAAATGCATTTTGTTTAACTCCAGACTCAATTACCTTTCGTTTGATATCACACACGCCATATTTTCACATAAACTCTAATTTTTGAAATCTACCCCCACCCTTTTATTTGGTTTGTGTTCGGTGGATTTTGTTCATTTTTAAATGGGACCATCTCGACCCAAGGCCCAGCCTAGGTACCAAATTTCATTAAAATCGGCCGAGCGGTTTTTGAGTTATGCGCGTTGGTCGTTACAGACATACAGACAGACATACAGACAGACAGACAGACAGACAGACAGACAGACAGACGGCGCAACAAAAAAGTTTCAAAATCATCTGAAACGCAAAGATATATAAAAATTTTTGAAATCGGAGCAACTTTTTTTTTCTCGAAAAAATTAGGATCACCATAGCTCACACTACTATAGTATAGTATATGTGTGAGCTAAAATCCTAATTTTAATTTAAAATATTTTTATTTTTAAAATTCATACATTTTTTTCTGGTAGACTTATATGTATTTATATTTATTTTTTAAATATTTCCCTCCCAGAGTTGTAATATATTTTATACCTATTTTTCAAAACCGTAAATATTGTAAAAAATTTAAATATATTTGGGGGAATTTACTTAAAAAGGGACACTTAGAGGTTGAAAAAATTGAAAAAAAGTATCTTTATTTCTTTTTTGAAGAACTATTCTTGAAGTTACCAATCTTACCCCTGATATAAGATACATTTTTTGGGAACGGGGAAGTAAGAACATTATTTGAACATAAGTAAATCATTTAATATTTAAATTTAGAAAGTTAAAAATTTAGGTAAAACTAATATACATAAAAATATTAGAAAAAAGCTTCTCTAGCCCACATAGCAATTGCTAGAGAAGGTATTATTTTTAATAAAAAAAATATTTTTGACATAACGCTGAAAATGCCAGTTTGTTGGATGTATTTTGATCTATCTTAGCAATATCGTCGTGTGTGTTTGTGTGTGTATGTCTGTCAGGGACACGATAGCCCCTAAACCGCTAAACCGATTTTCCTGAAAGCGAGGAGGCCCTAAACATATTGTTTACCGGGATGCGTCAAAACTAAAAATTTAGAGTCAAAAACTTCACTTGCTTTCATGTGAGTCGTTTTAAATTTTTAGAGTGATGTTTGCATAATAAGTTATGTGATAAGCTTACAGAGTATTTAAATAAAAAAAATTCAACGCATGACATGTTTACCAATTGTCTACGGAATAGTGTGTTTACCGGAATGCGTCAAATGAGGTGAGTTTAAGATATGTTAGAGCCCAAACCGTCCGGATACTTTTTATTTTGTTGAAAACAAAAGTCTTTTAAGTGTGTTCTCAACTTTTGACATATACCTACTTAGTTTTCGTCACATATCTACAGAGTGACTCAAATTATAAATAATAGAAATACAGGAATAATAATAAAATTAAAGGGTATTTCAAACACTTTTTGAATTCGCATGATGATGTGGACTAATTGCCTATGGAATAGTGTGTTAATGGAATGCGCCAGATGCGGTGAATTTGAGATTTGTTAGAGCCGTCTTAATATTTGTTTCAAGAAAAAGTGGGTGGTGATAGGTTTTGTTTTCGAGTTATACTTTTTATTTAAATGCTGGAATATAGGAAATGTGGAATGTGGAAACGTGGGGGCGAAAGGGGGTCTACTCACCCCTTTCCGGGGGTTCTTCCAAAAATTTTTTGCATCAGAAATAAAGCCTGTGAACAGACTTAAGTGACAAAACTTTTTATCCCTAGAAGGCGATAGAAGTTGCAGCAAAAATCCATCCATAAGAGTACAGCTCAAAAACGAAACCGATAACCCCCGTAATTTTTTAAAGCAAGTTTCAGGATGACTCGGACTCTAACGTGTAAACACACCATTCTGCTAGACAGTTAGTAGGTACTTCTTTCATTTGTTGAATTCAAAATATGTTTGGTTTACCTTGTAAGTGTACTACATAAACCATTATGTATGTTGATGTTACTTTATAATAGTTAAAACGACTCACATTGATCTAAATTAATTTATTTTGACTATGCATTTTTAATTTCATCACTTTAGGTATATTTAACAAATCCCAGTTATTATTCCTGCATTTCTATTATTCATATTTTGAGCCACTCTGTAGATATGTGACGAAAACCATAAAACAATTAAGAACATACTTAAAAATACTTTTTTTTCAACTAAATAAAATAATATTGGTTTTTTATTTCTATTTGACGAGAAGTTATAGCAAAAAATCTACAAAAAGTCACATTTTTTTATATTCCAGTGGCACGGATTTAAATACTTATAGCTCGACAACGGAACCGATGACCCCCAATTTCTTTGAGGCAAGTATTTGGACGGCTTGGGCCCTAACATATCATAAATTCACCTCATTTAACGCATCCCGGTAAACACACTATTTCGTAGACCATTAGTAATCATGTCATGCGTTGAATTAAAAAACAAATTGAAATATCCTGTAAGCTTATCACATAACCTATTATGCAAACATCACTCTAGAATAGTTAAAACGCCTCACATGAAAGCAAGTGAAGTTAATTTTGACTATGCATTTTTAGTTTCCTTTCTTTATATTTAGGTATTTTTCCTGTATTTTTTGTTAAATTATTTTGAGCCACTCTGTAAGTATGTGACGCAAACTATATGTCAAAAATTGATAAAATTCCTAAAAGGACTCTTTTGTCAATAAAATAAGACTAGTGTCAGTTTTTTATTTTTATTTGGCGATAAGTTATTACAAAAAAACTACAAAAGGTCATATTTTTCCATATTTCAGTAGCGCGTATTTAAAGAAGTATAGCTCGAAAACGAATACTATGACCCCCCAATTTTTTTTTGGTAAAAATATCAGGAAGGTTAGGCCTTCAACATCTCAAATTCGGCTCATCTGACGCATCTCGGTAAACAATGTATTTAGTGCCTCCTCCTTTCCAAAAGGTTTTTTCGAAGGTAAAAAACTAATTCGCTGGGCAGAGCAATTCGACTTAGTTAGATAATCTAGAAGAACATCAAAAGAAATGCGCCATTTTGTCACGCGCTATTTTGTGTACGCGCTATTTATTCACGCGCTGTTTTGCCCACGCGTTATTTGGAAGCCCGCTATTTTGTTACGTGCTAATTTGTCCTGGCGCTATTTTGTAAGCGCTATTTTGTCACAGAGTCTTAGCATAGATAAGACGTCCCGCAGGGTTGGATGGGCTCAAACAAACCGGCCCTGGCAATTTTTTTTATTCGGCCCTCGCTTCGGCACAAAAATTTTACGGCAAAGAAAACGAAGCCCTATTGTGTTATTTTTGTTGTTGATATTATGGAGGTTTTGTTATTAAATAATATGCTAATTTTAAAGGATGTAGTTAGCATTTTGAGAAAAAAAACACTTCATATAAACATATGTATGCATGTCCTAAACATCCTAACTTGTGAGATACAAGGTGTTTAAAGACTTTCAAAAACTCTCCTTTTTTATTAATATCTGTGATACTGCTCTAGATATTTTTGTAAAGTTTTATATTCTGTATGCCTATATTAAACACCAAGTACCTATTAACATAATTAATATCTAGATTTTTCACATAATGAAAACTCAAAAAAAAAAAAAACGTACAAAATTTCAACATACAACAGCACTGCCACCGTCAGTTAAAAGGCTGCAAGTAATTTTTTTTCGAATTAAGGTTTTTGGTCTCGACGGATTTTCCATCATGCCCTATGTAATAAAATTTAAAAAAAAAACAAATAGCATCAACTGTAGTACTGCCTTATGAACAATTAAAACTTTGAAGTCGTTTTTTTCCGAACCACACTTTCGTCACTTGCGCCCTTTTAACTACCGGGGCCAGAGCAGGTATGCTAATTTTTCATATGGTAACGACTTTTTTAATAATGAACTTGTTGCTGCAATTTTATCTATGATCTCATTAATTTGAATTGGACCCAATACCGATTTTTCAATCGGTTAATTGATTTCTTAGATTTTTTATATATTTTAGCACCAAAAATGATCGTTCGCAACTAAGATATGACATATTGGCAAGGCTGTACCGAAGGGGGAGATCAGGGGGATCAATCCCCACCAAAATAGTCAACAAAGTGTGTTAAAAGAGATTTCACAACAGCAACATAAATAAGAAAAAAATTGGACAATATTTTAATTAATTAAAGATATTAATAAGTTAGTGCCATTATCACATTATCATCTTGATACATTATACTTATTTTAATATAAAAGTAACTGTAACAATCAAACGAGTAACGCAGGCCTGGAGTTACTACATACAGATTTTTTAAATGTAAATGTTTAATGTTTTAATTAGTTCGTTTGTCAAATATAAAAAAATAAATATTTCGGGCCAGCGGCCCAACCGGCCCTAAATTGTACCGGCCCACCGGGCTATTGCCCGGTGGACCGCCTGTCCCAGTGTCCCATCCAAACCTGACGTCCCGGCATAATAAAAGAGAGCAACAGAAATAAAAAATTATAAATTTCTTTGTTCTTCTTTTCGACTCCCCATACTCTATTAATTGTCACATTAGCATGACCATGAAATGTTCCATGCACACGGCTAAAACCAATAGTAGTGGAGTAGTGTTGATAATGATGGTCTGTCAACTAAAGTATAGGGACTTATTTTCAGAGCTCCGTGTAGCTTGATTAGACCCCAGGCAACCAGTTGCCCAGTAGCGAACGCATCCGAGCCTCAAATTACCATATGCATTCAAAATCATGCAAGGGCGTACTCAGAAAAAAACAAAAGGGGGCTTCTGAATTGCACGGCCTTCCAAAGTTTGTTTCTGACGGTGCATTTTTTTCCAAAAATCGCTGCGATCGAAAAAGAACATGTTCTAAATGTAAAGCACGTCCTAAAGCACGTCCAAAGAGATGCAAAATTGCGTCGTCTAAAACTCCAAAACATGATTAAAGCGATCAAAATTAATACAAAAATTGCATCGTCAGAACCGTACATAAGGGGGGCAAATTTGAAATATACCTATCGTCTAATTTAAAAAAAAAAGTCGTCAGAAAGGGGGCAGCTGCCCTACCTTGTCCCTTCCTTGATACGCTCTTGAAACCACGTGACATACCTTTGTATATATTATACAAGGTGTCCAAGGCTACTCATGTTTTTTCTAAATAAGTTAACTTAACCGAATCAGAACCGAATGTAAATATGGTTATTAAAACACTATTTGAATAATGTGCGCTGGTGCAACACCTGATTCTTTGCCCCGCCAAAGCATGCGACGTTGTCATGACAACCAACGGACGCCTTCACCCCGCGGCATATCGACTAGACAGAGGCGAACGAAAAACAAAAATCGATTAAACAATGCTTGTCTATATCCTAGCCTCGCATTCTGTGTACTGTAGAATCCTGTAGCGATATGTTTTATTGCCTGCTAATTGCAAAATATAGAAAGAGAGGTCGACAGGTCGCTATAGAATTCGACAGTACACAATCCGCGGCGGGGAACGCTCACGGTTTTATATTGGTTAATAAGTTAAAAGATGACCAATCACTCGTGCGGTTTGCTGCCACGGCGCGACTCCGATTTTAATTTTTTGTCCTTTCTTAGGGCTGGTTTCTCAATAGAGGGTTGGCCCTGACCCGTGGGTTAAAAAAAGAGATGACTGACATATTTACCACATGCCAAAAAAACACAGCTATCAGAGATGACCCACGGGTCAGGGCTAACCCTCTATTGAGAAACCGACCCTTAGACTCTTAGATAATTATACTTAGTCTGGTCATTGGGCAAGCCGCCACTGGTGTCAAATCCAATCTCTATAGTTGTTCCACAATCATTGAGCCCTAGCGGTATTAAAGCTGCTCGTTAATAATGAATTATACAGTCGAAATTTTCTTTCCAGCGTGACGTCACAATACTGCGCAGAGCGGGATGAAATTGCGCAACCATATACCGTTCAAATGTATCATGCTCGAAGTCTGCGAAGAGGCTCCGTAATATGTAATCATACTTTGATTTGCCCTGGACAGCCAAAACGTCTGTATCTGACCCTCTATCACAAGAGAGAGAGGCTTTTGCGTGGAGGCCCGAAGCCGTACAGAATTTCCCAATTTATAGATAATATGTAGCTCTAGGGGGAGTCCCTGCCCTCACCCTATCAAACCGAGTATGAGTATCAGCACGAGCCGTGTTTTTGTAGTGTCCTTAGAAGAAGCAACAGTTAGATCCTTTAATATTAACTCTAGTCTAAGCCACTATACACTGCAATCAATTGACCTCGGTTAGGTTAAAAGCTATTTCGACCTCTCAAAAGGAGGAAAGGAGAGCCAACTTAAGGAAAGTAAGCTAGGTTTGGACCTTTTAGGACCGGTTTATAAACGAAGAGGTAACTCGTCGTGTTAGCTAGTCCTGAGTCAACTCTTACATTGAAGAGTAAGAAAAAAATTCGTACTTTAAGGCTTTTAGCCTCAACAATAAGCTAAATAAACATTTAAAAACTAACAAGAACTTAATCCTATCTTTCCCCGACCCCAACATATTTTAAAGACTCCTATTAAAAAAAAAAAATAAACATAAAAGTGAAGTTATGTTTTTCTCGACCTCACCTACATAAACTCACAAAAACAGCGTTTTTTCAATAAACTTCAACAAAAAAAAGTTCGAACTATAGTGGAAAACGCTATGACGTCACTGGAGGCAAGAATAATAATCAGCTGTGATCAAAATTGGTAAATCGGCCATTTGGCTGTCATGTCATGTTTTCAATAAATTTCAATTTTATCAAGAAGTCATATTTTGGGATATATTTCTTACCTTAAGGATAATAATAAGCACTATTCACGAAAATGTCTTTAAGAAATTCATTGTTTCCGCGCGTCTTAGAAAATTCGCTGCAAGAAAGGCGGGAAAACCGGGACCTCCACCAAAAAATTCATGAACAGGCAGCTTTAGAGTAGATGGGCACTCTGATTTATCGCAGCCTTGTCAAAATGGCGGACATTGTCAGTTGTTATCATTTTTGTTGTGTTTTTGTTGAGCTTTCCCTACTCTAATGAAAAAAGTAATATTTTGAGACGAAGAGTTTATCCCAAAATTAGTTGAACGGCGGTTGACAATCACTTGACATTTCTAAACCAGAGAACGGTCTAATCACTGGCCACCCGTGAGATGTAAAGATGGACCTTAAAGATGCGCCGCCCTTGACGTACATGTCAAACCGAAACAGTAGTTCAGTTAATGTTCTATAATCTGTGGAGGATGACCACCAGTTCTATTGTGGGTCACTTTTGAGTGGATTCTCACCACCGCGTGCCTAGTCCTCCAAAAAGGCCGGCTATCAGTTTGGGTGAGACACTGTTCAGATCTTCTGAGTCAATCTGAGATTTACCGAAAGTGTTCTGACGTAAACGTGCAATAGCCGCAAGGACTATAGACATAAAGGACTGCTTAGTTTCATTTAATCTGTGTTAACAAATTGTGCGGGGTGAGGAGAGCGCCGTGACGTCACCACTTGTGCTAAATCCTTTGTTTACGTTCGTTGTATATGATGTTATTCGTATTCTCAAGAGAGTTTTGTTTATATTTCGCTGAATAGTTTGTGTTTTTTTGGATTTTTTCAGTGCGTTGCTACTAAGAAAAGACATATTTGGTTTGTTAACAGTGTGTAAAAATTCGATTCAGGACGGAGAGAAGAACGTTTGTTTACAGGTTCAAAATGGCCACGATTTTCTCAACAAATGGGCTTCTTGTTTAATAATATCTATCAAGAAAATTACAAAAGATTGTGAATTGAAAAGGAATATTTTTCTAAATTAAATATTATTATTTATATTAATATTTTTAATTTATTGTATGTATCTGTACTTTTCTGTTTTTTTGTAAAAATGTAATAATAAATACTTTTTTTATGTTCTATATTCCCGTTTTTTAATTATCTAATTAATAATTTCTTAACATCATGCTTTAAAAAGCAATTGTAATAATTAAACTATACATTATGTGCATGTTTTTTGTTTATTTGTTAATAAGAACAATATTTGTGCTTTTCCTTTTTTAAATAAATCAATAAATTTTTCGTCTACTTAGATTTCCGTTTTTAATTATTATCGCAAAATAATTTCTTTACATACTTCTAAAACAATTGGACATATTATACAGGGTGCCCCAGAACTTGGGGGCCACAGTGCAGCAGGTGATAGAGGAGGATATTTCCGAAAAAAAAAGTTTATATAACATGGGGTCAACACACATCCGTTTTTAAGATATAGGATTTTTAATGTTAGAGGAGTGGGGGAATAGGGTTTTGCAAAAAAAAGAAAATCTATCACAGACAGCTGAATACTCAGCTATATAATTGTGATTCAAAAATGTGATACTCCTTTTTTTAATAAAATTACCAGTTAAGGAGATACAGGCTGTCAAAATTACCTCCAAAAATTTATAAAAAATTATCTTCTTTTTTAAAATTAATTTTTGCTTACTTATTCTTTTAAAAAATATCAAAAATATTTTATTTATTATTATGTGTCGCTAAAGGCTTTTTTTTATTAACAAAAAATATAAAAAAACATTGCGTTTAATATGGCATTTATAAAAGTTCATACCAAAAAAAAAGTTAAAAAAAAAATTGACCGACTAATTTTTCTCAAAATAAGTTTTATTTCAATTTATTGCTCTTGTTCTGATACACGACTTTACCCAATTTCATACTGCGTTTTTTGGAAAAAGCTATTATCAAAAAAGTTAAAAAAATTGCCAACTTTGATGCTCTGTATCTCTACAAAAAAATTAGGATCACCATAGCTCACACTACTATAGTATAGTATATGTGTGAGCTAAAAGAGTTTTGACCCATGCATTATAGGAACTTTTTTATCAGACATGACCTCCTCTATCACCTGTTGGCCTATGGCCCCTAAGTTATGGGACACCCTGTATAGGTACTACGACATTATGTGTAGTTTTGTTTTTCACTTTAAGTATTTAATTTAATTTATTTAACAGATATTTCAAATATAAAATCATAAGACAATATTTTTAAATGTACAATGCCTCAATTTTGCATAAAATTTAATTTGCATAAAGAAAATTTCTCTAAAAGCACATATAATTCAATATAACAATAGGCGCGCTTTCTACCCAGCACAACTGGTGACGTAACAGCGAGTTTGACCTTGAACATCGATTGCAGACAGATTCGGCAAACTGAGCAATCCTGTCTAATCGTTGCAATAGCCGGACATTCGCACAGGACATGTCTGACTGTTTCGTCGTCCTCCATACAGAGTCTACATTCGGTCTCTTCTGTACACTCAGTGACCCGTAAAAAGACCAGTCACTATACGCATCTTCTGTCTGTTAAGTCCAATAATGTTCCTGGCTCTGTTTCTACAAGGTCCTTTAATGAACTCTTTAAGTTCGATGTATGGTCTGAAAAGGATTTATACATCTAGAAGTCCTTATTTCTCTTAAACTTCCCTAGGACTCCCTCTTTTATTTTGTGCTGTGTAGGATATCAAGAAAGCCCTGGAACCGTAAATAATTCTCTCGGGTTCGTTCAGCTGTCAATCAAAGTGTGCTGTGCCACATGCGGGGTTTCTTAGCTACATATAAATACGTCATAGGCACAGCCTTGCTTTGTGCTTTAAGTAGTTCTATAACTGCCATGATAAAAAGTTTTATACAGGGTCACCTAGAAAGCAGTTATCCGCATGCAATCGTATAATCTGTAAAACAATGGCTAAAACAAAAATGGATTTTTTGAGAACCACCAAACCGATTTTACTAATTTGTACCTCGTTTTTCGGGGGAAAAGTAGTGCTTTTCTATAAAAGAAATTAAAAACCTAAACATGTTCAGAAAATCAGAATAAACACGCGATTTTGAAGAATCAAGTATGATTCTGTCCGCCATCTTAAATTTTAAAATGGTGATACATTTTGATCATGATCTTTAAAAAGCAATCCATTCTCACCAGGATGCATTTTATTACATCAAAATCGGTTCAGTCGTAATGAATTTATAAGGCAATAAATGCAGACATGATTGGCAAGGCAAAAATATTCTTTTTAGAACCACTAAACCGATTTTGCTGAGTCGTACCTTATTGTATGTGACAAGAGTGCAGCTTTCTAACTAAAAAAAATAATGAAAACATGTTCGTAACACAAGAATAAACGAGCATCTTTGAAGGGTACAATTTCATTTCGTCCGCAATCTTGGATTTTGTGATGGCGGACAAAAGAATATACTTGGTCAAAACTCTAATCCTTTCTCTGTCAAGTGCAGTTTGTGCCATTAAAATGGATGATATAGTTCAAAAGTTATAATGAAAAAAAAATTGTCCGGTTTTTTTTGGCCCACCCGGTAGAGGAGCCACCGGCGAGCTTAACCATATTGAGGGGCAGATGGCTCTGAAATAAATTCGTCTGGTACGCAATAAACTAAAAACTAGTAGTAGTAGCTGCTTGTTCGTAACATGCTAAAATAAAATTGTTTAGGTAAGTTTTTGATCTCCTTTTCCATGCAATATAAATTTCTGCCCCCCCCCAAACCGCCACTAAGTATACCGCGTTACCAGTGGCGTATATAGAAAAAAGTTTCGGGGGGGGGGCTGAGACAGTTTCGGGGGGGGGGGGCGAGACCTCATGAGGCTGTATTTTATGCTATTTTATGTTAGTATTCATGAAATATGTGGAAAATATCTATAAAAATCTTAGATTCGGGGGGGGGGCCTTATATACGCCACTGCGCGTTACAATCGTTCCCGCTCTCCCTTACATATAAATGAATTGGAAAAATAAAAACAATCCATTAATTTTGAGAGAGAATTTTTTATATTATCAATAGGTATTTATTTTCAATTCATGTTCACTTATTGCTACGTAAATAAATAAATTGTTTTTGTTTCATTTTCAAAAATACACATTATTTTTGTTGATTTATTCTTATTGTATTTCCACCCCTTTTCTAAAAATATGTGTTTTTGTTTTATGCTCTGTATTATTGTCGGAAAAATATTGGTATTATTTATCTGAGGGCACGGCAGTGCCTTGCCAAGTTCGCGCGCCGTAACCATCTTTTCTTGAAACATTTCAGCCGATATTTGACCTACCTAAAACTCTACTTCGGAATGAGCTACGAATCTCAAACTTTGCACAGTCGTAGATCTCCATGGAGTTAACAACCGCTCCAAGTTTCATGGAATTCCATAAAGTAGTAAAGTAGTTACGAAATTTCAAAAAACGTCGAAATTACCACTCACTCACTGACTCACTCACTCACTCATGTATAGATCATCAATATTCTACTGTACTTCCAGACATGCTACAAAGCTGAAATTCGGCAGGCTGATAGAAATTATGACCAAACACCTGGAAAAAATCAAAAAACCCCAAAATTTTAATTTACTCCCCTCCCCTATACATTTAAAGTTATGTAAAAGTAGCATCGCCCACTCCCAGAAATGCTAGAGAGTTGAGCTTTGGCAGACTGATAGGAACTATGATAAAACTATAGGAAAAAATCAAAAAACCCCAAAATTTTAATTAACTCCCCTGCCCTATACATTTAAAGTTATGTAAAAGTAGCATTGCCCACTTCCAGAAATGCTAGAGAGTCGAGCTTTGGCAGACTGATAGGAACTATGATAAAACTATAGGAAAAAATTAAAACACCCCAAAATTCTACTTTTACTTCCCTCCCCTATGAATGTAAAGTTAAGTAAAAGTAACACTGCCCACTTCCAGACATGCTAGAGACCTGAGCTTTGGAAGACCGATAGTAACTATGATAAAGTTATAGAAAAAAATTAAAACACCCCAAAATTCTAATTTACTTCCTTCCCCTATAAATGTAAAGTTATGTAAAAGTAACACTGCCCACTTCCAGAAACGCTAGAGAGCCGAACTTTTTAAGACTGAAAGACAATATGATAAAACTATATGAAAAAATTTAAAAACATCAACATTTTAATTTACTTCCCTCTCCTATAAATGTAAATTTATATTAAACTAACATTGCCCACTTCCAGAAACGCTAGAGAGCTGAACATTGGAAGACTGATAGGAACTATGATAAAACTATAGGACAAAATTTTAAAACACGACAATTTTAATTTATTTCTCTCCTCTATACATGTAAAGTTATGTAAATGTAACATTGTGCACTTTCAGAAACGCTAGAGAGCTGAGCTTTGGAAGGCTGATAGGAACTACGATAAAAACATGAAAAAAAATTAAAAAACCTCAAAAATTTATGTATTGCAAAAGTTTTGAACAATATTCCGCATATTTTACTACTTTAAAAATTAAGTATTATCCAATTCCTTTAAAAAAGAAGTGAAATCATAACAAAAACATTTCATGTAAAAAAAAGCCAAGTACGCGAAAATGGCATTCCGTAAAAAGAATTGAGATAAAAGTAAAGCCAAGTTTTTCAATACAAATTTCAAAATGAAAGATTCTTACCAGTTTGGAAATATTTTTCTAAACTTGGCTGGGTGCGCCCATGCTTTCTGTACTAACATACAATGGATCCCAGACCTGGACACTTACAAAATCACACATGGATAAGGTAACAAAAGCCCAAAAATCATTGGAAAGATAAATGTAAACATGTAAAGCTAACAGATAGAAAAAGGATTGAATAGATAAAAAATAAAACAAAAGTAAGGGGTGTCAGGGGAGAAGTAGCAAAATTAAAATGGAAATTTGCTGGCCATAATATCAGATAGAAAAACGATCGATAGAACAAATGTATTATAAACTGGAGACCTTGGGAAAATAAAAGAAGTAGAAGAAGACCCCAAGTGAGATGGGCGGAAGACACACGCGGGAACGAGATGGATGAACACGGCGACAAACAGAGAAGAGTGGAAGATTTTGTGGGAGGCCTATCTCCAAAGATAGATTGAAGAAGGCTAAATAGATGGATAGATAATGGCATTTTCAAATTTTTTATAGGTCTGCCAAAAACACAGTTTTCAAAAGAATTATTGTGTTAGAGAATATTATTATTACTTACCGACTACTAAGGGGTTTTAGGGTGTATCACTTTCTTGAAAATGTGTTACAAATGATGGAAGGGGTTTCAAAATTCCTAGATGTTTGCCTTAAGTAATTTATGAATGTTCCCTTACCTATGAAAATCAAAATGTTGACAAAAATTAAGAACAATCATATATTTCTGTCAATTTAAATTTTGATATTTGCAAAATTAAAAATATTTTATAGGCTTTTTATTTTTTTATTACTGTGTTGATTAAGTTAAATAGTGATAGAAATTTTTTTCTGAATCCAAGAGAACTACTCTAACAATGTCGTTATTTGTTTTGGTTTATTTATTAAATTTTTAAGTCTCCCATAAAGTGCAGGAACTAGAGGTTGACAATGGATACTATAGCTGAGCATAGGTCATAGTATAACAATCCGTATGTATTACCAATTTTTGGTCAAATTTTTTTTGGTCCTCCCTCCTCTTATCGCGTTAGAATTTATGAAAATTTATTAAATTTTTTGATAAGGAGCTTTGTTTTTAAGAAAATCAGGTGAAACAAGCGAGAGAAATATACAGTGCGAATTGTTTAATAAGGTACATAGGGTATGCCTCAAAAACTTCAATTTTTGGAAATGGTCCATGGCAAGTAACTTTTTTTTTTTTTTTTTTTTTTACGGGTATGCGCACTCGCAAGGAGATCCCTATCACGCTCGAGGAGCGGCAAGTGTGCGAAAATGTTGGTGTGTGTTGGTTTTGAAACGGTTCAGGTTGTAACCTGCAGGGAAAACTGTCGCAGGGAGTTTATTCCACAGCGATGCTGTTCTCCAGAGATATGAATTCTGATATAATGAGGTTCTTGGTGCCTCTATTTTGACAATAAATTGATGGTTACCGTCTGTTTGACGTGTTCGCCTAGTAGGTGCTACTCCCGGGGGGATCATACGTGCCAACTCTTCAGAGCATTTTCCGTGATAATACCTGTAGAAGAGAGATAGATCGCCCACAGTTCTTCGATGTTCGAGACTATCCAAGCTACGGGTAAGTGCGGGGTCATTGATCAGCTTGATAGCTCGTTTTTGCACGGTGTTCAAAAGCATTAAGGTATGTTTGGGTGCCGCACTCCATATATGTGAGCAGTACTCCATAGTCGGTCGAATCTGGGCTTTGTAGAGTGTCAGCAGTTGGCTTGGTGTATACAGATGTCTTGTACGAAATAGCACCCCAAGCTTTTGGGACGCCCTTTTAGCTATATCTGCTACGTGACTGTGCCAAGACATGTTGGTCTCTGCAGTGTAAGATGTTCAACTGGCTCTGCAATGCGACAGCACTTCCAGATAGCATGATGTTTGGCTCACCGGTGCTGGTCTTTTTTGAAAACAGGGCTGCTTGGGTTTTCTGCGCGTTGAACTGTACAAGGTTTTTGTTGCCCCAGTCCTCTATTATCTCCAAGTCGTTATTTATCTGTGATATTTCAGTTAGTCTAAGGTAATGGAATTCACGTGCGGAGAGACATGTGGGTGGTATGACTGAGGAGACTACATTGCCATCATCTGCAAAGCAATAAAGTGGATTTACTGTTTTATCTATGAGGTCATTTATGTAAATCAGAAAAAGTGTTGGCGAAAGGATTGCTCCCTGTGGCACACCAGCATTTATTTGGTAAGAGTTGGAGTTCCGGCCATCCAGTGCAACATAAATGGATCTATCCTTAAGGTAACTTTCAAACCAAGTGCAAAGTCTCGGCGACAATCCCGTTGCTTTGAGCTTGTTGAGCAGATTTTCATGCCAGACTTTATCGAATGCTTTAGATATATCTAAGGCAATTGATCTTGTTTCACCTCGCAACTCAATCGCTTTTTGCCATAAGTGAGTGACGTATGTAAGTAAATCGCCAGTTGACCTATATTTTCGAAATCCGTATTGCTTGTCGTTGATAATTTTGTACTTTTCCAAGTACTTGGTTAGGTGATTGTTCACAACTCTTTCCATTACTTTTGATATCACCGGAAGTAGAGCAATTGGTCTATAGTTTAACGGATCTGTCTTTTTTCCTTTCTTTGGAATGGGTTGTACTGCGGCAGACTTCCATGATGATGGATATACTCCTTGCTTATAAGATAAATTGAATAATTTTGCGAAAGTTGGGGTGAGTTCGCTAGCACAATTTTTGAGTACTATCGCGGGAATGCCATCTGGACCCATTGCTTTGTTTGTATCCAACTTTTTAAGGGATTTTCGTATTTCTCTGTGACAAAAGGGTACCTCTGGCATACTGTGGGAAACCCTTTCAATGAACGGTGGAGTTTTTCCATTTGGCACTGTTAGGTTTGAGTTGGAGGAAAAGATTTTGGCCAGCATATTGGCTTTTTCCTCTGATGTTGTGGCTAAGTGAGTATTTTTATCTGTAAGTGGTGGTATGGATGACTTGGTGAAGTTTGATCCAACGGCTTTTGCAAGAGACCAAAAGGTCCTAGAACTACTTGGACAATTCAACAACCTGTTTTTTATTCTTTGATTGTATGTTTCTTTGGCGGCGTCAATAGTAATTTTGCAACTATTTCTGGCTTCTATAAATTCTGTGTGGTTTTGAGCGGTTTGTTGTCGTTTCCAAAGGTTATATGCTCTGTGTTTTTTCTGTACAGCCGTTTGACACTGGCTGTTGAACCAAGGTTTTGCATTAGCTCTGCGTTTTATTGTATGTGGGATATATGCATCCATTCCAGATAAGATTACTTTTGTTATTTCATTACAGCAAATAGTGGGATCAGCTGTTTTAAAGCAAACCTCTTGCCATGGAAAATCCAAGTAAAACTGTTTAAGGTCATTCCATTTTGCCGATTTATAGTGCCACATTTTACGAGGAAGTGATTGTTGGCTTGGCGGTATGAACATTTCGCATTTTGTTCTTATAAGTTTATGATCGGATGAACCAAGTGGGGGATCTACTTGAATTGTGTACAAGTCAGGATTTGTAGTTAGGAACAAGTCTAATAGCGCTGCAAATTCACCCCTTTCTGAGATACGGGTAGGTTCATCGACAAGCTGCGTTAGACCACAACTTATGGCAAAAGCTTCTGCTTCCCTGCCTTCATTATCTGTTTTGTTGTGGTGTTTTAGCCAGGGTATATTATGGACGTTGAAATCGCCTAAAAAAACAATTTCCGCATGTGGATAGTTAGACTGTATACTATCACAGTTTTCGGATAATGTCGCAAAAAAGTTTTGATACTCGGTGTTACTTGGCGGTCGGTAGAGGCAGCAAATGAACTTGGTCGATGACTTTGAGGTGAATTTCAGCCATATGATATCAAGGTTCGCTGGTTCTAGCTTCTCCTCTCGATGACATGAAAGGTCATTTTTAATGTACACACAGATCCCAAAATTATGTCGAAATCGGTGGTGTAGGTCATAGCCGGGATAAAGATAGTTCACAGTAGGTGTTGCAGAACTGATTTTAGTTTCAGTGAGAACAAGGATGTCAGGTCTTTGTTCTTCAAGATGTTGGTGAACTGAATTCATGTTGGTACTTAATCCTCTTATATTGCTAAAATCAATTCTGAGTTGAGTTTTTGGTCTTCTTTTAATATCTTTGCATGAAGGACCCCCAGGATCACCCGACGCCCGGAGATCCGAGTGGTCGGGTATTTTACCTCCGGAATATTTTGATCCTGGAGGCGCCATCATGCTATCTGTTACTCATTGTTGGAACCGGACTGCCAGCGCAGTAGCGGAACGTGGTGATACCACTTAGCGCTACTCACTTCTGGCATGGTGGTATCGCACCGGTCGACGCCCAATGAGTAAAAAGCGTCTACCACCTAAACTAAACTAAACTAAAACTTGGAGAAACTGTCTACAAAATAAACTTTCCAATAATCAGTTTAATAAAAGAAGTACGTTTGCGGCATAATTACCAATTTTCTTTAATGTGATTAATTTAATGAGCAAGGAGTTTCCAAAAATCAAAAAAAAATTAAAAGTTTATATAAATATAATAATATAAAATTGTATATATTTATATTTCTACACTGAAAGAGGGAACACAAAGCTTTTATTTTAACAATACATTAATGTGCTTTCTTTATATCAATTCACTTAATTCACATTTCTAAAGGCTTATCATAACAAAAATATTTCATGTAAAAAAAAGCCAAGTACGCGAAAGTGGTATTCCGTAAAAAGAATTGAGATAAAAGTAAAGCCAAGTTCTACAATACAAATTGCAAAATGAATGGTTCTTACTAGTGTGGAAATGTTTTTTTAAACTTTGCTATTCTAGCCAAACTTCTTTACGTTCAATTTCCTAAGAGTCATTTGCAGCCGTAATAGCCAAGTTTAGAAAAACATTTCCAAACTAGTAAGAACCATTCATTTTGAAATTTGTATTGGAGAACTTGGCTTTACTTTTATCTTAATTCTTTTTACGGAATACCACTTCCGCGTACTTGGCTTTTTTTACATCAAATGTTTTTGTTATGATTTCACTGCTTTTTTAAAGGATTTGGATAATTTTTAAGTTTTAAAGTAGTAAAATATACGGGAGATTGTTCAAAACTTTTGCAATGCCTTATTAAAAATGTTGAGTTTTTTATATTTTCCTATGGTTTTATCATAGTTCTTATCAGCCTTATAAAGCTCAGCTCTCTATCTCTAGTGTTCCTGGAAGTAGGCAATGTTAATTTTACAAAACTTTACATTTATAGGGAAAGAAAGTAAATTAAAATCTTAGTGTTTTTAAATTTTTTCCTAAAGTTTTATCATAGTTCCTATCACTCTTCCAAAGCTCAGCTCTCTAGCGTATCTGGAAGTGGACAATGCTAATTTACATAACTTTACATTTATAGTGGAGGGAAGTTAATTAAACTTTGGGGTTTTTTAATTTTCTTTTATAGTTTTATCATAGTTCCTATCGGCCTTCCAAATCTCAGCTCTCGAGCGTTTCTGGAAGTGGACACTGTTACTTTTACACAACTTTACATTTATAGGGGAGGGAAAAAAAGTAAATTAGAGTTTTGGAGTGTTTTAATTTTTCTCTATAGTTTTATCATAGTTACTATCGGCCTTCCAAAGCTCAGCTCTCTAGCGTGTCCGAAAGTGGGCAATGTTACTTCTACATAACTTTAAATGTATAGGGGAGGGAAGTAAATTAGAATTTTGGGGTTTTTTGATTTTTTCCAGGGGTTTGGTCATAATTTCTATCAGTCTGCCAAATTTTAGCTTTGTAGCATGTCTGGAAGAACAGTAGAATTTTGATGACCTATACATGAGTGACTGAGTGAGTGACAATTTCGACGTTTTTTGAAATTTCGTAACTATTCAGTACTTTTGGGAATTCCATGAAACTAAACATAAAGGGATTGTTAACTCCATGGAGATCTACGACTGTGCAAAGTTTGAGATTCGTAGCTCATTCCGAAGTAGAGTTTGAGATAGGTCAAATATCGGCTGAAATGTTTCAAGAAAAGATGGTACGGCGCATGAACTTGGCGAGGCACTGCCGTGCCCTCAGATTTACCTCCTAAATAGTCAACCACACCGTCAAATAAATGAAAAAACGCAAAAAAATGGAGGCAAAAACGTCAAAAACACCTTAAAATCACACGAACTCTCAATATATACAAACAAAGCAACTGGTCCGCTGGTGACGTAAGCAGACACTGTTCGTCTCGCTGAGCGACGCTAACATAGAGATAAATGGAAATAAGCAATCCTTTGTGTTTATAATCGTTGGGAAGGGGTCAAGTTAAACAAGAAATCTTTTTCTTTCTACGCCGACGTTTCGCTTTATTGGGCCATCCTCATGGCATGAAAACTTCAGACTTCTTTTGTCAAATATAGCAATATCAATGTAGATTTGTCAAGCAAATTTAAATACAGTAGAACCCCGATTATCCGTGCGCGGGTTATCCGGGCTGCGGATTATCTGTGCTATGATTTCGCATCAGCGAAATTGTGTTTTTGAAGTTCTATCGAAATAGCGTTACCCGAAATCACTCGACCAAAACCTTATGTAGAATTATATTTTTGTTCTGTTATCTTTTTATGCAATACATACATATAAACTTAGTTTGAACTTATGGGATCTTTTTTTTTCTGTCATATTTTGAGTACATATACATAATATGTATGTAACATATAATAAATGAGGCTCTGCTACAGAATAGCGCCCTACAAAATAGCGCTGCTTCAAAATAGCGCTGCCACAAAATAGCGCTGCTACAAAATAGCGCTCCTACAAAATGGCGCCTACAAAATAGCGTGCATCAAAATAGCGCCTTACAAAACAGCGCTGCTACAGAATAGCGCCTTACAAAATAGCGCTGCTACAAAATGGCGCTGCCACAAAATAGCGCTGCTACAAAATAGCGCTGGCACAAAATAGCGCGCATCAAAAACGCGCTCAAAAAGCTTCATTAAAAACAGCAACGGTTTGACAAAGGGATCTCTTTCTAACATATTAAAAAAAAAAACTCCCCGGTCTTCTTTCGCGGGATCCTAGCGGGTGTGAAACAAAACTGAACCGAACCGAACTGAACCGAATCGAAGTATCGGTTTAGTTCGGTTTGGTTTCACAACCTCTAGGATGCCGGTTCGGTTCGGTTTGGTTTCACACTCTCTAGGATCCCGGGAAAAAGTCAGGGAAGTTTTTTTTTTTTAAATATATAAATATATATAGGGAAGTTTTTTTTTTTTAATATATAAATATTTTAAAAAAAAAACTTCCCTGACTTTTTCCCGGGATCCTAGAGAGTGTGAAACCAAACCGAACCGAACCGGCATCCTAGAGGTTGTGAAACCAAACCGAACTAAACCGATACTTCGATTCGGTTCAGTTCGGTTCGGTTCAGTTTTGTTTTACACCCGCTAGGACCCCGCGAAAGAAGACCGGGAAGTTTTTTTTTAAATATGTTAGAAAGAGATCCCTTAGTCAAACAATTGCTGTTTTTAATGATGCTCTTTGAGCGCGTTTTTCATGCGCGCTATTTTGTAGCAGCGCTATTTTGATGCGCGTTATTTTGTAGCAGCGCTATTTTGTAAGGCGCTATTTTGATGCGCGCTATTTTGTATCAGTGCTATTTTGTAGCAGCGCTATTTTGTGGCGCGCCATTTTGTAGCAGCGCTATTTTGTAAGGCGCTATTCTGTAGCAGCGCTATTTTGTAAGACGCTATTTTGATGCACGCTATTTTGTAGGCGCCATTTTGTAGGAGCGCTATTTTGTAGCAGCGCTATTTTGTGGCAGCGCTATTTTGAAGCAGCGCTATTTTGTAAGGCACTATTTTGTAGCAGCGCTATTTTGATGCGCGCTATTTTGTAGCAGTGCTATTTTGTTGGCGCTATTTTGATGCACGCTATTTTGTAGCAGCGCTATTGTATAGCAGCGCTATTTTGTGGCAGCGCCATTTTGAAGCAGCGCTATTTTGTAAGGCGCTATTCTGTAGCAGAGCCAATAAATGAAGGTTCGGATTATCCGTGCTTTTCACTTATCCGTGCCTCGGTCCCGTGGAGCACGGATAATTGGGGTTCTACCAAAGAAAATATATCATATCTTCTTTGGTTCTACTGTATTATTAAAAATAATATATTGTTACAAATTTTAAATATACAAGATTCGCAGTCGACAAAGGAATGAATTATTTTTAATAAACTAGAAATGCTTGAAAAATCTACATTGATATTGCTATATTTGACAAAAGAAGTCTAAAGTTTTCATGCCATGAGGATGGCTCAATAAGGGCCGAAACGTCGGCGTAGAAAGAAAAAGATTTCTTGTTTCATTTGACCCCTGCCAACCAATAACCAATCAACACTAAAATTTTTTGTTTAAAATAAAGTAAGGAACACAGGTTTTAAGAAAATCGGGTAAAAATTATAACATAATTTTTTTTTCATGTTTTGCCTTAAATTTGAGTGGAAGGGGCCTGTGCAGGCCTGTGTGATGTCATAAATCGAAGATGGCGCCTTTTGTTTAAGGTTTTTCACAAAGTTTGGTTTATAAATTTCGGTAAATTTGTTTCACAGAAAAACACCAATTAATATAGTTAGTTTTTAAGATATAAAGCTCATTTCTGGACAGTGGCGTATCCAGACCCTGATCTTCGGAGAGGTAGTCAAACAACACATACTTGCTAAATGGGGGCACATATTATCTGTGTTACTCTACAAATTTAGGCCATTTAGTTAATTTTAAACAAATATCACTAAGGGTGGTCCGCATTCGGCAATAATAAAGAAAGTTTAATGCGCCGCAGGCAAAAACGTTGAATTTTTGTGGAAAAATCTTTACGTTTTACCAATCTTGGGGGGGGGGGTGGGGTGGTAGTAGTATTTAAGAAAATTTGAAAAAACTTACAAACCTTAAATTTGTGGGGGTTTGTGGATTTTTTCGGGGTTCTTTCGTCAGTGTTGCTTTCAGGCGGCAATTTAATTATATCTTCAGAAATTATTGACTATAACAGGATGAGGATAAAATAAATTGAACCAAAAATTGGCTGGCAACATCCGTATCCTTAATCTTTAACCTATTCTAAGCTGGTATACAGCATGATTAGAAGCTATAGGATTCATAAACTGCTTGCTGTGCTTAATGTGTGTAAGAGGGAAGTAAAAGAGATGAAAATATATTTTGGGCGGTGTCTTGAAATATTTTTCGCTATTTTAGACCGGTCGAGCTGGTCGTGGGAAAGTAGGGGATACATCATGACCTCTCGTCTTCACAAAGTTTTTCGTCATTCCGTCGTGTGCAACGAAACAGGTCAGAAGTGGGTATTGGGTTTTCACGTAAATTCTAGCCGCGTATTACATTAGCGTTCAGGAAAAAGTACAGATGATTCACTGACTTTCAAACAAAGTGATTCAATGGTATTTCGCTAAGAGAAACAATCGGTGTCAGAAATTTCCTTCTTCTACTTTACCGGGGCGCACAGAGGAAAGGTATTGGCTATGTGTCTGGCTATTCTGAAACAGTGGGCGTAACCACGTGTAAACTTCGGTCGTCATATTGTGTATTCTTAACTAGCTCACTAGTGCCTGCACTAATATCTTTTTCAGAGATTTTAGGAAGCCAGCAAATTATTTATCTGTAAAGAGTCGCTTGGGATTTTTTTACTTATCTTATTTAAAACCGGATATGTAATATTTATTTGGTCATAAATGTAACTTTAGCGGGAATAGTGAGCATATATCACAAGTATCAGACAGATGAGACGTGACTTTTAGGTTCATTTTTAGATTATTATTAAAAAAAATATTTCAGAAAGAAACAAGCCACGATGTCTCACTTTGGTGACGTCATAACCATCATAGAGACTCGCCAGACTTATTAGGGACTTACTGGAATTAAACCTGACTTTATTTTAAAGTACAAAGAAAACTGACAGCTGACCTCTCAAAATTCACATACCAAAGTGAAATTTAAAAATAAAGTCATTAACTTTAATTTAATAAAAACAGACACTAATAAATCCGGTTCTTAAATATACAAAGGCCAAATTTTGACAGAAAGCACCTGCTTTTTATATGTAAATCTGTCACAATACTGCCGATTTTAAAATACGGTCAGGATTTATTGACCTTTTTTAAAATGGACAGTATTGTGACAGATTTACATATAAAAACCAGCTGCTTTCCTTGCACAATTTGCCGTTAATCCGTAAATTTGTTGTAAAAACAAAAAATTTACCGTGCCCGTTCTGTTTATTTAAAATGGTGTTCTGCTAAGTTTATATAAAGTTAACAGCACACTTATAGAAATAATGAATATGTCTAAAAAAAATTTAGTGCACAATTTAATGTTAATTATCCGTAAATTAGTTATAAAAACAAAAATTCTCGTTTTTTTACAAAAAAATGGTGTTTGGCTAACTTTATAAAAACGGGCACGGCAAATTTAGTGTATGGTAAAAGTAAAAACCAGGGTAAACTATGTTTATCTTGGAAAAAACAGCAAAAACTTAATGAAGTAAAAAAATACCAACACATGTTGTATCTAATGCAAATCTAACCTCAAAGGAGAAAATAATAAAACTTACCTTCAAATCTCTGGGAAAATTTTGCATTTTATACTCGTCTGAACTATATACGTAATATTACGTATATGGTCTGACCTCTCATTGTTTTATGTTTAAAAACTGAAAAAATTATAAATTTAACAAAAATTAATTTTAACGATTGATGGAGCCAACATAGATTTATAGCAATAAGCCAAAAAGATAGATTTAAAATGAACCCACAATAAAATAAGGTGGAAGAGGTTTTTGTACCTGTATAAAAGGGCGACGGAAAACCCAAACCTCAGATAATTATCAAATAAAATAGAATAAAGAAACAAACTGCGACTGCAGCGCCTCTTTTCAGCTTAGTGAGAACTAAACCGAAAGATCTGTCAATTTGCATTGAGTTTCCTAGACATGACCACAGGCTGACCACTAGTGCTTTTTGTTTGGGAAAACGCATTTCGTCGCCTTAATGCAGAACTACTATAAGTCACAAAATTAAGTTTTTACAGGAGAACACTTTTTTAGTTGAACTTAGCCTGGGTCGAGGTCCCACCGCTTAAATTTGTCGGGCAATATTTCTGCATTCAATGAAGCGCGCTTGGAGCTATACGTTTCCGCAAAAAAACGAAAAATTGAAAAACTGGACATAGAATAGTTCTGCATTAAGGCGACCATTTGTTCGCTGAAAAAGAATCGCGTATCATTTTGTGTTCGAAGTTTAGTTTAGGCATATTTGACCCTGGTACTGGTACTTTATAATAATTTGATGACCGAATTAAAGTTCCTCCTTCTTGGAACCACACGGTAAAAAAAAAGTCTTGGATTAAAGCAAATTGCTTTGAAGTAAAATAATTTGTGCTTTCCTATTCACCAAGAAAATATTTTCTTGATATAGCACAAAAAATGTCTTGCCTCTTACTTAACTGAATTAATCCAAGGCACCATTTTCTCTGGAAGCAAAATATTACTTATATGAAGACAATTTGCTTTGTTACAAAACGGAGTATACTGAAACAAAGCAATTAAAGAAGAAAAATAAAGTCGCATTTCAAGACTAAACGCTGCATTCAACTAAAAAGAAATATTTTAATTTAAAACAAATTGTTTTAAGGTGAAACAATTTATTCAAGAAAAGAACATGTTTTCATTGTAGACAAAAATATTTACCTTTCAACAAGCCCTTTTTGGCATAAAAATCATGCAATTTTTGACTTTGCATTGGGAATTAGGTACATTTCCTGCAAACTTTGCCATTGATGGAGTTTGGCTATTAAAAAAAAGACGAAGGATTTTGAAAATTTAGTATTGGTGGGGTAAAGGTTAGGAAGTAGTTTGGCTACATAATTTATTACACCCATATATACAGGGTGTTATTAAAGTATGTCGCCAAACTTTAGAGGATTCTTACTTAAATGATTTTTAGAAAAAAAACTTTGTATAACCATGGGTTGCAAATGCTTAGTTTTTGAGATACGGGTTATTACAGTTTTAATTTTAAAAATTTAGCTCCAATCTGGAAAGTGTAAATAGCTACAAGGCAAACATCATTAAGCATGTCAAATATTAGGAAAAAACTGCAATGTGTTATTTTTTCCGGGGCCGTGCGCCCTTTTTTCTCCCGAAAATTTTGTGCAGTAAGTCACTGGCAGATTCAAAAATGTAAAATTTATTCTTTGTTTTACTCAGAAACTTTTTGATATCCTGCAATTTTTTTATATATTTCTAACCGTTTTTGAGAAAAAAGACAAAAAAGATCATTTGTATCTTGAATTGCTATTTAGATAAAACTCGTATAAAATTTAAATAATGTATTCAATTTTAATGTCATTTAAAAAGGGTAACATTTTTTATAGTTTGTCTTTTCTCTTGAAAACGGTTAGAGATACAAAAAATTGCAGGGTATCAAAAAGTTTCTGAATAAAACAAAGAATATACATAAATATTTTAAATCTACCATTGACGTACTGCAAAAAATTTCTGCGGGAAAAAGGGGACATGACCCTTGAAAAAATATCACCCTGTAATTTTTTCCTGATATTTGGCATGCTTAATGATGTATGCCTTGTAGCTAAACACACGTTCCAGATTTGAGCAAAACATGCAAACTGTGACAACACCCTGTATCTCGAAAACTGAGCATTTGCGGAACCATGATTATTTAAAGTTTCTTTTCTTAAAATCGCTTAAAAAATCATCCTCTAAAGTTTGGCGACATACTTTTCCAACATCCTGTATATAGCTATAGGTGTCTGCTGTCGCCAATTTTTTGTAAAAAAAATTAATTATCTACTTTTTTCGTCTAGCCATACCAAATCGATATTTGCTTACAAAAAAAACAGAAGAGTTATACAAAAGTATATATCTACCTACGTCAGCAGTTTAAAATATACAGCACGACTCATATTTCTCCAAACTAAAGGGATGCTTTGTTCCCAAACGCAATGGGGTGCGAAAGTCGCATTTTTAGGGGCATAACGGATGTTTACTTCACTAAGCGTATAGGCCAGTTTTGAAAGAAACATTGCGGCAGTGCCCCGCCAAGTCCGAGCAAACTGCTGTACGATCTTTTCTTGAATCATTTCAGCCCATATTTGTCCTATCTAAAACTCTACTTCGGAATGAGCTACTAAGCTCAAGCTTTGCGCAGTCGTAGATCTTCATAGAGTTAACAAGCCATTCCAGTTTCATGGACTTCCATAAAGTAGTAAAAAGTAGTTTCAAAAAACGTCGAAATTGCCACTCGCCCACTTACTCATGTATTCTAAAACATAAAATTCTACTGTACTTCCAGACATGCTACAAAGCTGAAATTTGGCAGACTGATGGAAATTATGACCCAACCCTTGAAAAAAATAAAAAAACCCCAAAATTTTAATTTACTTCCCTCCCATATACATGTAAAGGTATGTAAAAGTACTTCCAGAAGTGCTAGAAAAATAGGAAATATGACAAAACTATAGAAAAATTTTTTAAATCCCAATGATTTTAATTTGCTTCTCTCCCCTACCCACTAAACAAAAAAACATTTTAATAACGTCAAAATAATGTACAAGTTAAAAACATAACGTTAGGTTGGATGTTAGTTCTAACGTCATATTCATAGTGAAAAAGAAGCTTAATTTTTTCGTTTTCTGACGTTAGAAAAATAATATTATGTTTTTAAAACGTTTTTTAAAGTGTTTTTCGAACGTTAAAAAATATTGATTTTTAACAGTGAAAAAGAAATGCTTTTTTAACATTGAAAAATAAATGTTTTTTTAACAATGAAAAAATATATTTTTTTCAAATATCTCTAAAGATAAGGTAGCATAAATAATGTAAATAAAATTCTTCTACTTTGGAAACGCAGGACAGCAACAGTCCGTTGAGGTTTTCGTGAACTCGACACTCTGTAAAGGCAATTCGGCTCGTAGGTTCTGAAAATAAAATTTTAAATTCTATGTAAACCATAATTTTGTAGTAAGTGCCTCGCTACGAGGCCAAACAACTCATGCTCAAGTGAATACAAGGCAAACAATTTGAAGGCGCGTATTCAGTTTATCATGAATGCAAACGAAGCATTCGTTTGGTCCCGCTGCGAGGCTTGCGAAGTAGCAGTTTGCTAAACCTCGCCTATGTAACATTTATTTATCAATAAAGACATTTTATTATTATTATATAATTCTGCCTTAAAATGAATACGCGGCTTAAGGTCCGGCGGCTAATCGTCCGCAGTGAATTATCGCAATCCTTGTCTGATTTCCTATAGGTATGCGATATTTCATACAAAACCATTTTTTTTATTTTGTTTACTTTTTCTTACCTGATTATGTCGTGCTTCATTTAGATCACTGCACACACATTTGTTGTTCTTTAACTATACCATCTTTCCCACACAACTGAAGTAATATTCCGATCCAAATATGTATTCACTATCAATATTAATAATTGTGCTTTAAATTTGCCATGTTTGTTTCTGCAAAATGCAAATATTATAACCAAAATTATAAAAAGCGTGCTACCGACCAAGGGCGGATTTGAGGGGGGGGGGGTAATAGGGTAATTATTATTATTATTATTAATTAAAAAAATGTGCACTTTTTCCTAGTAAAATAAGGGAAAACAGGAATTCCCCCTAGAAAAAAAAATTATATTACAAAAAAAAATTTTGTCGACTGTTACCCCCCCTAGATTTTGACCCAGATCCGCGCTTGCTACCGAATCGGACTCGTATCAACTCGCAGCGAAACGCAACTAATGGCGATGTTCAGGTAGTGGAACTGCTATACTATAGAGGGCGCTGCCATCGCGCCCTTTATAGTATATATTTTTTTAATGTTTAAAAAACAAAACATTTATTAGCTAATGCTGGTTTCTTAACGTTATTAAGAAATATATTTTTGGTAATGCTTTTACATGAAATTTTCTAATTTTAAAACAACATTACAAAACATTTTTTTTTCAACATTTATTTAACGTTTTTTACGATTTTGTGCTTAGTGGGTATAAATGTAAAGTTATGTGAAAGTAACATTGCCCACTTCCAGAAACGCTAGAGAGCTGAGCTTTGGAAGGCCGATGGGAACCAAGATAAAACTATAGAAAAAATGTAAAAAACACCAATAGTTTAATTTACGGTCATCCCCCATAAATGTAAAGTTATGCAAAAGTAACATTGTCCACTTTCAGGAATGCTAGAGAGCTGATCGTCGAAAGGCTGATAGGAACTATGATAAAAACATAGAAGAAAATTAAAAAACCTGAAAATGTTTAAAAGGCATTGCCAGCCAATGTTTTGAAGAATATTCCGCATATTTTACTACTTTAAGACTTAAATATTATCTAAATTCTTTAAAAAAGTAGTGAAATCATAACTATGTTAAAAAAGTTTAAAAAGCGTGAAAATGGTATTCCGTAAAAAGAATTGAGATAAAAGTAAATCCAAGTTCTCTAATAAAAATTTAAAAATGAGAGGTTCTTACTAGTTTGAAAATGCTTTTTTTACATGAAATCTTTCTGTTGTGATATTGTATTACAAATAGGCAAGCTCGAGCTAAAAATGGCCTATTTCAAACCTGACTAACTGTGCTGTATTAGGCTAAACTTTGAAAAAAATTAAGCAAATGCGCGTACTCCAGCCTGGTCCAAAAATGAAAATGGGACATCATGTCTTCAGATAAACTACAAGATTTTTCGAAGTAAACAGCATTTTGTGTTATTTGGAAAATAATGCAATAGAATAGAGTTAAGAAACTTTTTAGTTGATCGGCCTAACGATAATAATAATTCAAAATAAAGGAAACAAAATCCCATGTAAAGCTGTTTCCTGAAAGATGCTGATAGAAGAATAAAATCTGCTATGATAAATTGAGCGATTTCATTTTATAGGAATTCCTGAAAAAAAGTCAACATTTTCTGCCAATCCAGGATACGCTAGGGTTCCCATCCCACTTCAATGAGATCTAATGAAAGGGTAAAAAATTAAAAATAAACAAATCTTATACCTTTCTAACAAAATGATGTTGCTTTAAAATTTATTAGTTGTAAATTCAGTAAGTTCAAGGATGTATGAAGAACTTTCATATATCTTTGGTAAATTCACATTGAATTTTTTATTAGATACTATACATTTACCTTTTTTTAATAAGTATAGTGAAACCTCTCCTTGCGAACACCTCTATTAAGCGGACACACCCTTTAGCCGGAAAAATTTGTTGGAACCAAGCTTTTCCCCATTTCTTTACATGTAAAATTTACTTCTATAACCGGAGAGCCTAAGAACCGGACGCGGACAATTTTGATTGGTTAAAAAATTCTGGAACCTCCCTTAACCGGACGCGAACCTCTGACAACGGGACGGAGCGCTGGACGACATGAGCATAAATATTATGTAGTATGTTGGCAACAACGCACTCTGCAGCCGCAGAATTACCTCTTTTTGTTTTAATGCGGATACTAAATACTTCTGTAGTATTAACAACATATTTTATTTGGCGGGCGGGACCGCTGTGCTTTATTTTTATTGTTCAGTTGGGTAGTAATAGATCTCTTTGAAATGGCGCCTAATAAAAAACCTTCTTAGTTTACGTGAAAAAATGGAAGTTGTTAACGTTTCGGAGAAGGGACACCTGTCAGCACAAAAGATCGCTGAAAAATTTAATATCGAAAAAACTCAAGCAGCGGAATTTGTTAATAAATATATATTAAAATTTCGCAGTTCTCTCTCATAACACACCTCCACCTCCAATAAGCGGACAAAATCAATAAGCGGACAAAATCGACGAAACCGTGAGTGTCCGCTTATAGAAGGTGATATCTCCGTTGCTCAGATAGGCTCCTCATAAAACCTATCTCTATTCGAAGGAGCCAACAGAAAAGTGGCACCGACTCATTTGGCAGCAAATAAATAAAACAACAATAATTGTTCGCGGTTAAGCAGGGCATGTTGATGATGATGATGATTCATATGTGAGTGGGCCTTGCAGCCCTTCCACTGCGACCATCAGTGGGTCTATTGTGGCTCACTTTTGAGTGGTTTCTCACCACTGTATGCCTAATCCTCCAAAAAGGCCGGCTATCAGTTTGGGTGAGACACTGTTCAGATCTTCTGAGTCGATCTGAGGTTTACCGAAAGTATTCTGACGTAAACGTGCAATAGCCGGACATTCGCACAGTACATGTCTGACTGTTTCGTCATCCTCCATACAGAGTCTACATTCGATCTCTTCTGTTAGTCCCATTCTGTGCATGGGTACTCTCAGTCGACAGTGACCCGTAAAAAGACCAGTCACTATTATACGTATCTCCTGTCTGCTAAGTCCAATAATGTTCCTGGCTCTGTTTCTACAAGGTCCTTTAATGAACTCTTTAGAGTGAGCCAGTTCTGGTATATTTATCCAGTATTGTTGGAAGCTATTCTCCATCCATTATAATATGATTGATTTAGCAGCATTGTATGATATCCCCTCGCTGCTAGGTCTGCGGCCACATTTCCCTCGTGCCCAGAATGCCCTGGTATCCATACTATTGATACATTGTTAGCGCTACCAAGCGCATTCAGCGAATCCTTACAGCTCCTCACGGTTCTCGATGAGACCGTATAGGAATCAAGTGCTCTTAAGGCTGCTTGACTGTCGGAGAAGATTTTTATTGTCCTGTTGGTCCATTCGTGATCAGTAATCCACCAGGCACACAGTTCAATGGCTACGAGTTCGGCCTGAAATATAGTAGCCAATTGGCCGAGACTATGTTTAATCTCGACTTTTTCTTGAATACTAACAACTCCAGATCCAACGCCCGAAGGCATTTTGGATCCGTCGGTATACCAGAAGCTATCGTTATTTGAAAAATTGGTCCTGTTCTTTAACCAGTCCTCCCTCTTCGGGAGGATAATGTTGTATAGCTTTCTGCTGTACACCGTATTGAGCATGACGTCGGATATCATTCCTAGAGTTGCATCCAACTCTTGTTCCCTTATTTAAACAGGGCATAGAAAGATTTTGTTTCTTTTGTATTTTTCCGTGGGCAGCTTGAAAGCTGTACATCCACGGGGATCCAAGATCTAATGGACACCTATGAAGTGTTGACAGTTAACTGTTTCGTCCTTAAGGGACTCTTCAGACCACTGCATGTTCATTGTGACACTTTTGTAAAGCTAGAGAGATGGTAGGTATATAAATCTCATCTTACGACATTGGTTCGGTTCGGAAAAATAAGCATACGGTAGCGCAGGCATTATTTTTCATTTGTTTTACAAAAGTGTCGCATTGACCATGAACCTGTGCAATGAACCGAAACAGTCAACTGTCAACACTTAATAGGTGTTGTTAGGTTAATCAGATCTTGGACTCCCGTGGCTGTACAGCTTTCGAGTTGTCCACGGAAAAATACAAGAGGAACAAAATCTTTCTATGCTCGCTTAGCCACGAAAAATGTTATATTCAATCTGTTCACTAGCAGCAGCTCGCCACTCTTCCGCTGTCTGATAGCTGATCGGCACTCTCTGACTGTTTTTGGTAAATGAATGCACAAAAACTGGTGGATTATTAGTATTTTGTAGAATAGTAAAATAGCGATTAGCAAGATAAAAGAAATATAATCAAAAATAACTAGAATTTCTGAAGGCTTTTAACTAACAAATTAAAAGAGTTAAAAGGCTCTGGAATCCCGCAACGCCCATACCCATAAAAGAGCAGAACAAAAAAGAAAAAAATCTAAAACTACACGGGTTGAATAATGATTTGCCTTCAGGGCACCAAGAACGGGTGGAACGAAGAGAGTATGCTGTAAATCAGATAGTCGAACCAGCTATCAATATGCCACCAGTAAAAATGTTTCTAAATTTTGACCAAAAAAATTTTTTTTACGTCTCGAAATGATACCGGTTGCTAACGCATTGTCTTATACAAGATATTAGGGAGCTTTTGCATGTCCTATTTTTCTCTTATATTTTATTTGAGGCATGCACAGTTACCGGTTTGAACCTTATCCTTTACTAAAGGATAGCGTTTTACCTTAATTGTGTTCGAAGAACGCAGGCTACTAGTTCCTTTATTAAGAGGCAGTGTTACCGCGCGTATAACGTTATGTCAAGATGTAATGTAAATTTAAAATATTTGTGATACCAGACAATTATTTCAAGAGCTACCAAAGCGGGGTAATCCGCAGATTTAATTTTTTTACAGTTATTGAAAATTATTTTTTATAAAAACTGGTATAGTTTTTGCAAAGTCACCTGAAATGCCCCTAATACGGGGTTCTATCGATTTCATGAAATTTTGCTTCAATCTGCCCTTCAAAAATTATCCAAATTCATATAAAATCTTCCTGGTATAATTTCAACCCTACCGACAGAGAAAAGGTGCGGCTCTTTGCGGTCCGAGCACAAAGTATTTGTTTTCTGACCAACCCAGCACCTGATTGGCAGATTTTTTTGAGATGCGCTTTTAATTGCTTTCGGGTGTGCTTTTCGGGACCCTTTAGTCGGCAGTATGTAGAGTTAGAAAATAAATCAGTGTCGTTTCTGTAGGTGTAAGAATAGAAAGTTTTATTATCTATTTTTATTTCTTTAGTTTACGCCATAATTAAATGAAATAATTTTCATGAGTATTTCTACCGCCGCCTATGTCACTTTCTTTAAAGGATATGCCGATGGTCGGCTTTTATCTTTGTTCAACAGACTTTGCAAAAACTATACACAGTAAACACATACCTAATCCTATATTTTCCTGGCAGTTTGCACTGGTATTGCTCTTTCAGTTTTTCTCTAGTTTTTCTCGGAAGTTTTTAATTAATTTTGCATACAGAACACAAAACAGGCTTTTGACAGATAAATAAAAGATAAAGGATAAATTAGAGATTAAATCCCTATTAGATACATTTTGAAACAACAATTTTTGTTGCTATTTCGCTCCTGTGTTGCTATTCTTCAAATTAGGGACAGTATTTGCGGATCTACGGGGAGGGAGACTACACCTTCTTCTCAGGCTCTGGGACAATTCGCCGTCACCGACTGGCCGGGACCGGTTCGCCGCCGGGCCAACTCGACGCCGATCCGAGTCGCCGCCGTGCTAACTCGCAGCCGATCCGATTAGCCGCCTGGCCAGCTTACGTAGTACTTAGTTTTTGTTTGCAATTCTGTTTATTAAACGGTTTAGGCTTTTGTCTAAAATCTTGCGACAGATCTTTTTCAACTACTTTCCGGACAGATTTTATATTTAACAGGTTTTATAGAGTTCCGGCGAATCCAAATTGCCGGAGGTTTTTATTTAGATACCGATTTGTCTCAAATTTAAAACAATACGGTGTTAAGGCTACGTTATACAATTTTTGACTTAAAGCTAAAAAACTCAAAATGGCACTTCCAAAATGGTGGAATTTTTGATTTATAAACCGGTATATATCAAATTTAGAACTTGCGTTTAAAAAAAAATATTATTGAGGTTAGTAATGTCTAGTTTAATTTAAAATTGTTATTTGTTGACAACTATTAGATAGCGCTCCGAAAAACATATAGATAGGTACATACTAGGTAGGTCCCGTCAAATGTACAGACCACTTCTTGATTTTTTTTTCTTTGCGCATATTTCTTCTGCGGTTTTTTCGTATGCGCTTATTATGGGGAATGTAATAAAGCCAACAAAAATATTTTTTTAGCCTTTAACTTATCTGTAGCAGCTACCAGCCTTTATACCTAATTATTTTTTTTCAGGCTCAGGGAAGGGGGGGGGGGGGTAATTACCACCCAGTACCCCCCCTATAGGAAAGAAACAACTTTTTCGCGATTAATTTTACCCATCCCAACTTTGACTTGAATGTTATCCTGAAGTAAAAATTGGCCTGAGGTAAACAGAAATACCACAATTTTATTTAGTTGCACGATGATGCCCGCTGGACGAAAATCGTGGAGTTAGGAGTTATGTAATCAATAATAATAGATCTTTTTAAATATTACGTAAACAAAATCTGTAAAATAAAAGTTTGCCAAAAATAAACGCAGCCAAACAAGTTCTTTAGGTATTTTAAGTAACCGTATTATTTTGATCAGAAATTAAATTTTTATGACTTTAAGTACCAAGGTATTTTAAATTTAAAATTCTTCGATAATCAAAGTGTAACTCGAAAACGGTTGGTGGGATATTGGTGGAAAAACAAAATGACGATGATGACGGTCTCTAGAGAATCTTCTAATCACTATATAAGACAGTTTATTTAAAATAACAATTATTATTTTTGACAAGATATCTAAATTTCTATTTAGGTAGGTATACAGCATCACTGAAAACTACTTGGTAACAGATATTTTTTAATATTTTTCGTGTGAATTTGAAAAACCGCTCAAGCACGTCAATTTTGTTTTCGAAGGGACACTTCTTAAAGTTTTTGTAGCACGCACCCCCTTTAAGGAATAAAATTTACCCCTATATTCTGAATAACCAAAGTCGAGTTAAAAATATTATTTTTTGTTTGAATTTCTTTGTTTATACGAGCCTGTTAAAGCGCTTTTATATAAGAACGGTCCGAAATTGTTGTCGGATAAAAACTATTAAAACCGTTTCAAGCACTAAAGCTCATTTTCCAAGCTTTTCTTCCTCTATAATTACACAATGTAGTTTCGTTTATCGCCACCCGTCGAGGTACAAAGTTAAAAGTCAGCTAAAAAAAATAGCCGCCAATACGTGAAACACTATCCGTAAATGTTGAATCACTTCGTTTTTAGTACCCGTCGAGTTTGATCGTCGGTTTATCTTTAACCGTAAAGACGATTTAATAGTTCAATAAATAGTTCAATAAATAATATTATTTTTTGTTGTGTTTTCTAAAATTGCTTGTTTAGAAAAAAGAAAATGAAACGTGTTTCCAGTGAAAAGAATTCTGTAGCTTATAAGAAGAAAAAGTACGACAAATTAGTGCGTAAATTACAAAAATTACGAGAAGAAATTTCATCCGGTTCAGATAATTCGGACGTGAGTGATGATGGTTATTCTGGTAAGTAAATCAATATTTCAAAATACATTTTTTCATTGTGGTCTTCTTTTGGTTGCCATAGTCGTTATACTATATAATAAGAATGCAACTTAAGACTCGATATACTATCATTGGTGAAATGGTTATGCAATATGTAGTCGTTATACTGCAAATACATAAGCCAAACACTATTATGGTTAGTCGTTATACTACCATCAACGTTTTGACACTGCATCAACAATCTGAACAACTGCAGTTTTCTCACTTGTTTCAGAATCATCTGTTCATCAAGAATCGGGAAGAATGGACGCTCACCAAAACGAGGAAATTCAAATGGTTGAAACTGATCAAGAAATAATTAACGTAACCAATGATAGTTTACAAAATGCATCTGTTGTTATGAATAATGAATTTGACTTTTTGGGAAAAAAACCTACCACAACTACATTTTTATTAGAACCTTTACATGAGGAGTTGGTAGTAAGATGGCAATTATACTTACAAAATGGAATCTTGAAGGAAGAGAAACAAAGAATTTTTGCAAAATACCCTTTGTTCGAAAACCTTTCATTATTAAAAGCCCCAACATTGGGGCCAGAATTATCGGCCTGCTTAGACGCCAAAATCCTACGAACAGATAAATTTTTGTCAAACCTACAGGATGAAACAGGACACGCATTGACGGCTTTAGGTTCTCACATGACAAAATTGCTTAAAGAGAATTCCGAGGACAATAAAGAAAGCATTACTGTTTTGGCCGATTCTGGTCAGTTAATGTGTAATATATTCCATTCCATATCAACACATAGGAAATACAATATTATTCCTTTCCTAAAATATTCATCAAGGAAGTTGATTGAGACTAGTAAGAGCGATGAATTTTTACTTGGGAAAAATTTTGTTAATGAACTAAAAGCGAGTGAAACTGCTAAGAAAACTGCCCTGGAATTAAAAGCTTTTTAACCGTCATTAAAGCCATCAGCGCAACAAACAAAAATGTTTACACCTATTGCTAGCACCTCTCGAGTTGAATCTAGACCGGCTAATTTAAACTACAAGCGCCCGACGTCCAATCACAAGAAGAAAGCGTTTCATCCTCGACCAAACGAACACCAGAGAATCGAATACAAAAAACCTTATCAAACTCCCTGGCGGTCCAGGAGCAAGAAGTAGAAGAAACACAGGTAACTGAAAATTATGCGGGACGTTTAACAAATTATATTTCTGAGTGGGAAGAAATCACACAGGACCCTGTTGTTATACAATGGGTTAAGGGTGTAAAAATACCTTTTAAACAACCTCCCACTCAAAAATGGTTAAACAGTTTTTCTATTCCCCAAAAAGAAAAATATTTGTATACTGTACAGATACATAAACTTTTAAAAATAGGCGCAATATCTAAAGGCAAAAGGAAACCAGGCCAGTTTTTAGCAACATATTTTCTTAGGAAAAAACCAAATGGAGAGTATCGGTTTATTTTAAATTTAAAAAACCTAAATGAATTCATCGAAGCACCACACTTTAAATTGGAAGATTATCGCAGCGTCACTAGGTTACTTACAAAAAATTCATATCTCACTAACATTGATTTAAAGGATGCGTATTATTTAATATCAATTCATAAAAAGTATAGAAAATATCTTCGGTTTTCATTTAACAATCAAATTTATGAGTTCACCTGCCTCCCTTTTGGCTTAAACATTGCGCCGTATTTATTTACGAAATTGATGAAACCTATTGTAACACTATTAAGACAGAGGAATAGCACACTTGTAATTTACCTAGACGATATACTTTTTATGGAATCGTCATATTTGCAGTGTAAATTAGCAACGAAAAGGGCTACACAATTATTGTGCAAATTAGGCTTTATACTTAACGAAAAAAAAAGCACACTAGAGCCAACCCAAGAACTAATTTTTTTAGGCTTCGGTTTTAACACAAAATCAATGTTAATGTCAATTTCCAAGGAGAAAAAGGGAAAAATAATTAATTGTCTTAGTTCTTTAAAACATAACCCAACGTGCACAATTCAAAAGTTTTCTAGTATCATAGGAACATTAGTAGCAGCTTGTCCGGCCATAAAGTACGGCTGGGCACATATGAAAAATTTTGAAAGAACAAAATATTTGCTCCTTAAAAAATATAAAACTTATCATTCCTTAATAACTTTACCGGAACAAATAATGTCCGATGTTGATTGGTGGATTAAAAACATTCTAAATTCTGTTCAAAAAATTGAAATTTCTAAAACTTTTACAGCCACTTTTTATACAGATGCCTCAAAATCAGGGTGGGGTGGGACCTATGAAAGTAACTCCATTCATGGTTTTTGGTCTTATACTCAATGTCAAGAACATATAAATTATCTAGAAATTCTAGCAGCCTTTTACGCACTCAAGTCATTCGGTAAAAAATTAAAAAATATAAACATCCTTTTAAAGATCGATAACAAGACGGCAATAGCGTGTATCAATAAAAAAGGCAGCGTGCAATTCAGCAAATTAAACCAGATAACTAACGCTATCTGGAATTGGTGCGAAAGCAAAAATAATTTTGTTTTTGCTTCTTACATAAACACCAAAGAAAATATTACGGCAGATGCTGAGTCACGATCTAGAGCCATTGAAACGGAATACGAGTTAAAACAAAGTAAATTTATTATAATTTGTAAAAAGTTTGGAAAACCAAGCATTGACTTATTTGCTTCAAAATTAAATAGAAAATGCCCAATTTACGTATCATGGCATCCAGATCCCGAGTCTACGCACGTTGACGCTTTTACCTTAATTTGGAATTGTTTTTTCTTTTATGCTTTTCCACCATTTTCATTGATATCACGTGTTTTAAACAAAATAAGAACAGATAAAGCAACCGGAATTTTACTCGTACCCAACTGGCCTTCCCAAAATTGGTTCCCAACTTTTAAAAAATTGCTGATTGAAAGTCCGGTTTACTTTGGTCCTGAAGAACTCTTGTTATTTTCTCCTTTTAGGAGCCCGCATCCACTCCATCGGAGCCTTACATTGGTTGCCGGCAAATTATCCGGAGATCCATGCTACTACGAGGCGTTCCAGAAAACGCAATTCCAATAATCTTATCTTCTATAAGCGAAGGGACACTAAAGCAATATAATACTTTTTATCAGAGATGGTGGAGTTACTGCAACAAACAGGGGTTTGACATTTTCCAATATAATTTATCAAACTTTATAACCTTTCTACAGGAACAATTCAAAAATTCACTTTCCTATTCGTCAATTAACACTTGCCGCTCAGCAATAAACCTAATAAACCCACCCAATATCAATGACGAAAACATTATCAAAAGGTTTCTTAAAGGCATTTATAATTTAAAACCACCAAAACCCAAATATAGTACAACATGGGATCCTCAAATCGTATTAAACTACTTAAAAAATCAATATCCTTTGGAGTCACTAAGCCTAGAAAAATTGACTCTCAAGTTGGTAATGTTACTGGCCCTGACGACAGGGCATCGAGCCCAAACCATTTCAAAAATTAAATTAGAAAATATAAAGATAACTGACACATGCATTAGCATAAAAATATCCGATAAAATAAAAACTTCGGGAAAAAATAAATTGCAACCATGGTTTAACTTCTGCAAATTTGAAAAAATGCCTGAACTCTGTACTAAGTCTACCATTAATTTTTATTTAGAAAAAACAAAAAATTGCAGAGATAAAAATGAAAATCATTTATTGTTAACATTTAAGAAGCCCTATCATAAAGCGACATCACAAACTATTGGTCGCTGGCTGAAAAAAGTTTTAAAGTTAAGTGGCATAGATACAAGTATTTTTTCGGGTCATAGTACACGACATGCTTCAACTTCGGCCGCATCTCGGTTAGGTGTCAATATTGACACAATAAGAAACTCAGCAGGGTGGACAAGCTCATCTAATGTTTTTACGTCATTTTATAATTTACCCCTTAAGCAAACTGACAATTTTGCCCACACTATATTAGGGATATGCGAGTAAATCAATATATAGTTTTAAAACGTATGTTCTAAAAATTATAAATTTTTAATTATTAAGGTTTATATAATACTTATATAGTTATTATAGTTATACATTATTATTTTTCTGTGGATATAAGGTACCCAATATTGTCCACATTAATTTTAAGTGCAAAATATTTTGTATTAGCACGTATAATATATATATATAAACATATTATATATATTTTTTTTACAAATCGCAGTACTGCTTTCAACATCTACATTGTGTAATTATAGAGGAAGAAAAGCTTGGAAAATTATAAAATTGATCGACTTACCTGTAGGAAGGTCAATTTTGATTTTCCGAGCTTTTCTTCCGAATATAATTACAACCCTCCCTCCCTAAACTACCCAGTGCGATTTGCCATATATATATGAAAAACGAAGTGATTCAACATTTACGGATAGTGTTTCACGTATTGGCGGCTATTTTTTTTAGCTGACTTTTAACTTTGTACCTCGACGGGTGGCGATAAACGAAACTACATTGTGTAATTATATTCGGAAGAAAAGCTCGGAAAATCAAAATTGACCTTCCTACAGGTAAGTCGATCAATTTTATAATTTTATTTTAAATCGATTTGTCGTATAAACACCATTAAAACTGTTTTAAGCACTAAAACCAATTTAAATCGCTTTCAGGTGCGTATAAACGTAGTAAATGATACCTTATTTTGAAGGACTTTTGAATAGCATACACCCTTTCACGTAGTTTATCCAAGCAGATGATACGAGGCGGTCAGTAGCCGCGAAAGAATGGCATGGCAAGAAAAACGATATAATCCTATAATCCTGTAATTTTCCAATAGCACGCGGTAAAACCGATGAATCTATTGTTTAGTTGTAGGTATTTAGAGCTTTTGTTAATGAATTATTCTCATTGCACGTTGTTTTAACTCTTTGCCTAATCGGTTTTTAAATGAGTTTACACTTGTTGCTATGACTGTATTTTCTTCTAGGGCATGCCACATGTAAAGAAAGCGATTAATAAAAAAATCTTTCTTGGTAGCTTAGCAGTTTTTTATTTATCAAGTTTTTTTGAGTTAACAATCCCTCCAAGTTCCATGGACTTCCATAAAGTAGTAAATTAGTTACGAAATTTCAAAAAACATGAAATTGCCACTCACTCATGTATAGGTCATCAAAATTCCACTGTACTTCCAGAAGTGCTACAAAGCTGAAATTTGGCAGACTGAAAAAGACTTGGAAAAAATCAAAATACCCCAAAATTCTAATTTACTCCCCTCTCCTATACGTGTAAAGTTATATAAAAGTAACATTGCCCACTTCCAGAAATGCTAGAGAGCTGAACTTTGGCAGACTAATAGGAAATATGGTAAAACTGTAGAAAAAAATTAAAAAGCCCCAAAGTTTTAATTAACTTCCCTCCCCTATAAACGTAAAGTTATGTAAAAGTAACATTGCCTACTTCCACAAAGGCTAGAGAGCTGAGCTTTGAAAGATTGATAGGAACTATGATAAAACTATAGGAAAAAATTTAAAAACACCAACATTTTAATTTGCTTTCCGCCCCTATACATGTAAAATTATGTAAAAGCAACATTGCCCACTTCCAGGAACGCTATAGAGCTGAGCTTTAGAAGGCTGATAGAAACTATGATAAAACCATAGGAAAAAATTAAAAAACCTCAACATTTTTAACAAGGCATTACAAAAGTTTTGAACAATATTTCGCTTATTTTAATACTTAAACATTTTGAAGGACTGAAATTATAACAAAAATGTTTTAGGCACAGTGCTAAATTGAACATAAAGAAATTTGGCTGTAATGGCAAAGTTAAAAAAAATATTTTCAAACTATTAAGAACCTTTCATTTTAAAATGTGTATTGGAGAACTTGGCTTTACTTTTGTATCATTTCTTTTTACGGAAAACCATTTTCGCGTACTTGACTTTTGTTTACATGAAATGTTTTTGTTATGATACAATTTAGCCCAGCCTTCTTAAACGAAGGCTCCGTTTATAGGCATTCCTTAAAGTGTGAAAAGGTCTGTTCTTAAGTTTTTTCTAAATATTGAAAGGAAATGAGAGAGGTAGGTAAATCTAGAAACATGTGCACTCAATTTTTTTTTAAATTCTGTTTCATGATATGATATAGGTGATTCTGTTTAAACAATAAGATCAACTTTTGTTGCATTTGTATAGTAGACCTGACCTGACTTATTTGATTCCTCGATCATTGTATTCTTCCATCTGACTAGTTTTAGATTCTAAAACTTTTTATCTTCAAATTGTAAACTGTTTTCTTCATTTAAAAGCCCACGTTTTTTGTTAAGGTGCCAATTTAAGTTCTCCTAAACAACTCTACATTCCGCCTCTCCTTTTTCAGCACCCATAAAGTTATATTCCCAATAATCTGCTGAAACCTTTGGAGAAGGTATTTCATTACAAACGATTACACATAGCTCTAATTATCTCCTTATTCACTCAAAGACCTTCAGAGTATGTCCGTCTCTGACCCTTTCGAACGAAAGGCAATGAAGGTATCTCTGTTGGAGGAGTAAGCCCTAGGTTAACGATTATTCTCTGGGTTACCCTTCTCCAAAGAATATTCTGGGGGAGAGGATGAAAGTATTTTACGATATAGGCGGAGCGAAACGAGCATGCACGAACACAGCCGGGTTGAATGAAACTCCCTCCTTCATGCAACGTTCAGTGGAATACGGACGGTTTAACGGTCGAAAAGAACCGACATATTTTGCGTCAAAGACGTTATTAAAGTTTTGTTAAATTCATTGAAAAAAGCTATTGATTCGATTAAAAATAATCAGGATTACCAAATAACTAAGGTGCGCGGTCAGTGACCTATTTTCGTGAGGATTTGGAAACTTCGCGCGGGTCTAATTGTGTGTTTTCGCGTAAATAAACAAAATATGGATTGAAAAATGTGATAACTCAGGTGTTGTTAGTTTTTTAAACATTTTTAGTTAAAAATGAACTTAAATTTAGTATTTTTGGATTATATTCAATTGGATAAACAGCTGTGACTGCTGGGAAAAGGAAAAGTACTTAGCGTAAGTGTTCTGATTGTTTAAAGCTTTCTAACTTCAACAAGCAACTTCAAAATGTTATCAAATATAGCAACGTTCATAGAACAAACATTTTGTTTATGTTTTTTGAAGAAAAATTTATATTGGCTACCATGGTTTGATACCACTTATGTTAGAAATACACTATGCCAAATATATGTTGATAGCTTTTATATATTGAATAAAGTAAGAAAATAATGGTGAAAAAAGGGCTCTAATTTTACTTTAAATGGGCTGAGGACTTAAATTATTTATTAAACTTTAATTCCAAAAAGTTTGGATCAGTTTGAAGTTGTAGTACTTGAGCTGTTGACGTTGTAAGTTTATAGGTTTGGTTATAGGTTTGAGAAATGTTTTTTTAGAATCCAAGGGTTACCTTACGTCTGGTAGGGTGGTTGCTCATAACATCGACAGTGAATTATAAAATACTTGCTTATCTACCTACATGTTAAGATTATGGGATGCAGAACTTATTTTATATCATAATTACCTATGTGTTATATTGTACACATAAATATTCAAAAAAGCAAAATGTTTTTAATTCAAAACATTTTTTAAATCATTTTTTTTAAAATTGATACCTACCTATATTTTTTTATGAAAATATAAGAACTTCAAAGTGGTTCTTAAAAAATCAGGGTATTTATTTTCTTATCAATCTTATCCAGATTCACAGTAACTATCTTGCAAATCTGTGCTATATACGACACCAAATTTCTTAAACTCTTGGTTGGGAGGCAAGCGCAAATAAAAAAAACACATATAACAGTTTTCTTTATAATATAGAAAACTTTTGAAACTTTTGAAAGATTAAAGAAAAGTAGATTTGGCTCCCACTTCCAGAGGTAACAACCCTAGTAACACCGGATGTCCCAGAAACGTACTTTTTGGGTCCCAACGTCCCCATACTTAAAAAGTACGTTTTAAAAACATTCAAAATTGGACGATTAAAAAACGTTCATGTTGGATGTTTTTAAAACATAGTGTTTCTAGGTTCTCAATAGTTCCGTACCTAAAAATTACCTCTTTAAAACCTACTAAAACGGACGTTTGAACTCGCAGAATAGGACGTTTTTAAAACTTAGTTTTAAGTTCCCTCATCAGGGCCCCAACATTTTGCGTACCTAAAAAGTAAGTTTTAAAAAGCCGTTTTAGACGTTTTAATAAAAAAAACATTACATAAAAAAAACACCCAACTGCTAAATTTACTTGTAAGTACCAGTCGCAGTTGAGTACAAAATTGATAGGTATACCTATAATGTATGACATGCTTCAACTTTTAGTTTTGATGCACAAAGCGTACTTACGAAATTATGCAGTTTTGTATTTCCATTAATCAGGTTATTGGGTAATTTTTTACCCAACTGCGACTAATAAAATGGTGTTGAAAAACAAATCTGAAAGCGTATGCAGAAAGAATCTTTGAAATCGCTCTATATTTGATAAAATTACGCAAATAAGGTGGGGGGAATGACAGGAGGGGAGACAGGTGGGAGCAGGGAGGACTACAAAGTAACTACAGCAAATTAGAGGACATTTGCAATCAAAGGAATTCCAATAAAATCGCCTGAAATTTAGATAATTTGTATGCCTTAAAGCATACATCATGTGACAAAATGGCGTCTGAAGACTGCCATGTTGATTCCTGTTTAAAGAAATATGGCCTTCGGGATCAGTAGCAATTCAACGACACCTTTTTTGTCAAAATCGGTTCAGCCGTTTAGCCTCTAGCGTGACATAAACATACATATTTACTTACATACAACAATCGAAACACATTAATCAGCCTTTCCCCGTGCTGCAGTTGGGGAAAAACGCTCAAATAAGGCCTCTTTAGTCCCTAAAGTGCATAAAATAAAAAAGTGATCTGTACATTTGATCAGATCTTCTTTCCGGGGTCCGTTTTGACCGTACACTAACAAAATTTCAAGTAAATTGTAAAAATATTGAAAATTTCGCGCATTAAGTAACAAAATGTGAAAACACTAAATATCGAGAAAAAAATGTAGAAATATTATTTAATAATGTTAACGTTGCTTTATATAAAGTAGTTCTACAAAGTGGTCAAATAGTCTTCGATTTTTTTTAATTGAGGATATAATTTTAAGCTTATGTAAAACATATAATTTTTGGCTTTCAAAATGTACCATTTTTGCAACTTTACCATGGAATTTTGCAATACTTTCATCAAGTTTTTCGCAATTTACTCGAAATTTTGAGATCCACAAGCGAAACGATCCAGGGGGGCTAGAGGGCCCCCCCAGACATATAACTTATTTTTTAGTTTAGCAGCATCACTTATTTAAAACAAATTCTACTTAAGTTTTAAAAAAATTTCGCCTCGGCCATAAATGTCCTTTGCAAATTTCTTTCCTCAGATCTATTAAAAACCGCTTATAAAAAATATTTTGATGTTTGCTGCCACTTTGGCCCCTCCCCCCAAACTCTATATTAGGATTCGGCTCATAGAAACACATATCCATGGATAATTAGATATTGCGGTTAATTAGATCTGGTCAAATGTACAGACCATTTTTTTGTGGTGCCGGTTTTATTAGTTCTGTGCGCTTTTCCGTGTGCGTTTTTTTTATGTGCCCTTTTTTCCGCAAGCGATTTTTTCCGAATGTGCTTTTTTCCTGTGTGCTATTTTTTCTGTGCGCTTATTTAAAGGATTCTGGATGACAAAGAAAATCAAAAAAAATATAATTTTTTAGTATTTAACTTATCTGTGAAGTAGATACCACGCTACCAGCCTCTATACATTACATATTTTTTTAGGCTCTGGGGAGAGGATTATTACCCCCTTTACCCATTCGCCAAAATCAGAGAAAAACTAGTTTAAAGTTCTTCTCTGGTTATAATTCTGAAATTCCTACATGTGCTTTTTTTAGTAGGCAGTTTAGTTATTTATTTTTAAAATTTAATAATAAAAAATTATTTTACTTATTAGTTATTTGGTAACAAGAGCGCACAGTAATGCTTTTCGCAGGTAAAAGCAATTAAAGTGAAGTTCGACTAAGCTTTAAGTGTCAGTGGGAACAATACTTTTTCTACGGCTAGAAGAAGGAACAGTAGAAATCGAAAATAAAGACTTTAATGAAACTTTTTTTTTCGTAATTTTCTAATTAGAATCTCTAACGATGTTTGAAATTTTGGCTGCTACATTAACAACAAACAAAATTCTAAATTGACAAACATCATGTGGCGGAAGTTGGAAATTATTAATTAGATATTAGGGATATTTTGTAAGCGCTAAATTCTTCTAAAATTTACTGAAACACAATAACGAAACTGTAATTATTCAGATAGGTACCATCAAAACATTTAAAAATCGGGTAGGTATAAATACGTTAATTTTGCAAAAAAAATGAATGCGCAACAGTACATAACAAGAGAAGAAAGTGACAAATTACACACGAGCGTGAATGTTGTGAAGGAGGCGCTAGCTCAGTGAAATAGCACGCGAGTGTAAGAAAGTTACTTTCTATCGAGTTGTGTACTAGGAACACTGTTGAACTATACTAGTTTTTGTAAAAATTTGTCTTTAATTTTGCACAAATCAAATGAACCTGCTTTTTCGCACATGTGTGGAAAAGTACTTTGCAACATATGCGCGGAAAAGTATTGAGAAAATAACGTCTACACGTGGGTGAAATTTTTAATTTTCATATGTGGTCGTAGAAAAATATCTTTTTGTACTGCGGAAATTAAGTACAATAATAGTCCAAGCGAGCTGAAAAAACCAAGGATATTTTTTGTTTCTAAATTCTAAAGGTATAATAAGTAGATTTATGCTACAGAAAAAAAAAGGCGTGTATTTTTATAAGTATAATTACTCCCAAAAAGTCAGAAATTTATTACAGGTGATTTAAATAATGATTGTTACCTACCACAAGACAATTAATCTAGGGTAAGTTTTGCTTTATCTAAATTATAGTTACCTACTTTTAGCGCCATTCTTTTGTTTATTTAGGTTCCAAAAAAAGCAATTATTATACCTTCTTAGAAAAAAGCTGAAAATAATCAGATAGCGATTTCCGAAAGTTTAGGTGGTATTACCTACTTATATCGTATTTAAGGCGTTTACATTTCAAAAGTAAATCGAATTAAATAAAAAACTAGGAAAAATCAACAACGCCCAGTTTTGAGTAACCTTTAAGAAATGCGAGTAATATAAAAACCAAAAAAGCAAAATATCACGTAATACAAAAATTTAATTTAGCATGTTTTTTAAAAATGTTGCAGCAATCCAACATACCACCTGTTCTAAACTAATTGTTAAAAGCTAGCCCCTACTGAAGTACGAGAGAGACATCACGTTACTTAATCAATAAATCCAAGACGGGATATCACATTCCTTCATTTTGAACCGGTCTCTTCTATTGCGTTTCACCAAAGAAGAGCCTACGTTTCTCGAGCTTTACGTGGCTGACTTCGGCAACGGTATCGCTTACAAGGCTGGCTAAAGGTTAGCTTTTAAGATTTACTTTGGAACACCGTGTATATGTTTAACAAAATGTGTCGAGGTATGTTTTAAATCATACTTAATGCTAAAAAGAAATAATAAAAACTTTGCCACATTTATTAAGCAATCGTCTATTAATTTTATCTCATGAAATTGAAGTATAGCCTGAGTTTCCTGAATTTGTAAACGAAATCGCCTATTTGAATTATTAAATTAAACCAACTTACCTGTACAGTCCAAGATAATATCCTCACAGAGCTCGTATTTGTTAGTTACAGTAAAAATATTGCAAAGATATTTTTTTTACAAAATATTTTTTTGCTGCTTTCTGGGACCCACCTTTCGGATTCTCCCGGATATCCTGGATTAACCTTTGCCCGAGAACACCATGCTTAAATGTTCTTTTATTTATAAGAATATGCGCAATTTTCTTTTAATTTTCGCGGGGAAATGGTAGGTTATGGGGCGCAAAATTTCTTATTTGCCTACATTAAATTTGGCCCTACCTACAACGCTGTTTAACCAACTTGAAGGGTTTAAATTTACAACAACAAAATCTCAAGATATATCTGTTATATATATCGTCCTTGCACGAAATCAACTTTTCCAGAATCAAGAGACCCGGAATAATTTGGCATGATTTGGTAAAAAAAATAAATGTTTCCAAAATGTTTTAGCATTCCATGTATGTTTAACAAAATTTCTGGAGCAGTGAAAAATTTAAACTTATTAATATGTATGTCGAAAACAAATAATAACAACTTTGCCACATTTATTAATCAATTGTATATTTTAGCCTATGAAAAGTTGAAGTCAATTTTCCGAAATTCGTAAAAATGTCGCATATTTCATTATGAGTCAAAACATAAATCTGTTAGAACCCAAACAAATCCTTAAACAAATTTTGGATATTGTCATTAATTCTATTGATGATCGTTTGGGCTTGCTTTTCAATATTTTTTTACCGATCTTAAAAAGTTGCATGGATTTAGATATTAAACCTCAAATAAATAAAGATGGAAAAATAGAGATACTTAGACCATATAGAAGTGTAAGAACTTCTTCCTTCAAGATCTATTTTCAAACGTGTGTATTAGATAGATATTTTAAATCAATATGTATTGAGTAAAGAATACTAAATTTTCTGAATGTCAAAGAATTTATGGTTTTATTAAACTTCCCTGTCATAGATCTTTAAAAGTATTTAAGGCTAGTAATAGAGAATTATTGAAATAAAGCCAGGCTATAATAGTGCCAGGCACTATTTTGACACTTTCTCATTGCAATATCAGCTGTGATCTTTCAACATACGGGCTTTGTTTACTATATGAACCGGAATAAATAGTGCCTTCCTTTATTCGACTATGGTATGTCGCTGCTTTGCTTTGATAGTTAGGGTCACTCCATCATGAAGACGTAGACGCCAGGCTTCCAGGATGCAGTGACCCTATTGATAGTGGCACAACTAAAAAAAATGCGTTTTTGCGTTCTCTGTAAAAACTAACTTCTCATCGTATTGTATATATTTTTACCACCAAATTTTCCTTATTGTCTATTTCAAGCATGGGTAAGTTATTGATTGATTTAATTAAAGCAACAAAACTATGTAAATATTTTCCTTCGCCATTATTTTTAAAAAGCGTTTCCTGAAAATGTTCATTTTCAGTTATGCCATTATCGAAGCAAGGCATCGATGTCAATTTTGAAGGATTAATTGTCAGTTTTCAATGTGAAAGTGTCAAAATGGTGCCTGGCACTATTATAGCCTGGCTTTATTTCAATAATTCTCTATTAATTCAACTATCAAATATTTTTCACAAAAGACAGTGTAACAGCCCATCAGAACATAAATGTTTTATCAAATCATGCTGTCAAATATTTATTTGTCAAAGATCTTTGGCAGGACTGATTAATACCAGTATAAGGCCGGTATTGCACTATCAGAAATCTTTTAGAAAGAGGTTTAAAGAAAATGTGGGAAAAACAAAAAAAATGGCGCTGCAGGCAGAGGTTATAGAAACATTAAGTACATTTTGGAAGAAATCGTTTGCTAATTTTTAAAAGTGAGGGCAGCCGAAAATTTTCCTGAGTCATTCAATAGCAATAACTTTAGTCTTCTGAAAATCTCCGGTAAAATGCCGCTTCACTTTTCCCATTAACTACAAGTGAAATATTTATGCTTGTTTTTGTTTAAATAATAATTTAATTAAATAAAAATTTACAAAAATAGAAGGATGGTTTTCTATATTTTTTTTTCTGGAGGAGTTTATGTTTTTAGTTTCTTTGAAATTTTAGAAGATCATTATCTACATTTCGCATTTGACAGATTATACCTCTGATGATGCACATTTCGTATGGGGAGGGGTTAGGCCCCCCTACCTACATTTGCCCCTTTCTCCCAAGTTCTAAAAACAGTCCAGTTAATTGTCGTATAATTATGAGAATAGAGCAACAAAATCTCTGAAAGTCAGACTGACTAGACAAATGTAAACGTACAAAAAAAATATGTTTTTCAATGGAACTTTAGAACGTAACAAAAGATTATATGACCCAAAAGTGTTGGGTTCTAGCGGTTCTGAATATATACCAGAATGGTTCCATACCTACCTGATTCACAGTGTAGGTCTGTCTCTAGGACCTTCTGGCCTTTCTTTTAGAAGGAAGTAGATAACAATACCTCATTTAGTAGTTTAGAATAAATCTGATTCTTGTTTAATTATATTTAACGGTGTCGGCAATGGGAAGCAAAAGGGGGCCGTGGTCCCCATCGATGTATCTACGCTCTAATCTTGGGAGGAGTAATTCAGTCAACCATGCACATATGGAAAAAAATTTCCACACCGTGAGGAAAACGGATTTTCCGCACTAAAAATATTGTGAAAAATGCGATTTCTGCACGCTCGTAGAAAAAAATATTTTGGAATATTTAGGAGTTTTTTCTGTTAAGGCAAAGGTATAAAAATTATTTTGCTTCATTCTACCAAGATCACTCAAAACGTTTTAAATATATTTTTTAACAATATATTGTTTAGCATAGGTACTATATTAAAATTTGATTGTTCTTTTTAAATTATTATATGGCATAGACACGAATTTTTTGGGGGCCATCATGAGTCAATAAGATAATAAATGCTTGTCAACAAAAATTTGTCTTTTGCCATAAACGTTTATTACGTTCATCAAAGCTAGCTTTTTTAAAGCAAGATATTTTATAAACCTTATTAATATAAAATATACATTTACAGTGGCGGATCCAGGATGTCCGGAGGGGAGGTATCAAGAAGACAGTAAAAACACACAATTTTTTTGTTGTTTTTAATAAGTCTGTCAGAATGCGCCACAGGCGAAAATTTTAATAAAAGTTGGGTAATTTTTGTGAAAAAAAATCATGTTGATTTTAAGTTACAACCGCTGCCCCGGTTTGCCCAACAATAGCTAAGCCACTGTTTAGGTCTTGGCAGCTTTATGAATGTATAGTGAAATTCCTATCAGGTCCTGGAACTTCCTAACTTTTATTTTGATACTCTCCTCTTCAGGTTTTACAAAGCCGCCAAGACCTAAGGTCACTATATTAAATAGGTAACTAACTCAACGTGTAACTCAAAATTGTATAGAATTTTCCCCTCAGGGCGTTATACAACTCAATGATTTTCCGTAAAATCAATAAAAATAAGGGGTTTCACCCCCTACCACCCCAGGGAATTATCCAAAGAGCTTGAGATATATTTTTCTAGATTTTTCACCCTCAAAAACATAAAAATCGATACCAATCTTCCCATATCTTGCAGGATAATTTTTTTGTTGAGTGTTAGTCTGCTTGTGTAGTGATCCTGCCTCAGATGTATCGCTGCTATGATGGCAGCTTAGATTCGACCGGACTGCCTCGATCACGGCGTTTTGCGAGCTTGTGGGTTCGAGTCCTACTTAACGCATGGTTAAAAAAAGCTATTTTATAAGTAAAAACTTTGTCAAAAAATGGGCGATTGATCCTAGTATGGATGGAAAAGTCCCAGTATAAAAAAAAGGATAATTAATACATTTTTTATTGAGAAAACTTCCCCCTGGCACTTCAAGCCCCCCTTAACAGGGTGTCCGCACGGGAAGTCTCTCTCAATCTCTGACTTTTCTTGCATCCATTTCTACCTTTTGGCTTTTTCATCACAATGATGAAGTTAAAAAGGGATTAATTTTCAAAACGCAAAGCTGCTTCCAAGAGAAAACCTAATTTTTTTTTTAAACTTAGAGTTAGTGATGTAGCTGCATAACCAAATATTTTTCACGATCTGATATAGTTTTTTTCCTTTTTCCGCATTATTTCCTATTAACAATGTTTAGATAATTATGGTCCACAATTGAGGACCAAGCTCCTTTTGTATGAAAATTTAAAAAATAGAGAAGTTCTCAAAGATTCCTGAAGATGCAAACATCGGTTTGCATCTTCAGTGCTTAAAAATAAAAAATCTAAGGAAACATATAGATTAAAATAAAAATTAGTGGAGAAAGACCCTAGAGTTTCATTTGACTGAACCTATCACTCCACCATAAGATGGACTATTTCCTCTCCCGATTTCGTCCAGTGTGTTCTCTAGTTGTATTTGTATTTATTTTGTAGATCAAGTGCCAAGCAGGTACCAAAAAAGGACACACAGCATAACGCCATAGGTTATAATATTATTGTCCTTAGAAAATTCAATGTTTGGAGTTGAGGAGCAACTTATCAAAACGCGTTACGTCCCTCAAGAATACTTTTTCAGGAAAGGCAAAAAACATTTTTTCTGTTATACCTTATTACATATTCAATTACAGTCGGACAACAGGCGCTTTGGTGTGTTGAGTGTGTATTCATAAGAACATATAGTTACAGTGAATCCAAATTCATATCTAACTCAATTTTGTCCCAAAGTGGACATTATACGTTTTGATAACTTGCTCCTCAGTTATTGCGTAATGGTTAAATTACTTTTTTTTGATTTGATTTTGTTGCTCACTTTTTTATTTGTATTTTTAAGAATACTTTTTAAAATAAATATTTTCGCGATGCTTCTGCCAGAACTTACCTTTTCATTAACTTTCCATGTATTGTCCAATGTGTCCCAAGTAAGTGGGAGAGATTGGACACTTGCAACTTGTTAAAACATATATTTTTGATTTTGGCAGTTTTGGTTTGCGATAACTATAATGTTTAACGCAATATTACAAAAAACTGAAAAGTGTCCACTCACCCCACCCTCCCCTATCATTCTAGTAAAGTAGAAACCTCAAGTATTCCAAATATTCCAATCCCCAAAGTACCCAATCCAAAAAATGCTAGTGATTTTAGGCCCATAAATACATTGCCAGCAATTGAAAAATAATTGAAGTAGCGGCTTATAATCAATTAATGCACTACTTTTCTTCTAACAATATATTTATCGAAAACCAGTCTGGATTTCGGGCAAAGCACTCATGTGAGACTGCACTGCAGTTAACGCTTACTAATTGGCACCAAGCTATAGAGGATGGTCAATACGTTGTAGTAGTTTTCTTAGACTTTAAGCGAGCTTTCGAGACCATTGATAGGGAGATTTTGTTAAAAAAGTTAGAGTACTATGGGATTGGAGGAATGGTACTGCAGTGGGTTGGGGAATATTTAAATGATAGATCGCAGGTTACAGTTATTAATAATTCCATATCAACGATAGAGTCTAATAACTTGGGTTTACCACAGGGAAGTGTATTGGGACCACTGTTTTTTATAACATATGTGAACGATATTGCATTAAACCTTGAATGTGACTATATTAACTTATTTTCGGATGATACTTATGTAGGAACAAAAGATAAAGATCTAAATTCAGCTATATGTAGAATCAACAATCAACTTAAAATAATTTCTAACTATAATAAGGTAAATAAACTTAAACTTAATACTTGTAAAACTAAAGCAATGATTCTGTGTAAGCAGCATTTATATCGAAAAATGGATTTTAATTAAATAAATATATCTATCGATTGAGAAAAAATCGATATCGTAGATGACACAAAATATTTGGGATTCATGTTGGAAATAACATTAAACTTAAAGACACATTTTGAATATGTTTTTAAAAAAATTGTAAAACAAATTATATTTTCTTTCACGTGTATCGAGACACTTATCAATGAAGTCAAATGTTACAGTATATAAAACCATAGTTCAACCGCACTTTGATTACTTTGCCAGTGTTTTATACTTCTTAGACAGTAATTGCAAAGGAGCTCTTCAAAAACTACAAAATCGAGGCATGCGTATAATACTTAACTGCAACAGAAGGACTCCTATAGACACTATGTTAAGCACATTAGATTGGCTAAGTGTGAGCAATCGTCACAAATAGTTTTTACTTATTTTTATTTATAAGATTCTTAATAACTTGAATCCTCCATATTTTGATAGATTTTTGAAATTTAATATGGATGTTCATAGGTATCCAACAAGAAGCATGTACAATTTCTATATTCCTAAAGTAAACACAAAAAAATATTCAAATTCGCTTTTTGTTAAGTGGCTTCAATACAACAGTTTACCATCAGAAATTAAACAATCTCAAAGTCTTGAAATTTTTAAACGTTTTATAAGACAATTTTTAAATAAGCGTTAATCTTAATTTTGAAGTCTTCAAAATTTCGAAATGCGTATTGCATTGGAATTTTGTTGATTTTTTTTTAATGTGTTTGGGTTTAATGTTTTTTCCTTTACAATTTAAGATTTAACTGTAGATATTTGTTTGACATTTAACCGTAATAGAGATGTTTCTTAGTTTATCAGAGTCGATTGGGGATTTGTATTTATTCAGCTTTGTTGTATTAGGCATAACTAGAGCAACAATATAAGGTTCAATTTTTGAAAGTTAACCAAAAAAAACTCCTATATAATAAATAAATAAAAAGCCATGTTGGCAGGCAGAATTCCATTCCCTTATGCTGTGATGCCATGCACACGCACAATTTAGGGGAATCTGGATTTTGCGAAGCGAGTATGATGAAAACTAACCCTCCTCGTTTTTGGGCCCCATCCTATCCTCTATCTTTCTGTACCACCCTCGTTCAGATCATATGCATTTTGCAATAAAGTGTACTGCTGTGCCACCATTGTAAAAAATTTTGTTTTCGTCCAAAGAATTTCATAAATTTTTGCACCAAAATTATCTCTAAACTCGTCTAATCTGTCAAATAACAATTTTGTAGCACCACATTGTTTAAAAAAAAATATCATAACAAAAACATTTCATGTAAAAAAAGCCAAGTATGAGAAAATGGTATTCCGTAAAAAGAATTGAGATAAAAGTAAAGCCAAGTTCTCCAATACAAATTTCAAAATGAAAGTTTCCTACTAGTTTTTTAAAAACTTTGCTATTGTTATTCTTTATGTTCAATTTAGCACTGTGTCTAAGAGTGATTTGCAGGCTTTTTAACATAAAATGTTTTTGTTATGATTTCAATCCTTTTTTAAAGGATTCAGATAATATTTAAGTTTTAAGTAGTAAAATATGTGGAATATTGTTCAAAACGTTTGCAATACCTTGTTAAAAATTTTGAGGTTCTTGAATTTTTGCCTTCTTAAGCTCAGCTCTCTAGCGTTCCTGGAAGTGAGCAATGTTACTTTTACATAACTTTACATTTATAGGGGAGGGAAATAAATTAAAATGTTGGTGTTTTTAAATTTTTTCTATAGTTTTATGATAGTTCCTATGAGTCTTTCAAAGCTCGGCTCTCTAGCGTTTCTGGAAGTGGACAATGTTACTTTTACATAAATTTACATTTATAGGGGAGGGATATAAATTAAAATTTTGATGTTTTTAAATTTTTTCTATAGTTTTATCATAGTTCAGCTCTCTAGCGTTTCTCGAAGTGGGCAATGTTACTTTTACATAACTTTACATGTATAGGGGAGGGGAGTAAATTACAATTTTGTTTTTTTAAATTTTTTTCCAAAGGTTTAGTCATAATTTCATTTAGTCTGCCATACTTCGGCTTTGTAGCATGTCTGGAAGTACAGTAGAATTTTGATGATCTATACATGAGTGAGTGAGTGATTGAGTGGCGATTTCGACGTTTTTTGAAATTTCGTAACTAATTCACTACTTTATGCAAGTCCATGATACTTGGTGCGGTTGTTAACTCCATGAAGATCTACGACTGTGCAAAGTTTAAGTTTCGTAGCTCATTCTGAAGTAGAGTTTTAGATAGGTCAAATATGGGCTGAAATGGTTCAAGAAAAGATGGTACAGCAGTTTCCGCGCGAAGTTGGCGGGAAACTACTGTGCCCCAGATTTTCTCTTAAACTGTAACACCACTTTGTAAAACCTACAATATTTTAAAGAAAATTCTATTTTCTCCAAAAAAGTGTTTTTATTTATTCGCTATAATTCTAACCTGCTTGATTTTTCAGAAAACTAAATAAAACCTATAAAATAATTTAAAAAAAATCGTAATCATTAAAAATAACCGCAGTTTAGGGGCGACAATGGAAAGTGCACTCAAAACTAAGCCTATTCAAATGATATATTCTTTAAAAGAAAATTCAATTGTCTTCAACCAAGTTTATAATACATGTTCTGCAAAATGCTTAGTTTTTGAGCAAACACTTTAAACCCGGTTCCCACCTACGACTTTCTCGTGCGTGCCCGCGCACGCGTCACACGACTGTCACAACCTTTCATATTGAGATCATATGACGCGTGAGCGGGCACCCACGAGAAAGTCGTAGGTGGGAACCGGGTGTCAGAGTTCATATCTCAGCAAGGATACTACCCCGGCAACTCAGTAAATATGAATTTTGGAGATAATTTTTATCAGTAGATTTATTATTACTCCAATTTGAGTACTTCCTATGTTAAAGGTCACTAAAGCAAAAAATTGGGCAAAATCCAAAATTTAGTCTCATAACTCTAAAACTACTAATATATTAATCTGTGTAATATGTAATAACATTGAGTTTTTTTTAACTGTTTTTTCTAGAACGTGCAGACATCAAGTAAATAAACAAAAGACAACATATCATGACTAAACTTGCCGCCTACACCTACTTGAAATCAATTTTTTTAGCCCAAAATGTTTTTTCGAAGTTCACGCGTATTGTTTGTGGCAGTTAATTTTTGGTTGAAATGTACGTCAGCCCACCCTCACCCTCATGCCTCTGCCTACGGATATGACCAAATTTAAGGAAGTGCGGCGAATCTCGGCGGAATTACGCGAAAAATCTCTGGAGGGTATTCCAATTTTTGTTCCAAATTAAGGGATTCGGTTCTGACTGAATTCCATTAAACACTTTTCGAGTTTTCTTTAAAAATTGCATTAAATTCAAAAACTAATAAGAGGGCTGAAATATTTCTTTAGTTATACAGGGTAAAGTCAAGAATAAGAAAAATAAATGGATCCGTGACGGCTGAAAACAGTTTTTTGTAAATATCTCGGAAACTAAAGCTCCTACGAAGTTTGTTTGATTGTCGAACACTGTTATACTTGAAAATTTTATGAAAATCGGTTCAGCGGTTTTGGAGCTATCGTATTACGGACAGAAATACACATACACACACCGGTCTAGGACAATTGGGCGCCGGACCAACTCGGCGCCGGACTAAAAATTTTTTTTTTTATAAAATGTGTAGATGAAAAACAAAATATATTATTTATATAAAAACATCTTTAAAAAATCTTTTATACGCAATTTTTTTGAATTTTGTTTTTATTAAGTAAAGTTAAATCCTTTAAGTCGACTGTTGAATCTTGATAGTTGTAGGGTTTGGTAACCTGGTAATACTACAATTTAGGTTTTTTATTACAACAATGGCGGATTCAAAATGGCGAATTTCTTTATTTTTAAACCGACCTAAAGCAATGTAATATTTCAAGTTTGAGACAAATCGGTTAGTAAATTAGAAAATCCGCCATTTTGAATTTTTTAAGTTTGAGGATAAAACTGTATTTAGTGATCTCAGGCACGGTAAACTTTCAAGTTTCAGACAAATCGGTGTAAAAATAAAGAAAGCCGCCATTTTGGATCCGCCATTGTTGTAATAAAAAACGTAAATTGTAGTGTTACCAGGTTACCAAACACTACAACTACCAAGATCCAACAGTCGACTTAATGGATTTAACTTTACTTAACAAAAACAAATTTCAAAAAAATTGCGTAAAGGATTTTTTAAAGATTTTTTTATATAAATTATATAGTTGGTTTTTCATCTACACATTTTACCAAAAAAAAATTTTTTTAGTCTGGCGCCGAGTTGGCCCGGCATACACACATCACAACGATATTGCTAAGATAGGTCAAAATGCACCCAAATAACACATTTTCTATAGCTAAAGCTAAAAAGTTCATATAACATAAACGGTTCTCAAGGGGAAATCTTACAATGACCTTCGTGCCAGAGCCGGGTTTTATCGGATTCCTAGCAAATAAAACTTCTCGATTATAACTCCAACCTGCCTGGTGGCAAGCCACAGTAACTGCACTGCAGCCATTACCGGCTGATTGTGCTATTGTGCACCTTCTTGGTTCCAAGGTTAACCACTTCATTAATTTTGTCTCCTGTACAAGTTTGTACATGTTCTTATTGGAATAGTCCCCAGTCGCTATTGGGTCTGGTTGAACTTCCCCAAATATTGCGTTTTGCGATACAGTTCCTAGCATTAGTGTATTATTATATGTTCTACTGTTTCCGGTTCCTGTTTGCCTAGTATGCAGCTAAGGTCTCCTTGATATATCCTCTTTAGCGGAACTTAAACCGCCATGTGACATGTCATGATTCCTATTATAATAGTTCTCTCTTGCATCCTACTGCAACGGGTCCTTTGTGAATCTTTCTAACCAGTGGATTTGATGTTTTTCCCTTATCCAGAGTTGGACTTGGAACCATTTAGTACACTTTGGTACTCCCACCGCTGGATCTAGTTCAATATATTTTGCTGACGATCCTTGCCTAGTTTCACAGCTTTTTCATTGTCTTGAATACCCCTGTGTGTTTCCTGGCACCCATAATAACTACAAATTAATTCGTTTATCAACTTTGTCCACAAAGAGAAGTCTTTCTTTATATTGTTTTTAAATTTTCCTTGTGTAAAGAAGTAGTTTAGAATGGAAATGTTTCTTACTACCCCTTCGTTTTGACTAACGTGGGGTAATAGGAAACATCGTAATGGGGCAACAAGAAATATATTATTTTTTGATGTAACCTTTAAATTTGACTAAAGTAACTTATGTCAAGCTGTAGAAATGGTAAGTTATATATATATATATATATATATATATATATATATATATATATATATATATATCTGACTAACAAGCTGAATTCTTACACATAGCTTTATTCGAGTGAGACGCCTATCTTTTTGTTTAAAGTGATTCCTAACTTTTAAGGTTCGGGCTGAGTAAACCAAGCATATGATTTAGGGGAGAATGTTGCCATTTACTTTCATAACAGTTATTAACTCTCAAATTATCTCAAAATTGTAAATATTGAGATGAAAAAAGTTCCATTAAAGAATTCTTAGTAACCGCGAATTTTTTTCTGTACAATACATAGAAAGTCTTACATTTGACAACAAACTTAAGTATTAAAACTGAAAATAAAGTGTTTCCTTCAGACAAAAAATTATATTCAGAAATGGTTCGCTTGTGAAAAATATAAAGAGCACACTAAAACTTTATTAATATTGTAGTAGAATAATTTCAAAGGATTTTTTCAGATATCTCAAATGAAAAACGAGAAAATGCAAGAGTAGTTAAAAAATATTTCCTATTACCCCTGTTTCTTATTCCCCCATCTTCCCCTATGTTAAATAAATGGGTTCCGCTCAACACTGCTGTGACCTGTGCAGCTAACGCATGTCAAACGGCGTGGAATGTAATAGAAGCTCGCTAAAACACACTCACGTTATAGGTACGCCAAAATGATTATGTTAACCGTCCGTAAGTTTCAAGGACGGTTCCGGTGGTGCTTCTCGGGGGGGTGGGGCACTTTAGGTGACACTATCTGTTGGTAAAAAACGGTACTAGTGCCCCCCCTGGATCCGCCCTGTTTCTTTTAATACCTGATTTATGTATTATTTTCTACACCAGGCGAAACATTTTGCAAGTTTAGGCTACAAATTCAGGATAATTTATTAATAAAAGTGGTTGTAATTTCGATGATAATAACAATAGACACTTTCATGCGCTGCAAGCAAAACTTTTTAATTTTTGTTAGCAAAAACCTTACTTTTTATTCATTTTTTGCATATTTAAAAAATTCTTGGGGGAGGCAAGTGCCCCTAGTGCCCCCTCCCTGGAGCCGCCACTGGTAAGTTTGCGGCGTTCCACGGAAACCGTTAACGACATGTGTTAAACATTGTGTCAAGTTGCGTTAGTCGTCAGCCGTTCTTGGCACGACCAAAAATTATCTAATATCTTTTACAACAAACATTAACTGATTTTAAATTAATAAGAAAAGTACCTGTTCCTAAACTTATGTTTTGATAGCGATTGTTAAGGAAAAGGATTAGCTAATGGTTTGTGTCAAATATCATTGATCTTTAAATTAAACCTAACCTAAGATCTAGTTGGGTAAAGTTAGGATTCCATCCACGGTCGCTTACGACTACGTTGGGAGAATTATTTGTATACAACTGGTTGGACAAAAATGAAAAATCTGTATTACTGCTATCTCTTTTTAACTTTTTAGTGGCCGAATGATTTGCCGCGACCGTGGAGGAAATTCTAGCTTAGTTAAATTTTGACGAATATCATGTCTCCAATACGAAGATACCTACACTGTGGCAGAAAATACTTAGTGTTAATACTTCTTTTAGTGTTGCGCAATCCTGTCCTGTACCTGTGGATTGTTATGAGAAATTTCAAGTATATATGGAGCACCTTTTCAAGAGACAAAGAAAGAAAAAGAGAATGTAAATAACAAAAAGAAAGAAAAGGAAAGAGAGAGAGAAACATTGCGGAAATTAAAAGAAGAATATGGAAGCAAAATCCAGGACAGCAAACAAGCCGAACCGGGAAAAGTCAGTTAAAAAGGAATCTTTTCACGTATAGCCAACATGGCTTTCCGTCTTCATAATAAAATGCGAAGTAAACACACATCCCGGACAAAATAATATAAATAGAAATAAAAGAAATTCGAGTAGCGAAGCAAAAAAGAAAACTTGCGGGAGACTCCAAAACATCGAGTGGACCATTGAACGCAAATGATTCATTTAAAGAAAGAAAACCTACGTTTTTCTTAATTTCAACCCTTCTCTATGGATGTGAGACATGAGCATGAGCAATTAAAAATACGAAATGAATTAGACATGAACCTTATGAAGGATGATGCTGTCATAAAAGACTATTTCAGTGACATATCAAGAACTGATAAGAATTCAAAAGGAACAAGAAATTTTGCTTAATATAAAAAAGAAAAAATTTGAATACATATGCCACGTAACGAGAAGCCCCAAATAAAAGCTACTACAGAATATAACGGAGGAGAAGAAGAATTACCAATTTAAGAGACGGGCCCTCATAATTTATCATAAAGGACAAATAAAAAATAATCTAAGATCATAAAGTAAATGGCACAACAGTCGTATGTTAAAAACGGAATTACTAATAACCGGACATTATCAAAAACATCATTCTTCAAAACAAGACAAGAGCAAATCAAAAAGGATAAAATTATAAAACGGGTAGGGCCGCTTATGACTTTTACCTAAAGAAAAGCGGTTCTGATATAGGTATGCAACTGAAGCGTCCATAGGGATTGCTATAGTACATACAACATTTTCATTAACCAAGGCCTTTAGAAAGGTCAGGTGTTGGACCCTAGGTTAGGATTCATTTGCAATTGATTGACCAAGAGGTTTGGTTAGGTTTTGGTTCGGTTCGGTTCGGTTCGGTTCGGTTAACACCGATTTCGATTATTTTTGCGTCCAAAAACAACAATATTATTTGTTCCCGATTTGAATTTGCCGCCAAGCTTCCATTAGGTCGATTTGTATGAGAGGAAGAAAGACGGAACCAGTATACATGAAAAAAAAGGAGAGAGTTGCCCATGCTGGGCCTGGCCCCTTTTATGATTTTGTCCTTTTTGATTTTTTCCGGTTTTGATAAAGACTTTATACTAAACTTCGATTTTGCTCTTGTCTTGTTTTGATGAATGACGTTTTTGTATAATCTCCGGTTATTAAGAAATCCCTTTCTGCCATTGGATTGTTATACCATTTACATTTAGGATCTTGGACGATTTTATTTTTGCCATTTACGTCGATGGATAGGCATTCCAAGAGACTGATGAGGCATGATATTGAATCAACTATTTAGAGCAGCAGAAAACGCTTCGATATGGTACAGGTAATCACCACTGCTAGGGGAGATGGACCTTCCAGAAAAAGAAGAATTTTGAAAAACAGTGAAACAAGATGTATTGTAATTTTTAAGAAATTTGTATGTTATGAGAACAAAGATTGATTTGGTTTTTCAAGCCGTTTAAGCGTCGCACACGGGAGGGATTTCCTAAAATTGGAACTTCTTCCACCCAAGGACCATGGAGTACGTATTTTAAAGAACATAGACAGACTTTAAGAGTACGGTATATTCTACATGAACCCATCATTTGATTTTTTTCTTAGGTTTCTTATAAAGTTGAATTTGACTTGATAGTCCACAGTGGCGTACGCAGGGGGAGGTTCATTGGCGGCTAAAGCCCCTCACAGAACCACTGAATATTGACCCCTAAAACCAAGGGGTGGCTCGGTATTTCCTTTTGGTGTACAGACAGGCTAGGTGAAATACTAGGAGATACGGGAAAGTACTTGGGAAATACTAGGAAATACCTTGGAAATTTGGGGAAATTCTGGGAAATATACCGGGAATTATCGTAGGTATTTCCTTTTGGTGTACGAAAATTGACTATCGAGTCACCCCTCGCCTAAAACATTGATTTTCCTTAAAAATCAAGATTAAAATGTATCGATCTGTGCTCAAGCCCCCCTTCCAGGATTCGTCTTTGCCTCCCCCCAGGACTCATTTCTGCGTATGCAACTGAGTCCACCTACTAACTTAATAGGGTAAAATACTGGTCAAAGGAAATTAAAAAGTTCAGCTATCACGGCTACAGTTAGCCTTTGAAAACAACGGCAAATTCTAACCCGTAGATTTTTTTTTAAAGTGCGAATGCGTGTGTTTGCGTGTAAGTGACAGCAGCTGTGTTGCCGTGATGTTTGTGAACATTCCTTTTTCTAAAAGGCTTTAGACGGTTAAACTGTTAAAAATCTAACTTTAACCTTTAAAAATGTTGAAAAGTTAGCTAAGGGAGCATTAATTAATTACGAATTCAAATTCGGAATTTTTGATCCCCCTCCCCCGTCGTAACACATTTTCAAGAAAAAACAAACATTTAAAAACACTAACACCAGTATTTACTGAGACCTTCATACTTAGCATTGTAGACCGGGTTTAAGTATCAAGTCTATAGACTTGATACCGACCGGTTTAAGTTTATTTTTTTAATACTCACAGGTCAAATAACTGCAAAGAATTGGTTCACCCTAATGTGCAATATGATAGTAAGCATTTCTCAGTGAGTTTAATCTTATATAAATTCAAAGTAACTTTAGAAATAAAGAAATTCCACATAAAAATTTTGTTACGAAATGTCATTTTTTGGAAATTTAGTCCGTGCAGTCGTAGGATTCCCGTTAAAAATAGTCTTAAATTGCAGTACTACCTCTCAGGGGTGGTTTAAAGTTCGAAAAACAATAGAAATAATCCATAATTGACAAAAAAACTTATATAAAAAAATATTTAAAGCGAAATAATACATAAATAACTTAAAACTATATCTGTAGATGCATTACCGTATTAAATACGTATCAATATTTATATACTGTAAAAAACACAAGTTATATTAGAATCCCTTTTCAATTACACATTCACCAAAACAACCGACCATCGGTTTAATCGTCGCTAACTTGTCTAAAAAACTAACATGTAAAATATAGCGGACAGCTGAAACTGACTTACACCGTTTTTATTCGACATTTCCTAGTGGCGTTTGGAGGTTTAAATATGGCTAACATTTTTAAACCAAAATATTTTATTATTTTTATTTATTTATAACCTTTGTGTGGAAACAATGTCTTCGTTATAACGAAAAAAGATCCCTTAACTTAAAACAATTTGTCTTGAATTAAAATATTTCTTTTTAGTTCAACGAAACGTTTAATCTTGAAATGAGACTTTATTTTTCTTCATTAATTGTTTTGTTTCAGTATATTCCATTTTGTAACAAAGCAAATTGTCTTCATATAAGTAATATTTTGCTTCCAGAGAAAACGGTGCCTTAGATTAATTCAGTTCTAATTTATAATAAAACAATTTCTGTTTCACATTAAAATAAAAGGCAAAAGATTTTTTGTGCTGTTTCAAGAA